>CM049436.1:38670916-41170916 GCA_026929855.1 Poa annua
CTCCAGAGCTAACTCTCGTGCCTCCTCAAGCATGTCAACTGAATTTTGTCGGGCTTGCTCGTTCTCGATCTCAACGTAGTTTGCAACTCTTGGAGAATCATGAAGGATGTCGCTGGGTAACACGGCTTCTGCCCCATAGACCATGAAGAAAGACGTAAATTCTGTTGATCTATTTGGGGTTGTGTTTATGCTCCAGACGACTGATGGCAGTTCTTCTTCCCAGCACCTGGCTGCCCGGATCAACGTAACCAGGAGTCTTGGTTTGATACCTCTAAGGAGCTCCTGGTTTGTTCTCTCTACTTGCCCGTTTGACTGGGGGTGTGAAACTGAGGCAAGGTCAAGCCGGATGCCGTTCTCCTTGCAAAATATCTGCATCTCTCCAAGTGAAAAGTTTGTCCCGTTATCTGTGACTATGCTGTGAGGATATCCAAAGCGGTATATGATCTTCTTCAGGAACTTGACTGCTGTTGCTGCCGTGCAACTGTTGACTGCTTGAACTTCGACCCACTTTGTGAACTTGTCCACTTCAACTAAGAGGTGAGTCTTCTTATTGGGTGATGTCTAGAAAGGTCCCACCATATCCATGCCCCAAACTGCAAAGGGCCATGTTATTGGGATGGTCTTCAGATCTTGAGCCGGCACATGGATCTGTCTTGCATATCGCTGGCATCCATCGCAAACCCGGGCGATATTCTCCGCGTCAGCCAAAGCCGTCAGCCAAAAGAATCCATGTCTATAAGCTTTGGCGACCATTGATCTTGTGGATGCGTGATGTCCACAGTCCACTGAGTGAATTTCCTGAAGAATTTTCCGGCCTTCCTCTGGTGAGACGCATCGTAAGAACACTCCGGACGTGCTCCTTTTGTACAACTCTCCGTTGATGATGACGTATCCCTTAGCCCGGCGCACAATCTGTCATACCAGTACTTCGTCTTGTGGTAGCTCTTCTCTCAATAGGTAAGCCAGATACGGCTCTGTCCATGATGGAGTCTGATGTATGGCAGCGACTAACAGTGAATCCGGGTCATCGGGGTTTGCTAACTCCTCTTCCGTTGGAAGCTTGACTGATGGATGATGTAACTCGGCGAGGAACACGTTTGGTGGTACCGGCTCTCTCCTAGAGCCGAGTCTTGATAAGGCGTCAGCTACCTCGTTCTTCCGCCTGTCAATGTGTTCAACTTGATATCCCGAGAAAAAGCCGGCTACTCGGTGCACCTCTCTTCTGTAAGCCGCCATGTTGGCGTCTTTCCTGTCCCAAGTTCCTGACACTTGTTGAGCTACAAGGTCAGAATCTCCATAGCACATGATCCTCTTGATGTTCATCTCTTTAGCAGCTTTCAAACCATGTAACAGGGCCTCATATTCTGCGATGTTATTGGTGCAAGGCTCGAAGTGTATCTGCAAGACATAGCTTAACTTGTCTCCCTTTGGCGAAGTTAAGACAACACCGGCTCCTGATCCTTCAAACAGTTTTGACCCATCAAAGTGCATAATCCAGTGCTTCGCGCTTGGTGCAGGTGGTAAAGGGTCAAACTCTGTCCAGTCATTGACAAAATCAACTAGGGCTTGTGACTTAATTGCTGTCTCTTGGCTCGTAGTTGATGTGATAAGGTCCCATCTCGATGGCCCGCCGGGTCTACTTGAGACTTGTAGTATTTAAGCTCTTCTTCAGAACAAGCCTGCTCTGCCATAATAGCCTCTCCATTGTCACACTCTATAGCCATATCTTTGCTTCCTTCGATTGTGATTATCCCCTGAGGTCCTGGTATCTTCAGCTTGAGGTATACGTAACACGGCCTGGCCATGAACTTGGCGTAAGCCGGCCTCCCGAACAGAGCATGATACGGACTTTTTAAATCAACAACCTCAAACTTCAGAAACTCTAATCTGAACTGCTCCTTGCTCAGTCCAAATGCCACCTCTAGACTGATCTGGCCAATTTTGTGTGCCGACTTCCCTGGGACTATGCCATGAAAGATTGTCGATGTTGGAGTCAAACGATCTTCGGTTAAGCCCATCATTTTGAATGTGTCTAGATACATGATATTGATACTACTGCCTCCGTCCATCAGAACCTTGTTCAACGAAAACCCGTCAACTTGTGGTGCCACAACAAGAGCCAAGAGACCCGGATGCTCCACTGCTGGAGGATGATCTTCCCGGCTCCAAGTAACTGTCTGCTCTGACCACTTCAAGAATCTTGGAACGGCTGATGCCACTGCATTGACGGCTCGTGCTTGCAATTTCTTTTCTCTCCTGGATGTGCTTGTGGTGAAGACGTGATACTGGCCCTGACTATGAAGCTCCTTCGGGTTCTGCTGATACCCGGTCATAACTTGATTCTGTTGTTGACTAGACCCGGCATTGTTATTCGGTGGTCCGTTCGACCCAGCCCCATGTCCGGGTCCTGCCGGGTGACCGTTGTTCCCATTGTTTCCGAAATTACCGTTGTTTCCAAAGTTTCCCTGACTCCTCTGCATCTCTTGCTCATGTCTCATCCAGGCTCTTATATCGGCGCACTGAGCCAGCGAGTGATTTGATGGTCTTCCATTCTTGCTGTGTTTCGGACACGGCATGCTGTACATCTCATTGAAATTCGGTCCCCTCGAAGGACCTCCTCAAAAATTGCCACCGGGTCTTGGCCCTCTGTAACCCGTCGCCTGAGTTGTTCCCACGACCTCTGAATTTCCGCGCTCATATGGACGCTTGTTATTCCCATTCTGATTGCCATTGTTCTGATTTTGATTCGGGTTACGGCCTCCGCCTGCCCGGTTGTTCTTCTGCTGCTCCTCTGTTTCACCCGGCCGTTTGTCCGTGGCTGCATATTTATTGGCTGTGTCACCACTTCTCCTATCGTGATATCCTTACAAGCCGGGTCTTCTTTCATATGTCCAAGCTTCTGTGTCAGGGAATCAAAACAACAATTCTTCTCCATATACAATATGGCTGTATGTGGAGAGATGTTGACTGATGAATGCAGGATCTCTGTAACTCTGGACATCCATTGCTTTGATGACTCGGTTTTCCTCATGACACATCGATCTAAATCCGCCTCTGTGTACTGTTTCTTGCATGTTACAGCGAAGTTCTTAATGAACGCCACCTTTAACTCCTCCCAAGAATTTATACTGCGTGGTGGAAGCCGATCTAACCATATCTTGGGTGCACCTTCCGCCATCATGAGGTACATGTAACGGGCGCACAAATTCGGTGTTGCATTCTTTATGTCCATCGCCATGCTGTAACTGCTCAGCCACGTCTCTGGGTTCATGTTCGGCTCATAGTTGACAATCTTGCTTGGTTCTTTGAATTTTTCCGGAAAAACGGTTCTTATCTGATCGCATCTGATAAGCACTTTGGTCCCGTCAAGTTTGATGACGTGTCTCCTCCGTGACCCGGCGCAGGCGAAGATACGGCGGGTCTGGCGGGGATCACCACTGCTAATCCAGCTCCGGCCTCTGGTGGCGCTGCCACCGCAGCTGCGCGTCTGGCTCTCGAACTGTTGACTATCGACTGTGCCGCGGACATAGCCGGCGCGACCACCCTCTGAGGCGCGGCCGCCGGCTGTTGCTGCTACACCATCTGTTGGTTGTGTTGCTGAACTTGTTGATTCACCGGCCCAAGCCGGTTCTGGACTGATCTTGCTGCCGCCGGCTCTCCATGCCGGGTTCTGGTACGACTCCGATGTGGTTCTGAGTTGAAAGCTTGCGAGCCGCGTGGATTATTGTACTGCTGGACCACGGCGGTGCGCAATAGATTGACGGCTCTCCGTGCTTCAATGCCGGCTGGTGAATTATCGAACGGGATCTGCTCTAGGGCATTTGGAGCTGCAAAAACATTGTCAACTGGATTATTGTAATGACCCGGGGGAGTGTTAAACCTGGGGGGTGGTGGTGGAAGTTGTTCTGCGACCGCATCCCCGGCTCTGGCTCCTCTAGCTGGGTTTCCCGCGTTTCCTCCAGCTTGTGCTACTTGTAACCCGGCCGGTGGCGCGCCGGCTCCAACTACAGGGTTTGCCGCCGCCGCGGGTGGGGGTACGTTGTTGGGTGTTGTCTGGAACTCGAGGACTTGAGGCACTATGGTGTTTGCTCCAGTAGGCAAAGGCAGCCGGCTTCCGCGTCTTCTGTTCTGTACTGCGGTGAATTCGCCCCTCCTTCTCTGGAGGGTGTTCCTCTCATCTTGTAACCTCTGTTCCTGCTGAGCCAAAAGCCGTTCCTTCTCTGCTACGCGCCGGGCTTCATCCGCGCGCTCTTGGTTTGTTCTTGCCACGGCCTGCCTTATATCTTCAAGCTCTCTCTGTATGGCCGAGTTAGTGTTCGTTACTTCTCCCAAGTTCTGCGCCGGGTTTCCTGATGCAACGGCCCTCGTCTGCTCGTCCGCCGCAGGTGGTTGGACTTGGTTTCTCGGGACTTGTGGCGACCCCGGAATCCAGAGTTATACATAAATGTTATGTGCTCTTAGACATGATAGCCGAGAGTTACTGGGTTACCAACCCAGGCAGCATTGCACTGCAGGCGTGCCGGGAACACCGGTCACACAAACCCCTCGGAAGACTACCACGCTAATCATAACCAAGAATGCATAAAAAAGAATCCCAGAATCGTGTTAAGCTGTCGGGCTCGACCTCTGAATTATACAGCAATGCTATGTGTCACTGGTCATGCTACGTAACCGAGGGTCCCTGGGGTTACCACTCCCAGGCCGATGCTCATCGGCAGGCGTGCTCAGAATGGATCATCGGCACACAACCCCTCGGCTGCGCCATAACACGGGCATAGCCAAAACTGCATAACAAAGAGCCCAAGAACCATAACCCTTCAACCGTGCACTTTATAATCATACACGCATCATGCAGGGGATGGGTAGCGGACAACCGGTATAAAGCAGACTCTACGACATGAAGTAGTGTAAGGTATATATTACAAGAGGTAGCTTTACACACAGAGGTCTTCCGACCCAGCATTGCATCATACAACGGAAAGCGAATATGTTGCTAATCAACAAGACTGGCAAAAGTCCTAAGAGGCCGGAAAATAAGCAACGGGGCTACATAACCTACAAGTTCCAGGCTGCCACCTGGGAACCCCAAGCTACTCTTCGATGTCGTCGTAGGAACCACCATCGGAGTGCTGAACTTCTCCTGAACCAAATATAGCAAGAATGAGTACGGGATGTACTCAACAAGACTTAATTAACCTATTATATATCTGCTTATTCAGAGAGTTTGAATGCAGGTTCCTTTGCATAAAGCCAATTTTGTTTCGAAATCGAGGAAGAGAAGCACGTATAATAGATCTTTTAAAATGAGATAAGAGAGTGACAAGTCTAGCTCTGATCACCAAGTATCACATTCTGAAACATCACCAACATCTCTCCATGTTGGTCTTCCATATTTAGTTCATGTTCTCTATGATCTCGTCCATTAATTCCAAGTCGTCCATAACCGCGGACACGGCTATTCGAATAGATTTAACCCTGCAGGGGTGTACAACTTTACCCACACGTACCGCCCGGCTCCTTGCCGATATCACTAGCTCTCTTCCTGGGAAAGCCGGCAGAGTGGGAACGGTTACAACCTTTACCTTGCGTAAGCCTATTTGTGGACAACGTGTGCTGAAGTCAAGGTTTTGGGCTACCACCCCCTCGACCGCGGCCATGGTCGTATGAACGCCCGAACTATAGAGCCCACAGATAGATTACGCAAGTTAGTTAGTTGATGGGCTGTCCAGTATAGGCCACGTGTGATTGCACGCTCAGTCTTGGATCAAGGTACGAAAACTCAAGGTCCTAGGTCGGCGAGAACGAGACGAAGCACCACACCATACCACTGTGGCCTCTCATCCACGCCTTTTAGTCATTTTAATCACATAACTCTGATCATTTCACTTCATCCACATACTGGCTTCATAGGTAGCTTCGATTCATCAACCGATGGAGCAAAGATAACAACTATGCATGGCTAAGCAATATGAGGCTTTAGCGATTCACACAAGCACTACCTAGGGTTTCTGGGAGCAGTGGATCAGGGTATTTAGGCGATGCAAATACATAGGATAGCTCTATCTATTCACCAAAAATATATTGGAATCGCATGCATGATACGAGAATCAAAAGTCCTTCGAAATCATATATGAGCAGATAAGAGGTTATGCTTGCCTTGTTTGTCGAAAACAAGATAAAGATTGTCTGGAAATCATCGTCTTGACTTGATCGTTGATTGATCAAGTATTCGTCTTTGCCGTTGTCGAATTCCATCTCGAGATCCATAACGGCATTCTACCGAGAAGAACCGAAACACCGGAAAGGAAAGGAAACAATCAAACAAGGCATAATGAAATGCGCATTTAGATATGTATGACATGACAATTTATGCAATTCGATTTAAACCCTAAAACATGGATACCAATTTAAATGGGGTCCATATTTAGCTAAACACAATATTTGAAAGAAACCCCATATTCAAATAAAGTGGCACTTTAGTGATTCTAGACAATTCTTAATTTGAGTTGTCTAAACATGCATGAATTTGATACAAATAGATAGCATTTGTTTTTCTGAACATTTTGACATATTATTTGCATTTTTCCGAATTACAGATCAACAGATATGAATTTTACAAATTTAAAACATATTCTGGAATTTCTGGAAATTAATTAAAAAGAGGGGCTGACGTCAGCAATGGAGCCAGAGCTCCTGTCGACCACGAATTGGACGATTGGGAGCGCGAGGGGGCGCGCGCTCGGTGGCGTTGGACGCGCACGGCCTCAGGCAACCAGATGATGGCGGCGCCGCTGGCTTAAGGTCGCCGGAAATGCGCCGGCGATAACAAACGGCGGTGGCCGGCGACGACCTGCACGGGGAGCATGATTTAGACCACGGGAAGGGCAAGGAAGAGGTCCAGAGGGACCGCACGCTCACCGGAGTGACGAAGGAGGGTCCGGGGAGGCAGGAGGAGGCTGGAGGTGAGCGAATCGTGCCGGCGAGCGGCGGCCGGCCGCGGAGAAGAAGACCTCGGAGTGGTCGTTCCCGAGCTTCCCGGGACGGGCTGCTCGGCTGGGAAGGAGAGGAGACGATGGCGGATCTCCTGGTGCCCGTCGATTTGTCCAGGGAGGCGCAAGGCGGCGGCGCGACGCGGCGGCCGGCGAGGCTTTCCGGCGGCTAGGGTTTGGCTCGAGAAGAGGAACGAAAGGGAGGAGGAGCCACGCGAGAGGGAGGTGGGAAGGAAGGAGGGCCACGGCGTGTTTATCCCGTGTCCAGCAGGCAAGGTGGAGGTGGATGCGGGGTGGAGCTCCACGGCGACAGGGAGCTCGCCTTCTGGCGCGGGGAAGAAGAAAACGAGAAGAAACTGTAATTTTTCAGAAAACCCCCTGCCCTTTTGGAAATTCCTGAAGTTTAACTAAACAGCCACATTCTGCATTGTTTTAGGGCCTCAAAAATAGTCCAAAAATTACCCAAATATTAATGGAGCCTTCTAATATTATAAAGAAGCCCCACATATTTTTGTTTTGAATTTTTTGAAAGTTTTTAACCACCTTTGAAATATAACAAAGTTTAGGACACTTTAAGGGGTTATTCTTTAATTTAAAATGTGAATTTTCTTAGTGAAAATTATATGATGCTCATGAATGCAAATCTACTCTATTATAAACATGGGTTGTTACAATTCTACTCACCTTACAAGAATCTCATCCCGAGATTCCTAGAAGAAAAGGAGAGGGAAGAGTTAACCCAGCTTCAACGATCTGTTCCATCGTAGTGGCTCTCTTGTAAAAGAGATTGGTTTGGAACATTGACGATCTTCATCGGCTTGCACTTGAGGTCATCATCAAACTACACTATAGATAAGAGGGAATAACTCTAGAAAATTTGATCTCAGAGACGATCGAGCATCCCATGGTCAACTCATGAAAGGAGTGTGCACAAACAACTCTTAAGCTGACAAACATGGAACACGACAAGGTAACAGAGGGAAGATTGAAGGTTCAAGCTGGCAACAACGGTTCCAAGGAAAGATACTTACCCAGGCTTCAATCTTTTGGTATAGTTAGACGCTTACCATGTGATTAAAAGTCCGGAGCCTTGATGTGACAGACAAATTCACACAAGGCATAAGTTGATTAGAACTTCAGGTACAGTCCAAAGAACGAAGGGAACACTGACCTGGGATATGTTGAAGATCACCCATGGAATTGATTTCTTCCTAATGGATTTGTTACCACAAGATAAGGGTTGAAGGATCGACATAGAGAGATTTAACAACACTGCCTTTGATGTTCTCATTGATGTCCTAGGCACCATTTGGGGCTTCAAGTGACGGTTGACTTCAGGATTGAAAAAAGCATAAGAGTCGCACGGATCTTCAGGAGGAGTGGTTGTTCTTGTTGAATCAAAGGATTTATGGATTAGGCCTTCCGGAAGAGACCAACATCATAACCTTTGAAGAACACCAACCGTCATTTCTGCTTGAGATTCAGATCTGGTTATGTGTATAGATACTTCAGACTCACCAGATTCTCAAGGAGAGGGACTATTGTGTCAAGCTCCAAAAGATGAGCTGGATTGCAAGATCCATGTGGTCACGACTACAATGAAGCAATTGCACCAGCATGAACAATTTGCAACGAAACACGACAAAGTCCTTGTTGGGAAGCATCGAAAAGGATAAGGAAATTCTTAAACTTCTCCTTTTTCTTGGAATGGACAGTCTATGACTTATTGTGCATTGAGGACTTCCAGTGAAACGGAGGTAACAACCTGCCATCTCAGCAGTTCTTTGCACATGCATGACTGGATGGAGATTGTTCCCGAAAGGAAACTAAAGAAAACTTTCCACGGACTCACGGCGACATCTTTCTGCAAATGCACGTGAACCTAGAAAGTTGCTTCCAGCACCTAGAACACATACTTTTTGATGACACAAAGTTGGTTCTTACAAGTTTCCAGCACTCTTGCCCGATATCCAATATGAATCTCTTCAAACCATGGAGAAGATAAGGATGTTATCGATGGGCTCAACAACAAGCTTATCGAGATACTCCAAAAAGATTGACTCATAGGTGGCATGGACGCGGTAAAAGTATTGGTCAGTCCAAAGGACATGAGGCTGCACTTATAATGTAATACTACGATTAGGCACACCATCAAGATAGTCCTTGGGCTGAGTTTGATTTGACGATTGCCCAAAATCAAATCAAAGGTTTGGGGTATAGCATATCTGTAGAGGAAATACTATCTTGATTCGACACGAACAGAACTAGACATCCCTTAGAGAAGGAACACGTTGGGCAAAGCTCCTGTCTTTCAACTCTCCAAGTTGTTGTATAAGCTCAACCAACTAGTTCAGGGTAGATATCACGGTTACTTGGAGAAAGGAGTTGTTCATTCAATGAACTTACTCACGAATTTGACATCACAGTCAGGTGAAAACCTAGCGATACTTCTGGAAAGACACCAGAATATCACGAACCACTAGTATGTCAATGAATCTGAGATGTGGTCTTGTTTTTCAAGGCAAAACGATGTGGTATCGAGAGATTCGGCACGAACCTAACTCTTTGACCGAACAGGTGCTTATGAACAAACGGATTTGGAAGCACATTCAACTTCACTCATTGATCGGATAACCAATCGGGCTAAGAGAAGGCAAAGCCCTTGGATTTCAAAGCAATAAGAATTGCTAAAAGTATCCGATATCCACATCATTCACACACCTTATTATTTCGAGCCCAAAAAGCTTGGGAAAAGGTGGGTAAAGATGTGTAGGAGCATCACCTCGTCAATAAGGCCATGAAAATCAACACGACCTTTTGACATAAAGAGTGTGACACTCTAAGGTAGAACAGAACTGAACAGAAGCTAATAAAGCTTCTTGATTCTGCGGAGTACAACACTTTGACCTGGTCTCGGAGATAGACGAGGTTCTGGAGGTTGTTTATCCATACATTCCAAAGTGGAATGCTCTGATGAAACACAAGAGCATCGTGCAATGGAAGACTCCAACACACAATTGCAAGTTGGTTGCCAAAGGCATACATGGTTCAAAAATAGCTGAAAAGAAAGAACAATCTTAGAGAGTCCTGAAATTATGGTGGATGCACAGGATAATACTCTTTTGTAAAATCCATGCTGAGAAGGGAAGGAACGATACAATCACGAGGATAGATGTGATACTCACTAAGATCTCACTACACGTGATCCATTTGGTTCCAACACAGAACCTCTCATTTTTGCAGACTTAAAGTTACTAGCCAACTGAGGTGTGGTAAAGATTAAAGATTACCTTAGGGATCACGGGTTGGAACTTGGGTTAAAGGTCAGCATCATGTACTGATGGCATGAGCACCACATGATTAAGAGATCACATGATTCAACACATTGCCATCAAGCACAATCCGGGACCTTCGGTTCAAGTCCAAGGATTGACGATTAGAGAAACGTGTAACTATTACCGAGTGACCCAAAGGATAACACGGTGTAGTAATCACGAAGTAGCTTCCGGAACTATCATAGCTTCAGAAGTACTTAAGCAAATCAAAAGAAGACATCCGAGGTGAAAGCAAGCCTCGAAGTGTAGAATGGACGAATGTGGGACTCACATAGCAGAAAGGTTATGATGGAAGGAAATCTCTCCGCTAAAGCAAGAGAAGAAGAAGCTCAGAACACACACCAGACTCTAGAGAACACACTACTAGGTCAACGGTTAGAACACGACCTGTGCTCAGGGCACCTAGAGTTAGAACGACTAGAAGAGATAGCAAAACCTTTTCAAAGAAATAAGAGGTAAGGTGACTCAGAATTAGAGCGATACCAGGTAAGAAGTAAAAAGAACCCTAATGAGATTTTCTTAACTCATTTTTTTTAGGTTCAAAATAGTTTTCACAAACACTAGACTCAACATCAACCAACAGCAAGGGTTTCCTACAGGCAGTCCTGCTCTGATACCAAAACTTGTGGCGACCCTGGAATCCAGAGTTATACATAAATGTTATGTGCTCTTAGACATGATAGCCGAGAGTTACTGGGTTACCAACCCAGGCAGCATTGCACTGCAAGCATGCCGGGAACACCGGTCACACAAACCCCTCGGAAGACTACCACGCTAATCATAACCAAGAATGCATAACAAAGAATCCCAGAATCTTGTTAAGCTGTCGGGCTCGACCTCTGAATTATACAGCAATGCTATGTGTCACTGGTCATGCTACGTAACCGAGGGTCCCTGGGGTTACCACTCCCAGGCCGATGCTCATCGGCAGGCGTGCTCGGAATGGATCATCGGCACACAACCCCTCGGCTGCGCCATAACACGGGCATAGCCAAAACTGCATAACAAAGAGCCCAAGAACCATAACCCTTCAACCGTGCACTTTATAATCATACACGCATCATGCAGGGGATGGGTAGCGGACAACCGGTATAAAGCAGACTCTACGACATGAAGTAGTGTAAGGTATATATTACAAGAGGTAGCTTTACACACAGAGGTCTTCCGACCCAACATTGCATCATACAACGGAAAGCGAATATGTTGCTAATCAACAAGACTGGCAAAAGTCCTAAGAGGCCGGAAAATAAGCAACGGGGCTACATAACCTACAAGTTCCAGGCTGCCACCTGGGAACCCCAAGTTACTCGTCGATGTCGTCGTAGGAACCACCATCGGAGTGCTGAACTTCTCCTGAACCAAATATAGCAAGAATGAGTACGGGATGTACTCAACAAGACTTAATTAACCTATTATATATCTGCTTATTCAGAGAGTTTGAATGCAGGTTTCTTTGCATAAAGCTAATTTTGTTTCGAAATCGAGGAAGAGAAGCACGTATAATAGATCTTTTAAAATGAGATAAGAGAGTGACAAGTCTAGCTCTGATCACCAAGTATCACATTCTGAAACATCACCAACATCTCTCCATGTTGGTCTTCCATATTTAGTTCATGTTCTCTATGATCTCGTCCATTAATTCCAAGTCGTCCATAACCGCGGACACGGCTATTCGAATAGATTTAACCCTGCAGGGGTGTACAACTTTACCCACACGTACCGCCCGGCTCCTTGCCGATATCACTAGCTCTCTTCCTGGAAAAGCCGGCAGAGTGGGAACGGTTACAACCTTTACCTTGCGTAAGCCTATTTGTGGACAATGTGTGCTGAAGTCAAGGTTCTGGGCTACCACCCCCTCGACCGCGGCCACGGTCCTATGAACGCCCGAACTATAGAGCCCACAGATAGATTACACAAGTTAGTTAGTTGATGGGCTGTCCAGTATAGGCCACGTGTGATTGCACGCTCAGTCTTGGATCAAGGTACGAAAACTCAAGGTCATAGGTCGGCGAGAACGAGACAAAACACCACACCATAGCACTGTGGCCTCTCATCCACGCCTTTTAGTCATTTTAATCACATAACTCTGATCATTTCACTTCATCCACATACTGGCTTCATAGGTAGCTTCGATTCATCAACCGATGGAGCAAAGATAACAACTATGCATGGCTAAGCAATATGAGGCTTTAGCGATTCACACAAGCACTACCTAGAGTTTCTGGGAGCAGTGGATCAGGGTATTTAGGCGATGCAAATACATAGGATAGCTCTATCTATTCACCAAAAATATATTGGAATCGCATGCATGATACGAGAATCAAAAGTCCTTCGAAATCATATATGAGCAGATAAGAGGTTATGCTTGCCTTGTTTGTCGAAAAAAAGATAAAGATTGTCTGGAAATCATCGTCTTGACTTGATCATTGATTGATCAAGTATTCGTCTTTGCCGTTGTCGAATTCCATCTCGAGATCCATAACGGCATTCTACCGAGAAGAACCGAAACACCGGAAAGGAAAGGAAACAATCAAACATGGCATAATGCAATGCGCATTCAGATATGTATGACATGACAATTTATGCACTTCGATTTAAACCCTAAAACATGGATACCAATTTAAATGGGGTCCATATTTAGCTAAACACAATATTTGAAAGAAACCCCATATTCAAATAAAGTGGCACTTTAGTGATTCTAGACAATTCTTAATTTGAGTTGTCTAAACATGCATGAATTTGATACAAATAGATAGCATTTGTTTTTCTGAACATTTTGACATATTATTTGCATTTTTCTGAATTACAGATCAACAGATATGAATTTTACAAATTTAAAACATATTCTGGAATTTCTGGAAATTAATTAAAAAGAGGGGCTGACGTCATGCTGACGTCAGCAATGGAGCCAGAGCTCCTGTCGACCACGAATTGGACGATTGGGAGCGCGAGGGGGCGCGCGCTCGGTGGCGTTGGACGCGCACGGCCTCAGGCAACCAGATGGTGGCGGCGCCGCTGGCTTAAGGTCGCCGGAAATGTGCCGGCGATATCAAACGGCGGTGGCCGGCGACGACCTGCACGGGGAGCACGATTTAGACCACGGGAAGGGCAAGGAAGAGGTCCAGCGGGACCGCACGCTCACCGGAGTGACGAAGGAGGGGCCGGGGAGGCAGGAGGAGGCCGGAGGTGAGCGAATCGTGCCGGCGAGCGGTGGCCGGCCGCGGAGAAGAAGACCTCGGGGTGGTCGTTCCCGAGCTTCCCGGGACGGGCTGCTCGGCTGGGAAGGAGAGGAGACGATGGCGGATCTCCTGGTGCCCGTCGATTTGTCCAGGGAGGCGCAAGGCGGCGGCGCGACGCGGCGGCCGGCGAGGCTTTCCGGCGGCTAGGGTTTGGCTCGAGAAGAGGAACGAAAGGGAGGAGGAGCCACGCGAGGGGGAGGTGGGAAGGAAGGAGGGCCACGGCGTGTTTATCCCGTGTCCAGCAGTGTCAGGTATACCTAACATAGGATACCTCCTGGAGGGTGAGGACAGTCCATCGTCGAGCCAACGGTGGAGATCGTCTGGAGACAAGTCAAGCTAGTCGTCTCTTTGTCGTCTTGTCGGTGTTACTCGTGATGTTTCATAAGACCAGCTGCGCCTTGCAATTCTCTCCATAACCTAGCTATTTGCTTGTAAGGGAACTTTCCCCAATAAACTCATACGCGATACTCTGCTAAACCTAATACAGCGCCTCGCGCAGAGCAATTCCCTGCCTCAGTTCGAGTGTTCTTGTTGTTCAGTCAATTATGTGAGCTATTCCTGTCTATTCTGATGTCGATCCCATCCGGGACCTGACAATTTGGTATTCAGAGCCATCTTTCTTCGGAGGCGTTTTCGTTTTGGTGTGAATTGGAAGGTTTGGATCTCCTGTAAAATCCCTCCGACCTCACCCAATTCGCGGCGGCGGTGTGTTCTGGTCGACGAGGCGGCTTGGCGGCGGCGGCACCCATCCTTACGGGTTAGTCGACGGAGGCGGCTTGGCGGCGGCGGCACAAATTCGGGTACAAATTGGTGAGTTCGATCGGTTGCTGAGGAACAATTCCTTAGTTGTAAAATTCCGGTGTCAACTACTGATTCGTGTACCACTGGAGGAGTCGTGGATTGGAGGCAGCAGAGTCGGGGAATTGGGCCGGGTTGCTGAACAAGTTTCAGTGTCAAATTCCTTCCTAGTTCCTTAGATTGGAGATGGTGCGTTCCAAACAGGGCACTGAGGAAGAAGCTGTGGTGGCGTTACGCAATGAACTCATCCAACACCGGCAAGAAACAGACCACATGCGTCAGGATATCTCACAGATTCAAGCGGATCTGGGTGCAATTCAGGTGCAGCAAGATAAAGTGGTCACGGCTGTTGACGGGATGCAAGCAGCGGTTGGATAGATTGGGTTGCAACTCAATTCGGTAGCAAAGGCTTTGGCAGAATTGCGGCCCAGGCCAACTGAGGAAGCGGAACCTTCTCACAGGCATCAGAAATCCTTGTCCCTTCAAGAACAAGACAACACCGAAATTCTGCGGCAGTGCCTTGAGTACGAGAAAGGGAAAACCAAAGCATTGGAGTGCTTGACCAATCCTCCTCTTCCGAACATTACTACTGGTCGTCGCTCAGCTCCACCTGGATTTCCAGCGACAACACATACGGTTCCAATTACTCCAACCAATGCAGCAGCTAAACCACCAAATACACCGGCTTTTCATCATTTTCAACCTCCAGAAGTGCGCCGACAGTGGGATGGCTACTACAATTTCTCAAGAATATCACCAAGGGTCCTCGTATGGATTTCCCTTGCTTTGATGGTGATAATCCAGTGGTTTGGATTCGCCAATGTGAGAAATGTTTTCAGATGTCAGCAGCCCAGAGGAATTCAGAGTAAGCCTAGCTCAGTTATATTTTGTGGGAAGAGCAGATGTCTGGTTACGCCGTTCTGGGTTACTGAAACAGCAGCTCTCATGGACACAATTCACAGAAGAAGTGGTCCATAGATTCTCTGGTCAAAGTTCATATGAGCTAACCGAAAAATTCAACAGCCTCAGACAGCACAACTTGTCTGTAAGTGAGTATACAAATGCATTCGAAGAGCTCATGGCAGATGTGCAGGAAGAGAACCCAGAATTATCGGAAGGCTGGTTTGTAAAATGTTATGTCAATGGACTCAGAGATGTTATAAAGGCTCAGTTACGTCCATTACATCCAGTGACACTAACTGATGCTTATTGGCAAGCAAGAGATATGGAGAGCTGCCAGCCCATTAAAAGAAGTTTCACTCCTTCTTTCCAGCGTTTCAGTACAAATTCGAGCTACAAGCCAACTCAAATTCCAGTAATTAACAAACCACCCGAGGCTACGCAAGGGTTCAGTAAAGCTAAAAAACAAAATGATTGCTGGAGATGTGGTGGTCCATGGTTTCCTGGACATAAATGTAAAACAATACCAGTGTTGAATTACATGGCAAACCTAGAAAATGAAGAAAGCCAGCAACCAGAAGAGCAAATGCAACAACAACAACAACAACAACAAGAGGAAATGGAGCAACAAGGTGACATAAATACTGAACAACCTCAGGCCAATGTGATGCAGATTTCTATTCAAGCTCTTGGGGGGCCTCGAACTGAAACTTCCCCTTACGTGAAAATCAGTATTGGGGGCAAAACAACAGTGGCACTCATTGATTCAGGTAGTAATGCCTCTTTCATTGACCTCACATTTGCTACACAGCTTAAGTGCAAATTGGAAGCATCAGAAACAGCACACATTAAGGTTGCTGGTGGAGGTCACTTAACTTCTCAATCTATTATCCGAGATGGGTATTTCTCCATAGCAAAACATAAGTTTGTGGAAGATTTTCGAGTATTGGAATTACAAGACAACACAGTTATACTTGGGTGTGACTGGTTACGCAAACACAGCCCCATTTCTTTCGATTTCCATAAGAAGTTATTCTCCCTGACCAAATTTGGGACAATGCCAATATCATTCCCAACCTGCAAGTCAAATCAACAGGTAGTGGAAGTGTCAGCAGAGAAAATGGACAAGATACTCGCAAAGGGAGCTACGGGATTCGTGATTCAGTTGCAAACATTGTCGGTATCCTCTGAACCACATGCAACAACATTGCCGGCAGTGCAACACTTGTTAACTGAATTTTCTGATGTCTTTCGCGAGCCACAAGAGTTACCACCACACAGGTCTTGTGACCATGCTATTCCAATTAAAGATGGTGCAGTTCCTCCGGTATCCAGACCTTACAGAGTACCACACAGGCAAAAGGAGGAAATGGAGCGACAGATTAATGAATTAATTGCCAAACACATGATAAGGCCAAGCCAGAGTGCTTATGCTTCTCCTGCTATTCTGGTGGATAAGAAAGAAACTGCAAAGCGTTTATGTGTGGATTTCAGGAAGGTAAATGCTCAAACCATCAAGGATAAATACCCTATTCCTATCATCGAGGATTTATTAGATGAGTTGCATGGAGCTTGTGTGTTCTCTAAGCTAGACTTAAGATCGGGCTATCACCAAATAAGAATGAAACCCGAGGATATTCACAAGACAGCCTTTCGCACATTTTGTGGCCATTATGAATATTTGGTGATGCCTTTCGGCTTGTCAAATGCACCAGCAACTTTCCAAGCCTTGATGAATGAAATTTTCCAGCACTACCTAAGGAAATTTGTATTGGTGTTTTTCGATGACATCTTGGTTTACAGCCCTGATCTGCAGACACACATCTCTCATTTGAAAATTGCGCTGCAGTTACTGAGAGCAAACAAACTGTTTACTAAGGAGTAAGGAGTCAAAATGTGCATTTGCTGTGCCTCAGGTAGAATACCTTGGACATGTGATTTCTGGGGCTGGAGTTGCAATAGACCCTAAGAAGATTGAGGCGATTGCCACTTGGGAAACCCCAAATACACTGAACCAATTGCAGAGTTTTTTAGGCTTATCAGGCTATTATAGGCGTTTCATTAAAGATTACAGCCTTATATGTCGTCCCCTACATGATTTACTCAGGAAAGGGCAGTTCACATGGTTACGCATCCATGATATTGCTTTTGACAAACTGAAAACAGCTCTGATCACTGCTCCAGTCTTAGCATTGCCAAATTTTAAAGAGGAATTTGTGTTGGAGACTGATGCTTCTGGGTCAGGTTTGGGAGCAGTTTTAATGCAAAAAGGACGAGCTATTGCTTATTACAGCACAGCATTGGGACCTCGGAACTCTGCTCTGTTAGTTTATGAAAAAGAAGCGTTGGCAATCATAGAAGCATTGAAAAGGTGGCGACATTATTTTCTGGGCGGCAAAGTAGTAATCAAGTCAGACCATCAGAGTCTAAAATTCATTGCAGACCAGAGAGTAACTGATGGAATTCAGCATAAGTTAATGATGAAGCATTTAGAATTTGACTTTGTGGTGGAATATAAGAAAGGGAAGGAAAATCGTGCAGCTGATGCACTGTCACGCAAACATAGCAATTTATTGGCTATTTCTGTAGTTCAACCTCAATGGCTACAAGACATTGCTGATAGCTATGCAGCAGACCCAATCACAACGACATTAGTCCAGAAATATGCCGTAGTTCCACCAGTTGCTACTTCGGTACACACATTCCATCAGGGCATTCTTCGTTTTCAAGGCCGAATTATGATTGGTAACAGTACAGAGCTCAAGGATAAGATTTTCACTGCTCTCCATTGTTCTGAAGTGGGTGGACACTCAGGCATGCGAGCAACTTACCAAAGAATTAAAAAGTTGTTTCACTGGCCTGGATTGAAGCTGTGGGTGGAAACTAAAGTTTCAACTTGTCCTATTTGTCAACGCTCCAAACATGAAAATTGCAGCTATCCTGGACTGCTTGATCCACTACCAACACCAGATATGGCTTGGACACACATATCAGTGGATTTTATCGAAGGGTTACCAAAATCACAGGGAAAGGAAGTAATTTTGGTTGTGGTGGACAGATTTACCAAATCAGCTCATTTTATTGCTCTAGCACATCCATATTCAGTCGAGACAGTAGCTCAATCATTCATCGACAACGTGCTGAAATTACATGGACCTCCCCTCTGCATCATTTCTGACAGAGACCGCATTTTCACAAGCAACATGTGGAAAAATATCTTCAGTTCATTGCAGGTCAACCTCCGTTACAGCTCGGCATATCATCCGCAATCGGATGGCCAAACAGAACGTGTTAATCAATGTCTTGAAACCTATTTGCGCTGCATGGCGTTTGAGGAACCAAAGAAGTGGTGCTCGTGGTTATCCTTAGCAGAGTTTTGGTATAACACGAGTTATCACACCACGCTGGGCATGACTCCGTTTCAGGCATTATATGGGTTTCCCCCACCCTTGATCAGTGAACTGTCAGCTGGAGGACCTACTGACTTGGATGCTCGCTCCTTTCTCGAGGCCAAGCAGCAAATGTTGACACAGCTTAAGGCAAACCTGGAACAAGCACAAGGGCGTATGAAGAAGTATGCTGATGCCAAGCGCACAGAACGCAAATTCGAGGTCGGGGACATGGCTTACTTGAAGATGCAGCCGTATCGTATGGCAGCCTTTGGCTTGCGTGGCGCAATCAAGCTCCACAGTAAGTACTATGGGCCTTTTAGGGTTATTCAGAAGGTGGGGAACCGAGCATACAAAATCCTATTGCCTGATGGAGTGCAAATACACCCTGTGTTTCACGTTAGCCAACTAAAAAAACATGCCGGTTCTCACGCCATGCCTTCTACAACACTGCCACTCATTGCTGCTGACGGGAAGATCAAGACTGAAGCTCAAGCGGTGTTGCAAACCAGACAGATTCCTTGTAACAATGTCGCTGTGGTACAATGGTTGATTCGCTGGCAAGGTCTCACGGATGAGGAAGCAAGTTGGGAAGATGCTGATTTCATTAAAAAGGTATTTCCTGCATTTTTCAGATCGACTGTCACAACTTGGTTTGCTCCTGCAGTGGTTCCTTGAGGACAAGTAACCTTCCAGGAGAGGGCAATGTCAGGTATACCTAACATAGGATACCTCCTGGAGGGTGAGGACAGTCCATCGTCGAGCCAACGGTGGAGATTGTCTGGAGACAAGTCAAGCGAGTCGTCTCTTTGTCGTCTTGTCGATGTGACTCGTGATGTTTCATAAGACCAGCTGCGCCTTGCAATTCTCTCCATAACCTAGCTATTTGCTTGTAAGGGAACTTTCCCCAATATACTCATACGCGATACTCTGCTAAACCTAATACAGCGCCTTGCGCAGAGCAATTCCCTGCCTCAGTTCGAGTGTTCTTGTTGTTCTGTCAATTATGTGAGCTATTCCTGTCTATTCTGATGTCGATCCCATCCGGGACCTGACAAGCAGGCAAGGTGGAGGTGGATGCGGGGTGGAGCTCCACGGCGACAGGGAGCTCGCCTTCTGGCGCGGGGAAGAAGAAAACGAGAAGAAAATGTAATTTTTCAGAAAACCCCCTGCCCTTTTGGAAATTCCTGAAGTTTAACTAAACAGCCACATTCTGCATTGTTTTATGGCTTCAAAAATAGTCCAAAAATTACCCAAATATTAATGGAGCCTTCTAATATTATAAAGAAGCCCCACATATTTTTGTTTTGAATTTTTTGAAAGTTTTTAACCACCTTTGAAATATAACAAAGTTTAGGACACTTTAAAGAGTTATTCTTTAATTTAAAATGCGAATTTTCTTCGTGAAAATTATATGATGCTCATGAATGCAAATCTACTCTATTATAAACATGGGTTGTTACAGGTTTGGCGGCGGAACAGGGGTATTTGCCAGGATCGGGTTTGTGAAAGCCGTCCCAGGCGCTGGTGTGTGTGTCTGGATCGCCGTGCTGAAAGTCGGAAAACTGCCCCGGTACTGGGATTGGGTGGTGCGTATGCTGTCGATGGCATGCCAAGTTGGCCTTGGTCCCAAGTATCTCCATTCTGTCTGGCGACTCTTTCCGCGCTTGTCTCATCACTAACGGAGGCTGTTCCTCCATCAGTCGGCTGGGCCGTGGTTACGACGTGAACCGTCATGTGACGCACGGGTCCCGGGGACGCCGGGTGATCTTCCTCCTCAAGTCCATATCCCCAACGATCTTCAAACAACGGTACGATTGACTCGGTATCAGTATCCAGATCTGACATGTTTACTGGTGCGACGGTAGAATCCTGCAAAGCTTGGATCGCCGCCTCTTCCTCTTCGGTCATGATCTCGCACTGCGGTGATCCAACAGACTCTTCTCCATCTGTCTGGTCATGGTGGTTGACCCGGACTGTGACTCGTACTCCGGCTCATACTGATCTTTGCCGGCTCCTGTGGTCTGGATCACGCCGATGAAAACGTTGATCTGACCAAAGATGATCATAGATCCCGTCTCCAACTGATCTGCTTCTTCTTTCCAACCAAAGTTGTCCACGATCCGCTCCCCGCCTGGGAGTGTATGAATCTGGCCGATAGCTAGGTTTTCCATACCACGCCGCGCTTCTCCAAAAATCATGATGTTCTTGGCCGCAGGCCCCACGGTGGGCGCCAACTGTCGTGGATTGTCACGACAGATGTTTCCGGGTGGAAACTTGAGTGTTGGGACATAGCGACTTCTGACATCTGGAGCTTGTCTAGCGTGGCGTGGGGAAACAAGGGTTTACCCAGGTTCGGCCCCACTTATCGAGGTAAAGACCTACTCCTACTTTGCTTTATTGATATGGGTTTCGAGGACTCGGCGCCTTAGCTTCCGGGTCTCGATTACAATCTCTGGAACTAGGTATTGCGGGGGCTTTCGACTTCTCTCTCTAAGAACCAGGAGACCCCCTTATATAGGCGGTGGGTATCGCTGGATGTACAAGCGGGGATCCGGGTTACGATCGTACCCGGACTCTACTCTAAGTCCTCTAAGTCTTCGCCTTCCTTATCAGGACTTCGTCTTGTACTTGGTCTCAAGTCTTCTGGATCCTTCTTAACTTGTGGACCAAGGCACACGTCGCGCACCGGCTTACATGAGACCCGGCCCATATCTTTATGCTTGATCCGGCCCAGCTTCCTACCAGGCCGGCTTGTCTTCTAGGTTGGTGGGCCTACCGTGTTATGATCCCCCCAATAGATGGAGAGCCCAACAAATATGGCAATGTGCCACCACCCAATCATTACTCTCCCGATCCTCCCATTCCCCATCGTCATGTCACTCTTAGAAATGATCCTCCCAAAGTTAAAGATCATGCTTTTTCGCAATGGCAATACTTAATGAAGTCTCATGTGTGTAGCTCTTCGATCGAACTATGGAGAATCATTCAAGTTGGATACAAGCCACATGACCCGAGCAATTTGACAAGGAGAGAGGTGGTGGATGCTCAACTCAATGCCACCACCCTCTATATGATCCAACAAGCAGTGGGCGCCAAGGACATGCCTCTCATCCAACACCTCACCACCGGCAAGGAGACATGGGACGCTCTCTCCGACTTATTTGTTGGAAATGAGAGCATGAAGAGAAATCGCTACGATGCCTTAAGCAATGAGGCGGAAGGGTTCTATAAATTGGATGGTGAAGATCATGAAGAGATGTACCGGAGGTTGATTTCTATTGCCACAAGCTTTCGTGACCTCGGTGCTACCTATATTGATGATGCTTGGATCAAGAGGAAGTACGTAAGCTCCCTCATGCCTTTCGAGGGCACAGACTTGAAGACCTTGCAAGGGAGACACAACTATGACCTCATGACTTCAAATCAAGTCATGCAAAAGATGACATCCTTCAAGGTTGCTACCAAGAATGCCGAAGATGCTAGGGCAAGAGCCATTGGGATGCAAAAGGGAGTAAACCTTGCATTGAAGGCAACGGTTAAAGTTGGAGGTGAAGATGACTTTTAGAGTTCCTCATTCTTGTCCAATGATGGTCTCAAGCTCGCATATAATGAGCATCTTGCTCTTGCGGCAAAAGGCTTTTGGGAGAATCCATCAAGGGCAAAAGCTCAATACGACAAGTATCACTTTGTTGGATCCCCACAAGGTGGAAAGAGGGATATCTCCAAGGCTAGGACATGCTACAATTGTCAAGATAAATACCACTTCGTCGCCGAGTGCCCATATGAAAAGAGGGAAGAGAATGGTGGAAGACTTATTCTCAAGGACAAGTCCAAGATGCCTCCCAAGAAGGCTTATGTCAAGAACAAGAGGGCCTTCTTCAAAAAGAAGGC
Source organism: Poa annua (assembly GCA_026929855.1). Lineage (NCBI taxonomy): Eukaryota > Viridiplantae > Streptophyta > Magnoliopsida > Poales > Poaceae > Poa > Poa annua. Next base: position 38,693,461 of record CM049436.1, read on the forward strand.
ACCTCGGATCGTGTTGATGACTCAAGAGGAATATCCCACCGATGATGAAGATGAGTCGGAAGAAGAAGAAGAAGAAACTCCTAATGAAGTGGCGGCTATTGCTACTACTTCAACTACTACCTCGACCCGTCAAGCTACTTCATCACCGACAAGAGCTACTTCCACAACACCAAGAACTCCGTCCACAACACCTAAAGCTACTACTTCCAAGCCAAGAGCTACGGTGACTTCATCATCAAGCTCGCTCTTTGACTCACCCAACGAGAACTCGCCCAACAAGAGTGTGAGATGTCTTATGGCCAAGGCATCCGAGGTACCTTCATCCTCTACTCCCTTGAATGATATGAATGAGCTTGATGATGCCTCTAGCCTCCAAATAAAGGAGGAGCTTGTTGCTTTTGACTCTTTTATGGCTAACTTGCAAGGAGATAGCAAGAAACATGTGGGAGCTCTTATGAGTCGCATTGGCGAGCTCGAACACCTCATTGAGGAAAAGGGTAAGATTGAGAGAGAGGATGCTATCACCATAGCACATCTTCAATCCTCTCTCCGAGATGTTGAAGAGTCTCATGTTCGTCTAGAAGAAGAACTTGAGAACATTGAGGAGTCCCACAACTCCGTGCATTCTAAACTTGTTAAAGAACGTGACCTCTATTTTGCCAAGAACAAGTTGGCACAAAAGGATAAGGCCGAGTTTGTGGTTGGCCATGTGAGTCTTATTGAAGACATGGAGAAACTCGTCAATGTCCATGCGGCATTGGAGAGTGAACATGAACTTCTTAAGAAGTCACATGATCAATTACAAACTCGGCTAGCTAATCTTGGGAAACGTAGCACGTCTATTCCTATTTGTGCTTGTGATCATGCAAATATTGTGAAGGAAAATGCTAGGTTGAAGGATGAAATTGCCAAGGCCTCCTCCGCTAAGATCATCCTTCTCAAGGGTAAGAATGTTATTGAGACTCCTATCTATGAGCCTCAATCTCGCAAAGGGAAGGAAGGTCTTGGCTATGTGCGGCCAAACAAGGAAGGTGCCAAGAAGTCCATTCCCGCACAAGCAAAGGTGAACAACATTGCAAGTGGGAATACCACAAGGGGCAAGCCTACTCGCAATGACTTTGCGGGAGACACTAACCCAAACTATGCCCTCTATGTGAATTACTATGGAAATGTTTGTGCTCGCTATATTGGTCCCTTTGATGGCTTTATTGCTTACTCTATTTGGGTTCCCAAAACTCTTGTGGCTAACCTTAAGGCACCCATTGTTAAGCAATGGGTACCTAAAGTCAAGGTCTAAGGTAACCGGGCTTGGCAAAGTGGTAGTTGCCCCCGATGTTACTCTAATCAATGTTATGCTTGTTGAGTCTCTTGGCTATAATTTGATGTCGGTTCGTGCCTTAACAAAGTTGGGTATCTCAACTTTCTTTGAGCCGGACATCGTGGTTCTCTTGTGGAGCAAGTCCCTTCGAGTGGCCTTCGTGGGGCATGTCGAACATGAGCTTTACGTGGTTGACTTCTCCGCAGTCACCACTACTCATGAGATGTGCCTTTTCGGAAAGGCCGACTGTAGCACCCCCGAGAGCCAAGCTAGACAAATCTGAGACCTTAATCTGAGATAAGCCTAACATAGATCTCGAAAGCCAACAGTTGAAATCGGTAACACAACAGATACCCTACAACACAAGAAGAAATATATTAAGCTCTTAACAGAGCGAAGAAGCAAATATCACCAAAGAAGGTCACTGACCTGTCAATCACCAATACAACGAAAGGCAAATTATGCTATTAGACATAGCAAGATCAGCAAAAGGCCTAAGAGGCCAGAAAGCATAATGGCGACGTCCCATTCCATAGATTCCAGGCTGCCGTCTGGGAACCCCAACCTACTCGTCGATGTCGATGTCCACCAAACTTACCTATCCAAAATAAATGCGCAAGGCTGAGTACAGGAGGTACTCAACAAGACTTATTTAACCTATTATTTATCTGCTCGTTCAGAGAGTATTAGTGAATGTCTTTTGCATAAAGCCATCTTTGTTTTCAAATCGAGGGAGGAGAGAATCTCGCATTAGTAGACTTTTTAAAAAAAGATAAGGGAGTGAAACACTAGCTTCATTCACCATCTTCAGTCTATGATACGTCTCAAACGTATCTATAATTTCTTATGTTCCATGCTTATATTATGCCAATTGCTACATGTTTTATATACACTTTTATATCATTTTATGCATTTTCTGGGACTAACCTATTAACAAGATGCCATAGTGCCAGTTGCCTGTTTTCTGCAGTTTTTGGTTTCAGAAAAGCTGTTAAGGAAATATTCTCGGAATTGAACAAACGAAACGTCAAAGTGCTTATATTCCCCGGGAGGTTCCAGAACACCGAAGACGACACGGAGGGGGACCCCGAGGGGCCCACACCCCCAGGTGGCGCGGCAGCCCCCCTGGCCGTGCGAGCACGGGGTGTGGGGCCCTCGAGGCCCCGCCACCTTCGCCCTTTCGCCTACTTATACCCCTCGGATATCCAAGACCTAAGACACGCACCTTTTTCCTCCACGAAGTCCAGAGCCGCCACCATCGTCAACCCTAGATCGGGAGGGTTCAGAAGCTCCTCCCGGCACCCTGCCGGGGAGGGGAACCATCACCGGAGGGCTCTACATCACCATGCCCGCCTCCGGACTGATGTGTGAGTAGTTCATCCTTGGACTATGGGCCCGTAGCAGTAGCTAGATGGTTGTCTTCTCCTCTTGTGCTACCATGTTTAGATCTTGTGAGCTGCCTAACATGCTCAAGATCATCTTTATGTAATGCTACATGTTGTGTTTGCTGGGATCCGATGAATATTGAGTACTATGTTATTGCTTCAAAATATATCTAGTGAGTGCGTTGTTTACGATCTTGCATGCTCTCCGTTGCTAGTAGATGCTCTGGCCAAGTAGATGCTTGTGACTCCAAGAGGGGGTATTTATGCTCGATAGTAGGTTCATGTCTCTATTTAATCTGGGGTAGTGACAGCAAGCTCTAAGATTGTAGATGTACTGTTGCTACTAGGGATAAAACAGTAGTATTTTATCTAAGGGTATTTGTATTACTTACATTACACACATTGCCTAATGCAATTATCTGTTGCTTGCAACTTAATACTGAAAGGGGTGCGGACGCTAACCGGAAGGTGGATTATTAGTCATAGATGCGGTTGGAACGGTCTATGTATATTGTTGTAATGCCCAAATGAATATCACACTAGACATCATAACTATAGTATATGCATCATTATGCACTTCTTTATTCTGTCAATTGCCCAGCTGTAATTTGTTTACCCGCATGTATGCTATTATTATTTATGGAGAGACACCACTAGTGAACTGTGGACCCCGGTCCTTCTTCCTCAAACTGATAAACAATCCTACTGCAATCCTGTTACTTTCATTCTCTACAAACAAACATCATATTCCACACATACGTTTAATCCTTTTGTTACAGCAAGCCAGTGAGATTGACAACCTCACTGTCAAGTTGGGGCAAAATACTTTGATTGTTTTGTGTGCAGGCTCCACGTTGGTTATCGTAAACGGAGCCACCAACAACCTCCGGGGGATCTCTAGTTTCCTACTGGATCGATAAACCTTGGTTTCACAACTAAGGGAAACTTGCTGCTGCACTGCTTCATACCTTCCTCTTGGGGTTTCCCAACAACACCTCACCGGTGCCATCAAGCAATTTTCTGGCGCCGTTGCCGGGGAAACAAGCTCTTCTACGAGGGGAGTCTCTCACATCCAATCTTTTTATTTTGTTATTGTCTTGCTTAGTTTATTTTTATTATTGTCTTGTTTGCTTAATATCAAAAATACAAAAAATTAGTTACTTGCATTACTATTTTTATTTCGGTTTGTTATTTATTATTTCGGTTTTGTTATTTTGTTTATTTCGGTTTGCTATTTAATTTGCTAAAATGAGTACTGCTGAGAATACTAAGTTGTGTGACTTCACTAGCACCAATTATAATGATTTTATATGCACTCCTATTGCTCCACCTGCTTCTAAAGCAGAATTCTTTGAAATAAAACCTGCTTTGTTAAATCTTGTTATGAGAGAGCAATTTTCTGGTGTTACTACTGATGATACTGCTGCCCATCTAAATAATTTTGTTGAACTTTGTGAAATGCAAAAGCAAAAAGATGTAGATGGTGATATTATAAAACTGAAATTATTTCCTTTCTCTTTGAGAGGAAGAGCAAAAGAATGGTTGCTTTCATTGCCTAGGAATAGTATTGATTCATGGACTAAATGCAAAGGTGCTTTTATTGGAAAATACTATCCTCCTGCTAAGATTATTTCTCTAAGAAGTAGCATTATGAATTTTAAACAACTTGATAATGAACATGTTGCTCAAGCTTGGGAAAGAATGAAATATTTGGTTAAAAATTGCCCTACCCATGGACTGACTACTTGGATGATCATCCAAACCTTTTATGCAGGACTAAATTTTTCTTCAAGAAACCTTCTTGATTCGGCTGCGGGAGGTACCTTTATGTCCATCACTTTGGGGGCTGCAACAAAACTCTTGGATGATATGTTGGTGAATTATTCTGAGTGGCATACTAAATGGACACCTCAAGGTAAGAAGGTAAATTCTGTTGAAGAAACCTCCTCTTTGAGTGAAAAGATTGATATGATCATGTCTATGCTTGTGAATGGTAAATCTCATGTTGATCCAAATAATGTTCCCTTAGCTTCTTTAGTTGCACAAGAAGAGCATGTCGATGTGAACTTCATTAAAAATAAGAATTTCAACAACAATGCCTATAGGAACAATTATGGTAATAATAACTATAAGCCCTATCCTTCTAATAATGTAGTGGTTATGTTAATTCTTATGGTAATTCTTATAGCAATAATAGGAATACCTCCACTGAACTTGAAACAATGCTAAAAGATTTTATCACTACACAAACTTCTTTTAATAAAACTGTTGAGGAAAAGCTTGGGAAAATTGATATTCTTGCCTCTAAAGTTGATAGTCTTACCCTTGATGTTGATCTTTTAAAATCTAAAGTCATGCCTAATGATACTAAAGAGAGTAAGGCCTTTGCTAAAATTAATGCCATACAAGTTAGAATGGATGAAAATGTTAGGATGATGGCCCAATTGCATGCTAGATGGGAAAGAGAGAAAGAACTAACTAAGGAAGATAATATTGTTAAAGTTTTTACTATTACCACTACTGAAAAAAATGTTACTTCACATGCTAGTAAGCCTCCTACTATTAACGGTAACATAGTTGGTGTTGGAAATATTTCTTCTACTTCTTCCAAAAAGTTAAAATTGCCTAAAACTGCTGAAACTGTTATTGATAAAAGTGCTGAAATTTTTAAGAACATGGGAGATGGTGGTTCGGTTTGCTTTGATGATAATAATTTTGATTTTGATAATTGTAATATCACTGAAGTTATTATGTTCTTGCAAAAGTTAGCCACAAGTCCTAATGCTAGCACTATAAATCTTGCTTTTACTACACATATTACAAATGCTCTCATTAAGGAAGGGAAGAGAAATTAAAACTTGAAGCTTCTATCCCTAATAAATTAGAAGATGGTTGGGAGCCCATCATTAAAATAAAAGTGGGTAAATTTGATTGCAATACTTTATGTGACCTTGATGCAAGTATCTCTGTTATGCCTAAAAAGCTTTATGATATGTTTGACTTGCCACCTTTGGAACATTGTTATTTGGATGTTTTTCTTGTTGATAATGCCATGAAGAAACCTTTGGGGAGAGTTAATGATGTTCTTATTATGGTTAACAATAACCTTGTCCCTGTTGATTTTATTGTCTTGGATATTGAATGCAACCCATCTTGTCCAATTGTGTTGGGAAGACCTTTTCTTAGAACTGTGGGTGCTATAATTGATATGAAAGAAGGAAATATTAGATACCAATTCCCACTCAAGAAAGGTATGGAACACTTCCCTAGAAAAAGAATGAAGCTACCTTTTGATTCTATCATTCGTACAAATTATGATGTTGATGCTTCATCTCTTGGAAATACTTGAATATCACTTTCTGTGCCTAGCTGAAAGGCGTTAAAGAAAAGCGCTTATGGGAGACAACCCACTTTTTTTTATTTCTGTTATTTTATTTTGTTGAGTCAAGGAAGATGTCTACCTCTGTAGCAATTCCTTTGTATCTTTACTTTATTGCATTGTTGTGTCAAGTTAAGCCTCTAGTAGAAAGTTGATGCTAAATTTGGATTGCTGTGCTGAAACTGTTTTCTGCTGTCCACCGTTAAATTCATAACTATTCACAGAAAAATCGGATGCACCTGGGATTGTTTGTGCGTAATCCACAGATATATATGAAACTTTCATTAGTTTTGAGTTTTCTGATTTGAGCAAGTTAAGTGCCTCGAAAAAATTCGTCTTTAGGGACTGTTCTGTTTTTGACAGATTCTGCCATTTATTTTGCAATGCCTCTTTTACTATTTTGAATGGATCTTTTTGTTCCATAAAGTATCAGTGGCTGTAGCTAATGTCCAGTAGCATTGGTAGCAATTGTGTTCATGCAGAATATAAGAATTTTTTGTGCACTAACCCTCTAATGAAGTTTACTTTGAGTTTGGTGTGGAGGAAGTTTTCAAGGATCAAGAGAGAAGGATGATGTGATGTGATCAAGAAGATGAAAGAGCCAAAGCTTGGGGATGCCCCCGTGGGTCACCCAAGCATATTTCAAGAAGACTCAAGCGTCAAAGCTTGGGGATGCCCAAGGCATCCCCTTCTTCATCAACAAACTATCAGGTCATCTCTAGTGAAACTATATTTTAATCCGACACATCTTATTTGCTTTACTTGAAGCGTCTGTTTGTTTTTGTTTTTGTTTATGTTATTTTCATTCTCTGAATAAAATGGATCCTAGCATTCCTTTGTGGGAGAGAGACACGCTCCGCTTTTTCTTTTGAATACTCGTACTCTTCACTTATATTTGTTGAGTATTCTTCTATGTTATTTCAATACTATTGGCTCTTGTTTTTCATGCATCTCTTGTTGGAGCTGTTAGTTTTTCATATGTTACACTCTCATATCTCATTGTTAAATACTTGGAGAGTTTATCTTTAAATAAGTTGATTGGTGTTTGGTTAGGAACAGAAAATGTTAAATGTGGTAGATGGTATAACTAAATGATACATAATCTTGTAGATCATTAAATTGTGTCACTTGAATCATTGATGTTGTTTTGAGATATTTATATGCTTAATGGTAAACATGATGGTTTAGTAAGGTGGAATGATTAATGCTTGGTCTAGAAAACTTGAAGCTGTGCCACACTTAAATTTCCAGTTGATAACATAATGGTATATGACCCGTAATGACTTTGTGTTATGCGCTACGGTCGGGGTCCCAACAGTGACTTGTTCATTTGCCACAGTCCCTCGTGGAGTGATTTTCATTATGCCTTGTAAGATCATGTTTCTATTTGGAATCCTTTTTCTTGCGAGTTCTGAAGCTGCGGTTTTCATGGCACTTCCACCTCCATATTTGCTAGCCTCTTCGGTACTTTGCATTGCCCTTTCTCACATTGAGAGTTGGTGCATACTTCGCGGGTACATCCAAAACTCGTGGGAGATCTTCATCATGTTCTCCTACACATAAGCCAAATATCTTGCTCAAAACATCCACCATACCTACCTACTACAGCATTTCCATAGCTGTTCCGAGATATATTGCCATGCAACTTTCATCTTACATTACATGACTTGTTGTCATTCATCATATTCATACACCATGTTTTATTCATCATGAGATATTTGTACCAAAAGTGTGTTGTCATATTAGAATGTTTGCCCCTAAAAGTGAAAAGAGCCATGGAGGCCATCAAAAAGAGAAACAGAAAAATAAAAAAAAATAGAAAAAAGAGAAAAAAAGAAAAAAAAAGAAAGAAAGAATAAAAAGGGGGGGCAACATTACTACTCTTTATTCACACTTGTGCTCATGTTATAGCACCCATATTATTCATAGTCATCATTTGTGCTCATGTTTAGCACCTTTACTCCATATGAGAGAGTTTTCATGTTTTACTTGCATAACTATGTGGGGAACTTTACACTATAGAACTTGGCTTGTATATTCCAATGATGAGCCTCCTCAAAAGTGCTCTAGGTCTTCATGAGCAAGCAAGTTAGATGCACCCCCACTAGTTCCATTGGAGAGCTTTCATACACTTACAGCTCTATGTGCATCCGTTGTGTGGCAATCACCACTCCGTGCATAGCTTCGATTATAAGACTTCCTCTTGTCTAATGATCACTTTCAGCTTTGTGAGACTTTCTTCCGTTGGACTTCCAAACCCCTATTATTATTCTCTTAGCCACAACATCCTGGTGTCAGGAACCAACGCTGAACACTTGCTTGTTTTTGTGTGAACAAATAGAGAAATGATCTTCTACGTGCATATTGCTATCGCTTGACTTGATCCTTTCACAAAGTTGTCATGATTGTTTGATTCATTAGATGATTATATTGTTGTGCTTGAAGCTTAAATCATCTTTAATATCTACTTTGCACGGTTGATTGTTCTCTATTACTGATTCATTGAAAGTTTTGCTTTGTTATGCCTACTTGTTTATTCATTACTCATTTGATATCAATATAAACTACAACTTTTATTCATTTGATCTCAACTTATATGCATTACATTATTATTTGATCAAGATTGTGTGAAGCATGTCACTTCAGAAATTATTCTTGTTATCGTTTTACCTACTCGGGACGAGTAGAACTAAGCTTGGGGAAGCTTGATACGTCTCAAACGTATCTATAATTTCTTATGTTCCATGCTTATATTATGCCAATTGCTACATGTTTTATATACACTTTTATATCATTTTATGCATTTTCTGGGACTAACCTATTAACAAGATGCCATAGTGCCAGTTGCCTGTTTTCTGCTGTTTTTTGTTTCAGAAAAGCTGTTAAGAAAATATTCTCGGAATTGGACAAACGAAACGTCAAAGTGCTTATATTCCCCGGGAGGTTCCTGAACACCGAAGACGACACGGAGGGGGACCCCGAGGGGCCCACACCCCCAGGTGGCGCGGCAGCCCCCCTGGCCGTGCGAGCACGGGGTGTGGGGCCCTCGAGGCCCCGCCACCTTCGCCCTTTCGCCTACTTATACCCCTCGGATATCTAAGACCTAAGACACGCACCTTTTTCCTCCACGAAGTCCAGAGCCGCCGCCATCGTCAACCCTAGATCGGGAGGGTTCAGAAGCTCCTCCCGGCAACCTGCCGGGGAGGGGAATCATCACCGGAGGGCTCTACATCACCATGCCCGCCTCCGGACTGATGCGTGAGTAGTTCATCCTTGGACTATGGGTCCATAGCAGTAGCTAGATGGTTGTCTTCTCCTCTTGTGCTACCATGTTTAGATCTTGTGAGCTGCCTAACATGATCAAGATCATCTTTATGTAATGCTACATGTTGTGTTTGCTGGGATCCGATGAATATTGAGTACTATGTTATTGCTTCAAAATATATCTAGTGAGTGCGTTGTTTACGATCTTGCATGCTCTCCGTTGCTATTAGATGCTCTGGCCAAGTAGATGCTTGTGACTCCAAGAGGGGGTATTTATGCTCGATAGTAGGTTCATGTCTCTATTTAATCTGGGGTAGTGACAGCAAGCTCTAAGATTGTAGATGTACTGTTGCTACTAGGGATAAAACAGTAGTACTTTATCTAAGGGTATTTGTATTACTTACATTACACACATTGCCTAATGCAATTATCTGTTCCTTGCAACTTAATACTGAAAGGGGTGCGGACGCTAACCGGAAGGTGGATTATTAGTCATAGATGCGGTTGGAACGGTCTATGTATATTGTTGTAATGCCCAAATGAATATCACACTAGACATCATAACTATAGTATATGCATCATTATGCACTTCTTTATTCTGTCAATTGCCGAGCTGTAATTTGTTTACCCGCATGTATGCTATTATTATTTATGGAGAGACACCACTAGTGAACTGTGGACCCCGATCCTTGTTCCTCAAACAGATAAACAATCCTACTGCAATCCTGTTACTTTCATTCTCTGCAAACAAACATCATCTTCCACACATACGTTTAATCCTTTTGTTACAGCAAGCCAGTGAGATTGACAACCTCACTGTCAAGTTGGGGCAAAATACTTTGATTGTTTTGTGTGCAGGCTCCACATTGGTTATCGTAAACGGCGCCACCAACAACCTCCGGGAGATCTCTAGTTTCCTACTGGATCGATAAACCTTGGTTTCACAACTGAGAGAAACTTGCTGCTGCACTGCTTCATACCTTCCTCTTGGGGTTTCCCAACAACACCTCACCGGTGCCATCAGTCTACACCAGATCATCAGTTGTACCACCCCCCAGAATCACCCCCTCGCTCAACCCGAGGAAGCAATCCTAACCACCCTTAGTTGGCAAGTTTTATAATTAAATTCATGTTATCCATGATCATCAGACATAAGGTACCAAGTCGTCCATAACCGTGGACACGGCTTTCCGAAAAGATTTACCCTGCAGGGGGTGTAACTACCCACACACGCCAACCAACCGATACGCCAGCTATTAGCACTCTTCCGGGGAGTGCCGGCAGAAGGGTTGGCCACGACCTTTCCCAAGTTTCACCTATGTCCATGAGCCACAGCAGTAGGTCTGACCACCAACGCGCAGCGGTCCCTAGTGCGGGTTGCCAGGGTCAACATCTAGACCGCAACCCTTCTGCCCCAGCCCTAATCCTCTTCAATCCTTTTTTTACCGCACACGCAAATGGAACACTCGAACTAGTGGCTTCATGTAGTAGGCTAGTCAAGTTGGGGTCGAGGGGTTTCCGAGCCCTGTGTGGATGCACGAATAGTCTTGGTTCCAAAGACGAGAACTCAGTTCCTAGGTCGGCAAGAATGGAACAACCCACCACAATTCCATTGTGGCCTCCCATCCAAGCCTTTAGAACACTCCTTTGTACTCATTCATATCATCCTTCAAGGTAGATTCCTTCACAACCAGATGGAGCAGGGAACAACTAAGCATGGCTAAGCAAGCAGGCTCTGACGATACACCACTTAAGACACTCTATACCTCAACTCAAAACCACATTTGAATCGCATGCATAATACCAGAATCAAATACTTTGAAGTCTTATATGTGCAGATAAGAGGTTATGCTTGCCTTGCTCTTCGATAACAAGATATAAAGATTTTGGAAATCTTCGGCTTCACTTGATCGAGATAACCAAGAATAACCTGTCATAGATTTTGCTTGATTTGACCATCGATGATCCAGCACTGGCCTTCGGTGTTGTCAATCTCCACTTCGGATTCGCATTCTACCGCGAAGAATGAAACACCGGAAAAGAAACGGGAAACAACATTCAACCATGGCATCGATGCAATGCACACAATGTATGCATGACAAGTTAAAGGATTGAAATGTAAATCCTACACATGGGAGAACATTTAAAATGGAGTGCGAATGCCCGACAGGTGCCATTCGACAACTACATATTTAAATAAAAGATAAATTGGTCTTGTATTTTAAACATGATTCAATGTTGCTTAAACATGCATGATTTGGAAATAATTAAATAGATCTTATTTTTCTGCAAATTTTGATATATTAATCACATTTTTCTGAGTTAAAATGAATTATTTATGAATTTTCAAAGTTTAAACCATTTTTAATTCAATTTAAACATTTATGAAACTAAATGAATAATATTGGACCCAGATGTCATATTCTTATTAATTTTAGAGATCATTTTTTTGAAATGAATAAAAATCTGACATCATGGGCCCACCTGTCAGATATTTAAAAATTACAGAGAAAATAAAAAGAAAAAGGAAAAGGAGGCGCTGACGTGAGCTGACGTCAGCAATGGAGCATTGCTCCCTGCCGAGGATGAACTGGACGCACAGGAGCGCGAGGGGCAGCGCGGAAGGGCGCGCTAGACGCGCCAGAGCGCGGGCGACCCGAAATTGGCGGCGCCGCCAGCGGATGGTCGCCGGCGTTGCGCCGGCGACGAGGTTGCGCGGCGGCCCGAGAGGGCGCACGACGGCCGGACGGACGCGGGCGAGAGGGAGGCGAGCAGGGGGTCCAGGAGGACCGAAATCTCACCCTGAAGCTCGTGGAGGCGTCGAGGAAGCGCGGGGAGGTCGGCGTTCGCCGGAATCGTCTGCGGAGGCCGGCGTCCGAGGTTGGAGGAGAAGGCCCGATTCCTTTGATTTCTTGCTCTCGGGGATGCACGGATCAACTACGAGGAAGAGGGGAGCACGGTGGACCTCCAGAGAATCTCATCGTGGCTTGGGGTGGCAGGAAACAGTGGCAATCGCCGGCGATTTGAGGTGGCCGAGGAGCTAGGGTTTCGGCCATTTAGGAAGCAGGAAGAGCATGGGAGAGGATGAGCGAGAGAGTGGAGGAGAGGAAGGGAGGCACGGCACGACGCTCGGCCTTATCTTCTCGCGGTTTTGGCGGCGGCGGCGGCGTGCATCGCGGCGAGGAAACGAACGGCGATGCTCCTTCGTCCTTCTGTCGGGAGGAGGAAGAAGAAGAGAAAATACGATTTTGCAAAACCCCCCATGCGGTTCTGGGAAACCACAAACCTTTTGAAAACAGGCCCCTGGTTTGGAAAATAAAGCTTTTGAGGACCTTTTTGTAAACAGAAAATTTATACAAGAATACCAGGGAACTTAGAATTTCACAAGGAAACCATTGGCAACCTTGGATTTTGAAAACTTTGAAATCTTTTAACACATTCAAAATAAACAAATGGTTTAGGCCACTTTAGGGTTTTCTCTTTTATTTTTAACACTCAATTTTGTGCAACTTTTAATTAGATGCAGATGATGCACAAACAAATCTTAATTAACACTAAGCAAAATTGGGGATGTTACAAATCTATCCCCCTTACAAGAATCTCGTCCCCGAGATTCCTTGGGTAGGAAAAGAGATACAGAGAGGAGGGCTACACTGGTCTTGGATGATCTTGTCGATCCCACGACGATCTAATTTCTCGAAGAGGTTGATCCTTTACTTCAGGGATGATTGAACACTTCATGTCTCGTCGGACTGTTCTTCAGCTGCACCAAAGGGAAGAGGGAAATAACTCTGGAATGAGGATCTTCAAAAAGATTCGAGTATCTCATGGTCAACTCAAGGGAGGAGCGTGCAAAAACAACTCTTGAGGTAACAAGCATGAAACACATCAAAGTAAAGGAGGGAAAGGAAGAAGTTTCAAGTTGATAGACAACTGTTCCGCGAAGCGATTAGAATATGAGCTTTGCACAAGGCTATGCTGGATAGATAACGAGATCTTGAAACAACAAGAGGAAAGAACCCTTTTCAAATTTCAACCATTTGGCTTACAAGATGTTTGCCAGATGATTAAAAGTCCAGGGCCCTAAGATGACTGAAAAATTCACACAATGTGTAAGTTGAGAAGAATTTCAAGTACAACAAAAGAGAGGAAGAACTGATCAATAAAATGTTGAAGATCACCACGAGAAGAAAATTCACATGATGGATATGTTATCAAAAGATAAGAAAAGGATATGGACGATCGATCGAGTGACATTCAGAATCTCCGAGACCATCGGAGGAGGGAACTTCTTCTTGATCTTCTAGATACCCATTTCAAGCTCATGACAAGCCTTTAATAGGTGCGGAGGTAAACATCGGGCTTTGGAAAGAGAAATGCCATCAGGGCAACTTTTAGAATAAGCTGCACAACAATCCTCATGGGGAGTGGTTGTTCTTGAAGATTCCAGGGAATTTCGGCGATAGGCCTTCCGACTAATTGTGCCAACCACAACATCAACTTTGCCGATTTACAAAAAGACCTATGTCAAAATCCTTGAGGGACACCACCCATCGTCGCTGCTTGAGATTCAGCTCTGGTTAGTTGGGATGATAATTCAGACTCAGAATGTCCGAACAGAAAGGTTGCAATGGATACCACGGAGACAAGGTGGATAGATTCTCAAGATATGGACTACCATGTCTAGCTCGAAAAGATGAGCGAGATTGCAACGACCCATGTATTAGTCATGTGCCCAAAGGCAACAACATCTACATGAATCACTTACAACAAACACAATTGTGTCCTTGTTGGGAAACAACAAAGAATATAATGAAGTTCTCTGACTTCTTCTCATTCTTGAACTAATCAGTTAGTGGCTTGGTGTGCATATATGACTTCTTCAAGGAATGGAGGTAACAACCTATCATCCCATGAATAATCCGCACATGCATGACCGACTAGAGATGATTCCCGAGGAAACAAAGAGAAAACTCTACTTGCATTCACGGCGACATCTTTCAGCAAATGCACGTGAACCAGAAGAGGTTTCTTCCAACATCCAGAACACATACTTCGTGATGACACAAAGATGGTTCTCAAAAGTTCCAACATTATTGCCAAATGTTCATAATGATCCTCTTCAAACATGGAGGCAATAAGAATAATATCGATTGGCTCAACAACAAGCTTATCAGGATACTCCAAGAAGATCTGAATCATATGATACATGAACAAGGGCAAAAGTATTGGTCAGATCAAGGACATGAAGATGTAAGCTGGCGAAACACCATGAGTAAAACATCATCAAGATGGTCCTTGGGACTGAGTTTGATTTGACGATAGCCCAAATCAAATCAAAGATTAAGAGAATAGCAGATCCATTAGGATATACCATCTTGCTTCAACACGTCAACACAGGTAGACAGGAGTCTTGCTTGTCAAGGCAAAACGATGTGGCCTTAAGAGCGTTGGTAAAAACCTAACTCTTTGACCGAGTGTGTGCGCCGGATCAAACGGACTTGGCAACACAGTCAACTTCACTTAGTGATTGGATAACCAATCACACAAGGAAGGAAGCAAATGTCCTTAGATGTCAAAGCAATGAAAATTGCTAAGAATATCTGATAGTCACATCAATACACTCGCCATAGCATTCCCGAGCACGAGCGGCTAGGAGAAAAGCGTGAGTAAGGACGTGTAAAAGCATCACTTCATCAAGAAAGTCATGAGACACAACACGACCTTTTGATATATAAGAGTGTGATACTTTAAGATGGAACAGATTAAAAGCAACAAAGCCTCTTGATCTGCGGACTACAACACCAATTCGGGAGAGATCAGAACTTCTCCCCGGCACCCTGCCGGGAGGGGGAATCGTCACCGGAGGCCTCTACGTCGCCATGACTGCCTCCGGACTGATGCGTGAGTAGTCTACCCTTGGACTACGGGTCCATAGCAGTAGCTAGATGGTTGTCTGCTCCTCTTGTGCTACCATGTTTAGATCTTGTGAGCTGCCTATCATGATCAAGATCACCGTTATGTAATACTTCATGTTGTGTTTGCTGGGATCCGATGAATATTGAGTACTAAAGTTATTGCTTCATAATATATCATGTGTGTGCTATTTAATGATCTTGCATGCTCTCCGTTACTTGTGTATGCTGTGGCCAAGTAGATGCTTGTGACTCCAAGAGGGGGTATTTATGCTCGATAGTAGGTTCATGTCTCTATTAAATCTGGGGTGGTGACAGCTAGCTCTAAGGTTGTAGATGTACTGTTGCTACTAGGGATAAAACATTAGTACTTTGTCTAAGGATGATGTTACTTACTTACTTTACACACAGTGCTTAAGGCGATAATCTGTTGCATGCAACTTAATACTGAAAGGGGTAAGGACGCTAACCGGAAGGTGGATTATTAGTCATAGATGCGGTTGGAACGGTCTATGTATATTGTTGTAATGCCCGAATGAATCTCACACTAGACATCATAACGTTGGTATATGCATTGGTTTGCTCATCATTATTCTATAAATTTCCCAGCTGTAATTTGTTTACCCGCATGAATGTTATTATTATTTATGGAGAGACACCACTAGTGAACTGTGGACCCCGGTCCTTCTCTTTAATCTGATAAACCACAAACTGCAAACATGTTACTTTCTGCAAACAAACACCTTTCTTCCACACATACGTTTAATCCTTTGTTACAGCAAGCCGGTGAGATTGACAACCTCACCGTTAAGTTGGGGCAAAGTATCTTGATTGTGTTGTGTGCAGGTTCCACGTCACCTACGTCCCAGGAAGCATTTTCTGGCGCTGTTGACACCTCGGGGGAGTTCATTATTTCCTACTGGTTCGATAACCTTGGTTTCACAACTGAGGGAAAACTTGCTGCTGCACTACTTCATACCTTCCTCTTGGGGTCTCCCAACAACACACCCACCGTGTGCATCAAGCAATTTTTCTAGCGCCGTTGCCGGGGAAATAAGAGTTCCTTTGAAGACCATCACACTCCTCCGTCAACTTCGTTGCCGGTGATTTGAAGATTCTTCTACGAGGGGAGTTTTCGCACTTCCAATCTTTTTATTTTGTTATTGTCTTGCTTAGTTTATTTTTATTATTGTCTTGTTTGCTTAATATCAAAAATACAAAAAAATTAGTTACTTGCAATTTATTTTATTGTCTTGTTTGCTTAAATATCAAAAACACAAAAAAATTAGTTACTTGTATTACTTTGTTTATTTCGGTTTGCTATTTTATTTTCAGTTTTTGTTATTTTGGTTATTTCGGTTTGTCTTTTATTTATTTTGGTTTAGCATCATGTTTAGCCCTATTTCTGTTACTATGTCACATGAGGAATCAATCTTCACTTTCAAACAAAAGAGTGAAGAAACTTTTGGAGAAGCTTGGTATAGAATTTTTGAAACTTATGGTGAAACCGAACCAAGAATGTCATTGAGCTTGTTTCTTAGTAGCTTCTATTTTGGGCTTGTTCTTTGCTATAGATATGCTTTGGATGCTGTAGTAGGAGGAGATTTTCTTAAATGTGATGGAGATCAAGCTTTTAATGCAATAAAGAAATTAATCACATCATCTTCAATTAATAAATGTGATACAAGCCTTGGAAATATTCATAGTAGGTTAAACACCCTTGAAACTTAGATATCTTGTTTAAAAGATGGGTATGCTCAGATTCGCGAATATTACGACTATGTTCTTGTAAACTTTGAATCTTCATCATGGCTTCCCACAATTAAAATTGCTATTTGCGGTGAAACTTTCCATGCTCGTTGTGATATTATGTCTGAGTTTTGCCTTATGCCTAATTATATTTATGCATCTTTAAATCTTTGGGGACTTACTGAAGGGGGAGAAGGAATAACTCTTACGAATAATGCAATTATACAACCCCTTGGAGTAGCTGAAGGAGTGTTTACAACATTCTTGGGAAGAACGGTATCCACTGATTATCTTGTTATTGAATGTGTAGGTACAGGACAAATTACACTTGGAAGGTCCTTGCTGAAACTCTTGGGAGCGGTGATAGATGTTGGAAAAGGTACTATGAATTTCACCTCCTCTCTGGGATGTGGTCAGGTATTCCCTAGAACCAAGAGTAAGAACAAGAGTAAGAAAAATAGACGTAGAGACCTTCGTACTAAGAAAGATGATGCTTCATCTCTTGATAATACTTGAGTTTTGCTTTCTCTGCCTAGCTGAAAGGCGTTAAACAAAAGCGCTTATGGGAGACAACCCACTTTTTATTCCTGTTATTTTATTTTGTTGTGTCAAGGATTTGTCCTACCTCTGTAGCAATTCCTTTGTATCTTTACTTTATTGCATTGTTGTGTCAAGATAAGCCTCTAGTTGAAAGTTCATGCTAAATTTGGATTGCTGTGCTGAAACAGTTTTCTGCTGTCCACCGTTAAATTCATAACTCTTTACAGAAAAATCGGATGGACCTGGAATTTTTTGTGCGTAATCCTCAGATATATATGCAACTTTCATTAGTTTTGAGTTTTCTTATATGAGCAAGTTAAGTGCCTCGAAAAAATTCGTCTTTACGGACTGTTCTGTTTTTGACAGATTCTGCCATTTATTTTGCAATGCCTCTTTTGCTATTTTGATTGGATCTTTTTATCCTATGAAGTATCAGTGGCTGTAGCTAATGTCCAGTAGCATTGGTAGCAATTGTGTTCCTACAGAATATCATAATTTTTCGTGCACTAACCCTCTAATGAAGATTACTCTAAGTTTGGTGTGGAGGAAGTTTTCAAGGATCAAGATAGAAGGATGATATGATGTGATCAAGAGGATAGCAAAGCCAAAGCTTGGGGATGCCCCGGTGGTTCATCCCCAACATATTTCAAGAAGACTCAAGCGTCAAAGCTTGGGGATGCCCAAGGCATCCCCTTCTTCATCAACAAACTATCAGGTCCTTTCTAGTGAAACTATATTTTAATTCCGCCACTTCTTATGTGCTTTTCTTGAAGCGTCGGTTTGTTTTTGTTTTTGTTATTTTCATTCTCTGAATAAAATGGATCCTAGCATTCCTTTGTGGGAGAGAGACACGCTCCGCTTTTTCTTATGAATACTCGTATTCTTCACTTATATTTGTTGAGTATTCTTCTATGTTACTTCAATGCTTTCTAGCTCTTGTTTTTCATGCATATCTTGCTAGAGCTGTTAGCTTTACTATATCATACTCTCATATCTCATTGTTTAATTACTTAGAGAGTTTATCTTTTAAATAAGTTGATTGGTGTTTGGTTGAGAACAGAAAATGCTAAATGTGGTAGATGGTATAAAGAAAGATATACATGCTCTTATGGATTGTTATCTTGCATGTTGTGGTGCTTGGCCATTGTTTTGAGCTCTCAAGTAGATCATGTTTAAGCTTTTACATCATGTAGTTAAAACCTATTAGTGAGGAACTACCGTAAAACTTGCTGAAGTTTGGTTTGCATGTTTGGTATCTCTAAGGTCCAGATATTTTCTAGTTAAAGTGTTTGAACAACAAGGAAGACAATGTAGAGTTTTATAATGCTTGCAATATGTTTTTATATACGTCTTGTTGTCATAGTTTATACTTGTGTTTGCTTCAAACAACCTTGCTAGCCAAAGCCTTGTACTGAGAGGGAATGCTTCTCGTGCATCCATAATCCTTGAGCCAAAACCTATGCCATTTGTGTCCACCATACCTACCTACTACATGGTATTTCCTGCCATTCCAAGTAAATACTTCATGTGCTACCTTTTATTCAAAATTTATTATCCCTTATTTGTGTCAATGTTTATTAGCTCATGAGGAAGTATGTGGTGTTACGGATATCAACCTTGTCATTTGCTTTTAGACAGACTTTCACAACCGGACTAGTGGCATATACATCCGCTTATCCATTAACTTTGCAAAAAGAGCTGGCAAATGGGGTGCCCAGTCCCAATTAATTACAACTTTAACCGCTGCAATCTCTTGACATTTTTGCCCTGATCTAATCAGTCAAGCAATGACAACAGTTTTTAACTATATGTGTAAACAAAAGAGATAAGAGGGATGATCTGCCTTGCTGGTAGAAATAACGTCCTTCAATGGGAGCCGCTCTTGAAAGTCTGGTTGACAAGGGGGGTAGAGTGCCCATTACCATTCGTTGACAACGACAAACACCGCTCAAAACTTACTTTTATGCTCTCTATATGATTTCAAAAACCGATAAAACTAAGAAGCTCTAGCACATGCTTGTATCCCTGCTTCCCTCTACGAAGGGCCTATCTTTTACTTTATGTTGAGTCAGTTTACCTACTTCTTTCTATCCCCGAAGCAAACACTTGTGTCAACTGTGTGCAACAATTCATATATGCTTACTTATTGCACTTGTTATATTTCTTTGTGTTGACAACTATCTATATGATATACATGTTCAAAAGTTGAAAGCCAATGCTGAAACTTATATCTTCCTTTGTGTTGCTTCAATGCTCTTTTGCTTAGATAATATTGCTTTAAGAGTTAACTCTTATGCAAATCTTTTTGATGCTTGTTTGAAAGTACTATTCATGAAAAGTTTTACTTATATGATGTAGTTGTTTACTCCTTGTCTATTTGTTAGCAAACTATAGATCATTGCCTTGAGTCACTTCATTCATAACATGAGCCTTACATTATATTATGATCAAGATTGTGTTTAAGCATGTCACTTCAGAAATTATTCTTCTTTTATCGTTCTTGCCTACTCGGGACGAGTAGAACTAAGCTTGGGGATGTTGATACGTCTCCAACGTATCTATAATTTCTTATGTTCCATGCTATATTATACCAAGTTATTACATGTTTTATATGCATTTTATATAGTTTTATGCATTTTCTGGGACTAACCTATTAACAAGATGCCACAATGCCAGTTCCCTGTTTTCTGCTGTTTTTGGTTTCAGAAAAGTACTTAAGGAAATATTCTCGGAATTGGACGATTTCTTTTCAGAAGTCAGTTTTTATTTTGGAACGTTCCAGAAAACTGAAGACGAGACGAAGTGGGCGACCGAGGCGCCGTCACCAGGTCCTCGCGCGGCAGGCCCCCTGGCCGCGCGAGCACGTGGTGTGGGCCCCTCGGGGCGCCACCGACTTCGCCCTTTCGCCTACATATACCCCCCAGACCAAAAACCCTAGCACGGTGTTCATATTTTCCTCCACGGGTCTCGAGCCGCCGCCGTCGTCAACACCAATTCGGTAGAGATCAGAACTTCTCCCCGGCACCCTGCCGGGAGGGGGAATCGTCACCGGAGGCCTCTACGTCGCCATGACTGCCTCCGGACTGATGCGTGAGTAGTCTACCCTTGGACTACGGGTCCATAGCAGTAGCTAGATGGTTGTCTTCTCCTCTTGTGCTACCATGTTTAGATCTTGTGAGCTGCCTATCATGATCAAGATCACCGTTATGTAATACTTCATGTTGTGTTTGCTGGGATCCGATGAATATTGAGTACTAAAGTTATTGCTTCATAATATATCATGTGTGTGCTATTTAATGATCTTGCATGCTCTCCGTTAATTGTGTATGCTCTGGCCAAGTAGATGCTTGTGACTCCAAGAGGGGGTATTTATGCTCGATAGTAGGTTCATGTCTCTATTAAATCTGGGGTGGTGACAACTAGCTCTAAGGTTGTAGATGTACTGTTGCTACTAGGGATAAAACAGTAGTACTTTGTCTAAGGATGATGTTACTTACTTACTTTACACACAGTG
This sequence comes from Poa annua, assembly GCA_026929855.1. Classification (NCBI taxonomy): domain Eukaryota; kingdom Viridiplantae; phylum Streptophyta; class Magnoliopsida; order Poales; family Poaceae; genus Poa; species Poa annua. The sequence continues at coordinate 38,714,525 of CM049436.1, forward strand.
CTTAAGGCGATAATCTGTTGCATGCAACTTAATACTGAAAGGGGTGCGGACGCTAACCGGAAGGTGGATTATTAGTCATAGATGCGGTTGGAACGGTCTATGTATATTGTTGTAATGCCCGAATGAATCTCACACTAGACATCATAACGTTGGTATATGCATTGGTTTGCTCATCATTATTTTATCAATTGCCCAGCTGTAATTTGTTTACCCGCATGAATGTTATTATTATTTATGGAGAGACACCACTGGTGAACTGTGGACCCCGGTCCTTCTCTTTAATCTGATAAACCACAAACTGCAAACCTGTTACTTTCTGCAAACAAACACCTTTCTTCCACACATACGTTTAATCCTTTGTTACAGCAAGCCGGTGAGATTGACAACCTCACCGTTAAGTTGGGGCAAAGTATCTTGATTGTGTTGTGTGCAGGTTCCGCGTCACCTACGTCCCAGGAAGCATTTTCTGGCGCTGTTGACACCTCGGGGGAGTTCATTATTTCCTACTGGTTCGATAACCTTGGTTTCACAACTGAGGGAAAACTTGCTGCTGCACTACTTCATACCTTCCTCTTGGGGTCTCCCAACAACACACCCACCGTGTGCATCAAGCAATTTTTCTGGCGCCGTTGCCGGGGAAATAAGAGTTCCTTTGAAGACCTTCACACTCCTCCGTCAATTTTTCTGGCGCCGTTGCCGGGGCAATTTTTCTGGCGCCGTTGCCGGTGATTTGAAGATTCTTCTACGAGGGGAGTTTTCGCACTTCCAATCTTTTTATTTTGTTATTGTCTTGCTTAGTTTATTTTTATTATTGTCTTGTTTGCTTAATATCAAAAATACAAAAAAGTTAGTTACTTGCAATTTATTTTATTGTCTTGTTTTCTTAAATATCAAAAACACAAAAAAATTAGTTACTTGCATTACTTTGTTTATTTCGGTTTGCTATTTTATTTTCAGTTTTTGTTATTTTGGTTATTTCGGTTTGTCTTTTATTTATTTTAGTTTAGCATCATGTTTAGCCCTATTTCTGTCACTATGTCACATGAGGAATCAATCTTCACTGTCAAACAAAAGAGTGAAGAAACTTTTGGAGAAGCTTGGTATAGAATTTTTGAAACTTATGGTGAAACCGAACCAAGAATGTCATTGAGCTTGTTTCTTAGTAGCTTCTATTTTGGGCTTGTTCTTTGCTATAGATATGCTTTGGATGCTGTAGTAGGAGGAGATTTTCTTAAATGTGATGGAGATCAAGCTTTTAATGCAATAAAGAAATTAATCACATCATCTTCAATTAATAAATGTGATACAAGCCTTGGAAATATTCATAGTAGGTTAAACACCCTTGAAACTCAGATATGTTGTTTAAAAGATGGGTATGCTCAGATTCGCGAATATTACGACTATGTTCCTGTAAACTTTGAATCTTCATCATGGCTTCCCACAATTAAAATTGCTATTTGCGGTGAAACTTTCCATGCTCGTTGTGATATTATGTCTGAGTTTTGCCTTATGCCTAATTATATTTATGCATCTTTAAATCTTTGGGGACTTACTGAAGGGGGAGAAGGAATAACTCTTACGAATAATGCAATTATACAACCCCTTGGAGTAGCTGAAGGAGTGTTTACAACATTCTTGGGAAGAACGGTATCCACTGATTATCTTGTTATTGAATGTGTAGGTACAGGACAAATTACACTTGGAAGGTCCTTGCTGAAACTCTTGGGAGCGGTGATAGATGTTGGAAAAGGTACTATGAATTTCACCTCCTCTCCGGGATGTGGTCAGGTATTCCCTAGAACCAAGAGTAAGAACAAGAGTAAGAAAAATAGACGTAGAGACCTTCGTACTAAGAAAGATGATGCTTCATCTCTTGATAATACTTGAGTTTTGCTTTCTCTGCCTAGCTGAAAGGCGTTAAACAAAAGCGCTTATGGGAGACAACCCACTTTTTATTCCTGTTATTTTATTTTGTTGTGTCAAGGATTTGTCCTACCTCTGTAGCAATTCCTTTGTATCTTTACTTTATTCCATTGTTGTGTCAAGATAAGCCTCTAGTTGAAAGTTCATGCTAAATTTGGATTGCTGTGCTGAAACAGTTTTCTGCTGTCCACCGTTAAATTCATAACTCTTTACAGAAAAATCGGATGGACCTGGGATTTGTTGTGCGTAATCCTCAGATATATATGCAACTTTCATTAGTTTTGAGTTTTCTGATCTGAGCAAGTTAAGTGCCTCGAAAAAATTCGTCTTTACGGACTGTTCTGTTTTTGACAGATTCTGCCATTTATTTTGCAATGCCTCTTTTGCTAGTTTTGCATTCTACCGCGAAGAATGAAACACCGTAATAGAAACGGGAAACAACATTCAACCATGGCATCGATGCAATGTGCACAATGTATGCATGACAAGTTAAAGGATTGAAATGTAAATCCTACACATGGGAGAACATTTAAAATGGAGTGCGAATGCCCGACAGGTGCCATTCGACAACTCCATATTTAAATAAAAGATAAATTGGTCTTCTATTTTAAACATGATTCAATGTTGCTTAAACATGCATGATTTGGAAATAATTAAATAGATTTTATTTTTCTGCAAATTTTGATATATTAATCACATTTTTCTGAATTAAAATGAATTATTTATGAATTTTCAAAGTTTAAACCATTTTTAATTCAATTTAAACATTTATGAAACTAAATGAATAATATTGGACCCACATGTCATATTCTTATTAATTTTAGAAATCATTTTTTTGAAATGAATAAAAATCTGACATCATGGACCCACCTGTCAGATATTTAACAATTACAGAGAAAATAAAAAGAAAAAGGAAAAGGAGGCGCTGACGTCAGCTGACGTCAGCAATGGAGCATTGCTCCCTGCCGAGGATGAACTGGACGCACATGAGCGCGAGGGGCAGCGCGGAAGGGCGCGCTAGACGCGCCAGAGCGCGGGCGACCCGAAACGGGCAGCGCCGCCAGCGGATGGTCGCCGCCGTTGCGCGGCGGCCCGAGAGGGCGCACGACGGCCGGACGGACGCGGGCGAGAGGGAGGCGAGCAGGGGGTCCAGGAGGACCGAAATCTCACCCTGAAGCTCGTGGAGGCGTCGAGGAAGCGCGGGTAGGTCGGGGTTCGCCGGAATCGTCTGCGGAGGCCGGCGGCCGAGGTTGGAGGAGAAGGCCCGATTCCTTCGATTTCTTGCTCTCGGGGATGCACGGATCAACGACGAGGAAGAGGGGAGCACGGTGGACCTCCAGAGCATCTCATCGTGGCTTGGGGTGGCCGGAAACAGTGGCAATCACCGGCGATTTGAGGTGGCCGAGGAGCTAGGGTTTCGTGAAGGGAATATGCCCTAGAGGCACTTAATAAAGATAGTTTATTAGTCATATTCCAATTGTTCATTATATGTTTTATACCATGCTATAACTGTATTAAGCGGAAACATTAATACACGTGTGGTAGATAAACAACCAGGTCCCTAGTTGCCTCTGCTAAGACTAGTTTCATTGCGCGATTGATGATCGAGGTTTCCCGATCATGAGACATGGCGTCTGTCGGCAATGGAGTCATATCGTTAGGTGGAACGATGTGATGGACTTACCCATAATTTGTAGGACGTAGTCGTTAGGCCTTTGACCGTGAGACCAACTCTTATTGTTATTCCTGGAAGATACTTTGATCGCACCAAACGTCATATCTTATATAGTGTGACAATAACGGTGATACTTTTGGGTATCGGAAAGGGGTAGTTGAGACGAGGGGTCAAGAGCGGGATTTGTCAGTCCGTATAGCCGGATAGATACTCTAGGGCCCACTCGGTGAGATTATGTCAAATGAGTTTGCAAACATGTGACTAGGTCACCAGCTGACATAATATCATAGACGAGTAGAAGATAGTGTTGTCGGTAACGAGATCATGCTAGGTATGGAGATATCTATGAACGATGCTCGGACACGCTAAGTATCGCTATGGCAAAAGGTTTAAGACTCGACGTCCAGGTTTGATAGATGAAAGTCATTCGTTATATCAAAGGGGTTAATTCATGGGGTCCAGGCCTACGAGTTAATCATTGATCGGAGAGGAGTCTCGATCATGTCTGTTATTATATCGAACCGCTAGGGTAACACACTTAAGGGGTTTCGACAAGACAACCGGAAAGGAAAGAGATCACCGGGAACGTCCCGGGAGAGGTCCGATGGAGATCGGGCAGCGACGAAATAGTTTTCGGAGCTAGAATAAATTATATATAATATGTTTGATATTAATTAGTGTAATTAATGTCTAAATATGATTTTATATATTTATTTTCGAATTTTTAAAGGCTGATTTCCCTAAATGGGCCTTCTGGTGGAAAGAAGGCCCAAGAGGGGGGAAATTCCCCCCCAGGGCTTCGGATTGGATGGGGGCCGGCCTAGGTGGGCCAAATGGGGCCCACCTAGGGCCGGCGCACCTCCCAAGGTCGTGGCTGGTGTGGGAATAGTCCCACACCGCCCGGCTGGTGAGGTTGGCTGCTCCCTTGCCCCTATATAAGAAGGGGCACCCCTGGCCTTTTAATTCAACCAATTAATTTCTCTTTCTCTCCTCGATAACGTGATTCCCTTTGTCGGAGTTGCGCCGAGTTCAGAGGGGATCTCTCCACCATAGCCCGCTGCCGCGCTGCTGGTGTTCCGGTCCAAGTCTTCCGCTGCTCGTCCTGGACTGGAGCTTCGGAGGCCGTCGTCTCCACCGTATGTGTGTAACACCCTGCGAGGTGCTGCGCTAGCGGTACTCGGAGGCCTACTTCCTCCACCCGACCTCGAGGTCATCTTCATCGTCTTCGTCGCGCCGAGTTCTTCGCGACCTAGAGGTCGGCTACGTCGTCTTCGTCGTCAACGCTTGTGCGGGAGCGTAATCCCCGCTTTTCGGTCTACAAGGGTATGTATTCCGATCTCCGTTGTACTTCTATATCTGCATAGTATAGATCCTGGCTGTTTTAAGGATATCGTTGCTAGGAAAATTTTTGTTTTCTGCATGCGATCCCCTTCAGTGGTATCAGAGCCGATCTATCGTAGATATAACTGTACGCTGTTAGAACCCGTGTTCTGCACGGGGGCACCGTTCCTGTTATTTGCTACCCTCTAGCGTGCACTTGTGATTCCAGCGGCATCGAGTTGATGAAGCGGCCCGGACCGACTTTACGCGTACGCTTACGCGAGACTGGTTCCACTACTGACATACGGCTTGTACCGTATCTGTGGCTGGCGGGTGTCAGTTTCTCTCTCTTTAGTTGGCTTTGCATTTTCAATGGAGGGCCCGAAAGGGATGCTTAAACATGCAATTATTGGATCGTTGTTGTGGTCATAAGTTCGTAGGTAAGAAGCGGTTCTTTTTACGACAGCCCCAAGCCACGTAAAATATGCAAAAGATAAAGTAGAAGCGTCTAACTTTATTTTGCAGGGGCAATGTGATATGGTCAAGGTAGGTTTATTAAATTGTTTATGAACTGCGGGCGCCAAGAAGACCATGGCGCACTGGACTATATCACATCGCATTACATTTGATGTTTTGTGTGCATCTTATATTGTGTGATTATATATATTAGTATATATATTAGTTACGCGGCGATCCCTTCAAAAATACCACTAGTGTTCTTCCTCCAACGAGCACCACCAAGAAAGTTCTACGTTATGAGGCAGGCCGTGACGATCGGGTGTCAGACATATCGTCGTTCACATACAGTGGGTGTAAGCCATGTTGCACAAGCGTTACGTGGAGGTTATTGTGGCGAGCCTAGCATATGCAGATATGGCCTCGGAACACGGAGGCCGAAAGGTCGAGCATGAGTCACAGAGTTGTTGTGATTGACAATTGTCTACCCTTGAAGTTGTATTGCCGGCTCTGACGATGAGGGGTTGTGCAATGGATGGGGGTCGTGTAATCGCTTAAACGGCCAGGAGGGATGTTCGTTTGAGTGGGAGTTCGGATAGTTATTTTCTAAAATACTAGAACTCAAAATATAATGAACAAAGTCTGTTTTGCAAACCTTTGTAGATATTAACCATTGTAATAGCATCTTTTAAAATTAGGCGCATTCCTGCGATTGAGAAACTTAAAAGGTTGGGTCCAAACTTCATAGTTTTATACTTTAGCTTGAGGATACTCCTTGTTTAAACCGTTAGCTCTTTGTGATACAATACCCGCTAGGAGATAAACCCGGAGATTCCGCTAACAAAAGATAATTTGGATTATCAGGTTTTGTGCGGATGATATCATCATAGTCCAGTGTATGCTATGATCTCTGCCATAGAGAACCAACGGTGGGTACGAGTTATTAGATCGCGAACATATGAGATGGTCGCTAAACTCGGGGTACCCCTAAAGTTGGGTTGATGAAGTTTATCAGTACGTTGACTGATTGTCTTCTCAACCAAGATGGAAGAGAATACACACATTGAAGGAGCACGTGGCAGTCATACTTGATGACATTGAGATGCCTCGCTCAGCTCGATCACTTGATGACAGACGTCGTTGCCAAGTGCAAATGCTATGTCATAGACTATGTCATGCAAGGGGAATCGTTCACCTTCATGGTTCTTGATTACGTTGGAAGTATCAAGAAGATGAAACAGATCGCCGGAAGTCATCAATGATGATGGTGTATATATGATATACATGTTATGAATGTTTTAGCTAAGCAAGTACTCGCAGTAGTGACTAAGTTTTGATACTAGTCATGTTTTATGAAAACCAGGTTTACTGCTTGAGTGGCTTGAAAGGATGAGGCGACATTGCGTGTTGATAATGGCAGACAAATTGTTGTGATGGCCATAGACACTCTCCCTCTAGATCTACCATTTGAATAAATTCTTTATGATCGCCTGTTAGTATGATCGTTATAAGTGTGTCTCCTCTAGCGAGACAATTGTTCATATATATTAGTGACAAATTCGTTGTCCTATATTTATGAAGTAATGATCATATGCCGATTTGAATTTAGATGGTAGAAGCTCCCACATTCATAATATTAATGCCAAAGGATACAAACTTAATAAAGACACCACATATGTGTGGCACTACCGTTTAATTCATGTCAATGTTATAGTCAATGAATTAGCTCCATATCGGATGGATCTACAAGTCCTTAGATTTGATCTTTTGACACTTGCAAAATAACTAAGACACCGTTTTCGGAAAACGGGCATATAACTTATTGATAGTCATGCATATAGATGTATGTGGATCAATGAAGTAATTGACGGGTAGTGGAGACCTTTATTTCGTGAACTTCGCTGAACGTTTTGAGTATGACTTGTTGAGAATCATGCATATGGGTGTATGAGAATCAATGAAGTACTTTAACGTAAAGTGGAAGTGTTTATTTCATAGACTTCATGAATATTCCGAGTAGATATATGGATATCCACTCAGGGAATGTTAGTCTGGAAATTTTGATTCGATCAAACAAGTTCAGAATGAAGTAGGAAATAAACTTAACAAGAAAATCAAATTCCCGCGATACAGATCGAGGAAATGAAGATTTGAGTTATAATGTTGGCACGTCATTGGAAGACTTGTGAGAAGAGTTCCACAAATTACGTCGCATGGAACACCATAGTGTTATGGTATGTTAGGACGTCGTAATCGCACCCTATCGGATAGTGTGTGGTAAATAAATCTCTTACCGAATTATTGTGATCATTAGAGTCATATGGTAGAAACGTAAACATTCACGTTAGATAATAGGGAAACCATTTAAATCCATGGAGACAATACCATATTAGTGATGGCATGGCTTTTAGCCTAGATTGTCGTTTCAGCAATTTAGTGTTTTGATGTGATCAAACCTAAAATGGATTAATCTTTGTAGTGTACCGTACCTAAAGAGTTAGTTGGGTACAAGTCTCACGAGATAGGCAAAATCGTTGCCGGGATATACCTTGTGAAAGAAATAGTTTCTTGTCCAAGGGTATAAGTGGGAAAAAAAGTAGAGCAAGGAAAAGTTGATGAACTTTCTCTCCAGACATCAGAGTGGCGCAACTGAAAGTGTTTTCGGTGTCATGCTCCACAGCTTGAAAAAGGCTGATGATACAAGATCATGATGCTCTGAGCTCATACTAAGAACGTAGGCGTACGAGGTTGTGTTCCACACTATGTGTTACGACAATCTTGTTTTGAAGGTCAGATTAATGGAATATGACAGACCTACGAACTACGAAGAAGAAATGGTAGACCTAAGTCCGAGAAATGGCTATGAGTCATATATGATCCGAGATAAAATCCATGTACGATTACCAGGTATTGACTTGGGAGATCTTCTTGATGGCATCTAGGATGTTAACAGAATGTGGAATTTTATGAGAGAGTAGACACTGATAAGGATCGATTTGTCGTGAAACAGTTCCGACATATTCAAAAGTTGACCACAATGAGATTTTGTCTCAAGTGGCGAAGCCTAAATCTATTCTGGGTCGTTTAGCAATTACTATAATTTCGAATGAGAAATTGATAGAAGGATAAGGAAACCATGTTTCTTAATAGTGTCATTAAGAAAGAGTTGTAATCAGAACAATAATGGTTTGGTGATCCTGAGGATGCTAAACATGTATGCAAACTTCAGTTGTCCATTCATGGGTTGAAGCAAGCATATCGGAACTGGAATCTTCACTTTGATGATGTGATCAAAGGATTTTGGAGTTGTCCAAAATAGTTGAAGAGACTTGCATTTGCAAAGAAGTGAGTGGGAGCAAAGTAGCTTTTCTTGATCTTATATGCGGAAGGCATATTTGAGTGGGAGCTAAGTAGCTTTCCTTGATCTTATATGAGGAAGGCATATTTGAGTGGGAGCTAGGTGTCATTCGTGATTTTGTATGTAACGACATATTGAATGACACAGATCCTCTAGTAGAGTGTAAAGGATTATTTAAGTGATTAAATTTTCTATGAAAGAAGTTAGGAGTATTAGGCATCCAATCTATAATTGTATAGATCGTAAGGGGCTTAATAACATTAGGTCGGAATATTTCCTAAGTTAAGATTCTGAAGTGTTTCAGAATAGAACAAGCAAAGAAGATTGTTCTTGCTTGTATGACTAGGTGAAATATTAAGTTTATCTTGGCATTTTCAGTGATAGCAAATGATGTTCGACATTCTCTATGTATCAGACATAGATGCTATCAGATTGAAAGCTCGACTTAGTGTGACCCAAGTTCTTGGTTGAAGAACGGGTTCTAGAGTGATACTTGTGTGGATCAATGAACAAACGTTAAGTATATTTTTCAGTGTCTGTGAGAACTGAAGATATGTTTTCTGGTAAAGGGAAAGAGTGAAAGACAACTTGCCGTAAAGAGGTTACGATGATGCAAGTTATTACACTGGCCCATACAACTAGAAATCTCATATAGGAGATGTCCTTTATTTTGAAGAAAGACATGGTTAGTTTGCGAAGTCGCATATGAATGCACTGTTGCATAATTTACATAGGTATAGAAATATATGGCAACTTCAGAAGTTGCAAGTGTGATTGGACTGAGCAGTTTTCCGAGCGTATGTGGTCCCCTTAATAGATCTCTTAGACTTTTAAGGCCCATGCTACGCGAATGTTCGAGTCTCACTCCATCCACTAGGATATATTTCACCGTCATCGTAAGATACGGGATGATGTCAAACTAGGTGACATAGAAGTGTTGCAAAGCACATATAGGTCTCAATGTGTGAGATCTGTTGACTGTATTCCTCTTCCACGAGACAAGCATGCACCAAGATGCTATGGGTGTTGAGCTTTTACCAAGTTGTAAACTAGATTAAGTGTTACTCTAGTGCAAGTGGGAGACTGAAGGGAATATGCCCTAGAGGCACTTAATAAAGATAGTTTATTAGTCATATTCCAATTGTTCATTATATGTTTTATACCATGCTATAACTGTATTAAGCGGAAACATTAATACACGTGTGGTAGATAAACAACCAGGTCCCTAGTTGCCTCTGCTAAGACTAGTTTCATTGCGCGATTGATGATCGAGGTTTCCCGATCATGAGACATGGCGTCTGTCGGCAATGGAGTCATATCGTTAGGTGGAACGATGTGATGGACTTACCCATAATTTGTAGGACGTAGTCGTTAGGCCTTTGACCGTGAGACCAACTCTTATTGTTATTCCTGGAAGATACTTTGATCGCACCAAACGTCATATCTTATATAGTGTGACAATAACGGTGATACTTTTGGGTATCGGAAAGGGGTAGTTGAGACGAGGGGTCAAGAGCGGGATTTGTCAGTCCGTATAGCCGGATAGATACTCCAGGGCCCACTCGGTGAGATTATGTCAAATGAGTTTGCAAACATGTGACTAGGTCACCAGCTGACATAATATCATAGACGAGTAGAAGATAGTGTTGTCGGTAACGAGATCATGCTAGGTATGGAGATATCTATGAACGATGCTCGGACACGCTAAGTATCGCTATGGCAAAAGGTTTAAGACTCGACGTCCAGGTTTGATAGATGAAAGTCATTCGTTATATCACAGGGGTTAATTCATGGGGTCCAGGCCTACGAGTTAATCATTGATCGGAGAGGAGTCTCGATCATGTCTGTTATTATATCGAACCGCTAGGGTAACACACTTAAGGGGTTTCGACAAGACAACCGGAAAGGAAAGAGATCACCGGGAACGTCCCGGGAGAGGTCCGATGGAGATCGGGCAGCGACGAAATAGTTTTCGGAGCTAGAATAAATTATATATAATATGTTTGATATTAATTAGTGTAATTAATGTCTAAATATGATTTTATATATTTATTTTCGAATTTTTAAAGGCTGATTTCCCTAAATGGGCCTTCTGGTGGAAAGAAGGCCCAAGAGGGGGGAAATTCCCCCCAGGGCTTCGGATTGGATGGGGGCCGGCCTAGGTGGGCCAAATGGGGCCCACCTAGGGCCGGCGCACCTCCCAAGGTCGTGGCTGGTGTGGGAATAGTCCCACACCGCCCGGCTGGTGAGGTTGGCTGCTCCCTTGCCCCTATATAAGAAGGGGCACCCCTGGCCTTTTAATTCAACCAATTAATTTCTCTTTCTCTCCTCGATAACGTGATTCCCTTTGTCGGAGTTGCGCCGAGTTGAGAGGGGATCTCTCCACCATAGCCCGCTGCCGCGCTGCTGGTGTTCCGGTCCAAGTCTTCCGCTGCTCGTCCTGGACTGGAGCTTCGGAGGCCGTCGTCTCCACCGTATGTGTGTAACACCCTGCGAGGTGCTGCGCTAGCGGTACTCGGAGGCCTACTTCCTCCACCCGACCTCGAGGTCAACTTCATCGTCTTCGTCGCGCCGAGTTCTTCGCGACCTAGAGGTCGGCTACGTCGTCTTTGTCGTCAACGCTTGTGCGGGAGCGTAATCCCCGCTTTTCGGTCTACAAGGGTATGTATTCCGATCTCCGTTGTACTTCTATATCTGCATAGTATAGATCCTGGCTGTTTTAAGGATATCGTTGCTAGGAAATTTTTTGTTTTCTGCATGCGTTCCCCTTCATTTCGGCCATTTAGGAAGCAGGAAGAGCAGGGGAGAGGATGAGCGAGAGAGTGGAGGAGAGGAAGGGAGGCACGGCACGGCGCTCGGCCTTATCTTCTCGCGGTTTTGGCGGCGGCGGCGGCGTGCATCGCGGCGAGGAAACGAACGGCGATGCTCCTTTGTTCTTCTGTCGGGAGGAGGAAGAAGAAAGGAAAATACGATTTTTCAAAAACCCCCCTGCGGTTCTGGGAAACCACAAACCTTTTGAAACCAGGCCCCTGGTTTGGAAAATAAAGCTTTTGAGGACCTTTTTGTAAACAGAAAATTTATACAAAAATACCAGGGAACTTAGAATTTCACAAGGAAACCATTGGCAACCTTGGATTTTGAAAACTTTGAACTCTTTTAACACATTCAAAATAAACAAATGGTTTAGGCCACTTTAGGGTTTTCTCTTTTATTTTTAACACTCAATTTTGTGCAACTTTTAATTAGATGCAAATGATGCTCATGATGCACAAACAAATCTTAATTAATACTAAGCAAAATTGGGGATGTTACACCGACGTGGGTTGGCTATGGCATCGCCGACTAGCCCACGTAAACATGAGGACTTTGCAAAGTCTCCACAAAGGGGGCCACATCCTTGGACTAAAAGACCATGTTACTTTTTCCAGAGATCGAGTGTGTAGGGCATGTGTGGAGGGAAAGATGCATGACATTCATCATCCAAGCAAGACAATCATCTCCTCCACCCGGATATTGGAACTCCTTCATGTTGATCTCTTTGGTCCAATACCGGAAATAAGCCTTGGTGACAAGAAGTATTGTTTGGTGATCGTGGACGACTACTCAAGGTATACATGGGTGTATTTCTTCAAGACCAAGGATGAGACATAACAAGCCTTCATCAACTTCTCTAAGGAGGTTCAACGCCAACACAACCTTCCCATATTGGTGATTCAAAGCGACAACGGGTCGGAGTTCAAGAACTACACGCTCAACGACTTCCTAAGTGACGAAGGCATTCGTCATCAATATTCCGCTGCAGACACTCCGCAACAAAATTGTGTTGCGGAGAGGAAGAATCGTACTCTCATCGACATGGCAAGATCTATGTTGGCCGAGTTCAAGTCCCCAATCAACTTTTGGGCGGAGGCCATTTCGACGGCGTGTCATTCATCAAATCGCCTCTTCTTCCGCAAAGGCCTCAAGAAGACACCTTATGAGGTACTCACCGGCAACAAGCCCAACATCTCATACTTCCGAGTCTTCGGTTGCAAATGCTACTACCTCGTAAAGGGCACCCGGTTGGGTAAGTTTCACTCTAAAACTCTTGAAGGCATATTTGTTGGTTATGGCATCGAATCCCACAGCTATAGGGTATATGACAAATCCTCAAGGATAGTCATAGAATCTTGTAGTGTGGAATTCGATGAAAATGACGGCTCCCAAGTGGAGCAAGTTGGAATAAGTGATGTAGGTGACGATCAACCCCAAGATGCAATAAAGAGAATGGGAATAGGCTTCCATCGTCCCATTGAAGTACATCAAGGAGTTGATCAAGACGGAACAAGCTCTTCGCATGAAGAGCACTCACCATCACAAGAATCTCATGATACCCCACCCGAAGCAAATGGTGAAGCCTCTCAAGATCATCCTCAAGCACCTCCACAAGAAGAACAACTTCTTCCGCAACAAGATGCTCCACCGCAAGGACCGCTTCAACAAGTTCTCCATCCTCAAGAAGATATTGAGTCCCCGTCCAAGTCGAATGAAGCAAGTACCTCAAGTGCAAGTCCCTCTCATGTGCAAGATCATCCCTCTCCCTCAAATGAAGAACCATCTCATGATGGTCAAGGCCAGGATCCACAAGATCATGATGATCAAGAGATTCCCTCTACCTCAAGAGAGGCAATCGAAACTCGCCGCCAAGCAAGATTTGGAAGATCTTTGGAACTAAGGGCTCTTTCCCTTGACAAGGTCATCGGTGATTTGAGAAGAAGGGTGTCCACACGGAGTCAATTGGCTAACTTTAGCGAGCACCAAGCGCACATGTCCATGGTGGAACCCAAAAAAGTATTCGATGCCCTTGAAGACCCCGATTGGCTTGAAGCAATGCACGAAGAGCTCAACAACTTCGAGCGCAACAAGGTTTGGAGGCTAGTGGAGAAGCCAAAAACTTGCCGCAATGTTATCGGCACCAAGTGGATCTTCAAGAACAAGCAAGATGAACACGGCATCGTCGTGAGGAACAAGGCGCGGTTGGTGGCCCAAGGCTTTTCTCAAGTTGAAGGCATCGACTTTGGTGAAACCTACGCGCCGGTTGCACGCCTCGAGTCGATACGTATTCTTATTGCTTATGCATCTCATCATGGTTTTAAATTGCAACAAATGGACGTTAAAAGTGCTTTCCTTAATGGCCCACTTAATGAACTTGTCTATGTTAAACAACCTCCGGGTTTCGAAAACCGCGACTTCCCGAACCACGTCTACGTGTTGGATAAGGCTCTCTATGGGCTTAAACAAGCACCTAGAGCATGGTATGAACACCTTCGGGAGTTCTTGTTAGACCGTGGATTTGAAGTCGGGGTGATCGATCCCACTCTTTTCACAAAGAAAGTAAATGGGGAACTCTTCATTTGTCAATTATATGTTGATGATATTATCTTCGGTTCTACTAATCTCTCTTTTAATGAAGAGTTCGCCAAGCTTATGACCGACAAGTTTGAGATGTCCATGATGGGTGAACTTAGGTTCTTTCTTGGTTTTGAGATCAAGCAATTGAGAGAAGGAGCATTCATTTGCCAAGCCAAGTACATTCAAGATATGCTCAACAGATTCAAGTTCCTCGATCTAAAGGGCGCCGCTACTCCTATGCAAACCAAGTGCCACCTCGAGCTTAACCGTAATGGTAAAGAGGTAGACCAAAAGGTATATCGATCTATGATTGGGTCTCTCCTCTACCTTTGTGCATCTAGGCTGGATATAGTGTTAAGCGTAGGAGTGTGTGCACGTTACCAAGCTGCATCTAAGGAAAGTCACCTAGTGGCTATCAAGAGAATCTTCCGGTATTTGATTCATACTCCAAGCTACGGGTTGTGGTACCCCAAAGATGGCACCTTGTCTCTTTGTGGGTACACCGACTCCGATTGGGCGGGTGACAAGGATGATAGGAAGTTAACCTCGGGAACATGTCAATTCATTGGAAGATCTTTGGTGAGTTGGTCCTCGAAGAAGCAAAATTGCATCTCTCTCTCCACCGCGGAGGCCGAGTACGTCGCCGCCGCTAGTGGGTGTACTCAACTCCTTTGGATGCGGCAAAGTTTAAAGGATTACGAAGTCCATTTGGACAAAGTGCCGCTCCTTTGTGATAATGAGAGTGCCATCAAGATCACCTACAATCCGGTGCAACATTCCCAAGCATATTGAGATTCGCCACCACTTCATCCGAGATCACGTGGCAAGAGGAGACATCGATCTCTCCTATCTTGGGAGAAAGGATCAATTGGCGGATATCTTCACGAAGCCCCTTGACGAAGCCCGGTTTTGTTACTTAACGAATGAGTTGAATATCGTGGATTCTCGGACTTTGGCTTGATACTTGTGCACACACACCGACGTTTAATGCTTTATTAGGTGTAGATGTACGCATGGACTTAGGGGGAGTGTTTTCCTAACACATTGGATTCTTCCTCCC
Source organism: Poa annua (assembly GCA_026929855.1). Taxonomy (NCBI): domain Eukaryota; kingdom Viridiplantae; phylum Streptophyta; class Magnoliopsida; order Poales; family Poaceae; genus Poa; species Poa annua. The sequence continues at coordinate 38,729,708 of CM049436.1, forward strand.
CTATTATGCATATAGCAATGAATCATTGATAAACTTCAAATTAATCCATAATTTGTGAGCTTAAATGATGAGTAGTACTTATGGACCCAAGATACATCTTCGCGGTGCCATGCAATAACCTCATACACGGTGGCTTCGGCCACCACCTCTTCCTTTGGAAGAGTTGGATCTCATTTGGTTTTTCCCTTGGATTTCATTCACATTTTTGGGCTCTTGTGGAAAACACACTCAAGTTGGTCTTTCTTGTGTTTTACTGGTTTCGCAATTTGAGTGTGAAGTACCATCGACAGTTTGTGACTCTATCCTAAGCCTTTCTCTCTCTCAAGACTTGCTTAATTCTCACTCATTTCCATTTGTATCTTTTGTTGTTGGGTTGGGCGGAAATCTCCGAGCCACATTCGGAAATTTCCGAATCACTAGAAATTTTCGAGACTAAGTCCTTTCAAAACTCAGCACTGCACTTTGCTGGATTCTGAACGGAAATAGTCTCTCAAATTTCTACTGACCGGAAATTTCCGAGTGCGACTCGGAAATATCCGGTCCCTGAGATTTCTTGGCACCTAAGTCCTTTTCAAATTCGGCACTGCACTCGGCCGAATTTGAATCGGAAATAGAGCCGGAAATATCCGGGGCCCGGAAATTTCTGAACCAAGTCCGGAAATTTCCGATGTCTCCAATAATTTGCAACACTAAGTCCGTTTCAAAACTCGGTACTGCATATATCGTGTTTTGAACCGGAAATAGTGCCGGAAATTTCCGGTGTCCGGAAATTTCCGAACCTAAGTCCGGAAATTTCGGACCCAAACTTCTCCGGCTATATATAGCGCACGGGGTGGGCTGTTCGAACTGAACAGTTCATCCACCCCCGTGCCCCTTGTTTCTCTCTCCATCCGGAGAAGAAGAACTTCCTCGATCCGTCCCCGAGCCGTTTCTCCGTCAATCTCTCCGGTTTTTCACCGGATCTGCTTCTCCTCGTCCCGGGGACCGTTCTCGTCCGCGCGGTTTTCGCCATGTCTACCGGTAACTCCTCTTATTTCAAATCTAGGACGAAATCTATTTTCGTTTAACCTAGCCGATTTAGGAGGTTGTTGCTCGATTCCTTTGGTAGAACTGCTCCTCTAGGCTTGCTCTACCTTCCTCGTGCACAGATCTCTTTTTCGTTCTTAGATTTGTTTCAGTTTTCAAAATTTCGCGCAGACCGGAAATTTCCGGTTCAGACTCGGAAATTTCCGGACCTGACTCGGAAATCTCCGGCCTGTTCAAAATTCTGAGAAACAGACAAGTTCTACGAACGTTTAATGGTTCTTGTACTATTTCCTTTGGCTTCCTGGACATGAGTGCTTATCCCCCTTGCTTTCTATCTGCTTTATGCTGTTTGTTTGCAGGTTCTTCTACACGGGGAGGTCGCACCAAATCTATGGCTAGTCGTCCGAAAGGGATTCATTCTCGGCCACCTAGTGATCCATCGAGTGATGAGAGTGAGCTCCCTCCTGCTGCACCTCTTAGAAGACCTAGTGGTGCTAACAAGAAGAAGAAGCCCGAGCTGAACATGGCTGATTTCAACAAGGCCAGCTTTCGCAAGTGGCGCAGTGAGCTGTCCTATGCTGTTGAGAAGGATGACCCAAAATTCTACTGCACAGAGATGGGTTGGCTCTATCGGGAGGTGTATCTCAAGTTCTCAAGTGACAAGCCAGTTTGCCCAATGAAGTGGATCAACTTCGACACGATTATGAAGAAGGCTGACTATTTTGGGGGAGCTGTTTAAGTGTGCAGGGTTATGGGCCTGGAACATCTCATGAGGACTGAGTGCAACTACAATGTGTCCCTCATTCATCAATTCTATGCCACAGTTGTGTTTGACTCTTCCGAGGACATTGGGATGACTTGGATGACTAGGAGGCAGCAGTTGTCCTCCTCCTTCCGTGAGTTTGCAAGAATTCTCGGCTGCCCTTTAAATGGTAGCTCGGTGGCAGCTGGTGAGAGGATGCATCTCCATGACGTTGCCTACAACAAGCACGTCATGGCTGACTTATATATGCCCGGTGGCATGATTGGCTCGCAGCATGGTTTGCTGCCCACTTATGACATTCTTCTCCGCATGTTTTGCCACACTATTGCTCCCATCGCGGGCAACGCTGACAACATTGCCGGAGGTCTAGTGAACTTAATGGACAAAGCCCATGAAGCCTTTCAAGGAGAGTATGATCTGGACAAGGAAGAGTACAAGATTGACATCATGGACTTTATCTTTCAAGAAATGAGCCAAGCCGTGTTTGAGTGGAAGGTTCCCTCCTATGCTCCATAGGTGATGCTTCTCATCAAGCGCAAGTACCAGTTCTCTAAGGAAGATGGCAGCAATTTGGATCTTGCTCTTGGTTGCATCTCCCACAAAGCTGCCAACATCGTTCAAAAGCAAGCTCATGTGGTGCAAAAGCAAGCTACGCTACAAGAGATCAATGAGGATGATGTGTTCTGTGGCCCAACTCGCCAACCACGTCGCCACAACATCAATAAAGCTGACAAGAAGAGTCGCCCATGGCTTGTTCGTGCCGTGGAGAAGGTGATGAACATGAACTGCTGCCTTCATGGTGAAAACTATGCCATCTACTCTCAGAACCACCGCATTCTCAAGCATCAGGTAGAGATTCGAGCTCACTTGAAGATGCCTCCCCCCAAGAAACCCCAGAAGCCCTTGGTGCCCTTTGATGAGTGGAATTCATAGGAGTCAGTGAGATTCACATGGGACAGCGATGTGCCTGAGGATGAAGATGTGGTGCCAGGAGCTGCTGATGATGATGAGGACGATGAGGCGCAGGAATCCGATTCTTGAGTCTTGGGACGCTAGTGGATGCTTCTTCCCTTTTTGGTATCTTGATGCCAAAGGGGGAGAAGTATTTCATATAGGACTCACGGGATTTGCATGGGTGGGAGCACTCCTTTCTTTCGTCTCGCTTGCTTTGTTTAAGTGCTCCCAATCTTATTTGAACTTCTTTCGTTGCATGTTTGTGAGACATGAGACCCCCTAAAACTTCTATTGTAATAACTCTAGTTAAATTTGGTGAACTATGCATGTTATGCTATGTTTATGTGGTTATATTTGCTTTGCTTGCGTGGTTTGTAAAATCTAGGGGGAGTATTAATCCTAAGTGTGCGCATTTTGTATTCAAAAACATCCTCAAGATAATGCACACACTTAGGGGGAGCCCGTCTATATTTTGCAAATTCGTTCTCCTTTTGTGTTGTCATCATTGGCCAAAAAGGGGGAGATTGAAAGTGCATTCTTTGCATTCCTTTTTTTTGGTGACTAATGACAACACAAAAGGTGGGTTTAATGTTTGTGATGATCTATGCAGGTTTTAGAACATGTGTGATAATGTGTTTGAACACATTCTTCTTTTAAGTATGTGGAATCTGGAATTATCAGTACTGGACTCTTGTTTATTTCAGTCGGAAATCCTTCAAGCGGAAATTTCCGGCCATTGTCCGGAGATTTCCGAGTCACCGAAGAGTTTTCACTAAGTCCAGATTATCAACCAGTACTGCCTCTCAGAGCTTCTCAGTCGGAATTTCAGGTACTCGGAAATTTCCGTTGGGAGTCCGGAAATTTCCGAGCTGCAAGATCAAGTTCATCGCCAAGTCAGAAGCTGAACACGTACTGCCTTCAGTCGAAGATCCGTCGGAACTCCTTGCGGAGATTTCCGTAGCCCGGAAATTTCCGGTGGCCAGTCCGGAAATTTCCGGTGTCCAGTCCGGAAATTTCCGAACTTAAGTCGGAAATTTCCGAGCTGGCGAGACAAGTCGCTCTTTAAGCAGTTTCAGAACGACATAACTATAAACTCACCAGATAGGTGAGACAAGTCGCTCTTTAAGCAAGGATGCCTGCGAGGTATATGCAGTATGTACTTATCAGTAAAATTCAGTTGTACCTAATTATTTCACTTATAACTTGTGCACTAATATATTTTAACTTTATTGTAAACTATGCAATTCAGGGACTGCTCAACGAATTGAACCAATTAGGTGCGACAAATACCTTCATAAGGTCCATCAATGTTGGCGACGTATCTACAGTAAGTGGCTATCCCTCTGAAAACCATACCTCTCCACTATTTTTTTCATATACTCTTCTTATTTACCTCTTTCGCAACCCTTGTAGGTTCCTCCTGTCTTCATGATTACTAAGACGCGTGAAGCAACTCCTATTGAAGTTTTAAAAATAACCAAAACAAACAATGCTGGTATCATGAGCAAGGATGCACAAGCTGCTTATGTAAGTAAAATGTTTACATTTTCTTGTAGCATTATTACATACTGTTTCTTGCACATGACAAATAAATACTCATATCTTATGGCAGGATGAAATGATCCTTGCGAAAATGGGTCCACACATGAAAGATGAGCCTCCCCGAACTGATCAGTAGATTTGTGAAGATGTCCTCAAGAAACGCAGAATGAAAGGCATTTTCCTGTCAGACCTGGGGACTACATCTAGCATGACATCTGCAAGCATCCCAGAATTTGAAGGAATAGTAGAAGATCATGAGCAAAAGTCCTTACCTACATCTCCAAGGTACCAGCAACTGCAGGCAAGAATAGCGGTTGTGGAAGAAAGAACTGAAGCCCTGAAAAGGAAGGAGACAGAATATGAAGCTCTCCGCAAGTCCTATGATGACATGAATTATGAAATACAATCGAGGCAGCAAGAGATGGATGCACTTCTTGGTTTTCTCCTCAGGAAGCATTGCAATAACACTAGGTGACCAAATAAGCAGCAGTCCTTGTCCGCCAGAAGTGTTTTCTTCCCGAACACTTGATTTCTTCCATATTTTTGCCTACGTTCTTTCATTTTCGTGTGGTATTGTAACAGTTGGTGTCAATCAGACATTAAGCTTTTTGTGTGCTTGTATTATAAGTGCAATAATGTTTTTTCGGTTCATAAATTGCCTAAAAAAATTGCAAATATTAAAAAATTTCCATTGGCCAACAACCGTCGGGAACCGGTGGGTCCCGCGTGTCAGCAAACCGGTGGGTCCCGCAAAAAAAATCCTGTGGGTCCCACAAAAAAAACTCAGGTGGGTCCCGCAAAAAAACGGTGGGTTCCGCATGTCAGCAAACCGGTGGGTCCCGCCAAAAAATCCGGTGGGTCCCACATGTCAGCAAACCGGTGGGTCCCGCATGTCAGAAATCCGGTGGGTCCCACATGTCAGCAAACCGGTGGGTCCCACATGCCAGCAAACCGGTGGGTCCACATGTCAGCATTTTGTGGACCCTTTTGACATCATGCCACGTCAGCAGAGATCGGACCCACATGTCAGCATACACGTCAACATACTCGTCGATTGCCACCTAAACAGCCACGTAAACGACCACATCATCTTCATTGACCGACAGGTCAGCAGCTTTGACCGGTCTAAAACAGGTGACGAACCAATCAATGACATAATTTTTGTCACGCATTCCGTTCATCGGTGACAAATTTACGAATTAACGGTGACTAATAATTTGTCATGCATTCCATCAATGCGTCACGCGAAAAAACGCGTCACCGATTATCCATAATGCGTGACGCGATTTTGTCGTGGCGTCACTATTTTATAATCTGGGACGAGGATTTTGTGACGGGCCTAGTGACGCCCTAATATCGTCACGAAGGGGTAATCCGTGACAAATTTCGTTAATACGTGACAAAATGACTGCGTCACAAAAAGCCAGTTCGGTCGTGGCAGACACGGCGGAATTGACCGTTTGGTGTGGGTAAATGATACGTCTCAAACGTATCTATAATTTCTTATGTTCCATGCTTATATTATACCAATTGCTACATGATTTATATACAGTTTGTGTGGTTTTATGCATTTTCTGGGACTAACCTATTAACAAGATGCCACAGTGCCAGTTCCCTTTTTTCTGCTGCTTTTGGTTTCAGAAAACCACCTAAGGAAATATTCTCGGAATTGGACGAATTTAATACCAAAGTCCCTATTTTTCACGGGAGGTTCCAGAACACCGAAGACCTGACGGAGAGGGGCCACGAGGGCCCCAGATGAGGTCCCGGCGCGGCCCCACTTCTGGCCGCGCCAGCACCTCATGAGGGCGCCTCGGGCCTCCACCGCCTTCACCCTTTCGCCCATATATTGCCCCCGACGCAAAAACCCTAGAACAGTAAGCCTTTTCCCGAGAAGAGTTCCGCTGCGCCGCCGCCATCGAAGACAAGATTCGGTGGACAGAAGTCTCTGTTTCAGCACCCTACCGGGACGGGGAATTGCCCCCGGAGCCATCTCCATCGACTCCACCGCCATCTTCATCGCCGCTGCTGACTCACATGATGAGGAGGGAGTAGTTCTCCCCCGGGGCTGCGGGCTCTACCGGTAGCTATGTGGTTTATCTCTCTCCCCCATGGTGTGATCTTTATGTGATCATGAGCTTTGTAATCTAGTTGAATATGTGATGTTACTCTTTATCAATTATGCACTCTAGAGGTTACTTTAATATGAACTCCGGGGTTATTCATGGTTGTAAAGGTGACAGTATGTGCATCGTGTGTGATTCCTTTATGACGTTGTGGTGTTTGTTTACTCAGACTTTGGGGTGTGCTCTTGTAGCCCTACACAGTGAATGGTGTTTATCATCCAACATGAGAGTGTTTGAGAGTAGTATTTATTATTCAGCTTTGATGTCATTGTTGAGAATGTCCACTAGTGAAAGTATGATCCCTAGGCCTTGTTCCTAAGCATTGAAACACCGTTTACAACAAGTTCTGCTACATGTTTGCTTGCTGCCATTTTTATTTCAGATTGCAATTACTACTTATAATCATCCATATTACTTGTATTTCACTATCTCTTCGCCGAACTAGTGCACCTATACATCTGACAAGTGTATTGGGTGTGTTGGGGACACAAGAGACTTCTTGTATCTTAATTGCAGGGTTGCTTGAGAGGGATATCTTTGACCTCTACCTCCCTGAGTTCGGTAAACCTTGGGTGATTCACTTAGGGGAAACTTGCTGCTGTTCTACAAACCTCTGCTCTTGGAGGCCCAACACTATCTACGAGAATAGAAGCGTGCGTAGACATCAGTAAAGTGCGCAACCTCTGCAGATTGTACATCTATTCGAATAGCCGTGTCCGCGGTCAAAGGACGGTTGGAAAGGCCACTGATCTAGGCGTATGGGCAAGTTTTGGTTTTAAAAAGAAAATGGTTTCGGTGGAAACAAGGAGGCGTCAAGGAGGTACCTGGGAGGTACGGAATTGGGAGAAGATGGTTGGTCTCGGGGAGACAATCAGTCGGACCTCAGGAAAGAAAAAGGGGTATCCCCATCCTAGTGTTTGTGAAAAGTTTTACAAATGTGTTTTCAAAATGTGAAAATAGTACATGCTATTTGTACAAGAGAGATTTCTATCTCTAAATGTTTTCTTCAACAAAGATATAGAGATGTCGTATTCTCTATGTCAAAAGCATCTTTGCGAAAACTAAACCCTATAGTCGTATATAGCAGCTATCCCAGTTTTCGAAAACGTTTTTATTGCATTACCATGAAAACTTAGTCTAGAGGTGGTTTTGCGAGTACGTAAATGTACTCATATGGCTCTGTCCCTGGATATTCAAACGTCCAGATTTCAACGAGGAGAAGTACGACGAGGAAGAGGAGTACGCCGACGACTACGCCGACTATGTTGTCACCGGTCTACTGCCAAAGTGGGATTTCGTCGGGACGTTGAACGGGAGTTGACCACCTAGAGGGGGGGGGGGGGGGGGGTTGAATAGGTGGTGACCAATTTTTACAACTTTTTCAGTTTTAGGCTTGCAAAATGTAAATTGTCTAGATGTGCTACTAAGTGAAAAGAAGTGCTAGACAATAAGGAAACAAAGCAAGAAAGATAAATAGATAAAGCGGTAAAGGAGAGTGGAATGAGACAACCAAAGGAACACTCGGAGACGGTGATTTTATCCCGAGTTCCACCACATAGGTGTAGGTCTCGTTGGAGGGGTGTGAGCAGCCACAAAGGTCAGCTCAACGCCACAAAGGCCTCACCCTATTCTCCGATGAATTCGACCACCAAGGTCCGAATCCACTCTTCCAGTAAGGACTCCTTTAAGGGCGGAGAAGATCCCGTACAAATCCGTGAGGCACACACCCACAACTGAATCGGGGGCTCTCAACAAGACCACAAGAGGTCAATTCCACAAAGGATCCACAAAGGAACTAGTAGCAACAAGTATGAATCTAGCTATCCACAAGGGAAGGCCTAGATTCATGTCCCCTCAAGAAATAGAGGGTGAAAGTGAAATCCCTTCGGTGACGATGTAGATCGGGGGCTTCTCCTTCGGATCTCCAAATATCAATGGATTTGGTTGGCTAGATAGGGAGATCCATGAGAAATGAGCTTCATCAGCAATGGGGGCAATTTGGATCTGAGAGCTCATATCCTGGAGGTAGGTGGAGGGGTATTTATACCCCTCCCCGAATTCTGACCGTTGTGCAGCCGCCAGCTCGGAAATTTCCGACTTAAGTTCGGAAATTTCTGCCATTGCTGCTGAAGCTCATTTCTCATGGATCTCCCTATCTAGCCAACCAAATCCATTGATATTTGGAGATCCGAAGGAGAAGCCCCCGATCTACATCGTCACCGAAGGGATTTCACTTTTACCCTCTATTTCTTGAGGGGACACGAATCTAGGCCTTCCCTTGTGGATAGCTAGATTCATACTTGTTGCTACTAGTTCCTTTGTGGATCCTTTGTGGAATTGACCTCTTGTGGTCTTGGTGAGAGCCCCCGATTCAGTTGTGGGTGTGTGCCTCACGGATTTGTACGGGATCTTCTCCGCACTTAAAGGAGTCCTTAGTGGAAGAGTGGATTCGGACCTTGGTGGTCGAATTCATCGGAGAATAGGGTGAGGCCTTTGTGGCGTTGAGCTGACCTTTGTGGTTGCTCACACCCCTCCAACGAGACCTACACCTATGTGGTGGAACTCGGGATAAAATCGCCGTCTCCGAGTGTTCCTTTGGTTGTCTCGTTCCACTCTCCTTTACCGCTTTATCTATTTATCTTTCTTGCTTTGTTTCCTTATTGTCTAGCACTTCTTTTCACTTAGTAGCACATCTAGAAAATTTACATTTTGCAAGCCTAAAACTGAAAAAGTTATAAAAATTGGTCACCACCTATTCAATCCCCCCCCCCCCCTCTAGGTGGTCAACTCCCGTTCAACGTCCTGACGAAATCCCACTTTGGCAGTAGACCGGTGACAACATAGTCGGCGTAGTCGTCGGCGTACTCCTCTTCCTCGTCGTACTTCTCCTCGTTGAAATCTGGACGTTTGAATATCCAGGGATAGAGCCATATGAGTACATTTACGTACTCGCAAAACCACCTCTAGGCTAAGTTTTCATGTTAATGTAATAAAAACGTTTTCGAAAACTGGGATAGCTGCTATATACGACTATAGGGTTTAGTTTTCGCAAAGATGCTTTTGACATAGAGAATACGACATCTCTATATCTTTGTTGAAGAAAACATTTAGAGATAGAAATCTCTCTTGTAGAAATAGCATGTACTATTTTCACATTTTGAAAACACATTTGTAAAACTTTTCACAAACACTAGGATGGGGATACCCCTTTTTCTTTCCTGAGGTCCGACTGATTGTCTCCCCGAGACCAACCATCTTCTCCCAATTCCGTACCTCCCAGGTACCTCCTTGACGCCTCCTTGTTTCCACCGAAACCATTTTCTTTTTAAAACCAAAACTTGCCCATACGCCTAGATCAGGTTGCGCACTTTACTGATGTCTACGCACGCTTCTATTCTCGTAGATAGTGTTGGGCCTCCAAGAGCAGAGGTTTGTAGAACAGCAGCAAGTTTCCCCTAAGTGAATCACCCAAGGTTTATCGAACTCAGGGAGGTAGAGGTCAAAGATATCCGTCTCAAGCAACCCTGCAATTAAGATACAAGAAGTCTCTTGTGTCCCCAACACACCCAACACACTTGTCAGATGTATAGGTGCACTAGTTCGGCGAAGAGATAGTGAAATACAAGTAATATGGATGATTATAAGTAGTAATTGCAATCTGAAATAAAAATGGCAGCAAGCAAACATGTAGCAGAACTTGTTGTAAACGGTGTTTCTATGCTTAGGAACAAGGCCTAGGGATCATACTTTCACTAGTGGACATTCTCAACAATGACATCAAAGCTGAATAATAAATACTACTCTCAAACACTCTCATGTTGGATGATAAACACCATTCACTGTGTAGGGCTACAAGAGCACACCCCAAAGTCTGAGTAAACAAACACCACAACGTCATAAAGGAATCACACACGATGCACATACTGTCACCTTTACAACCATGAATAACCCCGGAGTTCATATTAAAGTAACCTCTAGAGTGCATAATTGATAAAGAGTAACATCACATATTCAACTAGATTACAAAGCTCATGATTACATAAAGATCACACCATGGGAGAGAGAGATAAACCACATAGCTACCGGTAGAGCCCGCAGCCCCGGGGGAGAACTACTCCCTCCTCATCATGGGAGTCAGCAGCGGCGATGAAGATGGCGGTGGAGTCGATGGAGATGGCTCCGGGGGCAATTCCCCGTCCCGGCAGGGTGCTGAAACAGAGACTTCTGTCCACCGAATCTTGTCTTCGATGGCGGCGGCGCAGCGGAACTCTTCTCGGGAAAAGGCTTATTGTTCTAGGGTTTTTGCGTCGGGGGCAATATATGGGCGAAAGGGCGAAGGCGGTGGAGGCCCGAGGCGCCCTCATGAGGTGCTGGCGCGGCCAAAAGTGGGGCCGCGTCGGGACCTCATCTGGGGGCCTCGTGGCCCCTCTCCGTCAGGTCTTCGGTGTTCTGGAACCTCCCGTGAAAAATAGGGACTTTGGTATTAAATTCGTCCAATTCCGAGAATATTTCCTTAAGTGGTTTTCTGAAACCAAAAGCAGCAGAAAACAGGGAACTGGCACTGTGGCATCTTGTTAATAGGTTAGTCCCCGAAAATGCATAAAACCACACAAACTGTATATAAATCATGTAGCAATTGGTATAATATAAGCATGGAACATAAGAAATTATAGATACGTTTGAGGCGTATCATTTACCCACACCAAACGGTCAATTCCGCCGTGTCTGCCACGACCGAACTGGCTTTTTGTGACGCAGTCATTTTGTCACGTATTAACGAAATTTGTCACGGATTACCCCTTCGTGACGATATTAGGGCGTCACTAGGCCCGTCACAAAATTCTCATCACAGATTACAAAATAGTCACGCCACGACAAAATCGCGTCACGCATTATGGATAATCGGTGACGCGTTTTTTCGCGTCACGCATTGATGGAATGCATGACAAATTATTAGTCACCGTTAATTCGTAAATTTGTCACCGATGAACGGAATGCGTGACAAAAATTATGTCATTGATTGGTTCGTCCCCTGATTTAGACCGGTCAAAGCTGCTGACCTGTCGGTCAATGAAGATGATGTGGTCGTTTACGTGGCTGTTGACGTGGATGCTGACAAGTGGTTGTTTAGGTGGCAATCGACGAGTATGTTGACGTGTCTATTGACGTGTATGCTGACATGTGGGTCCGATCTCTGCTGACGTGGCATGATGTCAAAAGGGTCCACAAAATGCTGACATGTGGACCCACCGGTTTGCTGGCATGTGGGACCCACCGGTTTGCTGACATGTGGGACCCACCGGATTTCTGACATGCGGGACCCACCGGTTTGCTGACATGTGGGACCCACCGAATTTTTTGGCGGGACCCACTGGTTTCTGACATGCGGAACCCACCGTTTTTTTGCGGGACCCACCTGAGTTTTTTTGTGGGACCCACCGGTTTGCTGACACGTGGGACCCACCGGTTCCCGACGGTTGTTGGCCAATGGAATTTTTTTAATATTTGCAATTTTTGAGGCAATTTGTGAATAAAAAGAATTCAAACGAACCATTTGAAAATGAACCGAAAAAACATTATTGCACTTATAATACAAGCACACAAAAAACTTAATGTCTGATTGACACCAACTGTTACAATACCACACGAAAATGAAAGAACGTAGGCAAAAATATGGAAGAAATCAAGTGTTCGGGAAGAAAACACTTCTGGCGGACAAGGACTGCTGCTTATTTGGTCATCTAGTGTTATTGCAATGCTTCCTGAGGAGAAAACCAAGAAGCGCATCCATCTCTTGTTGCCTCGATTGTATTTCATAAGTCATGTCATCATAGGACTTGCGGAGAGCTTCATATTCTGTCTCCTTCCTTTTCAGGGCTTCAGTTCTTTCTTCCACAACCGCTATTCTTGCCTGCAGTTGCTGGTACCTTGGAGATGTAGGTAAGGTCTTTTTCTCATGATCTTCTACTATTCCTTCAAATTCTGGGATGCTTGCAGATGTCATGCTAGATGTAGTCCCCAAGTCTGATAGGAAAATGCCTTTCATTCTGCGTTTCTTGAGGACATCTTCACAAATCTACTGATCAGTTCGGGGAGGCTCATCTTTCATGTGTGGACCCATTTTCGCAAGGATCATTTCATCCTGCCATAGGATATGAGTATTTATTTGTCATGTGCAAGAAACAGTATGTAATAATGCTACAAGAAAATGTAAACATTTTACTTACATAAGCAGCTTGTGCATCCTTGCTCATGATACCAGCATTGTTTGTTTTGGTTATTTTTAAAACTTCAATAGGAGTTGCTTCACGCGTCTTAGTAATCATGAAGACAGGAGGAACCTACAAGGGTTGCGAAAGAGGTAAATAAGAAGAGTATATGAAAAAAATAGTGGAGAGGTAAGGTTTTCAGAGGGATAGCCACTTACAGTAGATACGTTGCCAACATTGATGGACCTTATGAAGGTATTTGTCGCACCTAATTGGTTCAATTCGTCGAGCAGTCCCTGAATTGCATAGTTTACAATAAAGTTAAAATATATTAGTGCACAAGTTATAAGTGAAATAATTAGGTACAACTGAATTTTACTGATAAGTACATACTGCATATACCTCGCAGGCATCCTTGCTTAAAGAGCGACTTGTCTCACCTATCTGCTGAGTTTTACTCATCCCGTTGATTGCCTAGTAAGCCATGAAGTAAAAACATATGAATGCACAAGCTATAACTGAACAAACATGAGTTATAAAATCATGGTGTCACACGAAATATACTGAATCTTTGTACATCCAGTGCGGTCCAGGACCCTTCTTCTTTCGCGTGCTTGAATCACCGTAGACAAAAGTTCTTGCTATGGAGTCAAAATCTTCCATTTCTTCACCATTTCCTTGAGCTTGCTTCTTCAGTAGTGTAGACATACGAGAAGCATTCTCTTCCATCGCTAGCTTCCTAATTTTTTCATATCCAACATATGATCTGTTTTCATTACCTGAAATAAAAGGAAGTTAATAATTTTATATGCATATACACTTATTGATAGCACATAGATTAAAACATGACAACAATCAATTCATATGTCTATGTTTTTGAACCGACACAACTATCGTAGCATAAAATCCAATAGTACGAGGTCCGTGCATAACTATAAACCTGACAGACAAAGTTTCAGTTTCAGAACGACACTTTTACTGTAGCTCGTCTAGCTGTTGTCGCTATCTGTTTCAGCATAGTATTTAGGTTCAGTATTAGTCTGAATAAACGCGGCATTTTTAACAGACTTACAGAAAATAATTTGACATCAACTTGGACGGATCTCGAACATGAAAGTTTGTCTACCCATCTGAACCAACTATAATCCATGGAACCCTACAGTACTTGACTATTACCTATACGACGGTGAAAAAATTGACTTATTTAATGATTGTGATGACTTGATACGTAATAAGAGCGTGCAATAACAACGATTTGTAGCAGATATGATCTTGCAAATATAACTGGTTAACTCATGTTGTTTACCCGAATCAACAAAATATCACAAATATGCATAGATCTATATGGAATAGAAGATGAGAGGGACAGATGTTGAATGAATAACCCCTACTACAAGAAATTTGATCTTTACCAGGGCTGTCGGTGTTCTCCTGCATCTTCATGCCTGGGTTTTCCTCCAGATCGCTGCCGTTCACGTCGGTCGTCAGGTCGATCATATTGTTGCGGCCCAACATTTTCCACTGCCGGGGCAGTCGGATCTAGGGTGATGAAGAGGATGAGGTACGTGAGATTAGATCTTCGAGAGGAGAGGGAGGATGATAGGAATGGAAGGTGTGGTACGAGATCGTGGGTTCTGGCGATACGAGCAGCGTATTTAGGGGGAGGCTGGCCGGCTAGGTGCGCGTGCGCGGGACGTTTTCGTTTCAGACGAAAAAGGGGGGGGGGACGGGGAAATTTTAAATAAAGGAGGGAACAAAAAATTTAAACCATAAAGGAGGGAACGTACTGTTTTTTACACAAACGAAATAAAATTTTCCCATCTAAATTAGGTGTGCTTGTAAATTGAGCAGAGATTTTTTGTGAGTGTTCATGCACGCATACTAGGTGTGCTTGCATATTCACAATTTTATAACATGTGTACTTGTATCAATAATTTTGTAAGGACGAAAAAAGGCGAAAATGAAATTAATGCATGAAAAGTGGTAAATTACATATAATAGTAATTTTAAACTCATATGAATCGTGCAATGTTGGTACGATCATATATAAAGTATCAATCACAAACATTCTGAATGGTTTCCATAAGTTCGATGTGAACAGTACACTTATGATGGCATTTTGGGCACTATGGTCATAACGTTGACGCGGAAAGCTCGAGCAAAACCTTCCAAGATGCATGTACCTACATTCGTGGTTTTAGCTACGCACAGATCTTTTTTGTGGTTTTTTGTTTTTCTAAACACTTGTGAAACCAAAAATTGTGGTGGAACCAACATGGGTGGGTCGATATCGATCATGTCGATTACAGGGCAACTTAGAACCAAGTTGCACATACAAGATCCACATTTAGCTCAAAATTTTTGTGGGTGGTCATGCACACATACTAGGTGGGCTTGCAGATTTTGAGATTTTTCTGACAATTATAAGTGTGCCATATCATTTTCTTTGAAGAAGAATGCCAGAAATTGAAAAAATGCATGAAAATTGGTCAAATTCATGTTAAAATCATTTTAAACTCACATGAGTCATGCAATGTTTGTATAATCATGTATAAATTAAGTACCACAGGATGTGAAAGAGTTGTGGTCAAGTTGGATGCAAATGGTTTACTTTGGAGGATGTGACAGAAGTACTCGACCGTGTTCATGGCGACGCCGCAGGGGAGAAGAAGAGACTGGAGTGAAACAGAGGGGCGGTGGGCATAAACGAAGTTGAAACGAAAGGGGACAGGTGGCCGCTTGTATGTATTGTCACGTCAAAATACCGGTATGCATTGTCAAGTCAAAACCCCTGTATCGCCGCTGTGCCTCTCTCCTCTCCTCCTACCGTGTATTTCACTGCACCGAAACCAATCCCTCGCCCACCTCTAGCAGCCGCCACGTCTCAGCACTTACGTCTTTCACTGCCGCCACACGTCTTAGCACTAACGTTTTTCACCGCCGCCACCTCTCTTGCCACCGGCCGCTCACCATTGGACCCGGCACGAGCACACTAAGTTAGTACAAAAAATGCACACATACGTCTTACATTTTCTTGCCATTTTCTTCCAAGAAATTGATAGCATGCAATAACATATTTTTGTCATAAAAATCTGAAAATATGCTGCATGTGGAAATTTTCTTAATATGGTATTGTACTTTTTTTGCTGCATGTGGATTGCCTCCTACTTGGAATGGTACAAACTTGCGAGCACTTCATTTCAGTACCACATGTCCACATATGCACGCAAAAAACAACAAATTACATGTAGGTACAAGTAGTTCATGTTTGTTAGTTTTAGATCATCTATAGCATTTACTAAGCACCCTCCGCAAAAAAAAACATTCACTAAGCACCACGTAAAAAAGGAGTTCTTGTTTGTTAGTTATCAATAAGTTTTTTTTCTGAGATGTGCGCGTGAGATGGTAATAAATAGAGGGAATTCTTTTCAAAAAAAAAATATAGAGGGGAAGGGATGCCAATTGTTTTTTTCGCTCACGGTAACTGCTTCCGTGGAGGCCGAGGAGGAGTTCGGTCATTAATCTTCTCAACTGTCTCCACTTCCTCTGTTTTTCTCTGTTTATCCTTGCTTCCGGCCCCCACTTCATCTTCTTCCTCTCCGTCCGCGCCGCCATGGACCCAGTAGAAATCCGTACCATCTCGAAGTCGTACACCGCCCATGGCCCGACGGACATACAGGTGACCTACACCAACGACATTGCGCAGGTTGAGAAAACCCTCGAGGTGCTCAAGATGAAGCTGTTGAAAATGGAAGAGAAGGATGAGTTCATGGGGCTGGATTTTGAGTACACCAACGCGGAAGAGGAATCTAAAGAGGTGGCAGTCGTTCAACTATGCGTGGACAAAACTGTGTTGGTCTGGCAGTTGGCTAGGTATGACTCATAGATCTAGTTGTTTACATTTCCGGATTGGGGTTTTCTTACACTAGTGTAAGAAAAGTAAGTAAAATATTTATCTTTCTGTTAAATACAGATATATATATGTACTGTTTCTTTTACCTACTTTGATTTGGTTTCACGATTCACATGTACTACTGTGACTACGATGACAAATGGTCAACTGAAAATATATGCAAAATATGGCAGCAAGCAAAAATGAAAGGTCTTTTCCAAATGCCAAAATGAAATGTAATATTGCAATGAATAAATTGTAATTTTCATCTTGTAGGTGTCTTTGTATCAATTGGTCTTTTCTTGTTCAATAGCATTTTTGTAGAGGTTATGACAATCTGACAATTGCGCCTATGAAATGGTAGATTGAAGGAAGTTACTTTAATTTTTAATCTTCTTTTTAGTGTTTTCTCAATTGCTTCAGTGATTGTGTTACATATAGGATTGTACAATGGTAGAACTATCTGACAGTCTAATTTGAGGATATGCTTCCTTCATTTATTTTTTTGGTACTCATATTTCATTAATTTGATTGTGTTACATATATGAGTGTATAATAATATTATTTATGTTACATATACTTGATATGTGAATCTGAACTGTACCTTATCCAAATTTACAATTTATACTTTGTAACCACTTTAGGCCCAGGGACACCTGTGTAAAGCTATTCGAGTTGTTCAACGAGAGGACTTGTAAATTTGGCAGCGTCGACATCAGAGCTGACAAGAAGGTGATGGAAAGAACCTGGGGTTTTACAATTCCAATAAGGTACCATGTTGACATCCAAGATATCTACCACATAAAAGGCTGTGGACGCGACGGGAGGACTGGAATGGCTCAGCTTCCGGGCGAACTCATCAACAAATCTTATGAAACCATGAAGGCCGAGTTCCCAAAGGCTGGGCACGAAAAGTGGGAGAAGCAGCCACTTGACGCGGTTAACCTCAGATATGCTGCTGTTGATGGGTTTGTCTCGTTTGAGCTGTACCGGGTTCTCCAGTGCATCCTAAAGGGCTGGTTTGTCTCCAACCTAAACCAAAAGTAACACAGGTCATCCCCAAATTATGTGCACCCTCATCATCTACCACCAGCAGCAGCAAGCGAAACAAGTGGGAGGAGGACATCTATGCCGATCGCCCCAACATGGGTGATGCGTGGAATTTCGGGTGGAAGTGAGCGGCATGAAGTGCTCGATATGTGTCATACTGTTTATATGTCGTACTGTTCATATGTAGTATTCCAGAACTTAGTTTAGCCTTATGTGCATGCTTTTGTTTCACTCGTTCCCTACAATGTAACAGCTATCTGATCAATGTGGTTTAGCTCAATTGTATGTAAAGCACTTTAAGTATGATGTGTATAAATCAGTACAATGTTGATGACCTATATAGTTCTTGCTTAATGTGCTGATTCTTGGCACATTGGTGCATATTTGCACGGAATATAATATGGTTGAAAATAGCACCAAGTAGGAACAAAAAGGTGCAAATTAGCGTGAACACAAGTACCACATAACTTAAACACACATAAGGTACCGAAATTCATTACACACGATAAGTAATTCATAATAGGAAATTAAATTGTTCAGAAAATATTAAAAATAACCGGGGCAGGAGTTGACATTGAATAAATGTCACGGGCACCACACATAAACACTAGTACTTCTTCTTCTTCTTTGAAGGTCCAGCACCGGCATCCTTCTTCTTAGGGACCAGGAACTCATAGAGTGCCAAGTGTTCAGCCCTAACCTGAGGATCAACCTTTCTGGTCTGAACACAACTGATCCCTAAAGCATGTTGTTCAAGACTATGAACATCCTTGGTCAGTATCTTGTCATCCAAAGAGCACCTATATCTGCCGTCCGTAGGGCATGGGACAATCGGCTTGCGCATTCCAGCTTCAAACTCAGCTCGTACCATCTTCGAGTAGCTTCTCATGTTACACCTTCGAACCAAATCACCAGGTTTGTACTGGATTGAAAAAAAAATGAGTTATGCAACGGTTTTGATGCAGCAATGGCCAAAAAAAAGTTTGCGAATACAACTATGTGCATGATGAAAAATAACAATACATCCAAAAGTAAGTTCACAACAATGGAGACACTTAATTCAATTCGTGTGAAATTGTTTAAATCTTTAGGATGAATAACAGAGCAGTGCAAATCTGTTTGAGGAATAACGAAACAAAATTAAGAGAACTACATTTAATGTAGGCGTAGTAGACGCTAAAACATCTATAATTTGATGAGATCTACAAATAAAGATGTAGATGAAAAGAGAAAAAACCAGTACATATCTACGCCTTAAAAACTATTAATAAAGATCTAACTAAACAGTAAATAAATGAACTAACGA
Source organism: Poa annua (assembly GCA_026929855.1). Lineage (NCBI taxonomy): Eukaryota > Viridiplantae > Streptophyta > Magnoliopsida > Poales > Poaceae > Poa > Poa annua. Next base: position 38,748,576 of record CM049436.1, read on the forward strand.
CGAAATCTAGAGGTACTGATAACAATCTGGAGCACTAACCTCCAGTTCTTCATCAGATTCCGAGGATGCAGCGTTAGACCAGAAATCCTCGTCGATCAGTGCATAAAACCTCTTCTTCGGGGAATCATCTGGCGACGTCGGTTGCCGGATACTTACTGGCATCATCACCAAGAATATTGGGTGACCAGACGGCGCTGGGTGGACTCCCCTTATCATCTCCCGACCAGTAGCCATCTTCGTATGGCGTCATATACTGCGAATCGTCGAAGGTCTCCACAACCTTCTTAGGACGGCCGACGGCGCCGCTCGAACCATCGTCGGGTACCTTTGCAGCGGCAGCAGCGGTGTTCGTAGCCGGCTCCTTAGGCGACACGACAACAACAGGAGGAGGACTAGCATCAGCATCTACTACGGGATTCGCGGGATCCATCAGCGGCGGTGATTCAGAGAAAACCCTAGTTCGCATCATACTAGACGTGGGAGGGGAAGTGACGAGGGGTGTCCCCGTCAATAACCTCGACTGATAGCCTAGGGTTAGAGTTATGTGGTAGAGAACGCATAGTGTTAGTAGATTCATCGGCTGACAAGCGGGATTTACCCAGGTTCAGGGCCCTCGATTGAGGTAACACCCCTACTTCCTGCCTGTCTGTATTGATTGTGGAATATGTGGCGATTACAATGTCTAGCAAGATGTCGATCTCGCTAGGGTTTGGTGATTCTGGATGAGCGTGTCCCCGATCGGCTACCCTCCTAGCCCTTATATGGGGGTCCAGGTCTCGGGTACGTAACTGACTAGGACTACATACATGGAATCTATAACCGACTATGTCTGTCTCTTGGGTCTTCCTTGATGGGCTTCATCAGTTTATCGACAATTGGGCTTTAGTCATTACGTGCACCAGGTACCCACATGAAGGGGTACCCGTTTGGTATAACCTTGTCACTAGCCCCCGAGTGCTTGGCTAATTCGGAGAATCAGTCATGGACTCACACCGTAGTGCACGTCCCATGTTTTATGCTTTATTTTGTATGTCTCACATTATCTTTCGACTGTGAGTTTTGACAAAGGATTTCGACTTAGTAGGCCTGGTTTTATTCGATAAATTCGAAACCAGTTAACTGCACATTTGGGCAAAACCTTACTAGCCTTCAACCAAGCTCAAGTCCTTGGGCTCGAACCTGGAACATACTGGACAGACTCGACTCAGGCCATTTTGAGGTCTTACTTGTTCGATCTGCAGTTTTAACTATGCTACCCAGCGCGTCCGCCGGGATTTTCATCGCATCTGCTGACACGGAAAGAGTAAGGACTTAGCACTGCCGGAGTGGTCCTCAGCCCAGCTCGACTGATCGGCGGGTCTTACCTTTGCATTTTACGCATGCATCATCCGAAGTGTCATCGACTGGCTTTCTTCGGGAATTCCTTTGCTTTCAACTGAGGCGAGTCTTTTTTCGGACTGCCTTTTTTGCTTTTGAAATATATCGGGTGCGCGATAGCGCTCCCGATGGGAGTAGCCCCCGAGATTGTGCTTTATTGCTTGTAATAGAGGATAATCTCAAATTTGCTTTTTCATTATCCATATCAGTCGAAGACATTTTTATCTGCTCCCGATGGGAGTACACTCGACCATTCGTATCACGCTTCATTTTTCTGACTTAATCGAGAGACTTTTTGGAAGTTCGCGTATGTTTTGGCCAGTCGACCAACTGTCAACTGTCACCTGATGACTCTGCTGCTTATGCCCGCTTTGGTGACGTCACGCATGACGTCTTTGGCGTGTGGGCAAGGCCTGTGACAAGACATGTCATTGTGGGCCCGTTTGCTTGACCGCGGGAGACGCCAGTTCAGTTTTGATTTGACCGGGTGTGGCGTATTTTCTGCGGGCGTGATCATAACCTCCTCGTTTTACGTGCGTAGTGGGCGGCGTGGGCAGCGATGGTTGCCCTTTGATCATGACACGTGGCGCGCCGCGAGCGCGTGGATGGCTGAGATTACTTTGCGTGCTGTGGTAAATATAGATCTCTCTGCTGTTTGTGTTTTTACCCTTCCATTTGCCTCCTTTGTCCTCTGCTCTTCTTCTTCCTTGCGCTTGCTCTGCTTCTGTTCTTGCCTCTACTCCTTGCCATGGCTCCCAAGAAAAACACTGGCGCCCCAGTCCCATCCTCTTCCACCACCATTGGCAAGAAAAGGAAAGGTGGCTCCACTGCGGCTACTGGCATGGACTCCTCCATCGCCCTGGAGAAATCCTCGGGGGACTGGTTCAAGTCCTCCGTGACAGAGAAAAAGCTGGCGGCGCTCCGGAAAGAAGGGTTGCTGCCGCCAGCCGACAAGCTTGCCGCCCGTGCTCCCTCAAACAAGGAGGTCCTCCCCGAGCCGCGCTCCGGCGAACGGGTATGTTTTGCGGAGTTCCTTCCTCGTGGATTCGCTCTCCCGCTACACGATTTTTTACGCGGCCTTCTTTATGTTTACGGGATACAGATCCACGATCTTGTCCCCAACGGTATCTTGCACATTGCCTGTTTTATGGTGATGTGTGAGTGCTTCTTGGGGGTATCCCCAAGCTGGGCGCTCTGGAAGTCTATCTTCCGGGTGCGCCACATGTGCCGTGATGGTCGTGTGAACCCAGTCGGAGGGGTGGGCTTCCTAGTGCGCGGCGACTGCAAATACTTCAATCTGATGGCAGTCGAGTCCGCGCAAGGATGGAGGTCCAAGTGGTTCTACGTCTCCATTAACCAGGACATACGTCCGGGTTTCTCGATTGGGACGCCTCCGATGAAGACGAAGGCGTGGGAACATTCTCTCTCGGCTGCAGAGAAGAAGGAGCTTACTCCCCTTTTGATCAAGGTGAGCGAGTTGCTGAGCACCGTTAGAGGTGTTCAGCTGATATACACCTTTGCGAAGCGTCGTGTGTGGCCTCTTCAGCATCGTGCCCACCCCATGTGGCAATACGAAGGGACACATGACGCGACCAGGATGAGTGACGTGGAGTTGTCCCCGAATGAGCTGGACTCCCACGTGAAGTCAATTACCAGTCACAAGGCCAACGACGCCATCGACTTCGACTTCGACTTCTCCACCGCTCCATATGATGTGACGAACGCTATTCCTGAGGTAAGTGTGCAGTTTATTTTGCCCATTTATGGTTATGATGTGCTTGTCTTATGTTTTACTCTGCTTCTTGTTACTTGTAGGGGCATTCGACGGTGGCTTCCCTTCCCCCTCTTCCTGAGGATGGTCCTGCTGAAGAAGCGACTCTGCTGGATGAAGGGAAGAAATCTGCCGACTCTCTGCCCGCGGCTAACTCTTCTTCCTCGGATGGAACCGAAGTCGAAGAGGAGAGCGAGGGGCAGAAGGAAAGCGAGTCCGCCCCCGTGTCTGTCCTGAAACGTCCTCGGGTGCTTCGCCAAGAAGTTTCGATTTCTCATTCGGGAGATGGTAGGCGTCAGGAGCTGATCGACTCGGGCACTTCCGCGCCTGTGAAGGATGCCTCTCCTCAGGCCCATCGCTCGCCACCACCCTCGACTGAGTTGGTTGGTTTCGGAGGTCCGACCTTCAATGTCGATCCCAGCTCTGACGAAGACGAGCACAGGTATGATTTTTATTTCCTGCCTTTGGTTTTAAGTCTTTTGCTCGCGGCCTTATTTGACTTATGCCACCAACGTAACAACAGCACCAGCGCGAGCAGGTTCACACTCCTCCAGTTGCGAAGGAGACGACCATGGCCTCCCCCCGTGTTGAAGTCGAGAACGCTGCAACTACTTTGGTGGTCGAAGTGACAACTGCGGGTGCGACGCCACCTGCCGCTGTTCCGGCTGCAAGCCCGGCAACATCCGCCACCCGCTCCTGGACTGAGCATGTATGCCACCTTGCTTATTTATGCCTCTGTGTGTGTGTCGATCCTTATGTTAATATATAGCATATGCCCATTGTGTAGCCTGCCGTGAGTGGCCTTGTCGCGGCTGCGAAAGCCTTCGTGCATGCGGAGGAAGAACGGGCCACTCTCCGCTCAAATCTGGAGGAGCTGAGGCGTAAGTATTGATATTTTGTTCTTTGAGTTGTGTAGTCCTTGCTTCTTTCCTGAAGTCCTGCGACTGAGTGCTTTTGACCATCCCAGGCGACAAGATTGCCGTCGAAAAACGACTGGCGGATGTGGAAAAGAGTCTCGCCACCCAGCAGTCGCAGATGGAGAAGGAGCTTGATAACATTCGGAATTCCGCCGCCACCCGGGAGGAAGAGCATGCCAAGCGACTGCTAGGCCTTATGCACGTTATGGAAGGTTAGTAGGTTTCTGTTTTGCCTACATCCTCCTTTGCTTTACTGTCTTCGTCTTCTTCCTGAAACTTTTCCTTTGTGAATTTATGAAGGCTCTTCTTTTTCTGCTCTCGATAATGTGGCGAGTGACGACTTGTCACTTGACCGTGTGATTGGGCAGTTAGGCGCAGCTATCCATCATGCCAAAGGTTCTTTGGATACGTCCACTCGAACCCTTGGCGCGGTCTTCATGGAAGTGCTGCCGTCGATTGAAGCTCCTTCTACCGCGCAAGGATTTGCAGATGTGCTGGGTCCTGGCTCGGCGACTATGAAGGCCTTCGCGTGTAACTTGACGGTACGCGGCTCGGAGTCCACTCTCCAGCTTCTACTTGCTAATGATGCGACCATCGACTACGAGTGTGCCCTGTCTGACTTTCCGAAGAGGCCAGACGGGAAACCTCTGCCATTAAAGGGAGTAGCCGAACGCGCCGCGCAGCTCTCTAAAGTTTGCATCTCCACTATGGAGCGTAGGGTAGTTGCGTCTGGCGTGAAATCAAAGTCGCGTGGGGACAGATCTGAGTCTGCATCCCGCAACTAGCCAGCCACTTTTTTAGGTCTTGTAATCTTAACTTCCACACGATGTGTGCTTTTGATACTTTTGTGATGTATGATATGAACTTCTTGATATGCTTACTTTGTCATATGTTTGTCTTCTGCTTCGAATTGTCCCTGTGTCTGAGTTTTGCGATCATGCTTTTGACAGCCGATTGATTCCAGCCCGGCGGAGGCTTCTCAGCCGCAGGTGGATCCTTCGGCCTCCGCCAAGGCAGCAAATGATGCCAGAGTATTGGATTTTGCAAAGAAACGGGTGGTGAAGCTGGAGCAGGAGTTGAAAGCCGCTCATGCTGAGCTGAAGATACTCAAAGAAAGACCAGCTCTCGCTACTCAGCGGGAGGCATATGTGCTTGGGGAAGTCGAACATTCGAATAGGCAGCTCGAAGGTATTTAACCAATCGATTGCTTTTTTGACTTGCGCGCGGTTTCTTCTTAGTTCTCCCTTTTGAATTTTTCCCGTCTGAAGTGTTTGTTGATAATTTTGAAGATGAAGGGGAACGGGTCAGAGAGCGTTTGGATAACGCGACTGATGACCCCATCACCGGTCATCAACACTTTTGGGCTGACAAGTACCACGCCACAAAACTCGCTACCCTGAAGGACCGGGTGTGGCGTGGTGCTATCTTACTCGAGCGCTGCTGTCGGAGAGTGACTCCCACAAGACAGGGGTGGTCACACTCTGAAGAGAATGTTCGAAGGGGGCTGAACACGGAGGTCAAACAACCCTCAACCGGCACGGCGACGGTGCTCGTCGAGCCTGAGGAGGGACATCACGACAGAGATGAACACAAGCCCGTACCCAGGTTCACAACCCTCTGGAGGAGGTAACACCGCTACTCCTGCTTGTCTGTATTGCGCTGTAGAGGGTACATTACAATGAGCTTGCCGAGGGCTCTCTTATGGCAGAGTGGAGCTCAAGGAGGGAACTCTAGGGTCCTCTTCCTCCTCGAGCACGCTTAGCTAGGCTACGTTATGGTAGAGTGTACCAGTGTTGATTCTTCGATCGATCGATCGGTCCTTTGCTACGGAGGTGCTCCCTCTCCTTTTAAAATAGGCGCCCCGGGCCTAGTCCCCGTGTCCTGCGGTGGAAGGGATCCCACATGGCGACGAAACGGAGGAGCGGGGTGCACCGCAGCGGGGTTGTCCATGGACTCGGTCCATGGTCGTAAAGCCTGCCCTTAAGGCAGGAAAGCCACCGTCCGCGCAGGACGGCCAGCTGGTGCCGCAGAGATCGTGGGGGTGCCCATGGTGACGTCGTCGTTGGAGCGTAGCGCCGGCCATCTGCTTTATCACCAAAGGGGAAAGCTTCGTAGTCCAGCGCGGGGGGCACAGCTTTGTTGTCTCCTTTAATCACCAGAACGGCAACTGCGGCGCCGTTGTCACCGCGCGCAGGTGCGCGCGTCACTCTACGGCCGCGGCAGAGGCCATGTGCGCTCTGCGGCCGTTGCTTCACAGCGAAGTATCTCTACAAGGCCTGAGCGGCCTTGTGGAGGGGTTTGCGTTGACTCCTCTCCAGGGGAGAGAGCCTTGTAGAGGGGCAGTCGCGGGGGGAGCCTCTTCAGGCCTTCGCTGCCCCTTCAAGCCCTCTCGAGGGCTTCTCCCCTCGAGAGTCTCTTCAAGCGTTCGGCTTGGTCCTTAGTCATCTTTCGATACCGTTGCGTGCGAGGGCTGTGGAGAGTGGTCCCTGCACACCCTGGATTCTACTGGGCCGACAGTAGCCCCCGGGCCCATGACGGGCACGGCGAAGCCCACCAGGCTCAGACGAAGCGTCGTGGGCCCAAAGTGTCCGGCCGGCCGAGACACGCATCAGTCTGTGGCGATATCGCGACGACTCGGTTTCTCCGGCAGGACGTGCGTCGTGGGGGGTCCCACCACGCCTCGGTAACTGCCTAGACGGGGCATAAAGCCTGCGCACCGGTCCGAGCAGCCATTACTGCTCTCATTTTGTGCGCCCGGCCTTCCGCTCTCGCCCTCCTAGGTTCCTCTCACCGGCGAACTCCTTCTTCTTCCTCGCTCTTCCGCACTTTCCTCCTTTCTCGACGATGGGTCCAGCGAAGGGAAAGGCGGCGATGGCGACGCTCCCCTCGGACGCACGGGGGAAGAGGTGCTCGGCCCCGCCCTGGTCGGGGAGCGCGTTAATGAGGCGGCGCTGGACAAGATTCGGCATCTGGTCGCCGGGAAGACCAACGAGCACGGCACCAGTGCTCTCCAGGCCGCCAAGCTCGGCCGGCTCCCGAAGGGGTTTTTCCCCATATTCCTCCACACCATCTACGCCGGGTTGGTGCCTCCCTACTCACCCTTCCTGGAGGCGATTCTGGAGTTCTACCAGATCCACCTCCTCCATCTGCACCCCAATTCCGTCTTGATCCTCTCCATCTTCGCCTATCTGTGCGAGGCCTACTTGGGGGTGCAGCCTTCGGTGGCCCTCTTCCGGAGCTTCTACGCGCTCCGGAACTCTGCAAACCTCGAGCGGACGGGGTGCGTCTCTTTCCGCATTGTGGACGGCATGGGGGACGTCTACATCCCCATGTCGTGGAACGGTGGGAAGCCTGTCACGGCGGTGGTGAAGAAGGTGGATGACTTCTGGCAGAAGTGGCTCCTCATCGGCGTCAAGTCGCAGAGCTCCTTCATCGACGTACCGGAGGCGCCGCCCGTGAAGAACACCCACTGGGGCAAGCAGGTCTTCCAGGGCCCGCAGATCGCAGACCTAGTGGGCCGCATGAAGCTTCTCCGGGAGAATGGCCTCACCGGGCAGATGATTGCGGAAGACTTCGTGAGGCGCCGCATCGCTCCGCTTCAAGCGCACAAGAAGCCGATGTGGATGTACTCGGGCCTCATGGACCCGATGCGGCTCCACTGCTGCGACCACCGCCCCGACGTTGTCTCCACCATCGTGGGCTTCCTCTTCATCAATCCGGACGTGCCCGTGGCGGTCGCTACGGAGCTGAGGCCTCTCCACCAGCTCTCCTTGGCCGCGCGCCTGGCGGTTCTGGCGCAGATGCCCACGTTCACCCCGCTTGGCTTAGCGGGGGAGGAGGAGGAGGACGAGGTGGCCCTGCCCGTGGCGAAGGGGCCAGAAGCCGCGGAGTCGCCCTGCGCATCAGACGCCGAGCCGGGCTGCGAGGCGGCGAGGGCGATCCCCTCGTCCGGGCGACCTCGTCAAGGGCTGCGCCCCTTGCCGAGGAAATCCTCGAGGTCTCGTCCGGTGACGACGAGGAGGCCGACGCGGGGCGACGGGAGCCTCGGACCAAGGCGGCCCACGACAGGCCTGCCGGGGACCAGATGGGCGCTCCCCTCAAGAGGAAAGCCGAGACGGCTCCCGAGGGATCCGGAGCCAGGACCACGCCTTCTTGGCGTTCGTCTGGTATGGCGTGGGTTGACACCCGCGCCAAGAAGACTGGGTAAGTGTTTTTAACTTGGTTTTCTTCCTCAATCTTTGCTTGTCTGCTCTCCTCTGACAAGTCTTCTTGCTCTTTGCCAGCGACCTGGTGCCTGCGAAGCGCCGGAGGCTTCGCAAGGCTGCGGAGGTGAAGAGAGCCACGCCCGAGGCTGCGCCAGAAGCCGAGGCAGACGAGGCCTCGAGGCCTGTGGAGGAGGACCCCGCAGGCCCTCTTAAGGGCGCGCCTCAGGCTGAGGCGACCGCGTCACCTCCCGCGGGGGGGCGCCCTGAAGAGCAGGCGGAGGCGGCGCCCACTCCGCCTCGCGCTGCCACTCCTCCAGCGCAGCAGGAGGCCGCGGCAGGCGCGACGCCGAACCAGAGCCCGCCGAGGGCCGATGAGATGGAGGGGGCAGCCCCTCCGCCGCCCCCGCCAAGCTCTGCAGCGGAGGCGGAGACGGAGACTACGGGGCAAGCCTCTCCTGCCCCTGAAACTCATGATGAGGCGCCGCTCGAGGAGGGCGACACCGGTGCGCGGAGCGCGGGCGTTGACGTGGAGAACTCGCCGCCAAGCCCCAAGGCCCGTGACGCTGCAGGGCTCCGCGCAGAGGCCCCCTCTTCCAAGCTCGACGCAGGCGCAGGGACCTCCGCGCCACACGGGGCTTCACAGGCCCTTGTCCTTAGCGGCTGGGATTGGAACAGGGGACGCCGCGGCATCGCCTTCCGCCTGGTGCGGGAGTCCCTGGACGGATTGGAGCCCCACCTCACCCTCGAGGACGGGAAGCTCGCCCAGCAGCAGGATGAGCTTGCGGAGGCCTGGGCCGCCTTCCACGCAGCTGTGGAGGATCGCCGGCGGAGCGACCTGGCTCTTCAGGCGGAGCGCGAGGAGGCTCGGCGCTTCGCCCAGGAGGTCAGCGAGGGCGCCGTGCGCGAAGCTGAAGAGCTCCTGCAGCCCCTCCAGGCCGAGTGCCAGGCAGCGGCGGACGATCTGGTGGAGCGCGAGAACGACGTGCGCCAACGCGACGAGCAGCTGCTGCAGGCGGAGCAGGAGCTGTCGGTGCAGCGCGCCGACCTCAAGGCCCGGGAGGGGAATCTGGCCGAGGCACTCGGCAAGCATGACCGCGAAGTGGCTACCCACAAGAAGCACGTGGAACGCTTCAACACGAGGTTTGCCGAGCGGAAAGAGGAGGTGGCGAAGGAGTTCCAGGACCGGGAGAGGGAGTACCGCGCCGCCATCTCTCGAGATTATAACGAGAGATTCAAGAAGCAGGAGAACCGCTTCAAGAAGAGGCGCGCCGAGGACAACGACCGGATCCACGAGCTGGAGGAGATGAACACCAACCTGAACTCCCGGGCGAGGTGTGAAGCGGATCGTCGCCGCGTTGCCGAGGAGGCTCGCGAGCGCATGGCGCAGGACCTCGCCTCCCTCATGGCGGACATGGAGGAGATGAACCAGCAGGTGGGCCCTGCTGTGGAGCGGGCGGTGGAGGCTGTCGAGAACGCCCAAGCAGCGCGGGTGCTATCGCAGCAACGGGAGCGCATGTTCCAGTCCTTGGTGGCTCGGGGCAACGAGCTCGCAGCGAAGCTGGGTGCGGAGGCGCCGCCCGTCCCCGCTCAGGGCAACGCATACGCCGCCGCGTATCTCATCTACTTCGAGCAGCTCTTCACGGCGCTCGAGGGTCCTGCCGCGGAGCTCTGTGACGTCGTCGAGGAGGAATGCCGCCAACTCCTGGCGGTGGCGGTCGACCGCATCTTCACCAACCTCCAGCACCTCCAGCCCGGCTTCGACTACTCGACGGTGACCGAGCCTCTCGAGGGAGAGAAGGGTGGAAGAACTCCAACTCGGTCCGCGACCAGGTCGACGACTTCTGCAGCCGCTTCAAGCGGGCCGAGGCGGAGGGGGACGACGGCGAGGAGGCAGGCTCCGAGGACGAGCCCGGAGAGGAAGGGTCTGCGGAGGAAAGCGACGAGGCTTCTGCTTGACCTTCTCCTGTAACATAATGCGCTTGTAGCGCCATTGAGATATTTTGGCTTAGAGACTTTTGCTCCATAATCTGTAACAAGATATTTTTAAGTATATGCTACTAAGTTTGTGTGCGTGCCCTTGAAGGCCTTTTGCTTCAACTCCATGCCTTTTTTCGCTCTGCGTCGCTAGGACCCTTCTCCTTGCGCTATGACTCCGCCGCTGCGGTATGCCCGAGCAATGACTCGGCAAGGCCGGGGGGAGTTTAAGGCTTAGAGAGGTAGGAGTCCTCGAGGCGCGATGCTAAAGGGCCCCCCTTTGACGTGCAAGCAGTTCATGGAGTGTGAGAGAAAAGAGACGCTCGAGGGACGAGGAGTGCTCGTGAGAGAGATGAAGAGATTCTCTTGGCGTAAGCGGTGAACTTAGCTTCGCGAGGCTTTTGCTCTGCGTAGGCTTTCCTTGGCGATGCGTTCTCCCCCAGGGGCCGAGTTTTTCCTCCACGAGCTTGGAGGGACTCTTGGTCCCTGCGGATGTTAGAGAGGCGAACCCAAACGCTAGAGCATGGTAGTAAGGGGTCATGTGCGCTTATAGGTTTCCTCATGTGTATCTCGCGAGGAGAGTAAGTACCAAGGTCCTTTGGAGAGGTGGCGTGTTTTTGGGAGCATGCCCTTAGCCAGAGCTCGGATCCCTTGGATTTTGCAGTGCTGCTGGGGTGCTCTTGAGGCACAGGCACCGTACTCAGCCCCCGCTCGCGAGGTGCGCATGGGAAGAATATAAGCGCACATGGAAAGGCAAATGATGAAAATAAACTCACCACCAAAATATTACATAGCGGCGTCGTAGCGCATAGTTCACTTAGGAACGAAATGGCGCCTCAGCGCATAGTTCACTTAGGAACGAAATGGTTCATTACAGTTGGGGTTGCCAAGCTAACGTACTTTCCATGTCGAGGCATGGGGACCACCCATTAGTGGCTGAGACTCTCTACGGCATGCGGTGGCTCGTGATCAGGAGAGCTCGGAGGGCTGACCCTCAGGAGAAGCTTTGTGAAGCTTGGAGGTGAAGCCGTGAGCTTCCCTCTAGAGACAAAAAATGCCTGACGTGACAATGATCACGGGCGTGACTATGATCACGGGTAGAACTTGCGTAGATGTGCGATGTTCCACGGGTTCTTGACGGGGATGCCGTCTTTAGTCTCGAGGCGTACGGCGCCAGGCTTGGCGATGTGGGAGACCCTGTAGGGGCCTTCCCACATCGGCGAGAGCTTGTGGAGGCCTTCTCTGGAGAGGATTCGTCTGAGGACGAGGTCGCCCGCCTCAAGAGTGCGTGAGCGCACATGGCGTCTGTGGTAACGTCGCAGGTCTTGCTGGTACTTTGCCGCTCTGAGGGCGGCACGGCGGCGCAATCCCTCTAGAAGCAGCAGGTCGTCGTTGTGGAGGTCCCCTTGGGTGTCCTCCTTGATGGCAAGGACCCGTGGGGATCCGTGCTTGATTTCTGCGGGGAGGACTGCTTCGGCTCCATAGACGAGGGCGAACGGCGTTTCACCGGTGTGCTTTGAGGGAGTTGTGCGCATGGATTAGAGCACCGACGGGAGCTCGTCGATCCAGCCCTTGCCGTGGCCCTTGAGGATGTTGAAGCTTCTGGTCTTGAGGCCCTTGAGGACTTCCGCATTTGCTCGCTCGGCTTGACCGTTGTTCTGTGGATGAGCCACCGAGGCGAAGCAGAGCTTGATGCCGACCTTTTCGCAGTAAGACCGGAAGACGCCGCTGGTAAACTGCGAGCCATTGTCGGTGATGATGCGATTAGGCACTCCGAAGCGGCAGACCAGGCTCCTGATGAATTTCACCGCTGCCCCGGCTGGTATAGTGCGCACTGGTTCGACCTCGGCCCACTTGGTGAACTTGTCGACGGCCACGAAGAGGAAATGGTAGCCCCCTAGCGACTTCGGGAAGGGGCCCAAAATGTCCAGCCCCCAGGCCGCGAACGGCCAGGAGAGCGGGATGGTCTGGAGCCCCAGCGCCGGCTGATGGATTTGCTTGGCGTGGTACTGGCAGGCATCGCAAGCTTGGACGATGGTGACCGCATCTTGAAGCGCTTGCAGCCAGTAGAAACCGCTCCTGAAGACCTTGCCTGGGAGGGTGCGCGCGCACGAGTGGTGCCCGCACTCTCCGCTATGGATGTCTTTGATCAGCATTCGGCCTTCTTCAGGAGGGACGCATTTGAGCGCGATCCCATTTGGGTGCTTGCGGTACAGGTCTCCCTCGAGGATGTAGTAGGATTTTGCCTGTCGAGCGATTCGCTCTGCTTCCGCATCTTCTTCGGGGAGGATCCCCTTCACCAAGTAGTCTTTGAGCTCATCAATCCAGCCTGTTTCTTGGTGAGCCGCTGTCAGCAACAGACGCTCCCCTGTGAGAGGACCACAATCGGGTGCCCCAGCTTCAGGAGGTGGTGGGAGTGCTTCGTCCCTGCTTGCGGCTGTAGTTTCTTAGGGCTGCTTTATGGATGCCTTGGTGAGCCTTTCCTCGAAGACGCCTGCCTGCTGGGCTTGTCTGCGCGAGGCTCGCTTGGCGATGTCGTCGGCCTCCTGGTTTTGTTTCCTCGAGATGAGCTCCATGCCTCTGAAGTGCTTCTCGAGCTTGCGGACCTCTTCAAGGTATGCGGCCATGTGGTCGTCCTTAGGCGTGTAGCTTTTGTTGGAGAAGTTGACAAGCAACTGGGAGTCGCCTTTGACGAGCAAGTGCTTGACGCCTAAAGCGATGGCGGCCCTTATGCCGGCGAGGAGGCCCTCGTATTCAGCGATGTTGTTGGAGATCTTGTCGATTGTGAAGCACAGCTGGACAACGTAGTGGAGTTTGTCGCCTTTGGGCGAGGTCAAGACGACGCCTGCCCCGCCATTGCGGCAGGCGAAGGCTCCATCGAAGTGCATGGTCCAGTGGCTGGGCATCGTGTCTCCAGAGAGTTCGCCCTCTTCTCCCCGAGGCTCTTCAGGGCTTGGGTCGGTCCATTCGGCGACGAAGTCCGCCAGCGCTCTTCCCTTGATGACTCTTGTGGTGTCGAAGCGCAAATTGAATGGCTGCAGCTCGATGCTCCATCCCGCAACACGATCTGTGGCGTTGGGGTTGCGTAGGATCTGCTCCAGGGGGAAGGAAGTGACCACCGTGATGGGGTGGCCCTGGAAGTAGTGTCGCAGCTTCCTGGAAGCGATGAGGAGCGCGACGAGAAGCTTCTGCTGCATTGGGTACCGTTCCCGAGCGTCCCGCAGTACAGTACTGACAAAGTAGACGGGGTGCTCGACAAGGGTTGTCGATGGAGGTGCAACGTCAGCTCTCTGCGGAGGCTCTTCAAGGCCCTTGTCGAGATCCGCCTGTGGAGGGGTCTCGGCAAGGGTGTTCGGAGCAGACTCGTCTTGAGGATGTGGGCCTGGCGGTGGGTCTGTGGAGACTGCTCCTTCGCCGAGATCTTTGTCGGGCGGCATTGGACTTGGAGTGGCAGTGCTTTTCTTGGGGAGGACTGGCTCTTCCCTTTCAGCCATCAGGACGGCGCTTGCGGTCTGAGGAGTGGCTGATAGGTACAGCTTCAGATGTTTGCCTGTCCTGGGGGCTACCATGACTGGTGGGATGGCCAAATACCTCTTTAAGTCTTCAAAAGCTTTGTCTGCTTCAGGGGTCCACTTGAATGTGCCGGCCTTCTTCATGATCTTGAAGAATGGCAGGGCTCTCTCGCCGAACTTGGAGATGAAACGGCCCAGGCTGGCCATACAGCCTGCTAAGCGCTGCATGTCCTTGAGCCGGCGAGGAGGCTGCATTCCTTCTATGGCCTTGATCTTGTCAGGGTTTGCTTCTATGCCGCGGTGAGACACGAGCAATCCGAGGAGTTTGCCTGAAGGCACCCCGAAGACGCACTTGGCGGGGTTCAGCTTGATGTTCACCTTGCGCAGGCTGGCGAAGGTTTCCTCGAGATCCTTCAAGAGAGTGTGTCCCTCGCGAGACTTGACCACAATGTCGTCGACATAAGTTTCTGTGTTTCTGCCCATCTGCGCCCCCAAGGCTATCCTCATGAGCCTCTGGAAAGTGGCGTCGGCGTTCTTCAGGCCGAAAGGCATGCAAGTGTAGCAATACACACCACAGGGGGTGAGGAATGTTGTTTTCTCCTCGTCCTCTTTAGCCATTTTGATCTGGTGATAACCAGAGAAGGCGTCCAGAAAACAAAGGAGGTCGCAGCCGGCGGTGGAGTCCACGATCTGGTCTATCCCTGGCATGGGGTATGTGTCCTTGGGGCAGGCCTTATTGACATCTGTGTAGTCGATGCAGAGTCGGCCTCCTCCAGAGACACCACGCCGTTGAAGAGCCAAGTGGGGTGCGCGACTTCTCGGACGACATTTGCCGCTTTCAACTTTTCTACTTCCTTAACGATGAATGCTTGCTTCTCGGGGGCTTGCTTCCGCGCTTTTTGCTTGACGGGGCGTGCGTCTGGACACACGGCTAAGTGGTGCTCGATCACCTCCCTTGGTACGCCGGACATATCTGACGGAGTCCATGCGAACATGTCAGAGTTTGCCTGAAGGAAGGCGACGAGCGCGCTTTCCTATTTGGGAGGCAAGGCAGCGCCTATGGTGACGCTAGCCCCGGAGCCCTCAGCCCCCGAGCCACTGGTGCTCAGTGACACCTTCTTCGTGGAAGCTTGCTCTTGAGAGAACATCTATGTCTTCTTCTTGGGCCTCTCGAGAGGCTCCATGTCCTCGTCAGCCGGGAACGCCATGGCGACCGCCTTGTAGGCGCTCTCGACGGCGCGCGTGGCATCCAGGATGTGACCATGGATGGTGATAGTGCCAGCGCTGCCGGGGATCTTGACCATGTTGTAGGCGTGATGCGTGACGGCCATGAACTTCGCGAGGGCGGGGTAGCCGAGGATGGCGTTATACGGCAGGCCAATGTGCGCGACGTCGAAGTCGATCAGCTCAGTGCGGTAGTTCTTCTACGTGCCGAAGGTGACGGCCAGCCGGACCTGCCCCAGAGGTTCAATCGAACCACTGGTGACCCCTGCGAATGGCCTGGAGGGCATAAGCCACTCGTAAGGCACTTGAAGCGTCTCGAAGGTCTCGACAGAGATGACGTTCAGGCCAGCACCCCCATCAATGAGCGTCTTGGAGGCGGCAATGTTGTTGATGGTGGGTGAGCAGACCAGGGGGAGGGTTCCAACGGTCTTGGTCGACTTGGGGTGGTCCTTGGCGTCGAAGGCGATGGTGTACTGAAACCACTTGAGGGGCCTGGAGGTCTCGACGCTTGGGATTGCGGCATTGAGCTGGTTGAACTGGTTGTTAGACTTGGGCGCCTGAGCTACACCGAGGATGCAGGCCATAGCCCCCCTTGGGGCCTGGTAGCCTCCATCTTCCTCGTCAGGGAGGTTATTGTTCTTCTCGGCGGCGTTGGCTTGAGTGCCTGGCGGCTTCTGGTAGCTGCGATTGCGCCCGCCTCTGCGGTAGCTACGGCCTCTGCCGCGGCTCCCGCTGCCTTCTTCTCGCTCGCGCTCTCTGCTCAGCCTCTTGAGGTCGAAGCAGTTCTCGGTGGCGTGGCCGCGCCTGTTGTGGTAGACGCAGAATGGACGGTTGTCGAGGAATGAACTCCCACGTAACAGGGGTAGTCTCGCCCCGGGAAGAGGTTCGAAGGGGGACTGAACACGGAGGTCAAACAACCCTCGATGCACGCCGCGACGTTGCTCGCGGTGCTTGGAGCGGAACTGCACGGCAGAGAGTGACACCGGCCCTTACCCAGGTTCACGGCCCTCAAGGTGAGGTAACACCGCTACTCCTGCTTGTCTCGATTGCACTGTGGTGACTGTAGTACAACAAGCCTCCGGGCCTTGAGAGGGTCCGGAGGTGGAGGACGCTATTGAGCTTGGGATCGAGTTTTTCCGGATCCTCCGCTACGGAAGTGCCCCTTCTCCTTAAATAGCTGCCCCGGGCCTCATCCCTGCGATCTGCGCAGTGGACGGGTTCCCACATGGCCACCAGTGGCGGAGTCGGGTGCACTACTGCTTGCTCGTTCATGGACTCGGTCCATGGTCGCAAAGCCTGTCTCCGTGGCAGAGCAGCTGTCTCCTCCGTCCTTGGACGCGCCTCTTCCGTGTTAAAGCGGCGCATTGTGGCCGACAAGTTGCAGACTTGGCAGAGCGGCTCGCAGGCGCGGCGGAGACCGTGGGGTGTGTCCGCAGTGACGTCGTCGTTGGAGCGTTGTGCCGGCCAACTGCTTTATCACCAAAGAGGAAAGCTTCGTTGGCGGCGCAGGGGACACAGAACTTTGTTGACCCCTTTTATCATGGGAGCGGCAACTGTGACGCTGTTGCTGCCGTGCGCGCAGACGCGCGCGTCACCCTGCGGCCGCAGCAGAGCCCATGTGCGCTCTGCAGCGCTTCCTTCGTCGCGAAGTATCCCCTCAGGGGCCTGAGGCTCTCGAGGGGGAGGGGCCGGACCGGCTCCCAGCAGGGGGAGAGAGTCCTCGAGCGGGACGCCCTCGGGGGGAGCCCCCTTCAGGCCCCTTCCAGCGCCTCAGGTCCCCCGTAGGGGTTTCTCCCTCGGGGGGAACCCTCCAAGCG
Organism: Poa annua; assembly: GCA_026929855.1. Classification (NCBI taxonomy): domain Eukaryota; kingdom Viridiplantae; phylum Streptophyta; class Magnoliopsida; order Poales; family Poaceae; genus Poa; species Poa annua. The sequence continues at coordinate 38,765,373 of CM049436.1, forward strand.
GTTGGCTTGGTCCTTAGTCGTTTTGTAGACGCTGTCGCGTGCGCAGCCCGTGGAGAGTGGGCTATGCACACCCTAGAATCCACTGGGCCGACAGTAGCCCCCGGGCCCATGATGGGCACGTCGAGGCCGATTGGGACTTGGCGAAGCGTCATGGGCCCAATACCGCAGGCGAAGCGTCGTGGGGCCCAAAACCGCAGGCGAAGCGTCGCGGGCCCTCAGCTGCGGGCGAAGCGCCGCGGGACACGCGTCACCTGGTGGAGGATTCGCGGCGTCTCGGCTACTCCGGCGGGAACGTGCGCAGCGGGGGGGGGCCACCACGCCCGCCACGATCTCCACTACCGCGCCTCGGTAACCGCACGGACGGGGTTAAAAGCCGCGCGCTGTCCGAGCCCCAGTCATTACCCCGTCCTGTCTTGTCTCTCCAGTCCATCGGTTCTCCGCCTCCTAGACTCCCGTCTCCAGTAAATCTTCCCCATCTCCGGCCGACTCCTTCCGTCCTCCGAGCCCCGTTCTTCGCCGACAATGGGAGGATCCAAGGGCAAGAAAACAGCGGCCTCGGCCCGCCATGGCGCACAGGGAGAGGCGGAGTTCGGCCCCGCTCTGGTCGGGGCACGCGTCAACGCGACGGCGCTGGATAAGATCCAGCACCTGGTCGCCGGGAAGCACAACGAGCACGGCGCCAGCGCCATTCTGCCTGCACGGACCGGACGCTTTCCCGCCGGCTACTACCCCATCTTCCTCCACACTCTCTACGCCGGGCTGGTGCCGCCGTACTCTCCTTTCCTCGAGGCTGTCCTCGAGTTCTACCAGGTCCACCTTCTGCACCTCCACCCCAACGCCATCCTTGTCCTCTCCATTTTCGCCTTCTTGTGCGAGGCTTACTTGGGAGTGAAGCCCTCCATTGCTCTCTTCCGAAGCTTCTACGCACTGCGGAACACTGCGAAGAAGGAGCGGACGGGCTGTGTTTCCTTCCGCATCGCGGACGGCATGGGAGATGTCTATATCCCCATGGCCTGGAACGGCGACAAGCCTGTGACGGCGGTGTCGAAGAAGGTGGAGGACTTCAGGCAGAAGTGGTTCCTCATCCGCGTTCCCTCGGAGAGCTCCCTTCTTGAGGTCCCCGAGGCGGCGCCGGTGAAGAACACCCACTGGAGCATGCGCTCCCTGGAGGGGCAGGAGATAGCCGGGCTCGTGGGCCACCTGAAGGCGCTTCGCGAGCACGGCCTGACCGGCCAGATGGTGGCGGCGGAGTTCGTGAGGCGCCGCATCGCCCCCCTGCAGGCGCACAAGAAGGCGATGTGGGCGTACTCAGGGCCTACAGACTCGCTGCGGCTGCACCTGAGCGACCACCGCCCCGCAGTCGTCGAGGTCATCCTAGGAGGCCTCTTCGTCAACCCGGAGGTGCCCGAGAGGGTTCACGTAGCGATACGGCCCCTCTTTGAGGTTCCGGACAAGCGCCGGGCCATCCTGACGGACGCGCCCGCATTCACCCCGCTAGGCCTGGCGGGGGATGAAGAGGAGGAGGGGCCCCTGCCAGCGGGCACCACCGAGTCGCCAAGCGCGTCTGACTCGGAGCAGGGCGACGCGGAGACGAGGGCGGGGCCCTCTGCCGGCGTAGGGAGCTCGGCGGGCGCGGGGAGTTCTGCCGGCGTTGCGCCCCCGGCAGGGGAGGCTGACGAGCATTCCTCCGGCGACAGCGAGGAGGCCGCGGCGGGGCGCTACGAGCCGAGGACTAAGGCGGCCCACGACAGGCCCGCCGGGGAGCCCCCGAACGCTCCCCACAAGAGGAAAGCCGAGGAGGCCCTCGAGGCGGAGGCGCGGGCTGTGCCTTCATGGCGCTCGCCTGGCATGACGTGGGTGGACACCCGCGCCAAGAAGACGAGGTAAGATTCTTTTACCCTTCTCTTTCCTTTCTGAGTCCAGCTTGCTTGCTCTTGTTTCTTGACCAATTCTTTGCCTTTCACCACAGCAGCCCCGCTCCTGCGAAGCGCCGCAGGCTTCGGAAGGCCGCAGACGTGAAGAGGGCCGCCCCTGACGCCGCACCAGAGGCTGAGGCCGGCGAGGCCGCGGCGGCGGAGGCCTCGAGGCCTACAGGCTCTCGGGAGGAGGTACCTCAGGCGGAAGCATCTGCGCCGCCACCCGAGGCAGAGCGGGTGGAGGAGGAGGTGGAGAGGGCGCCCACTCCTCCCCGCGCAGCTACCCCGCCAGCGCAGCCAGAGGCTCCTGCGGGTGCCGAGTCGGCGCCGAGCCCTCCCAAGTCTCGCAGGGAGGGCACTCCACCGCCGCCACCGGGCACCGCGGGGGAGGAGGAAACCGCAAGGGCCGGGCCTCACGCCCCTGTCCCGGAGGCGGATCGGGGGGTGCCGCACGAGGGGGGAAGCACAGGGGGCCGGGGACCGGGCACGGAAGAGGTCCTGCCTCCGGGCCCCCAGGCCCACGCGAGGGCGTCTGCCGCGGAGCCGGACGCGGGCGCGGGCCCTTCTAGGCCGCGCGGTCCGCCCCAGGGCCTTGCTCTGGGCCGGTTCGACTGGGGTCGAGGGCGCCGCGACGTCGCCTTCCGCTTCGTGCGGGAGTCCCTGGAGGGGCTCGAGGCCTACCTGGCCACCGAGGACCAGGCGCTCGCCCGCCAGAGAGACGAGCTCGCCGACGCCTGGGCCGCCTTCCACGCGGCGGTAGAGGCCCGGCGCAAGAGCGACCAGGCGCTGCAGGCGGAGCGCGAGGAGGCGGCGCGCTTTGCCGAGGAGGTTCGCGAGGGGGCCTTGCGTGAAGCTGAGGAGCTCCTTCAGCCCCTGAGGGCTGAACGCCGAGCCGCTGCCAAGGACCTCGCCGAGGCCAAGGCGGAGCGGGAAGCCGTGGAGCATTCGCTGGCGGCGAAGCGTGCCGAGCTCTTCGAGCTCGAGAAGAAGATCCTGGCGGATGCCGGGGTGGTGCAGACCGCCCTCGACGAACTCCGCTCGAGCCTGGAGGCCCGCGGGCGCGCTTTGAGCGAGCGCGAGGAGGATGCTCGCCGGCGCGACGAGCAGCTGGCGCTGAGGGAGCAGGAGCTGTCCGGACAGCGCACGGCCCTCGAGGCCCGCGAGGACAGCGTCGCCACGGCGCTCAGCAAGCTCGAGCGCGATGTCGCCGCCCACAAGGGAAATGTGGAGCGCGCCAACACGCGGCTTGCCGAGCGGAAGGAGGAGCTCGACAAGGATCTCCGGGAGAAAGAGCAGAAGATCCGCGCCGCCGTCTCCCAGGACTACAAGGAGAAATTCTCCAAGCAGGAGGACCGCTTCAAGGCGAGGCTGGAGGAGAGCGGCGCCCGGGTCAAGAAGCTCGAGAAGGAGAACGCCAAGCTCGCCGCCAAGGTGAAGCGCGAGGCCGATCGCCGCCTCGCCGCCGAGAAGGCCCGAGATGACACCTCCCGGGACCTCGCCGCCCTCACGGGGGATATGGAGGAGATGACCCGGCAGGTGGGGCCTGCCGTGGAGAAGGCGGTGGAGGCGGCGGAGAGTATCCAGGCGGCGCAGGTGCTGTCGCAGCAACGGGAGCGCATGTTCCTGTCCTTGACGGGACGGGGTCGTGAGCTTGCCGCGAAGCTGGGGGCAGAGGCGCCAAGCGTTCCGGCTCAGGGCCACGCCGACGCCGCCACCTACCTCCTGTACTTCGAGCAGCTCTTCGCGGCGCTTGAAGGCCCTACCGCGGAGATCCGCGAAGTGGTTGAGGAGGAGTGCCGTCAGCTTCTGGCGGTGGCGGTGGACCGCATCTTCTCCAACCTCGTCCACCTCCAGCCCGGGTTCGACCTCGCCACGGTGACCGAGCCACTGGAGGGGGACGCTGCGTGGAAAGCCTCCAGCTCCGTCCGCGACCAGGTGGACGACTTCTGCAGCCGCTTCCGGCGGGCCGCTGCAGCGGAAGGCGGCGAGGGGAGCGAGCCCGAGGAGGAAGAAGAGAGCGACCAGGACGACGCTGAGGCCTCCGACTAATCTCCTCCTGCAACGCGTCGCGCTTGCAGCGCTTTTAGGGGCATTTGCCCGTTAGAGAATTTCATTTTCCACCTTGTAATTTACTTCTTCACTTCGTAAACATTTTGCTATCGATTAAGTGTGCGCTCCCTTCGAGGGGTCTTTGCTTCATCTCCATGCCTTTTTCGCTCTGCGTCGTTGGACCCTTCCCCTCGCGCTATGACTCCTGCCGCTGCGGTATGCTCGAGCAATGACTCGGCAAGGCCGGGGGGAGTTTAAGGCTTGGGGAGGTAAGAGCCCTCAAGTCGCGATGCTGAGGGCCCCCCTTTGACGTGCAAGCAGTCCACGGAGAGTAAGGAAAGAACCGCTTGAGGGGCGCAGAGTGCTTATGAGAAAAGTGCGAGGGTTCCCCTGAGGTGGGCGAAAAACTTAGCTTCGCGAGGCGTTTTCCCGGTGTGGGCCTTCTCTGGCGGAGTTCTCCCCTTCAGGGGCCGAGGGTTCTCCTCCGCAGGCCTGGTGGGGACTTTCGCTCTCTGTGGATGTTAGAGGGGCGAGCCGAAACGCTAGATCACAGCATCAGGGACTAATGCGCGCTTATAGGTCGCCTCAGGCGTTCCTTGCGAGGAGAGAGAGTACCAAGGTCCTTTGAAGAGATGGCGTGCTTGGGAGGGCCTGCCCTCTAGCCAGAGCTCGGATCCTTGGGTTTTGCAGTGCTGCTGGTGTGCCACTTGGGGCACTGGCACCGTACTCAGCCCCCGCTCGCGAGGTACGCATGTGGAGAGATATAAGTGCCCATTTTCAATAAATGAAATAAAGCTGTAATAAACTCACCACCAAAATATTACATAGCGGCGCCGTAGCGCATAGTTCACTTGGAACGAAGATGGCGCCGGAGCGCAAAGTTCACTTGGAACGAAAATGGCGCTGGAGCGCGAAGTTCCCTTGGAACGAAGATGGCGCTGGAGCGCAAAGTTCACGTGGAACGAAAATCGGTTCATTACACTTGGGTTTGCCAAGCTAACGTTCCTTCCATGTCGAGGCATGGGGACCACCCATTAGTGGCAGAGGTTCACTGCGGCCTGCGGGGGCTCATTTGCAGGAGAGCTCGGAGGGCTGGGCCTCGGGAGAAGCTTTGAGAAGCTTGGAGGTGAAGCCGTGAGCTTCCCTCTAGAGACAAAAAATGCCTGGCGTGACTGTGATCACGGGTAGAACTTGCGCAGATGCGCGATGTTCCACGGGTTCTTGACGGGGATGCCGTCCTCGGTCTCGAGGCGTACTGCGCCAAGCCTGGCGACGTGGGAGACCCTGTAGGGGCCTTCCCACATCGGGATCTTCTTCGGGGAGGATTCCTTTCACCAAGTAGTCCTTGAGCTCATCAATCCAGCCTGAGGCCTGGTGGGTCGCCGTCAGCAGCAGACGCTCCCCTGTGCTGGCACCGCAATCAGGCGCCCCAGACTCAGGAGGCGGTGGGAGCACTTCGCCTGCGCTTGCGGGTGTGGCCTCTCGAGGCTGCTTGATGGATGCCTTGGCGAGCCTCTCTTCGAAAACACCGGCCTGCTGGGGTTGCCTCCGCGAGGCTCGCTTGGTGATGTCGTCGGCCTCTTGGTTTTCTTTCCTCGGGATGTGCATGAGCTCCATGCCCCTGAAGTGCTTCTCAAGCTTGCGGACCTCTTCGAGGTATGCGGCCATGTGGTCGTCTTTTGGCGTGTAACTCTTGTTGGAGAAGTTGACGAGCAGCTGTGAGTCTCCCTTGACGAGTAGGTGCTTGACGCCTAGAGCGATGGCGGCCCTTAAGCCGGCGAGGAGGCCTTCGTATTCGGCGATGTTGTTGGAGATCTTGTCGATTGTGAAGCACAGCTGGATAGCATAATAAAGCTTGTCACCCTTGGGCGAGGTTAGGACGACGCCTGCTCCGCCATTGCGGCAAGCGAAGGCTCCATCGAAGTGCATGGTCCAGTGGCTGGGCGCCGCGTCTCCCGAGGGCTCGGCCTCTGCCTCACGAGGCTCCTCAGGGCTTGGGTCAGTCCATTCGGCGACGAAATCAGCCAACGCTCTTCCTTTTATGACCCTCGTGGTGTCGAAGCGCAGGTTGAAAGGCTGCAGCTCGATGTTCCACCCTGCGACACGATCTGTGGCGTTGGGGTTGCGCAGGATTTGCTCCAGGGGGAAAGCGGTGACCACCGTGATGGGGTGGCCCTGGAAGTAGTGTCTCAGCTTTCTGGAGGCGATGAGGAGCGCGACGAGGAGCTTCTGCTGCATTGGATACCGCTCGCGAGCGTCCCGTAGCACCGTGCTGACGAAGTAGACGGGGTGCTCGACGAGGGTTGTCTGAGGTGGCGCGGCATCGGCCCTCTGGGGGGCTCTTCAGGGCTCCTGTCGGTATCTGCCTGTGGAGGCCTCTCGACAGGGGTTGTTGGAGCAGGCTCGACTTGAGGCGATGGGCCTGGCCGTGGGTCTGCGGAGGCTGCTCCTTCGACGGGGCCTTTGTCGGGGGGTTCCGGGCTTGGAGTGGCAGTGCTTTTCTTGGGGAGGACAGGCTCTTCCCTCTCGACCACCAAGACGGCGCTTGCTGTCTGAGGGGTGGCTGAGAGGTACAGCTTCAAGTGCTCGTCTGCCCTGGGGGCCACCAAGACCGGAGGGCTAGCCAGATACTTCTTTAAATCTTCGAAGGCTTTATCCGCCTCAGGGGTCCACTTGAATGTGCCCGACCTCTTCATGATCTTGAAAAACGGCAGGGCTCGCTCGCCGAATTTAGAGATGAAACGACCGAGGCTGGCCATGCAGCCCGCAAGGCGCTGCATTTCCTTGAGTCGGCGAGGGGGCTGCATTTGTTCTATGGCCTTGATCTTGTCAGGATTTGCCTCTATGCCGCGGTGGGACACGAGAAATCCGAGGAGCTTGCCTGAAGGGACCCCGAAGACGCACTTGGCGGGGTTGAGCTTGATGCTCACCTTTCTCAGGCTGGCGAAGGTCTCCTCTAGATCCCTCAAGAGGGTGTCCCCCTCTCGAGACTTGACCACGATGTCATCGACGTAGGCCTCAGCATTTCTGCCCATCTGAGCCCCCAAGGCTATCCTCATGAGCCTCTAGAAGGTGGCCCCAGCGTTCTTCAGGCCAAAGGGCATGCATGTGTAGCAGTACACACCACAGGGGGTGAGGAATGCCGTCTTCTCCTCGTCCTCTTTAGCCATCTTGATCTGGTGATAACCAGAGAAGGCATCCAGAAAACAGAGGAGGTCACAGCCAGCGATGGAGTCCACGATCTGGTCTATCCTCGGCATGGGGTATGGGTCCTTGGGACAGGCCTTGTTGACATCGGTGTAGTCGATGCAGAGTCGGCCTCCTCCAGCGGGTTTAGGGACGACCACGCCGTTGGAGACCCAAGTGGGGTGCGCGACTTCGCGGACGACATTTGCCGCCTTGAGTTTCTCTACTTCCTTGATGATGAAGGCTTGCTTCTCGGGGGCTTGCTTGCGTGCTTTTTGCTTGACGGGGCGTGCGTCTGGACACACGGCTAAGTGGTGCTCGATCACCTCCCTTGGTACGCCGGACATATCTGACGGAGTCCACGCGAACATGTCAGAGTTTGCCCGAAGGAAGGCGACGAGCGCGCCTTCCTATTTGGGAGGCAGGGCGGCGCCTATGGTGACGCTAGCCCCCGAGCCTTCAGCCCCCGAGCTGGTGGTGTCCAGCGGCACCTTCTTCGTGGCGGCTTGCTCCTGAGAGAACACCTGCTTCTTCTTCCTGGGCCTCTCGAGAGGCTCCATGTCCTCGTCAGCCGGGAAGGCCATGGCGGCTGCCTTGTAGGCGCTCTCGACAGCGCGCGTGGCGTCCAGGATATGGCCATGGACGGCGATGGTGCCAGCGCTGCCGGGAATCTTGACCATGTTGTAGGCGTGATGCGTGACGGCCATGAACTTCGCAAGGGCGGGGTAGCCGAGGATGGCGTTGTACGGCAGACCGATGTGCGCGACGTCGAAGTCGATCAGCTCCGTGCGGTAGTTCTTCTGCGTGCCAAAGGTGACCGCGAGGCGGACTTGCCCCAGAGGCTCGATAGAACCACTGGTGACGCCCGTGAACGGCCTGGAGGGCATAAGCCACTCGTAGGGCACTTGAAGCGTCTCGAAGGTCTCGACAGAGATGACATTCAGGCCCGCTCCCCCGTCGATGAGCGTCTTGGAGACGGTGATGTTGTTGATGGTGGGGGAGCAGACCAGGGGGAGGGTTCCAACGGTCTTGGTCGACTTGGGGTGGTCCTTGGCGTCGAAGGCGATGGTGTACTGGGACCACTTGAGGGGCCTGGAAGTCTCGGTGCTCGGGAGCGCGGCGTTGAGTTCGCGGGCGAACTGCTTGAACTGATTGTTCGACTTGGGCGCTTGAGCTCCGCCGAGGATGCAGGCCATGGCGCCTCTCGGGGCCTGGTAGCCTCCATCTTCCTCGTCGGGGAGGTTGTTGTTCTTCTGGGCGGCGTTGGCTTGAGTGCCCGACGGCTTCTGGTAGCCGCCATCGCGCCTGCCCTTGGCGTCCCTGCGGTAGCCGCGACCTCTGCCGCGGCCTCCGCTGCCTTCTCCCCGCTCGCGTTCCCTGCTCAGCCTCTTGAGGTCGATGCAGTCGTTTGTAGCGTGCCCGCGCCTGTTGTGGTAGACGCAGAACGGACGATGGTCCACTTCTTTGTCGCCGCGCTCGGGGGAACCCCTGCGGGAGCCCTTTGCGTCAGGCTCTGCCGCGAGGACCGCGGTGGCCTTGCGCTTGGGCTCTTCCTTCTTCTTGTGGCTCTTGGACCCCTCGCCCGGGTCGTCCCCCCGTGCGCTCATCTTGACGAAAAGGAGTCCCTCTTCAGCCTTGGCGCACTTGTCCGCCAGATCGAACAGCTTCACCACAGAGGTGAGCTTGTCGTCGATGCCGAGCTTCTCGAGCATCCTGCGGTTCGTGACGCCCTCGCGGAAGGCAGCGATCACCTGGGTGTCGGGGATGTTTGGAATTTTGTTCCGCACCTGGCTGAAGCGCTGGATGTACTTGCGAAGAGTTTCACCCTTCTTCTGCACCACAGCGCGCAAGTCGTTGTGGGTGAGTGGGCGCTCGTACGTGCCCTTGAAGTTGGCGACGAACTGCCTGCAGAGCTCCTCCCAGGAGTCGATGGAGTCCTCGGGCAGGTTGAGAAGCCAGGACAGAGCGGAGTCCCTGAGGGCGTGGGAGAACCAGTTGGCCATGACTTTGTCATCGCCCCCTGCAGCCTGGATGGAAGTGGTGTAGAGCTGCAGGAACTCGAGAGGGTTGGTGGACCCGTCGAAGCCCTTGGGGAGCGCTGGCCTGAACTTCTGTGGCCAGACCACACGGCGCAGGGTGCGCGTGAAGGCCATGCAACCTGAGGCATAGGTGGCCGTTCCTCCCTGGAGGGCCCTGCGGTTTTGCTGCCCCGCCTGACCGAGCTCTTCGACGAGGCGGTTTTGGAGGTCGCGACGTCGCTCCATGCCTACGCGCGCGTCAGGTGCGGTGCGCTGCACGATTTGGCAGTCGTGCGGCGAGGAAGCATGGGAGGGAGCCCGCTGTGCCGCGGCCGGGGGCGGTCCCGGCGGCGGCGGTGGCGCACCTGGGGCGGCCGTCCCTGCAGGGCCGGAAGGCACGATGGAGCGCGACGGAGCGGGGCGTGTGGTTGCGATGTCGACGAGGTGGTGGAGGCGGTCCAGCCACTGGTCGTGCGCTTCGGCACTTGGCCGGTAGCGGAGGAGCTCCTGAGCCATCAGTAGCGCGGTGTGCGGGGCGGGCTCTTGATGCTCCCGCGTGGACACGCTCTGGCGCCGGGACGGGTGCGAGGACTCAGCGTCCCCGCGGCGCTCGGAGAGGTCCTCGTCGTCACGCTGGTCTCCTTCGCGGTGCTCCTCGCTCTCCGGCTCTTCCACGCGCGGGCCGGTGCCAGCGCGTTCGGTCGCGCGGGGGCGACCACGGCGGCCGCGGGTGGGTGCAGTGCCGGGCTCGGTGTGAGCTCTCTCGGAGGTGCGCCGGTTGGCGCGCGTCGCGCGGGTGTCCATCATGGCGCGGAGTTCGGAGGTTGAAGACGCGCCTCAGTCCCCTACCTGGCGCGCCAAATGTCGAGGAATGAACTCCCACGTAACAGGGGTAGTCTCGCCCCGGGAAGAGGTTCGAAGGGGGACTGAACACGGAGGTCAAACAACCCTCGATGCACGCCGCGACGTTGCTCGCGGTGCTTGGAGCGGAACTGCACGGCAGAGAGTGACACCGGCCCATACCCAGGTTCACGGCCCTCAAGGTGAGGTAACACCGCTACTCCTGCTTGTCTCGATTGCACTGTGGTGACTGTAGTACAACAAGCCTCCGGGCCTTGAGAGGGTCCGGAGGTGGAGGACGCTATTGAGCTTGGGATCGAGTTTTTCCGGATCCTCCGCTACGGAAGTGCCCCTTCTCCTTAAATAGCTGCCCCGGGCCTCATCCCTGCGATCTGCGCAGTGGACGGGTTCCCACATGGCCACCAGTGGCGGAGTCGGGTGCACTACTGCTTGCTCGTTCATGGACTCGGTCCATGGTCGCAAAGCCTGTCTCCGTGGCAGAGCAGCTGTCTCCTCCGTCCTTGGACGCGCCTCTTCCGTGTTAAAGCGGCGCATTGTGGCCGACAAGTTGCAGACTTGGCAGAGCGGCTCGCAGGCGCGGCGGAGACCGTGGGGTGTGTCCGCAGTGACGTCGTCGTTGCAGCGTTGTGCCGGCCAACTGCTTTATCACCAAAGAGGAAAGCTTCGTTGGCGGCGCAGGGGACACAGAACTTTGTTGACCCCTTTTATCATGGGAGCGGCAACTGTGAAGCTGTTGCTGCCGTGCGCGCAGACGCGCGCGTCACCCTGCGGCCGCAGCAGAGCCCATGTGCGCTCTGCAGCGCTTCCTTCGTCGCGAAGTATCCCCTCAGGGGCCTGAGGCTCTCGAGGGGGAGGGGCCGGACCGGCTCCCAGCAGGGGGAGAGAGTCCTCGAGCGGGACGCCCTCGGGGGCAGCCCCCTTCAGGCCCCTTCCAGCGCCTCAGGTCCCCCGTAGGGGTTTCTCCCTCGGGGGGAACCCTCCAAGCGGTTGGCTTGGTCCTTAGTCGTTTTGTAGACGCTGTCGCGTGCGCAGCCCGTGGAGAGTGGGCTATGCACACCCTAGAATCCACTGGGCCGACAACGGTTGTCCGCCTCTTTGTCGCCAGCCTCAGGGGAGTTTCTGCGGGCGTACTTGGCGGCTGGCTCAGCCGCTAGGACAGCGGTGGTCTTGCGCTTGGTTTCTTCCCGCCTCTTGTGTCTCTTGGATCCCTTGTAACATCCCAAATATTAATATAAATTATTAATGCAAAATGTGGGCGAACAAAAACTTTTCTTATAAATTGGTATGTGTTTGTTTCATGATTATTGTTTGTTATGCTTGCTTGCAAGATTGTTGGATTCAAATTCTAATTACAAAATTGAAGGTAGAAAATAAACAAAACAACATTTAAAAACTAGAAAACAATGTGACACATGTCACCATAATTTCCAAAACAAGTAACCTATTTTATTTTTCAAACCAAAATCAGTGGGGAATATCCCAAACCCTACTATTTGATTTCCACAAACTATTCCCTTTCAAATTTCAAATTCAAAACCTCAAATTCAAATTAGGAATTCATTATTGAAATATTTCCAAATATTTCAAAAAGACTTTGTATCACTTACCAATAATGTATTTAGCCTAGATCCTAAGTTTGGACCCAAAAGAATTAAGCAAGGTATGAAAATTAAATAGCCAAAATGCCTACTGTTTTGGTTCAGGAAAATCGTCGAACACCTTCTGTGCCCCTCGTGTTCTTCCCAAAACCGAGTCAAGTCATGGATCAATCCGAGCAATGAGTTGTGCATTCGTCGAATTGAGGCCTCCACTGCATTCCCCTCTTCGCCACGACCACGCCGCACGCCGGAGGGAGCCAAATGGTCGCCGGAGTCGCCGTGGAGGGGCTGGCGACAGCGTCGGCCATGCGCACGACGTCGTGTCGGCACAGTGGCCGCGGCGACGCCGCGCCGTGCCGGCCGCGCTGCTGTCTCTCTCTCCCTCCCTCACCTCCCGGTCCCCTCGCAACGCAGCAGCACGCACCAGCAGCCGCCCGAACACGCCGTGTCCGCGACATGCCGCGCACGCCGTGCGCCGCCCGGACGCGCGCCACGGCCGTCCCCCACCCGAGCGCGCGCAGCGGCCTCCACGCCACCCCTCCTTGCCCATTCGGTCCCCTGGACACCCCGCAGCATAGCCGCACCCCTCCACCGGCCTACGGCGAGCTCGCACGACCGCGGGTGCCCTCTGCACCGCGTCCACCGTGCGCCGCCCGGCCGCTATAAAGCCCCCCTCCGAGCACCCCATTTCCCCACACCTCTCCACCGCTTCTCCCCCTCACACCACCCCCTCTCGTGCACCGCCTGGAGGGCGGAGCCTTCGCCGTGAGAACCCGGCCGTCCGTGGGTCTCCTCGAGCTCGCCGTGTCCGAGGTAGACGACGACCACGGCCAGGCCGTGATGGCCTCCCTTTCTCTCCTCTCTGGCTCGCATCCTCTTCTCCATTACCGCCTCACTCACCCGGTCCCTTTTCCCCTCTGGTTCGTGCCCAGCAGCGACGCAGAGGACTCGCCGGAGTTGGAGCACGGCCGCGGAGGAGGAGCTCCTCGCCGTCGCCGATTGGAACCACCTCAGCACGCGCCGCTCGTCCCCACGACCTTCCCCGAGTCGCCGCCGTCGATCTGCACCCTCGCCGCCGTCTCCCGAGCCCCTAGGTGAGCCATCCGTCCCCCTCGCCGTCGCCGGCGCCGTCGCGCCGCTCGGTTTAGGTCGCCGCCGTTCGCCACTGACGTGGACGAACGAGGGCCGTTGGATCCTGATCCAACGGTAACTTACCGTTTCGTTTTAATAAAAGGAAACTGACGAGTGGACCCCACCCGTCAGATTTTTAAACATTTCCAGCGCGCGCACTGTTTTCCGTTGAGTCACTGACGAGTGGACCCCACCCGTCAGAATTCTCAACATTATCCACTCAGGCTTAAATTCGAATTTTTAGTTTGAATAGAAAACAGTACTGGACTAAACTTTGAAATTCCATAACTTGAGATCTGCAACTCCAAATAAATCAAATCAAAATGTTCTGAAAAGCTTATGAAAATGTCTATCCAACCCAAGTGGTTTCATCTCATTTGGATAAATAATAAAAAAATAGTATTAAAAATGCCAAATAGGGTTTGAAATCTAAACTTGTTTGTTTCTGATGCTCTGTTAGTCCAAATGATTTAAGACCAATTTTATTGGATCACAATTAGCCATGGTTAGTCAATCCTAAAAGGGTTTGATTTTTAGATTAACAGAATTTAGTTAATAGCCAAAACTTGATTAACTAGCCTATGGATTCAAAACAATGTGTAGGGAGTTTGGTAACTCCAAATGACCCAAATCCAATTGTGTCATCTTCTACACATCAGTAGCTCCCTGTAGAATTTTAGTTTGTATTTTTGTGACCAACAAAACTCAAACTATGCAATTAAACATGTGTGACTAATTTCTGCCCAAATTAAGGTATATTTGAATAGTGACAAAATTCAACTAAATTGGAACCACATAGTGTTGTTGATGTGTGAAATGGTTAATTAGAACCTCTAAGAGTGTATTGCTGTGATGATTGATTGAATAGGCTAGTGATTGTTTGTATTTGCTTAATTGTGTATTAGACGAGAGCGTTGTCGAGTACATCGAGGAGGAAGGATTTGTGGAACTTGAAGACCAAGGCCAGGATCACTTTGCCGAGCAAGGCAAGCTACTCTCTGAGCTTGCACATAACTTATGCATCTAGATTTACAAAGTCTTTTTTTTTTCAAAGGCAAAGGTTTATAAAAATCCTTTTTCAAAAGTATACCTAAGTTATTTTGCCACCCTATATAGAAATATATGCTAAAACTATAGGGTGGGAAAAACCAACATTGTTTTATTCAAAACTCCTTTGAAAACCTTGTGTGGATACAAAACACCAAGATGTGGTGTGGAAATAAGGAAGTGGAGAAAGATGGTTTTGAGAAAAGCACATTGTGTCTTAGTACTTACGTCGATCAGCCGATACTCTGTGCGACCACATTTACCCACATATGGGAAAGGGCTTAGTCATATAGTTTGCTCTTATTAGTATGGGACACTGCATCAACGGAGATGACTCCGTTATGCATGAGGGAATGGTTTGGTGACCTACCCCTGACCTGGGTCCTCGCTCAAACTCTATGAGTAGATAAGGAGGAGGATAGAAGGATGTCCCCTATACACCGCCAGATAAAACCTATGAGTCCTCACACTTAGATTCCGACGGGCTGGGTTAAGTGTCGATGGAAGGTATCATAGGGGCAGGATCCTATACTAGCATGAGCAAAGGACAGACTAGGATCGGTGACTCAACTTCGCATACCCCTGGTATGGCGAGACGTGGCAGACACGATGAGTTGTCGGATGGGTGTGGGAAAAGCGTGCTACCTCTGCAGAGGGTTAAAACTATTCGAATAGCCGAGTCCTCGGATATGGACAGTTGAAAGGCCCTACTTTGACCATGTGCAAGTTTTGAAAAGAATTGTGTTTTCAAAAGAAAGGAAGTTGGTGGAATGATCCATACACCTATGCCAACGGATTTGGTATGAGGTTGTTGGAGACTTGGTACCATAATGGACCATGGTTAGCAAGAGGAGGAGTTTTGAAGAAACTAATACTCATGAGATACTAGGAATAGTTATAATCTTCTTACCTTCTTCAACAAAGATACAGAGACGTTTTAAATAAATAAAAATGTGAAACTAAAAATGAGACTAGTGCACTCATGTTGGAGTAGTTTGCGAGTACATTCCAATGTACTCATACTAGCTTGTCTCTGGCTATTGTCGTAGCCAGACTTGGAGGAGTATTACGCCCAGGAGGAATATGGCGACATCTACGCCAACTAAGGATCTTCTCAAGTCGACTGCCTGTCGGGTCATCGTTAGCTTTTGGATGTCTACTACGTTCAAGTTCCGCTGCTTATGTTGATTTGGCCCTAGAAGGCACCTGTGTAAGACTTGGTCTATATGACCTGTTATGTCAGACTTATTCCGGTATTGTAATGGATGTAAACTTTGGTATTCAGTTCGGATTATGTGCAACGACAGACTGATCACGGGATCGTTGTGTTAAGCATAATCGGGTATTTCGGACAGCTAGTCCGGGGTCCCCACAGACCTGGTATCAGAGCCATCTCGACTTTAGAAACCTTAGTATAGCATGGTCGCTAGGTAGGAGTTACAAAAGTTAAATTCTAAAGAAATAAAGGAATGAAGTATTTTCGAAAAGTGCTTATCTCTCATCCTCTTACTTCTGCAAAATTCTACCCTTACTAAATATTAAGTTTTCCCTTATATATTAAACTTAAAATTTTGCTCACTTGCTGCCTCACTACATTTAAAATTTTGATACACTTGTCATCTCACTAACTTAAAAACTTGACTTAAAATTGTAGATGGCACTCCACTTCACCGAGTTTGTTCAGCTCGAGAAGGACGGCACGTTGATGTTCGAGAAGGACCTGTTCGAGTTGACCAAGCTGTTAGGTCGTCCCACTCCTGAGTTTAAGGGAGCCCTGGTGGACACTCCCGGCAACGGGAACCTGTCCTGGTTGGTCGAGTCGTCTGTTCGCGGGAACATCAAGTCCCCCGGATCCAAGACACTCATCTTTACCACCATGGACGTCCACTGGGACGACGGACTGTGTCGTTCCATGGAGCGGATGCTATCCCGGCTTTGTGAGGAGCACAAGGCGGAGTTGGTGAACTCTCGTTTCCAGTTCTACGGGAGGCGCACCATCGACGGACACCCTATTCAGTCCCCTCTACACCCGACGTTCGGAGAGTATATCTTGGACATGGAGATTATGCTCTTTCGCACCCAGGAGGATCTGAGGTGCGCTAGACTTCGGTCTCACTTTGAGCGCCTCTCGCTCAAGGAGAGTCGCGAGAGTGAGGCACAGCTGAAGGAGGAGAAGGTCGCTCTTCTCAAGAAGAGGACCCAGATGAGGAAGACCATAGCGAAGCTCCGCAAGCAGGTGGCAGAGCAGGACGAGCTGATCGATGATTTGGAGCTCCGTACTGACGAGATGGAGGAGGAGGGCGAGGATCTCCGCAAGGAGAACAACGCTTTCCTCAGTGACGATGACGACTATCTGGAGGAGATGGACTATGAGCAGGAGGATGACGAGGAGGAAGACCCCGAGGAGCCACCCTACCAGTCCGACGCTGACGTATCCGAGCCTGAGGTTCCACCTCAGTAGGCGAGTGACTTGAGTACTACCGCAGGATTAGGTCGACCCCCTATCGCTAAACTAGTAGGAGTAGTAGTTCTTTTGGAGAACTTGTACCATGTGCCTTAACTAAAAAGCAAGGATGTAAGCTTGATGTGATGAACCCTTTGATGTGATGCTTGTGCTATGTCAGTGTGCTAGTCTTGTTAGTCTATGAAAAGTATTTTTCACATAATCCTTAAGTAATTCACCACTATGCGAAACCAACCTTTCTCCCCTTAGTCAGACTTTTTGTCTTGCCCTTATACCCGGTGTTCTTCAGGATGGTGGACACTCGTCGCTCCAACCCGGATGGAGGACCACCACCCCCACCGGAACCAACCACCGCCCAACTTCTTGCGCTTATCATGGAGGAACGCCAAGCTGCTCGGGCAGAGCGTCAAGCTCATATCGCTGCCCTGCAGCAGATCGCTGCCGCACACAACAACAACAACAACAACAACAACCACCACAATGGCAACGGCAATGGTGAAGGAAATCAGCGATCCACTTTGAGTGACTTTCAGAAGACCAACCCACCCACCTATTCCAAGGGACTTCACCCACTAGAGGCCGATGATTGGCTTCGCACCATCAACAACAACCTAGAAATTGCTGCCGTAGGAGAACCTGAGAAGGTGCTTTATGCAACCCACTACCTTGCTGGACCTGCACGGTCTTGGTGGGAAGCTACCAAGGCTCTCCAGCAAGCCGGTCATGCTATCGGCTGGGCAGAGTTTCAGGAGAAGTTCCGCAAGAAGCACATACCCGGCGGACTTATTGAGAGGAAGAAGGACGAATTCCGCAGGCTGCGGCAGGGAAGCAAGGATGTGGTCGGATACCTGGATGAGTTTACGGACTTATCCCGGTACGCTCCTGATGATACTAACACCGAGAGGAAAAGGATGGAGCGTTTCATGGATGGGCTCCATGATGAACTGCAGTGTGCCCTGGTGATCCACGACTTCCTGGACCTGGAGTCACTGGTGGACAAGGCTATTCAATTGGAGACCAAACGTAAAACTATGTTCGAGAGTCGCAAGAGAAGGATGATGGCCAAGGAAGGTTCGAGCAGTCAGAAGCCTCGTACCTTTCCACCAACCCCGAAACCAGCTTATCGACCACCACAACCTACACGCCCCAATTTCCCTACTCGTCCCAACAACCCAAACCCAAACACCCCCAGCAACCCAAACAGCTTCAACCGCCCCAACAACCCTACTCGCCCCGGAGGAAACCCCAACAACTTCAACCGCAACGCCAATGTTGTCTGCTTTGACTGTGGCGCTAAGGGCCACTACTCCAGAGAATGCCCCAATCCCAAGAAGAATGGTCCGCGCCCCGATACAACAACACCGAACAATGGCCAAGGCCGTAATGGGAACGGCAAGAACCCCGCACCTCGCGGGAATACTGCTGTTGCCAAGGGACGTCTGCACCACATCAATGCAGAGGAAGCCATGGAAGCGCCGGATGTTGTGCTGGGTACGTTCCTTGTCAACTCGGTACCTGCAACTGTTCTGTTTGATTCTGGTGCTACCCATTCCTTTGTTACCCAAGAGTTTGTTGCTAAGGGAGGTTTAGTCGGGAACCTTTTACCCAAACCCATGATCATCCAAATCCCAGAATCCACCATAGATACCAAGTCGTATTGCCCGGACGTTTCCCTTGAAATCCAGGGGGAAAAGTTCCTAGTCGACTTAATCATTCTAGGAACCCAAGGTATAGATGTTATACTGGGTATGAATTGGCTAGCCAAGTACCGTGGTCAAATTGACTGCGCTAGAAGAGCTGTAACCCTCACCGCCGACAAAGGAGTAGAAGTGAAGTATGTGTCAGAAACCAGTCGACCCCGACCAGGATGCCATGAGGGCATAGCCAGACCCACCCTAGATGAGATCCGTGTTGTTCACCTGTTCCGAGATGTTTTCCCTGAAGAATTGCCTGGTATGCCGCCAGACCGGGATATTGAGTTCATCATTGAACTTATCCCCGGAACAGCTCCTATATCCCAGAGGCCTTATCGGATGAATCCGGAAGAACTGGTTGAGTTGAAGAAGCAGTTAGCAGATATGCTCAGCAAAGGACTTATTCGCCCAAGTGCGTCACCCTGGGGATCACCCATTATTTTTGTGGATAAGAGGGACGGTACCACACGCTTGTGTGTGGATTATCGCAAGTTAAATGATGTGACCATTAAGAACAAGTACCCTCTCCCAAAGATCGAGGATCTGTTCGATCAAATGAACGGAGCCCGAGTCTTTTCCAAGATCGATCTTCGGTCAGGATATCATCAGTTAAAAATCCGAGAGACGGATATTCCCAAGACTGCCTTCACCACCCGCTACGGTTTATTTGAATACACCGTAATGTCCTTTGGTCTGACCAATGCCCCAGCCTATTTCATGAATCTCATGAACAAGATCTTCATGGAGTATCTTGACAAGTTCGTGGTAGTTTTCCTCGATGACATCCTTATCTACTCCAAAACCGAAGAAGAGCATGCTGAACATCTGCGTCTAGTTTTAGCAACCCTCCGAGAACACCAGTTGTATGCCAAGTTTAGCAAGTGTGAGTTTTGGCTCAGTGAAGTAGCATTTCTCGGACATGTTGTGTCTGCGGGAGGAATTTCTGTGGACCCAGAGAAGATCCAAGCCATTGTGAACTGGGAAGCCCCAACTAGTGTGACTGAAATCCGAAGCTTTCTCGGATTAGCGGGTTACTACCGCAAGTTCGTTGAAGGATTCTCCAGTTTAGCCAAACCCCTGACCCAACTGTTGAAAAAGGACAAGAAGTTTGAATGGACTCAGAAGTGTGAAGAGAGTTTCCAGGAATTGAAGAAGAGATTGACCTCAACCCCTGTCCTGATTATGCCAGACGTCACCAAGAGTTTCGACGTGTATTGCGATGCATCACGCCTCGGACTTGGTTGCGTTCTGATGCAAGAAGGCAAGGTGGTGTCGTATCTGTCTCGGCAGTTGCGACCACATGAAGAGAATTACCCAACCCATGACCTGGAGTTAGCCGCTGTTGTTCTTGCTCTGAAAACATGGCGCTCCTATCTTGCGGGACATCGTTGCGAGATCTATACGGATCACAAGAGCTTGAAGTATATCTTCACCCAGAAGGAGTTAAACCTGCGACAAAGAAGGTGGATGGAATTAATCAAGGATTATGATATCGGTATCCATTATCACCCTGGGAAGGCTAACGTAGTTGCCGATGCCCTTAGTCGCAAACCCTGCACCCTGAATGCCCTGATCCAAGCAGAACAACCAGCCCTGTTCAGAGAGTTCAAAGACTTTGGACTAGAGCTTGTTAGCCATGGATATCTTGCCAACTTAGAGTTAACCCCAACCTTGATGAGCCAAATCAAGGAAGCCCAGAAAGGTCATGAGAGTATAGAAGGAATCAAGAAGAAGATTTCTCTCGGTAAAGCACCTGGTTTTACCGAAGATGCTGAAGGAGTGCTGAGATACCAGGATCGTATCTGTGTCCCCAGCATCACGGAGCTTAAAGAGTTAATCCTGAAGGAAGCCCACGAGACCCCCTATTCGATCCACCCTGGCGGAACCAAAATGTATCAAGACCTTCGTGAGAGATTTTGGTGGCACGGAATGAAGCGAGAGATTGGTGTTTTTGTAGCCAAGTGTGATATCTGTCAGCGAGTCAAGGCTGAACACCAGCGACCCGCTGGGTTGCTTCAACCCTTGAAAATTCCCGAGTGGAAGTGGGATGAGATTGGAATGGATTTTATCACTGGACTTCCAAGATCCAACCGAGGTCATGACTCAATTTGGGTCATCGTTGATAGACTAACCAAGGTTGCCCATTTCATTCCCGTCCATACCACCTATCGGGGAAATCAGTTAGCAGACCTGTATATTTCCAGAATAGTAAGCCTGCATGGTGTGCCTAAGAGGATTGTATCGGATAGAGGCACACAATTCACCTCAAGGTTCTGGAAAGCCTTACACGAAGCCCTCGGAACCAAGTTAGCATTTAGCACAGCTTATCATCCCCAGACCGGAGGCCAAACTGAAAGAGTGAACCAGATATTGGAGGACATGCTTCGCGCGTGTGTTCTATCCTATGGATCCAAGTGGGAAGATTGTCTTCCATTTGCAGAGTTCTCCTACAATAATAGTTACCAGTCTAGTCTGCAAATGGCCCCTTTTGAAGCCCTTTACGGAAGGAAGTGTCGTACACCCCTGAATTGGTCCGACACCGGAGAAGGCAAATTGTTTGGACCAGATACCCTCCGTGAGGCTGAAGAGCAAGTCCAGCTTATCCGTGAGCGACTCAAAACTGCCCAATCCCGTTAGAAAAGTTACGCTGATCCCAAGCGCCGTGATGTCACCTTCAGTATCGGAGATTATGTCTATCTCCGAGTGACACCTCTTAAAGGAATGCAACGTTTCCATGTCAAAGGAAAATTGGCACCAAGATATATTGGACCCTTTAAGATCCTTTCCCGTCGTGGTGAAGTGTCTTATCAACTGGAGTTGCCTCAAGAGTTAGCGGATTACCACGATGTCTTCCACATTTCGTTGCTCCGGAAGTGTCTTGAAGTTCCTGACCAGCCTGATGTTTTCAAAAACATCGACCACCATTCCATCGACCTAAATCAAGATCTGACTTATCGTGAGCAACCCATCAAGATTCTCGACGAAGATGTTCGTCTCACCCGTAGGCGAGCCATCAAGTTCTACAAGGTCCAGTGGACTAACCACTCTGAAGATGAAGCCACGTGGGAACGTGAGGACTATCTTAGAAGTGAATTCCCGAACCTCTTTAGTACCCAGACCTAGCAAATCTCGGGACGAGATTTATTTTAAGGGGGGGAGGATTTGTAACATCCCAAATATTAATATAAATTATTAATGCAAAATGTGGGCCAACAAAAACTTTTCTTATAAATTGGTATGTGTTTGTTTCATGATTATTGTTTGTTATGCTTGCTTGCAAGATTGTTGGATTCAAATTCTAATTACAAAATTGAAGGTAGAAAATAAACAAAACAACATTTAAAAACTAGAAAACAATGTGACACATGTCACCATAATTTCCAAAACAAGTAACCTATTTTATTTTTCAAACCAAAATCAGTGGGGAATATCCCAAACCCTACTATTTGATTTCCACAAACTATTCCCTTTCAAATTTCAAATTCAAAACCTCAAATTCAAATTAGAAATTCATTATTGAAATATTTCCAAATATTTCAAAAAGACTTTGTATCACTTACCAATAATGTATTTAGCCTAGATCCTAAGTTTGGACCCAAAAGAATTAAGCAAGGTATGAAAATTAAATAGCCAAAATGCCTACTGTTTTGGTTCAGGAAAATCGTCGAACACCTTCTGTGCCCCTCGTGTTCTTCCCAAAACCGAGTCAAGTCATGGATCAATCCGAGCAATGAGTTGTGCATTCGTCGAATTGAGGCCTCCACTGCATTCCCCTCTTCGCCACGACCACGCCGCACGCCGGAGGGAGCCAAATGGTCGCCGGAGTCGCCGTGGAGGGGCTGGCGACAGCGTCGGCCATGCGCACGACGTCGTGTCGGCACAGTGGCCGCGGCGACGCCGCGCCGTGCCGGCCGCGCTGCTGTCTCTCTCTCCCTCCCTCACCTCCCGGTCCCCTCGCAACGCAGCAGCACGCACCAGCAGCCGCCCGAACACGCCGTGTCCGCGACATGCCGCGCACGCCGTGCGCCGCCCGGACGCGCGCCACGGCCGTCCCCCACCCGAGCGCGCGCAGCGGCCTCCACGCCACCCCTCCTTGCCCATTCGGTCCCCTGGACACCCCGCAGCATAGCCGCACCCCTCCACCGGCCTACGGCGAGCTCGCACGACCGCGGGTGCCCTCTGCACCGCGTCCACCGTGCGCCGCCCGGCCGCTATAAAGCCCCCCTCCGAGCACCCCATTTCCCCACACCTCTCCACCGCTTCTCCCCCTCACACCACCCCCTCTCGTGCACCGCCTGGAGGGCGGAGCCTTCGCCGTGAGAACCCGGCCGTCCGTGGGTCTCCTCGAGCTCGCCGTGTCCGAGGTAGACGACGACCACGGCCAGGCCGTGCTGGCCTCCCTTTCTCTCCTCTCTGGCTCGCATCCTCTTCTCCATTACCGCCTCACTCACCCGGTCCCTTTTCCCCTCTGGTTCGTGCCCAGCAGCGACGCAGAGGACTCGCCGGAGTTGGAGCACGGCCGCGGAGGAGGAGCTCCTCGCCGTCGCCGATTGGAACCACCTCAGCACGCGCCGCTCGTCCCCACGACCTTCCCCGAGTCGCCGCCGTCGATCTGCACCCTCGCCGCCGTCTCCCGAGCCCCTAGGTGAGCCATCCGTCCCCCTCGCCGTCGCCGGCGCCGTCGCGCCGCTCGGTTTAGGTCGCCGCCGTTCGCCACTGACGTGGACGAACGAGGGCCGTTGGATCCTGATCCAACGGTAACTTACCGTTTCGTTTTAATAAAAGGAAACTGACGAGTGGACCCCACCCGTCAGATTTTTAAACATTTCCAGCGCGCGCACTGTTTTCCGTTGAGTCACTGACGAGTGGACCCCACCCGTCAGAATTCTCAACATTATCCACTCAGGCTTAAATTCGAATTTTTAGTTTGAATAGAAAACAGTACTGGACTAAACTTTGAAATTCCATAACTTGAGATCTGCAACTCCAAATAAATCAAATCATAATGTTCTGAAAAGCTTATGAAAATGTCTATCCAACCCAAGTGGTTTCATCTCATTTGGATAAATAATAAAAAAATAGTATTAAAAATGCCAAATAGGGTTTGAAATCTAAACTTGTTTGTTTCTGATGCTCTGTTAGTCCAAATGATTTAAGACCAATTTTATTGGATCACAATTAGCCATGGTTAGTCAATCCTAAAAGGGTTTGATTTTTAGATTAACAGAATTTAGTTAATAGCCAAAACTTGATTAACTAGCCTATGGATTCAAAACAATGTGTAGGGAGTTTGGTAACTCCAAATGACCCAAATCCAATTGTGTCATCTTCTACACATCAGTAGCTCCCTGTAGAATTTTAGTTTGTATTTTTGTGACCAACAGAACTCAAACTATGCAATTAAACATGTGTGACTAATTTCTGCCCAAATTAAGGTATATTTGAATAGTGACAAAATTCAACTAAATTGGAACCACATAGTGTTGTTGATGTGTGAAATGGTTAATTAGAACCTCTAAGAGTGTATTGCTGTGATGATTGATTGAATAGGCTAGTGATTGTTTGTATTTGCTTAATTGTGTATTAGACGAGAGCGTTGTCGAGTACATCGAGGAGGAAGGATTTGTGGAACTTGAAGACCAAGGCCAGGATCACTTTGCCGAGCAAGGCAAGCTACTCTCTGAGCTTGCACATAACTTATGCATCTAGATTTACAAAGTCTTTTTTTTTTCAAAGGCAAAGGTTTATAAAAATCCTTTTTCAAAAGTATACCTAAGTTATTTTGCCACCCTATATAGAAATATATGCTAAAACTATAGGATGGGAAAAACCAACATTGTTTTATTCAAAACTCCTTTGAAAACCTTGTGTGGATACAAAACACCAAGATGTGGTGTGGAAATAAGGAAGTGGAGAAAGATGGTTTTGAGAAAAGCACATTGTGTCTTAGTACTTACGTCGATCAGCCGATACTCTGTGCGACCACATTTACCCACATATGGGAAAGGGCTTAGTCATATAGTTTGCTCTTATTAGTATGGGACACTGCATCAACGGAGATGACTCCGTTATGCATGAGGGAATGGTTTGGTGACCTACCCCTGACCTGGGTCCTCGCTCAAACTCTATGAGTAGATAAGGAGGAGGATAGAAGGATGTCCCCTATACACCGCCAGATAAAACCTATGAGTCCTCACACTTAGATTCCGACGGGCTGGGTTAAGTGTCGATGGAAGGTATCATAGGGGCAGGATCCTATACTAGCATGAGCAAAGGACAGACTAGGATCGGTGACTCAACTTCGCATACCCCTGGTATGGCGAGACGTGGCAGACACGATGAGTTGTCGGATGGGTGTGGGAAAAGCGTGCTACCTCTGCAGAGGGTTAAAACTATTCGAATAGCCGAGTCCTCGGATATGGACAGTTGAAAGGCCCTACTTTGACCATGTGCAAGTTTTGAAAAGAATTGTGTTTTCAAAAGAAAGGAAGTTGGTGGAATGATCCATACACCTATGCCAACGGATTTGGTATGAGGTTGTTGGAGACTTGGTACCATAATGGACCATGGTTAGCAAGAGGAGGAGTTTTGAAGAAACTAATACTCATGAGATACTAGGAATAGTTATAATCTTCTTACCTTCTTCAACAAAGATACAGAGACGTTTTAAATAAATAAAAATGTGAAACTAAAAATGAGACTAGTGCACTCATGTTGGAGTAGTTTGCGAGTACATTCCAATGTACTCATACTAGCTTGTCTCTGGCTATTGTCGTAGCCAGACTTGGAGGAGTATTACGCCCAGGAGGAATATGGCGACATCTACGCCAACTAAGGATCTTCTCAAGTCGACTGCCTGTCGGGTCATCGTTAGCTTTTGGATGTCTACTACGTTCAAGTTCCGCTGCTTATGTTGATTTGGCCCTAGAAGGCACCTGTGTAAGACTTGATCTATATGACCTGTTATGTCAGACTTATTCCGGTATTGTAATGGATGTAAACTTTGGTATTCAGTTCGGATTATGTGCAACGACAGACTGATCACGGGATCGTTGTGTTAAGCATAATCGGGTATTTCGGACAGCTAGTCCGGGGTCCCCACATCCCTCGGCCTGGTCGTCCCCCCGCTGGCTTATCTTGACGAAGAGGAGTCCCTCTTCAGCCTTGGCGCACTTGTTAGCGAGGTCGAACAGCTTCACCACAGAGGTGAGCTTGTCGTGAATGCCCAGCTTCTCGAGCATCCTGCGGTTTGTGACGCCCTCTCTGAAGGCGGCAATGACTTGTGTGTCAGGGATGTTCGGAATCTTGTTGCGCACTTGGCTAATGCGCTGGAGGTACTTGCGGAGGGTCTCATCCTTCCTCTGCACCACAGCACGTTGGTCATTGTGGGTGAGCGCGCGCTCGTATGTGCCCTTGAAGTTGGCGACGACCTGCCTGCAGAGCTCCTCCCACGAGTCGATGGAGTCTTCAGGCAAGTTGAGGAGCCATGACAACGCGGAATCCCTAAACGCGTGGGAGAACCAGTTGGCCATGACCTTGTCGTCCCCTCCTGCAGCCTGGATAGAGGTGGTGTAGAGCTGCAGGAACTCGATGGGGTTGCTCGACCCGTCGAAGCCCTTGGGAAGGGCGGGCATGAACTTCTCTGGCCAAACCACGCGGCGCAGAGCGCGGGTGAAGGCCATGCAGCCGGTGTCATACGTGCGGTTCCGTCCTGGAGAACCCTGTGGTTCTGCTGCCCCGCCTGGCCGATTTCCTCGACGAGGCGGTTCTGGAGGTCCCTCCGGCGTTCCATCCCCACTTGCGCGTCAGGTGCGGTGCACTGCACAATTTGGTAGTCGCGCGGCGAGGACGCATGAGAGGCAGCCCTCTGCGCCGCAGCCGGAGGTGGTCCCGGCGGTGGCGGAGGCGCATCCGGCGCGGCCGTTCCTGCGCGGCCAGAATGGTGAACCAGGGAGCGCGACGGAGCGGGGCGCGTCGTCGCGACGTCGACGAGGTGGTGAAGGCAGTCGAGCCACTGGTCGTGGGCCTCTGGACTAGGCCGGTAGCGGAGAAGCTCCTGGGCCATGAGCAGCGCGGTGTGCGGACCGGGCTCAGGACGTCCCTGAGTGGTCGCGCTTTGGCGCCGAGACGGGCGTGAGGACTCAGCGTCCTCGTGTTGCTCGGAGAAGTCCTCGTCGCCGCGGCGTTCGCCGTCGCGGTGTTCTTCGCTCTCGGGCTCCTCCACGCGCGGGCCGGTGTTGGCGCGCTCCGCCGTGCGAGGGCGGCCGCGGCGGCCGCGAGTGGTGGCGGTGCCAAGCTCAGTATGATCCCTCTCAGCTGCGCGCCTTTTGGCGCGAGGCGTGCGGGTGTCCGTCATGGCGCGGAGGCTGGTCGAAGGTTGAAGACACGCCTCAGCCCCTACCTGGCGCGCCAAATGTCGGAGAGTGACTCCCACGAGACAGGGGTGGTCACACTCTGAAGAGAATGTTCGAAGGGGGCTGAACGCGGAGGTCAAACAACCCTCAACCGGCACGGCGACGGTGCTCGTCGAGCCTGAGGAGGGACATCACGACAGAGATGAACACCAGCCCGTACCCAGGTTCACGGCCCTCTGGAGGAGGTAACACCGCTACTCCTGCTTGTCTGTATTGCGCTGTAGAGGGTACAGTACAATGAGCTTGCCGAGGGCTCTCTTATGGCAGAGTGGAGCTCAAGGAGGGAACTCTAGGGTCCTCTTCCTCCTCGAGCGCGCTTAGCTAGGCTACGTTATGGTAGAGTGTACCAGTGTTGATTCTTCGATCGATCGATCGGTCCTTTGCTACGGAGGTGCTCCCTCTCCTTTTATAGGCGCCCCGGGCCTCATCCCCGTGTCCTGCGCGGTGGAAGGGTTCCCACATGGCGACGAAGCGGAGGAGCGGGGTGCACCGCAGCTGGGTTGTCCATGGACTCGGTCCATGGTCGTAAAGCCTGCCCTTAAGGCAGGAAAGCCACCGTCCGCGCAGGACGGCCAGCTGGTGCCGCAGAGATCGTGGGGGTGCCAACGGTGACGTCGTCGTTGGAGCGTAGCGCCGGCCATCTGCTTTATCACCAAAGGGGAAAGCTTCGTAGTCCGGCGCGGGGGGCACAGCTTTGTTGACTCCTTTAATCACCAGAACGGCAACTGCGGCGTCGTCGTCACCGCGCGCAGGTGCGCGCGTCACTCTGCAGCCGCGGTAGAGGCCATGTGCGCTCTGCGGCGGTTGCTTCACAGCGAAGTATCTCTACAAGGCCTGAGCGGCCTTGTGGAGGGGTTTGCGTTTACTCCTCTCAAGGGGAGAGAGCCTTGTAGAGGGGCAGTCGCGGGGGGAGCCTCTTCAGGCCTTCGCTGCCCCTTCAAGCCCTCTCGAGGGCTTCTCCCCTCGAGAGTCTCTTCAAGCGTTCGGCTTGGTCCTTAGTCATCCTTCGATACCGTTGCGTGCGAGGGCTGTGGAGAGTGGTCTCTGCACACCCTGGATTCTACTGGGCCGACAGCTGCCGGTCGGCCCTTATGCATGTCAATCATCTCTTGTTCCCCGAAGGGTCTCAGCCTCAAGGGATTTACGCGCTGGTTGACTTGTTCCGATCCGCGGATCCAATTCAGGAAGAAGTGACTCGAAGAGTTGTTCTTGGAGCCAATGCCGCTTTTGTGTATATTCGCAGTCAAGAACCAAATCCGCGGTTTCCTTCACTTGATTTTGGATCTCTACTTAGGGAAGATGATTTGAAGCGGACCGCCGTTGCGGCTGGAAAGCTAGTAGATCGTCTGCATAAACAGTTGATCGACTCTAACTTGCCTTTGAAGGACGAATATGCGCAGACTTCATAACGAGTAGCCCCCGAGTCATCGAGGGAGATGTATGTAAAATAGAAGATATGCTTGTACAATTGTCCAGCCCCCGAGTCTGTCGAGTGGGGTTTGTATCGGTATAGTATCGCATTTATGTAAGTATGTATGTATCCAGCCCCCGAGCCTGTTGAGTGCGCTGTATGAAAACTACTTCATGTCTAATTGATGAGCAATCCGGTTGAGCTTCTAAGTATGCTTTTATTGCTGTTTCTTTTGGGATCCAGCTCTCGGGCTTTTGAGTTTGGCTGAGTTTTGTCGTTGTGGTCGTGACTCGGCTCCCAAGCGTTCGAGTGGCTGGGTTCTACTGATTATGGTCAAGGCACAGCCCCCGAGTGTTCGAGTGGCCGGGATTTTGCTGATTATGGACAAGGCACAGCCCCTGAGTGTTCGAGTGGCCGGGTTTTTGCTGATTATGGACAAGGCACAGCCCCCGAGTGTTCGAGTAGGGTGTGGTGTTACTATAATAGTAAAATATGCAAAAAAGCTGTTATGAAGGAATATCATCTTTATTGCAGATATTCGCCAGCAAGCCGCCTCATTAAAAACCTTCCAGTCCCCGTGGGTACCCTGGTAAGGAAAAGAGCGCATCTGAAACCTGCTGGCCGTTTTGACATTTATGCTCTGTTACATAGACTAGATATGATATCTAGTTATGGGAGTGAGACGGGCTGGTCACGTTCCCTGGACCACGTAGTGTTTTTTCCATTTGTACCAGCTTCGCTTTTGCTTGTGCCATCATTGACGATCCGTGTTACGATGAAGTGCTTTCCTCTAGTTGACTTGTCTCCCTTCTCCCGTGTCAGTCGAAATACTAGGCTTCCTCCCAGGAACGATCTTGCCCAGGGTTGTATAGTGTGTTCTTCTAGAAGGTAGTCGCGTGGCAGTACTGCCTGTGCATTGCTTGTTGAGGAGGTTTGTGCGATTTGTATCGAGATGCTTGTTGCCCGAGGTGCTATCTTGTTGCGGACAATTGTTCTGATTAGGCCGTCAGCCTTTTGAGTATGCCTATTGGACTGCGATTGATCATCTGATAAAGAGTTGAAAATTGCATATGTGAAGGATGTCCGATTTGTACCGACTGTGATGTTGCTGCCGACGATGATACTGCTTGGGACGCCCGAGTTGAAGATAACAGTTTGGTAAGAGTTGACTGCGCCCGCGACTGTCGACTTTATGAACGGTGCCGCCAAACGCTTTTGATATAAGCTTACCTTAGCTGGCGGATCTTCCTGGTCAGGTTTTTTGTACTTGGTAATGGTGATCGCGGTAGGCAGCGGATGCCATTTTTTGACTGACGTATGCTTGACTTGCTTGAAGAAAACGCCCGGCGGAATTTGTAATTTTGCCGACCCAATGCTGGCCAATTTACTTGCTTTTCTGTTGCTTGCTCTCCTCGCCTGCCGTAACTCGCATCTGTTGAATCTTTCTTTTATTATGTTATAGAGATCTCGATATGTGGCCATCCTGCCAGTTTTGGCTTTGTAGACTGTCATCGTGCTTTGTACGATTATGCGGGAGTTTCCCTGGACCACTAATTCGGATGCGCCAAGCGTCATGGCCACTCGCATGCCATGGAATAGGCCTTCGTAGTCTACCTCGTCGCTTGACGGAGAAGCAAAATCTATCTGTAAGACATAACTGCGTTGTTCACCGTTGGGTGATGTGAGTATGATACCCGCGCCTGCACCTTTGCTTTGTTTTGACCCGTCGAAGTTCATCATCCAAGTGTTGGATTGGCTTGGCGCTTCTGTTGGTCGACTGTCTTCTTCTACTGCTTGGTCGATTAGCCAAACTTCATTTACTTCCTGATTGGCAGTTGTGACCGCCTGCTTTTTACGTTCCGGCGTAATGGTGGAATCGTTATCGAGTGAACGTTCGTCCTTCGTGTTTTCCATCCCAAACGCCTCTGAGATTCTGCTGAAATCTCGATCGCAGGCATCTGACCTCTGGAAGTTTCCATTAACTGTGATGGTTCCTTTCGGGCCGGGCATCTTTAGTTTGAGATATGCATAGTGTGGTACAGTCATGAACCTGGCGAATGCTGGCCGTCCTAGTATGGCATGGTACTGCGACTTCCAGTCGACGACTTCGAATTTGATTGTCTCTGTTCGGAAGTGCTTTGCATCGCCAAATGTGACGTCGAGTTAAATCGTGCCTTCTGGTATAATAGCTTTGCCTGGAACAATACCATGGAAAGTATTTGTAGACTGGGGTAGGTTCTCGACTGACCTGTTCATCCTACGAAGTGTGTTGGCGAAGATGATATTGATGCCGCTACCTCCATCCATGAAGACCTTGGTCATGGCGTATCCGCCAATTTGCGCATCGAGTACCAGAGCAGCTTGGCCTGGCCGATAAACGGATGGTGGATGATCCTCTCGACTGAACGTGATTGTTGTTTCCGAACCTCGCAAGAAGTCGGGTATGGCTGGTGGCGCCATAACCGCCATGTTAACATGTCGAGTGTGATGTTTTTGCTGCCTGTTGGGAGGACATCCTTTCTGGATCATGTCCATCTGTCGTTGAGGCTTTGGATACTGCTCGTCTGCAGCTTGCGGTATGTGATGTATGGCTCCTGCGATTTGACTTCCTGGGTTATATGGCGGTGGGGGTGGTAGTGCCGCAACTGGCTGTACTTGTGGTGGTGCTGTGTATGCTAGCGGGGCAGTCAGTGGCACATCCCGCCTGAGTTGTCGTGTGTAGTCTGCCACAATTTGTTCAAACTCGCGACAATTTCCCATGGTATGGTTGGAGGTTAGCCTTCCGATAGCTGGGTCTTTGAATAGATGCAATCGGCATAGATCCTCCATCTTCTCTTCGAACGACTTTTCTGGTTTGGCATCTGATCGTTTACGCCACTCTTGCCGTTGGTAACCGCTGCTACGTTGGTCGCGATCCCGACTGGTGCAACGGTCACCCGATCGACTGTCGTGGCGGTCGGTGCCTCGACTATCCCGGCGGTCGTTATGTCGCCTCTCCTCCCGGACGTGATCGTCCTGTGAAAAACCAGTTGTGACAAATTTTATCTTATCTTTGTCTCTGTAGTCGTTCCTACGTCGCCGCCTTTTATCGTTTCTGTCGCGACCATCTCGACTGTCCCGTTGATCTTCCTAGTCATGTGGCCAAAGCGAGCATTTGGTTCTGACGGCGTCTTCTCCGTCCGCCCACTCAGTCGCTATTTTCATGAGCTCTGCCATGGATTTTGGTTTTTGGCGACCGAGTGTCTCTCTGAAGTGGCTTCTGAAGGGGATCGCAGGCAGAAAACAATAAATTTTCTAACAACGATAACCTTAAACTAGCCAGGATCTATACCATGCAGATATAGTAATACGGAGGAGATCGATATACATACCCTTGTAGACCGAAACGCGGGGATTACGCTCCCGCACAAGCGTTGTCGATGAAGCCGACGAAGACGACCTCGAGGTCGTGTAGAGGAAGAAGACCTCCGAGCACCACTAGCGTGGCACCTCGCAGGGATCCACACACGTACGGTGAAGACGACGACCTCCGGGCTCCGATCCAGAGACGAGCAGCGGAAGACTTGGACCGGAAGACCAGCAGCACGGCGGTGTGCGTATGGTGGAGAGAACTTCACCTTGGCGCAACTCCAATGGAGGAATCACGTTTTCAAGGAGAAGAAGAGAGAGATTGGGTTCGTCTTTAAAAGCCAAGGGGGCACCTCTATATATAGGTGGAGGGGGGGCTGCCAGCCTTGCTGGCTGGGCTGTGTGGGACTATTCCCACACCAGCCCGCCCCAATTGGTGCGCCGGCCCTAGGTGGGCCCCATTTAGCCCACCTAAGGCAGCCCCCTCCCTCATGCGCACCTAGGCGGGAAATTTCCCCCCCTATGGGCCTTCTCTCCCATGGGAAGGCCCATTTAAGGTGGGCTGCCTTTTAAATTCCGAAAATCATTAAATAAAAATGTATTTAACTATTAATTACACTAATTAATATTAAACACACATTATCTAATTTATTCCGGCTCCGAATAATATTTCGTCGCTCTCCGATCTTCATCGGATCTTTCCCGGGACGCTCCCGGTGCTCTCTTCTAATTTCTCTTCCGGTAAACTTGTCGACTCCCCTTAAGTGTGTTACCCTAGCGGTTCGAGATCTCGCCAGACATGATCGAGACGCGCTCTCCGATCAATGACTAATTCGTGGACCTTGGATACCCAGAATTAATCCCTGTGAGATAACGAATAACTTTGTCGTTCGAACCTAGACGTCGAGTCTTAAACCTTTTGCCATGGCGATACTTAGCGTGTCCGAGACTCGTTCATAGATATCATGATACCTAGCCTGGTCTCGTTACCGACAACACTATCTTCTACTCGTCCATGATATTATGTCCCTGTGACCTAGTCACATGCTTGCAAGCTCATTTGACATAATCTCACCGAGTGGGCCCTAGAGTATCTATCCTGCTATGCGGACTGGCAAATCCCGCTCTTGATCCCTCGTCTCAACATACTCCCTTCCGATACCCGAGAGGGACACCTTTATTGTCATACTATTAAGACATGACGTTTGATGCAATCAAAGTATCTTTCAGGAATAGCAATAAGAGTTGATCTCACGGTCAAAGGCGTAATGACTACGTCCTACAAATATTGGGTATGTCCATCACGTCATTCTCCCAATGACATGACTCCATTGTCAACTGACATCAATGTCACATGATCGGGAAACCTCGATCATCAATTGCCCAATGAACTAGTTAGATAGAGGCTACTAGGGACCTGGTTGTTTATCTACCACACGCGTATTAATGTTTCCGCTTAATACAGTTATAGCATGGTATAAAACATATAATGAACAATTGAGATATGACGAATAAACTATCTTTATTAAGTGCCTCTAGGGCATATCTCCTTTAGTCTCCCACTTGCACTAGAGTAACACTTAATCTAGTTTACAACTTGGTAAAAGCTCAACACCCATAGCAACTTGGTGCATGCTTGTCTCGTGGAAGAGGAATACAGTCAACAGATCTCACAGATTGAGACCTATATGTGCTTTGCAACACTTCTATGTCACCTAGTTTGACATCATCCCGTATGTTACGATGACGGTGAAATATATCTTAGTCGATGGGGTGAGACTCGAACCTTCGCGTAGCATGGGCCTTAAAAGTCTAAGAGATCTATTAAGGGGAACCACATATGCTCGGAAAACTGTTCAGTCCAATCACACTCGCTACTTCTGAAGTTGCCATATATTTCTATACCTATGTAGATTATGCGACAGTGCATTCATATGCGACTTCGCAAGCTAACCATGTCTTTCTTCAAAATAAAGGACACCTCCTATATGAGATTTCTAGTCGTATGGGTCAGTGTCATAACTTGCATCATCGTAACCGTTTTACGGCAAGTTGTCTTTCCACTCTTACCCTTTACCAGAAAACATATCTTTAGTTCTCACAGACACTGAAGAATATACTTAACGTTTGTTCATTGATCCACAAAAGGATCACTCTAGAACCCGTTCTTCAACCAAGAACTTGGGTCACACCAAGTCGAGCTTTCAGTCTGATAGAATCTATGTCTGAGGCATAGAGAATGTCGAACATCATTTTCTTTCATTAGCTATCACTGAAAATGCCAAGATAAACTTAATATTTTACCTAGTCATACAAGAAAGAACCTTTTTCTTCGCTTGTTCTATTCGTGAGACATGTACCCAACTAATTCTTTAGGTACGGTACACTACAAAGATTTATCCATTTTAGGTTTGATCACATCGAAACACTAAATTGTTGAAACGACAATCTAGGCTAAAAGCCATGCCATCACTCATATTGTATTGTCTCCATGGATTTAAATGGTTTCCCTATTATCTAACGTGAATGTTATGTTTCTACCATATGGCTCCAATGATCACAATAATTCGATAAGAGATTTATTTACCACACACTATCCGATAGGGTGCGATTATGACGTCCTAACATACCATAACACTATGGTGTTCCATGTGACGTAATTTGTGGAACTCTTCTCACAAGTCTTCCAATGATATGCCAACATTATAACTCAAATCTTTATTTCCTCGATCTGTATCGCAGGAATTTGATTTTTCTTGTTAAATTTATTTTCCTACTTCATTCTGAACTTGTTTTATCGAATCAAAATTTCCAGACTAACATTTCCTAAGTGGATATCCATATATCTACTCGGAATATTCATGAAGTCTATGAAATAAAGACTTCCACTATACGTTAAAGTACTTCATTGATTCATATACACCCATATGCATGATTCTCAACAAGTTATACTCAAAACGTTCAGTGAAGTTTACAAAATAAAGGTCTCCACTACACGTTAATTACTTCATTGATCCACATACATCTATATGCATGATTATCAATAAGTTATATGCCCGCTTTCCGAAAACGGTGTCTTAGTTATCTTGCAACTGTCAAAAGATCAAATCTAAGCACTTGTAGATCCATCCGTATAGAGCTTGTTCATTGACTATAACATTGACATGACTTAAACGGTAGTGCCACACGAATGTGGTGTCTTTATTAAGTTTGTATCCTTTGGCATTAATATTATGAATGTGGGAGCTTCTACCATCTAAATTCAAATCGGCTTATGATCATTACTTCATAAATGTAGGACAACGATTTTGTCACTTACATATATGAACAATCGTCTTCCTAGAGAAAACACACTTATAACGATCATACTAACAGGCGATCATAAAAGAATTTATTCAAATGGTAGATCTAGAGGGAGAGTGTCTATGGTCATCACAACATTTTGTCTGCCATCATCAACACACATTGTCGCCTCATCCTTCCAAGCTACTCAAGTAGTAAATCTGGTTTTCATAAAACATGACTAGTATCAAAAACTTAGTCACTACTGCGAGTACTTGCTTAGGTAAAACATTCGTAACGTGTATATCATATATACACCATCATCATTGATGACTTCACGGCGATCTGTTTCATCTTCTTGATTCTTCCAACGCAATCAAGAACCATGAAGGTGAACGATTCCCCTTGCATGACATAGTCTATGACAAAGCATTTGCATCTGGCAACGTTGTCTGTCATCCAGTGATCGAGCTGGGCGAGGCGTCTCAATGTCATCAAGTATGACCAATGTCATCGAGTATGACCAGTGTCATCAAGTATGACTGCCACGTGCTCCTTCAATGCGTGTATTCTCTTCCATCTTGGTTGAGAAGAAAAACAGTCAACATACTGATAAACTTCATCAACCCAACTTTAGGTGTATCCTGAGTTTAGCGATCATCTCATATGTTCGCGATCTAACAACTCGCACCCACCATTAATTCTCTATGGCAGAGATCATAGCATACACTGGACTATGATGATATTATCCGCACAAAAACTTGATAATCCAGATTATCCTTTTGTTAGCGGAATATCCGGGTTTATCTCCTAGCGGGTATTGTATCACAAAGAGCTAATGGTTTAAACAAGGAGTATCCTCAAGCTAAAGTATAAAACTATTAAGTTTGGACCCAACCTTTTAAGTTTCTCAATCGCAGGATTGCGCCTAATTTTTAAAGAACGCTATTACATTGGTTAATATCTACAAAGGTTTTGCAAAACATAAAGACTTTGTTCATTATAAAATAGGGTTCAAGTTTTAATAAAATAAAACTACCAGAACTCCCACTCAAAACGAATATCCCTTTAATCTTTTAGTGATTACACGATCCTCATCCATTATGCAACCCCTCATCGTCAGAGCCGGCAACATAACTTCAAAGGTAGACATCGACATGTCAATCACAACAACTCTGTGACTCATGCTTAACCTTTCGGTCACCGTGTTCCGAGGCTATGTCTGTACATGCTAGGCTTGCCATAATAACCTTCAGCGTATACGCTTGTGCAAACATGTCTTACACCCACTGTATGCGAACGACGATATGTCTGACACCCGATCGTCATGGCCTGCCTCATAACGTAGAACTTTCTTGGTGGTGCACGCCAAAGGGAGAACACTAATGGTATTTTGGAGGGATCATCTAATATTACTACCGCCGTGTAACTAATATATAACTATATATGTATACACACAATATAAGATGTAAACAACAACATAACATCAAATGTAATGCGACGTGATATGGTCCTTGCGCCGATGGTCTCCTTCGCGCCCACAGTTTATAAACAATTTATCAAACCTACCTTGACCATATCACATTGCCCCCTGCAAGATAAAGTTAGACGCTTTCTATTTTATCTTTTGCATATTTTACGTGGCTTGGGGCTTTCGTAAATAGAACAGGTTTCATACCTACGAACCTATTACCACAACAACGATCAAATAATTGCATGTTTATTCATCCCTTTCGGGCCCTCCATTGAAAATGCAAAGCCAACTAAAGAGAGAGAGACAGACACCCGCCAGCCACATATACGGTACAAGCCGCATGTCAGTTGTGGAACCAGTCTCACGTAAGCGTACGCGTAAAGTCGGTCCGGGCCGCTTTATCAACTCAATGCTGTCGACAATGCAAGTGCACGCGAGAGGGTAGCAAATAAAAAAACGATGCCCCCGTGATAAACACGGGTTCTAAAAGCGTACAACTATATCTACGTATAGATCGGCTCTGATACCACTGAAGGGGATCGCAGGCAGAAAACAATAAATTTTCTAACAACGATAACCTTAAACTAGCCAGGATCTATACCATGCAGATATAGTAATACGGAGGAGATCGATATACATACCCTTGTAGACCGAAACGCGGGGATTACGCTCCCACACAAGCGTTGTCGATGAAGCCGACGAAGACGACCTTGAGGTCGTGTAGAGGAAGAAGACCTCCGAGCACCACTAGCATGGCACCTCGCAGGGATCCACACACGTACGGTGAAGACGACGACCTCCGGGCTCCGATCCAGGGACGAGCAGCGGAAGACTTGGACCGGAAGACCACCAGCACGGCGGTGTGCGTATGGTGGAGAGAACTTCACCTTGGCGCAACTCCAATGGAGGAATCACGTTTTCAAGGAGAAGAAGAGAGAGATTGGGTTCGTCTTTAAAAGCCAAGGGGGCACCTCTATATATAGGTGGAGGGGGGCTGCCAGCCTTGCTGGCTGGGCGGTGTGGGACTATTCCCACACCAGCCCGCCCCAATTGGTGCGCCGGCCCTAGGTGGGCCCCATTTGGCCCACCTAGGGCAGCCCCCTTCCTCATGCGCACCTAGGGGGGAAATTTCCCCCCTATGGGCCTTCTCTCCCATGGGAAGGCCCATTTAAGGTGGGGTGCCTTTTAAATTCCGAAAATCATTAAATAAAAATGTATTTAACTATTAATTACACTAATTAATATTAAACACACATTATCTAATTTATTCCGGCTCCGAAAACTATTTCGTCGCTCTCCGATCTTCATCGGATCTTTCCCGGGACGCTCCCGGTGCTCTCTTCTAATTTCTCTTCTGGTAAACTTGTCGACTCCCCTTAAGTGTGTTACCCTAGCGGTTCGAGATCTCGCCAGACATGATCGAGACGCGCTCTCCGATCAATGACTAATTCGTGGACCTTGGATACCCAGAATTAATCCCTGTGAGATAACGAATAACTTTGTCGTTCGAACCTAGACGTCGAGTCTTAAACCTTTTGCCATGGCGATACTTAGCGTGTCCGAGACTCGTTTATAGATATCATGATACCTAGCTTGGTCTCGTTACCGACAACACTATCTTCTACTCGTCCATGATATTATGTCCCTGTGACCTAGTCACATGCTTGCAAGCTCATTTGACATAATCTCACCGAGTGGGCCCTAGAGTATCTATCCTGCTATGCGGACTGGCAAATCCCGCTCTTGATCCCTCGTCTCAACATACTCCCTTCCGATACCCGAGAGGGACACCTTTATTGTCATACTATTAAGACATGACGTTTGATGCAATCAAAGTATCTTTCAGGAATAGCAATAAGAGTTGATCTCACGGTCAAAGGCGTAATGACTACGTCCTACAAATATTGGGTATGTCCATCACGTCATTCTCCCAATGACATGACTCCATTGTCAACTGACATCAATGTCACATGATCGGGAAACCTCGATCATCAATTGCCCAATGAACTAGTTAGATAGAGGCTACTAGGGACCTGGTTGTTTATCTACCACACACGTATTAATGTTTCCGCTTAATACAGTTATAGCATGGTATAAAACATATAATGAACAATTGAGATATGACGAATAAACTATCTTTATTAAGTGCCTCTAGGGCATATCTCCTTCAGCTTCTGTAGACTCCCATGGTGAAAGCATCCATGGCTCTATCTTCAGAAATTGTGCCTACTGAGTTGCGGATAGCGGTCCATCGTCTGATATACGCTCGGATCGTTTCATCTGACCTTTGTTTGCTGGCTCGTAATTCTTAAAATGTTTTGGATCGCTCACATAAAGGGTCGAAGTATTGATGAAGTCCTCCTTGAAGTGCTCCCAAGAGTCGTACGATCCTTCGGGTAGTGCTTTGAGCCAGTCGCGAGCTATGCCTTCAAGCATTAGTTGTATGTATTGTAATGCCGTTGTGGTCGTTCCTCTTTGGCATATTACTGCCAGCTTGTAGTCCTCGAGCCAGCCTGAAGGCTCTTGCTTGCAGTTGAATTTCGGCGTCGTTGGCAGGCCAAATCTTTTGGGCATCTGACCTCACGAATTCGTCGGGTGAAACATCGTGCTCCGCAGGGTCCTGCATCGCGACTATCTCCTGAGCTGTGGCTTCTGGATCTGCTCCGCGACCTGTAGCGGCTTGAACTTCTTCTTGCACTACTTCTGTGCGGGCTGCGACTGTGGCGGTCTCTTGATGTGTGTCGCGAGCGACTTCTGCTACGCCTCCTGCTGCTCCCCGACTGGAGCCCTTTTGCTGCCAATGCGAGTGCTTTGAGTTGCTGATGATCTAGCTCTGCGCCTGGATTGTCTGATGGCAGTGCGGTTGCCTTGAGATATGCTCCTACTGATATCAGAGCGCCTTTGGGCGTTTTAGGCGCTAGAATGCCTTCTGTATCCAATTTGATAATCTAGATCAGCGTCTTTCTTCCGTTGCACCCGTAGAGCTGAGAGACAGCTGCCTCCTTCATGCACTCGAGATGCTGGCTTGTCTCCTTCGCTCTTCGAGTGTTGTTCAGTATGCTTCGGTCGCATTGTTTCTTCCCAGTTAAAATAGTTATATGTCATGATCTCGTCATTCGTTGCATCTGCCGGCATCATTGTGCAGTCCGTGATGATTTTGTCTACTTTTGCCGCCATCTCTGCTGTGATGTTCAACTTTGTTACGCCATCTGGCAACGTAACTTCACAACGAAATTCTGTAGGCCTTCGACTGGCAGCAGCCGCCGAGGTTTCCGCACTAAACGCGATGTAAAATTGCCGTGGTGTGACCAGAGGGCATGTGTTTGTGTTGACGATGCTGGTTATGGATTGAACTGAAGGGGCTCGCAGGCAGAAAACAAAAAATTTCCTAACAACGATAACCTTACACTAGCCAAGATCTATACTATGCAGATATAGTAATACGGAGGAGATCGATATACATACCCTTGTAGACCGAAAGGCGGGGATTACGCTCCCGCACAAGCATTGTCGATGAAGCCGACAAAGACCTCGATGTCGTGTAGAGGAAGCAGACCTCCAGCACCACTAGCGTGGCACCTCGCAGGGCGTTACACACGTACGGTGAAGCCGACGAACTCCGGGCTCCGATCCAGGGACGAAGCAGCGGAAGACTGGGACCGGGAGACCAGCAGCACGGCGGTGTGCGTATGGTGGAGAGAACTTTTCCTCGGCGCAACTCCAACAAGGGAATCACGGGACCATGGAGAAAGAGAGAGAGGAATTGGTGTGTTTCAAAGGCCAGGGGTGCACCTCTATATAAAGGAGAAAAGGGGGCTGCCAGCCTTGCTAGCCGGGCGGTGTGGGACTAAAATCCCACACCCGCCCCCCCTCCTTGGTGCGCCGGCCCTAGGTGGGCCCCATGTGGCCCACCTAGGCCGGCCGAACCCCCTTGCTCCCTTGGGGGAAAGCTTCCCCCCCTTCATGGGCCTTCTTTCCACCGGAAGGCCCATTTAAGGTATTTTGCCTTTAAAAATTCGAAATTAATTAAATAAAAATATATTTAACTATTAATTACATTAAT
Organism: Poa annua; assembly: GCA_026929855.1. Classification (NCBI taxonomy): domain Eukaryota; kingdom Viridiplantae; phylum Streptophyta; class Magnoliopsida; order Poales; family Poaceae; genus Poa; species Poa annua. The sequence continues at coordinate 38,805,329 of CM049436.1, forward strand.
TAATATTAAATATAATTTATTCCGGCTCCGAAAACTATTTCGTCGCTGCCCGATCTCCATCGGATCTTTCCCGGGACGCTCCCGATGCTCTCTGTTCCTAATTTCTCTTCCGGTAAATATGTCGACTCCCCATAAGTGTGTTACCCTAGCGGTTCGAGATCTCACCAGACATGATCGAGACATCCTTTCCGATCAATGACTAATTCGTGGACCGAGGATACCCAGAATTAATCCCTGCGAGATAACGAATACTTTGTCATTCGAACCTAGACGTCTGAGTCTTAAACCTTTTGCCATGGCGATACTTAGCGTGTCCGAGACTCGTTCATAGATATCACGATACCTAGCTTGATCTCGTTACCGACAACGCTATCTTCTACTCGTCCATGATATTATGTCCTGGTGACCTAGTCACACGCTTGCAAGCTCATTTGACATAATCTCACCGAGTGGGCCCTAGAGTATCTATCCTGCTATGCGGACTGGCAAATCCCGCTCTTGATCCCTCGTCTCAACATACTCCCTTCCGATACCCGAGAGGGACACCTTTATTGTCACACTATTAAGATATGATGTTTGATGCAATCAAAGTATCTTTCAGGAATAGCAATAAGAGTTGATCTCACGGTCAAAGGCGTAATGACTACGTCCTACAAATACTGGGTATGTCCATCACATCGTTCTACCAACGATATGACTCCATTGTCAACTGACACCATGTCACATGATCGGGAAACCTCGATCATCGATTGCACAATGAACTAGTCACATAGAGGCTACTAGGGACCTGGTTGTTTTACGTATCACACGTGTATTAATGTTTCCGCTTAGTACAGTTATAGCATGACACAAAAACGTATTATGAATAAATGAGATATGATAAATAAAACCCTTTATTAATTGCCTCTAGGGCATATCTCCTTCAGTCTCCCACTTGCACTAGAGTACAATTTATTCTAGATTACAACTTGGTAAAAGCCTAACACCCATATCATTTTGGTGTTTCACATGCTTGTCAAGTAGGAGAGGCTTTGTCAGAGGATCTGCCACATTCAGATCCGTATGCACTTTGCAAATCTTCACATCGCCTTCCTGTACATATTGTCGTATCACATGGAAGCGTCGGAGAATGTGTTTGGCAGTTGAGTGAGACCTTGGTTCCTTCGCGTTAGCAATAGCACCCGTATTGTCGCAGTAGAGGGTTACGGGGTCTTGCACGCTAGGGAACACTGCAAGTTCGATGATGAACTTCCTCAGCCATACAGCTTCATTCGCGGCTTCAGAAGCAGCGATGTACTCCGATTCCATTGTAGACTGGGCCACTATGGGTTGCTTCCCACTCCTCCAGCTTACAGCGCCTCCGTTCACCTTAAAAACGTATCCTGTTTGTGACTTAGAGTCATCTGGGTCTGTGCAGAAACTTGCATCAACGTAACCTGTTACGCCAAGTTCTTCTTCACAGTCACCATACACAAGGAACATTTCCTTTGTCTTCTTGAGATACTTAAGAATGCTCTTAACAGCTACCCAATGATCCTTTCCAGGATTACTTTGGAACCGACTCGTCCAGCTAAGAGCCAATGCTACATCAGGTCGAGTACTTAACATGGCATACATGATTGATCCTATGGCTGAAGCATAAGGATGTTTAGCCATTTCGGCTTTATCATGTTCCGTCACCGGACACTGAGCCTTGCTCAATATTCTATTCTTGACAACTGGCAGAGAACCTTTCTTTGCCGTCTCCATACCGAACCGTTTCAGTATCTTATCAAGATAAGTACTCTGACTCAACGCTAATAGACGTCTTGATCTATCACGATAGATTTTAATGCCTAAAACGTATGCAGCTTCTCCTAAGTCCTTCATTGAAAATTTACTGTTTAAATATTTCTTCACGCTTTTCAGAAGATCCACCTTATCCCCAATTAGTAATATATCATCCACATATAGTACTAGGAACACAACTGAGCTCCCACTCATTTTCTTGTAAATACAGGTCTCTTCCATATTTTGGACAAATCCAAAACCTTTGATCACCTCATCAAAGCGAAGATTCCAGCTCCGAGATGCTTGCTTCAGTCCATAAATGGAACGCTGAAGCTTGCATACCTTGCCAGCATTTTTTGGATCGACAAAACCTTCAGGTTGTACCATATACAACTCTTCCTCGATGTTACCATTTAGGAACGCTGTTTTGACATCCATCTGCCATATTTCATAGTCGTAATATGCGGCAAGTGCTAGCAAAACCCGAATAGACTTTAGCATCGCTACTGGTGAAAAAGTTTCGTCGTAGTCAATTCCATGAACTTGTCGGAAACCCTTTGCGACAAGCCGAGCTTTATAGACGGTCACGTCACCATCAGCATCAGTCTTCTTCTTAAAGATCCATTTATTCTCGACGGCCTTGCGCCCTTCGGGAATCTCCATCAAAGTCCATACTTTGTTGTCATACATGGATCCTATTTCGGATTTCATGGCTTCAAGCCATTTCTCGGACTCAGGGCCTGCCATAGCCTCTTTGTAGTTCGTAGGTTCGTCTTGTTCAATTAACATGACGGTGCAAACCAGGTTGCCGTACCACACAGGAGCGTTACGACATCTCCCAGACCTACGAGGTAGAATAGTATCCTCGACATTTTCTCCCACTCCATCTGTGGAGGACGTTTCCGGAACAGTTTCCGTTGCGCCACTCCGAATTTCGAGTTCTGGATCAATGATCTCGTCGAGGTCTATTTTCCTCCCACTTACTCCTTTGGCGAGAAACTCCTTCTCGAGAAAGGTGCCGTTCTTCGCGACAAACGTTTTGCCCTCGGCTTGGTTGTAGAAGGTGTATCCTATGGTTTCCCGCGGATACCCTACAAAGACGACTTTCTCCGATTTCGGTTCGAGTTTGTCGGGCTGTAGTTTCTTAACATACGCCTCACAACCCCAGACCTTCAGAAACGACAACTTAGGTTTCTTGCCATGCCATATCTCATACGGTGTCGTTGCTACGGATTTGGACGGAGCCCTATTTAAAATGAATGCGGCTGTTTCTAACGCATATCCCCAAAAAGATACGGGCAAGTCGGTGAGAGACATCATAGACCGGACGCTATCTAATAGGGTACGATTACGTCGCTCGGACACACCGTTGCGTTGCGGTGTTCCAGCTGGCGTAAGTTGCGGCACGATGCCACAGGCCTTCAGATGTGTGCCAAACTCAAAACTCAAATATTCGCCACCACGATCGGATCGAAGGTGCTTGATTTTCTTGTTGAGTTGATTTTCAACTTCACTTTGAAATTCTTTGAACTTTTCAAATGTTTCATCAAATAGATATACCCATATCTACTCAAGTCATCGGTGAAGGTGACAAAATAACGATAACCATTGCGTGTCGATACGCTCATCGGTCCACACACATCTGTATGTATGACTCCCAATAAGTCCGACGCCCGTTCCATGAAACCATTGAACGGTGTCTTGGTCATCTTGCCCATGAGGCACGATTCACATGTGTCGAGGGATCCAAAATCCAACGAGTCTAAAAGTCCATCGGTATGGAGTTTCTTCATGCGTTTTATACCAATATGACCGAGACGGCAATGCCACATATACATGGCGGTATCGCTACTAAGTTTAATTCTTTTGGCATCAATGTTATGGATGTGAGTACTACGATCGAGATTCAACAAGAATAAACCATTATTCCTAGGAGCATCAACATAAAAGGTATCATTCATCGAAATAGCACAACCACTTGATGCTGAATTGAAAGAATATCCGTCTTGCAACAAGCAAGAACCACTTATAATGTTTACACTCAAACTTGGTACAAAATGACACTTATTTAAAACCAAAACTAATCCCGATGGTAGATGTAGAGGGAGTGTGCCGACAGCCACCACGTCAACTCTTGATCCGTTGCCGACGCGCATCGTCACCTCATCCTTTGCCAGGCGGCGTTTATTCCGTAACTCCTCCTGAGAGTTACAAATGTGAGCAACAGAATCGGTATCAAATACCCAGGTATTGCTACGGGCGCATGTAAGGTACACATCAATAACATGTATATCAAATATACCTTTCTCTTTTCCGACAATCTTGCCGGCCTTCTTATCTTCCAGGTACTTGGGGCAGTTGCGCTTCCAGTGACCATCTCCCTTGCAGTAGAAGCATTCCACGCCAGGTTTGGGACCAGGTTTGTTAGTCTTGGATTTGGAAACGTGCTTGCCATCCTTCTTAGACTTCCAGTTCTTCCTTCCCTTGCCGCCAGATTTCTTAAAATCAACGGTCTTGTTGACCATCAACAGCGTGTGCTCCTTCTTGATTTCCACTTCAGCAGTCTTGAGCATCACGAACACCTCAGACAGGGACTCAGCCATGCCCTGCATGTTATAGTTCATGACGAAGCCTTTGTAGCTAGGAGGCAACGATTGCAGCACCCTATCAATCGCCAGCTCATCAGGAATCTTGCATTCCAGAGCATTCAGGCGTTGAACGTAGCCAGACATTTTGACCACGTGCTCGCTCACACTGCTATGCTCTTCCATCTTGGCTGAGAAGAAAAGCTCAGAAGCTTCATATCTCTCAGCCTTAGCCTGCGGCGCAAAGACAGCCTTGAGATCAGAAAATATCTCAAAAGCACTCATCTTCTCAAAGCGCTTTTGCAGGTCAGCTTCCATGGCGTAGAGCATGCCACTCTGGACAAAAGAGGAATCGTCCGACTTGGTCTGACAGACCTTTTTCTCATCATCGGACGCATCGTCTGCAGGAGGGTCACCTAGGGCGGCTTCAATGACGTAAGCCACCCTATGGGGAGTGAGGAGGATCCTCAGGTTGCGGAACCAGGCCATGAAGTTCGACCCATTGGTCTTAAGCTTTTCTTTCTCAAGGAACAGGCCTAGGTTAAAGGTGGGACGAGACATCTACAATGGAATTTGCAAAACATAAGACTTTGTTCATAAAATTTTGAGTTCAAGTTTTTAGAAAATAACTATAAGAACTCCCACTCAAAACGAATATCCCTCTAATCGTTTTAGTGATCACACGACCCTAATCCATTGTGCAACCCCTCATCGTCAGAGCCGGCAACACAATTTCAAAGGTAGACATCGAAATGTCAATCACAACAACTATGTGACTCATGCTCGACCTTTCGGTCACCGTGTTCCGAGGCCATGTCTGTACATGCTAGGCTCGCCATGATAACCTTCAGCGTATACGCTTGTGCAAACATGTCTTACACCCACTGTATGCGAACGACGATATGTCTGACACTCGATCGTCACGGCCTGCCTCATAACGTAGAACTTTCTTGGTGGTGCACGCCAAAGGGAGAACACTAATGGTATTTTGGAGGGATCATCTTATATTACCACCGCCGTGTAACTAATATATAAATATATATATATACACACAATATAAGATGCACTCAAAACATCAATATGTAATGCGACGTGACATGGTCCTTGCGCCGATGGTCTTCTTCGCGCCCGTAGTTTATAAACAATTTAATAAACCTACCTTCACCATATCACATTGCCCCTGCAAAATAAAGTTAGATGCGTTCTACTTTATCTTTTGCATATTTTACGTGGCTTGGGGCTGTCGTAAATAGAACCGCTTCATACCTACGAACTTATGACCACAACAACGATCAAATAATTGCATATTTATTCATCCCTTTCGGGCCCTCCATTGAAAATGCAAAGCCAACTAAAGAGAGAGAGACAGACACCCGCCAGCCACATATACGGTACCAGCCGTATGTCAGTAGTGGAACCAGTCTCGCGTAAGCGTACGCGTAAAGTCGGTCCGGGCCGCTTCATCAACTCAATGCTGCCGACATTGCAAGTGCACGCGAGAGGGTAGCAAATAAAAGAACGATGTCCCCGTGATAAACACGGGTTCTAAAAGCGTACATCTATATCTACCCATAGATCGGCTCTGATACCACTGAAGGGGATCGCAGGCAGAAAACAAAAAAATTCCTAACAACGATAACCTTAAACTAGCCAAGATCTATACTATGCAGATATAGTAATACGGAGGAGATCGATATACATACCCTTGTAGACCGAAAGGTGGGGATTACGCTCCCGCACAAGCGTTGTCGATGAAGCCGACGAAGACCTCGAGGTCCTGTAGAGGAAGCAGACCTCCAGCACCACTAGTGTGGCACCTCGCAGGGCGTTACACACGTACGGTGAAGCCGACGAACTACGGGCTCCGATCCAGGGACGAAGCAGCGGAAGACTGGGACCAGGAGACCAGCAGCACGGCGGTGTGCGTATGCTGGAGAGAACTTTTCCTCGGCGCAGCTCCAACAAGGGAATCAAGGAGAAAGAGAGAGAGGAACTGGTGTGTTTCAAAGGCCAGGGGTGCACCTCTATATAAAGGAGAAAAGGGGGCTGCCAGCCTTGCTGGCCGGGCGGTGTGGGACTAAAATCCCACACCCGCCCCCCCTCCTTGGTGCGCCGTCCCTAGGTGGGCCCCATGTGGCCCACCTAGGCCGGCCGAACCCCCTTGCTCCCTTGGGGGAAAGCTTCCCCCCCCTTCATGGGCCTTCTTTCCACCGGAAGGCCCATTTAAGGTATTTTGCCTTTAAAAATTCGAAATTAATTAAATAAAAATATATTTAACTATTAATTACATTAATTAATATTAAATACATATTATATAATTTATTCCGGCTCCGAAAACTATTTCGTCGCTGCCCGATCTCCATCGGATCTTTCCCGGGACGCTCCCGATGCTCTCTGTTCCTAATTTCTCTTCCGGTAAATATGTCGACTCCCCTTAAGTGTGTTACCCTAGCGGTTCGAGAACTCACCAGACATGATCGAGACATCCTCTCCGATCAATGACTAATTCGTGGACCGAGGATACCCAGAATTAATCCATGCGAGATAACGAATATTTTGTCGTTCGAACCTAGACGTCTGAGTCTTAAACCTTTTGCCATGGCGATACTTAGCGTGTCCGAGACTCGTTCATAGATATCACGATACCTAGCTTGATCTCGTTACCGACAACGCTATCTTCTACTCGTCCATGATATTATGTCCTGGTGACCTAGTCACATGCTTGCAAGCTCATTTGACATAATCTCACCGAGTGGGCCCTAGAGTATCTATCCTGCTATGCGGACTGGCAAATCCCGCTCTTGATCCCTCGTCTCAACATACTCCATTCCGATACCCGAGAGGGACACCTTTATTGTCACACTATTAAGATATGACGTTTGATGCAATCAAAGTATCTTTCAGGAATAGCAATAAGAGTTGATCTCACGGTCAAAGGCGTAATGACTACGTCCTACAAATATTGGGTATGTCCATCACATCGTTCTACCAACGATATGACTCCATTGTCAACTGACACCATGTCACATGATCGGGAAACCTCGATCATCGATTGCACAATGAACTAGTCACGTAGAGGCTACTAGGGACCTGGTTGTTTTACGTATCACACGTGTATTAATGTTTCCGCTTAATACAGTTATAGCATGACACAAAAACGTATTATGAACAAATGAGATATGATAAATAAAACCCTTTATTAATTGCCTCTAGGGCATATCTCCTTCATGAACTTCGTCGTCCAAGTTCATGTCGGAGTTGTTGCTTTTGCTGGCCGGGTCGTCGTATGTCTCAAGTGCTGGCTCAGGATGATAATCATAGTCGGAGAACTAATCCTGATCCGCTTGGATCTCTGGCCCGATGCAGTCGGCGAGGCAGATGCTATCCTCCTCGTCCTCTGGTTGTACATGATTGGGTGCAGTATCAAGTGGGGTGACATACTCGACTGTGTTGACTTGACAGTCAGACTGTACCTCATCCTCTAGCAGTTTCTGCGCCACGAGATCGTTGAACTCTCGGGTTGTCATAGAGCCGATTGGAGACCCTGTCGTCGAGATCGAGTTGATCTGTGATTGAGTTGCCCCCATGTTTTCTGGTGACGTAATCTCAGTTGATGGTTCTGCGACTGCTTTGTCCTGATAGATGGACTGGCCTTCATCATCAGGAAATTCCTCTGCCATGAGTTTGTTAAAGTCTTGGGTTGACATGGAGGAGGTTGGGGACTCAGGTGGTGGGATCGAATCGATCTGTGATGAGGTAGCTTCTCTGTCTGCTGAAGATGCGATCGTAGTTGACTGCTCCTTGTTCACCTCAGTCACGATCGAATTGGTCAAGTCCTGCACACCAAACTTATCGACAAAAAAGTTATGTTCTCCAATGGTTAGATCTAAACCTGAGTCGAGTCTGGAGAAAATTTCCTGTGCATCTGGCGAATATGGCTTGATCCTCTTTGGCGAGATTTCTTGTGAAGTCGGCGAGTGTTCGCCTGCTGATTCGACGTTAGTCGACATCGCCGGCGTGTGGCCGTTTGTAGATGTTGTCGACGAGTTGCCGTTTGAAGCTAAAACCGATGAATCCATGGGTCCAACACTATCGTTTCCCACAAATGGCGCCAATTGACGAGGGGTGTCCCCGTCAATACCCTCGACTGATAGCCTAGGGTTAGAATTATGTGGTAGAGAACGCATAGTGTTAGTAGATTCGTCGGCTGACAAGCGGGATTTACCCAGGTTCAGTGCCCTCGACTGAGGTAACACCCCTACTTCCTGCCTGTCTGTATTGATTGTGGAATATGTGGCGATTACAATGTCTAGCAAGATGTCGATCTCGCTAGGGTTTGGTGATTCTGGATGAGCGTGTCCCCGATCGGCTACCCTCCTGGCCCTTATATGGGGGTCCTGGTCTCGGGTACGTAACCGACTAGGACTACATACATGGAATCTATAACCGACTATGTCTGTCTTGGGCCTTCCTTGATGGGCTTCATCAGTTTATCGACAATTGGGCTTTAGTCTGTATGTGCACCAGGTACCCACATGAAGGGGTACCCGTTTGGTATAACCGGGTCAGGAAGTGGGGAACTGGGGGAGGCGGCGAATAGGGCTAGTAGTAGGCACACATTGCGGTTATAATAAATAAAGACAGGACGGGAGAGCAGGAGTCCAAACCTAATTTGAAGCAATATAACATGTTTTTCATGCATTTAATTTATTTAACATGTTTTTTTGTGAAACAAGTACCACAAATAAGGTGTAAATTAGCATGAACACAAGTACCACAGAAATAAGGGCATATAATATGTGTAATCTCCGAAGTATTTTTAATTTTGTCGCTTGCTATATAGTTTTACACATTTTAATGAACTTTAGCCGATTTCTGAGAAGTAGGTCGAATTTGAACTACAAGTATGTCATAGTTTGCTGTAATTAATTTTCAAAAATAAAATGCACACATACTAGATTGGCTTGCAGATTTTGAGATTTCTCTTGATGCAAAGTCTCAGCTTCATCGACCGTATGGGCAGTACAAACGATCAATACATGGCAGTCCAGGATACGAACAAAACATACGTGATAAACGAATGTCTGAAGCTTGAAAAATATAAATAAAAAACAATAAATACATAGAAACAAAGGATTAACATAGTCTTACACAAATTATCACAGTCTGTTCTTCCATAAATAACGAAAACTAAGTCAATATTGTCTAAACATGACTTAGTGAACATAAAACTATGGCAAATGCCCTAACGATAACTAGTACATGCCTCCGTACTGAGAAGTACTAGCATCCGGAGCAGGTGGCACCGTCGGAACGAACCAAATCGGTGCCTGGCTACGTACCACACCATCGGCGCATCTCTTTATATTCAGCGTTGAGCCAATGGCAGGCTCACCGCAAACGTGCATGCGGATCCAGGTAGGATCTAGCTGAGTGTTGTAGTGAAAGGCGCGCCCATGTGTAGCAAACACACAATCTGGTTTAAACACTGGAAGAGCTGGTGGTAAGGCTGGTGGTAACCCAGCAACAAAACCATCTTCACCAGCAGCAGCTTCACCATCATGTTGTTCTCCATCACCATCAACAGCAAAAGGGAATTTTGATTCTTCAGTGGCAGCAGCTTCATGAGTAGCGGGAGGGGCCTGAAGGAAAAAAGGATTGTTCATCTCAAGAAACGCAGACATGCCATTCAGACTGTCAACCCTGCTCCAGGCTCCTTCCAAAGGATCAATGTATAGATCTGCAGGCAGCGAGAAAACGTCACAGCGCCGGTTTGGATACGAGTACATATATGCCCCCATGTACACAACTGAACCGCGAACCCATTCTTGCGAGCCATTGATATGGAACCACAGAAGGTTGTGATCCTTTGGCGCCATGAACCAACACCCTTCTGCAGCGTCCCCTTCCTCAGCATCGTCAATGGCAGGAGCTTGTATGAGACGCGGCGCTGCGTGTGTACCTGAGAGTTACTTCCAGTTAGTGTGGCACAGGTTTGCTCAGACAATGTGCATGTCCACTCAATGAGTACTCAAATGAAATAAATTTAAATTAACTTACCCCATTCGAATGGTTGCCAAACATGCACATCTCCACGCGGTTCAGTAACCGCATATATGCGATCAAGGGTAAGGCGTTCCGAGTTTTCGCGGGTGCCGACGGCATCCACATATTTCGATGGTCGCAAGTCCGTGTGAGGCAAGATGGTCCAGACCATCTCAAGCGGCCACCGAACGATGGCAATTAGCTTCTCGAACACGGCAATGGCATCGTAACACCATTCCTCGCAGCACATAAATGGCCTTCTTGTGAGTTCAATCTTCAGCAGACTTAGTACTGCACCATTGAATTTGAAATTGAATGGGTGCTTCGACTGCCATCCATCACTGTAAGGAGTTATGCCGACATCCTCCAGAGATGGCATCGTTAACCTCAGTGACCTGTAGACGTTAGTCAGAGTCAAATTTCTTGGGTGTTCCCCATTGATCATCATCAACCACTCTCCGTTGCCGCCGACCCAGAATTGTACGCCTTCAAATCCTTCCTGGCCTTCCTCCTTCAAACGCACCAATGCTGGTGTCATGTTCTTGTCCAGAAGCATAAGTCTACCACCAATGATCTGCGATAAGCCATAGATATATAGTCACACAAGAAACTCTAGAAAATAATATTCATAGACTGCATGCAAACCATAAAACAACACCTAAATGTGGTGATGAATTACTTAAAATAGATGTGTAAGTGCGCATAGATAAGTAAAAGAAAATAATACATGTTACCAAGGAACTGCAAAGACAAAATTAAAATTTATATTTGTGTACACATTGACATAGATGTAAGATCAGATTCACATGGATATAAGTAAAGATCTAAAGAACCGTGGTAAACAAGGTAGAACATCAAATAAAAAGAATATTTTCAAGAAGGCAGGACACAAAAAGATGCAAACAATCTAAAAAAAAGGATTACGAACTAACAACCTCTTCGCGGGAGCATGAGCTCTGCTCCATGTGTAGAAGGCCGGGCGTGCCAAACGGATGCTTCACATCCTCGCGAATTGCGGTTCGATAACCAACGATGGCACGAGAAAGGCTACCGGCGGTGATGATGTCCATTTCGGAGGTGATCATCTGCACGGTCGAGCCGGTGAGATTCTCCCATCCGAACTCCTGCCAATCCCCGGAGGAAGATCTTTTTTTTTTAAAGGACCAGGAGGAAGAAGATCGAGCAGTTACGGTAGCGAGATAAACGAGCGGTGAGGTTAAACAAATGGGTCGTGGCTGAGCGGATCTTGTCCGCGCACACTAAACGTCGGCTTAATCGTGAGCCGTAGGATCTAAACCGTCATCATGACGATGCTTCCTTGCTGTCGAAGCCTTGCCGTAGTCTCTGCACCCAGACCAGATGTGACCAGACCAAACGTCTTTCAAGCATTTTAATAGGTTTTCATGCATTTAATTCATTTTCTGGCCTTTTTGTAGCAATAAAAAAACTGACATACCTAAACATGTCAAAAAAATCTCAAACTTTGAATTTTGTCGATTGCTATCTAGTTTTGCTCATTTAAATGAACTTTAGCCGATTTACGAAAAGTAGGTCAAATTTGAACTACAAGTATGTCATAGTTTTATGTAATTAATTCGAAAAAATAAGTTCGGGGTTCCCAAGTAGTGATTGTATCACAAAGTCCTCGAAATTTAACGAAGATTCGAAACCTGCACATGATTAACCATGCTTGCAAATTTTACCCTGTTTTGAAAACATTCAAATTCAATTTACAAAGTTGAAAAAAATGAAATCAATTCTCAGGTAGTACCCTTATGTCCTCTGGATTCCGAGTATAAAAAATTAAATTAGAAAATGACAAGATCATAACACAACACTTCAAACATAGCACATTTGACAAAGAAGATTTAAGAGGTTCAAGCCCAACTGCCTTGGAAGAACACCATATCCATGTCAAAGTTCATTATAATGAGCTGAAATTTGGTACACTGGTGCATGCTGGCATGGGAACATAAGTGAACGACTCATTTTTTTTTTAAAAAAATTTTGAATTTGTAAGCGTCTAATTTGCGTTTTTTTGTGTGAACCAAGTACCAAAAATAAGGTGCAAAATAGCATGAACACAATTTCCACGGAATTAGGGACATATGTTATGTGTAATACCGAAGTACTTTCAATTTTGTCGCTGGCTATCTAGTTTTGCTCATTTAAATGAAATTTATCCGATTTACGAAATGTAGGTCAAATTTGAAATGCAAGTATGATATAGTTTGCTTTAATTAATTTGAAAAATACTTTTGGGGTTCCCAAGTAGTGATTATATCACAAATTTCTCGAAATTTATCGAAGATTCGACACCTGCACCTGAATCACCATGCGTGCAAATTTTACCCAGTTTTGAAAAATTCAAATTAAATGTAGAAAGTTCAAAAAAATGAAAACAATTCTCAGGTAGTACCCTTATGTCCTCTGGATTCCAAGTATAAAAAATTAAATTAGAAAATGACAAGATCATAACACAACACTTCAAACATAGCACATTCGACAAACAAGATTTAAGAGCTTCAAGCCCAACTGCCTTGGAAGAATATCATATCCATGTCAAAGTTCATTATAATGAGCTGAAATTTGGTACACTGGTGCATCCTGGCATGGGAACATAAGTGAACGACTCATTTAAAAAAAATTGAATTTTGTTTTTGAATTTGTAAGCGTCTAATTTGAGTTTTTTTGTGAACCAAGTACCAAAAATAAGGCGCAAAATTGCATGAACACAATTTCCACGGAATTAGGGACATATGTTATGTGTAATACCGAAGTACTTTGAATTTTGTTGATTGCTATCTAGTTTTGCTCATATAAATGAACTTTAGTCGATCTACGAAAAGTAGATCAAATTTGAACTACAAGTATGACATAGTTTGCTTTAATTAATTTGAAAAAATAATTTTGGGGTTCCCATGTAGTGATTGTATCACAAATTCCTCGAAATTTATCGAAGATTCGACACCTGCACGTGAATCACCATGCGTGCGAATTTTACCATGTCTTGAAAATTTCAAATTAAATGTAGAAAGTTCCAAAAACTGAAAACAATTCTCTGGTAGTACCCTTATGTCCTCTGGATTCCGAGTATAAAAAATTAAATTAGAAAATGACAAGATCATAACACAACACTTCAAACATAGCACATTCGACAAACAAGATTTAAGAGCTTCAAGCCCAACTGCCTTGGAAGAACATCATATCCATGTCAAAGTTCATTATAATGAGATGAAATTTGGTACACTGGTGCATCCTGGCATGGGAACATAGGTGAACGACTCATTTAAAAAAAATGTATTTTGGTTTTGAATTTGTAAGCGTCTAATTTGAGTTTTTTTGTCAACCAAGTACCAAAAATAAGGTGCAAAATAACATGAACACAATTTCCACGGAATTAGGGACAGATGTTATGTGTAATACCGAAGTACTTTGAATTTTGTCGATTGCTATCTCGTTTTGCTCATTTAAATGAACTTTAGCCGATTTACGAAAAGTAGGTCAAATTTGAACTACAAGTATGACATAGTTTGCTTTAATTAATTTGAAAAAATAATTTTGTTGTTCCCAAGTAGTGATTGTATCACAAATTTCTCGAAATTTATCGAAGATTCGACACCTGCACGTGAATCACCATGCGTGCGAATTTTACCATGTTTTGAAAAATTCAAATTAAATGTAGAAAGTTCCAAAAACTGAAAACAATTCTCTGGTAGTACCCTTATGTCCTCTTTATTCCGAGTATAAAAAATTAAATTAGAAAATGACAAGATCATAACACAACACTTCAAACATAGCACATTCGACAAACAAGATTTAAGAGCTTCAAGCCCAACTGCCTTGGAAGAACATCATATCCATGTCAAAGTTCATTATAATGAGATGAAATTTGGTACACTGGTGCATCCTGGCATGGGAACATTGGTGAACGACTCATTTAAAAAAAATGTATTTTGGTTTTGAATTTGTAAGCGTCTAATTTGAGTTTTTTTGTCGACCAAGTACCAAAAATAAGGTGCAAAATAACATGAACACAATTTCCACGGAATTAGGGACAGATGTTATGTGTAATACCGAAGTACTTTGAATTTTGTCGATTGCTATCTCGTTTTGCTCATTTAAATGAACTTTAGCCGATTTACGAAAAGTAGGTCAAATTTGAACTACAAGTATGACATAGTTTGCTTTAATTAATTTGAAAAAATAATTTTGGGGTTCCCAAGTAGTGATTGTATCACAAATTTCTCGAAATTTATCGAAGATTCGACACCTGCACGTGAATCACCATGCGTGCAAATTTTACCCTGTTTTGAAAAATTCATATTAAATGTAGAAAGTTCAAAAAAATGAAAACAATTCTTAGTTAGTACCCTTATGTCCTCTGGATTTCGAGTATAAAAAATTAAATTAGAAAATGACAAGATCATAACACAACACTTCAAACATAGCACATTCGACAAACAAGATTTAAGAGCTTCAAGCCCAACTGCCTTGGAAGTACACCATATCCATGTCAAAGTTCATTATAATGAGCTGAAATTTGGTACACTGGTGCATCCTGGCATGGGAACATAGGTGAACGACTCATTTAAAAAAAATGAATTTTGTTTTTGAATTTGCAAGCGTCTAATTTGAGTTTTTTTGTCAACCAAGTACCAAAAATAAGGTGCAAAATAGCATGAACACAATTTCCACGGAATTAGGGACATATGTTATGTGTAATACCGAAGTACTTTGAATTTTGTCGATTGCTATCTAGTTTTGCTCATGTAAATGAACTTTAGCCGATTTTTGAAAAGTAGGTCAAATTTGAACTACAAGTATGACATAGTTTGCTTTAATTAATTTGAAAAAATAATTTTGGGGTTCCCAAGTAGTGATTGTATCACAAATTCCTCGAAATTTATCGAAGATTCGACACCTGCACGTGAATCACCATGCGTGCAAATTTACCCTATTTTGAAAAATTCAAATTAAATGTAGAAAGTTCAAAAAAATGAAAACAATTCTCAGGTTGTACCCTTATGTCCTCTAGATTCCGAGTATAAAAAATTAAATTAGAAAATGACAAGATCATAACACAACACTTCAAACATAGCACATTCGAAAAACAAGATTTAACAGCTTCAAGCCCAACAGCCTTGGAAGAACACCATATCCGTGTCAAAGTTCATTATAATGAGCTGAAATTTGGTACACTCGTGCATCCTGGTATGGGAACATAGGTGAACGACTCATTTAAAAAAAATTGAATTTTGTTATTGAATTTGTAAGCGTCTAATTTCAGTTTTTTTGTGAACCAAGTACCAAAAATAAGGTGCAAAATAGCATGAACACAATTTCCACGGAATTAGGGAGATATGTTATGTGTAATACCGAAGTACTTTGAATTTTGTCGATTGCTATCTAGTTTTGCTCATTTAAATGAAATTTAGCCGATTTACGAAAAGTAGGTCAAATTTGAACTACAAGTATGACATAGTTTGCTTTAATTAATTTGAAAAAATAATTTTGGGGTTCCCAAGTAGTGATTGTATCACAAATTCCTCGAAATTTATCGAAGATTCGACACCTGCACGTGAATCACCATGCGTGCGAATTTTACCCTGTTTTGAAAAATTCAAATTAAATGTAGAAAGTTCCAAAAAATGAAAACAATTCTCTGGTAGTACCCTTATGTCCTCTGGATTCCGAGTATAAAAAATTAAATTAGAAAATGACAAGATCATCACACAACACTTCAAACATAGCACATTCGACCAAACAAGATTTAAGAGCTTCAAGCCCAACTGCCTTGGAAGAACATCATATCCATGTCAAAGTTCATTATAATGAGATGAAATTTGGAACACTGGTGCATCCTGGCATGGGAACATAAGTGAACGACTCATTTAAAAAAAATGTATTTTGGTTTTGAATTTGTAAGCGTCTAATTTGAGTTTTTTTGTCAACCAAGTACCAAAAATAAGGTGCAAAATAGCAAGAACACAATTTCCACGGAATTAGGGACATATGTTATGTGTAATACCGAAGTACTTTGAATTTTGTCGATTGCTATCTAGTTTTGCTCATTTAAATGAACTTTAGTCGATTTACGAAAAGTAGTTCAAATTTGAACTACAAGTATGACATAGTTTGCTTTAATTAATTTGAAAAAATAATTTTGGGGTTCCCAAGTAGTGATTGTATCACAAATTCCTCGAAATTTATTGAAGATTCGACACCTGCACGTGAATCACCATGCATGCAAATTTTACCCTGTTTTGAAAAATTCATATTAAATGTAGAAAGTTCAAAAAAATGAAAACAATTCTCAGGTAGTACCCTTATGTCCTCTGGATTTCGAGTATAAAAAATTAAATTAGAAAATGACAAGATCATAACACAACACTTCAAACATAGCACATTCGACAAACAAGATTTAAGAGCTTCAAGCCCAACTGCCTTGGAAGTACACCATATCCATGTCAAAGTTCATTATAATGAGCTGAAATTTGGTACACTGGTGCATCCTGGCATGGGAACATTGGTGAACGACTCATTTAAAAAAAATGAATTTTGTTTTTAAATTTGTAAGCGTCTAATTTGAGTTTTTTTGTCAACCAAGTACCAAAAATAAGGTGCAAAATAGTATGAACACAATTTCCACGGAATTAGGGACATATGTTATGTGTAATACCGAAGTACTTTGAATTTTGTCGATTGCTATCTAGTTTTGCTCATTTAAATGAAGTTTAGCCGATTTACGAAAAGTATGTCAAATTTGAACTACAAGTATGACATAGTTTGCTTTAATTAATTTGAAAAAAGAATTTTGGGGTTCCCAAGTAGTGATTGTATCACAAATTCCTCAAAATTTATCGAAGATTCGACACCTGCACGTGAATCACCATGCATGCAAATTTTACCCTGTTTTGAAAAATTCATATTAAATGTAGAAAGTTCAAAAAAATGAAAACAATTCTCAGGTAGTACCCTTATGTCCTCTTGATTTCGAGTATGAAAAATTAAATTAGAAAATGACAAGATCATAACACAACACTTCAAACATAGCACATTCGAAAAACAAGATTTAAGAGCTTCAAGCCCAACAGCCTTGGAAGAACACCATATCCGTGTCAAAGTTCATTACAATGAGCTGAAATTTGGTACACTGGTGCATCCTGGCATGGGAACATAGGTGAACGACTCATTTAAAAAAAATGAATTTTGTTATTGAATTTGTAAGCGTCTAATTTCAGTTTTTTTGTGAACCAAGTACCAAAAATAAGGTGCAAAATAGCATGAACACAATTTCCACGGAATTAGGGACATATGTTATGTGTAATACTGAAGTACTTTGAATTTTGTCGATTGCTATCTAGTTTTGCTCATTTAAATGAACTTTAGCCGATTTATGAAAATTAGGTCAAATTTGAACTACAAATATGACATAGTTTGCTTTAATTAATTTGAAAAAATAATTTTGGGGTTCCCAAGTAGTGATTGTATCACAAATTCCTCAAAATTTATCGAAGATTCGACCCCTGCACGTGAATCACCATGCGTGCAAATTTTACCCTGTTTTAAAAAATTCAAATTAAATTTAGAAAGTTCAAAAAAATGAAAACAATTCTCTGGTAGTACCCTTATGTCCTCTGGATTCCGAGTATAAAAATTAAATTAGAAAATGACAAGATCATAACACAACACTTCAAACATAGCACATTCGACAAACAAGATTTAAGAGCTTCAAGCCCAACTGCCTTGGAAGAACACCATATCCATGTCAAAGTTTATTATAATAAGCTAAAATTTGGTACACTGGTGCATCCTGGCATGGGAACATAAGTGAATGACTCAAAAAAAAATTTGTTTTTGAATTTGTAAGCGTCTAATTTCAGTTTTTTTGTGAACCAAGTACCAAAAATAAGGTGCAAAATAGCATGAACACAATTGTTTTTGAATTTGTAAGCGTCTAATTTCAGTGTTTTTGTGAACCAAGTACCAAAAAGAAGGTGCAAAATAGCATGAACACAATTTCCACGGAATTAGGGACATATATTATGTGTAATACCAAAGTAATTTGAATTTTGTCGATTGCTATCTAGTTTTGCTCATTTAAATGAACTTTAGCCGACTTACGAAAAGTAGGTCATATTTGAACTACAAGTATGTCATAGTTTTATGTAATTAATTCGAAAAAATAAGTTCGGGGTTCCCAAGTAGTGATTTTATCACAAAGTCCTCGAAATTTATCGAAGATTCGACACCTGCACATGATTAACCATGCCTGCAAATTTTACCCTGTTTTGAAAAAATCAAATTAAATTTAGAAAGTTCAAAAAAATGAAATCAATTCTCAGGTAGTACCATTTTGTCCTCTGGATTCCGAGTATAAAAAATGAAATTAGAAAATGACAAGATCATAACACAACGCTTCAAACAGAGCACATTCGACAAAGAAGATTCAAATGCTTCAAGCCCAACAGGCTTGGAAGAACACCATATCCATGTCAAACTTCATAATAATGAGCTAAAATTCGGTACACTAGTGCATCGTGGCATGGGAACATGAGTTGCTACATGGTTCATACGAGTTCAAAATATTTTTATATGAAATTTGGCACTTTTTATGCATTAAATTAATTTTCTGGACATTTTCTTGCAAGAATTTGATTGACACACATATAATTGTCATCATAAATATGTAAATCTACAGTCCGCGATCGAAGTATTCAATACTAGGAAAGTTCCGATCCCATGGGTAGCTCATCCTGGCGAGATTATGGTTACTAGTTTTAGGGGAACGGGGGTAGCGAGAGTAGATTGGTTTGGTCAAAAAAAATGGAGGGAACGAAAAAATTTGACGGAAAGGAGGGAACGAATATTTGGAGGGAAAAAGAAAAGGTACATATACGTATTCAAGGAAAAGGAGGGAACGGTTCGATCGAATCATTCATGATCAGGGTAGTGGCGGGATTTCTGGTTTCTATTTAAACCCTGACCTCTCCTCCCTCCAAGATCTCGGGTCCAGCATCGTCATCGTCATTGCATCTTGTACCCGACGTCTTCCTTCAACTATCTCGTCCACCTCTCGCCTATGTCTTCTCACTGACCCCGGTACTTCTCTTAACAGATCTTCCCAACTCGCGGTGCGACGAGAGTTCATCGATGGCTATGAGCAACAATTGGGTAACAAATTATACACCAATCTCATTTCATTAATTATTATCAGACGTCGTATCTTGGGTACTGATATTTTTCTTATGAGTTCGTAGTGTGGTTACTGCTTTGACGATAAGGGCTTGTGCGATGGCAACAATATGAAGAAATCCTTTTTCGTTCTTACCCTAGACGTCGATTGTGGTGAAAAGACGGTAATATACTAATCTGTCATTATTATTATTTTGCGTATAATCCGTCGTTATATTTGTTGTAGTGATCCAATAGATTTGTCGATCTTACGTATTTACGTTAGTGTACTCATGGGTTTCATTTCTTTTACTTCTTATAGTACGTCCCGTGCCACATAAGAGCTCATTTCCTTGAGAAGTTTGGCGTAGCCACTACCCACAACACAGAATTCAGGGCTAAACTTACTACTGAAGAGGGATTCAAGTACAAAGTAAGGGTTACAAACCTAGACAACACAACTTTTTTTCATGGCAAAGTGTGGCAAGAATTTATTAGAATGTACCAAATCGGATTTGGAGTTGAGCTTGTCTTATCTGATCTGGACGAGGAAGGTGATTCAATCCCCGTCACCTCAGCCCATGAGCCGATGTACTATCAATGTACGTAACTGCATATGCAAATATTTCAATTATATTTTACCTCAACTAGGTACAAATTATAATGTAATTATTTCTACAAGTAGCAGCATACTATACACTGCCAATAGAGAAACGTGAGATAGTTGACTCCTTTAATAAAACTTCGGGAACCATTATTAACTGGAGGATGATGGCGTCAGTGATTGAACATGTTAAGATTCTTGAACATTACGTTGCTCACCATGATGCTAGCGACTATGATGCTGCTGCATGCACCCTTCTCCTGCACACCTTGAACTGGACAAACCGTGTGAAGAGCGAACTGGTAAGCAGTACATATCGATGTTTTTTGTTGCATCTATAACTTCTGTGCTAGCATAAGTATATCAAATTTTGATAAGAAATGTCATATCTTTTTGTGCAACAGAAAATTCCTCGTCGTATGGTCCGTGATGGGATGCACGACTCTGCTAATATTACCATAGTGTGTCATCCATACAGTAAAGTCCAGACCACCTACGCCATTTCTCCTGATGATGGTCGCCTTCTTGTTAATGGGTGGAAGGAGTTTATGGAAAAGGAAGACAATTTAAGAATTGGACACACAATGCTCTTCATGCTCTACCATGGAAAGAAAGGCCTTTTCCTTTTTGCAGAGTACATTCGTCGTCTGGATGTGGAGTAGTGCTTCAAGAAATGAAGATAATAAGCTAAAATGGTAGACATATTTGGCTTTTCCAAATATCAGTAATTGATTATTGTATGCATTTAGCGATGTTAATTGGTGAACATGCTGAGCTAAGATTATTGTATGCTTTTAGCTCACTACTTGATTTTAAAGTATGTAAGCATCATGTAGCTTCATTTATCAAGCAGAATCCACAAACATTGCATGATAAGTTTGATTTAACAATTTTTCATGCATTTAATTCATTTTCTGTTCTTTTTCTAGCAATAAAAATACTGACAAACCAAAACATGTCAGAAAAATCTCTAATTTTGCGCAAAACTGATCGGGGTAGTCGAGTTGTCACGTCAATTGCGCATTATCAATGCCCTTTATCAATTCACCCCCTCTGCCGCTTCACGCCACGTAATGTACTTCATTGCTAATCCAAACTCCGTCACACCGCCGTCTCCGTAGACCAGTCGTATCGCCGGCGCATCTACTCGTCGTTGCCGGAAACTCATTGTCCCTCTCTCGCCTCGTCAACTACTTTGAGGCGGCGCATTGATCCGCCACGCGACGCTTAGAGGAAAACCGACGATTGCGGCCTCCGACCAGGTAAGATTTATTTCCGTGACCTGATCCCTAACCACCGATTTACCTCAGATCTGGAAATCTGACATGAACTATGTCGGATTGCAGTGTCCTACTTGTTTTGACATGAGGGGATTGTGCGGCAATCCAGACATGAAGAAGAAGTTCTTTGTTCTGACCCTTCAAGAGGGATTTGAGGACAAAACGGTATAAACAAGTCTGTTGCAATGTCTTATAGATTTGTTGCGCCATATGTGCTACCAGAACTAAGAATATGTTCAGCAATTGGTATTTTTGCATGCAATTAGTACCTAGTTGTGTCAAGTCATGTTTGGTTCTATTTTTTCAGGTTATACCTTGCTACGGCTGAGTTTCTTTTCTTCAGAAGTAATATATCACCGAGTATCAACTTTTCCACTTCCAAGCGACTCTCTTTACCAATGAGGGATTCTCATTCCATGTTTTATGTACCAACAAAATGGGTTTCACCTTCGTTACCGGGAGTGTGTGGAAAGATTTTTGTAGAATCTAGCTACTCTTTTGAAGTTTGACAGGATCTGAGTTTTTTTATTAGCAAACATGGTGATCCTCGTGTTAAACCCAAAAACCCACCAATCACACATCCAGGTAAGTTCAAAGGTGGATTTATCTTCTGTTATGCTGCATTTTGTAATCAGGTAGTATGAGTAGTGCGCTGATCATTTATTATTATTTACTAAACTTTAATCTTACAGCGTACCTTGATTTGTCCCCCCAAAAACGCCAACTTGTGGACTTTATGGATTCCACTGATGGATCCAAGATCAACTGGAGGATGATGGAGACAGTAGTACTAAATGTGCAACATCTTGACCACCTTGTCGATTATCATGATGGTGGAGAGTATGCAGAAGGAAGGACTGTCGCATGTTTGCATAACCTTAACTTCACAAACAACATGCACTTGGTAAAACACTTGTAACATGTTATTTCCTTAGTAAATATGTAGTGTTTACAACAACATGTATGACACTTGTTGAAGTATGTTGCAGTGATTGTGAGTACCTAACGTCTGTCAATATGGAACAGAAAATCCCAAGTCGGTTTGTTCCGCAACAGCTCGAAGAATTCGGTTTCATCACCATTGTGAGACATCCGAACACTGTGGTTAAGGCGACATACAACATCTCTACTTCAGATGGTCGTGTTTCTGTTGGTGGTTGGAAGGAGTTCATGAAGAAAGAAAATGTGTTGCAGTTGGGCGACAAGGTGCTGCTCTTGCTTTACAGTGGTAACCAAGGGCTTTTCATGTTTGTGACCGATGTTCCGTACATTGATCCATACTAGTGTCGTACAAGACTGATAGTAGTAGTTGTATCTCTTATTTAGTACTGCCCAGTATGTAATTATAGTAGTCAGAATTGTAGTTCGTTAAACTCTCGCAATAAAGTTTTTCAAAAAAAGAAAGTTTCAAAAAAAGTTTTACATGTTTGCAAACAGACAATGTGGATAGCCCCATGTTTACAAGTCAGAGTTGGACGTTTTGCTACCTAGTTTAGTAGATTCTACTGGCTTTTGACATGGGCCTCTACTCATGCATTACCCTCGGCGCGGAGATGCTCGACTTCTTTCTTCAGGTTCTCGATTACAATGCTTGATCTTGCATTGTCATCTTTCAACTTCTTTAGTTCTCCCTGAGCCGTCAGTTTAGCCTCTTGGGTGGCGATGGCATATTTGAGTTGTTCGTGGCGTTCATCTATGGCCTTGATTTTCTCACGAATAAGGTCTTCATTCTTCATCTCGAGGTTCTTCTTCTCTACCAGAAGCTCCTTGATCAGGCCTATCGCCTTGTTGTTCGATTCAGAACTCATATTTTTTACCCTGTACAAGGTTGCTATCTCATTCTGAAGTTTGTTGCGGTCCGCACGAAGATTTGCTGCTTCAGTCGCAATTTTTTGAGACGCCGTCCTCTGCAGCTCCAAATCTTCACCGAGCCGTGCACACTCTTTTTTCAGCAGCTTGATATTGTTTACAAGGGTGGCACACCAGTCATTTGTCTGAGCCTCCTTCAGTTCGATCCTAGTCCTGGCTTCGTGCAGGCAGTTATTAATTTGTAGTGAGACTAATCTGAAATTGAGGAATAGAATCAAAAAGTGGAAAGTTCATACCTCACTCTGTCGGAGAGCATGGACGAGGTTATCGAATGATTCTTTCTCTCCCGCTACGACATTCCTTGAGTTTGATGGATTGCCGATGGAAGAGCCGCTCGCTCTGAGATATGTACAAACTATGCTTCATTTTATCTTAAAAATAATAATGCTTCATGGATTTTAAAACATACCGGTTCTCACTCAGATTTAGCAGGGTTTTCGCCTCCGTCATATGACAGTCTTGTTCGTCTCCATCTATTTGAGCCACTATCTTCTTACGGCGTGTTGCCTCGCGGGCCTCGTCAGCCCTCGTCGCAGCTACCTGTTTCTTCCAACTTGGAGCTCCACGACGCATCGACATGGCTGGGGTGGTATGCGGAGTGGGGATTTCTCCGCCGACTGGTCGCGACTGGGGAAGAAGGTGAATAGTGGAGTGACCGAGACTTCTACTGCCTTTGGTACTTTAATACGTGGCAACCGTCTCCTCGCATTCACCGAGAAATCTGGTCCGTCCATTTAGAATCTACGAACGGACAGATGGAATCACCTTAGTCCTCGTCTACCTCGCCCTCTTCCCCAGTTCAGCCATTCCCAAAAAACCCCAGGCCACCTACTCGACCTACGGCGGCGGACACTAGCGCCTTCCTCACCGACAACCTCCCCGTTCTCCGCAAAGCCGTAACGTCGTCCACAGATCGACATCCCTTCCTTAACCCCTGACTGGTAAGCAGAAGCGATTACATTCCTTTGCCTCCACATTTTGGTGTACCTAAATCTTGGTCAAAACCCGTAGTTTCGTCGTCCGAAACCACGCCTAGCTAAGACGTAGGTTAGATCCCTGAGAATGTCGTATGGTTGCAATCCCCCACCATCACACGGAAATGGCCATTAATGAATAAGTGAATATTTGAGACTAGGCTGGTATTTTCCCCACCTCTCAACAAGAAAAAAAACTTTAAATTGACCTCCTCTCATAATGTTTTTTACCTAACATATTTGCTTTGTTTTTGCATTTTTCATGTTTTACATAGATGGACAACAATGAATGTGTTGTTTGTGGACAGAGTGCCGAGTTCTGCCGTCGATATGATCGTCAAGAAGTTTCATGTCATATAAAGATGATAAAGGATTTTGATTGCTACGCGGTAAATTATTTTTAAAGTACTTGTCATAGACTGTTCTGCAAATAGTAGTAGCCTATTATGTGTTTAAATTCTCTGTGAAATGCAGATTATCCATTGTTATATGAAAGATCGCATAAATGCTCTGTCCGAGAACTGGTTGGTTGCTGAGGCTTCAGGAAATCTTTTGTATGATCTGTATATTCGGAAGACTGAATTGAGATCTTTTTTGTGTGGCCCCTATTGGCACTCTCTTATGCGTCAGCGCGATGTCATGATGGGCGATATCCTGACCATTGAACTATTTGATGATGATTTGCAATTTGAGGATGATGAACCTGACAGGAACTTGGCTCAGGTTTTTATCATAGTCTCAGATGCGAATCAGGAACTGAAACCTCATGTGCACATACATGGTACAAAAAATATTCTTTCATTTTGTACATGAATAAGATATTCTACATTTTTAACCCTTCACACCAAATTCATATTTATACCCCTTTCTAAATTACCCTCTGTTTGAAGTTCCATCAAGCATTAGAGGAACTCTTCACAAGACCATTTTCTCAGACATTTCCCTCGTAAGGATGGACAACATGGCTAAATTACTGTGGGAGATCTATAAAAGAGTTCACGTGGTCTCTTACGATGAGTTCTACCATGTTCTGGACCTTCAGTTCTTTGTACACAGGATGACCAATGAGGATTTCTTTCAAGGATCCCTGGTACACTCCATTGTCTTAATACTGTACATATGTTCCTTTACTTCGAAGTATTTCATTTGTCCACTAGGTTGTTGATTTTGCCTATTTAATGATCATATTTCTCTGTTTATCATTTTTTAGACTATCCCAAAGAGGTCTCTTCTTGGATATAAGATTCCTTCAAAGGGAAAAGTTCTCTATTGGCATAGTTCGTTGGATGTACCACGAGAAGGCCTATATTCAGAAGTAAATGGCAAAGATTATGAATTCTGGGATGGGTTTATGGGATTCTGCGACGACAAAGGAATTGTTCGTACATCTCTCCTTCTTGTGAAAATCGAGCCTACAGAATTCAGATTAGTCCTTGAAATTGAGAATATGGGGTTTTGAGTATAGCAATCGTGTAGTTAAAGACTATAAGCAATGTATCTAGACTATGTGTACTGTTGTTGCCCTGAACTGATGCCGAAGCCTGTTACTGTGCAATTACATGATGTTAACCTTTTAAGTACTGTCTTCTGAATCCTCACTGATTCACTATCGGTAGGATGAGTGGAAACTTTTGTAATGGTAATGTGAACCAGCTAGATCATCTGCAGTTCTATTATGATGCTAATGTGGAACCTTTGATAATTGTAGTAACATAACAATGTTTGGAATATTAAGTGGAGGCACAATTTTTCGCTCAAAATTTGTCATGTGTTGATGTTTTGGAATGCAAACTAACTTAAATTGTCGCCTGAAATAGTGCAAACAGCAAATGCACACTAGGCCTAAATTCAGTACAACCTAATAGATACCAGCACCGCGTAAAACGTATCATTAACATTACCTTGACAAAGCGGTAGCGCGTCTTTATTTTTGTTCACAAGGTCGCGGGTTCAAAACGCATGTAACCATTTTTTTCCCATTTTACTTAATTATCTCACAATTCGGTCCCAATGAATCGATGACAACCAGAGTGACGCCCTAAATCCATCACCATGAGTGATCCGTGACAAATTTAGTGACACGAAAGTTGGTCGTCATGCATTAACAGTAATGCGTGACAAAGATGAAAAATTCGTCACCTATTATGATTAAAAATCCATCACCATGAGTGATCCGTGACAAATTTAGTGACACAAAAGTTGGTCGTCATGCATTAACAGTAATGCGTGACAAAGATGAAAAATTCGTCACCTATTATGGATAATCAGTGACAAATTCGATGTCGTCAACAGGTGTGTCGTCACAAAAGGTCGATTCGGTTGTAGTGCGTCATACGACAGTATGCGGGGGTCCGGATAACCAGATCAAATCTTTCCACTATGTCCACCCTAGTATCGGGCCTCCCGGTTGGTTTGTTCTCCTCGGCACCGTGTGCTCCACTAGACCCCTGGTCTCTCTTAGGACGCCACACCGCCACGTCAGGAGACCCGCCGTAATCGTTCCGGCGCGAGTCCCGCATGTGTATTGCCTCATCCAGACGACAACCCGGCTTCAGGGGCCCAGCCCCTATAGAAAGTATGAGAGCCCCAATACTAAAACAGACAAGCTTCCGGCTAAGCCCTACCCATATAAGGTAATGTGGTTGCACGGGTTAATTGTTCAAAACATCTCCACCTCCGACTGTTCCCAACAGCTCGGGTTTTCGAAAACACCTCCGATTTCTCCCAGCAACTCGGGTTTTATAAAACACTTTCTCGCCGATTGCTCCCAGCAACTCGGGTTTTTCCTCCGAAAACATTTTATCAAATCCAGGCTCCCATCCTAAGATTTTGAGGAAAGAATATAAGGATATACTACTAGAAAATATGATTTTGTTTATAGAGCCTTCAACAACAAGGCTCCTAAAGTGAATACTTATTTTTATAACACCTATTATAATCTAGTAGATAACTTTGGCCAAACAATATTTTGTAAAATAGATTTTGGGTGGCAAAATACCACAAAAGAAGTAAAGCATGGATTATTTTATTTTGAAAACAAAACATGCTTTGTAAATACTAGGATTTATAGTGGTGAGGTGGCTTGCCTGGCTCAGCAATATGTCCATGGTCTTGATCTTGATGTTCCTCAGGTTCACTCCTCACGTCCAGTTCCTTACCGATCGTATCTAACGTCGCAAACAGGAAAATGAACAGCACTCAAAATACAAGACAATGCCACAAGGACATAACAAACAACAAGCATTGCGCAAGACGCTAAGCTAGCAAACCAAAGCAAGCAATTCACTTAGTGAAACAACAACAAGTAACAGGTCCATATAGCTAAGACAAAAAACAAACACACCTAAGAAAATATACACAACAACCCTAATTGTGAAATAGGTAGTTTGACTACACACTAAGGTAAAACTCTCCTTAGGGTGACTAGGTCATTAAACATGGAGTGCTACACTAGTTCAGGAAATACTTCAGACAAAAGTATCTTATTAGTTTCAAGAAGTACTTCAGACAAAAGTATCTTATTAGTAAGCATTATCACTAGCATTAAGCACACTCACATGCAAGCATGTTACTAGCTCTAGGAACACATACTGATAAGTAGTTAATCAACCAATAAAGTTTAACACAACTGCTCACACAAGTTGTTGATAAAAAGCAAAAAGGATGCAGGTGAGTTATTTAATAGAACACCACAAAGGAGCATGTTGACAACAATTTAAAGTATTTAAAGCATGCAGCAAGCATCACAAAACACAAACAACTACTGGATAAAATCTAACACAAATCAACAACCACATGCATAGCACACAAATACAATTGGTGTAACTACTAGGGAACAAGATAAATTATGTTAAATTCAAAGGTGAATTGCACCACAATACTTTTAGGAGGTCATTAAGGTTATTAGAGGTTAACTTAAGGTTCTGGACTTATGATTGATTAAACAAATAAAACCCACATCAATTTAAACAAAACAGGGAAATAATTCAATTTAAAATCCTAGATGCATAAGTCCTGTTTTGGGAGATTAATTACCATGCTCAGAATATAGCTCCTAAAAATAAACCCTTCTACCACAGTAGACCTAGTAACTATAGGAAGCCAAGGAAATTGGATTTGCATCAAAAGCTACTGTTAACAGGGAACCAAAAATCATACAAATGCTACTTGTCGTGGGATTGTCACGACAGATGTTTCCGTGTGGAAACTTGAGTGTTGGGAAATAGCGACTTCTGACATTTGGAGCTTGTCTAGCGTGGCGTGGGGAAACAAGGGTTTGCCCAGGTTCGGCCCCTCTTCTTGAGGTAAAGACCTACTCCTGCTTTGCTCTATTGATATGGGGTTTCGAGGACTCGGCGCCTTAGCTTCCGGGTCTCGATTACAATCTCTCGATCTAGGTATTGCTGGGACTTTTCGACTTATCTCTCTAAGAACCAGGAGACTCCCTTATATAGGCGGCCGGGTCTCCTCGAAGTACAAACGGGGATCCGAATTACAATCGTACCCGGACTCTAATCTAAATCCTCTAAGGCTTCACCTTCCTTACCGGGACTCCGTTTTGCACCTGGACTCCGAGTCTTCGGGATCCTTCCTTGTACGCCAAGTTACACGTTGCGCACCGGCTTACGTGGAACTCGGCCCATCTCTTCTAAGCTAGTTCCGGCCCAGACTTTCTCCCAGGCCGGTTTGTCTTCAATGTCGGTGGGCCTACCGGGTTATGATCCCCCCAACACTACTGGTCTCAAAACCAAAAAGATTGTAGCTTCAGTTTTATTAATCTCCTGTGTCGGCCCAGTGGATTCTAGGGTGCGCAGAGCCCACTCGCCACGGCCCTCACACGCGCCGATGTCGACGAAACGACTAAGGACCAAGCAGAACGCTTGGGGAGACCCCCGAGGGGAGAGCCCCCTCGAGGGGACTTGAGGAGGCAGCGAAGGACCTGAAGGGGCTCCCCCTGAGGCTGCCCCCCTCCACAAGGCCTCCAGGGCCCTGTGGAGATACTTCGCTACGAAGCAACCGCTGCAGAGCGCACATGGCCTCTGCAGCAGCCGCAGAGTGACGCACGCGTCTGCGCGCGATGACGACGGCGCCGCAGTTGCCGTTCTGGTGATAAAAGGAGTCAACAAAGCTCTGTGTCCCCTGCGCCGCCAGCAAAGCTTTCCTCTTTGGTGATAAAGCAGATGGCCGGCGCAGCGCTCCAACGACGACGTCACCGTGGGCACCCCCACGATCTCTACAGTACCAGCTGCCGCTCTGCAAAGATGGCGGCCGCCCTGCCACGAAGACAGGCCTTACGACCATGGACCGAGTCCATGGGCAACCGAGCTGCAGTGCGTCTCGCTCCACCATTTCGTC
This sequence comes from Poa annua, assembly GCA_026929855.1. Lineage (NCBI taxonomy): Eukaryota > Viridiplantae > Streptophyta > Magnoliopsida > Poales > Poaceae > Poa > Poa annua. Next base: position 38,834,988 of record CM049436.1, read on the forward strand.
GCCATGTGGGAACCCTTTCACTGCGCAAGCCGCAGGGATGAGGCCCGGGGCGCCTATATAAGGAGCAGGAGCACCACCGTAGCGGAGGATCGATCATTCACCCATTGTCACCCTACAATCGCTTAGCCAAGCCCTGCGAGCCCGAGGAGGAAGAAGGCCCGAACCTTCCCCCTCCGAGCTCCGCACCGCCTCGCGAGGGCCCGCGGCAAGCTCTTTGTACTGTAGCCCCTACTGAGCAATACAGACAAGCAGGAGTAGCGGTTTTACCTCACCCTGAGGGCCATGAACCTAGGTACGGGCCTGAGTCCAACTCTGTCGTGCTGCCCCTCTACAGGCTCGACGAGCACCGTCGCCGTGCCGGTTAAGGGTTGTTGACCAACGTGTTCAGTCCCCTTCACGAACTTCTCCCCCGAGAGTGGTTATCCCTGTTCCGTGGGAATCACACCTCGACATTTGGCGCGCCAGGTAGGGGACTGAGGCGCGTTTTCAACCTCCAGCCGGCTTTCCGCCATGACGGACACCTGCACGACGCGTGCCAACAGGCGCGCAGCTGACAGGGCTCACACCGAGCCCGGCACAGCTCCCACCCGTGGCCGCCGCGGCCGCCCTCGCGCTGCCGAGCGTGCCAACACCGGCCCGCATGTGGAGGAGCCCGAGAGCGAAGAATACCATGACAGCGACCACCGCGACGACAGGGACGTCCCCCCGGAGCGCAACGACGATGCTGAGTCTTCGCATCCGTCACGGCGCCAAGGCGCGTCCTCTCAGGGACGCCCAGAGCCCACGCCGCACACCGCGCTCCTCATGGCCCAGGAGCTCCTGCGCTACCGGCCTAGCGCTGAGGCCCACGACCAGTGGTTGGACCGCCTCCACCACCTCGTCGACGTCGCCACCACGCGCCCCGCTCCGTCGCGCTCCATGGTCCAACACTCTGGCCGTGCGGGAACGGCTGCACCAGATGCGCCTCCGCCGCCGCCGGGACCGCCTCCAGCTGCCGCGCAGCGGGCTCCCTCTCATGCCTCCTCACCGCACGACTGCCAGATCGTGCAGCGCACTGCGCCTGACGCGCGTGTGGGCATGGAGCGCCGCAGGGACCTCCAGAATCGCCTCGTCGAGGAGCTCGGCCAGGCAGGGCAGCAGAACCGCAGGACTCTCCAGGGAGGAATCACCACGTACGCCTCCGGCTGCATGGCTTTCACCCGCGCTCTGCGTCGCGTGGTCTGGCCGCAGAAGTTCAGGCCGGCCCTCCCCAAGGGCTTCGATGGGTCAACCAACCCTCTCGAGTTCCTGGAGCTCTACACCACCTCCATCCAGGCTGCAGGGGGAGACGACAAGGTCATGGCAAACTGGTTCTCCCACGCACTCAGGGACTCCGCGCTGTCCTGGCTCCTCAACCTGCCTGAGGACTCCATCGACTCCTGGGAGGAGCTCTGCAGGCAGTTCGTCGCCAACTTCAAGGGCACGTACGAGCGCGCGCTCACCCACAACGACCTGCGCGCTGTGGTGCAGAGGAAGGATGAAACCCTCCGCAAGTACATCCAGCGCTTCAGCCAAGTGCGCAACAAGATCCCGAACATCCCCGACACCCAAGTCATCGCCGCCTTCAGAGAGGGCGTCACCAACCGCAGGATGCTCGAGAAGCTGGGCATTCACGACAAGCTCACCTCTGTAGTGAAGCTGTTCGACCTCGCTGACAAGTGCGCCAAGGCTGAAGAGGGACTCCTCTCCGTCAAGATGAGCCAGCGGGGGGACGACCAGGCTGAGGGATCCAAGAGCCACAAGAAGCGCGAAGAGACCAAGCGCAAGACCACCGCTGTCCTGGCGGCGGAGCCAGCCGCCAAGAACACCCGCAGAAACTCCCCTGAGCCTGGCGACAGAGAGGCGGACAACCGTCCGTTCTGCGTCTACCACAACAGGCGCGGCCACGCCACAGAGAACTGCTTCGACCTCAAGAGGCTGAGCAGGGAGCGCGAGCGAGAAGAAGGCAGCGGGAACCGCGGCAGAGGCCGCGGCTACCGCAGAGACGGCAGGGGCGGACGCAATGGCGGCTACCAGAGGCCGTCGGGCACTCAAGCCAACGCCGCCGAGAAGAACAACAACCTTCCTGACGAGGAAGACGGAGGCTACCAGGCCCCAAGGGGGGCTATGGCCTGCATCCTCGGCGGGGCTCAGGCGCCCAAGTCGAACAACCAGTTCAAGCAGTTCGCCCGCGAGCTCAATGCCGCGCTCCCGAGCACCGAGACCTCCAGGCCCCTCAAGTGGTCCCAGTACACCATCGCCTTCGACGCCAAGGACCACCCCAAGTCGACCAAGACTGTTGGAACCCTCCCCCTGGTCTGCTCCCCCACCATCAACAACATCACCGTCTCCAAGACGCTCATTGATGGGGGAGCCGGCCTGAACGTCATCTCTGTCGAGACCTTCGAGACGCTTCAAGTGCCTTACGAGTGGCTTATGCCCTCCAGGCCATTCACAGGGGTCACCAGTGGTTCCATCGAACCTCTAGGGCAGGTCCGGCTGGCCGTCACCTTCGGCACGCAGAAGAACTACCGCACTGAGCTGATCGACTTCGACGTCGCCCACATTGGCCTGCCGTATAACGCCATCCTCGGCTAGCCCGCCCTCGCGAAGTTCATGGCCGTCACGCATCACGCCTACAACAAGGTCAAGATCCCCGGCAGCGCTGGCACCATCGCCATCCATGGTCATATCCTGGATGCCACGCGCGCTGTCGAGAGCGCCTACAAGGCGGCTGCCATGGCGTTTCCGGCTGACGAGGACATGGAGCCTCTCGAGAGGCCCCAGAAGAAGAAACAAATTTTCTCTCAAGAGCAAGCTTCCACGAAGAGGGTGTCGCTGAGCGCCAGTGGCTCGGGGGCTGAGGCCTCAGGGGCTAGCGTCACCATAGGCGCTGCCCTGCCTCCCAAATAGGAAAGCGCGCTCGTCGCCTTCCTTCGGGCAAACTCTGACATGTAAGCATGGACTCCGTCAGATATGTCCGGCGTACCAAGGGAGGTGATCGAGCACCACTTAGCCGTGTGTCCAGACGCACACCCCGTCAAGCAAAAAGCACGCAAGCAAGCCCCCGAGAAGCAAGCATTCATTGTCAAGGAAGTAGAGAAGCTAAAAGCGGCAAATGTCGTCCGCGAAGTCGCGCACCCCACTTGGCTCTCCAACGGCGTGGTTGTCCCTAAACCCGCTGGAGGAGGCCGACTCTGCATCGACTACACGGACGTCAACAAGGCCTGCTCCAAGGATCCCTACCCCATGCCGAGGATAGACCAGATCGTGGACTCCACCGCCGGCTGCGACCTCCTTTGTTTTCTTGACGCCTTCTCTGGTTATCACCAGATCAAAATGGCTAAAGAGGACGAGGAGAAAACAGCATTCCTCACCCCCTGTGGTGTGTATTGCTACACTTGCATGCCTTTCGGCCTGAAGAACGCTGGCGCCACTTTCCAGAGGCTCATGAGGATAGCCTTGGAGGCACAGATGGGTAGAAACGCAGAGGCCTATGTCGACGACATCGTGGTCAAGTCTCGCGAGGGAGACACTCTGTTGAAGGATCTCGAGGAAACCTTCGTCAGCTTGCGCAAGGTGAACATCAAGCTGAACCCCGCCAAGTGCGTCTTCGGGGTGCCTTCAGGCAAACTCCTCGGATTCCTGGTGTCCCAACGCGGCATAGAAGCGAACCCTGACAAGATCAAGGCCATTGAAGGAATGCAGCCTCCTCGCCGGCTCAAGGACATGCAGCGCTTAGCGGGCTGCATGGCCAGCCTGGGCCGTTTCATCTCCAAGTTCGGCGAGAGAGCCCTGCCCTTCTTCAAGATCATGAAGAGATCCGGTACATTCAAGTGGACCCCTGAGGCGGACAAGGCTTTTGAGGACTTAAAGAGGTACCTGGCCAGCCCACCAGTCATGGTGGCCCCCAGGACAGGCGAACATCTGAAGCTGTACCTCTCAGCCACTCCTCAGACCGCAAGCGCCGTTCTGGTGGCCGAAAGGGAAGAGTCGGTCCTCCCCAAGAAGAGCACTGCCACTCCAAGTCCAAAGCCGCCCGACAAAGACCTCGCCAAAGGAGCAGTCTCCACAGACCCACTGCCAGGCCCACAGCCTCAAGTTGAGTCTGCTCCCAACACCCTTGCCGAGACCCCTCCACAGGCGGATCTCGACAAGGGTCCTGAAGAGCCTCCACAGAGGGCTGACGCTGCACCTCCACCGACAACCCTTGTCGAGCACCCCGTCTACTTTGTCAGCACAGTGATGCGGGACGCTCGGGAACGGTATCCAATGCAGCAGAAGCTCCTCGTCGCGCTCCTCATCGCCTCCAGGAAGCTGCGACACTACTTCCAGGGCCACCCCATCACGGTGGTCACTTCCTTCCCCCTGGAGCAGATCCTGCGCAATCCCAACGCCACAGACCGTGTCGCGGGGTGGAACATAGAGCTACAGCCATTCAACTTGCGCTTCGACACCACAAGAGTCATCAAGGGAAGAGCGCTGGCGGACTTTGTCGCCGAATGGACTGACCCAAGCCCTGAACAGCCTCGGGGAGAAGAGGCCGAGCCCTCTGGAGACACAATGCCCAGCCACTGGACCATGCACTTTGACGGAGCCTTCGCCTGCCGCAATGGCGGGGCAGGCGTCGTCTTGACCTCGCCCAAAGGCGACAAGCTCTACTACGCTGTCCAGCTGTGCTTCACAATCGACAAGATCTCCAACAACATCGCTGAATACGAGGGCCTCCTCGCCGGCCTAAGGGCCGCCATCGCTCTAGGCGTCAAGCACTTACTCGTCAAGGGCGACTCCCAGTTGCTTGTCAACTTCTCCAACAAAAGCTACACGCCTAAGGACGACCACATGGCCGCATACCTTGAAGAGGTCCGCAAGCTCGAGAAGCACTTCAGAGGCATGGAGCTCATGCACATCCCGAGGAAAGAGAACCAGGAGGCCGATGACATCGCCAAGCGAGCCTTGCGAAGGCAAGCCCAGCAGGCAGGCGTCTTTGAAGAACGCCTCACCAAGGCATCCATCAAGTAGCCTCAAGAGACTACAGCCGCAAGCACGGACGAAGCGCTCCCACCACCTCCTGAAGCTGGGGCACCCGACTGCGGTCCCCACACAGGGGAGCGCCTGTTGCTGACAGCGGCTCACCAAGAAATAGGCTGGATTGACGAGCTCAAAGACTACTTGGTGTGATGAGGACATCCCTAGTCCTTTACCATCTTCTCCTATTGATAATGTTGCTGTACAAGACAAAGCTAATGATGTGAGGATTGGACCAATGACAAGAGCTCGAACCAAGTTACTAGAGCAACAGGTGAACTCACTCTTAGTTGAATATAATGTTTGTGGCTATGAGAACTTTATACTGCCTAAATCCTTGCACTTGTGTATGATCAGGTTTGTTGATAACACAAACATTATTGGAGGAGAGGAGCAGCAAGGCATGGAGTACATAGATTATCACATGGAGAACAAGAAGGAACGCATGGAGGATAAAATTCAGAACATCTACTACAAGTGCTCGAGGGAGGAGAGGGAGGCAGGAGCACATCGAGAGAGGGAAGGGGATGGCGCACTACACCATGTGGGAAGCGCCAAGGAAGAGTCCTAGTCACACAAGGACCAGGACCTGCGAGTCCTTATGGCTGAACCCAACTCGGGTCAGTTTGTATCCCTAGTTTGAGTCCATAGAGTCCCAAACCGAGTTGGTTTAGGAGGTGGTGCGTATTGGGCTGCTGTGGCCGCACCCCTCCCCATATATACCCCTTGCTGCGAGTTAGTTAGGCAGACCACGTTTAAGACAAAACCCTAGATCGAATTGCTAAGCATTCATCTATCAGAATTCCTCTTTGCTGCGATCAGGAATTCACCCCTCTCATTTGTTGCGATCGAGAGGTTATTGTTACCCAAGTTTGAGTGTGATCTGTCGTTCCACTGGGAATTGGTAGATTGCAAAACCGCTTCGTGGTCGGCGGCTGCGTTGCACTAGCGTGGGGTGTTGCGAATATCCATTGGGTTGAAGAGCCGTTGCATTGGCAACGGGGGAACAGCCGGAGAGTTCGAGAGCATCCGCGAGTTATCTACATCATCCATCAATTCCACCATCGGCTCACTGAGAAGATCGGGCCACCCCTTATCATCTTGGTATCAGATTTCCAGCGTTTTTACTCGGTGAGCATCCACCAGTCCATCCCGTAGATTTACTGTTTTTCGTCCTATACAGAAAAAGCCACACAAAAATATTAGGGTTTAGACATCGCCATAGACTAGATAGCACCGATTGCACGTTCTAGTTGCTGTTCGTGTAGATCTTTTGCGTTTCCTTTTTTTTCCGTTTGTGTCGTAGAGTTTGTTTAGGTTTGGAGTTGTTACTTTCCGTACTTAGTTGTGTTGGATTCGGAGTCATTGTCAAAAAATCAAAAAAAAAAGAGAAGAGGTTTCGGTTGTTTCCGAGTTCGGGTCAGAATCGGCAGTTTCCATCGACGTACGTCGCTGTTTTCCTTCCGTGTTCCGTTTCCGAGTTCGTGTCGTGGACTGTTCCGGCAGAAAATTCAACCGGGCATAACTTTTGCATACGAACTCCGATTTGGACGATTTTTAGCTCGTTTTGTAGAGGAGATTGAAGCGAAGGCAGCCAAACTGACTGCGTCTGTTTACGGCTTTTCGACGTCTCAGAATTCCCAAAAAACGTCGGGAAGTATTTCTTTTTGCCAGTTTTGTGCAGAAACCTTAGACACAGCCTTTCTTCAGCAGTGTTAGGAGCTTACCCATACAGGACTAGCTAACGTTTTGTGCTCCCAGGCTGCTCATTATTGTGTGTCTTGTGTATCTTAAAGTGCTGGCCATAGCAAATTGAAAAATTCATCAAAAAAAAAAAGAGCAACGAAAAAGGCCAAAGTGCATAGTATCTTTTGTGACGCTACTCTTTGTTGAGCAATCTTGTGCCTGAGTTTATTGGAGCAACTTGCTAGTGTCCTTCCCGTGCATTGCAACACGAGCTATACTCCGGACATATCTTTACATATTTGTGCTCATCCCTATAGTTGCTTTACCACATTATTCTCCACGTGTGTGTTTCCTGTGTTTTCGAGTTTCACACGAACAGCAAATAGGATTTGTAGTTGGTGTTGTTAGGTCTCCCAACCAAGCTCCACCAATATACCCTGTTTTGTTGTGTGACACTTTGATACCCATAATATTCGCTTCATCACATCCGTGCACGTGCTCCTATTACAAGTTGGTAAGCTTTGCTAATTCACTTTGGAACGGTAAGATCCACACATTCTTTTGGTTTTTGAGTGAGTTGAGAGTTTCCACATATATATATAGATATTCTTGTGCACACTAATCATGTCGTCAGGTGATGACACCGCAAGTGTGGTGCAGCAAAAGAAGGAGGATAATGCTTCGGTTAATTGGCGGGAGTATGAGGCCCTACGTGATCATCTTTCGCGTCAGTTCGGGGCTGAATCTGAGAGGTTGCACACTGGTTTGGCGGCCACAGATGCCAAGGTTGATACTGTACAGCGGTCGTTGGGGACTCTTCAGCGGTCCGTGGATGCTATGACTCGAGCCATGGAGGCAATCACACAGCGTCATGGACAGCCAGCAGACGATGCCAGTGTTCAGGCCGAACATGCCGACCCATTTGGTGCTTATGATGATGCTGATGAGGACGTTAATGGCCACGCTATTCCTGCTCATGTTGGCCGAGGAGACGGCCGCGGTGCTGCACATCCGGGGCGTGGTGGTGCACCTATTGGTCGTGCTCGTCGTATGTTTGATAATGTTGGTCATGCAGCCATTCGTGATGATGACGGTTTGGGTAAACCAAAATTCAGCATTCCCAAATTCGAGGGCTCTATTGATGTGGAAGAATATATTAATTGGGAGTTGAAGATGGAACAATTATGGCGTTTGCATGATTATACGGAAGATAGAAAGATCAAGCTTGCATCTTCTGAGTTTGATGGTTATGCTTTGCTTTGGTGGCATGGTCTTGTTAATGCAAGGCGTGAAGCTAATGACTTGCCTATTCGTTCTTGGCGAGAGATGAAGGAAGAGATGCAACATCGTTTTGTTCCTCGTAACTATAGGCGTTCCTTGTATGACAAGTTGCAAAATCTGAAGCAAGGTACTTCCTCCGTGGATGAATATTACAAGGAGATGGAGTTGATAATGCAGCGTGCTAAAGTGAGAGAAGAATCTGAACAAACCATGCAGCGTTTCTTGTCAGGTTTGAACTTTAATGTCAAGAGAATTGTACGTCATTATCAATATGCTGATATAGAGGATTTATTGCATCAAGCACGTGAAGCTGAGTTACAAGTGGCCGAAGATGCCAAATATTTGTCTCGTTCTTCCTTTGGAAGGGGCAGTTTTTCCTCACGTGCTACACCTAGTATTGTGCAATCTAGTGTTGCACCAAGTTCTCGTGGAGCTGCACCTACAAAGCCAATTTCGGCTGCACCTTCTCACAAGCCTCCACCGCCACCTACAGCAAGTGGTACCGGTTCTTCGAATTCTACAGCCCGTACACGTGATATGAACTGCCATACGTGCGGCGGCAAGGGTCATTTCAAGCGAGATTGTCCCAATAGAAAAGTTATGTTAGTCAATGAAGAAACTGGTGAGTATGAGAGTGGTGATGAGGTGGACCATACGGCTGATCTTGTGGAGGAAGAGGACAGCGGTATTATATATGCTGATGCTGCTCATTTGCCCACTATTGTTTGTACGCAGCGAGCATTGAGCGTTACGCCAAGTCCCATGGAGCAGCGCTGCAATCTGTTTCAAACCATGGCTGCACTTGGTAATGGCAAGGCGTGCAAAGTGATAATTGATGGTGGCAGTTGCCGCAATTTGGCTAGTAAAGAGCTTTGTCAAAAACTCAATCTGAAATACTTGCCACATCCTAATCCTTATTTTATTCAGTGGTTGAGTGATAGTGGGGAGATGAAGATCAACCATATGGTGCGTGTGGACTTTCAGATTGGACCTTATAAGGACACTGTGGAGTGTGATGTTGTTCCTATGACGGTGTGCCATTTATTGTTGGGTCGTCCATGGCAATTTGATAGAGATGTCCGACACAATGGTAGGGCCAACACATACCAGCTCAATTGGCAAGGAAAGGAGATCATGTTGAGGCCTATGACACCGCAAGCTGTGGTCAATCAATCTCGTCAAAAAGTTGAGGTTCACCGTGAGGATGAGCGTGAGAGATTAGATAGGAGAGAGACTCCACCTTCGGTGAGTGAGAGCCACAAGCCAAATTCGAGTGGTAAAAAGAAAAGTGAGGGAGAGAATAAGCTAGTCATGTTAGCCACTAAATCTGATTTGCAAGAGTTTCGTGAGGATCCTACTCTAGTACCTCTTGTACTTATGTGCAAGGGCGAAATTCTTGTTTCTAATGACATGACCCCTATTTCTCTTGGTGTTGCTAATGTGTTGCAGGATTTCGAGGACGTTTTTCCCGACGCGGTACCGGCTGGTTTGCCACCGTTGAGAGGCATAGAACATCAAATTGATTTGATTCCAGGAGCCTCTTTGCCCAACCGAGCCCCTTACCGTACCAATCCTGAGGAGACGAAGGAAATTCAGCGACAAGTACAAGAACTTCTGGACAAAGGGTATATTCGTGTGAGCTTAAGTCCTTGTGCTGTTCCTGTTATTTTAGTTCCTAAGAAAGATGGTACATGGCGCATGTGTGTAGATTGTAGAGCAATTAATAACATCACTATTCGTTATCGTCACCCTATTCCACGGTTGGATGACATGCTAGATGAATTAAGTGGTGCTGCCATTTTCTCTAAGATTGATTTGCGTAGTGGTTATCATCAAATTAGGATGAAAGAAGGAGATGAGTGGAAAACAGCCTTTAAAACTAAATTCGGTCTATATGAGTGGTTAGTCATGCCTTTTGGTTTAACTAATGCACCTAGTACTTTCATGAGATTAATGAATCATGTTTTGAGGCATTTCATTGGAAAGTTTGTGGTTGTGTATTTTGATGACATATTAATTTACAGCCACAACGAAACTGAACATATTGATCATATTCGCCAAGTTTTGCATGTGCTGCGTGCTAATAAGCTCTATGGTAATCTTGAGAAATGCACGTTTTGCAAAGATAGGGTAATATTTCTGGGATTTGTTGTTTCTAAGCATGGGGTTGAGGTAGATGACTCTAAAATTGAAGCAATTAAAAATTGGCCTACTCCCATGAACCTAAGTCAATTACGAAGCTTTCTTGGTCTTGCTGGATTTTATAGACGTTTCGTGAGAGACTTTAGTACTATTGCTGCAGCTTTGAATGATCTTACTAAGAAAGGTGTCCCTTTTGTTTGGGGCGCTGCCCAAGATGCTGCATTTGATGAATTGAAACGTTGTTCGATTTCTGCACCTTTGCTTATGCTTCCTGATTTCAATAAGCAATTTTATATTGAATGTGATGCTAGTGGCATTGGAATAGGTGGTGTGTTAATGCAAGAGGGAAAACCGGTTGCATATTTTTCTGAAAAATTACATGGTGCACAATTGAACTATCCTGTTTATGATAAAGAATTGTATGCTCTTGTTCGTGCTCTTGAGGTTTGGCAACATTATTTGTGGCCAAAAGAATTTATCATACATTCTGATCATGAGGCTTTGAAATTTTTAAAGTGCCAAACTAATCTTAATAAACGTCATGCTAAATGGATGGAATTCATTGAATCTTTTCCATACATTATTAAGTATAAGAAGGGCAAAGAAAACGTTGTTGCTGATGCACTCTCTCGGAAAAACATGCTTTTGACACATCTTGATATTCAAGTTCCGGGTTTGGAGAGTTTGCGTGATTTATATGCTTCCGATACTGATTTTGCCGCTGCCTTTGCTAACTGTTCTGATGTGAAGGCGTGGGAAAAATACCATATGCATGATGGATATTTGTTTCGAGCTAACAAGTTATGTGTACCCGAGTCGTCCGTGCGTTTGCTCTTGTTGCAGGAATCACATGGAGGCGGCTTGATGGGTCACTTTGGACGTGAGAAGACGTTGTTGATGTTGGCTGATCACTTCTATTGGCCACGCATGAGGCGGGATGTGGACAGGTTTGTGAAGCGTTGCATCACGTGCAACAAGGCTAAGTCCAAACTTAAGCCCCACGGTTTGTATACCCCTCTTCCTGCTCCTACTACACCATGGGAAGATATAAGCATGGATTTTGTGTTAGGATTGCCTAGGACCAGTAGAGGACATGATTCTATTTTTGTGGTAGTGGATCGTTTTTCTAAGATGGCTCATTTTATTGCCTGCCACAAAAGCGACGATGCGTCGCATATTGCTAATCTGTTTTTCAGGGACATCGTGCGCATACATGGAGTACCGAAGACGATTGTTTCTGACCGTGATGTGAAGTTCATGAGCTACTTTTGGAAGACACTTCGGGGAAAGCTGGGGACGAAGCTGCTGTTTAGTACAACTTGTCATCCCCAAACTGATGGCCAAACGGAGGTGGTGAACCGCACACTTTCGGCGTTGCTGCGGACAATGATCAAGAAAAATCTGCGTGTGTGGGAAGAGTGTTTGCCGCATGTGGAGTTTGCATATAACAGGGCTGTACACTCCACCACGCAATTGTGTCCGTTTGAGGTGGTGTATGGTTTTAAACCCATTACACCGCTTGATTTGCTGCCGCTTCCAATTCAAGAACGTGTCAACATGGATGCATCGAAGCGAGCAGATTTTGTGAGGAAGATACATGAGAAGACTAAAGAGGCTATCGAGAAGAAAGGCAAGTACAATGCTGATCGTGTTAACAAGAAAAGAAAGGAGGTGATTTTTCAGCCCGGCGACATGGTTTGGGTGCACTTTCGCAAGGACAGATTTCCTGTTCAGCGCAAGTCTAAATTGCTGCCACGTGGTGATGGTCCTTTCAAGGTTCTTGCCAAGATAAATGATAATGCATACAAGATAGATCTTCCTACATCTGAGTTTGGTGTCAGCAATACATTTAATGTTGCTGATTTGACGCCATTTGCTGGAGAAGACCTTGACGCGTCGAGGTCGACGCCTTTTGAAGGGGGGGAGGATGATGAGGACATCCCTAGTCCTTTACCATCTTCTCCTATTGATAATGTTGCTGTACAAGACAAAGCTAATGATGTGAGGATTGGACCAATGACAAGAGCTCGAACCAAGTTACTAGAGCAACAGGTGAACTCACTCTTAGTTGAATATAATGTTTGTGGCTATGAGAACTTTATACTGCCTAAATCCTTGCACTTGTGTATGATCAGGTTTGTTGATAACACAAACATTATTGGAGGAGAGGAGCAGCAAGGCATGGAGTACATAGATGATCACATGGAGAACAAGAAGGAACGCATGGAGGATAAAATTCAGAACATCTACTACAAGTGCTCGAGGGAGGAGAGGGAGGCAGGAGCACATCGAGAGAGGGAAGGGGATGGCGCACTACACCATGTGGGAAGCGCCAAGGAAGAGTCCTAGTCACACAAGGACCAGGACCTGCGAGTCCTTATGGCTGAACCCAACTCGGGTCAGTTTGTATCCCTAGTTTGAGTCCATAGAGTCCCAAACCGAGTTGGTTTAGGAGGTGGTGCGTTTTGGGCTGCTGTGGCCGCACCCCTCCCCATATATACCCCTTGCTGCGAGTTAGTTAGGCAGACCACGTTTAAGACAAAACCCTAGATCGAATTGCTAAGCATTCATCTATCAGAATTCCTCTTTGCTGCGATCAGGAATTCACCCCTCTCCTTTGTTGCGATCGAGAGGTTATTGTTACCCAAGTTTGAGTGTGATCTGTCGTTCCACTGGGAATTGGTAGATTGCAAAACCGCTTCGTGGTCGGCGGCTGCGTTGCACTAGCGTGGGGTGTTGCGAATATCCATTGGGTTGAAGAGCCGTTGCATTGGCAACGGGGGAACAGCCGGAGAGTTCGAGAGCATCCGCGAGTTATCTACATCATCCATCAATTCCACCATCGGCTCACTGAGAAGATCGGGCCACCCCTTATCATGGTGAAGTGGATCCTCCCTGAAGAAGATGCGGAAGCAGAGCGAATCGCTCGACAGGCGAAATCCTACTGCATCCTCGAGGGAGACCAATACCGCAAACGCCCAAATGGCATCGCGCTGAAATGCGTCCCTCCCGAGGAAGGCCGAATGCTGATCAAGGACATCCATAGCGGAGAGTGCGGCCACCACTCGTGTGCGCGCACCCTCCTAGGCAAGGTCTTCAGGAGCGGGTTTTACTGGCTGCAAGCGCTTCAAGATGCAGTCACCATCGTCCAAGCCTGCGACGCCTGCCAGTACCACGCCAAGCAGATCCATCAGCCGGCGCTAGGACTCCAGACTATCCCGCTCTCCTGGCCGTTCGCGGTCTGGGGGCTGGACATTCTGGGCCCCTTCCCGAAGTCGCAGGGGGGCTATCGCTTCCTCTTCGTGGCCGTCGACAAGTTTACTAAGTGGGCCGAGGTCGAACCTGTGCGCACTATACCAGCTCGAGGCAGCGGTGAAATTCATCAGGAGCCTAGTCTGCCGCTTCGGAGTGCCTAATCGCATCATCACCGACAATGGCTCACAGTTCACCAGCGGCATCTTCCGGGCTTACTGCGAAAAGCTCGGCATCAAGCTCTGCTTCGCCTCGGTGGCTCATCCACGGAGCAATGGTCAGGCCGAGCGAGCAAATGCGGAAGTCCTTAAGGGCCTCAAGACCAGAAGCTTCAACATCCTCAAGGGTCACGGCAAGGGCTGGATCGACGAGCTCCCATCCGTGCTCTGGTCCATGCGCACAACCTCTTCAAGGCCCACGGGTGAAACGCCATTCGCCCTTGTCTATGGAGCCGAGGCAGTCCTCCCCGCAGAAATCAAGCACGGATCCCCTCGGGTCCTTGCCTTAAACGAGGACACCCAAGAGGACCTCCACAACGACGACCTGCTGCTTCTCGAGGGACTATGCCGCCGTGGCGCCCTCAGAGCGGCAAAGTATCAGCAAGACCTGCGACGCTACCACAGCCGCCATGTGCGCTCACGCACTCTCGAGGCGGGCGACCTCGTCCTCAGGCGAATCCTCTCTCCAGAGAAGGCCTCCACAAGCTCTCGCCGATGTGGGAAGGCCCCTACAAGGTCTCTCACATCGCCAGGCCTGGCGCTGTACGCCTCGAGACTGAAGACGGCATCCCCGTCAAGAACCCGTGGAACATCGCACATCTACGCAAGTTCTACCCGTGATCATTTTCACGTCAGGGATTTTTTGTCTCTAGAGGGAAGCTCACGGCTTCGCCTCCAAGCTTCTCAGAGCTTCTCCTGAGGGTCAGCCCTCCGAGCTCTCCTGCTAACGAGCCACCGCAGGCCGCAGTGACTCTCAGCCACTAATGGGTGGTCCCCATGCCTCGACATGGAAGGAACGTTAGCTTGGCAAACCCAAGTGTAATAAACCATTTTCGTTCCTAAGTGAACTATGCGCTACGGCGCCACTTCGTTCCTAAGTGAACTCTGCGCTGAGGCGCCGCTATGTAATATCACGATGGCAAGTTTACTTTCGTCATTTACTTTTCCATGTGCGCTTATATTCTTCCCATGCGCACCTCGCGAGCGGGGGCTGAGTACGGTGCCTGTGCCTCAAGAGCACCCCAGCAGCACTGCAAAATCCAAGGGACCCGAGCTCTGGCTAAAGGGCATGCTCCCGGATACACGCCACCTCTCCAAAGGATCTTGGTGCTCTCTCTCCTCGCGAGATACCCATGAGAAAACCTATAAGCGCACATGAGTCTTTACCACCATCCTCTAGCGTTTGGGTTCGCCTCTCTAACATCCGCAGGGAACAAGAGTCCCTCCAAGCTTGTGGAGGAAGAACTCGGCCCCTGAAGGAAAACACATCGCCAAGGGAACCCTACGCAGAGCAAAAGCCTCGCGAAGCTAAGTTCCCTGCTCACCCACAACGACCTACGCGCTATGGTGCAGAAGAAGGATGAGACCCTCCGCAAGTACATCCAGCGCTTCAGCCAAGTGCGCAACAAGATCACCCCAGCAAGACACAAATCCAAGGGACCCTGAGCTCTGGCTAAAGGGCATGCTCCCGGATACACGCCACCTCTCCAAAGGACCTTGGTACTCTCTCTCCTCGCGAGGCACCCATGAGGAAACCTATAAGCGCGCATGAGTCCTTACTACTATGCTCTAGCGTTTTGGTTCTCCTCTCTAACATCCACAGGGAACAAGAGACTCTCCAGGCCTGTGGAGGAAAAAGCTCAGCCCCTGAAGGGGAAGACACCGCCAGAGGAGTCATACGCAGGGCGAAAAACCTCGCGAAGCTAAGTTCCCTGCTCACATCAAGAGAATCCTCGCATCTCTCTCACGAGCACTCTGCGTCCCTCGAGTAGTCCTTTCCCTCACTCTCCATGGGCTGCTTGCGCGTCAAAGGGGGGCCCTCAGCATCGCGCCTCGAGGGTTCTTACCTCTCTAAGCCTTAAACTCCCCCCGGCCTTGCCGAGTCATTGCTCGAGCATACCGCAGCGGCGGAGTCATAGTGCGAAGAGAAGGGTCCGGCGACGCAGAGCGAAAAAGACATGGAATTGAAGCAAAGGCCCCTCGAGGGGAGCACACACAGACTTAGCAGCACTTGTTGAAAAGATAAGAAGTATATACAGACTTCAAAACGAAAGTCTTTAAAGCAAATGCCCCTACAGCGCCGCAAGCGCACTACATTGCAGGAGAGGATCTCAGGAGGAAGTTAGGCAGAGTCCTCGCCGTCGTCCTGGCCGGATTCTTCTCCCTCAGGCCCGCTCTCCTCGCCGTCGTCCTCATCCTCCGCTGCGGCCCGCATAAAGCGGCTGCAGAAGTCGTCCACCTGGTCGCGGACGGAGTTGGAGGCCTTCCACCCTTCCTCCCCCTCGAGGGGCTCGGTCACCGTGGCAAGGTCGAACCCGGGCTGGAGGTGCACGAGGTTGGAGAAGATGCGGTCCACTGCCACCGCCAGGAGCTGGCGGCACTCCTCCTCAACGACGTCGCGGAGCTCCGCGGCGGGGCCCTCGAGCGCCGTGAAGAGCTGCTCGAAGTATAGGAGGTAGGCGGCGGCGTCGGAATGGCCTTGAGCTAGGACGGACGACGCTTCTGCCCCTAACTTCGCAGCGAGCTCGCAGCCCCGGCCCGCCAGGGACAAGAACATACGCTCCCGCTGCTGCGACAGCACCTGCGCCGCCTTGGCGCTCTCGACCGCTTCCACCGCCTTCTCCACGGCAGGACCCACCTGCTGGTTCATCTCCTCCATGTCCGCCATGAGGGAGGTGAGGTCCTGCGCTGTGCGATCGCGCGCCTCTTCAGCAGCGCGGCGACGGTCCACCTCGCGCCCAAGGCGGGCGCTCAGGGTGGTGTTCGCCTTCTCCAGCTTGTGGATGCGGGCGGCGTCCTCGTCGCGCCTTTTCTTGAAGCGCTCCTCCTGCTTGGAGAACTTGTCCTTGTAATCCTGGGAGACAGCGGTGCGGAGCTCCTTCTCCTTCTCCTGGAGTTTCTTCATGGCTTCCTCCTTCCGCTCCGCTAGCCGCGCGTTGGCACGCTCCACGCTCCCCTTGTGGGCGGCCACTTCGCGCTCAAGCTTGCTGAGCGCCGCTGTCAGGCTATCCTCGCGGGCCTCGAGGGCAGCGCGCTGCCCCGACAGCTCCTGCTCCCTCAGCGCCAGCTGCTCGTCGCGGCGGCGCACGTCCTCCTCGCGCTAGCCCAGAGTTCGCCCTCTGGCCTCCAAGCTCGTGCGGACCTCGTCCAGCGCGGACCGCACCATCTCGGAGTCGGCGAGAATCTTCGTCTCGAGCTCGACGAGCTCGCTGTGCTTGGCCGCCAGGGAGTGCTCCACGGCCTCCCGCTCTGCCCTGGCCGCGGCCAAGTCTTCAGCCGCGGCCCGGCGCTCGGCCTTCAAGGGCTGCAGAAGCTCCTCGGCGTCGCGCATGGCGCCCTCGCGGACCTCCTTGGCGAAGCGTATCGCCTCATCGCGCTCCTCCTGCAGGGCCAAGTCGCTCTGCCGGCGAGCCTCCACAGCCGCGTGAAAAGCGGCCCAAGCCCCCGCGAGCTCGTCCCGCTGCCGGGCAAGCTCCTGGTCCTCCAGGGCGAGATGGGCCTCCAGCCCCTCCAGGGACTCCCGCACCAGGCGGAAGGCAACGTCTCGGCGCCCTCGGCTCCAGTTCCAGCTGCCAAGGGCGAGGGCCTGCGAGGGCCTGCGTGGCACGGAAGGCCCTGCGCCCGCGTCGAGCTTGGTGAAGGTAGCCTCCGCGTGGGCCTGGGGGCTTGGAGGCAGGTCCTCCGCCTCAGCGCCTGCATCCTGCGCCCCGGTATCGACCCGCTCGGCCGGCACTTCCTTGCTCGCTTCCGGGGCGGAGAAGGTCTGCCCAGTCGCCGCTGCCTCCTCCTCCGCCGTAGTGTTTGGCGGGGAGGGGGGAAGATCCTCCCTGCTGGCCTTGGGAGGGCTCGGGACTGGCGGGGCGCCAGCCGCAGCTTCAGGTTGCGCTGGAGGGGTGGCTGCGCGGGGCGGAGTGGGTGCCCTCTCCATCTGCTCCTCCACGTGCTCCTCCTCCGGGGGTGGCACGTGTGCCCCCGTCTGGGGCATTTCCTCCTGAGGGCCCGTAGGAGTCTCCTCCTCAGGCCGAAAGACCTCGTCTGCCGTGGTCTCGTCCGCCGTAGCCTCGGGCGCGGCCTCAGGAGCGGCCCTCTTCACGTCCGCGGCCTTGCGGAGCCTTCAGCGCTTCGCAGGCGCCGGGTCGCTGGCGGAAGGCAAAGGAAATCGATCAGGGGAGGAGACAAGCAGAAGATTGAAGAAAAAAGACAGAACTCAAGAGCACTTACTTGGACTTCCTAGCGCGGGTGTCAACCCACGCCATACCTGACGCGCGCCACGAGGGCGCGGTCCGAACTCCTGACCCTTCAGGAGCCGTCTCAGCCTTCCTCTTGAGGGGAGCGCTCGGGGGCTCCCCGGCAGGGCTGTCATGGGCCGCCTTGGTCCGTGGCTCTTGGCGCCCAGCCTCGGCCTCCTCTCCATCGCTGGAC
The DNA here is from genome assembly GCA_026929855.1 of Poa annua. NCBI lineage: Eukaryota > Viridiplantae > Streptophyta > Magnoliopsida > Poales > Poaceae > Poa > Poa annua. The sequence goes on from CM049436.1 coordinate 38,853,035, forward strand.
GAGAGCTCGTAGATCTCCCCCGCGGGGGGCGCGGCTCTGGACGAACTTCCCACGCCTGCGGAGGGCATCGCCTCCGCCTCCGCGTCACCCTGCTCCGTGTCGCCATGCTCCGCGTCTGACGCGCACGGAGACTCGGCAGCGTCCCCATCCTTCGCCATGGGCATGGGCCCATCCTCTTCCTCTTCCCCCGCCAGGCCCAGCGCGGTGAATGTGGGCATCTGCTCCAAGATAGCCTGGCGCTGGTTCGGGACCTGGTACAGGGGCCTTATCACCGCGGGGACCGCCGCGGGCACGTCTGGGTTGACGAAGAGGCCGCCCATGATGGTGGCGACGACGGCGGGGCGATGGTCGCAGGGGTGGAGCCGTATCGGGTCCATGAGCCCCGAGTACGCCCACATCGCCTTCTTGTGCGCCTGAAGGGGGGCGATGCGGCGCCTCACGAACTCCTCGGCAACCATTTGGCCCGTGAGGCCGTTCTCCCGGAGCGTCCTCAAGCGGCCCACGAGTCCGGCCACTTGCGGGCCCTTGAGGGCCTGCTTGCCCCAGTGGGTGTTCTTCACGGGCGGCGCATCTGGGACGTCGAGGAGGGAGCTCTGCGACGGGACGCCGATGAGGAACCACTTCTGCCTGAAGTCGTCCGCCTTCTTCGACACCGCCGTGACAGGTTTCTCACCGCTCCACGACATGGGGATGTAGATGTCCCCCATGCCGTCCGCGATGCGGAAGGACACGCAGCCCGTCCGCTCGGTCTTCGCGGTGTTCCGGAGAGCGTAGAAGCTCCTGAAGAGGGCCACCGAGGGCTTCACCCCCAGATAGGCCTCGCACAAGAAGGCGAAGATGGAGAGGATGAGGATGGCGTTGGGGTGTAGGTGGAGAAGGTGGATCTGATAGAACTCCAAGACAGCCTCAAGGAAAGGCGAGTACGGAGGCACCAGCCCAGCAAAGAGAGTTTGGAGGAAGATGGGGTAAAAACCCGCCGGAAAGTGGCCGAACCTCGCAGCCTGAATGGCGCTGGCGCCGTGCTCATTGTTCTTCCCGGCGACTAGATGCTGGATCTTGTCCAGCGCAGCCGCATTGACGCGCGTCCCGACCAGGGCAGGGCCGAGCGTCTCATCCTCCTGCGCGTCTTGGCGGGCTGAGGTCATCGCCGCCTTGCCTTTGGATACCCCCATTGACGGAGAAGGGCGGGGGCGCGGAAGAGCGAAAGGAAGGAGAATGCTCGCCGAAGAAGAAAGGGGTTCGCCGGAGACGAAGAACTAAGAGGCCGAGAGCTGGAAGACTGGAGGCGCAGAATGGGAGTAATGACTGCGCTTCAGACCGGCGCGCAGCTTTATGCCCCGTCCGAGCAGTTACCAAGGCGTGGTTGTGGTGGACGTGGTGGGACCCCCCACTACGCACGTTCGTCCGAAGAAACCGAGTCGTCGCAAACTCACCACCGAGTGACGCGTGTCACGGGCAGGCCGGACGTTTTGGACCCACGACGCTTCGTCTGGACCCGATGGGCCTCGCCGTGCCCGTCATGGGCCCGGGGTCTACTGTCGGCCCAGTGGATTCTAGGGTGTGCAGAGCCCACTCTCCACGGTCCTCACACGCGCCGATGTCGACGAAACGACTAAGGACCAAGCAGAACGCTTGGGGAGACCCCCGAGGGGAGAGCCCCCTCGAGGGGACTTGAGGAGGCAGCGAAGGACCTGAAGGGGCTCCCCCTGAGGCTGCCCCCCGACAAGGCTTTCTCCCCTGAAGGGGAGTAAACACAACTCCCTCCACAAGGCCTCCAGGGCCCTGTGGAGATACTTCGCTACGAAGCAACCGCTGCAGAGCGCACATGGCCTCTGCAGCAGCCGCAGAGTGACGCGCGCGTCTGCGCGCGATGACGACGGCGCCGCAGTTGCCGTTCTGGTGATAAAAGGAGTCAACAAAGCTCTGTGTCCCCTGCGCCGCCAGCAAAGCTTTCCTCTTTGGTGATAAAGCAGATGGCCGGCGCAACGCTCCAACGACGACGTCACCGTGGGCACCCCCACGATCTCTACAGTACCAGCTGGCCGCTCTGCAAAGACGGCGGCCGCCCTGCCACGAAGACAGGCCTTACGACCATGGACCGAGTCCATGGGCAACCGAGCTGCAGTGCGTCCCGCTCCACCATTTCGTCGCCATGTGGGAACCCTTCCACTGCGCAAGCCGCAGGGATGAGGCCCGGGGCGCCTATATAAGGAGCAGGAGCACCATCGTAGCGGAGGATCAATCATTCACCCATTGTCACCCTACAATCGCTTAGCCAAGCCCTGCGAGCCTGAGGAGGAAGAAGGCCCGAACCTTCCCCCTCCGAGCTCCGCACCGCCTCGCGAGGGCCCGCGGCAAGCTCTTTGTACTTTAGCCCCTACTGAGCAATACAGACAAGCAGGAGTAGCGGTTTTACCTCACCCTGAGGGCCGTGAACCTGGGTACGGGCCTGAGTCCAACTCTGTCGTGCTGCCCCTCTACTGGCTCGACGAGCACCGTCGCCGTGCCGGTTGAGGGTTGTTGACCAACGTGTTCAGTCCCCTTCACGAACTTCTCCCCCGAGAGTGGTTATCCCTGTTCCGTGGGAATCACACCTCGACATCCTGCATGCAAGGTTAATTTATATGGATAGGTATTGACTTAAGCTTTCTGTAGAAATTGGATTCACTCCATTTGGACACACCTAACTCAAGATATTCCATTAAAAGTGAAGAACATACTTTTTACTAGATTTAATATTCAGCACAAAGCATAAATAATTATCAGACAAAACCAGTGTTGCATGTTAAAGAAAACTCCTAGGCAGCGCTTAAGTACGCTTAGGCACTAGGCGATGGACAAACGCCTCGCCTAGGTCCTAAGCGGAACTCTAGGCAACACAACTATGAAATTGTCTTCTCTAGCAAGAAATTCATTCCTTATTGCACTTAGAAATCAGATGGACCATAATCAATGACGATTGTTGTTAGTTTACTCCTTTATATGAGCTAAATTAGTATGTATAGATATAGAATAACCCAAATATACACCTGATGGCAAAAACTATATACCGCCTAGGTCACGGCTGGTGCGCTTAAGCATCGCCTAGGCGCTAGGTGAATGCCAACCGCCTCGCTTACACCTAGCGCTTTTTCCATCCTTGCTCCTAAGATATTTGCACAAACATATCTAGCACAAACAATTAAAACTATACACACTCAACTAACAGAAAATAAAAATATGCATTTTTAAGTGTAGTAACCCACTGTTTTCGAAATTAATTCACTATGTGCAGAATATAAGTTATAAAATTTTACCAAGCTTGTACATGATAGCTACTACTCATATCTACCACATCCAATTGGATGTACTCCAAAAAGTATTTTTAATAATGAATTAAAAATCATCAAAATGCTACTGGTGTCAATCTTAAACTTAAAAGAACTTTAGTTTAACAAATCTCCTGCATGCATGGCTTGTAGATCTGGGTAGTTATTCTTCTAGGCTTTCCAGAGAACTAAAGTTTGCATGATTTGGATTTATAAAACTCAAGTTATAAATTAAATACTGCAAAATATACTTTTTACAAGATTAAACCTACCACACACATGAAAACATATTTTTGAAAAAGGCTAGTTCCACATGGTTATGAAAACACACAGGAACTCTACAAAATTTGAATCAACCAACTTGCAAGTCTAGATCTACCACAAACGAATTAAAGCTAGGCTAGTTGTTCTCTGGAAATTAAATATGGAAAAGATTTTAAAAGAGAAAAAGAGTAGACGGGCTGGATCTGGCGCAGCTGGGATGCACAGAGGCGGGCCGGCCTGCTCGGGCGCGTGGGAAGTGGATGGCCACGCGGCCGTCAGATCCGATCTGAACGGACCAGAACAGATCGGGCGGTTTTGAAAACAGACCGCAGATCTGGAGATCGATGGCTAACACTCGTCTTCCTCCTCTAGACGGACTGGGCGGGTGTCGTGTCTCGAATCACGGACATCGGGAATGCGAGGCACCCCCTTTGTAGATTCGGTATGGGCACGAAGGAGGCTGGTAACGTCTCCCGGGGGACGATCGTCGGACAAGTTCCTCTCTCGCTCTCTGATCTCGACGTGGTATGCAAACAAGGAAAGCACACAGCGATCTACCCAGGTTCAGGCCACCCGAAGGCTAACAGCCCTACTCCTGCATGTTTGGATAGATGGTTGGATCATGGTGTGGCTACAATGGTGTTTCCCGGCGAGGTACCCGGCAGGGTGATCCGACTAGAGGAAAGGGGAGGACAGATCCTTGCCTGGAGGAGATCACCTTCCTTCCCTTCCCTGCCCTAGCCTAGCTTGGTGGTTGTCTTCTACCTTGGATTGCCGGTCAGTTCTTGGCTAGAGCTTGCTTACTCCTTAAGCTAGCTTGAGCCGGTCCTCCTCCTCCTTCATGCCCTTGGTCCTCCTTTTATAGGGAAAGGGGATACCACAGAGGTCATGCAAGGAGAGTGAGGGGTTCTTGGCGGGAAGCAACCCCTCTCCGTGGTGGAGACGGTGACGTGGCCTCTTCTCCTCCAAGTATCCGTCTTCGGGTGGTTGAGACCTCTGGCGCCTTTGGGGAAAGCAGCTGGCACGGGCTGACAGTGGGTAGGTGGTGTCCCCTGGCCGCGCCTTGCTTCCCAAGCCTTATGGGGGCTTCCACCGTCCTCTGGAAGGTGGTGGAAACCTTATCTTCTCGTCGTACGGTCTTGTACCCGAGAGGGAGCTCGGCCCCGCCGGGGACTCGCGCTCTCAGGGTCTTCGGTTCCTTCCGGGTCGCAGGAGGCCCCGGTGGTCCTGCGCACCCGGGAGGTCTTGTATGGCGCGGGTGCGACCGCCAGGCCTTGCGTCGAGTCTTGGCGTTGTTCATCCTTGTGCTGGGCCCATACGCGGTGCACCCATTTATGCAGCGCTAGGGGAACCCCATGTTCCACTACTGCGACAGTAGCCCCCGGGCATGGTCCCGACGGCTTCGGTCTTCTGAGGCTGCTGGGGACATGACCAAAAAAAGTCAAAGTGGGTCTGGCGTCTGGTCTTCCTGGAGTTATTCCGCTCGGGGGAACAGCTGTGTTGGCCTTCTCAAATTCTGGTAACGGAGAAAACAAGGAGTCCATCGTGGGCGGAGGACTCCGTGCTATAAAAGCAGGGGAGGACCCCTTCGATCCCATCCATCTTCCCGGCCTCTCTGCTTTCCAACCTACCAGAGCCATCGCGATAATGGCGCCAGCGAGAAGGGGGCGAGGACGTGCGCGCGCCGTTCAAGCTGCCTCGAGAGAAGGACTGCCTGTCTGCGGCCGCGGCGGATGTGGAAGTCAAGGAAGAGGAGGCCGCGGCAGTCGGGGTGGCCGCGGAGGACGTGGCGGCCGCGACAGAGCTTCCCCAACTCCGAGGAGCTCGGCGCACACCAGCTTTGCTCCTTCGAGTTCTTGGTGGATCTGGCTCACGAGCTTCGCGGTGACCTGCGCCTCCCGACCTCCTTCTCGATGGTCGTGGCGAAGGACAAGTCTCCCGGCTTCTGGCTGCAAGTCGAAGGCTGTCCCAATGGCCCCTCCTGGGCCTGGGCGGATTACACCATCGACGGCTCCGTGCTCCTGGGCCATGGGTGGAAGTCATTCTCCCGCTCCCGGCGGTTAACCCGGGGGCAGAAGGTGACGTTCCTTTACGATGGAGTGGCGATACTTCCCGTGAAGATCTTTGATGCCGCTGGAGGACGCACCGAGTGCTGCATGGAGAGCAGCAACGGAGGCGACGGCGGCTTCGGCTCCTCCGACAAGGAAGAAGATGAGGAAAACTCGTCCAGCATCAAGGTGGAGGAGAGCTCGTCGTCCTGAGGAGGCAAGATGTCGAGAAGGAGGACGCCGAAGATGTCCTTGACCTCCTTCTTGGCTGCCTCGTCGACATACTTCAGGAAGTAGCGCCTCCCGGGGTATGCTTATACTCCCGGCCTGTCGGGGGGAATCCTTTTTCTGTAAAAAAGTAGGGCTTCATTGTAGATCTTGTCATTTTTCGAGGAAGAACTTGTCTCCGTCCCTTGTGCATTGCACTCGTGCCATGTGTGAATTAGAACAGGTTTTTTGCAAAACGTGTCCCCATTATTGCGGCTCTTAAATCGTCAAGCGGTAGGTGGCGGCCTAGAAGTCTATAAAAGACTCCCCAGCCCCCAGTCTTCATTGCGCACTTCTCCCCCTCCACTCCATACGCCTTCATTCTTCCTTGCCGCAGGACGCGAGTCGCTGAAGATGTCCGGCGACGCAAGAGCGATGTCGGAGGGGGGAGCTTCGGGGATCTCCACGGCGGAGTCGGCGTTTCGGGGCACTGCAGATGTGCCGTGGGCCGCTAAGATCAGGACGGCTGGATGGGGAGAAGCTTCTCGAGCCTCCACCCTCCAAGCCCTAGCTGATTTGGCGGCCATTACGGGCCCTGCTGAGCAGGAAGCGGCCCGGGTCAGGGCCATCAAGAAGGCCTTCCTGATGGCCTTTCTGAAGAAGAAGACTGTTGGGAATCCGGGTCTCTCCCACCCTTTGGCCAAGCTCGAGGCCATTGACCAAGTAATGACGCCTCCTTGAGTACTACGTCTTATTCGTCCTCTGCCAGCATTAAAGGTTTTAGCCGGCGTTGCTTTCCTCAGGAGGAAGAGCGAGCCACTTGCGAACTGGCGAGGGGCATCGTTCGCGTTCTTGGGCGAGGTGGTCCCGTGCCCTTGGCAGGGTCTCCCGCCCCTCGAGATGTCTGAAGATTCTGCGCGGATGTTCCTTTCTCCTCCAGGCGTCCCCGGAAGATAGAGGTTCACCCGACAGATAGATTAAACAGCACAGGCAGATCTGCACAGCCGGGGCGCCCGGACTGGCCTTACTAGCACAGGCTAGATATGGGCATAAGTTGCCTTGCTGAATGTAATGCTTGTATGTAATTTCAGAAATTAAACATGAATGCATTTCCTATCTCAACTCCCATGGTCATTTCCCAATCTTCCCTTGCACTATGTGCCTTCCAGTTTATGAGGAGTGAACCCAGGTGCAAGTATCCTTAAATGTCGGCAGCAGAAGTAATACCCCCAAGAACACTATACCCTTCGAGGCTTTGCTCCACAGCCGCAGCTACTAAGCCAGAGGAAAACTGACCGTTCACCAGGAAGGACGCCTGATCCCCGCAAGGGCTCTCATACATCGTTAAGCATGCTCAGGTCGACATTATATTGACTCCAAGCGAGATATTATGCCTAAGATGTATGCAAATGCAAAGACTTATCTGCTTCCCCAATCGCTTTCTGATTTAGGCCTCTCCCGGGTATTTAGTTCCACTTCCGTCACCTTTTGACGATTTCTTGTCCCGGGGAGGCGCTACACACAACAAACTTTCAGTAGGAAAAGAATGGACCCTCTCTTCGTGTCGAGATAAAGTTTATCCGAAGCAATCCGCAAGCAAAGTTGGTAGCGCATGTCTGTACTTAGGTGCTTTAAAGCACATCACTTCCCAATCACTTCCGACAGCACGGCTGGCTAGGTAGGCAGCCCCTACTGATAGGTGCATGCGTCGACCCGCCCGTCACCGGCACATACCAGCCCCCTGCTTACGGGTTGCAGCGGAAAAACGATTTCTCGACAAAAATTGAGGCTCACGGAATTGAAAACTTATCTTTTATTCCTTGGCGACGATTCTTACACCCTTCCCACATAACACTAGCCCCCAGGGCGTGCATATATAGTCGACCATAACAAGTGCGATTCATGTTTGTAGTCAGGGGTAGAATTTTCGGAGGTTCTCGATGTTCCAGACGTTGCCTTCCGGTCTACCGTTCTAATCTTCCAGGTAGACCGCTCCAGGTCTCAGGGTATGCATCACCCGATAAGGACCTTCCCACTTGGATGACATTTTGTTCATGCCTCCAAGGTTTTGCTTCTTCCGGAGTACCAGGTCACCTGGCTCTAATGCTCTTGCTCGCACATGGCGGCTATGATATCGCCGGAGCGCTTGCTGGTAACAAGCAGATCTCAGGGATGCTCGACCGCACTTCTTCCAGGAGATTGATGTCGTCAATCCTCCTCTCCACTTGTGCCTCTTCATCATAGGCGAGTACCCGGGGGGATCCGTGCTTGAGTTCAGTTGGCAGGACTGCTTCTGTTCCATAGACGAGGAAGAAAGGTGTTTCTCCCGTGGCTCTGCTAGTTGTGGTCCGGAGTGACCATACGACGCTTGGCAGGTGCTCGATCTAGTTCTTGCCCCGGTCTTCCAGCTTGTCAAACGCCTTGGTTTTGTCCGGGTTGGCCTCAATTCCCTGATGCGAAACCAAGAAACCCAACATCTTGCCTGACGGGACCCCGAAGACGCATTTCTCGGGGTTGAGCTTGAAGTTGACCCGGCGGAGGTTCTCGAAGGTCTCGTGAAGGTCTTGGACGAGCATGTCCTGGTACCTAGTCTTGACCACGATATCGTCGATGTATGCTTCAACATTGCGGCCCAGCTGTGGCCCAAGGCATGCCTGCATCGCGCGCTGGAAAGTGGCGCCGGCGTTCCGGAGGCCGAAAGGCATCCGGGTGTAGCAGTAGCATCCTTTAGGAGTGATGAAGGCCGTCTTCTCTTGGTCTTCAATGGACATCAGGATCTGATGGTACCCGGAGAAGGCATCCAAGAAGCATAACACCTCGCATCCCGCTGTGGAGTCCACGATCTGGTCGATACGCGGCATGGGGAATGGATCCTTTGGGCAGGGCTTGTTCAGGTCGGTGAAGTCGATGCAAAGGCGCCACTTGAGCGTCATAGGCTTTGGAACCACCATCGGGTTCGCCACCCAGAGAGGGTGGGGAACTGGGCGTATGACGCCGGCTTCCAGCAGCTTGTCGATTTCGGCGATGATGAAATCCAGCTTCTGTTTACTCTGGTTCCGGAGGACTTGCTTCACAGGTCGCGCGCCCGCGCTGACCGCCAGTTTGTGCTCTATCACCTCCCTTGGCACCTCGGGTATCTCTGACGCCTCCCAAGCGAAGACGTCAGAGTTTTCCCGAATGAAGGTGACGAGCACGCTTTCCTATTTGTCCGTAAGGTGCGCGCCGACGGTAATGGAGCGAACTCCATCCCTGGTCAGAGCCACCTTCTTGGTCCTCTGCGAGTCGCCATGGAAGGACACCTTCTTGTCAGGAGTTGACCTTGGGCCCCCGGGAACAGCTCCTTCCCCGGGGAATGCACCGACATCTTCCTCCATTGCTTCTTGATGAACGCCAGACATCGCAGCCACTGTCTGGTTCAGCTTCTGAACGCAGAAGATGGCGTCATCCGTGTCGGCCTGGATCTTGATCACGCCGTGTGGTGCCAGGATCTTCAGTGTGTTGTAGGCGAAGTGGGAGACAGCCATGAACTTGGCCAGTTCGGGCCGACCAAGTATGCCGTTTTATGGGAGCGGAGTGTCAGCAACGTCGAAGACGATGTCCTCCGTGCGGAAGTTCTTGTGGTCGCCGAAGGTGACGGGAAGAGTGATCTTCCCGAGGGGCCTGGTGACGCTTCCATTCACGCCTTGGAAGACGCTCATGTCAGTGAGATGAGTGAACAGAACTTGTAGGGCCGTCAGCGCCTTGGCCGTCAGCAAGTTGAGGCTAGAGCCCCCGTCCACCAGCATCTTGGTAACCTTGAAGTTGTGGATGACCGAGGATTCGATCATGGGCCATGTTCCAACCCCGGCAGTATTGGAAGGATGATCCTCTAGGTCAAAGGTGATGACCTGGTGGGACCAGTCCAAGAGTCTTGACGGTGCTGAAGCCACCGTCTTGAGTTCCTGTATCAGCTTCTTCCCAGCGCTTGTTGGATGGAGGCAGAGAGGAGCCTCCATAGATGCACCCGACGACCCCGGCAACCTCTTGGAACTGCCCACCGTTACCCGGAACGGCAGGGGCAGCTTCGTTATTGCCTTGGACAACCGCCTGGTTTTGCTGCATATGTTCGCCTTGTCCGCCGTGGCCGCCCCCTTGGCCTCCACGTCCACCGCCGTGAGGCCATCCACGGCCGCCTCCGCCTTGGCGACCCATAGGGCACTCACGGGCTCTATGTCCGGCAAGCCCACAATTGAAGCAGCCGCCAGGACCGACCCCGTCAGTCCGGCGCTGCACTCGTAGAGCGAAGCCTTGGAGGGAGCGACAGTCCTTGAGCGAATGGTTGCCTTTAGGGTGTATGTGACACCATGGCTCCTCTTTTTCGCCTTCGGTTTCCGTGGGCTTGATCCTCTTCGCGAGCGGCTCGGTGACAAAGATGCGCTTGTCGGATCCAGTGTCCCGCTTCTTTGTAACACCCCGGCCCACCCACGGACCGGGCCTATCACCCTTGGCAGCTCTCTAGGATCTCCAGATTGTCCCCACAGATCAACACTAGTCTTTTCTGCACACTTTGTCCTCACTCGTGCGCACCCGGGAAGGACTTCCCGGTCGGTCACCCATCCTCAAATCGCTCTGGGCCAAGCACGCTTAACCTCGGAGTTCTTTTCAGATGAGCTTCCGAAAAAGAAGTTGCAACTTGTTGATATGAGTATTCTATCAATCCTATTAAGCCCTGAGCCAGGATCTCACATCCTTCCCCCCTTAGAAGACCGACGCCCTCGTCGGTCAGCCCCCAGTCCAGGAACTCCCCCCTTGGCACCCGTCCATACGCCCAGTGCCGGCACATATCACATGTCCGCCCACTGACCCGCACACGCCCGAGTTACCGCGAGGGTCGGCTCTGATACCAAAACCTGTAGCACCCCCAAGAGCCAAGCTAGACAAATCTGAGACCTTAATCTGAGATAAGCCTAACAAAGATCTCGAGAGCCAACAGTTGAAATCAGTAACACAATAGAGACCCTACAACACAAAAAGCAATATATTAAGCTCTTAACAGAGCAAAGAAGCAAATATCACGAAAATAAGGTCACTGACCTGTCAATCACCAATACAATGGAAGGCAAATTATGCTATTAGACATAGCAAGATATCAAAGGCCTAAGAGGCCAAAAGCATAACGGCGACGTCCCAATCCAAAGATTCCAGGCTGCCGTCTGGGAATCCCAACCTACTCGTCGATGTTGATGTCCAGCAAAACACACATGTCCAAATAATTGCGCAAGGCTGAGTACAAGAGGTACTCAACAAGACTTATTTAACCTATTATATATCTGCTCGCTCAGAGAGTAATCATGAATGTCCTTTGCATAAAGCCAGTTTTTTTTTATCGAGGGAGAAGAGAATCTCGCACCAGAATGTCATCGTTTGCACCACCCACAAGGATCACCCCCTCGCTCAACCCGAGGAAGCAATCCTGACCACCCTTTAGTTGTCAAGTTTTAGTATCATATTAATGTTGTCTATGATCACCGAAATAAGGCCCAAGTCGTCCATAACCGTGGACACGGCTTTCCGAAAAGATTTACCCTGCAGGGGGTGTAACTGTCCACACACGCCAACCAATCCTTGCGCCAGTACTTTTAGCACTCTTCCGGGGAATGCCGGCAGAAGGGTGGGCCACGACCTTTCCCAAGCTTCGCCTATGTCCATGAGCCACAGCAGTAGGTCAGACCACCAACGCGCAGCGGTCCCTAGTGCGGGTTGCCAGGGTCAGCATCAGGACACGCAACCCTGCTGCCCCAGCCCTAATCATCTTCCATCCTCCTTTTACCACACACGCAAATGGAAAACTCGAACTAGTGGCTTCACGTAGTAGGCTATGACAAGTTGGGGTCGAGGGCTCCCATTATTCCAGTGTGGATGCATGAATAGTCTTGGTTCCGAACCCAGGAACTCAGTTCCTAGTATCGACAAGAACGAGACAACCCACCACAATCCCATTGTGGCCTCCCGTCCAAGTCTTTAGCAATAAGTAAATCATGTATTCTCATTCCACCTCAATCTTCTCGACTGGATGGAGAAAGGAACAACTAAGCATGTCTAAGCGGCGATGCATCACAAGTAACACTCTATACCTCGACCCAAAACATCTTTGAACCATATGCATAACACAAGAATCAAATACTTTGAAATCTTATATGTGCAGATAAGAGGTTATGCTTGCCTTGCTCTTCGATAACAAGATATATAACTTTGCAAATCTTCGGCTTGACTTGATCCAGATAACGAAGAATAACCCGTCATAGATTCTGTTTGATTTGATCGCCGATGGTCCACCACTGCCCTTCGGTGTTGACGAACTCCACCGTGGATTCGCATTCTACCGCGAAGAACAAAACACCGGAAAAGAAACGGGAAATAACATTCAACCATGGCATCAATACAATGCACACAATGTATGACATGACATGTTAAAGGATTGAAATGTAAACCCTACACATGATATCACATTTTAAATGGAGTTGGAACAAACCCCATGTTAATTAATAAATTGTTCTTCTATTTTAGACATGGTTCAAATTGGCTTAAACATGCATGATCTGGACATAATTAGATAGATCTTATTTTTCTACAAATTTTGATATATTAATCATATTTTTCTGTGTTAAAATGAATTACTTATGAATTTTCAAAGTTTAAACCATTTTTAATTCAATTTAAACATTTATGAAATGAAATGAATAATATTGGACCCACATGTCATAAGTTTGTAATTACAGAAAACATTATTTGGAAATGAATAAATTTCTGACAAGGGGACCCCACCTGTCATACAATTAATAATTACAGAAAACATTTAAATTATTTTCAGAAAAGAAAAAGGCCCCGCTGACGTCATGTGACGTCAGCAATGGAGCCGAGCTCCATGCTGCGCACGGGCACGACGATCCTGGGCGAGAGGGAAGCGGGGAGCGAGCGCGTTGGATGCGCCAGAGCGCGGGTGACCGAAAGGTGGCGGCGCCGCTCGCGGATGGACGCCGTAGTTGCTCCGGCGAGCAAATTTGCGGCGGCCGGAGAGCAACCACGGTGGCCGGGGCAAGCAGAGCGGGAGGGAGAGGGTAAATAGGTCCTGGAGGACCGTCGGCTCACCCAGGTGCTCGTGGATGCGTCGGAGAAGCACGGGGAGGCCGCAAACGGCCGGAATGGTCCGTGGAGGCCGGCGGCCGGACTTGGAGAAGACGGCCTGATTCCATCGACTGCTTGCTCTCCGGCAAGCAAAGCTCATCGAGGAGGAAGAGGGGAGGACGGAGGACCTCCAGAGAACCTCACCGGAGCCCGGGGTGGCCGGAAACAGCGGCAATCGCCGGCGACCCGAAGCTAGGTTTTCGAAGAAAATGGGGAAGATAGGGGAGGAATGGCGGCTAGGGTTTCTTCGGGCGGCGGCGGAGGGATTCTTATACCGGCGCAGCGTCGGTGGCGCGCATCTTGGCGCGGGAGACGGCGGCGGACGGCATCGGGCGTGACACCGCGCGCTCGCGCCGTCGGAAGGAAGAAGACGGCACCAATTTCCGGAAAACCCCCTGGAGTTTTTAAAAACTACAAAGGCTTTGGAAACAGGCCCCTGGTTTGAAAGATAAAGCTTTTGAGGGCCTTTTTGAAAAGATAAAATTTAGATAAAAATACTAGGAGACTCAGAATTTTGCAAGGAAGCCATTGGCAACCTTGGATTTTGAAAGTTTTGAAATATTTTTAACACATTCAAAATAACAAGTGGTTTAGGCCACTTTAGGGTTTTCTCTTTTATTTTTAAAACTCAAAATTTGTGCAACTTTTAAATTAGATGCAAATGACGCTCATGATGCACAAACAAATCTTAAATATAAATAGGCTAATTTGGGGACGTTACACATCGGGTCCGAGGGGCCCGAGTACATCCACATCGGCTTCTTGTGCGCATGTAGAGGCGCGATGCGGCGCCTCACGAAGTCCTCCGCGATCATCTGGCCGGTGAGGCCGTTCTCCCGAAGCATCTTCATGCGGCCGACGAGGTCGGCTATCAGCGGGCCCTGGAAGACCTGCTTGCCCCAACGGGTATTCTTCACAGGCGGCGCCTCCGGGGTGTCGAGGAAGGAGCTCTGCGACTTGACGCCGATGAGGAACCACTTCTGTCTGAAGTCGTCCACCTTCTTCACCACCGCCGTGACGGGCTTCTCGCCGCTCCACGACATGGGGATGTAGACGTCCCCTATGCCGTCCACGATGCGGAAGGACACGCATCCCGTCCGCTCGAGCTTCGCGGAGTTCCGGAGCGCGTAGAAGCTCCTGAAGAGGGCCACCGAAGGCTGCACCCCCAAGTAAGCCTCGCACAGGTAGGCGAAGATGGAGAGGATGAGAATAGCGTTGGGGTGCAGATGAAGAAGATGGATCTGGTAGAACTCCAGAACCGCCTCCAAGAAGGGCGAGTACGGAGGCACCAGTCCGGCGTAGATGGTGTGAAGGAAAATGGGAAAAAAACCCGCCGGAAAGCGGCCGAGCTTCGCGGCCTGGATGGCGCTGGCGCCATGTTCGTTGGTCTTCCCGGCGACCAGGTGCCTGATCTTGTCCAGCGCCACCGCATTGACGCGCTCCCCGACCAGGGCGGGGCCGAGCGCCTCCTCCCCCTGCGCGTCCGGGGGGAGCGTCGTCATCGCCGCCTTGCCTTTGGATCCGCCCATCGCCGGAAAAGGAGAAGAGGAACGGGAAAGAGTTCGCCGGAGAAGGAAAGCTGGAAGAGCGAGAGCAGAAGGGAGAGCGCGGAAGTGAGTAGTAACTGCTGCTCGGACCGGCGCGCAGGCTTTATGCCCCATCGGAGCGGTTACCAAGACGAGGTGGGACCCCCCACGACGCACGTTCTGCCGGAGAAACCGAGTCGCCGCAAACTCAGCACAGATCGACGCGTGTCTCGGGCCGGCCGGACACTTTGGGCCCACGACGCTTCGGCTAGCCTGGTGGGCTTCGCCGTGCCCATCATGGGCCCGGGGGCTACTGTCGGCCCAGTGGGATCCAGGGTGTGCAGAGCCCACTCTCCACAGCCCTCGCACGCGACGGTATCTACGAAACGACTAAGGACCAAGCAAAACGCTTGGAGTGACCCTCGAGAGGAAAAGCCCTCGAGAGGGCGTAAGGGAGCAGCGAAGGCCTGAAGAGGCCCCTCCCGAGGCTGCCCCTCTGCAAGGCCCTCTCCCCTGGAGAGGGGTCAACGCAAACTACTCCACAAGGCCGCCCTGTAACATCCCAGAATATTAATATAATTATTAATGCAAAAATGTGGGCCAACAAAAACTTTTCTTATAAGAATGTGTGTATGTTAATTCTTGAGTGTTGCTTGTTGCATAGTTTGCAAGATTGTTTAATTCTATCTCTAATTAAAAATCTGAAGAAAAAGAAAACAAATAAAACAAACCCTAGAAACAAAACACCATGTGACACATGTCACATTATTTTTCCAAATTAAAAAGCATACATTATTTTACACCAAAACCAATGGAGAAATATTATAAACACTCCTAGTTAATTTTTACAAACTATTCCCTTTCAAAAATTCAGATTCAAAACTTCAAATTTAAATTAGAAATTCATGATTGAAATGTTTCAAAATATTTCAAAGAGACTTTGTAACACTCACTAATAATACACTTAGCCTAGATCTTAAATTTGGACCCAAAAAGAATAAAGAAAAATTGGAAAATTAAATAGCAAATTGCTCTCTGTTTTGGTTCAGGAAAATCATCAAACACTTGGTGTTCATCCACCTGTTCTTCCCAATCCGAATCAACTCATGGATCAATCCGAGAAATGTGAGGTTTATTTGTCGATTAGAGGCCAGCCCTGCACTCCTCTCCTCTCTGCGACCTCACTGCACGCCGGGGGAGGCAAAACGGTGGCCAGAGTCGCCGCCTGGACGCCGGCGACAGCCCCGGCCATGCGCACGTCGCAGTGTCGCGGCGGGCATCCGAGGTGGCACGCCGTGCGCTCTCCCGTGCCTGGCCCCCCCTTCTTTCCTCGCCTCTCTGTTCCCTCGCGCACCCGCAGCACACCCCAGCACCAGCCCGTGCACGCCGCGGCCGCGCCAGGACGTGCACGCCGTGCGCCGCCCGAGCACGCCCACGGCAGGGCCATGCGCCCGAGCGCGTCCGAGCGCGCCACGCCGCCCCGCCTTGCCCGTTCGGTCCCCCCGAGAGCCCCGCAACCCAGCCATGCCCCTCCACCGGCCTACGGCGGCCTAGCCCGGCCACGAACGCCCCTGCACCGCGACCACCGTGCGCCGCCCGGCCGCTATAAAAGCCGCCCGTGCCCTGCACTTCTCCGCACCGCACCACCACCCCTTCCCCCTCTCACACCACCTCTCGAGCACCGCCAGGAGGGCGGAGCAGTTGCCGCGAAGCTCCGGCCGCCCGTGGTCTCCTCGAGCTCGCCGTGCCCGAGGTAGACGACGACCGCGGCCAGGCCACGGCATCCCTCCCCTTCCCTTCTCTCTGGCCTCAGCTCTTCCCCTTGCACCCCGCACTCACATGCGCCCCTTTTTCCTCTGTCCCGTGCTCAGGAGCGCCGGCAATCGCTCGCCGGAGTTGCAGCAGAGCCACGGGAAAAAGGAGGAGGACGCCGCCGTCGCTCGGGGCCTCGCCAGCACGCGCCACTCGCCCCTGAAGCTTCCCCACCTCGCCGCCGTCGTCCTGCACCATCGCCGCATCCTCCCGAGCCCCGTGGTGAGCACCCCGTCCCCGTCGCCGTCGCCGGAGCCGCGGCGCCGCCCGATTTAGGTCGCCGGCGTCGCGAGCGACGTGGACCGTTAGATTAGGATCCGACGGTAACTTACCGGTTCGGGAAAATTATTAAAAATCTGACAGGCAGACCCCACGCGTCAGGTTTAAATGAACAGCGCGCGCGCTCGTTCTGTCACTGACCAGTGGGTCCCCTCTGTCAGATTCTTCAACATTATCCACTCTGGATTTAAAATTCGAATTTAAACTTTATTTAAAAACCAGTATTAAACCCAATCTTAGAAATTCCATAACTTTAGATTTACAACTCCAAACTTAGCAAATCCAACTGTTCTGGAAAGCTTATGAAATTATCTATCCAACTAAACTAGTTTCACTCCATTTGGATATATAATAAAAATACAATATTCAAATTACAGTAGCATGTTTAAATTCTAAACTTGTTTGTTTCTGATACTCTGATAATCCAAATTAGTTGAAACTAATTTTATTAGATCACCTTTAACCATGGTTAGTCAATCCTAAAAGGATTTAATTTTTAGATGAAAGTAAATTAAATAATAGCCAAAACCTTATTAATTGGTTTCTGGATTTAAAATAGTGTGTAGGGAGTTTGGTAACTCCAAATGACCCAAACTCAATTGTGTCATCCTCTACACATCATTAGCTCTCTGTAGAATTTTAGTTTGTATTTTTGTGACAAACAGAACTCAAGTTATGCAATTAAACATGTGCAACAAGTTTCTGCCCTAATTAAAATACAATGGAATAATGTTTAATTCAATTAAATTGAAACCACATGATATTGTTTGGTATGTGGAATGATGAATTAGAACCTCTAAGAGTGTATGGCTATGATGCTTGATTGAATAGACTAGTGATTGTTTGTATTGATTGCTTGTGTATTAGAAGAGAACGTTGCCGGGTATATCGAGGAGGAAGGATTTGCAGAACCTGAAGACCAAGACCAAGACCACTTTGCCGAGCAAGGCAAGCTACTCTCTGAGCTTGCACCTAACTTATACATCTAGTTTTATAAGTCATTTTCAAAAACAAAGGTTTACAGAAAACCCTTTTTCAAAAGTATATATATATAGAGATGATTTTGCCACCCTATTTAGAAGTAGATACTAAAACTATAGGATGGAAAAACAATGTTGTTTATTCAAAACTCCTTTGAAAAACTTGTGTGGATATATAGAGCACCAAGATGTGGTGTTGAAATAAGGAAATGAAGAAAGGTGGTTTTAAGAAAAGCACATTGTGTCCTAGTACTCAGTCAAGCAACCAATATTCTGTGCGACCACATTTACCCACATATGGGCAAGGGCTTAGTCATATAGTTTGCTCTTATTAGTATGGGACACTGCATCAACAGAGATGACTCTGTTATGCATGAGGGAATGGTTTGGTGACCTAACCCTGACCTGGGTCCTCGCTCAAAAATCTATGAATAGATAAGGAGGAGGATAGAAGGATGTCCGCATACACCGCCAGATAAAACCTATGAGTCCTCACACTTAGGGTTTCCGACGGGAAACTAGACTAGGTGTAGATGGAATGGTTCATAGAGGCAGGATCCTATACTAGCATGAGCAAAGGAAAGACTAGGGTCGGAAACTCAACTTCGCATACCACGGGTATGGCGAAGCGTGGCTGACACGATGAGTTATCGAATGATTGTGGGAAAAGCGTGCTACCTCTGCAGAGGGTAATTAAACTATTCGAATAGCCGAGTCCTCGGATATGGACAGTTGAAGGCCCTACTTAGACCATGTGCAAGTTTTTGGAAAGGAGTTGAGTTAAAAAGGAAAAAGGAAATGGAGAGTGTTCCATACACCTATACCAACGGATCGGTATGAGGTAGTTGGAAAGATGTTACCATAATGGTTTATGGTTGGAAAAGGAGGAGTTTTGAAATAACACTAATAAAATTGAGGTATCTAGTAGTCATAATTTCCTTATCTTCTTCAACAAAGATATAGAGATGTTTTAACGAATAAAAGTGAGAAAATAAAAATGGAACTAGAGCACTCATGTTGGAGTAGTTTGCGAGTACATTCAAATGTACTCATACTAGTTTGCTTCTGGCTATTGTCGTAGCCAGACATGGAGGAGTACTACGCCCAGGAGGAGTATGGCGGCATCTATGCCCACTAAGGATCTTCTCAAGTCGACTGCCTGTCGGGTCTGCGTTAGCTGTTAGCTGGCTACCACGTTTAAGTTCCGCTGCTTATGTTGATTGTTTTGGTTTGGCCCTTGAAGGCACCTATGTAAGACTTGGTCTAGATGACTATATTATGTAAGACTTTTATTCGGTAATGTAATGGATGTAAACTTTGGTATTCAATTCGGATTATGTGCAACGACAAACTGATCACGGGATCGTTGTGTTAAGCATAATCGGGTATTTCGGACAGTTAGTCCGGGGTCCCCACAGAATTGGTATCAGAGCCATCTCGACTTTAGGAGCCTTAGATTAGCATGGTCGTTAGGTAGTGATTGCAAAAGTTGAGTTTCAAAGAAAAACAAAGTAAGAACTTAGTTTAAGAAAATGGCTTATCTCTTACCCTCTCATTTGTGCAAAATTCTCTTCTTACCAACTACTAAGTTTTCTCTCACACTTATAAAAACTTGCCACACCTCATTTTAATAAGCTTAAAATTCTGCTCACATATTTTCCCTTCCCTTAAAAATTTGATATACTTGCCATCTCACTAACTTAAAATTTTGACTAAAAATTATAGATGGCGATCCATTTCACCGAGTTCGTTCAGCTGGAGAAGGACGGCAAGTTGATGTTCGAGAAGGATTTGTTCGAGGTGACCAAGCTGCTAGGTCGTCCCACTCCTGAGTTCAGGGGAGCCCAGGTGGACGCTCCCGGTAACGGGAACCTGTCCTGGTTGATCGAGGGGTCTGTTCGCGGGAACATCAAGTCCCCCGGATCCAGGGCACTCTCTTTCACCCTCATGGACGTCCACTGGGACGATGGACTGTGTCGTTCCATGCAGAGGATGCTATCCCGGCTTTGTGAGGAGCACAAGGCGGAGCTGGTAAACTCTCGTTTCCAGTTCTACGGGAGGCGCACCATTGATGGACACCCAATTCGGTCCCCTCTGCACCCGACATTCGGAGAGTACATCCTGGACATGGAGATTATGCTCTTTCGCACCCAGGAGGATCTGAGGTGCGCTAGGCTTCGGTCTCACTTTGAGCGTCTCTCGCTCAAGGAGACTCGCGAGAGCGAGGCACAGTTGAAGACTGAGAAGACCGCTCTTCTAAAGAAGAGAACCCAGATGAGGAAGACCATAGCGAAGCTCCGCAAGAAGGTGGCTGAGCAGGATGAGCTGATAGAGGATTTGGAGCTCCGTACTGACGAGATGGAGGAGGAGGGCGAGGATCTCCGCAAGGAGAACAACGCTTTCCTCAGTGACGATGATGACTTTCTGGAGGAGATGGACGATGATGATGAGGATGATGAGGATGAGGATGATGAGGAGGAGGATCCAGAGGAGCCACCCTACCAGTCCGATGCTGACATGGCAGAGCCTGAGGTTCCACCTCAGTAGGCTAGTTACTTGAGTTCTACCGCAGGATTAGGTCGACCCCCTATCGCTAGTAGAGTCGAAGTTGTGGTTCTTTTGGAACTTGCTATATGTACATTAGTTAGGGAGAATGTTGTAAGCTAGATTTGGATGGACTCTTGATGTGATGGTTGTGCTATGAAAGTGTGTGCTAGTCTTGTTGACATGTGTTAAATGTTTTCCTTATAATCCTTAGTAAATCAACCTCTACGTAAAAACCCATCTTCCCTTGGTCAGAACCCCTTTCGCTTGCCCTTATTCCCGGTGTACTTCAGGATGGTGGAAACTCGTCGCACCAACATGGATGGAGGAGCACCACCACCCCCACCGGACCCAACCACCGCCCAACTTCTGGCGCTCATCATGGAGGAACGTCAAGCTGCCCGGACTGAGCGTCAAGCTCATATTGCTGCCCTGCAGCAGATAGCTGCCGCTCACAACAACAACAACAACAACCACCACAACAATGGCAATGGCAATGGCAATGGTGAAGGAAATCAGCGGTCCACTTTGAGCAACTTCCAGAGGACCAACCCACCCACCTTTTCCAAGGGACTTCACCCACTTGAGGCCGATGACTGGCTTCGCACCATTAACAACAACCTGGAAGTTGCATCCGTGGGAGAACCTGAGAAGGTGCTGTATGCGACCCATTATCTGGCAGGACCAGCAAGGTCTTGGTGGGAAGCTACCAAGGCTCTCCAGCAAGCTGGTTATGCTATCAGCTGGGATGATTTCCAGGAGAAGTTCCGCAAGAAGCACATTCCCCGCGGACTCATTGAGCGGAAGAAGGATGAATTCCGCAGGTTGCGGCAGGGAAGTAAGGATGTGGTCGGATACCTCGATGAGTTCACTGACTTGTCTCGGTATGCTCCTGATGATGTCGACACCGAGGGAAGAAAGATGGAGCGTTTCATGAACGGACTTCATGATGAACTACAATGCGCCTTGGTTATCCATGACTTTGCTGATTTGGAATCACTTGTGGACAAGGCCATACAGTTGGAGACCAAGCGCAAATCCATGTTTGAGGGTCGTAAGAGGAAGATGATTGCCCAGGAAAGTTCGAGCAGTCAGAAACCTCGCACCCACCCACCAAACTCCAAGCCAGCATATAGACCACCACCAACTTCGCACCCCAGTTACCCTAAGCCCCCATACACCCCAAACAAGTTCAGCCGTCCCAATGACAACACCCGTCCCGGAGGGAACACTAGCAACCCCAACCTCAATGCCAATGTGGTCTGTTTCAATTGTGGCACCAAGGGTCACTACTCCAAGGCATGCCCCAATCCTAAGAAGAATGGTCCACGCCCCAATGCACCGGCGCCAAACAATGGCCAAGGCCACAATGGAAATGGCAAGAACCCCGCACCTCGCGGAAATGTGGCTGTTGCCAAGGGACGCCTGCACCACATCAATGCTGAAGAGGCCATGGAGGCACCAGATGTTGTGATGGGTACGTTCCTTGTCAACTCAGTACCTGCAACTGTTCTGTTTGATTCTGGTGCTACTCATTCTTTTGTTACCCAAGAATTTGTTGCTAAGGGGGGTTTAGTCGGGAGCCTCTTACCCAGACCCATGGTCATCCAAATCCCAGAATCCACCATAGATACCAAGTCATTTTGCCCGGACGTTTCCCTTGAGATCAAAAGGGAAAAGTTCCTAGTTGACTTAATCATCCTAGGAACCCAAGGAATAGATGTCATACTGGGTATGAATTGGTTAGCCAAGTACCGTGGTAGAATTGACTGTGCCAGAAGAGCTGTAGCCCTCACCACCGACAAAGGAGTAGAAGTGGAGTATGTGTCAGAAACCAGTCGACCCCAACCAGGATGCCATGAGAGCATAGCTCGACCAGCCCTAGATGAGATCCGTGTTGTTCACCTGTTCGAAGATGTCTTTCCTGAAGAATTGCCTGGTATGCCACCGGATCGGGATATTGAGTTCATCATTGAACTTATCCCCGGGACAGCCCCCATATCCCAAAGGCCTTATCGGATGAATCCAGAAGAACTGGTTGAGTTGAAGAAGCAGTTAGCAGATATGCTCAGCAAAGGGCTTATTCGCCCCAGTGCTTCACCCTGGGGATCACCCATTATCTTTGTGGATAAGAGAGATGGTACCACACGCCTGTGTGTGGATTATCGCAGGTTAAATGATGTGACCATCAAGAACAAGTACCCTCTCCCAAAGATCGAGGATCTGTTCGATCAAATGAACGGAGCCCGAGTCTTTTCCAAGATCGATCTTCGGTCAGGGTATCATCAGTTAAGAATCCGGGAGTCAGACATTCCCAAGACTGCCTTCACAACCCGTTACGGTTTATTTGAGTACACCGTAATGTCCTTTGGCCTGACCAATGCCCCAGCCTATTTTATGAATCTCATGAACAAGATCTTCATGGAGTATCTTGACAAGTTCGTTGTAGTTTTCCTTGATGACATCCTTATTTACTCCAAAACTGAAGAAGAGCATGCTGAACACCTGCGTCTAGTTTTAGCAACCCTCCGAGAGCATCAGTTGTATGCCAAGTTCAGCAAGTGTGAGTTCTGGCTCAGTGAGGTCTCATTTCTCGGACATGTTGTGTCTGCGGGAGGAATTTCTGTTGACCCGGAGAAGATCCAAGCCATTGTGGACTGGAAAGCCCCAACTAGTGTGACTGAAATCCGAAGCTTTCTCGGACTTGCGGGATACTACCGCAAGTTCGTTGAGGGATTCTCCAGTATAGCCAAACCCCTTACCCAACTGCTGAAAAAGGACAAGAAGTTTGAATGGACGCAGAAGTGTGAAGAGAGTTTCCAGGAATTGAAGAAGAGATTGACCTCGACCCCTGTCCTGATTATGCCAGACGTCACCAAGAGTTTTGACGTGTATTGCGATGCATCACGTCTAGGACTGGGTTGTGTCCTGATGCAAGAAGGCAGGGTGGTGTCGTATCTGTCTCGACAGTTGCGACCACATGAAGAGAACTACCCAACCCATGACCTGGAGTTAGCCGCTGTTGTTCTCGCTTTGAAGACGTGGCGCTCCTATCTGGCAGGACATCGCTGCGAGATTTATACGGATCATAAGAGCTTGAAGTATATCTTCACGCAGAGGGAGCTAAATTTGCGACAGAGAAGGTGGATGGAATTAATCAAGGATTATGATATCGGCATCAATTATCACCCTGGAAAGGCTAATGTAGTTGCCGATGCCCTTAGTCGCAAACCCTGCACCCTGAATGCCATGATCCAAGCAGAGCAGCCAGCCCTGTTTAAGGAGTTCAGAGATTTTGGACTAGAGCTTGTTAGTCACGGTTATCTCGCCCATTTAGAGTTAGCTCCAACTCTGATAGATCAGATCAAGGAGGCCCAGAAAGGTCATGAGAGCATAGAAGGAATCAAGAAGAAGATTTCTCTCGGTAAAGCACCTGGTTTTGCCGAGGATGCAGAAGGAGTGTTGAGATTCAATGATCGTATCTGTGTCCCCAATACCTCGGAACTCAAGGAGTTAATCCTGAAGGAAGCCCACGAGACCCCTTACTCAATCCACCCCGGCGGAACCAAGATGTACCAAGACCTTCGTGAAAGATTTTGGTGGCATGGAATGAAGCGAGAAATTGGTACTTTCGTAGCCAAGTGTGATATCTGTCAGCGAGTCAAGGCTGAACACCAGCGACCCGCTGGATTGCTTCAACCCCTGAAGATTCCTGAGTGGAAGTGGGATGAGATTGGAATGGACTTTATCACCGGACTTCCAAGGTCCAACCGAGGCCATGACTCAATATGGGTCATCGTTGACAGGTTGACCAAAGTGGCCCATTTCATTCCCGTCCACACCACCTATAGGGGAAACCAGTTAGCAGACCTGTATATTTCCAGAATAGTAAGCCTGCATGGTGTGCCTAAGAGGATTGTATCAGATAGAGGCACCCAATTCACCTCAAGATTCTGGAAAGCCCTGCATGAAGCCCTCGGAACCAAGTTGGCATTTAGCACAGCTTATCACCCCCAGACAGATGGCCAAACTGAACGAGTGAACCAGATATTAGAGGACATGCTTCGCGCATGTGTCCTAGCCTATGGATCCAAATGGGAAGATTGTCTTCCATTTGCAGAATTCTCCTACAACAACAGTTATCAGTCTAGTCTGCAAATGGCCCCTTTTGAAGCCCTTTACGGCAAGAAGTGTCGTACACCCCTGAATTGGTCTGACACCGGAGAAGGCAAGCTGTTTGGACCAGATACCCTCCGTGAGGCTGAAGAGCAAGTACAGCTTATCCGTGAACGACTCAAGACCGCCCAATCCCGTCAGAAGAGTTACGCTGATCACAAGCGTCGTGATGTCACCTTCAATATCGGAGATTATGTCTATCTCCGAGTGACACCCCTTAAAGGAATGCAGCGTTTCCATGTCAAAGGAAAATTAGCGCCAAGATATATTGGACCCTTCAAGATCCTTGCCCGTCGAGGAGAAGTGTCTTATCAACTGGAGTTGCCTCAAGAGTTAGTGGATTACCATGATGTTTTCCACATTTCCTTGCTCCGGAAATGTCTTGAAGTTCCTGACCAGCCTGATGTTTTCAAAAACATCGATCATCAGTCTGTCGACCTGAATCCAGATCTGACTTATCGAGAGACACCCCTCAAGATTCTCGACGAAGATGTTCGTCTCACCCGCAGGCGAGCAATCAAGTTCTACAAGGTCCAGTGGACTAACCACTCTGAAGATGAAGCAACTTGGGAACGTGAAGACTATCTTAAGAGCGAGTTTCCCAACCTCTTTAGTACCCATGCCTAGCAAATCTCGGGACGAGATTTATTTTAAGGGGGGAAGTCTGTAACATCCCAGAATATTAATATAATTATTAATGCAAAAATGTGGGCCAACAAAAACTTTTCTTATAAGAATGTGTGTATGTTAATTCTTGAGTGTTGCTTGTTGCATAGTTTGCAAGATTGTTTAATTCTATCTCTAATTAAAAATCTGAAGAAAAAGAAAACAAATAAAACAAACCCTAGAAACAAAACACCATGTGACACATGTCACATTATTTTTCCAAATTAAAAAGCATACATTATTTTACACCAAAACCAATGGAGAAATATTATAAACACTCCTAGTTAATTTTTACAAACTATTCCCTTTCAAAAATTCAGATTCAAAACTTCAAATTTAAATTAGAAATTCATGATTGAAATGTTTCAAAATATTTCAAAGAGACTTTGTAACACTCACTAATAATACACTTAGCCTAGATCTTAAATTTGGACCCAAAAAGAATAAAGAAAAATTGGAAAATTAAATAGCAAATTGCTCTCTGTTTTGGTTCAGGAAAATCATCAAACACTTGGTGTTCATCCACCTGTTCTTCCCAATCCGAATCAACTCATGGATCAATCCGAGAAATGTGAGGTTTATTTGTCGATTAGAGGCCAGCCCTGCACTCCTCTCCTCTCTGCGACCTCACTGCACGCCGGGGGAGGCAAAACGGTGGCCAGAGTCGCCGCCTGGACGCCGGCGACAGCCCCGGCCATGCGCACGTCGCAGTGTCGCGGCGGGCATCCGAGGTGGCACGCCGTGCGCTCTCCCGTGCCTGGCCCCCCCTTCTTTCCTCGCCTCTCTGTTCCCTCGCGCACCCGCAGCACACCCCAGCACCAGCCCGTGCACGCCGCGGCCGCGCCAGGACGTGCACGCCGTGCGCCGCCCGAGCACGCCCACGGCAGGGCCATGCGCCCGAGCGCGTCCGAGCGCGCCACGCCGCCCCGCCTTGCCCGTTCGGTCCCCCCGAGAGCCCCGCAACCCAGCCATGCCCCTCCACCGGCCTACGGCGGCCTAGCCCGGCCACGAACGCCCCTGCACCGCGACCACCGTGCGCCGCCCGGCCGCTATAAAAGCCGCCCGTGCCCTGCACTTCTCCGCACCGCACCACCACCCCTTCCCCCTCTCACACCACCTCTCGAGCACCGCCAGGAGGGCGGAGCAGTTGCCGCGAAGCTCCGGCCGCCCGTGGTCTCCTCGAGCTCGCCGTGCCCGAGGTAGACGACGACCGCGGCCAGGCCACGGCATCCCTCCCCTTCCCTTCTCTCTGGCCTCAGCTCTTCCCCTTGCACCCCGCACTCACATGCGCCCCTTTTTCCTCTGTCCCGTGCTCAGGAGCGCCGGCAATCGCTCGCCGGAGTTGCAGCAGAGCCACGGGAAAAAGGAGGAGGACGCCGCCGTCGCTCGGGGCCTCGCCAGCACGCGCCACTCGCCCCTGAAGCTTCCCCACCTCGCCGCCGTCGTCCTGCACCATCGCCGCATCCTCCCGAGCCCCGTGGTGAGCACCCCGTCCCCGTCGCCGTCGCCGGAGCCGCGGCGCCGCCCGATTTAGGTCGCCGGCGTCGCGAGCGACGTGGACCGTTAGATTAGGATCCGACGGTAACTTACCGGTTCGGGAAAATTATTAAAAATCTGACAGGCAGACCCCACGCGTCAGGTTTAAATGAACAGCGCGCGCGCTCGTTCTGTCACTGACCAGTGGG
This sequence comes from Poa annua, assembly GCA_026929855.1. Taxonomy (NCBI): domain Eukaryota; kingdom Viridiplantae; phylum Streptophyta; class Magnoliopsida; order Poales; family Poaceae; genus Poa; species Poa annua. The sequence goes on from CM049436.1 coordinate 38,879,694, forward strand.
TCCCCTCTGTCAGATTCTTCAACATTATCCACTCTGGATTTAAAATTCGAATTTAAACTTTATTTAAAAACCAGTATTAAACCCAATCTTAGAAATTCCATAACTTTAGATTTACAACTCCAAACTTAGCAAATCCAACTGTTCTGGAAAGCTTATGAAATTATCTATCCAACTAAACTAGTTTCACTCCATTTGGATATATAATAAAAATACAATATTCAAATTACAGTAGCATGTTTAAATTCTAAACTTGTTTGTTTCTGATACTCTGATAATCCAAATTAGTTGAAACTAATTTTATTAGATCACCTTTAACCATGGTTAGTCAATCCTAAAAGGATTTAATTTTTAGATGAAAGTAAATTAAATAATAGCCAAAACCTTATTAATTGGTTTCTGGATTTAAAATAGTGTGTAGGGAGTTTGGTAACTCCAAATGACCCAAACTCAATTGTGTCATCCTCTACACATCATTAGCTCTCTGTAGAATTTTAGTTTGTATTTTTGTGACAAACAGAACTCAAGTTATGCAATTAAACATGTGCAACAAGTTTCTGCCCTAATTAAAATACAATGGAATAATGTTTAATTCAATTAAATTGAAACCACATGATATTGTTTGGTATGTGGAATGATGAATTAGAACCTCTAAGAGTGTATGGCTATGATGCTTGATTGAATAGACTAGTGATTGTTTGTATTGATTGCTTGTGTATTAGAAGAGAACGTTGCCGGGTATATCGAGGAGGAAGGATTTGCAGAACCTGAAGACCAAGACCAAGACCACTTTGCCGAGCAAGGCAAGCTACTCTCTGAGCTTGCACCTAACTTATACATCTAGTTTTATAAGTCATTTTCAAAAACAAAGGTTTACAGAAAACCCTTTTTCAAAAGTATATATATATAGAGATGATTTTGCCACCCTATTTAGAAGTAGATACTAAAACTATAGGATGGAAAAACAATGTTGTTTATTCAAAACTCCTTTGAAAAACTTGTGTGGATATATAGAGCACCAAGATGTGGTGTTGAAATAAGGAAATGAAGAAAGGTGGTTTTAAGAAAAGCACATTGTGTCCTAGTACTCAGTCAAGCAACCAATATTCTGTGCGACCACATTTACCCACATATGGGCAAGGGCTTAGTCATATAGTTTGCTCTTATTAGTATGGGACACTGCATCAACAGAGATGACTCTGTTATGCATGAGGGAATGGTTTGGTGACCTAACCCTGACCTGGGTCCTCGCTCAAAAATCTATGAATAGATAAGGAGGAGGATAGAAGGATGTCCGCATACACCGCCAGATAAAACCTATGAGTCCTCACACTTAGGGTTTCCGACGGGAAACTAGACTAGGTGTAGATGGAATGGTTCATAGAGGCAGGATCCTATACTAGCATGAGCAAAGGAAAGACTAGGGTCGGAAACTCAACTTCGCATACCACGGGTATGGCGAAGCGTGGCTGACACGATGAGTTATCGAATGATTGTGGGAAAAGCGTGCTACCTCTGCAGAGGGTAATTAAACTATTCGAATAGCCGAGTCCTCGGATATGGACAGTTGAAGGCCCTACTTAGACCATGTGCAAGTTTTTGGAAAGGAGTTGAGTTAAAAAGGAAAAAGGAAATGGAGAGTGTTCCATACACCTATACCAACGGATCGGTATGAGGTAGTTGGAAAGATGTTACCATAATGGTTTATGGTTGGAAAAGGAGGAGTTTTGAAATAACACTAATAAAATTGAGGTATCTAGTAGTCATAATTTCCTTATCTTCTTCAACAAAGATATAGAGATGTTTTAACGAATAAAAGTGAGAAAATAAAAATGGAACTAGAGCACTCATGTTGGAGTAGTTTGCGAGTACATTCAAATGTACTCATACTAGTTTGCTTCTGGCTATTGTCGTAGCCAGACATGGAGGAGTACTACGCCCAGGAGGAGTATGGCGGCATCTATGCCCACTAAGGATCTTCTCAAGTCGACTGCCTGTCGGGTCTGCGTTAGCTGTTAGCTGGCTACCACGTTTAAGTTCCGCTGCTTATGTTGATTGTTTTGGTTTGGCCCTTGAAGGCACCTATGTAAGACTTGGTCTAGATGACTATATTATGTAAGACTTTTATTCGGTAATGTAATGGATGTAAACTTTGGTATTCAATTCGGATTATGTGCAACGACAAACTGATCACGGGATCGTTGTGTTAAGCATAATCGGGTATTTCGGACAGTTAGTCCGGGGTCCCCACACGCCCAGGCCCTGTGGAGATATTTCTCTATGAAGCAATCGCCGCACAGCGCACATGGCCTCTGCCGCGCCGCAGAGTGACGCCCGCGTCTGTGCGCGATGACGACGGCGCCGCAGTTGCCATTCCGGTGATTAAAGGAGTCAACAAAGCTGCATCCCCTGCGCCGGACTACGAAGCTGTCCCCTTTGGTGATAAAGCAGATGGCCGGTGCTACGCTCCAACGACGACGTCACCGTGGGCGCCCCCACGGTCTCTGCAGCACCAGCTGGCCGTCCTGCGTGGACGGTGGCTTTTCTGCGTCAAGGGCAGGCTTTACGACCATGGACCGAGTCCATGGACAGCTCGGCAGCGGGGCACCCCGCTCCTCCGTTCGTCGCCATGTGGGAACCCTTCCACTGCGCAGGTCGCAAGGATGAGGCCCGAGGCGCCTATAAAAGGGGAGGGAACACCTCCGTAGCAAGGGATCGATGAATCGGACCCCGAAGGATCATACAAGCTGCCAACGCTCCACCATAGCCTAGCCTTGCCTAGCGGACTCGAGGAGGAAGAAGACCATAGCTTCCTTCCTTGAGCACCAAACTGCCGCACGAGAGCCCTCGGCAAGCTCGTTGCACTGTAATCCCTGCAGAGCAATACAGACAAGCAGGAGTAGCGGTTTTACCTCCTCCTGAGGGCCGTGAACCTGGGTACGGGCTGGTGTTCATTCCTGTCGTGATGTCCCTCCTCAGGCTCGACGAGCACCGTCGCCGTGCCGGTTGAGGGTTGTAGACCAGCGTGTTCAATCCCCCTTCTCGAACTTCTCTTCAGAGTGTGACTATCCCTGTCTCGTGGGGATCACTCTCCGACAGGCCCGGGGCGCCTATAAAAGGAGAGGGAGCACCTCCGTAGCAGGGGATCGATCGACGCACGGACGCCCGGATCCCCGATTCGCATCGATCGGACCTTTGGCACTCTACCATAGCGTAGCCTAGCCGAACACACTCGAGGAGGAAGAAGACCTTAGGGTTCCCTCCTTGAGCTCCACACTGCCATAAGTGAGCCCTCGGCAAGCTCATTGTACTGTACCCTCTGCAGCGCAATACAGACAAGCCGGAGTACAGACAAGCCGGAGTAGCGGTGTTACTGAAAGGACAATGATGTCGCCTAGAGGGGGGGGGGGGGTGAATAGGCGGTTTAAAACTTTTCCGGTTTAGGCTTGATAATTGCGGAATAAAACTAGGTGTTTAAATTAACAAGCCGACAACCTAAATAAACTAGGCTCACCTATGTGCACCAACAACTTATGCTAAGCAAGACAAACAACAAGGTGATAGCAATATAGAATACTTCAAGCACGAAGGCTATCACAATGTAAAGTGCATAAGTAAAAGCTCGAGTATAGAAATAACCGAGGCACGCGGAGACGAGGATGTATTCCCGAGTTCCTCCTTGTTAAGGGAGTACGTCTCGTTGGAGAGGTGTGAACCGACACAACGGTTCAACAACCACAAAGGTTTCACCTTCTTCTCCGATGAACCGCACCACAAAGGCTTGGTTCACCTTCCACTATCGGAATTCCTTCGAGGCGGAATCCGGAGCCTTTCAACAACAATCCGGGGCACAACCCACAATGGGATTGGGGGCTCCCGAACGGCCTACAACAACAATCCGGGGCACAACCCACAATGGGATTGGGGGCTCCCGAACGGCTTCAAGTGACCACACAAGGGTCCAACCACCACAAAGGCGTCTAGGGTCCAAGGACCCAAGAGTAACAAGCTCACAAACTTTCAACTTCCACGAATCCTCGTGGAGAGCACACCGATGCACCAAATGCAAAAGGCAAGAGCACAAGTGCTCAAATCCTTCACTCTCGAATTGCAACAAAGCAACAAATGCTTATGGGGGAATAAGAGAGGAAGAACAAAGAGGAGAAGCACCAAGAACTCCAAGATCAAGATCTACTAGGTTCCCCTCACTTAGAGTAGAGATGGATTGGTGGAAATGTAGATCTAGATCTCCTCTCTCAAATCCCTCAAAGATATGCAAGAATCATGGGAGGAAATGGGAGAGGGGCAAGCTTTCCAAGGTCAACAATGGAGGTGAGAGAGGGGGAAATTTCGTGCTTGGAAGAGCTGAGTGGCTGGAGGTAGGTGGAGGGGTATTTATACCCCTCCCAGAAAAAGAGCCGTTGCAGTCCACTTAGACCGGAGACTCCGGTCTGGCCGGAGACTCTGGTCCCTGAGACCGGAGACTCCGGCCTCGAAAGAGCAGGAAAAAAGTCGACGTAGGAAAATAACACCGGAGACTCCGGACCGCATAGGCCGGAGACTCCGGCCCCCCAGAGACTCCGGGGTCACTCCGGACCTACTCCGGACCCCTATACAGAGAGTGCCGACCGTTGGAACAAAAAACGGATCGCGAGGACCGGAGACTCCGGTCTAAGACCGGAGACTCCGGCCTAGCAAAAACTGCAGCAAAACCGATAACGAAAACGTCAATATCTTTTCCATCCGGACTCCGTTTTCGATGATTTTTGGCTCGTTGGAATCGTTACAACGAGCTCTACTTGAATGTGCATAGAAACATCACAGTCCATCATGTGAGGATAAAACCAAATGGGGAAAGGTTGAACTTTCCTAAACAATGCAAACCGGTAAAACCTCCTTCATCAAAAACGTAACAAGATATTCATACGAAATCTGTTTTTGATGAACTAGAGCTTAGTATGGAGATAAACCAAGCTCTAAATCCTCACATGGATAAAAGGCAACAAGTTTTCCAAAGTAAAACCATTTTCGAAGGACTTGGTCTTGTCATGAAGATCACGACAAGGACCGAAACTCAACACGGAGAAAAACCAAATAAGAACCAAGAAAGATGATATGCCAAGCATGCAAAGGTTTGAGCTCTCCACAAAGATGCGATCAAGTTACTCACTCGAGAGCCCCTCTTGATAGTACGCCTATCTATCCTATAGCCCTATCAAGATAATACCTTTGTCTTGAGCATTCCACTTGAGCTAGATGATGACGATCTTGGTCTCTCAAAGTGGACCACCTTTCTTGATTGCGCTAGCTAGCACATGCTTGATGAAGACTTCTCCAAATACTCCCCCATACGCCATTATGGGAGAGCCTCGCTTAGCTTCGCCTTCATGTCAATCTCCAAGCTCCATTAGCTTCGTCTTCATTCCGACCTCCAAGCTTCGAGCATAAGATATCTCCGAAATGCTTCTCTTGGTCTTGCACGTCTTAACCATCCCAAGAGATACATGATCCACTTGGTACATCTTGTAGCTTTGTGTGTTGATCAACATCTTGATCATTCTCGTATCATCCCATCTATCTTCATATAAACCCTTGAATAGAGCATTGGTCATTATGTCATCTTGAAGAGTCCAACACATGAACTCCTATAATTTCCCATGCACAAGATCTATAAGAATATCTCAATGTAAACATTAGTCCATAAGGATTGTCATTAATTACCAAAATCACGCATGGGGGCAACCATGCACTTTCAATCTCCCCCATTTTGGTAATTGATGACAATCCCTTTTACGAGGGTTTATATAATGAATTTAAGCAGCCATGCAACACAAAGAGTAAGGATGCAAGATAACCGCAAGAGAACAAACCCATATTCCCTTAAACCCTCTAAACTTCTCCCCCATTGGCATCGATTGCCGAAATGGGAGGAAAATTTAGAAGGCCAATATAGTAAGAGCTCCCCCATAATGTGTGCATTTCTCATAATATGAGTGAAATCAAATGCACATATCCAATAACGAATAGTTGGAAAGGAGATCAAACTATATTGAGGATCCAAAGATTGCAAAAGAATATCAAAGAGAAAGATACTTCAACAAAAGAAGCAAGCAATCAAAAAGATCCAAAAAAAATGTTCTAAATATCAAGAGGGAACTCCCCAAGGTACGTGCACAAATAGGATTTGTATTTCAATATAGTGTGCACAACATGGAATCCTCACTCCCTCCTAGATAAAATCGAACACAAGCACATGCAAGAGAATATAAATGAGAAAAGAAGCAAAACAATTTGCAACAAATAAAATGTTTTGCAACATGAGGAAGGAGCGGCAAATAAAAGGATGGGTGTGAGATATAAAGACATTTTAGGAGACTAATACAAGGATGAGCAAACACATCAACATAGTCTTTCAAAAAGAGTTGCACATGGTGCATATCATGTCTTCCCCATACTCACACACCAAAGGAGATATAGCAAGTAGCTCCACAAGCTTATTAAAACTCAAAAAGCATAACACATGAAAATAAAGCTTGTGCCTTTAATTAGAAACCACCAAAGAAACAAAAGCAATAAGAGGTGGTCACTAAGGAATTGGAATACCAAATAAAGATGTACTATTTTCATGTGTATAAGTTTCTAAGTAGACACGAATCACTAAGATATGGGTCTACAAATAAACATGTACACACACGATAGATACAAAGGTAGAGGTCATGATATCCAAGAGGAAGTCATAAATACACCAATAAGATCTTTGCTTAAAAGCATAGCACAAAGCTCAATTTTATCTTAAAGGGATATAGATGAACTTCAAACACACACTCATCATAGCATCAAACGTATCCACAAGGGATAAGGTGATAAACGGGATGCTCCGAGTAAGATAACAAGTCTCACAAAAGGCAAATGATTTTGAAACACATCAATATTACATATGCGAGACATAGAGTAGAAAGTGCTAGATTAACATATTTGGGATTGGTGAATCATGAAAATGATTATATATATTCCTCCCTTGATATGTAATCATCCCGGCTTACTCACATTTGCAATAAAGACGTTTTGCAAGAATCAAAAGAATTGCAACCAAAGAGATTCATGCCATGAAATCAACCTACACAAGGTTGAAAGCTAGAAAAGTATGCATGAGGTAGATACTTGTTACCGAGATAGCATTGGTGATGTAGAAGATAAGAGCTCATGATCATCCAAGCTTGGCTCCAATAAGCACATGGTGACAACACCTTCCTTTTAGATGAGACAAGCTTCCAATGCATCTCCAATATACCTAAAACAAATTCAAGTACAAAAAGGTACCCAAACTCATTGGGTCCAAGGTAGTTAGAGCAACTACAATACATAGGACAAACTCTACATAAATATGTGCATATTGATATGAAATTGAATTTCATGCACATCTTAACCATTTATGATTTGATGGAGTTTATCCTATATATTGGATCAACGAAAGTACGCATGCCATAAGATATACATATAGTAAGTATGCATGCACAAGACTTTCAAGAACCAAATGGGATATAATTTGGAAAAAACACCAATTAAACCATGAAATCACACACAAGTGTGACAAGAAAAGGAATTGTCCAAATTATATCAAAGACCCAAATCAACACATGATTGAAGAAACCACTTTGAAAAGATAACAAATGAAAGAAAGAAACCAATTGAAGAAAATACCATCAAATAATAAACCAAACCCTCTACACTTTTCATGATGGCACAAAGTGCCAAGACGAAAAATGTTTGTCTTCCAAAGAGACACGTCATTGGGATCAAATACCAAATGAAGACAACTAATGTTCGAAAGCATATAGGATTGCTCCCCCAAGATGTGTGCATTATTTATGATCTTGCATTTGAATACAAAATGCACACAAATGAGATCATCACTCTCCATATATATAAACACTAGTCATATTCAAGAAAGGCAAGAAATTGCAATACCAATCTAAAGAATGATGTTCCACTCAAAGTAGGATAGCTTCCCAAAGAATAGTGCATTATCAAAAAGTATGACTTTTGAATGTCAACGCACAAGAATTGGATCATTGCTTTTCCCAACTCAAGGAAGCACAAAACAAATTTCAAGTAGAGCAATAAAGGATCCAAAAGATACAAGGAAGACAAATAAGAGTTAGATCAAAAACAAATCCTTGGCAATAAAATAAGTCAATACAAAGCAAGAACCAAAGTGAATATGATCAACATATTTACCCCCAAATATGATTATCACTTGTCAAGACAAGTAATGTATGGAGATATTTCTCGGTGGTGGATTGCAAGGATATATTCAAGATCATATTCACAAAACATAAGCATGAGGCAAAGAATAGGAATTAAAAGCCATGCTTAGATAGATATTCTTGATAGATTCACAAATCATGTGATAATGCAAAGCAACTCCAAGGAGTAGCTTGAATCAATTGGCTTCCCAAAAAGATATATGAGAACATATTTAGGGAAAGCCATATCAAGAACATCCTCCACAAACAAGATCCAAAAGAGTGAGAGACAAAGAGCATTTAAGTAAATGGGAACTTGTTTGAGCAACATGCCACATAGGAACAAGATAATTAGCAATATCAATTCTAGGTGGCAAAACCTCACATTTTCACATTTTCTAGGCTTGTAATATGCACATAGCTTATTACTCCCCCATAATGTGATAATCCATTTATTTTAACACAAGAGGCAAACAAAAAGAACTAGAGAAATTAATGGACATTATAGAATTTGAATTTCTCATGAGCATGACATACCACATAGAGAATAGATAAAATTGATATATCAAAACTAAGTGGTATTCCTCATGTACACACATTTTTAGGATTGTGAAGTGCACGAAGCATATCACTGTCCAAAAATGGATAGTCCATTTATCTCTCAAAGAGAGCCAACAAGATAAGATATCATATAAAAGCAATAAGGCTCAAAACAAGTAGATGGTGTGCAAACCAAAAAACACATACTTGATTTCTCAAGATAAGTAAGTACAGAGCACAACACATACAAACACTAGCAAGGTACAAAACCTAACACATGCAAGGGTGCAAGCAACTTTCAATGTATATATGATTTAAATAAAAGTTACCGCAAGGAGGAACATTGGATATGAGATAGAACAATATAATCCATATGACTTGACTTGAGAGAATATAATTGATGAAGATCCCTTAATTCTTCATAGTGTAGCCAAGTCTCCAATGTCCTCCAACAACACCTATTGATCAAGTTTTAGCTTGTTGGTCCCCAACCACGTTGGGTCCTAAGAGGTTAGTCACAATAGGTTTGGCAACCCAAATGGTTCTTTTCTTGACACCACTTTGAGTACCAACATATTTGGCAAACACATTGCCAACCTTATCCTTCCGAAGAGAATAAACATCATCAACTATAATGGGGTTGTATAAGGTACCATTTGTGCATGAAGAAGCAAGGTGACCCTTCTCACGGCATAGGTAGCAACATCGACTTCCTCCTCTCTTCTTAGTTGGAGTCTTGACTTGAGGAGGGGTAGCTTGATTCTTCTTGGGAAGAGACCGTTCTTCAACTTGAGGAGCTTGAGTTTGAACTTGAGGCTTCTTCCCTTGTTGCTTCTCACTAAGAGCCTTCTTCTTCAAAGGGCAAGATCTAACATGGTGCCCTTCAACTTTGCACTTGAAGCAAACAATCTTGGCCGAATCCTTGACTTGTTCTTGGCCCTTGTTCTTCTTGTTAAGCTTGGACTTGTTCTTGATATTGGAGTTGAATCCAAGTCCACTCTTGTCATTGGGGCGTCTTTGAACACTCAACATATTGTCAAGTGTAGAATCCCCAACATGACGCTTTTCCAAGTCTTTCTTCAAAGAAGTGACTTGGGCCTTGAGCTCATTTAATTCCTCTACATGGTTAGTATCAACACAAACACTAGAGGAAGTAGAGGCTTCATTGTTAGAGCAACAAGGCATGGAAAGTAATTCATCACAGGATGTAGCAACATTATGAGTGGATGAATCACTAGGACTAGCACATGGCAATATAGCATTAAGAGTAGAAATTGTGCCATTGTCCACATGAGGCTCACAAGATGTTACCTTTGACATAATAGCCTCATGAGCTAACTTTATCCTAGCATGGGATGCTAGAAGATCCTCATTAGAGCTAGAGAGCTTTTCATGACTTTCTTCCAATTTCTCATACTTGCTAGTTAGCAATTCAAGTTGAGCCCTTAGCTCAACATTCTCCTTCAAAATAGATGTTTCACAAGAAGTGGAGTTAGTAGCACAAGCATCATTGATATTAGAAATGGAAGAAGACAAATTGGTAAGCTTATCATTCTTAGATAGTTGAGTTTGGAGTTGATCATGAGACTTGATAAGGAGAGAGTGTTCACTTTCTAAAGCCTTGTGAGCTTTGTCAAGTTTCTCTATGTCCTCACTTAGTCTAGCATTGCCAACACCAAATTCAACTTTTTCCTTTTTAAGCACTTTATATTTATCAATAGCATGATCTCTTTCCTCAATGATTTTAGCAATAATAAGATCATTTGATTCATCAAGAGATTCAAGTTTCTCCTCAAGAGACACTCGAAGCTCTTGCTCTTCCTCAAGGGCATTCTCTAAGGATGCTTTTTCATTAGCATCTTCTCTCTCAATTTTACATTTTTGCTCAAATTGAGTATCCAAATCCACAATGATTTCTATACATTTAATACCATGTGCAACGATTTCACATAGAGAAGAGATAGCTTCACTACCTTTGGGAAGAGCACCAAGAACAATCTCACCCTTCTTGGTTAAGGTTTCAATGTCAAAATCTTCTCCATGAGGATCCTCAACCACATCATCACATATCTCCGGATTCGAGGTAGAAGTTACCTTTGAATCCTTAGCCATGAGGCAAATATGATTAATGGGTGAGGAGGATGAAGAATTACTTGAAGCACCATTGAGGTCCATGTCTTGATCCAACAAATGTTGGGATTCCTCTACATTGTTAGTCATGCAAGTACTAGAGGATATGGAAGCATTATTTTCATGATAACAAGACATAGATAGCATATCATCATTATATTTAGTTAAGCAACTATTACATGATATGCAAGGACCATCAACTCTAGCATGTATGACATTTGGAGTGCTAGAAGAGTTTAAGTCCAAAGATAGAACATTGCAATGTGATAGAGAAGAAGTATAATCAATAGTAAGTTCACCATCACCAATGCAATTTCTATCACCACTCACCATATAATTACCTAGTGACAAATCACATGTTGGTGAAGTGGAAGAAGTTGTGAACTCATCACGGCCGGTGGTTGAGGGAGAACAATCATCCTTAATAAATTTGGACACTTCATATATATCTTGAAGCTTGGTCCAAAGCTCATGTGCATTTCGAAAAGGCATGATTGAAGCAAGAACTACATCGGTCAAAACACATATAAGACCATTAGTAACTTGAGTCTCGAGATGAGAGTTTATCTCATCCTCTAAAGATAATTCTTGGGAATCCTTTGGAGGAGATAAACTCACATCTACAATCCTCTTCATATAATTTGGACCCATGGCCCTAAAAAGATTAAGCATGCGAATTTTCCAAACATCATAATTTGTGCCATCGAATATGAAAGTGGGATCGTGCACTAATTCTCTAAACGACATCTTTTACTCTCTAGGCGGTAAAGCCCAACAAGAGAGCCCAGGCTCTGATACCAATTGAAAGGACAATGATGTCGCCTAGAGGGGGGGGGGGGGTGAATAGGCGGTTTAAAACTTTTCCGGTTTAGGCTTGATAATTGCGGAATAAAACTAGGTGTTTAAATTAACAAGGCGACAACCTAAATAAACTAGGCTCACCTATGTGCACCAACAACTTATGCTAAGCAAGACAAACAACAAGGTGATAGCAATATAGAATACTTCAAGCACGAAGGCTATCACAATGTAAAGTGCATAAGTAAAAGCTCGAGTATAGAAATAACCGAGGCACGCGGAGACGAGGATGTATTCCCGAGTTCCTCCTTGTTAAGGGAGTACGTCTCGTTGGAGAGGTGTGAACCGACACAACGGTTCAACAACCACAAAGGTTTCACCTTCTTCTCCGATGAACCGCACCACAAAGGCTTGGTTCACCTTCCACTATCGGAATTCCTTCGAGGCGGAATCCGGAGCCTTTCAACAACAATCCGGGGCACAACCCACAATGGGATTGGGGGCTCCCGAACGGCCTACAACAACAATCCGGGGCACAACCCACAATGGGATTGGGGGCTCCCGAACGGCTTCAAGTGACCACACAAGGGTCCAACCACCACAAAGGCGTCTAGGGTCCAAGGACCCAAGAGTAACAAGCTCACAAACTTTCAACTTCCACGAATCCTCGTGGAGAGCACACCGATGCACCAAATGCAAAAGGCAAGAGCACAAGTGCTCAAATCCTTCACTCTCGAATTCCAACAAAGCAACAAATGCTTATGGGGGAATAAGAGAGGAAGAACAAAGAGGAGAAGCACCAAGAGCTCCAAGATCAAGATCTACTAGGTTCCCCTCACTTAGAGTAGAGATGGATTGGTGGAAATGTAGATCTAGATCTCCTCTCTCAAATCCCTCAAAGATATGCAAGAATCATGGGAGGAAATGGGAGAGGGGCAAGCTTTCCAAGGTCAACAATGGAGGTGAGAGAGGGGGAAATTTCGTGCTTGGAAGAGCTGAGTGGCTGGAGGTAGGTGGAGGGGTATTTATACCCCTCCCAGAAAAAGAGCCGTTGCAGTCCACTTAGACCGGAGACTCCGGTCTGGCCGGAGACTCTGGTCCCTGAGACCGGAGACTCCGGCCTCGAAAGAGCAGGAAAAAAGTCGACGCAGGAAAATAACACCGGAGACTCCGGACCGCATAGGCCGGAGACTCCGGCCCCCCAGAGACTCCGGGGTCACTCCGGACCTACTCCGGACCCCTATACAGAGAGTGCCGACCGTTGGAACAAAAAACGGATCGCGAGGACCGGAGACTCCGGTCTAAGACCGGAGACTCCGGCCTAGCAAAAACTGCAGCAAAACCGATAACGAAAACGTCAATATCTTTTCCATCCGGACTCCGTTTTCGATGATTTTTGGCTCGTTGGAATCGTTACAACGAGCTCTACTTGAATGTGCATAGAAACATCACAGTCCATCATGTGAGGATAAAACCAAATGGGGAAAGGTTGAACTTTCCTAAACAATGCAAACCGGTAAAACCTCCTTCATCAAAAACGTAACAAGATATTCATACGAAATCTGTTTTTGATGAACTAGAGCTTAGTATGGAGATAAACCAAGCTCTAAATCCTCACATGGATAAAAGGCAACAAGTTTTCCAAAGTAAAACCATTTTCGAAGGACTTGGTCTTGTCATGAAGATCACGACAAGGACCGAAACTCAACACGGAGAAAAACCAAATAAGAACCAAGAAAGATGATATGCCAAGCATGCAAAGGTTTGAGCTCTCCACAAAGATGCGATCAAGTTACTCACTCGAGAGCCCCTCTTGATAGTACGCCTATCTATCCTATAGCCCTATCAAGATAATACCTTTGTCTTGAGCATTCCACTTGAGCTAGATGATGACGATCTTGGTCTCTCAAAGTGGACCACCTTTCTTGATTGCGCTAGCTAGCACATGCTTGATGAAGACTTCTCCAAATACTCCCCCATACGCCATTATGGGAGAGCCTCGCTTAGCTTCGCCTTCATGTCAATCTCCAAGCTCCATTAGCTTCGTCTTCATTCCGACCTCCAAGCTTCGAGCATAAGATATCTCCGAAATGCTTCTCTTGGTCTTGCACGTCTTAACCATCCCAAGAGATACATGATCCACTTGGTACATCTTGTAGCTTTGTGTGTTGATCAACATCTTGATCATTCTCGTATCATCCCATCTATCTTCATATAAACCCTTGAATAGAGCATTGGTCATTATGTCATCTTGAAGAGTCCAACACATGAACTCCTATAATTTCCCATGCACAAGATCTATAAGAATATCTCAATGTAAACATTAGTCCATAAGGATTGTCATTAATTACCAAAATCACGCATGGGGGCAACCATGCACTTTCAATCTCCCCCATTTTGGTAATTGATGACAATCCCTTTTACGAGGGTTTATATAATGAATTTAAGCAGCCATGCAACACAAAGAGTAAGGATGCAAGATAACCACAAGAGAACAAACCCATATTCCCTTAAACCCTCTAAACTTCTCCCCCATTGGCATCGATTGCCGAAATGGGAGGAAAATTTAGAAGGCCAATATAGTAAGAGCTCCCCCATAATGTGTGCATTTCTCATAATATGAGTGAAATCAAATGCACATATCCAATAACGAATAGTTGGAAAGGAGATCAAACTATATTGAGGATCCAAAGATTGCAAAAGAATATCAAAGAGAAAGATACTTCAACAAAAGAAGCAAGCAATCAAAAAGATCCAAAAAAAATGTTCTAAATATCAAGAGGGAACTCCCCAAGGTACGTGCACAAATAGGATTTGTATTTCAATATAGTGTGCACAACATGGAATCCTCACTCCCTCCTAGATAAAATCGAACACAAGCACATGCAAGAGAATATAAATGAGAAAAGAAGCAAAACAATTTGCAACAAATAAAATGTTTTGCAACATGAGCAAGGAGCGGCAAATAAAAGGATGGGTGTGAGATATAAAGACATTTTAGGAGACTAATACAAGGATGAGCAAACACATCAACATAGTCTTTCAAAAAGAGTTGCACATGGTGCATATCATGTCTTCCCCATACTCACACACCAAAGGAGATATAGCAAGTAGCTCCACAAGCTTATTAAAACTCAAAAAGCATAACACATGAAAATAAAGCTTGTGCCTTTAATTAGAAACCACCAAAGAAACAAAAGCAATAAGAGGTGGTCACTAAGGAATTGGAATACCAAATAAAGATGTACTATTTTCATGTGTATAAGTTTCTAAGTAGACACGAATCACTAAGATATGGGTCTACAAATAAACATGTACACACACGATAGATACAAAGGTAGAGGTCATGATATCCAAGAGGAAGTCATAAATACACCAATAAGATCTTTGCTTAAAAGCATAGCACAAAGCTCAATTTTATCTTAAAGGGATATAGATGAACTTCAAACACACACTCATCATAGCATCAAACGTATCCACAAGGGATAAGGTGATAAACGGGATGCTCCGAGTAAGATAACAAGTCTCACAAAAGGCAAATGATTTTGAAACACATCAATATTACATATGCGAGACATAGAGTAGAAAGTGCTAGATTAACATATTTGGGATTGGTGAATCATGAAAATGATTATATATATTCCTCCCTTGATATGTAATCATCCCGGCTTACTCACATTTGCAATAAAGACGTTTTGCAAGAATCAAAAGAATTGCAACCAAAGAGATTCATGCCATGAAATCAACCTACACAAGGTTGAAAGCTAGAAAAGTATGCATGAGGTAGATACTTGTTACCGAGATAGCATTGGTGATGTAGAAGATAAGAGCTCATGATCATCCAAGCTTGGCTCCAATAAGCACATGGTGACAACACCTTCCTTTTAGATGAGACAAGCTTCCAATGCATCTCCAATATACCTAAAACAAATTCAAGTACAAAAAGGTACCCAAACTCATTGGGTCCAAGGTAGTTAGAGCAACTACAATACATAGGACAAACTCTACATAAATATGTGCATATTGATATGAAATTGAATTTCATGCACATCTTAACCTATTATGATTTGATGGAGTTTATCCTATATATTGGATCAACGAAAGTACGCATGCCATAAGATATACATATAGTAAGTATGCATGCACAAGACTTTCAAGAACCAAATGAGATATAATTTGGAAAAAACACCAATTAAACCATGAAATCACACACAAGTGTGACAAGAAAAGGAATTGTCCAAATTATATCAAAGACCCAAATCAACACATGATTGAAGAAACCACTTTGAAAAGATAACAAATGAAAGAAAGAAACCAATTGAAGAAAATACCATCAAATAATAAACCAAACCCTCTACACTTTTCATGATGGCACAAAGTGCCAAGACGAAAAATGTTTGTCTTCCAAAGAGACACGTCATCGGGATCAAATACCAAATGAAGACAACTAATGTTCGAAAGCATATAGGATTGCTCCCCCAAGATGTGTGCATTATTTATGATCTTGCATTTGAATACAAAATGCACACAAATGAGATCATCACTCTCCATATATATAAACACTAGTCATATTCAAGAAAGGCAAGAAATTGCAATACCAATCTAAAGAATGATGTTCCACTCAAAGTAGGATAGCTTCCCAAAGAATAGTGCATTATCAAAAAGTATGACTTTTGAATGTCAACGCACAAGAATTGGATCATTGCTTTTCCCAACTCAAGGAAGCACAAAACAAATTTCAAGTAGAGCAATAAAGGATCCAAAAGATACAAGGAAGACAAATAAGAGTTAGATCAAAAACAAATCCTTGGCAATAAAATAAGTCAATACAAAGCAAGAACCAAAGTGAATATGATCAACATATTTACCCCCAAATATGATTATCACTTGTCAAGACAAGTAATGTATGGAGATATTTCTCGGTGGTGGATTGCAAGGATATATTCAAGATCATATTCACAAAACATAAGCATGAGGCAAAGAATAGGAATTAAAAGCCATGCTTAGATAGATATTCTTGATAGATTCACAAATCATGTGATAATGCAAAGCAACTCCAAGGAGTAGCTTGAATCAATTGGCTTCCCAAAAAGATATATGAGAACATATTTAGGGAAAGCCATATCAAGAACATCCTCCACAAACAAGATCCAAAAGAGTGAGAGACAAAGAGCATTTAAGTAAATGGGAACTTGTTTGAGCAACATGCCACATAGGAACAAGATAATTAGCAATATCAATTCTAGGTGGCAAAACCTCACATTTTCACATTTTCTAGGCTTGTAATATGCACATAGCTTATTACTCCCCCATAATGTGATAATCCATTTATTTTAACACAAGAGGCAAACAAAAAGAACTAGAGAAATTAATGGACATTATAGAATTTGAATTTCTCATGAGCATGACATACCACATAGAGAATAGATAAAATTGATATATCAAAACTAAGTGGTATTCCTCATGTACACACATTTTTAGGATTGTGAAGTGCACGAAGCATATCACTGTCCAAAAATGGATAGTCCATTTATCTCTCAAAGAGAGCCAACAAGATAAGATATCATATAAAAGCAATAAGGCTCAAAACAAGTAGATGGTGTGCAAACCAAAAAACACATACTTGATTTCTCAAGATAAGTAAGTACAGAGCACAACACATACAAACACTAGCAAGGTACAAAACCTAACACATGCAAGGGTGCAAGCAACTTTCAATGTATATATGATTTAAATAAAAGTTACCGCAAGGAGGAACATTGGATATGAGATAGAACAATATAATCCATATGACTTGACTTGAGAGAATATAATTGATGAAGATCCCTTAATTCTTCATAGTGTAGCCAAGTCTCCAATGTCCTCCAACAACACCTATTGATCAAGTTTTAGCTTGTTGGTCCCCAACCACGTTGGGTCCTAAGAGGTTAGTCACAATAGGTTTGGCAACCCAAATGGTTCTTTTCTTGACACCACTTTGAGTACCAACATATTTGGCAAACACATTGCCAACCTTATCCTTCCGAAGAGAATAAATATCATCAACTATAATGGGGTTGTATAAGGTACCATTTGTGCATGAAGAAGCAAGGTGACCCTTCTCACGGCATAGGTAGCAACATCGACTTCCTCCTCTCTTCTTAGTTGGAGTCTTGACTTGAGGAGGGGTAGCTTGATTCTTCTTGGGAAGAGACCGTTCTTCAACTTGAGGAGCTTGAGTTTGAACTTGAGGCTTCTTCCCTTGTTGCTTCTCACTAAGAGCCTTCTTCTTCAAAGGGCAAGATCTAACATGGTGCCCTTCAACTTTGCACTTGAAGCAAACAATCTTGGCCGAATCCTTGACTTGTTCTTGGCCCTTGTTCTTCTTGTTAAGGTTGGACTTGTTCTTGATATTGGAGTTGAATCCAAGTCCACTCTTGTCATTGGGGCGTCTTTGAACACTCAACATATTGTCAAGTGTAGAATCCCCAACATGACGCTTTTCCAAGTCTTTCTTCAAAGAAGTGACTTGGGCCTTGAGCTCATTTAATTCCTCTACATGGTTAGTATCAACACAAACACTAGAGGAAGTAGAGGCTTCATTGTTAGAGCAACAAGGCATGGAAAGTAATTCATCACAGGATGTAGCAACATTATGAGTGGATGAATCACTAGCACTAGCACATGGCAATATAGCATTAAGAGTAGAAATTGTGCCATTGTCCACATGAGGCTCACAAGATGTTACCTTTGACATAATAGCCTCATGAGCTAACTTTATCCTAGCATGGGATGCTAGAAGATCCTCATTAGAGCTAGAGAGCTTTTCATGACTTTCTTCCAATTTCTCATACTTGCTAGTTAGCAATTCAAGTTGAGCCCTTAGCTCAACATTCTCCTTCAAAATAGATGTTTCACAAGAAGTGGAGTTAGTAGCACAAGCATCATTGATATTAGAAATGGAAGAAGACAAATTGGTAAGCTTATCATTCTTAGATAGTTGAGTTTGGAGTTGATCATGAGACTTGATAAGGAGAGAGTGTTCACTTTCTAAAGCCTTGTGAGCTTTGACAAGTTTCTCTATGTCCTCACTTAGTCTAGCATTGCCAACACCAAATTCAACTTTTTCCTTTTTAAGCACTTTATATTTATCAATAGCATGATCTCTTTCCTCAATGATTTTAGCAATAATAAGATCATTTGATTCATCAAGAGATTCAAGTTTCTCCTCAAGAGACACTCGAAGCTCTTGCTCTTCCTCAAGGGCATTCTCTAAGGATGCTTTTTCATTAGCATCTTCTCTCTCAATTTTACATTTTTGCTCAAATTGAGTATCCAAATCCACAATGATTTCTATACATTTAATACCATGTGCAACGATTTCACATAGAGAAGAGATAGCTTCACTACCTTTGGGAAGAGCACCAAGAACAATCTCACCCTTCTTGGTTAAGGTTTCAATGTCAAAATCTTCTCCATGAGGATCCTCAACCACATCATCACATATCTCCGGATTCGAGGTAGAAGTTACCTTTGAATCCTTAGCCATGAGGCAAATATGATTAATGGGTGAGGAGGATGAAGAATTACTTGAAGCACCATTGAGGTCCATGTCTTGATCCAACAAATGTTGGGATTCCTCTACATTGTTAGTCATGCAAGTACTAGAGGATATGGAAGCATTATTTTCATGATAACAAGACATAGATAGCATATCATCATTATATTTAGTTAAGCAACTATTACATGATATGCAAGGACCATCAACTCTAGCATGTATGACATTTGGAGTGCTAGAAGAGTTTAAGTCCAAAGATAGAACATTGCAATGTGATAGAGAAGAAGTATAATCAATAGTAAGTTCACCATCACCAATGCAATTTCTATCACCACTCACCATATAATTACCTAGTGACAAATCACATGTTGGTGAAGTGGAAGAAGTTGTGAACTCATCGCGGCCGGTGGTTGAGGGAGAACAATCATCCTTAATAAATTTGGACACTTCATATATATCTTGAAGCTTGGTCCAAAGCTCATGTGCATTTCGAAAAGGCATGATTGAAGCAAGAACTACATCGGTCAAAACACATATAAGACCATTAGTAACTTGAGTCTCGAGATGAGAGTTTATCTCATCCTCTAAAGATAATTCTTGGGAATCCTTTGGAGGAGATAAACTCACATCTACAATCCTCTTCATATAATTTGGACCCATGGCCCTAAAAAGATTAAGCATGCGAATTTTCCAAACATCATAATTTGTGCCATCGAATATGAAAGTGGGATCGTGCACTAATTCTCTAAACGACATCTTTTACTCTCTAGGCGGTAAAGCCCAACAAGAGAGCCCAGGCTCTGATACCAATTGAAAGGACAATGATGTCGCCTAGAGGGGGGGGGGGGGTGAATAGGCGGTTTAAAACTTTTCCGGTTTAGGCTTGATAATTGCGGAATAAAACTAGGTGTTTAAATTAACAAGCCGACAACCTAAATAAACTAGGCTCACCTATGTGCACCAACAACTTATGCTAAGCAAGACAAACAACAAGGTGATAGCAATATAGAATACTTCAAGCACGAAGGTTATCACAATGTAAAGTGCATAAGTAAAAGCTCGAGTATAGAAATAACCGAGGCACGCGGAGACGAGGATGTATTCCCGAGTTCCTCCTTGTTAAGGGAGTACGTCTCGTTGGAGAGGTGTGAACCGACACAACGGTTCAACAACCACAAAGGTTTCACCTTCTTCTCCGATGAACCGCACCACAAAGGCTTGGTTCACCTTCCACTATCGGAATTCCTTCGAGGCGGAATCCGGAGCCTTTCAACAACAATCCGGGGCACAACCCACAATGGGATTGGGGGCTCCCGAACGGCCTACAACAACAATCCGGGGCACAACCCACAATGGGATTGGGGGCTCCCAAACGGCTTCAAGTGACCACACAAGGGTCCAACCACCACAAAGGCGTCTAGGGTCCAAGGACCCAAGAGTAACAAGCTCACAAACTTTCAACTTCCACGAATCCTCGTGGAGAGCACACCGATGCACCAAATGCAAAAGGCAAGAGCACAAGTGCTCAAATCCTTCACTCTCGAATTCCAACAAAGCAACAAATGCTTATGGGGGAATAAGAGAGGAAGAACAAAGAGGAGAAGCACCAAGAACTCCAAGATCAAGATCTACTAGGTTCCCCTCACTTAGAGTAGAGATGGATTGGTGGAAATGTAGATCTAGATCTCCTCTCTCAAATCCCTCAAAGATATGCAAGAATCATGGGAGGAAATGGGAGAGGGGCAAGCTTTCCAAGGTCAACAATGGAGGTGAGAGAGGGGGAAATTTCGTGCTTGGAAGAGCTGAGTGGCTGGAGGTAGGTGGAGGGGTATTTATACCCCTCCCAGAAAAAGAGCCGTTGCAGTCCACTTAGACCGGAGACTCCGGTCTGGAAGGCCGGAGACTCCGGTCTGGCCGGAGACTCTGGTCCCTGAGACCGGAGACTCCGGCCTCGAAAGAGCAGGAAAAAAGTCGACGTAGGAAAATAACACCGGAGACTCCGGACCGCATAGGCCGGAGACTCCGGCCCCCCAGAGACTCCGGGGTCACTCCGGACCTACTCCGGACCCCTATACAGAGAGTGCCGACCGTTGGAACAAAAAACGGATCGCGAGGACCGGAGACTCCGGTCTAAGACCGGAGACTCCGGCCTAGCAAAAACTGCAGCAAAACCGATAACGAAAACGTCAATATCTTTTCCATCCGGACTCCGTTTTCGATGATTTTTGGCTCGTTGGAATCGTTACAACGAGCTCTACTTGAATGTGCATAGAAACATCACAGTCCATCATGTGAGGATAAAACCAAATGGGGAAAGGTTGAACTTTCCTAAACAATGCAAACCGGTAAAACCTCCTTCATAAAAAACGTAACAAGATATTCATACGAAATCTGTTTTTGATGAACTAGAGCTTAGTATGGAGATAAACCAAGCTCTAAATCCTCACATGGATAAAAGGCAACAAGTTTTCCAAAGTAAAACCATTTTCGAAGGACTTGGTCTTGTCATGAAGATCACGACAAGGACCGAAACTCAACACGGAGAAAAACCAAATAAGAACCAAGAAAGATGATATGCCAAGCATGCAAAGGTTTGAGCTCTCCACAAAGATGCGATCAAGTTACTCACTCGAGAGCCCCTCTTGATAGTACGCCTATCTATCCTATAGCCCTATCAAGATAATACCTTTGTCTTGAGCATTCCACTTGAGCTAGATGATGACGATCTTGGTCTCTCAAAGTGGACCACCTTTCTTGATTGCGCTAGCTAGCACATGCTTGATGAAGACTTCTCCAAATACTCCCCCATACGCCATTATGGGAGAGCCTCGCTTAGCTTCGCCTTCATGTCAATCTCCAAGCTCCATTAGCTTCGTCTTCATTCCGACCTCCAAGCTTCGAGCATAAGATATCTCCGAAATGCTTCTCTTGGTCTTGCACGTCTTAACCATCCCAAGAGATACATGATCCACGTGGTACATCTTGTAGCTTTGTGTGTTGATCAACATCTTGATCATTCTCGTATCATCCCATCTATCTTCATATAAACCCTTGAATAGAGCATTGGTCATTATGTCATCTTGAAGAGTCCAACACATGAACTCCTATAATTTCCCATGCACAAGATCTATAAGAATATCTCAATGTAAACATTAGTCCATAAGGATTGTCATTAATTACCAAAATCACGCATGGGGGCAACCATGCACTTTCAATCTCCCCCATTTTGGTAATTGATGACAATCCCTTTTACGAGGGTTTATATAATGAATTTAAGCAGCCATGCAACACAAAGAGTAAGGATGCAAGATAACCGCAAGAGAACAAACCCATATTCCCTTAAACCCTCTAAACTTCTCCCCCATTGGCATCGATTGCCGAAATGGGAGGAAAATTTAGAAGGCCAATATAGTAAGAGCTCCCCCATAATGTGTGCATTTCTCATAATATGAGTGAAATCAAATGCACATATCCAATAACGAATAGTTGGAAAGGAGATCAAACTATATTGAGGATCCAAAGATTGCAAAAGAATATCAAAGAGAAAGATACTTCAACAAAAGAAGCAAGCAATCAAAAAGATCCAAAAAAAATGTTCTAAATATCAAGAGGGAACTCCCCAAGGTACGTGCACAAATAGGATTTGTATTTCAATATAGTGTGCACAACATGGAATCCTCACTCCCTCCTAGATAAAATCGAACACAAGCACATGCAAGAGAATATAAATGAGAAAAGAAGCAAAACAATTTGCAACAAATAAAATGTTTTGCAACATGAGCAAGGAGCGGCAAATAAAAGGATGGGTGTGAGATATAAAGACATTTTAGGAGACTAATACAAGGATGAGCAAACACATCAACATAGTCTTTCAAAAAGAGTTGCACATGGTGCATATCATGTCTTCCCCATACTCACACACCAAAGGAGATATAGCAAGTAGCTCCACAAGCTTATTAAAACTCAAAAAGCATAACACATGAAAATAAAGCTTGTGCCTTTAATTAGAAACCACCAAAGAAACAAAAGCAATAAGAGGTGGTCACTAAGGAATTGGAATACCAAATAAAGATGTACTATTTTCATGTGTATAAGTTTCTAAGTAGACACGAATCACTAAGATATGGGTCTACAAATAAACATGTACACACACGATAGATACAAAGGTAGAGGTCATGATATCCAAGAGGAAGTCATAAATACACCAATAAGATCTTTGCTTAAAAGCATAGCACAAAGCTCAATTTTATCTTAAAGGGATATAGATGAACTTCAAACACACACTCATCATAGCATCAAACGTATCCACAAGGGATAAGGTGATAAACGGGATGCTCCGAGTAAGATAACAAGTCTCACAAAAGGCAAATGATTTTGAAACACATCAATATTACATATGCGAGACATAGAGTAGAAAGTGCTAGATTAACATATTTGGGATTGGTGAATCATGAAAATGATTATATATATTCCTCCCTTGATATGTAATCATCCCGGCTTACTCACATTTGCAATAAAGACGTTTTGCAAGAATCAAAAGAATTGCAACCAAAGAGATTCATGCCATGAAATCAACCTACACAAGGTTGAAAGCTAGAAAAGTATGCATGAGGTAGATACTTGTTACCGAGATAGCATTGGTGATGTAGAAGATAAGAGCTCATGATCATCCAAGCTTGGCTCCAATAAGCACATGGTGACAACACCTTCCTTTTAGATGAGACAAGCTTCCAATGCATCTCCAATATACCTAAAACAAATTCAAGTACAAAAAGGTACCCAAACTCATTGGGTCCAAGGTAGTTAGAGCAACTACAATACATAGGACAAACTCTACATAAATATGTGCATATTGATATGAAATTGAATTTCATGCACATCTTAACCATTTATGATTTGATGGAGTTTATCCTATATATTGGATCAACGAAAGTACGCATGCCATAAGATATACATATAGTAAGTATGCATGCACAAGACTTTCAAGAACCAAATGAGATATAATTTGGAAAAAACACCAATTAAACCATGAAATCACACACAAGTGTGACAAGAAAAGGAATTGTCCAAATTATATCAAAGACCCAAATCAACACATGATTGAAGAAACCACTTTGAAATGATAACAAATGAAAGAAAGAAACCAATTGAAGAAAATACCATCAAATAATAAACCAAACCCTCTACACTTTTCATGATGGCACAAAGTGCCAAGACGAAAAATGTTTGTCTTCCAAAGAGACACGTCATCGGGATCAAATACCAAATGAAGACAACTAATGTTCGAAAGCATATAGGATTGCTCCCCCAAGATGTGTGCATTATTTATGATCTTGCATTTGAATACAAAATGCACACAAATGAGATCATCACTCTCCATATATATAAACACTAGTCATATTCAAGAAAGGCAAGAAATTGCAATACCAATCTAAAGAATGATGTTCCACTCAAAGTAGGATAGCTTCCCAAAGAATAGTGCATTATCAAAAAGTATGACTTTTGAATGTCAACGCACAAGAATTGGATCATTGCTTTTCCCAACTCAAGGAAGCACAAAACAAATTTCAAGTAGAGCAATAAAGGATCCAAAAGATACAAGGAAGACAAATAAGAGTTAGATCAAAAACAAATCCTTGGCAATAAAATAAGTCAATACAAAGCAAGAACCAAAGTGAATATGATCAACATATTTACCCCCAAATATGATTATCACTTGTCAAGACAAGTAATGTATGGAGATATTTCTCGGTGGTGGATTGCAAGGATATATTCAAGATCATATTCACAAAACATAAGCATGAGGCAAAGAATAGGAATTAAAAGCCATGCTTAGATAGATATTCTTGATAGATTCACAAATCATGTGATAATGCAAAGCAACTCCAAGGAGTAGCTTGAATCAATTGGCTTCCCAAAAAGATATATGAGAACATATTTAGGGAAAGCCATATCAAGAACATCCTCCACAAACAAGATCCAAAAGAGTGAGAGACAAAGAGCATTTAAGTAAATGGGAACTTGTTTGAGCAACATGCCACATAGGAACAAGATAATTAGCAATATCAATTCTAGGTGGCAAAACCTCACATTTTCACATTTTCTAGGCTTGTAATATGCACATAGCTTATTACTCCCCCATAATGTGATAATCCATTTATTTTAACACAAGAGGCAAACAAAAAGAACTAGAGAAATTAATGGACATTATAGAATTTGAATTTCTCATGAGCATGACATACCACATAGAGAATAGATAAAATTGATATATCAAAACTAAGTGGTATTCCTCATGTACACACATTTTTAGGATTGTGAAGTGCACGAAGCATATCACTGTCCAAAAATGGATAGTCCATTTATCTCTCAAAGAGAGCCAACAAGATAAGATATCATATAAAAGCAATAAGGCTCAAAACAAGTAGATGGTGTGCAAACCAAAAAACACATACTTGATTTCTCAAGATAAGTAAGTACAGAGCACAACACATACAAACACTAGCAAGGTACAAAACCTAACACATGCAAGGGTGCAAGCAACTTTCAATGTATATATGATTTAAATAAAAGTTACCGCAAGGAGGAACATTGGATATGAGATAGAACAATATAATCCATATGACTTGACTTGAGAGAATATAATTGATGAAGATCCCTTAATTCTTCATAGTGTAGCCAAGTCTCCAATGTCCTCCAACAACACCTATTGATCAAGTTTTAGCTTGTTGGTCCCCAACCACGTTGGGTCCTAAGAGGTTAGTCACAATAGGTTTGGCAACCCAAATGGTTCTTTTCTTGACACCACTTTGAGTACCAACATATTTGGCAAACACATTGCCAACCTTATCCTTCCGAAGAGAATAAACATCATCAACTATAATGGGGTTGTATAAGGTACCATTTGTGCATGAAGAAGCAAGGTGACCCTTCTCACGGCATAGGTAGCAACATCGACTTCCTCCTCTGTTCTTAGTTGGAGTCTTGACTTGAGGAGGGGTAGCTTGATTCTTCTTGGGAAGAGACCGTTCTTCAACTTGAGGAGCTTGAGTTTGAACTTGAGGCTTCTTCCCTTGTTGCTTCTCACTAAGAGCCTTCTTCTTCAAAGGGCAAGATCTAACATGGTGCCCTTCAACTTTGCACTTGAAGCAAACAATCTTGGCCGAACCCTTGACTTGTTCTTGGCCCTTGTTCTTCTTGTTAAGCTTGGACTTGTTCTTGATATTGGAGTTGAATCCAAGTCCACTCTTGTCATTGGGGCGTCTTTGAACACTCAACATATTGTCAAGTGTAGAATCCCCAACATGACGCTTTTCCAAGTCTTTCTTCAAAGAAGTGACTTGGGCCTTGAGCTCATTTAATTCCTCTACATGGTTAGTATCAACACAAACACTAGAGGAAGTAGAGGCTTCATTGTTAGAGCAACAAGGCATGGAAAGTAATTCATCACAGGATGTAGCAACATTATGAGTGGATGAATCACTAGGACTAGCACATGGCAATATAGCATTAAGAGTAGAAATTGTGCCATTGTCCACATGAGGCTCACAAGATGTTACCTTTGACATAATAGCCTCATGAGCTAACTTTATCCTAGCATGGGATGCTAGAAGATCCTCATTAGAGCTAGAGAGCTTTTCATGACTTTCTTCCAATTTCTCATACTTGCTAGTTAGAAATTCAAGTTGAGCCCTTAGCTCAACATTCTCCTTCAAAATAGATGTTTCACAAGAAGTGGAGTTAGTAGCACAAGCATCATTGATATTAGAAATGGAAGAAGACAAATTGGTAAGCTTATCATTCTTAGATAGTTGAGTTTGGAGTTGATCATGAGACTTGATAAGGAGAGAGTGTTCACTTTCTAAAGCCTTGTGAGCTTTGTCAAGTTTCTCTATGTCCTCACTTAGTCTAGCATTGCCAACACCAAATTCAACTTTTTCCTTTTTAAGCACTTTATATTTATCAATAGCATGATCTCTTTCCTCAATGATTTTAGCAATAATAAGATCATTTGATTCATCAAGAGATTCAAGTTTCTCCTCAAGAGACACTCGAAGCTCTTGCTCTTCCTCAAGGGCATTCTCTAAGGATGCTTTTTCATTAGCATCTTCTCTCTCAATTTTACATTTTTGCTCAAATTGAGTATCCAAATCCACAATGATTTCTATACATTTAATACCATGTGCAACGATTTCACATAGAGAAGAGATAGCTTCACTACCTTTGGGAAGAGCACCAAGAACAATCTCACCCTTCTTGGTTAAGGTTTCAATGTCAAAATCTTCTCCATGAGGATCCTCAACCACATCATCACATATCTCCGGATTCGAGGTAGAAGTTACCTTTGAATCCTTAGCCATGAGGCAAATATGATTAATGGGTGAGGAGGATGAAGAATTACTTGAAGCACCATTGAGGTCCATGTCTTGATCCAACAAATGTTGGGATTCCTCTACATTGTTAGTCATGCAAGTACTAGAGGATATGGAAGCATTATTTTCATGATAACAAGACATAGATAGCATATCATCATTATATTTAGTTAAGCAACTATTACATGATATGCAAGGACCATCAACTCTAGCATGTATGACATTTGGAGTGCTAGAAGAGTTTAAGTCCAAAGATAGAACATTGCAATGTGATAGAGAAGAAGTATAATCAATAGTAAGTTCACCATCACCAATGCAATTTCTATCACCACTCACCATATAATTACCTAGTGACAAATCACATGTTGGTGAAGTGGAAGAAGTTGTGAACTCATCACGGCCGGTGGTTGAGGGAGAACAATCATCCTTAATAAATTTGGACACTTCATATATATCTTGAAGCTTGGTCCAAAGCTCATGTGCATTTCGAAAAGGCATGATTGAAGCAAGAACTACATCGGTCAAAACACATATAAGACCATTAGTAACTTGAGTCTCGAGATGAGAGTTTATCTCATCCTCTAAAGATAATTCTTGGGAATCCTTTGGAGGAGATAAACTCACATCTACAATCCTCTTCATATAATTTGGACCCATGGCCCTAAAAAGATTAAGCATGCGAATTTTCCAAACATCATAATTTGTGCCATCGAATATGAAAGTGGGATCGTGCACTAATTCTCTAAACGACATCTTTTACTCTCTAGGCGGTAAAGCCCAACAAGAGAGCCCAGGCTCTGATACCAATTGAAAGGACAATGATGTCGCCTAGAGGGGGGGGGGGTGAATAGGCGGTTTAAAACTTTTCCGGTTTAGGCTTGATAATTGCGGAATAAAACTAGGTGTTTAAATTAACAAGCCGACAACCTAAATAAACTAGGCTCACCTATGTGCACCAACAACTTATGCTAAGCAAGACAAACAACAAGGTGATAGCAATATAGAATACTTCAAGCACGAAGGCTATCACAATGTAAAGTGCATAAGTAAAAGCTCGAGTATAGAAATAACCGAGGCACGCGGAGACGAGGATGTATTCCCGAGTTCCTCCTTGTTAAGGGAGTACGTCTCGTTGGAGAGGTGTGAACCGACACAACGGTTCAACAACCACAAAGGTTTCACCTTCTTCTCCGATGAACCGCACCACAAAGGCTTGGTTCACCTTCCACTATCGGAATTCCTTCGAGGCGGAATCCGGAGCCTTTCAACAACAATCCGGGGCACAACCCACAATGGGATTGGGGGCTCCCGAACGGCCTACAACAACAATCCGGGGCACAACCCACAATGGGATTGGGGGCTCCCGAACGGCTTCAAGTGACCACACAAGGGTCCAACCACCACAAAGGCGTCTAGGGTCCAAGGACCCAAGAGTAGCAAGCTCACAAACTTTCAACTTCCACGAATCCTCGTGGAGAGCACACCGATGCACCAAATGCAAAAGGCAAGAGCACAAGTGCTCAAATCCTTCACTCTCGAATTCCAACAAAGCAACAAATGCTTATGGGGGAATAAGAGAGGAAGAACAAAGAGGAGAAGCACCAAGAACTCCAAGATCAAGATCTACTAGGTTCCCCTCACTTAGAGTAGAGATGGATTGGTGGAAATGTAGATCTAGATCTCCTCTCTCAAATCCCTCAAAGATATGCAAGAATCATGGGAGGAAATGGGAGAGGGGCAAGCTTTCCAAGGTCAACAATGGAGGTGAGAGAGGGGGAAATTTCGTGCTTGGAAGAGCTGAGTGGCTGGAGGTAGGTGGAGGGGTATTTATACCCCTCCCAGAAAAAGAGCCGTTGCAGTCCACTTAGACCGGAGACTCCGGTCTGGAAGGCCGGAGACTCCGGCCTGGCCGGAGACTCTGGTCCCTGAGACCGGAGACTCCGGCCTCGAAAGAGCAGGAAAAAAGTCGACGCAGGAAAATAACACCGGAGACTCCGGACCGCATAGGCCGGAGACTCCGGCCCCCCAGAGACTCCGGGGTCACTCCGGACCTACTCCGGACCCCTATACAGAGAGTGCCGACCGTTGGAACAAAAAACGGATCGCGAGGACCGGAGACTCCGGTCTAAGACCGGAGACTCCGGCCTAGCAAAAACTGCAGCAAAACCGATAACGAAAACGTCAATATCTTTTCCATCCGGACTCCGTTTTCGATGATTTTTGGCTCGTTGGAATCGTTACAACGAGCTCTACTTGAATGTGCATAGAAACATCACAGTCCATCATGTGAGGATAAAACCAAATGGGGAAAGGTTGAACTTTCCTAAACAATGCAAACCGGTAAAACCTCCTTCATCAAAAACGTAACAAGATATTCATACGAAATCTGTTTTTGATGAACTAGAGCTTAGTATGGAGATAAACCAAGCTCTAAATCCTCACATGGATAAAAGGCAACAAGTTTTCCAAAGTAAAACCATTTTCGAAGGACTTGGTCTTGTCATGAAGATCACGACAAGGACCGAAACTCAACACGGAGAAAAACCAAATAAGAACCAAGAAAGATGATATGCCAAGCATGCAAAGGTTTGAGCTCTCCACAAAGATGCGATCAAGTTACTCACTCGAGAGCCCCTCTTGATAGTACGCCTATCTATCCTATAGCCCTATCAAGATCATACCTTTGTCTTGAGCATTCCACTTGAGCTAGATGATGACGATCTTGGTCTCTCAAAGTGGACCACCTTTCTTGATTGCGCTAGCTAGCACATGCTTGATGAAGACTTCTCCAAATACTCCCCCATACGCCATTATGGGAGAGCCTCGCTTAGCTTCGCCTTCATGTCAATCTCCAAGCTCCATTAGCTTCGTCTTCATTCCGACCTCCAAGCTTCGAGCATAAGATATCTCCGAAATGCTTCTCTTGGTCTTGCACGTCTTAACCATCCCAAGAGATACATGATCCACTTGGTACATCTTGTAGCTTTGTGTGTTGATCAACATCTTGATCATTCTCGTATCATCCCATCTATCTTCATATAAACCCTTGAATAGAGCATTGGTCATTATGTCATCTTGAAGAGTCCAACACATGAACTCCTATAATTTCCCATGCACAAGATCTATAAGAATATCTCAATGTAAACATTAGTCCATAAGGATTGTCATTAATTACCAAAACCACGCATGGGGGCAACCATGCACTTTCAGTTACCTCCTTCCGAGGGCCGTGAACCTGGGTACGGGCTGGTGTCTGTCTCTATCGTGATGTCCCTCCTCAGGCTCGACGAGCACCGTCGCCGTGCCGGTTGAGGGTTGTTTGACCAACGCGTTCAGCCCCCCATCGAACAACTCTTCAGAGTGTGATTACCCCTGTATCGTGGGAGTCACTCTCCGACATAAACCAACACCAAGGAAGAGAGGTATGATTGAATTAGATGAAGAAGTGATGAATGAAGCCAAGAAATCTCTTAAAGAGAGAGGTATTAAATCTGAAGATGTGAAGAATTTACCTCCTATTGAAGAATTATGTAAGCCAATTCCTCCTACGCCATTAATTGAGGTACATTCTCTCCAAAGGTTTGATGATAGAGACATTCCTTACTCAAAACCTCCTGCTCAATGCTTAGATGAATTTGATACTTTTATTGCTAAGCAATGTAATTTTAATATGAGAATAGAGAATCATTTAATGGAAAATTTTCGTTCTATTAGTAAATTGCATGATATTGTTGATAGAACCTCCAATGATGTTAAAATACTTATTAAACATTTTCATATGGTTCAAACTCAAATTGATCAACTTACTAAAGTGCAAAAGGATTTGTTAGAAAATGCTTCTATAGATAAAGAAAAACATGTTTGTGAAGTAACAACTAGAGGAGGTAGGTCAACAAAAGATCCTTTATATCCTGAGGGACGTCCTAAAAGAAGTGAACAAGATTCTCAACGAATCAATGAACCTAGTGCTCCTTCTAAGAAAAAGAAGAAGAAACATAAAACTGTTGTAGAATCCTCTGAACTTGTCAATGATCCTAATGTATATCTATTTCTGATGTTGAAACTGAAAGTGGTAATGAACATAACAATGATAGTAATAATACTAATGATAATGATAAGAATAGCAATTCGGATAAGGAAGAAATAGAAGAAGAACTTGAAAAGCATAATAAAAATGAAAAGCACAGTAAGGAAGATTTTATTGCTAAGAAACATGGTAGTGAAAGAGAACCTTGGGTTAAAAAACAAATGCCTTTTCCTGGTAAGAAACTTAAAACAAAAGAACAAGAACATTATAATAAATTTTGTGAATGGATGAAACCTTTGTTCTTGCAAATTCCTTTGACTGATGCTATTAAATTGCCTCCTTATTCAAAATATATGAAATATATTGTGTCTAACAAAACGAAAATTCCTAATGAGGAAATATTTACTATGCTTGCTAATTACTCTTTTAATGGCAAGGTTCCAAAGAAGTTGGGTGATCCAGGTATACCAACCATTCCTTGCTCTATCAAAAATAATTATGTTAGAACTGCTCTATGTGACTTGGGAGCAGGAGTTAGTGTTATGCCTTTCTCTCTTTACAAGAGACTTTATTTGGATAAATTGATACCTACTGATATATCTTTGCAAATGGCTGATAAATCTACTGCTGTTCCTGTTGGTATTTGTGAGGATGTTCCTGTTCAAGTAGCTAATAATTGTTTAATCATGACTGACTTTGTTGTCCTTGAAATGCCCGAAGATGATAATATGTCTGTTATTCTTAGAAGACCTTTTCTAAACACTGCAGGGGCTGTTATTGATTGCAATAAAGGAAAAGTAACTTTTCATATGGATGACAAGGAACATATTGTTTATTTTCCCAAGAGAATGGATAAAGTATATGGAGTTAATACAATTACTAATGTGAGGTCCATCAAAGTGGGAAGTATTGATTGCCCTTATAAAGAAGCATACAAAACTCTTGTTATTGGATCCATATCAATACCATATAAGGTAACATGAGTGTCTCACAATGTTTGAATCCTTTTATGACATCTAAAATTTATTTGGTGGCAAGACTTGATCAACCTTGCTAACAAATGTGTTTTAAATGCATGGAAGTGCTAAACAACATTTTTCTTCTCATCTTTATTTTACCTACTGTAATACTATTTCGTTTGCATAGTTTTAGTTGAATATGATTTGAAAAATATTTTTCATGCATTGAATTTAATATCTCAAAATCCAGAAAATGCCCAGAAATAAATATTCTCAGAATTTAAAAAAAATTATGTCAAAAATCCTATTTTTCGAGGAGGGTCCAGGGAGTACCAGAGAGTGACCAGGGGGGGCCCACAGGGCCACCACACCACATGGTGGCGCGGCAGCCCTTGGGCCGCGCCAGCACATGGTGTGGGACCCACAGGTCCCTCCACTTACTCTCCTTCCTCCCCGACCTTTCTCTCTCCCGACCAAACACATCCACCTTCGAAAAAATCGTGTTCTTGCTGTTCTTGCCCTCGGATTTTCGATCTCCTTGCTCAGCCCATCTTTGCTGCCGAGATTTGGGGCATTTGCTCTCCGGTATGTGACTCCTCCGTTCATCCAAATAGAATTTTGTTTAGTGGATTATATCTTGAGTATTTTGCTGTTGTAGATGTCATGTTTAGTGAGTTTAAATGCTTGTACTAAGTTGGAATAGCTAGTTTTGATGCATGCTTAAGCCTCTAGCAAGTCACTATAGCAGTTTCCCCTCATTTAGTTGGCTAAAAATCAATTTTTATGACATTTGTTAAAAATTTCAGAAAAGGAAGATGCATAACCACACCTTTGGAGAAATCTTTGAGAGTGATGCACCAAGGGTATTGATGCACTCACGGGTGTGTAGTTGGAAAACCCCAAGAGGAAGGTCTGAAGCAGTGCAGCAGTGAGTTTCCCTCAGTTATGAAACCAAGGTTATCGAACCAGTAGGAGATGAAGAACACGTCTGAAGGAGAAATTGCTTGGTGGCGTGTAGTTGACGAGGGAGGTGGAACCTGCATAACACAATCAAGAAACTTTGCCCCAACTCAAAAGTGAGGTTGTCAATCTCACCGGCTTGCTGTAACAAAGCGATTAAACGTATTGTGTGGAAAATGATGTTTGTTTGCAGAGAATGAAAGTAACAGTTTGCAGTTGGTTGTATTATCAGTTTAAAGAAAAGGACCGGGGTCCACAGTTCACTAGTGGTGTCTCTCCATAATAATAATAATAATAGCATACATGCGGGTAAACAAATTACAGCTGGGCAATTGATAGAATAAAGAGCTGCATAATGATGCATATACTAATGACATGATGTCTAGTGTGAGATTCATTTGGGCATTACAACAATATACATAGACCGTTCCAACCGCATCTATGACTAATAATCCACCTTCCGGTTAGCGTCCGCACCCCTTTCAGTATTAAGTTGCAAGCAACAGATTATTGCATTAAGCAATGTGTGTAATGTAAGTAAGTAACATCATCCTTAGATAAAGTACTACTGTTTTATCCCTAGTAGCAACAGTACATCTACAACATTAGAGCTTTCTGTCACTACCCCAGATTAAATAGAGACATGAACCCACTATCGAGCATAAATACCCCCTCTTGGAGTCACAAGCATCTACTTGGCCAGAGCATCTACTAGCAACGGAGAGCATGCAAGATCATAAACAACACACAACATGATATATTATGAAGCAATGACAAAGTATTCAATATTCATCGGATCCCAGCAAACACAACATGTAGCATTACATAAAGATGATCTTGATCATGATAGGCAGCTCACAAGATCTAAACATGATAGCACAATAGGAGAACACAACCATCTAGCTACTGCTATGGACCCGTAGTCCAAGGATGAACTACTCACGCATCAGTCCGGAGGCGGGCATGGTGATGTAGAGCCCTCCGGCGATGATTCCCCTCTCCGGCAGGGTGCCGGGAGAAGGTTCTGAACCCCCCGAACTAGGGTTGACGATGGCGGCGGCTCCGTGAGGAAAAGTGGAAAAGTGTTCGGTGTCCTCGTCTTAGGTTTTCGGGGAGAATATATAGGCGAAAGGGCGAAGGCGGTAGAGCCCCGAGGGCCCCACCTCATGTCCCGGCGCGGCTAGGAGGGGAGCCGCGCCACCCTATGAGGTGGGCGCCTCGGGCCCCGTCTCCTTCTCCCCCTCGGACTTCTGGAACGTGTCGGAGATTCTAAGATCTTTGGTTGTTTTTGTTTCGTCCAATTCCGAGAATATTTCCTTAAGTGGATTTCTGAAACCAAAAACAGCAGAAAACAGGGAATTGGCACCGTGGCATCTTGTTAATAGGTTAGTTCTAGAAAATGCATAAAAGTATATAAAATGTATATAAAACATGTACGCAATTGGTATAATATAAGCATGGAACATAAGAAATTATAGATACGTTTGAGACGTATCAAGCATCCCCAAGCTTAGTTCTACTCGTCCTCGAGTAGGTAAAACGATAACAAGAATAATTTCTGAAGTGACATGCTTCACACAATCTTGATCATATAATAATGTAAGGCTCATGTTATGAATGAAGTGATTCAAAGCAATGGTTTATAGTTTGCTAACAAATAGACAAGGAGTAAACAACTACATCATATAAGCAAAAACTTTTCATGGATAGTACTTTCAAACAAGCATCAAAATGATTCACATGAAAGTTAACTCATAAAGCAATAGTCTCTAAGTAAAAGAGCATTGAAGCAACACAAAGGAAGATATAAGTTTGAGCATTGGCTTTCAACTTGTAACATGTATATCATATAGATAGTTGTCAACACAAAGGAATATAACAAGTGCAATAAGTAAGCATACAAGAATTGTTGCACACAGTTGACACAAGTGTTTGCTTCTAAGACAGAAAGAAGTAGGTAAACTGACTCAACATAAAGTAAAAGAAAGGCCCTTCGCAGAGGGAAGCAGGCATACAAACATGTGCTAGAGCTTTCTAGTTTTATAGGTTTTTGAAATCATATAGAGAGCATAAAAGTAAGTTTTGAGAGGTGTTTGTTGTTGTCAACGAATGGTAATAGGCACTCTACCCCCCTTGTCAACCAGACTTTCAAGAGCGGCTCCCATGAAGGACGTTATTTCTACCAGCAAGGTAGATCATCCCTCTTATCTCTTTTGTTTACACATATAGTTAAAAACTGTTGTCATTGCTTGACTGATTAGATCAGGGAAAAAATGTGAAGAGATTGAAGCGGTTAAAGTTGTAATTAATTGGGACTGGGCACCCCATTTGCCAGCTCTTTTTGCAAAGTTAATGGATAAGCGGATGTATATGCCCCTAGTCCGGTTGTGAAAGTCTGTCTAAAAGCAAATGACAAGGTTGATATCCGTAACACCACATACTTCCTCATGAGCTAATAAACATTGACACAAATAAGAGATAATAAGTTTTGAATAATAAAAGGTAGCACACGAAGTATTTGCTTGGAATGGCAGGAAATACCATGTAGTAGGTAGGTATGGTGGACACATATGGGATGGGTTTTGGCTCAAGGTTTTGGATGCACGAGAAGCATTCCCTCTCAGTACAAGGCTTTGGCTAGCAAGGTTATTTGAAGCAAACACAAGTATAAACCATGACAACAAGACGTATATAAAAACATATTGCAAGCATTATAAAACTCTACATTATCTTCCTTGTTGTTCAAACACCTTTACTAGAAAATATCTAGACCTTAGAGATACCAAACATGCAAACCAAATTTCAACAAGCTTTACGGTAGTTCTTCATTAATAGGTTTTAACTACATGATGTAAAAGCTTAAACAGGATCTACTTGAGAGCTCAAAACAATTGCCAAGCACCACAACATACAAGATAACAATCCATAAGAGCATGTATATCTTTTTCATTATACCATCTACCACATTTAGCATTTTCTGTTTCCAACCAAACACCAATAACCTTATTTAAAGATAAACTCTCCAAGTATATAACAATGAGATATGAGAGTGTAACATATGAAAACTAACAGCTCTCAACAAGAGATGCATGAAAAACAAGAGCTGAAAGTATTGCAGTAGCTATAGAAGAATACTCAACAAATATAAGTGAAGAATAGGAGTATTCAAATGAAAAAGCGGAGCGTGTCTCTCTCCCACACAAGAATGCTAGGATCCATTTTATTCATAGAACAAAAATAACAAAAGCAAAAAAAAAAAAAAAAAACAGACGCTCCAAGTAAAGCACATAAGATGTGGCCCAATTAAAATATAGTTTCACTAGAGATAACCTGATACGTTGTTGCTGAAGAAGGGGATGCCTCGGGCATCCCCAAGCTTTGACGCTTGAGTCTTCTTGAAATATGCTTGGGTGACCCACGGGGGCATCCCCAAGCTTAGGCTCTTTCATCTCCTTGATCACATCATATCATCCTCTCTCTTGATCCTTGAAAACTTCCTCCACACCAAACTCAAAGTAGACTTCATTAGAGGGTTAGTGCATAAAAAATTCTTATATTCTGCATGAACACAATTGCTACCAATGCTACTGGACATTAGCTACAGCCACTGATACTTTATGGAACAAAAAGATCCATTCAAAATAGTAAAAGAGGCATTGCAAAATAAATGGCAGAATCTGTCAAAAACAGAACAGTCCCTAAAGACGAATTTTTTCGAGTCACTTAACTTGCTAAAATCAGAAAACTCAAAACTAATGAAAGTTGCATATATATCTGAGGATTACGCACAAAACATCCCAGGTCCATCCGATTTTTCTGTGAATAGTTATGAATTTAACGGTGGACAGCAGAAAACTGTTTCAGCACAGCAATCCAAATCTAGCATCAACTTTCTACTAGAGGCTTAACTTGGCCCAACAATGCAATAAAGTAAAGATACAAAGGAATTGCTACAGAGGTAGGCATCTTCCTTGACTCAATAAAATAAAATAACACAAATAAAAAGTGGGTTGTCTCCCATAAGCGCTTTTCTTTAACGCCTTTCAGCTAGGCACAGAAAGCAAAACTCAAGTGTTTCCAAGAGAAGAAGCATCAACATCAATAATTTCATCCAAGACATTGTTGGTTGCAATAAGTGTGCATATAAAATCATTATTGTTGGTGCTAGTAAAGTCACACAACTTAGTATTCTCAGCAGTAGTCATTTTAGCAATTTAAAGTGCAAACCGAAATAAACAATAATAAAAACTGAAATAAAATTTGACTAAACCGAAATAAATAAAACACAAACCGAAATATAAAATAACAAAACCGAAATAACAATAATAATGCAAGTAACTAATTTTTTTGTATTTTTGATATTAAGCAAACAAGACAATAATAAAGTAAATAAAATGCAAGTAACTAATTTTTTTGTGTTTTTTTAATATTTAATAGCAAACAAAACAAGAAATAAAAATAAACTAAGCAAGACAAAAACAAACTAAAGAGATTGGGAAGTGAGAGACTCCCCTTGCAGATGTTGTCGAGGTGTGATTCCCACGGAACAGGGATAGTCACACTCCGAAGAGAAGCTCGAAAAGGGGGATTGAACACGTTGGTCTACAACCCTCAACCGGCGCGGCGACGGTGCTCGTCGAGCCTGCGGAGGGACAGCACGGCAGAGATCGACAGCGGCCCGTACCCAGGTTCACGGCCCTCAGGAGGAGGTAAAACCGCTACTCCTGCTTGTCTGTATTGCACTGCAGAGATCACAGTACAATGAGCTTGCCGAGGGCTCCCATATGGCAGAGTGGAGCTTGAAGAGGGAAGCTAAGGTCTTCTTCTTCCTCGAGCGGGTGCAACTAAGACTACGTTGCTGTGGGGTATCTAAGTTCTCAATGACCGATCCTTTGCTACGGAGGTGCTCCCTCTCCTTTTATAGGCGCCCGGGCCTCTTCCTTGCGACCTGCGCAGCGGAAGGGTTCCCACATGGTGACAAACGGAGGAGCGGGGTGCACTGTTGCCGAGCTGCCCATGGACTCGGTCCATGGCTGCAAAGCCTGCCCTTGGCGCAGAAAAGCCACCGTCCACGCAGGACGCCTAACTGGTACTGCAGAGATCGTGGGGGTGCCCACGGTGACGTCGTCCTTGGAGTGTAGCGCCGGCCAACTGCTTTATCACCAAAGAGGAAACCCTCGTAAGCCGGCGCATGGGACACAGCTTTGTTGACTCCTTTAATCACCAGAACGGCAACTGCGGCGCCGTCATCATCGCGCACAGACGCGCGCGTCACTCCTCGGCGCGGCAGAGGCCATGTGCGCACTGCAGCGGTTGCTTCGTAGCGAAGTATCTCCACAGGGCCTGGGCGGCCTTGTGGAGGGATTTGCGTTGACCCCTCTCCAGGAGAGAGGGCCCTGCACAGGGGCAGCCTCTTCTGGCCTTCGCTGCCCCCTTCAGCCCTCTCGAGGGCTTTTCCTCTCGAGGGTCTCTCCAAGCGTTTTGCTCGGTCCTTAGTCGTTTCGTAGATCCCGTCGCGTCCGAGGGCCGTGGAGAGTGGGCTCTGCACACCCTAGATCCCACTGGGCCTACAGTAGCCCCCGGGCCCATGATGGGCACGGCGAAGCCCACCAGGCGTAGTCGAAGCGTCATGGGCCCAAAGTGTTCGGCCGGCCCGAGACACGCGTCGATTTGTGCTGCGTTTGCGGCGACTCGGTTTCTCCGGCAGAAATGTGCATCGTGGGAGGTCCCACCACGACCACCACGATCACGCCTTGGTAACTGCCCAGACGGGGCATAAAGCTGCGCGCCGGTCCGAACAGCAGTTACTACTCATTTCTGCGCTCCCGACCTTTGCCCTCATCCTTCCAGCCTTCCTACTCCGGCGAACTCTTTCCTTCTCCTCGTCCTTCCGCGCCCTTCTCTTTTTCCGGCGATGGGCGGATCCAAGGGCAAGGCGGCGATGACGGTGCTCACCCCGGACGCGCAGGGGGAGGAGGTGCTCGGCCCCGCCCTCATTGGGGAGCGCGTCAATGCGGTGGCGCTGGACAAGATTCGGCACCTGGTCGCCGGGAAGACCAACGAGCATGGCGCCAGCGCCATCCAGGCTGCGAAGCTCGGCCGCTTTCCGGCGGGGTTTTTCCCCATCTTCCTCCACACCCTTTTCGCCGGATTGGTGCCTCCGTACTCGCCTCTAGAGGCGGTGCTGGAGTTCTACCAGATCCATCTTCTTCATCTACACCCCAACGCCATCCTCGTCCTCTCCATCTTCGCCTACTTGTGCAAGGCCTACTTGGGGGTGCAGCCCTCGGTGGCCCTCTTCAGGAGCTTCTACGCGCTCCGGAACTCCGCGAAGTCCGAGCGGACGGGATGCGTGTCCTTCCGCATCGTGGACGGCATGGGGGACGTCTACATCCCCATGTCGTGGAGCAGCGAGAAGCCCGTCACGGCGGTGTCGAAGAAGGTGGACGACTTCAGGCAGAAGTGGTTCCTCATCGGCGTCAAGTCGCAGAGCTCCTTCCTCGACATCCCGGACGCACCGCCTGTGAAGAATACCCATTGGGGCAAGCAGGTCTTCCAGGGCCCGCTGGTTGCCGACCTCGTGGAGCGCATGAAGATGCTTCGGGAGAACGGCCTCACCGGCCAGATGGTCACGGAGGACTTCGTGAAGCACCGCATCGCTCCTCTCCAAGCGCACAAGAAGCCGATGTGGATGCACTCAGGGCTCATGGACCCGATGCGACTTCACCCCTGCGACTATCGCCCCGCCGTCATCGCCACCATCATGGGCGGCCTCTTCATCAACCCCGACGTGCCCGTGGCGGTCGCTGCGGAGCTGAGGCCTCTTCATCAGATGAACCTGGCTCCGCGCCTGGCGATTCTGGAACAGATGCCCACCTTCACCCCGCTAGGCCTGGCGGGGGAGGAGGAGGAAGAGGGGCCCATGCCCGTGGCAAAGGGGCCAGATGCCGCGGAGTCGCCCTACGCATGTGACGCCGAGCAAGGCGGCGCGGCAGCAGGGGCGATCCCCTCAGCAGGCGGGGCGAGCTCGTCGAAGGCCGCGCCCCCTACTGAGGAGGTCTTCGAGCTCTCGTCCAGCGACGACGACGAGGCCGAGGCGGGGCGACAGGAGCCTCGGACCAAGGCGGCCCACGACAGGCCTGCCGGGGAGCCCCCAAGCGCTCCCCTCAAGAGGAAAGCCGAGACGGCTCCTGAGGGATCCGGAATCCGGACCACGCCTTCCTGGCGCTCGTCCGGCATGGCGTGGGTTGACACCCGCGCCAAGAAGACTGGGTATGTGTTTTTAACTTTGTCTTTCTTCTTCAATCTTTGCTTGTTTGCTCCCTCTAACAGATCTTCTTGTTCTCTGCCAGCGACCCGGCGCCTGCGAAGCGCCGAAGGCTCCGCAAGGCTGCGGATGTGAAGAAGGCCGCTCCGAAGGCCGCGCAAGAGGCCGCAGCAGACGAAGCCGCGGCAGACGAGGCCTCAAGGCCTGGGGAGGAGGTTCCTGCAGGCCCCCAGGAGGACATGCCTCAGGCGGGGGCGACAGCACCTCCCCCAAAGGAGGAGTGCCCTGAGGTGCAGGTGGAGAAGGAGCCTACCCCGCCTCGCGCTGCGACTCCTCCCGCGTAGCAGGAGGCCGTGGATGGTGCTACACCAACCCCGAGCTCGCCACAGGCCGACGAGACGGTGGGAGAAGATCTTCCGCCGCCCCCACCAAGCACTACGGCGGAGGAGGAGGCAGCGGCTACGGGGCAGACCTCTCCTGCCCCGGGAACCCAGGACGAGGTGCTGCCTGAGGGGGGCAACGCCGGTGCGCAGAACGCGGGCGCCGAGGCGGAAGACTTGCCGCCAAGACCCCAGGCCCGCGCGGAGGCTCCCCGCTCTAAGCTTGACGCAGGCGCAGGGCCTTCCGCTCCGAGCGGGGCTTCCCAGGCTCTTGCCCTCGGCAGCTGGGACTGGAGCAGGGGGCGTCGCGACGTTGCCTTCCGCCTGGTGCGGGAGTCCCTGGAGGGGCTGGAGGCCCACCTTGCTCTGGAGGACCGGGAGCTTGCCAGGCAGCGAGACGAGCTCGCGGAGGCTTGGGCCGCTTTCCACGCGGCTGTGGAGGCTCGCCGGCAGAGCGACCTGGCCCTGCAGGCGGAGCGCGAGGAGGCAGTGCGCTTCGCCGAGGAGGTCCGCGAGGGCGCCACGCGCGAAGCCGAAGAGCTCCTGCAGCCCTTGAAGGCCGAGCGCCGGGCAGCGGCAGAAGACTTGGCCGCGGCCAGGGCAGAGCGGGAGGCCGTGGAGCACTCCCTGGCAGCCAAGCACCGCGAGCTTGTCGAGCTCGAGGCCAAAATCCTCGCCGATTCTGAGACCGTGCGGACCACCCTGGAGGGGTTCCGCGCGAGCTTGGAGGCCAGGGGCAGGGCCTGGGCGAGCGCAAGGAGGACGTGCGCCGTCGCGACGAACAGCTGGCGCTGAGGGAGCAAGAGCTGTCGGGGCAGCGCGCAGCCCTCAAGGCCCGCGAAGAGAGCCTGGCCGAGTCCCTCGGCAAGCACGAGCTTGAAGTGGCCACCCACAAGAGGCATGTGGAGCGCTTCAACGCGAAGTTCGCCGAGCTGAGGGGGGAGGCTGAGAAGGAATTCCAAGCCCGGGAGAAGGCGTACCGCTCCGCTGTCTTCTGCGACTATGCCGAGAAGTTCACGAAGCAGGAGGGCCGCTTCAAGAAGAGGCGCGACGAGGATGCCGCTCGGATACGCCAGCTGGAGGGGCTGAATGCCAATTTGAACTCTCGGGTGAGGCGCGCAACAGATGGTCGCCGCGCCGCCGAGGAAGCTCGCGAGCGCATGGCGCAGGACCTCGCTTCTCTCATGGCGGACATGGAGGAGATGAACCACCAGGTGGGCCCTGCCGTGGAGAAGGCGGTGGAGGCTGCCGAGACCGCCCAAGCCGCGCGGGTGCTATCGCAGCAGCGGGAGCGCATGTTCCAGTCCTTGGTGACTCGGGGCAACGAGCTCGCTGCGAAGCTGGGTGCGGATGCACCGCCCGTCCCCGCACAGGGCAACGCCGACGTCGCCGCGTACCTCGCGTACTTTGAGCAGCTCTTCACAGCCCTCGAGGGCCCTGCCGCGGAGCTTCGTGACGTCGTTGAGGAGGAGTGCCGCCAACTCCTGGCGGTGGCGGTCGACCGCATCTTCACCAACCTCCAGCACCTCCAGCCCGGCTTCGACTACTCGACGGTGAACGAGCCTCTCGAGGGGGAGAAGGGTTGGAAGATCTCCAACTCGGTCCGCGACCAAGTCGACGACTTCTGCAGCCGCTTCAAGCTGGCCGACGTGGGGGAGGACGACGGCGAGGGTGCAGGCTCCGAGGACGAGCCTGGAGAGGACGACGGCGAGGACAGCGACGGGGCTTCTGCTTAACCCTCTCCCTGAAATGTAATGCGCTTTTAGCGCCGTAGGGATATTTGTCTTAAAGACTTTTGCTTCGCAGTCTGTAATATGCTTTTATTTTTAAGCATGAACTGCTAAGTTTGTGTGTGTGCCCCTCGAGGGCCCTTTGCTTCAACTCCATGTCTTTTTCGCTCTGCGTCGCTAGGACCCTTCTCCTCGCGCTATGACTCCGCCGCTGCGGTATGCTCGAGCAATGACTCGGCAAGGCCGGGGGGAGTTTAAGGCTTAGAGAGGTAAGAGTCCTCGAGGCGCGATGCTCAAGGGCCCCCTTTGACGGGCAACTAGTCCATGGAGAGTGAGGGAAGGGAAACGCTCGAGGGACGCAGAGTGCTCGTGAGAGAGATGCAGAGATTCTCTTAGTCTGAGCAGGGAACTTAGCTTCGCGAGGCTTTCGCCCTGCGTAGGACTCCCTTGGCGATGTGTTTTCCTCCCGGACCGAGTTTTTCCTCCCCAAGCTTGGGGAGACTCTTGTTCCCTGTGAATGTTAGAGAGGCGAACCAAAACGCTAGAGCATGGTAGTTAGGACTCATGCGCGCTTATAGGTTTCCTCATGGGTATCTCGCGAGGAGAGAGAGTACCAAGGTCCTTTGGAGAGGTGGCGTGTATCCGGGAGCATGCCCTTTAGCCAGAGCTCAGGGTCCCTTGGATTTTGCAGTGCTGCTGGGGTGCTCTGGAGGCACAGGCACCGTACTCAGCCCCCGCTCGCGAGGTGCGCATGGGAAGAATATAAGCGCACACGGAAAAGTAAATGACGAAAGTAGACTTGCCATTGAAATATTACACCGCGGCGCCTCAGCGCAAAGTTCACTTAGGAACGAAATGGCGCGTTAGCGCATAGTTCACTTGGGAACGAAATCGGTTCATTACACTTGGGTTTGCCAAGCTAACGTTCCTTCCATGTCGAGGCATGGAGACCACCCATTAGTGGCTGAGATTCACTGCGGCCTGCGGTGGCTCGTTAGCAGGAGAGCTCGGAGGGCTGACCCTCAGGAGAAGCTTTGAGAAGCTTGGAGGTGAAGCCGTGAGCTTCCCTCTAGAGACAAAAAATGCCTGGCGTGACAATGATCACGGGTAGAACTTGCGTAGATGTGTGATGTTCCACGGGTTCTTGACGGGAATGCCGTCTTCAGTCTCGAGGCGTACTGCGCCAGGCCTGGCGATGTGGGAGACCCTGTAGGGGCCTTCCCACATCGGCGAGAGCTTGTGGAGGCCTTCTCTGGAGAGGATTCGCCTGAGGACGAGGTCGCCCGCCTCAAGAGTGTGTGAGCGCACATGGCGGCTGTGGTAGCGTCGCAGGTCTTGCTGGTACTTTGCCACTCTGAGGGCGGCACGGCGGCGCAGTCCCTCGAGAAGCAGCAGGTCGTCGTTGTGGAGGTCCTCTTGGGTGTCCTCGTTGAAGGCAAGGACCCGTGGGGATCCATGCTTGATTTCTGCGGGCAGGACTGCTTCGGCTCCGTAGACAAGAGCGAATGGTATTTCACCCGTAGGCCTTGAAGAGGTGGTGCGCATGGACCAGAGCACGGACGGGAGTTCGTCGATCCAGCCCTTGCTGTGACCCTTGAGAATGTTGAAGCTTCTGGTCTTGAGGCCCTTGAGGACTTCTGCGTTTGCTCGCTCGGCCTGACCATTGCTGCGTGGATGAGCCACCGAGGCGAAGCAGAGCTTGATGCCGAGCTTTTCGCAGTAGGCTCGGAAGATGGCGCTGGTAAACTGCGAGCCATTGTCGGTGATGATGCGATTAGGCACTCCGAAGCGACCGACCAGGCTCCTGATGAATTTCACCG
Source organism: Poa annua (assembly GCA_026929855.1). Classification (NCBI taxonomy): domain Eukaryota; kingdom Viridiplantae; phylum Streptophyta; class Magnoliopsida; order Poales; family Poaceae; genus Poa; species Poa annua. Next base: position 38,924,454 of record CM049436.1, read on the forward strand.
CTGCTCCGGCTGGTATGGTGCGCACTGGTTCAACCTCGGCCCACTTGGTGAACTTGTCGACGGCCACGAAGAGGAAGCGGTAGCCCCCCTGCGACTTCGGGAAGGGGCCCAGAATGTCCAGCCCCCAGACCGCGAACGGCCAGGAGAGCGGGATGGTCTGGAGCCCCAGCGCCGGCTGATGAATTTGCTTGGCGTGGTACTGGCAGGCATCGCAAGCTTGGACGATGGTGACCGCATCTTGAAGCACTTGTGGCCAGTAGAAACCGCTCCTGAAGACCTTGCCTGCGAGGGTGCGCGGACACGAGTGGTGGCCGCACTTCCCGCTATGGATGTCCTTGATCAGCGTTCGGCCTTCCTCGGGAGGGACGCATTTGAGCGCGATGCCGTTTGGGCGCTTACGGTAGAGGTCTCCCTCAAGGATGCAGTAGGATTTCGCCTATCGAGCGATTCGCTCTGCTTCCGCATCTTCTTCAGGGAGGATCCCCTTCACCAAGTAGTCCTTGAGCTCGTCAATCCAGCCTGTGTCTTGGTGAGCCGCGGTCAGCAACAGACGCTCCCTTGTGTGGGGACCACAGTCGGGTGCCCCAGCTTCAGGAGGTGGTGGGAGTGCTTCGTCTGTGCTTGCGGCTGTAGCCTCTCGAGGCTGCTTGATGGATGCCTTGGCGAGCCTTTCCTCAAAAACGCCTGCCTGCTGGGCTTGCCTTCGCGAGGCTCGCTTGGCGATGTCATCGGCCTCCTGGTTCTCTTTCCTCGGGATGTGCATGAGCTCCATGCCCCTGAAGTGCTTCTCGAGCTTGCGGACCTCTTCAAGGTATGCGGCCATGTGGTCGTCCTTAGGCGTATAGCTTTTGTTGGAGAAGTTGACAAGCAGCTGGGAGTCGCCTTTGACGAGCAGGTGCTTGACGCCTAAAGCGATGGCGGCCCTTAAGCCGGCGAGGAGGCCTTCGTATTCAGCGATGTTGTTGGAGATCTTGTCAATGGTGAAGCACAACTGGACAGCGTAGTAGAGCTTGTCGCCCTTGGGCGAGGTCAAGACGACGCCTGCCTCGCCATTGCGGCAGGCGAAGGCTCCGTTGAAGTGCATGGTCCAGTGGCTGGGCATCGTGTCTCCAGAAGGCTCGGCCTCTTCTCCTCGAGGCTCTTCAGGGCTTGGGTCAGTCCATTCGGCGACGAAGTCCGCCAGCGCTCTTCCCTTGATGACTCTTGTGGTGTCGAAGCGCAAGTTGAATGGCTGCAGCTCTATGTTCCATCCCGCGACACGGTCTGTGGCGTTGGGGTTGCGCAGGATCTGCTCCAGAGGGAAGGAAGTGACCACCGTGATGGGGTGGCCCTGGAAGTAGTGTCGCAGCTTCCTGGAGGCGATGAGGAGCGCGACGAGGAGCTTCTGCTGCATTGGATACCGTTCCCGAGCGTCCCGCAGCACTGTGCTGACGAAGTAGACGGGGTGCTCGACAAGGGTTGTCGGTGGAGGTGCAGCGTCAGCCCCCTGTGGAGGCTCTTCAGGGCCCTTGCTGAGATCCGCCTGTGGAGGGGTCTCGGCAAGGGTGTTGGGAGCAGACTCGACTTGAGGCTGTGGGCCTGGTAGTGGGTCTGTGGAGGCTGCGCCTTTGGCGAGATCCTTGTCGGGCGGCTTTGGGCTTGGGGTGGCCGTGCTCTTCTTGGGGAGGATTGGCTCTTCTCTTTCAGCCACCAGGACGGCGCTTGCGGTCTGGGGAGTGGCTGAAAGGTACAGCTTCAGATGCTCGCCTTCCCTTGGGGCCACCATGACTGGTGGGCTGGCCAGGTACCTCTTTAAGTCCTCAAAAGCCTTGTCTGCCTCAGGGGTCCACTTGAATGTGCCGGATCTCTTCATGATCTTGAAAAATGGCAGGGCTCTCTCGCCGAACTTGGAGATGAAACGGCCCAGGCTGGCCATGCAGCCCGCTAAGCGCTGCATGTCCTTGAGCCGGCGAGGAGGCTGCATTCCTTCTATGGCCTTGATCTTGTCAGGGTTCGCTTCTATGCCGCGTTGGGACACCAGGAATCCGAGGAGTTTGCCTGAAGGCACCCCGAAGACGCACTTGGCGGGGTTCAGCTTGATGTTCACCTTGCGCAAGCTGACGAAGGTTTCCTCGAGATCCTTCAAGAGAGTGTCTCCCTCGCGAGACTTGACCACGATGTCGTCGACATAGGCCTCTGCGTTTCTGCCCATCTGTGCCCCCAAGGCTATCCTCATGAGCCTCTGGAAAGTGGCGCCAGCGTTCTTCAGGCCGAAAGGCATGCAAGTGTAGCAATACACACCACAGGGGGTGAGGAATGCTGTTTTCTCCTCGTCCTCTTTAGCCATTTTGATCTGGTGGTAACCAGAGAAGGCGTCAAGAAAACAAAGGAGGTCGCAGCCGGCGGTGGAGTCCACGATCTGGTCTATCCTTGGCATGGGATATGGGTCCTTGGGGCAGGCCTTGTTGACGTTGGTGTAGTGGATGCAGAGTCGGCGTCCTCCAGCGGGTTTAGGGACAACCACGCCGTTGGAGAGCCAAGTGGGGTGCGCGACTTCGCGGATGACATTTGCCGCTTTTAGCTTCTCTACTTCTTTGACGATGAATGCTTGCTTCTCGGGGGCTTGCTTGCGTGCTTTTTGCTTGACGGGGCGTGCGTCTGGACACACGGCTAAGTGGTGCTCGATCACCTTCCTTGGTACACCGGACATATCTGACGGAGTCCATGCGAACATGTCAGAGTTTTCCCGAAGGAAGGCGACGAGCGCGCTTTCCTATTTGGGAGGCAGGGCAGCGCCTATGGTGACGCTAGCACCTGAGCCCTCAGCCCCCGAGCCACTGGTGCTCAGCGACACCTTCTTCGTGGCAGCCTGCTCCTGAGAGAACACCTGTTTCTTTTTCTTGGGCCTCTCGAGAGGCTCCATGTCCTCGTCACCCGGAAATGCCGTGGCGGCTGCCTTGTAGGCGCTCTCGACAGCGCGCGTGGCGTCCAGGATATGACCATGGATGGCGATGGTGCCAGCGCTGCCGGGGATCTTGACCATGTTGTAGGCGTGATGCGTGACGGCCATGAACTTCGCGAGGGCGGGGTAGCCGAGGATGGCGTTGTACGGCAGGCCGATGTGTGCGACGTCGAAGTCGATCAGCTCAGTGCGGTAGTTCTTCTGCGTGCCGAAGGTGACGGCCAGCCGGACCTGCCCCAGGGGTTCGATGGAACCACTGGTGACCCCTGTGAATGGCCTGGAGGGCATAAGCCACTCATAAGGCACTTGAAGCGTCTCGAAGGTCTCGACAGAGATGACGTTCAGGCCAGCTCCCCCATCAATGAGCGTCTTGGAGACGGTGATGTTGTTGATGGTGGGGGAGCACACAAGGGGGAGAGTTCCGACAGTCTTGGTCGACTTGGGGTGGTCCTTGGCGTCGAAGGCGATGGTGTACTGGGACCACTTGAGGGGCCTGGAGGTCTCGGTGCTCGGGAGCGCGGCATTGAGCTCGCGGGCGAATTGCTTGAACTGGTTGTTCGACTTGGGCGCCTGAGCCCCGCCGAGGATGCAGGCCATGGCCCCTCTTGGGGCCTGGTAGCCTCCATCTTCCTCGTCAGGGAGGTTGTTGTTCTTCTCGGCGGCGTTGGCTTGAGTGCCTGAAGGCCTCTGGTAGCCGCCATTGCGTCCGCCCCTGCCGTCTCTGCGGTAGCCGCGGCCTTTGCCGCGGTTCCCGCTGCCTTCTTCAAGCTCACGCTCCCTGCTCAGCCTCTTGAGGTCGAAGCAGTTGTCTGTGCCGTGGCCGCGCCTGTTGAGGTAGACGCAGAACGGACGGTTGCCCGCCTCTTTGTCGCCAGGCTCGGGGGAGTTTCTGCGGGTGTTCTTGGCGGCTGGCTCCGCCGCCAGGACAGCGGTGGTCTTGCGCTTGGTCTCTTCGCGCTTCTTGTGGCTCTTGGAGCACTCAGCCTGGTCGTCCCCCCGCTGGCTCATCTTGACGAAGAGGAGTCCCTCTTCAGCCTTGGCGCACTTGTCTGCGAGGTCGAACAGCTTCACCACAGAGGTGAGCTTGTCATGAATGCCCAGCTTCTCGAGCATCCTGCGGTTGGTGACGCCCTCTCTGAAGGCGGCAATGACCTGCGTGTCGGGGATGTTCGGGATCTTGTTGCGTACTTGGCTGAAGCGCTGGATGTACTTGCGGAGGGTTTCATCCTTCTTCTGCACCACAGCGCGCAGGTCGTTGTGGTTGAGCGCGCGCTCGTACGTGCCCTTGAAGTTGGCGACGAACTGCCTGCAGAGCTCCTCCCAGGAGTCGATGGAGTCCTCAGGCAAGTTGAGGAGCCAGGACAGCGCGGAGTCCCTGAGCGCGTGGGAGAACCAGTTGGCCATGACCTTGTCGTCTCCCCCTGCAGCCTGGATGGAGGTGGTGTAGAGCTGCAGGAACTCGAGGGGATTGCTCGACCCGTCGAAGCCCTTGGGGAGGGCTGGCCTGAACTTCTGTGGCCAGACCACGCGGCGCAGGGCGCGGGTGAAGGCCATGCAGCCGGAGGCGTATGTTGGGGTTCCACCCTGGAGAGCCCTGCGGTTCTGCCGCCCCGCCTGGCCGAGTTCCTCGACGAGGCGGTTTTGGAGGTCCCTCCGGCGCGCCATCCCCACCCGTGCATCAGGCACGGTGCGCTGCACGATTTGGCAGTCGTGCGGCGAGGAGGCATGAGAGGGAGCCCTCTGTGCCGCGGCCGGGGGAGGTCCCGGTGGTGGCGGAGGTGCATCCGGCGCGGCCGTTCCAGCGCGGGCAGAGTGGTGAACGAGGGAGCGAGACGGAGCGGGGCGCGTTGTCGCGACGTCGACGAGGTGGTGGAGGCGATCCAGCCACTGGTCGTGGGCCACCGCGCTTGGCCCGTAGCGGAGGAGCTCCTGGGCCATGAGCAGCGCGGTGTGCGGCGTGGGCTCCGGGCGTTCCTGAGAAGATGCGCGTTGGCGCCGAGACGGATGCGAGGACTCAGCATCGTCGCGGTGCTCAGGGGAGACGTCCCTGTCGTCGCGGTGGTCGCTGCCACGGTACTCCTCGCTCTCGGGTTCCTCCACGTGCGGGCCGGTGTTGGCGCGCTCCGTCGTGCGAGGGCGGCCGTGGCGGCCGCGGGTGGGGGCGGTGCCGGGCTCGGTGTGAGCCCTGTCAGCTGCGCGCCTATTGGCGCGCGTCGTGCGGGTGTCCGTCATGGTGCGGAGACCGGCTGGAGGTTGAAGACGCGCCTCAATCCCCTACCTGGCGCGCCAAATGTCGAGGTGTGATTCCCACGGAACAGGGATAGTCACACTCTGAAGAGAAGCTCGAAATGGGGGATTGAACACGTTGGTCTACAACCCTCAACCGGCGCGGCGACGGTGCTCGTCGAGCCTGCGGAGGGACAGCACGGCAGAGATGGACAGCGGCCCGTACCCAGGTTCACGGCCCTCAGGAGGAGGTAAAACCGCTACTCCTGCCTGTCTGTATTGCACTGCAGAGATCATAGTACAATGAGCTTGCCGAGGGCTCCCGTATGGCAGAGTGGAGCTCGAAGAGGGAAGCTAATGTCTTCTTCTTCCTCGAGCGGGTGCAACTAAGACTACGTTGTTGTGGGGTATCTAAGTTCTCAATGACCGATCCTTTGCTACGGAGGTGCTCCCTCTCCTTTTATAGGCGCCCGGGCCTCTTCCTTGCGACCTGCGCAGTGGAAGGGTTCCCACATGGTGACGAACGGAGGAGCGGGGTGCACTGTTGCCGAGCTGCCCATGGACTCGGTCCATGGCTGCAAAGCCTGCCCTTGGCGCAGAAAAGCCACCGTCCACGCAGGACGGCTAGCTGGTACTACAGAGATCGTGGGGGTGCCCACGGTGACGTCGTCCTTGGAGTGTAGCGCCGGCCAACTGCTTTATCACCAAAGAGGAAACCCTCGTAAGGCGGCGCAGGGACACAGCTTTGTTGACTCCTTTAATCACCAGAACGGCAACTGCGGCGCTGTCGTCATCGCGCACAGACGCGCACGTCACTCCTCGGCGCGGCAGAGGCCATGTGCGCGCTGCAGCGGTTGCTTCGTAGCGAAGTATCTCCACAGGGCCTGGGCGGCATTGTGGAGGGATTTGCGTTGACCCCTCTCTAGGAGAGAGGGCCCTGCAGAGGGGCAGCCTCGGGAGGGGCCTCTTCAGGCCTTAGCTGCCCCCTTCAGCCCTCTCGAGGGCTTTTCCTCTCGAGGGTCTCTCCAAGCGTTTTGCTCGGTCCTTAGTCGTTTCGTAGATCCCGTCGCGTGCGAGGGCCGTGGAGAGTGGGTTCTGCACACCCTGGATCCCACTGGGCCGACAGATGCGTCTTGATCTCCCTGGCAACGGCGCCAGAAAATCTGCTGTTGCAGGGAGTCAAGACTTGCTGACACAGAGGTGCTCCTAGCTCCCCGGCAACGGCGTCAGAAAATCTTGATGCACTCACGGGTGTGTAGTTGGAAAACCCCTAGAGGAAGGTGTGAAGCAGTGCAGCAGTGAGTTTCCCTCAGTTATGAACCCAAGGTTATCGAACCAGTAGGAGATGAAGAACACGTCTGAAGGTCTCCCCCTTTGCAATGGCGCCAGAAATTGCTTGGTGGCGTGCAGTTGACGAGGGAGGTGGAACCTGCACAACACAGTCAAGAAACTTTGCCCCAACTCAACAGTGAGGTTGTCAATCTCACCGGCTTGCTGTAACAAAGAGATTAAACGTATTGTGTGGAAAATGATGTTTGTTTGCAGAGAATGAAAGTAACAGTTTGCAGTTGGTTGTATTATCAGTTTAAAGAAAAGGACCGGGGTCCACAGTTCACTAGTGGTGTCTCTCCATAAAAATAATAATAGCATACATGCGGGTAAACAAATTACAGCTGGGAATTTGATAGAATAAAGAGCTGCATAATGATGCATATACTAATGACATGATGTCTAGTGTGAGATTCATTTGGGCATTACAACAATATACAAAGACCGTTCCAACCGCATCTATGACTAATAATCCACCTTCCGGTTAGCGTCCGCACCCCTTTCAGTATTAAGTTGCAAGCAACAGATTATTGCATTAAGCAATGTGTGTAATGTAAGTAAGTAACATCATCCTTAGATAAAGTACTACTGTTTTATCCCTAGTAGCAACAGTACATCTACAACCTTAGAGCTTTCTGTCACTGCCCCAGATTAAATAGAGACATGAACCCACTATCGAGCATAAATACCCCTTCTTGGAGTCACAAGCATCTACTTGGCCACAGCATCTACTAGCAACGGAGAGCATGCAAGATCATAAACAACACACAACATGATATATTATGAAGCAATGACAAAGTATTCAATATTCATCGGATCCCAGCAAACACAACATGTAGCATTACATAAAGATGATCTTGATCATGATAGGCAGCTCATAAGATCTAAACATGATAGCACAATAGGAGAAGACAAGCATCTAGCTACTGCTATGGACCCGTAGACCAAGGATGAACTACTCACGCATCAGTCCGGAGGCGGGCATGGTGATGTAGAGCCCTCCGGCGATGATTCCCCTCTCCGGCAGGGTGCTGGGAGGAGGTTCTGAACCCCCCGAACTAGGGTTGACGATGGCGGCGGCTCCGTGAGGAAAAGTGGAAAAGTGTTCGGTGTCCTCGTCTTACGTTTTCGGGGAGAATATATAGGCGAAAGGGCGAAGGCGGTGGAGCCCCGGGGGCCCCACCTCAGGTCCCGGCGTGGCCAGGAGGGGAGCCGCGCCACCCTATGAGGTGGGCGCCTCGGGCCACGTCTCCTTCTCCCCCTCGGACTTCTGGAACGTGTCGGAGATTCTAAGATCTTTGGTTTTTGTTTCGTCCAATTCCGAGAATATTTCCTTAAGTGGATTTCTGAAACCAAAAACAGTAGAAAACAGGGAACTGGCACTGTGGCATCTTGTTAATAGGTTAGTTCCAGAAAATGCATAAAACTATATAAAATGTATATAAAACATGTAGGCAATTGGTATAATATAAGCATGGAACATAAGAAATTATAGATACGTTTGAGACGTATCAGGTATCAAGGCCCTCAAGATCAACCACTCGCATTAGGCAATCTTACAATGAGAATATCTTGGCACCAAGCATTGGAGATGAGAGGGATGATGGGTTTCCAAACTCATCTTCTTTCCCATGCACTGACTTTTTGCGTGGTGCAGGATTACTTGATGATTTCTTGCTTCTTGTGTAGAGGGTAGGCCTGACTACATATATGATGGACAAGAGTCCACAATATGTCAGGCTTACCAAGATTTTTGTTGAGAGCTTCACTTTGAACAATAAAATGTTCAAACCAACTGTTTCATTTAAGATTTATGATATGCCTATCACTATGCCTTTGTGTGAGTTTTGTGATGTGATAGGTACTGCATATTCGGGGACAACCAAGAAGATTCAAGGGGACCTGAGAGAGTTGACGCAGCTCTACCGCGAGGTGACAAATGATGATACCCGCCGAGCGCAACGCGGCAAGATAAGGAACATTCAATTCCCAGCTATTAAATATTTTATTTACTACATTTGTACTAGCGTGCTTGGTAGGGAGAACACTAGTAACATCTCACATCATCATCTTGCTTTTCTTGATGCTGCACTTAATAATAACACTACATATAATCTTGGTGCTCTCATTGCTCGTCGCTTGTCCACTAAGGGACCTATTTATGGAGGGATTATTGCCTCTCGGGCTTCGTATTGATCCAAATGATGAATTACTTGCTCCTTGTAGACTTGACCTTGCTGCAATGAAAGGTCACCAGTTTGTTACTACTAGCTCTACTGCAGGCCATCTTGTCTATAGAATGTTATTTGCTGACGGGGACGAGAGGGAAGGTCCTTTGCCGCAGCCCGTTTTGTTCAGTGTTGACAGGAGGTCGTGGTCGCTCACGAAGGTGGAGTTGGACGAGAAGCTGAGCGCGCAGGGTTTCTATGGGCAGCATGGCGTTGAGGAGGCACCTTAGGAGGACTACACCGCGGATTTCACCGTGCACTACGCCGGAGCGTCTTCGAGTTCGTACCAGGGCGAAGGTTCTTCGTCATACTACGTAGACACCTCATCAAGGGCACCATGGGATTGATCTCCACTTAGGCCAAAAGCCTAATCTTGGGGGGAGGTATACCGATAGCACACTCATCTATATATCATTATCATTCGGTACTTTGTATATCCATGTTTCGCTTTCGTTTTCTTTCTTTATTTTGTTCATGTTTCGCTTTACTTTCTAAAACTCAAAAATACCAAAAATATTTCTGTTATTTCTCTTGCTAGTTTGCTTTAGTCTCTAGTATTAGTATGCTTAGTGAAAGGACAGACGTCGCCTAGAGGGGGGGGGGGGGGGGGGGGGTGAATAGGCGATTAAAAACTTTTTTTGAGGAGCCGGATTATCCGGTCCGAGAAGGACCCGGATATTCCGGTATGCTTGACAAAGGCGGAATAGAACTAGTGTTTTACTTCAACAAGCATACAACCTAAATATACTAGGTTCACCTTTGTGCACCAACAACTTATGCTAAGCAATACAAGTAACAAGGTGATAGCAAGATGAATGACTTCAAGCACGAAGGCGATCACAATGTAAAGTGCATAAGTAAAGAGCTCGGGTATAGAAATAACCGAGGCACGCGGAGATGAAGATGTATTCCCGAGTTCCACCCAAAGGGTGTACGTCTCGTTGGAGAGGTGTGCGCAACCACAACATGTTAGCCGCAACGCCACAAAGGCTCACCTTCTTCTCCGGATGAACTCAACCACAAAAGGTTGTGAGTTCACCTTCCACTAATGATCCCCTTTGGGCGGAGAACGAATCCCGTACAACAATCTTGAGGCACACACCCACAACTTAATTGGGGGCTCCCAAGTGACCACAAAAGGTCTTGACCACAAAAGGTCTTGGCCACAAAAGGCCAGCCACAAAAGGCGTCTAGGGTCCAATGACCCAAGAGTAACAAGCTCACAAGTATCACAACCACGAATCCTCGTGGAGGGCTCAAACCGATGCAAATGCAATGGCAAGAGCACACAAAGTGCTCAAGTCCTTCACTCTCAAATTCCAACAAAGCAACAAATGCTTATGGGGGAATAAGAGAGGAAGAACAAGGAAACCACAAAGGAGTCAAATCCTTCACTCCCAAATCCCACCAAAAGCAACTAATGCTTATGGGGGGAGAAGAGAGGAAGAACAAAGGAGAAGAACCACAAAGGAACTCCAAGATCAAGATCCACTAGGTTCCCCTAACTTAGAGGAGAGATTGATGGGTGGAACGGTGGATCTAGATCTCCTCTCACTATCCCCTCAAAGATATGCAAGAATCATGGGAGGGATTGAGAGGGAGCAAGTATTTCCAAAGCGATATCGAGGGCGGTAGGAACCCCTCCATGGCAAGGTTCCAATGCTGCAAAGAAGTACGTGGCGGTACTACCGCTCGAGATACCGTTGTGCCAACCCGAGGGCCAAAAACAGCGGTACCCCCAGCAGTAGCGCGCAATAGTGCACTTAGCAGCGCCGGAACCAGGTGCAGCGGTACTACCGCTGCTTCCAGCGGTACTACCGCTGCCTGGAAAGACAGCAGAACAAAGCTACCAGAAACCTCATATCATTTGCAAATGAACTCCGAAAGAGGTGAGACCAACTCCGTTGGAAATATTGCATCCCAAAAATGGAGTAAAATCACCACACATGGCAAAGGTGTGGGACTTTTCTCACGGTTGAACCGGCAATATTTCCGCCACCGAAAATGCAACAAGTTTTCCAAAGTAAAACCGTTTTCAATCAACTAGAGCTTGACATGAAGATGAACCAAGCTCTAATTCCTCACCACCATAAAAGCCAAATAAGAACCAAGAAATATGATATGCCAAGTATGCAAAGGTTTGAGCTCTCCACAACGATGCGATCAAGTTACTTACTTGAGAGCCCCTCTTGATAGTATGCCTATCTATCCTATAACCCTAATGGGAGAGTTCTTGCTAAGCTCCGTCTTCATGTATCCATAGCAAACTCCAAGCATAGGATCTCTTCGAAAAGCTTCTCTTGGTCTTGCACATCTCATCTTTTCTTCACTAAGATGATGTCTTGAATCTTCAAGACATACTTGCAATATGCTCCACTCAACATGACCATCCATCATAAACACCTTTAAATGGAACCTTGGTCATCAAATAAGCTTCAAGAGTACAACACATGAACTCCACTATTTCCATGGACAAGATCTATAAAGATATCTCAATGCAACCATTAGTCCATAGAGGTTGTCATAAATTACCAAAACCACACACGAGGGAAAATGCTCTTTCACTTAGTATTTAATTCGGTCCAATATGCAATAACACAAAAATATTTTGCTTTGTTGTTTGCCGTTTTGCGCAGGGACAGATTTCTGCTGTCCACCGTTTAATTCATAACTTTTCACAGAAAAATCCAAATGGCCTGAAATTTCGTCAGCATAATCCTCAGATATGTATATAACATTCATTAGTTTTGAGTTTTCTGATCTGAGCATGTTAAGGGTCTCGAAAAAATTCGTCTTTGCTGGCTGTTCTGTTTTTGTTCTGTTTTTAGTTCCTAAATCCGAAAATCCAAAAATATTTGTTGTTTCTTTTTGGTTTTGTATAGTTTGTTTCAGAGCTCAATGCCATCCGTTACTCCGTGGAGATTGGTTTTCATTTCATTTTATTCAAGCCACACAAGTGAAAGAGCAATAATGACGATATATGACAATTCGAGTTGAGTAAGAGGCTGGTAATGAACTCTATTTGTTTTTCATTTTTGTACATATACTCATTGATGTGAGCATGCTTAGATGATTCGCATAAGATATATGTCGATTGGTGGATGCTTAGTTGTTTATGTTCTCTTATGATCAATTCCAATTTGTTAATAGTAGAGGACATGTTTCTATGGATGTTTGCTTGCATTGTTTTGTTCATAAAAGAGTATGACATTGTGGTATCCTCCTGTGAACAAATTCATTTGTATCGACTTGGCACATGCTCACACATGTATATGACTGAAAACAAAGAGTCAATTAAGTCTTGATGATTTATTTTGCCTCAGAGTTCTAGTATCACTTTTATGCCTCCGTTAATTTTATTTTGTCGCAAGCATGATTATGACGGTTAATGCTCTCTTGAATTGTCGCTTCCCTGTCTATTGCTAGCCTCCACTTGTACTAAGCAATTTTGCTTGTGCTTCCAAATCCTTGAAAACCAAGTTATTCCAAAGAGTCCACTATAAATACCTATGCATGGCATTTCAAACCATTCAAGTAAATTTGCATGTGCTACCTTTAAAACCTTCAAACACTTCTCAATTTATGCCACTGTTTTAAGCTCATGAGGAAGTAGTAGTTGGGTTTGTTATCTTCCATACTAATTAAGTATCGACTTGAATGCTTCACATGCTTATCACTAATATTGCAAAGAGCTGGTTAGACCATTATAATATCAAAAGTTTTGAAAAGTGAAAAATAGCCACTCCTCCATGGTATATGATTGCTGGTGGGCACCCGAGGATTTGGTTAGCCATGGTTTGTGAAAGGCAAAGGTTGGGAGGAGTCTCAAAATATCAAAAAGATAAAATATAAAGATGCATATTATAAATGCTTGATTTTAAATAATTCGGAACCGCTCTCAACTTGCTTAGTATGGAAGATAACAAGAACTTTATTTCCATTCGTTGACGGAATAACCACCACTCAAAACCAATTTTACCTCTGTTTTCAAAACAATAAAAAGCTCTAGCACATGTCAAATCCCTGCTTCCATCAATGAAGGGCATATCTTTTACTTACTGTTGAGTCACCATCCTTCTTTGAGCACCTTCTTGAGAGCATAGTTGTCATTCTTAGTGTAATGTGCTTGTCCCAGAATACTGTTAACTGCGGTGTAACTTTGATGCTTTTATCTTTAACATCTTTATCTCTAGTGTACTCTTGAATCTCAGAGGTGCCTGGGCATTTATGTTTTTCTGTACACTTTCGGGCAAGCGAGATACCACGTTATCGTACTTTCTTATGAGCTTTGCAATCCTGTGAATTGATATGTTTCATGCTATTTACTATTGGTATGATTGTCATCTCTTCATAGTTTACATAACTAACTAGGTGACACCATTTATATATATCTTATTATGAATAGCCTAAGCATTTACCAGATAATGAGAATATTTACACCATATGAAGCAAACGTGTTCGTGAAAGTTCTTTTATCGCACTCAGTTGTTAACTGAATTGCTTGAGGACAAGAAATAAGGTAATCTTGGGGGGAGTTGATACGTCCAAAACGTATCCACTTTCCCGAACACTTTTGCTATTGTTTTACCTCTAATTTGTGTGTTTTGAATGCAACTAACACGGACTAACACTGTTTTCAGCAGAATTGCCCTGATGTCTTATTTTTGTGCAGAAATTCAACTTTATGGAAAAATCCCAGAAATTATGTGAAAGTCCATATTTTGCCCGAAGACCCACGGAGCCAGAAGACCAGACGGAGGGGGGCAACGAGCCCACCTCACAGGGTGCTGGCGCGGCAGGCTCCTGGCCGCGCCAGCACATCATGAGGTCGACTCGACCACCTCCTCGAGTCCCCCTCTCGGATATAAACTCCCTCCGACCTAAAAACGAGACGGCGCTGAACACTTTTCCCAGAAACACTTCTGTACGCCGCCGCCACCTCGAAACTCAATTCGGGGACCAGAAGTCTCTGTTCCGGCACCCTGCCGAGACGGGGAATCGAAGGGGATCATCGCCATCGTCATCACCAACGCCTCTCCATCAACCATCATCGTTTCCCCCATCCATGTGTGAGTAATTCCCCGCTGTAGGATTGAGGGGATGGTAGGGATTGGATGAGATCGTTCATGTAATAGCTGTAATATCATTAGGGCATGGTGCCTAGTATCCGTTATCGGTGTTTTACGTCATTGTTGCAACTTGTTATGCTTAATGCTTGACACTAGGGCCCGAGTGCCATGATTTCAGATCTGAACATGTTACTGTATCATGAGGATAATCAATGTTTTAGATCATATCTATGAGTTGTATACACATATTATTGTCCGGAACCGAAGGCCCCAAAGTGACAATAATTGGGACAGCCGGAGGGGATGGCTGTGATGTGAGGATCACGTGTGTTCACGGAATGTTAATGCTTTGCTCCGGTACTTTATTAAAAGGAGTACCTTAATTACCAGTAGATTCCCTTGAGACCCCGCTGCAAACGGGCTGGTAGGACAAAAGATGATGTGCAAGTTTCTCATTGCGAGCACGCACAACTAAATTGGAACACATGCCTATGGTTAATAAATACTTGGATACTTTATCTTATTTATCTGCAAATGCCTATGTCTTGATATTACATGAATTATCTTATCCATGCGACGCCCGTTCATCCGTCCCTGTGCCTACAGTATTTTAATCCTGCTGTCTACTATAATCACTACTGCTGTCTTTATTTCACTGATGCTGTTATTTCACTACTGTCACTACTATAAAACTGTTGCTACTGATAATCTGTCTCGAGCAAGTCTATTCACAGGTGCAGATGAACTGACAATTCATCTGTTAAGGCTTATCAATATTCTTTGGCTCCCCTTGTGTCGAATCAATAAATTTGGGTTTTACTTCCCTCGAAGACTGTTGCGATCCCCTATACTTGTGGGTCATCAAATAGTTAAGGAAATACTTTAGACAAAAGTATATTAATAGTTAAGGAAATACTTCAGACAAAAGTATCTTAATATGCAAGCATTATCACTGACATTAAGCACACTCACAAGCAAGCATGTTGCTAGCTCTAGGAACACATACTATTAAGTAGTTAATCAACCAACAAAGTTTAACACCACTGCTCACACAAGTTGTTAATAAAGAGCTAAAAAGGTGCATGTGAGTTATTTAATAGAACACCACAAACATTACTCCCAAGGAGCATGTTGACAACAATATAAAGAAAACCAACCATACTACAAGCATTTCAAAACACAAATCAACTACTGGATAATATCTAAAGCAGACAAGCATTCATATACAAAGCATTCTACAAAATAAGTGCAACCCTTGGGGTCATGAAGAATTATGTCTAAATCAAAAGTAGATTGTACTAAAATGTTTTTAGGAGGTTGAAACAGGTTCATAAAGGTTAGATTAAGGTTTTGGACCTATGGTTGTTTAATCACATAAAGACACACTAATTAAATAAAAATAGGGAATTAAATAAATACAAGTTCTAATTGTAAAAGTCCTGTTTTGGAAGATAAACCACTACTCACACAATATAATACATTTTTGCACCAATCCAGTGTTGCATGCTAAAGAGAACACACAAGCAAGTAACCCACATATCTAAACAGTAGCAATTAACCGTAACACACAACAAATACAATCAGCAAACAACACACAAGAAGCACACACAAAATGCTCTAATTGACTAAGTGTTGAAAGCTAACTTCTTGAACAAAGGAAGATCTTCTTAAACTAGGACCAGTGTACTTATGATGAGATTATGTTGTTAAACAGGGGTTTTCATATTTATTTATGTTCATAAGAGGCGGGTAAATTGCTTTAATTAAAACATGAGTTTTAAATAATGACTTTTAATAGTGAAAACAATACTGTTTTAGGAAATAAATTTCTACAGCTATAATATTTCTCAGAAAAATACACCAAGCCACTGGAGTATACCTATAACCTATATAAATCTATAGAAATTAGATTTGCATGAAAAGCTATTTTTAATAAAGAATTAAAAATCATCAAATAGCTACTGGTCTCAAAGAACAACTTAATAGAACTCTATTTTCACAACTCTCCTGCATGCATGGATCACAGTTCTAGGTAGGTATTTTGTTTGGCTTTCCAGAGAACCAAAGTTTGCAAGATTTGGATCTATAAAACTCAAGATATTAAATAAATGGTGGAAAAAATACTTTTTACAAGATTAAACCTAGAACATACATGCAAACATATTTTTGAGAAAGGACACTGCCACATGTTTAAGAAAACACATATGCATGCTACAAAATTTGAATAAACCAATCTGGATAAACAGATCTCCCACAAATGATTTAAAGCTACACTGCAAGAACTAAGGAAATTAACAGGAAAAGATTTGAGGGGAAAGCAAAGGAAACTGGGCCGGATCTGCCTGGATCCGAGCTGCACCAAGCTGGGCCGGCCCACCACGGTGCACAATCAAGTGAAGGGGTGATCTTCTGTTGGATCGAATCTGGAGGGCCACGATTAGATCCAGAAGCTTCAAATGCAGGCCGTTGATCAGAAGATCAACGGTGGCAGCTCTTCTTCCTCCTTGCAACATCCAGAACGTGATTCAGAGATGGAATTTCGACATGGTTGTTGGTGCTCACCGTGGGGGACTCTGGATACAATAGGGAGGGTGCAGGAGATGTAAGGAGGGTCGGGGCAGTCAGGGATGGCTGCAGCACTTCAACAAGAGATCCCGAAGGACGGCGACGCCGTGGACGCCCCGCGACGGACACGAGATGGTTGCAGCCGCTCCGGCATTTCTACAACCAAAATAGCATGTCACGGATAAAGATCTTAACGACACGAATGTGAAGGAAAAAGAATGGAGGGTAGAGGTAGACGGATGCGAGAGCATCGTCCGAGGCAAGCTTGTGGGACGGAGGTCTTGGCCCCGAGTTTCCTGGGCAGAAGGGATGGAGAGGGCATAAGATCTTGCTCGGGGTGGGAGAGTGGAGTGTGGGGAAGTGAATGGGCAAGTGGAGAGCTCAGGAGAGGGTCTGTGGCCTCATAAACACGAGGTGGCCGGTCCACCGTGCACGGACGCGAGCGGAGGGTGCACGGGAGAGCGATTGGTCGAGAAGGGCGGTGTCTGCGGTGTCTCTGGAGAGCAGAGAGAGATCATGGGCGAGGTCTAGGGTGGGGGAGAGGCGTGGGCTGGTCGGAATGCGAGCGTGGCCGGCGTGAGCTGGTGGAAGAAGGGTGGCGCTCGGGACAACCACAAAGGACAAGGGGAAGTGGTCGGGGGTTCGCCAGAGCCCTCAAGGGGGTGTGGGGGAGCTGCAGTTGAGAGGAGAGGTCAACAGGGGGACGAGGGCGCGGGTTGGGTGAAGAGGGAGGTGCTCGGTGAAAAGTCTAAACGAGAAAAACAAAAGAGGGGTGGGCTAGGGATGGTCATGGTCGTGTCTAAGGTCTTCCTTTGAGGTTTTTAGGGTCCAAATAGTTAGCCAACGACAGGGAGAAAGGCAAGGGGAGTGCTAGGTTTATATCTAACAAAAATTCTATTCATTAGAGTAGGTAACTTTGCAACACCAAATTAGTGAAACATTTGGTTAGGAAATTATAAAACAAGCTAGGTTGGTTAGTGGGGATATAGGTTCAGCATTTAGGTTTAAAATTTTAAGAAAAATGGTCATTCAACAACTAAAAACAAAAATGGAAAAAGGACTATATTATAACACTAGATATGTAATCTTAAAATGAAGCACTCAAGACAAGCATGAATTAGTGATTAAACATCTTTGAAAATCTTAAAAAGGAACATAGATGGAAAGTAGAGGTGATGTAGGTCATGCAAGAAGTTTTGTATTTCCGAAATGATCAAAAGAAACACAAATGGTGAGGCTCTAGAAATGCTAAAAATTAACAGGATTTAAGATATCGTTTCACCATTAAATAATTTACTTGTTTGAAAATATTTTTAAGCCAAGCATCTTAAGAAGAGAGAAACAAGTTCCAAGCATGCATACTATCAAACAAATATCTATGACTCCAATTCAAGAAATAAATATTCACTTGTCACCAACAAAGCCACATGTCAATCATAGAAATACATACTCAAGGCAAACAAAATAAGCACAAGTCAAATAGATCAAGCACACAAACAAATGGATAACTAATCCAACTTTTAAAATAAAGCAAATATATTTGTGAGGCTGTGACCAACATGATCATGACAAGGATTTGGGAGAGAGGGTTAAACCACTCCTTGGTGATATTTTCCAAAGATTATTTAATTAAGAGTTTTGAAATAAGAGTTGCTAAACCCAAACCATCATGGTGAAAGATAGGAGAAGATATATGGACTATTTTACTTGTCATAACATTGATCACAAAGGTCATATTATAACTAGGTGGAAATCCAATGTTGATAATTAGAGGGGTCATCAACACAAACAAAAACCACAACAAGTCAAACAGTGCAAACATGAGTGAAACACATCCATAAACAATACAACTCAAAAAGTTTTTGTTGGTTCCAAATTTTGGGTCCTAGACAACTAAGTTTTTCTTTCTTCCAAAATTTGGGACGCTACAATGTGGTGGCGCGGCTCCCCCTCTGGCCGCGCGGCCACGTGGTGTGGGCCCCTCGGGCGCCCACCGACATCGCCCTTTCGCCTATAAAAAGACCCCGACGTGAAAACCCTAAAACAATCATCGTTTTCAAGAGAAGAGTTCCGAAGCTCCGCCGCCACCAAAAACCCTAATTCGGGGGACAGAAGTCTCTATTTTGGCACCCTGCCGGGATGGGGAATTGCCCCCGGAGCCATCTCCATCGACTCCACCGCCATCTCCATCGCCGTTGCTGACTCCCACGATGAGGAGTGAGTAGTTCTCCCCCGCGGCTGAGGGCTCTACCGGTAGCTATGTGGTTTATCTCTCTCTCCCATGGTGTGATCTTTATGTGATCATGAGCTTTGTAATCTAGTTGAATATGTGATGTTACTCTTTATCTATTATGCACTCTAGAGTTTACTTTAATATGAACTCCGGGGTTATTCACGGTTGTAAAGGTGACAGTGTGCGCACCGTGTGTGATTCCTTTATGACGATGTGGTGTTAGTTTACTCAGACTTTAGGGGTGCTTTTGTAGCCCTGCCCAGTGAATGGTGTTTATCATCCAACAAGAGAGTGTTTGAGAGTAGTATTTATTATTCAGCTTTGATGTCATTGTTGAGAGTGTCCACTAGTGAAAGTATGATTCCTAGGACTTGTTTCTAAGCATTGAAACACCGTTTACAACTTGTTCTGCTACATGTTTGCTTGCTTCCATTTTTATTTCAGATTGCAATTACTACTTATAATCATCCATATTACTTGTATTTCACTATCTCTTCGCCGAACTAGTGCACCTATACATCTGACAAGTGTATTGGGTGTGTTGGGGACACAAGAGACTTCTTGTATCTTAATTGCAGGGTTGCTTGAGAGGGATATCTTTGACCTCTACCTCCCTGAGTTCGATAAATCTTGGGTGATTCACTTAAGGGAAACTTGTTGCTGTTCTACAAACCTCTGCTCTTGCAGGCCCAACACTGTCTACGAGAATAGAAGCGTGCGTAGACATCAGGGACATCTAGTTCATTAGGGCATTATGTTGTGATATAATAGGTATACATTTTAATGTTCTTTCTATAGATGGTTATTCTGTCACCTTTGGGTCATGTGGACCCACATGCAACACTCTCAGGCAGCTACTTCTACCCACCACCACCTTTGAGACATGTGGGCCACAAGTAACCCTCCTAGCCAGTTAGGTAAGTAGACCTGGGATGGCTAGAGGGAACTAGCTAGACGTGGCTAGATAGGAGTGGTGCATGTGGTCCATACATATATCTCAGGTGTGGGTGGTTCCACATGCATCAAAGGGTCTGCTAGCATACCTAGTTGTCTAGGGCGTGTATGCAACACTCTGAGCCGTCTATATGTTCATCAACCACGTTTGGGACATGTGGACCCACATGGAACACTTCTTGTTCAGCTGCTTGCTGTGGGACATCTAGTTCATTAGGGCATACTGTTGTGATATAACAGGTATACAGTTTAATGTTCTTTCTATAGATGGTTATTCTATCACCTTTGGGTCATGTGGACCCACATGCAACACTCTCGGACAGCTACTTCTACCCACCACCACCTTTGAGACATGTGGGCCACAAGCAACCCTCCTAGCCAGTTAGGTCAGTAGACCTAGGATGGCTAGAGGAAACTAGCTAGACGTTGCTAGATACGAGTGGTGCATGTGGTCCATACATATATTTCAGGTGTGGGTGGTTCCACATACATCAAGGGGTCTATGAGCATACCTAGTTGTCTAGGGGGGTGTATGCAACACTCTGAGCCGTCTATATGTTCATCAACCACGTTTGGGCCTGTGGACCCACAAGGAACACTTCTTGTTAGGTTGCTTGATGTGGGACATCTAGTTCATAGGAGCATCTTGTTGTGATATCATAGGTATACAGTTTAGGGTTCTTTCTATAGATGGTAGCGAAATGGAATCACTTTTAAGTTTAAACAATTTTCAAATATCAACACATATCGAATTTGAACTTTTTAAAACTTTAATAATTTTCAAATCTGAATATCTACCAAAAATTGAAAAGTTAAAAGAGGAAAAAGAAATAAGAAAAAAATAGAAAAGAAAACGAAACGGAAAAAAGAGAAAAATAAAAATACTGTAAAACTGAAGGTAGAAATATATGGGCCGGCCCACGAAGGGGTCGTGAAATAAGAATCACCGGTGGGAACGGACTCTAAAAGTAGTAGACAACGCGGGACGGTTGGAATTTCCTTTAATTTTGGAGGAAATATTGTCTATTCATCTGCCTTCTCCCCCTCGTCTCCTCCACTTCCACGGCATTCCGGAACCACCGCCCAAACTCATCAGATGACGCATTCACCCATCCACGTTCTTCCATGCGCAACGAGAATACGATGGTCAACACCGGCACCGGAGATGGAGGCGAGGGTGCGGAGCACGGCGCCGATGCGGCCGTACATAGAGACGGGCTCGACGTCGTCACCAGGGTGCAGGAGCAGTCGCCGGTGATGGTCGGAAGCGGAACTGGAGGCGGTGATGCTGCATCCAGCAGGATGAGCGGTGCCGATCCCTACGACCCGCACTACTACTCCGAGAAGGACATTGAGGTGAGCTCCTAATAAAACCCTAGCTTGTGCAAGATTTGTGTAGATTAGTTCTTGCTATTAAATAGATTGGTTACTGTTTGCGCGATTTGTTCGATTCAATGTTGCTACAAAATAGATCTAGGGTGTTTCGTTGCTGTGCGTGGATCTACAATTTTCTTTGATGTGCGTCGATTCAGTGTTGCTACTCCTCGCGGTGCATCTCCGCTGTGGCAGCGTAAGCACTGCCTCACCGCGCCGCAATGTTCGTGCTTGTGTGTTTGAAATGATTTTATTTGATTTCTATCTGGATCACTAATCCTGTTTTGCTGCTTAAGTTCACCCAGATGATGAATTGATCGATGAGTACTAGTGTTTTTCTTCTTACTATCAAATGCTAGTATATTCATGTTGTGGAATTGCTTCTGTCAGTATACTTTCAGAGGGAATTCTAGATGACTTATTCTTCTGTATGGTGTTGTGGAAGTGCAAATTTAAATACTAGGCACTACTTGTTTACTTCAAATGGACTACTGGATTATTTACTCGCATTTAATAATTGCTATAATAGATACTTTAGCTTGTTTCTACATATGGTGTGGCAAGCAATTTTATTAGTTGCTGATGCATTACTATGTGCATTTTAGTGTAATTAGGGTATACAAAGACATGTGAAGCAGCCTCCTAGGAGTGTACCGTAATATTAGGCACTACACTTATTTACTTCAAATGGACTACGGGATGATTTAAGCATTTAATAATTGCTGTAATGAATACTTTAGCTTGTTGGCTTCCGTTCTTAGATGTAGATAATTGGAAGATATATTTATGGATAAATTGGAGTGGTTTAAGGTTTCTGGATCAGTCGAGCAACATATGGTGTGCCATGCAATTTTATTAGTTGCTTATACATCATGTTCATTTATGTAATTAGGGTATACAAATACATGTGAAGCCTCCTAGGATTGTATACATGTATCGTAATATCCTTCTTGTGCTGGAACAGTTTTGAAATGTGTTATTGGATATATTTGCTATTAAATTGATAAGAATAAATTGGCATACTCCCAGTGCTTCCAATGAATCCCCGTTTCACACTGCTCTTGGTGTTCTTGATGGAATGTGAGGTGTGTGGTGCGGCTTGGATGAGGTAAAGGGGTCGGTTTAGCCCACTTCCTTGACTGGTGCAAGTTCAAGTCAATTTTGCTTTACCTCAAAAGAAAGCTTCGGCTAGTCCATACTTATCCATTGTTTGGGATTTTATTTGTGATACTGCCACGTGGAAACACTTATGTTGGGCTGTTGTTACTACATGGGTATTTACCTTGTGGCTTTTATTAATTATCAGAGGCTTGTGAAATAAAAGTGGCTTAGCAAATTATGGGTGGTCATTAATACCACTGAAGAAATTTTTATGTGGGCTTTCTTAATTTAGTAACTTGACTAGATTAGAGGGATTGACTAGTTGCCTTTATTGCCTAAGATAATTGGATCAACAATAATTGCCTTTGCCTTATACGTTGCATTTGTATCATGCTCAAATGGGAAAAAGTCCCTAGTTGCCTTCTTAATGCGTCTCCAACGTATCTATAATTTCTTATGTTCCATGCTTATATTATACCAATAGCTACATGTTTTATATACACTTTATATGGTTTTTATGCATTTTCTCGGACTAACCTATTAACAAGATGCCACAGTGCCAGTTCCCTGTTTTCTGTTGTTTTTGGTTTCAGAAAAACTGTTAAGGAAATATTCTCGGAATTGCACGAATCAAAGGCCAACATCCCTATTTTTCCCGACACGTTCCAGAAGTCCGAAGAGGAGACGAAGAAGGGGACCGAGGAGGCCACACCACATGGTGGCGCGGCTCCCCCCTCTGCCGCGCCACCACATGGTCTGGGCCCCTCGGGGCTCCACCGCCTTCGCCCTTTCGCCTACAAATACTCCCCGACAAAATAACCCTAGGCACCCGAACACTTTTCCACGATACGTTCCAGAGCCGCCGCCGCCGTCAACGCTAGTTCGGGAGGGTTCAGAAGCTCTTCCCGGCACCCTGCCGGAGAGGGGAGTCATCACCGGAGGGCTCTACATCACCATGCCCGCCTCCGGACTGATGCGTGAGTAGTTCATCCTTGGACTACGGGTCCATAGCAGTAGCTAGATGGTTGTCTTCTCCTATTGTGCCATCATGTTTAGATCTTGTGAGCTGCCTATCATGATCAAGATCATATTTATGTAATGCTACATGTTGTGTTTGCTAGGATCCGATGAATAATTGAGTACTATGTCATTTGCTTCATAATATATCTTGTGAGTGCGTTATTTATTATCTTGCATGCTCTCCGTTACTAGTAGATGCTCTGGCCAAGTAGATGCTTGTGACTCCAAGAGGGGGTATTTATGCTCGATAGTGGGTTCATGTCTCTATTTAATCTGGGGGAGTGACAGCAACCTCTAAGATTGTAGATGTACTGTTGCTACTAGGGATAAAACAGTAGTTCTTTATCTAAGGATATTTGTGCTACTTACATTACACACTTTACTTAATGCAATAATCTGTTGCTTGCAACTTAATACTGAATGGTGTTGCGGATGCTATCCTGAAGGTGGATTATTAGTCATAGATGCAGTTGGATGACGGTCTATGTATCATGTTGTAATGCCCAAATGAATCTCACACTAGACACCATGACTTGTATATGCATTGTTATGCAGTTCTTTATTCTGTCAATTGCTCAGCTGTAATTTGTTTACCCGCATGTATGCTATTATTATTTATGGAGAGACACCACTAGTGAACTGTGGACCCCGGTCCTTTTCTTTAAACTGGTAATACAACCTACTGCAATCCTGTTACTTTCATTCTATGCAAACAAACATCATTTTCCACACCATACGTTTAATCCTTTGTTACAACAAGCCGGTGAGATTGACAACCTCATTGTCAAGTTGGGGCAAAATACTTTGATTGTGTTGTGTGCAGGTTCCACGTTCGTGGTTGACACCGGTAGTGCGCCCTGCCAAAGTCAACCGCAACAACCTTCAGAAGAACATTCAACTCCTACTAGATTGATCACCTTGGTTTCACAACTGAGGGAAAATTGCTGCTGCACTACTTCATACCTTCCTCTTGGGGTTTCCCAACAACACCACCCGGTGCATCACTTCTTCAGGCCCTTATTGATCCCATTCCTGATGCTTGCCCCAAAATTTTCAATTATCAAGTGGATTATTTAACTCAGTTCATTCTATACTCAAGATTTGCTATGATATCAAGCATGTTTCTGGTTAAAGTGGATTCGATCAAAGTCTGAGGTCTTAATTAAGTTTTGTTTGTGACAAATGATGCATATATTATTTTTTTGTTTGGAAGCATGATGTACGAAATGTGAAATTGTTCATGCTTCAAACTTGTTCGTGGGATACCGCCTAC
Organism: Poa annua; assembly: GCA_026929855.1. Taxonomy (NCBI): domain Eukaryota; kingdom Viridiplantae; phylum Streptophyta; class Magnoliopsida; order Poales; family Poaceae; genus Poa; species Poa annua. The sequence goes on from CM049436.1 coordinate 38,948,767, forward strand.
ATTTGCACCGCATAGATCAATTACTTGCATATAGATACTTATTATGTTCAATAAATGGATCATTTTGCTTTCATATATAGAAACTTATTGTGTCTACTACATGGATCATTTGCTTGCATATGAATTTCGTTCGATTTACAAACCAACATGTATTGCTTGGAGGAGATAATGAAAGGGGAGTCTATTCAGGAAGCTGTGCCCAGTGCCGCCGTCGCGGTCGTCTGCGTCCCTGTATCAAGATATTGCAAGAAGAGGGCCATGGAGACGGATTCTGAAAACTCCTGTGATGAAACCGGCCCTCTAATCGACCCGGATGACATTGACAGTAGCGACCAGTCAGAGGTGAGCAAAAAACCTAATTTACTTAGAAAGTTTAGTGCACAATTTAAGGTAGATTTCAATTTTTTAATGTTCTAGGCTTTGTTCAATAGTTTATTTAACTATCTCATACCAGTTCTGACTCTTTTGTTTTTTCACAAATGCAGTACAACCCTGGGGACTCGGTGCATAGCTATCATTTGCGTTCTTTCACCGACAAAGCTGTGAAGAACCTGGAGGATGCTGTCCTGACCAAGAATGGAGTCTTGACGATCTTCACTACTGAAGGTTTCAAGTGTCCTTTTGACGACAAGCCCAAAGACGGGAACAAGCTCGCACTTGCCCATCATGCTATGGAAGCTAGCATGCGAGGGAAAACCGCCAGGGTTAAGGGACTGCACAAGGCCGTACTAGAGTACATGAAGGACAAATATGAGGATGTCGACCCTTCTCGTCCAGGGAAAAATGCTGCCCAGCATGCAAGAAGAAAGAAGGCCAAGATGGCCAGGCAGGACAAGAAGGTTTACCAAGAACATGACTTCGAGGCTGAGAGCCATGAAAACTAGGTAGCCGAAGCCATTTGCTATGTTTAAAGTGTTGACCATATGTTTGGTGTTTGTTTTAAACTATGTTATGTGTTGATGTTAATACTATGGGTCAATGTATGTTGAATTCCTCAATATTAATGTTGATGTTAAACCTCTCATGTAGTCACTGGTATTTGCTGGAGCTTTTATTTTCTTGTGCACTGATTTTACGCAGAAGCATAAGTATTCATGATGCTAAACTTGTGCACACATTCATCAAACACAAATAGGTAGCATTATTAAATAGAAATAGGTAGCACTATTACATAAATATCTGGAGGTCTAAAGGGAGCACACTTGGTAGCACTTGATCATACATCTAGAAGTCTCAAAGGAGCACAATAGGTAGCAATATTACATAAATATCTAACCACTTTGGGACATGTGGACCCTCATGGAACACTTCTTGTTCAGTTGCTTGCTGTGGAACATCTAGCTCATTAGGGCATCATGTTGTGAGATCATAGGTATAAAGAGTCATGTTCTTTCTATAGATGTTTATTCTATCACCTTTGGGTCATGTGGACCCACATGCAACACTCCCGGAGCACAATTCTTGTTCAGTTGCTTGCCTTGGAACATCTACAGCTACGTCTAGCCAACCACATTTGAGACATGTGGGCCACAAGCAACCCTCCTAGCCAGCTAGGTCAGTAGACCTGGATGGCTAGCAGGAACTAGCATGATGTCAACCTGATAATTTTGTGATGGCAAGTACCAGAACTTGTTCAAATACTGAACCTTGTGTGTATTTGAAACTGTCTGTATAAACTATTAGAAACATTTCATTTCATAGCAAACATGCTTGATCTCCATGAAATTCATTTCATAGCAAACATTCTTAAACTTCATTTGATAGCAGACACACTTTAGTACACAATACACTTAGTAGCAACAGAAACCATAGTACAAGAACATCTAACTGAGTACAGAGCACACACACACTTTTAACTGAAACTTCTTAACTGACAGAGCACACTAACACTCATTTCTTCAGACAGAGGACAACAAGGAACACACAGATCAAACCAACTACTATCTTAAGCAGTAGCACAACACGTCGCAGCAACTCCTCTAATGAGCTCAACCTGAGCATCATCCTCTCGTCGCTTCCAGGAGCCGTGACCTCCATCTCCTCTTTCTTCAGCTCCAGAGCTTCTCGTCTTTCCTCTGCCCAGCCGACAGCTTCAACTTCATATTCTTCAACACGCTAGCCTTATTGGGCCATATGGTCCATGAATGGCCCAATTTTACAGAAGCCCACTTTTATCAAATCCTTTGTGTTCAAAATTCAGAACAATGAAAAAACTCTAGTTTTCAAAACACAAATTAGAAATCACCGTCTGAAATGACAATTATTAGAGTTTCCCCAAATTAAACAAGTAAAAAATTTCTTACTAGGTGCCTTTGTCCTGACTTATGTACAAGTCAGATTGAATAAGCCACCCTAGTCAAACACATGTAACAGAAAACAATTACAGTAATACAGAAAACAAATATATGAACAGAACACATTTAATTAAGTAAATTGTAGTACGCCAGGTAATACTCCCTATTATCCGGCTCCTTCTTGAGTGCATCGGTTGTTACTCCAACCTCCCCTCCAACGATAAAGGGAACCGCTTCCTCCTTCCTCTCCCAACGGTTCTTCTTTCTTCCTCGAGAGCACCCCTTCCCTCTTCGTCTCCCTGCTCCATTTCTCCCACGTATACGATATGGCTAGGAGCCGGATGGAGGACAACTGTTCTAACCTCCCGGTCGGACCACTTGGCAAGATCGCCGACTACTTGCTGGATGACGAGGAGTACGTCGACGCCTACGCTGTTTGTCGGCGAGTCTGTGGCAATTGGCGCCGTGCTTTAGAAGAGCCCGAGATCAATCTTAACAAATGGATCCTCATAGATCACACACTTCCAGACGTCGCCGACTTCACCTTCTTCAACCTCGTAACAGGCCGTTGCTTCACGACGAATCTGATTGACGTTCAAAGAAGGTAGACGTTAATCCGATGTAACATTATTTTACTTTTCCTCTCTAATCACTATAGGGCTAACTTGTCTCTTCGTCAACAGGTACTACTTCGTCGGTGTTTATCGTGGCGTCATCGTGCTTGCAAAGAGGGAGCCGCCGCACAAGATTCTGCTTCTCAACCCAATGACTCGTAAGACCAACACTGAGTTTCAGGCGCAGATACCATCTGTTCTTCTGTATATTGCGGCCGTCACGAAGTCCCCGACAATGGTGTTCGTTAAATCAGCTTATCCAGGAGCCATTGCTTGGGCCAGGGAGAGCACCCCGACAGGGGAACTCAATGAATATTTTGGAGAAGGATTTTATCAGCCTGGTGATGAACATCCGTACTGCATGACGCCATTTTTTGGTGAACTGTACGCAGTACTTTTCTCAGGCGACATAGTATCGACAAACATCCAGTTGGTGTAGCGCGCAGGCTGCACCGTCAAGATGGAAAAAATAATTTCAGCGCCAGTCTTGGAAGAGATACGCGGATCGTACAAGTTCTACCTTGTGGAGTTAGAAGGTGATCTGCTTCTTGTGTTGTACGGTGTTTCCGCCGCAGGTCAACCGGTGGTGTACCGGGTGGACACGGAGAACCACTCTCTCCATGCCGTCGGTGACATTGGCAGCCGTTCCCTCTTTGTTAACCTTGACAGTTCTATCTCCGTCGATACCAGAGTGCACCCCACAGTTGAGCCCGACTGCATCTACTACACGGGTTATTCTTATATCAGATTCTATAATCATGATATCAAGGCATGGGATGAGGAACCCCAACTTGTAGATGGCTTAGGTCAGCTTGATCTGAAACTAATGCCGAGGCCTTACCGTCTCGACCAGATATTGGCAGCACACTGCAGACGGGAGGAGTTCGCTGAATATGTGATGTAGGACGTCTCGGGAGCAGACGCAGAGGAAATATATAGGAGAGAATGAATAGCATATTCATCCTAGGTTATTTTCTTATTCCATAGTTATGTAATGTTAGTAAAAGTCTTGGATGCGGTGGGGTTTTAGTCCCGGAGAAGGTTTCCGCACCGTGTCCATGTCTATTCGTAGTATAAATTTGTAATGTGTCTATGTTTCGCCTTAGTTGGCTTCCCATTCCATATTGTTAACAACTTTACGTATAATTGTATAGTTTCTTCTACTCCTTGTGTGCCTTATATGTCAGAACTACTCTTTTAGACTGAAATTTATGGCTTGTGCTGACCCTGTGTGTTTGTACTATATAACCTAAATGGTTATTGTTGATTCCTGCCTAGTTCACATTGTGAGTACTTCAAATTTTGTATCGGCTATATTCATTCTGTCGTTTTAATATGTTTGCGAGTACACCAAGAATGGCACCACGGTGTATCATGGCATGCAAATGCATGAACTCACATGCATTTGCAATTTGCAAAGCTATTTTGAGGTTGATCATGACCAATTTGAGTGGTAGACCCAATACCTAAAAAATGTATATATATTTACTCATATATATATCAGAGGAAGCAGTGCTGAAGGAGGGTTCGCAATATTGATTTTTGATTTCGATCAAGCGATTTATACAGGCGGCCCTGACCGCGTGGTGAAAGCGTAGTTCGTCTCGGATCAGTATACGATCACAGCTCGTTGGTAGAGGATCGGAACTGACACAGATTCAGTTCAAATAAATCAAATTTTACGTTTTAAACTTATAAAGCTATTAATTCATAAACATGTAGTCTAAACGAGACAAAACTTTCTCAGAATATATAACAAAACGTATACGACTTGCTGGATTGAATATTTTTAGATATAGGGTTCAGAGGGAGTAGTTCAAAGCCAAAAAGAGCATTGTCTGACAAATAAGACACGGAATATAACATAGTTTCACACGGGCACTTGACTTGAACTCATAGATTAATACAATGTATTGACATATAGTTTATCAGGTGTGAACACATAGAGTCAAACATTAACATATTGCCTTCTTCGCCTTCTTCTTGGCAGAAATTCTTAAAGGAACCAGTCATCTTCTTTGTATACCTCCTTAGCGATGTACTTTAACAAGGCCTTATGGTTTGCCCTGATCTGATACGAATACCCGTTTTGCGATTCATATCTGACATGATCTTTAAAGCTCTCCCATGTCCCATATTCCAGATCATCAAATGGACATGTGAAAGTAATAGCTGCAAACAAATCGATGGTTGTTCCCTCATCTAGTTCCTCCACAACCTTTGATATGTAAGAAACCTTATTTGTGTTGTCCACCGTCTCATCAGACTTGTATTACATGTGTGAAAGAAACAATCTGAATCATAATTGGTGGAAAAACAAGTAGCTAGCATGCCCTGTCTAGCATGACCTAATCTACACGTCAATCTCTGGCTGAGACTTGTACAACATGTGTGAAAGAAACAATCAGAAACATAATTGGTGGAAAACAAGTAGCATGCCATGTCTAAAATGGTCTAATCAAAACTCTAGAAGAATTAGGGTTTTACCTACTCACCTCCTTGCTTGTCTTGACGTCGGACACGTCTGTCTCTGGCTCCTTATAATGCATGTGCTTTAACAAGGCCGTATGGTTTGCCCTGGTCCGGTTCCCCTTCCCATGTTTCGATGCATGTCTAGCATGTTCTGTCATGGTATTCATGTACCCACGAAAACCATCAAAGGGACATGTGACTTTCCAAAGGTTAAATATATTGATAGTAAGGTTCTGCAGCTTCTCGAAAACCTTCCATGTGTAAGAAACCATATTTATATTCTCCACTGTTTCATCAGACTCGTACTGCATGTGTGATCAGCAGAAACATAATTGGTGTAAAACAAGTACCATGCTCTGTCCAGCATGACCTACTCTACACACTAGATCAAATAGGGTTTTACTGGCTCACCTCCTGGTCGGAGGAGAATAATTCTCCAAGAGTAAAAATTGGCGACCTCCTCTCCCGGATCACCTCCTGTTCGGAGTCTGTCTCCCACTCTTTAACCACCACGTTGGTGGATGCGAGATCTTGTTCCTTTTGTAAGGTCGCATCGATGACTCGGTCAGCATCCTTGCGTCCATCTCCGCCCTCATTCATCAGTGGTGCCTGCTAGGTGGTGACAGCATAATCAGCCTGACCTAATCTATACACAATTACACACTAGATGAAATAGGGTTTAAAGGGCTAACCTCCTGATCGTATAAGAAGTTGTCATCAATATATGGCGAGTTCCTCCCCTTGCTGGACGCAGACACGTATGTCTCCGGCTCCTCCAGGACGGCAGCGGCGTTGCCCTCACCATCGGCCAGTACCTCCCCATCAGTGGCTGTTGTTTCGTGGAGGATATGAGGTGTTGATCCTCCTTTTGTAAGGCCGCATCGGTGACGCGGTCAGCATCCTGGTGTCCATCTCCACCCTTGTTCTTCAGTGGCACCTTCTCGGTGGCGACAACATAATTAGCTAGCATGACCTAATCTGTACACAGTTACACACTAGATGAAATTGGGTTTAGTGGGCTAACCTCTTGATAGCATAAGCAGTTGGGATCAATATATGGCGAATTCCTCCTCTTGCTGGACGCAGAAACGAATGTCTCCGGCTCCTTAAGGACGGCTGTGGTGTTGCCCTCACCATCGGCTACTACCTCCCCATTAGTGGCCTTCACTCTCTGCTGCTCAGTGGTAGCTGGGTTTTGCCCCTCCTGTAAGGCCACATCGGTGACGCAGTCGTCAGCATCCTGGCGTACATCTCCGCCCTCAGTCTAGGGTTTAGGGCATTGTTGGCTGCTGGGCGGTCACGACGTCCTTTTGGCCCGCTTGGAATGATGGTTCAATTTCTGGTGCGGATTCATCCAAAGTTACTAGACCATGATTATGGTCAAGCACAACTTTCTGAATATTCCATATACCCTCTCGGCTGATACTGAATTGAACACGAGCTGGACAACATTTCCTTGGAGCAGATGAGCAAACCATGTATCTACTACTTAAAGTCCCATCACTCCTATGTTTTTTGTGGACTTTATTTAAAATGAATCCATTAGTTCTAGCATATTGAGTTATAAAATGTGTATGCCTCATCTTCAGATTTGAAAGTCATCCCTATTATTGGAACAATCTGCTGAGATGATGCATTCTGAACATCAGGCTGCAACAATGAGAATATGTAGGTAATTTCATATGTTAGTGATCTACATATATACACTGATATTGCGCATCAACACAAAGATATGAGCTAGTAAATTTTACTTGATCAACATGAAGCGACTCCATGTTAGGATCATTTATGGGATCCATGCACCTTACATCCACGGCCTTCCTTCCGCCCAGACTCGTGTCATCCATATGGCAATATGTCAACTAATCACGAAATAGGAAATTTGAATGAAATCAATAAAAGAAGATAGAAATGGTGTATAATGTTGTTAGTTACATGGAGCGGACGATCTATCTCTGCTGAGAGGAGGCCTTTCACCGCCTTGCCGTCGGTAGTGTCTGGGATTCTTGTGGCACCTGCCGGCGGCGTCAGTGTTGTGGATTCTTGCTACACCTGGTTGCCGGCGGCCGGACGGGGCAACACGCATCAGCTGGGTTTTACAACCCTAGCCGCACGCGCGAAAGAGTCTCGCCGCCCTCGATCTGTGTTGCAGCAATTTGGACGCCACGTTCAAAGGATTCCACTGCCCCACGTATTAGGCTAGTGGAACAAATGAGTTGGCCCAATACCATGCATTCTTCGTAGGCCCACACGTTTAAGTGTCTGCCTGTTTTATTGTTTGGCAATCAACAGGAAATCACTGGAAAAAGGCTTCCCTTTATAAAGCGAATTTTACGCTTCTTAATTAATGATTAAGTAATTAAGCTGGCCCTTTGTCCCAAGGTTTATTGATAAAAATAATAATACTCCGTATATGTTTTAATTGTCAAAACTCCAATCTAAACTCCGTATATGTTTTACTTGGCATGGATACATAAATTGATGGCCTAGTTTAATAATTTTCTAATCACATTATTTATTCAACATTCATGATATAATGTCTATTCAACAGAGTATAATGTACTTGAACACATTAAATAACACCAAACATAATGTTTTAATCACAGAATATAACATAGTTCAACACATGAAATAACACCATAAAACATATCATAACCTCAGTCCAACATGGAATATATATAACATAGTTATTCGGCGTAATTTCTTTAATAAAGTTAATTTGTTCAAGTATAAATACATCAGTTGAATACTCAGAAGCAAAGCATACAACATAATGTTGTTCATAACGTAGTAGTGAAAATATATTCAGTAGAACCTCTAGGCACTAACACACTTGCTTTCATTGCAAAACATAAAATAATACCATATAACATTGTTCAACACACGAAATAACACAATATAACATAGTTCTAACATTTCAGATAGCTTATTATTAAGCAACAACAATCTAATGCTTCTTCGTCCTCTTGTAATTCTTCATTGTAGGATATGTCTCGCCGTCTAACAAGTATGTCACTGATACGTCCAAAACGTATCTACTTTCTAGAACACTTTTGCTATTGTTTTACCTCTAATTTGTGTGTTTTGAATGCAACTAACACGGACTAACGCTGTTTTCAGCAGAATTTCCCTGGTGTCTCGTTTTTGTGCAGGAAATCAACTTTTAGGAATAATACCAGAAAAATTGCCAAACCTCCTATTTTGATCGAAGACCCCTGGAGCCAGAAGACGGAGACGGGCCACGAGGGCCCCACACCATGTCCAGGCGCGGGTGGGCCCTGGCCGCGCCACCACCTGATGAGGGCGCCTCGAGCGCCGCCTCGCGCCCCCCTCTCGGATATAAGGTCCCCCTGACCTAAAAACAACACCTACGGAGAGTTTTTCCCCAGAAACACACCCGACCGCCGCCGCCTCATCGAAACTCAATTCGGGGACCAGAAGTTCTTGTTCCGGCACTCCGCCGGGATGGGGAATCGAAGGAGATCATCGCCATCGTCATCGCCACCACTTCTCCATCAACCATCCATGTTTCCCCCATCCATGTGTGAGTAATCCACCGTTGTAGGCTCGAGGGGATGGTAGGGATTGGATGAGATCGTTCATGTAATAGACGTATTATCATTAGGGCATGGTGCTTAGTATCCGTTATCGGTGTTTTACGTCATTGTTGCAACTTGTTATGCTTAATGCTTGACACTAGGGCCTGAGTGCCATGATTTCAGATCTGAACATATTATTGTATCATGAAGATAATTATTGTTTTAGATCATATCTATGAGTTGTATACACATATTATTGTCCGGAACCCGAGGCCCCAAAGTGACAGCAATTGGGACAACCGGAGGGGATGGCTGTGATGTGAGGATCACATGTGTTCACGGAATGTTAATGCTTTGCTCCGGTACTTTATTAAAAGGAGTACCTTAATTACCAGTAGTTTCCCTTGAGGCCCCGCTGCAAACGGGCTGGTAGGACAAAAGATGATGTGCAAGTTTCTCATTCCAACTAAATTGGAACACATGCCTATGGTTAATAAATACTTGGATGATTTATCTTATTTATCTGCAAATGCCCATGACTTGGTTATTATATGAAATATCACATCCATGCAACGCCCGTTCATCCGTCTCTATGCCTACAGTATATTAATCCTGCTGTCTACTATAATCATCACTGTTGTTTTTATTCTACTGCTGCTGTTATATCACTACTGTCACTGCTATAAAACTGTTGCTACTGATAATCTGTCTCGACCAAGTCTATTCACAGGTGCAGCTGAATTGACAACCCCGCTGTTAAGGATTATAAATATTCTTTGGCTCCCCTTGTGTCGAATCAATAAATTTGGGTTTTACTTCCCTCGAAGACTGTTGCGATCCCCTATACTTGTGGGTCATCAAGACTATTTTCTGGCGCCGTTGCCGGGGAGCATAGCTTTATTTATAAGTTCACCTGAGTGTGATATTGCTCTCTGGAATTCATTCATCATGGGAAGACCCGGTGATAAGAAATTTCCCATCATACCATCCACTACGAGAAAAGGTACAACTCTGAGTTCCGCTGCTGCTCTTGATTCACCGTCTGTTTTAAGTAAGCTTGTTACACCACCTCAAGCTTCTTGCACTGTTACTCCTGCTGAATCTGAAATTACTTATGATGATGCTTCTACTGTTCTTGATGATACTGGTTCATTAGGTCCCTTTTTAGATGCTACTATTGCTAGATCTAAACAATTTGAAAATGCTGAAATTCCTAATGAAGATGCTGAAACACCTGTTAATTCACCTGAGTTTACAAATAATATTGATGATCCTGATGAAATGTATGTGGAGCTTGATGATGATTTTGTTGATGAGATTAATGCTACTAAAGATGCTAGTGCTAGGAGAAGCCTTCTTGAAAAACATGTTGTTAGATATAAATTATCTCCGGATGCCAAATTTGCTACATCTCCCATAAACATTAAAGATAAAAATTATGATTTCTCTCTTGATTTAGCTCATATAGCTATTGTTGAGAGAGAACCTTTCTGTGGAACCGAAAAAGAAAGTGATGTAGAACACATGAATGAACTCTCTACTTTAAGTGGTATATTTTCTGATGATATAAAAATACGCACTTACTTGTTGCTAAAATATTTCCTTTCGCATTGAAAGGAGAAGCTAAAACTTGGTATAATAATTTGCCTCCTGGTTCCATTACTAGTCCCATTGGTTTGCTTGATACTTTCTTTCAGAAATATTTTCCTGCTAGCGCTCAACATGATGCTTTGTTAAGAATTTATAATTTTAATCAAGAAGAAGGTGAGAAATTGCCTAAGGCTTGGACACGTTTTTGCTCCATATTAAGAGGCCAGCCGAACCATGATTTGGAGAAAAATGATCTACTTGATATATTTTACAGTGGACTAACTGCTAAATCTAGGACATACCTGGATAGTTTTGCTAGTTGTGTTTTCAGGAAAAGGACTCCCGAAGAAGCTGAGGAATTATTAGCTAAAATATGCAAGAATCATGATGATTGGGATATTCCTGAACCTACTCCAACACCTACACCAACACCGAAGAAGAGGGGTATTATTGAATTAAATGATGAAGTGATGAAGGAGGCCGAGAAATCTCTTAAGGAGAAGGGTATTAGAGCTGAAGATGTGAAGAACCTACCTCCTATAGAAGACTTATGTAAGCCCATTCCTCCTACACCATTAATTGAGGTACACTCTCTCCAAAGGTTTGATGATAGAGATATTCCTTACTCTGAACCTCCTGCTCAATGCTTAGATGAATTTGATAGTTTTATTGCTAAGCAAAGTAACTTTAATATGAGAATAGAAAATCATTTAATGGAAAATTCTCGAGCTATTAGTAACTTGCATGATATTGTTGATAGAACCTCCAATGATGTTAAAATACTCATTAAACATTTTCATATGGTCCAAACTCAAATTGATCAACTTACTAAAGTGCAAAAAGAATTGTTAGTAAATGCCTCTATAGCTAAAGAAAAACATGTTTGTGAAGTAACAACTAGAGGTGGTAAATCTACTCAAGATCCTTTATATCCTGAGGGACATTCTAAAAGAATTGAACAAGATTCTCAACGAGTTAATGAACCTAGTGCTCCTTCTAAGAAAAAGAAGAAGAAACATAAAACTGTTGTAGAATCCTCTGAACCTGTTAATAATCCTAATAGTATATCTGTTTCTGATGCTGAAACTGAAAGTGGTAATGAATACAATAATGATAGTTCTAATAACAATGATAATAATAATAATGATGACAGATAAAGAAGAATTAGAAGAGGAACCTGAAAAGCATAATAAAAATGAAAAGTACACTAAGGAAGATTTTATTGCTAAGAAACATGGTAGTGAAACAGAGCCTTGTGTTCAAAAACAAATGCCTTTTCCTGTTAAGAAACTAAAAACAAAAGAACAAGAACATTATAATAAATTTTGTGAATGGATGAAACCCTTGTTCTTACAAATTCCTTTGACTGATGCTATTAAATTGCCTCCTTATTCAAAATATATGAAAGACATTGTGTCTAACAAAAGGAAAATTCCTAATGAGGAAATACCTACAATGCTTGCGAATTATTCTTTCAATGGCAAGATTCCAAAGAAGTTGGGAGATCCAGGTATACCAACCATTCCTTGCTCTATCAAAAATAATTATGTTAGAACTGCTCTATGTGACTTGGGAGCAGGAGTTAGTGTTATGCCTTTCTCTCTTTACAAAAGACTTTATCTTGATAAATTGATACCTACTGATATATCTTTGCAAATGGCTGATAAATCTACTGCTATTCCTGTTGGTATTTGTGAGGATGTTCCTGTTCAAGTGGCTAATAATTGTTTAATCATGACTGACTTTGTTGTGCTTGAAATGCCTGAAGATGATAATATGTCTATTATTCTTGGAAGACATTTTCTAAACACTGCAGGGGCTGTTATTGATTGCAATAAAGGAAAAGTAACTTTTCATGTGGATGACAAGGAACATACTGTTTATTTTCCCAAGAGAATGGATAAAGTATATGGAGTTAATACAATTACTAATGTGAGGTCCATCAAAGTGGGAAGTATTGATTTCCCTTATAAAGAAGCATACAAAACTCTTGTTATTGGATCCATATCAATACAATATAAGGTAACATGAGTGTCTCACAATGTTTGAATCCTTTTATGTCATCTAAAATTTATTTGGTGGCAACACTTGATCAACCTTGCTAACAAATGTGTTTTAAATGCATGGAAGTGCTAAACAACATTTTTCTTCTCATCTTTATTTTACCTACTGTAATACTATTTGGTTTGCATAGTTTTAGTTGAATATGATTTGAAAAATATTTTTCATGCATTGAATTTAATATCTCAAAATCTAGAAAATGCCTAGAAATGAAAATTCTCAGAATTTAAAAAAAATTATGTCAAAATTCCTATTTTTCTGAGGGGAACCTGGGAGTACCAGAGGATGACCAGGGGGACCCACCATGCCTCCACATCATGTGGTGGCGCGGCAGGCATCTGGCCGCGCCATGACATGGTCTGGGGCCCACCTGGCCCTCCAGTTACTCTCCTTCCTCCCCAACATTTCTCTGTCCCGACCAAACACCCAGCCATTGAAAAATATCGTGTTCTTGCTGCTCTTGCCCTCGGATTTTCGATCTCCTTGCTCAGCCCATCTTTGTTGCTGATATTTGGGGTATTCACTCTCCGGTATGTGACTCCTCCGCTCATCCAAATAGAATTTTGTTTAGTGGATTATATGTTGAGTATTTTGCTTCTGTAGATGTCATGTTTAGTGAGTTTGAATGCTTGATCTAAGTTGAAATAACTGGTTTTGATGCATGCTTAAGCCTCTAGCAAGTCACTATAGTAGTTCCCCTCACTTAGTTATCTCAAAATCAACTTTTGTGACATTTTGTTTAAAATTTCAGAACATGGAGTGGAACTCACACCCTATTAGTCAACATGAAATTGTTGTGCATGAAGTCATGGGAGTTCACCGTGAGGACGGTGTATTTCTAGCTGTCTATCCATGCCCGGAATTCATGCAAGCTGCGGGAATTTACCATGATGTCCAAAATCTAATCTCCAATGCAGGATTGGGCAATTTTGCTATTGATGAACCTAACCAATATGGCAAGTTAGCCATGTCGGTGGTGCAGGACTTCAAGTGTGACTTGACCTCACGTCACCCCATGGTTCATTACACGATTTATAACAAAACTGTCCACTTGTCCTTTGCTGATTTTTGTGCAGCGATTCGAGTACCTCAATGGGGATCGTTAGAGAAAGTGAAGGAGAAGCTCAAGCCGTTGATGGACCTATACAAAGACATCTGCAATGGGAAAAGCTTCTCTCAAGAGAATGGTAAAATACGATGTATTCATCTCCCATCCATTCGATACTTTGCTTATTTCATCACCAAATGTGTTCTTGCTAGGAAAGTGGCAAGTAAATTAGGTGTGCCTGACTTGGCTTTTCTAGCTGCTGCTTTGCGTGGTGATAGAACTTATAATTTGGGTGCACTGATTGCTTATCGTCTTGCTATTAACCGTGAGAAGGGTGGAATTTGTGGAGGTCTCATTGCATCTCGTTTATTAGCTATGCATGGTTTAGTACCTCATCCTCTTGATTTCCAGCTTCCCATAGAGAGGCTGGATTTTCTTTCCATGAAAAAGCATAACTTTATTGCTGCAAGGAGTAACATGAGTAACCTACTCTATGAGATATCTTCCTCTAAGAAAATAGTATGGAGGACATCTATATCTGTTAGAACTATTAGGTTGCATGTGCCTTCGTTTGATCGTAATGCCAAGGATAGTTGGTCCCTCTCGGAGGCTGAGATTGATGCACTTGTTGGGCAACAAGCCCCGGACGAGGAGGTCGATATGGAGGAGCCCGAGGAAGATGTTGAGGAGCCCCCAGAGACCGCGGGTTTCATACACCCGGACCTTGGGTACGCAGGACCTTCCGGTTCTTCCTCCACCGCAGCTGAGCCAGGATACGATCACACCATGTACGACCCATCGGGCTGGAGTTCATAATCGCCATGGGGTTGATCTCCACTTAGGCCAAAATCCTAAGCTTGGGGGGAGGTATAACGATAGCACACTCATCTACATATCATTATCATGCGGTACTTTGTATATCCATGTTTCGTTTTCGTTTTCGTTCTTTCTTTTATTTGTTCATGCTTTGCATTACTTTCTTAAAACTCAAAAAGACCAAAAATATTTCTGTTATTTCTCTTGCTAGTTTGCTTTAGTATCTAGTATTAGTATGCTTAGTATTTAATTCGGTCCAATATGCAAAAACACAAAAATATTTTACTTTATTGTTGCTGTTTCGTGCAGGGACAGATTTCTTCTGTCCACCGTTTAATTGATAACTTTTCACAGAAAAAACAGAATGACCTGAAATTTCGTGTGCATGTTTCTCAGATATGTACGAAACTTTCATTAGTTTTGAGTTTTCTGATCTGGGCATGTTAAGCTCCTCGAAAAAATCCATCTTCACAGGCTGTTCTGTTTTCAGTTTCTAAATCCGAAAACCCAAAAATATTTGTTGTTTCTTTTTAGTTTTGTATAGTTTGTTTCAGAGGTTATTACCATCCATTACTCCATGGAGCTTGGTTATTATTTCATATCTTTCAAGCACACAAGTGAAAAGGCAATAATGATGATCTATGACAATTCGAGTTGGGTAAGAGGGTGGTATCGAACTCTATTTGTTTTCATTTTTGTACATATACTCATTCATGTGAGCATGCTTAGATGGTTCGCATAAGGTATATGTCTATTGGTGGATGCTTAGTAGTTCATGTTCTCTTATGATCGGTCCCAATTTATTAATGGTAGATAACATGTTTCGTGGATATTTGCTTGCATTGTTCTGTTCATAGTAGAATATGACATTGTGGTATCCTCCTCTGAATAATTCATTTGAATCGACTTGGTACATGCTTACACATGTTATGACTTAAAACAAAAAGTCAATTAAGCCTCGATGATTTATTTTGCCTCAGAGTTCTAGTATCATTTTTATGCCTCCGTTAATTTTATTTTGTCGCAAGCATGATTATGACGGCTATTGCTCTCTTGAATTGTCGCTCCCCTGTCTATTGCTAGCCTCCACTTGTACTAAGCTGCAAATGCTTGTGCTTCCAAATCCCTGAAAACCAAGTTATCCCAAAAGAGTCCACCATAAACACCTATGTATGGCATTTCAAACCATTCAAGTAAATTTGCATGTGCTACCTTTAAAATCTCCAAAACACTTCTCAATTTGTGCCACTGTTTTGAGCTCATGAGGAAGTGGTAGTTGGACTTGTTATCTTCCATACTAATTAACTAACCGACTTGCATGCTCCATCTGCTCGTCATTAATTTTGCAAAGGGCTGGTTAGACCACTATAATATCAAAAAGATTTGAGAAAATAAAATAGACACTCCTCCATGGTTTGAGATTGATTGGTGGGCACCCGAGGATTCGGTTAGCCATGGTTTGTGAAAGCAAACGTTGGGAGGAGTGTCAAGCTATCAAAATAAATGAATATAAGGATGCATATTATAAATGCTTGTTTTAAATAATTCGGAACCGCTCTCAACTTGCTTAGTATGGAAGATAACAAGAACTCTATTGCCATTCGTTGACGGAACAACCACCACTCAAAAACAATTTTACCTCTGTTTTCAAAATAATGAAAAACTCTAGCACATGTTAAATCCCTGGTTCCCTCAATGAAGGGCATATCTTTTATTTACTGCAGAGTCACCATCCTTCTTTGAGCACCTTCTTGAGAGCATAGTTGTCATTCTTAGTGTAATGTGCTTGTCCCAGAATACTGTTAACTGCGGTATAATCTTGATGCTTTTATCTTTGATATCTTTATTTATAGTCTTCTCTTGAAACTCAGAGGTGCCTGGTGTGGAGGATATACCAAATAGGTATGCCGACCACATGGACTAAAACCAACCTACCAGGGTGGTCCAAGAGGTGATAAGGTCTTCGGCTTATCGGGCGGCCCAGTGGGCTGAAGCGCAAGAGGAAGCCTACAAGCCGGCCGGGATCCAGATGAACCGACGTTCGCCTTAGAGAACAAGTTAGGTTTTATCCCGTGTTAGTCTAGGACTCCTAAGGTAAGTCGGTTAGCCTTTCCTTGTAAGAGAAGGCATGGTGCCTATATAAGCCATCCTCCTGCGAGCCTCAAAGGATACGCTCCTCAAGCCCTCGCAACCTACATTGTAACCTGTACACATATTCGCATCTAGTGAATTATAGCAGCACGTAGGATCTTGCCACCGCTGCAAGGTCCGAAGCTGGGTAAACCCTTTTGTGCAATCCCGTTCCTAGAAGCCACCATGCCTTCCCCATCTCTACACCATTGGAGCGAGGCACCACCTTACGTGCCCAAATATCCAATAACCCGACAGTTGGCGCCCACCGTGGGGCCTAAGGCGTCGGGTGTCACCTTCAAGGCGGGAGCTTTAGGCGAGATCGGAAGATCCATGGCGGTAGGCCGAGCCAATCTGGAAGGCGACGTCGGCTTCGTGGAAGCCGGAACTTGGACGCCTGCAAACGACGACCTCGTCACCAGCTTCATCATCCCGATCGGCGACGTCAACATCTACACCGGCTTTACGGCCGCCGCGTACGGATTCCCTAAAGGATCTGGGAAATGCTGGCCCGCCCACCACCCAAAAGACAGATCGGATTCTCCCTCACTTCCGGGTTCTGCAGATTACGATCTGTGTGAATTAGACTCACAAAGTGAAATTGGCTCCAACTTCTCTGAAGGTTACCTGGGGTCCGACTTTCACTTTGTCGGCGTAATTGAGGCTGAAGGCATTCAGCCGACAAGCTCTGATCCTGAGTCCATTAAGGCGGCTTTGCAAGTCAGCCCAGATTCAGAAGCCGGATCTGAAACTACTGCCAACATGGCAGACGTGTCAGATGCGGAAAGCAATGGAAGTGACTTCGCTGAAAAGGTTGCTTCTTTCCAAGTAGGATGTCCCAAAGAAGTCTTAATGGCGGGACCAACTGCTATGGAAACAAATCCACCACCGGAAAAGCAAGCAGATGGGTCGAAGTCGCCTTCTAAATCTGCCAGCTTGGACACAGGTGTCGACATTCATACAAATAAGACGTCCACAAGCAAGCCAAAAGAGAACCCAACTCATGAGCTTAACAAAGACATCGATCTGGAGGCTGAGATGACAGCCGAAGCGCGCAAACGAGCACTTGATGTGCTCAAAACGCCGCTAGGCCCTAATCCAACCCCAGAGGAACTCGAAGAAAGGCGTCTCTACCTTCTTCGGGAATCCGAGATTGGCATTCACCATAGCAAAGTTCTGCTCAACAGGGAGAAGGTCCTACTCTTGCAAGCTAATGATCAGGACAAGGAAGACCTGCGTCGCCATATGGAACGTGAAAAATTCCGGCGCGTGCGGGAAACTCGCGACCCTCACGTCCACAGGGATCTAGGTCCGAACTTCGATCGCCCGTCTGTCCAAAAGAAGAAGGCGTGGCAGAGGTACTCTTATACCGTCGGCAAGGACGGCTTAATGTATTTCTCCACCCCAGCGAAAAACATGGAAGCAGCGCACGAGATCATGGAAGACGACGACGTCCAGTGGATGAGAAAGTGTTTTACTCAAAAGCACTACTCAAAAAGGCGGAAGAACTGCAGGAAATAGCTACCTCAAGTTGTCGCCTCGCCGACAACACCCTCCTATGCAAGGTAGGGGCCGGAGGCGGTCCACCCGATGAACCATCTGTGTCTAGCAGCCACGGCAAATGCAAAGGTCCTGAGAGGCCGAGGCGACATGACGATGCATCGGGTACAAGATATAACAAACACCGGGAAGAGCGTCGGAAGGAGAAAGCAGAGAAAGCCGCCAGAAAGGAAAGAAGGCGCGAGAAAAGCCGCGACAAGCATCGCGAGAAAGAAGCTGCCCCAGGACATGATAGAGATCGGCTTAACATGCCTCCACCTCCTCCAAGGAGGGATGACGAGGGCAATGCTGACAAAGACCGCCAACGCAGGCGCTCAAGGTCACGATCACCACAACGACAAGAAGGCGAAAACCGGCGTGAACAAGACGATGCAGCGAGGGATAAATCCCGAATATCAGATGCTCGCATTCGCCTTAATGAAATCAGAGCCGCAAGGGAAGAAACCTACTTAGGTCCCAAGTGCTTTGGTCCGGCAATTCGCAAGGTGCAGCTCCCAGAAGCACTGGGAAACATCAAGAAAATTGTGAACAAATACAATGGGGCTGAGAATCCTGAAACATGGCTGCCAGATTATCTGAACACTGTGGGAATCTACAACGGAGGCTATGACGCTGCAGTCCGTTTCTTACCCCTTATGCTTGAAGGAACTGCGCGCCTGTGGATCGATACTTTGCCGGAAAAAAGTATTCACAATTGGCAGGACATGAATCATTGTTTCACACAACACTTCTCCTACACGTACAAACGTCCAAAGGCTTATCCAGAGCTCTTACGTTGTACTCAGGAGGCAAATGAATCCAGTCGCGATTTCATCGCACGATGGACAGAAACAAAGAACAATTGTGAGGGAGTCTCAGAGACACAAGCCATCCACGCCTTCATGCATAGTTTGAAAAAGGGCAATATGATGCGCTATATCCTCTCCAGCCAAAGATTGACGACTCTTGGCGATCTGCTGGACAATGCAAATAACCTCGCAATTGCAGAAGACGACGCTCGTGCTGACGATGGAGACGCAAGACTAGACATCTCCATCAACAATCAAGAAAAACGGGGCAAGTCCAACAAGAAAAAGGCACCGCCAGCTGAACAAGCCGGACCGTCCAATGAAGTAGCCTTCGCCTATGGCAAAGGCGGGCAAAACAAAGGCGGTGGCAAGTGGAAGCCGAAGGAAAGCGATGATAGCCAAGGTGCCAAGCAGATCAAGAACACATACAAGGACATCAGAGATCTCCCCTGCGCTCATCATAGCAAACTCGGCAAGTGCACACACACCAATAGGAAGTGCCGTATTAATGATGACATGAAGAAGGACCCCGAAGCTGGATTCAAGGCAAGCAAGTTCAATCGCAAGGCCCGCAAAGATGAAGCTAAAGAAGCAAAGACGGACGGGAGCAGCTATTCGGATCAGGACGAAGAGCCAGCCAAGGCTAAAAAGGGAGGCAAGTTCCCCAGAGTCGAAGAAAACTTTGTCACTACCCTAGCAACTCCTTCGGCTAAGAAGGAAAAGGCAATCTGGAAGGAACTCAATGCCACTATGCCGGCTGTCCCTCAATATGCAAACTGGTCCGAAGTGCCGGTAACATGGGATCGCTCCGATCATCTAGATTGCATCCCACAGCACCCAGGATACTCAGCTCTCGTCGTCAACCCAATCGTGGCAAATTGTAGGCTTTCAAAAGTACTTATGGATGGTGGCAGCAGCATCAACATCCTGTACCTTGAAACACTTAAGCGCATGCACCTGTCTGAGACCCAGCTGAAGCACAGCGACATCAAATTCCACGGTATAGTCCCAGGACGGCAGGCGAACTCCGTTGGACAAATTACCTTGGAAGTAACCTTTGGCGAGGAGGACAACTACCGACAAGAAGACGTATCCTTCGAGGTAGTGCCCTTCAAAAGCGCCTATCATGCCATCTTTGGCAGACCGGCTTTTGCCACCTTCATGGCAAGGCCATGCTATGTCTACAGCAAGCTCAAGATCCCTGGACCCAAAGGCGTCATCACGGTCAACGGCAACTACAAAAGACGCGTGAGTGCGAACTCGGCAATGCAGTCTTCGCAGAAGCCGTCATCAGCAAAGGCGAACTCGCAGGCTATTTGAAGGAAGTCAAGCAGGAGATGCCAGAAGCTCAGAAGCCTCCATCCGCACATGACATCACTTGCAAAGCCGGTTCCCACTCCAAGAAGGCGAAGCTTGATGATGCAGACACTGAGAAGACGTCGAACATCGGCACCACACTCAGCGACAAATAGGAAGGCGAGCTCGTCAAGTTCCTCCGTGAGAATCGTGACATCTTTGCATGGTCTCCTTCTGACATGCCTGGAGTCCCGAGGGAACTTGCCGAGCACTCTCTCAACGTCGCCGAAGGAGCCAAGCCAGTCAAGCAAGGCCTTAGGCGTTTTGGTCCAGAGAAGAAGAGAGCTATAGGACAAGAAATAGCGCGACTTACAGTCGCAAAATTCATTAAGGAGGTCATTCATACAGAATGGTCCGCAAACCCTGTATTAGTACCTAAAAAGGACACGAAAGCGTTGCGCATGTGCATCGATTTCACTGGCTTAAATAAATCCTGTCCGAAAGACCCTTTCGCCTTACCGCGAATCGACCAGGTTGTAGATGCTACCGTAGGGGCAAAATTATTAAGCTTTTTGGATGCTTACTCCGGTTACCACCAGATCAAGATGAAGAAGTCTGACCAAATTAAGACTTCTTTCATCACACCCTTCGGTACCTACTGCTACGTAACAATGCCTTTCGGCTTAAAAAACGCAGGTTCGACGTACCAAAGGTGCATCCAAAGATGTTTACACGACCAAATTGGCCGTAACGTACACGCTTATGTTGATGACATTGCAGTCATGACCAAACGCGAAGACGATCTATTAGCCGATCTCAAAGAAACTTTTGATAACTTAAGAAAGTACAAGATGAAGTTAAATCCGGGAAAGTGCTTTTTTGGCGTCCCAGCAGGAAAACTCCTTGGATTCATAGTTTCTGAGCCAGGCATAGAAGTTAACCCTGATAAGATAAAAGCCATCATGGATATCAAAAGACCCACATGTCTTAAAGATATTCAACGCTTAACAGGGTCTGCAGCCGCTATAAGCCGATTTATTAGCAGGCTTGGAGATAAAGCTTTGCCTCTCTACCGCCTTCTCAAGAAGTCGGATAATTTTGAGTGGACAGAGGAAGCCGAAACCGCCTTAGCTCAACTGAAACAGGCCTTAGTCAGCGCACCAGTATTGGCAGCACCAAGACCTCAGGAGCACATGCTATTATACATGGCAGCAACTAACCTGGTCATCAGTGCAGTCGTAGTTGTCGAACGAAAGGAAGAGGGGCAAACAATATCAGAGCAAAGACCTGTATACTACATAAGCGAAGTCTTATCAGAGTCAAAGCAAAGGTATCCTCACTACCAAAAACTGGCATATGGTGTATTTTTCGCCGCCAAGAAGCTTCGACATTACTTCCAAGATCAGTCCATAACAGTGGTTAGCAAAGCGCCTCTTGGAGATATCATAAACAATGCAGACGCCACAGGAAGCGTCGCCAAGTGGGGAATCGAACTCGCAGCATTCGATATACACTACAAACCACGAACAGCCATCAAATCCCAATCATTAGCCGATTTCATCGCAGATTGAACGGAGGCTATGGATGCAACACCTTCAGATTCGGAGTACTGGGTAATGCATTTCGATGGATCAAAAATGCTAAAAGGCTCAGGGGCAGGTGTAGTGCTAACAACGCCAAAAGGAGATAAGCTGTGATATGTCCTCCAAATACACTTTGACGCCACAAACAACGTAGCAGAATACGAAGCCTTACTGCATGGTCTTCACATTGCCAAAGACATTGGCGTGAAAAGGATCCTATGCTATGGCGATTCAGACTTAGTGGCACAACAACTTGACGGTACATGGGACACCAAAAGCGCAACAATGGCAGAATACCGACGCACAGTTGACGAATTCGGCAGATGTTTCACAGGACTTGAAGTCAGGCACATCAAAAGAGAAGAAAACGAAGCCGCAGACGCCTTAGCAAGAATGGGATCACGCGGAGATAAGGTGCCAAAGGACATATTCCTTGAGCAACTCTACAAGCCTTCAATAAAAGGCGGAGATAGTGAAAACCCAAGCGCGGTTCAGTCTGTAGCCGTTCTGTTGATTAAGCCGGATTGGACTCAACCTTACATCAACTTCCTTGTCAACGGGGAGGTGCCAGAAGACGAAGTGCTAAAGAGACAAGTGATACGCAGAGCAAAAGCATATACAATCATCAATGGAGAGCTATACAAGAGACGCACCTCGGGAATATATCAGAGATGTGTTTCCCCAGAAGAGGGTCAAGAAATCTTGGAAGAAATAAACTCCGGATGATGTGGTCACCACGCCTCTTCAAAAGCTATCGTCGCCAAAGCCTTTAGGCATGGTTTTTTCTGGCTCACAGCAAAGCAAGATGCGGAAGATATAGTCAGAAGATGCGAAGGATGCCAGAGATACGCAAGGCAGCCCAAAATGCCGGCTCAAGAGCTCAGAACAATCCCTATCACATGGCCATTTGCGGTCTGGGGACTTGACATGGTTGGTCCATTCAGGACAGCCAGAGGCGGCTTAACACACCTGCTCGTAGCAGTGGACAAGTACACGAAGTGGGTTGAAGCCAAGCCTATCAAAAAAGTAGACGGGGAAACAGCCACGAAGTTTGTCGCTGACATCATACATCGATTTGGCGTCCCTCACAGCATAATTACCGACAACGGGACGAATTTCGCCGTTGGAGAGCTTGAAAAATATTGTGGACGAAACAATATTTGGCTTGATCTGGCATCTGTGGCACACCCACAATCCAATGGACAAGTCGAACGTACAAACAGCATAATTCTTCAAGGCATTAAGCCACGCTTGGAAGTACCATTACACAGGGCAGCCGGAGCATGGGTAGAGGAGTTGCCTGCCGTCTTATGGAGCATCAGGACAACCCCCAACAAATCAACCGGCTATACGCCTTTCTTCCTTGTATACGGCGCAGAAGCAGTTCTCCCAACGGACGTCTTACATGATTCACCCCGAGTCGCAGCCTATGTCGAAGCATACTTAGAAGAAGCCCGACAAGACGGCTTAGACCTCCTCGAAGAAGAAAGAGAAATTGCACTCCAAAGATCTGCCATATACCAACAAGACCTACGAAGATAATACAGTAGAAGGGTAAGGCGAAGATCATTTCGAGAAGGCGACTTGGTGCTCCGCATCGTTCAGAAAAAAGAGCACAAGCTATCCCCTCCATGGGAAGGACCCTTCGTTGTCAGCAAAGCGCTCAAGAACGGGGCATATTATCTTGTGGACCTCAGAGATCTCAAGAAGAAGAAGAAGCGAGGCCGCAAAAGGAAAAGAGACGAAGAAGACAAGCTCAGCGAGTCAAATCGCCCATGGAACATTGAGCAGCTACGTCCTTTTTACACTTAGCAATTCTATTGTAAACATTTGTCTATGATCATGAAATAAAAGCCTATGGATTGCCAAATTTTTGCATTTGAAAGTTATTTACTTATTCCTCCATCTTTTGTTTCCCAATGATCATATTCCTTCAATTGAACATGTCAATTTGTTAACCCGAATAACTAAGCATGACAAGTTCAGCTTGTGGCCCTACAAAAATAAAATTGCGTCCGTCTAAGATTTTTTCTCTAATTGTTTATGAGTTCGGTTGCTATAATAGATGTTTTACGCGCCGAAAGGCGGCACGGGTTTTAGGTGTAAGCAGATTGGTTACGCCCCTGCTTCCTAACAAGTGTCACCGTCTTTTTGGTCTCGCTAACATACGAAAAAGCTAAGACCAAAAGCCAGATAAATCTAAGACGGGCATGGAACATAGTCGCATGACAAAGACTAGCAGTACTTCAATACCAAGTAACAAAAGTATGCCATGCAAATGCAAGACAAGCTTGTTCAGAATAATATTACAAGACGTTATGAAGAAATAGTTTTTTGTGCCTCAAGCTAAGGACACAGATAATGCAGCTGTTTCTTTTCTCTCTAATCTTGTGGAGGGGACTTGGAGTGGGCATCAGCATCGTCTTCGGCTTCCTCCTGGTCTTCTCCTCGGGCGTCTGCTCAGAGGTTTCATCTTCTGACGAGCTTCGCAGAAGTTCAGGCAGGTCTTGCCGAGCGTAGAACACTCTCGGATTAATCTTGTCGGCGATGAAGGAGGCATAGCCGGTGATGGAGGAATACACCTCAGCCGGGTTGATCTCGTTGCCGTCAATATCATGGGTTGGAAGACACTTCACAACCCTCTTGATGTCCATCTCGGGATGGTGGCCCATAACATTGCCTAAGGCAAGTTTGGCACCTCCACGAGCAGCAGCACGGAGACGCTCTTCGGCGTTGCTGGCGCTATCCTCAAGCAGAGGCGTCATAGTCCTCATGTTGGTCGCCAAAGGCAACTGCTTGGGAAAGAGTTGGCCAAGAAGGCCTTTCCCAGCATTAGTCTGACGAGTAAACAACTCGCCAAACTCCAACACAAGTTCAAGATGCTTGGCATCGTCAATTTCGCCAAGTCCAGAAGGAGCTACAAAATAAAATCAAAGTAAGACAAAGCGAGAAAAAGGCAAAGAGTAAGACGACGGCCATGGTAAAGAGCATACCAAGAATCTTGTCGTCCAAGGCATCAATTTCATGTTTACGATGCTCTAGCTGACTCTCAAGTTCCTGGATACGGCTTTCGGCTTTTTCAGCTAACGCCTTAGCCTCTTTCTTGGTGTCTTCAGATTCTTTCTGAGCAGCGGCAAGGTTCACCTTAAGCCGATTCTGCTCAGCCTCTGCACTCTCCTGCAACGCCTTCATTGCGTCATCAGCAAGCTTCTGATTACTCTGGAGTTGCTTGAAGAGGGCCTCATTTTTGCGTCTTATGACAGAAATGTCGCCAGACTCCTCAGCCATCTGTTTGGCCTTTGCAAGCATCTCTGCATAGTGAAAAGTTTTCGGATAAGCAAATTGCGAGAAACAGAAAAGCCGAACAAGACAAACACAAGGTACAACTTACCCGCGTCATGTTTGGCCTTGTTCTTGGCAAACCTAAGTTCCTTGCGTTGAGCAACCAGAGAATTCCATAAGTCACGGTTCAAGTTTTCGGCATCCTGCCAAACAAATTCAAAGAGAATGTTAGTCTTATTGGTCAAGACAAGAATGCTTGGGGACTGGCTATCAAGTCAAATAAATCCTTCTCTAGGCCATCACACTGACTAATTACATTAGATCGAAGAGATGCCCGGGGACTGGGAATAAGGATAAGACGAAAAGAAAGTTACCTTAACACATTTCTTCAGAAGCCTGTAGCCAGTCTTCATCTTATCATACAACGCATCACAATCATCTTCAAGATCTCGTACAGTGATGGCGGTTGTATCTGTCTTAGGTGAAGACGGCCCAGCAGACTCCTTCTGAGCTTCAAGCCTTACTGCAACAGAAGGAAAAAGGTATCCTTCGTCGTCAAAGACTTCTTCTTTCACATCTTGGAAGGCATCATTAGCCGAAGCTTCAGCCTTGTTGGTTTCTTCTGGGGCGGCTGCCTTTGCAATAGCAGCCGCCAAATCAGTAGCTTCCTCCCTCTCCACAGCCAAGTCTGGCAAGTTGATGTCGGCTCTTTCCTCTTGGGAGGCAGAAGCCGGCATACTAGCGGCTGCAGTTGGAGTAGGGGGAGCGGTAGCAGGAGAAGGGACTACAGGCTTAGACCTGGAGGTCACAACCTTCGTCCTCAGCTTACCCGAAGGCTTAACTTTGAAAATCGGATAACCACAAGTCATAGCAATATAGGTGATAAAAGAAAAGCTCGTAAAGTACAAAGCTGAGGCCGTCCAAACTTACGTCTTTTGGGGCATCGCAAAGGCGGACTCCTCGTCGTCGTCCAAGACTTCGTGTATAACGACGTTCTTGGGCACGGCAGAGGTGGCCTCCTTCTTCTTCTTCTTTTCAGGAGCGGCAGACAAAGCCGCCTTGGTCAGGGCCTCTTTATCGGCACTCGCCTTGCGCTTGCGCGTCTTAACGCCAGCCGCAGCGCCTGAGGAAGTGGAGGCGAGCTAACAGAAAGCGACAAAGGTTAAAAGGATATAAAGCCGAGCAAGCTTAAAAGCAAATACAAAAACAATAAGTAGTCACCGGTGGCGGCCTGTTGGTGGAAGTATACATGGGAAAAGACTCAGTGAACTGAACCCTCTCCTTGAGCAATTTCTTGAATCGCATCAAGAAAGCGTCGTTCGTCAAGTCGTCCTTGGAGACGCGGAGGGGATCATCACGGGAGCCGCTGTAAGTGCATAGCAGGCCCTTGTTCTCGCGCAGAGGTTGCACCCGCCTTTTCAGCCAGCACAGAACTGTATCTGTGCCGGTCAGTTTCGGCTTAGCCTCCGTCGTCATATACTCAATCCTCTGTTGGATGAGTTGGAGGTGGGCAGGTAGAACCTTCTCCGGCTTCTCGTCCCATGAAAGGCGAGGAGTAGCGGCTGAATTCACAAAACGCGGGAGACCTATCGTCTTCCCCGCAGGTGCTATGTCTGAGCAATAGAAAAAGGTGCCCGCCCAGCTGCGGACGGAGTCCACCTTAGGTACTTTAGGGTACCAAGCCCTATTCCTACGCAGGTTTAGGCTTACAGTGCCCAAGGTGAGCAGTTCATCGCCTTCCGTTTGGCGTTTACAATGAAAGCAGTACTTAAAAAAGTCTAAGCTGGGCTCTATTCCTAAGTAGCCTTCGAATTAGGCTTGGAAACCAGCTAAGTATAAGATGCTGTTTAGTCCTAGGTTGTGCGGCTGAAGGCCGTAATAATCTAAGACAGAAATAAAGAAAGACGACGGCGGCATAGATAAGCCGCGATGCAAGTGGGATACTAGGATTACCCGCTCGTCGCCTTCTGGAGCCGGGGTGGCGTGCTCGAAAGCCGAACGCCATTTGTAGATGGCCCGGGGAGGAAGAAGACCCTCCCGCTCCAGCTCCATCAGATCGTCGTCGGTGATGGTCAAGGGGAGCCAATGGCGCGGAAAGGAATCATCTCCTTCCTCCTCAGCGCCGGCCGCGGTCACATCAACAGATTCCGAGGGCATCCTTTCCCCCGGATACAGCATGATGAGGGGCTCTACGAGCAACCCCACCAATGGAGCTTCCGCGGACGAAGAAGTCCCGCCGGCACTGATGCACTCACGGGTGTGTAGTTGGAAAACCCCAAGAGGAAGGTGTGAAATAGTGCAGCAGCAAATTTCCCTCAGTTATGAAACCAAGGTTATCGAACCAGTAGGAGATGAAGAACACGTCTAAAGGTCTCCCCTTTGCAATGGCGCCAGAAATTGCTTGGTGGCGTGTAGTTGACGAGGGAGGTGGAACCTGCACAACACAATCAGGAAAATTTGCCCCAACTCAACAGTGAGGTTGTCAATCTCACCGGCTTGCTGTAACAAAGGATTAAACGTATGTGTGGAGGATGATGTTTGCAGAGAATGAAAGTAACAGTTTGCAGTTGGTTGTATTATCAGTTTAAAGAAAAGGACCGGGGTCCACAGTTCACTAGTGGTGTCTCTCCATAAATAATAATAGCATACATGCGGGTAAACAAATTACAGCTGGGCAATTGACAGAATAAAGAGCTGCATAATGATGCATATACTAATGTCATGATGTCTAGTGTGAGATTCATTTGGGCATTACAACAATATACATAGACCGTTCCAACCGCATCTATGACTAATAATCCACCTTCCGGTTAGCGTCCGCACCCCTTTCAGTATTAAGTTGCAAGCAACAGATTATTGCATTATGCAAAGTGTGTAATGTAAGTAATAACATTATCCTTAGACAAAGTACTACTGTTTTATCCCTAGTAGCAACAGTACATCTAAAATCTTAGAGCTTGTTGTCACTACCCCAGATTAAATAGAGACATGAACCCACTATCGAGCATAAATACCCCCTCTTGGAGTCACAAGCATCTACTTGGCCAGAGCATCTACTAGCAACGGAGAGCATGCAAGATCATAAACAACACACAACATGATATATTATGAAGAAAATGACATAGTATTCAATATCCATCTGATCCCAGCAAACACAACATGTAGCATTACATAAAGATGATCTTGATCATGATAGGCAGCTCACAAGATCTAAACATGATGGCACAATAGGAGAACACAACCATCTAGCTACTGCTATGGACCCGTAGTCCAAGGATGAACTACTCACGCATCAGTCCGGAGGCGGGCATGGTGATGTAGAGCCCTCCGGTGATGATCCCTGATACGTCTCAAACGTATCTATAATTTCTTATGTTCCATGCTTATATTATACCAATTGCGTACATGTTTTATACACATTTTGTATTGTTTTATGCATTTTCTGGAACTAACCTATTGACAAGATGCCAAAGTGCCAGTACCCTGTTTTCTGCTGTTTTTGGTTTCAGAAATCCACTTAAGGAAATATTCTCGGAATTGGACAATTTTTATACCGAAGATCTTAGAATTCCAGACACGTTCCAGAAGTCCAAGGGGGAAAAGGAGACGGGCACCGAGGCGCCCACCTCAAGGGGTGGCGCGGCAGGCCCTCTGGGCTCCACCGCCTTCGCCCTTTCGCCCATATAATGTCCCCGAGATGCAAACCCTAAAAGAATAGGCCTTTTCCCGAGAAGAGTTCCAGTGCGCCGCCGCCATCGAAGACAAGATTCGGGGGACAGAAGTCTCTGTTCCGGCACCCTGTCGGGACGGGGAATTGCCCCCGGAGTCATCTCCATCGACTCCACCACCATCTCCATCGCCGTTGCTGACTCCTATGATGAGGAGTGAGTAGTTCTCCCCCGAGGCTGCGGGCTCTACCGGTAGCTATGTGGTTTATCTCTCTCTCCCATGGTGTGATCTTTATGTGATCATGAGCTTTGTAATCTAGTTGAATATGTGATGTTACTCTTTAACTATTATGCACTCTAGAGGTTACTTTATTATGAACTCCGGGGTTATTCACGGTTGTAAAGGTGACAGTATGTGCACCGTGTGTGATTCCTTTATGACATTGTTGGTGTTAGTTTACTCTGACTTTGAGGGTGCTCTTGTAACCCTACACAATGAATGGTGTTTATCATCCAACATGAGAGTGTTTAAGAGTAGTATTTATTATTCAGCTTTGATGTCATTGTTGAGAATGTCCACTAGTGAAAGTATGATCCCTAGGCCTTGTTTCCAAGCATTAAAACACCGTTTACAACAAGTTCTGCTGCATGTTTGCTTGCTGCCATTTTTATTTCAGATTGCAATTACTACTTATAATCATCCATATTACTTGTATTTCACTATCTCTTCGCCGAACTAGTGCACCTATACATCTGACAAGTGTATTGGGTGTGTTGGGGACACAGGAGACTTCTTGCATCTTAATTGCAGGGTTGCTTGAGAGGGATATCTTTGACCTCTACCTCCCTGAGTTCGATAAACCTTGGGTGATTCACTTAAGGGAAACTTGCTGCTGTTCTACAAACCTCTGCTCTTGGAGGCCCAACACTGTCTACGAGAATAGAAGCGTGCGTAGACATCAAGCTATTTTCTGGCGCCGTTGCCGGGGAGGTGAGTGCTTGAAGGTATCTCCTTTAGATCCTGCAGTTATTACTTTTTGTTTCTTGTTTTTATTTTCACTAGTAAGGCTAAATGGAAAAAAACAAAAAAGTTTGAGATCTCTATGAAATTTATATTGCATTAGGACATGATACTTTTGAAGAGAAAATTAAAAAACCTATGGAAGTTAGTTTGCATAATGGTGGTAGTAATGTTATTAGTATAAATTCTTTGGACACCATTATTGCTAAGGCTGTGGAAAAGCCTAAGTTTGGGGAAGCTAGTTTACGTAAAAATAATCATTTTTGCTCCTCAGCTTTGGAGGAATTATTTTGCCTTGATAATGCTTTGCCTCCAATATGTGATAATTCTAATGATGCTTGTGATATTCTAAAGCCACCTGAAGAAATACGGCCATTTAAAATACCTATGAAAATTATTGATCGTGTTATGGATAACCGCTATGTAGGGGATGGAACTGTCCATCCTGGTGATCATTTGCTATTCTTACATGAATTATGCGAGTTGTTCAAGTGTGCAGGTATTTCAATGGACAAAGTTAAGAAGAAATTATTTTCTGTGTCACTTGGAGGAAGAGCTGCGCATTGGTATAAATTGTTGAAGAATAGGCACTCTCTTGGATGGGAGGAAATTGTATCTCTCTTTTATTCTAAATTTTATCCTCCAAGTGAGATTCACCAAGATCGGAATTCTATATATAATTTCTGGCCTCATGAAGGAGAAAGCATTGCTCAAGCCTGGGGAAGGCTGAAAACATTAATACTCAAATGTCCTAACCATGAGCTTCCTGATAAAATAATTGTTAATAATTTTTATGCAAGACTTTCAGGACATTGCAAGGATTATGTAGATTCCTGTTCAGAGGGCTCTTTCACAAGTAAGAAGGTTGAAGCTAGATGGGATCTTCTTGAAACAATTCGAAACAATGCTGAAGATTGGGAGAATGACAAAGGTAAAGAATCAGGTATAAACTATGAATATGATTGCATTAAGCATTAAGTCATTCGTTGAAACTGCTGGTTTTCAAGAGCTTAGTGCTAAATATGGTCTTGATTCTCATATTATTGTTGATTGTTTTAGAACCTTTGCTTCTCATATTAATGCCCCTAGAGAAAATTGGGACGTGTATCATGAACCTTTCAAAGACACTTGCATGGAAAATGAAATTGTTGTTAATGATTGCAATAAACATGCTCAAACTTCTGAAAATACTATTTCTTATAAGCATGTTGATTTTTGTGGAATACATAGACCTTGTGGAATTAATCAAATTGAAGATGAATATTGTATCCATCATAGGAATGAAAATACTAGAGCTTGGTATAAGGTTCTAACAGAACTTGGTGAAAAAGTTTGTGCCACCTATCCTTTTATTTGTGAACTTTGCTATGAAGAGGGTCATTTCGAATTTCAATGCTCAGGTTCTAATAAGGATATTGTAGGAGACTTTTGTGATAGCATGATCACTCCTAATCAACATGATGAACTTACATTATTTTTGGGGTGTGAAGAGTTATCAAGAAAAACTTCTTTGTTAAATATGAGTGATATTGATATGAATGATTTGTTGCATGGATGTTATCTCTATTGTGTTAATAATTGCCATGCTAACACTTACATAGAAAATATTATAAAGGATGAGACTTTACCAAAGTATGACAGGACTAATGTGTGTTTTGAGCTTATTAATGAAAGAGAGGAATTCCCCCAAGTTTCTTCCATTGTCTCTAATACTAAACCAGGTTATGTGGAGAAGCTTCCTTTCAAGCCTCTCCCTACTAAAGAGGAAAAGAAGAGGAAAAAGGGAAAAAGGAAGAAGAAGAAGAAGAAGAAGAAGAAGAAGAAGAAGAGGAGTAAAAGGAGAGAGGAAACGGTATCTTCTCCCAAATTTGTTGCTCCTGTTACAATTAATACTTATAACTCTGAATTCGATGATTCTGAACTTGATGATGAACCTATGCCTGTAATTTATATTAGTGATCATGATTGGGAAAAGCAAACTTCTTTTGATATTGAAGATCTCTGGGACACTAATTCTGAAAATGATGATGTTAATAATTGCTATACTATTAGTACTATCCATGTTTCTTCCCATGATGATATAGAAAGCTCTGAGCTTATGGATGAGGTGTTTGAAAATCCTTTTGCTACTAATGATTATATATTTGATACCTCTCCTTCTAGTAAAAATGATGATATGTTTACAAATGAACACACTTTGGAGGATAACTATTCTATTGCTTATGATGATACTATGCCTCCAGTCTTTGATAATTATAAAGAATACTATGACATAGGTTATAATTACAATTATCCTCTTGAAACTTGTCATAGTTATAGAGAAATTACTCAAACCAATCCTTTTAATATGCAACTTGTCTATCATGTTCAAATTCTTTATGATGATCCTGCTCCCATTGTTATTAATGAGAAGAACTTTTCTAATGAGGGAAATGATGATACTTTTATGCATATGGATCATGATAAGAATGTTTCATGTGATGGTTATATTGTGGATTTTATCAATGATGCTACTGGAAGTTATTATGAGGGAGGAAAATACGGTTGTAAAAGTTTTCAAGTTACTAAAACACCTCTCTTTATGTTGGAAGTTTTGAAGTTGCATTTGTTTCATCTTTCTATGATAGTTGCTTTATGTTTCAATAATTTATCCTACTACAAGATCCCTATGCATAGGAAGTGGGTTAGACTTAAATGTGTTTGATGTTCGCCTCTTGATGCTCTCTTTTGTTTTTCAAATCTCATTTTTATGAGAGCATCATAAAAATCTCCTTGCCTAGCTAAAAGGCTTTAAAGAAAAGCGCTTATGGGAGACAACCCACTATTTTATTTCTGTTATTTTTCTTTTATTTGAGTCAAGGAGCATGCTTACCTCTGTAACAACTCCTTTGTATCTTTACTTTATTGCAAAGTTGTGTCAAGTTAAGCCTCTAGTAGAAAGTTGATGCTAGATTTGGATTCCTGCGCAGGAACAGTTTTCTGCTGTCCACCGTTTAATTCGTTAGAATTCACAGAAAAATCAAAATGACCTGGGGATTTTTGTGCGTGATCCTCAGATATGTATACAACTTTCGTTAGTTTTGCGTTTTCTGATTTGAGCAAGTTCAGTGCCTCGAAAAAATTCGTCTTTACGGACTGTTCTGTTTTTGACAGATTCTGCCATTTATTTTGCATTGCTCCTTTTGCTGTTTTTGAATGGATCTTGTTGTTCCATAAAATACCAGTGGTTGTACCTAATGTCCAGTAGCATGTGTAATGGTTTTGTCCATGCAGAATATAAGAATTTTTGATTATGCACTAACCCTCTAATGAAGTTCACTTTGAGTTTGGTGTGGAGGAAGTTTTCAAGGATCAAGAGAGAAGGATTATATGATGTGATCAAGAAGATGAAAGAGCCTAAGCTTGGGGATGCCCCCTTGGGTCACCCAAGCATATTTCAAGAAGATTCAAGCGTCTAAGCTTGGGGATGCCCAAGGCATCCCCTTCTTCATCAACAAACTATCAGGTCCTCCCTAGTGAAACTATATTTTAATTCCGACACATCTTATGTGCTTTACTTGAAGCGTCTGTTTGTTTTTGTTTTTGTTATTTCCATTCTCTGAATAAAATGGATCCTAGCATTCTTGTGTGGGAGAGAGACACGCTCCGCTTTTTCATTTAAATACTCCTATTCTTCACTTATATTTGTTGAGTAATCTTTTATGTTACTTCAATGCTTTCAGCTCTTGTTTTTCATGCATCTCTTGTTTAGAGCTGTTAGTTCTCTTATGTTATACTCTGTTGTCTCATTGATAAATACTTAGAGAGTTTATGTTTAAATAAGTTGATTGGTGTTTGGTTGGAAACAGAAAATGCTAAATGTGGTAAATGGTATAAAGAAAAGAAACATGCTCTTATGAATTCTTATCTTGCATGTTGTGGAACTTGGCAATTGTTTTGAGCTCTCAAGTAGATCATGTTTAAGCTTTTACATCATGTAGTTAAAACCCATTAGTGGAGAACTACCGTAGAGCTTGTTGAAATTTGGTTTGCATGGTTGGTATCTCTAAGGTCTAGATATTTTCTAGTTAAAGTGTTTGAACAACAAGGAAGACAATGTAGAGTTTTATTATGATTGCAATATGTTTTTATATACGTCTTGTTGTCATAGTTTACACTTGTGTTTGCTTCAAACAACCTTGCTAGCCAAAGCCTTGTACTGAGAGGGAATGCTTCTCGTGCATCCAAAACCTTGAGCCAAAAACCATGCCATTTGTGTCCACCATACCTACCTACTACATGGTATTTCCTGCCATTCCAAGCAAATACTTCGTGTGCTATCTTTATTCAAAATTATTATCCCTTATTTTTGTCACTGTTTATTAGCTCATGAGGAAGTATGTGTGTTACTCTATGTTTAACTTGTTAGATAGACTTTTAAATGAGCTGGCAAATGGGGTGCCCAGTCCCAAGTTTAATTGTTCAATTCTCTTCACATGGTTTTTCAATGAGTTATCAAAAAGGAAGTTCCAAAGTGTTATGTTATTCAAAAAATTAGGCACTCCTCCAAGGTTTGAGATGGATTGGAAGGCACCCGAGGATTCGGTTAGCCAAGGATTGTGTAAGCAATGGTGGGGAGGAGTGCCAAACCAATTTATAAAAAGTGTGCATGTGTAAACAAAAGAGAAGAGGGATGATCTGCCCTTGGGTAGAAATAACGTCCTTCAATGGGAGCCGCTCTTGAAAGTCTAGATAACATGGTAAACATAGTTTTCATTCACTATCATTCGTTGACAACGACAAACACCACTCAAAAACTTACTTTTATGCTCTCTATATGATTTCAAAAACCTATAAAACCAAGAAGCTCTAGCACATGTTTGTATCCCTGCTTCCCTCTGCGAAGGGCCTATCTTTTACTTTATGTTGAGTCAGTTTACCCACTTCTATCTATCTTAGAAGCAAACACTTGTGTCAACTATGTGCAACAACTCTTATATGCTTACTTATTGCACTTGTTATAGTTCTTTGTGTTGACAACTATCTTTATGATATACATGTTACAAGTTGAAAGCCAATGCTGAAACTTATATCTTCCTTTGTGTTGCTTCAATGCTCTTTTACTTAGAAACTATTGCTTTATGAGTTAACTCTTATGCAAATCTTTTTGATGCTTGTTTGAAAGTACTATCCATGAAAAGTTTTTACTTATATGATGTAGTTGTTTACTCCTTGTTTATTTGTTAGCAAACTATAGACCATTGCCTTGAGTCACTTCATTCATAACATGAGCCTTACAATATTATATGATCAAGATTGTGTGAAAGCATGTCACTTCAGAAATTATTTGTTATCGTTTTACCTACTCGAGGACGAGTAGAACTAAGCTTCGGGATGCTTGATACGTCTCAAACGTATCTATAATTTCTTATGTTCCATGCTTATATTATACCAATTACTACATGTTTTATATACACTTTATATGGTTTTTATGCATTTTCTGGGACTAACCTATTAACAAGATGGCATAGTGCCAGTTCACTGTTTTCTGCTGTTTTTGGTTTCAGAAAAACTGTTAAGGAAATATTCTCGGAATTGGACGAATCAAAAGCCAAAGTCCCTATTTTTCTCGGGAGCTTCCAGAACACCGAAGAGGATACGGAGGAGAGCCACGAGGCGGCCTCACCTGGTGGAGGTGCGGCCCCCCTTCTGGCCGCGCCACCACGTGGTGTGGGCCCCTCGGGGCTCCAACGCCTTCGCCCTTTCGCCTACAAATACCCCCCGACAAAATAACCCTAGGCAGCCGAACACTTTCCCCCTCTCCGGCAGGGTGCCGGGAAGAGGTTCTGAACCCTCCCGAATTAGGGTTGATGACGGCGGCGGCTCCGTAAGGTTTCTGGAAAAAGTGTTCGGGTATTATGTCTTAGGTTTTCGGGGGGTTTAAGTAGGCGAAAGGGCGAAGGCGGTGGAGGCCCGAGGGCCCACCCTCAGGTGCTGGCGCGGCAGAGGGGGGAGCCGCGCCACCCCCTGATGGCGGCGCCTCGGTCTCCTTCTTCATCTCTTCTTCGGACTTCTAGAACGTGTCGGGAAAAATAAGATCTTCGGTATAAAAATTGTCCAATTCCGAGAATATTTCCTTAAGTGGATTTCTGAAACCAAAAACAGCAGAAAACAGGGGACTGGCACTGTGGCATCTTGTTAATAGGTTAGTCCCAGAAAATGCATAAAACTATATAAAATGTATATAAAACATGTAGGTAATTGGTATAATATAAGCATGGAACATAAGAAATTATAGATACGTTTGAGACGTATCAAGCATCCCCAAGCTTAGTTCTACTCGTCCTCGAGTAGGTAAAACGATAACAAGAATAATTTCTGAAGTGACATGCTTTCACACAATCTTGATCAAATAATAATGTAATGCATGTAAGTTGAGATCAAATGAATAAAAGCTGTAGTTTATATTGATATCAAATGAGTAATGAGTAAACAAGTAGGAAGAACAAAGTAAAACTTTCAATGAATTAGTACTAGAGAACAATCAACTGTGCAAAGTAGATATTAAAGATGATTTAAGCTTCGAGAACAACAATATAATCATCTAATGAATCAAACACTCATGACAACTTTGTGAAAGGATCAAGTCAAGCAATAACAATATGCAAGTAGAAAATAATCTCTCTATTTGTTCACTCAAAGACAAGCAAGTGTTCAGCGTTGGTTCCTGGCACTAGGATGTTGTCGCTAAAAGAATAATAATGGGGGTTTGGAAGGCCAACGGAAGAAAGTCTCACACAGCTGAAAGTGATCATTAGATAAGAGGAAGTCTTATAATCGAAGCTATGCAAGGAATAGTGATTGCCACACAACGGATGCACATAGAGCTATAAGTGTTTGAAAGCTCTCCAATGGAACTAGTGGGGGTGCATCTAACTTGCTTGCTCATGAAGACCTAGAGCACTTTTGAGGGCTCATCATTGGAATATACAAGCCAAGTTCTATAGTGTAAAGTTCCCCACATAGTTATACAAGTAAAACATGAAAACTCTCACATATGGAATAAAGGTGCTAAACATGAGCACAAATGATGACTATGAATATTACAGGTGCTATAACATGAGCACAAGTGTGGATAAAGAGTAGTAATGTTGCCCCCTTTTTTATTCTTTCTTTCTTTTTTTTCTCTTTTTTCTATTTTTCCATTTTTTTTGTATTTTTCTGTTTCTCTTTTCGATGGCCTCCATGGCTCTTTTCACTTTTAGGGACAAACATTCTATCATGAAAACACACTTTTGATACAAGGATCTCATAAAGGATAAAACATGGTGTATGAAACGGTGCCTCTGCAAGTGTAGCAGGATATGCAATGATTTAGCGTAACATGGGTAAAACCACACATCAGCTATATAGAATCATGCAAAGCAATATATAAATGATAAATGACAACAAGTCATGTAATGTAAGATGAAAGTTGCATGGCAATATATCTCGGAACAGCTATGGAAATGTTGTAGTAGGTAGGTATGGTGGATGTTTTGAGGAAGATATTTGGCTTATTTGTAGGAGAACATGATGAAGATCTCCCACGAGTTTTGGATGTACCCGCGAAGTATGCACCAACTCTCAATGTGAGAAAGGGCAATGCAAAGTACCGTAGAGGCTAGCAAATATGGTGGTGGAAGTGCCATGAAAACCGCAGCTTTAGAACTCACAAGCAAAAAGATTCCAACTAGAAATATGATCTTACAAGGCATAATGAAAATCACTCCATGAGGGACTGTGGCAAATGAACAAGTCACTGTTGGGACCCCGACCGTAGCGCATAACACAAAGTCATTACGGTTGTTTTTAACATTAGAAGTCATATACCATTATGCTATCAACTGGATATTTAAGTGTGGCACAGCTTCAAGTTTTCTAGACCAACCATTAATCATTCCACTTTACTAAACCATCATGTTTACCATTAAGCATATTAATATCTCAAAACAACATCAATGATTCAAGTGACACAATTTAATGATCTACAAGATTATGTATCATTTAGTTATACCATCTACCACATTTAACATTTTCTATTCTTAACCAAACACCAATCAACTTATTTAAAACATAAACTCTCCAAGTATTTAACAATGAAGCAAGAGAGTATAACATATGAGAACTAACAGCTCTGAACAAGAGATGCATGAAAAATAAGAGCTGAAAGTATTGCAGTAGCTATAAAAGAATACTCAACAAATATAAGTGAAGAATAGGAGTATTCAAATGAAAAAGCGGAGCGTGTCTCTCTCCCACACAAGAATTCTAGGATCCATTTTATTCAGAGAATGAAAATAACAAAAGCAGAAATAAAAACAAACAGACGCTCCAAGTAAAGCACATAAGATGTGGCGGAATTAAAATATAGTTTCACTAGAGATGACCTGATAAGTTGTTGATGAAGAAGGGGATGCCTTGGGCATCCCCAAGCTTTGACGCTTGAGTATTCTTGAAATATGCTTGGGTGACCCACGGGGGCATCTCCAAGCTTAGGCTCTTTCATCTTCTTGATCACATTATATCATCCTCTCTCTTGATCCTTGAAAACTTCCTCCACACCAAACTCAAAGTAAACTTCATTAGAGGGTTAGTGCATAATAAAAAATTCTCATATTCTGCATGGAGACAATCATTATCATGGTACTGGACATTATCTACAGCCACTGGAATTTTATGGAACAAAAAGATCCATTCAAAAACAGCAAAAGAACCAATGTAAAATAAATGGCAGAATCTGTCAAAAATAGAACAGTCCGTAAAGACGAATTTTTTCGAGGCACTTAACTTGCTCAAATCAGAAAACTCAAAACTAATGAAAGTTGTGTACATATCTGAGGATAACGCACACAAAATCCTAGGTCATTTTGATTTTTCTGTGAATTCTAACGAATTAAACGGTGGACAGCAGAAATACTGTTCCTGCGCAGAGATCCAAATCTAGCATCAACTTTCTACTAGAGACTTAACTTGGCACAACTTATGCAATAAAGTAAAGATACAAAGGAATTGCTACAGAGGTAGGCATGTTCCTTGACTCAAGAAATAAAAATAACAGAAATAAAAAGTGGGCTGTCTCCCATAAGCGATTTTGTTTAACGCCTTTGAGCCAGGCACAGAAAGCAAAACTCAAGTATTTCCAAGAGAAGAAGCATCAACATTAATAATTTCATCCAAGACATGGTTTGTTGTAATAGGTGCTTTAGGTATCCATGAAGGTGTCATATTACGTAAATCACTACCATCATTTTTAGGCATACTAGGGGGTTTCGGTTTGGGAATATAGATGAACTTTTGCTCCCTCCCCACAAAAGCTTTCTCTTTCTTAGTTTTAATAGAGGAAAATGTTGAACTTAAAGTTTTCATAGCCTCTTCTAATCCATCAATTCTTTGATTATGAGTATCAAGGGTGTTACTGGTTTCTAAAGCAGTGATTCTTTCATTAATATCTTCTATTGACCCATTACTCTTGCTAGCATTATCAAGAAAAAAAATCTCCATAGAATCCAACCTTTTAATAACATCTTCCAGAGTGATCTCAGTTTTAATTTCTTTAGTAGATGGTGGTGATCCTACCAAACTTTCAATTAAATTGCAAGCTTCCAAAGCAGGAGTACCCAGAAAGTTACCTCCTGTAAGAGTGTCACGAACATACCTATACCAACTAGAAATACCAACATAAAAATTCCTAGGAAGGATTAAAGTGGAATGTTTTTAGTGCATTTTTTATGAGCATCATTTATCCTATACCATGCATCTTTCAAACTCTCTCCTCCTTGTTGCCTAAACGAACGTACTTCAACTTCAGGACTTCCCATTTTATCAATATTAAAGCAAAACCGAAATAAAAATAACAATGCAAGTAACTAATTTTTTTTTGTATTCTTGATAATAAGAAGCAAACAAAATAATAGCAAGGTAAATAAAATGCAAGTAACTAATTTTTTTTGTGTTTTTGGTATTTAATAGCAAACTAAACAGGAAATAAAAATAAACTAAGCAAGACAAAAATAAAGTAAAGAGATTGGGAAGTGAGAGACTCCCCTTGCAGATGTGTCTTGATATCCCCGCAACGGCGGCAGAAATTCTTGATGCACTCACGGGTGTGCAGTTGGAAAACCCCAAGAGGAAGGTGTGAAGTAGTGCAGCAGCAAATTTCACTCAGTTATGAAACCAAGGTTATCGAACCAGTAGGAGATGAAGAACACGTCTAAAGGTCTCCCCTTTGCAATGGCGCCAGAAATTGCTTGGTGGCGTGTAGTTGACGAGGGAGGTGGAACCTGCACAACACAATCAAGAAACTTTGCCCCAACTCAACACTGAGGTTGTCAATCTCACCGGCTTGCTGTAACAAAGGATTAAACGTATGTGTGGAGGATGATGTTTGCAGAGAATGAAAGTAACAGTTTGCAGTTGGTTGTATTATCAGTTTAAAGAAAAGGACCGGGGTCCACATTTCACTAGTGGTGTCTCTCCATAAATAATAATAGCATACATGCGGGTAAACAAATTACAGCTGGGCAATTGACAGAATAAAGAGCTGCATAATGATGCATATACTAATGTCATGATGTCTAGTGTGAGATTCATTTGGGCATTAAAACAATATACATAGACCGCTCCAACCGCATCTATGACTAATAATCCTTAGACAAAGTACTACTGTTTTATCCCTAGTAGCAACGTATGTGTGGAGGATTCATTCCGGTTAGCGTCCGCACCACTTTCAGTATTAAGTTGCAAGCAACAGATTATTGCATTAGGCAAAGTGTGTAATGTAAGTAATAACATTATCCTTAGACAAAGTACTACTGTTTTATCCCTAGTAGCAACAGTACATCTACAATCTTAGAGCTTGCTGTCACTACCCCAGATTAAATAGAGACATGAACCCACTATCGAGCATAAATACCCCCTCTTGGAGTCACAAGCATCTACTTGGCCAGAGCATCTACTAGCAACGGAGAGCATGCAAGATCATAAACAACACACAACATGATATATTATGAAGCAAATGACATAGTATTCAATATCCATCGGATCCCAGCAATCACAACATGTAGCATTACATAAAGATGATCTTGATCATGATAGGCAGCTCACAAGATCTAAACATGATGGCACAATACGAGAAGACAACCATCTAGCTACTGCTATCGACCCGTAGTCCAAGGATGAACTACTCACGCATCAGTCCGGAGGCGGGCATGGTGATGTAGAGCCCTCCGGTGATGATCCCCCTCTCCGGCAGGGTGGCGGGAAGAGGTTCTGAACCCTCCCGAACTAGGGTTGACGACGGCGGCGGCTCCGTAAGGTTTCTGGAAAAAGTGTTCGGGTATTATGTCTTAGGTTTTCGGGGGGTTTAAGTAGGCGAAAGGGCGAAGGCGGTGGCCCACCCTCAGGTGCTGGCGCGGCAGAGGGGGGAGCCGCGCCACCCCCTGATGGCGGCGCCTCGGTGCCCTTCTTCGTCTCTTCTTCGGACTTCTGGAACGTGTCGGGAAAAATAAGGTCTTCGGTATAAAAATTGTCCAATTCCAAGAATATTTCCTTAAGTGGATTTCTGAAACCAAAAACAGCAGAAAACAGGGAACTGGCACTGTGGCATCTTGTTAATAGGTTAGTCCCAGAAAATGCATAAAACTATAGAAAATGTATATAAAACATGTAGGCAATTGGTATAATATACACTACAGGAAATCCGGTCTATTGCAACAATATTTATTGCTACAGCTAAATTTTGTTGCAATAAAACGTAATATTGCCACCAATTTCATGTTTGTGGTAATAGGCCACGCATATTGCCACGATTTAGTTATGTCGCGATAAGTACACGTTTTGTTGCAACATAGGTCGTGTATTGCAACAATATGCATGGACGTTGCAATATGGCCCCGATATCGCGACAACCAAATTCTGTTGCGCGAGTTAGTCATTTTGTTGCGATACCTAGCTTCTATCGCAACAAAATGGCAATATGTGGTAATATTCATACGAATATTGCAACAAATATGTCACGTTGCGATAGGTACAAATACTGTTGGAAAAAATTAGCCATCAATTGCAACAAAACACGTATTGGTCGTAATAGCGTTTATTTTTCGCCTCAATTTTTGCCGTGTTGCAATAACTACTGTTTATTGCGACAAGTTGTGTATTTGTGGTAATTATATACAGTATATTACAACAAAGCACTATTGTCGCAATAAAGAACAAAATATTGCAACGATATTCCATACTGCTAACGGCGGGCCTTGACGTTGGCCACCTGGGCCATGGCTCATCGGGGATTGCAATTTTATAGTAGCCTGTAACGCCAAGGATTTCCTCAATTAGAAAATTGTGTGTTTTTCTTTTTACATCATCATATCATCAGGCATCCTTTTCACCTTGCATATTTTGCTAAACTCAAAATATTATTTTGTTGCAAACCTATTTTTATTATTGCAAATAATAAATCCATTCACCTCCCTCTTTACTATTTCAAACTCCAAAAATATTATTTGGAAATGTTTGTAAAATACCTCGAAAAGAACAGTTTATAAATATATTTAGAAATCCTTTTCCCACTCCATTTCTTCTTCTCTAAACTCTTTCCCTCTTTTTTTCTTTCTTTCTTTCTCTCTCTTTCTTTCCTGGAAAAAAGGAAAAATCATTTTGATCCTTAAAGGGCCGAAGCCTCTTCTCCTGGCCCATCTCCTTTGTTCCTCTTCTTCCCTACGAGTAGACACGGGAGGAGCGTGACCTCTACCTCCATGTCGCCCCCACCTCCACCTGCTCCCCTTCCTAAAGCCACTCCACCACTCCCTCCTGGAAACCCTAGCTGCCTACTCTCCCTCCTCGCCCCGCCGCCACTCTCTTCTCCCCTTCTTCCCCTCTGTTCTTCCTTCCCCACAGAAGCACACTGTCGGCCCAATGAGGACCGGGGTGTGCATAACCCACTCCCTACAGGCCTCGCCCGCGCGCAGATTCGTCAAAACGACTAAGGACCAAGCTACCGCTTGGAGAGACCCTCGAGAGGCATCTCCTCTTGAGGGCCTGAAGAGGAAGCCAGGGCCTGAAGAGGACCTCGCGCTTCAAGAGACTCCCCAAGGCTCAACACGCCTGGAGAGAGGTCAGCAGGAAACCTCCCCACAGGCCACCGCGGCCCTGTGGAGGCACTTCGCGGCTAAGCAAGCGCTGCAGGGCGCACATGGCCCCTGCAGCAGCCGCAGGGTGACGCGAGCATCCCAGCTGCCATTCTGATGATAAAGGAGTCAACAAAGCCGTGCCGCCTGCGCCAGGACAGCCAGGACTTTCCTCTTTGGTGATAAAGCGGCTGGACGGCGCAACGCTCCAAGAAGATCGTCATCGTGGGCTCCACCACGACCTCTGCCGCGCCTGCGAGCCGTTCTGCACCGTCTGCAGCCTGTCGGCCACGGCGCGCAACTTTAGCACGGATGGACCGCGTCCATGGACGGATGAGCCGCGGTGGACTCCCGCTCCTACGCGCCACCGGCATGTGGGGACCCACCAGCACGAGGATGGAGCCCGGGACGCCTATAAAAGGAGCAGGAGCTCCACCATAGAGGGGGATTGATCTCCGGTCGGCTGATTGCTTCCTAGACCAAGGGAGCCTTAGCCAAACGCATAGGATAGCCAACTGCTGGAGGAGGAAGACGACCATTGCGTCCCTCTCCAAGCACTAAACTGCCTCAAGAGAGCCCTCGGCAAGCTCATTGTCCTGTAACCTTCACAGTGCAATACAGACAAGCAGGAGTAGCGGTGTTACCTCCTCCTGAGGGCCGTGAACCTGGGTACGGGCCGGAGTCCATCTCTGGCGTGATAGTTTCTCTCCAGGCCCGGCGAGCACCGTCGTCGTGCCTCTCGAGGATTGTTTGACCTCCGCGTTCAGTCCCCCCTTCGAACCTCTCTTCGGGGTGTGGCTACCCCAGTTCCGTGGGAGTCACTCTCCGACATTTGGCGCGCCAGGTAGGGGACTGAGGCGCGTCTTCGACCTCCGAACTCCGCACCATGACGGACACCCGCGCGACGCGCGCCAACCGGCGTGCCTCTGAGAGAGCTCACACCGAGCCTGGCACTGCTCCCACCCGCGGCCGCCGTGGTCGCCCCCGCACGGCCGAGCGCACTGGCACCGGCCCGCGCGTGGAGGAGCCAGAGAGCGAGGAGCACCGCGGCGGAGACCAGCGCGACGACGAGGACCTCTCTGAGCGCCGTGAGGACGCTGAGTCCTCGCACCCGTCCCGGCGCCAGAGCATGTCCACGCGGGAGCACCACGAGCCCGCCCCGCAGACCGCGCTGCTCATGGCCCAGGAGCTCCTCCGCTACCGGCCAAGTCCCGAGGCACACGACCAGTGGTTGGACCGCCTCCACCACCTCGTCGACATCGCAACCACGCGCCCTGCTCCGTCGCGCTCCATCGTACCCTCCGGCCCTGCAGGGGCGGCCGCACCAGGTGCGCCCCCACCGCCGCCAGGACCACCTCCGGCCGCGGCACAGCGGGCTCCCTCCCATGCTTCCTCGCCGCACGATTGCCAGATCGTGCAGCGCACCGCGCCTGACGCGCGTGTGGGCATGGAGCGACGCCGCGACCTCCAGAACCGCCTCGTCGAGGAGCTCGGCCAAGCGGGGCAACAAAACCGCAGGGCCCTCCAGGGAGGAACGGCCACCTACGCCACTGGCTGCATGGCCTTCACGCGCGCCCTGC
This sequence comes from Poa annua, assembly GCA_026929855.1. Taxonomy (NCBI): domain Eukaryota; kingdom Viridiplantae; phylum Streptophyta; class Magnoliopsida; order Poales; family Poaceae; genus Poa; species Poa annua. Next base: position 38,993,254 of record CM049436.1, read on the forward strand.
GTCGTGTGGTCTGGCCGCAGAAGTTCAGGCCAGCGCTCCCCAAGGGCTTCGACGGGTCCACCAACCCTCTCGAGTTCCTGCAGCTCTACACCACCTCCATCCAGGCCGCGGGGGGAGACGACAAGGTCATGGCCAACTGGTTCTCCCACGCCCTCAGGGACTCCGCGCTGTCCTGGCTCCTCAACCTGCCTGAGGACTCCATCGACTCCTGGGAGGAGCTCTGCAGGCAGTTCGTCGCCAACTTCAAGGGCACGTACGAGCGCGCACTCACCCACAACGACTTGCGCGCTGTGGTGCAGAAGAAAGATGAGACTCTTCGCAAATACATCCAGCGCTTCAGCCAGGTGCGGAACAAGATTCCGAACATCCCCGACACCCAGGTCATCGCTGCCTTCCGCGAGGGCGTCACAAACCACAGGATGCTCGAGAAGCTCGGCATCCACGACAACCTCACCTCTGCGGTGAAGCTGTTCGATCTGGCGGATAAGTGCGCCAAGGCTGAAGAGGGACTCCTCTTCGTCAAGATGAGCGCGCGGGGGGACGACCCTGGCGAGGGGTCCAAGAGCCACAAGAAGAAGGAAGAGCCCAAGCGCAAGGCCACCGCGGTCCTCGCGGCAGAGCCTGACGCGAAGGGCTCCCGCAGGGGTTCTCCCGAGCGCGGCGACAAGGAGGTGGACCACCGCCCATTCTGCGTCTACCACAACAGGCGCGGCCATGCCACCGAGAACTGCCACGACCTCAAGAGGCTGAGCAGGGAGCGCGAGCGCGAGGAAGCCAGCGGGAGCCGCGGCAGAGGCCGCGGCTACCGCCGCGACAGCAGAGGCGGACGCGCTGGCGGCTACCAGAGGCCGCAAGGCACTCAGGCCAACGCCGCAGAGAGGAACAACAACCTCCCCGACGAGGAAGATGGAGGCTACCAGGCCCCGAGAGGCGCCATGGCCTGCATCCTCGGCGGGGCTCAAGCGCCCAAGTCGAACAATCAGTTCAAGCAGTTCGCCCGCGAACTCAACGCCGCGCTCCCGAGCACCGAGACCTCCAGACCCCTCAAGTGGTCCCAGTACACCATCGCCTTCGACGCCAAGGACCACCCCAAGTCGACCAAGACGGTTGGAACCCTCCCCCTGGTCTGCTCCCCCACCATCAACAACATCACCGTCTCCAAGACACTCATCGATGGGGGAGCGGGCCTGAATGTCATCTCTGTCGAGACCTTCGAGACGCTTCAAGTGCCCTACGAGTGGCTTATGCCCTCCAGGCCGTTCACGGGCGTCACCAGTGGTTCAATCGAGCCTCTGGGGCAAGTCCGTCGCGGTCACCTTTGTCACGCAGAAGAACTATCGCACGGAGCTGATCGACTTCGATGTCGCCCACATCGGCCTGCCGTACAACGCCATCCTCGGCTACCCCGCCCTCGCGAAGTTCATGGCCGTCACGCATCACGCCTACAACATGGTCAAGATCCCCGGCAGCGCTGGCACCATTGCCATCCATGGTCATATCCTGGACGCCACGCGCGCTGTCGAGAGCGCCTACAAGGCAGCCGCCATGGCTTTCCCGGCTGACGAGGACATGGAGCCTCTCGAGAGGCCCAAGAAGAAGAAGCAAGTGTTCTCTCAGGAGCAAGCTGCCACGAAGAAGGTGTCACTGGACACCACCAGCTCGGGGGCTGAAGGCTCGGGGGCCAGCGTCACCATAGGCGCTGCCCTGCCTCCCAAATAGGAAAGCGCGCTCGTCGCCTTCCTTCGGGCAAACTCTGACATGTTCGCATGGACTCCGTCAGATATGTCCGGTGTACCAAGGGAGGTGATCGAGCACCACTTAGCCGTGTGTCCAGACGCACGCCCCGTCAAGCAAAAAGCACGTAAGCAAGCCCCCGAGAAGAAAGCTTTCATCGTCAAGGAAGTAGAGAAGCTCAAGGCGGCAAATTTCGTCCGCGAAGTCGCGCACCCCACTTGGCTCTCCAACGGCGTGGTTGTTTCTAAACCCGCTGGAGGAGGCCGACTCTGCATCGACTACACCGATGTCAACAAGGCCTGCCCCAAGGACCCATACCCTATGCCGAGGATAGACCAGATCGTGGACTCCACCGCTGGCTGCGACCGCCTCTGTTTCCTGGACGCCTTCTCTGGTTATCACCAGATCAAGATGGCTAAAGAGGACGAGGAAAAGACGGCATTCCTCACCCCTTGTGGTGTGTACTGCTACACATGCATGCCCTTCGGCCTGAAGAACACTGGAGCCACTTTCCAGAGGCTCATGAGGATAGCCTTGGGGGCACAGATGGGCAGAAACGCTGAGGCCTATGTCGATGATATCGTGGTCAAGTCTCGAGAGGGGGACACCCTCTTGAGGGATCTCGAGGAAACCTTCGCCAGCCTGAGAAAGGTGAACATCAAGCTGAACCCCGCCAAGTGCGTCTTCGGGGTCCCTTCAGGCAAGCTCCTCGGATTCCTCGAGTCCCACCGTGGCATAGAGGCAAATCCTGACAAGATCAAGGCCATAGAGGAAATGCAGCCTCCCCGCCGACTCAAGGACATGCAGCGCTTAGCGGGCTGCATGGCCAGCCTTGGCCGTTTCATCTCTAAGTTTGGCGAGAGAGCCCTGCCATTTTTCAAGATCATGAAGAGATCGGGCACGTTCAAGTGCGTCCCCCCTGAGGAAGGCCGAGAGCTGATCAAGGACATCCACAGCGGGGAGTGCGGCCACCACTCATGTGCGCGCACCCTCGCAGGCAAGGTCTTCAGGAGCGGCTTCTACTGGCCTCAAGTGCTTCAAGATGCGGTCGCCATTGTGCAAACCTGCGACGCCTGCCAATTCCACGCCAAGCAAATTCATCAGCCGGCGCTGGGGCTTCAAACCATCCCGCTCTCCTGGCCGTTTGCGGTCTGGGGGCTGGACATCTTGGGCCCCTTCCCAAGGTCGCAGGGGGGCTATCGCTTCCTCTTCGTGGCCATCGACAAGTTCACCAAGTGGACCGAAGTTGAGCCAGTGCGCACCATACCAGCTGGGGCCGCGGTGAAATTCATCAGGAGCTTGGTCTGCCGCTTCGGCGTGCCCAACCGCATCATCACCGACAATGGCTCGCAGTTCACCAGCGGCATCTTCCGAGCCTACTGCGACAAGCTCGGCGTCAAGGTCTGCTTCGCCTCGGTGGCTCACCCGCGCAGCAACGGTCAAGCCGAGCGAGCGAACGCAGAAGTCCTCAAGGGCCTCAAGACCAGGAGCTTCAACATCCTCAAAGACCACGGCAAGGGCTGGATCGACGAGCTCCCTTCAGTGCTCTGGTCCATACGCACAACTTCCTCAAGGCCTACAAGCGAAACGCCCTTTGCCCTGGTCTACGGAGCTGAGGCAGTCCTCCCCGCAGAAATCAAGCATGGATCACCACGGGTCCTTGCCTTCAATGAGGACATCCAAGAGGGCCTCCACAACGACGACCTGCTGATCCTCGAGGGACTGCGCCGTCAGGCCACCCTCAGAGCGGCAGGGTACCAGCAAGACCTGCGACGCTACCACAGCCGCCATGTGCGCTCACGCACCCTTGAGGCGGGCGACCTCGTCCTCAGGCGAATCCTCTCCAGGGAAGGCCTCCACAAGCTCTCGCCGATGTGGGAAGGTCCCTACAGAGTCTCCCACGTCGCCAGGCCTGGCGCAGTACGCCTCGAGACCGAAGACGGCATCCCCGTCAAGAACCCGTGGAACATCGCGCACCTGCGCAAGTTCTACCCGTGATCATTGTCACGCCTGTGATCATTGTCACGTCAAGACATCTAGCTGAAGAGGCAGCTTACGGCTCCACCTCCAAGCATTTTTTGTCTCTAGAGGTTAAAAAAGCTCACGGCTTAAACCTCCAAGCCCAAAGGCTTCTCTCGAGGGTCAACCCTCCGAGCTCTCCATATAACGAGCCGCCTCAGGCCGTTGAGAGTCTCTGCCACTAATGGGTGGTCCCCATGCCTCGACATGGTCAAATACATTAACTTGGCAACTCCAAGCATAATGAAACAATTTCGTTCCTAAGTGAACAATGCGCTACGGCGCCACTATGTATTATTTTGGTGGTGAGTTTATTCCAGCATTATTTTCTTTGTTGAAAATGGGCACTTATATCTCTCCACATGCGCACCTCGCGAGCGGGGGCTGAGTACGGTGCCAGTGCCTCAAATGACACACCAGCAGCACTGCAAAACCCAAGGATCCGAACTCTGGCTGGAGGGCAAGCTCCCACAAACACGCCATCTCTACAAAGGACCTTGGTACTCTCTCTCCTCGCAAGGAACGCCTGAGGGGACCTATAAGCGCGCATTAGTCCTTGGTACCGTGCACAAGCGTTTGGGTTTGCCCCTCTAACATCTACAGAGAACAAGCGTCTCTACAAGCCTGAGGAGGCGGCAGGGCAAAACCCTTGAAGAGGACCTCCTCGCCAGGCTAAAAAACCTCTACAGGGCAAAAGCCTCGAGAAGCTAAGTCACACACTCGTAACTCGAGAGCCTTTTCTCCCCAAGCGCACGTTTGTCCCTCGAGCGATTTCATTTTTCCCTTGTGCTTCATGGACTACTCGCACGTCTAAGGGGGGCGCTTGAGCATCGCGACTCAGGGCTCTTACCTCTCCAAGCCTTAAACTCCCCCCGGCCTTGCTGAGTCATTGCTCTGGCATACCGCAGCGGCGGAGTCATAGCGCGAAGAGATGGGACCTAACGACGCAGAGAAAACATAGACATGAAAATAGGGCAGAAAGGGCCTCTCGAGGGGCACACAAGTTAACATCAAGTACTCAAGGAATACATTACATGCTCAAAATGCATAGTGTCTAAACACAAAACTGTTTCAGATACAGGCGCTCAAAGGCGCAATGAATCAAGGGCTCAGGCGGAGTCCGCGCCAGCATGCTCCTCCTCCTCAGCGTCTTCCTCCTCAGCAAGGGCGGCCTCCTCCTCGTTGTCCTCCGCAGCCACCTCTGCGCGCTTGAAGCGGTTGCAGAAGGTCTCGACCTGCTCGCGGAGGGAGTTGGAGACCCGCAAGACCTCCTCGCCCGTGTGCTCCTCGGTCACCGTGGCGAGGTTGAAGCCGGGCGTGAGGAGCCGAAGGTTGGTGAAGATGCGGTCAACAACCACCCCGAGGAGCTGGTGGCTCTCGACCTCGATCACCTCGCGAAGGTCGGCGACGGGGCTCTCGAGGGCCGTGAAGAGCTGGTCGAAGTAGACCAGGTACATGGCAGCATCGCCACGGCCGCGAACCTCAGCGTGCGGCGCCTGCGCGCCAAGCTGAGCTGCAAGCTCGTTGCCCCTGGCGACCAGCGCCTGGAACATACGCTCCCGCTGCTTCGTGAGCACGCGAGCCGCCTGCGCGGTGTCCACAGCCTCCGTCACCTGCTTGGCCGCTGAGCCCGCCTGCCCCTCCACGTCCTTGACGAGGGCGTCCAGTTCCAAGACAGCTGCCCTGCGACCCTCCTCCGCCTGGCGATAGGCCAACTACGACAGCCACAACCAGGCGAAGACCTCCGCAACGTCATCGCGCAAAGGACGGTGGATCGCAACCGCACCCAGCGTATGACCAGCGCAACGAACCCGGACGATCAAGCCGACCGCGACTTTGAACCGTGTGGCGCCGCATGCTTTAGCTTCAACATCCGCGACACTCGCATGCCCAAGGGTTTCAAGCTCGCAGCTGGGACACCCAAGTACGACGGGAAACAAGACCCGCGCCTTTGGCTCGAAGACTATCTCATCGCCTGCACCTGTCAAGGTGGAACTTCAACCACGGCGATGCAGTACATCCAGCTCATGCTCACGGATTCAGCACGCGGGTGGCTCACCAGCCAGCCTAAGGACTCCTTCCGTACCTGGGAGGAATTCTGGGATACATTCATCAAAAGTTTCCTTGGGACATACGCGAGGCCAACAACCTACATCGAGCTACAGGCCTGCAAGCAGGGGCGAGACGAGTCGCTCCGATCATACATCCAAAGATGGACACTCCTCCGCAACACTATGGAAGCCTGCTCAGAAGATCGGGTGATGGACGCCTTCATGCACGGCGTCTCCCGCCGCGACCTCCGCGAAGAATTCGGTAGGCTCCAGCCGAAGACCATGATCGAGCTCATGAAGGTGGCCAACCAGTGGGCAGAAGGAGAGGACTACGTCCACGACACCTCCCCGAAGAACGAGGCCGGACCAAGTAACTGGCGAGAAGGACGCCAAAAGAAGAAACCACGTTTCACTAACCTCGACTCGATCGAGCTAGTAGCGGCGGGATACCAAACCCCCCGTGATGAGACACGTGACAGCAATCGCCAATACGATCAAGGTCATCAATACAGCCGCAGCGGCAACCAAGGTCGCCAGTTCGACCAAGGGCAATACAACCGAAGCAGCAGCAGCATCAACCGCAGCGACGGGGGTCCCAAACGCGAGTGGAGACGCGCATTGACCCCAGCCGAGGAGCTGGCGCAACCTTGCAAGCATCACATGTTCCGCAACCCGGAAACGGGCAAATGGGCGCCAACCACTTGTTGAAGGATTGTCGCAAAGCGCGCAAGATCTATGAGGCCATGCAGCACATCATCACCCCTACACCCGCACTGCTACCAGCCGCACAGCTCGCCATCCAGGCAGCACCCGCACCCGCGAACGCTGCCCCAGGACATGCGGCGGGAGCCTTTCCCCAACAGCAGCAGCAGCAGCCGCAGCACGAAGCCCAGCCGGCGGGACACGACGCGTACCCAGCCGCACGCGGACAGCTTAACATGATACAGAAGGGGCGCCCCTCAAACAGGGTCCAGAAGCTCATCACCCGCCAAGTCCTCCAAGCCACCACCTGCCCACGCGCAGTACCAGACTACCTGAGGGGGTCAGAAACACCGATGACGTTCTCCAGGGCAGACCACCCGCCGGCAGTACCTCGACCCGGACACGCTGCCCTGGTAGTCGAAGCTCTAATCGGAGATTACAATCTGAAGAAGGTGTTCATGGATGGAGGCAGCGGCCTTAACATCATCTTCGCTGACACTCTCAGAAGGATGAACAGATCGACAGAGAAGTTGCCGGAGTCTGAGACCACCTTCCACGGCATAGTACCAGGGCAAGCAATCACGCCCATGGGAACAATCACACTCGATGTTATCCTTGGAACACCAGAGCACTTCAGGAGGGAGTCGATTGACTTCGAGGTCGTCGACTGGAGGTCGCAGTACCATGCGATACTTGGGCGCCCAACCTTTGCCAGGTTCATGGAAGTACCTCATTACGCCTACCTGATGCTCAAGCTGCCTGGACCCAAAGGCGTAATCACAGTGCATGGTGACTTCGACCGCTCGAACAGTTGTGACCGCGAGTTCAGCAAGATCTCCGAGTTCTTCGGGGTTACAGAGCACTTCGAGGCGATAGCAGCCGACAACGACAGGACCATCTTCCCAGCCCGCAAGAAGCCAGCCAAGGACGCTGCCTTCAACACGAATGACGACACATCAACCCATCAAGTCCATCCGACTGACGCCAGCAAGACGGTGAAAGTATCGTCGAGTCTAACTCCCGCATAGGAAAGCGCGCTCGTCGAGTTTCTACGGGAGAACTGGAAAATCTTTGCATGGCAACCCTCTGACATGCCAGGGATACCCAGGAATCTCGCCGAGCACTCCTTAAAAGTCTACAAGGACGCAAGACCCGTCAAACAAGCCATGCGACGTTTTTCTGGACCCAAGCGAGACGCGATCAGTCAGGAAATCGACCGACTACTGCACGCCAAGTTCATCCGAGAGATCAAGGACTCAGACTGGGTCTCCAACCCTGTCCTGGTGGAAAAGAAGAAGACGAAGAAACTACGCATGTGCGTCGACTTCACCGCCGTCAACAAATGCTGCCCTAAGGACCACTTCCCGCTCCCGCGGATAGACCAGATCATCGACTCGACAGCAGGCTGCGAGCGCCTGTCTTTCTTGGACGCCTACTCAGGTTACCAGCAGATCAGACTGAACGTCGACGACGAGGAAAAAACAGCATTCATCACACCCGACGGCGTCTTCTGTTACCAGACCATGCCCTTCGGGTTGAAAAACGCTGGTGCCACATATCAGCGTACAATGCAAGCATGCCTCAAAGGACTCATCGGACAGATTGTTCAGGTCTACGTCGACGACATCGTCGTCACCACCCGCAAGGAAGATACCCTCGTGGCCGACCTCCGCAAGGTCTTCGCCGCACTCGACGAGTACCTGATCAAGCTCAACCCAGACAAGTGTGTCTTCGGCGTGCCAGCCGGAGAACTGCTAGGGTACCTCGTCTCCGCGAGAGGAATCGAAGCAAACCCAGAGAAGGTGCAAAACATACTCACAATGCCAGCACCAACCAAGCTCCGCGAGGTGCAACGCCTAGCCGGCCGAGTCGCAGCTCTCAGCCGGTTCATTAGTAAGTTGGGTGAGAAGGCTCTGCCTTTCTACCAACTGATGAAGAAGACGGACAAGTTCGAGTGGACAGAGGAAGCGCAGGACGCATTCGACCACCTCAAAAAGACCCTGACGACTTCCCCAGTGCTGGTGGCGCCGCTGACAAACGAGCCGCTCTACCTTTACGTCTCAGCCACCAACAGGGTGGTGAGCACGGTACTCGTAGTTGAACGAGAAGAAGAAGGGCACAGCCATCCTGTCCAGAGACCAGTCTACTACCTCAGCGAGGTTCTGACCCTGTCCAAGCAAAACTACCCGAACTATCAGAAGCTGGCCTACGGGGTCTTCATGACCTCAAGAAAAGTCGTCCATTACTTCTCCGAGCACCCGATCACGGTGGTAAGCTCCTCCGGGCTCTCTGACATCCTCACAAACCAACGTGCGACAGGGCGAGTCGCCAAGTGGGTTGTCGAGCTAGGGCCCTGGGGGCTGAAGTACGCTCATCCGAAGTCAATCAAAGCCCAAGTCCTGCCAGAATTCACCACCGAGTGGATAGAAGCTCAGCTGCCAGACGTGCCCGACTTGTCCAATGCATGGACAATGTACTTCGACGGCTCCAAGAAGTTCAGAACAGCCGGGGCAGGAGTCATCCTCATCTGCCCCAAAGGCGACAAGTTGAAATACGTTCTGCGGATGGACTTCCCAACACCCTCCAACAACGAGGCAGAGTACGAGGCCCTAATCCATGGCATGCGGATGGCCAAAAACTGCGGCGCCACTCACCTCATGATTTACGGCGATTCCTACCTCGTCGTACAGCAGACTATGAAGGCTTGCGACGCCATCGCTGACAACATGATCGCCTATAGAGACCTGTACAACCAGCTGGAGGGCACCTTCGACGGCTGCGAGTTGCGGCACATTGGCCGCGAAAGCAATGAAGAAGCCAACGTCCTCGCCAACATGGGATCAGACAAGGTGCCAGTGCCACCCGGCGTTTTCCTCGAGCGCATTACACAGCGGTCCATCAAGCTTCGACCCCAACCAGGTCCCCCCGCACCTTCAACGAGCACCGCCTACCCGCCAAGCAAGGAGAAGGAACCCATGGAGGTAATGCTGGTCGAAGTTGCATGGACGACCATATCTAGCTTACCTGCTGCACCAAAGGCTGCCAGTTGACCCAGTCGAAGCCAAACGCATCATTCGGCGCTCCAAGGGTTTCACCATCATCAACGGCGAGCTCTACAAGAGAAGTATCTCAGGAGTTCTGCAAAGGTGCGTAGATCCAGTCGATGGTCAAGCCATCCTGCTCGATATTCATGCTGGCATCTGCGGGCATCACGCCAGCAGTCGTGCCTTGGTGGCCAAAGCACTGCGAGCCGGATTTTATTGGCCCACAGCTATGCAAGACGCCGAAGACCTAGTAAGGAAGTGCCTTGGCTGCCAGGAGTTCGCCAACAGGCCACATGCGCCGGCATCCGCATTGAAGACCATACCACTAGCCTGGCCCTTCGCTCAATGGGGACTCGACATGGTAGGCCCGCTCAAGAAGTCCTCACCAGGAGGACATACCCATCTCCTGGTAGCGGTCGACAAATTCACCAAGTGGATCGAAGCCGTGCCTATCACAAGTTCGACTGCATCATCAGCAGTTAACTTCATCAGGTCCATCATCTTCAGGTTCGGGGTACCAAACGGCATCATCACCGACAACGGCTCGAACTTCACAGCCGAAGAATTCAAGGACTTCTGCTCCGAACAAGGCATCAAACTCAGCTATGCATCTGTCTCGCACCCGCAGTCCAACGGGCAAGTCGAAAAGGCCAACGGCCTAGTCTGCAACGGCATCAAGAAGCGCCTGCGAGTGCCGCTGAGACGCGCCGCGGGCGCCTGGGTCGAAGAACTTCCGTCAGTACTTTGGAGCCTGTGAACCACGACAAACAGATCCACCCAATACACACCGTTCTTCATGGTGTATGGCGCAGAGGCGGTCATGCCCTGCGACATCAAGTTCGACGCACCACGGGTGGTGGCTTACGACGAGTCCGACGCAGAAGAAGCACTCGAAGACGACATGGACGTCCTGGACGAAGCCCGCGACATCACCCTTGCACGGACAGCCGTCTACCAGCAAGACCTGCGCAACTACCACGGACGGAGCTGCGGCCAAGAGCATTCGTCGCAGGCGACCTGGTCCTTCGCCTCAAACAGAAGAAGGTGCACAAGCTCGCCTCCCCATGGGAGGGCCCGTACATTGTGACAGAAGCAATCGGCGGCGGAGCTTACCGCCTGAAGGACTCGAAGACAGGAGCAGTCTGCAGCAACCCATGGAACGTCGCACAGCTTCGTCGTTTCTACGCCTAGTCGACTCCCTCGTTGTACCAAAATCAGCATGTCAAGGCGGCAGGTTTCAGACGCACTCTTTCCCTTACCAGGGTACCTAAGGGGACTGGAAGGGTTTTAATGAGGCGGCCTGCTCGCAAAAATCAATACAGTGATTTGCAGAACAAGCTCTCCACTTTACTTTTTCAGTCAAAAAGCAACTTCAAACCTAGGCCGCCACTCGAACCACTCGGGGGCTGCGCCATACAGGTCAAGTCCAAATCCTAGGCCGCCACTCGAACCACTCGGGGGCTGCGCCATACAGGTATCACTTGAAAAACCTAGGCCGCCACCCGACGCACTCGGGGGCTGCGCCATACAGGTCAAGTCCAAATCCTGGGCCGCCACTCGAACCACTCGGGGGCTGCGCCATACAGGTCAAGTCCAAAATCCTAGGCCGCTACTCGAACCACTCGGGGGCTGCGCCACACAGGTATCACTTGAAAAGCCTAGACCGCCACCCGACGCATTCGGGGGCTGCGCCATACAGGTCAAGTCCAAATCCTAGGCCGCCACTCGAACCACTCGGGGGCCGCGCCATACAGGTCAAGTCCAAATCCTAGGACGCCACTCGAAACACTCGGGGGCTGCGCCATACAGGTGTCACTTGAAAAAGCCTAGGTCGCCACCCGACGCACTCGGGGGCTGCGCCATACAGGTCCATGTCGAAAACCCTAGGCCGTCACCCGACGCACTCGGGGGCTGCGCCATACAGGTATCATTCGAAAACCTAGGTCGCTACCCGACGCACTCGGGGGCTGCGCCACAGGTGTAAAGTTAATACTAGGATGCTACCCAACGCACTCGGGGGCTGCGCCCATCTCAGTTTACATACACTTACATTTACACTTGGCAAATCTGCCTTTCCGAACTAATGCTGTACAACGGAAATCTGTTACTCCTACTCTGCAGGCTCATCCTTTGGGGCATCGAGTGGCCCTACAAGACGCTCACTCAGTCTCTGGACCTGCCGAATCATCTGACGAGCAGGCGACAGAGTCTCGGCGTAATCGTCTTCCTCAGGCAAGCCACCTAGCAGCCTTGACAGAGCGAGGTTCGGCCGATGCAGTCGGACGTACGCAAACGCCACGTTCGCCCCGGCAACGAGTTGGGCGTTGACAATCTCCTTCAGCGCTCCACCTTCGCGGAACCTCTCCAACAACGTGGCTAACTCGTTGGGTTGCCCATTGTGCGGAAAGAACAGCCGGTGGATCTGCCAGAGAGTCTTCCTGCACCCCTCCAGGAGAAGAGCAGCTCGCCAGGTGCGGTCCAGCATACACGCAAGGATCCGCCCCTTAGACGCATTCGACCAAAAATGGCGCGCCTCGAAAGTGTTACTCGCGGCTTCTCGGGCGACCCGCTCGTTAACCCGGGTCTGCTCAGCTTGCCAGTCAGGGTTCACGTCTGCATCAAAACACTACAATCAGCACATCGCAAGGAAGAGGAAGCCAAAGATCAGCGCTAAGAAGACCAACCTTGCAGTTGTCGACTGATCAAGTCGATTTCTCCAAGCAGGAATTCCTCACGCTGAGAGAACTCTGCAACAGGACGCGACCTAGAACGCTCCAGTTCCAACTCAGCACGCTTCAGCTTCGCCTCGAGCTCAACCACCTTGTTCTTCATATAGGTGATCAACCGTTGGTCGTTCGCACTTCGTGCGGGAGCCGAAGTCGCTTGACGAGGGCGAACAGAAGGCTCAGCCAAAGGAGTGCCTTCTTCATCACCCGCGCCGGTCGCCGCAACAGCTGGAGTGTCCTCGCCCATTTCAGGCTGCCAGGAATCGACAGTGTCAAAACAGATAAGGATCGCTTCTCATTCAAGCCAAAGTCGAAGGAAAGCATTCACATTTCAGCGTTAATATGATTCAAGGCCAGAATACCCGCAAAATACAAATTCATTACAGACTGCAGACTCAAAAAGAAGACTACTACACTACAGACTCCGACTGGGAGCGACTCTTCCTAGCAGCAGCCGCTTCGGCTACCTTGGCAATCCTCCTCTCGAAGGTTGCGACAAGCTTCGCGGCCAGCTGACTCGCCTGCACCTTCACCCCGCTAAGGGACGCGGTCTTGCCGTCAGGTTTTCGAGGGAAGTCGCTGACAACCTTCTCAAAGTCGCCAGCAACTTGATGACCAAGAAGAAGCTGGAAAGTGAGCTCGGAGCCGCGTACCGTCTGCGCCCGGGTGAAGTCCGCGATGGTGGTCGCATCGTCTTCGAAAGGCGCCGCGAGTGCGTCCACGGCAGCTGGTGGCGACCTGCTGGGGAAGATGCTCCGGTGCACAGTCGCCAGCGCCCCAGTCGACTTCTGCAGCGCCGTCTTCGACTGTTGCAGCGCGGTCGAAGCATACGCGCAGACGCGGTCGAGGAACCCGACAGCGTTCGCCAGGTCGACATCGTCGCTAGACGTGCCCTCCGGGGGAGCGCCTCCGCATTTCTCTGAACAAGGGAAAGGAGTCAACTCAATCCAAATTCAACAACTATACAAGTAAGCGTCAAGCCGAAAAACTTACGTCCAAGGACATTGGCGAGTACGAGCAGGCGGTCGACCTGGGTCTTCTCCCGGTTGTCCCGATCACGCTCGCGCTCCTGCGACTCGTGTAGCGCCTTCTCCAGCTCCGCCTGAGCCTGAAGCTTCTGCTCCAACTCCGCGACTCGCCTCGTGGCCTGGTCCAGGGAGATGCGCAGCTGATCCCTCTCCTTCTCCAGGCGAACGAAGGCAGCGGCTCCCTCAAGCTGCTGGCGGTAATAAGGCTGCAAACAAACAAGCATATATAAAGTTGTGCCCGACTATCCTAGTCGCCCACACCTTCGGGGGCTACTCCCATCGGGAGCGCTGTTCGCGCACCCGATGCAACTGCGGAAGAGCTAGTCGAGAAGTACTTACATGGTCCACCAGCTCAGCATCCGACGAAGTCGCCGCGGCAGCATCGTGTGGCGCCATGAAGTCACCAGCCCGCGCGTGCTCCCCGGCCACCTGCACAGCTCGCTCGACTGAAGGGGCGGACGTGTGCTCCACTTCATGTGGAGGGGAACCGGTGCCACCAGAGTGACGGCTGGCAAAAGATGCAAGAAAAGTTTGAAACAGAGAACCCGCCAGTCGGAAAGCAAACTCGACACAAAAGAACCAACATGACTAACCTGGTGACTTCGACGCCATCGTCGCTTCCCAAGGAAACGGAGGCCATCCTGGCGAACTCGAGCGGCGGCGCAGAACTAACAGGAGGCACGGCCATAGGCGCGCTCCAGTCGCCCAGGTTCTTGGCACCCGAAGACGACGCATCATCCTCCTCCAATTCTGCAGTCGCATCCTTTGCTGGGGAGGAAGCAGTAGCAGAGTCGCCGCTTTGCCGCTTCTGTTTCTTCCGCAGCGGCTCCTCGTCATCCTCATCCTCCTCCACTTCCTCACTCGGGGAGATGGCGGAAGGAAGGTCATCCTCATCACCTTCCTCTTCAAGGAACGTCGCCTCGTCGTGGGGTCCATTCTCCATGAGTGGAGGAAGGCTAATAAGGGAGGAACGACCCTGCAAACAAAGTGACAGTCGAATCAAGAAAAAGTGAATCAAGAAAGCAAGCAAGGCAAAAGACAGAAGCCTACCTCAGGAACAGGGTTCGTCGACCCGTAGACTGCGACCAGGCACTTGACGTTGCAGGGGTCCGCGGCTCGGAGACTTGTGATGCTCCTCACCTTCAGCTCCACCTCCTCGTCGTCGGGTTGCGGGTCGCCAACGACCTCGTGCGCCCACATCGGGTGAGGGCGAGCACGGAGCGGCTGCACTCGAAGCCTGAAGAAGGTGCCGATGAGGTGGACGCCACCCGACTCGCGCCCCAAGGTCTTCAGCAGGTGGCGCAGAAGGCTCAGCAGCGGCTTGACGGCTTCCTTCTCCTCCTTCACGAGCGGGTGCGCCCACGCGCACGTCTTCCGCAACTCATGCTCGCCGTCGAAGTCAGGCAGCCCGGCTTGGTCGCACCTGACGCAAAACCACCTCTTCCGCCAGCCTTGGACGGAGTCCGACTTCTTCATCTGGAAGTACGAGGTGTCACCTCGCACCTGGATGCCGAAGCCGCCAACCGGGTACGCCAACCCGCTCTTCCCCACGTTCTTCCTGACAAGGAAGAGAGACTTCCACAGGGCCCAATGGGGGGCGATCCCCATGAAGCACTCGCAAAGCACGATAAAGCTCGCGATGCTCAGGACGCCATTGGGGGTCAGATCATGGATCTGAACCCCATAGGCGTACAGGAGACCACGAACAAAATCGTGGAGAGGGAACCCGAAGCCCCGTGGAAGGAAGTCCACGAAGCAAACGCGCTCCCCCTCCCGAGGGGCAGGGTATACCTCCTTCCCAGGCGCGCGCACCGCCGCCTGGTCCGCCGGCGGCAGCAGGCCCTGCGCGCGAAGGACCTCCAGCTCCGCCTTCTTCACCGACGACTTCTGCCAGTCGCCGTCGGGTTTCTTCATCGCCATTGTCCCGGCGGCGGCGGCGGTGCTGGTCGTAGCCTTCGTCTTCTTCATCGTCTCGGCGAAGGTGGAGAGAGGAACAGGCAAGAGCTCAGAAAGGGGCAAGAACGGCGCAGGAGAGAAGACGATGGCAAATGGAGAAGATGACCTTTTCCCCGTCACGGTACAGTTTTATACTGCGCGCCGCAGTCCATCCCAGCCGTTCTCGAAGGAGCTGTTCTCCACAGCTCCATCCAGCCGTCCACGTGTCGCGCGGAGAGGCAAACCGTCGCCTCCCACTCCGTCCACTACGCGCGAGGATCAAGGCACCATCATCACGCCGCGAAATTTTCGCGCCCACGACAGAAGAAAAGCGGTCAATGCTACCTGCAGTAAACGCTGACAGTGGGGCCACTTCCGTCATGTCTAATCGGACGCAGAGGCGTGCTACGAAGCGTCAGCTCTGACGCCAGCAACACAAGTGCATGAAGTAAGCCGCAGCGCAGAGGAAGAACTCGAACAAATCATTCAGGTGACCTTGAACGTGCACGTAAGCTTGAGAGCTGAATTTCTACGCCAGGTAAAGAACTCGAACGCATAATTCGAGTGACAGGTAAACCCAGTAAGCTTCACAGCTGAAATCACCTCAGTAAGCCACAGTGCTGCTGCAAGGACTCGAACCATGCAAACGGGTTGGAAGAAGACTCAGTAAGCTTCACAAGCTGAATTAACTGACAGAACGCCAGCAAGCTGAACAGAAACAAGTCAAAGACACGACTTCAGTAAGTCGGTTACAATTCTTACTCCCATCGGGAGTCGGCTTTTCGACTGAAGGAAAACGAGTTCAACCTCAACTACAAGCAACCCGGCGGCGTGCCCAGGAGAAAGGAGTTCTTTGCCCGACTCTGCGATTCGACCAAGCACTCGGGGGCTACTGACGTGGGGCTGCCCTCCGACTATCCCACGGTGAGGATACCTGGGTCACGCCAAGACTGCAAAGGCCCAAGGAAGGCCCAGTAGAGATAGCGTATGGCCCAAGAATAGTCAGTTAGGTCATGCGACTTACCATATCTGTAAACACCATCGGCACCGTTCACCCGAGACCTAGCCTATTATATAAAGGCTAGGAGGGTTGCTCGTCAGAGGACACGGACAGAGAGATACGCGCATAGCCGCCGCCACCGAACCCTAGCGAGATCGCCATCTCGCCATTGTAAGCCACTCGCCATCAATACTAGACAAGCAGGAAGTAGGGTGTTATCCTCCGGGAGCCTGAACCTGGGTAAAACGCCTTGCTTGTCAGCCGTCGTGACCACCAACGCTCATCTCTCTCCCCCTCAATCAACCCGGGGTGCGCAACCCTGGGATTTGCCGAGTCACACACTCGTCAGCCGTCTCAGCCTTCCTCTTGAGGGGAGCGCTCGGGGGCTCCCCGGCAGGCCTGTCATGGGCCGCCTTGGTCCATGGCTCTTGGCGCCCAGCCTCGGCCTCCTCTCCATCGCTGGACGAGAGCTCGTAGATCTCCCCCGCGGGGGGCGCGGCTCTGGATGAACTTCCCACGCCTGCGGAGGGCATCGCCTCCGCCTCCGCGTCGCCTTGCTCCGTGTCGCCATGCTCCGCGTCTGACGCGTACGGAGACTCGGCAGCGTCCCCATCCTTCGCCATGGGCATGGGCCCATCCTCTTCCTCTTCCCCCGCCAGGCCCAGCGCGGTGAATGTGGGCATCTGCTCCAAGATGGCCTGGCGCTGGTCCGGGACCTGGTACAGGGGCCTTATCACCGCGGGGACCGCCGCGGGCACGTCTGCGTTGACGAAGAGGCCGCCCATGATGGTGGCGACGATGGCGGGGCGATGGTCGCAGGGGTGGAGCCGTATCGGGTCCATGAGCCCCGAGTACGCCCACATCGCCTTCTTGTGCGCCTGAAGGGGGGCGATGCGGCGCCTCACGAACTCCTCCGCAACCATTTGGCCCGTGAGGCCGTTCTCCCGGAGCGTCCTCAAGAGGCCCACGAGGCCGGCCACTTGCGGGCCCTTGAGGGCCTGCTTGCCCCAGTGGGTGTTCTTCACGGGCGGCGCATCTGGGATGTCGAGGAGGGAGCTCTGCGACGGGACGCCGATGAGGAACCACTTCTGCCTGAAGTCGTCCACCTTTTTCGATACCGCTGTGACAGGTTTCTCACCGCTCCACGACATGGGGATGTAGACGTCCCCCATGCCGTCCGCGATGCGGAACGACACGCACCCCGTCCGCTCAGCCCTCGCGGTGTTCCGGAGCGCGTAGAAGCTCCTGAAGAGGGCCACCGAAGGCTTCACCCCCAGATAGGCCTCACACAAGAAGGCGAAGATGGAGAGGATAAGGATTGCGTTGGGGTGAAGGTGCAGGAGGTGGATCTGATAGAACTCCAAGACAGCCTCAAAGAAAGGCGAGTACGGAGGCACCAGCCCAGCAAAGAGAGTTTGGAGGAAGATGGGGTAAAAACCCGCCGGAAAGCGGCCGAACCTCGCGGCCTGGATGGCGCTGGCGCCGTGCTCATTGTTCTTCCCGGCGACTAGATGCTGGATCTTGTCCAGCGCGGCCGCATTGATACGCGTCCCGACCAGGGCAGGGCCGAGCGTCTCATCCTCCTGCGCGTCTTGGCGGGCTAAGGTCATCGCCGCCTTGCCTTTGGATCCCCCCATTGACAGACAAGGGCGGGGGCGCGGAAGAGCGAAAGGAAGGAGAGTGCTCGCCGGAGAAGAAAGGAGTTCGCCGAAGTTGGAGAACTAAGAGGCCGAGAGCTGGAAGACTGGAGGCGCAGAATGGGAGTAATGACAGCGATTCAGACCGGCGCGTAGCTTTATGCCCCGTCCGGGCAGTTACCAAGGCGTGGTCGTGGTGGACGTGGTGGGACCCCCCACTACGCACGTTCGTCCGAAGAAACCGAGTCGTCGCAAACTCACCACCGAGTGACGCGTGTCACGGGCAGGCTGGACGTTTAGGACCCACGACGCTTCGTCTGGACCCGATGGGCCTCGCCGTGCCCGTCGTGGGCTCGGGGGCTACTGTCGGCCCAGTGGATTCTAGGGTGTGCAGAGCCCACTCTCCATGGCCCTCACACGCGCCGATGTCGACGAAACGACTAAGGACCAAGCAGAACGGTTGGGGAGACCCCCGAGGGGAGAGCCCCCTCGAGGGGACTTGAGGAGGCAGTGAAGGGCCTGAAGGGGCTCCCCCTGAGGCTGCCCCCCGGCAAGGTTTTCTCCCCTGAAGGGGAGTCAACGCAACTCCCTCCACAGGGCCTCCCGGGCCCTGTGGGGATGCTTCGCCACGAAGTAACCGCTGCAGAGCGCACATGGCCTCTGCAGCAGCCGCAGAGTGACGCGCGCGTCTGCGCGTGATGACGACGGCGCCGCAGTTGCCGTTCCGGTGATAAAAGGAGTCAACAAAGCTGTGTCCCCTGCGCCGCCAACGAAGCTTTCCTCTTTGGTGATAAAGCAGATGGCCGGCGCAACGCTCCAACGGCGACGTCACCGTGGGCACCCCCACGATCTCTGCAGTACCAGCTGGCCGCTCTGCAAAGACGGCGGCTGCCCTGCCACGAAGACAGGCCTTGCGACCATGGACCGAGTCCATGGGCAACCCAGCTGCAGTGCACCCCGCTCCACCATTTCGTCGCCATGTGGGAACCCTTCCACTGCGTAGGACGCAGGGATGAGGCCCGGGGCGCCTATATAAGGAGCAGGAGCACCTCCGTAGCAAGGGAGCCCGGGATCGATCACTCATCCATTGACACCCCACAGTAGCTTAGCCAAGCCCAGCGAGCCCGAGGAGGAAGAAGGCCCAAACCTTCCCCCTCCGAGCTCCGCACCGCCTCGCGAGGGCCCGCGGCAAGCTCTTTGTACTGTATCCCCTACTGAGCAATACAGACAAGCAGGAGTAGTGGTTTTACCTCACCCTGAGGGCCGTGAACCTGGGTACGGGCCCGAGTCCATCTCTGTCGTGCTGTCCCTCTATAGGCTCGACGAGCACCGTCGCCGTGCCGGTTGAGGGTTGTTGACCAACGTGTTCAGTCCCCTTCACGAACTTCTCCCCCGAGAGTGGCTATCCCTGTTCCGTGGGAATCACACCTCGACAGCTGCAGCCTTGGCCGCGCCGCCACATGGTGTGGGCCCCTCAGGCGCCCACCGACATCGCCCTTTCGCCTTTAAATTGCCCCCGACGCGAAAACCCTAAAAGAATCAGTCTTCGTCCATGACGAGGGGTGTCCCCGTCAATACCCTCGACTAATAGCCTAGGGTTAGAGTTATGTGGTAGAGAACGCATAGTGTTAGTAGATTCGTCGGCTGACAAGCGGGAGTTACCGAGGTTCAGGGCCCTCGACTGAGTTAACACCCCTACTTCCTGCCTGTCTGTATTGATTGTGGAATATGTGGTGATTACAATGTCCAGCGAGATGTCGATCTCGCTAGGGTTTTGTGGTTCTAGATGAGCGTGTCTTCAATCGGCTGCCCTCCTAGCCCTTATATGGGGGGCTAGGTCTCGGGTACGTAAACGACTAGGACTACATACATGGAAACTACAACCGACTATGCCTAACTTGGAAAGCAATCTTTGTCTTAGGCCTTCCTTGATGGGCTTCGTCAGTCTATTGACAATTGGGCTTTAGTCGTCACGTGCACCAGGTACCCACACGAAGGGTACCCGTTTGGTATAACCTCGTCATTAGCCCCCGAGTGCTTGGCTAATTCGGAGAATCAGTCATGGACTCACTCAATAGTGCACGTATTATGTTTTATGCTTTATGCCGCATGTTCCGCATTGTCTTTCGACTATGAGTTTTGACAAAGGATTTCGATCTAGTAGGCCTGGATTTAATCGATGAATCGCGACCAGTTTACTGCACATTTGGGCAAAACCTTACTAGTCTTCAATCAAGTTCATGTCGTTGGGTTCGAACATGGAACACACTGGATAGACTCGACTCAGGCCGTTGAGGTCTTACTGATTCGTTCTGCAGTTTCAACTATGCTACCCAGCGCGTCTGCCGGGATTTTCATCGCGTCTGTTGACACGGAAAGAATAAGGACTTAGCACTGCCGGAGTGGTCCTCAGCCCAGCTCGACTGATCGACGGGTCTTACCTTTGCACTTTACACATGCAGCATCCGAAGTGCCATCGGCTGACTTAATTCAGGAATTCTTTTGCTTTCGACTGAGGCGAGTCTCTTTACCGACTGCCTTTTTTGCTTTTGGAATCTATCGGGTGCGCGACAGCACTCCCGATGGGAGTAGCCCCCGAGATTGTGCTTTATTGCATGTAGTTGAGGATAATCTCAATTTTACCTTTTCATTATCCATGTCAGTCGAAGACATTTTTATCCGCTCCTGATGGGAGTACACTCGACCATTCGTATAGCGCTTGCTTTTCTGACTTATTCGAGAGACTTTTGCCAGTTCGCGTATGCTTGACCAGTCGACCCGCTGTCAACTGTCATCTGATGACTCTGCTGCCTCTGCTAGCTTCGGTGACGTCACACATGACGTCTTTGGCGTGCCTGCAGAGCTTGTGACAAGACATGTCATTGCGGGCCCATTAGTTTGACTGCAGGATACGCCGGTTCAGTTTTGATTTGACCGGGCGTAGCGTATTTTCCGCGGGCGTGATCATAACCTTCTCGTTTTACGTGCGTAGTGGGCGGCGTGGGCAGCGACGGTTGCCCTTTGATCATGACACGTGGCCAAGGGATCGCGCACGGACGGCCGAGATCATTCCGCGTGCTGTAGTAAATATAGATCTCGCCGCCGTTTGCGTTTTTACCCCACCATTTGCCTCTTCTGCTCCTCTGCTCATCTTCTTCCTCGCGCGCTTGTTTCCGCTACTGCTTCGTCCTCCTCGCGCCATGGCTCCTAAGAGAAAGAGCGCTGCTGCTGCATCCTCTGCCGCCGACGCTGGCAAGAAGGGGAAGGCGACGGCGACCGCGGCGGCAGTGGCAGAAGCAGCCGCCGCTTTGAAAAAAGTTTCTGGTGACTGGGTTAAGTCCGCAGTCACCGAGAAGAAGATGGCGGCGTTCCGTCAGGCTGGACTACTTCCACCAGCGGACAAGCTTGCTGCCTGTGCTCCGTCGAACAAGGAGGTTCTTCCCGAGCCTCGTGTCGGCGAGCGGGTATGTTTTGCCGAATTTTTGCCTCGCGGCTTTCCCTTCCTGCTGCATGATTTCGTGCGCGGGCTCCTTTATGCCTACGGGGTGCAGATCCACAATCTCACCCCCAATAGTGTCTTGCACATTGCCTGTTTCATGGTATTGTGCGAGTACTTTTTGGGGGTGTCTCCTAGCTGGGCGCTCTGGAAGTCTATCTTCCAAGTGCACCATATGTGCCGCGACGGGTGCGTGTGCCCGACTGGCGGCGTCGGCATCCAAGTCCGCAACAACCGCCAGTACTTCAACCTCAATGCAGTCGATTCTCCCCAAGGATGGAGGAACAAGGGGTTTTACGTCCCAGTCGACCAGGACGTGCTCCCAGCGTTCTCGACTGGGACTACCCCACTGAAGACGAAGGCGTGGGAGCACTCTCTCTCGACTGAAGAGAAGGAGGAAGCCGCTCCCCTTATGGCCAAGATCAGCAAGCTCCTGGGCACCGTTACCGGTTTCCAGTTAATGAGCACCTTCATCAAGCGTCGAGTGTGGCCCCTGCAGCAACGCGCCCACCCCATGTGGCGATATGAAGGGCCACTCGATGCCACCCGGATGAGCGATGTGGAGCTGCCGCCTAATGAGCTCAGCGCGCATGTGAAGTATATCACCAGCATCAAGGCTGATGAAGTCATCAACTTCAACTTCACCGTCGCTCCATATGACTTGGAGAATGCTCTTCCCGAGGTAATCATGTTAAACTCTGTTTGACATTTCAAGTTGCTTGATTTCCTCCATTTGTAGTGTCTATGCCTTGTGCTTTATTCTGCTTGTTTTCGTGACTAGGGACATTCAACTTCGACTTCTCTTCCCCCCCTTCCCGAGTCTGGTCCTGCCGAGGAAGCGGTTGTGCTGGAGGAGGGGAAGAAAACGACCATGTCTATGCCTTCAGCTAACTCTTCTTCTACCGAAGAGACTGAAGTTGAAGAGGAGATTCAGGTTCCCAAGGATGGCAATGATGTGGTTGCGCCGGCACCCAAACGTCGTCGAGTGCCTCACCCAGAAGCTTCGAACTCCCACTCGGGAGGTGCAAGGCAGAAGGATTTGGAGGATTCTGATGCATCCTCGCTTGCGAAGGGTGTCTCACCCCTAGCTCGGCGCTCACCGCCTCCATCGACTAGGCCTACGAGCTTCGGAGGCCCATGCTTTGATGTTGATCCTAGCTCAGATGAGGATGAACACAGGTACGTGCTTTGACTTGTCTTTCTACTTTGTGCTTTCTGTTTCGCTTGTTGTTTCGTCTGATACTAGTTGCTATTTGTACAACAGCACCAGCGCTGGGCAAGTCCCGACTCCTCCCGTCGTTGGGGATACGACTGTGGCCTCCCCCTTTGCTAATGTTGACGCCGCCGAAACCACCGTGGTGGTTGGCATGACAAATGTGGGTGAGACGCCACCTGCTTCTGCTGCTCCGGATGCCAATCCTTCCCTGTCTGCGACTGGACTGAGCATGTAAGTACACCTGTGTGTTTTTGTCTTTGCATGAATTAGTCTTTGTACTAATATGTGTCGACCACCTCTTTGCAGCCTGCCGTACGCGGCCTTGTAGCGGCTGGCATAGCTTATGTCCAGGCGGAAGATGAGCGGGCCGCTCTCTGCTCCAATCTTGAAGAACTGAGCCGTAAGTCGTCCTATTTTAATTTTTGAAGTATTTTGCTTTTTTGCTTTATGATGTCTTGCGTCTGAGGTAGTTTTTGATCGTCTCAGGTGACAAAGGCCTCGTGGAGAAGCGAGCGACTGAACTAGAGCAGCGACTGAAGGATCTGGAACGCCAACTTAGCGACCAGCAGTCGCAGGCGAAAAAGGATCTTGATGCTGCTCGGCGCTCAGCCGCCACTCGCGAGCTCGAGTATGCGAAGCAGCTGTCGAGCTTTGCGCATGTTCTTGAAGGTATGCAGACTTCTTTCCTTGCTTTTTGCCTTTCGTTGTGATCTCTTATGCTGACTCTCCACATGTTCTTCCTTTGAATTTGTGAAGGATTGGATGCTTCCTCTTCCTCCAAGGGTGCAGCGAGTGACGATCTGTCACTCGATCACGCTATGGAGCAGCTAGGTGATGCCGTCTAGCATGTCAAGGGTTCTTTGGAGACGTCCACTCAAACTCTTGGCGCTGTCTTCAAGGAGGTGCTCCCATCGAGTGAAGTCCCTGCCACCATGCAAGGGTTTGCTGACGTGTTAGGTCCTGGGTCGCCGACAATGGCTGCGTTTGCACGTGACTTGACGGTACGCGGCTCAGAGACCACTCTCAAGCTTCTTCTTGCTATTGGCGTGACTGCCGAGTATGAGGCTGCCCTATCTGACTTCCCTAGGCGGGTGATGACCCACAAGTATAGGGGGTGTATCGTAGTACTTTCGATAAATAAGAGTGTCGAACCCAACGAGGAGCAGAAGGTGCTGACAAGCAGTTTTGATGAGGATTTCACTGTAGATACTAGTAGACAAGTTTTTACGAGTTTTTGATATAACAGATAAATAAAGTGCGAGTAAATAAAGCGCAACAATGATAATTGCAGCGAGTGGCCCAATCCTTTCTAGAGCAAAGGACAAGCCGGTTTGTTTACTTATGATGACCAAGCGTTCTTGAGGACACACGGGATTTATGTCTAGTGCTTTCGCTTGATATAGATGATTAATCTTTAGTGTTTTGATAAGTGTTGTGTGGGTGAACCTATGCTAATGCACCGCCCTTCCTAGGACTAATACATACTTGTGATTATACCCCTTGCAAGCATCCGCAAAAGTCGCCTTCTAATATGTTGTAGAGGTCACGATATGCGATCATGTTATCAGCTATGGCATCACAAGCTTTCATTGTTTGTTGTACGACTAAATTGGAGTCACCATATATCATCAGTCGAGTGCATCCCAAAGCTTTGGCCATGCGCATGCCATGGAGCAATACTTCGTACTCTGCTTCGTTGTTGGATGGTCTCATGAAGTCCATCTGCAACACATATTTGAGTTTGTCACCCTTGGGTGAGATAAGTATGACACCTGCGCCTGCGCCCTCATTTTTCTTGGATCCATCGAAGTACATTGTCCATGAGTTGGACACATTAGGGGTTCCCGGCAGTTGGGACTCTATCCACTACGTGGTGAAGTCAGGTAAGACTTGTGCTTTTATGGCCTTCGGGTGATCATATGTGATTCCGAGTGGACCGAGCTCGCTGAGCCATTTTGCCACTCGCCCAGTTGCGTCTGGATTGGTGAGTATATCTCCGATTGCGGATTTGCTGATTACGGTAATCGGATGCTCTGTGAAGTAATGTCGCAACTTCCTTGTTGTTAGGAGGACTGCATATGCTAGCTTTTGAAAGTGCGGGTATCTTTGTTTGGATA
Source organism: Poa annua (assembly GCA_026929855.1). Taxonomy (NCBI): domain Eukaryota; kingdom Viridiplantae; phylum Streptophyta; class Magnoliopsida; order Poales; family Poaceae; genus Poa; species Poa annua. The sequence goes on from CM049436.1 coordinate 39,017,959, forward strand.
AGGACAGAACTTCGCTGACATAATAGACTGGTCTTTGCACACTCTGAGCTTTGCCTTCCTCCATGCGCTCGACTACCAGTACCGTACTTACCACCCGATTTGTGGCTGCCACATACAGGTACATTGGCTCTCTTTCCTTGGGTGCTGCCAAGATGGGCGGTTTTGTGAGTATCCGCTTGAGATCGACGAAAACTGCTTCAGCCTCGTCCGTCCACTCGAACTTATCTGATTTCTTCATCTGTCGATATAGTGGTAGTGCCTTTTCGCCTAGCTTGCTGATGAAGAGACTGAGTGCTGCAACTCTTCCTGTCAACTGCTGCACCTCATAAAGCTTTATAGGCCTTTGCATGGTTAATATGGCCTGTATCTTTTCTGGATTTGCTTCGATTCCGCGAGCTGACACCAAGTACCCCAAAAGTTCTCCAGCTGGAACGCCAAAAGTACACTTGTCTGGGTTAAGTTTGATGTTGTACTTTCTGAGGTTATCGAATGTTTCTCGCAAGTCTGCGAGTAATGTATCCTCTTCTTTTGACTTGACAACTATGTCGTCCACATAAACTTCGACATTTCGGCCGATTTGTACCTTCAGGCAGTTCTGCATCATACGCTGGTAAGTAGCACCTGCGTTCTTGAGCCCAAACGGCATTGTGGTGTAGCAATATACTCCGAGTGGAGTTGTGAAAGCTGTCTTCTCTTCGTCTTCTTCCTTCATCCCAATTTGGTGGTACCCTGAGTATGCGTCTAGAAAGGATAGACGTGCACACCCTGTGGTGGAGTCGACGATCTGGTCGATTCGCGGAAGGGGAAAATGATCTTTGGGACAACATTTGTTGAGCCCCGTGAAGTCGATGCACATCCTGGTTGCCGTTGTCTTCTTCTTTTCGACTATTACGAGGTTGGCTACCCACTCTGATTTCTTTATCTCTCGAATGAAGTTTGCTTTGAGTAATTTTTCTACATGCTTCTCGATGGCCTCTCTTTTGGGGCCTAACACACGACGTACTGCTTGCTTAACTGGTCTGGTTCCTAGACTGAGTTGGAGAGAGTGCTCGGCGAATTCCCTGGGTATGCCTGGCATATCGGATGCGCACCATGCAAACATATCCCAATTCTCACAGAGGTATTCGACGAGCGCACTTTCCTATGCGGGAGGCAAGCTTGTTGACACCTTGACTGTCTTGGCAGAATCAGTCGGGTGAATCTGGTGTGTCCTTGTGTCATCTGTGGTACTGAATGCCTTGTCGACTGCCTGCTTCTTGTGCTCGGGCATATATGTTGGGTCATCGGTGAGCGAGTGCTCTTCGAGTGTTTGTTCTACGCCGAACATTTCAGAGATTTTGCTGAAGTCACGGTCACAGGCGTCTGACCTTTGAAAATTTCCGTTGACTGTGATCACTCCTTTTGGACCTGACATCTTCAGTTTGAGGTATGCGTAGTGTGGTACTGCCATGAACCTGGCGAACGCAGGTCGTCCTAGTATGGCGTGGTATTGTGACTTCCAGTCGATGACTTCGAACTCAATCGTCTCCGTTCGGAAGTGTTTTGCATCACCAAATGTGACGTCAAGTTGTATCGTGCCCTCTAGGATAATGGCTTTGCCTGGAACAATACCATGGAAAGTGTTCATGGACTGGGGTAAGTTCTCGAGTGACCTGTTCATCCTACAAAGTGTGTCAGCGAAGATAATATTGATGTCGCTGCCTCCATCCATGAAGACCTTGGTCATGGCGTATCCGCCAATTTGAGCATCGAGTACGAGGGCGGCATGGCCTGGCCGATAGACAGACGGTGGGTGATCTTCTCGACTGAACGTGATTGCTGTTTCGGAACCTCGCAAGAAGTCGGGTATGGCTGGTGGCGCCAGGACCGCCATGTTAACATGTCGAGTGTGAAATTTTTGCTGCCTGTTGTAAGGACGTCCTTTCTGAATCATGTACATCTGCCCTTGAGGCCTTGGATACTGCTCGTCTGCAGCTTGCGGTATGTGATGTATGGCTCCTGCAATTTGACTACCTGCATTATATGGTGGTGGGGGTGGGAGTGCTGCGACTGGCTGCACTGGTGGTGGTGCAGTGTATGCTGGAGGGGCAGTCGGGGGTACATCCCGTCTGAGTTGTCTCGTGTAATCTGTCACTATTTGTTCAAACTCGCGGCAATTCCCCATTGTATGGTTGGAAGTTAGCCTTCTAGTGGCTGGATTTTTGAATAGGTGTACTCTGCATAGATCCTCCATCTTTTCTTGGAACGACTTCTCTGGTTTTGCATCTGATCGCTTACGCCATTTTTGCCTTTGGTAGCCGCTGCTACGCTGGTCGCTGTCTCGACTACTGCGACGGTCATCCGATCGACTGTCACGGCGGTCGGCGCCTCGACTGTCACGGCGATCGTCATGTCGCCTATCCTCCCGGACGTGATCGTCCTGTGAAAAACCAGCTGCGACAAATTTTACCTTGTCTTTGTCGCCGTAATCGCTCCTACGTCGCCGCCTTTTATCATCTCTGTCACGACGATCTCGACTGTCGCGTCGATCTTCTTGGTCACGTGGGGAAAGCGGGCGTTTGGTCCTGACGGCGTCCTCTCCGTCTGCCCACTCAGTCGCTATTTTCATGAGCTCTGCCATGGATTTTGGTTTCTGGCGACCGACTATCTCTCTGAAGTTGTTTCTATAGACTCCCATGGTGAAAGCATCCATGGCTCAGTCTTCAGAGATTGTGCCTACTGAGTTGTGGATACCAGTTCACCTTCTGATATATGTTCGGATCGTCTCGTCTGACCTTTGCTTGCAAGCTTGTAACTCTTCAATGTTTTGGGTCGTTCGCACAGGGGGTCGAAGTATTTGATGAAGTCCTCCTTGAAGTGCTCCCAAGAGTCGTAAGATCCTTCGGGTAATGCTTTGAGCCATTCGCGGGCTGTGCCTTCAAGCATTAGTTGTATGTACTGTAACGCCGTTGTGGTCGTTCCTCTTTGGCATATTACTGCCAGCTTGTAGTTCTTGAGCCAGTCTGAGGGCTCTTGCTTGCAGTTGAATTTCGGCGTCGTTGGCAGGCCAAATCTTTTGGGCATTCTGGCTTCACGAATTCGTCGGGTGAAACATCGCGCCCTGCAAGGTCCTGCATCGCGACTATCTCCCGAGCTGTTGCTTTGGGATCTACTTGATACCCACAAGTATAGGGGATCGTTGAAATCTTCGATGTGTAAGTAAAGTATCGATCCCACGAGTAGTAGAAGGTATAAGTGTTTATCCTTTCAAATAAGAGTGTCACTATTCTTATTATCTATGCACTAGACAAAGTAAAATGATGCAAGTGTTTTGGGTTTTTGGTGTAGAGTTTGCAATAAAGTAAAAGCTGAAAAATAAAATATGACAAGTGAAAGCTCTCAAAGAGAGAAAGCCCAATCCTCCATGCAGCAAGAGGACAAGCTCAAGTGTTTGTTTCTTATGTGTGGAAACGTTCCCAAGGGCTACATGGATTTCATGGCATAGATATTTCTAGGAACAACAAGGTAAATATTTTGTCAAGTTTTAATCTTCTTTGGACGGAGCCATAGTTTAGGTAAAGCTAAATAAATAGACTAAACCCTCTTATGATGGATCATGTAGCCAAGTAAATGACTACACAAGAGTTATTAAGACATAAAAGTCCCACCATAGCATTGCACTCTAAGGTCCCCGATATTAATCCCCTCCTAATGGAACTTCATGTATTAGACCATAGGTTTAGTTGTCAACTCCCAGGTCCTACCCAATCCATTACATAGTGTGATCACCTCATCCATTCCTCAACATATGCGTGCACTCATATATTGTACAATAAGACAATCATCAAAGATAAATACTTGACCAAATACTCAACACATGTATAGTGAAATCATAGCCAGTCCATCCTATGCCCCCAGGAACATGAGAGAACTACTCACAACTCAAAGACATGGTATGATTCAATGGCATAAGTGATACAACACAATCTGAAAATATAATCTCCCCACAAAACAATGACAAGTAGCAATTCACAAACATGTAGAATAGTACATAGAAAATAGCTAGGGTTCGAACAATCTCAAACTATGAGGGGGATGAAGTGGATCACGAAGATGGTGATGGAGATGGTGCTATTCTTGACGGTGGTGTTGATGGAGACTCCGGAGGGGGGATGGAGGAGCCCTCCGGAGGTGATCCGTCGGCGTTTCCCCCCTCCAATCTTCTTCGGCGGCAGCCTTCTGACTCTCTGTTTCTTGGTTTCGTGTTTCTCCGCCGCCTCCCTGCGAAACTCCTTGGGGGACTATTTTTATAGTCGGTTTTAGGTCAAGACGAAGCCACGGAGACGAAAACAGACGTCATCGGAGCCACGAGGGGGAAAAGAGGGTGCCTCACGCGGCCAGGGAATCTGGCCGCATGGGCTCACTCAAAATCCTCCTCGGGCTTCCTTTTTTGCTCTTTCTTGGCTCGTACTCTTTCTTCCTTCCAAAAAATGATCCCCGTGAAATCTCAGGTCATTTGGACGTCGTATGCTCCCTGAAAGTCAAAAACATGGAAAAAGGGGTGTTCTGGTTCTGCAGGGTTAATTCCAAATAAATGGAGAAAGTGTGAATTATCCCCCAAAATCATTATATAACATAAATATAACCCATTTATGATGCAAATAAGTTGTAATATCAAGTAATAAAATGTAAAGTTCATGTATGCATTTTACATGCATCAACATCCCCAAGCTTAACCAATACTCGTCCTCGAGTATGAAGGTGATTTAACTAACATGGACTTGGCATTTTATTACTATCAAAGGATATCAAAGATGATTATTATTGCTACATATATTCAAATGACTCATTCTTAATAAAGAGTAGCAACATACAGGACATGTTATGAAGAGATATCAAATATTCAAGACAAATATGTTCAATGATAATTCACAAAGTGTAACATAGAAGAAAAGTTCTATGGACCAAATGAATGTATAAATGAAAAAGTAAAAAGATATCCTATATTGGTCATAGAGTATTCTTATAGAAATATGAATATGAAAGGCGGACACTTTGGAAAAATAGATAAATAAGTAGAGGAGTAACATGCAAGAGTATCATCTAGCTTCAAAATGCTTCAACTTAAGTTAATGTTTGCCATGTAGTTTCCATTGGGGTGAAGTTCTCATTACCCCTATCATAGCATCTTTAGTGATTAATAGTTGAAAGTGAAAGAAAGTATGAGTGATGCACCGGTGTGGTGTTGTTGGGAAACCCCAAGAGGAAGGTATGAAGTAGTGAAGCAACAAATTTCCCTCAGTTGTGAAACCAAGGTTATCGAACCAGTAGGAGTTGAATGTTCTTCTGAAGGTGTCAACGGCGCCAGAAAAGAGCTGTTGCAGGGATGAGCCTCACGGTTGAATTGGAACCAACACACAACACAATCAAGATACTTTGCCCCAACGTAACAGTGAGGTCGTCAATCTCACTGGCTTGCTGTAACAAAGGATTAAACGTATGGTGGAAAATGATGTTTGTTTGCAGAGAATGAAAGTAACAGGATTGCAGTAGGTTGTTTTATCAGTTTAAAGAAAAGGACCAGGGTCCACAGTTCACTAGTGGTGTCTCTCCATAAATAATAATAGCATACATGCGGGTAAACAAATTACAGCTGGGCAATTGACAGAAAAAGAACTGCATAACAATGCATATACAAGTCATGATGTCGAGTGCGAGATTCATTTAAGCATTACAACATGATACATAGACTGTCATCCAACTGCATCTATGACTAATAATCCTCCTTCAGGATAGCATCCGCAACACCATTCAGTATAAGTTGCAAGCAACAGATTATTGCATTAAGTAAAGTGTGTAATGTAAGGAGCACAAATATCCTTAGATAAAGAACTACTGTTTTATCCCTAGTAGCAACAGTACATCTACAATCTTAGAGGTTGCTGTCACTCCCCCAGATTAAATAGAGACATGAACCCACTATCGAGCATAAATACCCCCTCTTGGAGTCACAAGCATCTACTTGGCCAGAGCATCTACTAGTAACGGAGAGCATGCAAGATCATAAATAATGCACTCACAAGATATATTACAAAGCAAATGACATAGTACTCAATTATTCATCGAATCCCAGCAAACACAACATGTAGCATTACATAAAGATGATCTTGATCATGATAGGCAGCTCAGAAGATCTAAACATGATGGCACAATAAGAGAAGACAACCATCTAGCTACTCCTATGGATCCGTAGTCAAAGGATGAACTACTCACGCATCAGTCCGGAGGCGGGCATGGTGATGTAGAGCCCTCCGGTGATGATTCCCCTCTCCGGCAGGGTGCCGGGAAGAGCTTCTGAACCCTCCCGAACTAGGGTTGACGGCGGCGGCGGCTCTGGAACGTATCGTGGAAAAGTCTTCGGGTCCCTAGGGTTATTTTGTCGGGGGGTATTTTTAGGCAAAATGGCGAAGGCGGTGGAGGCCCGAGGGCCCCACACCACGTGGCCGCGCGGCCAGGGGGGACCCGCGCCACCAATAGGTGTGGGCGCCTCGGTGCCCTCCTCCGTCTCGTCTTCGGTTGTAACATCCCAATATTTTGGAATGTTTGAAAATCACTAAAATTTGAAACTTTTGTTTTTATTAAAATGAAATATTGAAATTATAATAAAAACCAATATAATTGGCAAGGTATTTTAAAATTGTCCAAAACACCTTCATCATAAAATGTTTTATTCCAAATAGTTGATTTTGAACATTTACCTTTAAGCTAAATTCATTAAACCCAAAAATCTCCATTTCAAAGTGCTAAAGTTATTAAATTATACCTATTTCAAATAAAATGGTTTACTTAAACTATATGTTCTCAAATTTGAATTTTACTAAAAGCCCATGATATAAATGAGTATAGGTATTTAGACTATTTACCAAACTCTATTTAAATAAAATGTTTTGTACCAAATTATTTTATTGAGTTTTTAATATTGGATAACTCATACAATTTTGGACACTTAAAACAGAAGATATGAAATAAATAAGAAAAATCAGAAAAAGGAAAAAGAAAATTGCTGACGTCACTGCTGACGTCAGGTCGCCTTCAACGTCTCGCCGGAAATTACTCCCGAAAACGTCCGGCGCAAATCACGCTCCCAATCCTCGCACTTGCGTGACCCCCGGTCGCCCTAGACCCTCCCCTTTAAAGCCCTCGCTACCCTCTTTCTTTCCCCTCTCGTGCCCGAGTGAAATGCCGCCTCCAGGCCGGCGAAATTGCTCGCCGAAGTTGCCTCGGCCGCCACCGCGTTTCCTCTATTTTCCGGCGAGGTGAGGCACTCCCCGAGGCCGTGACCCCACCACTTCGGCTTCCCACGCCAGTGCGCACCCCCTAGAGCCGTCCTCGCCTCTCCTCCGCGTCCAAATCGAGCGGGGCAAGCGCCTCCCGAAACTCGCCGCCGTCCGAGCGCCTCCGGCCGCACGCCCCGACCACTCCGAGACGCACGCGGGATCGGCGTCACCACCATCGCCTCCGCCACCCTTCTCTCCACGTCGTCGGCATCTTCCCGGGGCCAGAGGAGCACCACAGCGTCGTCGTCGTCAAGCCCGAGCCGCAGCGCCGCCACCTCCCTCATCTTCGGCGAGGAGCGCCGCCACCTTCTGGTCGAGCAAGGTAAACCGTCCGATGTGCTTTCTACGGTCTAGATTAGAGTGAGCCGGCGAAGAGGTACGATTTGCTCCGGATCGTCCGATCTGGATCTAGAGATCCAGATCGACTGCAGCCGAGCCGATGCGAGCCGAGCCGCGGCTCAAGCCTAGCCCAGCCGAGTCTGAGCCCAGCCAACCACAAGCCGCCACGTGGCCAGCCTTTTTCTGTTTTATTCTCCGAATAGATTTAAATGTTTGTTTTGCAGAAAAGCCCCTGCATATTCAAACCCTTATATCTTTTCAACCACAGATTAAAATTTAACAAATTTTATATCACTTCAAATCCCTTGACTTGTAGAATATTTTAGTTCTGTTAGAATTCAAATTTGACTTAGTTTAAATTATTCAAATCTCAAATGGATGATTTGAGTATTTTTGTCATAACTTTAAATCTATAATTCCAAAAATTGCAAATAAAATTGATTTAGAAACCTTAGAATATTTGTAACATGATGCCTCTCTTAGAAAATATTTTTGAGCATTAGTTTTAATGATTTAACAATTATAGGTTTAATTTAAATAGTTTGAGTAATTTTGACATAACTTTTGATAGAAACATTATTTTTGAGTAAATCCAATTGCTATAAATTTGTTTAAATCCCTTCTGTCCATTAGCACTGTTTATAAAATTTTGTTATAAAAATTTAATCACAGAAAACTTTAATCTTGTATTTACCCCTTTTATTATAAATTGCTATAATGGAAATTAATTAAATTGCGTTTATGGATTCATGCATACTTTATAAAAATCACAAAAGTTAATATGTTGTTCCTTGTGATTAAAAAGTGCATTGCAGGCATAGCATATTTTATTGTATAGTTATACTCCTCATAGGAAAACTTCTCCCTTAATTTTTCTCTAAGTATTTTGTTTAGGTTTATTTTCGATAGTGTTTTGAAAACATAGTACTTAGAAACAGTTGGGATTCTCAACATGGAGCTAGAAGGCCAATGAAGGACTTAGCCATGAAAACAAGACTTCAGAAGCATCTCCAAGGAGTAGAAGCACTTAGAAGAAAATCAAGAAGAAGTTCATGAAGACCAACCAACTACATTCTCTAAGTCTTGCTTCCTTTCTCTCTTTTCTCCCTTCTTCTCTTCGACCTCATGGTGACTAAGATATATTCAAGACCAACCTGGATGCTGTCAACACCATCAAGTCTGCAGAACCATCAAGCCTACAAGATTTCAAAGAAGACGTCACACCAAGGACAAAGTTACGAGGAAGCTTGGAAGACCAACTACATCCTTCATTCTATCTTTTCCCTCTTTCCTAATCTTGTCTTTCACTTTAGATATAAACCCCTTTTTGATCATGTTATTATCTCCTTTGAGTATGTTGGATCCTAGCGGCATAGTGAGATGAAGCGGCCCGGAGACAAACTTTACATGTCCACGTACATGAGACCTGTCCCACAAGCAAAAGTGGCTGGCCGGGTGTCTGTCTCTCTCACTATAGTGAATATCCAATTTACAAAGAGTTGTTAATAATTGTTGATCACCGTGAAGAATAGACTTAGTTATTTCTCTAAGTATTTATGCACGTCATTACTAAGTCCTTAGAGTGCTAATTGAAGATGAATAAAACTACAAGGGAGTTGAAGATTCGGAGACTAAACATGTGAAGACTTGGAGCCGCCTTACAACTTATTCAATTTGATTTATAGCAAAGTATTTTGCCCAACTTATGACCTTAGTCCTTAGGCATTTTTGACCAACATATTTGGCTTACGTTAACTTAGAATATTTTCATGGCATGACCTGCATCTCTAGTACTTGAAAATATTTTGCACATCATGCATGACATATTTTCCATAGAAGTTTTATGAAACTTGTTTGTTCATTATGTATGTGTTTGTATGCGTTGTGTTGTTGTGTTTTATGTTGATTCTTGTATTGTTGTTTGTCTATATTGTTTAGATTGAACGGAGAGCTCCGAGTTACGTTGAAAAGAGTTGTGAGCACCGACAACTTCCAAAGGCAAGTGGCACACCTCATAAAATTCCTAAGTATTTTATCTAAGCATGACTTCGTTAATTTCCTTATGCATGTGTAGGACTTAGTAGTATTGCTATGCAGACTTGTTTAGATTTCCCTACTCCATTGTGTCTAGGTACCTATGTAATGACTTAGTAGGATTATTGATGCTATGCAAAAGATGTTTTATGAAAATATAAATTCTACTAAGTTAAGAAAGAACCTCCTGGGTGGATTGGTTGGATACGGAGGCGAAGTTGAGTGGCTACTCAGGACCATTTCTATGGTGTATACCTGAGTATGTGCACTTGTGGATGGCCACCCAGGGAACAAAGGGATCTGAAGAACTCCAAGTGATGTTAGCTTCCAGTGCAGCCATTGCCAATATGGGCTCTGGCTTGATCAACTAAGTTGTGTGGACTCGCCCCGGCTTGACAAGCAGATGTAGAGGGTGTTAGGTGGAACGGGTCAAGCCAGTAAGGGGAGGGAAAATGCTTCTGAAAGATCTCGTCTCATTCTTCTCCTTTTCCTTATCACTTTCAGAGTGTAGAGGATAGTTTGGGCTGAATGGGTACAATGGTGAACGTGCACAACCTCTGCAGAGTGGAAAATATAAGTACTTAGCCGTGTCCCCGGTACGGACAATTTGAGCTGCTGATCAAGGACGTCAACGGAGGATCCCACCATTCCAATTTCTAAGATAAAACTTGATGGGTGAACAAGGGTAGAATGAGACAGTGGATTTCCTGCCACGGATGTCTCGATTAGAAGAAAAGTGTTTTCAAAAGAGTTAGGAAAAATTGGCTTTATGCAAAATAGCCTTGAACTCCACCAGCCAAATATGCATACAGGTTATTAGAGTTATTCCATTAAGTGTCCACCATAGTGTCACTTGCCAGTTCCATTTTAAATGGTTCTGACCCACGTTGTTGCAATATTTTTCTTATTGCATACTGTTCAGAAGACGAGTGAGGTTTCGTTTAAGGGTTTCGAGTCTGCAACCAACATGTTTTCGCCTGTGGCAACATGATGATGATGGAGACTCACTGTTATTGTATTTCCGCTACTTTACTCTTTCAATGCTAGCTTCATGCTATGCAACTTGTAAAGAATATTTCCTTTGTACTGGATCATCGATGTAATAAAATTGATACTTTGTTGTGATATCACATCGTAAACTGTGTGTGCAAACGAATCGATCCAGGGATTTGCACTATACACAGGGACTTGCCATTTTCTAAGTGCAGGTCCGCTACAGATGGTATCAGAGCACTGTGTTTCCTGTAGGTTCGAAACCCCTAAGTCTGGATAGAAATAGGTTTGGCCATAGGATTGAAAATCTATTTCATTCAGTTTACTGAAAAGAAAACTTTTCAAACATCATTCGTTAACTATCTTAACTATTTCCTTTCTAAGTATCTTCTCTTGTTTTTAGATGACCAGCCTCATTGAATCACTCAAGAAGGGACCAATGATGACCATGACCTTGGAATGTGAGACTGAGTTTCCAAGAGCACTTAAGGATAACATGAAGAGCTTGGGTTTTGAAGGAGAAGCAGTATACAAAGGTTTTCCTTTCATGGATGAAGGCCAAGAGTACTGGTGGGTGCAAGTCCATCTATACAGGAGCAAAGAAGATGACCACAAGACTGGGGGTGACTGCATTTTCACCAACCAAATACTTCACACATCATTCTTTGATTCAGCAAGAAATGCAGCATGGAAAGCTATCGAGTACCTTGCAGAAAGACTTCGTTTTAAACTTCACAACACCCAGAAGCATCTTGAAGAACTCAAGGAAGTAAAGGAGGAACTTGAGGCACTCAAGAAGAAGATAGATTAGACCACCTATTTATTAGAATAACGAGATCCGATGATGTATTGACCTATCAAATTGTGGTATGGCAGTACAATCAAATTTGTCTTTCCTTGACTTTGGTGTGTTTTGTTCGAAAAACGATTAGTTCGGTTTCTCAAAAAGAAGTTTGGAATTTTTTTCACGTATGTGTTTGCTTGTGTTTGAACCATGTTGCTTGATTTTGTTAGAGATTGTTTGCCTTGTTCTTATTTGTTGAATTGTGATTCCTTCATAGTACCTATAACTCAACTCATTTTTACTAAACCAAAACAGATGTCTCATCACAATACCAACACCAACGATATGCACACAACAATGCAACTACTATTAGAGACCCAGAGTCCGTTGTGGAATTTGATGAATCAAAATATGATCAATGACCACCTGTCCAAGATTGATCAAAACAATACCGAGTTTGAGGAGGGTCATATGACCAAACCGAAGGCATGCAAAACTTGTGGAGAGATAGGAGATACGTCCAAAGAATGTCCTGATGAGTGGCCCCATGGTGATACAAGACATGTAGTTAACGTATGCCCCACAACTCAGGTTACTTGCTATTTGTGTGAAGGAATAAATCATGTCCCAATACAGTGTCAATTTTATCCCATGGTGCAACAAGTTATCCAGCAAACCAAGGAGGGAATGCAACATTCTCTCATGAAGACCTTGGAGGAACAAGAACAGAAGGTTAAACGCAAGAGAGATGTTAGCTAGATAAATTACTACCAGTGCAAAGAACGAGGACATTATTCATGGGACTGCATAGAGAAGAATATTGGTAAGGATACTGAACCAAATCATTGTCTAAAGGGGATTGTAGTTCATACGAAGATGAAAGATGAAATAAGAGTAAAGTCACACCCGAAGACATCCAAAGGTTCCTCTAAGTGTTGCTATAAGTGTGACGGTGGTCACTTAGCTCGAAATTGTCACATCAAACGAGACAGGACTTCGTCCATTGAGATAGAATATGGAAAACAAGATTTGGAAGAACTTTTAGCCCTGGAACCACCTAAGAAGAAGAAGAACTTAAGCGACATAATTTGCTACAAATGTAAGGACAAGGGACATTACGCTGATAAATGCCCAGAAAAGAAGGAGAACTGCCTTATCCGCTCGCACAAGAAAATCATCAGTCCCGTGACATGCCACAGATGCGAAGTAACAGGGCACTATGTCAGTGGCTGCCCTGAGTGGAAGAAGGATAAATCTCTCCAAGGACCGAGTGGAAAATGTGAGTTCTATAACTTGCCCTATCAGCACATACCATTTTGATACTAACACTTTTATATTAAATAACCCAGACTCGAGAAGTAATATCCATAAAATATTGTCACTAAAGAGACGCCAATATTGAAAACAAAAAAAAAATAGCTACCACAAAAGTTTCTTTTAAGGGTGGTAGCCCACCCAGATAATTCAAACCCAGTTGCCTCAACCCGGAGATCCCAAACCATCTTTCTTTCTAGCCTCCCCAATCAGAAAAATCATTCCCTGCCAGTTTTCAAGTCTCCATGTCAGAAATTACATTTCTCAAACCTCCCCAGTTATCAGAATCATTCCTAGCACTTGCTTTTGGTTCTCAGTGTGCCCGAATCTCGAGGACGAGATTCCTTTTAAGGGTGGTAGTCTGTAACATCCCAATATTTTGGAATGTTTGAAAATCACTAAAATTTGAAACTTTTGTTTTTATTAAAATGAAATATTGAAATTATAATAAAAACCAATATAATTGGCAAGGTATTTTAAAATTGTCCAAAACACCTTCATCATAAAATGTTTTATTCCAAATAGTTGATTTTGAATATTTACCTTTAAGCTAAATTCATTAAACCCAAAAATCTCCATTTCAAAGTGCTAAAGTTATTAAATTATACCTATTTCAAATAAAATGGTTTACTTTAACTATATCTTCTCGAATTTGAATTTTACTAAAAGCCCATGATATAAATGAGTATAGGTATTTAAACTATTTACCAAACTCTATTTAAATAAAATGTTTTGTACCAAATTATTTTATTGAGTTTTTAATATTGGATAACTCATACAATTTTTCTGGATTTTATTTAAGTCCAAAAAAATAATTTATAAAACCCTATTTTACGAAATGTCATAAAAGTGTCAAATTTGTATTTAACCAATATTTCAAATTTTGATTTTTGAAAAGTGTTTAAAACATGCCCACAACGGGTTTAACACAAAGATATTGTTTTTACAAATTTTTAGAAGTTTATTTGACTTCTTTTGGACACTTAAAACAAAAGATATGAAATAAAGAAGAAAATTCAGAAAAAGGAAAAAGAAAATTGCTGACGTCAGGTCGCCTTCAACGTCTCGCCGGAAATTACTCCCGAAAACGTCCGGCGCAAATCAAGCTCCCAATCCTCGCCCTTGCATGACCCCCGGTCGCCCTAGACCCTCCCCTTTAAAGCCCTCGCTACCCTCTTTCTTTCCCCTCTCGTGCCCGAGTGAAATGCCGCCTCCAGGCCGGCGAAATTGCTCGCCGAAGTTGCCTCGGCCGCCACAGCGTTTCCTTTATTTTCCGGCGAGGTGAGGCACTCCCCGAGGCCGTGACCCCACTACTTCGGCTTCCCACGCCAGTGCGCACCCCCTAGAGCTGTCCTCGCCTCTTCTCCGCGTCCAAATCGAGCGGGGCAAGCGCCTCCCGAAACTCGCCGCCGTCCGAGCGCCTCCGGCCGCACGCCCCGACCACTCCGAGACCCACGCGGGATCGGCGTCACCACCATCGCCTCCGCCACCCTTCTCTGCACGTCGTCGGCATCTTCCCGGGGCCAGAGGAGCACCACAGCGTCGTCGTCGTCAAGCCCGAGCCGCAGCGCCGCCACCTCCCTCATCTTCGGCGAGGAGCGCCGCCACCTTCTGGTCGAGCAAGGTAAACCGTCCGATGTGCTTTCTACGGTCTAGATTAGAGTGAGCCGGCGAAGAGGTACGATTTGCTCTGGATCGTCCGATCTGGATCTAGCGATCCAGATCGACTGCAGCCGAGCCGATGCGAGCCGAGCCGCGGCTCAAGCCTAGCCCAGCCGAGTCTGAGCCCAGCCAACCACAAGCCGCCACGTGGCCAGCCTTTTTCTGTTTTATTCTCCGAATAGATTTAAATGTTTGTTTTGCAGAAAAGCCCCTGCATATTCAAACCCTTATATCTTTTCAACCACAGATTAAAATTTAACAAATTTTATATCACTTCAAATCCCTTGACTTGTAGAATATTTTAGTTCTGTTAGAATTCAAATTTGACTTAGTTTAAATTATTCAAATCTCAAATGGATGATTTGAGTATTTTTGTCATAACTTTAAATCTATAATTCCAAAAATTGCAAATAAAATTGATTTAGAAACCTTAGAATATTTGTAACATCATGCCTCTCTTAGAAAATATTTTTGAGCATTAGTTTTAATGATTTAACAATTATAGGTTTAATTTAAATAGTTTGAGTAATTTTGACATAACTTTTGATAGAAACATTATTTTTGAGTAAATCCAATTGCTATAAATTTGTTTAAATCCCTTCTTTCCATTAGCACTGTTTATAAAATTTTGTTATAAAAATTTAATCACAGAAAACTTTAATCTTGTATTTACCCCTTTTATTATAAATTGCTATAATAGAAATTAATTAAATTGCGTTTATGGATTCATGCATACTTTATAAAAATCACAAAAGTTAATATGTTGTTCCTTGTGATTAAAAAGTGCATTGCAGGCATAGCATATTTTATTGTATAGTTATACTCCTCATAGGAAAACTTCTCCCTTAATTTTTCTCTAAGTATTTTGTTTAGGTTTATTTTCGATAGTGTTTTGAAAACATAGTACTTAGAAACAGTTGGGATTCTCAACATGGAGCTAGAAGGCCAATGAAGGACTTAGCCATGAAAACAAGACTTCAGAAGCATCTCCAAGGAGTAGAAGCACTTAGAAGAAAATCAAGAAGAAGTTCATGAAGACCAACCAACTACATTCTCTAAGTCTTGCTTCCTTTCTCTCTTTTCTCCCTTCTTCTCTTACACCTCATGGTGACTAAGATATATTCAAGACCAACCTGGATGCTGTCAACACCATCAAGTCTGCAGAACCATCAAGCCTACAAGATTTCAAAGAAGACGTCACACCAAGGACAAAGTTACGAGGAAGCCTGGAAGACCAACTACATCCTTCTTTCTATCTTTTCCCTCTTTCCTAATCTTGTCTTTCACTTTAGATATAAACCCCTTTTTGATCATGTTATTATCTCCTTTGAGTATGTTGGATCCTAGCGGCATAGTGAGATGAAGCGGCCCGGAGACAAACTTTACATGTCCACGTACATGAGACCTGTCCCACAAGCAAAAGTGGCTGGCCGGGTGTCTGTCTCTCTCACTATAGTGAATATCCAATTTACAAAGAGTTGTTAATAATTGTTGATCACCGTGAAGAATAGACTTAGTTATTTCTCTAAGTATTTATGCACGTCATTACTAAGTCCTTAGAGTGCTAATTGAAGATGAATAAAACTACAAGGGAGTTGAAGATTCGGAGACTAAACATGTGAAGACTTGGAGCCGCCTTACAACTTATTCAATTTGATTTATAGCAAAGTATTTTGCCCAACTTATGACCTTAGTCCTTAGGCATTTTTTACCAACATATTTGGCTTACGTTAACTTAGAATATTTTCATGGCATGACCTGCATCTCTAGTACTTAAAAATATTTTGCACATCATGCATGACATATTTTCCATAGAAGTTTTATGAAACTTGTTTGTTCATTATGTATGTGTTTGTATGCGTTGTGTTTTATGTTGATTCTTGTATTGTTGTTTGTCTATATTGTTTAGATTGAACGGAGAGCTCCGAGTTACGTTGAAAAGAGTTGTGAGCACCGACAACTTCCAAAGGCAAGTGGCACACCTCATAAAATTCCTAAGTATTTTATCTATGCATGACTTAGTTAATTTCCTTATGCATGTGTAGGACTTAGTAGTATTGCTATGCAGACTTGTTTAGATTTCCCTACTCCATTGTGTCTAGGTACCTATGTAATGACTTAGTAGGATTATTGATGCTATGCAAAAGATGTTTTATGAAAATATAAATTCTACTAAGTTAAGAAAGAACCTCCTGGGTGGATTGGTTGGATACGGAGGCGAAGTTGAGTGGCTACTCAGGACCATTTCTATGGTGTATACCTGAGTATGTGCACTTGTGGATGGCCACCCAGGGAACAAAGGGATCTGAAGAACTCCAAGTGATGTTAGCTTCCAGTGCAGCCATTGCCAATATGGGCTCTGGCTTGATCAACTAAGTTGTGTGGACTCGCCCCGGCTTGACAAGCAGATGTAGAGGGTGTTAGGTGGAACGGGTCAAGCCAGTATGGGGAGGGAAAATGCTTCTGAAAGATCTCGTCTCATTCTTCTCCTTTTCCTTATCACTTTCAGAGTGTAGAGGATAGTTTGGGCTGAATGGGTACAATGGTGAACGTGCACAACCTCTGCAGAGTGTAAAATCTAAGTACTTAGCCGTGTCCCCGGTACGGACAATTTGATCAGCTGATCAAGGACGTCAATGGAGGATCCCACCATTCCAATTTCTAAGATAAAACTTGATGGGTGAACAAGGGTAGAATGAGACAGTGGATTTCATGCCACGGATGTCTCGATTAGAAGAAAAGTGTTTTCAAAAGAGTTAGGAAAAATTGGCTTTTATGCAAAATAGCCTTGAACTCCACCAGCCAAATATGCATACAGGTTATTAGAGTTATTCCATTAAGTGTCCACCATAGTGTCACTTGCCAGTTCCATTTTAAATGGTTCTGACCCACGTTGTTGCAATATTTTTCTTATTGCAGACTGTTCAGAAGACGAGTGAGGTTTCGTTTAAGGGTTTCGAGTCTGCAACCAACATGTTTTCGCCTGTGGCAACATGATGATGATGGAGACTCACTGTTATTGTATTTCCGCTACTTTACTCTTTCAATGCTAGCTTCGTGCTATGCAACTTGTAAAGAATATTTCCTTTGTACTGGATCATCGATGTAATAAAATCGATACTTTGTTGTGATATTACATCGTAAACTGTGTGTGCAAACGAATCAATCCAGGGATTTGCACTATACATTGGGACTTGCCATTTTCTAAGTGCAGGTCCGCTACATCGGTGTTCTGGAAGCTCCCGAGAAAAATAGGGACTTTAGCTTATTAATCGTCCAATTCTGACAATATTTCCTTTACAGTTTTTCTGAAACAAAAAACAGCAGAAAACATGGAACTAGCACGGTGGCATCTTGTTAATAGGTTAGTCCTAGAAAATGCATAAAAACCATATAAAGTGTATATAAAACATGTAGCAACTGGTATAATATAAGCATGGAACATAAGAAATTATAGATACGTTGGAGACGTATCAAGCATCCCCAAGCTTAGTTCTACTCGTCCTGAGTAGGTAAAACGATAACAAGAATAATTTCTGAAGTGACATGCTTTCACACAATCTTGATCATATAATAATGTAATGCATGTAAATTGAGATCAAATGAATAAAAGCTGTAGTTTATATTGATATCAAATGAGTAATGAGTAAACAAGTAGGTAGAACAAAGTAAAACTTTCAATGAATCAATACTAGAGAACAATCAACCGTGCAAAGTAGATACTAAAGATGATTTAAGCTTCAAGAACAACAATATAATCATCTAATGCATACAACACTCATGACAACTTTGTGAAAGGATCAAGTCAAGCAATAACAATATGCACGTAGAAAATCATCTCTCTATTTGTTCACTTAAAAACAAGCAAGCGTTCAGCGTTGGTTCCTGGCACCAGGATGTTGTGGCTAAAAGAATCTTATGGGGGGTTTGGAAGGCCAACGGAAGAAAGTCTCACACAGCTGAAAGTGATAATTAGACAAGAGGAAGTCTTATAATCGAAGCTATGCAAGGAGTTGTGATTGCCACACAACGGATGCACATACAGCTATAAGTGAATAAAAGCTCTCCAATGGAACTAGTGGGTGTGCATCTAACTTGCTTGCTCATGAAGACCTAGAGCACTTTTGAGGAGGCTCATCATTGGAATATACAAGCCAAGTTCTATAATGTAAAGTTCCTCACATAGTTATGCAAGTAAAACATGAAAACTCTCTCATATGAAGTAAATGTGCTAAACATGAGCACAAATGATGACTATGAATACTACAGGTGCTATAACATGACCAATAGTGTGGATAAAGAGTAGTAATGTTGCCCCCTTTTTTATTTTTCATTCTTTCTCTTTTTTCTAATTTTTTTATTTTTCTATTTTTTTTTACTTTTTCTGTTTCTCTTTTCGATGGCCTTCATGGCTCTTTTCACTTTTAGGGGAAAACATTCTAATATGACAACACACTTTTGATACAAATGACTCGTAATGAATAAAACATAATGTATGAATCGGTGCCTCTGCCAGTGTAGCAGGATATGCAATGATCTAGCGTAACATGGGTAAAACCACACATCAGCTGTAAAGAATCATGCAAGGCAATATATAAATGATAAATGACAACAAGTCATGTAATGTAAGATGGAAGTTGCATGGCAATATATCTCGGAACAGCTATGAAAATGCTGTAGTAGGTAGGTATGGTGGATGTTTTGAGGAAGATATTTGGCTTATGTGTAGGAGAACATGATGAAGATCTCCCACGAGTTTTGGATGTACCCGCGAAGTATGCACCAACTCTCAATGTGCGAAAGGGCAATGCAAAGTACCGAAGAGGCTAGCAAATATGGTGGTGGAAGTGCCATGAAAACCGCAGCTTAGAACTCACAAGCAAAAAGATTCCAACTAGAAATATGATCTTACAAGGCATAATGAAAATCACTCCATGAGGGACTGTGGCAAATGAACAAGTCACTGTTGGGACCCCGACCGTAGCGCATAACACAAAGTCATTACGGTTGTTTTTAACATTATAAGTCATATATCATTATGCTATCAACTGGATATTTAAGTGTGGCACAGCTTCAAGTTTTCTAGACCAACCATTAATCATTCCACTTTACTAAACCATCATGTTTACCATTAAGCATATTAATATCTCAAAACAGCATCAATGATTCAAGTGACACAATTTAATGATCTACAAGATTATGTATCATTTCATCATACCATCTACCACATTAAACATTTTCTGTTCTTAACCAAACACCAATCAACTTATCTAAAAATAAACTCTCCATGTATTTAACAATAAGATATGAGAGTATAACATAAGAAAACTAACAGCTCTTACAAGAGATGCATGAAAAACAAGAGCTAATAGTATTAGAGTGACATAGAAGAATACTCAGCAAATATAAGTGAAGAATACGAGTATTCATAAGAAAAAGCGGAGCGTGTCTCTCTCCCACAAAGGAATGCTAGGATCCATTTTATTAAGAGAATGAAAATAACAAAAACAAAAACAAACAGTCGCTTCAAGTAAAGCACATAAGATGTGTCGGAATTAAAATATAGTTTCACTAGAGATGACCTGATAATTTGTTGATGAAGAAGGGGATGCCTTGGGCATCCCCAAGCTTAGACGCTTGAGTCTACTTGAAATATGCTTGGGTGACCAACGGGGGCATCCCCAAGCTTAGGCTCTTTCATCTTCTTGATCACATCTCATCATCCTTCTCTCTTGATCCTTGAAAACATCCTCCACACCAAACTCAAAGTAAACTTCATCAGAGGGTTAGTGCATAATCAAAAATTCTTATATTCTGCATGGACACAATTGCTACAAACGCTACTGGATATTAGATACAGCCACTGATACTTTATGGAACAAAAAGATCCATTCAAAAACAGCAAAAGAGGCATTGCAAAATAAATGGCAGAATCTGTCAAAAACAGAACAGTCCGTAAAGACGAATTTTTTCGAGGCACTTAACTTGCTCAAATCAGAAAACTCAAAACTAATGAAAGTTGCATACATATCTGAGGATCACGCACAAAAAATCCCAGGTCATTTTGATTTTGCTGTGAATTCTTACGAATTAAACGGTGGACAGAAGAAAACTGTTCCTGCGCAGAAATCCAAATTTAGCATCAACTTTCTACTAGAGGCTTAACTTGACACAACAATGCAATAAAATAAAGATACAAAGGAATTGCTACAGAGGTAGACATGTTCCTTGGCTCAACAAAATAAAATAACAGAAATAAAAAGTGGGTTGTCTCCCATAAGCACTTTTCTTTAACGCCTTTCAGCTAGGCACAGAAAGTGATATTCAAGTGTTTCCAAGAGATGAAGCATCAACATCATAATTTTTACGAATGATAGAATCAAAGGGTAGCTTCATTCTTTTTCTAGGGAAGTGTTCCATACCTTTCTTGAGTGGGAATTGGTATCTAATATTTCCTTCTTTCATATCAATAATAACACCCACAGTTCTAAGAAAAGGTCTTCGCAACACAAGTGGACAAGATGGGTGGCATTCAATATCCAAGATAATAAAATCAACGGGGATAAGGTTATTGTTAACCATAATAATAAAATCATTAACTCTCCCCAAAGGTTTCTTCATAGCATTATCAACAAGAAAAACATCCAAATAGCAATGTTCCAAAGGTGGCAAGTCAAACATATCATAGAGCTTTTTGGGCATAATAGAGATACTTGCACCAAGGTCACATAAAGCATTGCAATCAAATTCATCCACTTTTATTTTAATGATGGGCTCCCAATCATCTTCTAACTTTCTAGGGATAGAAGCTTCAAGTTTTAATTTCTCTTCCCTAGCCTTAATGAGATCATTTGTAATATGAGTTGTAAATGCCATGTTCATGGCACTAGCATTAGGACTTGTGACTAACTTTTGCAAGAACTTAATAACATCAGAGATATTACAATTATCAAAATCAAAATCATTATCATCAAAGCAAACCGAACCATTATCTCCTATGTTCTTAAAAATTTCAGCACTTTTATCAAGAACAGTTTCAGCAGTTTTAGCCTTCTTTTTTTTTGAAGAAGTAGAGGAAACATTGCCAACACCAATTATGTTACCATTAGTAGTAGGAGGTTTACTATCATGTGAGGTAACTTTATTTTCAGTAGTAGTAATAGTATAAACTCTAGCTATTTTATCCTTTTTAGCTAGTTCTTCTCTTTCCCATCTAGCACGTAATTCAGCCATCATCCTAACATTATCATCAATTCTTACTTGGATGGCATTAATTTTAGCAAAGGTATTATTTTCTTTAAAATCATTAGGCATAACTTTTAATTTCAAGAGATCAACATCAAGCACAAGACAATCAACCTTAGAAGCAAGAGTATCAATTTTACCAAGTTTTTCCTCAACAGTTTTATTAAAAACAGTTTCTGTAGTGATAAAATCCTTAAGCATGGTTTCAAGTTCAGAGGAGATATTCCTATTATTGCTATAAGAATTACCATAACTATTACCATTATTAGGAGGATAGGGATTGTAGTTGTTGTTACCATAATTGTTCTTATAGGCATTGTTGTTAAAATTATTATTTTTTAATGAAGTTCACATCAACATGCTCTTCTTGTGCAACTAAAGAAGCTAAGGGAACATTATTCGGATCAATATTAGATTTACCAATCACAAGCATAGCCATAATAACATCAATCTTTTTACTCAAAGAAGAGGTTTCTTCAACAGAATTTACCTTCTTACCTTGAGGAGCTCTTTCAGTATGCCACTCAGAATAATTAACCATCATATCATCTAGAAGTTTTGTTGCAGCCCCCAAAGCAAGTTTCTTGAAGAAAAGTTCAGTCCTGCATAAAAGGTTTGGATGATCATCCAAGCAGTCAATCCATGGGTAGGGCAATTTTTAACCAAATATTTCATTCTTACCCAAGCTTGAGCAACATGTTCATTATCATATTGTTTAAAGTTCATAATGCTACTTCTTAAGGAAATGATCTTAGCAGGAGGATAGTATTTTCCAATAAAAGCATCTTTGCATTTAATCCATGAATCAATACTATTCCTATGCAATGAAAGCAACCATTCTTTAGCTTTTCCTCTCAAAGAGAAAGGAAATAATTTCAGTTTTATAATATCACCATCTATATCCTTATACTTTTGCATTTCACAAAGTTCAACAAAATTATTAAGATGGGCAGCAGCATCATCAGTACTAACACCAGAAAATTGCTCTCTCATAACAAGGTTTAACAAGGCAGGTTTGATTTCAAAGAATTCTGCTTTAGAAGCAGGTGGAGCAATAGGAGTGCATATGAAATCATTATTATTTGTGCTACTCAAATCACACAACTTAGTATTCTCAGCAGTACTCATTTTAGCAAAATAAAAACAAAACCGAAATAAATAATACAAAAACCGAAATAACAATATTAATGCAAGTAACTAATTTTTTTGGATTTTTGATATTAAGCAAACAAGACAATAATAAAAATAAACTAAGCAAGACAATAACAAAATAAAAAGATTGAGAGTGAGAGACTCCCCTCGCAGAAGAGCTTCAACTCCCCGCCAACGGCGCCAGAAAAGTGCTTGATGCACCGGTGTGGTGTTGTTGGGAAACCCCAAGAAGAAGTTATGAAGTAGTGCAGCAGCAAATTTCACTCAGTTGTGAAACCAAGGTTATCGAACAAGTAGGAGTTGAATGTTCTTCTGAAGGTGTCAACGGCGCCAGAAAAGAGCTGTTGCAGGGATGATCCTGACGGTTGACTTGGAACCTACACACAACACAATCAAGATACTTTGCCCCAACATAACAATGAGGTTGTCAATCTCACTGGCTTGCTGTAACAAAGGATTAAACGTATGGTGGAAAATGATGTTTGTTTGTAGAGAATGAAAGTAACAGGTTTGCAGAGAATGAATAGCATACATACAAAGATCATTTCAAAAAACAGCACACATCCAAAAGAGTCTACAAAGATAACAAATGTACTAGATAGTGTGGACAACTGTACAAAAGAAAACTTGCCTGTATCACTCAATTCAATATAAGGACCAAGAAACCCTTCATAATCAAAGTACTTCCGTTTAGGCTTGACAACACTCACAACAGTATTGGTTGCACCTGAATAGCATACATACAAAGATCATTTCAAAAAATAGCACACATCCAAAAGAGTATTCAAAGATAACAAATGCAGTAGATAGTGTGGACAACTGTACAAAAGAAAACTTGCCTGCATCACTCAATTCAACATCAGGACCAAGAAACCCTTCAGAATCAAAGTACTAAAGAACACTGACATCAGCATGTGCAGTAGGACTGTAGTCCCTACGCACAATACTTCCTTCATTTGTTGACTTAGAGTCTTGATCACTCTGCACAGTTTCCTCCACAAAACTACGCAGGTCCTCATCCTCCTTCCCAATTACTTTGTTATCACGGGGAATATAGTCAGAGCTCTTGCCTTGTTTTAGGACAGATGACTCGGCACTTGAAAGTGTGTTGCCACCTCGACCACCATATGTCTTCCTAATCCTTGCCACTAAGGAGGGAATAAAGGGGATCGCATGCAGAAAATAAATTTTTTCCTAACAGCGATAACCTTAAACTAGCCAGGATCTATACTATGCAGATATAGTAATACGGAGGAGATCGGTATACATACCCTTGTAGACCGAAAAATGGGGATTACGCTCCCGCACAAGCGTTGTCGATGAAGCCGACGAAGACCTCGAGGTCGTGTAGAGGAAGCAGACCTCCAGCACCACTAGCGTGGCACCTCGCAGGGCGTTACACACGTACGGTGAAGCCGACGAACTCCGGGCTCCGATCCAGGGACGAAGCAGCGGAAGACTGGGACCGGAAGACCAGCAGCACGGCGGCGTGCGTATGGTGGAGAAAATTTATCCTCGGCGCAACTCCAAACTAGGGAGTCACGGGATCCAAGGAGAGAGAGAGAGAGAATTGGTGTGTGTTTCAAAGGCCAGGGGTACCCCTCTATATAAAGGGACCAGGGGGCTGCCCAACTTGCCAGGCTGGCGGTGTGGGACTATTCCCACACCCCAGCCGGCCAGCCTTGGTGCGCCGGCCATGGTGGGCCCCATGTGGCCCACCAATGGCCGGCCGAACCAGCCCTTCCCTTGGTAGGGACTCCTCCCCCCCCCCCCCCCCCCCCTCATGGGCCCTTTTGCCCAAAAAGGCCCATTTAAGGATTTTTGCCTTTAAAAATTCAGAAAAAATTAAATAAAATATATTTAACGATTAATTACACTAATTAATATTAAATACATATTACATAATTTATTCCGGCTCCGAAAACTATTTCGTCGCTGCCCGATCTCCATCGGAACTTTCCCGGGACGTTCCCGGTGCACTCTCTTTTAATTTCTCTTCCGGTAAACCTATCGACTCCCCTTAAGTGTGTGTCGAGGAGTGACTCCCACGTAACAGGGGTAGTCTCACCCTGAAGAGAGGTTCGAAGGGGGGACTGAACACGGAGGTCTAACAACCCTCGAGAGGCACGACGACGGTGCTCGCCGGGCCTGGAGAAGAACTGTCACACCAGAGATAGACACCAGCCCGTACCCAGGTTCACGGCCCTCAGGAGGAGGTAAAACCGCTACTCCTGCTTGTCTGTATTGCACTGTGAAGGTTACAGGAGAATGAGCTTGCCGAAGCGTCTCTTGAGGCAGGTTGGTGCCTGGAGAGGGACACAATGGTCGTCTTCCTCCTCCAGCAATTGGCTATCCTATGTGCTTGGCTAGGACTCCCTGAGGCTAGGAAACATCCAGCTTGTTGGAGGACAACCGTGGGTGCTATTGCGCGATTAGGCGATCAGGCGATCGATCCCCTTCTACGGTGGAGCTCCTGCTCCTTTTATAGGCGCCCCGGGCTCCGTCCTCGTGCTGGTGGGTCCCCACACGCCAGTCGCATGGAGGAGCGGGAGTCCACCGCGGCTCGTCCGTCCATGGACGCGGTCCATCCGTGCTAAAGTAGCGCGCCGTGGCCGACAGGTTGCAGGCGGTGCAGAGCGGCTTGCAGGCGCAGCAGAGGTCGTGGTGGAGCCCACGATGACGATCTTCTTGGAGCGTTGCGCTGTCCAGCCGCTTTATCACCAAAGAGGAAAGCCCTGGCTGCCCTGGCGCAGGCGGCGCGGCTTTGTTGACTCCTTTATCCCCAGAACGGCAACTGGGGCGCTCGCGTCACCCTGCGGCTGCTGCAGGGGCCATGTGCGCCCTGCAGCGCTTGCTTAGCCGCGAAGTGTCTCCACAGGGCCGCGGTCGCCTGTGGAGGGGTTTCTTGCTGACTTCTCTCCAGGCGGGCCGTGCCTGGGGAGTCTCTTGAAGCGCAGGGTCCTCTTCAGGCCCTGGCGTCCTCTTCAGGCCCTCGAGCGGAGATGTCTCTCGAGGGTCTCTCCAAGCGGTATCTTGGTCCTTAGTCATTCTGTCGAAGATCTGCGCGGGCGAGGCCTGTAGGGAGTGGGCCGTCCATACCCCGGTCCTTACTGGGCCGACAGTAGCCCCCGGCCCACGATGGGCACGACGAGGCCCGTTGGGTTTAGGCGAAGTGTCGTGGGGCCAATCCTGTAGGCCGCGCCGAGCCACGCGTCACTCCGGCGAGCAACAGTTGCGCACGATGTGGGACGTGCGTCGTGGGGGGTCCCACCACGCCCCGGTAACTGCTCCTTGACGAGACATAAAGTCTCCGCACCGGAGCAGGGAGCCGTTACTACTCCCACTTCTTCTCGCAGACGCCATCCGCACCGAGCTCTCCGCTCCTGCTCTCCGGCGCCCTCTTCTCCAGTTTCTCCAGCTTCTCCTCACGCCGCACCTTCCTTTCTTCCGACGATGAGTCCGGCGAAGAACAAGGGCAAGGCGGCCGCGGGGTCTTCTTCGCAAGCGGCGCCCGCCGAGGTCGCGCACGGCGCGGCATTGCTAGGCGTGCGCGTAAACGACAAGGCCCTCGACAAGGTCCGCTTTCTGGTGGCGGACCGGACCAACGAGCACGGCGCCACCGCGCTCAAGCCCGCGGCGCACGGGAAACGCCCGCGAGGGTTTTCCCCCGTCTTCCAGCACTACGTCGCGGCGGGACTGGTACCGCCCTTCTCTCCGTTCCTGGAGGCGGTGCTGGCCTTCTATCAAATCCAGCTGCTGCACCTCCACCCCAACTCCGTGCTCATCCTCGCCATCTTCGCCTACCTCTGCGAGGCGTATCTTGGCTTGAAGCCCACGGTGGATCTCTTCCGGTGCTTCTACGCGCTCCGGAGCACGGCGAAGAACGAGCGCTCTGGATGCGTCTCGTTCCGCATTGTGGACGGCATGGGGAGCGTCTACATCCCCATGTCGTGGAGCGAGGGCAAGGCCATCACCTCGGTGACGAAGGTGGACGACTTCCGCCAGCGGTGGTTCTTCGTTGGGGTGGAGCAGCCCTGCGCCTTCCTCGAGGTCCCCGACGCGCCGCCCGTGAAGAATTCGAACTGGGGCAAGGCTTCCTTCTGCGGCGCGCAGAACGTGATGCTGACGGGCCGCCTGAGCTACCTTCGGGAGGAAGGCCTCACGGGGCAGATCATCGTCGCGGACTTCGTGACGCGCCGCATTGCTCCTCTCCAGGCGCACTCGGTGCCAATGTGGATGTACTCCGGCCCCCAAGACAAGATGCGGCTCCACCGCGAGGACAACGACATGGACGCGGTCGACAACGTCCTGTCTGCGCTCTTCATCAACCCAGCGGTGCCCGCCATGGACGAACTCCCGATCACGCTCCGGCCTCTGCACCAGTGCAACATGACCGAGCGCCTGGCCATTCTGGCGGGGATGCCTCCGTACACCCCGTCAGGCCCCGCGGGGAAGATGGTGCCTGTGCCGGTGGTGCATGAAGCGGAGGGAGCAGAGACGCCCTCAGCCTCAGGAGCTGGGCAAGGCGAGGAGGAGGCCGCGGCGGGGGAGGAGTCCTCTTCGAGGGCCGGGCCCCTTATTGGCGAGATCTGCGACATCTCGTCAGGCGATGATGAAGATGCCTTCGTGGTGGCGTGCGGAGGAGGAGGAGGCCGAGGAGGAGGCCTCTGACGAGGAGGCCTCGCCAGGGCGTCGCGAGCCCCGCTCCAAGGCGGCGGTGGATCGGCCCGGGGTGAGGCCGTCAGACGTCCCCTCCAAGAGGAAAGCCGAGGCGCCTCCGGAGGGGTCAGGCGCCAAGGCCAAGCCTTCCTGGCGCTCGCCAGGCTTGGCGTGGGTCGATACCGGTGCCAAGGAGTCCGGGTAAGTGCTTTTAACAGCGGATTGCTTGATTACTGTACTCTTCTTTTCATGATTCTTATACTCGCCCCCTGATTCTTGCCAGCGACCTTGTGCCTGCGAAGCGCCGCAGGCTTCGCAAGGCAGCGGAGGTGAAGGGAACCGCGGCAGAGGCCGTGGCTGAAGAGGCCGCGAGGCCTGTGGAGACGGCCCCCGCAGGCTCAACCGAAGAGGCGCCTCAAGCGGAGGTAGCTCAGCCTCTAGCGGGGGTGGCAGCGCCTCAGGCGGAAGCCGCTGCACCGCCCCCCGAGCCGTTGGTGATGGAAGCGCAGGAGGAGCGGGCGGCTAGCCCTCCTCGAGCTCCTACCCCGCCTCGCGCGGCTACGCCGCCGCGTGAGCCGACTCCGGCACGCGAGGCTACGCCGCCGCGCTCAGCTACGCCTCTCGCGCAGCCAGAGGCTGTGACAGACCAGGGCCCGCCAAGCGCGGGCGCCTCTGCAGGGAGAGCTCCTTCGCCTCCGCCACGCCCCGCAGCGGGGGACGAGGCGCAAGAGGCGACGCGACAGGGCGACGCGACAGGGCGACGAGAGCGGCGAGACCAGCCTGGGCGCGGCAAAGGACGGGGAGCAACCTAGCCCCCAGGCACGCCCAGAGGCCTCGTTCTCCAGGCTTGACGCCGGGGCCGGGCCTTCCACGCAACGCGGCCTGGTTCTGAGCGGCTGGGACTGGTACAAGGGGCACCGCGAGGTGGCCTTCCGCCTGGTGAGGGAGTCTCTGGAGGGTTTGGAGGCGCAGCTCGCCCTCGAGGATGCCCAGCTCGCCCAGCAACGCGGCGAGCTTGCGGAGGCCTGGAGGCGCTTCCAGGCCGCTGTTGAGGCCCGCCGCCAGGAGGATCTGGCCCTCCAGGCTGCACGCGAGGAGGCCATCCGCTTCGCCAAGGAGGTCCGGGAGGGGGCCGTCCGCGACGCAGACGAGCTTCTTGCCCCCCTTCAGGACGCGCGCGACCCGGCCGCCGATCTCCTCGCGGAGGTGAAGGCCGAGCGCAAGGCTATGGAGGGCTCGCTGGCGCAGAAACGCCGCGAGGTGTCCCAGCTGGAGTCCCGGCTCCTCTCCGCCCACCGGGCCGCGCAGGAGACTCTGGAGGAGGATCGCAAGAGCCTGGCCGAGCGCGAGCGGCAGCTGGCCTCCAGGGAGAGGGAGGTGGAGCAGCGGGACGAGCAACGGCTCCAGGCGGAGGGCGAGCTGGCCACCAAGCGCGAAGAGCTCGAGGCGCGCGAGGGAGACCTGGCTCAGGCGCTCCAGAGGCATGACGAGAACGTCACCGCCCAGAAGCAAACCCTGGAGCGCTTCCAGCAGCGGTTTGCCGAGAAGAAGATGGAGGCGGAGGCGGCCCTCGCGGAGCGCGAGAAGGAGTTCAGGCGGACCACCTCCAAGGAGTACCGCGACAAGGCCAAGAAGCAGGAGGACCGCTTCAAGGCCAAGCACACCGCTGATGCCAAGCGGATCGCGGAGCTTGAGAAAGCCAAATCCAAGCTCGAGGTCCGCCTCCAGCGCGCCAAGGATGCCTATCGCCAGGCTGAGGAGGGTCGCAGGGCGGCTGTCCTGGAGCTGGACGCCCTCGTCAAGGACGTGGAGGGGCAGGCGGGCTCGGCGGCCAAGCAGGTGACGGAAGCCGTGGACACCGCGCAGGCGGCTCGCGTGCTCACGAAGCAGCGGGAGCGCATGTTCCAGGCGCTGGTGGCCAGAGGCAATGAGCTTGCAGCTCAGCTTGGCGCGGAGGCTCCGCTCACCGAGGCTCGCGGTCGCGGCGATGCTGCCATGTACCTGGTCTACTTCGACCAGCTCTTCACGGCCCTCAAGAGCCCCGTCGCCGACCTCCGCGAGGTGATTGAGGTCGAGAGCCGCCAGCTTCTGGAGGTGGTCGTCGACCGCATCTTCACCAACCTCCGGCTCCTCATGCCCGGCTTCGACCTCTCCACGGTGACCGAGGCGCGGCCGGCCGGGGAGGCCTTGCGGGTCTCCAACTCCCTTCGCGAGCAAGTCGAGGCCTTCTGCAACCGCTTCAAGCGTGCGGAGGTGGCTGCGGAGGACAGCGAGGAGGAGGCTGCCCCTGCCGAGGAGGAAGACGCTAAGGAGGAGGAGCGTGCTGGCGCGGACTCCGCTTGAGCCTTGATTATCGCGCCTTTGAGCGCCTGTATCTGAGATAGTTTTTGTATTCAGACACTGCATATTTTGGGCATGTAATATACTCTTTAAGCTTATTTGTGTTAACTTGTTTGCCCCTCGAGAGGCCTTTTCTGCCTTGTTTTCATGTCTATGTTTTCTCTGCGTCGTTAGGACCCATCTCTTCGCGCTATGACTCCGCCACTACGGTATGCTTGAGCAATGACTCAGCAAGGCCGGGGGGAGTTTAAGGCTTGGAGAGGTAAGAGCCCTGAGTCGCGATGCTCAAGCGCCCCCCTTAGACGTGCGAGTAGCCCATGAAGCACAAGGGAGAACGAAATCGCTCGAGGGACAAACGTGCGCTTGGGGAGAAAAGGCTCTCGAGTCACAGGTGTAGGACTTAGCTTCTCGAGGCTTTTGCCCTGCAGAGGTTTTTTAGCCTGGCGAGGAGGTCTTCTTCAAGGGTTTTGACCTGCCGCCTCCTCAGGCTTGTAGAGACGCTTGTTCTCTGTAGATGTTAGAGGGGCAAACCCAAACGCTTGTGCACGGTACAAGGGACTAATGCGCGCTTATAGGTCCCCTCAGGCATTCCTTGCGAGGAGAGAGAGTACCAAGGTCCTTTGTAGAGATGGCGTGTTTGTGAGGGCCTGCCCTCCAGCCAGAGCTCGGATCCTTGGGTTTTGCAGTGCTGCTGGTGTGTCATTTGAGGCACTGGCACCGTACTCAGCCCCCGCTCGCGAGGTGCGCATGTGGAGAGATATAAGTGCCCATTTTCAACAAAGAAAATAAAGCTGGAATAAAACTCACCACCAAAATATTACATAGCGGCGCCGTAGCGCATAGTTCACTTGGGAACGAAATTGTCTCATTATGCTTGGGGTTGCCAAGTTAATGTATTTGACCATGTCGAGGCATGGGGACCACCCATTAGTGGCAGAGACTCTCAACGGCCTGAGGTGGCTCGTTACACGGAGAGCTCGGAGGGCTGACCCTCGAGAGAAGCCTTTGGGGCTTGGAGGTTTAAGCCGTGAGCTTTTAACCTCTAGAGACAAAAAATGCTTGGAGGTGGAGCCGTAAGCTGCCTCTTCAGCCTGATGTCTTGACGTGATAATGATCACGGGTAGAACTTGCGCAGGTGCGCGATGTTCCATGGGTTCTTGACGGGGATGCCGTCTTCGGTCTCGAGGCGTACTGCGCCAGGCCTGGCGACGTGGGAGACCCTGTAGGGGCCTTCCCACATCGGCGAGAGCTTGTGGAGGCCTTCCCTGGAGAGGATTCGCCTGAGGACGAGGTCGCCCGCCTCAAGGGTGCGTGAGAGCACATGGCGGCTGTGGTAGCGTCGCAGGTCTTGCTGGTATCCCGCCGCCCTGAGGGCGGCCTGACGGCGCAGTCCCTCGAGGAACAGCAGGTCGTCGTTGTGGAGGCCCTCCTGGGTGTCCTCATTGAAGGCAAGGACCAGCGGTGATCCATGCTTGATTTCCGCAGGAAGGACTGCCTCAGCTCCGTAGACCAGGGCGAACGGCGTTTCGCCTGTAGGCCTTGAGGAAGTTGTGCGCATGGACCAGAGCACCGAAGGGAGCTCGTCGATCCAGCCCTTGCCGTGGCCCTTGAGGATGTTGAAGCTCCTGGTCTTGAGGCCCTTGAGGACCTCTGCGTTTGCTCGCTCGGCTTGACCGTTGCTACGTGATTGAGCCACCGAGGCGAAGCAGACCTTGACGCCAAGCTTATCGCAGTAGGCTCGGAAGATGCCGCTGGTGAATTGCGAGCCATTGTCAGTGATGATGCGGTTGGGCACGCCGAAGCGGCAGACCAGGCTCCTGATGAATTTCACCGCGGCCCCCGCTGGTATGGTGCGCACTGGCTCAACTTCGGTCCATTTGGTGAACTTGTCGATGGCCACGAATATAAAACGATAGCCCCCCTGCGACCTTGGGAAGGGGCCCAAGATGTCCAGCCCCCAGACCGCAAACGGCCAGGAGAGCGGGATGGTTTGAAGCCCCAGCGCCGGCTGATGAATTTGCTTGGCGTGGAATTGGCAGGCGTCGCAGGTTTGCACAATGGCGACCGCATCTTGAAGCACTTGAGGCCAGTAGAAACCGCTCCTGAAGACCTTGCCTGCGAGGGTGCGCGCACATGAGTGGTGGCCACACTCCCCGCTGTGGATGTCCTTGATCAGCTCTCGACCTTCCTCAGGAGGGACGCACTTGAGCGCGATACCATTTGGGCGCTTGCGGTAGAGGTTTCCCTCGAGGATGCAGTAGGATTTCGCCTGTCGAGCGATTCGCTCTGCGTCAGCATCTTCTTCAGGGAGGATTCCTTTCACCAAGTAGTCCTTGAGCTCATCAATCCAGCCTGAGGCTGTGGGAACCCCGGACTAGCTGTCCGAAATACCCGATTATGCTTGACACAACGATCCCGTGATCAGTCTGTCGTTGCACATAATCCGAACTGAATACCGAAGTTTACATCCATTACAATACCGCATTAAAGTCTTACATAAACGGTCATTTAGACCAAGTCTTACATAGGTGCCTTCAAGGGCCAAACCAAAATAATCAGCGGAAACTAAGGCGTAGTAGACATCATATCCTAACAATGACCCGACAGGCAGTCGACTTATGAAGATCCCTAGTTTGCATAGAAGTCGCCATACTCCTCCTTGGCGTAGTGCTCCTCCATGTCTGGCTACGACAATAGCCAGGGACGAAACCATTATGAGTACATTTGATCGTACTCGCAAACTACTCCAACATGAGTATGCACTAGTCTCATTTTAATTTCATACTTTTATTTCTTTAAAACATCTCTATATCTTTGTTGAAGAAGGTAAGAAGAATTTTATAACTACTCTTAATATAGTTGTCCCATTTTTATTAGTTTCTCCAAAACTCCTCCTTTTTCTGACCGTAACCCGCCATGGTTCATGGTCTCCAACCACCTCATACCGATCCGTTGGTATAGGTGTATGGAACATTCTCCACTTCCTTTTCTTTTTAAAACTCAATTCTTTTCAAAACTTGCACATGGTCAAAGTAGGGTCTCTCAACTGTCCATATCCGAGGACTCGGCTATTCGAATAGTTTTACACTCTGCAGAGGTAGCACGATTTTCCCACATCCATCCGGTAACTCATCGTGTCAGCCACGTCCCGCCATACAAGGTGTATGCGAAGTTGAGACACCGATCCTAGTCTGTCCTTTGCTCATGCTAGTATAGGACCCTGCCCATATGATACTTTCCATCAACACTTAACCCAGCCCGTCGGGATCTAAGTGTGAGGACTCATAGTTTTGTCTGGCGGTGTATAGGGGACATCCTTCTATCCTCCTCCTTATCTTTCCATAGAGTTTGAGCGAGGACCCAGGTCAAGGGTAGTTCATCAAACCATCCCCTCATGCATAACGGAGTCATCTCCGTGGATGAGGTATCCCATACTAATATGAGCAAACTATATGACCAAGCCCTTTCCCATATGTGGGTAAATGTGCTCGCACAGGGTATTGGCTGATTGACGTAAGTACAAAGACACAATGTGCGTTTTATCAAAACCACCATTCTCCTTTTCTCCGCTCCAACACCGACATATCGGTGCTTCATAGCCACACAGGTTTTCAAAGGGGTTTTGAATAAAACAATCTTTATTTTTTTCCATCCTATAATTTATCCTATATTTCTACATAAGGTGGCAAAATAATTTCCATATACTTTTGAAAAGGGCTTTTTAGAAAATATTTGTTTAAAAGTAAATCTTGTTCTAAGAATGAATGCATGTATTAGGGTGCAAGCTCAGAGAGTAGCTTGCCTTGCTCGGCAAAGTGTTCTTGGTCTTGGTCTTCGGGTTCCACGAACTCCTCTTCCTCGATAAACCCGACAACGTTTTCGTCTAATTCATAATCAAACAAATACAAACAATTACTAACCTACTCAATCAACATCACATCAATACAATCTTAAGTGCTCTAAATAGCCACTTCATACATCAAGTAACACAATTTGGTTTTAATTTAATTGAGTTAACCATTATTTAATTATGTCTTAATTTTGGCAGAAACTAGTTGAACATGTTTAATTACATATCTCTAGTTCTGTTGGTCACAAAAATACAAACTAAATTTCTACAGAAAGCTATTGATGCGTAGAAGACAACACAATTGGATTTGGGTCAATTGGAGTTACCAAACTCCCTACACAATGGTTTGAATCCAGAAGCTTAATAATCAAGTTTTAGCTACTAATTAAGTTCTGTTGATCTAAAAATTAAATCCTCTTGGGGATTACTAACCATGACTAAATGTCATCCAATAGAATTAGTCTTAACTCATTTGTCCTAACAGAGCATCAGAAACAAACAAGTTTAGATTTTAAACCTTATTTGGCATTTTTAATACTATCTTTTTATTATTTATCCAAATGAGGTGAAACCACTTGGGTTGGATAGACACTTTCATAAGCTTTCCAGAACATTTTGATTTGGTTTATTTGGAGTTATAAATCTCAAGATATGGAATTTCAAAGTTTGAATCCAGTACTGATTTCTAATTAAATCTAAAATTCGAATTTAAACTCTGAGTGGATAATGTTGAGAATCCTGACGGGTGGGGTCCACTCGTCAGTGACTCAACAGAAAATGATTCGCGCGCTGGAAATGTTTAAAAGTCTGACGTGTGGGGCCCACACGTCAGCCTCTCTTTTTCTAAACGAATCGGTATGGTACCGTTGGATCAAGATCCAACGGCCCACGTTCGTCCACGTCAGTGGCGAACGGCGGCGACCTAAACCGAGCGGCGCGACGGCGCCGGCGACGGCACGGTGGACGGGCGGCTCACCTAGGGGCTCGGAAGGCTGCGGCGAGGGTGCAGGAGGGGTGCGGCGGTTCGGGGAAGCTTCTGGACGGAGTTGTACGGGCTGGGGAGGCTCCTGGCGTCGACGGCGTGAAGCTCCTCTTCCGCGGACCGGCACGAGCTCCGGCGAGCAATCTGGCGGCGTTCCTGGACAGAAACAGAGGGGAGAAGAGAGCGGGTGAGCGAGGGGTTCATGGGGAAGGGGATGCGGCCAGAGAGGAGAGAAGGGGAAGGGCAGCACGGCCTGGCCGTGGTCGTCGTCTACCTCGGCACGGCGAGCTCGAGGAGAACCACGGGCGGCCGGGGCTTCGCGGCTACGGCTCCGCCCTCCTGGCGGTGCACGAGAGGCGGTGGTGTGAGGGGGAGAGGCAGTGGGGAGGTGTGGAGGGAACGGGAGGCTCGGGCGGGGATTTATACCCGAGCTCCGGTCCATGGTGGACACGGCGCTGGGGTGGTCCAGAGGACGGCCGGGCTCGCCATAGGGGCGGTGGAGGTGCGGCTACGGTGTTGGGAGGGAGAGGGGCACGGTTGGCGACGTGTAGGTGAGCGGTGCGTGCTCGAGTGGGGGACGGCCGTGGCGAGCGCCTGGGCGGTGCTCGACGTGCACGGCGCGCCGTCGGGTCTGCGGGGGCGGGCCGCTGCCGGGCGATTTGCAACGCTGAGAGGGAGCAGCGGGGTGAGAAAGAGAAGGGGGGGGGGGGCCTGGCGTTGGGACGTCGTGGAGCGGCGAGGTCGGCCGCGTTGTCCGCGGGTCGGCGAGGCGAGCGGCGGGCACGGGCGCGTGCAAGGGGGGGGGAGCGGGGTGCTGCGGTGCCGGTGTCTGTGTCCAAGGGAGCAGGAGAGCGAGGGAGAGAGGGGGGGGGGGGGGCACGGCGCGGGGTCACCACGGTGTCGACACATCCTCCCTCCACCGCGCCGACCACGGCGACGTGCGCACTGCGGGCTGTCCCCCGGCGGCGCCCACCAGGTGTTCGGCGAAATGCCTGAACCAAAATATTTTTCTAATTTTTGATTTTTTATTTTTATAATTTGTTTCACACATGTTTGCAAAGATTTGTTGTGCACTTTAATTATTTATTTGGCAAGTGCAAAATAGCACACTTGGTGATTTGAATTGGATAAAGAAAGAATTAGAATTTGAATTTAGGTTTTTGAATTTAATATTTGGAGAGGGAAAAATGGTGGGAATAAAATGGGAGTGTTCATATTGCCACTCCACTGAATTTGGTTTGGAAAGAAAATATTTTCCCATTTTAAGAAATAGGGTGACATTTGTCACATTGTTTTTATTGTTTTATGTTTTGTTGTGTTTATTTTCTTTTCTTCAAGTTTTTAATTAGAGCTAACAAACAACACATTCACAAGAAATACTTATCACAAGCAATCAATAAGACATCCACACATATTAATTTATAAAAAGTTTTTGTTGGCCCACATTTTTGATATAATAATTCATAATATTAATTTGGGATGTTACAGATCCTTCCCCCCTTAAAATAAATCTCGTCCCGAGATTTGCTAGGTTTGGGTACTAAAGAGGTTTGGGAATTCACTCCTAAGATAGTCTTCGCGTTCCCAAGTTGCTTCATCTTCCGAATGGTTAGTCCACTGGACTTTGTAGAACTTGATCGCGCGCCTTCGGGTAAGACGAACATCTTCGTCGAGAATCTTGATGGGTCTTTCACGATAAGTCAGATCTTGATTCAGGTCGATGGAAAGGTGGTCGATGTTTTTGAAAACATCAGGCTGGTCAGGAACTTCAAGACACTTCCGGAGCAAGGAAATGTGGAAGACATCGTGGTAATCTGCTAACCCTTGAGGCAACTCCAGTTGATAAGACACTTCTCCTCGACGGGCAATGATCTTAAAGGGTCCAATATACCTTGGCGGTAATTTTCCTTTGACATGGAAACGCTGCATTCCTTTAAGGGGTGTCACTCGGAGATAGACATAATCTCCGATACTGAAGGTGACATCACGACGCTTGGGATCAGCGTAACTCTTCTGACGGGATTGGGCAGTTTTAAGTCGCTCACGGATAAGTTGGACTTGCTCTTCAGCCTCACGGAGGGTATCTGGTCCAAACAATTTGCCTTCTCCGGTGTCGGACCAATTCAGGGGCGTACCACACTTCCTGCCGTAAAGGGCTTCAAAAGGGGCCATTTGCAGACTAGACTGGTAACTATTGTTGTAGGAGAACTCTGCAAATGGAAGACAATCTTCCCACTTGGACCCATAGGATAGAACACAAGCGCGAAGCATGTCCTCTAATATCTGGTTCACTCTCTCAGTTTGGCCTCCGGTCTGGGGATGATAAGCTGTGCTAAATGCTAACTTGGTTCCGAGGGCTTCGTGTAGGGCTTTCCAGAACCTTGAGGTGAATTGTGTGCCTCTATCCGATACAATCCTCTTAGGCACACCATGCAGGCTTACTATTCTGGAAATATACAGGTCTCCTAACTGATTTCCCCGATAGGTGGTATTGACGGGAATAAAATGGGCAACCTTGGTTAGTCTATCAACGATGACCCAAATTGAGTCATGGCCTCGGTTAGATCTTGGAAGTCCGGTGATAAAGTCCATTCCAATCTCATCCCACTTCCACTCGGGAATTCTCAAGGGTTGAAGCAATCCAGCGGGTCGCTGATGTTCAGCCTTGACTCGCTGACAGATATCACACTTGGCTACAAAAACACCAATCTCTCTCTTCATTCCGTGCCACCAAAATCTTTCACGAAGGTCTTGGTACATTTTGGTTCCGCCGGGGTGGATTGAATAGGGGGTCTCGTGGGCTTCCTTTAGGATCAACTCCTTAAGTTCCGTGGTATTGGGGACACAGATACGACCATTGAATCTCAACACTCCTTCAGCATCTTCGGTAAAACCGGGCGCTTTACCGAGAGAAATCTTCTTTTTAATTCCTTCTATGCTCTCATG
The DNA here is from genome assembly GCA_026929855.1 of Poa annua. Lineage (NCBI taxonomy): Eukaryota > Viridiplantae > Streptophyta > Magnoliopsida > Poales > Poaceae > Poa > Poa annua. The sequence goes on from CM049436.1 coordinate 39,055,575, forward strand.
ACCTTTCTGGGCTTCCTTGATTTGATCTATCAGGGTTGGGGCTAACTCTAAATTGGCGAGATAACCACGGCTAACAAGCTCTAGTCCAAAATCTTGGAACTCTTTGAACAAGGCTGGCTGTTCGACTTGGATCAAGGCATTTAGGGTGCAGGGTTTGCGACTAAGGGCATCGGCAACTACATTAGCCTTTCCGGGGTGGTAATGGATACCGATATCATAATCTTTGATTAATTCCATCCACCTTCTCTGTCGCAGATTTAACTCCTTCTGGGTGAAGATATACTTCAAGCTCTTATGATCCGTATAGATCTCGCAACGATGTCCCGCAAGATAGGAACGCCACGTCTTCAGAGCAAGAACAACAGCGGCTAACTCCAGGTCATGGGTTGGGTAGTTCTCTTCATGCGGTCGCAACTGCCGAGACAGGTACGACACCACTTTGCCTTCTTGCATCAGAACGCAACCAAGTCCGAGGCATGATGCATCGCAATACACGTCGAAACTCTTGGTGACGTCTGGCATAATCAGGACGGGGGTTGAGGTCAATCTCTTCTTCAATTCCTGGAAACTCTCTTCACACTTCTGAGTCCATTCAAATTTCTTGTCCTTTTTCAGCAGTTGGGTCAGGGGTTTGGCTATACTGGAGAACCCTTCAACGAACTTGCGGTAGTAACCCGCTAGTCCGAGAAAGCTTCGGATTTCCGTCACACTAGTTGGGGCTTCCCAGTTCACAATGGCTTGGATCTTCTCTGGGTCAACAGAAATTCCTCCCGCAGACACCACATGTCCGAGAAATGCCACTTCACTGAGCCAAAACTCACACTTGCTAAGCTTGGCATACAACTGATGCTCTCGGAGGGTTGCTAAAACTAGACGCAGGTGTTCAGCATGTTCTTCTTCGGTTTTGGAGTAAATAAGGATGTCATCGAGGAAAACTACCACGAACTTGTCAAGATACTCCATGAAGATCTTGTTCATGAGATTCATGAAATAGGCTGGGGCATTGGTCAGACCAAAGGACATTACGGTGTATTCAAACAAACCGTAGCGGGTGGTGAAGGCGGTCTTGGGAATGTCTGTCTCTCGGATTTTTAACTGATGATATCCTGACCGAAGATCGATCTTGGAAAAGACTCGGGCTCCGTTCATTTGATCGAACAGATCCTCGATCTTTGGAAGGGGATACTTGTTCTTAATGGTCACATCATTTAACTTGCGATAATCCACACACAGGCGTGTGGTACCGTCTCTCTTGTCCACAAAAATAATGGGTGATCCCCAAGGTGAAGCGCTTGGGCGAATAAGTCCTTTGCTGAGCATATCTGCTAACTGCTTCTTCAACTCAACCAATTCTTCCGGATTCATCCGATAAGGCCTTTGGGATATAGGGGCTGTTCCTGGGATAAGTTCAATGATAAACTCAATATCCCGGTCTGGCGGCATACCAGGCAATTCTTCAGGGAAAACATCTCGGAACAAGTGAACCACACGGATCTCATCTAGGGTGGGTCGAGCTATGCTCTCGTGGCATCCTGGTTGGGGTCGACTGGTTTCTGACACATACTCCACCTCTACTTCTTTGTCGGTGGTGAGGGATACCGCTCTTCTGGCGCAGTCAATTCGACCACGGTACTTGGCTAGCCAATTCATACCCAGTATAACATCTATGCCTTGGGTTCCTAGAATGATTAAGTCGACTAGGAACTTTTCCCCTTTGATCTCAAGGGAAACGTCCGGGCAAAACGACTTGGTATCTATGGTGGATTCTGGGATTTGGATGACCATGGGTTTGGGTAAGAGGTTTCCGACTAAACCTCCCTTAGCAACAAATTCTTGGGTAACAAAAGAATGGGTAGCACCCGAATCAAACAGAACAGTTGCAGGTACTGAGTTGACAAGGAACGTACCCAGCACAACATCTGGCGCATCCATGGCCTCTTCAGCATTGATGTGGTGCAGACGTCCCTTGGCAACAGCAACATTTCCGCGGGGTGCGGGGTTCTTGCCATTCCCATTACGGCCTTGGCCATTGTTCGGTGCTTGTGCATCGGGACGTGGACCATTCTTCTTAGGATTGGGGCATTCTTTGGAGTAGTGACCCTTAGTGCCGCAATTAAAGCAGACAACATTGGCATTGCGGTTGAAGTTGTTAGAGTTCCCTCCGGGACGGGTGTTGTCATTGGGACGGTTGAAGTTGTTTGGGTTGTTTGAGCGATTAGGGTAATTGGGGCGTGGGTTTTGTGGTGGTCGATAGGCTGGCTTGGGGTTTTGTGGGTAGGTGCGAGGCTTCTGGCTGCTCGAACCTTCCTGGGCAATCATTCTCCTCTTACGACCTTCAAACATAGACTTGCGCTTGGTCTCCAGCTGGATGGCTTTGTCCACAAGTGACTCCAAATCAACAAAGTCATGGATAACCAAAGCACACTGCAACTCATCATGAAGTCCATTCATGAAACGCTCCATCTTCTTCCCCTCGGTGTCGGTGTCATCAGGAGCATACCGAGATAAGTCAGTGAACTCATCCAGGTAACCGACCACATCTCTACTTCCCTGCCGCAACTTGCGGAATTCATCCTTCTTCCTCTCAATGAGTCCGCCGGGAATGTGCTTCTTGCGGAACTTCTCCTGGAACTCAACCCAGTTGATAACATAACCAGCTTGCTGGATAGCCTTGGTAGCTTCCCACCAAGACCGTGCAGGTCCTGCAAGATAGTGGGTCGCATACAGCACCTTCTCAGGTTCTCCCACGGCTGCAACTTCCAGGTTGTTGTTAATGGTGCGAAGCCAATCATCGGCCTCTAGTGGGTGAAGTCCCTTGGAATAGGTGGGTGGGTTGGTCTTCTGAAAATCACTCAAAGTGGACCGCTGATTTCCTTCACCATTGCCATTGCCATTGTTGTTGTTGTTGTTGTTATTGTGAGCGGCAGCGATCTGCTGCAGGGCAGCGATATGAGCTTGACGCTCTGCCCGGGCAGCTTGGCGTTCCTCCATGATAAGCACAAGAAGTTGGGCGGTGGTTGGTTCCGGTGGTGGTGGTGGTCCTCCATCCGTGTTGGAGCGACGAGTGTCCACCATCCTGAAGCACACCGGGTATAAGGGGCAAGGCAAAAAGGTTTTGACCAAAGGAAAAAGGTTGGTTTCGCGTAATGGTTGATTTCTTAAGGATTATAGGAGAATATTTTACACAGATTAACAAGACTAACACACTTATATAGCACAACCATTACATCAAGAGTTCACCACATCAAGCTTACAACATTTCCTTTTAGCTAATGTACATAGTGCAAGTTTCCAAAAGAACCACTACTTCGACTCGACTAGCGATAGGGGGTCAACCTAATCCTGCGGTAGTACTCAAGTCACTCGCCTACTGGGGTGGAACCTCAGGCTCTGCTGCTTCAGCGTCGGACTGATAGGGTGGCTCCTCTGGGTCTTCCTCCTCGTCATCGAGGACTGCCTCGAGTGGCTCCTCCTCCTCGTCCTCTAGCTCCTCCTCGTCATCCACCTGCTCATAGTCCATCTCCTCCAGATAATCGTCATCGTCACTGAGGAAAGCGTTGTTCTCCTTGCGGAGATCGTCGCCTTCCTCCTCCATCTCGTCGGTACGGAGTTCCAGATCCTCGATCAGCTCGTCCTGCTCTGCCATCTCCTTGCGGAGCTTCGCTACGGTCTTCCTCAGCTGGGTCCTCTTTTTGAGAAGAGCGACCTTCTCCTTCTTCAGCTGTGCCTCACTCTCGCGACTCTCCTTGAGCGAGAGGCGCTCAAAGTGAGACCGAAGTCTAGCGCACCTCAGATCCTCCTGGGTGCGAAAGAGCATAATCTCCATGTCCAAAATATACTCTCCGAACGTCGGGTGCAGAGGGGACCGAATAGGGTGTCCATCGACGGTGCGCCTCCCGTAGAACTGGAAACGAGAGTTCACCAACTCCGCCTTGTGCTCCTCACAGAGTCGGGATAGCATCCGCTGCATGGAACGACACAGTCCGTCGTCCCAGTGGACGTCCATGGTGGTAAAGATGAGTGTCCTGGATCCGGGGGACTTGATGTTCCCGCGAACAGACGCCTCGACCAACCAAGACAGGTTCCCGTTGCCGGGAGTGTCCACCTGGGCTCCCTTAAACTCTGGAGTGGGGCGACCTAACAGCTTGCTCAATTCGAAAAGGTCCTTCTCGAACATCAACTTGCCGTCATTCTCAAGCTGAACGAACTCGGTGAAATTGATCGCCATCTACAAATTTTTTTTTAGTCAAATTTTTAAGTTAGTGAGATGACAAGGGTATCAAAATTTTAAATGTAGGGAGGCAACAAGTGAGCAAAATTTTAAGTTTAATAGAATGACGAGTGTGCCAAATTTTTTTAAAGGGTATAAGGGAAAACGTAATATTTAGTGAGAGTAGAATTTTGCCTAAGTGAGAGGATTAGAGATAAGCATTTTTCGAAATTACTTCCTTCCTTTATTTTTAGAATTTAACTTTTGTAACACCTACCTAACGACCATGCTAATCTAAGGCTCCTAAAGTCGAGATGGCTCTGATACCAGCTCTGTGGGAACCCCGGACTAGCTGTCCGAAATACCCGATTATGCTTGACACAACGATCCCGTGATCAGTCTGTCGTTGCACATAATCCGAACTGAATACCGAAGTTTACATCCATTACAATACCGCATTAAAGTCTTACATAAACGGTCATTTAGACCAAGTCTTACGTAGGTGCCTTCAAGGGCCAAACCAAAATAATCAGCGGAAACTAAGGCGTAGTAGACATCATATCCTAACAATGACCCGACAGGCAGTCGACTTATGAAGATCCCTAGTTTGCATAGAAGTCGCCATACTCCTCCTTGGCGTAGTGCTCCTCCATGTCTGGCTACGACAATATCCAGGGACGAAACCATTATGAGTACATTTGATCGTACTCGCAATCTACTCCAACATGAGTATGCACTAGTCTCATTTTAATTTCATACTTTTATTTCTTTAAAACATCTCTATATCTTTGTTGAAGAAGGTAAGAAGAATTTTATAACTACTCTTAATATAGTTGTCCCATTTTTATTAGTTTCTCCAAAACTCCTCCTTTTTCTGACCGTAACCCGCCATGGTTCATGGTCTCCAACCACCTCATACCGATCCGTTGGTATAGGTGTATGGAACATTCTCCACTTCCTTTTCTTTTTAAAACTCAATTCTTTTCAAAACTTGCACATGGTCAAAGTAGGGTCTCTCAACTGTCCATATCCGAGGACTCGGCTATTCGAATAGTTTTACACTCTGCAGAGGTAGCACGCTTTTCCCACATCCATCCGGTAACTCATCGTGTCAGCCACGTCCCTCCATACAAGGTGTATGCGAAGTTGAGACACCGATCCTAGTATGTCCTTTGCTCATGCTAGTATAGGACCCTGCCCATATGATACTTTCCATCAACACTTAACCCAGCCCGTCGGGATCTAAGTGTGAGGACTCATAGTTTTGCCTGGCGGTGTATAGGGGACATCCTTCTATCCTCCTCCTTATCTTTCCATAGAGTTTGAGCGAGGACCCAGGTCAGGGGTAGTTCATCAAACCATCCCCTCATGCATAACGGAGTCATCTCCGTGGATGAGGTATCCCATACTAATATGAGAAAACTATATGACCAAGCCCTTTCCCATATGTGGGTAAATGTGGTCGCACAGGGTATTGGCTGATTGACGTAAGTACAAAGACACAATGTGCGTTTTATCAAAACCACCATTCTCCTTTTCTCCGCTCCAACACCGACATCTCGGTGCTTCATAGCCACACAGGTTTTCAAAGGGGTTTTGAATAAAACAATCTTTATTTTTTTCCATCCTATAATTTATCCTATATTTCTACATAAGGTGGCAAAATAATTTCCATATACTTTTGAAAAGGGCTTTTTAGAAAATATTTGTTTAAAATTAAATCTTGTTCTAAGAATGAATGCATGTATTAGGGTGCAAGCTCAGAGAGTAGCTTGCCTTGCTCGGCAAAGTGTTCTTGGTCTTGGTCTTCGGGTTCCACGAACTCCTCTTCCTCGATAAACCCGACAACGTTCTCGTCTAATTCATAATCAAACAAATACAAACAATTACTAACCTACTCAATCAACATCACATCAATACAATCTTAAGTGCTCTAAATAGCCACTTCATACATCAAGTAACACAATTTGGTTTTAATTTAATTGAGTTAACCATTATTTAATTATGTCTTAATTTTGGCAGAAACTAGTTGAACATGTTTAATTACATATCTCTAGTTCTGTTGGTCACAAAAATACAAACTAAATTTCTACAGAAAGCTATTGATGTGTAGAAGACAACACAATTGGATTTGGGTCAATTGGAGTTACCAAACTCCCTACACAATGGTTTGAATCCAGAAGCTTAATAATCAAGTTTTAGCTACTAATTAAGTTCTGTTGATCTAAAAATTAAATCCTCTTGGGGATTACTAACCATGACTAAATGTCATCCAATAGAATTAGTCTTAACTCATTTGTCCTAACAGAGCATCAGAAACAAACAAGTTTAGATTTTAAACCCTATTTGGCATTTTTAATACTATATTTTTATTATTTATCCAAATGAGGTGAAACCACTTGGGTTGGATAGACAATTTCATAAGCTTTCCAGAACATTTTGATTTGGTTTATTTGGAGTTATAAATCTCAAGATATGGAATTTCAAAGTTTGAATCCAGTACTGATTTCTAATTAAATCTAAAATTCGAATTTAAACTCTGAGTGGATAATGTTGAGAATCCTGACGGGTGGGGTCCACTCGTCAGTGACTCAACAGAAACCGATTCGCGCGCTGGAAATGTTTAAAAGTCTGACGTGTGGGGCCCACACGTCAGCCTCTCTTTTTCTAAACGAATCGGTATGGTACCGTTGGATCAAGATCCAACGGCCCACGTTCGTCCACGTCAGTGGCGAACGGCGGCGACCTAAACCGAGCGGCGCGACGGCGCCGGCGCCGGCACGGTGGACGGGCGGCTCACCTAGGTGCTCGGAAGGCTGCGGCGAGGGTGCAGGAGGGGTGCGGCGGTTCGGGGAAGCTTCTGGACGGAGTTGTACGGGCTGGGGAGGCTCCTGGCGTCGACGGCGTGAAGATCCTCTTCCGCGGACCGGCACGAGCTCCGGCGAGCAATCTGGCAGCATTCCTGGACAGAAACAGAGGGGAGAAGAGAGCGGGTGAGCGAGGGGTTCATGGGGAAGGGGATGCGGCCAGAGAGGAGAGAAGGGGAAGGGCAGCACGGCCTGGCCGTGGTCGTCGTCTACCTCGGCACGGCGAGCTCGAGGAGAACCACGGGCGGCCGGGGCTTCGCGGCTACGGCTCCGCCCTCCTGGCGGTGCACGAGAGGCGGTGGTGTGAGGGGGAGAGGCAGTGGGGAGGTGTGGAGGGAACGGGAGGCTCGGGCGGGGATTTATACCCGAGCTCCGGTCCATGGTGGACACGGCGCTGGGGTGGTCCAGAGGACGGCCGGGCTCGCCATAGGGGCGGTGGAGGTGCGGCTACGGTGTCGGGAGGGAGAGGGGCACGGTTGGCGACGTGTAGGTGAGCGGTGCGTGCTCGAGTGGGGGACGGCCGTGGCGAGCGCCTGGGCGGTGCTCGACGTGCACGGCGCGTCGTGGGGTCTGCGGGGGCGGGCCGCTGCCGGGCGATTTGCAACGCTGAGAGGGAGCAGCGGGGTGAGAAAGAGAGGGGGGGGGCCTGGCGTTGGGACGTCGTGGAGCGGCGAGGTCGGCCGCGTTGTCCGCGGGTCGGCGAGGCGAGCGGCGGGCACGGGCGCGTGCAAGGGGGGGGGGAGCGGGGTGCTGCGGTGCCGGTGTCTGTGTCCAAGGGAGCAGGAGAGCGAGGGAGAGAGGGGGGGGGCACGGCGCGGGGTCACCACGGTGTCGACACATCCTCCCTCCACCGCGCCGACCACGGCGACGTGCGCACTGCGGGCTGTCCCCCGGCGGCGCCCACCAGGTGTTCGGCGAAATGCCTGAACCAAAATATTTTTCTAATTTTTGATTTTTTATTTTTATAATTTGTTTCACACATGTTTGCAAAGATTTGTTGTGCACTTTAATTATTTATTGGGCAAGTGCAAAATAGCACACTTGGTGATTTGAATTGGATAAAGAAAGAATTAGAATTTGAATTTAGGTTTTTGAATTTAATATTTGGAGAGGGAAAAATGGTGGGAATAAAATGGGAGTGTTCATATTGCCACTCCACTGAATTTGGTTTGGAAAGAAAATATTTTCCCATTTTGAGAAATAGGGTGACATTTGTCACATTGTTTTTATTGTTTTATGTTTTGTTGTGTTTATTTTCTTTTCTTCAAGTTTTTAATTAGAGCTAACAAACAACACATTCACAAGAAATACTTATCACAAGCAATCAATAAGACATCCACACATATTAATTTATAAAAAGTTTTTGTTGGCCCACATTTTTGATATAATAATTCATAATATTAATTTGGGATGTTACAGAGGCCTGGTGGGTTGCCGTTAGCAACAGGCGCTCCCCTGTGCTGGGACCGCAATCAGGTGCCCCAGACTCAGGAGGCGGTGGGAGTGCTTCATCTGTGCTTGCGGCTGTGGCCTCTCGAGGCTGCTTGATGGATGCCTTGGCGAGCCTCTCTTGAAAGACACCGGCCTGCTGGGGTTGCCTTCGCGAGGCCCGCTTGGCGATGTTGTCAGCCTCTTGGTTTTCTTTCCTCGGGATGTGCATGAGCTCCATGCCCCTGAAGTGCTTCTCAAGCTTGCGGACCTCTTCGAGGTATGCGGCCATGTGGTCGTCTTTCGGCGTGTAGCTCTTGTTGGAGAAGTTGACGAGCAGCTGAGAGTCTCCCTTGACGAGTAGGTGCTTGACGCCTAGAGCGATGGCGGCCCTTAAGCCGGCGAGGAGGCCTTCGTACTCGGCGATGTTGTTGGAGATCTTGTCGATCGTGAAGCACAGCTGGACAGCGTAGTACAGCTTGTCACCCTTGGGCGAAGTTAGGACGACGCCTGCTCCGCCATTGCGACAAGCGAAGGCTCCATCGAAGTGCATGGTCCAGTGGCTGGGCACCGTGTCTCCCGAGGGCTTGGCCTCTGTCTCGTGAGGCTCCTCAGGGCTTGGGTCGGTCCATTCGGCGACGAAATCGGCCAGCGCTCTTCCTTTTATGACCCTCGTGGTGTCGAAACGCAAGTTGAACGGCTGCAGCTCGATGTTCCATCCTGCGACGCGATCTGTGGCGTTGGGGTTGCGCAGGATTTGCTCCAGGGGGAAGGCGGTGACCACCGTGATGGGGTGGCCCTGGAAGTAGTGTCTCAGCTTCCTGGAGGCGATGAGGAGCGCGACGAGGAGCTTCTGCTGCATTGGATATCTCTCGCGAGCGTCCCGCAGCACTGTGCTGACGAAGTAAACGGGGTGCTCGACGAGGGTTGCCTGAGGTGGCGCAGCGTCAGCCCCCTGTGGAGGCTCTTCATGGCCCTTGTCGAGATCCGCCTGTGGAGGCGTCCCGACAGGGGTGGGGGGAGCAGACTCGACTTGAGGCGGTGGGCCTGGCAGTGGGTCTGTGGAGGCTGCTCCTTCGACGGGGCCTTTGTCAGGGGGTTCTGGGCTTGGAGTTGCAGTGCTCTTCTTGGGGAGGACAGGCTCTTCCCTCTCGACCACCAAGACGGCGCTTGCGGTCTGAGGGGTGGCTGATAGGTACAGCTTTAGGTGCTCGCCTGCCCTGGGGGCTACCAAGACTGGAGGGCTAGCCAGATACTTCTTTAAGTCCTCGAAGGCTTTATCCGCCTCAGGGGTCCACTTGAATGTGCCCGATCTCTTCATGATCTTGAAAAATGGCAGGGCTCTCTCGCCAAACTTAGAGATGAAACGGCCAAGGCTGGCCATGCAGCCCGCTAAGCGCTGCATATCCTTGAGTCGGCGGGGAGGCTGCATTTGCTCTATGGCCTTGATCTTGTCAGGATTTGCCTCTATGCCACGGTGGGACACGAGGAATCCGAGGAGCTTGCCTGAAGGGACCCCGAAGACGCACTTGGCGGGGTTCAGCTTGATGTTCACCTTTCTCAGGCTGGCGAAGGTTTCCTCGAGGTCCCTCAAGAGGGTGTCCCCCTCTCGAGACTTGACCACGATATCGTCGACGTAGGCCTCGGCGTTTCTGCCCATCTGCGCCCCCAAGGCTATCCTCATGAGCCTCTGGAAGGTGGCTCCAGCGTTCTTCAGGCCGAAGGGCATGCATGTGTAGCAGTAGACACCGCAAGGGGTGAGGAATGCCGTCTTCTCCTCGTCCTCTTTAGCCATCTTGATCTGGTGATAACCAGAGAAGGCATCCAGAAAGCAGAGGAGGTCACAGCCAGCGGTGGAGTCCACGATCTGGTCTATCCTCGGCATGGGGTATGGGTCCTTGGGGCAGGCCTTGTTGACATCGGTGTAGTCGATGCAGAGTCGGCCTCCTCCAGCGGGTTTAGGGACAACCACGCCGTTGGAGAGCCAAGTGGGGTGCGCGACTTCGCGGACGACATTTGCCGCCTTGAGCTTCTCTACTTCCTTGATGATGAAAGCTTGCTTCTCGGGGGCTTGCTTACGTGCTTTTTCCTTGACGGGGCGTGCGTCTGGACACACGGCTAAGTGGTGCTCGATCACCTCCCTTGGTACACCGGACATATCTGACGGAGTCCATGCGAACATGTCAGAGTTTGCCCGAAGGAAGGCGACGAGCGCGCTTTCCTATTTGGGAGGCAGGGCAGCGCCTATGGTGACGCTAGCCCCCGAGCCTTCAGCCCCCGAGCTGGTGGCGTCCAGTGACACCTTCTTCGTGGCAGCTTGCTCCTGAGAGAACACTTGCTTCTTCTTCTTGGGCCTCTCGAGAGGCTCCATGTCCTCGTCAGCCGGGAAAGCCATGGCGGCTGCCTTGTAGGCGCTCTCGACAGCGCGCGTGGCGTCCAGGATATGGCCATGGATGGCAATGGTGCCGGCACTGCCGGGAATCTTGACCATGTTGTAGGCGTGATGCGTGACGGCCATGAACTTCGCGAGGGCAGGGTAGCCGAGGATGGCATTGTACGGCAGGCCGATGTGGGCGACGTCGAAGTCGATCAGCTCCGTGCGATAGTTCTTCTGCGTGCCAAAGGTGACCGCGAGGCGGACTTGCCCCAGAGGCTCGATTGAACCGCTGGTGACGCCCGTGAACGGCCTGGAGGGCATAAGCCACTCGTAGGGCACTTGAAGCGTCTCGAAGGTCTCGACAGAGATGACATTCAGGCCCGCTCCCCCATCGATGAGCGTCTTGGAGACGGTGATGTTGTTGATGGTGGGGGAGCAGACCAGGGGGAGGGTTCCAACAGTCTTGGTCGACTTGGGGTGGTCCTTGGCGTCGAAGGCGATGGTGTACTGGGACCACTTGAGGGGTCTGGAGGTCTCGGTGCTCGGGAGCGCAGCGTTGAGTTCGCGGGCGAACTGCTTGAACTGATTGTTCGACTTGGGCGCTTGAGCCCCGCCGAGGATGCAGGCCATGGCGCCTCTCGGGGCCTGGTAGCCTCCATCTTCCTCGTCGGGGAGGTTGTTGTTCTTCTCGGCGGTGTTGGCTTGAGTGCCCGACGGCTTCTGGTAGCCGCCATCGCGCCTACCCCTGCCGTCTCTGCGGTAACCGCGACCTCTGCCGCGGCTTCCGCTGCCTTCTCCTCGCTCGCGTTCCCTGCTCAGCCTCTTGAGGTCGAAGCAGTCGTCTGTGGCGTGCCCACGCCTGTTGTGGTAGACGCAGAACGGACGGTGGTCTACCTCCTTGTCGCCGCGCTCGGGAGAACCCCTGCGGGAGCCCTTCGCGTCAGGCTCTGTCGCGAGGACCGCGGTGGCCTTGCGCTTGGGCTCTTCCTTCTTCTTGTGGCTCTTGGACCCCTCGCCAGGGTCGTCCCCCCGCGCGCTCATCTTGACGAAGAGGAGTCCCTCTTCAGCCTTGGCGCACTTATCCGCCAGATCGAACAGCTTCACCACAGAGGTGAGCTTGTCGTGGATGCCGAGCTTCTCGAGCATTCTGCGGTTCGTGACGCCCTCGTGGAAGGCAGCGATCACCTGGGTGTCGGGGATGTTTGGAATCTTGTTCCGCACTTGGCTGAAGCGCTGGATGTACTTGCGAAGAGTCTCGTCCTTCTTCTGCACCACAGCGCGCAAGTCGTTGTGGGTGAGTGCGCGCTCGTACGTGCCCTTGAAGTTGGCGACGAACTGCCTGCAGAGCTCCTCCCAGGAGTCGATGGAATCCTCCGGCAGGTTGAGAAGCCAGGACAGCGCTGAGTCCCTGAGGGCGTGGGAGAACCAGTTGGCCATGACCTTGTCATCTCCCCCTGCGGCCTGGATGGAGGTGGTGTAGAGCTGCAGGAACTCGAGAGGGTTGGTGGACCCGTCGAAGCCCTTGGGGAGCGCTGGCCTGAACTTCTGCGGCCAGACCACACGACGCAGGGCGCGCGTGAAGGCCATGCAGCCTGAGGCATAGGTGGCCGTTCCTCCCTGGAGGGCCCTGCGGTTTTGTTGCCCCGCATGACCGAGCTCCTCGACGAGGCGGTTCTGGAGGTCGCGGCATCGCTCCATGCCCACGCGCGCGTCAGGCGCGGTGCGCTGCACGATTTGGCAGTCGTGCGGCGATGAAGCATGGGAGGGGGCCCGCTGTGCCGCGGCCGGAGGTGGTCCTGGCGGCGGTGGGGGCGCACCTGGTGCGGCCGTCCCTGCAGGGCCGGAGGGTACAATGGAGCGCGACGGAGCAGGGCGCGTGGTTGCGATGTCGACGAGGTGGTGGAGGCGGTCCAACCACTGGTCGTGTGCCTCGGCACTTGGCCGGTAGCGGAGGAGCTCCTGGGCCATGAGCAGCGCGGTGTGCGGGGCGGGCTCGTGGTGCTCCCGCGTGGACACGCTCTGGCGCCGGGACGGGTGCGAGGACTCAGCGTCCTCACGGCGCTCAGAGAGGTCCTCGTCGCCGTGCTGGTCTCCGCCGCGGTGCTCCTCGCTCTCTGGCTCCTCCACGCGCGGGCCGGTGCCAGCGCGCTCAGACGCGCGAGGGCGACCACGGCGGCCACGGGTGGGAGCAGTGCCGGGCTCGGTGTGAGCTCTCTCAGAGGTACGCCGGTTGGCGCGCGTCGCGCGAGTGTCCATCATGGCGCGGAGTTCGGAGGTCGAAGACGCGCCTCAGCCCCCTACCTGGCGCGCCAAATGTCGAGGAGTGACTCCCACGTAACAGGGGTAGTCTCACCCTGAAGAGAGGTTCGAAGGGGGGACTGAACACGGAGGTCTAACAACCCTCGAGAGGCACGATGACGGTGCTCGCCGGGCCTGGAGAAGAACTGTCACACCAGAGATAGACACCAGCCCGTACCCAGGTTCACGGCCCTCAGGAGGAGGTAAAACCGCTACTCCTGCTTGTCTGTATTGCACTGTGAAGGTTACAGGACAATGAGCTTGCCGAAGGCTCTCTTGAGGCAGGTTGGTGCCTGGAGAGGGACACAATGGTCGTCTTCCTCCTCCAGCAATTGGCTATCCTATGTGCTTGGCTAGGACTCCCTGAGGCTAGGAAACATCCAGCTTGTTGGAGGACAACCGTGGGTGCTATTGCGCGATTAGGCGATCAGGCGATCGATCCCCTTCTACGGTGGAGCTCCTGCTCCTTTTATAGGCGCCCCGGGCTCCGTCCTCGTGCTGGTGGGTCCCCACACGCCAGTCGCATGGAGGAGCTGGAGTCCACCGCGGCTCGTCCGTCCATGGACGCGGTCCATCCGTGCTAAAGTAGCGCGCCGTGGCCGACAGGTTGCAGGCGGTGCAGAGCGGCTTGCAGGCGCAGCAGAGGTCGTGGTGGAGCCCACGATGACGATCTTCTTGGAGCGTTGCGCCGTCCAGCCGCTTTATCACCAAAGAGGAAAGCCCTGGCTGCCCTGGCGCAGGCGGCGCGGCTTTGTTGACTCCTTTATCCCCAGAACGGCAACTGGGGCGCTCGCGTCACCCTGCGGCTGCTGCAGGGGCCATGTGCGCCCTGCAGCGCTTGCTTAGCCGCGAAGTGTCTCCACAGGGCCGCGGTCGCCTGTGGAGGGGTTTCTTGCTGACTTCTCTCCAGGCGGGCCGTGCCTGGGGAGTCTCTTGAAGCGCAGGGTCCTCTTCAGGCCCTGGCGTCCTCTTCAGGCCCTCGAGCAGAGATGTTTCTCGAGGGTCTCTCCAAGCGGTATCTTGGTCCTTAGTCATTCTGTCGAAGATCTGCGCGGGCGAGGCCTGTAGGGAGTGGGCCGTGCATACCCCGGTCCTTACTGGGCCGACAGTGTGTTACCCTAGCGGTTCGAGATCTCACCAGACATGATCGAGACAACCTCTCCGATCAATGACTAATTCGTGGACCGAGGATACCCAGAATTAATCCCTGCGAGATAACAAATACTTTATCGTTCGAACAAGGACGTCTCAGTCTTAAACCTTTTGCCATGGCGATACTTAGCGTGTCCGAGACTCGTTCATAGATATCACCATACCCATCTTGATCTCGTTACCGACACCGCTATCTTCTACTCGTCCATGATATTATGTCCTGGTGACCTAGTCACACGCTTGCAAGCTCATTTGACATAATTTCACCGAGTGGGCCCTAGAGTATCTATCCTGCTATGCGGACTGGCAAATCCCGCTCTTGATCCCTCGTCTCAACATACTCCCTTCCGACACCCGAGAGGGACACCTTTATTGTCACACTATTAAGATATGACGTTTGATGCAATCAAAGTGTCTTTCAGGAATAGCAATAAGAGTTGATCTCACGGTCAAAGGCGTAATGACTACGTCCTACAAATATTGGGTATGTCCATCACATCGTTCTACCAACGACATGACTCCATTGTCAAATTGACACCATGTCACACGATCGGGAAACCTCGATCATCGATTGCACAATAAACTAGTCATATAGAGGCTACTAGAGACCTGGTTGTTTTACGTATCACACGTGTAATAATGTTTCCGCTTAATACAGTTATAGCATGACACAAAAAACGTATTATGAACAAATGAGATATGATAAATAAACACTTT
This sequence comes from Poa annua, assembly GCA_026929855.1. Classification (NCBI taxonomy): domain Eukaryota; kingdom Viridiplantae; phylum Streptophyta; class Magnoliopsida; order Poales; family Poaceae; genus Poa; species Poa annua. Next base: position 39,070,624 of record CM049436.1, read on the forward strand.
ATTAATTGCCTCTAGGGCATATCTCCTTCAGGGAAGACCATAGGAACGAAATATTTCCACGTTCCGCCTCATTGTGGCAGCCCTGATCTTCTCTAATTCAGTGCGGGGTGCTTCTTTACATGTATAAGAACAAAGTTTAACCATGAGAATAATGGTTGAAATGCATAGGGAAGCAAGACAACTCAAACAACTAAGGTAAATGATTTAATCATAGCAACTATCAGCTTTTAGTTTCATTCAATCCTGGTAGACAATTTAGGCACACTATTATTCAGACTGGAACAGTAAACTTCAACTACAAGATTATCAGTATTAGACACAATGACGTTGAAGGTTGAAGTTGCATACCAACCAGCTCCTTGTTCCCAGTCTTTGTCTTGCCTGATGTTGAGGGGTTGGATCTCTGTTGGCAAAACAAAATGAATACGAATTAGTGACAACAGATACAGCATATGGATGCAATTAAAGAACCAAGCAACATAGGTTCATGTTGAGCAACCATCACCTGGTTCTCCTTGCTCCTTGAAGTTGATCAAACCTTGATACTATTACCTAACAAAATAACAGGTTAGAATCATTAGACAAATACCTTCATACAACAATAGACATGTACCGATAAAGCAGTAGGCATGTACAGATAAACAGGGTATCCAAACTATGTTTGGGAGTAGGTTCATCAACGGAAATTAAAGGGCATGCCTTGGTAAAGATCTGTAGCAAGCAAGATCAGCAACAGGTAATCATATATGTATTGGTTGCAGCATGCAAGATCCGTAGCAGGTAATCATACATGGACTGCAGTAAACGAGATCTACAATCTACAGAGCCTAAGCCAAGAAAAATTCGCACCAATCATGGACTGGTTGCATGCAGCAAGCAAGATACGTAGCAGGTGATGCATGTAAAATGCATACATGAAATCAGCATTATATTACTCATATTTCATCCATATTTGCATCATATTAGGGTTATATCAATGTTTTATAATGTTTTGGGGAATATTTCACACTTTCCCTATTTATTTGGAATTAACCCTGTGCTGTCAGAAAACCATTTTTTGTATATTTTGATGTTTCAGGGACCCAAACGTCATCCAAATGACCTGAAACTTCCGGAACATCATTTTTTGGAAGGAAGAAAGAGGAGGCGCCGCAGAAACACAGAAACCACGAAACAGAGACCTGGAGCTGCAGATTGGAGGGGCAAAACTCCGGCGAGGCGCTGCCGGTGTGGTCTCCACCTTCTCCAACGACTTCTCCACCGTCTCCATGATGAATAGGGAGTAGTCCACCCCTGGACTATGGGTTTGTGGAAGTAACTTATGTATCTCTCCTCTCTCTTGAGCTTCACTAATTAGTGCCATATGAGCTGCTGAACATGATTATGGTCATATATGTAATACCTTTGTGGTGGATCTCCTAAGTTGATATATGTTATGATGATTGCCAATATTATGTCTTTGTTATGAACGTAGATGCATATTATGTACCCCGTTCTTCTCTATGTGTTTTGATCCAACATCTTATGAGAGCGTGTGAGGGGGAACGTGTGCATTAGTTGGAGTAACGGGGGGTGGTTTTGTGGTAAGTTGCCAGAAATACCGTGATCCACTTGGGTTTTTACATTACTTTGTTGCCTCACTAGGGATGTAAGAAATACCATGCTACCGGGGGTATATGGGTGACATTGCCACTATCGCCATGACTAGATCTAGCATGTTCTTATTTAAACTTCATGTCATTGAACTTAAAGCTATAATCTATTTATCTTAACTACTGAGGTGTTATGATTTAGTTCGCATCTTGGTGGAGTATAAGAGAGATTAATAACCAAAAGATCTCTATGTCAGGATGTGATGCCCATATTATTAATAACTTGTCTTTGTTGCAATCTCATATGTCAATTCCTATGTTCCATTATCTACCACTATATAAAAGAGAGAGTGCATTTGTGAAACCATGAACCCCAGTCCATTTTTAATCAAAAGAAACACCTTTCCAACACTTTTATTGCACTTTACATTTTCTGTTATTATTAAATCCAAAAATACAAAAACACTTTTACATCTTGCAAACACCATACAAACCACCAAAACATCATCTCATATCATTCATACCATCCTTGCACTTTTATTTACTACCATTGCATATTTATTTCTGTTTTAAATTTACTTTGTTTTCATCTCTTTGCTCACACCTTGTGCTGGACAACCACTTGGTGAGGTTGGGGGCGCAAAACATCTTGTTTTGTTTTGTTTTGTTTTGTTTTGTTTTGCAGGTAATCAAGAGAAGGACAAGAGGGTAAATCTTCTACCGACAGTTCCCCGAGAGTTCGATATAAACCCTCGAGTCACACTTGTGGGGAAAACAAGTCTTCCACATCTACAAACTCTGCACTTGGAGCTCAACCTAAGCGTATTATCTTTACGCCCATCAAGACTGTTTTCTGGCGCTGTTGCCGGGGAACTAGTGGAAGGATACCTCACAACAAAGTCAACATCACCAACGTGTGCAAACACCTAAGCTTGGGGAGGTTGCACCTACGTGAGAATCATCTTACGCATCTTTTTACCTTCAAAGCATTATATTTTTATTTGTTTTGTCATTTTTATATTTCGGTTTGTTATTTTATTTTCAGTTTTGCATTTTCTTTTACTTTTGTTATTTCGGTTTGCATTGTTTTAGTGTCATTTTATTTTCAATTTTGCATTAAAAAATTAAAAATACGTACATACAAACTTGCTACAATGGGAGAAAGAACTAAGTTGTGTGACTACACAAACACTCCAAATGATCAATTTATTGCTAGGCATATTGCTACACCTAATATAACAACTGAGAGTTATGAAGTGAGTCCTAGTTTGTTGAACTTGATAACTAAGGAACAATTTGGTGGTAGTGCTATGGAGGATGCCTCTATGCATCTTCATGATTTTGTTGAAATATGTGACATGCAAATTTTTTAAAATGTTGAAAGTGATATTCTGAAACTAAAGTTATTTCCTTTTTCACTTAGAGGGAAAGCTAAAGAGTGGTTGCATTCACTACCTACTGATAGTATTAATACTTGGGATGATTTAAAAGAAGCTTTCATTAAGAAGTATTACCCACCTGTTAAAATTTTGCAAAATAGAAACAATATCCTTTCTTTTAGGCAAAATGAAAATGAACATGTTGCTATGGCTTGGGATAGGATAAAACTTATGCTTAGAACTTGTCCATCACATGGCGTTAACGAATGGACCATCGTACACTCTTTTTACAATGGTCTAAATTACATGTCTAGAAATATCCTTGATTCTGCTGCAGGAGGGGCATTTATGAGTAAAACTATAGTAGAAGCTAAGAACATCTTAGAGAGTATTTTGCAAAACTATAGTCAATGGAACACTGAAAGAGCACCTAACCCCCCTAAGAAAGTAAACTCCATAGAAGAGAGTAGTGACTTGTCATCTAAAATGGATACTATTCTTGCTTTTATTAATAAACAAAATATTGAGAATGTTCCTTTGCAAGAACTAGTGAGTAATAATCCTGAAAATGTGGATGTTAACTTTGTTAGATATGCTAATAGTGGGTTTGGTAACAACAACTATAATTCTTATAGTAAACCTCCATATGTTCCAAACACCCGTCCTTTTGTTCCATATCCCGGTAGTAATGATAATAAGTGGAAACCTATGCCTTCAAGTAATGATAAAATTGATGCTAATAAAATTCTTATGGAACAAGTTGCTAGTCATAATACCATGATACAAGAGTTGAATAAAGCTGTCACTTCCATTAGTTCTGATATTAAAGGTTTACAACTACAAGCTGAAGGACTAGATAAAGCCCTTTCAAAACTAGCTGATAATCAAGCCACTTTATTGAGTATGTCTGCAGGGAAACCACAAGCATCACCAGTGGTTGGAGTTAGTTCTATTAATATTGCTGAAAATGTTCCACCTACTTTGGAAGAAACTTTTAATGAGTTGTTACAATATCCTGAATACTTGTTGCCATTTATGTCTTATATTTATAGTTTGAATGAAGCTAATGAAATTAAAAGTAATGATCCTCTTGTGAAAGAAGAAGTTAAGATGCTTAGTGAAGTCAAGGAACCACTACTTGATTTAGAGAGTTGTAGCTTGCATGAACTTATGTCTATCTTAGAGAAATTTGCTAGTGATCCTTCTATTAATATTAATCAAGCTGGTTTTGGTTCTTTTATTGCTAGTCATGTTTTAAATGAGAAAATTGCTAGGTACAACAAAGAAGCTATGACACCACCTAAGCTTGGGGATATTTGGGTTCCCAAGGTATTAGTAACAATTGGAAAAGAGACACACCATGCCATATTAGATCTAGGATCTAGTGTCTCTGTTATGTCTAAGGAACTATATATATGAAGTACTTTAATTAAAGAATCTTGAAAAATGCTCTATTGAACTTTCACTTGCTGATGATTCTATTAAATATGCTTTAGGAAAAGTAAGTGATGTTATGGTAGAGTTACATATGACTTCTGTGCCTGTTCACTTTGTAATAATGGATATGGGGAATAAAACCTCTAGTCCTATCATTTTGGGAAGACCTTTTCTTCGTACTACAGGTGCTATAATAGATTCAAAGGAGGGAAACGTGAAGTTTCAGTTCCCACACAAGAAGTGCATGGAGCACTTTCCAAGGAAGAGGGACACATCAAAGTTCAAGCTCCCTCACGAGTTTGTCCACTTTAAATATCAAGTAAGAAGCCTAGCTATATGACTATAAAGAAAGCGCTTTACGGGAGGCAACCCGGTTGTTTTTATTTGAGATTTTCTTTGAGTCCTCTTGCTGTACCAAGAGACTTTTTTTTTAGTTTAGGTTCTGGAATTTTTAATAAAGTGCCAAGTTTTACCCATTTGGGCTTTGAAAGTTGCTTTTTCCATTCGGAGATTTTATTCTATCACGAATCTGTGCACGGTATGATTTTTAATTCCTATTCTGTAACTCCGAATGAGCTGAAATTTGAACTGTAGTTGATACTTTTCATCCTCTGTAAGCGTGAATGTTTCAGATTTTTTCGACATATTTAAGTGGGGTAAAAAAATATGTTTTGCTGCTGCTGTTTTCCTGGACAGATTCTGTCCCATTTTGTTTTATGCATTCTTTAAGCTTTTAACTTGAATCTTTTTTATCCAATTGAGTTTATTAGAAGGAATACAACATTATACACTTTCTGCACATGTTTCTTATGTTTGTCTAAGGATTTCATACAGCTAGCAATTCTATTGTTTTGTGCCTACTAATGTCACCCCACAGAAAAGAAGTGGGAGAAACGGTGTTTTGAAGTTTTTTTCACAGGTATTAGAGGAGATGCACCAAGAGCTATCCAAGGATGGTGAAGACCATAAGCTTGGGGATGTGAAGACAACCCCACTGAACCAACATACTCTCGGTTTGCACGCGTCTAACTTCTGTTTTTCGTTCATTGCACTTTATCGTATAAACTTGGATCATTTTTGTTCTTTTTGTATTTCGGTTTGGTTTTTTGTTTGAGACCACCAATTTTTATTTATGTTATGAGAGAGCTACTGGAAGTTTGGGTTGAATTAAGTTGGATGGTATAAAAATATTGGGAAGAGGGTGTTTGAGTTGATTTAAAAGAATACATATAGTTGCATGATTCATGTGCTTTGTTAATGAATATTAATGTGCAAGTGTCTTGCCTAGAGTTATTTCTTATTCATGTTTTATATGCTGAATGATGCTTTACTTTGTTTAACATGAAATGGTTAGCTCTATGGGCACTTATGCATACATTTAGATGGTCAACTTTCTCCCTCTTGCTAGCCCAAAAACTCCAACAAGTAAAAAGCTTGTTTTCCAACACCTTCAACCAAGTTTTTCCAGTGAGTCCACCATATATGTCCTATTTTGTTTTATGCATTCTTTGAAGTTTTAAGTTGAATCTTTTTTATCCAATTGGGTTTATGAGAAGGAATACATTATTATACACTTTCTGGACATGTTTTACACTTTTGTCTAAGGATTTCATACAGCAAGCAATTCCATTGTTTTGCGCCTACTAATGTCACCCCACAGAAAAGAGATGGGAGAAAATTTTGTGTTGAAAGTTTTTCACAGGGAGTAGAGGAGATGCACCAAGAGCTATCTAAGGATGGTGAAGAACATAAGCTTGGGGATGTCAAGGCACCCCACTGGACCAAACACTCTCGGTTTGCTCACGTCTATTTTCTGTTTTCTATCAACGCATTACTGTCGTATAAACTTGGAGCGCCTTTTTATTGTTTTTATGTTTGTTTTGTTTTTAATAAGATCATCATTATCATTTATGTTATGAGAGAGGTGCTGGAAAATTTAGTTGAATTAAGTTGGATGCTATTAAAAATATTGGGAAGAGGATGTTTGAGTTGATTTAAAAAGATACATATAGTTGCATGATTCATGTGCTTTTTAATGAGTGTTAATATGCAAGTGTTTTATCAAGAGTTATTTCTTATTCATGTTTTATATGCTGAATGATACTTTAGTTTGTTTAACATGGAATGGTTAGCTCTATGACACTTATGAATGCATTTAGATGGTCAACTTTCTCCCTCTTGCTAGCCCAAAACTTTCAACAAGTAAAAAACTTGTTTTCCAACACCTTCAACCAAGTTTTTTTTCGGTGAATCCACCATATCTACCTATTAGCTAATATGCTATTACAAGTATGTTTACCATGTTATATTGTTTTATTTATGCTTCCAAATTAAGATGCTTATGTTATTGGGATTGTCATGGGTTAAGTTGGTTTAAAAGCTCTCACGAACTTGATGCACACATTACTTTTCATGCACTTAATAAACATGACCCATTGTGATTAAGATTATGATGTTTTGGGCTTGACAAAGGTCTTTGGTTAGGAGCTAGCTCATACGTGCTGACACGTGGAAAGCTTTCAACATTGCACTTTATTCTTTATAAAAGTTATCATGTTCTTTTGGTGATGGATGCCTAACATTGCGTGAAATGAAGATGGAACTTAGTAAGTTCGGGTGAGTGATATTATTTGCTAGAGAGACACTTGTGGCGGCTAACCTAAGCCATGTGGATCATGGTGGAAATTTGCAACATGACCATAGTGGAGGAATCCATGACACATCTCATAACAGAAATATCATTTACAAGAAAAGAGCATGAGTAAAGAAAGTGATGTAGAGATATCCACTGTTTGCTTGCTTTGTCATTTGGACATGTGCCCACTTCCATGTCCTGGGGCAAAGGGTACCCTGGGTGAAACTCTCTATGATGCCAATTTTATTCACAATGACTGTAACCTTCACTTGCTTTGTGGCCCTAGTTGAGTAGCCAGTCGGAGAGGTCTTTGTTTTCAACGGGCATGAGGCTTTTTGACCCATACTTTGTCAAGCATATAACTCATATTTGCTTTCACTTTCAACTATTAATCACTAAAGATGCTATGATAGGGGCAATGAGAACTTCACACCAATGATCACTACATGGCAAACATTAGTTTAAGTCGAAGCATTTGGAAGCTAGATAATACTCTTGCATGTTACACCTCTACTTATTTATCTATCTTTCCAAAGTGTCCACCTTTTATATTCAGATTTCTATAAGAATACTCTATGACCAACTTAGGATATCTTTTACTTTTTCGTTTATGCTTTCATTTGGTCCATAGAACTTTTCTTTCATGTTACACTTTGTGAATTATCATCGAACATCTTTACCTTGAATATTTAATATCTCTTGATAATATGTCTTGTATGTTGCTACTCTTTACTAAAGATTGAATCATTTGACTCTATGTAGCAATCATCTTTGATATACTTTGTTAAGGAATAAAATGCCAAGTCCATGTTTAGTTTTATCACCTTCATACTCAAGGACGAGTATAGGTTAAGCTTGGGGATGTTGATGCATGTAAAATGCATACATGAACTTTGAATTATATTACTCATATTTCATCCATATTTGCATCATATTAGGGTTATATCAATGTTTTATAATGTTTTGGGGAATATTTCACACTTTCCCTATTTATTTGGAATTAACCCTGTGCTGTCAGAAAACACTTTTTGTATATTTTGATGTTTCAGGGACCCAAACGTCGTCCAAATGACCTGAAACTTCGGGAACATCATTTTTTGGAAGGAAGAAGGAGGAGGCGCCACAGAAACACAGAAACCACGAAACAGAGACCTCGAGCTGCAGAATGGAGGGGCAAAACTCCGGCGGGGGGCTGCCGGTGTGGTCTCCACTGGCTGACATTGCCACTATCGCCATGACTAGATCTAGCATGTTCTTATTTAAACTTCACGTCATTGAACTTAAAGCTATACTCTGTTTATCTTAATTACTGAGGTGTTATGATTTAGTTCGCATCTTGGTGGAGTATAAGAGAGATTAATAACCAAAAGATCTCTATGTCAGGCTGTGATGCCCATATTATTAATAACTTGTCTTTGTTGCAATCTCATATGTCAATTCCTATGTTCCATTATCTACCACTACATAAAAGAGAGAGTGCATTTGTGAAACCATGAACCCCAGTCCATTTTTAATAATAAGAAACACCTTTCCAACACTTTTATTGCACTTTACATTTTCTGTTATTATTAAATCCGAAAATACAAAAACACTTTTACATCTTGCAAACACCATACAAACCACCAAAACATAATCTCATATCATTCATACCAGCCTTGCACTTTTATTTACTACCATTGCATATTTATTTCTGTTTTACATTTACTTTGTTTTCATCTCTTTGCTCACAGCTTGTGCTTGACAACCACTTGGTGAGGTTGGGGGCACAAAACATCTTGTTTTGTTTTGCAGGTAATCAAGAGAAGGACAAGAGGGTAAATCTTCTACACACAGTTCCCCGAGAGTTCGATATAAACCCTCGAGTCACCCTTGTGGGGAAAACAAGTCTTCCACATCTACAAACTCTGCACTTGGAGCTCAACCTAAGCTATTATCTTTACGCCCATCAAGACTATTTTCTGGTGCCGTTGCCGGGGAACTAGTGGAACTATACCTCACAACAAAGTCAACAACACCAACGTGTGCAAACACCTAAGCTTGGGGAGGTTGCACCTACGTGGGAATCATCTTACCCATCTTTTTACCTTCAAAGCATTATATTTTGTTTTGTTTTGTCATTTTTATATTTCGGTTTGTTATTTTATTTTCAGTTTTGCATTTTATTTTACTTTTGTTATTTCGGTTTGCATTGTTTTCGTGTCATTTTATTTTCAATTTTGCATAAAAAATTTAAAAATACATACATACAAACTTGCTACAATGGGAGAAAGAACTAAGTTGTGTGACTACACAAACACTCCAAATGATCAATTTATTGCTAGGCAAATTGCTACACCTAAGATAACAGCTGAGAGTTATGAAGTGAGTCCTAGTTTGTTGAACTTGATAACTAAGGAACAATTTGGTGGTAGTGCTATGGAGGATGCCTCTATGCATCTTCATGATTTTGTTGAAATATGTGACATGCAAAAATTTAAAAATGTTGAAAGCGATTTACCCCTTTGATGGGCACCGAGATGGGGTAGAACCATGAACTCTTTTGCTTGGTTGTGTTAGTTTGATACATAGGACCATGGGGAACCACCATTTCATCTACTTCCGTCGCATGATTTCATATGTCCGGCACCCAAAACGGGAGTGTCCACAAACCCTCTAGTGCAGGAATTACTACGGGGTACGTACGTAAGAGGCGGTCGATGAAGCGGGTCACTCATCGGAGCTGTATCTTGTTTCCCACAACCTAACCAAAAAACTAGTATACATAGTTAGGGGTCAATGCAAGTTTTGGTGGGGTTCCGACACTCCGTACGGCCACCACGGCGAACCCCCCCCCCCCCCCCACGCACCCGCGAAACAAGTCAAACGTAGCGATCAACCCCTTTGATCGGCACCGAGCTGATGGGGTACGTAGAAGCATGAACTTTTTTGCTTGGTTTTGTGTTAGTTTGATAAATAGGACCATGGGCAACCACCATTGATCATCTGCTTCGTCGCATGATTCCATATGCCCGGTGATACGTCTCCAACGTATCTATAATTTCTTATGTTCCATGCTTATATTATGCCAATTGCTATATGTTTTATATACACTTTTATATCATTTTATGCATTTTCTGGGACTAACCTATTAATAAGATGCCACAGTGTCAGTTCCCTGTTTTCTGCTATTTTTGGTTTCAGAAAAACTGTTAAGGAAATATTCTCGGAATTGGACAAACGAAACGTCAAAGTTATTATTTTTCTTGGGAGCTTCCAGAACATCGAAAAGGAGTCGAAGACGGGCAGCAGGGGGGCCACACCTGGTGGAGGCGCGGCTCCCCCCTCTGCCGCACCACCACGTGGTGTGGGGCCCCCGTGCCTCCACCGCCTTCGCCCTTTTGCCTACTTAAACCCCCCGACGAAAAAACACTTCTTACGCGAACACTTTTCCTCCACGAGTTCCAGAGCCGCAGCCGTCGTCAACCCTAGTTTGGGAGGGTTCAGAACCTCTTCCCGGCACCCTGCCGGAGAGGGGAATCATCACCGGAGGGCTCTACATCACCATGCGCGCCTCCGGACTGATGCGTGAGTAGTTCATCCTTGGACTACGGGTCCATAGCAGTAGCTAGATGGTTGTCTTCTCCTCTTGTGCTACCATGTTTAGATCTTGTGAGCTGCCTATCATGATCAAGATCATCTTTATGTAATACTACATGATGTGTTTGCTGGGATCCGATGAATATTGAGTACTATGTTATTACTTCATAATATATTATGTGTGTGTTATTTATGATCTTGCATGCTCTCCGTTACTAGTAGATGCTCTGGCCAAGTAGATGCTTGTAACTCCAAGAGGGAGTATTTATGCTCGATAGTGGGTTGATGTCTCTATTTAATCTGGGGGAGTGACAGCAACCTCTAAGATTGTAGATGTACTGTTGCTACTAGGGATAAAACAGTAGTACTTTGTCTAAGGATATTTGTATTACTTACTTTACACACTTTGCTTAATGCAATAATCTGTTGCTTGCAACTTAATACTGAAAGGGGTGCGGACGCTAACCGGAAGGTGGATTATTAGTCATAGATGCGGTTGGAACGGTCTATGTATATTGTTGTAATGCCCAAATGAATCTCATACTAGACATCATAGCTATAGTATATGCATCATTATGCACTTCTTTATTCTGTCAATTGCCCAGCTGTAATTTGTTTACCCACATGTATGCTATTATTATTTATGGAGAGACACCACTAGTGAACTGTGGACCCCGGTCCTTTTCTTTAAACTGATAATACAACCTACTGCATGTAGGAGATATGCCCTAGAGGCAATTAATAAAGTGTTTTATTTATCATATCTCATTTGTTCATAATACGTTTTTGTGTCATGCTATAACTGTATTAAGCGGAAACATTAATACACGTGTGATACCTAAAACAACCAGGTCCCCAGCAACCTCTGTTTGACTGGTTCATTGTGCAATCGATGATCGAGGTTTCCCGATCATGTGACATAGCGTCTATTTGACAATGAAGTCATATCGTTGGTAGAACGATGTGATGGACATACCCAATATTTATAGGACGTAGTCATTACGCCTTCGACCGTGAGACCTACTCTTATTGCTATTCCTGGAAGACACTTTGATTGCATCCAATGTCATATCTTACATAGTGTGACAATAAAGGTGTCCCTCTCGGGTGTCGGATAGGAGTATGTTGAGACGGGGGGTCAAGAGCGGGATTTGCCAATCCCATAGCAGGATAGATACTCTAGGGCCCACTCGGTGAGATTATGTCAAACGAGCTTGCAAGCGTGTGACTGGGTCACCAGGACATAAGATCATAGACGAGTAGAAGTTAGCGGTGTCGATAACGAGATCAAGCTAGGTATGGAGATATCTATGAACGAGTCTCGGACACGCTAAGTATCGCATGGCAAAAGGTTTAAGACTCAGACGTCCAGGTTCGATAAGGAAAAGTATTCGTTATCTCGCAGGGATTAATTCTGGGTATCCAAGGTCCACGAATTAGTCATTGATCGGAGAGGGGTCTCAATCATGTTTGGAGAGGTAATCGAACCGCTAGGGTAGCACGCTTAAGGGTAGTCGACATTTTTACCGGAAGAGAAAAATAGGAAAAGAGAGACCGGGAACGTCCCGAGAAAGTTCCGATGGAGATCGGGCAGCGACGAAATAGTTTTCGGAACCAGAACAAATTATGTAATATGTATTTAATATTAATTAGTGTAATTAATACTTAAATATATTTTATTTTAATTTTTTCTGAATTTTTAAAGGCAAAAATCCCTTAATGGGCCTCTTTGGGCAAAGAGGCCCATGAGGGGGGGGAAGTCCCCCCCATGAGGGAGGGAGCAGTTCGGCCGGCCCTAGGTGGGCCACATGGGGCCCACCTAGGCCGGCGCACCAAGCTGGCCGGCTGGGGTGTGGGATTAGTCCCACACCGCCAGCCTGGCAAGGTGGGCAGCCCCCTGGACCCCTTTATATAGAGGGGTACCCCTGGCCTTTGAATACACACACAGTTTTCTCTCTCTCTCTCTCCGAGGATCACGTGATTCCCAAGTTTGGAGTTGCGCCTCGGAATTGTTTCTCCACCATACGCACACCGTCGTGCTGCTGGTCTCCCGGTCCCATTCTTCCGCTGCTTCGTCCCTGGATCGGAGCCCGGAGTGCGTCGGCTTCACCGTACGTGTGTGACTCCCTGCGAGGCATCACACTTGTGGTGCTAGAGGTCTGCTTCCTCTACACGGCATCGAAGTCTTCGTCGGCTTCATCGACAACGCTTGTGCGGGAGCGTAATCCCCGCTTTCGGTCTTCAAGAGGTATGTGCGAAGACCCCCCCTGCGTATTACTATATCTGCATAGTATAGATTCTGGCTGTTTTTAGGTTATCGCTGTTAGGAAATTTTTTGTTTTCTGCCTGCGATCCCCTTCAGTGGTATCAGAGCCGATCTATGCGTAGATATAGCTATGCGCTAGTTGAACCCGTGTTCTGCACGGGGGCATCGTTCTTATTATTTGCTACCCTCTCGCGTGCACTTGCAATGTCGGCGGCATTGAGTTGATGAAGCGGCCCGGACCGACCTTACGCGTACGCTTACGCGAGACTGGTTCCACTACTGACATACGGCTAGTTCCGTATATGTGGCTGGCGGGTGTCTGTCTCTCTCTCTTTAGTTGGCTTTGCATTTTCAATGGAGGGCCCGAAAGGGATACATAAATATGCAATTATTTGATCGTTGTTGTGGTCATAGGTTCGTAGGTATGAAGCGGTTCTATTTACGACAAGCCCCAAGCCACGTAAAATATGCAAAAGATAAAGTAGAAGCGTCTAACTTTATTTTGCAGGGGCTATGTGATATGGTCAAGGTAGGTTTATTAAATTGTTTATGAACTGCTGGCGCGAAGGAAACCATCGGCGCAAGGGGCCATATCACGTCGCATTACATTTGATGTTTTGAGTGCATCTTATATTGTGTGTATATGTATATAGTATATATTAGTTACACGGCGGTAGTAATATAAGATGATCCCTCCAAAATACCAATTGTGTTCTCCCTTCGACGTGCACCACCAAGAAAGTTCTACGTTATGAGGCAGGCCGTGATGATCGGGTGTCAGACATATCGTCGTTCGCATACAGTGGGTGTAAGCCACGTTGCACGAGCATTTACGTTGAAGGTTATTATGGCGAGCCTAGCATGTACAGACATGGCCTCGGAACAAGGTGACCGAAAGGTCGAGCATGAGTCACAAAGTTGTTGTGATCGACATTCCGATGTCTACCTTTGAAGTTGTGTTGCCGGCTCTGATGATGAGGGGCTGCATAACGGATTAGGGTCGTGTAATCACTCTAGCGGTGAGAGGGATATCCGTTTGAGTGGGAGTTCTTATAGTTATTTTCGAAAATACTTGAACTCAAATCTTTTATGAACAAAGTCTTATATTTTGCAAATTCCATTGTAGATGTCTCGCCCCACCTTTAACTTAGGTCTGTTCCTTGAGAAAGAGAAGCTTAAAACCAATGGGTCAAACTTCATGGCCTGGTTCCGCAACCTGAGGATCCTCCTCTCTCCCCACAGGGTGGCCTATGTCCTTGAAGGCCCCCTGGGTGAACCCCCGGCAGATAATGCCTCCGATGATGAGAAGAAGGTCTTCCAGACCAAGTCGGATGATTCCTCTTTTGTCCAGAGTGGCATGCTCTATGCCATGGAAGCCGACCTGCAGAAGCGCTTTGAGAGGATGAGTGCCTTCGAGATAATTTCTGATCTCAAGGCTGTCTTTGCGCCGCAGGCTAAGGCTGAGAGATATGAAGCTTCTGAGCTCTTTTTCTCAGCCAAGATGGAAGAGCACAGCAGTGTGAGCGAGCACGTGGTCAAAATGTCTGGCTACGTTCAACGCCTGAACGCTCTGGAATGCAAGATTCCTGATAAGCTGGCGATTGATAGGGTGCTGCAATCGTTGCCCCCTAGCTACAAAGGCTTCGTCATGAACTATAACATGCAGGGCATGGCTAAGTCCCTGGGTGAGGTGTTCGTGATGCTCAAGACTGCTGAGGTGGAAATCAAGAAGGAGCACACGCTGTTGATGGTCAACAAGACCGTCGATTTTAAGAAATCTGGCGGCAGGGGCAGGAAGAACCGGAAGTCTAAGAAGGATGACAAGCATGTTGCCAAGCCTAAGGCTAACAAACCTGGCCCCAAACCTGGCGTGGAGTGCTTCCACTGCAAGGGGGATGGTCACTGGAAGCGCAACTGCCCCAAGTATCTGGAGGATAAGAAGGCCGGCAAGATTGTCGGAAAAGAGAAAGGTATATTTGATATACATGTTATTGATGTGTACCTAACCTGCGCCCGTAGCAATACCTGGGTATTTGATACTGGTTCTGTTGCTCATATATGTAACTCTCAGGAGGAGTTGCGGAATAAGAGGCGCCTGGGAAAGGACGAGGTGACGATGCGCGTCGGCAACGGATCAAGAGTTGACGTGGTGGCTGTCGGCACACTCCCTCTACATCTACCGTCGGGATTAGTTTTGGTCCTCAATAAATGTTATTTTGTACCGTCCTTGAGTGTAAACATTATCAGTGGGTCTTGCTTGTTGCAAGACGGATATTCGTTCAAATCAGTATAGAGTGGTTGTGCTATTTATATGAATGATATCTTTTATGTTAACGCTCCCGAGAGTAATGGTTTATTCTTGTTGAATCTCGATCGTAGTACTCACATTCATAGCATAAATGCCAAGAGAATTAAACTTAGTAGCGATACCGCCATGTATATGTGGCATTACCGTCTCGGTCATATTGGTATAAGGCGCATGAAGAAACTCCATGCCGATGGTCTTCTAGACTCGTTGGATTTTGGATCCCTCGACACATGCGAACCATGCCTCATGGGCAAGATGACCAAGACACCGTTCAATGGTTTCATGGAACGGGCGTCGGACTTATTGGGAGTCATACATACAGATGTGTGTGGACCAATGAGCGTATCGACACGCAATGGTTATCGTTATTTTGTCACCTTCACCGATGACTTGAGTAGATATGGGTATATCTATTTGATGAAACACAAGTCTGAAACATTTGAAAAGTTCAAAGAATTTCAAAGTGAAGTTGAAAATCAACTCAACAAGAAAATCAAGCACCTTCGATCCGATCGTGGTGGCGAATATTTGAGTTTTGAGTTTGGCACACATCTGAAGGCATGTGGCATCGTGCCGCAGCTTACGCCGGCTGGAACGCCGCAACGCAACGGTGTGTCTGAGCGGCGTAATCGCACTCTACTGGATAGCGTCCGATCTATGATGTCTCTTACTGACTTGCCTGTGTCTTTTTGGGGGTATGCGTTAGAAACAGCCGCATTCATTTTAAATAGGGCTCCGTCCAAATCCGTAGCAACGACACCGTATGAGGTCTGGTATGGCCAGAAGCCTAAGCTGTCGTTCCTGAAGGTCTGGGGTTGTGAGGCGTATGTTAAGAAACTACAGCCCGACAAACTCGAACCGAAATCGGAGAAAGTCATCTTTGTAGGGTATCCGCGGGAAACCATAGGATACACCTTCTACAACCAAGCTGAGGGCAAAACGTTTGTCGCGAAGAACGGTACCTTTCTGGAGAAAGAGTTTCTCGCCAAAGGAGTAAGTGGGAGGAAAATAGACCTCGACGAGATCGTTGATCCTGAACTCGAAATACAGAGTGGCGCAACGGAAGCTGTTCCGGAACCGTCCTCCACAGATGGAGTGGGAGAAGATGTCGAGGGTGCTATTCTACCTCGTAGGTCAGGGAGATCTCGGGTCGCCCCTGAATGGTATGGCAACATGGTTTGCACCGTCATGTTGATTGAACAAGATGAACCTACGAACTACAAAGAGGCTATGGCCAGTCCTGAGTCCGAGAAATGGCTTGAAGACATGAAATCCGAAATAGGATCCATGTACGATAACAAAGTATGGACTTTGGTAGAGATTCCCGAAGAGCGCAAGGCTGTCGAGAATAAATGGATTTTTAAGAAGAAGACTGATGCTGATGGTAATGTGACCGTCTATAAAGCTCGGCTTGTCGCAAAAGGTTTCCGACTAGTTCATGGAATTGACTACGATGAAACGTTTTCACCGGTAGCGATGCTAAAGTCTATTCGGATTTTGCTAGCAGTTGCCGCATATTATGACTATGAGATATGGCAAATGGATGTCAAAACAGCGTTCCTAAATGGCAACATTGAGGAAGAGTTGTATATGGTACAACCTGAAGGTTTTGTCGATCCAGGGAATGCTGGCAAGGTATGCAAGCTTCAGCGTTCCATCTATGGACTGAAGCAAGCATCTCGGAGCTGGAATCTTCGCTTTGATGAAGTGATCAAAGGTTTTGGATTTGTCCGGAACAGAGAAGAGACCTGCATTTACAAGAAAATGAGTGGGAGCTCAGTTATGTTCCTGGCACTATATGTCGATGATATACTGCTGATAGGAGATAATGTGGAACTACTGAATAGCGTTAAGGAATATTTAAACAGTAAATTTTCAATGAAGGACTTAGGAGAAGCTGCATACGTTTTAGGCATTAAAATCTATCGTGATAGATCAAGACGCCTATTAGCGTTAAGTCAGAGTACTTATATTGACAAGATATTGAAACGGTTCAATATGGATGGGGCAAAGAAGGGTTTTCTGCCTATTGTCAAGAATAAGGTGTTGAGCAAGGCACAGTGTCCGGTAACGGAACATGATAGAGTCGCGATGACTAAACATCCTTATGCTTCAGCCATAGGATCGATCATGTATGCCATGCTAAGTACTCGACCTGATGTAGCATTGGCTCTTAGTTTGACGAGCCGATTCCAAAGTAATCCTGGAAAGGAACATTGGGTAGCTGTTAAAAGTATTCTTAAGAATCTCAAGCATACAAAGGAAATGTTTCTTGTGTATGGGGACTGTGAGGAAGAACTTGGCGTAACAGGTTACGTTGATGCAAGTTTCTGCTCAGACCCAGATGACTCTAAGTCACAGACAGGATATGTGTTCAAGGTGAATGGAGGCGCTGTGAGCTGGAGGAGTGGGAAGCAACCCATCGTGGCCCAATCTACAATGGAATCGGAGTACATTGCTGCTTCTGAAGCCGCGAATGAAGATGTGTGGCTGAGGAAGTTCATCATTGAGCTTGGAGTGTTCCCTAGCGCGCAAGACCCCGTGACCCTCTACTGCGACAACATGGGTGCTATTGCTAACGCGAAGGAACCGAGGTCTCACTCGACTGCCAAACACATACTCCGACGCTTCCATGTGATACGACAGTACGTACAAGGAGGTGAAGTGAAGATTTGCAAAATACATACGGATCTGAATGTGGCAGACCCGTTGACGAAGCCTCTCCTGCTAGACAAGCACGTGAAACACCAAGATGCTATGGGTGTCCGGCTTTTACCAGGTTGTAACTAGATTAAATTGTACTCTAGTGCAAGTGGGAGACTGTAGGAGATATGCCCTAGAGGCAATTAATAAAGTGTTTTATTTATCATATCTCATTTGTTCATAATACGTTTTTGTGTCATGCTATAACTGTATTAAGCGGAAACATTAATACACGTGTGATACCTAAAACAACCAGGTCCCCAGCAACCTCTGTTTGACTGGTTCATTGTGCAATCGATGATCGAGGTTTCCCGATCATGTGACATAGCGTCTATTTGACAATGAAGTCATATCGTTGGTAGAACGATGTGATGGACATACCCAATATTTATAGGACGTAGTCATTACGCCTTCGACCGTGAGACCTACTCTTATTGCTATTCCTGGAAGACACTTTGATTGCATCCAACGTCATATCTTACATAGTGTGACAATAAAGGTGTCCCTCTCGGGTGTCGGATAGGAGTATGTTGAGACGGGGGGTCAAGAGCGGGATTTGCCAATCCCATAGCAGGATAGATACTCTAGGGCCCACTCGGTGAGATTATGTCAAACGAGCTTGCAAGCGTGTGACTGGGTCACCAGGACATAAGATCATAGACGAGTAGAAGTTAGCGGTGTCGATAACGAGATCAAGCTAGGTATGGAGATATCTATGAACGAGTCTCGGACACGCTAAGTATCGCATGGCAAAAGGTTTAAGACTCAGACGTCCAGGTTCGATAAGGAAAAGTATTCGTTATCTCGCAGGGATTAATTCTGGGTATCCAAGGTCCACGAATTAGTCATTGATCGGAGAGGGGTCTCAATCATGTCTGGAGAGGTAATCGAACCGCTAGGGTAGCACGCTTAAGGGAAGTCGACATTTTTACCGGAAGAGAAAAATAGGAAAAGAGAGACCGGGAACGTCCCGGGAAAGTTCCGATGGAGATCGGGCAGCGACGAAATAGTTTTCGGAGCCAGAACAAATTATGTAATATGTATTTAATATTAATTAGTGTAATTAATACTTAAATATATTTTATTTTAATTTTTTCTGAATTTTTAGAGGCAAAAATCCCTTAATGGGCCTCTTTGGGCAAAGAGGCCCATGAGGGGGGGAAGTCCCCCCCATGAGGGAGGGAGCAGTTCGGCCGGCCCTAGGTGGGCCACATGGGGCCCACCTAGGCCGGCGCACCAAGCTGGCCGGCTGGGGTGTGGGATTAGTCCCACACCGCCAGCCTGGCAAGGTGGGCAGCCCCCTGGACCCCTTTATATAGAGGGGTACCCCTGGCCTTTGAATACACACACAGTTTTCTCTCTCTCTCTCTCCGAGGATCACGTGATTCCCAAGTTTGGAGTTGCGCCTCGGAATTGTTTCTCCACCATACGCACACCGTCGTGCTGCTGGTCTCCCGGTCCCATTCTTCCGCTGCTTCGTCCCTGGATCGGAGCCCGGAGTGCGTCGGCTTCACCGTACGTGTGTGCCTCCCTGCGAGGCATCACACTTGTGTTGCTAGAGGTCTGCTTCCTCTACACGGCATCGAAGTCTTCGTCGGCTTCATCGACAACGCTTGTGCGGGAGCGTAATCCCCGCTTTCGGTCTTCAAGAGGTATGTGCGAAGACCCCCCCTGCGTATTACTATATCTGCATAGTATAGATTCTGGCTGTTTTTAGGTTATCGCTGTTAGGAAATTTTTTGTTTTCTGCCTGCGATCCCCTTCACTGCAATCCTGTTACTTTCATTCTCTGCAAACAAACATCATTTTCCACACCATACGTTTAATCTTTTGTTACAGCAAGCCGGTGAGATTGACAACCTCACTGTTAAGTTGGGGCAAAGTATCTTGATTGTGTTGTGTGCAGGTTCCACGCCAACGTAGCAGTCAGCAAGAATTTCTGGCGCCGTTGACACCTCCGGAAGAATTCTAGTCTCCTACTGGTTCGATAACCTTGGTTTCAAAACTGAGGGAGAACTTGCTGCTTCTGCATCATCACACCTTCCTCTTGGGGTAACCCAACGCTGCGAGAGCATCACGAATTTTCTGGCGCCGTTGCCGGGGAGACTAAGCACTTCTACGAGGGGAGTCTCTCACTTCCAATCTTTTTATTTTGTTATTGTCTTGCTTAGTTTACTTTTATTACTGTCTTGTTTGCTTACTATCAAAAATACAAAAAAATTAGTTACTTGCATTTAATATTTTTATTTCGGTTTTTGTTATTATTTATTTCGGTTAGAATTTTATTTTGCTAAAATGAGTACTGCTAAGAATACTAAGTTGTGTGATTTCACTAGCACCAATAATAATGATTTTATATGCACTCCTATTGCTCCACCTGCTTCTAAAGCAGAATTCTTTAAAATTAAACCTGCTTTGTTAAACCTTGTTATGAGTGAGCAATTTTCTGGTGTTAGTACTGATGATGCTGCTGCCCATCTAAATAATTTTGTTGAACTTTGTGAAATGCAAAAGTATAAGGATGTAGATGGTGATATTATAAAACTGAAATTATTTCCTTTCTCTTTGAGAGGAAGAGCTAAAGAATGGTTGCTTTCATTGCCTAGGAATAGTATTGATTCATGGATAAATGCAAAGATGCTTTTATTGGAAAATACTATCCTCCTACTAAGATTATTTCTCTAAGAAGTAGCATTATGAATTTTAAACAACTTGATAATGAACATGTTGCTCAAGCTTGGGAAAGAATGAAATCTCTAATAAAGAATTGCCCATCCCATGGACTGACTGCTTGGATGATCATCCAAACCTTTTATGCAGGACTGAATTTTTCTTCAAGAAACTTGCTTGATTCGGCTGCGGGAGGTACCTTTATGTCCATCACTTTGGGGCTGCAACAAATCTCTTAGATGATATGATGGTATACTGAAAGGACACCTCAAGGTGAGAAGGTAAATTCTGTTGAAGAAACCTCCTCTTTGAGTGAAAAGATTGATATTATTATGTCTATGCTTGTTAATGGTAAATCTCATGTTGATCCAAATAATGTTCCCTTAGCTTCTTTAGTTGCACAAGAAGAGCATGTTGATGTGAGCTTCATTAAAAATAACAATTTCAACAACAATGCCTATAGGAAAAATTATGGTAATAATAACTATAAGCCCTATCCTTCTAATAATAGTGGTGGTTATGTTAATTCTTATAGCAATAATAGGAATACCTCCTCTGAACTTGAAACCGTGTTAAAAGATTTTATCACTACACAAACTTCCTTTGATAAAAATGTTGAGGAAAATCTTGGGAAAATTGATATTCTTGCCTCTAAAGTTGATAGTCTTGCCCTTGATGTTGATCTTTTAAAATCTAAAGTCATGCCTAATGATACTAAAGAGAGTAAGACCTTTGCTAAAATTAATGCCATCCAAGTTCGAATTGATGAAAATGTTAGGATGATGGCCCAATTGCATGCTAGATGGGAAAGAGAGAAAGAACTAGCTAAGGAAGATAATATTGTTAAAGTTTTTACTATTACCACTACTGAAAATCATGTTACTTCATATTCTAGTAAGCCTCCTACTATTAATGGTAACATAGTTGGTGTTGGAAATGTTTCTTCTACTTCTTCCAAAAAGTTAAAATTGCCTAAAACTGCTGAAACCGTTCTTGATAAAAGTGCTAAATTTTTTAAGAACATAGGAGAAGGTGGTTCGGTTTGCTTTGATGATAATAATTTTGATTTTCATAATTGTAATATCTCTGAAGTTATTAAGTTCTTGCAAAAGTTAGCCACAAGTCCTAATGCTAGTGCCATGAACATGGCATTTACAACTCATATTACAAATGCTCTCATTAAGGCTAGTGAAGAGAAATTAAAACTTGAAGCTTCTATCCCTAAGAAGTTAGAAGATGGTTGGGAGCCCATCATTAAAATAAAAGTGGATAAATTTCATTGCAATGCTTTATGTGAACTTGGTGCAAGTATCTCTGTTATGCCTAAAAAGCTCTATGATATGTTTGATTTGCCACCTTTGGAACATTGCTATTTGGATGTTTTTCTTGTTGATAATGCTATGAAAAAACCTTTGGGGAGAGGCACGCTCCGCTTTTTCTCATGAATACTCGTGTTCTTCACTTATATTTGTTGAGTATTCTTCTCTGTTACTTCAATACTTTCTAGCTCTTGTTTTTCATGCATCTCTTGCTAGAGCTGTTAGTTTTCTTATGTTATACTCTCATATCTCATTGTTAAATACATGGACAGTTTATTTTTAAATAAGTTGATTGGTGTTTGGTTAAGAACAGAAAATGTTAAATGTGGTAGATGGTATGATGAAATGATACATAATCTTGTAGATCATTAAATTGTGTCACTTGAATCATTGATGTTGTTTTGAGATATTAATATGCTTAATGGTAAACATGATGGTTTAGTAAAGTGGAATGATTAATGGTTGGTCTAGAAAACTTGAACCTGTGCCACACTTAAATATCCAGTTGATAACATAATGATATATGACTTCTAATGTTAAAAGCAGCCGTAATGACTTTGTGTTATGCGCTACGGTCGGGGTCCCAACAGTGACTTGTTCATTTGCCACAGTCCCTCATGGCGTGTGACGAGGGGTGAACTCGGCAAATCCCATGGTAAGGCACCTAGGGTTGTATCGGGTGGAAGAGTATATGGTCGTTGGTGAATTCGGTCGGCTTACAAGCTAAGATTCGCTTGTACGATTGCAGATCTCAATATTGCAAGGTGGCTACAATGGCGTCCCGGCGAGTCGAAGGCTCGCTAGGATTTCTGGTGATATGATTGCGTGAGTCCTATCCTCCCCCTCCTGGCCTTTCTAATGGAGGCCAGGTCTCAGGAGTTTGAATAGGACTCGAGTTACAGATAAGGTAAGTTCTGAATCGGTGCGACTGATTCTATCTTGAGCCGTACTTCACCTATAATGGGCCGCATGGTGAACTCTTGAATTATCTCGTACATGGGCCACCGAGTGGACCTTCTGGTAGATAAGCTTCATTGTAGTCGGGCGAGTATACCTGTTGGGTATAACCACATCAGTAGACCCCGAGTGCCTATTCGACTCTAAAGGATCGTGTAGGGACTCCTTATTCAACATTCCCTCGAGTAACTCTACGAAATTCTGTATCCTGCGCGCAAAGTTACACGGGCAAATGCCACCACTCGCGACAACAATATTCGTATATATGTCTATTTCTTTTCACCTTACAAGGGACAGATGGCATAGAAGGCCTGATTCAACCGACGGATCGGGGTCAAGTTAATTCGCGACTAGGGCGAAATACCTCTCTAGCCTACATAGATTCGAGTCCCTTTACTCGAACCTGGAAAGACCATTCAAGCTCGACTCACGCCAGTCGGGACATACTGGTCAGAGCCTGTTCATATAGAAGGTACCCTTGGCGCGTCCGCCGGGATTTTGCATCATGCCTGTTGGCACGGAATATATCAGGTCCGCATAGCTTGTATGGGCCACCTGGCCTTATCCATGACGTTTGAAAAGATATCGCGGCGCCGCCGATGGGACATGTCCTTGGGCGGGCCCCCTTTGACAGTGTTGACCCTTGCCGGCCGGTCCGATTACACCGCACTCACAGCGCGGGAAACGGAACGTGATGATGGCCTCCTTGAATCTCGCGCATAGTGGGTAATAACCGCGCCGCTTGCGCTTCGTGCGGTGTTTCCGATTTGTGCCACGTGGCCACGTTTGCTTCTGGACGTCTGAGATTAACGGACGACCAAGCCTTATATTTTACCGGGGTAAGGATTTTTCACTTATCCTCCCATTTGCGCCGCCACTGCACTGTTCATCGTCTTCCTTGCTCTTCCCCTTCTCTGCGCACTGCGACAACTCCGGCGCCAGTGCTTCTTCCTTCTCCGCTGCTGCACCGCAATGGCACCGAAGAAAGCCGCCGTGAGGCCCGGCAAAGGAGTGAAAGGATCGTGGCGCCCATCCAACGTCAAGATTGCGCAACTGGACGCACTCCGCAGCGGCGGCGTGCTGCCCGCTGACGCCGGTCTTATTCGCCTTCCCGGCGAAGAGACTATCCCGCAGCCGCGCAAGGGAGAGCGCGTCTGTTTCACCGACTTCCTCAATCGAGGTTTGTCTTTTCCCCTCCATCCATTCGTGCGGGGACTGCTCTGCGTATATGGCGTTCAGTTACATGATCTCACGCCCAACGCCGTGCTGCACCTGGCGTGCTTCATCACTCTGTGCGAGGCCTTCCTCGGCATTGCCCCACACTGGGGGCTATGGCGCGCTGCTTCGTCATCAAACGTCAAGCGCCCACAGGACCCAGGAAGATTGGGCTCCAAGTGCGCGGCGGCTCCGGCTACTTCGACATTCAATCGTCAGAGTCGGTGCAGGGGTGGCGCAGTCGATGGTTCTACCTCAAGGACCAGATCTCGGAGAACCAGACGACTGGCGTGGCTGAATTTGACGCCAATGCGAAGATTACCAAGAAAAGATCGTGGGCCCACTCACTCACTGATAGTGAAACCGCGGAAGCCGAGCAGCTTCGACTGAAGGTGGAGAGGCTGCAATTTGAAGAAGGGCAGGTGCTAACTGGCATCCATCTCATCTCAACCTTTATCCGCCGCCAAGTCCATCCACTGCAAGACCGTCCCCACCCAATGTGGGAGTATCTCGAAGATTGCCTACGACGCAAAAGGTCTTCTGCAGGTGGTCAAAATTCTGACTTCTGCCAAGGACCTGAAAGCACGCGCACTGACTGCGCCAGTCAGACCCTACAGCAAAGATCACCCACTCCCCGAGGTACAAAGCCTTCGAGTGACTTCTTTGTTTTTATTTAAAATGCTGTGACTACCACAATCTAATGTTTTCACGTCTGTCATTGCAGGGCCATGAAGCGTTGACTAGTCGACCTCCCACTCCTGAAGAGATTGGAGTCGACAACGAGCTTTTGGAAGATGTTTCGTCCTCATCTGTCCCTGCTGCCGACTCTCAGTCGGATGAAGAGGTGGAAGCAACTGAAAAAAATTCAGTTGGAGAAAAAAGGAAACGAGGAGAGGGAGAAGATGAAAGCTCGGCGGACTCCGCTGCCGTGAAAAAAACGGCCACGACTCCAATTGGCAGCGGCGACGCTGCGGCGTCATCGGCTGGCGGGTCTCTGTCCGACCCGATATTGGTGATCCCGCTCCGCAGTCGGCCGCCAGTTGCACCAGTCGCCAGGCGGAACAACCCCTTTGACTGAGAGTACGCATTTCTTAAACTGAACTTTAACTAGAAGAAAAAAGGAACCCTCAGACTGATTCCGGAACCCAACTGTCACCTTATTTAACAGCTCCGACGAAGAGGAGGAGGTTGCTCCAGAAATCCCCGTGCCTTTGTTTACCACGATGTTGGCGACCGCAGCTGCGCCATCAGGACCTGACGACCACGCGAAGACTCCGGCTGCATCGCAAGAGGTGGTGACGCCGGAGACTACCGACGTGGATCAGTTTGAAATGGTGCAGAGAACGGCTACGGGTCCATCGTCGTCAAGCTCCTCCAACCATGTAAGTAATCACTTGCCATATCTGGATTACTCCGTAAACTGTAAGCATCATCATCATCATCATCGGGTGCGCGACAGCACTCCCGATGGGAGTAGCCCCCGAGTCTGTGATTGGCTCCCTGGAGGTGATCACAGACTCCGATTCTGGAAGTTTATACATTTTGTGACCTGAATTCAATTGACTCTGTAATTTTCTTGCCTCTACAGCCTTTTGCGGTACCGCTGCTTGCAGCCATTGATCAATTTATGAAGGTGGAAGCTGACAATGTTGATCTCCGCAAACAACTTCTGAATCTAATTCTTGATGTTCCAGCCGACGCGTCGGCGGCTGAGACTGAGCTGAAGAAAACTAAGGCTCAACTGAAAGAGCTCCGAGAGTCGATTACCTCCCAGCTTGCTGCCGCTCGACAAGAAGGGGAAAAGGAGGAAAAGACTCGCCAGGCGGAGCGCGAGTCGTCTCTCGCTGCGAAGCTATCCTCGCTCAACCAAGCTTTCTCAGGTAAATTGGTTGACCGCGAGTTTATCTGAATGAGTTCCTGATTTTATTCTTCTTGTCGCCACACATTTTGCTGACAATATGCTCTAACGAACTGATGTGAACTGCTCTGCGCAGTTGCGCTCAATCTACCGGAGCCTACGAGTCCGTCTGCTAGGGAAGATAAATTGCTGAAAGCTGCGGAGAATTTGGATACTCTGGGGAGCAGAATTGCCGCGCCCATGCCGAAAGCGGTGGAGTCGCTGACGGCATTGCACAGTACTGTCTTCCCGCGAGCTCCTCTGCCTCCAACTC
Source organism: Poa annua (assembly GCA_026929855.1). NCBI lineage: Eukaryota > Viridiplantae > Streptophyta > Magnoliopsida > Poales > Poaceae > Poa > Poa annua. The sequence goes on from CM049436.1 coordinate 39,096,852, forward strand.
TGGACGAGCTGATATCTACCTTCAACCCTCAAGCTGCTCGCCTAGACGACTTCATCCTTGAGCAGACGGTACGTGGCTCCCAAACGACCTTGAAGCTTCTACTTGAGCATGGAGTCCTAGGCGACTTCGAGGGTGCCCTCTCGGAATACCCTGAAGCCCGCGTTAAATCTTACCTCAAGGAAGCCAAGCGACTCGCTAGCCTTCTGGTTGAGACTCTTAACAAACGGACCGCGGCTCGCGGGGCCCGTACATCTGTGACTGTCTCTGAGAGTATGAATCAACTATGAACTTAGTTAATCTCTTCTTGGTAGAACACCATACTTTTGTAATATTTTGTTTCCACTGTATGCCTGAAGCATGTGCGCATAGAGACAACCTCCTTTTATATCTATTACTCGCAATGTCCGAGACTTATATTGTATGATGAACAAGTGAGCCCCCGAGGCTGTTATATCAACGGTTTCATGTCTAATGCTTATTTGAATCACATTGGTTTTGCGCAGACTGCTCCGGCGGCTGTCCCACCTCCGCCTCCTTCTTATGATCATCACGATAGATATAGGTACGGCATGCTGGAGAGTCGTTGTAATGCTGCAGAACAGAAACTGAGGGAAACACTGGGGGTGCTCGCCATCATGAAGTCGAAACAACCAAAACCTCTTGAACGTGAAGACTTCATAATCTCGGAAATAGAAAAGGCCAACGAAGGACTGATGTGTGAGTCACCCGCGCTAAACTTCCCTACTCCTTTGCTTTTAATAACTGACTAATACCTACTTGCTTCTCAGGTGTACAACAGAATGCCAATGATGAACGGGCCCGAGTTCAGGCGCACTTTATCGCGATTACCAACAGTATTGGTCGGGATACCACTGTTGTCTGGGCTGACCGGGCCAAAGCACGGGTGATGCTCACCCTGCGTGATCGAGTCGATCAAGTTAAGGATTTCATGAAGACGTGCACGAAAGCATTGGCTAAAGTTCATAATGCCATGTTCCCTCTGAACGAGCAGCCCCTCGGCTTGACTGCCCTGATGGCTAAGTTTCGTGATGGAGAGGCCATCCGCGACTTTGTGCGGCATCAACTGGTGGCTGGGGCGACTGCCGCCCTGGCGTTTGTTCACCTACACCACCCTCGACTGAGTCTGCCCGAAGTTGGAGCTGGACTCCCTTGGGAAGCTGCGCAGGCTGGGCCGGTGGTGATGCAACCGCATTACGAGGCAGCCGAAGGTCCGGCCAATTGCATTGTTGTATTTGTCGAGAGGGAAACTGACGCGGAGCTTGACCGGCGCACCTCTGATCCGGTCAAATTGGAATAGGAGTAGGTAGTGATAGTACATAGCCACAAGCCAAAACATTGATACGTCATGGAGTAGCGACTGCCGGGCCACTTTGGCTTCTTTGTGAGAGTTTTCCTAACTGACAGTTGCTGGAGGAGAACAAGCTCTCCCAGCCCCCGAGTGATAGGGTGAGAACAAAAAATTATGTTTGGCGCACACGACGGTATCGTGAGAACGCATAGGGGAAAGTTATACTTTATTGCTGATCAATATGTTAATTTGTCTGATACAAAAGAAGACTGAGTGTAACTTGTTCTTTGGGACTAAGATATATGAGCCGAGATGAACATCTCCTAAGCATAAAAACGTCGCAAGTGAGCTGCGTTCCAGGGATTGTGTGAGGGCTCTCCTGATTCCGCGTGCTTTAGTCGATAGGCTCCATTGCCAATGACTTCTGTGATGATGAAGGGGCCTTCCCAAGGCGATGCGAGCTTGTGAACTTTCTTCTGCTTCAGTCGAAGAACTAGGTCGCCTACCGCAAAAGATCGTGGTAGAAGGCGGCGACTGTGGTAGTTTCGCAAGCTTTGCTGATAGGTTGCTGTCCTGGCGAGGGCGATGTCGCGTGCCTCGTCCAGGGTGTCCATGTCGTCCTCAAGTGTGGCATCGGAATCTTGCTCATCGTAGATAACCACTCGAGGTGCATCGAATTTGAGGTCATGTGGCATGACTGCTTCGGCTCCATGCACTAAAAAGAAGGGCGTGTACTGCGTGGATCTCTTAGGAGTCGTGCGCAGACTCCAGAGCACGGCAGGTAATTCCTCGGCCCAGGCGCCTGCTGCGCGATTGAGTGGTACTAGGAGTCTTTTCTTCAAGCCACTTCACACCAGGCCGTTAGCCTTCTCGACCTGCCCGTTGGACTGTGGGTGAGCGACTGAGGCGTACTTGAGTTTGATTCCTTGAGATTTATAGAAGTCTTGAAATTCCTCGGCCGTGAAGTTGGTCCCATTGTCGGTGATTATAATGTTCGGCACCCCGAAGCGGAAGATGATGGACTTGATAAAATTGACCGCCGAAGTTGCTGTAGCGTTTGTGATTGGTACTGCTTCGATCTACTTGGTAAACTTATCGACTGCCACTAGGAGGAAAGTGTGGCCGTCCCGTGACGACTTCTTCAAAGGACCGACCATGTCGAGTCCCCATTGAGCAAAAGGCCAGGCCAATGGGATAGTCTTGAGTTCTGATGCTGGGGCGTGTGGCTTAGTCGCGTACTTCTGGCAGCCCAAGCACTTCCTTACTATGTCTTCTGCATCCTGCATAGCCGTGGGCCAATAGAAACCGGCTCGCAGGGCTTTCGCTACGAGTGCTCGACTGCTTGCGTGATGCCCGCACGTCCCTGCGTGAATATCCAGGAGTATAGCCCGTCCGTCCTCGGGTGCGATGCAACGTTGTAGGACACCCGAGATACTTCGCTTGTAGAGTTCCTTGTTGATTACTGTAAATGCCTTAGAGCGCCTGGAGATGCGTTTTGCTTCTACTGAGTCTGCAGGCAACTCCTAGCAGAGGATATACGACAGGAAAGGCTTCGTCCAGGAAGGTTCTATGAGGAAAACTTTGACTGGAGGTGTAGTGGCTAATGGGTTACCGGGCTGCTGCTCAGCTGGTGTCTTCTCGACTTCTCTTGCTGAAGGTTCGACTGAGACTTGTGGTGCGGCTGGGTTCTTTATCTTGCCTGATCTTTCTTTGATGCGCTGAAAAAAAACTCCAGGTGGAATAGGTTCTTTTTTGGACCCGATATTGGCTAGTGTGTCTGCTTCCTCGTTGCTTTCCCGACCTACGTATCGCAATTCGCAGCCGTCGAAACTGCCCTCCATGATGTTATACATGTCACGGTAAGCCTGCATGTTATCTGCATTAGCGTCACACTCCTTCATTGTTTGCTGCACCACGAGATTTGAGTCGCCATATATCATCAATCGTGTTGCTCCGCAAGTCTTGGCCATACGCATACCGTGCAGCAGCGCCTCATATTCTGCCTCGTTGTTCGAGGCTCTCTTGAAGTCCATCTGGAGCACGTAACGCAACTTGTCGCCCTTGGGCGAAGTAAGGATTACTCCTGCCGCCGCGCCATCATGTCGTTTGGATCCGTCGAAGGACATGGTACAAGAGATGGACAAGTCGGGGACGTGAGTCAGCTGCGCCTCGATCCACTCGGTTGTAAAATCTGGGAGAACCTGGGCCTTGATGACCCACAAGTATAGGGGATCGCAACAGTCTTCGAGGGAAGTAAAACCCAAATTTATTGATTCGACACAAGGGGAGCCAAAGAATATTTATAAGCCTTAATAGATGAATTGTCAGTTCAGCTGCACCTGTGAATAGACTTGCTCGAGACAGATAATCAGTAGCAACAGTTTTATAGTATTGACAGTAGTGAAATAACAGCGACAGTGAAATAAAGACAGCTGTAGTGATTATAGTAGACAGCAGTATTAAAATACTGTAGGCATAGGGACGGATGTACGGGCGTTGCATGGATAAGATAATTCATGTAATATCAAGACATAGCATTTGCAGATAAATAAGATAAAGCATCCAAGTATTTATTAACCATAGGCATGTGTTCCAATTTAGTTGTGCGTGCTCGCAATGAGAAACTTGCACATCATCTTTTGTCCTACCAGCCCGTTTGTAGCGGGGCCTCAAGGGAATCTACTGGTAATTAAGGTACTCCTTTTAATAAAGTACCGGAGCAAAGCATTAACACTCCGTGAACACACGTGATCCTCACATCACAGCCTTTCCCCGAGGCTATCCCAATTATTGTCACTTTGGGACCTAGGGTTCCGGACAATGACATGTGTAATACAACTCATAGATATGATCCAAAACAATAATTATCTTCATGATACAATAACATGTTCAGATCTGAAATCATGGCACTCGGGCCCTAGTGTCAAGCATTAAGCATAACAAGTTGCAATAATGACGTAAAACACCGATAACGGATACTAGGCACCATGCCCTAATGATATTACAGCTATTACATGAACGATCTCATCCAATCCCTACCATCCCCTCAAGCCTACAGCGGGGAATTAGTCCCACATGGATGGGGGGAACGATGATGGTTGATGGAGAGGCGTTGGTGATGACGATGGCGATGATCCCCTTCGATTCCCCGTCCCGGCGGAGTGCCGGAACAGAGACTTCTGGTCCCCGAATTGAGTTTCGAGGTGGCGGCGGCGCTCGGGTCTGTTTTCTGGAAAAGTGTCTGATGCACACGGTGGGTGTGTTGTTGGGAGACCCCAAGAGGAAGGTATGAAGTAGTGCAGCAGCAAGTTTCCCTCAGTTGTGAAACCAAGGTTATCGAACCAGTAGGAAATAATGAATTCCCCCGAGGTGTCAACGGCGCCAGAAAAATCTGCGACGTAAGGGCGCCAGAAAATGCTTCCTGGGACGTAGGTGACGTGGAACCTGCACACAACACAATCAAGGTACTTTGCCCCAACTTAACGGTGAGGTTGTCAATCTCACCGGCTTGCTGTAACAAAGGATTAAACGTATGTGTGGAAGAAAGATGTTTGTTTGCAGAAAGTAACAGGTTTGCAGTCTGTCGTTTATCAGATTAAAGAGAAGGAACGGGGTCCACAGTTCACTAGTGGTGTCTCTCCATAAATAATAATAACATTCATGCGGGTAAACAAATTAGAGCTGGGCAATTGATAGAATAATTATGAGCAAACCAATGCATATACCAATGTTATGATGTCTAGTGTGAGATTCATTCGGGCATTACAACAATATACATAGACCGTTCCAACCGCATCTATGACTAATAATCCACCTTCCGGTTAGCGTCTGCACCCCTTTCAGTATTAAGTTGCATGCAATAGATTATCGCCTTAAGCACTGTGTGTAAAGTAAGTAAGTAACATCATCCTTAAACAAAGTACTATTGTTTTATCCCTAGTAGCAACAGTACATCTACAACCTTAGAGCTAGCTGTCACCACCCCAGATTTAATAGAGACATGAACCTACTATCGAGCATAAATACCCCCTCTTGGAGTCACAAGCATCTACTTGGCCAGAGCATACACAATTAACGGAGAGCATGCAAGATCATTAAATAGCACACACATGATATATTATGAAGCAATAACTTTAGTACTCAATATTCATCGGATCCCAGCAAACACAACATGAAGTATTACATAACGGTGATCTTGATCATGATAGGCGGCTCACAAGATCTAAACATGATAGCACAAGAGGAGAAGACAACCATCTAGCTACTGCTATGGACCCGTAGTCCAAGGGTACACTACTCACGCACCAGTCCGGAGGCGGTCATGGCGACGTAGAGGCCTCCGGTGACGATTCCACCTCCCGGGAGGGTGCCGGGAAGAAGTTCTGATCTCTCCCGAATTGGTGTTGACGACGGCGGCGGCTCGGGACCCGTGGAGGAAAATATGAACACCCTCGTAGGGTTTTTAGTCTGGGGGGTATTTGTAGGCGAAAGGGCGAAGTCGGTGGCGCTCCGAGGGGCCCACACCTGGTCCTCGCGCGGCCAGGGGTGCTGCCGCGCGAGCACGTGGTGGCGCCGCCTCGGTGGCCCACTTCGTCTCGTGTTCGGCTTTCTGGAACGTTCCCGATGAAAAACTGACTTCAGAAAAGAAATCGTCCAATTCCGAGAATATTTCCTTAAGTACTTTTCTGAAACCAAAAACAGCAGAAAACAGAGAACTGGCACTGTGGCATCTTGTTAATAGGTTAGTCCCAGAAAATGCATAAAACTATATAAAATGCATATAAAACATGTAATAACTTGGTATAATATAGCATGGAACATAAGAAATTATAGATACGTTGGAGACGTATCAACATCCCCAAGCTTAGTTCTACTCGTCCCAAGTAGGCAAGAACGATAAAAGAAGAATAATTTCTGAAGTGACATGCTTAAACACAATCTTGATCATAATATAATGTAAGGCTCATGTTATGAATGAAGTGACTCAAGGCAATGATCTATAGTTTGCTAACAAATAGACAAGGAGTAAACAACTACATCATATAAGTAAAACTTTTCATGAATAGTACTTTCAAACAAGCATCAAAAAGATTTGCATAAGAGTTAACTCATAAAGCAATATTATCTAAGCAAAAAGAGCATTGAAGCAACACAAAGGAAAATATAAGTTTCAGCATTGGCTTTCAACTTTTGAACATGTATATCATATAGATAGTTGTCAACACAAAGAAATATAACAAGTGCAATAAGTAAGCATATAAGAATTGTTGCACACAGTTGACACAAGTGTTTGCTTCGGGGATAGAAAGAAGTAGGTAAACTGACTCAACATAAAGTAAAAGATAGGCCCTTCGCAGAGGGAAGCAGGGATACAAGCATGTGCTAGAGCTTCTTAGTTTTATAGGTTTTTGAAATCATATAGAGAGCATAAAAGTAAGTTTTGAGCGGTGTTTGTCGTTGTCAACGAATGGTAATGGGCACTCTACCCCCCTTGTCAACCAGACTTTCTTAAGAGCGGCTCCCATGAAGGACGTTATTTCTACCCAGGGGCAGATCATCCCTCTTTTCTCTTTTGTTTACACATGTAGTTTAGAACTAGTATCATTGCTTGGCTGATTAGATCAGGGCAAAAATGTGAAGAGAATGCAGCGGTTAAAGTTGTAATTAATTGGGACTAGGCACCCCATTTGCCAGCTCTTTTTGCAAAGTTAATGGATAAGCGGTGTATATGCCACTAGTCCGGTTGTGAAAGTCTGTCTAAAAGCAAATGACAAGGTTGATATCCGTAACACCACATACTTCCTCATGAGCTAATAAACATTGACACAAATAAGAGATAATATGTTTTGAATAAAAGGTAGCACATGAAGTATTTACTTGGAATGGCAGGAAATACCATGTAGTAGGTAGGTATGGTGGACACAAATGGCATAGGTTTTGGCTCAAGGATTATGGATGCACGAGAAGCATTCCCTCTCAGTACAAGGCTTTGGCTAGCAAGGTTGTTTGAAGCAAACACAAGTATAAACTATGACAACAAGACGTATATAAAAACATATTGCAAGCATTATAAAACTCTACATTGTCTTCCTTGTTGTTCAAACACTTTAACTAGAAAATATCTGGACCTTAGAGATACCAAACATGCAAACCAAATTTCAGCAAGTTTTACGGTAGTTCCTCACTAATAAGTTTTAACTACATGATGTAAAAGCTTAAACATGATCTACTTGAGAGCTCAAAACAATTGCCAAGCACCGCAACATGCAAGATAACAATCCATAAGAGCATGTATATCTTTCTTTATACCATCTACCACACTTAGCATTTTCTGTTTCCAACCAAACACCAATCAACTTATTTAAAGATAAACTCTCCAAGTATATAATAATGAGATATGAGAGTATAACATAATAAAGCTAACAGCTCTAGCAAGAGATGCATGAAAAACAAGAGCTAGAAAGCATTGAAGTAACATAGAAGAATACTCAACAAATATAAGTGAAGAATACGAGTATTCATAAGAAAAAGCGGAGCGTGTCTCTCTCCCACAAAGGAATGCTAGGATCCATTTTATTCAGAGAATGAAAATAACAAAAACAAACCGACGCTTCAAGAAAAGCACCTAAGAAGTGGCGGAATTAAAATATAGTTTCACTAGAAAGGACCTGATAGTTTGTTGATGAAGAAGGGGATGCCTTGGGCATCCCCAAGCTTTGACGCTTGAGTCTTCTTGAAATATGTTGGGGATGAACCACCGGGGCATCCCCAAGCTTTGGCTTTACTATCCTCTTGATCACATCATATCATCCTTCTCTCTTGATCCTTGAAAACTTCCTAAACACCAAACTTAGAGTAAACTTCATTAGAGGGTTAGTGCACGAAAAATTATGATATTCTGTAGGAACACAATTGCTACCAATGCTACTGGACATTAGCTACAGCCACTGATACTTCATTGGATAAAAAGATCCAATCAAAATAGCAAAAGAGGCATTGCAAAATAAATGGCAGAATCTGTCAAAAACAGAACAGTCCGTAAGGACGAATTTTTTCGAGGCACTTAACTTGGTCAGATCAGAAAACTCAAAACTAATGAAAGTTGCATATATATCTGAGGATTACGCACAAAAAAGGGCAGATTATTTGGATTTTTCTGTGAGGAGGTACGAATTAAACGGTGTACAGCAGAAAACTGTTTTTGCGCAGGAATCCAAATTTAGCATGAACTTTCAACTAGAGGCTTATCTTGACACAACAATGCAATAAAATAAAGATACAAAGGAATTGCTACAGAGGTAGGACAAGTCCTTGATTAAAGCTGAAAATAAAAGATAATGGGTTGCCTCCCAAAAGCGCTTTTTTTAATGCCTTTTAGCTAGGCTTGATAGTTCTAATGATGCTCTCATTAAGATAGAAAATGAAGCAAAAGAAGCATCAAGAAGCAAATTCAAAACACATTTAAGTCTAACCCACTTCCTATGCATAGGAATCTTGCACACAAATAAATTCACAAAGAACAAAGTGACAAGCATAGGAAGATAAAACAAGAGTAACTTCAAAACTTTTAGCATATAGAGAGGTGTTTTAGTACCATGAAAACTTTTACAACCATATTTTCCTCTCTCATAATAATTTTCAGTAGTAGAAATTAATTCAACCATATAACCACAAGAATCATTCAACTTAGATAATATAGGCACATAAAGAGGATCATTAAATTTATTTTGGAATTCATTAGCATGCTTTCCTCTTTCAAAATAGTTACTAAGATTTGGAACTAGAGACAATTGCAAAGCACATAAGTATCTCTCAACATAAGCAAATTTCTCCTCCATGGTGTAATTAGGAGAATTCAAGAACAAAGTAGGACTCTCATGAGTAAGAGTACCATTACAAGCAGCAATTATATCATTTTTATTCTCACATAAATGAGTAATAACTTCTAAACATAGAGGATTATTGATAAGCATAGGACCATCATCTAAAGCATTATCATATATAACATTAGGGACCACATTTTACTTTCTGTTATTTCCATTTTGTTTGAGTCAAGGAACATGCTTTTTTCAAATTTATCAAAAGTAGATATTTCAATAGATTCATGACATTCAACAATATAGCACACTTCCTCCTTAGGTAGGCATGGAGGGCAATCAAATAATGTAAGGGTTAAAGAGTTACTATCTTTAGGAGGTAGATCCTCCTTTTGTTCTTCACTCTCCTCCTCTTTTTCATCTAATGAGTTTTCAGGTTCAGCAATTTCTTCTTCTATAGGTTCCTGCAAGACAACGGTTTCTTCTGTATGAGGAAAAATCCTCTTGACATGTTCAGTAATATAAGAGTTTTCATTCTTATAGTTATCAAAACAATATTTAAGTATAGCAAGACTTTCAGATTTATAAGGGGCATCAATCTTATGCTCAAGATAAGAACTAATTTCAAGTGCACCCTTAAAGATAATAAATTCTTCCATCCTTTCTACCTCATAAGCATTATAGTAACCTTTAACATAAGAAGCTAGGGTTTCATTTTCATTACAAGCACATTGGAAAGGAAAGTGTTTAGACTTCCTATGACAATTAGATTCATTAAAGCAAAAAGTTTTGCCAAATAGATAGCATAAATTTCTAGCATATCCCTCTAGTTGATTTAACAATTTCCATAAGTACATCCCTTTTTGTGACAAACGGTAATTCCTATAATATCTTCGTTCATTTTCCGTGGAGCAACCTTGCCAACAAGATCTAGTTTCATAGAGATAAGCCATTGATAGCATATAAACAACTAGACATAATAACAAACCGAAATAACAAATGCATACAAAATGCAAAACTGAAAATAAAATATGCAAACCGAAATAAACAAAGTAATGCAAGTAACTAATTTTTTTGTATTTTTGATATTAAGCAAACAAGACAGTAATAAAAATAAACTAAGCGAGACAATAACAAAATAAAAAGATTGGATGTGAGAGACTCCCCTCGTAGAAGAATCTTCAAATCACCGGCAACGAAGTTGACGGAGGAGTGTGAAGGTCTTCAAAGGAATTCTTATTTCCCCGGCAACGGCGCCGGAAAAATGCTTGATGCACACGGTGGGTGTGTTGTTGGGAGACCCCAAGAGGAAGGTATGAAGTAGTGCAGTAGCAAGTTTCCCTCAGTTGTCAAACCAAGGTTATCGAACCAGTAGGAAATAATGAATTCCCCCGAGGTGTCAACGGCGCCAGAAAAATCTGCGACGTAAGGGCGCCAGAAAATGCTTCCTGGGACGTAGGTGACGTGGAACCTGCACACAACACAATCAAGGTACTTTGCCCCAACTTAACGGTGAGGTTGTCAATCTCACCGGCTTGCTGTAACAAAGGATTAAACGTATGTGTGGAAGAAAGATGTTTGTTTGCAGAAAGTAACAGGTTTGCAGTTTGTGGTTTATCAGATTAAAGAGAAGGACCGGGGTCCACAGTTCACTAGTGGTGTCTCTCCATAAATAATAATAACATTCATGCGGGTAAACAAATTACAGCTGGGCAATTGATAGAATAATGATGAGCAAACCAATGCATATACCAATGTTATGATGTCTAGTGTGAGATTCATTCGGGCATTACAACAATATACATAGACCGTTCCAACCGCATCTATGACTAATAATCCACCTTCCGGTTAGCGTCTGCACCCCTTTCAGTATTAAGTTGCATGGAACAGATTATCACCTTAAGCACTGTGTGTAAAGTAAGTAAGTAACATCATCCTTAAACAAAGTACTATTGTTTTATCCCTAGTAGCAACAGTACATCTACAACCTTAGAGCTAGCTGTCACCACCCCAGATTTAATAGAGACATGAACCTACTATCGAGCATAAATACCCCCTCTTGGAGTCACAAGCATCTACTTGGCCAGAACATACACAAGTAACGGAGAGCATGCAAGATCATTAAATAGCACACACATGATATATTATGAAGCAATAACTTTAGTACTCAATATTCATCGGATCCCAGCAAACACAACATGAAGTATTACATAACGGTGATCTTGATCATGATAGGCAGCTCACAAGATCTAAACATGATAGCACAAGAGGAGAAGACAACCATCTAGCTACTGCTATGGACCCGTAGTCCAAGGGTAGACTACTCACGCATCAGTCCGGAGGCGGTCATGGCGACGTAGAGGCCTCCGGTGACGATTCCCCCTCCCGGGAGGGTGCCGGGAAGAAGTTCTGATCTCTCCCGAATTGGTGTTGACGACGGCGGCGGCTCGGGACCCGTGGAGGAAAATATGAACACCCTCGTAGGGTTTTTAGTCTGGGGGGTATTTGTAGGCGAAAGGGCGAAGTCGGTGGCTCCCCGAGGGGCCCACACCTGGTCCTCGCGCGGCCAGGGGTGCTGCCGCGCGAGCACGTGGTGGCGCCGCCTCGGTGGCCCACTTCATCTCGTGTTCGGCTTTCTGGAACGTTCCCGATGAAAAACAGACTTCAGAAAAGAAATCGTCCAATTCCGAGAATATTTCCTTAAGTACTTTTTTGAAACAAAAAACAGCAGAAAACAGGGAACTGGCACTGTGGCATCTTGTTAATAGGTTAGTCCCAGAAAATGCATAAAACTATATAAAATGCATATAAAACATGTAATAACTTGGTATAATATAGCATGGAACATAAGAAATTATAGATACGTTGGAGACGTATCAGTGTCTAACCCCCCGGTGTTTTTAGGTCAGAGGCGGGTTATATCCGCGAGGGGAGCCCGAGGGGGAGTGGGACTCGCCCCCCTCATGTGCTGGCGCGGCCAGCCTCCTGCCGCGCCACCACCTGAGGTGGAGGCCCCTTGGCCCCCCTCCATATGGGCTTCTGGCTCCGTGGGTCTTCGGGCAAAATAAGGTCTTTTGCATTATTTCTGGAGTTTTTCCATAAAGTTGATTTCCTGCACAAAAATGAGACACCAGGGCAATTCTGCTGAAAACAGCGTTAGTCCGTGTTAGTTGTATTCAAAACACACAAGTTAGAGGCAAAACAATAGCAAAAGTGTTCGGGAAAGTAGATACGTTTTGGACGTATCAACTCCCCCCAAGCTTAGCTTATTGCTTGTCCTCAAGCAATTCAGTTAACAACTGAGTGCGATAAAAGAACTTTCACGAACACATTTGCTTCATATGATGTAAATATTCTCACTATCTAGCAAATGCTTAAGCTATTCATGATAAGGTATATGTAAATGGTGTCACCTAATTAGTTATGCAAACTATGAAGAGATGCCAATCATACCAATAGTAAATAACATGAAACATATCAATTCACAAGATTGCAAAGCTCATAAGAAAGTATGATAAGGCGGTATCTCGCTTGCCCGAAAGTGTACAGCAAAACATAAATGCCCAGGCACCTCTGAGATTCAAGAGTAGACTAGAGATAAAGATGTCAAAGATAAAAGCATCAAAGTTACACCGTAGTTAACAGTATTCTGGGACAAGCACATTACACTAAGAATGACAACTATGCTCTCAAGAAGGTGCTCAAAGAAGGATGGTGACTCAACAGTAAGTAAAAGATATGCCCTTCATTGAGGGAAGCAGGGATTTAACATGTGCTAGAGCTTTTCATTATTTTGAAAACAGAGGTAAAATTGTTTTTGGGTGGTGGTTGTTCCGTCAACGAATGGCAATAGAGTTCTTGTTATCTTCCATACTAAGTAAGTTGAGAGCGGTTCCGAATTATTTTAAAATCAAGCATTTATAATATGCATCTTTATACTTTATCTTTTTGATATTTTGACACTCCTCCCAACCTTTGCTTTTCACAAACCATGGCTAACCGAATCCTCGGGTGCCCTCCAGCAATCACATACCATGGAGGAGTGTCTATTTTTTCACTTTTCAAAACTTTTGATATTATAGTGGTCTAACCAGCTCTTTGCAATATTAGTGACAAGCAGATAAAGCATGCAAGTCGGTTTACTTAATTAGTATGGAAGATAACAAACCCAACTACTACTTCCTCATGAGCTCGAAACAGTGGCACAAATTGAGAAGTGTTTGAAGGTTTTAAAGATAGCACATGCAAATTTACTTGAATGGTTTGAAATGCCATACATAGGTATTTATGGTGGACTCTTTGGAATAACTTGGTTTTCAGGGATTTGGAAGCACAAGCAATATTGCTTAGTACAAGTGGAGTCTAGCAATAGACAGGGAAGCGGCAATTCAAGAGAGCAGTAACCGTCATAATCATGCTTGCGACAAAATAAAATTAACTGAGGCATAAAATTATTACTAGAACTCTGAGGCAAAATAAATCATCAAGGCTTAATTGACTCTTTGTTTTCAGTCATATACATGTGTGAGCATGTGCCAAGTCGATACAAATGAATTTGTTCAGAGGAGGATACCACAATGCCATACTCTTTTATGAACAAAACAATGCAAGCAAACATCCATAAAAACATGTCATCTACTATTAATAAATTGGAATTGATCATAAGAGAACATAAACAACTAGGCATCCACCAATCGACATATATCTTATGCGAACCATCTAAGCATGCTCACATGAATGAGTATATGTACAAAAATGAAAAACAAATAGAGTTCGTTACCAGCCTCTTACCCAACTCGAATTGTCATATATCGTCATTATTGCTCTTTCACTTGTGTGGCTTGAATAATATGAAATGAAAACCAATCTCCACGGAGTAATGGATGGCATTGAGCTCTGAAACAAACTATACAAAACCAAAAGAAACAACAAATATTTTTGGGATTTTCGGATTTAGGAACTAAAAACAGAACAAAAACAGAACAGCCTGTGAAGACGAATTTTTTCGAGGACCTTAACATGCTCAGATCAAAAAACTCAAAACTAATGAAAGTTGCGTACATATCTGAGGATCATGCACAAGAAATTTCAGGTCATTTGGATTTTTCTACAGGAAATTATGATTTAAACGGTGAACAGAAGAAATCTGTCCCTGCGCGAAACAGCAAACAACAAAGCAAAATATTTTTGTGTTTTTGCATATTGAACTGAATTAAATACTAAGCATACTAATACTAGATACTAAGGCAAACCAGAAAGAGAAATAACAAAAATCTTTTTGGTATTTTTGAGTTTTGGAAAGCAAAGCAAAACATGAACAAATAAAAGAAAGAAAGAAAGAAAACTAAAACGAAACATGGATATACAAAGTACCGATGTAATGATATGTAGGTGAGTGTGCTATCGGTATACCTCCCCCCAAGCTTAGGCTTTTGGCCTAAGCGGGAATCAGCTCCATGGTGTCCAGTTCTGGGCTTCGTCGTGGTATGTCGAAGACCCTTCCCCATAATATGAGCTCGAAGATGCGCCGGCGTAGTGCGTGGTGTAGTCCTCCTCAGGTGCTTCCTCGCCGTGCTGCTCGTGAAAGCCCCGCACGCTCAGCTGCTCGTCCAACTCAACCGCTGAGTACGCCCACGTCCTCCTGTCAATACTGAACAAACCAGGCTGTGGCAAAGGGATCTCCCTTTCGCTACCGTTAGCGAAGATGAGCCTAAATACAATGTTATCCAAAGTGGATCTAGTAGTAACAAATTGATGACCCTTCATTGCAGCAAGGTGAAGGTAGCAAGGAGCAAGTAATGTGTCATTAGGATCAATAGGCATCCTCAAATGTGCAGCAACACGCGAGGCAATAATCCCACCATAAATAGGTCCCTTAGCAGCTAAGCGGCGAGCAATCAAGGTACCAAGGTTAAATGGGAATTCACCCTTAAGTGCAGCAAGCAAGAATGCAAGATGATAATTAGAGATATTACTAGTGTTATCCCTACCAAGCACACTAGTGGCAATGTAGTAAGCAAAATACTTAATAGCTGGGAACTGAATATTCCTTATCTTGCCACGTTGTGCGGAGCGGGTGTCATCATTTGTCACCTGCTGGTAGATTTGTCCCAAATCCTTCGGGTCCTTCTGAATCTTCTTCGATGTCCCCGTGTCCACTGTACCTATAATATCACAAAAAACACGCAGCGGCAGGGTAACAGGCATATCATAAATCTTAAAGGAAACGGAAGAGCCAAATATTTTGTTGTTGAGAGCAAAACTCTCAGCAAAAGTCTTGGTAAGCCTGACATATTGGGGACTCTCATCCAACATGTAAGAAGTCAGGCCCACCCTTTCCACAAGGGTTTGGAAATCCCCAAGTAAACCTGCAGCACCAAGAAAATCAAAACATGGGCGAGATGATGAGTTTGGGAAACCATCATCCCGCTCTTCTCGAATGCTTGGTGCTAGGATTTCCTCGTTGTAAGATTGTGTAACACGAGTAGCAGCTCTCGAGGGCCTTGCCCTCCTTGGTGTATCTCTCTCAAACATATCTCCATAGGTATGGTTATGCATCTTCCTTTTCTGAAATTTTTAGCAAATAACATAAAAATTGATTTTTAGCCAACTAAATGAGGGGAGACTACTATAGTGACTTGCTAGAGGCTTAAGCATGCATCAAAAATAGTTATACTAACTTAGAACAAGCATTTAAATTCACTAAACATGACACCTACAGCAGCAAAATACTCAATATATAATCCATATAACAAAATTCTACTTGGATAATCGGAGGAGGCACATACCGGAGAGTGAATACCCCAAATCTCAGCAACAAAGATGGGCTGAGCAAAGAGATCGAAAATCCGAGGCAAGAACAGGAAGAACGTGAGATTTTTCGATGTGGCTGTGTTTGGTCGGGAGAGAGAAAGAGTGGGGACGAAAATGAGTAAGTGGAGGGGCCAGGTGGGCCCCCCTCATGTGCTGGTGCGGCCAGATCCTTGCCGCGCCACCACCTGAGGTGGGTCCATGGTGGGCCCCCCTGGCCACCTCTTGGCATTTTCAGAACCTCCCGAGAAAAATTAATTTTTGGTATAAATTTTTTTAATTTCTGAGATTTTTTTTTTCATTTTCTGGTATTTTGCATTAATAATTTTAGTATTGAAAAATTGTTTTCTGACACCAAATGCAACTAAACTTTGCAAACTAAATGATATTACAGTAGGTAAAACAAAGAGGAGAAGAAAAATGTTGTTTAGCACTTCCATGCATTTAAAATGCACTTGTTAACAAGGTTGATCGAGTCTTGTCACCAAACGAATTTTATATGACATGAAAGATTTAAACTTCACGGGATACTCATGTTACCTTGTATCGTATTGGTATGGATCCAATCATAAGGGTTGTGTATTCTTCTATATAAGGGCAATCAATACTTCCCACTTTGATGGACCTCGCATTGGTAATTGTATTAACTCCAGGCATTTTATCCATTTTCTTGGGGAAATAGACAGTATGTTCCTTGTCATTCACATTGAAAGTTACTTTTCATTTATTGCAATCAATAACAGCCCCTGTAGTGTTTAGAAAAGGTCTCCCAAGAATAATAGACATATTATCATCTTTAGGGATTTCAAGCACAACAAAGTCAGTCATGATTAAACAATTATTAGCCACTTGAACAGGAACATCCTCACAAATAGCAACAGGAACAGCAGTAGATTTATCAGCCATTTGTAAAGATATATTAGTAGGTATCAATTTATCAAGGTAAAGTCTCTTGTAAAGAGAGAAAGGCATAACACTAACTCCTGCTCCCAAGTCACATAGAGCAGTTCTAACATAATTATTTTTGATAGAGCAAGGAATGGTTGGTATACCTGGATCATCCAACTTCTTTGGAACCTTGCCATTGAAAGAGTAATTAGCAAGCATAGTAGATATTTCTTCATTAGGAATTTTCCTTTTGTTAGAAACAATATCTTTCATATATTTAGAATAAGGAGGCAACTTAATAGCATCAGTCAAAGGAATTTGCAAGAACAAAGGTTTCATCCAATCACAAAATTTATTATAGTGTTCTTCTTCTTTGGTTTTCAGTTTCCTAGCAGGAAAAGGCATTTGTTTTTGGACCCAAGGTTCTCTTTCACTACCATGTTTCTTAGCAATAAAATCTTCCTTAGTGTACTTTTTATTTTTAGTGTGTTTTTCAGGTTCCTCTTCTATTTCTTCCTTATCCGAATTATCATTTTTATCATTATCATTGGCATTATTATTATCATTGTTAAGTTCATTACCACTTTCAGTTTCAGCATTAGAGACAGATATACTATTGGGATTGTTAACAGGTTCAGAGGATTCTACAACTGTTTTATGTTTCTTCTTCTTTTTCTTAGAAGGAGCACTAGGTTCGTTAATTTGTTGAGAATCTTGTTCAATTCTTTTAGCATGTCCCTCCGGATATAAAGGATCTTGAGTAGATTTACCACCTCTAGTTGTTACTTCACAAACATGTTTTTCTTTAGCTATAGAGGCATTCATTAACATTTCTTTTTGCACTTTAGAAAGTTGATCAATTTGAGTTTGAACCATATGAAAATGTTTAATAAGTATTTTAACATCATTGGAGATTCTATCAACAATATCATGCAAGTTACTAATAGCACGAGAGTTTTCTATTAAATGATTCTTAATTCTCATATTAAAATTACCTTGCTTAGCAATAAAAGTATCAAATTCATCTAAGCATTGATCAGGAGGTTTAGAGTAAGGAATATCTCTATCATCAAACCTTTGGAGAGAGTGTACCTCAATTACTGGTGAAGGAGGAATTGGCTCACATAATTCTTCTATAGGAGGTAAATTCTTCACATCTTCAGATTTAATAGCCCTCTCTTTAAGAGATTTCTTGGCTTCCCTCATCACTTCATCAGTTAATTCAATAATACCCCTCTTCTTCGGTGTTGGTGTAGGTGTTAGAGTAGGTTCAGGAGTATTCCAATCATCATAATTCTGGCTTATCTTAGCCATTAATTCCTCAGCTTCTTCTGGAGTTCGTTTCCTGAAAACACAACTAGCACAACTATCCAAATATGTCCTAGATGCAACGGTTAGTCCACTGTAAAATATATCAAGAAGTTCATTTTTCTCTAATTCATGGTTCGGCTGGCCTCTTATTAGAGAGCAAAACCGTGTCCAAGCATCAGGCAATTTCTCATCCTCTTCTTGATTAAAATTATAAATCTTTAACAAAGCATCACGTTGAGCACTAGCAGGAAAATATTTCCGAAAGAAAGTGTCGAGATGTGATTCCCAAGGAACAGGGATAACCACTCTCGGGGGAGAAGTTCGTGAAGGGGACTGAACACGTTGGTCAACAACCTACGGCCGGCTCGGCGACGGTGCTCGTCGAGCCTGCGGAGGAACAGCACGACAGAGATGGACTCCGGCCCGTACCCAGGTTCACGGCCCTCAGGGTGAGGTAAAACCGCTACTCCTGCTTGTCTGTATTGCTCAGTAGAGGATGAGTACAACGAGCTTGCCGCGGGCCTTCGCGAGGCAGTGCGGAGCTTGGAGGGGGAAGGTTCGGGCCTTCTTCCTCCTTGGGCTCGCTCGGCTAGGCTAAGCTACTGTGGGGTGTCTATGGATGAGTGGTAGATTGATCGATCGATCCCCTTCTACGGTGGTGCTCCTGCTCTTTATATAGGCGCCCCGTGCCTCATCCCCGCGCCCTGCGCAGTGGAAGGGTTCCCACATGGCGACGAAGCGGAGGAGCGGGGTGCACCGCAGCTCGGTTGTCCATGGACTTGGTCCATGGTCCTAAAGCCTGCCTTCGTGGCAGGGCTGCCGCCGTCTTTTCAGAGCGGCCAGCTGGTACTGCAGAGACCGCGGGGGTGCCCACGGTGACGTCGCCGTTGGAGCGTTGCGCCGGCCACCTGCTTTATCACCAAAGAGGAAAGCCTTGGTGGCGGTGCAGGGGACACAGCGCTTTGTTGACTCCTTTTATCACCAGAACGGCAACTGTGGCGCCGTCGTCATCGCGCGCAGATGCGCGCGTCACTCTGCGGCTGCTGCAGAGGCCATGTGCGCTCTGCAGTGGTTCCTTCGTAGAGAAGTATCTCCACAGGGCCCTGGAGGCCTTGCGGAGGGAGTTGCGTTGACTTCTCTCCAAGGGGGAAAATGCCTTCCCGGGGGGCGGCTTCAGGGGGAGCCCCTTCAGGCCCTTCACTGCCCCCTCAAGTCCCCTCGAGGGAGCTTTCCCCTCGGGGGTCTCTCCAAGCGTTCCGCTTGGTCCTTAGTTGTTTCGTCGGCATCGACGCGTGTGAGGGGCGTGGAGAGTGGGCTCTGCACACCCTAGAATCCACTGGGCCGACAGTAGCCCCCGGGCCCACGACGGGCACAGCGAGGCCCATCGGGCCCAGACGAAGCGTCGCGGGTCCAAAACGCCCGGCCTGCCCGTGACACGTGTCGCTTGGAGATAAACTTGCGGCGACTCGGTTTCTCCGGTAGAAACGTGCGTAGTGGGGGGTCCCACCACGATCACCACGACCGCGTTCCTTGGTAACTGCCCGACGGCGGTATAAAGCTGCACGCCGGTCTGAATCGCAGTCATTGCTTCCCATTCTGCGCCTCCATTCTTCCAGCTCTCGGCCTCTTAGCCCTTCGTCTCCGGCGAACTCCGTTCCTCTCCGGCGAGCATTCCCCTTTCCTTCGCTCTCCCGCGCCTCCGTCTTGCTCCGCCAATGGGGGGATCCAAAGGCAAGGCGGCGATGACCTCGGCCCGCCAGGATGCGCAGGAGGATGAGACGCTCGGCCCCGCTCTGATTGGGACGCGCGTCGATGCGGCGGCGCTGGACAAGATCCAGCATCTGGTTGCCGGGAAGAACAACGAGCACGGCGCCACCGCCATCCGGGCCGCGAGATTCGGCCGTCTTCCGGCGGGTTTTTACCCCATCTTCCTCCAGACCCTCTTTGCCGGGCTGGTGCCTCCGGACTCGCCATTCTTCGAGGCCGTTCTGGAGTTCTACCAGATCCACCTCCTACACCTTCACCCCAACTCCGTTCTCATCCTCTCCATCTTCGCCTTCCTGTGTGAGGCTTATTTGGGGGTGAGGCCATCGGTGGCCCTCTTCAGGAGCTTCTACGCGCTCCGGAACACCGCGAAGTCCGAGCGGACGGGCTACGTGTCCTTTCGCATCGCGGACGGCATGGGGGATATCTACATCCCCGTGTCCTGGAGCGGCGAGAGGCCCGTGACGGCGGTGTCGAAGAAAGTGGACGACTTCAGGCAGAAGTGGTTCCTCATCGGCGTCCCGTCGTAGAGCTCCCTCCTCGACGTCCCAGAAGCGCCGCCCGTGAAGAACACCCACTGGGGCAAGCGGGCTCTCGAGGGCCCTCAGGTAGCGGGTCTCGTGGCCCACTTGAGGATGCTCCGGGAACACGGCCTCACCGGCCAAATGGTGGCGGAGGCGTTTGTGAGGCGCCGCATCGCCCCCCTTCAGGCGCACAAGAAGCTGATGTGGGCGTACTCGGGGCCCACGGACCCGATGCGGCTCCACCCCTGCGATCACCGCCCCGCCGTCGTCGCCACCATCATGGGCGGCCTCTTCGTCAACCCCGACGTGCCCGCGGCGGTCCCTGTGGCGATAAGGCCTCTGTACCAGGTTCCGGACCAACGCCAGGCCACCCTGGCGCAGATGCCCACATTCACCGCGCTGGGCCTGGCGGGGGAGGAGGAAGAGGAGGAGGGGCCAATGCCCGTGGCGAAGGACGGGGACGCTGCCGAGTCTCCGTACGCGTCAGAGGCGGAGCACGGCGACGCGGAGCAAGCTGACGCGGAGGCGGAGGCAGTGCCCTCCGCAGGCGGGGCGAGCTCGTCTCAAGCCGCGCCACCCACAGCGGAGGTCTACGAGCTTTCGTCCAGCGACGGCGAGGAGGCCGAGGCTGGGCGCCGAGAGCCTCGGACTAAGGCGGCCCATGATGGGCCTGCCGGGGAGCCCCCAAGCGCTTCCCTCAAGAGGAAGGCTGAGGCGGCTCCTGAAGGGTCAGGAGTCCGGACCGCGCCCTCATGGCGCGCGTCTGGTATGGCGTGGGTCGACACCCGCGCGAAGAAGTCCAAGTAAGTGCTCTTGGGTTCTGTCGTTTTCCTTCGGTTTTCTGCCTGTTTCCTCCCTTGACCGGTCTCCTCGGCTCACGCCAGCGACCCAGCGCCCGCGAAGCGCCGCAGGCTCCGCAAGGCTGCGGATGTGAAGAAGGCTGCTCCCGAGGCCGCGCCCGAGGCCAAAGCGGGCGAGGCCGCGGCAGAAGAGGCCGCGAGGGCTGAGGAGGAGGCTTCTGCGGGCCCTCAGGTGGACATGCCTCAGGCGGAGGCGCCTGAGCCGCCTCCGGAGGAGGAGCACATGGAGGAGCAGCTGGAGAGGGCACCCACTCTGCCCCGCGCGGCAACCCCTCCGGCGCAACCGGAAGCAGCGGCTGGCGCTGCGTCGGCCCCGGGCGCGCCTGAGGCCAGCAGGGAGGATATTCCGCCGTCCCCGCCGTCCGCTAGGATGGAGGAGGCAACGGCGACGGGGCAGACCTCCTCTACCCCGGAAGCAACTGGGGAGGTGCCGCCTGAGCGAGGCGGCACGGAGGCGCAGGGCACAGGCGCCGAGGCGGAGGATTTGCCTCCAAGCCCCCAGGCCCACGCGGAGGCTTCCTCCTCCAAGCTCGACACCGGCGCTGGGCCCTCCGCACCGCGCAAGGCATCCCAGGCCCTATCTCTCAGCGGCTGGGACTGGAGTAGGGGGCGACGCGATGTCGCCTTCCGCCTGGTGAGAGAGTCACTGGAGGGCCTGGAGGCCCACCTCGCTCTCGAGGACGGGAAGCTCGGCCAGCAGCGGGACGAGCTTGCGGGGGCCTGGGCCGCTCTTCACGCGGCTGTGGAGGCCCGCAGGCAGAGCGACCAGGCTCTGCAGGCGGATCGCGAGGAGGCGGTGCGCTTCGCCGAGGAGGTCCGCAAGGGCGCTGCGCGGGACGCCGAGGAGCTCCTGCAGCCCTTGAAGGCCGAGCGCCGGGCAGCGGCAGAAGACCTAACCGCGGCCAGGGCCGAGCGGGAGGCCGTGGAGCACTCCTTGGCGGCCAAGGGAAGCGAGCTCGTCGAGCTCGAGAAGAAGATCCTGGCTGACTCCGAGACTGTGCGGTCCGCCCTGGACGAGATCCGCACGAGCTTGGAGGCCAGGGGACAGAGCCTGGGCGAGCGCGAGGAGGATGTGCGCCGCCGCGACGAGCAGCTGGCTCTACGGGAGCAGGAGCTGTCGGGGCAGCGTGCTGCCCTCGAGGCCCGCGAAGAGAGCCTGGCTGCGGCTCTCGTTAAGTATGAACGCGAAGTGGCTACCCACAAAGGGCATGTGGAGCGCTTCAACAAGAGGTTCGCCGAGCAGAAGGCGGAGGCCGAGGAGGAGTTCCAGGCCCGGGAGAAGGCGTACCGCGCCGCCGTCTCCCGGGACTACGCCGACAAATGCACCAAGCAGGAGACCCGCTTCAAGAAGAGGCTTGGCGAGAGCGGCGCCCGGATCCACCAGCTCGAGAACATGAACGCCACCCTCGTCTCCAAGGTGAAGCGCGAAATGGATCGCCGCCGCGCCGCTGAGGAGGCCCGCAAGCGCACGGAACAGGACCTCGCCTCCCTCATGGCCGACATGGAGGAGATGAACCAGCAGGTGGGCCCTGCCGTGGAGAAAGCGGTGGAGGCCGCTGAGAGCGCCAAGGCGGCGCAGGTGCTGTCGCAGCAGCGGGAGCGCATGTTCCTGGCCCTGGCGGGCCAGGGCCGCGAGCTCGCTGTGAAGTTGGGAGCAGAAGCGTCGTCTGTCCCGGCTCAAGGCCACTCCGACGCCGCCACCTACCTCCTGTACTTCGAGCAGCTCTTCACGGCGCTCGAGGGCCCCGCCGCGGAGCTCCGCGACGTGGTCGAGGAGGAGTGCCGCCAGCTCCTGGCGGTGGCGGTGGCGGTGGACCGCATCTTCTCCAACCTCGTGCACCTCCAGCCCGGGTTCGACCTCGCCACGGTGACCGAACCCCTTGAGGGGGAGGCAAGGTGGAAGGCCTCCAACTCCGTCCGCGACCAAGTGGACGACTTCTGCAACCGCTTTAAGCGGGCCGCAGCGGAGGACGAGGACGACGACGAGGGGAGCGAGCTTGAAGAGGAAGGATCCGGCCAGGACGACGACGAGGCCGCTGCCTAACTTCCTCCTGAGATCCTCTCCTGCAGTGTAGTGCGCTTGTAGCGCTGTAGGGATGTTTATCTTGAAGACTTTTGCTGTTCAGTCTGTAATATACTTCTTATTTTAAGCATGTGCCGCTAAGTCTGTGTGTGCTCCCCTCGAGGAGCCTTTGCTTCAACTCCATGTCTTTTTCGCTCTGCGTCGCCGGACCCTTCTCTTCGCGCTATGACTCCGCCGCTGCGGTATGCTCGAGCAATGACTCGGCAAGGCCGGGGGGAGTTTAAGGCTTAGAGAGGTAAGAACCCTCGAGTCGCGATGCTGAGGGCCCCCCTTTGACGCGCAAGCAGCCCATGGAGAGTGAGGGAAAGGACCACTCGAGGGACGCAGAGTGCCCGTGAGAGAGATGCAAGGGTTCTCTTGATGTGAACAGGGAACTTAGCTTCGCGAGGCTTTTCGCCCTGCGGGGGATTCCTCTGGCGATGTTCTTCCCTTCAGGGGGGCCGAGTTTTTCCTCCACAGGCCTGGAGAGGCTCTCGTTCCCTGTGGACGTTAGAGAGGCGAACCAAAACGCTAGAGCATAGTAGTAAGGACTTATGCGCGCTTATAGGTTTCCTCATGGGTGCCTCGCGAGGAGAGAGAGTACCAAGGTCCTTTGGGGAGGTGGCGTGTATCCGGGAGCATGCCCTTTATCCAGAGCTCAGGATCCCTTGGATTTTGCAGTGCTGCTGGGGTGCTCTTGGGCACAGGCACCATACTCAGCCCCCGCTCGCGAGGTGCGCATAGGAAAAATATAAGCGCACATTTGAAAGTAAAGGATGAAAGTAAAACTTGCCATAGAAATATTACATAGCGGCACCTCAACGCAAAGTTCACTTGGGAATGACACGGCGCCGTAGCGCAAAGTTCACTTGGAACGAAAATGGCGCCTGAGCGCAGAGTTCACTTGGAACGAAAATGGCGCCTGAGCGCAAAGTTCACTTGGAACGAAAATCGGTTCATTACACTTGGGTTTGCCAAGCTAACGTTCCTTCCATGTCGAGGCATGGGGACCACCCATTAGTGGCAGAGGTTCACTGCGGCCTGCGGGGGCTCATTTGCAGGAGAGCTCGGAGGGCTGAGCCTCGGGAGAAGCTTTGAGAAGCTTGGAGGTGAAGCTGTGAGCTTCCCTCTAGAGACAAAAAATGCCTAGCGTGACTATGATCACGGGTAGAACTTGCGCAGATGCGCGATGTTCCACGGGTTCTTGACGGGGATGCCGTCTTCGGTCTCGAGGCATACTGCGCCGGGCCTAGCGATGTGGGAGACCCTGTAGGGGCCTTCCCACATCGGCGAGAGCTTGTGGAGACCTTCCCTGGAGAGGATTCGCCTGAGGACGAGGTCACCCGCCTCGAGGGTGCGCGAGCGCACATGGCGGCTGTCGTAGCGTCGCAGATCTTGCTGGTACTTCGCCGCTCTGAGGGCGGCCCGGCGGCGCAGGCCCTCGAGAAACAGCAGGTCGTCGTTGTGGAGGCCCTCTTGGGTGTCCTCGTTGAAGGCAAGGACCTGTGGGGATCCATGCTTGATTTCTGCGGGGAGGACAGCTTCAGCTCCGTAGACAAGGGCGAACGGCGTTTCGCCTGTAGGCCTTGAAGCGGTTGTGCGCATGGACCAGAGCACGGAAGGGAGCTCGTCGATCCAGCCCTTGCCGTGGCCCTTGAGGATGTTGAATCTTCTGGTCATGAGGCCCTTGAGGACCTCTGCGTTCGCTCGCTCGGCTTGACCGTTGCTGCGTGGGTGAGCCACCGAGGCGAAGCAGATCTTGACGCCAAGCTTGTCGCAGTAGGCTCGGAAGATGCCACTGGTGAATTGCGAGCCATTATCGGTGATGATGCGGTTAGGCACACCGAAGCGGCAGACCAGGCCCCTGATGAACTTCACCGCGGCACAGGCCGGAATGGTGCGCACTGGTTCAACCTCGGGCCACTTGGTGAACTTGTCGATGGCCACGAAGAGGAAGCGATAGCCCCCCTGCGACTTTGGGAAGGGGCCCAAGATGTCCAGCCCCCAGACCGCGAACGGCCAGGAGAGAGGGATGGTTTGGAGCCCCAGCGCTGGCTGATGAATTTGCTTGGCGTGGAACTGGCAGGCGTCGCAGGTTTGTACGATGGCGACCGCATCTTGAAGCACTTGAGGCCAGTAGAAACCGCTCCTGAAGACCTTGCCTGCGAGGGTGCGCGCACACGAGTGGTGGCCGCACTCCCCGCTGTGGATGTCCTTGATCAGCGATCGGCCTTCCTCGGGAGGGACGCACTTGAGCGCGATGCCATTCGGGCGCTTGCGGTAGAGGCTTCCCTCGAGGATGCAGTAGGATTTTGCCTGTCGGGCGATTCGCTCTGCTTCTGCATCTTCTTCAGGGAGGATCCCCTTCACCAAGTAGTCCTTGAGCTCGTCAATCCAGCCTGTGGCTTGGTGGGCTACCGTCAGCAACAGACGCTCCCCTGTGCTGGGGCCGCAATCGGGGGCCCCAGACTCAGGAGGTGGTGGGAGCGCTTCATCTGTGCTTGCGGCTGTGGCCTCTTGAGGCTGCTTGATGGATGCCTTGACGAGCCTTTCCTCAAAGACGCCGGCCTCCTGGGGTTGCCTTCGCGAGGCTCGCTTGGCGATATCATCGGCCTCCTGGTTCTCTTTCCTTGGGATATGCATGAGTTCCATGCCCCTGAAGTGCTTCTCGAGCTTGCTGTAACAGCCCAAGGTTTAAAACCTGCAAACCACTGTAATTTTTCCACTTTTGTGTAATTGCATCATGGCATACATCTCAAATTGCTACTATTATGACAATTGCATCCAAACACTGTGAATTGGGCATATTTGTCAAGGAAGTTCCAAGAGTTCCAAATATTATATTTGCTTGGTCTCCAAATCATTAAAGTGACAACTTATGGAAATATCAACAAAATGCCCTTTTTAACACCTATGAACAAAAGTGCACCAAACCATTTTATTTTGAGGAGCCAATTTTTGTGGTGCCTCTACATGATATGGGGAAGCTCCCTGAATTTTCCCAGATTTTTCAAAAAGGTTTAAATGCCTCAATTAAATCAAACTCTGCACTGGATTTTAAAAGGAAATAGAAAAGGACCTCTCTGTAAGGGGGGGGAGGACTTGTCTGTGAGGAAAAGAGAAATTGCGCCAGGGGGGTTTCTGCAAAAGTGTCATCGCCTACCTCTGTAGCGACCGAGCCTCCCAGTCGCTGCCGCACCCTGTCGCCGTGGCGGGCACCCGTGCGCCGCGCCCGGACCCCCTCTCCTCCTCTGCCGCCCGCGCATGGATAAGGAGGCCACCCGCGCTGCTCTCTCTCTCTCCCCCGATATTTTCCCTCTGTTCCCTCACGAGCCCGAACCCTAGCCATGGATGCCGAGCTCGCCGCCGGCGATTGAGTGCGCCCCGAGCCCAGCTAGGACACCCGCGAGGACCGCCGCAACGCCTGCTCCCTCTCCGCCGAAAGAATCGTGCCGGGGAGCTCGGGATCGACCGCCCCGTCCTCGTCTTCCTCCTCTCCGGCCGCCGCGCCTCGGGCAAGCTCGCCGCCGTTCTCGACCTCCTCCTTCTTCTCCGAGCAACCGCACGCTTCGAGGGTGAGCTCGCGGTCCTCATGGACCCTCCCGCTCGTCCCCTCTCCCCCTAGAACGCCCGGTCGTTGTAGCTCGCAGCCGGCCGCCGCTCGCCGTCGCTGCTCGCTGCGCTCCGGCGACCTTTACGTAGTGGCGACGCCAGCTTTCTGCTCCTCGTACACGTACCCGTCGAACGCGCCCGCCCGCGAGAGCCCTAGCGCCGTAGATCGCCGTAGCCGTGCGCCTCGCCGCCGGCGACCACCACGGCCGTGCGCTCCGGCCACGCTGACCGCCCGGTCCCACGCGCCAGCGACACAGATCCTGCCCGCGCCGCGTCAGCGCCGCGTCAGCGCCACCTGGCCCCTGGCCCCGCACGTCAGTGGCACGAGCTAGCTGCGCGCTCGGTGAGAAAAGCCCGGCCCATTTTTCCTGCGAATTAATAGAAAGCCAGAAAATGCTTAAAACTTCAAAAATTCATAACTTTCAGAATAATTATCCAAATTTAGCAAATAATATACCAAAATGCTCAGGAAAATAAATGCTATCAAATGGACTGATTCACACTTCCATTACTGCTACTGTAATTTTCTGTTTTGTTAAATTAAAGAAGGGGTAGAAATAAAAATGTATGGTTTAAATTCAAAATAAATTCCTCCAATTGCTAAAATGGTGCCCCTGTAATTAAAAAAAATGCTCATAAGCACCAGTGCTAAATATTAAAAATCCTTCAAGCATGTTACCTAGATTAAAATGGTAGGTGCAAATAAAAACAAAGAGGAAAAATATAATTCCTATCTCGTTGAATAATGATTCCTAGCATCCCATCAAAATGTCATATAATTATTGTAGTAATTCATTGCATTAAAATGTCATACCATCATGTGCTTGCGCATTGCATATGAATTGCTTATATTGATTGTGTGCTTTCCGGTGTTTTTATACATCGATAGATCACGGAGACGGGGTTTCGCCACATTACCCCGACGATCAGTATTACCCGCCTGCTGAGCAAGGCAAGCGTGATCCCCACCCTCTTGCATATCTTATCCTATTTTATGCAAATTATTTTCTCCACTATAATATTGCATGCGGTTCCAAATGTCAATTTGATTGGATTATAGTATCCTATCGTTGCATTCAGTTACCGAAGCCATTACCTGTTTCCCCTCCTATTATCCTTAGGATTGTGTTGATGGCCTGAAGTAATTACTTTGCTAGGTTGTGGCTTAGCCAGGCTTAGTTAACTGCTTAGTGGTCCGATGGATATTCATGTTGGGATCAGATGTGGAAATTCCGCGGATGATGGTGGAGAAATGGTGGTAATAATTAATAATAATGCTAAAAGGTGGGGATGAGAGGCCACATGGATGTGGTGGGTTGTCTCGTTCTCGCCGCCTAAGTGCGCGTTCTCGCCTTCGAGCCAAGTTGAGCGTGCTACCATGCGTGGGCATATGGAACCTCGTCGACCGACTAACTTGTGGCGGACTAGCCGAGGGTCCTCTAGTTTGGTTTTCCATTTGCGCGTGTGTCGAGATGGTGGCCAAGACTGAGATGAGGATGATGGTGGTAGGAAAATGAGTGGCCGCGGGGCAGGGTGTTGGAGGCACTGAACTTGTCCTACGGTCACTGATGATCCTTGGTTAGTCCAAGGCGAGGTAAAGGTCGTAGCCGCTCCCGCCCAGCCGGCTTTCCCCGGAAGAGAGCTAGTTGTACAGGTAATGGGCCGGACGGTACGCATGGATAAGGAGCTGGGAGATCCCTCGGGAACCTGGCGACTTTCACATTGTACACCCCCTGCAGGGATAAATCTTTTCGAAAAGCCGTGTCCACGGTTAAGGACGACTTGGTGACGAATTCAGTGATCATAGAATAACTTTAACGGAATGATTAAAAACTGGGTACTACAGGTACCACTCACGATTGTAAGGTTGACTTCCTCGAGGGTGATTCGGGGAGGTGCCTTGGTGGAACAGGTACAGTGGATGTGATAAGGAAGTGAATCAAAAGAAAAGAGTTACTTCTTACCCCTCTTTTAAAATATTCTGATAGTCGATGCCTTGGAGTCATTTTATGAATAAAATCAGCTTTACGCAAAACAGCCATGAAGCCTTTAAAGCCAGTCATGGAGCATTTATAGCTCAAATTCTTGCTGAGTTCGTCGAACTCACCCTTGTTTATTTTTGTTTCAGAGGAGGACTTCACCGATCTCGACGGTGGGTTCTTTACTGACATCGACGAGTAGACTGGGGTTCCCGGGTGGCAGCCTGGGGCAACTCGGAACCAGCTGGCACGGAACTGTTTATCTGTAGGCCTCTTAGGCCATATTTGGATCTTGTTGTTTAGAACAACTTAATTGGCTTCCGCTTGATTGTAATGTTGGGTCTGTGACCTCTGCGTGTAATATTTGCTATCTTCCTCTACTAAGAGTTGAACTATATATTATCTTGAGTCGTAGGGTCTGTTATTGTGCCAGGTGTTCCGGTGTCTTAGTCTCTTTATTATACTTTGAGGGCTATGCTTTGGATATGGCATGATCGAAGGGTTGTGTGGCCGATGATCCATGCCGAGCACGCCTGCCGATGTTTACTCGGCCTGGGAGTGGTAACCCCAGTAACCTTCGATTATGTAGCATGACCACCGACACATAGCATCACTGTATAATTTATGGATTGGGGCATTACATCTTGGTATCAGAGCAGTACCGCCTGTAGGAAACCCTTACTGCTGGTCGATGTTGAGTCTAGTGGTTGGGAAAATATTTTTAACCTAAAAATGAGTTGTGAAAACCATCTTAGGATTCTTTTTACTCCTTATCTGGTTATCCTCTATTCTCGGAGCAATCTTACCTCTATTTGTTTTGGGCCGTATCACGTGTCGCTTCCGCCGCGCATATCTGATCATTCAAGTGGTGTACTGTTACTCACTTGGGTTCTAGGGCGCGGGGCGACCAATTTTGGGGCTCCCGTCCCTCTGTTTGCTTTCAGGATCATTTTCCTTGCTGTTCCTAGTTTCTAACCGAGTTCTACTTTCATTCCTGAATCTAGAGTCTCCGTACCTGACATTTGAATTATTCTTGCTACAGATGACTGGTTCGGGCTTGGTTGTTCGCCTCACTCGATGTGAGGGCGTCCGAGGGTTCCCCGCCTTGTTTGCCGCAGCTTTGGCCAGCCAGGGTTGTAGGTGGTACCCGGAGTACACGGTGTATGAGGAGTATGTACCGTACAGCCAAGCGCAGTTCTTCTGTAAGGTGCGCGTGCTCAACGACGAGGGTCGCGTTGAGAACGTAGCTGGAGGCGTGGGCATGACCGTGGAGCAGGCGGTTCAGGAGGCCGCGTATAACGGCCTCTCTATTTACCGCAGCTATTGTCCGTACCTCGCTAATCAGGCGTCGGATTTCTGCCACTTCCCAGCTGCCGGCGACAGTACGTCAGGTGTCTACCGAGCTGTTTACAGCAGCGGCGAGTTTGAGTCGGACAGCAGGCACCGAGCACTGATTGAGCTAGTCCGAGCGTTGGACCGTCGAGCCCGGCAGTGGTACCTTTACGCTGTCTCGGCCCGCGCAAGCCACCGTGCTACGCTGATGAGTGTGCGCCCGTATGTCATGGATGGGACGCTTCCTCCCACACTGCTTCGCTCACTCCCGTTGGAGGAGCTGCCTCCCGACGTTCGCAGTCCGGGAGTTGGTGGCGTAACCCCGCCTACAGGACCTCACCGAGACCCGAGGCTCACTGCACTCGAGTCGCCGTATGGCAACCAGCCAGCCAGTGCGCGCTGCTTCCACACTCCCCCGGCGCCCCTTGCTGAGGACGTCACGGCGTACTACTAGCCACGTGTGTTCACCAGTAGATGCTCGAGTAATTGTGCCTTCCTGCGAGTTGTGCCATTACTCCCTTGCTGGTATCTCTGGAGCCTAGAGTAGTAGAGCTCGTTATGTAACAGACTCGTCAGTTTCTATCTTTCTAGTTTCTATCAGTGTAAATGTATGAGGCTTGTACCTCTCTCTCATCGAACCATGTCTTGTACTAGAACCAGTATTTCAGTACTCAGTTTCCTCTATGCATTCGCCTAATGATGTGCAATGGTGTCCTATCTGTTGTTATTATCAGTTCCGCTGTCCCTATTTTGTGTAAAATGGTGACACGACGGAATTCTAACCGTGTCCTTGTCAATATCCAGAATGGTGGGCCCTCGCCGTGGCGGAGATTTACCGCCACCACCCACAATGGCGGAGGTCCTCCTGTTTATGGAGGAGAACCGCGTGCGCAGCGACCGACTCCTCGAGCAGTTGGTGCACCAAGGGAACCGGAGGAACAACGAGTGTACAAATCTCACTGAGTTCCTGCGATCCCAGCCACCGTCCTTCTCCGATGCTAAGGAGCCTCTGGACGCCGATGACTGGCTGCGTGCACTGGAGCGCAAGTTCGCTGCCCTGCATGTTCCTGCTGTGGAACAAGTCAACTTCGCCACTTACTTGTTGGCGGGCGCAGCGGGCGCGTGGTGGGAAAGCCACCAAGCAATGTTCGATGCTGGGCATGTTTTCACTTGGGAGGAATTCCGCACTGCCTTCCGCGCTGCATACATCCCCAAGCCCATCATGGACATGAAGAGAAGGGAGTTCCTGGACTTGCATCAGGGTCGGATGGATATTCCAGCCTTTGGTCATGAATTCAGCCGTCTCTCCCGTTATGCCCCTCGGGATGTGACTAATGATGCGGATAAGCAGGAGTTGTTCCGCAAGGGACTAAATCCAAGGCTCCGTTATGAGCTGCTGCCCTTCACGTTCCCGAGCTACCAGGAACTATACAACCAGGCTCTCACCCTGGAACAGGGTAGGAAGGAAATGGAGGCCACTAAGAGGCCACTGCAGGGAGATCATCAGAGCTCCTCGGCTTCTGACAGCAAGAAGCGTAGGGTTTTTGTGCCCTATAGCTCCGTGCCCCGTCCTCCGTTTGTGCCAAGAACCTCGGGATACAGGCCACCTCTGCCGCGCCCTCCTACTCCGAGAATGGGCTCGGGCGGAAGTGGTTATCGTCCTCAGCTCCCTGCACCACCGACAAGCACCTGCTACAGCTGTGGCCAGCCTGGCCACTACTCCAGAGAGTGCCCTAGGAAGGCGCCACCCCCATCCTCTGCCATGCCCGTAGCCAAGACGGGTACGGCTAACCGTGGTCGCATGAACCACGTCACTGTTGAAGACGTGGAGGAGGACCCCAGTGTTCTCATGGGTACGCTTCGAATTCATGCAGCTCTAGCTACCGTACTGTTTGATTCTGGAGCATCACATTCATTCATTTCGGTAGCATTTGCACAACAAAACAATATACCGTTTGAAGAGTTGGAAACACCGTTAATGGTCACCAGCCCGGGTACTCGTTGGCAAACCAAAAGAGTGACCCCCGAAGTCCAAATTAAAATAGGCTCATTCCCCTTCCCATTTCCGCTGATAGCTTTCAAATCAACCGGCTTTGATGCCATATTGGGCATGAACTGGCTAGGGAAGTACAAGGCTAACCTCGACTGTGCTGCCAGAACCATCACCGTGACCACATCCTCCGGCGATACTGTGGAGTATTGGTCTGCACAGTCAAGACCTCCATCTTCATCCATGCCCAACTCACCCGAGCTTCTCCTTTGCCTTATGGAAGGCTTATCCCCTCCTGAAATTCAAGACTTACATGTTGTGTGCGACTTCCCGGATGTGTTCCCGGAGGAATTGCCTGGCATGCCACCTGATCGAAGTGTGGAGTTTGTCATAGAGTTGCTTCCCGGTACTGCGCCGATTGCCAAAAAGCCCTACCGAATGCCGGTGGAGGAGTTGGCGATGTTAAAGGAGCAAATTGATGAACTGTTAGCGAAAGAGTTCATTCAGCCGAGCAGTTCACCCTGGGGTTGTCCCGTACTCTTTGTCAAGAAGAGAGATTCTACCGTGCCTCGACTAGTCTCTGACTACAGGCCGTTAAATGCGGTGACAATCAAAAACAAGTACCCTATTCCCCGCATCAATGATCTGTTGGATCAACTAGCTGGTGCAACGGTATTCTCCAAGATGGACCTGAGGTCAGGGTACCATCAGATCAAAATCCGAAAGGAGGATATTCCAAAAACGGCCTTTGTTACTCGCTATGGCTCATATGAGTATACTGTTATGTCCTTTGGACTCACTAATGCTCCTGCGACGTTCATGAGGCTCATGAACTCCGTCTTCATGGATTTTCTCGACAAGTTCGTCGTCATTTACATCGATGACATCCTTGTCTACTCCAAAACCGATGAAGAGCATGCTGAGCATCTTCGCTTGGTTCTGACACGTCTTCGAGAACACCGCCTCTATGCCAAGTTCTCCAAGTGTGAGTTTTGGTTGGATAATCTTGTCTTCCTTGGACATGTGATATCCGCAAATGGAGTGGCTGTCGTTCCCGATAAGATTCAATCTATCATGGATTGGGTAACTCCCATGTCTGTCAAGGACATCAGAAGCTTTCTCGGATTGGCAGGTTACTACCGCCGATTCATCGAAGGGTTCTCCAAAATAGCCAAGCCTCTGACTGACCTTCTTAAGAAGGATACAAAGTTCGTATGGACGGACAAGGCTGAAGAGAGCTTCAAAACCCTAAAAGCCAAACTCACTTCTGCTCCTGTGCTTGCCCTGCCGGACGCAAGTAAGGATTTCGTAGTCTTCTGTGACGCCTCTCTGCAAGGCTTGGGCTGTGTGCTAATGCAGGATGGACATGTAGTGGCATATGCCTCTCGCCAATTGAAGCCACATGAGCAAAATTACCCAACTCATGATCTAGAGCTTGCCGCAGTGGTTTATGCTCTGAAGCAATGGAGACCATACCTGTTTGGTAACCGTTGCGAGATTTACTCGGATCACAAGAGTCTGAAGTACCTTTTCACTCAGCCGGATCTAAATCTCAGGCAAAGACGATGGTTGGAGTTAATCAAGGACTATGATGTGAGTCTGAATTACCAACCCGGCAAGGCGAACGTCGTGGCTGACGCGCTAAGTCGAAAAGCTTATAGCAACAACCTGATGATTGAGAAGGCTCACCCTGCTCTCCATGAAGAGTTCGCCCGTTTGAACCTGGAAATTGTTCCTTCTGGCTACCTCGCAAATCTGGAAATCAAATCTACTCTGGTGGACCAGATAAAGGAGGCGCAGAAACTAGATAATGGCATTCTTAATATCAAGAAGAACATCGCTAGTGGAAAAGCCAAATGTTTCTTGGAGAATGAAGCGGGAATCGTGTACTTTGGTGACCGTCTGGTGGTACCAAAGGAACAGAATCTGAGGGAGCTAATCCTCAAAGAAGCTCATGATTCTCCTCTCTCTATTCATCCGGGTAGTACTAAAATGTACCAAGACCTCCGACCACTATTCTGGTGGACTCGGATGAAAAGAGAAATCGCCAAGTATGTTGCTGAATGCGACACCTGTCGTCGCGTAAAGGCTGAACATCAAAGGCCTGCTGGCACTCTTCGCCCTATTGCGATTCCAGAATGGAAATGGGATGAGATTGGTATGGACTTTATTACGGGTCTGCCGAAATCTCCCAAGGGCAACGATGCTATCTGGGTAATCATCGATCGACTATCCAAGGTGGCTCACTTCCTCCCAGTGCGAGTCGACATCACAGCTGCTAAGCTGGCTGATCTTTATACTTCCCGGATCATCGTACTTCACGGTGTTCCTAAGAAGATAATCTCTGATCGTGGCAGCTTGTTCACCTCTAAATTCTGGACGAGTTTCCAACGAGCAATGGGAACCCGCATCAACTTCAGCACAGCTTTCCATCCCCAAACGGATGGTCAAACAGAAAGAGTGAACCAAGTTCTGGAGGACATGCTTCGAGCTTGCGTGATCTCCTTTAGAAAAGGTTGGGAGAAATACCTTCACTTCGCTGAGTTCTCCTACAACAATAGCTACCAAGCGAGTCTGGGTATGGCCCCATTCGAGGTTCTGTATGGAAGAAAATGCCGAACTCCGCTAAATTGGTCCGAGACCGGAGAGAGGCAACTCCTGGGTCCGGATGTGATCAATGAAGCTGAGGAGACGGTGAAAATCATACGAGAGAATCTGAAGATTGCCCAGTCTAGGCAGAAGAGCTACTATGACAAGCACCATCAGGAGGTGCATTATGAAATCGGTGACAAGGCCTATCTCCGCGTCTCTCCTCTTCGTGGTATTCGTCGCTTTGGTATCAAGGGAAAGTTGGCCCCTCGTTTTGTTGGTCCTTTCACCATTCTGGCCAAACGAGGAGATCTATCCTATCAGCTCGAACTCCCTACCAACTTCCCGGATGTGCATGATGTGTTCCATGTATCCCAACTCCGCCGTTGTTTCAAGGATCCTATCCGTGGAGTCAATCATGAGGAGCTGGATATCCAGGCGGATCTCACCTATCGCGAGCATCCCATACGTATCCTAGATGAAGCAGAAAGGAAGACTCGGAATAAGACGACCAAGTTCTTCAAAGTTCAGTGGTCTCACCATTCCGAAGAAGAAGCTACCTGGGAAAGAGAGTCTAGTCTTCGTGAGGAATATCCCGACTTTCTTCCGCAACTTTAGAATCTCGGGACGAGATTCCTGTAAGGGGGGTAGAATTGTAACAGCCCAAGGTTTAAAACCTGCAAACCACTGTAATTTTTCCACTTTTGTGTAATTGCATCATGGCATACATCTCAAATTGCTACTATTATGACAATTGCATCCAAACACTGTGAATTGGGCATATTTGTCAAGGAAGTTCCAAGAGTTCCAAATATTATATTTGCTTGGTCTCCAAATCATTATAGTGACAACTTATGGAAATATCAACAAAATGCCCTTTTTAACACCTATGAACAAAAGTGCACCAAACCATTTTATTTTGAGGAGCCAATTTTTGTGGTGCCTCTACATGATATGGGGAAGCTCCCTGAATTTTCCCAGATTTTTCAAAAAGGTTTAAATGCCTCAATTAAATCAAACTCTGCACTGGATTTTAAAAGGAAATAGAAAAGGACCTCTCTGTAAGGGGGGGGAGGACTTGTCTGTGAGGAAAAGAGAAATTGCGCCAGGGGGGTTTCTGCAAAAGTGTCATCGCCTACCTCTGTAGCGACCGAGCCTCCCAGTCGCTGCCGCACCCTGTCGCCGTGGCGGGCACCCGTGCGCCGCGCCCGGACCCCCTCTCCTCCTCTGCCGCCCGCGCATGGATAAGGAGGCCACCCGCGCTGCTCTCTCTCTCTCCCCCGATATTTTCCCTCTGTTCCCTCACGAGCCCGAACCCTAGCCATGGATGCCGAGCTCGCCGCCGGCGATTGAGTGCGCCCCGAGCCCAGCTAGGACACCCGCGAGGACCGCCGCAACGCCTGCTCCCTCTCCGCCGAAAGAATCGTGCCGGGGAGCTCGGGATCGACCGCCCCGTCCTCGTCTTCCTCCTCTCCGGCCGCCGCGCCTCGGGCAAGCTCGCCGCCGTTCTCGACCTCCTCCTTCTTCTCCGAGCAACCGCACGCTTCGAGGGTGAGCTCGCGGTCCTCATGGACCCTCCCGCTCGTCCCCTCTCCCCCTAGAACGCCCGGTCGTTGTAGCTCGCAGCCGGCCGCCGCTCGCCGTCGCTGCTCGCTGCGCTCCGGCGACATTTACGTAGTGGCGACGCCAGCTTTCTGCTCCTCGTACACGTACCCGTCGAACGCGCCCGCCCGCGAGAGCCCTAGCGCCGTAGATCGCCGTAGCCGTGCGCCTCGCCGCCGGCGACCACCACGGCCGTGCGCTCCGGCCACGCTGACCGCCCGGTCCCACGCGCCAGCGACACAGATCCTGCCCGCGCCGCGTCAGCGCCGCGTCAGCGCCACCTGGCCCCTGGCCCCGCACGTCAGTGGCACGAGCTAGCTGCGCGCTCGGTGAGAAAAGCCCGGCCCATTTTTCCTGCGAATTAATAGAAAGCCAGAAAATGCTTAAAACTTCAAAAATTCATAACTTTCAGAATAATTATCCAAATTTAGCAAATAATATACCAAAATGCTCAGGAAAATAAATGCTATCAAATGGACTGATTCACACTTCCATTACTGCTACTGTAATTTTCTGTTTTGTTAAATTAAAGAAGGGGTAGAAATAAAAATGTATGGTTTAAATTCAAAATAAATTCCTCCAATTGCTAAAATGGTGCCCCTGTAATAAAAAAAAATGCTCATAAGCACCAGTGCTAAATATTAAAAATCCTTCAAGCATGTTACCTAGATTAAAATGGTAGGTGCAAATAAAAACAAAGAGGAAAAATATAATTCCTAT
The DNA here is from genome assembly GCA_026929855.1 of Poa annua. Taxonomy (NCBI): domain Eukaryota; kingdom Viridiplantae; phylum Streptophyta; class Magnoliopsida; order Poales; family Poaceae; genus Poa; species Poa annua. Next base: position 39,134,021 of record CM049436.1, read on the forward strand.
CTCGTTGAATAATGATTCCTAGCATCCCATCAAAATGTCATATAATTATTGTAGTAATTCATTGCATTAAAATGTCATACCATCATGTGCTTGCGCATTGCATATGAATTGCTTATATTGATTGTGTGCTTTCCGGTGTTTTTATACATCGATAGATCACGGAGACGGGGTTTCGCCACATTACCCCGACGATCAGTATTACCCGCCTGCTGAGCAAGGCAAGCGTGATCCCCACCCTCTTGCATATCTTATCCTATTTTATGCAAATTATTTTCTCCACTATAATATTGCATGCGGTTCCAAATGTCAATTTGATTGGATTATAGTATCCTATCGTTGCATTCAGTTACCGAAGCCATTACCTGTTTCCCCTCCTATTATCCTTAGGATTGTGTTGATGGCCTGAAGTAATTACTTTGCTAGGTTGTGGCTTAGCCAGGCTTAGTTAACTGCTTAGTGGTCCGATGGATATTCATGTTGGGATCAGATGTGGAAATTCCGCGGATGATGGTGGAGAAATGGTGGTAATAATTAATAATAATGCTAAAAGGTGGGGATGAGAGGCCACATGGATGTGGTGGGTTGTCTCGTTCTCGCCGCCTAAGTGCGCGTTCTCGCCTTCGAGCCAAGTTGAGCGTGCTACCATGCGTGGGCATATGGAACCTCGTCGACCGACTAACTTGTGGCGGACTAGCCGAGGGTCCTCTAGTTTGGTTTTCCATTTGCGCGTGTGTCGAGATGGTGGCCAAGACTGAGATGAGGATGATGGTGGTAGGAAAATGAGTGGCCGCGGGGCAGGGTGTTGGAGGCACTGAACTTGTCCTACGGTCACTGATGATCCTTGGTTAGTCCAAGGCGAGGTAAAGGTCGTAGCCGCTCCCGCCCAGCCGGCTTTCCCCGGAAGAGAGCTAGTTGTACAGGTAATGGGCCGGACGGTACGCATGGATAAGGAGCTGGGAGATCCCTCGGGAACCTGGCGACTTTCACATTGTACACCCCCTGCAGGGATAAATCTTTTCGAAAAGCCGTGTCCACGGTTAAGGACGACTTGGTGACGAATTCAGTGATCATAGAATAACTTTAACGGAATGATTAAAAACTGGGTACTACAGGTACCACTCACGATTGTAAGGTTGACTTCCTCGAGGGTGATTCGGGGAGGTGCCTTGGTGGAACAGGTACAGTGGATGTGATAAGGAAGTGAATCAAAAGAAAAGAGTTACTTCTTACCCCTCTTTTAAAATATTCTGATAGTCGATGCCTTGGAGTCATTTTATGAATAAAATCAGCTTTACGCAAAACAGCCATGAAGCCTTTAAAGCCAGTCATGGAGCATTTATAGCTCAAATTCTTGCTGAGTTCGTCGAACTCACCCTTGTTTATTTTTGTTTCAGAGGAGGACTTCACCGATCTCGACGGTGGGTTCTTTACTGACATCGACGAGTAGACTGGGGTTCCCGGGTGGCAGCCTGGGGCAACTCGGAACCAGCTGGCACGGAACTGTTTATCTGTAGGCCTCTTAGGCCATATTTGGATCTTGTTGTTTAGAACAACTTAATTGGCTTCCGCTTGATTGTAATGTTGGGTCTGTGACCTCTGCGTGTAATATTTGCTATCTTCCTCTACTAAGAGTTGAACTATATATTATCTTGAGTCGTAGGGTCTGTTATTGTGCCAGGTGTTCCGGTGTCTTAGTCTCTTTATTATACTTTGAGGGCTATGCTTTGGATATGGCATGATCGAAGGGTTGTGTGGCCGATGATCCATGCCGAGCACGCCTGCCGATGTTTACTCGGCCTGGGAGTGGTAACCCCAGTAACCTTCGATTATGTAGCATGACCACCGACACATAGCATCACTGTATAATTTATGGATTGGGGCATTACACTTGCGGACCTCTTCAAGGTATGCTGCCATGTGGTCGTCTTTAGGCGTGTAGCTCTTGTTGGAGAAGTTGACGAGCAACTGGGAGTCGCCCTTGATGAGTAGGTGCTTGACGCCTAGAGCGATGGCGGCCCTTAAGCCGGCGAGGAGGCCCTCGTATTCAGCGATGTTGTTGGAGATCTTGTCAATCGTGAAGCATAACTGGACAGCGTAGTAGAGCGTGTCGCCTTTGGGCGAAGTCAGGACGACGCCTGCCCCGCCATTTCGGCAGGCAAAGGCTCCGTCGAAGTGCATGGTCCAGTGGCTGGGCATTGTGTCTCCAGCGGGCTCGGCCTCTTCCCCCCGAGGCTCTTCAGGGCTAGGGTCGGTCCATTCGGCGACGAAGTCAGCCAGTGCTCGTCCCTTGATGACTCTTGTGGTGTCGAAGCGTAAGTTGAATGGCTGCAGCTCTATGTTCCATCCCGCGACACGATCTGTGTTGTTGGGGTTGCGCAGGATCTGCTCCAGGGGGAAAGCAGTGACCACCGTGATGGGGTGGCCCTGGAAGTAATGTCTCAGCTTCCTGGAGGCGATGAGGAGAGCGACGAGAAGCTTCTGCTGCATCGGGTACCGCTCCGGAGCATCCCGCAGCACTGTGCTGACGAAGTAGACGGGGTGCTCGACAAGGGTTGTCGGTGGGGCTGCAGCGTCAGCCCCCTGCGCAGGCTCCTCAGGGCCCTTGTCGAGATCCGCCTGCAGGGGGGTCTCGACAGGGGTGCCGGGAGCAGGATCGACTTGAGGTTGTGGGCCTGGCAGTGGGTCTGTGGAGGCTGCTCCATCGACGAGATCCTTGTCGGGGGGCTTTGGGCTTGGAGTGGCAGTGCTCTTCTTGGGGAGGACAGGCTCTTCCCTCTCGGCCACCAGGACGGCGCTTGCGGTCTGAGGAGTGGCTGAAAGATACAGCTTCAGATGTTCGCCTGCCCTGGGGGCCACCAAGACTGGTGGGCTGGCCAAATACTTCTTTAAGTCCTCAAAGGCCTTGTCCGCCTCAGGAGTCCACTTGAACGTGCCGGATCTCTTCATGATCTTGAAAAATGGCAGGGCTCTCTCGCCGAACTTGGAGATGAATCGGCCCAGGCTGGCCATGCAGCCTGCTAAGCGCTGCATTTCCTTGAGCCGGCGAGGAGGTTGCATTCCTTCTATGGCCTTGATCTTGTCAGGGTTTGCTTCTATGCCACGGTGAGACACCAGGAAACCGAGGAGCTTGCCTGAAGGGACCCCGAAGACGCACTTGGCGGGGTTCAGCTTGATGTTCACCTTGCGCAGGCTGGCGAAGGTTTCCTCGAGATCCTTCAAGAGGGTGTCTCCCTCCCGAGACTTGACCACGATGTCATCGACATAGGCCTCGGCGTTCCTACCCATCTGTGCCCCCAAGGCAATCCTCATGAGCCTCTGGAAAGTGGCGCCAGCGTTCTTCAGGCCAAAGGGCATGCAAGTGTAGCAGTACACACCACAAGGGGTGAGGAAGGCTGTCTTCTCCTCGTCCTCTTTAGCCATTTTGATCTGGTGATAGCCAGAGAAGGCGTCCAGAAAACAGAGGAGGTCGCAGCCAGCGGTGGAGTCCACGATCTGGTCTATCCTCGGCATGGGGTATGGGTCCTTGGGGCAGGCCTTGTTGACATCGGTGTAGTCGATGCAGAGTCGGCCTCCTCCAGCGGGTTTAGGGACAACCACGCCGTTGGAGAGCCAAGTGGGGTGCGCGACTTCGCGGACGACTTTCGCCGCCTTTAGCTTCTCTACTTCCTTGACGAGGAAAGCTGGCTTCTCGGGGGCTTGCTTGCGTGCTTTTTGCTTGACGGGGCGTGCGTCTGGACACACGGCTAAGTGGTGCTCGATCACCTCCCTTGGTACACCAGACATATCTGACGGAGTCCATGCGAACATGTCAGAGTTTGCCTGAAGGAAGGCGACGAGCGCGCTTTCCTATTTAGGAGGCAGGGCAACGCCTATGATGACGCTAGCCCCCGAGCCTTCGGCCCCCGAGCCACTGGTACCCAGTGGCACCTTCTTCGTGGCAGCTTGCTCCTGAGAGAACACTTGTTTCTTCTTCTTTGGCCTCTCGAGAGGCTCCATGTCCTCGTCGGCCGGGAATGCCATGGCAGCTGCCTTGTAGGCGCTCTCGACAGCGCGCGTGGCGTCCAGGATATGACCATGGATGGCGATGGTGCCAGCGCTGCCGGGGATTTTGACCATGTTGTAGGCATGGTGCGTGACAGCCATGAATTTCGCGAGAGCGGGGTAGCCGAGGATGGCATTGTACGGCAGGCCGATGTGGGCGACGTCGAAGTCGATCAGCTCTGTGCGATAGTTCTTCTGCGTGCCGAAGGTGACGGCGAGCCGGACCTGGCCCAGGGGTTCGATGGAACCACTGGTGACCCCGGTGAACGGCCTGGAGGGCATAAGCCACTCGTAGGGCACTTGAAGCGTCTCGAAGGTCTCGACAGAGATGACGTTCAGGCCAGCTCCCCCATCGTTGAGCGTCTTGGAGAAAGTGATGTTGTTGATGGTGGGGGAGCAGACCAGGGGGAGGGTCCCAACGGTCTTGGTCGACTTGGGGTGGTCCTTGGCATCGAAAGCGATGGTGTACTGCGACCACTTGATGGGCCTGGAGGTCTCGGTGCTCGGGAGCACGGCGTTGAGCTCACGGGCGAACTGCTTGAACTGGTAGTTCGACTTGGGCGCCTGAGCCCCGCCGAGGATGCAGGCCATAGCCCCTCTCGGGGCCTGGTAGCCCCCATCCTCCTCGTCAGGGAGGTTGTTGTTCTTCTCGGCGGCGTTGGCTTGAGTGCCCGACGGCTTCTGGTAGCCGCCATCGCGCCTGCCCCTGCCGTCTCTGCGGTAGCCGCGACCTCTGCCGCGGCTTCCGCTGCCTTCTCCTCGCTCGCGCTCCCTGCTCATCCTCTTGAGGTCGAAGCAGTCGTCTGTGGCGTGCCCACGCCTGTTGTGGTAGACGCAGAACGGACGGTGGTCCGCCTCCTTGTCGCCAGGCTCGGGGGAGCTTTTGCGGGCGTTCTTGGCGGCTGGCTCTGCCGCTAGGACGGCAGTGGTCTTGCGCTTGGTCTCCTCGCGCTTCTTGTGGCTCTTGGAGCCTTCAGCCTGGTCATCCCCTCGCTGGCTCATCTTGACGAAGAGGAGTCCCTCTTCGGCCTTGGCGCATTTGTCCGCGAGGTTGAACAGCTTCACTACAGAGGTGAGCTTGTCGTGAATGCCCAGCTTCTCGAGCATCCTGTGGTTCGTGACGCCTTCTCTGAAGGCGGCGATGACCTGCGTGTCAGGGATGTTCAGGATCTTGTTGCGCACTTGGCTGAAGCGCTGGATGTACTTGCGGAGGGTCTCATCCTTCTTCTGCACCACAGCGCGCAGGTCGTTGTGGGTGAGTGCGCGCTCGTACGTGCCCTTGAAGTTGGCGACGAACTGCTTGCACAGCTCCTCCCAGGAGTCAATGGAGTCCTCGGGCAGGTTGAGGAGCCAGGACAGCGCGGAGTCCCTGAGCGCGTGGGAGAACCAGTTCGCCATGACCTTGTCGTCTCCCCCTGCGGCCTGGATGGAGGTGGTGTAGAGCTGCAGGAACTCGAGGGGGTTGGTCGACCCGTCGAAGCCCTTGGGGAGGGCTGGCCTGAACTTCTGCGGCCAGACCACGCGACAGAGAGCGCGGGTGAAGGCCAGGCAGCCGTACGTGGCGATTCCTCCTTGGAGAGCTCTGCGGTTCTGCTGCCCTACCTGGCCGAGCTCCTCGACGAGGCGATTCTGGAGGTCCCGGCGGCGCTCCATGCCCACACGCGCGTCGGGCGCAGTGCGCTGCATGATCTGGCAGTCGTGCGGCGAGGAGGCGTGAGAGGGAGCCCTCTGCGCTGCGGCCGGAGGCGGTCCTGGCGGCGGCGGAGGCGCATCTGGTGCAGCCGTTCCCGCGCGGCCGGAGTGCTGGACCATGGAGCGCGACGGGGCGGGGCGCGTGGTGGCGACGTCGACGAGGTGGTGGAGGCGGTCCAACCACTGGTCGTGGGCCTCAGCGCTAGGCCGGTAGCGTAGAAGCTCCTGGGCCATGAGGAGCGCGGTGTGCGGCGTGGGCTCTGGGCGTCCCTGAGAGGACGCGCCTTGGCGCCGCGACGGATGCGAAGACTCGGCATCGTCGTTGCGCTCCGGGGGGCCGTCCCCGTCGGCGCGGTGGCCGCTGTCATTGTACTCTTCGCTCTCCGGCTCCTCAAAGCTGGCTGGACGTTGAAGACGCGCCTCAATCCCCTACCTGGCGCGCCAAATGTCGAGATGTGATTCCCAAGGAACAGGGACAACCACTCTCGGGGGAGAAGTTCGTGAAGGGGACTGAACACGTTGGTCAACAACCTACGGCCGGCTCGGCGACGGTGCTCGTCGAGCCTGCGGAGGAACAGCACGACAGAGATGGACTCCGGCCCGTACCCAGGTTCACGACCCTCAGGGTGAGGTAAAACCGCTACTCCTGCTTGTCTGTATTGCTCAGTAGAGGATGAGTACAACGAGCTTGCCGCGGGCCTTCGCGAGGCAGTGCGGAGCTTGGAGGGGGAAGGTTCGGGCCTTCTTCCTCCTTGGGCTCGCTAGGCTAAGCTAAGCTACTATGGGGTGTCTATGGATGAGTGGTAGATTGATCAATCGATCCCCTTCTACGGTGGTGCTCCTGCTCCTTATATAGGCGCCCCGGGCCTCATCCCCGCGCCCTGCGCAGTGGAAGGGTTCCCACATGGCGACGAAGCGGAGGAGCGGGGTGCACCGCAGCTCGGTTGTCCATGGACTTGGTCCATGGTCGTAAAGCCTGCCTTCGTGGCAGGGCTGCCGCCGTCTTTTCAGAGCGGCCAGCTGGTACTGCAGAGACCGCGGGGGTGCCCACGGTGACGTCGCCGTTGGAGCGTTGCGCCGGCCACCTGCTTTATCACCAAAGAGGAAAGCCTTGGTGGCGGCGCAGGGGATACAGCGCTTTGTTGACTCCTTTTATCACCAGAACGGCAACTGTGGCGCCGTCGTCATCGCGCGCAGACGCGCGCGTCACTCTGCGGCTGCTGCAGAGGCCATGTGCGCTCTGCAGTGGTTCCTTCGTAGAGAAGTATCTCCACAGGGCCCTGGAGGCCTTGCGGAGGGAGTTGCGTTGACTTCCCTCCAAGGGGGAAAATGCCTTGCCGGGGGGCGGCTTCAGGGGGAGCCCCTTCAGGCCCTTCGCTGCCCCCTCAAGTCCCCTCGAGGGAGCTTTCCCCTCGGGGGTCTCCCCAAGCGTTCCGCTTGGTCCTTAGTTGTTTCGTCGGCATCGACGCGTGTGAGGGGCGTGGAGAGTGGGCTCTGCACACCCTAGAATCCACTGGGCCGACAGAAAGTATCAAGCAAACCAATAGGACTAGTAATGGAACCAGGAGACAAATTATTATACCAAGTTTTAGCTTCTCCTTTTAATGAAAAAGGAAATATTTTAGTGACAAAGTAAGTGCGCATCTTTATGTCCTCAGAAAATATACCACTCAAATTAGAGAGTTCATTCATGTGTTCTACAGCACTTTCATTTTCAGTTCCACAAAAAGGTTCTCTTTCAACAATAGCTATGTGAGCCAAATCAATAGAGAAATCATAATCTTTATCTTTTATGTTTATGGGCGATGCAGCAAATTTTGAATCAGGAGATAATTTATATTTAACATCATGTTTTTCAAGAAGGCTTTTCATAGCAGTGGCATCTTTAGTAGCATCATCAAGTTCCACATAAGTTTCATCGGGATCATCAGGAGAATACTCTCTAGACTCAGGTGAACTAGCAGAGGTATTAGAATTTTCAGCATTTTGAGTTTGTTTAGATTTATCAATTATAGCATCTAGAAAAGGTCCTAAGGAACCATTTTCATCAAGCACAGTAGAAGCATCATCATAATTTTCAGAAGCATTTTCAGATTCAGCAGAAGTAATAGTACGAGTAGCATGCAGCGGTGAAATAAGCTTACTCATCAAAGTCGGAGAATCAAGTGCAGCAGCGGAACTCAGAGTTGTACCTTTTCTTGTAGTGGATGGCAGTATGGGAAACTTCTTATCACCAGGTTTCCCCATGATGGATGAATTCCAGAAAGCAATATCAATCTCAGGTGAACTTATAAATAAAGCTATGCTCCCCGGCAACGGCGCCAGAAAATAGTCTTGATGACCCACAAGTATAGGGGATCGCAACAGTCTTCGAGGGAAGTAAAACCCAAATTTATTGATTCGACACAAGGGGAGCCAAAGAATATTTATAAGCCTTAACAGATGAATTGTCAGTTCAGCTGCACCTGTGAATAGACTTGCTCGAGACAGATTATCAGTAGCAATAGTTTTATAGTAGTGACAGTAGTGAAATAACAGCGACAGTGAAATAAAGACAGCAGCAATGATTATAGTAGACAGCAGGATTAAAATACTATAGGCATAGGGACGGATGTACGGGCGTTGCATGGATAAGATAATTCATGTAATATCAAGACATAGGCATTTGCAGATAAATAAGATAAAGCATCCAAGTATTTATTAACCATAGGCATGTGTTCCAATTTAGTTGTGCATGCTCGCAATGAGAAACTTGCACATCATCTTTTGTCCTACCAGCCCGTTTGCAGCGGGGCCTCAAAGGAATCTACTGTTAATTAAGGTACTCCTTTTAATAAAGTACCGGAGCAAAGCATTAACACTCCGTGAACACACGTGATCCTCACATCACAACCTTTCCCCGAGGCTATCCCAATTATTGTCACTTTGGAACCTAGGGTTCCGGACAATGACATGTGTAATACAACTCATAGATATGATCCAAAACAATAATTATCTTCATGATACAATAACATGTTCAGATCTGAAATCATGGCACTCGGGCCCTAGTGTCAAGCATTAAGCATAACAAGTTGCAACAATGACGTAAAACACCGATAACGGATACTAGGCACCATGCCCTAATGATATTACAGCTATTACATAAACGATCTCATCCAATCCCTACCATCCCCTCAAGCCTACAGCGGGGAATTACTCACACATGGATGGGGGGAACGATGATGGTTGATGGAGAGGCGTTGGTGATGACAATGGCGATGATCCCCTTCGATTCCGGTGGAGTGCCGGAACAGAGACTTCTGGTCCCCGAATTGAGTTTCGAGGTGGCGGCGGCGCTCGGGTCTGTTTTCTGGAAAAGTGTCTAACCCCCCGGCGTTTTTAGGTCAGAGGGGGGTTATATCCGCGAGGGGAGCCTGAGGGGAGTGGGACTCGCCCCCCTCATGTACTGGCGTGGCCATCCTCTTGCCGCGCCACCACCTGAGGTGGAGGCCCCTTGGCCCCCCTCCATATGGGCTTCTGGCTCCGTGGGTCTTCGGGCAAAATAAGGTCTTGTGCATTATTTCTGGAGTTTTTCCATAGAGTTGATTTCCTGCACAAAAATGAGACACCAGGGCAATTCTGCTGAAAACAGCGTTAGTCCGTGTTAGTTGTATTCAAAACACACAAGTTAGGGGCAAAACAATAGCAAAAGTGTTCGGGAAAGTAGATACGTTTTGGACGTATCAGGCCTTGATGGCCTTCGGGTGCCTATATGTGATGTCTCTAGGCCCAAGCTCGATGCTCCATTTGGCGACTCGCCCGGTTGCCATGGAGTTGTTGAGGATGTCAGCCAACGGGGCGCTGCTCACCACCACAATTGGATGCTCTGTGAAATAATGCATGACTTTGCGACTTGTCATGAACACGCCGTAGGCAAGCTTTTGATAATGCGGGTATCGCTCCTTGGAGGGGGAGAGCACCTCGCTGAGATAGTAGACGGGACTCTGGACTGGCTGAGACTTCCCTTCCTCTGGTCTTTCGACTACGAGTACTGAGCTGACCACCCTTTTGGTGGCGGCTATGTATAGATACAAAGTTTCCTGCTCTTGGGGTGCCACGAGGACAGGTGGATTTGTGAGCATGCGCTTCAAGTCGACGAAGGCTGCTCTTGCTTCAGCTGTCCACTCGAACTTGTCTGCTTTCTTCATTAGCTGATAAAATGGCAAGGCCTTCTCGCCCATGCGGCTGATAAACCTGCTGAGGGCTGCTACTCTTCCTGCGAGTTCTTGGACTTCGCGGAGTTTCGTCGGCTCCGGCATCTGCAGGATTGCCTGAATTTTTTCTGGGTTGGCCTCTATGCCCCTGGCGGACACGAGGTACCCTAGTATTTGCCCTGAAGGCACTCCAAACACACACTTAGTGGGATTGAGTTTTTATTCTGTACTTGTTAAGAGCTGCGAAGGTTTCGCGGAGGTCGTCGATCAAGGTGCCAACTTGCCGAGTCTTGACGATTATGTCATCGATATATACTTGTATGTGTCTTCCGATTTGGTCCTTCAGGCAGTTCTGCATCATACGCTGATAAGTTGCTTCTGCGTTTTTTAATCCGAAGGTCATCTTCGTGTAACAGTACACGCCGTTTTTTCTTCGTCTTCCTTTTTCATCTGGATCTGCTGATATCCAGAGTAAGCGTCGAGGAAAGAGAGGCGGTCGCAGCCTGCCGTCGAATCCACGATCTGATCTATCTGAGGCAACAGAAAATGATCCTTGGGACAGCACTTGTTGAGCGATGTAAAATCGATGCACATGCGCCCATTCTTGACTCCTTTCTTCGGAACGAGTACTGTGGGGACCCCGGACTAGCTGTCCGAAATACCCGATTATCCTTAACACAACGATCCCATGATCATTCTGTCGTTGCACATAATCCGAACTGAATACCAAAGTTTACCTCCATTACAATACGAATTAAAGTCTTACAATACCGGTCATTTAGACCAAGTTTTACATAGGTGCCTTCATGGGCCAAACCAAAACAATCAGCGGGACTAAGGCGTAGTAGACATCAAATCCTAGCGATGACCCGACAGGCAGTCGACTTATGAAGCTCCTCAGTTGGCATAGATGTCGCCATACTCCTCCTGGGCATAGTGCCCCTCGAAGTCTGGCTACGACAATAGCCAGGGACAAAAACTAGTATGAGTACATTTGAATGTACTCGCAAACTACTCCAACATGAGTGCACTACTCTCATTTTTAATTTCACACTTTTATTTATTTAAAACATCTCTGTATCTTTGTTGAAGAAGGTAAGGAGATTATAACTACTCTTAATATCTCAATTCTATTAGTTTTCTCCAAAACTCCTCCTTTCCCCGGCCAAAACCCTTCATGGTAATTAATCTCCAACTACCTCATACAGATCAGTTGGTATAGGTGTATGGAACGTTCTCCTTTTCTTTTTAGAACGCAAAACTTTTTCCAAAACTTGCACATGGTCAAAGTAGGGCCTCTCAACTGTCCATATCCGAGGACTCGGCTATTCGAATAGTTTTAACCCTCTGCAGAGGTAGCACGCTTTTCCCACACCCATCCGATAACTCATCGTGTCAGCCACGTCTCGCCATACTAGGTGTATGCGAAGTTGAGTCACCGGTCCTAGTCTGTCCTTTGCTCATGCTAGTATAGGATCCTGCCCATATGATACTCTCCATCGACACTTAACCCAGCCCGTCGGAATCTAAGTGTGAGGACTCATAGGTTTTATCTGGCGGTGTATAGGGGACATCCTTCTATCCTCCTCCTTATCTACTCATAGAGTTTGAGCGAGGACCCAGGTCAGGGGTAGGTCGTCAAACCATCCCCTCATGCATAACGGAGTCATCTCCGTTGATGAGGTATCCGATACTAATATGAGCAAACTATATGACTAAGACCTTTCCCATATGTGGGTAAATGTGGTCGCACAGAGTATCGGCTGATTGACGTAAGTACAAAGACACAATGTGCGTTTTATCAAAAACCACCATTCTCCTTTTCTTCAAGTCATCACCACATCTTGGTGCTTCATAGCCACCCAATGTTTCAAAGGAGTTTTGAATAAAACATCTTTATTTTTCCCATCCTATAATTCATCGTATATTTCTACATAGGGTGGCAAAATAATTTCCATATACTTTTTGAAAAAAATTTATAAAAACCTTTGCTTTAAAAAGGGCTTTGTAAAAATAGATGCATGTATTAAGGTGCAAGCTCAGAGAGTAGCTTGCCTTGCTCGACAAAGTGTTCCTGGTCTTGATCTTCAGGCTCCCCAAATCCTTCCTCCTCGATATATCCGACAACGTTCTCGTCTAATACACAATCAAGCAAATACAAACAATCACTAACCTATTCCATCAATCACCACAGCAATACAATCTTAATTGCTCTAACTAACCACTTCATACATCGAACAACACGATTTGGTTTCAATTTAATTGATTTAGCTATTATTCACACATATCTTAATTTGGGCAGAAACTAGTTGAACATGTTTAATTACATAACCTAAGTTCTGTGGGTCACAAAAATACAAACTAAAATTCTACAGAAAGCTACTGATGTGTAGAAGATGACCCAATTGGATTTGAGTCATTTGGAGTTACCAAACTCCCTACACAATGTTTTGAATCCAGAAGCTAATTAATAAAGTTTTGGCTTATTATTTAAATTATGTTCATCTAAAAATTAAACCCTTTTAGGGGTGACTAACCATGGTTAAATGTGACCTAATAAAATTAGTTTCAACTAATTTGGATTAACAGAGTATCAGAAACAAACAAGTTTAGAATTTAAACCTTTTATGGTATTTTGAATAATGTATTTTTATTATTTACCCAAATGGAGTGAAATCAATTGGGTTGGATAGATAATTTCATAACCTATCCGGAACAGTTTGATTTGTTCCATTTGGAGTTGTAAATCTAAAGTTATGAATTTTCTAAATTTGAGTCCAGTACTGATTTCAATTTAAATCTAAATTCGAATTAAAAATCCCGGAGTGGATAATGTTGAAAAGTCTGACTGGTGGGGCCTACTGGTCAGTGACAGCGTGCGCGCGCGGGATTTCATTTAAATCTGACGTGCGGGGCCCGCACGTCAGTGCCTAATCGCGCGAAGCGGTAAGTTGCCGTTGGATCTAGATCCAACGGCCGTGAGCGAGCGCACCGGCGGCGACCAAAATCGGGCGGCGCCGTGGCTCCGGCGACGGCGAGGTGGACGGTTTGCTCACCTCGTTGCTCGGGAGAGTGCGGAGAGGCTGCAGGAGGGGCGCGGCGGCTCGGGGAAGCTCGTGGACGTGGAGGCGAGGCTCGGGGAAGCTCCTGGCAGCGACGGCGTCGAGCTCCTTCCTCCGCGGCGGGGCACGAACTCCGGCGAGCGATTGGCGGCGTTCCTGCGCACGAAAAGGACGGGCGTGTGAGGGAGAAGCCGTGCGGTGACGCGGGGAAGGCGAGGGAGGGAAGAAGAGAGGAAGGGGAGGTCGGGGTGCGGCGTTGCGCATCGTCGTCGACCTCGGGTCTCCGAGCTCGAACTCGAGCAATGGCGAGCTCGAGGTCGCGGCTCCGGCCTTCCTAGCGGCGTACGGCGAGGTGGTAGTGGAGAGGAGAGGGCAGTGGAGCGGTGTGGCGAAATGTGGAGCACGGGGTGGGTTTTTATAGCGGACGGGCGGCGCACGGTGGACGCGGTGCAGAGGGCACCCGCGGCCGTGCTAGCTCGCCGTAGGCTGGTGGAGGGGGCGGCTAGGTTGCGGGGTGCTCGGGGAACCGTTTGGGCATGGAGGGGTGGCGTGGCGCGCTCTGGCGAGGTCGTCGGGGGGTCCGGGCCGTGGAGCATGTCCGGGCGGCGCACGGCGTGCGCGGCGTGTCGCGGACACGGCGTGCTCGGGCGGCTGCTGGCGCGTGCTGCTGCTGCGCGAGGGAACCAGGAGGTGAGGGAGAGAGAGAGAGGGCGCAGCGCGGCCGGCACGGCGCGGCGTCGCCGCGGCCACAGTGCCGACACGGCGACGTGCGCGCGGCCGCGGCTGTCGCCGGCGTCTCCACGACGATCCCGGCCACCTCTTTGCTCGCTCTCGGGTGCTGCGTGACCGTGGTGATGCGGCGCATCCAGTGGAGGCTCTAATTCGACGATTAAACAGCGCATTGCTCGAATTGATCCACGCTTGGGTTCGGGTTTGTGAAGAACAGTTGATGCACAGAAGGTGTTCGATGAAATCCCTAAACCAAAACAGTACACATTTTTGATATTTTATTTTCATGTTTTGCTTCTTCCATTTTGGTCCAAACTCATGGCATTGTTTGATTACATTTGTGGCAAGTGTCTCATGGCCCATTTGGGGTGTTTTGAATATTTTTTTTAAATAAAAGAATTTATAATTTGAATTTGAGGTTTTGAATTTGCATTTGAAGGAGAATAACTTGGGGAAATCAAATAGTAGGGTTTAGGATATTCCCCATTGATTTTGGTTTGCAAAACTAAAGTAGGTTTCTTATTTTGTAAAATATTGTGATATGTGTCACATGGTGTTATAGTTTTGAAATTTTGTTTTGTTTATTTTCTATCCTTCAACTTTGTAATTAGAGCTAGAATTCAACAATCTTGCAAGCAATGCAAACAAACAATAATCAAAAAAATAAACATACACTAATTTTTATAAGACAAGTTTTTGTTGGCCCACATTTTTGCATTAATAATTATATTAATATTTTGGGATGTTACAAATCCTCCCCCCTTAGAATAAATCTCGTCCCGAGATTTGCTAGGTCTGGGTACTAAAGAGGTTTGGGAATTCGCTTCTAAGATAGTCCTCTCGTTCCCAGGTGGCTTCATCCTCAGAGTGGTTGGTCCACTGAACCTTGTAGAACTTGATTGTTCGCCTACGGGTGAGACGAACATCTTCGTCGAGAATCTTGATGGGTTGCTCACGATAAGTCAAATCTTGATTCAGGTCGATGGATTGGTGGTCGATGTTCTTGAAAACCTCTGGCTGGTCAGGCACTTCAAGACATTTCCGGAGCAAGGAAATGTGAAAGACGTCATGGTAATCTGCTAGCTCCTGAGGCAACTCTAATTGATAGGACACTTCTCCTCGACGGGCAAGGATCTTGAAGGGTCCAATATACCTGGGTGCTAATTTTCCTTTGACATGGAAACGCTGCATTCCTTTTAGGGGTGTCACTCGGAGATAGACATAATCTCCGATATTGAAAGTGACATCACGTCGTCTGTTGTCAGCGTAGCTCTTCTGACGGGACTGGGCAGTTTTGAGACGCTCACGGATAAGTTGAACTTGTTCTTCGGCCTCACGGAGGGTATCTGGTCCAAACAATTTGCCTTCTCCGGTGTCGGACCAATTCAGGGGTGTACGACACTTCTTTCCGTAAAGGGCTTCAGAAGGGGCCATTTGCAGACTAGACTGGTAGCTATTGTTGTAGGAGAACTCTGCAAATGGAAGACAATCTTCCCACTTGGATCCATAGGCTAGAACACACGCGCGAAGCATGTCCTCCAATATCTGGTTCACTCTCTCAGTTTGGCCTCCGGTCTGGGGATGATAAGCTGTGCTAAATGCTAACTTGGTTCCGAGGGCTTCGTGTAGGGCTTTCCAGAACCTTGAGGTGAATTGTGTGCCTCTATCTGATACAATCCTCTTAGGTACACCATGCAGGCTTACTATTCTGGAAATATACAGGTCTGCTAACTGATTTCCCCGATAGGTGGTGTTGACGGGAATAAAATGGGCAACCTTGGTCAGTTTATCAACGATGACCCAAATTGAGTCATGGCCTCGGTTGGATCTTGGAAGTCCGGTGATAAAATCCATTCCAATCTCATCCCACTTCCACTCGGGAATTTCCAAGGGTTGAAGCAATCCAGCGGGTCGCTGATGTTCAGCCTTGACTCGCTGACAGATATCACACTTGGCTACAAAAACACCAATCTCTCGCTTCATTCCGTGCCACCAAAATCTCTCACGAAGGTCTTGGTACATTTTGGTTCCGCCGGGGTGGATTGAATAAGGGGTCTCGTGGGCTTCCTTTAGGATTAACTCCTTGAGTTCCGTGACATTAGGGACACAGATACGACCATTGAATCTCAACACTCCTTCAGCATCCTCGGTAAAACCAGGCGCTTTACCGAGAGAAATCTTCTTCTTGATTCCTTCTATACTCTCATGACCTTTCTGGGCTTCCTTGATTCGGTCTAACAGGGTTGGGGTTAACTCTAAATTGGCGAGATAACCGCGGCTAACCAGCCCTAGTCCAAAATCTTGGAACTCTTTGAACAAGGCTGGCTGTTCGACTTGGATCAAGGCATTCAGGGTGCAGGGTTTGCGACTAAGGGCATCGGCCACTACATTAGCCTTTCCAGGGTGGTAATGGATACCGATATCATAATCCTTGATTAATTCCATCCACCTTCTCTGTCGCAGATTTAACTCCTTCTGGGTGAAGATATACTTCAAGCTCTTGTGATCCGTATAGATCTCGCAACGATGTCCCGCAAGATAGGAGCGCCACGTTTTCAGAGCAAGAACAACAGCGGCTAACTCCAGGTCATGGGTTGGGTAGTTCTCTTCATGTGGTCGCAACTGCCGAGACAGATACGATACCACCTTGCCTTCTTGCATTAGAACGCAACCAAGTCCGAGGCGTGATGCATCGCAGTACACGTCGAAACTCTTGGTGACGTCTGGCATAATCAGGACAGGGGTTGAGGTCAATCTCTTCTTTAATTCCTGGAAACTCTCTTCACACTTCTGAGTCCATTCAAACTTCTTGTCCTTTTTCAGCAGTTGGGTCAGGGGTTTGGCTATACTGGAGAATCCTTCAACGAACTTGCGGTAGTAACCCGCTAGTCCGAGAAAGCTTCGGATTTCAGTCACACTAGTTGGGGCTTCCCAGTTTACAATGGCTTGGATCTTCTCTGGGTCAACAGAAATTCCTCCCGCAGACACAACATGTCCGAGAAACGCTACTTCACTGAGCCAAAACTCACACTTGCTAAACTTGGCATACAACTGGTGTTCTCGGAGGGTTGCTAAAACTAGACGCAGGTGTTCAGCATGCTCTTCTTCGGTTTTGGAGTAAATAAGGATGTCATCGAGGAAAACTACCACGAACTTGTCAAGATAATCCATGAAGATCTTGTTCATGAGATTCATAAAATAGGCTGGGGCATTGGTCAGACCAAAGGACATAACGGTGTACTCAAATAAACCGTAACGGGTGGTGAAGGCAGTCTTGGGGATGTCTGTCTCTCGGATTTTTAATTGATGATATCCTGACCGAAGATCGATCTTGGAAAAGACTCGGGCTCCGTTCATTTGATCGAACAGATCCTCGATCTTTGGAAGGGGATACTTGTTCTTAATGGTCACATCATTTAACTTGCGATAATCCACACACAGGGGGGTGGTACCGTCTCTCTTATCCACAAAAATAATGGGTGATCCCCAGGGTGAAGCACTTGGGCGAATAAGTCCTTTGCTGAGCATATCTGCTAACTGCTTCTTCAACTCAACCAGTTCTTCCGGATTCATCCGATAAGGCCTCTGGGATATAGGGGCTGTTCCGGGGATAAGTTCAATGATGAACTCAATATCCCGGTCTGGCGGCATACCAGGCAATTCTTCAGGGAAAACATCTCGGAACAGGTGAACAACACGGATCTCATCTAGGGTGGGTCGAGCTATGCTCTCATGACATCCTGGTCGGGGTCGACTGGTTTCTGACACATACTCCACTTCTACTCCTTTGTCGGTGGTGAGGGATACCGCTCTTCTGGCGCAGTCAATTCGACCACGATACTTGGCTAGCCAATTCATACCCAGTATGACATCTATACCTTGGGTTCCTAGAACGATTAAGTTGGCTCGGAACCTTTCCCCTTTGATCTCAAGGGAAACGTCCGGGCAAAATGACTTGGTATCTATGGTGGATTCTGGGATTTGGATGACCATGGGTTTGGGTAAGAGGTTTCCGACTAAACCTCCCTTAGCAACAAATTCTTGGGTAACAAAAGAATGGGTAGCACCAGAATCAAACAGAACAGTTGCAGGAACTGAGTTGACAAGGAACGTACCCAGCACAACATCTGGCACATCCATGGCCTCTTCAGCGTTGATGTGGTGCAGACGTCCCTTGGCAATAGCAGCATTTCCGCGGGGCGCGGGGTTCTTGCCAATCCCATTACGGCCTTGGCCATTGCTAGGCGCTGGTGCATCGGGGCGTGGACCATTCTTCTTAGGATTGGGGCATTCTTTGGAGTAGTGACCCTTGGTGCCGCAATTAAAGCAGACAACATTAGCATTGCGGTTGGAGTTGTTAGAGTTCCCTCCGGGACGGGGGTTGTCATTGGGACGGTTGAAGCTGTTTGGGTTGTTTGGGCGATTAGGGTAATTGGGGCGTGTGGTTGGTGGCGGTCGATAGGCTGGCTTGGGGTTTTGTGGGTAGGTGCGAGGCTTCTGGCTGCTCGAACCTTCCTGGGCAATCATCCTCCTCTTACGACCTTCAAACATGGACTTGCGCTTGGTCTCCAACTGGATGGCCTTGTCCACAAGTGACTCCAAATCAACAAAGTCATGGATAACCAAAGCACACTGCAGCTCATCATGAAGTCCGTTCATGAAACGCTCCATCTTCTTCCTCTCGGTGTCGGTGTCATCAGGAGCATACCGAGACAAGTCAGTGAACTCATCCAGGTATCCGACCACATCTCTACTTCCTTGCCGCAACTTGCGGAATTCATCCTTCTTCCTTTCAATGAGCCCACCGGGGATGTGTTTCTTGCGGAACTTCTCTTGGAACTCAACCCAGTTGATAACATAACCAGCTTGCTGGAGAGCCTTGGTAGCTTCCCACCAAGACCGTGCAGGTCCAGCAAGATAGTGGGTCGCATACAACACTTTCTCAGGTTCTCCCACGGCTGCAACCTCCAGGTTGTTGTTAATGGTGCGAAGCCAATCATCGGCCTCTAGTGGGTGAAGTCCCTTGGAATAGGTGGGTGGGTTGGTTTTCTGAAAATCACTCAAAGTGGATCGCTGATTTCCTTCACCATTGCCATTGCCATTGTGGTGGTTGTTGTTGTTGTTGTTGTGTGCGGCAGCGATCTGCTGCAGGGCAGCGATATGAGCTTGACGCTCTGCCCGAGCAGCTTGGCGCTCCTCCATGATAAGCGCAAGAAGTTGGGCGGTGGTTGGTTCCGGTGGGGGTGGTGGTCCTCCATCCGGGTTGGAGCGACAAGTGTCCACCATCCTGAAGAACACCGGGTATGAGGGGCAAGCAAAAGGTTTTGACCAAGGGAAAAAGGTTGGTTTCGTGTAGGGATTGATTAATTAAGTATTATAGGAGAAACATTTCACCCAGATTATCAAGACTAGCACACACTTATATAGCACAACCATTACATCAAGAGTTCACCATATCAAGCTTACAACATTATCTCTTAAGCTAATGTACATAGTGCAAGTTCCAAAAGAACCACTACTTCTACTCTACTAGCGATGGGGGGGGTCGACCTAATCCTGCGGTAGTACTCAAGTCACTCGCCTACTGAGGTGGAACCTCAGGCTCTGCTACGTCAGCGTCGGACTGGTAGGGTGGCTCCTCTGGGTCCTCCTCCTCGTCCTCTAGCTCCTCCTCGTCATCCTCCTGCTCATAGTCCATCTCCTCCAGATAGTCGTCATCGTCACTGAGGAAAGCGTTGTTCTCCTTACGGAGATCCTCGCCCTCCTCCTCCATCTCATCAGTACGGAGCTCCAGATCCTCGATCAGCTCGTCCTGCTCTGCCACCTTCTTGCGGAGCTTCGCTATGGTCTTCTTCAACTGGGTCCTCTTCTTGAGAAGAGCGACCTTCTCCTCCTTCAGCTGTGCCTCACTCTCACGACTCTCCTTGAGCGAGAGGCGCTCAAAGTGAGACCGAAGTCTAGCGCACCTCAGATCCTCCTGGGTGCGAAAGAGCATAACCTCCATGTCCAAGATATACTCTCCGAACGTCGGGTGTAGAGGGGACCGAATAGGGTGTCCATCGATGGTGCGCCTCCCGTAGAACTGGAAACGAGAGTTCACCAACTCCGCCTTGCGCTCCTCACAAAGTCGGGATAGCATCCGCTGCATGGAACGACACAGTCCGTCGTCCCAGTGGACATCCATGGTGGTAAAGATGAGTGTCTTGGATCCGGGGGACTTGATGTTCCCGCGAACAGATGACTCGACCAACCAAGACAGGTTCCCGTTGCCGGGAGTGTCCACCTGGGCTCCCTTAAACTCAGGAGTGGGGCGACCTAACAGCTTGGTCAACTCGAACAGGTCCTTCTCGAACATCAGCTTGCCGTCCTTCTCAAGCTGAACAAACTCGGTGAAATGGATCGCCATCTACAATTTTTAGTTAAATTTTTAAGTTAGTGAGGTGACAAGTATATCAAAATTTTAATGTAAGGGACAATATGTGAGCAGATTTTTAAGTTTATTAAAATGACAAGTGTGGCAAGTTTTTATGAATATGAGAGAAAACTTAGTAGTTTGTAAGAAGAGAATTTTGCATAAGTGTGAGGGTTAGAGATAAGCATTTTTTTGAAAATA
The DNA here is from genome assembly GCA_026929855.1 of Poa annua. NCBI lineage: Eukaryota > Viridiplantae > Streptophyta > Magnoliopsida > Poales > Poaceae > Poa > Poa annua. Next base: position 39,154,351 of record CM049436.1, read on the forward strand.
ATTCCTTCCTTTGTTTTCTTTAAAACTTAACTTTTGTAATAACTATCTAGCGACCATGCTAATCTAAGGCTCCTAAAGTCGAGATGGCTCTGATACCAGGTCTGTGGGGACCCCGGACTAGCTGTCCGAAATACCCGATTATCCTTAACACAACGATCCCATGATCAGTCTGTCGTTGCACATAATCCGAACTGAATACCAAAGTTTACCTCCATTACAATACGAATTAAAGTCTTACAATACCGGTCATTTAGACCAAGTTTTACATAGGTGCCTTCATGGGCCAAACCAAAACAATCAGCGGGACTAAGGCGTAGTAGACATCAAATCCTAGCGATGACCCGACAGGCAGTCGACTTATGAAGCTCCTCAGTTGGCATAGATGTCGCCATACTCCTCCTGGGCATAGTGCCCCTCGAAGTCTGGCTACGACAATAGCCAGGGACAAAAACTAGTATGAGTACATTTGAATGTACTCGCAAACTACTCCAACATGAGTGCACTACTCTCATTTTTAATTTCACACTTTTATTTATTTAAAACATCTCTGTATCTTTGTTGAAGAAGGTAAGGAGATTATAACTACTCTTAATATCTCAATTCTATTAGTTTTCTCCAAAACTCCTCCTTTCCCCGGCCAAAACCCTTCATGGTAATTAATCTCCAACTACCTCATACAGATCAGTTGGTATAGGTGTATGGAACGTTCTCCTTTTCTTTTTAGAACGCAAAACTTTTTCCAAAACTTGCACATGGTCAAAGTAGGGCCTCTCAACTGTCCATATCCGAGGACTCGGCTATTCGAATAGTTTTAACCCTCTGCAGAGGTAGCACGCTTTTCCCACACCCATCCGATAACTCATCGTGTCAGCCACGTCTCGCCATACTAGGTGTATGCGAAGTTGAGTCACCGGTCCTAGTCTGTCCTTTGCTCATGCTAGTATAGGATCCTGCCCATATGATACTCTCCATCGACACTTAACCCAGCCCGTCGGAATCTAAGTGTGAGGACTCATAGGTTTTATCTGGCGGTGTATAGGGGACATCCTTCTATCCTCCTCCTTATCTACTCATAGAGTTTGAGCGAGGACCCAGGTCAGGGGTAGGTCGTCAAACCATCCCCTCATGCATAACGGAGTCATCTCCGTTGATGAGGTATCCGATACTAATATGAGCAAACTATATGACTAAGCCCTTTCCCATATGTGGGTAAATGTGGTCGCACAGAGTATCGGCTGATTGACGTAAGTACAAAGACACAATGTGCGTTTTATCAAAAACCACCATTCTCCTTTTCTTCAAGTCATCACCACATCTTGGTGCTTCATAGCCACCCAATGTTTCAAAGGAGTTTTGAATAAAACATCTTTATTTTTCCCATCCTATAATTCATCGTATATTTCTACATAGGGTGGCAAAATAATTTCCATATACTTTTTGAAAAGATTTTATAAAAACCTTTGCTTTAAAAAGGGCTTTGTAAAAATAGATGCATGTATTAAGGTGCAAGCTCAGAGAGTAGCTTGCCTTGCTCGACAAAGTGTTCCTGGTCTTGATCTTCAGGCTCCCCAAATCCTTCCTCCTCGATATATCCGACAACGTTCTCGTCTAATACACAATCAAGCAAATACAAACAATCACTAACCTATTCCATCAATCACCACAGCAATACAATCTTAATTGCTCTAACTAACCACTTCATACATCGAACAACACGATTTGGTTTCAATTTAATTGATTTAGCTATTATTCACACATATCTTAATTTGGGCAGAAACTAGTTGAACATGTTTAATTACATAACCTAAGTTCTGTGGGTCACAAAAATACAAACTAAAATTCTACAGAAAGCTACTGATGTGTAGAAGATGACCCAATTGGATTTGAGTCATTTGGAGTTACCAAACTCCCTACACAATGTTTTGAATCCAGAAGCTAATTAATAAAGTTTTGGCTTATTATTTAAATTATGTTCATCTAAAAATTAAACCCTTTTAGGGGTGACTAACCATGGTTAAATGTGACCTAATAAAATTAGTTTCAACTAATTTGGATTAACAGAGTATCAGAAACAAACAAGTTTAGAATTTAAACCTTTTATGGTATTTTGAATAATGTATTTTTATTATTTACCCAAATGGAGTGAAATCAATTGGGTTGGATAGATAATTTCATAACCTATCCGGAACAGTTTGATTTGTTCCATTTGGAGTTGTAAATCTAAAGTTATGAATTTTCTAAATTTGAGTCCAGTACTGATTTCAATTTAAATCTAAATTCGAATTAAAAATCCCGGAGTGGATAATGTTGAAAAGTCTGACTGGTGGGGCCTACTGGTCAGTGACAGCGTGCGCGCGCGGGATTTCATTTAAATCTGACGTGCGGGGCCCGCACGTCAGTGCCTAATCGCGCGAAGCGGTAAGTTGCCGTTGGATCTAGATCCAACGGCCGTGAGCGAGCGCACCGGCGGCGACCAAAATCGGGCGGCGCCGTGGCTCCGGCGACGGCGAGGTGGACGGTTTGCTCACCTCGTTGCTCGGGAGAGTGCGGAGAGGCTGCAGGAGGGGCGCGGCGGCTCGGGGAAGCTCGTGGACGTGGAGGCGAGGCTCGGGGAAGCTCCTGGCGGCGACGGCGTCGAGCTCCTTCCTCCGCGGCGGGGCACGAACTCCGGCGAGCGATTGGCGGCGTTCCTGTGCACGAAAAGGACGGGCGTGTGAGGGAGAAGCCGTGAGGTGACGCGGGGAAGGCGAGGGAGGGAAGAAGAGAGGAAGGGGAGGTCGGGGTGCGGCGTTGCGCATCGTCGTCGACCTCGGGTCTCCGAGCTCGAACTCGAGCAATGGCGAGCTCGAGGTCGCGGCTCCGGCCTTCCTAGCGGCGTACGGCGAGGTGGTAGTGGAGAGGAGAGGGCAGTGGAGCGGTGTGGCGAAATGTGGAGCACGGGGTGGGTTTTTATAGCGGACGGGCGGCGCACGGTGGATGCGGTGCAGAGGGCACCCGCGGCCGTGCTAGCTCGCCGTAGGCTGGTGGAGGGGGCGGCTAGGTTGCGGGGTGCTCGGGGAACCGTTTGGGCATGGAGGGGTGGCGTGGCGCGCTCTGGCGAGGTCGTCGGGGGGTCCGGGCCGTGGAGCATGTCCGGGCGGCGCACGGCGTGCGCGGCGTGTCGCGGACACGGCGTGCTCGGGCGGCTGCTGGCGCGTGCTGCTGCTGCGCGAGGGAACCAGGAGGTGAGGGAGAGAGAGAGAGGGCGCAGCGCGGCCGGCACGGCGCGGCGTCGCCGCGGCCACAGTGCCGACACGGCGACGTGCGCGCGGCCGCGGCTGTCGCCGGCGTGATCCCGGCCACCTCTTTGCTCGCTCTCGGGTGCTGCGTGACCGTGGTGATGCGGCGCATCCAGTGGAGGCTCTAATTCGACGATTAAACAGCGCATTGCTCGAATTGATCCACGCTTGGGTTCGGGTTTGTGAAGAACAGTCGATGCACAGAAGGTGTTCGATGAAATCCCTAAACCAAAACAGTACACATTTTTGATATTTTATTTTCATGTTTTGCTTCTTCCATTTTGGTCCAAACTCATGGCATTGTTTGATTACATTTGTGGCAAGTGTCTCATGGCCCATTTGGGGTGTTTTGAATATTTTTTTTAAATAAAAGAATTTATAATTTGAATTTGAGGTTTTGAATTTGCATTTGAAGGAGAATAACTTGGGGAAATCAAATAGTAGGGTTTAGGATATTCCCCATTGATTTTGGTTTGCAAAACTAAAGTAGGTTTCTTATTTTGTAAAATATTGTGATATGTGTCACATGGTGTTATAGTTTTGAAATTTTGTTTTGTTTATTTTCTATCCTTCAACTTTGTAATTAGAGCTAGAATTCAACAATCTTGCAAGCAATGCAAACAAACAATAATCAAAAAAATAAACATACACTAATTTTTATAAGACAAGTTTTTGTTGGCCCACATTTTTGCATTAATAATTATATTAATATTTTGGGATGTTACAAATCCTCCCCCCTTAGAATAAATCTCGTCCCGAGATTTGCTAGGTCTGGGTACTAAAGAGGTTTGGGAATTCGCTTCTAAGATAGTCCTCTCGTTCCCAGGTGGCTTCATCCTCAGAGTGGTTGGTCCACTGAACCTTGTAGAACTTGATTGTTCGCCTACGGGTGAGACGAACATCTTCGTCGAGAATCTTGATGGGTTGCTCACGATAAGTCAAATCTTGATTCAGGTCGATGGATTGGTGGTCGATGTTCTTGAAAACCTCTGGCTGGTCAGGCACTTCAAGACATTTCCGGAGCAAGGAAATGTGAAAGACGTCATGGTAATCTGCTAGCTCCTGAGGCAACTCTAATTGATAGGACACTTCTCCTCGACGGGCAAGGATCTTGAAGGGTCCAATATACCTGGGTGCTAATTTTCCTTTGACATGGAAACGCTGCATTCCTTTTAGGGGTGTCACTCGGAGATAGACATAATCTCCGATATTGAAAGTGACATCACGTCGTCTGTTGTCAGCGTAGCTCTTCTGACGGGACTGGGCAGTTTTGAGACGCTCACGGATAAGTTGAACTTGTTCTTCGGTCTCACGGAGGGTATCTGGTCCAAACAATTTGCCTTCTCCGGTGTCGGACCAATTCAGGGGTGTACGACACTTCTTTCCGTAAAGGGCTTCAAAAGGGGCCATTTGCAGACTAGACTGGTAGCTATTGTTGTAGGAGAACTCTGCAAATGGAAGACAATCTTCCCACTTGGATCCATAGGCTAGAACACACGCGCGAAGCATGTCCTCCAATATCTGGTTCACTCTCTCAGTTTGGCCTCCGGTCTGGGGATGATAAGCTGTGCTAAATGCTAACTTGGTTCCGAGGGCTTCGTGTAGGGCTTTCCAGAACCTTGAGGTGAATTGTGTGCCTCTATCTGATACAATCCTCTTAGGTACACCATGCAGGCTTACTATTCTGGAAATATACAGGTCTGCTAACTGATTTCCCCGATAGGTGGTGTTGACGGGAATAAAATGGGCAACCTTGGTCAGTTTATCAACGATGACCCAAATTGAGTCATGGCCTCGGTTGGATCTTGGAAGTCCGGTGATAAAATCCATTCCAATCTCATCCCACTTCCACTCGGGAATTTCCAAGGGTTGAAGCAATCCAGCGGGTCGCTGATGTTCAGCCTTGACTCGCTGACAGATATCACACTTGGCTACAAAAACACCAATCTCTCGCTTCATTCCGTGCCACCAAAATCTCTCACGAAGGTCTTGGTACATTTTGGTTCCGCCGGGGTGGATTGAATAAGGGGTCTCGTGGGCTTCCTTTAGGATTAACTCCTTGAGTTCCGTGACATTAGGGACACAGATACGACCATTGAATCTCAACACTCCTTCAGCATCCTCGGTAAAACCAGGCGCTTTACCGAGAGAAATCTTCTTCTTGATTCCTTCTATACTCTCATGACCTTTCTGGGCTTCCTTGATTCGGTCTAACAGGGTTGGGGTTAACTCTAAATTGGCGAGATAACCGCGGCTAACCAGCCCTAGTCCAAAATCTTGGAACTCTTTGAACAAGGCTGGCTGTTCGACTTGGATCAAGGCATTCAGGGTGCAGGGTTTGCGACTAAGGGCATCGGCCACTACATTAGCCTTTCCAGGGTGGTAATGGATACCGATATCATAATCCTTGATTAATTCCATCCACCTTCTCTGTCGCAGATTTAACTCCTTCTGGGTGAAGATATACTTCAAGCTCTTGTGATCCGTATAGATCTCGCAACGATGTCCCGCAAGATAGGAGCGCCACGTTTTCAGAGCAAGAACAACAGCGGCTAACTCCAGGTCATGGGTTGGGTAGTTCTCTTCATGTGGTCGCAACTGCCGAGACAGATACGATACCACCTTGCCTTCTTGCATCAGAACGCAACCAAGTCCGAGGCGTGATGCATCGCAGTACACGTCGAAACTCTTGGTGACGTCTGGCATAATCAGGACAGGGGTTGAGGTCAATCTCTTCTTTAATTCCTGGAAACTCTCTTCACACTTCTGAGTCCATTCAAACTTCTTGTCCTTTTTCAGCAGTTGGGTCAGGGGTTTGGCTATACTGGAGAATCCTTCAACGAACTTGCGGTAGTAACCCGCTAGTCCGAGAAAGCTTCGGATTTCAGTCACACTAGTTGGGGCTTCCCAGTTTACAATGGCTTGGATCTTCTCTGGGTCAACAGAAATTCCTCCCGCAGACACAACATGTCCGAGAAACGCTACTTCACTGAGCCAAAACTCACACTTGCTAAACTTGGCATACAACTGGTGTTCTCGGAGGGTTGCTAAAACTAGACGCAGGTGTTCAGCATGCTCTTCTTCGGTTTTGGAGTAAATAAGGATGTCATCGAGGAAAACTACCACGAACTTGTCAAGATAATCCATGAAGATCTTGTTCATGAGATTCATAAAATAGGCTGGGGCATTGGTCAGACCAAAGGACATTACGGTGTACTCAAATAAACCGTAACGGGTGGTGAAGGCAGTCTTGGGGATGTCTGTCTCTCGGATTTTTAATTGATGATATCCTGACCGAAGATCGATCTTGGAAAAGACTCGGGCTCCGTTCATTTGATCGAACAGATCCTCGATCTTTGGAAGGGGATACTTGTTCTTAATGGTCACATCATTTAACTTGCGATAATCCACACACAGGGGGGTGGTACCGTCTCTCTTATCCACAAAAATAATGGGTGATCCCCAGGGTGAAGCACTTGGGCGAATAAGTCCTTTGCTGAGCATATCTGCTAACTGCTTCTTCAACTCAACCAGTTCTTCCGGATTCATCCGATAAGGCCTCTGGGATATAGGGGCTGTTCCGGGGATAAGTTCAATGATGAACTCAATATCCCGGTCTGGCGGCATACCAGGCAATTCTTCAGGGAAAACATCTCGGAACAGGTGAACAACACGGATCTCATCTAGGGTGGGTCGAGCTATGCTCTCATGACATCCTGGTCGGGGTCGACTGGTTTCTGACACATACTCCACTTCTACTCCTTTGTCGGTGGTGAGGGATACCGCTCTTCTGGCGCAGTCAATTCGACCACGATACTTGGCTAGCCAATTCATACCCAGTATGACATCTATACCTTGGGTTCCTAGAACGATTAAGTTGGCTCGGAACCTTTCCCCTTTGATCTCAAGGGAAACGTCCGGGCAAAATGACTTGGTATCTATGGTGGATTCTGGGATTTGGATGACCATGGGTTTGGGTAAGAGGTTTCCGACTAAACCTCCCTTAGCAACAAATTCTTGGGTAACAAAAGAATGGGTAGCACCAGAATCAAACAGAACAGTTGCAGGAACTGAGTTGACAAGGAACGTACCCAGCACAACATCTGGCGCATCCATGGCCTCTTCAGCGTTGACGTGGTGCAGACGTCCCTTGGCAATAGCAGCATTTCCGCGGGGCGCGGGGTTCTTGCCAATCCCATTACGGCCTTGGCCATTGCTAGGCGCTGGTGCATCGGGGCGTGGACCATTCTTCTTAGGATTGGGGCATTCTTTGGAGTAGTGACCCTTGGTGCCGCAATGAAAGCAGACAACATTAGCATTGCGGTTGGAGTTGTTAGAGTTCCCTCCGGGACGGGGGTTGTCATTGGGACGGTTGAAGCTGTTTGGGTTGGTTGGGCGATTAGGGTAATTGGGGCGTGTGGTTGGTGGCGGTCGATAGGCTGGCTTGGGGTTTTGTGGGTAGGTGCGAGGCTTCTGGCTGCTCGAACCTTCCTGGGCAATCATCCTCCTCTTACGACCTTCAAACATGGACTTGCGCTTGGTCTCCAACTGGATGGCCTTGTCCACAAGTGACTCCAAATCAACAAAGTCATGGATAACCAAAGCACACTGCAGCTCATCATGAAGTCCGTTCATGAAACGCTCCATCTTCTTCCTCTCGGTGTCGGTGTCATCAGGAGCATACCGAGACAAGTCAGTGAACTCATCCAGGTATCCGACCACATCTCTACTTCCTTGCCGCAACTTGCGGAATTCATCCTTCTTCCTTTCAATGAGCCCACCGGGGATGTGTTTCTTGCGGAACTTCTCTTGGAACTCAACCCAGTTGATAACATAACCAGCTTGCTGGAGAGCCTTGGTAGCTTCCCACCAAGACCGTGCAGGTCCAGCAAGATAGTGGGTCGCATACAACACTTTCTCAGGTTCTCCCACGGCTGCAACCTCCAGGTTGTTGTTAATGGTGCGAAGCCAATCATCGGCCTCTAGTGGGTGAAGTCCCTTGGAATAGGTGGGTGGGTTGGTTTTCTGAAAATCACTCAAAGTGGATCGCTGATTTCCTTCACCATTGCCATTGCCATTGTGGTGGTTGTTGTTGTTGTTGTTGTGTGCGGCAGCGATCTGCTGCAGGGCAGCGATATGAGCTTGACGCTCTGCCCGAGCAGCTTGGCGCTCCTCCATGATAAGCGCAAGAAGTTGGGCGGTGGTTGGTTCCGGTGGGGGTGGTGGTCCTCCATCCGGGTTGGAGCGACGAGTGTCCACCATCCTGAAGAACACCGGGTGTGAGGGGCAAGCAAAAGGTTTTGACCAAGGGAAAAAGGTTGGTTTCGTGTAGGGATTGATTAATTAAGTATTATAGGAGAAACATTTCACCCAGATTATCAAGACTAGCACACACTTATATAGCACAACCATTACATCAAGAGTTCACCATATCAAGCTTACAACATTATCTCTTAAGCTAATGTACATAGTGCAAGTTCCAAAAGAACCACTACTTCTACTCTACTAGCGATGGGGGGGGTCGACCTAATCCTGCGGTAGTACTCAAGTCACTCGCCTACTGAGGTGGAACCTCAGGCTCTGCTACGTCAGCGTCGGACTGGTAGGGTGGCTCCTCTGGGTCCTCCTCCTCGTCCTCTAGCTCCTCCTCGTCATCCTCCTGCTCATAGTCCATCTCCTCCAGATAGTCGTCATCGTCACTGAGGAAAGCGCTGTTCTCCTTACGGAGATCCTCGCCCTCCTCCTCCATCTCATCAGTACGGAGCTCCAGATCCTCGATCAGCTCGTCCTGCTCTGCCACCTTCTTGCGGAGCTTCGCTATGGTCTTCTTCAACTGGGTCCTCTTCTTGAGAAGAGCGACCTTCTCCTCCTTCAGCTGTGCCTCACTCTCACGACTCTCCTTGAGCGAGAGGCGCTCAAAGTGAGACCGAAGTCTAGCGCACCTCAGATCCTCCTGGGTGCGAAAGAGCATAATCTCCATGTCCAAGATATACTCTCCGAACGTCGGGTGTAGAGGGGACCGAATAGGGTGTCCATCGATGGTGCGCCTCCCGTAGAACTGGAAACGAGAGTTCACCAACTCCGCCTTGCGCTCCTCACAAAGTCGGGATAGCATCCGCTGCATGGAACGACACAGTCCGTCGTCCCAGTGGACATCCATGGTGGTAAAGATGAGTGTCTTGGATCCGGGGGACTTGATGTTCCCGCGAACAGACGACTCGACCAACCAAGACAGGTTCCCGTTGCCGGGAGTGTCCACCTGGGCTCCCTTAAACTCAGGAGTGGGGCGACCTAACAGCTTGGTCAACTCGAACAGGTCCTTCTCGAACATCAGCTTGCCGTCCTTCTCAAGCTGAACAAACTCGGTGAAATGGATCGCCATCTACAATTTTTAGTTAAATTTTTAAGTTAGTCAGGTGACAAGTATATCAAAATTTTAATGTAAGGGACAATATGTGAGCAGATTTTTAAGTTTATTAAAATGACAAGTGTGGCAAGTTTTTATGAATATGAGAGAAAACTTAGTAGTTTGTAAGAAGAGAATTTTGCATAAGTGTGAGGGTTAGAGATAAGCATTTTTTTGAAAATAATTCCTTCCTTTGTTTTCTTTAAAACTTAACTTTTGTAATAACTATCTAGCGACCATGCTAATCTAAGGCTCCTAAAGTCGAGATGGCTCTGATACCAGGTCTGTGGGGACCCCGGACTAGCTGTCCGAAATACCCGATTATGCTTAACACAACGATCCCATGATCAGTCTGTCGTTGCACATAATCCGAACTGAATACCAAAGTTTACCTCCATTACAATACGAATTAAAGTCTTACAATACCGGTCATTTAGACCAAGTTTTACATAGGTGCCTTCATGGGCCAAACCAAAACAATCAGCGGGACTAAGGCGTAGTAGACATCAAATCCTAGCGATGACCCGACAGGCAGTCGACTTATGAAGCTCCTCAGTTGGCATAGATGTCGCCATACTCCTCCTGGGCATAGTGCCCCTCGAAGTCTGGCTACGACAATAGCCAGGGACAAAAACTAGTATGAGTACATTTGAATGTACTCGCAAACTACTCCAACATGAGTGCACTACTCTCATTTTTAATTTCACACTTTTATTTATTTAAAACATCTCTGTATCTTTGTTGAAGAAGGTAAGGAGATTATAACTACTCTTAATATCTCAATTCTATTAGTTTTCTCCAAAACTCCTCCTTTCCCCGGCCAAAACCCTTCATGGTAATTAATCTCCAACTACCTCATACAGATCAGTTGGTATAGGTGTATGGAATGTTCTCCTTTTCTTTTTAGAACGCAAAACTTTTTCCAAAACTTGCACATGGTCAAAGTAGGGCCTCTCAACTGTCCATATCCGAGGACTCGGCTATTCGAATAGTTTTAACCCTCTGCAGAGGTAGCACGCTTTTCCCACACCCATCCGATAACTCATCGTGTCAGCCACGTCTCGCCATACTAGGTGTATGCGAAGTTGAGTCACCGGTCCTAGTCTGTCCTTTGCTCATGCTAGTATAGGATCCTGCCCATATGATACTCTCCATCGACACTTAACCCAGCCCGTCGGAATCTAAGTGTGAGGACTCATAGGTTTTATCTGGCGGTGTATAGGGGACATCCTTCTATCCTCCTCCTTATCTACTCATAGAGTTTGAGCGAGGACCCAGGTCAGGGGTAGGTCGTCAAACCATCCCCTCATGCATAACGGAGTCATCTCCGTTGATGAGGTATCCCATACTAATATGAGCAAACTATATGACTAAGCCCTTTCCCATATGTGGGTAAATGTGGTCGCAAAGAGTATCGGCTGATTGACGTAAGTACAAAGACACAATGTGCGTTTTATCAAAAACCACCATTCTCCTTTTCTTCAAGTCATCACCACATCTTGGTGCTTCATAGCCACCCAATGTTTCAAAGGAGTTTTGAATAAAACATCTTTATTTTTCCCATCCTATAATTCATCATATATTTCTACATAGGGTGGCAAAATAATTTCCATATACTTTTTGAAAAGATTTTATAAAAACCTTTGCTTTAAAAAGGGCTTTGTAAAAATAGTCTGGCTTTAAAAAGGGCTTTAAAAAGGGATTTTATAAAAACCTTTGCTTTAAAAAGGGCTTTAAAAAGGGCTTTGTAAAAAAAGGGCTTTAAAAAGGGCTCAGAGAGTAGCTTGCCTTGCTCGACAAAGTGTTCCTGGTCTTGATCTTCAGGCTCCCCAAATCCTTCCTCCTCGATATATCCGACAACGTTCTCGTCTAATACACAATCAAGCAAATACAAACAATCACTAACCTATTCCATCAATCACCACAGCAATACAATCTTAATTGCTCTAACTAACCACTTCATACATCGAACAACACGATTTGGTTTCAATTTAATTGATTTAGCTATTATTCACACATATCTTAATTTGGGCAGAAACTAGTTGAACATGTTTAATTACATAACCTAAGTTCTGTGGGTCACAAAAATACAAACTAAAATTCTACAGAAAGCTACTGATGTGTAGAAGATGACCCAATTGGATTTGAGTCATTTGGAGTTACCAAACTCCCTACACAATGTTTTGAATCCAGAAGCTAATTAATAAAGTTTTGGCTTATTATTTAAATTATGTTCATCTAAAAATTAAACCCTTTTAGGGGTGACTAACCATGGTTAAATGTGACCTAATAAAATTAGTTTCAACTAATTTGGATTAACAGAGTATCAGAAACAAACAAGTTTAGAATTTAAACCTTTTATGGTATTTTGAATAATGTATTTTTATTATTTACCCAAATGGAGTGAAATCAATTGGGTTGGATAGATAATTTCATAACCTATCCGGAACAGTTTGATTTGTTCCATTTGGAGTTGTAAATCTAAAGTTATGAATTTTCTAAATTTGAGTCCAGTACTGATTTCAATTTAAATCTAAATTCGAATTAAAAATCCCGGAGTGGATAATGTTGAAAAGTCTGACTGGTGGGGCCTACTGGTCAGTGACAGCGTGCGCGCGCGGGATTTCATTTAAATCTGACGTGCGGGGCCCGCACGTCAGTGCCTAATCGCGCGAAGCGGTAAGTTGCCGTTGGATCTAGATCCAACGGCCGTGAGCGAGCGCACCGGCGGCGACCAAAATCGGGCGGCGCCGTGGCTCCGGCGACGGCGAGGTGGACGGTTTGCTCACCTCGTTGCTCGGGAGAGTGCGGAGAGGCTGCAGGAGGGGCGCGGCGGCTCGGGGAAGCTCGTGGACGTGGAGGCGAGGCTCGGGGAAGCTCCTGGCGGCGACGGCGTCGAGCTCCTTCCTCCGCGGTGGGGCACGAACTCCGGCGAGCGATTGGCGGCGTTCCTGTGCACGAAAAGGACGGGCGTGTGAGGGAGAAGCCGTGCGGTGACGCGGGGAAGGCGAGGGAGGGAAGAAGAGAGGAAGGGGAGGTCGGGGTGCGGCGTTGCGCATCGTCGTCGACCTCGGGTCTCCGAGCTCGAACTCGAGCAATGGCGAGCTCGAGGTCGCGGCTCCGGCCTTCCTAGCGGCGTACGGCGAGGTGGTAGTGGAGAGGAGAGGGCAGTGGAGCGGTGTGGCGAAATGTGGAGCACGGGGTGGGTTTTTATAGCGGACGGGCGGCGCACGGTGGACGCGGTGCAGAGGGCACCCGCGGCCGTGCTAGCTCGCCGTAGGCTGGTGGAGGGGGCGGCTAGGTTGCGGGGTGCTCGGGGAACCGTTTGGGCATGGAGGGGTGGCGTGGCGCGCTCTGGCGAGGTCGTCGGGGGGTCCGGGCCGTGGAGCATGTCCGGGCGGCGCACGGCGTGCGCGGCGTGTCGCGGACACGGCGTGCTCGGGCGGCTGCTGGCGCGTGCTGCTGCTGCGCGAGGGAACCAGGAGGTGAGGGAGAGAGAGAGAGGGCGCAGCGCGGCCGGCACGGCGCGGCGTCGCCGCGGCCACAGTGCCGACACGACGACGTGCGCGCGGCCGCGGCTGTCGCCGGCGTCTCCACGACGATCCCGGCCACCTCTTTGCTCGCTCTCGGGTGCTGCGTGACCGTGGTGATGCGGCGCATCCAGTGGAGGCTCTAATTCGACGATTAAACAGCGCATTGCTCGAATTGATCCACGCTTGGGTTCGGGTTTGTGAAGAACAGTCGATGCACAGAAGGTGTTCGATGAAATCCCTAAACCAAAACAGTACACATTTTTGATATTTTATTTTCATGTTTTGCTTCTTCCATTTTGGTCCAAACTCATGGCATTGTTTGATTACATTTGTGGCAAGTGTCTCATGGCCCATTTGGGGTGTTTTGAATATTTTTTTTAAATAAAAGAATTTATAATTTGAATTTGAGGTTTTGAATTTGCATTTGAAGGAGAATAACTTGGGGAAATCAAATAGTAGGGTTTAGGATATTCCCCATTGATTTTGGTTTGCAAAACTAAAGTAGGTTTCTTATTTTGTAAAATATTGTGATATGTGTCACATGGTGTTATAGTTTTGAAATTTTGTTTTGTTTATTTTCTATCCTTCAACTTTGTAATTAGAGCTAGAATTCAACAATCTTGCAAGCAATGCAAACAAACAATAATCAAAAAAATAAACATACACTAATTTTTATAAGACAAGTTTTTGTTGGCCCACATTTTTGCATTAATAATTATATTAATATTTTGGGATGTTACAAGTACTGGGTTCACTACCCAGTCTAACTTCTTAAGTTCTCGGATGAACTTGGCATCCAAAAGCCTGTCTATCTCTCTTCCGACTGCCAATCGTTTTGGCTCGGATAATCGTCTCATTGTCTGCTTGACTGGCGTAGTGCCTGGATAAATTTGCAAGGCGTGCTCGGCGAGTTCCCTGGGAATACCTGGCATATCGGTTGGGTGCCAGGCGAACATCTCCCAGTGCTCACGGAGGAACTCGACGAGCGCGCCTTCCTATGCTTCATTTAGGCTTGATGACACGAGGACTGTCTTGTCCTTGTCTGTTGGGTGCACCTGGTGTGCTCTTGTGTCGTTGTTGGCGCTGAAAGAATTTTTGGGTGCCGGCTTCTTGCCTTCGGGGAATAGGCTCCGATCATTGTCTAGGGCAATTTCCGCAAGCTGTTCTTGCGCGCCGAAGGACTCGGAGATTTTGCTGAACTCTCTGTCGCAGTCATCTGACTTCCAAAAATCTCCGCGGACTGCTATGAGTCCTTTGGGTCCGGGAAGTTTGAGCATCAAGTACGCATAATGCGGGACTGCCATGAACCGCGCGAACGCTAGTCGCCCGAGGATTACATGGTATTGAGACTTCCAATCCACGACTTCGAACTCAATGCTTTCTTTCCTGAAATGATCGGCGTCTCCGAAAACGACGTCGAGCCAGAGTGACCCCAAAGGATATACTGCCTTGCCTGGCACGATGCCATGGAAAGTATTGTCTGACGGCTTCAAGTTGGTGAGCGACAGGTTCATTTTGCGCAACGTGTCTGCGAAGATAATGTTGATGCCGCTGCCACCGTCCATGAATACCTTGCTCATCCTGAAACCTCCGACTAGGGCGTGCAGAACCAGGGGCGCATGACCTGGTCGCGGCACTCGTGGGGGGTGGTCCTCGCGAGTGAAACCAATAGAAACTTCTGAACCCTGAAGATACTCCGGCGCGGGCGGAGGTGAAGTGGTAGCTAGATGGACCTGCCGACTGATTAGCTTTTGGCATCGGTTTGACGGGCGTCCTTTCTGTATCATGTACATGGCCCCTCTGGTTTGCGGGTACTGTTCTTGAGCTGCGGCTGCGCTCTCCTGTCGCTGGTTTGCGTGGATTGCTCCCGCAATGTGCCCTGCAGGCGGGGGAGGCGGTCCTTCAGGTGGTGGTAGCGCGAGTGGGAGCCCTGCATTCCTGCGCATCTCGGCCTGAAGTGCTATGAAGTCACGACAGTCCTTAAGCAGGTGGGTTGCCGTTAATTTACCGTCATCCCCTCTGAACATGTGCATTCTGCACGGGTCGGTGAGTTGTTCAGCCGGGGTTCGGAATGGGCGCTCCTCCCTCCGGGTCCCTCTGGGCTTCCACTCGCGTTTTCGGTTCCCGTCGTCGCGGTTCCTGTCGTCGCGGTTTCTATCGCCGCGATCATCGCGCTGATTTTCCCCACTCTGGGTGTTATTTCGACTCCGACTGTCTTGAAAACCGGCTGTGACCTGCTCGATCCCCTCTGGCTCGCCGTATGGTCGCTGCCTGTTGCGCCTGTCATTCCGGCCACGGCGTCCCCAATTGCCCTGCTGGCGATCGTCGGGTGAGGGCAACCTATCGGCTCGAACGGAATCTTCTCCGTCGGCCCATTTGTTGGCTATTTCCATTAGATGCGCAATTGTTCTTGGGTTTTCGCGTCCTAGTGCCTCCTGGAGGTCGTTGCGCCTGACTCCTTGGATGAACGCGAAAATGGCATTGTCCTCTGATATGTCAGCGCCTGAATTCTTCAACGTGGTCCAGCGCTGAATGTACTCGCGAAGGGACTCGCCGGCCTTTTGCTTGCAGGCTCTGAGTTGTTGAAAACAGGCGGGCCGGTGAAAAGTAGACGAAAAATTTCTCTTGAAATCGCTGCAGAAAGAATCCCACGTCCCGTAAGAACTGCGTGGCAAGCTTCTGAGCCAAGCTCGGGCTGATCCCGTGAGCATCAACTGTATGTACTGCATTGCAGTCGTTGTGTTTCCTCTTTGACAGGCTACTGCCGTGGTGTAGTCCTCCAACCAAGCTTATGGCTCCTGAGTACCATCAAACTTAGGGGTTTCTGATGTTAACTTGAACCTCTTGGGCATGCGAGTCTCCCGGACGGCAGTCGTGAAGCACATAGCTCCACATGGTTCGACCTCCGAATCTGTGTACGAACTACTTCGACTGGAGCCTGGGGTTCGACTGCGGTGTCTTCGTCGGTGTCTCAGCTTATTTACTGCCCGCTGAGTAATAATGTCTCATGCGTCGACTACTTCCTCTACGTAGTCGTGCTCGAAACCAGCGGCCCGCTGTTGCTGGCGGCGTTCTTCTCTGTCGCGCCGGCGATCTTCTCGTTCGCGGCGGCGTCGAGTGGCTCGCTATTCTTCTGTCTCGGTCCTGTCCCAACTGCTGCGGTGACGCTGCCTGGACCTGCTCCTTTCCGGTTCGTCCCTATCACGCCCATCACGGTGACGGCGTCTGGACCTGCTTCCTTCTGGGTCATCACGGTCACGGTCTTCGCGACGTCGAGTGCCGTGTTGTGTGTCATCGCCCTGGGGGGTAGGTGTGTCCGCTGGCCTGTTACCGTTGGATCGAGTGCCGGTGTTTGGCGGGTTCTGCCCAGGGCTGATCCCTGGACAGCCTGGCGTGGGGACGGCAGGCACCAACGCTGTCCCGACGGTTCCTAGAGCATCTATCTGTGCCATATGAAGGCCATATCGTGGGTCATTTACTGCGGGCAGTGTAGATCGCAAATAAGTCGCCACTGAAGCGACTGCCGCTGCAGTCGTCTGTGGTACTGGTATACCATCGTCTGTAATCGTCATGAACCTCTGTCTGATGCTTGTTAGCTGGAAACCAGCCGCAGTCGCCTGGGGCATACGGGTGCGGGTTCTCACGTGTTCTGCAGTTCTTGGCTCGTATCTTGTTGAGTAGGACGATGAGTTGCCCGCTCGTCTTGCACTGGCTGAATCTGCCCGTACCTGTCTCTCGGCGAATTCGCGCTCCATCTCGATCAGCTCCAGATTCTTCTTACGCAACAAATACTGATATGCCAGTAAGTCATCCATGGGGGAGTCCTCCGGCATCACGGTCCCGTTGTTGATGATGTCTTGGATTCGGACTGCCATCTCCTCTATGATGGAAAGTTCCTTATCAGCGCTGAGTCGAACTATCAGCGGTTACTGGACAGGCTCCGGCTCCCTGTGCTGCGGCGGAGTCGTAAACGCGCTTGGTGCGCCGTTTACCACGAACACTTGGCTGGATGGACGGTTGCATGCGTTGCGACCTTCGTCACGGTGATCGCCATCGTCGCTCGACGCGGAGTCGACGCCGCGCAAAACGGCTGCCACCTGAAAGATAGCACAGTCGGAGCAATAACAAGTGACGTCAGAGCCGCCAGTCGACGATGGCGCGGAGTCGATGGCAGCCAGGGTCGTCGCAGGTACGAAGTTGATGACGGCTGGAGTCGATGTCGGTGCGAGGTCGGTGGCGCTTGAAGTCGATGCATGGGCGAAGTCGATGGCGTTCGGCGCAGGCGCGATCGTCGCCGCTGAACTCGGAGATCGGGCTGGGCTTGACACGTCGAGCATTCCCCACTGGTTGACAAGGAAACGGAAACCGCCGAATGTCAGATCCATACCTGAGTGAATCCCCGCGAACGCTGGTCGCTCGGATTCTGAGTGCGGGCGGAAGTCGAAGGTCCCGAGGGTGTAAGGCTTCCGCAGATTCGGCAGGTCCCGAATCGTTGCGGATGCTGAAGATGAAGTCGATGAGGCCGCCGAATCCGTAGATCCAACTTCCGTTCTTCCCACAGACGGCGCCAATTAACGAGGGGTGAACTCGGCAAATCCCATGGTAAGGCACCTCGGGTTGTATCGGGTGGAAGAGTATATGGTCGTTGGTGAATTCGGTCGGCTTACAAGCTAAGATTCGCTTGTACGATTGCAGATCTCAACATTGCAAGGTGGCTACAATGGCATCCCGGCGAGTCGAAGGCTCGCTAGGGTTTCTGGTGATATGATTGCGTGAGTCCTATCCTCCCCCTCCTGGCCTTTATATAGGAGGCCAGGTCTCAGGAGTTTGAATAGGACTCGAGTTACAGATAAGGTAAGTTCTGAGTCGGTGCGACTGATTCTATCTTGAGCCGTACTTCACCTATAATGGGCCGCATGGTGAACTCTTGAATTATCTCGTACATGGGCCACCGAGTGGACCTTCCGGTAGATAAGCTTCATTGTAGTCGGGCGAGTATACCTGTTGGGTATAACCACATCAGAGTGATTTTCATTATGCCTTTTAAGATCACATTTCTAGTTGGAATCTTTTTGCTTGTGAGTTATAAGCTGCGGTTTTCATGGCACTTCCACCACCATATTTGCTAGCCTCTTCGATACTTTGCATTGTCCTTTCTCACATTGAGAGTTGGTGCATACTTCGCGGGTACATCAAAAACTCGTGGGAGATCTTCATCATGTTCTCCTATACATAAGCCAAATATCTTCCTCAAAACATCCACCATACCTACCTACTACAGCATTTTCATAGCTGTTTCGAGATATATTGCCATGCAACTTCCATCTCACATTACATGACTTGTTGTCATTTATCATTTATATATTGCCTTGCATGATTCTTTACAGCTGATGTGTGGTTTTACCCACATTACGCTAGATCATTGCATATCCTGCTACACTGGCAGAGGCACCGTTTCATATACATTATGTCGTATTCATTATGAGTTATCAAAAGTGTGTTGTCATATTAGAATGTTTGCCCCTAAAAGTGAAAAGAGCCATGGAGGCCATCGAAAAGAGAAACAGAAAAATTAAAAAAAATAGAAAAAAGAGAAAAAAGAAAGAAAAATAAAAAAGGGGGCAACATTACTACTCTTTATCCACACTTGTACTCATGTTATAGCACCCATAGTATTCATAGTCATCATTTGTGCTCATGTTTAGCACCTTTACTCCATATGAGAGAGTTTTCATGTCTTACTTGCATAACTATGTGGGGAACTTTACATTATAGAACTTGTCTTGTATATTCCGATGATGAGCCTCCTCAAAAGTGCTCTAGGTCTTCATGAGCAAGCAAGTTGGATGCAACCCCACTAGTTCCATTGGAGAGCATTCATACACTTATATCTCTATGTGCATCCATTGTGTGGCAATCACTACTCCTTCCATAGCTTCGATTATAATACTTCCTCTTGTCTAATGATCACTTTCAGCTTTGTGAGACTTTCTTCCGTTGGCCTTCCAAACCCCCCCTTAACATTCTCTTAGCCACAACATCCTGGTGCCAGGAACCAGCGTTGAATGCTTGCTTGTTTTTAAGTGAACAAATAGTGAGATGATGTTCTACGTGCATATTGTTATTGCAAGACTTGATCCTTTCACAAAGTTGTCATGTGTGTTGGATGCATTAGATGATTATATTGTTGTTCTTGAAGCTTAAATCATCTTTAATATCTACTTTGCATAGTTGATTGCTCTCTAGTACTAATTCATTGAAAGTTTTACTTTGTTCTACCAACTTGTTTATTTATTACTCATTTGATATCAATATAAACTACATCTCTTATTCATTTGATCTCAGTTTACATGCATTACATTATTATATGATCAAGATTGTGTGAAAGCATGTCACTTCGGAAATAATTCTTGTTATCATTTTACCTACTCGGGACGAGTAGAACTAAGCTTGGGGATGCTTGATACGTCTCCAACGTATCTATAATTTCTTATGTTCCATGCTTATATTATGCCAATTGCTATATGTTTTATATACGCTTTTATATCATTTTATGCATTTTCTAGGACTAACCTATTAACAAGATGCCAAAGTGCCAGTTCCCTGTTTTGTGCTGTTTTTGGTTTCAGAAAAACTGTTAAGGAAATATTCTCGGAATTGGACAAACGAAACGTCAAAGTTATTTTTTTTCTCGGGAGCTTCCAGAACATCGAAAAGGAGTCGAAGACGGGCAGCAGAGGGGCCACACCTGGTGGAGGCGCGGCTCCCCCCTCTGCCACGCCAGCACATGGTCTGGGGCCCCCGTGCCTCCACCGTCTTCGCCCTTTCGCCTACTTAAACCCCCCGACGAAAAAACCCTTCATACGCGAACACTTTTCCTCCACGAGTTCCAGAGCCGCCGCCGTCGTCAACCCTAGTTCGGGAGGGTTCAGAACCTCTTCCCGCCACCCTGCCGGAGAGGGGAATCATAACCGGAGGGCTCTACATCACCATGTCCGCCTCCGGACTGATGCGTGAGTAGTTCATCCTTGGACTACGGGTCCATAGCAGTAGCTAGATGGTTGTCTTCTCCTGTTGTGCTACCATGTTTAGATCTTGTGAGCTGCCTATCATGATCAAGATCATCTTTATGTAATACTACATGTTGTGTTTGCTGGGATCCGATGAATATTGAGTACTATGTTATTACTTCATAATATATTATGTGTGTGTTATTTATGATCTTGCATGCTCTCCGTTACTAGTAGATGCTCTGGCCAAGTAGATGCTTGTAACTCCAAGAGGGAGTATTTATGCTCGATAGTGGGTTCATGTCTCTATTTAATCTGGGGGAGTGACAGCAACCTCTAAGATTGTAGATGTACTGTTGCTACTAGGGATAAAACAGTAGTACTTTGTCTAAGGATATTTGTATTACTTACTTTACAAACTTTGCTTAATGCAAAATCTGTTGCTTGCAACTTAATACTGAAAGGGGTGCGGACGCTAACCGGAAGGTGGATTATTAGTCATAGATGCGGTTGGAACGGTCTATGTATATTGTAGTAATGCCCAAATGAATCTCATACTAGACATCATAGCTATAGTATATGCATCATTATGCACTTCTTTATTCTGTCAATTGCCTAGCCGTAATTTGTTTACCCACATGTATGCTATTTTTATTTATGGAGAGACACCACTAGTGAACTGTGGACCCCGGTCCTTTTCTTTAAACTTATAATACAACCTACTGCAATCCTGTTACAAACAAACATCATTTTCCACACCATACGTTTAATCCTTTGTTACAGCAAGCCGGTGAGATTGACAACCTCACTGTTGAGTTGGGGCAAAGTATCTTGATTGTGTTGTGTGCAGGTTCCACACCAAGGTAGCAGTCAGCAAGAATTTCTGGCGTCGTTGACACCTCCGGAAGAATTCTAGTCTCCCACTGGTTCGATAACCTTGGTTTCAAAACTGAGGGAAAACTTGCTGCTTATGCATCATTACACCTTCCTCTTGGGGTAGCCCAACGCTGCGAGAGCATCACCCGGCACCCAAAACGGGTGTGCCCACATGCAGGAATTAATTACTACGGGGGTACGTACGTAAGAGGGGGTCGATGAAGCGGGTCGCTCATCGAAGTTGTATCTTGTTTCCCACAACCTAACTAACAACAAACTAGTATACAACATATATGCATGCATGTTAGGGGTCAATGCAAGTTTTTTTGTTGGGGTTCCGACGCTCCCCCCCCCCCCCCCCCCCCCCACACACACACACACACAAACCCCTCGAAACAAGTCAAACCTAGCGATCTACCCCTTTGATCGGCACCGATCGAGATGATGGGGTAGAAGCATGAACTTTTTTGCTTGGTTGTGTTAGTTTGATACATAGGACCATGGGGAACCACCATTTCATCTGCTTCCGTCGCATGATTCCATATGTTCGGCACCCAAAACGGGAGTGTCCACAAACCCTCTAGTGCAGGAATTACGACGTGGTACGTACGTAAGAGGGGGTCGATGAAGCGGGTCGCTCATCGGAGTTGTGTATCTTGTTTCCCACAACCTAACCAACAAACTAGTATACATAGTTAGGGGTTGATGCACTCACGGGTGTGTAGTTGGAAAACCCCAAGAGGAAGTTGTGAAGTAGTGCAGCAGCAAATTTCCCTCAGTTATGAAACCAAGGTTATCGAACCAGTAGGAGATGAAGAACACGTCTGAAGGTCTCCCCTTTGCAATGGCGCCAGAAATTGCTTGGTGGCGTGTAGTTGACGAGGGAGGTGGAACCTGCACAACACAATCAAGAAACTTTGCCCCAACTCAACATTGAGGTTGTCAATCTCACCGGCTTGCTGTACCAAAGGATTAAACGTATGTGTGGAGGATGATGTTTGCAGAGAATGAAAGTAACAGTTTGCAGTTGGTTGCATTATCAGTTTAAAGAAAAGGACCGGGGTCCACAGTTCACTAGTGGTGTCTCTCCATAAATAATAATAATAATAGCATACATGCGGGTAAACAAATTACAGCTGGGCAATTGACAGAATAAAGAGCTGCTTAATGATGCATATACTAATGTCATGATGTCTAGTGTGAGATTCATTTGGGCATTACAACAATATACATAGACCGTTCCAACCGCATATATGACTAATAATCCACCTTCCGGTTAGCGTCCGCACCCCTTTCAGTATTAAGTTGCAAGCAACAGATTATTGCATTAGGCAAAGTGTGTAATGTAAGTAATAACATTATCCTTAGACAAAGTACTACTGTTTGATCCCTAGTAGCAACAGTACATCTACAATCTTAGGACTTGTTGTCACTACCCCGGATTAAATAGAGACATGAACCCACTATCGAGCATAAATACCCCCTCTTGGAGTCACAAGCATCTACTTGGCCAGAGCATCTACTAGCAACGGAGAGCATGCAAGATCATAAACAACACACAACATGATATATTATGAAGCAAATGACATAGTATTCAATATCCATCGGATCCCAGCAAACACAACATGTAGCATTACATAAAGATGATCTTGATCATGATAGGCAGCTCACAAGATCTAAACATGATGCCACAATAGGAGAAGACAACCATCTAGCTACTACTATGGACCCGTAGTCCAAGGATGAACTACTCACGCATCAGTCCGGAGGCGGGCATGGTGATATAGAGCCCTCCGGTGATGATCCCCATCTCCGGCAGGGTGCCGGGAAGTGGTTCTGAACCCTTCCGAACTAGGGTTGACGACGGCGGCGGCTCCGTAAGGTTTCTGGAAAAAGTGTTCGGGTATTATGTCTTAGCTTTTCGGGGGGTTTAAGTAGGCGAAAGGGTGAAGGCGGTGGAGGCCCGAGGGCCCACCCTCAGGTGCTGGCGCGGCAGAGGGGGGAGCCGCGCCACCACCTGATGGCGGCTCCTCGGTGCCCTTCTTCGTCTCTTCTTCGGTCTTCTGGAACGTGTCGGGAAAAATAAGGTCTTCGGTATAAAAATTGTCCAATTCCGAGAATATTTCCTTAAGTGGATTTCTGAAACCAAAAACAGTAGAAAACAGGGAACTGGCACTATGGCATCTTGTTGATAGGTTAGTCCCAGAAAATGCATAAAACTATATAAAATGTATATAAAACATGTAGGCAATTGGTATAATATAAGCATGGAACATAAGAAATTATAGATACGTTTGGGACGTATTAAGCATCCCCAAGCTTAGTTCTACTCGTCCTCGAGTAGGTAAAACGATAACAAGAATAATTTCTGCAGTGACATGCTTTCACACAATCTTGATCAAATAATAATGTAATGCATGTAAGTTGAGATCAAATTAATAAAAGCTGTAGTTTATATTGATATCAAATGAGTAATGAATAAACAAGTAGGAAGAACAAAGCAAAACTTTCAATGAATTAGTACTAGAGAACAATCAACTGTGCAAAGTAGATATTAAAGATGATTTAAGCTTCAAGAACAACAATATAATCATCTAATGGATCAAACACTCATGACAACTTTGTGAAAGGATCAAGTCAAGCAATAACAATATGCACGTAGAAAATCATCTCTCTATTTGTTCACTCAAAGACAAGCAAGTGTTCAGCGTTGGTTCCTGGCACCAGGATGTTGTGGCTAAAAGAATAATAATGGGGGTTTGGAAGGCCAACGGAAGAAAGTCTCACACAGCTGAAAGTGATCATTAGACAAGAGGAAGTCTTATAATCGAAGCTATGCAAGGAGTAGTGATTGCCACACAACGGATGCACATAGAGCTATAAGTGTATGAAAGCTCTCCAATGGAACTAGTGGGGGTGCATCTAACTTGCTTGCTCATGAAGACCTAGAGCACTTTTGAGGAGGCTCATCATTGGAATATACAAGCCAAGTTCTATAGTGTAAAGTTCCCCACATATTATACAAGTAAAACATGAAAACTCTCACATATGGAGTAAAGGTGCTAAACATGAGCACAAATGATGACTATGAATATTACAGGTGCTATAACATGAGCACAAGTGTGGATAAAGAGTAGTAATGTTGCCCCCTTTTTTATTCTTTCTTTCTTTTTTTCTTTTTTTTTCTATTTTTCCATTTGTTTTTTTGTATTTTTCTGTTTCTCTTTTCGATTGCCTCCATGGCTCTTTTCACTTTTAGGGGCAAACATTCTATCATGACAACACACTTTTGATACAAGGATCTCATAAAGGATAAAACATGGTGTGTGAAACGGTGCCTCTGCCAGTGTAGCAGGATATGCAATGATCTAGCGTAACATGGGTAAAACCACACATCAGCTATATAGAATCATGCAAAGCAATATATAAATGATAAATGACAACAAGTCATGTAATGTAAGATGAAAGTTGCATGGCAATATATCTCGGAACAGCTATGGAAATGCTGTAGTAGGTAGGTATGGTGGATGTTTTGAGGAATATATTTGGCTTATGTGTAGGAGAATATGATGAAGATCTCCCACGAGTTTTGGATGTACCCGCGAAGTATGAACCAACTCTCAATGTGAGAAAGGGCAATGAAAAGTACCGAAGAGGCTACCAAATATGGTGGTGGAAGTGCCATGAAAACCGCAGCTTTAGAACTCACAAGCAAAAAGATTCCAACTAGAAATATGATCTTACAAGGCATATGAAAATCACTCCATGAGGGACTGTGGCAAATGAACAAGTCATTGTTGGGACCCCGACCGTAGCGCATAACACAAAGTCATTACGGTTGTTTTTAACATTAGAAGTCATATACCATTATGCTATCAACTGGATATTTAAGTGTAGCACAGCTTCAAGTTTTCTAGACCAACCATTAATCATTCCACTTTACTAAACCATCATGTTTACCATTAAGCATATTAATATCTCAAAACAACATCAATGATTCAAGTGACACAATTTAATGATCTACAAGATTATGTATCATTTAGTTATACCATCTACTACACTTAACATTTTCTGTTCTTAACCAAACACCAATCAACTTATTTGAAACATAAACTCTCCAAGTATTTAACAATGAAGCAAGAGAGTATAACATATGAGAACTAACAGCTCTGAACAAGAGGTGCATGAAAAATAAGAGTTGAAAGTATTGCAGTAGCTATAGAAGAATACTCAACAAGTATAAGTGACGAATACGAGTATTCATAAGAAAAAGCGAAGCGTGTCTCTCTCCCACACAAGAATGCTAGGATCCATTTTATTCATAGAATGAAAATAACAAAAGCAAAAATAAAAAGAAACAGACGCTCCAAGTAAAGCACATAAGATGTGGCGGAATTAAAATATAGTTTCACTAGAGATGACCTGATAAGTTGTTGATGAAGAAGGGGATGCCTTGGGCATCCCCAAGCTTTGACGCTTGAGTCTTCTTGAAATAAGCTTGGGTGACCCACGGGGGCATCCCCAAGCTTAGGCTCTTTCATCTTCTTGATCACATCATATCATCCTCTCTCTTGATCCTTGAAAACTTCCTCCACACCAAACTCAAAGTAAACTTCATTAGAGGGTTAGTGCATAATCAAAAATTCTCATATTCTACATGGAGACAATAATTATCATGGTACTGGACATTAGCTACAGCCACTGGAATTTTAAGGAACAAAAAGATCCGTTCAAAAACAGCAAAAGAACCAATGCAAAATAAATGACAGAATCTGTCAAAAACAGAACAGTTCGTAGAGACGAATTTTTGCGAGGCACTTAACTTGCTCAAATCAGAAAACTCAAAACTAATAAAAGTTGCATACATATCTGAGGATCACGCACAAAAAATCCCAGGTCATTTTGATTTTTCTGTGAATTCTAACGAATTAAACGGTGGACAGCAGAAAAACTGTTCCTGCGCAGAGATCCAATTCTAGCATCAACTTTCTACTAGAGACTTAACTTGGCACAACTTATGCAATAAAGTAAAGATACAAAGGAATTGCTACAGAGTTAGGCATGTTCCTTAACTCAAGAAAATAAAATAGCAGAAATAAAAAGTGGGTTGTCTCCCATAAGCGCTTTTGTTTAACACTTTTGAGCTAGGCATAGAAAGCAAAACTCAAGTATTTACAAGAGAAGAAGCATCAACATTATAGTTTGTACGAATAATAGAATCAAAAGGTAGCTTCATCTTCTTCCTAGGGAAGTGTTCCATACCTTTCTTAAGTGGGAATTGGTACCTTATATTTACTTCTTTCATATCAATAATAGCACCAACCGTGCGGAGGAAAGGTCTTCCCAAAACAATAGGACAAGAGGGGTTGCACTCATTATCCAAGACAATAAAATCAACGGGGACAAGGTTATTATTAACCATAATAAGAACATCATTAACTCTCCCCAAAGGTTTCTTTAAAGCATTATCAGCAAGAAAAACATCCAAATAGCAATGTTCAAACGGTGGCAAGTCAAACATATCATAAAGTTTCTTAGGCATAACAGAAATACTTGCACCAAGATCACACAAAGCATTGCAATCAAATTCATTCACTTTTATCTTAATGATGGGCTCCCAACCATCTTCTAACTTCGTAGGGATAGAAGCTTCAATTTTTAATTTCTCTTCCCTTGCTTTAATGAGAGCATTTGTAATATGTGTAGTAAAAGCCATATTTAAAGAACTAGCATTAGGACTTGTGGCTAACTTTTGCAAGAACTTAATAACTTCAGAGATATTACAAGTATCAAAATCAAAATTATTATCATCAAAGCAAACCGAACCACTTTCTCCCATGTTCTTAAAAATTTCAGCACTTTTATCAAGACTAGTTTCAGCAGTTTTAGGCAATTTTAATATTTTGGAAGTAGTAGAAGAAACATTGCCAACACCAATTATGTTACCATTAATAGTAGGAGGCTTACTAGAATGTGAAGTAACATTATTTTCAGTAGTAGTAATGGTGCAAACTCTAACAATATCATTATTTTTCCCATCTAGCACGCAATTGAGCCATCATCCTAACATTTTCGTCAATTCAAACTTGGATGGCATTAATCTTAGCAAAGGTCTTACTCTCATTAGTATCATTAGGCATGACTTTAGATTTTAAAAGATCAACATCAATAACAAGACTATCAACTTTAGAAGCAAGCATATCAATTTTCCCAAGCTTTTCCTCAACAGTTTTATTAAAGGAAGTTTGTGTAGTGATAAAATCTTTTAACATGGTTTCAAGTTCAGAGGAGGTATTCCTATTATTGCTATAAGAATTACCATAAGAATTACCATTATTAGGAGGATAGGGCTTATAGTTGCTATTGCTATAATTGTTCCTATAGGCATTGTTGTTGAAATTATTATTTTTAATGAAGTTCACATCAACAGGCTCTTCTTGTGCAACTAAAGAAGCTAAGGGAACATTATTAGGATCCATATTAAATTTACCATTCACAAGCATGGACATGATCATATCAATCTTTCCACTCAAAGAGGAGGTTTCTTCAACAGAATTTACCTTCTTACCTTGAGGAGTCCTTTCAGTATGCCACTCAGAATAATTAACCATCATATTGTCCAGAAGTTTGGTTGCAGCCCCCAAAGTGATGGACATAAAAGTACCTGCAGCAGCCGAATCCAATAAGTTTCTTGAAGAAAAATTTAGTCCTGCATAGAAGGTTTGGATGATCATCCAAGCAGTCGGTCCATGGGTTGGGCAATTCTTAACCAAAGATTTCATTCTTTCCCAAGCTTGAGCAACATGTTCATTATCAAATTGCTTAAAGTTCATAATGCTACTCCTTAGGGAAATGATCTTAGCAGGAGGATAGTATTTTCCAATAAAAGCATCTTTTCATTTAATCCAAGAATCAGTACTATTCCTAGGCAATGAAAGTAACCATTCTTTAGCTCTTCCTCTCAAGGAGAAAGGAAATAATTTCAGTTTTATAATGTCACCATCTATATCCTTATATTTTTGCATTTCACAAAGTTCAACAAAATTATTTAGATGGGCAGCAGCATCATCAGAACTAACACCAGAAAATTGCTCTTTCATGACAAGATTTAACAAAGCAGGTTTAATTTCAAAGAATTCTGCTTTGGAAGAAGGTGGAGCAATAGGTGTGCATATAAAATCATTATTATTGGTGCTAGTGAAGTCACACAATTTAGTATTCTCAGGGGTAGTCATTTTAGCAATTTAAAAGACAAACCGAAATAAACAATTACTAAACCGAAATAAAAAAATGACTAAACCGAAATAAAAATAACAATGCATGTAACTAAATTTTTTGTGTTTTTGATATTTAATAGCAAACTAAACAGGAAATAAAATTTAACTAAGCAAGACAAAAACTAAGTGAAGAGATTGGGAAGTGAGAGACTCCCCTTGCAGATGTGTCTTGATCTCTGATGCAACGGCACCAGAAAAGTGGCGTCGAAGAGGAGATAGAAATCTGCTAAACCGAAGTGTCTTCACCTCCCTGGCAACGGCGCCAGAAATTCTTGATGCACTCACGGGTGTGTAGTTGGAAAACCCCAAGAGGAAGGTGTGAAGTAGTGCAGCAGCAAATTTCCCTCAGTTATGAAACCAAGGTTATCGAACCAGTAGGAGATGAAGAACACGTCTGAAGGTCTCCCCTTTGCAATGGCGCCAGAAATTGCTTGGTGGCGTGTAGTTGACGAGGGAGGTGGAACCTGCACAACACAATCAAGAAACTTTGCCACAACTCAACAGTGAGGTTGTCAATCTCACCGGCTTGCTATAACAAAGGATTAAACGTATGTGTGGAGGATGATGTTTGCAGAGAATGAAAGTAACAGTTTGCAGTTGGTAGTATTATCAGTTTAAAGAAAAGGACCGGGGTCCACAGTTCACTAGTGGTGTCTCTCCATAAATAATAATAATAGCATACATGCGGGTAAACAAATTACAGCTGGGCAATTGACAGAATAAAGAGCTGCATAATGATGCATATACTAATGTCATGATGTCTAGTGTGAGATTCATTTGGGCATTACAACAATATACATAGACCGTTCCAACCGCATCTATGACTAATAATCCACCTTCCGGTTAGCATCCGCACCCCTTTCAGTATTAAGTTGCAAGCAACAGATTATTGCATTAGGCAAAGTGTGTAATGTAAGTAATAACATTATCCTTGGACAAAGTACTACTGTTTTATCCCTAGTAGCAACAGTACATCTACAATCTTAGGTTTTGTTGTCACTACCCCAGATTAAATAGAGACATGAACCCACTATCGAGCATAAATACCTCCTCTTGGAGTCACAAGTATCTACTTGGCCAGAGCATCTACTAGCAACGGAGAGCATGCAAGATCATAAACAACACACAACATGATATATTATGAAGCAAATGACATAGTATTCAATATCCATTGGATCCCAGCAAACACAACATGTAGCATTACATAAAGATGATCTTGATCATGATAGGCAGCTCACAAGATCTAAACATGATGGCACAATAGGAGAAGACAACCATCTAGCTACTGCTATGGATCCGTAGTCCAAGGATGAACTACTCACACATCAGTCTGGAGGCGGGCATGGTGGTGTAGAGCCCTCCGGTGATGATCCCCCTCTCCGGCAGGGTGCCGGGAAGAGGTTCTGAACCCTCCCGAACAAGGGTTGACGACGGCGGCGGCTCCGTAAGGTTTCTGGAAAAAGTGTTCGGGTATTATGTCTTAGGTTTTCGGGTGGTTTAAGTAGGCGAAAGGGCGAAGGCAGTGGAGGCCCGAGGGCCCACCCTCAGGTGCTGGCGCAGCAGAGAGGGGAGCCGCGCCACCACCTGATGGCGGCGCCTCGGTGCCCTTCTTCGTCTCTTCTTCGGACTTCTGGAACGTGTCGGGAAAAATAAGGTCTTCGGTATAAAAATTGTCCAATTCCGAGAATATTTCCTTAAGTGGATTTCTGAAACCAAAAACATCAGAAAACAGGGAACTGGCACTGTGGCATCTTGTTAATAGGTTAGTCCCAGAAAATGCATAAAACTATATAAAATGTATATAAAACATGTAGACAATTGGTATAATATAAGCATGGAACATAAGAAATTATAGATACGTTTGGGACGTATCAGGGGTTAACGCAAGTTTTGGTGGGGTTCCGGCACTCCGTACGGCCACCACGGCGAACCCCCCCCCCCCCCCCCCCCCACGCACCCGCGAAACAAGTCAAACCTAGCGATCAACCCCTTTGATCGGCACCGAGTTGATGGGGTACGTAGAAGCATGAACTTTTTTGCTTGGTTTTGTGTTAGTTTGATACATAGGACCATGGGAAACCATCATTGATCATCTGCTTCGTCGCATGATTCCATATGCCCGGCACCCAAAACGGGAGTGTCCATATTCAGGAATTAATTACTACGGGGGTGAACGGACAGATGTCGCCTAGAGGGGGGGGTGAATAGGCGATTTAAAACTTTTTCCGGGGAGCCGGAATTTCCGAGCCTAGATGGACCGGAAATTCCGGTATGCTTGATAAAGGCGGAATAAAACTAGTGTTTTACTTTAGCAAGCATACAACCTAAATATACTAGGTTCACCTATGTGCACCAACAACTTATGCTAAGCAATACAAGTAACAAGGTGATAGCAAGATATATATATGACTTCAAGCACGAAGGCTATCACAATGTAAAGTGCATAAGTAAAGAGCTCGGGTATAGAAATAACCGAGGCACGTGGAGACGAGGATGTATTCCCGAGTTCCACCCAAAGGGTGTACGTCTCGTTGGAGAGGTGTGCGCAACCACAACAGGTTAGCCGCAACGCCACCAAGGCTCACCTTCTTCTCCTGATGAACTCAACCACAAAAGGTTGCGAGTTCACCTTCCACTATTGATTCCCTTTTGGGCGGAGATCGAATCCCTTACAACAATCTTGAGGCACACACCCACAACCTAATTAGGGGCTCCCAAGTCTTGAGGCACACACCCACAACTTAATTGGGGGCTCTCAAGTGACCACAAAAGGTCTTGACCACAAAAGGTCTTGGCCACAAAAGGCCGGCCACAAAAGGCGTCTAGGGTCCAATGACCCAAGAGTAACAAGCTCACAAGTATCACAACCACGAATCCTCGTGGAGGGCTCAAACCGATGCAAATGCAATGGCAAGAGCACACGAAGTGCTCAAGTCCTTCACTCTCAAATTCCAACAAAGCAACAAATGCTTATGGGGGAATAAGAGAGGAAGAACACAAGAAACCACAAAGGAGTCAAATCCTTCACTCCCAAATCCCACCAAAAGCAACTAATGCTTGTGGGGGGAGAAGAGAGGAAGAACAAAGAGAAGAACCACAAAGGAACTCCAAGATCTAGATCCACTAGGTTCCACTCACTTAGAGGAGAGATGGATTGGTAGGATTGTAGATCTAGATCTCCTCTCAACTTTCCCTAAAGAATATGCAAGAATCTATGGAGGGATTGAGAGGGAAGTGAGCTTTCCAAGGTCAACAATGGAGTAGGAGAGAGAGGGAAAACGTGCTGCCTTGGTTGTTTTGAGGAAGAAGAAGGGGAGGGGTATTTATACCTCTCCAGGAAATATAGCCGTTGGCTGTTTCGAAACTCGGAAATTCCGGTATAAGTGAGACTCGGAAATTCCGGTCAACCGGAAATTCCGAGTCCATGAAATTTCCGAGCTGAAATTCCGGCTGGAGTCAGAACCAAAACCAAACTTTTCCTTAGTCAATTCTGGAGGGCTTTTCTGGGTGCACTCGGAAATTCCGGTATATGGAAATTTCCGAGCACAATTTCCGGTTCGAGTCAGAACCAAAAGTCCTTCTTTCCTTAGCCAAAACTGGAGGGCTTTCTGGGTGCACTCGGAAATTCCGGTAGACGGAAATTTCCGAGCACAATTTCCGGCTCGCATCAGAACCCTTTTTCTCCTTTCCTTAGCCGTTTTCTTGGATGAGCTGGGGAACCGGATATTCCGGTAGAGCGAAATATCCGGCCCCAAAAATCCGGTTCAGCAGAACACCGAAACGAAAACAGCTATAACTTTTGCAAATGAACTCCAAATGAGGTGAGACCAATTTTGTTGGAAATATTGCATCCCATAAATAGAGCACAGTCACCACACATGGCAAGGTGTGGGACTTTCCTCATGGTCGAACCGGCAATATTTCCGCCACCGAAAACGCAAGAAGTTTTCCAAAGTAAAACCGTTTTCGAAGCACTTGGGCTTGTCATGAGGAACACGACAAGCACCAAAACCCAACATCCAAAACACAACAAGATGAACGAATGAAATCCCGATTTGGATGAGCTAGCGCTTGGCATGAAGATGAACCAAGCTCTAATTCCTCACATGGATAAAAGCCAAATAAGAACCAGGAAATATGATATGCCAAGTATGCAAAGGTTTGAGCTCTCCACAAAGATGCGATCAAGTTACTCACTCGAGAGCCCCTCTTGATAGTACGCCTATCTATCCTATAGCCCTATCAAGATCATACCTTTGCCTTGAGCATTCCACTTGAGTTAGATGATGACTATCTTGATCTCTTCAAGCGGATCACCTTTCTTGATTGTGCTTGCTAGCACATGCTTGATGAAGACATCTCCAAATACTCCCCCATACTCCATTATGGGAGAGTCTCGCTTAGCTTCGTCTTCATGCCTCCATTGCAAGCTCCAAGCATAGGATCTCTTCAAGAGCTTCTCTTGGTCTTGCACACCTTATACTTGATGACGATCACCACATGACGTCATCCTCCATGAGCTATATGAAATCTTCATTTGATGCAAGCCCATGGGAAGATACCTAACCCCACATAAAGATACCACACGCACATATATCATGGGTTAGTTCACAAAGCTATACGAACACGTGTTTACCATCCCAAGAGATACATGATCCCTCTTGGTACATCTTGTAGCTTTGTGTGTTGATCAACATCTTGATCAACCTTGTATCTTCCAACATTTCTTCACTAATATGATGTCTTGAATCCTTCAAGACATACTTGCAATATGCTCCACTCAACACATGAGCTTCAAGAGTCCAACACCTGAACTCCACCATTCCCATGGACACGATCTATAGAGATATCTTAATGCAAACATTAGTCCATAGAGGTTGTCATCAATTACCAAAACCACACATGAGGGGAAATGCTCTTTCAGGGGGTACGTACGTAAGAGGGGGTCGATGAAGCGGGTCGCTCATCGGAGTTGTATCTTGTTTCCCACAACCTAACTAACAACAGACTTGTAAACAACATAGATGCATGCATGTTAGGGGTTAATGCAAGTTTTGGTGGGGTTCCGACCCCCCCTCCCCCACACACACACACACACCCGAAACAAGTCAAACCTAGCGATCTACCCCTTTGATCGGCACCGATCGAGATGATGGGGTAGAAGCATGAACTTTTTTGCTTGGTTGTGTTAGTTTGATACATAGAACCATGGGGAACCACCATTTCATCTGCTTCCGTCGCACACAAAAGTTCAGAGAAAGAAAGATAGTGTTTGTGTGCCGCATACAAAAGTTTAGAGAAAGAAAGACAGTGTTTGTGCCGCGTACAAAGTTTAGAGAAAGAAGGCAGTGTTTGTGCCGCGTACAAAGTTCAGAGAAGGAAGACAGTCCAGGCGATCGTGATTGCAGCGCCATGATCGGGTCAGAAACGATAGCTAACTAAAACCCTGAAACTTAGCTGACGACTAACTGAATTTAACTGAACCTGAAACTAACACCACGTCGGGGTCTGCATGCATGCGCGGGAACCAACTCTCTTCATACGCCGGCTTCCTCGACGCCGGCTTTGAACTCCATTTTGTGCTGCGGTCATGTGGAACATCTGGAAACTCAAAAACGATATGATCTATAACAGGTGTGGAGGAGGGTTTACAACTCTCTTCATACTTGGCGCATCATTTTCAAGGAGAAATCGCTCCAGCAGGTGGACATTTTCTGCCACTGAATCCTAACGATTCTTCAGACACCACTATGCCTGGAACCAAGCATCAGGTCCTAAAGAAATTACAGAACTGGGGACGGGGTCCCTTTTGATCTAAGAAAAACAAGATTGTCTGAAAACATGAATCCATAAATAGGCTTAACTTAACCTGAACCATGACAGAGTCTTACAGACATAACCAAAACACATAGTCTGACACAACATTACCACTTCCTTTTCTTACACAAAATAACCAAACCTAAGTCAAG
Organism: Poa annua; assembly: GCA_026929855.1. Lineage (NCBI taxonomy): Eukaryota > Viridiplantae > Streptophyta > Magnoliopsida > Poales > Poaceae > Poa > Poa annua. Next base: position 39,188,700 of record CM049436.1, read on the forward strand.
CATGTATCTCAACAGGACTTAGTGAACATAGAACTATAGCAAATGGCAAAGATAACTAGTAGTTTCTATCTCCATACAGAGTACCAGTACCCGGAGCAGGCGGCAGCGTCGGAACGAACCAAATCGGTGCCTCGCTACGAACCACATACTCGTGGACCCTCTTCACAGTCAGCTTAGAGCCAATGGCAGGCCCGCCGCATAGGTGCATGCGGCTCCAGGTAGGTTCTGGCTCACGGTGGAAATGAAAGACGCGCTCGTGTGTAGCAAACACACAATCGGGTTTAAACACTGGCAGGGCAGGTGGTACGGGTGGTGGTAACCCAACAGCTTCACCATCAGGTTGTTCTCCATCATCATCAACAACATCAGTGAAGTCTGACTCTTCAGTGTCAGCAGCATAGTCTGTAGAGGGAGGGGCCCGAAGGAAAAATGGATAGTTGATCCCAACAAAAGCAGACAGCTCATTCAGATTGTCCACCCTGCTCCAGGCTCCATCAAGAGGATCATTGTGTAGATTTGCAGGCAGCGAAAGAACATCACAACGCCGGTTTGGATAAGAGTAGACCTTTGTCCCCATATAGTTAACTGCACCACGAGCCCAGTCTTGTGAGCCATTCATATGGAACCACAGAAGGTTATCACCCTGTGGCGCCAGGAACCATTTTGCATTGTCCCCTTCGTCAGCAACATATATAGCTGGGGCCTGTATGAGACGCGGTGTTGTGTGTGTACCTGAGAGTTATTTTCAGTTAGGGTGTCACGGGTTCACTAGGAAAATGTTAATATCAAGTCAATTAATACGCGCAAGCTACGACAAAGCAAGAACCATTGTGACAGCAAGAACCATTGTGAAAGCATGTGACAAAGCATATATATAACATCTTACCCCATTCGAATGGTTGCCAAACATAAACATCTCCACGCGGTTCAGTAACCGCATATATGCGATCCAGGGTACATCGTTCCGAGCTGGAGTTGCTGCCGACGGCACCCACATATTTGGATGGTCGCAAGTCGGTGTGAGGCAGGATGGTCCAAACAGTCTCACGCGGCCATCGAACAATGGCAATTAGCTTGTCAAACACGGCTATGGCATCGTAACGCCATTTACCATCAGACACAAATGGCCTTCCTCCGAGTTGAATCTTCAGCAGATTTATTACTGTCCCGTTGAATTTGAAAATGAATGGCTGCTTCGGCAACCATCCATCTACGTAATGAGTTATGCCAACATCCTCCAGAGATGGCATCGTGAACTTTATTGACCTATAGACGTTAGTCAGAGTCAATTTTCCTGGGAGATCATCCCCATGGATATTCACGAACCACTCTCCGTTGTCGCCAACCCAGAATTGTACGCCTTCATATCCTTCCTGGCCTTCCTCCTTCATCCACACCAATGCTGGTGCCATGTTCTTGTCCAGAAGCATGAGTCTACTACCAACGGTCTGCAATAAAACAAAGACACAAAGTCACAAAAAACCCTAGAAAAATATTCACAACCTACATACAACCTTAGAACAACACATAAATAGGGTGATGACTGCCTTAAGTAGATGTACGAGTACACATCTACATAAGTACAGAAAGGCAGAGATATATAAAAGTTCAGATTAACTTGTATATAAGTACAGATTTGAAAAACCGTGGTTAGTAAGGAATCACATCGATCGGTGTTGCCTGACACACCAAAGCAACCAAATTAATCTAAACTCCACAAACCTGATCTTCGGGACCCCATTAGCTCTCATCCATGTGGAGAAGGCCCGGCGTGCCAATAGAATGCGTCAGATCCTCGCGCATCACGGGACGATAGCTGACCATGCCGCGAGCAAGGCGACCGGCGGTGATGATGTCCATCTCGGCGGTGATCATCTCCACCGTCGCGCCGTGGAGATTATTCCATCCGTACTCCTGGCGGTGCCGTGCAAACTCGCTCGGACCGGCCTCGTCGCACACAACAGCCATGCGCTTCGACATTGGGGTTTTTGTCGCAAAGACCGGGGATGAGGGGAGGAATAGATGTGGTAGTCAGTGCAGAAATCTAGCTAGATAAACGGGGACTGATCGATATACCAGTGAATGGCGCTTTGGGGGAGGAAGTGGGGAAGGGGTGCAAGGTGGAACTGCAATCTCCGAGTCGCCAGGAGGAAGAAGCTCGAACAGTGGTCAAACCGAGACGGTGAGGTCAAAAACATGGGTCGTGGACGTGCTGGAGGCACGATCGTGGGTGAGTGAATCTAAACCGTGTACACGAAGCGGCGGCATAATCGTGGGCCGCAGGAATCAACAAACCCTGAAACAGGATGTCATACGTGCTGTCGTTTGGCAGCCTATCTATGGTGCATGGGTGGGAACGAAAGTGGAAGTTTGTTTGGTGCCCTGTGATACGTCCAAAACGTATCTACTTTCCCGAACACTTTTGCTATTGTTTCACCTCTAATTTGTGTGTTTTGAATGCAACTAACACGGACTAACGCTGTTTTCAGTAGAATTGCACTGGTGTCTTGTTTTTGTGCAGAAATTCAACTTTAGGGAAAAATACCTGAAAATATGCCAAAGTCCCTATTTTGCCAGAAAAGCCACGGAGCCAGAAGATGAGACGGAGGGGGGCAGCGAGCCGCCCACACCACGTGGAGGCACGGTAGGCTCCTGGCCGCGCCACCATATGGTGTGGCCGACTCGGCCACCGCCTTGCGTCCCCCTCTCGGATATAAGCCCCCTCTGACCTAAAGCGAGATACCCCCTAGCACTTTTTCCAGAAACACATCCGAGCGCCGCCGCCACCTCGAAACTCAATTCGGGGACCAGAAGTTCCTGTTCCGGCACTCCGCCGGGATGGGGAATCGAAGGGGATCATCGTTATCACCAACGCCTCTCCATCAACCATCATCATTTCCCCCATCCATGTGTGAGTAATTCCCCGCTGTAGGCTTGAGGGGATGGTAGGGATTGGATGAGATCGTTCATGTAATAGCTGTAATATCATTAGGGCATGGTGCCTAGTATCCGTTATCGGTGTTTTATGTCATTGTTGCAACTTGTTATGCTTAATGCTTGACACTAGGGCCCGACTGCCATGATTTCAGATCTGAACATGTTATTGTATCATGAAGATAATTATTGTTTTAGATCATATTTATGAGTTGTATACACACATTATTGTCCGGAACCCGAGTCCCCAAAGTGACAGCAATTGGGACAACTGGAGGGGATGGCTGTGATGTGAGGATCACATGTGTTCACGGAATGTTAATGCTTTGCTCCGGTACTTTATTAAAAGGAGTACCTTAATTACCAGTAGTTTCCCTTGAGGCCCCGCTGCAACGGGCTGGTAGGACAAAAGATGATGTGCAAGTTTCTCATTGCGAGCACGCACAACTAAATTGGAACACATGCCTATGGTTAATTAATACTTGGATGCTTATTATTATTTATCTGCAAATGTGTAACATCCCAAAATTTTGGAATATTTAAAAATCACTAAAAAAATTAAACTTTTGTTTTTGATTAAGATAAAACAATAAAAGCATAAGAAAACCAACTATAAAAGAATTCATAGCATCTTCCAAATTGTTTATTATTTCAAATATCTCAAGTAATCACTATTTTCAAAAGTTGTTTCAAGTTAAACATTTTACTATCCATTGTTTTTCTTAAACCTCAATATATAATTTGACAAATGATTTACAAACTTTCAAACCATTTTCATGTAATAAAAAGTTTCTTTATAAGTATTTGATTTCAACCACTTAGCCATATTTATTCATAAATTCTAAAATAATATTTACAAATGTTCTTTAAAACTATTTAAAACATGGTATATTTGCCAAATGGTTTTCATTCTTTTACCTGAGTTCAAAACATAGTTTTGGAAATTACAAGTCTATAGTTCATAACTTTAAAACTTCATAGATTTTATAATTAATGAATTATCCAAATGGGCATTTCATTAACTTAAATTATTTTCATTAATTTTCGAAAGATAAAATGATTTAATATTGGAAGATGAGTTTAATTAACGTACTTTCAAACTTATATAAGTGTTGTATTTTTATAAATTTTATTTAGCCAAAATTAAAATTATTTAAACCATATTTTCAAATTTGACATAAAGTGTCAAATTTGTATTTAATCAATAATTCAAAATTTTGATTTTTGAAAAGTGTTCAAAACATGCCCACAAATGGCTTAACACAAATATATTGTTTTTACAAATTTTTAGAAATTTATTTGACTTCATTTGGACACTTAAAACAAAAGATATGAAAGAAATAAGAAAAATCAGAAAAAAAAAATTTGTGCTGACGTCAGCGATGACCTCATCGTCGTCTTCAATCTCCATAAACGCATCTTACGCACGCACGAACAGCTCACATGTACGTTTCTTTCCGAATTGATTACCGGCGTTTTACTCAACCATTTGATGCACCGTTTCTTCCTACTTGAAGCCCACGACCTCCTCCTTCATTCCCCACCAAAATCCCTCTCCGAAACGCCCTAAGCGGCTCAATATTTTGTCCGCCATTACGCACGGCCGTTTTCGGCCGAATTTAGTCTCCGATTGATTGCGGGCAAATTACTGCACCCAATCAAGCACCGTTGGATGCTATAGAAAGCCCTCGACCCCCTCTTCATTTACCCTCTCACACGCGTGCAAATCGTGCCCCGAGGCTGGAGAATTTCGTCGCCGGAGTTGCTTCGACCGCCACCGTATTCCATCGATTCCGGCGAGCCAACCGTTTGTCGGGTTCGTGCTCGACCGAAACTCGCCAGTGAACGTGTCTCCGCCCGTGCCTCATCGCCTCACCCGGACGCTCCGCTCGACGCCGTCGCCGAAATAGTCTTCACAGCGTCGCGCTGCACTTCGTCGTCGTCTTCTCGGAGCAAGAAGCCACCGCAGCCACGGGAGCACCCACGTCCGAACGCAGCGCCGCCGTCTTCCTCCACTCCGGCCACGTCTTCTCGCCGCCCCTGCACGCACTCGAGGACGCCGCCGCCACCATCGTCTTCGACTTGACGAGCCGCTCCTCGCCGTCGCATCCGCGTCTCCGGGAACCTCTGCAGCACCGACGCCATCTTCGCCGAGCCGCGTCGCCGTCCTCTGCCATCGTCTTCTTCATACCGGCAAGATATTCTGGTGTCCAATCTCTTCTCTTATTCTATTTTTTTTTTCTATTAATCTTAATCCAACGTATCCTGCTACCCAACTTAAATGAACCGGTACCAGCCAATACCGTAGTGACATATGTCAAGTTTTCCTTATTAAATCGAATTTCGGACAGAAATTATACTGTAACTTGTAAAAATCATAACAATTACTTTATATTTTTGAAAAGCTCTAGAATTGTAGAATATTTTAGCACTATTAGTTTTCTGTTTTTGACATAATTTAAATTATTCAAATTAAATGGGGAATTTGAGTATATTTGTCATAACTTTAAATCTATAAGTCTAAAAATTGTAAATAGAATTGTTTTAGAAACTTTAGAATATGTGTAAAATGATGCCCCTGTTATAAATGATTTTTGAACAATTTAAAACTGATTTAAAAATCAGAGGATTAATTTGACTATCTTTGGCATAGTTTAAATTCTACAAAATATTTTATTATGTTTTCTTTTACAAAAAGTCACAAATGTTTGTTTGTGTCCATTAGCACTCTTTACAATTTTTTGTATATAAAAGTTTAATTATGGAAAACTTTAATATTGTGTTTTTCCCTTTTTATTATGTCTTGTTATTTTGCTATAATAGAAATTAATTAAATTGCATTTATAGCTTCATGCATACTATATAAAAATCACAAAAGTTAGTATGATGTTTTTGTGATTAAAAAGTGCATTGCATGCATAACATATTTTATTGTATAGTTATACTTCTCATTGGAAAACTTCTCCCTTATTTTGCTAAGTATTTTGTTTAGGTTTATTTTCGATAGTGTTTTGAAAAAGTTGTACTTAGACACACTTGGGATTCTCAACATGGAGCTAGAAGGCCAATGAAGGACTTAGCCAAGAAAACAGACTCCGGAAGCATCTCCAAGAAGTAAAAGCACTTAGAAGAAAATCAAGAAGAAGTTCATGAAGACCAACCAGCTACATTTTTCTAAGTCTTGCTTCCTTTCTCTCTTTTCTCCCTTCTTCTCTTAGACCTCATGGTGACTAAGTTATATTCAAGACCAACCTGGATGCTGTCAACACCTTCAAGTCTTCAGAACCATCAACTCTACAAGTTGCAATGAAGTCATCACATCAAGGAGAAAAGGAAGCAAGGAGAAGATTCCTGGAAGACCAACTACATCCTTCTTTCTATCTTTTCCCTCTTTCCTAATTTTGTCTTTCACTTTAGACATAAACCACATTTTTTTAATCATGATATTACCACCTTTGAAGTATGTTGGATCCTAGCGGCATAGTGAGATGAAGCGGCCTGGAGACTAACCTTACATGTCCACGTACATGAGACCTGTTCCACAATCATAAGTGGCTGGCCGGGTGTCTTGTCTCTCTCACTATAGTGAATATCCAATTTACAAAGAGTTGTTAATAATTGTTGATCACCTTGAAGAATAGACTTAGTATTTTTCTCTAAGATTTTATGCACATCATGACTAAGTCCTTAGAAAAAGGGGTATCAACTTCTTAGAAATTATTTTGACTTGATGTATTAGCATCTAGTCCTTAGTTAAAATTCGACCCCAGTTGTTATGACTTTGGTCCTTAGTCATTTTTGACCAAATTCTTGCCTTGCACTTAACTTAGAATATTTTCATGGTATGACATGCATCTCTAGACCTTAGAAATATTTTGCACATCATACATAACATATTTTTCCTTAGAAGTTTTATGAAACTTGTTTGTTCATTATGTATTGTGTTGTTGTGTGATTGTTTATGATTGCTATGTATAGATTGAACGGAGAGCTCTGAGTATCGTTGAAAAGAGTTTGTGAGCAAAGACGACTTCCAAAGGCAAGTGGGACACCTCATAAAATTCCTAAGTATTTTTGTCTATGCATGACTTAGTTAATTTCCTTATGCATGTGTAGGACTTAGTAGTATTGCTATGCAGACATGTTTAGATTTCCCTACTCCATTTTGTCTAGGTACCTATGTAATGACTTAGTAGAATTATTGATGCTATGTAAAAGTTGTTTTATGAAAATCTAAAATCTACTAAGTTAAGAAAGAACCTCCTGGGTGGATTGGTTGGATACGGAGGCGAAGTTGAGTGGCTACTCAGGCCCATTTCTATGGTTCCTGAGTATGTGCACTTGTGGATGGCCACCCAGGGAACAAAGGGATCTGAAGAACTCCAAGTGATGTTAGCTTCCAGTGCATTCATTGCCAATATGGGCTCTGGCTTGATCAACTAAGTTGCGTGGACTCGCCCCGGCTTGACAAGCAGATGTAGAGGGTGTTAGGTGGAACAGGTCAAGCCAGATGGGGAGGGAATATGCTTCTGAAAGATCTCGTCTCATTTTTCTCCTTTTCCTTATCACTTCCAGAGTGTAGAGGATAGTTTGGGCTGAATGGGTACAATGGTGAACGTGCACAACCTCCGCAGAGTGTAAAACTAAGTACTTAGCCGTGTCCCCAGTTACGGACAATTTTGAGCAGCTGATCAAGGACGTCAACGGAGGATCCCACCATTCCAATTTCTAAGTTAAAACTTCATGGGTGAACAAGGGTAGAATGAGACAGTGGATTTCATGCCACGGATGTCTTGAATAGAAGAAAAGTGTTTTCCAAAGAGTTAGGAAAAATTGGCTTTATGCAAAATAGCCTTGAACTCCACCAGCCAAATATGCATATAGGTTATTAGAGTTATTCCACTAAGTGTCCACCATAGTGTCACTTGCCAGATCCATTTTTAATGGAATCTGACCCACGTTGTTGCAATATTTTTCTTATTGCAGATTGTTCAGATGACGAGTGAGGTTTTCGTTAAGGGATTTCAAGTCTGCAACCAACATGTTTTCGCCTGTGGCAACATGAAGATGATGGAGACTCAGTGATATGTTTTTCCGCTGCTTTACTATTTCAAAGCTAGCTTTATGCTATGCAATTTGTAATGAATATTTTGTAAGTCTAGATCATCGATTTAATAAAATTGATACTTTGTTGTGATATTACATCGTAAACTGTGTGTGCAAACGAATCGATCCAGGGATTTGCACTATACACAGTCCGCTACAAAATGCCCATGACTTGGTTATTATATGAAATATCTCATCCATGCAACGCCCGTTCATCCGTCCCTATGCCTACAGTATTTTAATCATGCTGTCTACTATAATCATCACTGTTGTTTTTACTGTACTGCTGTTGTTATTTCACTACTGTCTCTACTATAAAATTGTTGCTACTGATAATCTGTCTCGAGCAAGTCTATTCACAGGTGCAGCTGAATTGACAACTCTGCCGTTAAGCCTTATAAATATTCTTTGGCTCCCCTTGTGTCGAATCAATAAATTTGGGTTTTACTTCCCTCGAAGACTGTTGCGATCCCCTATACTTGTGGGTCATCAAGACTATTTTCTGGCGCCATTATCGGGGAGCATATATTTATTTATAAGTTCACCTGAGTGTGATATTACTCTCTGGAATTCATTCATCATGGGAAGACCTGGTGATAAGAAATTTCCCATCATACCATCCACTACAAGAAAAGGTACAATTCTGAGTACCGCTGCTGCTCTTGATTCACCGTCTGTTTTGAGTAAGCTTGTTACACCACCTCAGGCTTCTTGCACTGTTACTCCTGCTGAATCTGAAATTACTTATGATGATGCTTCCACTGTTCTTGATGAAACTGGTTCATTAGTTCCCTTTTTAGATGCTACAATTGCTAGGTCTAAACAATTTGAAAATGCTGAAATTCCTAATGAAGATGCCGAAACTCCTGTTAATTCACCTGAGTTTACAAATAATGCTGATGATGATCTTGATGAATTATATGTTGAACTTAACGATGATTTTATTGAAGAATGTCAAGCTACTACTGGTGCAAGTAATACGAAAAGTCTTCTTGAAAAACATGCTGTTAGATATAAATTATCTCCTGATGCTAAATTTGCTACATCTCCCATAAACATTAAAGATAAAAATTATGATTTCTCTCTTGATTTAGCACACATAGCTATTGTTGAGAGAGAACCTTTCTGTGGAACCGAAAATGAAAGTGTTGTGGAACACATGAATGAATTCTCTACTTTGAGTGTTATATTCTCTGAGGACATAAAGATGCACATTTACTTTGTTACTAAAATATTTCCTTCCTCATTAAAAGGAGAAGCTAAAACTTGGTATAATAATTTATCTCCTGGTTCCATTACTAGTCCTATTGGTTTGCTTGATACTTTCTTTCGGAAATATTTTCCTGCTAGTGCTCAACGTGATGCTTTGCTAAGAATTTATAACTTTAATCAAGAAGAAGAAGAGAAATTGCCTGATGCTTGGACACGGTTTTGCTCTTTAATTAGAGGCCAGCCGAATCATGATTTAGAGAAAAATGATATTCTTGATATATTTTACAGTGCACTAACCGTTGAATCTAGGACATATTTGGATAGTTGTGCTAGTTGTGTTTTCAGGAAACGAACTCCAGAAGAAGCTGAGGAATTATTGGCTAAGATCAGCCAGAATTATGATGATTGGAATATTGCTGAACCTACTCCAACACCTGCACCAACACCAAGGAAGAGAGGTATAATTGAATTAGATGTAGAAGTGATGAAGGAAGCCGAGAAATCTCATAAAGAGAGGGGTATTAAATCTGAAGATGTGAAGAATTTACCTCCTATAGAAAAATTATGTAAGCCAATTCCTCATCCACCCATAATTGAGGTACACTCTCTCAAAAGGTTTGATGATAGAGATATTCCTTACTCAAAACCTCCTGCACAATGCTTAGATGAATTTGATATTTTATTGCTAAGCAAAGTAATTTTAATATGAGAATAGAGAATCATTTAATGGAAAATTCTCGTGCTATTAGTAACTTGCATGATATTGTTGATAGAACCTCCAATGATGTTAAAATACTTATTAAATTTTTTCATATGGTTCAAACTCAAATTGATCAACTTACTAAAGTGCAAAAAGATTTGTTAGAAAATGCCTCTAAAGATAAAGAAAAACATGTTTGTGAAGTAACAACTAGAGGAGGTATTTCTACTCAGGATCCTTTATATCCTGAAGGACATCCTAAAAGAATTGAACAAGATTCTCAACGAATTAATAAACCTAGTGCTCCTTCTAAGAAAAAGAAGAAGAAACATAAAACTGTTGTAGAATCCTCTGAACCTGTTAATGATCCTAATAGTATATCTATTTCTGATGCTGAAACTGAAAATGGTAATGAACATAACAATGATAATGATAAGAATGATAATTCCGATAAAGAAGAAGTTGAAGAAGAACCTGAAAAGCATAATAAAAATGAAAAGTACACTAAGGAAGATTTTATTGCTAAGAAACATGGTAGTGAAAGAGAACCTTGGGTTCAAAAACAAATGCCTTTTCCTGTTAAGAAACTTAAAACAAAAGAACAAGAACATTATAATAAATTTTGTGAATGGATGAAACCTTTGTTCGTACAAATTCCTTTGACTGATGCTATTAAATTGCCTCCTTATTCAAAATATATGAAAGATATTGTGTCTAACAAAAGGAAAATTCCTAATGAGGATGTCGGAGAGTGACTCCCAAGAGACAGGGGGGGTCACACTCTGAAGAGTATGTTCGAAGGGGGCTGAACGCGGAGGTCAAACAACCCTCAACCGGCACGGCGACGGTGCTCGTCGAGCCTGAGGAGGGACATCACGACAGAGATGAACACCAGCCCGTACCCAGGTTCACGGCCCTCGGGAGGAGGTAACACCGCTACTCCAGCTTGTCTGTATTGCGCTGCGAAGGGTACAACACAATGAGCTTGCCGAGGGCTCTCTTGTGGCAGTGTGGAGCTCAAGGAGGGGACTCTGGGGTCTCCTTCCTCCTCGAGTAAGTTGGTCTAAGCTATCCTGGGGTAGAGTGCATAAGCTCCGAATGATTCCTCTCCCTGCTATGGAGGTGCTCCCTCTCCTTTTATAGGCACCCCGGGCCTCATCCTTGCGCCCTGCGCAGTGGAAGGGTTCCCACATGGCGACGAAAGGGAGGAGCGGGGTGCACCGCGGCCGGGTTGCTCATGGACTCGGTCCATGGTCTCAAAGCCTGCCCCTGAGGCAGGAAAGCCACCGTCCGCGCAGGACGGCCAGCTGGTGCCGCAGAGACCGTGGAGGCGCCCACGGTGACGTCGTCGTTGGAGCGTAGCGCCGGCCATCCGCTTTATCACCAAAGGGGAAAGCTTCGTAGTCCGGCGCAGGGGGCACAGCTTTGTTGACCCCTTTAATCACCAGAATGGCAACTGCGGCGTCGTCGTCACCGCGTGCAGGCGCGCGCGTCACTCTGCGGCCGCGGCAGAGGCCATGTGCGCTTTGCGGCGGTTGCTTCGTAGCGAAGTATCTCCACAGGGCCTGGGCGGCCTTGTAGAGGGATCTGCGTTGACTCCTCTCCAAGGGAGAGAGCCTTGTAGAGGGGCAGTCACGGGAGGAGCCTCTTCAGGCCTTCGCTGCCCCTCCAAGCCCTCTCGAGGACTTCGCCCCTCGAGAGTCTCTTCAAGCGTTCGGCTTGGTCCTTAGTCATTCTTCGATACCGTCGGCCTCGCACACCCTGGTTCCCACTGGGCCGAGAGTAGCCCCCGGGTCCCTGACGGGTACAGCGAAGCCCACCAGGCTCAGTCGAAGCGTCGTGGGCCCAAAGTGTCCGGCCGGCCCGAGACACCCGTCGATCAGTTGCGCGTCTTCGACGACACGATCTCTTCGGCGGGGCGTGCGTCGTGGGGGGTCCCACCACGCCCCGGTAACTGCCCAGACGAGAAATAAAGCCTGCGCGCCGGCTCGAGCAGCCGTTACCGCATTCATTCTGCTTCTGCGCATCCGGCCTTTCGATCTCCCCCTCTGTGCTCCCTCACACCGGCGTTCTTCCTCTTCCTCCACGCCTTCTCGCACCTCCCCCTCTTCCGACGATGAGTCTAGCGAAGGGCAAGGCGGCGATGGCGAAGCTCCCCGCGGACGCGCAGGGGGAAGAGGTGCTTGGCCCCGCCCTGGTCGGGGAGCGCGTCAATGGGGCGGCGCTGGATAAGATTCGGCACTTGGTCACCGGGAAGACCAACGAGCACGGCGCTAGTGCTATCCAGGCCGCAAAACTCGGCTGGCTTCCGAAGGGGTTTTCCCCATCTTCCTCCACACAATCTACGCCGGGTTGGTGCCTCCCTACTCGCCCTTCCTGGAGGCGATTCTGGAGTTCTACCAGATCCATCTCCTCCAACTGCACCCCAACTCCGTCCTGATCCTCTCCATCTTCGCCTACCTGTGCGAAGCCTACTTGGGGGTGCGGCCTTCTGTGGCCCTCTTCCGGAGCTTCTACGCGCTCCGGAGCTCCGCAAACCTCGAGCGGACGGGGTGCGTATCCTTCCGCATCGTGGACGGCATGGGGGATGTCTATATCCCCATGTCGTGGAACGGCGAGAAGCCTGTCACGGCGGTGGTGAAGAAGGTGGATGACTTCCGGTAGAAGTGGTTCCTCATCGGCGTCAAGTCGCTGAGCTCCTTCATCGACATCCCGGAGGCGCCGCCCGTGAAGAACAACCACTGGGGCAAGCTGATCTTCCGGAGCCCGCAGATCGCGGACCTGATGGGCCGCATGAAGTTTCTTCGGGAGAGCGGCCTCACCGGTCAGATGATTGCGGAGGACTTCGTGAGGCGCCGCATCGCCCCGCTTCAGGCACACAAGAAGCCGATGTGGATGTACTCGGGCCTCACGGACCCGATGCGACTCCACTGCTGCGACCATCGCCCCAATGTCGTCTCCACCATCATGGGCTTCCTCTTCATCAACCCGGACGTGCCTGTGGCGGTGGCTGAGGTGCTGAGGCCTCTCCACCAACTCTCCATGAACACGCGCCTGGCGATCCTGGAGCGGATGCCGACGTTCACCCCGCTCGGCCTGGCGGGGGAAGAGGAGGACGAGGTGGCCATGCCTGTGGCGAAGGTGCCAGGAGCCGCGGAGTCCCTTTCTGCGTCGGACGTCGAGCTAGGCGGCGGGGCGGCGAGGGCGGACCCCTCGACCGGCGGGGCGAGCTCGTCACGGGCTGCGCCCCCTGTTGAGGAGATCTTCGAGGTCTCGTCTAGCGACGACGAGCCCTCCAGGGAGGCCCCTTCGCGCCCCGTTATGGAGGGGGAAGGAAGTGACGATGATGAGGCTGCGGCGGGGCGACGAGAGCCCCGGTCCAAGGCGGCCCACGACAGGCGCTTCCCTCAAGAGGAAAGCAGAGGCGCCTCCCGAGGGGTCCGGAGCCAGGGCCACGCCTTCGTGGCGTTCGTCCGGCATGGCGTGGGTTGACACCCGCGCCAAGAAAACTGGGTAAGTGTCCTGACCTTGGTTTTCTCTTCCTCAATCTTTGCTTGCCAGTTTTCTTCTGACAAGTTTCCTTGCTCCTTGCCAGCGACCTGGTGCCTGCGAAGCGCAGGAGGCTTTGCAAGGCCACGGAGGTGAAGAGAGCCGCGCCAGAGGCCACGGCGGACGAGGCCTCGAGGCCTGTGGTGGAGGATACCACAGGCCCTGCCAAGGGCGCGCCTCAGGATGAGGCGACTGCGCCGCATCCCGAGGAGAGGTGCCCTGAGGAGCAAGCGGAGAGGGCGCCTACTCCGCCCCGCGCTGCCACTCCTCCGACGCAGCAGGAGGCCGAGGCGGACATGACGCCAGTCCAGAGCCCGCCAAGGGCCGACGAGACGGAGGGGGAAGCTCCTCTGCCGCCCCCGCCAAGCTCTGCAGTAGAGGAGGAGACATTGGCTACGGGGCAGGCCTCTCCTGCCCCTGAGGCTCACGATGAGATGCTGCTCGAGGGCGGCGACACCGGCGCGCGGAGCGCAGGTGCGGAAGAGGAGGACTCGCCGCCAAGCCCCCAGGCCCGCGACGCTGCAGGGCCCCGCTAAGAGGCCCCCTTCTTCAAGCTCGACGCAGGCGCTGGGACCTCTGCGCCGCGTGGGGTTTCGCAAGTCCTGGCCCTGATCGGCTGGGACTGGAGCAGAGGACGCCGCGGCGTCGCCTTCCGCCTGGTGCGGGAATCCCTTGACGGGTTGGAGGCACACCTCGCCCTCGAGGACGCGGAGATCGCCCGGCGGCAGGGCGAGCTTGCGGAGGCCTGGGCCGCCTTCCACGCAGCCGTGGAGGTTCGTCGGCAGAGCGATCTGGCTCTACAGGCGAAACGCGAGGAGGCGCTGCACTTCGCCAAGGAGGTCCACGAGGGCGCCGTGCGCGAAGCCGAGGAACTTCTGGAGCCCCTCCAGGCCGAGCGCCAGGCGGCAGCGGACGACTTGGCCGCGGCCAGGGCGGAGCGGGAGACGGTGGAGTCCTCGCTGGCGGACAAGCACCGCGAGCTTGTCCAGCTTGAGGCCAAGATCCTCGCCGACTCCGAGGTCGTGCGGTCCTCTCTGGAGGGGGTCCGCGCGGCCTTGGATGCCCGGGCGCAAAGGCTGAATGAGCGCGAGAACGACGTGCGCCAGCGCGACGAGCAACTACTGCAGGCGGAGCAGGAGCTGTCGGTGCAGCGCATCGACCTCGAGGCCCGGGAGGGAAATCTGGCCGAAGCCCTCGACAAGTTCAACCGCGAGGTGGCTACCCACAAGAAGCATGTGGAGCACTTCAACGCGAAGTTCGCCGAGCGGAAGGAGGAGGCGGAGAAGGAGTTCCAAGCCCGGGAGAAGGCGTACCGCGCCGCCGTCTCTCGAGACTATAACGAGAGATTCACGAAGCAGGAGAATCGCTTCAAGAAGAGGCGCGCCGAGGACTACGACCGGATCCGCGAGCTGGAGGAAATGAACGCCAGGCTGAACTCCCGGGTGAGGCGTGCTGCGGATGGCCGCCGCGTTGCTGAAGAGGCTCGCAAGCGTGCGTCGCAGGATCTCGCCTCCCTCATGGCGGACATGGAGGAGATGAACCAACAGGTGGGTCCTGCCGTGGAGCGAGCGGTGGAGGCTGTCGAGAGCGCTCAAGCGGCGCGGGTGCTGTCGCAGCAGAGGGAGCGTATGTTCCTGTCCTTGGTGGCTCGGGGCAACGATCTCGCGGCGAAACTGGGAGTGGAGGCGCCGCAAGTCCCTGCTCAGGGCAACGGCGACGCCGCCGCGTACCTCGCCTACTTCGACCAGCTCTTCACGGCGCACGAGGGCCCTGCCGCGGAGCTCCGCGACGTCGTCGAGGAGGAATGCCGCCAACTCCTGGCGGTGGCAGTCAACCGCATCTTCACCAACCTCCAGCACCTCCAGCCCGGCTTCGACTACACGACGGTGACCGAGCCTCTCGAGGGGGAGAAAGGGTGGCAGATCTCCAACTCCGTCCGAGACCAGGTCGACGACTTCTGCAGCCGCTTCAAGCGGGCTGAGGTGAGGGAGGACGACGTCGAGGAGGCCGGCTCCGAGGACGAGCCTGGAGAGGAGAAGTCTGCGGAGGAGGGCGACGAAGCTTCTGCCTGATCCTTGCCTGTATTGTGATGCGCTTGTAGCGCCATTAAGAGACTTGGCTTAGGGACTTTTGCTCCGCAGTTTGTAATATACTTTTAAATAGATGCTATTAAGTTAGCACGTGTGCCCCTCGAAGGGCCTTTTGCTTCAACTTCATGTCTTTGTTCGCTCTGCGTCGCTAGGACCCTTCTCCTTGCGCTATGACTCCGCCGCTGCGGTATGCCTGAGCAATGACTCGGCAAGGCCGGGGGGAGTTTAAGGCTTAGAGAGGTAAGAGTCCTCGAGGCGCGATGCTCAAGGGCCCTCCTTTGACGTGCAAGCAGTCCATGGAGTGTGAGGGAAAAGAACCGCTCGAGGGACGACGAGTGCTCGTGAGAGGCAAGAGATTCTCGAGGCGTGAGCGCTGAACTTAGCTTTGTGAGGCTTTTGCTGGCGATACGCTCTCCTCTGGGGGCTGAGTTTTGCCTCCACGAGCTTGGAGGGACTTTTGTTTCCTGCGGATGTTAAAGAGGCGAACCCGAACGCTAGTGCATGGTAGTAAGGACTCATGTGCGCTTATAGGTTTCCTCATGTGTATCTCGCGAGGAGAGTAAGTACCAAGGTCCTTTGGAGAGGTGGCGTGTCTTTGGGAGCATGCCCTTTAGCCAGAGCTCGGATCCCTTGGGTTTTGCAGTGCTGCTGGGGTGCTCTTGAGGCACAGGCACCGTACTCAGCCCCCGCTCGCGAGGTGCGCATGGGAAGAATATAAGCGCACATGGAAAGGCAAATGATGAAAGTAAACTCACCACCAAAATATTACATAGCGGCGCCTTAGCGCATAGTTCACTTAGGAACGAAATGGTTCATTACACTTGGGGTTGCCAAGCTAACGTTCTTTCCATGTCGAGGCATGGGGACCACCCTTTAGTGGCTGACACTCTCTACGGCCTGCGGTGGCACGTTACAAGGAGAGCTCGGAGGGCTGACCATCAGGAGAAGCTTTGTGAAGCTTGGAGGTGAAGCCGTGGGCTTTCCTCTAGAGACAAAAAATGCCTGACGTGACAATGATCACGGACGTGACTATGATCACGGGTAGAACTTGCGTAGATGCACGATGTTCCACGGGTTCTTGACGGGGATGCCGTCTCTCGTCTCGAGGCGCGCAGCGCCAGGCCTGGCGATGTGAGAGACCCTGTAGGGGCCTTCCCACATAGGCGAGAGCTTGTGGAGGCCTTCTCTGGAGAGGATTCGCCTGAGGACGAGGTCGCCCGCCTCCAGAGTGCGCGAGCGCACATGGCGGCTGTGGTAGCGTCGCAGGTCCTGCTGGTACTTTGCCGCTCTGAGGGCAGCACGGCGGCGCAATCCCTCGAGAAGAAGTAGGTCGTCGTTGTGGAGGTCCTCTTGGTTGTCCTCATTGAAGGCAAGGACCCGTGGGGATCCGTGCTTGATTTCTGTGGGGAGGACTGCTTCGGCTCCATAGACGAGGGCGAACGGTGTTTCACCAGTGGGCTTTGAGGGAGTTGTGCGTATGGACCAGAGCATAGATGGGAGCTCGTCGATCCAGCCCTTGCCGTGGCCCTTGAGGATGTTGAAGCTTCTGGTCTTGAGGCCCTTGAGGACTTCCGCATTTGCTCGCTCAGCTTGACCATTGCTCTGTGGGTGAGCCACCGAGGCGAAGCAGAGCTTGATGCCGAGTTTTTCGCAGTAAGAGCGGAAGATGCCGCTGGTAAACTGTGAGCCATTGTCGGTGATGATGCGATTAGGCACTCCGAAGCGGTAGACCAGGGCCGTGATGAATTTCACCGCTGCCCCGGCTGGTATACTGCGCGTCGGTTCGACCTTGGGCCACTTGGTGAACTTGTCGACGGCCACGAAGAGGAAGCGGTAGCCCCCTTGCGATTTCGGGAAGGGGCCCAAAATGTCCAGCCCCCAGACCACGAACGGCCAGGAGAGCGGGATGGTCTGGAGCCCCAGCGCCGGCTGATGGATTTGCTTGGCGTGGTACTGGCAGGCATCAGAAGCTTGGACGATGGTGACCGCATCTTGAAGCGCTTGCGGCCAGTAGAAGCCGCTCCTGAAGACCTTGCCGGAGAGGGTGCGCGCGCACGAGTGGTGGCCGCACTCTCCGCTATGGATGTCTCTGATCAGCATTCGGCCTTCTTCGGGAGGGACGCATTTGAGCGCGATCCCATTTGGGCGCTTGCGCTACAGGTCTCCCTCGAGGATGTAGTAGGATTTTGCCTGTCGAGCGATTCGCTCTGCTTCCGCATCGTCTTCGGGGAGGACCCCCTTCAGCAGGTAGTCTTTGAGCTCGTCAATCCAGCCTGCTTCTTGATGTGTCGCTGTCAGCAACAGACGCTCCCCAGTGTGAGGACCACAATCGGGTGCCCCAGCTTCAGGAGGTGGTGGGAGTGCTTCGTCTGTGCTTGTGGCCGTAGCTTCTTGTGGCTGCTTTATGGATGCCTTGGTGAGCCTTTCTTCAAAGACGCCTGCCTGGTGGGCTTGCCTTCGCGAGGCTCGCTTGGCGATGTCATCGGCCTCCTGGTTCACTTTCCTCGGGATGTGCATGACCTCCATGCCTCTGAAGTGCTTCTCGATCTTGCGGACCTCTTCAAGGTATGCGTCCATGTGGTCATCCTTAGGCGTGTAGCTTTTGTTGGAGAAGTTGACAAGCAACTGGGAGTCGCCCTTGACGAGTAAGTGCTTGACGCCTAGAGCGATGGCGGCCCTTAAGCCGGCGAAGAGGCCCTCGTATTCAGCGATGTTGTTGGAGATCTTGTCAATTGTGAAGCACAGCTGGACAGCGTAGTAGAGTTTGTCGCCTTTGGGCGAGGTCAAGACGACGCCTGCCCCGCCATTGCGGCAGGCGAAGGCTCCATCGAAGTGCATGGTCCAGTGGCTGGGCATCGTGTCTCCAGAGAGCTCGGCCTCTTCTCCCCGAGGCTCTTCAGGGCTTGGGTCAGTCCATTCGGCGACGAAGTCTGCCAGCGCTCTTCCCTTGATGACTCTTGTGGTGTCAAAGCGCAAATTGAATGGCTGCAGCTTGATGTTCCATCCCGCGACACGATCTGTGGCGTTGGGGTAGCGCAGGATCTGCTCCAGGGGGAAGGAAGTGACCACCGTGATGGGGTGGCCCTGGAAGTAGTGTCGCAGCTTCCTGGAGGCGATGAGGAGCGCGACGAGAAGCTTCTGCTGCATAGGATACCGTTCCCGAGCGTCCCGCAGTACTGTACTGACAAAGTAGACGGGGTGCTCGACAAGGGTTGTCGATGGAGGTGCAGCGTCAGCTCTCTGTGGAGGCTCTTCAGGGTCCTTGTCGAGATCCGCCTGTGGAGGGGTCTCGGCAAGGGTATTCGGAGCAGACTCGACTTGAGGCTGTGGGCCTGGCGGTGGGTCTGTGGAGACTGCTCCTTTGCCGAGATCTTTGTCGGGCGGCTTTGGACTTGGAGTGGCAGCGCTTTTCTTGGGGAGGACTGGCTCTTCCCTTTCGGCCACCAGGACGGCGCTTGCGGTCTGAGGAGTGGCTGATAGGTACAGCTTCAGATGTTCGCCTGTCCTGGGGGCCACCATGACTGGTGGCCTGGCCAAATACCTCTTTAAGTCCTCATAAGCTTTGTCTGCTTCAGGGGTCCACTTGAATGTGCCGGACTTCTTTATGATCTTGAAGAATGGCAGAGCTCTCTCGCCGAACTTGGAGATGAAACGGCCCAGGCTGGCCATGCAGCCTGCTAAGCGATGCATGTCCTTGAGTCAGCGAGGAGGTTGCATTCCTTCTATGGCCTTGATCTTGTCAGGGTTTGCTTCTATGCCGCGGTGAGATACGAGGAATCCGAGGAGTTTGCCTGATGGTACCCCGAAGACGCACTTGGCGGGGTTCAGCTTGATGTTCACCTTGCGCAGGCTGGCGAAGGTTTCCTCGAGATCCTTCAAGAGAGTGTCTCCCTCGCGAGACTTGACTACAATGTCGTCGACATAAGCTTCTGCGTTTCTGCCCATCTGCGCCCCCAAGGCTATCCTCATGAGCCTCTGGAAAGTGGCGCCGGCGATCTTCAGGCCGAAAGGCATGCAAGTGTAGCAATACACACCACAGGGGGTGAGGAATGCTTTTTCTCCTCGTCCTCTTTAGCCATTTTGATCTGGTGATAACCGGAGAAGGCATCCAGAAAACAGAGGAGGTCGCAGCCGGCGGTGGAGTCCACGATCTGGTCTATCCTTGGCATGGGGTATGGGTCCTTGGGGCAGGCCTTATTGACGTCTGTGTAGTCGATGCAGAGTTGGCCTCCTCCAGCGGGTTTAGGTACAACCACGCCGTTGGAGAGCCAAGTGGGGTGCGCGACCTCGCGGACGACATTTGCCGCTTTCAACTTTTCTACTTCCTTGACGATGAATGCTTGCTTCTCGGGGGCTTGCTTCCGCGCTTTTTGCTTGACGGGGCGTGCGTCTGGACACACGGCTAAGTGGTGCTCGATCACCTCCCTTGGTACACCGGACATATCTGACGGAGTCCATGCGAACATGTCAGAGTTTGCCCGAAGGAAGGCGACGAGCGCGCTTTCCTATTTGGGAGGCAGGGCAGCGCCTATGGTGACGCTAGCCCCGGAGCCCTCAGCCCCCGAGCCACTGGTGCTCATCGACACCTTCTTCGTGGAAGCTTGCTCTTGAGAGAACATCTGTTTCTTCTTCTTGGGCCTCTCGAGAGGCTCCATGTCCTCGTCGGCCGGGAATGCCATGGCGGCCGCCTTGTAGGCGCTCTCGACAGCGCGCGTGGCATCCAGGATATGACCATGGATGGCGATAGTGCCCGCGCTGCCGGGGATCTTGACCATGTTGTAGGCATGATGCGTGACGGCCATGAACTTCGCGAGGGCGGGGTAGCCGAGGATGGCGTTATACGGCAGGCCAATGTGCGCGACGTCGAAGTCGATCAGCTCAGTGCGGTAGTTCTTCTGCGTGCCGAAGGTGACGGCCAGCCGGACCTGCCTAGAGGCGCGATCGAACCACTGGTGACCCCTGTGAATGGCCTGGAGGGCATGAGCCACTCGTAAGGCACTTGAAGCGTCTCGAAGGTCTCGACAGAGATGACGTTCAGGCCAGCACCCCCATTGATGAGCGTCTTGGAGACGGCAATGTTGTTGATGGTGGGGGAGCAGACCACGGGGAGGGTTCCAACAGTCTTGGTCGACTTGGGGTGGTCCTTAGCGTCGAAGGCGATGGTGTACTGGGACCACATGAGGGGCCTGGAGGTCTCGACGCTCGGGAGTGCGGCGTTGAGCTCGCGGGCGAACTGCTTGAACTGGTTGTTCGACTTCGGCGCCTGAGCTCCGCCGAGGATGCAAGCCATAGCCCCCCTTGGGGCCTGGTAGCCTCCATCTTCCTCGTCGGGGAGGTTGTTGTTCTTCTCGACGGCGTTGGCTTGAGTGCCCGGCAGCTTCTGGTAGTTGCCCTTGCGTCCGCCTCTGCGGTAGCCGCGGCCTCTGCCGCGGCTCCCGCTGCCCTCTTCTTGCTCACGCTCTCTACTGAGTCTCTTGAGGTCGAAGTAGTTCTCTGTGGCGTGGCCGCGCCTGTTGTGGTAGACGCAGAACGGACGGTTGTCCTCCTTCTTGTCGCCAGGCTCAGGGGAGGCTCTGCGGGCGTACTTGGCATCTGGCTAATCCGCTAGGACAGCGGTGGTCTTTCGCTTGGTCTCTTCCTGCTTCCTGTGACTTTTCGATCCCTCGGCCTGGTCGTCAGCCCGCTGGCTCATCTTGTCGAAGAGGAGTCCCTCTTCAGCCTTGGCGCACTTGTCAGCGAGGTCGAACAGCTTCACCACAGAGGTGAGCTTGTCGTGAATGCCCAGCTTCTCGAGCATCCGGCGGTTTGTGACGCCCTCTCTGAAGGCGGCAATGACTTGTGTGTCGGGGATGTTTGGGATCTTGTTGCGCACTTGGCTAAAGCGCTGGATGTACTTGCGGAGGGTCTCATCTTTCCTCTGCACCACAGCGCGCAGATTGTTGTGGGTGAGCGCGCGCTCATATGTGCCCTTGAAGTTGGCGACAAACTGCCTACAGAGCTCCTCCCACGAGTCGACGGAGTCTTCAGGCAGGTTGAGGAGCCATGACAGCGCGAAATCCCTGAGCGCGTGGGAGAACCAGTTGGCCATGACCTTGTCGTCCCCCCCTGCAGCCTGGATCGAGGTGGTGTAGAGCTGCAGGAACTCGATGGGGTTGCTTGACCCGTCGTAGCCCTTGGGTAGGGCAGGCCTGAACTTCTGTGGCCAGACCACACGGCGCAGAGCACGGGTGAAGGCCATGCAGCCAGTGGCGTACGTGGCGGTTCCGCCCTGGAGAGCCCTGCGATTCTGCTGCCCCGCCTGGCCGATTTCCTCGACGAGGCGGTTCTGGAGGTCCCTCCGGCGCTCCATCCCCACCCGCGCGTCAGGCGCGGTACGCTGCACGATTTGGCAATCGCGCGGCGAGGACGCGTGGGAGGCAGTCCTTTGCGCCGCAGCCGGAGGCGGTCCCGGTGGTGGCGGAGGCGCATCCGGCGCGGCCGTTCCTTCGCGGCCAGAGTGGTGAACCAGCGAACGCGACGGAGCGGGGCGCGTCGTCGCGATGTCGACGAGGTGGTGGAGGCGGTCGAGCCAGAGGTCATGGGCCTCCGGGTTGGGCCGGTAGCGGAGAAACTCCTGAGCCATGAGCAGCGCAGTGTGTGGCCCGGGCTCTGGACGTCCCTGAGAGGACGCGCTCTGGCGGCGAGAGGACTCAGCGTCCTCGTGGTGCTCGGAGAAGTCCTTGTCGTCGCGGCAGTCACCGCCGTGGTGATCCTCGCTCTCGGGCTCCTCCACGCGCGGGCCGGTATTGGCGCGCTCCGCCGTACGAGGGCGGCCGCGGCGGCCGCGAGTGGTGGCGGTGCCGGGCTCGGTGTGAGCCCTCTCAGCTGCGCGCCTGTTGGCGCGTGTCGTGCGGGTGTCCGTCATGGCGCGGAGGCTGGTCGAAGGTTGAAGACGCGCCTCAGCCCCTACCTGGCGCGCCAAATGTCGGAGAGTGACTCCCAAGAGACAGATGGTGTCACACTCTGAAGAGTATGTTTGAAGGGGGCTGAACGCGGAGGTCAAACAACCCTCAACCGGCACGGCGACGGTGCTCGTCGAGCCTGAGGAGGGACATCACGACAGAGATGAACACCAGCCCGTACCCAGGTTCACGGCCCTCGGGAGGAGGTAACACCGCTACTCCAGCTTGTCTGTATTGCGCTGCGAAGGGTACAACACAATGAGCTTGCCGAGGGCTCTCTTGTGGCAGTGTGGAGCTCAAGGAGGGGACTCTGGGGTCTCCTTCCTCCTCGAGTAAGTTGGTCTAAGCTATCCTGGGGTAGAGTGCATAAGCTCCGAATGATTCCTCTCCCTGCTACGGAGGTGCTCCCTCTCCTTTTATAGGCACCCCGGGCCTCATCCTTGCGCCCTGCGCAGTGGAAGGGTTCCCACATGGCGACGAAAGGGAGGAGCGGGGTGCACCGCGGCCGGGTTGCTCATGGACTCGGTCCATTGTCGCAAAGCCTGCCCCTGAGGCAGGAAAGCCACCGTCCGCGCAGGACGGCCAGCTGGTGCCGCAGAGACCGTGGGGGCGCCCACGGTGACGTCGTCGTTGGAGCGTAGCGCCGGCCATCCGCTTTATCACCAAAGGGGAAAGCTTCGTAGTCCGGCGCAGGGGGCACAGCTTTGTTGACCCCTTTAATCACCAGAATGGCAACTGCGGCGTCGTCGTCACCGCGCGCAGGCGCGCGCGTCACTCTGCGGCCGCGGCAGAGGCCATGTGCGCTTTGCGGCGGTTGCTTCGTAGCGAAGTATCTCCACAGGGCCTGGGCGGCCTTGTGGAGGGATCTGCGTTGACTCCTCTCCAAGGGAGAGAGCCTTGTAGAGGGGCAGTCACGGGAGGAGCCTCTTCAGGCCTTCGCTGCCCCTCCAAGCCCTCTCGAGGACTTCGCCCCTCGAGAGTCTCTTCAAGCGTTCGGCTTGGTCCTTAGTCATTCTTC
The DNA here is from genome assembly GCA_026929855.1 of Poa annua. Classification (NCBI taxonomy): domain Eukaryota; kingdom Viridiplantae; phylum Streptophyta; class Magnoliopsida; order Poales; family Poaceae; genus Poa; species Poa annua. Next base: position 39,212,250 of record CM049436.1, read on the forward strand.
GATACCGTCGCGTGCGAGGGCTGTGGAGAGTGGGCCTCGCACACCCTGGTTCCCACTGGGCCGACAGAGGAAATATGTACTATGCTTGCTAATTACTCTTTCAATGGCAAGGTTCCAAAGAAATTGGGTGATCCAGGTATACCAACTATTCCTTGCTCTATCGAAAATAATTATGTTAGAACTGCTCTATGTGACTCTGGAGCAGGAGTTAGTGTTATGTCTTTCTCTCTTTACAAGAGACTTTATTTGGATAAATTGATACCTACTGATATATCTTTGCAAATGGCTGATAAATCTGCTGTTGTTCCTATTGGTATTTGTGAGGATGTTCCTGTTCAAGTGGCTAATAATTGTTTAATCATGACTAACTTTGTTGTGCTTGAAATGCCTGAAGATGATAATATGTCTATTATTCTTGGAAGACCTTTTCTAAACACTGCAGGGGTTGTTATTGATTGCAATAAAGGAAAAGTAACTTTTCATGTGGATGACAAGGATCATACTGTTTATTTCCCCAAGAGAGTGGATAAAATTTATGGAGTTAATACAATTACTAATTTGAGGTCTATCAAAGTGGGAAGTATTGATTGCCTTTATAAAGAAGAATACAAAAGTCTTATTATTGGATCCATATCAATACCATATAAGGTAACATGAGTGCCTCACAATGTTTGAATAATTTTTATGTCATCTAAAATTTATTTGGTGGCAAGACTTGATCAACCTTGCTAACAAATATGTTTTAAATGCATGGAAGTGCTAAACAACATTTTTCTTCTCATCTTTATTTTACCTACTTTAATACTATTTGGTTTGCATAGTTTTAGTTGAATATGATTTGAAAAATATTTTTCATGCATTGAATTTAATATCTCAAAATCCAGAAAATGCCGAGAAATAAAAATTCTCAGAATTTAAAAAAAATTATGTAAAAAATCCTATTTTTCGAGGAGGGTCCTGGGAGTACCAGAGAGTGACCAGGGGGACCCACAGGGCCACCACACCACATGGTGGCGCGGCACAATACCATATAAGGTAACATGAGTGCCTCACAATGTTTGAATAATTTTTATGTCATCTAAAATTTATTTGGTGGCAAGACTTGATCAACCTTGCTAACAAATATGTTTTAAATGCATGGAAGTGCTAAACAACATTTTTATTCTCATCTTTATTTTACCTACTGTAATACTATTTGGTTTGCATAGTTTTAGTTGAATATGATTTGAAAAATATTTTTCATGCATTGAATTTAATATCTCAAAATCCAGAAAATGCCCAGAAATAAAAATTCTCAGAATTTTAAAAAAATTATGTCAAAAATCCTATTTTTCGAGGAGGGTCCTGGGAGTACCAGAGAGTGACCAGGGGGACCCACAGGGCCACCACACCACATGGTGGCGCGGCAGGCCTTGGGCCGCGCCTGCACATGGTGTGGGACCCCCAGGTCACTCCACTTACTCTCCTTCCTCCCCAACCTTTCTCTCTCCCGAAAAATTACTTGCTCCTTGCAAACTTGATCTTGCTGCAATGAAACGTCATCAATTTGTTACTAATGGATCTACTGCAGGGAATCTTGTATTTAGATTCATCTTTTCTAACGGTAGCGAAAGGGAAATCCCTTTGCCGCAGCCCGGTTTGTTCAGTATTGGCAAGAAGCCGTGGTCGTTCTCGATGGTGGAGTTGGACGAGCGGTTGAGCATGCTAGGCTTCTACAAGGAGTATGGTGTGGAGGAGACACCTGAGGAGGACTACACCGCGCACTACGCCGGCGCGTCCTCGAGTTTTTACCATGGAGAAGGTTCTTCGACATACCACGATGAAGCCTCGAACTGGGGACCGTGGGGTTGATCTCCACTTAGGCCAAAAGCCTAAGCTTGGGGGGAGGTATACCGATAGCTCACTCATCTATATATCATTATCATTCGGTACTTTGTATATCCATGTTTCGCTTTCGTGTTCTTTCTTTTATTTGTTCATGTTTCACTTTACTTTCTAAAACTCAAAAAGACCAAAAATATTTCTGTTATTTCTCTTGCTAGTTTGCTCTAGTCTCTAGTATTAGTATGCTTAGTATTTAATTTGGTTCAATATGCAAAATCACAAAAATATTTTGCTTTGTTGTTTGCTGTTTTGCGCAGGGACAGATTTCTGCTGTCCACCGTTTAATTCATAACTTTTCACAGAATAATCAAAATGACCTGAAATTTCGTGACCATAATCCTCAGATATGTATGGAACTTTCATTAGTTTTAAGTTTTCTTATCTGAGCATGTTAGAGGCCTCGAAAAAATTCGTCTTTGCTGGCTGTTCTGTTTTAGTTCCTAAATCCGAAAACCCAAAAATATTTCTTGTTTCTCTTTGGTTTTGTATAGCTTGTTTCAGAGTTCATCACCTTCAGTTACTCCATGGAGCTTGGTTATTATTTCATATCTTTCAAACGCATAAGCGAAAATGCAATAATGATGACCTATGACAATTCTAGTTGGGTAAGAGGCCGGTAATGAACTCTATTTGTTTTTCATGTTTGTACATATATTCATTCATGTGAGCATGCTTAGATGGTTCGCATAAGATATATGTCAATTGGTGGATGCTTAGTAGTTCATGTTCTCTTATGATCAGTCCCAATTTATTAATGGTAGATGATATGTTCTATGGATATTTGCTTGCATTGTTCTGTTCATACAAAAGTATGACATTGTGGTATCCTCCTCTGAATAATTCATTTGAATCGACTTGGCACATGCTCACACATGTTATGATTGAAAACAAAAATTCAATTAAGCCTTGATGATTTATTTTGCCTCAAAGTTCTAGTATCACTTTTACGCCTCCGTTAATTTTATTTTGTCGCAAGCATGATTATGACGGTTATTGCTCTCTCGAATTGTCGCTTCCCCGTCTATTTCCAGCCTCCACTTGTACTAAGCTGCTAATGCTTGTGCTTCCAAATCCCTAAATACCAAGTTATCCCAAAGAGTCTACCATAAATACCTATGTATGGTATTTCAAACCATTCAAGTAAATTTGCATGTGCTATCTTTAAAACCTTCAAACAACTTCGCAATTTGTGACACTGTTTTAGCTCATGAGGAAGTAGTAGTTGGGCTTGTTATCTTCCATGCTAATTAAGTAGTCGACCTGCATGCTTCATCTGCTTGTCATTAATTTTGCAAAAGAGCTGGTTAGACCACTATAATATCCAAAAAAGATTTAAGAAAAAAAAATAGACACTCCTCGATGGTATGTGAATGTTGGTGGGCACCCGAGGATTCGGTTAGCCATGGTTTGAGAAAAGCAAAGGTTGGGAGGAGTGTCAAATTATATAAATAAGGTGCATATTATAAATGCTTGTTTTTAAATAAATCGGAACCGCTCTAAACTTGCTTAGAATGGAAGATAACAGGAACTCTATTGCCATTCGTTGACAAATCAATCACCACTCAAAAACAATTTTGTGTCTGTTTTCAAAACAATGAAAAGCTCTAGCACATGTTAAATCCCTGCTTCCCTCCATGAAGGGCTTATCTTTTACTTTATTTTTGAGTCACCATCCTTTTATTGAGCACCTTCTTGAGACCATAGTTGTCATTCTTAGTGTAATGTGCTTGTCCCAGAATACTGTTAATTGCGGTATAACTTTGATGCTTTTATCTTTGATATCTCTATTTCTATTCTTCTCTTGAACTTCAGAGGTGCCTTGGCATTTATGCTTTGCTGTACAAATTCGGGCAAGCGAGATACCACTTTATCATACTTTATTATGAGCTTTGCAATCCTGTGAATTGATATGTTTCATGTTATTTATTATTGGTATGATTGGCATCTCTTCATAGTTTACATAACTATTAGGTGACACCGTTTGCATATATCTTATCGTGAATAGCCTAAGCATTTGTCCTCATAGTGAGAATATATACATCATATGAAGCATATGTCTTCGCGAAAGTTCTTTTATTGCACTCAGTTGTTAACTGAATTGCTTGAGGACAAGCAATAAGCTAAGCTTGGGGGGAGTTGATACGTCCAAAACGTATCTACTTTCCCGAACACTTTTGCTATTGTTTCACCTCTAATTTGTGTGTTTTGAATGCAACTAACACAGACTAACGCTGTTTTCAGCAGAATTGCCCTGGTGTCTTGTTTTTGTGCAGAAATTCAACTTTAGGGAAAAATACCAGAAAATATGCCAAAGTCCCTATTTTGCCAGAAAAGCGACGGAGCCAGAAGATGAGACGGAGAGGGGGGCAGCAAGCCGCCCACACCACGTGGAGGCGCGGCAGGCTCCTGGCCGCGCCACCATATGGTGTGGCCGACTCGGCCACCGCCTCGCGTCCCCCTCTCGGATATAAGCCCCCTCTGAGCTAAAACCGAGATACCCCCGAGCACTTTTTCCAGAAAGACATGCGAGCGCCGCCGCCACCTCGAAACTCAATTCGGGGACCAGAAGTTCCTGTTCCGGCACTCCGCCGGGACAGGGAATCGAAGGGGATCATCGTCATCACCAACGCCTCTCCATCAACCATCATCATTTCCCCCATCCATGTGTGAGTAATTCCCCGCTGTAGGCTTGAGGGGATGGTAGGGATTGGATGAGATCGTTCATGTAATAGCTGTAATGTCATTGGGGCATGGTGCCTAGTATCCGTTATCGGTGTTTTATGTCATTGTTGCAACTTGTTATTCTTAATGCTTGACACTAGGGCCCGAGTGCCATGATTTCAGATCTGAACATGTTATTGTATCATGAAGATAATTATTGTTTTAGATCATATCTATGAGTTGTATACACACATTATTGTCCGGAACCCGAGGCCCCAAAGTGACAGCAATTGGGACAACCGGAGGGGATGGCTGTGATGTGAGGATCACATGTGTTCACGGAATGTTAATGCTTTGCTCCGGTACTTTATTAAAAGGAGTACCTTAATTACCAGTAGTTTCCCTTGAGGCCCCGCTGCAACGGGCTGGTAGGACAAAAGATGATGTGTAAGCTTCTCATTGCGAGCACGCACAACTAAATTGGAACAGATGCCTATAGTTAATTAATACTTGGATGCTTATTATTATTTATCTGCAAATGCCCATGACTTGGTTATTATATGAAATATCTCATCCATGCAACGCCCGTTCATCCGTCCCTATGCCCACAGTATTTTAATCCTGCTGTCTACTATAATCATCACTGCAGATTTTGCTCTACTGCTACTGTTATTTCACTACTGTCTCTGCTATAAAATTGTTGCTACTGATAATCTATCTCGAGCAAGTCTATTCACAGGTGCAGCTGAATTGACAACTCTGCTGTTAAGGCTTATAAATATTCTTTGGCTGCCCTTGTGTCGAATCAATAAATTTGGGTTTTACTTCCCTCGAAGATTGTTGTGATCCCCTATACTTGTGGATCATCAGCCTGCGCGAAGAGCGCCATCTCTGCTGCTGAGCAACAGGACATGCGTTTGGTTGCCATTAATTCTTGGCACGCAGGCACTGCTTCTCACCACATTCAAATAGGGTGATCTTACCATCTCACAACGACTACCAAAAGCACACAGAGGATCATAAGCTTAGAACAAGCATATATATATAAGGCACTAAACAAAGCCCTTAGGCTCTAACTGCAGCAGGCAGTGAGGTAAAACACTTGCCTAAACCTGGGACAGAGTACCCAGGTACAAAAGGATTGTTCACCAGCCTACATATATAAGGCCAACAACACTACAACCCAGAGAGTATGCACAAAAGGATTGTTCAACAGCCATTGGAGGCCAACACTACCACTAGATTAACCATAAAGTACATCAGGATCAGGCGCCGCCATTCCTCGCCTGCATTGCCTCCTCCCAGGGGCCGTTGCGGTGCCTCCTACAGGCCCAGACAATCTCCACAGAGGTGGCATGCCTGTAGACCTGGACGGCGAAGCCGTCGTCCTTGGGGGTGAAGACGACGGTGTCGTCCTCCGCCAGCTTGGACTGCTGGGCGAACAAGCGCCAACCCTTCCAAAAGGAGACGCGCTCGGCCCTCCAGGCGAGTTGCACCCTGTATTGGCATCGTTCACCGAGGTACAGTACCACCGTCGGTGCGGAGCGATTGTACCTGAGGTTATACTTGGTGATCAGGGGCTCCTCCATGGCCGGCGGGACGCTCATGGCAAGGAGGTTCTGGGCAGAAGCCTACACGAAGAAGGATGTTAGCCGTGTCCTAGGGCCATGTCCTAGGTCAGCCGGCCGGCCTGATTTTTTTGTGGGGTCGTTCAGCTGCATGTAGTCCTCCATCAAGGTGACATTCGCGTCCCTCACCTGGATGCGAACCGCGACGTCGCCGAGTTCGGCGATAGGACCATTGGGGCTCGCCTGAAGGTAGTGCCAGCTCTGCACAAGACATCCGGTGTCAGGATCAATCGGCAGCGCCGCGGCGTGCGGAAGGTGGAAAAACCCCTAACCCCTCAGACACAGCTCCAAACTTGGGAGCCGCGCATAGAGAGGGGAGAAGGGGGGAAATGAATTGGTGGGAGAAGGAGGAGAGGAGGGGGCTCCTTATATAGGGGGCCAGGAGGGTGGTGCGCACCACCTAGGGCAGCCGCCGGCCCCCTTGTGGGCTCGGTTGGCCCACCTCTCTTTAGGGTTTGGTGCTCCCTTGCCCTCTTGGGCCCAATTTGGCCCATTGAGGCTTTTAGGCCATTTTAATTAATTTTCAATATTTAGTTCATTTAATTAAATATTAAAACATATTAATTAACTCCTATATCATTCTCCTTCTCATCGGAACACTTACGATAAAATCCGAGACCCTCTCGTTTACTCCAAAACACTTTCGACACCTCCGGAACTTTTCCGGTATCACCCGAAACTTTTCCGGTGACATTATTTCTGTATTTCTGTTATATCCAAATTCATCCCTAAGCGTCTATACCCTTAAGCGTGCCACCCTACGGGCCGCGGAATACTCCGGACATGATCTAGACTCTTCTACAATCAATGAATAGCAGAGGGATCTGGAAATCCATGCTACTCCCCGTGCATTCCACGAAATAGTAATTTCATTGGACCGTTAACAATGTAAACATTATTCCCTTTGTTTCTCGATACTTCGTTCGTCTGAGACACGATCATAGGTATCACAATACCGTGTTCTATCTCATTAACAACGAACTCTCTTTCTACTCGTTCACATGACGTTGCATCATCGTGACCTAGTCACACGCTTGCAAGCTCGTTTCTATGCAACTGTCACCGAGTGGGCCCAGAGTATCTCTCCGTCACGCGGAGGAACAAATTTCGTTCTTGATGCGTACGCCTCAACCTATCCTTTCAAATGCCCGACAGTGACCGTTCTCAATGCCGCATAACTAAGCATCTTCTGGTGCCATCAAAATATTCTCTGGGAGTAGTGATTAAATACCATCTCACATTCCAAGGAATAAATTACTTGTTTTTTAGTAGTTGGGATTAATGAACTAAGTGACTGTGATCTAATCGCAACACTAATCATTAGGTGGAGTCCATATGTCATACATGACCCCATTGTCAATTAACATATAATGTTCATGATCAGGAAACCTTGACCATCCAGTTGAACAATGAGCTAGTAAAGTAGATGCTACTAGGGACTGGGTTTTTTGTCATATAACACAACTGTATTAATGTCTCCACTTAATACAATTATAGCATGATATACAACTAGTTATGAACAAAAGGAATATGACAATAATTTCTCTTTATTATTTGCCTCTAGGGCATAATTCCAACAATCTCCCACTTGCACTAGAGTACAAATACGCTAGTTTACAATCAGCAATTGACGAGGGGTGTCCCCATCAATACCCATGACTGATAGCCTAGGGTTAGAGTTATGAGGTAGAGAACGCGAAGTGTTAGTAGATTTGTCGGCTGACAAGCGGGAGTTACCCAGGTTCAGGGCCCTCGACTGAGGTAACACCCCTACTTCCTGCCTGTCTGTATTGATTGTGAATATGCTGCGAGTACAATGGTCTAGCGAGATGCGGATCTCGCTAGGGTTTTGAGGTTCTGGTTGGGCGTGTCCCTCATCGGCTACCCTCCTATCCCTTATATAGGAATTGCTCAAACTGAGCTTAAGATACTCCAGGAGAGGCCGTCACTTGCTACTCAGCGTGAGGCTTATGTGCTCGGAGAAATAGATTACTCGAATAAGCAGCTTGAAGGTATTTACTCAGTCGATTTGCTTTTTGATTTTGAGTAGTTCTTTCTTTATTCCCTTGTCTTGAATTTTCTGCTTTCTTTACTCAGCGTGAGGCTTATGTGCTCGGAGAAATAGATTACTCGAATAAGCAGCTTGAATTTTCTGCTTGTTCAGTCGATTTGCTTTTTGATTACTCGAATTTTCTGCTTGAGGACGAAGCCACGCGGGTCAGAGAGCGCTTGGATAGCGCGACTGAGAACGCAGTCACCGGCCGCCAACATTTTTGGCTTGACGGGTACCATGCCACTATACTCGCGACCCTGAAGAATCGTGCATGGCGTGGTGATGTTTTGCTAGAGCGTTGCCGCGCTGCCCTTATGCGTGCCAATCATTTTTTGTTTCCTGAAGGACCGCAGCCTCAAAGGATTTATGAGTTGGTGGACTTATTCCGATCCGCGGACGCGATCCGGGAAGCCATAACTCGAAGGGTTGTTCTTGGAGCCAACGCTGCTTTTGCCTATATTCGTAGTCAAGATCCAAATCAGCGATTTCTTTCACCTGACTTTGGATCTCGACTAGAGAAGAAGGACCTGGAGCGGACCGCTGTCGCGGCTGGCAAGCTGGTAGATCGTCTTCATGCCCAGCTAATTGATTCTAACCTGCCTTTGAAGGATGAAGATGCGTAGATCTTGGCGTAGGCATCCCCCGAGTTTTCGAAGGGGTAGGTGTATGTAGGGTACAGGATGTATAGGTCCAGCCCCCGAGTCCGTCGAGTGGGGTTTGTAGAGATGTAGGGATGTATGTATGTTTTCAAAGTCAGGCCCTGTTGGGTGGGTTGTGCGACAAGTATTTTATGAGTGGACAACAATCATAGTATGCTTGAGATCTTGAGTTTTTAGTAGAGCTTCGTTTGCAACTCAGCCCCCGAGCATTGGAGTGGCTAATTTATTGCTTATGAGTAAGGCTCGATTTCCCGTTATCTCAGCGGTCGAGCTGTTTGCGTATTTTGCAGGAAACAGAGCCCCCGAGCACGTCGGGTGGGGTGCTTGATAAGGGAGGATTTGAGTATGTAACCAACTTCGGGGGACTCGAGTGGGCTTTTTTGAGATTTTGATTTCATCCAATGCTTTATGAGGACATGCGATGTTTTTGTATTGAGTCGTTTGCGGATGTCTTTTGAAGTCCAGCCCCCGAGTGTATCGAGTGGGGTGTTTTGATTTTACCGTAAAGATAAAGTATGCTAATAGAGGATGAACGAATGTTTTCTTTATTGGAGATATTGGTCAGCAGGCCGCCTCATTAAAAACCTCCCAGTCCCCTTAGGTACCCTGGTAAGGAAAAGAGCGCGTCTGAAACCTGCTGACTCTTCCGACATATATGTCTTAGTACATTTGCCTTGGTATGACTATTGGCTATTGGAGCAACACCAGGAGTTGTCTGAGTTGTTTGGTCACTCTTGTGTTGTCGACTTGTCTGTGCCGGCGTCGATTACGAGGAAGGATCCTTCATGTGTGGATGCAGTCTCGAAATCTTTCTTGTGTCTTCGTTGAAGTGCCTGGTTTTCTTCCAGGGAGGATTTTATCCCTGTCCACACGATGTGCCCTTCTGCCCGTCCCTCGAGTGGCAGTACTGCTTGTGCTTTGTCTGTCTTCTGATGGCGTTCCTTAGCTTGTGCTGTAACTTCTATGATGACACCACTCGGGGTTCCCAGGTCGAAGATGATAATTTTGCCTTTTGTTGTCGTGGCCGAACTTGTGATCGATGTGTTGTGGTGAGCCATTTTCACCGTCGCCTCGGGTGTGGGGTCATCCTTGTCTGGCTTCTTTTTTGCGATGGTGACTGTTGGAGTGGGTTGAGGATGCCACTTTTTGATTGATCTATACCTAACTCGACTGAAGAAGGCGTCTGGCGGTATTTGCGCCTTTGCTGACCCGATGCTGGCCAGTTTGCTTGCTTGTTTGGTGCGGGTGCGTGTCACATGCTGTAGCTTGCATCTGCGAAATCTTTTCTATAGAATGTCATAAAGGTCTTGATATTCGGCTAGATTACTTGCCTTGGCCCTTCCTACTCTCATTGTGTTTTGTGTAATTATGCTGGATGATAACTTCATCTGTCCTTGATGATTTGGCTAGTCGCATGCCTTGGAATAGACCCTCGTAGTCTGCTTCGATCTTTGATGGAGAGGCAAAATCTATCTGCAAGATATAATTAATTTGTTCCCTGTTGGGTGATATGAGTGTTATACCTGCGCCTGTGCCTTTTCTTCCCTTCGATCCTTCGAAATATATTACCCAAGTGTTGGGTGTATTAAACTCGTCGATTTGTTGGTTATCTTTCCCCTCCGATGGTTCGACTGTCCATATGGCATGTACTTCGTGTATGATGGTTGCGACTGCCTGTTTTTTGGGCTCTGGTTCCATTGCGGAATTTCTGTCGGGTGATTGCTTTTCAAGATATTGTTCGATTCCAAACGCTTCTGAGATTTTGCAGAAATCTCTATAACAGGCGTCTGATCTCTGGAAGTTTCCATTGACTGTGATCACCCCCTTTGGACCTGGCATCTTTAATTTGAGGTATGCGTAATGTGGCACGGCCATGAATCGAGCGAATGCCGGTCGCCCTAGTATGGCATGGTATTGTGATTTCCAGTCGACGACTTCGAAGCCAATCAACTCGCTCCAGAAGTGCGTTGCGTCTCCAAATGTGACATCGAGTTGTATTGTCCCCTCTGGCCGTATAGCTTTTCCTGGAACAATGCCGTGGAAGGTGTTGGCTGATTGTGGTAATTTCTCGACTGACCTATTCATCCGACGAAGCGTGTCAGCGAATATTATGTTAACACCGCTGCCTCCGTCCATGAAGATTTTGGTCATGGCATATCCTCCAATTTGGGCCTCGAGTACCAGAGCGGCGTGACCTGGTCGATAAATTGATGGCGGATGATCTTCTCGACTGAACGCGATCGTCGTTTCAGATCCTCGTAGAAATTCTGGTATGGCGGGTGGTGCCATAACTGCCATGTTAACGTGTTGCGTGTGGAGTTTTTGCTGCCTGTTAGAAGGGCGACCTTTCTGGATCATGTACATCTATCCCTTAGGCTTTGGATACTGCTCCTCCACGACTTGTGATATGTGATGTATGGCGCCCGCGATCTGGCTACTTGCGTTGTGCGGAGGGGGAGGTGGAAGCGCGGCGACTGGTTGTGATGGCGGTGGCGCGTATGATGACGGAGCGGGCGGCAGCGGGTCCCCTCTGAGTTGCTTTATGTAGTCCGCTGCCATCTGCTCGAATTCGCGGCAATTTCCCATAGTATGATTGGATATTAATCTTCCAGTCGCCGGGTCTTTGAACAGGTGTAGCCTGTATTGATCTTCCATCTTTTCCTGGAATGTTTTGTCTGGCTTTTGATCTAATCGCCTGTGCCAGTCTTGTTTTCTATATCCCCCGCGTACTGATTTCGATCTCGGCTGTTGTGGCGGTTGTCTGCCCGGCGGTTGTGATGGTCGCTGCTTCGTGTGTCACGACGTCCGTCATTTCGACTGCTGTTGCGGTCGTGGTGTCGCTTGTCCTCCCAACCTCGGTCGTCGTTTGAGAATCCCGCTGCGACGAATTTGACCTTATCTTTGCTGCCGTAGTTGCCGCCACGTCTCCGACCCTTTTCGTCTCTGTCACGACGATCGTGACTATCCCGCCGATCGTCATGATCGTGTGAAGAAGATGCTCGTTTGGTTCTTAGGGCGTCTTCCCCATCCGCCCAATCAGTCGTGATCTGCATGAGCTCTGCCATGGACTTTGGCTTCTGTCTGCCGAGTGTCTCTCTGAAGTCGTCTCTGTAGACTCCTAAATTAAAAGCGTCCATGGCTCTGTCTTCTGAGATCGTACCGACTGAATTACGTATGGCGGTCCACCTTCGAATGTATTCCCTTATCGTTTCTCCTGATTTTTGCTTGCATGCCCGAAGTTCCTCGAATGTTTTGGGTCTTTCACAGAGAGGGTCAAAGTATTTTATGAAGTCTTCTTTGAAGTGTTCCCAGGAGTCGTAAGTTCCTTCGGGTATTGATCTGAGCCAATCGCGGGTTGTGCCCTCAAGCATTAGCTGTATGTATTGTAGAGCTGCCATAGTTCTTCCTCGTTGGCATACGACTGCCAATTTGTAATCCTCGAGCCAGCCTGCAGGCTCTTGTTTGCAATTGAACTTTGGTGTAGTCGGTAGGCCAAACTTTTTGGGCAGTTTGGCCTCGCGGATTCGTCGAGTGAAACACTTTGCCCCGCATGATCCGACGTTGCGGTTATCATCTGATTCCCTGCTGTCCGACCTTCTGGACCTGCTTCGCGATCGGCTTCTTGATCGGCGGCGACTGGAGTTCCTTCTTGCGCTATTTCATGGAGGGCTGCGACTGTGATGATTTCGCGAGCGGCTTCGGCTGCGCCCTTGGCTTCTTCCTTCTGTGAGTTCTTTTGCCGCAATTGCTAAAGCTTTCATCTGCTGGAAGTACAGTTCTTCCGCTGGATCCCCTGGTGGAGGTTTATTTTCCTGAAGGTATGCTCCTATTGACATGAGTGCGCCTTCGCCTGTTTTTGGCAGGAGTATGCCCTCCGAGTCTAGTGTCATGAACGAGTGTTCTAGATTTCGAGTGACTTCTGCTCTTTCTCTTTCCGGGATTCTCACGAGTCTGGATCTGCGTCCTCCTTCCGTCGCTCCTGTGGAGCTAAGGGATAGCTGTCGCCTGCGTTCACTTGAGATGCTTGCCTGCTTCCTTCTTTATTCAAGTGTTGCCCTATACTGCCTCAGTCGCATTGTTTCTTGCCAGTTGAAGTAATTATATGTCATAATCTCTACGTCGGTCGCATCTGCTGGCATCATGGTGCAGTCCGCGATAATTTTGTCTACTTTTGCCGCTGTTTCCGCTGTTATGTTTAATTTTGTCACGCCGTCTGGCAATGTAACTTGATAGGGAAATTCCGTAGGCCTTCGACTGGCTGCGGCCGCCGAGGTTTCTGCACTAAACACGACGCAGACCTGCCGGGGTATGATGGGGAGGCATGCGTGTGTGCTGCCAATTTTGCCATCCCCGTTCGTATCTGATCTTTTATTTTTGCTGGTCTGAGCGTTGCCACTGACACGTGTCTCAGGCGACTGCGCAGGAGGTTCGTCGTAGTCGGTGAAGGCGTCATGAAGAGCTTGGGACTCCGGATCGAAAAAATCGGTCATATGAATGCTGTCTTCTGGATCCTCTGTCCGCATGTGATCGTGTGTCGCATCGAGTGGATCTATGCTTTTCCCGGTACTGGTTTGAAGGTCAGGATGTACTTCCTCATCTAATTGATTTTGAGTCACGTACTCCTCGAATTCTTTTGTTGTCATGGAGTCAGTTGGGGATCCTAGCGGGCTGATCTGTGATGAAGTAGTTCTGGCGTCTTCTGCTGTTGCGATTATGGTCGCCGGCACTTCGACTGGATTGTTATGGTAAGTCGACTGAGCTTCGTCTTCAGGGAATTCTTCTGTCATGAGTTTGTGGAATTCTCGTGATGACATGGAGGAGATTGGGGATTTGTTCGACGGGATCGAGTCGATCTGTGATGAAGTAATCTCCTTGTCTGCCGAGGATGCGACTGCAGTCGACTTCTCCTTGGGTGCTTTAGTCGCGATCTGGTCGGTCAGGTCCTGCACACCAAACTGATCAACGAAAAAGTTATGCTTACTAATTATTAAATCGAATCCTGCGTCGAGACTGGAATAATTTTCTTGAGCTTCTCGTGAATAAGGCTTGATCCTCTTTGGTGTAGCTGTTGGTGATCTTGGGGAGTGATCGCTTGTGGTCTGGATGCGATCTGAAGTCGCTGATGCGTATCCCTCTGATGAAGTCGGCGAGTGGCCGTTTGAAGTCGGGACCGAAAAATCCATAGATCCAACACTACCTCTTCCCACAGACGGCGCCAATTGACGAGGGGTGTCCCCATCAATACCCATGACTGATAGCCTAGGGTTAGAGTTATGAGGTAGAGAACGCGTAGTGTTAGTAGATTCGTCGGCTGACAAGCGGGAATTACCCAGGTTCAGGGCCCTCGACTGAGGTAACACCCCTACTTCCTGCCTGTCTGTATTGATTGTGAATATGCGGCGAGTACAATGATCTAGCGAGATGCGGATCTCGCTAAGGTTTTGAGGTTCTGGTTGGGCGTGTCCTTCATCGGCTACCCTCCTGTCCCTTATATAGGGGTACAGGTCTCGGGTACGTAACCGACTAGGACTATAAGTATGGAAAGTACAACCGACTATGTCTATCTATGGTAAAAGTCTTTATCTTGGGCTTTGCTTGTTGGGCTTCTTCAATCTATCGACAATTGGGCTATAGTCATCACATGCACCAGGTACCCACACGATGGGGTACCCATTTGGTATAACCTCGTCATTAGCCCCCGAGTGCTTGGCTAATTCGGAGAATCAGTCATGGACTCACTACATAGTGCACGTCTCATGCTTTATGCTTTTGATAATATATCTTTGTATTTGTCTTTCGACTATGATTTGTGACAAAGGATTTTGACTGAGTAGGCCTGGATTTACTCGACGAGTCGTGACCAGTTAACTGCACTTGGGCAAAACCTTACTTGTCTTCAATCAAGTTCGAGTCCTTGGGCTCGAACCTGGAACATACTGGACAGACTCGACTCAGGCCTTTGCGGTCTTATTGATTCGCTCTGCAGTTTCGACTGTGCTACCCAGCGCGTCCGCCAGGATTTTCATCGCGTCTGTTGACACGGAAAGAATAAGGACTTAGCACTGCCGGAGTGGTCCTTAGCCCAGCTCAACTGATCGGCGGGTCTTACCTTTGCACTTTACGCATGCAGCATCCGAAATGTCATCGACTGACGTAATTCAGGAATTCTTTTGTATTTTTTGATTTTGACTGAGACGAGTCTTTTATTTCGACTGCCTATTTATGACTTTTTTTAAAATCTATCGGGTGCGCGACAGTGCTCACAATGGGAGTAGCCCCTGAGATTGTGCTTTTTTACCTGTAATGAAGGATAATCTCAAAATTTGTTTTTTCTTACTTTTATGTCAGTCGAAGACTTTTTACTCGCTCACGATGGGAGTACACTCGACCCTTCGAAGAGTGTTTTGACTTAGTGCCTAGTCGAGAGACTTTTGCATGTTTGCGCCTGTTTGTTCAGTCGTCCGACTGTCAATTGATCTCTTTATGCCTTTGCTGCTTTTGGGTGACGTCACTCATGTCATTGTGGGCCCATTTGTTTGACCGCGGGAGACGCCGGTTCAGTTCTGATTTGACCGGACGTGGCGAATTTTCCGCGGGCGTGATCATAACCTCCTTGTTTTACGTGCGTAGTGGGTATGGTGGCCTGCGACGGTTGCTCTCTTAGAGCGCCACGTGTTGTAGCGATTTTTCACCAACGGCTGAGATTGTCTCTCCAACCCTGGTAAATATAGATCCCGCCGCCGTAATTTTCTTTTACCCTGCCATTTGCTTCCTTTGCCATTGCCTCTTCTTCTTCCTCACGCGCTCGCGCTCTGTTGTTGCCTCCTGTCGCATTACCTCGCCATGGCTCCCAAGAAGTCCTCCGCTGCTGCACCGTCCTACTCCATCGTCGCCGGCAAGAAAAGGAAAGGCGATGCGACTGCGGCTGCTGCCGCTGACTCCTCCTCCGCCCTGAAGAAAAGTACGGGGGACATTGTCAAGTCCTCCGTTACGGAGAAGAAATTGGCGGCGCTCCGGAAGGAGGGTCTGCTGCCGCTGGCGGACCAACTCGCCGCTCGCGCTCCCTCCAAGAAGGAGGCCTTCCCCGAGCCGCGACCCGGCGAACGGGTATGTTTCGTCGAGTTCCTTCCTCGCGGTTTTGCCCTCCCGCTGAACGATTTTGTGCGCGGGCTTCTTTACGCTTACGGGATACAGATCCACGATCTGGTCCCCAATGGCGTCTTGCACATTGCCTGTTTTATGGTGATGTGCGAGTGCTTTTTGGGGATTTCCCCGAGCTGGCCACTGTGGAAATCCATCTTTCGGGTGCGTCATATGTGCCGTAACGGCCGTGTGAACCCCGTTGGAGGGGTTGGATTCCAAGTGCGGAGCGACTGCAAGTACTTCAACCTGAAGACAGTCGAGTCCGCACAAGGATGGAGATCCAAGTGGTTCTATGTCCCAGTCGACCAGGATGTGCAGCCTGGGTTTTCGACTTGGACCACTCCTGTGAAGACGAAGGCCTGGGAGCATAATCTTTCGACTGAAGAGAAGAAGGAGGTTGCTCCCCTTTTGAAGAAGGTCAAAGATCTGGTGGACACCGTTCGCAGAATCCAGTTGATGAGCACGTTCTTGAAGCGTCGTGTGTGCCCCCTTCAGCAACGCGTCCACTCTATGTGGCAATATGAAGGCACAAATGACGTAACCAGGATAAGCGCGGTGGAGCTATCTGAGAATGAGCTCGACTCCCTTGTGAAGTCGATAACTAGTCACAAGACCGATGAGGTCATTGACTATGAGTTCTCCACCGCGCCCTTCTATTTGATGAATGCCCTTCCTGAGGTGAGTGTTTTGCACTCTACGTTCTGTTCATAAGCTCCATTCTTTGTCCTTCTTGCGATGCATTTGTTTCTTATGTGTGATTTGATTTCCTTTGCAGGGGCATTCGAATGTGTCTTCATTTCCTCCTCTTCCTGAGGCCGGTCCCGCTGAAGAAGCGACTGTGCTGGAAGAGGGGAAGAAATCTGTTGACTCGCCTCCTGCTGCTAATACCTCGTCTTCGGATAAGTCCGAAGCCAATGGAGAAGGCGAGGACCAGGGGGAGGTCGAGTCCGTGCCCGAGCCCGTCCTGAAGCGGCATCGGGTGCATTCCGAAGAGGCTTCGAGTTCGTCGTCAGGGGACGGTACGCGCCAAGAGCTTGTGAACTCTGGCATTTCTTCGCCTGTGAAGGATGCCGTTCCGCTGGCCCAGCGTTCGCCACCATTTGCGACTGAGCTGGGCAGGTTTGGAGGTATATCCTTCAATATTGATCCCAGCTCAGATGAGGAGGATGAGAGGTGAGTGCTTTGTGTTTGCGTCTCTTACGTTTTTGTGCTTGATAGCGTTAGTGCCAGGCTGGCTCATGTCTCTCCAGCTGCGGAGAAGACGTTGCCGGCCTCCCCTCGTGCCGAAGTTGCTGCGAGTGCCTTGGCTACCGCAGTAACCACCACAACCTCGACGCCTACTGCGACTGCTCCAGCCGCGGGACCGTCTTCCTCTGCGACCTCCTCGTGGCTTGACCATGTAAGTCTTTTCTGGTGTCTTTTGGGTGTGTCGACTTTTATATTTCATGAGTATGACGCGCTTCTTTCGTGTAGCCTGCCGTAAGTGGCCTTGTTGCCGCTGGGAAGGCATTTGTGCAGTCTGAGGAGGATCGAGTCGCTCTCCGATCCCGTCTGGAAGAACTGAGCAGTAAGTCCTTGACTTTTGCTTGCTTTGCTTGCAATTCGATTCCCGTGTTTTGAATTTGTTTCGACTGTGTGTTATATCGCTTCAGAGGACAATGCTGCCCTTGCGAAGCGGCTGGATGACGCGGAGAAGAAGCTTGCCGCTGAGCAGTCGCGTGTGGAGAGGGAGCTTGAAGAGGCTCGGAACTCTGCCCCAACTTGCGATGAGGAGCGCGCCAAGCGACTGCTTGGTCTTACGCGTGATATTGGAGGTTGGTAGATCTTTGCTGCAGTTGCACCCTTCTTGAATTTTTGGCTTCTTTCTGAATTTTCGTTCTTTTTTGACTTTACGAAGGTTCTGCTTCCGCTGCTTCTGATGGCGCGTCGAGTGACAATTTGTCACTTGACCATGTGATCGAGGAGCTAGGCGCAGCCATCCAACGTACTAAGGGCTCGCTGGATATGTCCACGGAGACCCTTGGTGCTGTTTTAAGGGAGGTGCTGCCGTCGACTGCGGTTCCTTCGAGTGCGTGAGGAATCGCGGCTGTGCTTGGCCCAGGCACAGAGACTATGAAGGCCTTCTCACGCATCAAGACGGTACGCGGCTCCGTGTCTACCCTCCAGCTCCTTCTTGCTAGCGATGTCGACATCGACTATGAGCGCGTCCTGTCTGACTTCCCAAAGAAGCCAGACGGGAAGCCTCTGCCGTTTAAAAAGGTGGCTGAGCGAGCCGCGCAACTCTCCCAAGTCTGTATTAGAACCATGGAGCGTAGGGCCGCCGCTTGTGTGGTGAAGTCCAAGTCGCGTGGGGACAGAGGAGAGTCTGTCTCCCATAGCTAGTATTCGCGTGTCTTGTAATAGTAACTTCCACATGATGTGTGTGTACTTTTGATACTTCTAATGTTTATGATATGAGAGCTTTTGGCCTTCCTCCTATTATGAGTTTGATTTGATTTGTTGATTCGATCTGAGTTATGCCATCGTGCTTCTTTGACAGTCAGTCGACGGCAGAAGGTTCCCAGTCGCGGGTGGATCCTGCAGCTTCTGCCCATGCGTTAATGACGCCAGGGTTTTGGCTTATGCGAAGCAAAAGGTTGTGACGCTGGAGCGCGAGTTAAGAATTGCTCAAACTGAGCTTAAGATACTCCAGGAGAGGCCGTCACTTGCTACTCAGCGTGAGGCTTATGTGCTCGGAGAAATAGATTACTCGAATAAGCAGCTCGAAGGTATTTACTCAGTCGATTTGCTTTTTGATTATGAGTAGTTCTTTCTTTATTCCCTTGTCTTGAATTTTCTGCTTGTCCAATCTTTGTTGACAGCTTTGAGGACGAAGCCACGCGGGTCAGAGAGCGTTTGGATAGCGTGACTGAGAACGCAGTCACCGGCCGCCAACATTTTTGGCTTGACGGGTACCATGCCACTATACTCGCGACCCTGAAGGATCGTGCATGGCGTGGTGCTGTTTTGCTAGAGCGTTGCCGCGCTGCCCTTATGCGTGCCAATCATTTTTTTCCTGAAGGACCGCAGCTGTTGGGGGTATCATAACCCGGTAGGCCCACCGACATAGAAGACCAGCCGGCCTGGCAAGAAGCCTGGGCCGGATCAAGCGTAAAGGAGATGGGCCGGGTTCTATGTAAGCCGGCGTGCGACGTGTGACTTGGCAAGCAAGCAAGGAAGGATCCCCAAGACTTGGAGGATACGAAAGACTAGACGAGTTAGAGTAGAACTCCAGTAGTCTTACCATGCAAAGAACCAGGATACCCG
The DNA here is from genome assembly GCA_026929855.1 of Poa annua. Taxonomy (NCBI): domain Eukaryota; kingdom Viridiplantae; phylum Streptophyta; class Magnoliopsida; order Poales; family Poaceae; genus Poa; species Poa annua. Next base: position 39,231,584 of record CM049436.1, read on the forward strand.
GATGTCTTTATAAGCGGGCTCCTAGGTCATAGTTAGAAGAGGTTAAGAGAAGCCAAGTAAGATAGACAAAATAGAAAGAGCTCCCAAGAGAGAGCTCCGACGCCCGGGTTCATCTAAACCCGGCGATCGCCATTGGCGCACCATGTAACATATTATCATATCAGTGACTTATAGCAAGACGTAGGGAACCTCCACCGAGGGGACCCGAACTTGGGTAAAAAACATCTTCTCCCTCGTAGAGCTAGACCATCTCCTGAGCGCCAGAGTCGCCTCGCCCCTCATCTCAAAGTTTTCACCCGGAAACATCTGCCGTGACAATCCTACGACAGTTGGCGCCCACCGTGGGGCCTGCGGCCAGATATGTGCTCATCCAAGGAGAAGTGATGCGAGGATGGAGAGAGTCACCGTCGGCGAGATCGTCAGCAATCAGTAAAAAGATCGCATCGTTCAGATTTTGGCTTGAAGCCGGAAACAGATTCGCTGGAAGAAGGAGATCCGATCAAATTGAAGGCGTACCAGGAGCAAGCATAAGAGCCGGCTGGAGACAATCCAGCCTGGGAGAGCTGACACAGCGAAGCGTACCAGCTACAGGCTCCCAACGAGCAGCTCGAAAGAATTTCTTGCCGAGAAGATCATTACATGTCGCCAGGGAGTGGATCGATTCAAATTCGGATAAAAAAACAAGCCGGATATGTACAACCATTAATCAAGGCAGGTCACGTACTAGACTAGGAAAGAAGTGCAAAACCAGGTCGTACTAGCATCCAGGACGACACACGGGTGCAGCGTGCTTCCCAAAGGCTGGGATATAGAAAAAAAGAGAGAGAAAGAAAAGCAAAGCGAATCAAGGCATCTAACCAAGAGGAAAAAACTGATCAAGAAGGAAAGAGCGAGCATGGTCAGAACGATGCATCAGGGCAAGATTTCCGGCTGCCGTAGTAGAGCAAGCCGGCCATTGAAAAAATAAAAAGATTAGTGCAACAACCGGCCAGCAGTTTACACGTGCAGCATCACATATCTCAAGATGTCAGAATCTGGATCGTTAGTCAGCACTGATTTTAAGTCTGGATCGGACAAATATCAAGAAGATGGAGGAATTAAACCTGAATGATTCGTACAAGAAGAGCCAGGGAATTGATTCGACAGGAGAAAATCAACAACGGATGTACGTATTTGATCCATCGGGATTTGGAAGTAGCATGCAATTAAGGAAGCGACTAGCATCGGGGGTGTTGAGCCGAGTAAAGGCATGCCGCCGTTTCATGCAAAACAAGGAAGAACAAGACCTCACTTGGTCCATAGAGCAAAGAAAAATAAGAAACAGAAGTCGGCCTCGGAGAAACAAGAGAGCCGGCGATACAAGACAGTTAGCCAGCTGCATCATGCGAAAAAAAGAGGAGGAATATAAGCCGGATGGAAAGTATCCAACCAAATCGGTCAAATAGCCGGCTCGTCAAGCTATGCACGGCAATATTATACGGCTCAGAAATAAAGGATCTTAATCGGGACCCGGCTGCAGCTTCGGGCGATCAATCATCGACAACCCGGCCATGAGACGGCTTCAAGCGCTCATGCCGCCGACTCTCGTTACATCAGTAGAGAAGAAAATAAGCTTAGCCCAAGAGTGCTACGCAACTACGGTTAGCGATGCCCAGGAGTGCTTTGCGATGAAAAATAGTGTTGCCCAAAAATGCTACGCAACTTCGGTTAGCGATGCCCAGGAGTGCTTCACAACCAAATATTAGCTTCTCCCAAGAGTGTTACACAACTTCGGTTAGCGTGCCCGAGAGTGCTTCGCAATATGGAAAATTTGAGGTCTTGGGGGCTGATCGCTTGAATAGCGCAGTTACAAACTCAAGACCCGGCAAAAAAGCCACATTGGTCATGGGGGCTGATTACTTAAAAGAAAGGTACAGCTACAATCTCATGATCCGGCAAGTATCAGAGCCACCGTATTCTTGGTTTCCTAGGTTAAGCTCGATGTGACTCGCGCTTATATGGCCTGATTGCTCACCTGTAAATTCAATCAGCCTGATGCCCATTGGGACTTGTCTGACCCTGTTTTTATCAGAGAAGAGGCGACAGGAAAAATCCATGCGAAAGCCGGCTTATAGTTCAAGGAAACCAAAAGGGTCATCTAAACCAAAGGATTTGCAGAACGACAGATAACGTTCACTAAAAAAGCAAATCCTCAGGGTGTACGTACACCATCAGAGTGAAACTTAGAGAGCTCCGAGTAGCTGCAGTCAGCAGACCTGGCGCTTGGGGGCTACTCATCAGAAAAGTCAGTTATGCTCAAATTGCTATAAGTCCCAGGTTACCACAGACTAGAACACGGCACTTGGGAGCTACCCAGTTTGAAGCTATCAGTTCTCAAGGAAGACCCGGAACATTGCAAGCAGTAGATCCGGCTCTTGGGGGCTACTCAGTTTGAAGATTTCTGGGTATTATAAATTCAAAGGCCTACAAGAAGACCCGGAACGCAGCAAGCTGCAGTTCCGGCTCTTGGGGGCTACTCAGTTTGAAGCTCAAAAACTATTAAAGTAAGAAACTTGAAGTCCCAGGTTGCTGCGAGCAACAACCCGGCACTTGGGGGCTAGAGTGGGGAAGTAATATTCTCCGAGGTAAAGCATCAAAATCAAATCCGGATCATAAAAATCTGGAGCATCCTTCAGCATAGTCTCCGTATGAGCAGGCTTAATCAAGTCCGGGTCTGATGAACCCGGGTTGAAGAAAAAATATTATATGAAGCTGGGACGCCAAGAAAAGTCGGCCCAATGATTTAACAGTGTAATCCAGACTTTTAGTCCAAAGTATTTATCTTATTTCAGGAGATTAACCCGGATGATTGAGCTGACGGCTCCATTCGGAAAATGATGATCAAGATCAAGGTCACGAAGGAGAGCAAACCAAGCTCATATCCAAAGTCCTAAAGATGAAAGTCGCAAAGCGATGTCCGGGTTATGAACGGGCCGCCAGCAAGAGCCGGCCAAACTGATACCCGAGAGCATGCTTGCTTGATGATCGTTATAGTTTTTTCAGATGATAACTCGGACAAAAGAAGTGACGGCTTCCCCAAGATTATGCCCAAGAGTGCAAGGCGAAGCAAGTCAATTCTGATGTCCAAGTTATCCTGGGGGCTACTGTTGGGGGGATCATAACCCGGTAGGCCCACCGACATAGAAGACCAGCCGGCCTGGCAAGAAGCCTGGGCCGTATCAAGCGTAAAGGAGATGGGCCGGGTTCTATGTAAGCCGGCGTGTGACGTGTGACTTGGCAAGCAAGCAAGGAAGGATCCCCAAGACTTGGAGGATACGAAAGACTAGACGAGTTAGAGTAGAACTCCAGTAGTCTTACCATGTAAAGAACCAGGATACCCGGATGTCTTTATAAGCGGGCTCCTAGGTCATAGTTAGAAGAGGTTAAGAGAAGCCAAGTAAGATAGACAAAATAGAAAGAGCTCCCAAGAGAGAGCTCCGACGCCCGGGTTCATCTAAACCCGGCGATCGCCATTGGCGCACCATGTAACATATTATCATATCAGTGACTTATAGCAAGACGTAGGGAACCTCCACCGAGGGGACCCGAACTTGGGTAAAAAACATCTTCTCCCTCGTAGAGCTAGACCATCTCCTGAGCGCCAGAGTCGCCTTGCCCCTCATCTCAAAGTTTCCACCCGGAAACATCTGCCGTGACAATCCCACGACAGCAGCCTCAAAGGATTTATGAGTTGGTGGACTTATTCCGATCCGCGGACTCGATCCGGGAAGCCATAACTCGAAGGGTTGTTCTTGGAGCCAACGCTGCTTTTGCCTATATTCGTAGTCAAGATCCAAATCAGCGATTTCTTTGACCTGACTTTGGATCTCGACTAGAGAAGAAGGACCTGGAGCGGACCGCTGTCGCGGCTGGCAAGCTGGTAGATCGTCTTCATGCCCAGCTAATTGATTCTAACCTGCCTTTGAAATATGAAGATGCGTAGATCTTGGCGCAGGCATCCCCCGAGTTTTCGAAGGGGTAGGTGTATGTAGGGTACAGGATGTATAGGTCCAGCCCCCGAGTCCGTCGAGTGGGGTTTGTAGAGATGTATGGATGTATGTAAGTTTTCAAAGTCAGGCCCTGTTGGGTGGGTTGTGCGACAAGTATTTTATGAGTGGACAATAATCATAGTATGCTTGAGATCTTGAGTTTTTAGTAGAGCTTCGTTTGCAACTCAGCCCCCGAGCATTGGAGTAGCTAATTTATTGCTTATGAGTAAGGCTCGATTTCCCGTTATCTCAGCGATCGAGCTGTTTGCGTATTTTGCAGGAAACAGAGCCCCCGAGCACGTCGGGTGGGGTGCTTGATAAGGGAGGATTTGAATATGTAACCAACTTCGGGGGACTCGAGTGGTCTTTTTTGAGATTTTGATTTCATCCAATGCTTTATGAGGACATGGGATGTTTTTGTATTGAGTCGTTTGCGGATGTCTTTTGAAGTCCAGCCCCCGAGTGTATCGAGTGGGGTGTTTTGATTTTACCGTAAAGATAAAGTATGCTAATAGAGGATGAACGAATGTTTTCTTTATTGGAGATATTGGTCAGCAGGCCGCCTCATTAAAAACCTCCCAGTCCCCTTAGGTACCCTGGTAAGGAAAAGAGCGCGTCTGAAACCTGCTGACTCTTCCGACATATATGTCTTAGGACATTTACCTTGGTATGACTATTGGCTATTGGAGCAACACCAGGAGTTGTCTGAGTTGTTTGGTGACTCTTGTGTTGTCGACTTGTCTGTGCCGGCATCGATTACGAGGAAGGATCCTTCATGTGGGGATGCAGTCTCGAAATCTTTCTTGTGTCTTCGTTGAAGTGTCTGGTTTTCTTCCAGGGAGGATTTTATCCCTGTCCACACGATGTGCCCTTCTGCGCGTCCCTCGAGTGGCAGTACTGCTTGTGCTTTGTCTGTCTTCTGATGGCGTTCCTTAGCTTGTGCTGTAACTTCTATGATGACACCACTCGGGGTTCCCAGGTCGAAGATGATAATGTTGCCTTTTGTTGTCGTGGCCGAACTTGTGATCGATGTGTTGTGGTGAGCCGTTTTCACCGTCGCCTCGGGTGTGGGGTCATCCTTGTCTGGCTTCTTTTTTGCGATGTTGACTGTTGGAGTGGGTTGAGGATGCCACTTTTTGATTGACCTATACCTAACTCGCCTGAAGAAGGCGTCTGGCGGTATTTGCGCCTTTGCTGACCCGATGCTGGCCAGTTTGCTTGCTTGTTTGTTGCGGGTGCGTGTCACATGCTGTAGCTTGCATCTGCGAAATCTTTTCTGTAGAATGTCATAAAGGTCTTGATATTCGGCTAGATTACTTGCCTTGGCCCTTCCTACTCTCATTGTGTTTTGTGTAATTATGCTGGAGTTTCCACGGATGATAACTTCATCTGCCCTTGAAGATTTGGCTAGTCGCATGCCTTGGAATAGACCCTCGTAGTCTGCTTCGATCTTTGATGGAGAGGCAAAATCTATCTGCAAGATATAATTAATTTGTTCCCCGTTGGGTGATATGAGTGTTATACCTGCGCCTGTGCCATTTCATCCCTTCGATCCTTCGAAATATATTACCCAAGTGTTGGGTCTATTGAGCTCGTCGATTTGTTGGTTATCTTTCCCCTCCGATGGTTCGACTGTCCATATGGCATGTACTTCGTGTATGATGGTTGCGACTGCCTGTTTTTTGGGCTCTGGTTCCATTGCGGAATTTCTGTCAGGTGATTGCTTTTCAAGATGTTGTTCGATTCCAAACGCTTCTGAGATTTTGCAGAAATCTCTATAGCAGGCGTCTGATCTCTGGAAGTTTCCATTGACTGTGATCACCCCCTTTGGACCTGGCATCTTTAATTTGAGGTATGTGTAATGTGGCACGGCCATGAATCGAGCGAATGCCGGTCGCCCTAGTATGGCATGGTATTGTGATTTCCAGTCGACGACTTCGAAGCCAATCAACTCGCTCCTGAAGTGCGTTGCGTCTCCAAATGTGACATCGAGTTGTATTGTCCCCTCTGGCCGTATAGCTTTTCCTTGAACAATGCCGTGGAAGGTGTTGGCTGATTGTGGTAATTTCTCGACTGACCTATTCATCCGACGAAGCGTGTCAGTGAATATTATGTTAACACCGCTGCCTCCGTCCATGAAGATTTTGGTCATGGCATATCCTCCAATTTGGGCCTCGAGTACCAGAGCGGCGTGACCTGGTCGATAAATTGATGGCGGATGATCTTCTCGACTGAACGCGATCGTCGTTTCGGATCCTCGCAGAAATTCTGGTATGGCGGGTGGTGCCATAACTGCCATGTTAACGTGTCGCGTGTGGAGTTTTTGCTGCCTGTTAGAAGGGCGACCTTTCTGGATCATGTACATCTGTCCCTTAGGCTTTGGATACTGCTCCTCCACGACTTGTGATATGTGATGTATGGCGCCCGTGATCTGGCTACTTGCGTTGTGCGGAGCGGGAGGTGGAAGCGCGGCGACTGGTTGTGATGGCGGTGGCGCGTATGATGACGGAGCGGGCGGCATCAGGTCCCCTCTGAGTTGCTTTATGTAGTCCGCTTCTATCTGCTCGAATTCACGGCAATTTCCCATAGTATGATTGGATATTAATCTTCCAGTAGCCGGGTCTTTGAACAGGTGTAGCCTGCATTGATCTTCCATCTTTTCCTGGAATGTTTTGCCTGGCTTTTGATCTGATCGCCTGTGCCAGTCTTGTTTTCTATATCCCCCCCGTACTGATTTCGATCTCGGCTGTTGTGGCGGTTGTCTGCCCGGCCGTTGTGATGGTTGCTGCTTCGTGTGTCACGACGTCCGTCATTTCGACTGCTGTTGCGGTCGTGGTCGTCGTTTGAGAATCCCGCTGCGACGAATTTGACCTTATCTTTGCTGCCGTAGTCGCCGCCACGTCTCCGACGCTTTTCGTCTCTGTCACAACGATCGTGACTATCCCGCCGATCGTCATGATCGTGTGAAGAAGATGCTCGTTTGGTTCTTAGGGCGTCTTCCCCATCCGCCCAATCAGTCGCGATCTGCATGAGCTCTGCCATGGACTTTGGCTTCTGTCTGCCGAGTGTCTCTCTGAAGTCGTCTCTGTAGACTCCTAAATTAAAAGCGTCCATGGCTCTGTCTTCTGAGATCGTACCGACTGAATTACGTATGGCGGTCCACCTTCGAATGTATTCCCTTATCGTTTCTCCTGATTTTTGCTTGGATGCCCGAAGTTCCTCGAATGTTTTGGGTCTTTCACAGAGAGGGTCGAAGTATTTTATGAAGTCTTCTTTGAAGTGTTCCCAGGAGTCGTAAGTTCCTTCGGGTATTGATCTGAGCCAATCGCGGGTTGTGCCCTCAAGCATTAGCTGTATGTATTGTAGAGCTGTCGTAGTTGTTCCTCGTTGGCATACGACTGCCAATTTGTAATCCTCGAGCCAGCCTGCAGGCTCTTGTTTTGCAATTGAACTTTGGTGTAGTCGGTAGGCCAAACTTTTTGGGTAGTTTATCCTCGCGGATTCGTCGAGTGAAACACTGTGCCCCGCATGATCCGACGTTGCGGTTACCATCTGATTCCCTGCTGTCCGGCCTTCTGGACCTGCTTCGCGATCGGCTTCTTGATCGGCGGCGACTTGAGTTCCTTCTTGCGCTATTTCGTGGAGGGCTGCGACTGTGATGATTTCGCGAGCGGCTTCGGCTGCGCCCTTGGCTTCTTCCTTCTGCGAGTTCTTTTGCCGCAATTGCTAAAGCTTTCATCTGCTGGAGGTACAGTTCTTCCGCTGGATCCCCTGGTGGAGGTTTATTTGCCTGAAGGTATGCTCCTATTGACATGAGTGCGCCTTCGCCTGTTTTTGGCAGGAGTATGCCCTCCGAGTCTAGTGTCATGAACGAGTGTTCTAGATTTCGAGTGACTTCTGCTCTTTCTCTTTCCGGGATTCTCGCGAGTCTGGATCTGCGTCCTCCTTCCGTCGTTCCTGTGGAGCTAAGGGATAGCTGTCGCCTGCGTTCACTTGAGATGCTTGCCTGCTTCCTTCTTTCTTCGAGTGTTGCCCTATACTGCCTCAGTCGCATTGTTTCTTGCCAGTTGAAGTAGTTATATGTCATAATCTCTAAGTCGGTCGCATCTGCTGGCTTCATGGTGCAGCCCGCGATAATTTTTTCTACTTTTGCCGCTGTTTCCGCTGTTATGTTTAATTTTATCACGCCGTCTGGCAATGTAACTTCATAGGGAAATTCCGTAGGCCTTCGACTGGCTGTGGCCGCCGAGGTTTCTGCACTAAACACGACGCAGACCTGCCGGGGTATGATGGGGAGGCATGCGTGTGTGCTGCCAATTTTGCCATCCCCGTTAGTATCTGATCTTTTATTTTTGCTGGTCTGAGCGTTGCCACTGACACGTGTCTCAGCCGACTGCGCAGGAGGTTCGTCGTAGACGGTGAAGGCGTCATGAAGAGCTTGGGACTCCGGATCGAAAAAATCGGTCATATGAATGCTGTCTTCTGGATCCTCTGTCCGCATGTGATCGTGTGTCGCATCGAGTAGATCTATGCTTTCGCCGGTACTGGTTTGAAGGTCAGGATGTACTTCCTCGTCTAATTGATTTTGAGTCACGTACTCCTCGAATTCTTTTGTTGTCATGGAGTCAGTTGGGGATCCTAGCGGGCTGATCTGTGATGAAGTAGTTCTGGCGTCTTCTGCTGTTGCGATTATGGTCGCCGGCACTTCGACTGGATTGTTATGGTAAGTCGACTAAGCTTCGTCTTCAGGGAATTCTTCTGTCATGAGTTTGTGGAATTCTCGTGATGACATGGAGGAGATTGGGGATTTGTTCGACGGTATCGAGTCGATCTGTGATGAAGTAATCTCCTTGTCTGCCGAGGACGCGACTGCAGTCGACTTCTCCTTGGGTGCTTTAGTCGCGATCTGGTCGGTCAGGTCCTGCACACCAAACTGATCAACGAAAAAGTTATGCTTACCAATTATTAGATCGAATCCTGCGTCGAGACTGGAATAATTTTCTGGAGCTTTTGGTGAATAAGGCTTGATCCTCTTTGGTGTAGCTGTTGGTGATCTTGGGGAGTGATCGCTTGTGGTCTGGATGCGATCTGAAGTCGCTGATGTGTATCCCTCTGATGAAGTCGGCGAGTGGCCGTTTGAAGTTGGGACCGAAAAATCCGTAGATCCAACACTACCTCTTCCCACAGACAGCGCCAATTGACGAGGGGTGTCCCCATCAATACCCATGACTGATAGCCTAGGGTTAGAGTTATGAGGTAGAGAACGCGTAGTGTTAGTAGATTCGTCGGCTGACAAGCGGGAATTACCCAGGTTCAGGGCCCTCGACTGAGGTAACACCCCTACTTCCTGCCTGTCTGTATTGATTGTGAATATGCGGCGAGTACAATGATCTAGCGAGATGCGGATCTTGCTAAGGTTTTGAGGTTCTGGTTGGGCGTGTCCTTCATCGGCTACCCTCCTGTCCCTTATATAGGGGTACAGGTCTCGGGTACGTAACCGACTAGGACTATAAGTATGGAAAGTACAACCGACTATGTCTATCTATGGTAAAAGTCTTTATCTTGGCCTTTGCTTGTTGGGCTTCTTCAATCTATCGACAATTGGGCTATAGTCATCACGTGCACCAGGTACCCACACGATGGGGTACCCATTTGGTATAAGCTCGTCAGCAATAATCTAACACCCATCGGCGTCCGGTGTTCATTATGCTTGTCTTGTCGGAGAGGTTTCGTCAACGGGTCTGCAACATTCAGATCCGTATGTACTTTGCAAATCTTGACAACACCATCCTTGACGTACTCTCGTATCACATGGTATCGTTGAATGATATGTTTGGCGGTGGAGTGTGACCTTGGTTCCCTTGCATTGGCAATGGCGCCCGTGTTGTCGCACATCACTGTAACAGGGTCACCTCCGCTTGGGAACACTCCGAGTTCGGTGACGAACTTCCTCAGCCAGACAGCTTCATTCGCCGCATCAGCAGCAGCCAGATATTCCGCCTCCATTGTAGATTGAGCAACAATCGACTGCTTACAGCTCCTCCAGCTCACCGCGCCTCCATTCACCAAAAACACGTATCCTGTTTGAGATCTAGAGTCATCTGGATCTGTGTCAAAGCTTCCATCAACGTAACCGTTTACGCCATCTCCTCTCCACATCCTCCATAGACTAAAAACATATCGCTGATTCTCCTAAGATACTTCAGGATATCCTTGACTGCATCCCAATGTGCTGAACCTGGGTTACTCTAAAAACGGCTCGTCAAGCTAAGAGCCAATGGCACATCTGGTCTTGTGCATAACATGGCATACATGATGGAACCTATGGCTGAGGCATAGGGCGTCTCAGACATTACCCTTTTCTCATCACATGTTTTTGCACATTGAGTCACACTCAAACTAACACCTTTCTTGACAGGCAGGATACCTTTCCTGGAGTTTTGCATATTGAACTTCTTCAATACCTTCCCAATGTAGGTGTTTTGACTTAATGCCAACAGGCGTTTAGATCTATCTCTATAGATTTTAATGCCTAATACATATGCGGCTTCACCCAAATCTTTCATGGAAAATTTACTGTTCAAATATTCTTTCACGCCGTTCAGCATTACGACATCATTTCCAATCAATAATATGTCATCTACATATAGCACCAGGAATGATACTGAGCTCTCACTCACTTTCTTATAAATGCAGGATTCTTCGCTATTTTGGACAAATCCAAAACCTTTGATTACTTCATCAAAACGAATATTCCAGCTCCGAGATGCTTGCTTCAACCCATAAATGGATCGCTCTAGCTTGCATACTTTCCCAGCATTCTTAGGATTGACAAAACCCTCTGGTTGAACCATGTAAAGTTCTTCCTCAATGTTCCCATTAAGGAATGCGGTTTTGACATCCATCTGCAATATCTCATAATTAAAATATGCATCAATTGCTAGCAAAACCCGAATAGACTTTAGCATCGCTACGGGAGAAAAAGTCTCGTCGTAGTCAACTGCTTGAATTTGTCGGAAACCTTTTGCGACAAGTCGAGCTTTATAGACGGTGACATTTTCGTCAGCATCAGTCTTTTTCTTAAAGATCCATTTATTCTCAACAGCCTTCCGGCCTTCCGGAATATCTACCAAAGTCCATACTTTGTTGTCATACATGGATCCTATTTCGGATTTCATGGCTTCTAACCATTTCTCGGACTCAGGGCCTTCCATTGCTTCTTTGTAGTTTGTAGGCTCGTCATGTTCTACCAACAAGACGTTCAAAACAGGGTTCCCGTACCTGTCAGGGGCACATGTGTTCCTTGTAGATCTACGAACGGGCTCAATGAAATCATTGTGATCATGATCAGGAACATGTTCCTCGTGTTCATCATTATGAGCATTGTGATCAACATGATCATTATCATGCCTAACCTCTTCTTCCATTGTAACAGGCGTTTCCGGAGACACTTCCGTTGCGCTACTCTTGGATAGAGGTTTGATACGTCTCAAACGTATCTATAATTTCTTATGTTCCATACTTATATTATACCAATTGCTACATGTTTTATATACACTTTGTGTTGGGGGGATCATAACCCGGTAGGCCCATGAAGAGTGAAGCATGGTCGGGTTTCAGTGATAGGCCGGAGAGCTTGTCGGTAACCCGGTCTAAGTAAGGAAGGCTCTAGAAAACCCGGAGGCAGTACGCATCACGGAGTCCAAGACTTGGAGGATACGAAAGACAAGACGAGTTAGAGTAGAACTCCAAGTAGTCTTACCGTGTAAACCAGGAGACCCGGATGTCTTTATAAGCGGGCTCCTAGGTCATAGGTGGAACAAGTTAGAAGAAGCTACGATAAGCCATAGCGCCAAGTAAGATAGACAAATAGAGAGAGCTCCCAAAGAGAGAGCTCCCACGCCGGAGTCATCTAAACCCGGCGATCGCCATTGGCGCACCATGTAACCTATTATCATATCAGTGATTTATAGCAAGACGTAGGGATCCTCCACCGAGGGGACCAGAACTTGGGTAAAAAAATCTTCTCCCCGTAGAGCTAGACCAATCTCCTGAACACCAAAGCCGCCTTGCCCCTCATCTTCAAGTTACCTCCGGGTAACATCTGCCGTGACAATCCCACGACAGTTGGCGCCCACCGTGGGGCTCGCGGCCAAGTATGTGCTCATCGAAGGAGAAGCGCTGCGAGAGATGGAAAAATCATCATCGACAAGATCATCAAGAATCAGCAAAGCAAGAGGGTCGCATCGGTCAAGTTCTGGCTAGAAGCCGGGAGCAGATTCGCCAGAAGAAATAGAAGAAGCTACGATAAGCCATAGCGCCAAGTAAGATAGACAAATAGAGAGAGCTTCCAAAGAGAGAGCTCCCATGCCGGAGTCATCTAAACCCGGCGATCGCCATTGGCGCACCATGTAACCTATTATCATATCAGTGATTTATAGCAAGACGTAGGGATCCTCCACCGAGGGGACCCGAACTTGGGTAAAAAACATCTTCTCCCCGCAGAGCTAGACCAATCTCCTGAACACCAAAGCCGCCTTGCTCCTCATCTTCAAGTTACCTCCGGGTAACATCTGCCATGACAATCCCACGACAGTTGGCGCCGATTAGAAGAGCCGGACATGAAAAGCCGAACATGAAGAATCGGTATTGGTACGATTAGAACAGCCGATCAGAGAGAAGCCGGTCTGAAATAAATTGGAGAAGCCGGCAATGAGACAGAACAAAGAAGCCAGAGAACGGGAAACAAGATCAACCTGCCGCAGATGATTTCGTCGTATCAACGTCCACATAGAGAAAAATAGCAGCGCGCGGCCGGCTCTAGCATCGAGGGCAGTTCTGAATCACAAGAGGTTGCGGCGGTGGTCTTGCACGTGGCCTGCAGCGGTCGGGTCTCATCTGGATCGAGTCTCAGTCCTGGTGCCGTCCGTATAAGGAAAGAAAAGGATTACCAGTCCAAGGACACGAAAGGAAAAGGAGTTCATGTCGCGTGCTATTTGCACTCACGTGGACCAAGCGCATCAAGATGCATCACGGTTTCCAAAGCCAAATGAAAGGATCAAGGGCGGCTAGTACTCAAGAAGATCAAACTTGCCATGTGCAGTCCAGTTTGCAAAATCAAGAAAAAAGAAGAAGAGTTGGATGAGGATTAATACTTCGTCACCATGCAATCAAACTAAGGTCACGTATGAGAGTGGCAATCATGTGGATTATTCAGTCCATGGGCAACACGGTTTCCAAGAGGATAAAAGAAAAGAAGAAAAAAGAAAAGGAATACGCTGCCTGCCGGGTTACAGATGTGACAGTGAAAAGAAAAATCAACGCCAAAATATATCATGGCAATGGGTCAAGTTTAAGAAAAATTTACAGCTACTGGAGAGTGGCCTTTGAGTGCTACCCCAGTACATTGTCTGTTGAGCGGAGAAAGAAAAGAAGCAAAATAATACATATGTTCGGATTTCTAGGGTCATCAATGACCCGGCCATCCGCCCGCATCAAGCAGCAACAATTAGTGACGCGGCGGCTACTGGCTTCAGACAACATCCGTCCATGACCCGGCCTCCGGCCAGCTTTGAGCGCGCCTGCCGCCGGGTCTCACCACGTCGCTAATGACATTCAGAGAGTTAAGTCATGCTTATGATTAAAATTTATATCTTACCATTTAGTCGGTTAAAAGATGCGTGTGATGATGTTCGGATTAGAATGCACTGAAATTATTGGAGGATTCATTAAACATCTCTCAGCCTTTACATTGCTTAGCGAGACCCGTGAGCGCCTCGAGCATTGTAAAGTATTTTTATGATCAATGGATTTATCAAAGTCGGGCTATCGAATTCCCGCAAATGGATTTTTCAAAGTCGGGCTATCGAATTCCCGCAAATGGATTTTTCAAAGTCGGGCTATCGAATTCCCGCAAATGGATTTTTTCAAAGTCGGGTTATCTAATTCCCGGAAATGAATTTATCAAAGTCGAGTCATCTAATACTCGCAAGGGATTTCTTAAATAATAAGATCGCAATTCAAGCGTTATCATCATGCTCCGGCTCTACTGTCGTCGCCAATCGCTGACTTCCGGCTTATGCATTACCAACGCCAAGAGTGCTACGCAACTTCGGTTAGCGATGCCCAGGTGTGTTTTACAATAAAAAATAACTCAGCCCAAGAGTGCTACGCAACTTCGGTTAGCGATGCCCAGGAGTGCTTTCCAGCAAAATATTAGCTTTGCCCAAGAGTGCTTCGCAACTTCGGTTAGCGTGCCCGAGAGTGCTTCGCAATATGGCAAATTTAAGGTCTTGGGGGCTGATCGCTTGAATAGCGCAGTTACGAACTCAAGATCCGGCAAAAAAGCCACATTGGTCATGGGGGCTGATAACTTAAAAAAAGGTACAACTACAATCTCATGATCCGGCAAGTATCAGAGCCACTATTTTCTTGGTTTCCTAGCTTAAGCTCGATGTGACTCGCGCTTATATGGCCTGATTGCTCACCTGTAAATTCAATCAGCCTGATGCCCATTGGGACTTGTCTGACCCTGTTTTTATCAGAGAAGAGGCGACAGGAAAGATCCATGCGAAAGCCGGCTTATAGTTCAAGGAAACCAAAAGGGTCATCTAAACCAAAGGATTTGCAGAACGACAGATAACGTTCACTAAAAAAGCAAATTCTCAGGGTGTACGTACACCATCATAGTATGAAACTTAGAGAGCTCCGAGTAGCTGCAGGCAGCAGACCCGGCGCTTGGTGGCTACTCACCAGAAAAGTCAGTTATGCTCAAATTGCTATAAGTCCCAGGTTGCCGCAGGCTAGAACCCGGCACTTGGGGGCTAACCAGTTTGAAGCTAAGATTTATTACAGTTCTCAAGGAAGACCCGGAACACTGCAAGCAGTAGATCCGGCTATTGTGGGCTACTCAGTTTGAAGCTCAAAAGCTATTAAAGTGAGAAATTTGAAGTCCCAGGTTGCTGCGAGCAACAACCCAGCACTTGGGGGCTAGAGTCGGGAAGTAATATTCCCCGAGGTGAAGCATCAAAATCAATTTCGAATCTCAAGAATAAGCTGGAGGTTTTCGCGCGGGGTCTTCAAAACCGGGTCTTAAATGACAGCCTCCGTGTGAGTAGGCTGCAGCAATCCCGGGTTATAATTATCTGGAGCATCCTTCAGCATAGCCTCTGTATGAGCAGGCTTAATCAAGTCCGGGTCAGATGAACCCGGATAAAAGAGAGTGTTTATCTGAGGAGGGGCGCCAAGAAGAGTCGGCCCCCGTGATTTAAACTAACTTGGACTTCTAGTCCAAAGTATTTATCTTATTTCAGGAGATTAACCCGGATGATTGAGCTGGCGGCTCCATCCGGAACTTGATGATGAAGATCAAGGTCACGAAGGAGAGCAAACCAAGCTCATATCCAAAGTCCTAGAGATGAAAGTCGCAAAGCGATGGCCGGGTTATGAACGGGCCGCCAGCAAGAGTCGGCCAAACTGATACCCGAGAGCCTGCTTGCTTGATGATTGTTATTGTTTTTTCAGATGATAACCCGGACAAAAGAAGTGACGGCTTCCCCAAGATTATGCCCAAGAGTGCAAGGCGAAGCAAGTCAAGTCTGATGTCCAATTTATCCTGGGGGCTACTGTTGGGGGGATCATAACCCGGTAGGCCCATGAAGAGTGAAGCATGGTCGGATTTCAGTGATAGGCCGGAGAGCTTGTCGGTAACCCGGTCTAAGTAAGGAAGGCTCTAGAAGACCCGGAGGCAGTACGCATCACGGAGTCCAAGACTTGGAGGATACGAAAGACAAGACGAGTTAGAGTAGAACTCCAAGTAGTCTTACCATGTGAACCAGGAGACCCGGATGTCTTTATAAGCGGGCTCCTAGGTCATAGGTGCAATAAGTTAGAAGAAGCTACGATAAGCCATAGCACCAAGTAAGATAGACAAATAGAGAGAGCTCCCAAAGAGAGAGCTCCCACGCCGGAGTCATCTAAACCCGGCGATCACCATTGGCGCACCATGTAACCTATTATCATATCAGTGATTTATAGCAAGACGTAGGGATCCTCCACCGAGGGGACCCGAACTTGGATAAAAAACATCTTCTCCCCGCAGAGCTAGACCAATCTCCTGAAGACCAAAGCCGCCTTGCCCCTCATCTTCAAGTTACCTCCGGGTAACATCTGCCGTGACAATCCCACGACACTTTGCATCGTTTTATGCATTTTCTGGGACTAACCTATTAACAAGATGCCACAGTGCCAGTTCCCTGTTTTCTGCTGTTTTTGGTTTCAGAAAACCACTTAAGGAAATATTCTCGGAATTGGACGAAATTAATACCAAAGTCCCTATTTTTCACGGGAGGTTCCAGAACACCAGAGAGCTAACGGAGAGGGGCAACGAGGCACCCAGATGAGGTGCCGGCGCGGGCCCCCCCTCTGCCGCGCCAGCACCTCATGAGGGCGCCTCGGCCCTCCACCGCCTTCGCCCTTTCGCCTATTTAAAGCCCCCGACAATACAAGACCTAGACCCCGAACACTTTTCCAGAAACCCTTACGGAGCCGCTGCCGTCGTCAACCCTAGTTCGGTAGGGTTCAGAACCTCTTCCCGGCAGCCTGCCGGAGAGGGGAATCATCACCGGAGGGCTCTACATCACCATGCCCGCCTCCGGACTGATACATGAGTAGTTCATCCTTGGACTACGGGTCCATAGCAGTAGCTAGATGGTTGTCTTCTCCTATTGTGCCATCATGTTTAGATCTTGTGAGCTGCCTATCATGATCAAGATCATCTTTATGTAATGCTACATGTTGTGTTTGCTGGGATCCGATAGATACTGAATACTATGTCATTTGCTTCATAATATATCATGTTGTGTGTTGTTTATGATCTTGCATGCTCTCCGTTGCTAGTAGATGCTCTGTCCAAGTAGATGCTTGTGACTCCAAGAGGGGGTATTTATGCTCGATAGTGGGTTCATGTCTCTATTTAATCTGGGGTAGTGACAGCAAGCTCTAAGATTGTAGATGTACTGTTGCTACTAGGGATAAAATAGTAGTACTTTGTCTCAGGATAATGTTATTACTTACATTACACACTTTGCCTAATGCAATAATCTGTTGCTTGCAACTTAATACTGAAAGGGGTTTGGACGCTAACCGGAAGGTGGATTATTAGTCATAGATGCGGTTGGAACGGTCTATGTATATTGTTTAAATGCCCAAATGAATCTTACACTAGACATCATGACATTAGTATATGCATCATTATGCAGCTCTTTATTCTGTCAATTGCCCAGCTGTAATTTGTTTACCCGCATGTATGCTATTATGATTATTTATGGAGAGACACCACTAGTGAACTGTGGACCCCGGTCCTTTTATTTAAACTGATAATACAACCAACTGCAAACTGCTTTATTTCATTCTCTGCAAACAAACATCATCTTCCACACATACGTTTAATCCTTTGTTACAGCAAGCCGGTGAGATTGACAACCTCACTGTTTCGTTGGGGCAAAGTATCTTGGTTGTGTGTGTGCAGGTTCCACGTCAGCGCCGGAATCCCTGGTGTTGCGCCGTGCCATATTCCGCCACCGACAACCTTCAGACGTGTTCTTCATCTCCTACTGGTTCGATAACCTTGGTTTCATAACTGAGGGAAGACTTGCTGCTGCACTCATCACACCTTCCTCTTGGGGTTTCCCAACAACACCACCGTGTGCATCAAGCTGTTTTCTGGCGACGTTGCCGGGGAGCTAAAGCACATCTGCAAGGGGAGTCTCTCACTTCCCAATCTCTTTACTTTGTTTTTGTCTTGCTTAGTTAAATTTTATTTCATGTTTTGTCTATTATTAAATATCAAAAACACAAAAAAAATTAGTTACTTGCATTTTATTTACTTTGTTATTATCTTGTTTGCTTCTCATTATCGAAAATACAAAAAAAATTAGCTACTTGCATTAATATTTATATTTCGGTTTGCTTTTAAATTTTGCTAAAATGACTACTGCTGAGAATACTAAGTTGTGTGACTTCACTAGCACCAAAAATAATGATTTTATATGCACACCTATTGCTCCACCTGCTTCCAAAGCAGAATTCTTTGAAATTAAACCTGCTTTGTTAAATCTTGTCATGAAAGAACAATTTTCTGGTGTTAGTTCTGATTATGCTGCTGCCCATCTAAATAATTTTGTTGAACTTTGTGAAATGCAAAAATATAAGGATATAGATGGTGACATTATAAAACTGAAATTATTTCCTTTCTCCTTGAGAGGAAGAGCTAAAGAATGGTTACTTTCATTGCCTAGGAATAGTATTGATTCTTGGATTAAATGCAAAGATGCTTTTATTGGAAAATATTATCCTCCTGCTAAGATCATTTCCCTAAGGAGTAGCATTATGAACTTTAAGCAATTTGATAATGAACATGTTGCTCAAGCTTGGGAAAGAATGAAATCTTTGGTTAAGAATTGCCCAACCCATGGACTGACTGCTTGGATGATCATCCAAACCTTCTATGCAGGACTAAATTTTTCTTCAAGAAATTTATTGGATTCGGCTGCTGGAGGTACTTTTATGTCCATCACTTTGGGGGCTGCAACAAAACTTCTGGACAATATGATGGTTAATTATTCTGAGTGGCATACTGAAAGGACTCCTCAAGGTAAGAAGGTAAATTCAGTTGAGGAAGCCTCCTCTTTGAGTGAAAAGATTGATATGATCATGTCTATGCTTGTGAATGGTAAATCTCATATGGATCCTAATAATGTTCCCTTAGCTTCTTTAGTTGCACAAGAAGAGCATGTTGATGTGAATTTCATTAAAAATAATAATTTCAACAAAAATGCCTATAGGAACAATTATGGTAATAACAACTATAAGACCTATCCTCCTAATAATGGTAATTCTTATGGTAATTCATATAGCAATAATAGAAATACCTCCTCTGAACTTGAAACCATGTTAAAAGATTTGATCACTACACAAACTTCCTTTCATAAAACTGTTGAGGAAAAGCTTGGGAAAATTGATATTCTTGCCTCTAAGGTTGATAGTCTTGTTATTGATGTTGATCTTTTAAAATCTAAAGTCATGCCTAATGATACTAATGAGAGTAATACCCTTGCTAAAATTAATGCCATCCAAGTTCAAATTTATGAAAATGTTAGGATGATGGCTGAATTGCGTGCTAGATGGGAAAGAGAGGAAGAATTAGCTAAAAATGATGATATTGTTAGAGTTTGCACCATTACTACTACTGAAAATAATGTTACTTCACATGCTAGTAAACCCCCTACTACTAGTGGTAACATAATTGGTGTTAGCAATGTTTCCTCTACTTCTTCCAAAAAATTAAAATTTCCTAAAACTGCTGAAACTGTTCTTGATAAAAGTGCTGAAATTTTTAAGAACATAGAAAATAATGGTTCGGTTTGTTTTGATGATAATGATTTTGATTTTGATAATTGTAATATCTCTGAAGTTATTAAGTTCTTGCAAAAGCTAGCTACAAGTCCTAATGCTAGTTCTCTAAATATGGCTTTTACTACACATATTATAAATGCTCCCATTAAAGCTAGGGAAGAGAAATTAAAACTTGAGCCCATCATTAAGATAAAAGTGAATGAATGATTGCAATGCTTTGTGTGATCTTGGTGCAAGTATTTCTGTTATGCCTAAGAAACTTTATGATATGTTTGACTTGCCACCTTTGGAACATTGCTATTTGGATGTTTTTCTTGCTGATAATGCTTTGAAGAAACCTTTGGGGAGAGTTAATGATGTTCATGTCATGGTTAATAATAACCTTGTTCCCGTTGATTTTATTGTCTTGGATATTGAGTGCAACCCCTCTTGTCCTATTGTTTTGGGAAGACCTTTCCTCCGCACGGTTGGTGCTATTATTGATATGAAAGAAAGAAATATAAGGTACCACTTCCCACTTAAGAAATATGTAGGAAGAAAATGAAGCTACCTTTTGATTCTATTATTCGTACAAACTATAATGTTGATGCTTCTTCTCCTGGAAATACTTGAGTTTTGCTTTCTGTGCCTAGCTCAAAGGCGTTAAATAAAAGCGCTTATGGGAGACAACCCACTTTTTATTCCTGTTATTTTATTTTCTTGAGTCAAGGAACATGCCTATCTCTATAGCAATTCCTTTGTATCTTTATTTTATTGCATAGTTGTGCGAAGTAAATTCTCTAGTAGAAAGTTGATGCTAGATTTGGATCTCTGCGCAGGAACAGTTTTTCTGCTGTTCACCGTTAAATTCATAACTCTTTACAGAAACGTCGGAATGACCTGATATTTTCTGAGAGGGATCCATATATATGTACACAACTTTCATTATTTTTGAGTTTTCTGATTTGAGCAAGTTAAGTGCCTCGAAAAAATTCGTCTTTACAGACTGTTCTGTTTTTGACAGATTCTGCCATTTATTTTGCATTGGTTCTTTTGCTGTTTTTGAATGGATCTTTTTGTTCCATAAAATTCCAGTGGTTGTAGCTAATGTCCAGTACCATGATAATGATTGTTTCCATACAGAATATGAGAATTTTTTATTATGCACTAACCCTCTAATGAAATTTACTTTGAGTTTTGTGTGGAGGAAGTTTTTAAGGATCAAGAGAGAGGATGATATGATGTGATAAAGAAGATGAAAGAGCCTAAGCTTGGGGATGCCCCCGTGGGTCACCCAAGCATATCCCAAGAAGACTCAAGCGTCAAAGCTTGGGGATGCCTCTTCTTCATCAACAACTTATCAGGTTATCTCTAGTGAAACTATATTTTAATTCCGCCACATCTTATGTGCTTTACTTGGAGCATCTGATTGTTTTTATTTTTTCTTTTGTTATTTTTGTTTTCTGAATAAAATGGATCCTAGCATTCTTGTGTGGGAGAGACACGCTCCGCTTTTTCATTTGAATACTCCTATTCTTCACTTATATTTGTTGAGTATTCTTCTATGTTACTGTAATACTTTCAGCTCTTATTTTTCATGCATCTTTTGTTCAGAGCTGTTAGTTCTCATATGTTATACTCTCTTGCTTCATTGTTAAATACTTGGAGAGTTTATGTTTTAAATAAGTTGATTGGTGTTTGGGTAAGAACAGAAAATGTTAAATGTGGTAGATGGTATAACTAAATGATACATAATCTTGTAGATCATTAAATTGTTTCACTTGAATCATTGATGTTATTTTGAGATACTAATATGCTTAATGGTAAAACATGATGGTTTAGTAAAGTGGAATGATTAATGGTTGGTCTAGAAAACTTGAAGCCGTGCCACACTTAAATATCCAGTTGATAGCATAATGATATATGACTTCTAATGTTAAAAACAACCGTAATGACTTTGTGTTATGCGCTACGGTCGGGGTCCCAACAGTGACTTGTTCATTTGCCACAGTCCATCATGGAGTGATTTTCATTATGCCTTGTAAGATCATATTTCTAGTTGGAATCTTTATGCTTGTGAGTTCTAAGCTGCGGTTTTCATGGCACTTCCACCACCATATTTGCTAGCCTCTTCGGTACTTTGCATTGCCCTTTCTCACATTGAGAGTTGGTGCATACTTCGCGGGTACATCCAAAACTCGTGGGAGATCTTCATAATGTTCTCCTACACATAAGTCAAATATCTTCCTCAAAACATCCACCATACCTACCTAGTTGTTCCGAGATATATTGCCATGCAACTTTCATCTTACATTACATGACTTGTTGTCATTTATCATTTATATACAGCTTTGCATGATTCTATATAGCTGATGTGTGGTTTCACCCATGTTACGCTAGATCATTGCATATCCTGCTACACTGGCAGAGGCACCGTTTCATACACTATGTTTTATCCCTTATGAGGGCCTTGTATCAAAAGTGTGTTGTCATATTAGAATGTTTGCCACTAAAAGTGAAAAGAGCCATGGAGGCCATCGAAAAGAGAAACAGAAAAATACAAAAAAAATAAAAAATAGAAAAAAGAAAAAAGAAAGAAAGAATAAAAAGGGGGCAACATTACTACTCTTTATCCACACTTGTGCTCATGTTATAGCACCTGTAATATTCATAGTCATCATTTGTGCTCATGTTTAGCACCTTTACTCCATATGAGAGAGTTTTCATGTTCTACTTGCATAACTATGTGGGGAACTTTACATTATAGAACTTGGCTTGTATATTCCAATGATGAGCCTCCTCAAAAGTGCTCTAGGTCTTCATGAGCAAGCAAGTTAGATGCACCCCCACTAGTTCCATTGGAGAGCTTTCATACACTTATAGCTCTATGTGCATCCGTTGTGTGGCAATCACTACTCCTTGCATAGCTTCGATTATAAGACTTCTCTTGTCTAATGATCACTTTCAGCTGTGTGAGACTTTCTTCCGTTGGCCTTCCAAACCCCCCTTATTATTCTTTTAGCCACAACATCCTGGTGCCAGGAACCAACGCTGAACACTTGCTTGTTTTTGAGTGAACAAATAGAGAGATGATCTTCTACGTGCATATTGTTATTGCTTGACTTGAACCTTTCACAAAGTTGTCAGGAGTGTTTGATTCATTAGATGATTATATTGTTATTCTTGAAGCTTAAATCATCCTTAATATCTACTTTGCACGGTTGATTGTTCTCTAGTATTGATTCATTGAAAGTTTTGCTTTGTTCTCCCTACTTGTTTATTCATTACTCGTTTGATATCAATATAAACTACAGCTTTTATTCATTTGATCTCAGTTTACATGCATTACATTATTATATGATCAAGATTGTGTGAAAGCATGTCACTTCAGAAATTATTCTTGTTATCGTTTTACCTACTCGAGGACGAGTAGAACTAAGCTTGGGGATGCTTGATACGTCTCAAACGTATCTATAATTTCTTATGTTCCGTGCTTATATTATACCAATTGCTACATGTTTTATATACACTTTGCATTGTTTTATGCATTTTCTGAGACTAACCTATTAACAAGATGCCACAGTGCCAGTTCCCTGTTTTCTGCTGTTTTTGGTTTCAGAAAACCACTTAAGGAAATATTCTCGGAATTGGACGAAATAATACCAAAGTCCCTATTTTTCACAGGAGGTTCCAGAACACCGGAGCTAACGGAGAGGGGCCACGAGGCCCCCAGATGAGGTGCTGGTGCGGGCCCCCCCTCTGCCGCGCCAGCACCTCATGAGGGCGCCTCGGCCCTCCACCGCCTTCGCCCTTTCGCCTATTTAAAGCCACCGACAATACAAGACCTAGACCCCGAACACTTTTCCAGAAACCCTTACGGAGCCGCCGCCGCCGTCAACCGTAGTTCGGGAGGGTTCAGAACCTCTTCCCGGCACCCTGACGGAGAGGGGAATCATCACCGGAGGGCTCTACATCACCATGCCCGCCTCCGGACTGATGCGTGAGTAGTTCATCCTTAGACTACGGGTCCATAGCAGTAGCTAGATTGTTGTCTTCTCCTATTGTGCCATCATGTTTAGATCTTGTGAGCTGCCTATCATGATCAAGATCATCTTTATGTAGTGCTACATGTTGTGTTTGCTGGGATCCGATGGATATTGAACACTATGTCATTTGCTTCATAATATATCATGTTGTGTGTTGTTTATGATCTTGCATGCTCTCCGTTGCTAGTAGATGCTCTGGCCAAGTAGATGCTTGTGACTCCAAGAGGGGGTATTTATGCTCGATAGTGGGTTCATGTCTCTATTTAATCTGGGGTAGTGACAGCAAGCTCTAAGATTGTAGATGTACTGTTGCTACAAGGGATAAAACAGTAGTACTTTTCTAAGGATAATGTTATTACTTACATTACACACTTTGCCTAATGCAATAATCTGTTGCTTGCAACTTAATACTGAAAGGGGTTGACGTGGGCATACCCTCCGGGCACCCCATGATTAGTATACCTGGTGCAGTCCAGACGAAGGCCCACCGGGTGGCCCAATGAAGACCAAGAAGCTGTTAAGGAAATAACTTGAAGCACAAGAGAAGGACTCCTATTCGTAGTCAACTAGGACTCTCATGTAAACCCCCTGGCTGCATATATAAAGACAGGGAGGGGTAGACAAACAGACAGACCGCAACATGATAGAAGATAGATAATTAGACATAGCATAGAGACACCACGTCCCACCACCACAATCGCCATTACGGCCATCATGTAACCTCATATATCATCATAATCAGACAAGCAGGAGTAGGTCTTTACCTCACAATGAGGGGCCGAACCTAGGTAAATCCTTGCTTATCAGCCGCCCGGAACTACCAGCGCGCACATCTTCTCCCACAAAATCTACCTAGGGTACTCGACTCTAGGATTGCCGAGGACATCCATTGTCAATTGGCGCCGTCTTTGGGAAGAACGCGTGCTGGATCGCGGTTTCAACGGCTCAATCGTCTTCATCGACAAATCTTCATAGACAAAAGCAACCAGATCGCATCTAGCGGCGGCGTTCCGTACATAGCAGATCTCATCTACATCACATCGCAGGCGACGCGACCAAATCCATCATCAACAAAACAGTCGACAACCTCGTCGTGTGACGGCGGCGGCCGAACCTGCGCATAGCCACACACGATCCAATCGCTCGGTCTGGCCAGCAGGCGTGCAGTCGCCGATCGCCAGAAAGCTTGCGTGGATCAATCAGCCAAAGCAAATCACGAGGCAAGCGAAAGGAATCTGGACGCACGTGGATCGAGAGAAGCTAATACCAATTCGACTCCAACACGAAGCAGAAGATCAAGAAAAAAAAAGAGGCGTGACAGATCAGTCGAGCTACTCGTCAGGACTCCAGACGCAGAAGCAGCCAGAAGCAGCCAGCTATGCACATGCAATCAAAGGGTTAGCACTCGCGGGAGATCCACTTCTTTGGATATCTTCAACAAGCTCGAAGGCCCGTGCAAGCATGCAAACACGGACACACATGGATGGATCGACCTTTTTTTTAACTCATATAAATTTCTCTTACGTATTATTTGGGATAAATATTTAGTTTGATACGCTAATCACTTCATCTATAATACGAGGCATGAGATCGCCGCACCCGCACCTGCTGGAGCAAGGCCTACTACACGCGAGTTGTGTCGGGTACATGACCGACAAAGGAGCGACAGTCAAGGCTGGTGTGGCGACTCACCATCGGACCCGCGCTGCCGCCGCCCTACAATGACAGCTATCACGAGCGTCAGCGCGACCATCGTCGTCGGCACGGCGCATCGACTCCGACCCCGTGCACTTGAAGCCCGGCGACTCAAGATGGCGGTCGCGTATGTACATCTTCATCGGCCACTCGTCAGCCAACGACACCAACACAAAAACAAGCGTACTTCAGACTCGGGGGCTGGCGCCCCGACATCAACAACAAGAGCGCGACAGCCCGCTCTAGCCTCGGCCACCTTTGACTCGCAACCATCGCAGCCGCATCATCATCGACTACAACCTCCCTCAGAATTTTTTTGACGCCCGCGCCTCTACAACAACTTCATCGGCGGTCACAACAACGATCGCGCCTGCGGTGTCAACACAAATAGCATGCTCCCTGGGAGTGCGCCACATGCACTCGGGGGTTGGCGCTTCGACATCTACAACAAAAATCAACTTCACCGCTGCACCCGACAGGTGATTCGAGTGTCTTCTTCGACCATACTTCGCCGTCTCCGGACAGCCACGTCAACACCATATGCCTTCATCGACTCCGCCTCCGACGCTCGGGGGCTGGCGCCTCATCATCAACAACAAACAACATATTCATTGCTTCACGCAAAAAGGCGACTCCAGCATCTTCAACAACTCCGCCGCGTCGACTCCGGTCCGCCGCGTCGACCTCTTCGCCGTACAAACTCCGTCGCGTCGACTCGGGTCCGCCGCGTCGAACACTTCGCCACACATTACGCCGCGTCGACTCCCATCCGCCGCGTCGACCTCTTCGCCGCACAACTCCGCCGCGTCAACTCCGGTCCACCGCGTCGAACTCTTCGCCGCACACTACGCCGCGTCGACCTCTTCGCCGCACACTACGCCGCGTCGACTCCGGTCCGCCGCGTCGAACTCTTCGCCGCATAGTACGCCGCGTCGACTCCGGTCCTGTCGGCCCAGTGGATTCTAGGGTGTGCATAGCCCACTCTCCACGGGCTGCGCACGCGACAGCGTCTACAAAACGACTAAGGACCAAGCCAACCGCTTGGAGGGTTCCCCCCGAGGGAGAAACCCCTACGGGGGACCTGAGGCGCTGGAAGGGGCCTGAAGGGGGCTCCCCCCGAGGGCGTCCCGCTCGAGGACTCTCTCCCCCTGCAGGGAGCCGGTCCGGCCCCTCCCCCTCGAGAGCCTCAGGCCCCTGAGGGGATACTTTGCGACGAAGGAAGCGCTGCAGAGCGCACATGGGCTCTGCTGCGGCCGCAGGGTGACGCGCGCGTCTGCGCGCACGGCAGCAACAGCGTCACAGTTGCCGCTCCCATGATAAAAGGGGTCAACAAAGTTCTGTGTCCCCTGCGCCGCCAACGAAGCTTTCCTCTTTGGTGATAAAGCAGTTGGCCGGCACAACGCTCCAACGACGACGTCATTGCGGGCACACCCCACGGTCTCCGCCGCGCCTGCGAGCCGCTCTGCCAAGTCTGCAACTTGTCGGCCACAATGCGCCGCTTTAACACGGAAGAGGCGCGTCCAAGGACGGAGGAGACAGCTGCTCTGCCACGAAGACAGGCTTTGCGACCATGGACCGAGTCCATGAACGAGCAAGCAGTAGTGCACCCCACTCCGCCACTGGTGGCCATGTGGGAACCCGTCCACTGCGCAGATCGCAGGGATGAGGCCCGGGGCAGCTATTTAAGGAGAAGGGGCACTTCCGTAGGAGGGGATCCGGAAACTCGATCCCCAGCTCAATAGCGTCCTCCACCTCCGGACCCTCTGAAGGCCCGGAGGCTAGTTGTACAACAGTCACCACAGTGCAATCGAGACAAGCAGGAGTAGCGGTGTTACCTCACCTTGAGGGCCGTGAACCTGGGTAAGGGCCGGTGTCACTCTCTGTCGTGCAGTTCCGCTCCAAGCACCGCGAGCAACGTCGCGGCGTGCATCGAGGGTTGTTTGACCTCCGTGTTCAGTCCCCCTTCGAACCTCTACCCGGGGCGAGACTACCCCTGTTACGTGGGAGTTCATTCCTCGACATTTGGCGCGCCAGGTAGGGGACTGAGGCGCGTCTTCAACCTCCGAACTCCACGCCATAATGGACACCCGCGCGACGCGCGCCAACAGGCGCACCTCCGAGAGAGCTCACACCGAGCCCGGCACTGCCCCCACCCGCGGCCGCCGTGGTCGCCCCCGCGCGACCGAACGCGCTGGCACCGGCCCGCGCGTGGAAGAGCCGGAGAGCGAGGAGCACCGCGAAGGAGACCAGCGTGACGACGAGGACCTCTCCGAGCGCCGCGGGGACGCTGAGTCCTCGCACCCGTCCCGGCGCCAGAGCGTGTCCACGCGGGAGCATCAAGAGCCCGCCCCGCACACCGCGCTACTGATGGCTCAGGAGCTCCTCCGCTACCGGCCAAGTGCCGAAGCGCACGACCAGTGGCTGGACCGCCTCCACCACCTCGTCGACATCGCAACCACACGCCCCGCTCCGTCGCGCTCCATCGTGCCTTCCGGCCCTGCAGGGACGGCCGCACCAGGTGCGCCACCGCCGCCGCCGGGACCGCCCCCGGCCGCGGCACAGCGGGCTCCCTCCCATGCTTCCTCGCCGCACGACTGTCAAATCGTGCAGCGCACTGCGCCTGACGCGCGAGTGGGCATGGACCTGCGACGCTACCACAGCCGCCATGTGCGCTCACGCACCCTTGAAGCGGGCGACCTCGTCCTCAGGCGAATCCTCTCCAGGGAAGGTCTCCACAAGCTCTCCCCGATGTGGGAAGGCCCCTACAGGGTCTCCCACGTCGCCAGGCCTCGCGCAGTACGCCTCGAGACCGAGGACGGCATCCCCGTCAAGAACCCGTGGAACATCGCGCATCTGCGCAAGTTCTACCCGTGATCACAGTCACGCCAGGCATTTTTTGTCTCTAGAGGGAAGCTCACGGCTTCACCTCCAAGCTTCTCAAAGCTTCTCCCGAGGCCCAGCCCTCCGAGCTCTCCTGCAAATGAGCCCCCGCAGGCCGCAGTGAACCTCTGCCACTAATGGGTGGTCCCCATGCCTCGACATGGAAGGAACGTTAGCTTGGCAAACCCAAGTGTAATGAACCGATTTTTGTTCCAAGTGAACTTTGCGCTCCAGCGCCATTTTCGTTCCAAGTGAACTTTGCGCTCCAGCGCCATCTTCGTTCCAAGTGAACTATGCGCTACGGCGCCGCTATGTAATATTTTGGTGGTGAGTTTATTACAGCTTTATTTCATTTATTGAAAATGGGCACTTATATCTCTCCACATGCGTACCTCGCGAGCGGGGGCTGAGTACGGTGCCAGTGCCTCAAGTGACACACCAGCAGTACTGCAAAACCCAAGGATCCGAGCTCTGGCTAGAGGGCAGGCCCTCCCAAGCACGCCATCTCTTCAAAGGACCTTGGTACTCTCTCTCCTCGCAAGGAACGCCTGAGGGGACCTATAAGCGCGCATTAGTCCCTGATGCTGTGATCTAGCGTTTCGGCTCGCCCCTCTAACATCCACAGAGAGCGAAAGTCCCCACCAGGCCTGCGGAGGAGAACCCTCGGCCCCTGAAGGGGAGAACTCCGCCAGAGAAGGCCCACACCGGGAAAACGCCTCGCGAAGCTAAGTTTTTCGCCCACCTCAAGGGAATCCTCGCATTTTTCTCATAAGCACTCTGCGTCCCTCAAGCGGTTCTTTCCTTACTCTCCGTGGACTGCTTGCGCGTCAAAGGGGGGCCCTCAGCATCGCGACTTGAGGGCTCTTACCTCCCCAAGCCTTAAACTCCCCCCGGCCTTGCCGAGTCATTGCTCGAGCATACCGCAGCGGCAGGAGTCATAGCGCGAGGGGAAGGGTCCAACGACGCAGAGCGAAAAAGGCATGGAGATGAAGCAAAGACCCCTCGAAGGGAGCGCACACTTAATCGATAGCAAAATGTTTACGAAGTGAAGAAGTAAATTACAAGGTGGAAAATGAAATTCTCTAACGGGCAAACGCCCCTAAAAGCGCTGCAAGCGCGACGCGTTGCAGGAGGAGATTAGTCGGAGGCCTCAGCGTCGTCCTGGTCGCTCTCTTCTTCCTCCTCGGGCTCGCTCCCCTCGCCGCCTTCCTCTGCAGCGGCCCGCCTGAAGCGGCTGCAGAAGTCGTCCACCTGGTCGCGGACGGAGCTGGAGGCTTTCCACGCAGCGTCCCCCTCTAGTGGCTCGGTCACCGTGGCGAGGTCGAACCCGGGCTGGAGGTGGACGAGGTTGGAGAAGATGCGGTCCACCGCCACCGCCAGAAGCTGACGGCACTCCTCCTCAACCACGTCGCGGATCTCCGCGGTAGGGCCTTCAAGCGCCGCGAAGAGCTGCTCGAAGTACAGGAGGTAGGTGGCGGCGTCGGCGTGGCCCTGAGCCGGAACGCTTGGCGCCTCTGCCCCCAGCTTCGCGGCAAGCTCACGACCCCGTCCCGTCAAGGACAGGAACATGCGCTCCCGTTGCTGCGACAGCACCTGCGCCGCCTGGATACTCTCCGCCGCCTCCACCGCCTTCTCCACGGCAGGCCCCACCTGCCGGGTCATCTCCTCCATATCCCCCGTGAGGGCGGCGAGGTCCCGGGAGGTGTCATCTCGGGCCTTCTCGGCGGCGAGGCGGCGATCGGCCTCGCGCTTCACCTTGGCGGCGAGCTTGGCGTTCTCCTTCTCGAGCTTCTTGACCCGGGCGCCGCTCTCCTCCAGCCTCGCCTTGAAGCGGTCCTCCTGCTTGGAGAATTTCTCCTTGTAGTCCTGGGAGACGGCGGCGCGGATCTTCTGCTCTTTCTCCCGGAGAGCCTTGTCGAGCTCCTCCTTCCGCTCGGCAAGCCGCGTGTTGGCGCGCTCCACATTTCCCTTGTGGGCGGCGACATCGCGCTCGAGCTTGCTGAGCGCCGTGGCGACGCTGTCCTCGCGGGCCTCGAGGGCCGTGCGCTGTCCGGACAGCTCCTGCTCCCTCAGCGCCAGCTGCTCGTCGCGCCGGCGAGCATCCTCCTCGCGCTCGCTCAAAGCGCGCCCGCGGGCCTCCAGGCCCGTGCGGAGCTCTTCGAGGGCGGTCCGCACCACCCCGGCATCCGCCAGGATTTTCTTCTCGAGCTCGACGAGCTCGGCGTGCTTCGCCGCCAGCGAGTGCTCTCCGGCCTCCCGCTCTGCCTTGGCTGTGGCGAGGTCCTCGGCAGCGGCTTGGCGCTCAGCCCTCAGGGGCTGCAGGAGCTCCTCAGCTTCACGCAAGGCCCCCTCGCGAACCTCCTCGGCAAAGCGCGCCGCCTCCTCGCGCTCCGCCTGCAGCGCCTGGTCGCTCTTGCGCCGGGCCTCTACCGCCGCGTGGAAGGCGGCCCAGGCGTCGGCGAGCTCGTCTCTCTGGCGGGCGAGCGCCTGGTCCTCGGTGGCCAGGTAGGCCTCGAGCCCCTCCAGGGACTCCCGCACGAAGCGGAAGGCGACGTCGCGGCGCCCTCGACCCCAGTCGAACCGGCCCAGAGCAAGGCCCTGGGGCGGACCGCGCGGCCTAGAAGGGCCCGCGCCCGCGTCTGGCTCCGCGGCAGACGCCCTCGCGTGGGCCTGGGGGCTCGGAGGCAGGACCTCTTCCGTGCTCGGTCCCCGGCCCCCTGTGCTTCCCCCCTCGTGCGGCACCTCCCGATCCGCCTCCGGGACAGGGGCGTGAGGCCCGGCCCTTGCGGTTTCCTCCTCCCCCGCGGTGCCCGGTGGCGGCGGTGGAGTGCCCTCCCTGCGAGACTTGGGAGGGCTCGGCGCCGACTCGGCACCCGCAGGAGCCTCTGGCTGCGCTGGCGGGGTAGCTGCGCGGGGAGGAGTGGGCGCCCTCTCCACCTGCTCCTCCACCCGCTCTGCCTCGGGTGGCGGCGCAGATGCTTCCGCCTGAGGTACCTCCTCCCGAGAGCCTGTAGGCCTCGAGGCCTCCGCCGCCGCGGCCTCGCCGGCCTCAGCCTCTGGTGCGGCGTCAGGGGCGGCCCTCTTCACGTCTGCGGCCTTCCGAAGCCTGCGGCGCTTCGCAGGAGCGGGGCTGCTGTGGTGAAAGGCAAAGAATTGGTCAAGAAACAAGAGCAAGCAAGCTGGACTCAGAAAGGAAAGAGAAGGGTAAAAGAATCTTACCTCGTCTTCTTGGCGCGGGTGTCCACCCACGTCATGCCAGGCGAGCGCCATGAAGGCACAGCCCGCGCCTCCGCCTCGAGGGCCTCCTCGGCTTTCCTCTTGTGGAAGGATACACAGCCCGTCCGCTCCTTCCTCGCAGTATTCCGCAGAGCGTAGAAGCTTCGGAAGAGAGCGATGGAGGGCTTCACTCCCAAGTACGCCTCACACAAGAAGGCGAAAATGGAGAGGACAAGGATGGCGTTGGGGTGGAGGTGCAGAAGGTGGACCTGGTAGAACTCGAGGACGGCCTCGAGGAAAGGAGAGTACGGCGGCACCAGCCCAGCGAAGAGAGTGTGGAGGAAGATGGGGTAGTAGCCGGCGGGAAAGCGTCCGGTCCGTGCAGGCAGAATGGCGCTGGCGCCGTGCTCGTTGTGCTTCCCGGCGACCAGGTGCTGGATCTTATCCAGCGCCGTCGCGTCGATGCGTGCCCCGACCAGAGCGGGGCCGAACTCTGCCTCTCCCTGTGCGCCATGGCGGGCCGAGGCCGCTGTCTTCTTGCCCTTGGATCCTCCCATTGTCGGCGAAGAACGGGAGCTCGGAGGACGGAAGGAGTCGGCCGGAGATGGGGAAGATTTACTGGAGACGGGAGTCTAGGAGGCGGAGAACCGATGGACTGGAGAGACAAGACAGGACGGGGTAATGACTGCGGCTCGGACAGCGCACGGCTTTTAACCCCGTCCGTGCGGTTACCGAGGCGCGGTAGTGGAGATCGTGGCGGGCGTGGTGGCCCCCCCCGCTACGCACGTTCCCGCCGGAGTAGCCGAGACGCCACGAATCCTCCACCAGGTGACGCGTGTCCCGCGGCGCTTCGCCCGCAGCTCCGGGCCCGCGACGCTTCGCCTGCGGTTTTGGGCCCCACGACGCTTCGCCTGCGGTATTGGGCCCATGACGCTTCGCCAAGTCCCAATCGGCCTCGACGTGCCCATCATGGGCCCGGGGGCTACTGTCGGCCCAGTGGATTCTAGGGTGTGCATAGCCCACTCTCCACGGGCTGCGCACGCGACAGCGTCTACAAAACGACTAAGGACCAAGCCAACCGCTTGGAGGGTTCCCCCCGAGGGAGAAACCCCTACGGGGGACCTGAGGCGCTGGAAGGGGCCTGAAGGGGGCTCCCCCCGAGGGCGTCCCGCTCGAGGACTCTCTCCCCCTGCAGGGAGCCGGTCCGGCCCCTCCCCCTCGAGAGCCTCAGGCCCCTGAGGGGATACTTCGCGACGAAGGAAGCGCTGCAGAGCGCACATGGGCTCT
Organism: Poa annua; assembly: GCA_026929855.1. Classification (NCBI taxonomy): domain Eukaryota; kingdom Viridiplantae; phylum Streptophyta; class Magnoliopsida; order Poales; family Poaceae; genus Poa; species Poa annua. The sequence goes on from CM049436.1 coordinate 39,264,129, forward strand.
GCTGCGGCCGCAGGGTGACGCGTGCGTCTGCGCGCACGGCAGCAACAGCGTCACAGTTGCCGCTCCCATGATAAAAGGGGTCAACAAAGTTCTGTGTCCCCTGCGCCGCCAACGAAGCTTTCCTCTTTGGTGATAAAGCAGTTGGCCGGCACAACGCTCCAACGACGACGTCACTGCAGGCACACCCCACGGTCTCCGCCGCGCCTGCGAGCCGCTCTGCCAAGTCTGCAACTTGTCGGCCACAATGCGCCGCTTTAACACGGAAGAGGCGCGTCCAAGGACGGAGGAGACAGCTGCTCTGCCACGAAGACAGGCTTTGCGACCATGGACCGAGTCCATGAACGAGCAAGCAGTAGTGCACCCCACTCCGCCACTGGTGGCCATGTGGGAACCCGTCCACTGCGCAGATCGCAGGGATGAGGCCCGGGGCAGCTATTTAAGGAGAAGGGGCACTTCCGTAGGAGGGGATCCGGAAACTCGATCCCCAGCTCAATAGCGTCCTCCACCTCCGGACCCTCTGAAGGCCCGGAGGCTAGTTGTACAACAGTCACCACAGTGCAATCGAGACAAGCAGGAGTAGCGGTGTTACCTCACCTTGGGGGCCGTGAACCTGGGTAAGGGCCGGTGTCACTCTCTGTCGTGCAGTTCCGCTCCAAGCACCGCGAGCAACGTCGCGGCGTGCATCAAGGGTTGTTTGACCTCCGTGTTCAGTCCCCCTTCGAACCTCTACCCGGGGCGAGACTACCCCTGTTACGTGGGAGTTCATTCCTCGACAGGTCCGCCGCGTCGACCTCTTCTCCGCACATTACACTTCATCGACTTCGGTCCGCCGCATCGACTTCTTTCGACTGAAGATTGCAAGACTTGGCCGCCCCGATGCTCGGGGGCTGCGCCACATGGGTCGTGACAAACTCACCTTGGCCGCACTCGAACACTCGGGGGCTGCGCCGCACAGGTTAAGGAAAATACACAAAACATCGGACGCAACCTAAGACTCGGGGGCTGCCTCTGCAGGTTGGCTACTCGAAAAAGTCTTAGACTCACTCGACAATAAGGAGGGCACTCGCCATCGGCTCGAGTGCTGCGCACCCGGCAAATATCTATGTCCGCAGACGAAAAAAGTGGAACACTCACAAAAATACTCGACAAATAGCAAAATGAAGGCGAAATTGAGCCTATGCCCAACTATAAATAGTTGCACATAGCCTCGGGGGCTACTCCTATCGGGAGCGCTGTCGCGCACCCGATAGATTCTAAAAGCAAAAAAGGCAGTCGATTAAGAGACTCGCCTCAGTCAAAAGCAAAAAGGCATAAACTCAAAGAAATTCCCAAGTTACGTCAGTCAATGACGCTTCGGATGATGCATGCATAAAATGCAAAGGTAAGACCCGCCGATCAGTCGAGCTGGGCTGAGGACCACTCCGACAGTGGTAAGTCCTTAATTTTTTCCGTGTCAGCAGACGCGATGAAAATCCTGGCGGACGCGCTGGGTAGCAAAATTTAAAACTACAGAACGATTCAGTAAGACCTCACCGGCCTGAGTCGAGTCTGTCCAGTATGTTCCAGGTTCGAGCCCGGGGACTCGAACTTGATTGAAGGCTAGTAAGGTTTCGCCCAAATGTGCGGTTAACTGGTCTCGACTCATCGAGTAAAGCCAGGCCTACTAAGTCGTACTCCCTAGGCAAAATAAACAAAACATCAGTCGACGAGTTACCGACTCAGCAAGCACAATCGAGACAATTTCGACTCAAAATATACATAGCAAAATGAGCAACGAATCAGATGATGTCATACACCTACAAATGAGTGCCTGCCCGATTCTTCGAATCGACCAGGCACTCGGGGGCTACTCCCATCGGGAGCGCTGGACGCGCACCCGACGAGCACAAGTCGATGCACTTCCGACTGACAAACTTCTCTGGGAAAAGCATCAAACAAACGCGTCAAGGGCGCAAAGACCGATTCCAAGTTGAGCACCTCCTTGGACAACTCATACTTTACTCCCATCGGGAGGGCACTCGCTGCAGGCTCGAGTGCTACGCACTGGATTTTGAAAGTCGGATTCTCTATAACCCGCAATGGATTTTGAAAGTCGGATTCTCTATAAGCCGCAATGGATTTTGAAAGTCGGATTCTCTATAACCCACAATGGATTTTTCAAATTCGGATTCTCTATAATTTGCAATGGATTTATCAAAGTCGGGTTCTCTATAGCCTGCACGAATTTATCAAAGTCGGGTTTTCTATAGCCCGCATGGATTTCTCAAAGTCGGGTTCTCTATAGCCCGCACGGATTTATCAAAGTCGGGTTCTCTATAGCTCGCACTGGATTTATTATTATTGGATTTCATACACATATTGGATTTCTCATAAATGGTTCAAATTTCACGAAGAAAGGATAATACAGTCATTATATGGTCATTGATTACGGCTACTCGACATACTGTTATGAGTCTCTGCCCGATACTTCGAATCGACCAGACACTCGGGGGCTAGTGACGTGGGCATACCCTCCGGGCACCCCACGATTAGTATACCTGGTGCAGTCCAGACGAAGGCCCACCGGGTGGCCCAATGAAGACCAAGAAGCTGTTAAGGAAATAACTTGAAGCACAAGACAAGGACTCCTATTCGTAGTCAACTAGGACTCTCATGTAAACCCCCTGGCTGCATATATAAAGACAGGGAGGGGTAGACAAACAGACAGACCGCAACATGATAGAAGATAGACAATTAGACATAGCATAGAGACACCAGGTCTCACCACCACAATCGCCATTACGGCCATCATGTAACCTCATATATCATCATAATCAGACAAGCAGGAGTAGGTCTTTACCTCACAACGAGGGGCCGAACCTGGGTAAATCCTTGCTTGTCAGCCGTCCGGAACTACCTGCGCACACATCTTCTCCCTCAAAATCTACCTAGGGTACTCGACTCTAGGATTGCCGAGGACATCCCTCGTCACCGGTCTTCTTGTCCTCTAGGTACTTGGGGCAGTTGCGCTTCCTGTGACCATCTCCCTTGCAATAGAAGCACTTGACACCAGGCTTGAGTTTTGTTGCCCTGGGTGAAGTAACAACAGACTTGCTCTCTCGCCGGGGAAAACCTTTCTTGCCTTTGGTCTTCCTGTCGGACTTCTTAAAGCTCGAGGTTTTGTTGACCATCAACACAGTGTGCTCCTTCTTGATCTCCACCTCAGCAGTCTTAAGCATGGCAAAAACTTCAGACTGGGTCTTAGCCATACCATGCATGTTGTAGTTGAGGACAAATCCTCTGTAGCTAGGTGGCAAGGACTGCAACACCTTATCAATCGCAAGTTCGTATGGAATCTTGCATTCCAGGGCGTTCATTCGTTGAACGTAGCCAGACATTTTGACCACGTGCTCACTAATGCTGCTGTGTTCATCCATTTTGGCAAGGAAGAAACGTTCAGATGTCTCATACCATTCAGCTCTAGCCTGTGGAGCGAAGACATCCTTGAGATCAGTGATTATCTCGTAAGAACTCATCATCTCAAAGCGCTTCTGCAAGTCAGTCTCCATGGCGTAAAGCATGCCACTCTGGACAACGGAGGAGTCATCCACCTTGGTCTGATAAACAGCTTTTTCATCATCCGAGGCAGGATCTGCGGGACTATCGCCTATGGCGGACTCAAGTACGTAGGACATCTTTGTGGGATTCAGGAGAATTCTCAGGGTGCGGAACCAGGCGGTGAAGTTTGAATCATCAGTCTTAAGTTTCTCTTTCTCAAGGAACGGTCCTAGGTTGAAGGTGGTGTCGAGGTGTGATTCCCACGAAGCTAGGGATAGTCACTCTCTGAAGAGAAGTTCGTGGAGGGGGCTGAACACGTTGGTCTACAACCTTCAACTGGCCTGGCGACGATGCTCGTCGAGCCTGAAGAGGGACAGCACGACAGAGATGAACACCAGCCCGTACCCAGGTTCACGGCCCTCTGGAGGAGGTAAAACCGCTACTCCTGCTTGTCTGTATTGCGCTGTAGAGGGTACAGTACAATGAGCTTGCCGAGGGCTCTCTTGCGGCAGTGTAGAGCTCAAGGAGGGAAGCTGAGGTCTTCTTCCTCCTCGAGTTCGCTAGGCTAGGTTAAGCTATGGTGCGATCAGTCGATCGGTCGATCGATCCCTCTCTACGGAGGTGTTGCCTCCCCTTATATAGGCGACCCGGGCTTCTTCTTCCCGCACGGCGACGAAACGGAGGAGCGGGGTGCACCGCTCCCGGGATGTCCATGGACCCGGTCCATGGTCGCAAAGCCTGCCCGAGACGCCAGAAAGCCACCGTCCACGGAGGACGGCCAGCTGGCGCTGCAGAGATCGTGGGGGTGCCCACGGTGACGTCGTCGTTGGAGCGTAGCGCCGGCCATCTGCTTTATCACCAAAGGGGAAAGCTTCGTAGTCCGGCGCAGGGGACACAACTTTGTTGACTCCTTTAATCACCAGTTCGGCAACTGCGGCGCCGTCGTCATCGCGCGCAGACGCGCGCGTCACTCTGCGGCACGGCAGAGGCCATGTGCGCCCTGCAGCGGTTGCTTCGTAGCGAAGTATCTCCACAGGGCCTGGGCGGTCTTGTGGAGGGATTTGCGTTGACCCCTCTCCAGGGGAGAGGGCCCTACAGAGGGGCAGCCTCGGGAGGGGCCTCTTCAGGTCTTCGCTGCCCCCTTCAGCCCTCTCGAGGGCTTTTCCTCTCGAGGGTCTCTCCAAGCGCTTTGCTTGGTCCTTAGTCGTTTCGTAGATCCCGGCGCGTGCCAGGGCCGTGGAGAGTGGGCTCTGCACACCCTGGATCCCACTGGGCCGACAGTAGCCCCCGGGCCCATGATGGGCACGGCGAAGCCCACCAGGCGTAGTCGAAGCGTCGTGGGCCCAAAGTGTCCGGCCGGCCCGAGACACGCGTCGATCGGTGGTGAGTTTGCGGCGACTCGGTTTCTCCGGCAGAAACATGCGTCGTGGCGGGCCCAAAGTGTCCGGCGAACTCCTTCCTCTTCCTCGTCCTTGCGCTTCCTTCTCCTTCCTCGACAATGGGTGGACCGAAGGGCAAGGCGGCGATGGGGACGCTCCCCTCAGACGCGCAGGGCGAAGAGGCGCTTGGCCCCGCCCTGATCGGGGAACGCGTCAATGCGACGGCGCTGGACAAGATCCGGCATCTGGTCGCCGGGGGGACCAACGAGCACGGCGCCAGCGTCATCCAGGCCGCGAAGCTCGGCCGCTTTCCGGCGGGGTTTTTCCCCATCTTCCTTCACACCCTTTTCGTCGGATTGGTGCCTCCGTACTCGCCCTTCTTGGAGGCGGTTCTGGAGTTCTACCAGATCCATCTCCTCCACCTTCACCCCAACTCCATCCTGATTCTCTCCATCTTCGCCTATTTGTGCGAGGCCTATTTGGGGGTGCAGCCTTCGGTGGCCCTCTTCAGGAGCTTCTACGCGCTCCGGAATTCCGCGAAGTTTGAGCGGACGGGATGCGTGTCGTTCCGCATCGTGGACGGCATGGGAGACGTCTACATCCCCATGTCGTGGAGCGGCGAGAAGCCCGTCACGGCGGTGTCGAAGAAGGTGGACGACTTCAGGCAGAAGTGGTTCCTCATCGGCGTCAAGTCGCAGAGCTCCTTCCTCGACACCCCGGAGGCACCGCCTGTGAAGAATACCCATTGGGGCAAGCAGGTCTTCCAGGGCCCGCTGATTGCCGACCTCGTGGGCCGCATGAAGATGCTTCGGGAGAACGGCCTCACCGGCCAGATGGTTGCGGAGGACTTCGTGAAGCGCCGCATCGCTCCTCTCCAAGCGCACAAGAAACCGATGTGGATGTACTCGGGGCTCATGGACCCGATGCGACTCCACCCCTGCGACCATCGCCCCGCCGTCGTCGCCACCATCATGGGCGGCCTCTTCATCAACCCCGACGTACCCGTGGCGGTTGCTGCGGAGCTGAGGCCTCTTCATCAGTTGAACCTGGCTCCGCGCCTGGCGATTCTGGAGCAGATGCCCACCTTCACCCCGCTAGGCCTGGCGGGGGAGGAGGAGGAAGAGGGGCCCATGCCCGTGGCGAGAGGACCAGACGCCGCGGAGTCGCCGTATGCATCTGATGCTGAGCAGGGCGACGCGGCGGCTGGGGCTATTCCCTCTGCAGGCGGCGCGAGCTCGTCAAGAGCCGCGCCCCCTCCTGAGGAGGTCTTCGAGCTCTCGTCCAGCGACGATGAGTAGGCCGAGGCGGGGCGACAGGAACCCCGGACCAAGGCGGCCCACGACAGGCCTGCTGGGGAGGCCCCGAGCGCTCCCCTCAAGAGGAAAGCTGAAACGGCTCCGGAGGGATCCGGAGCCCGGGCCACGCCTTCTTGGCGTTCGTCCGGCATGGCGTGGGTCGACACCCGCGCCAAGAAGACTGGGTAAGTGTTTCTAATCTGGTTCTCCTTCTTCAGTATTTGCTCGTCTGTTCCCCTCTGATAAGACTTCTTGTTCTCTGCTAGTGATCCGGCGCCTGCGAAGCGCCGAAGGCTTCGGAAGGCGGCGGATGTGAAGAAAGCCGCTCCGGAGGCCGCGGCAGAGGCCGCAGCAGAAAAGGCCTCGAGGCCTGCGGCGGAAGTCCCTGCAGGCCCTCACGGGGATGCGCCTCAGGCTGAGGCGACCGCGCCGCCTCTGGAGGAGGGGCGCCCCGAGGAGCAGGCGGAGAAGGCGCCCACTCCGCCGTGCGCTGGGACTCCACCAGCGCAGCCGGAGGCCGCGGCAGGCACTACATCGGCCCCGAGCCCGCCAAAGGCCGACCAGACGGTGGGAGCAGATCTCCCGCCGCCCCCGCCTAACACCGCGGCGGAGGAGGAGGCAGCGGCTGCGGGGCAGGCCTGTCCTGCCCCGGAAACCCACGAGGAGGCGCCGCTTGAGCGGGAGGATGCTGGCGCGCAAAAGGTGGGCGCTGAGGCGGAGGACTCGTCGCCGAGCCCCCAGGCCCGCGCGGAGGCCTCCTCTTCCAAGCTTGACGCAGGCGCAGGGCCCTCCGCGCCGCGCGGGACTTCCCAGGCTCTTGTCCCCGGCAGCTGGGACTGGAGCAAGGGGCGTCGTGACGTCGCCTTTCGCCTGGTGAGGGAGTCCCTGGAGGGACTGGAGGCCCACCTCGCCCTCGACGACGGGGAGCTTGCCCGTCAGCGAGACGAGCTTGCGGCGACCTGGGCCGCTTTTCACGCGGCTGTGGAGGCTCGCCGGCAGAGCGATCTTGCTCTGCAGGCAGAGCGCGAGGAGGCGCTGCGATTCGCCGAGGAAGTCCGCGAGGGCGCCACGCGCGAAGCCGAAGAGCTCCTACAGCCCTTGAAGGCCGAGCGCCGGGCAGCGGCAGAAGACTGGGCCACGGCCAGGGTAGAGCGGGAGGCTGTGGAGCACTCTCTGGCAGCCAAGCACCGCGAGCTTGTCGAGCTCGAGGCCAAAATCCTCGCCGATTCTGAAACCGTGCGGACCTCTTTGGAGGCGGTTCGCGCGAGCTTAGAAGCCAGGGGGCAGAGCCTGGGCGAGCGCGAGGAGGACGTGCGCCGTCACGACGAGCAGCTGGCGCTGAGGGAGCAGGAGCTGTCGGGGCAGCGCGCCGCCCTCGAGGCCCGCGAAGAGAGCCTGGCCGCGGCACTCAGCAAGCACGAGCGTGACGTGGCTTCCCACCAGAAGTATGTGGACCGCTTCAACGTGACGTTCGCCGGGCGGAAGGCGGAAGCGGAAAAAGTGTTCCAGGATCGGGAGAAGGCGTACCTCGCTGCTGTCTCTCGAGACTACAGCGAGAAGTTCACGAAGCTGGAGGGCCGCTTCAAGAAGAGGCGTGCCGAGGACGGCGCCCGGATCCACCAGCTCGAGAAGATGAACGCCACCCTCGTCGCCAAGGCGAAGCGCGAAGCGGATCATCGCTGCGTCGCTGAGGAGGCTCGCGAGCGCGCGGCGCAGGACCTCGCCTCCCTCATGGCCGACATGGAGGAGATGAACCAGCAGGTGGGCCCTGCTGTGGAGAAGGCGGTGGAGGCTGCCGAGAGCGCTCAGGCGGCGCGGGTGCTGTCGTAGCAGCGGGAGCGCATGTTCCAGTCCTTAGTGGGCCGGGGCAACGAGCTCCCCGCGAAGCTGGGAGCGGAAGCGCCGGCCGTCCCCGTTCAAGGCAACTCCGACGCCGCCACCTACCTCATGTACTTCGAACAGCTCTTCACAGCGCTCGAGGGCCCTGCCGCGGAGCTCCGCGACGTCATCGAGGAGGAGTGCCGCCAGCTCCTGGCGGTAGCGGTCGACCGCATCTTCACCAACCTCCAACACCTCCATCCTGGCTTCGACTTACCACGGTGACCGAGCCTCTCGAGGGGGAGAAGGGGTGGAAGATCTCCAACTCCATCCGCGACCAGGTCGACGACTTCTGCAGCCGCTTCAAGCGGGCCGCGGCGGAGGATGATGGCGGCGAGGAGGACGACGACGAGGAGGGCGAGCCTGGAGAAGAAGGGTCCGGGGAGGACGACGGTGAGGCCTCTGCCTGACTTCTTCCTGAAATGTAATGCGCTTGTAGCGCTGTAGGGATATTTGTCTTAAAGACTTTTGCTTCGCAGACTGTAATATACTTCGTATTTCTAAGCATGTGCTGCTAAGTTTGTGTGCGTGCCCCTCGAGGGCCTTTTGCTTCAATTCCATGTCTTTTTCACTCTGCGTCGCTAGGACCCTTCTCCTCGCTCTATGACTCCGCCGCTGCGGTATGCTTGAGCAATGACTCGGCAAGGCCGGGGGGAGTTCAAGGCTTATAGAGGTAAGAGTCCTCGAGGCGCGATGCTCAAGGGCCCCCCCTTTGACGCGCAAGCAGTCCATGGAGATTGAGGGAAAAGAAATGCTCAAGGGACGCGGAGTGCTCGTGAGAGAGATAAAGAGATTCTCTTGGTGTGAGCAGGGAACTTAGCTTTGCGAGGCTTTCGCTCTGCGCAGGATTCCCTTGGCGATGCGTTTTCCTCCAGGGGCCGAGTTTTTCCTCCACAAGCTTGGAGAGACTCTTGTTCCCTGTGGATGTTAGAGAGGCGAACCCAAACGCTAGAGCATGGTAGTAAGGACTCATGCGCGCTTATAGGTTTCCTCATGGGTATCTCGCGAGGAGAGAGAGTACCAAGGTCCTTTGGAGAGGTGGCGTGTATCCGGGAGCATGCCCTTTAGCCAGAGCTCAGGGTCCCTTGGATTTTGCAGTGCTGCTGGGGTGCTCTTGAGTTACAGGCACCGTACTCAGCCCCCGCTCACGAGGTGCGCATGGGAAGAATATAAGCGCACATGGAAAAGTAAATGACGAAAGTAAACTTGCCATTGAAATATTACACAGCGGCGCCTTAGCGCAAAGTTCACTTAGGAACAAAATGGCGCGTTAGCGCATAGTTCACTTGGGAACGAAATCGGTTCATTACACTTGGGTTTGCCAAGCTAACGTTCCTTCCATGTCGAGGCATGGGGACCACCCATTAGTGGCAGAGATTCACTGCGGCCTGCGGTGGCTCATTAGCAGGAGAGCTCGGAGGGCTGACCCTCAGGAGAAGCTTGAAGAAGCTTGGAGGTGAAGCCGTGAGCTTCCCTCTAGAGACAAAAAATGCCTGCCGTGACAATGATCATGGGTAGAACTTGCGTAGATGTGTGATGTTCCACGGGTTCTTGACGGGGATGCCGTCTTTAGTCTCGAGGCGTACGGCGCCAGGCCTGGCGATGTGGGAGACCCTGTAGGGGCCTTCCCACATCGGCGAGAGCTTGTGGAGGCCTTCTCTGGAGAGGATTCGCCTGAGGACGAGGTCGCCCGCCTCAAGAGTGCGCGAGCGCACATGGCGGCTGTGGTAGCGTCGCAGGTCTTGCTGGTACCCTGCCGCTCTGAGGGCGGCACGGCGGCGCAGTCCCTCGAGGAGCAGCAGGTCGTCGTTGTGGAGGTCCTCTTGGGTGTCCTCGTTGAAGGCAAGGACCCGTGGGGACCCATGCCTGATTTCTCCGGGGAGGACTGCCTCGGCTCCATAGACAAGGGCAAATGGAGTTTCACCCGTGGGCCTTGAAGAGGTTGTGCGCATGGACCAGAGCACAGACGGGAGTTCGTCGATCCAGCTCTTGCCGTGACCCTTGAGGATGTTGAAGCTTCTGGTCTTGAGGCCCTTGAGGACCTCTGCGTTTGCTCGCTCGGCTTGACCGTTGCTGCGTGGATGAGCCACCGAGGCGAAGCAGAGCTCGATGCCGAGCTTTTCGCAGTAGGCTCGGAAGATGCCGCTGGTAAATTGCGAGCCATTGTCGGTGATGATGCGATTAGGCACTCCGAAGAGGCAGACCAGGCTCCTGATGAATTTCACCGCTGCTCCGGCTGGTATGGTGCGCACTGGTTCAACCTCGGCCCACTTGGTGAACTTGTCGACGGCCACGAAGAGGAAACGGTAGCCCCCCTGCGACTTCGGGAAGGGGCCCAGGATGTCCAGCCCCCAGACCGCGAATGGCCAGTAAAGCGGGATGGTCTGGAGCCCCAGCGCCGGCTGATGAATTTGCTTGGCGTGGTACTGGCAGGCGTCGCAAGCCTGGACGATGGTGACCGCATCTTGAAGCACTTGTGGCCAGTAGAACCCGCTCCTGGAGACCTTGCCTGCGAGGGTGCGCGCACACGAGTGGTGGCCGCACTCCCCGCTATGGATGTCCTTGATCAGCGTTCGGCCTTCCTCGGGAGGGACGCATTTGAGCGCGATGCCATTTGGGCGCTTGCGCTACAGGTCTCCCTCAAGGATGCAGTAGGATTTTGCCTGTCGAGCGATTCGCTCTGCTTCCGCATCTTCCACGGGGAGGATCCCTTTCGCCAAGTAATCTTTGAGCTCGTCAATCCAGCCTGTGTCTTGGTGAGCCGCCGTCAGCAACAGACGCTCCCCTGTGTGGGGACCACAGTCGGGTGCCCCGTCTTCAGGAGGTGGTGGGAGTGCTTCATCCGTGCTTGCGGCTGTAGCCTCTCGAGGCTGCTTGATGGATGCCTTGGCGAGCCTTTCTTCAAAAACGCTGTCGCGGGGTTGCTCCCACGCAACAGGGGTAGACTTGCCCCGAAGAGAGGTTCGAAGGGGGACTGAACACGGAGGTCAAACAACCCTCGATGCGCGCCGCAACGTTGCTCGCGGTGCCTGGAGCGGGACTGTACGACAGAGAGTGACACCGGCCCTTACCCAGGTTCACGGCCCTCAAGATGAGGTAAAACCGCTACTCCTGCCTGTCTGAATTGCACTGTGGTGACTGCAGTACAGCGAGCCTCCGGGCGCTCAGGAGGTCCGGAGGTGGAGGACGCTATCTAATTCGGGATCAAATTCCCCGGGGGATTCAACACGGAAGTGCCCCCGCTCCTTAAATAGTTGCCCCGGGCCTCATCCCTGCGACCTGCGAAGTGGAAGGGTTCCCACATGGCGACGAGCGGCGGAGCGGGGTGCACCACTACCCGCTCGTCCATGGACTCGGTCCATGGCCGTAAAGCCTGCCTTCGTGGCAGGGCAGCTGTCTCCTCCGTCCTTGGACGCAGCTCCTCCGCGCTAAAGTGGCGCGCCGTGGCCGACAGGCCGCAGGCTTTGCAGAGTGGCCCGCAGATGGGGCAGAGACCATAGAGAGCGCCCGCGGTGACGTCGTCGTTGGAGCGTTGCGCCGGCCAACTGCTTTATCGCCAAAGAGGTAAGCCACGTTAGCGGCGCAGGAGCCACAGAGCTTTGTTGACTCCTTTTATCACCGGGACGGCAACTGCGGCACTGGCGCTGTCGTGCGCGCAGGCGCGCGCGTCACCCTGCGGCTGCTGCAGAGCCCATGTGCGCTCTGCAGCGCTTCCTTCGCCGCAAAGTATCCCCTCGAGGGGCTGAGGCTCTAGAGGGAGAGGTGCCGTGCTGGCTCCCCTCAGAGCGAGAGAGCCCTCAAGTGGGACGCCCTCGGGGGGAACCTCCTTCAGGCCTCCGGTGGCGCCTCAAGTCCCCTCCAGGGGTTTCCGCCTCGGGGGGCTCCTTAAACGGTCTGCTTGGTCCTTAGCCGTTTTGTAGATGCTGTCGCGGGTACGGCGAGTGGAGAGTGGGCTCTGTACACCCTAGAATCCACTGAGCCGACAGTAGCCCCCGGGCCCATGATGGGCGCGGCGAGGCCCATCGGGGCTAGGCGAAGCGTCGTGGGCCCAAAACTGCAGGCCGGCCGCGGTACACGCGTCACTCGGAGGTGGACTTGTGGCGACTCGTTTTCTCCGGCGAAGACGTGCGTAGTGGGGGGGGCCACCACGTTCGCCACGTCTTCCACGATCGTGCCTCGGTAACCGCTCGGACGGGGTTAAAAGCCGTGCGCTGGTCTGAGCCGCAGTCATTACCCCGTCCTGTCTTGTCCATCCGCCCATCAGTTCTCCGCCTCCTAGACTGCCACCTCCGGCGAATCTTCCCTTCCTTCGCTTCCTCCGTGCTCCCGTCCTTCTCCGACGATGGGAGGATCCAAGGGCAAGAAAACGGCGGCTTCGGCCCGCCAAGATGCACAGGGGGAGGGGGAGTTCGGCCCCTCTCTGGTCGGGGCGCGCATCACCGCGGCGGCGCTGGACAAGATCCAGCACCTGGTCGCCGGGAAGCACAATGAGCATGGCGTCAGCGCCATTCTGCCTGCGCGGACCGGTCGCTTCCCCGCTGGCTACTTCCCCATCTTCCTCCACACACTCTACGCTGGACTGGTGCCGCCGTATTCTCCTTTCCTCGAGGCCGTCCTCGAGTTCTACCAGGTCCATCTTCTGCACCTCCACCCCAACGCCATCCTTGTCCTCTCTATTTTCGCCTTCTTGTGCGAGGCTTACTTGGGAGTGAAGCCCTCCATCGCTCTCTTCCGAAGCTTCTACGCACTGCGGAACACTGCGAAGATGGAGCGGACGGGCTGCGTATCCTTCCGCATCGCGGACGGCATGGGAGATGTCTACATCCCCATGGCCTGGAACGGCGACAGGCCCGTGACGGCGGTGTCGAAGAAGGTGGAAGACTTCAGGCAGAAGTGGTTCCTTATCCGCGTTCCCTCGGAGAGCTCCCTCCTTGAGGTCCCCGAGGCGCCGCCCGTGAAGAACACCCACTGGAGCAAGCGTTCCCTGGAGGGGCAAGCAATAGCCGACCTCGTGGGCCACCTGAGGGCGCTTCGCGAGCACGGCCTGACCGGCCAGCTGGTGGCGGCGGAGTTCGTGAGGCGCCGCATCGCCCCCCTGCAGGCGCACAAGAAGCCGATGTGGGCGTACACAGGGCCTACGGACCCGCTGCGGCTGCATCTGAGCGACCACCGCCCCGCGGTCGTCGAGACCATCCTGGGAGGCCTCTTCGTCAACCCAGAGGTGCCCGCGAGGGTTCACGTGGCGATACGGCCTCTGTTGGAAGTCCCAGACAAGCGCCGGGCCACCCTGGCGCAGGCGCCCGCGTTCACCCCGCTAGGCTTGGCGGGGGATGAAGAGGAGGACGAGCCCATGCCAGCGGACACTACCGAGTCGCCAAGCGCATCCGACTCGGAGCAGGGCGACGCGGAGACGAGGGTGGAGCCCTCTGCCGGCGTAGGAAGCTCTGCGGGCGCGGGAAGCTCTACCGGCGTTGCGCCCCCGGCAGGGGAGGTCCACGAGCTTTCCTCCGGCGATAGCGAGGAGGCTGCGGCGGGGCGCCATGAGCCGAGGACCAAGGCGGCCCATGACAGGCCTGCCGGGGAGCCCCCGAGCACTCCCCACAAGAGGAAAGCCGAGGAGGCCCCCGAGGCGGGGGCGCGGGCTGTGCCTTCATGGCGCTCGCCAGGCATGACGTGGGTAGACACCCGCGCCAAGAAAACCAGGTGAGATTCTTTTGCCTTTTCCTTTCCTTTCTGAGTCCAGCTTGCTCGCTCTTCTTTCTTGACCAATCTTTTCCTTTTACCTCAGCGGCCCTGATCCTGCGAAGCGCCGCAGGCTTCGCAAAGCCGCGGACGTGAAGAGGGCCGCCCCCGACGCTGCACCGGAGGTTGAGGCCAGCGAGACCGCGGCGGCGGAGGCCTCGAGGCCTGTGGTGGGGGGTACCGTAGGCTCTCAGGAGGAGATGCCTCAGGCGGAGACATTTGTGCCACCACCCGAGGAAGAGCGGGTGGAGGAACAGGTGGAGAAGATACCCACTCCACCCCGTGCAGCTACCCCTCCAGCGCAGCCAGGGGCTCCCGCGGGTGCCGAATCGGCGCCGAGCCCTCCCAAGTCTCGCAGGGAGGATACTCCACCACCGCCGCAGGACACCGTGGGGGAGGAGGAAACAGCAAGGACCGGGCCTCACGCACCTGCCCCGGGCGCGGACCGGGAAGTGCCGCCCGAGGGGGGAAGCACAGGAGGCCTGGGACCGAGTATGGAGGCAGAGGACCTGCCCCCGAGCCCCCAGGCCCACGCGGGGGCTTCTGCCGCCCAGCCGGATGCGGGTGCGGGACCCTCTAAGCCGCGCGGTCCGCCCCCCGGCCTCGCTCTGGGCCGCTTTGACTGGGGCCGAGGACGCCGCGACGTCGCCTTCCGCTTCGTGCGGGAGTCCCTGGAGGGGCTCGAGGCCTACCTGGCCACAGAAGACCAGGCGCTCGCCCGCCAACGTGACGAGCTCGCCGACGCCTGGGCCGCCTTCCACGCGGCAGTAGAGGCCCGCCGCAAGGGCGACCAGGCGCTGCAAGAGGAGCGCGAGGCGGCGGCGCGCTTTGCCGAAGAGGTCCGCGAGGGGGCCTTGCGCGAAGCTGAGGAACTCCTTCAGCCCTTGAGGGCTGAGCGCCGAGCCGCTGCAAAGGACCTCGCCACGGCCAAGGCGGAGCGGGAGGCCGTGGAGCATTCGCTGGCGGCGAAGCATGCCGAGCTCGTCGAGCTCGAGAAGAAGATCCTTGCGGATGCCGGGGTAGTGCGGACCGCCCTCGATGAGCTCCGCACGAGCCTGGAGGCCCGCGGGCGCGCTTTGAGCGAGCGCGAGGAGGATGCACGCCGTCGCGACGAGCAGCTGGTGCTGAGGGAGCAAGAGCTGTCAGGACAGCGCACGGCCCTTGAGGCCCGCGAAGACAGCGTTGCCACGGCGTTCAGCAAGCTCGAGCGCGAGGTCGCCGCCCACAAGGGGAATGTGGAGCGAGCCAACGTGCGGCTTGCAGAGCGGAAGGACGAGCTCAACAAGGAGCTCCGGGAGAAGGAGAACAAAATCCACGCCGCAGTCTCCCAGGACTATAAGGATAAATTCTCCAAACAGGAGGACCGCTTCAAGGCGAGGCTGGGGGAGAGCGGCGCCCGGATCCAAAAGCTCGAGAAGGAGAACGCCAAACTCGCTGCCAAGGTGAAGCGCGAAACTGATCGCCGCCTCGCCGCCGAGAAGGCCCGAGAGGACATATCCCAGGACCTCGCCTCCCTCATGGGGGACATGGAGGAGATGGACCGGCAGGTGGGGCCTGCTGTGGAGAAAGCAGTGGAGGCGGCGGAGAGCATCCAGGCGGCGCAGGTGCTGTCGCAGCAGCGGGAGCGCATGTTCCTGTCCTTGACGGGACGGGGTCGTGAGCTCGCCGCGAAGCTGGGGGCGGAGGCGCCAAGCGTTCCGGCTCAGGGCCACGCTGACGCCGCCACCTATCTCCTGTACTTTGAGCAGCTCTTCACAGCGCTCGAAGGCCCTACTGCGGAGATCCGCGATGTGGTCGAGGAGGAGTGCCGTCAGCTTCTGGCGGTGGCGGTGGACCGCATCTTCTCCAACCTCGTCCACCTCCAACCCGGGTTCGACCTCGCCACGGTGACCGAGCCACTGGAGGGGGACGCTGCGTGGAAAGCCTCCAGCTCCGTCCGCGACCAAGTGGACGACTTCTGCAGCCGCTTCAAGCGGGCCGCTGTAGAGGAAGGCGGCGAGCGGAGCGAGCCCGAGGAGGAAGAAGAGAGCGACCAGGACGACGCTGAGGCCTCCGACTAATCTCCTCCTGCAACGCGTCGCGCTTGTAGCGCTTTAGGGGCGTTTGCCCGTTAGAGAATTTCATTTTCCACCTTGTAATTTATTTCTTCACTTTGTAAACAATTTGCTATCGATTAAGTGTGCGCTTCCTTCGGGGGGTGTTTGCTTCATCTCAGTGTCTTTTTCGCTCTGCGTCGTTGGACCCTTCCCCTCGCGCTATGACTCCTGCCGCTGCGGTATTCTCGAGCAATGACTCGGCAAGGCCGGGGGGAGTTTAAGGCTTGGGGAGGTAAGAGCCCTCAAGTCGCGATGCTGAGGGCCCCCCTTTGACGCGCAAGCAGTCCACGGAGAGTAAGGAAAGAACCACTTGAGGGACGCAGAGTGCTCATGAGAAAAAAGCGAGGATTCCCTTGAGGTGGGCGAGAAACTTAGCTTCGCGAGGCGTTTGCCCGATGTGGGCCTTCCCTGGCGGAGTTCTCCCCTTCAGGGGCCGAGGGTTCTCCCCCGCAGGCCTGGTGGGGACTTTCGCTTTCTGTGGATGTTAGAGGGGCAAGCCGAAGCGCTAGATCACAGCATCAGGGACTAATGCGCGCTTATAGGTCCCCTCAGGCGTTCCTTGCGAGGAGAGAGAGTACCAAGGTCCTTTGAAGAGATGGCGTGCCTGGGAGGGCCTGCCCTCTAGCCAGAGCTCGGATCCTTGGGTTTTGCAGTGCTGCTGGTGTGTCATTTGAGGCACTGGCACCGTACTCAGCCCCCGCTCGCGAGGTGCGCATGTGGAGAGATATAAGTGCCCATTTTCAATAAAGGAAATAATGCTGGAATAAACTCACCACCAAAATATTACATAGCGGCGCCGTAGCGCATAGTTCACTTAGGAACGAAAGTGGCGCCTGAGCGCAAAGTTCACTTGGAACGAAAGTGGCGCCTGAGCGCAAAGTTCACTTGGAACGAAAATCGGTTCATTACACTTGGGTTTGCCAAGCTAACGTTCCTTCCATGTCGCGGCATGGGGGCCACCCATTAGTGGCAGAGGTTCACTGCGGCCTACGTGGGCTCATTTGCAGGAGAGCTCGGAGGGCTGGGCCTCGGGAGAAGCTTTGAGAAGCTTGGAGGTGAAGCCATGGGCTTCCCTCTAGAGACAAAAAATACCTGGCGTGACTGCGATCACGGGTAGAACTTGCGCAGGTGCGCGATGTTCCACGGGTTCTTGACGGGGATGCCGTCTTCGGTCTCGAGGCGTACTGCGCCAGGCCTGGCGACGTGGGAGACCCTGTAGGGGCCTTCCCACATCGGGGAGAGCTTGTGGGCGATCCATGCTTGATTTCTGCGGGGAGGACTGCCTCAGCTCCGTAGACCTGGGCGAACGGCGTTTCGCCTGTAGGCCTCGAGGAGGTTGTGCGTATGGACCAGAGCACTGAGGGGAGCTCGTCAATCCAGCCCTTGCCGTGGCCCTTGAGGATGTTGAAGCTCCTGGTCTTGAGGCCCTTGAGGACTTCTACGTTTGCTCGCTCGGCTTGACCGTTGCTGCGTGGGTGACCTGCCGAGGCGAAGCAGACCTTGATACCAAGCTTGTCGCAGTAGGCTCGGAAGATGCCGCTGGTGAATTGCGAGCCGTTGTCAGTGATGATGCGGTTGGGCACGCCGAAGCGGCAGACCAAGCTCCGGATGAACTTCACCGCAGCCCCAGCTGGTATGGTGCGCACCGGCTCAACCTCGGTCCACTTGGTGAACTTGTCGATGGCCACGAAGAGGAAACGGTAGCCCCCCTGCGACTTCGGGAAGGGGCCCAGGATGTCCAGCCCCCAGACCGCGAACGGCCAGGAGAGCGGGATGGTCTGAAGCTCCAGTGCCGGCTGATGAATTTGCTTGGCGTGGAATTGGCAGGCGTCGCAGGTTTGCACAATGGCGACCGCATCTTGAAGCACCTGAGGCCAGTAGAAGCCGCTCCTGAAGACCTTGCCTGTGAGGGTGTGCGCACATGAGTGGTGGCCGCACTCCCCGCTGTGGATGTCCTTAATCAGCTCTCGGCCTTCCTCAGGAGGGACGCACTTGAGCGCGACACCATTTGGGCGCTTGCGGTAGAGGTTTTCCTCGAGGGTGCAGTATGATTTCGCCTGTCGAGCGACTCGCTCTGCGTCAGCATCTTCTTCAGGGAGGATTCCTTTCACCAAGTAGTCCTTGAGCTCATCAATCCAGCCTGAGGCCTGGCGGGTTGCCGTCAGCATCAGACGCTCCCCTGTGCTGGGACCGCAATCAGGCGCCCCAGATTCAGGAGGTGGTGGGAGCGCTTCGCCTGCGCTTGCGGCTGTGGCCTCTCGAGGCTGCTTGATGGATGCCTTGGCGAGCCTCTCTTCGAAGACACCGGCCTGCTGGGGCTGCCTCCGCGAGGCTCGCTTGGCGATGTCGTCAGCCTCTTGGTTTTCTTTCCTCGGGACGTGCATGAGCTCCATGCCCCTGAAGTGCTTCTCAAGCTTGCGGACCTCTTCGAGGTATGCGGTCATGTGGTCGTCTTTCGGCGTGTAGCTCTTGTTGGAGAAGTTGACGAGCAGCTGTGAGTCTCCCTTGACGAGTAGGTGCTTGACGCCTAGAGCGATGGCGGCCCTTAGGCCGGCGAGGAGGCCTTCGTATTCGGCGATGTTGTTGGAGATCTTGTCGATTGTAAAGCACAGCTGGACAGCGTAATATAGCTTGTCACCCTTGGGCGAGGTTAGGACGACGCCTGCTCCGCCATTGCGGCAAGCGAAGGCTCCATCGAAGTGCATGGTCCAGTGGCTGGGCGCCGCGTCTCCCGAGGGCTCGGCCTCTGCCTCACGAGGCTCCTCAGGGCTTGGGTCAGTCCATTCGGCGACGAAATCGGCCAGCGCTCTTCCTTTGATGACCCTCGTGGTGTCGAAGCGCAAGTTAAATGGCTGCAGCTCGATGTTCCATCCTGCGACACGATCTGTGGCGTTGGGGTTGCGCAGGATCTGCTCCAGGGGGAAGGCAGTGACCACCGTGATGGGGTGGCCCTGGAAGTAGTGTCTCAACTTCCTGGATACGATGAGGAGCGCGACGAGGAGCTTTTGCTGCATTGGATATCGCTCGCGAGCGTCCCGCAGCACCGTGCTGACGAAGTAGACGGGGTGCTCGACGAGGGTTGTCTGAGGTGGCGCAGCATCGGCCCTCTGTGGGGGCTCTTCAGGGCTCCTGTCGAGATTTGCCTGTGAGGGCCTCTCGACACGGGTTGTTGGAGCGGGCTCGACTTGAGGCGATGGGCCTGGCAGTGGGTCTGCGGAGGCTGCTCCTTCGACGGGGCCTTTGTCGGGGGGTTCTGGGCTTGGAGTGGCAGTGCTCTTCTTGGGGAGGACAGGCTCTTCCCTCTCGACCACCAAGACGACGCTTGCTGTCTGAGGGGTGGCTGAGAGGTACAGCTTCAGGTGCTCGTCTGCCCTTGGGGCCACCAAGACCGGAGGGCTAGCCAGATACTTCTTTAAATCTTCGAAGGCTTTATCCGCCTCAGGGGTCCACTTGAATGTGCCCGACCTCTTCATGATCTTGAAAAATGGCAGGGCTCTCTCGCCGAATTTAGAGATGAAACGACCAAGGCTGGCCATGCAGCCCGCAAGGCGCTGCATTTCCTTGAGTCGGCGAGGAGGCTGCATTTGTTCTATGGCCTTGATCTTGTCAGGATTTGCCTCTATGCCACGGTGGGACACGAGGAATCCGAGGAGCTTGTCTGAAGGGACCCCGAAGACGCACTTGGCGGGGTTGACCTTGATGTTCACCTTTCTCAGGCTGGTGAAGGTTTCCTCGAGATCCCTCAAGAGGGTGTCTCCCTCTCGAGACTTGACCACGATGTCATCGACATAGGCCTCATCATTTCTGCCCATCTGAGCCCCCAAGGCTATCCTCATGAGCCTCTGGAAGGTGGCCCCGGCGTTCTTCAGGCCAAAGGGCATGCATGTGTAGCAGTACACACCACAGGGGGTGAGGAATGCCGTCTTCTCCTCGTCCTCTTTAGCCATCTTGATCTGGTGATAACCAGAGAAGGCATCCAGAAAACAGAGGAGGTCACAGCCAGCGGTGGAGTCCACGATCTGGTCTATCCTCGGCATGGGGTATGGGTCCTTGGGGCAGGCCTTGTTGACATCTGTGTAGTCGATGCAGAGTCGGCCTCCTCCAGCGGGCTTAGGAACAACCACGCCGTTGGAGAGCCAAGTGGGGTGCGCGACTTCGCGGACGACATTTGCCGCCTTGAGTTTCTCTACTTCCTTGACGATGAATGCTTGCTTCTCGGGGGTTGCTTACGTGCTTTTTGCTTGACGGGGCGTGCGTCTGGACACACGGCTAAATGGTGCTCGATCACCTCCCTTGGTACACCGGACATATCTGACGGGGTCCACGCGAACATGTCAGAGTTTGCCCGAAGGAAAGCGACGAGCGCGCTTTCCTATTTGGGAGGCAAGGCAGCGCCTATGGTGACGTTAGCCCCCGAGCCTTCAGCCCCCGAGCTGGTGGTGTCCAGCGGCACCTTCTTCGTGGCGGCTTGCTCCTGAGAGAACACCTGCTTCTTCTTCTTGGGCCTCTCGAGAGGCTCCATGTCCTCGTCAGTCGGGAAAGCCATGGCGGCTGCCTTGTAGGCGCTCTCGACAGCGCGCGTGGCGTCCAGGACATGGCCATGGACGGCGATGGTGCCAGCGCTGCCGGGAATCTTGACCATGTTGCAGGCGTGATGCGTGACGGCCATGAACTTCGCGAGGGCGGGGTAGCCGAGGATGGCGTTGTACGGCAAACCGATGTGCGCGACGTCGAAGTCGATCAGCTCCGTGCGGTAGTTCCTCTGCGTGCCAAAGGTGACCGCGAGGCGGACTTGCCCCAGAGGCTCGATAGAACCACTGGTGACGCCCGTGAACGGCCTGGAGGGCATAAGCCACTCGTAGGGCACTTGAAGCGTCTCGAAGGTCTCAACCGAGATGACATTCAGGCCCGCTCCCCCGTCGATGAGCGTCTTGGAGACGGTGATGTTATTGATGGTGGGGGAGCAGACCAGGGGGAGGGTTCCAACAGTCTTGGTCGACTTGGGGTGGTCCTTGGCGTCGAAGGCGATGGTGTACTGGGACCACTTGAGGGGCCTGGAGGTCTCGGTGCTCGGGAGCGCGGCGTTGAGTTCGCGGGCGAACTGCTTGAACTGATTGTTCGACTTGGGCGCTTGAGCTCCGCCGAGGATGCAGGCCATGGCGCCTCTCGGGGCCTGATAGCCTCCATCTTCCTCGTCGGGGAGGTTGTTGTTCTTTTCGGCGGCGTTGGCTTGAGTGCCCGACGGCTTCTGGTAGCAGCCATCGCGCCTGCCCTTGCCGTCTCTGCGGTAGCCGCGACCTCTGCCGCGGCTTCCGCTGCCTTCTCCTCGCTCGCGTTCCCTGCTCAGCCTCTTGAGGTCGAAGCAGTCGTCTGTAGCGTGCCCACGCCTGTTGTGGTAGACGCAGAACGGACGGTGGTCCACCTCTTTGTCGCCGCGCTCGGGGGAACCCCTGCGGGAGCCCTTCGCGTCAGGCTCTGCCACGAGGACCGCGGTGGCCTTGCGCTTGGGCTCTTCCTTCTTCTTGTGGCTCTTGGACCCCTCGCCAGGGTCGTCTCCCCGCGCGCTCATCTTGACGAAGAGGAGTCCCTCTTCAGCCTTGGCGCACTTGTCCGCCAGATCGAACAGCTTCACCACAGAGGTGAGCTTGTCGTGGATGCCGAGCTTCTCGAGCATCCTGCCGTTCGTGACGCCCTCGCGGAAGGCAGCGATCACCTGGGTGTCGGGGATGTTTGGAATCTTGTTCCGCACCTGGCTGAAGCGCTGGATGTACTTGCGAAGAGTTTCACCCTTCTTCTGCACCACAGCGCGCAAGTCGTTGTGGGTGAGTGCGCGCTCGTACGTGCCCTTGAAGTTGGCGACGAACTGCCTGCAGAGCTCCTCCCAGGAGTCGATGGAGTCCTCCGGCAGGTTGAGAAGCCAGGATAGCGCGGAGTCCCTGAGGGCGTGGGAGAACCAGTTGGCCATGACCTTGTCGTCGCCCCCTGCAGCCTGGATGGAAGTGGTGTAGAGCTGCAGGAACTCGAGAGGGTTGGTGGACCCGTCGAAGCCCTTGGGGAGCGCTGGCCTGAACTTCTGCGGCCAGACCACACGACGCAGGGCGCGCGTGAAGGCCATGCAGCCTGAGGCATAGGTGGCCGTTCCTCCCTGGAGGGCCCTGCGGTTTTGCTGCCCCGCTTGACCGAGCTCCTCGACGAGGCGGTTCTGGAGGTCGCGACGTCGCTCCATGCCCACACGCGCGTCAGGTGCGGTGCGCTGCACGATTTGGCAGTCGTGCGGCGAGGAAGCATGGGAGGGAGCCCGCTGTGCCGCGGCCGGAGGCGGGCCCGGCGGCGGCGGTGGCGCACCCGGTGCGGCCGTCCCTGCAGGGCCGGAAGGCACGATGGAGCGCGACGGAGCAGGGCGCGTGGTTGCGATGTCGACGAGGTGGTGGAGGCGGTCCAGCCACTGGTCGTGCGCCTCGGCACTTGGCCGGTAGCGGAGGAGCTCCTGAGCCATGAGTAGCGCGGTGTGCGGGGCGGGCTCTTGGTGTTCCCGCGTGGACACGCTCTGACGCCGGGACGGGTGTGAGGACTCAGCGTCCCCACGGCGCTCGGAGAGGTCCTCGTCATCACGCTGGTCTCCTTCGCGGCGCTCCTCGCTCTCCGGCTCCTCCACGCGTGGGCCGGTGCCAGCGCGCTCGGCCGCGCGAGGGCGACCACGGCGGCCGCGGGTGGGGGCAGTGCCGGGCTCGGTGTGAGCTCTCTCGGAGGTGCGCCTATTGGCGCGCGTCGCGCGGGTGTCCATCATGGCACGAAGTTCGGAGGTTGAAGACGCGCCTCAGTCCCCTACCTGGCGCGCCAAATGTCGCGGGGTTGCTCCCACGCAACAGGGGTAGACTTGCCCCGAAGAGAGGTTCGAAGGGGGACTGAATACGGAGGTCAAACAACCCTCCATGCGCGCCGCGACGTTGCTCGCGGTGCCTGGAGCGGGACTGTACGACAGAGAGTGACACCGGCCCTTACCTAGGTTCACGGCCCTCAAGATGAGGTAAAACCGCTACTCCTGCCTGTCTGAATTGCACTGTGGTGACTGCAGTACAGCGAGCCTCCGGGCGCTCAGGAGGTCCGGAGGTGGAGGACGCTATCTAATTCGGGATCAAATTCCCCGGGGGATTCAACACGGAAGTGCCCCCGCTCCTTAAATAGTTGCCCCGGGCCTCATCCCTGCGACCTGCGCAGTGGAAGGGTTCCCACATGGCGACGAGCGGCGGAGCGGGGTGCACCACTACCCGCTCGTCCATGGACTCGGTCCATGGCCGTAAAGCCTGCCTTCGTGGCAGGGCAGCTGTCTCCTCCGTCCTTGGACGCAGCTCCTCCGCGCTAAAGTGGCGTGCCGTGGCCGACAGGCCGCAGGCTTTGCAGAGTGGCCCGCAGATGCGGCAGAGACCATAGAGAGCGCCCGCGGTGACGTCGTCGTTGGAGCGTTGCGCCGGCCAACTGCTTTATCGCCAAAGAGGTAAGCCACGTTAGCGGCGCAGGAGCCACAGAGCTTTGTTGACTCCTTTTATCACCGGGACGGCAACTGCGGCACTGGCGCTGTCGTGCGCGCAGGCGCGCGCGTCACCCTGCGGCTGCTGCAGAGCCCATGTGCGCTCTGCAGCGCTTCCTTCGCCGCGAAGTATCCCCTCGAGGGGCTGAGGCTCTAGAGGGAGAGGTGCCGTGCTGGCTCCCCTCAGAGCGAGAGAGCCCTCAAGTGGGACGCCCTCGGGGGGAACCTCCTTCAGGCCTCCGGTGGCGCCTCAAGTCCCCTCCAGGGGTTTCCGCCTCGGGGGGCTCCTTGTAACATCCCAAATATTAATATAAATTATTAATGCAGAAATGTGGGCCAACAAAAACTTTTTCTTACAAATTGGTATATGTTTGTTTCATGATTTCTGTTTGTTATGCTTTGTTTGCAAGATTGTTGGATTCTAACTATAATTGCAAAATTGAAGAATAGAAAATAAACAAGACAACAATTTCAAAACTAGAAAATCATGTGACACCTGTCACCATATTTTTTTCCAAAAATAAGAAACTTACTTTATTTCTCAAACCAAGGTTAGTGAGGAATAATTCCAAGACCACACCATTGGATTTCCACAAACTATTCCCTTTCAAATTTCAAATTCAAAAACCTCAAATTCAAATTAGAAATTCATTATTGAAATATTTCCAAATATTTCAAAAAGACTTTGTATCACTTACCAATAATGTATTTAGCCTAGATCCTAAGTTTGGACCCAAAAGAATTAAGCAAAGTATGAAAATTAAATAGCCAAAATGCCTACTGTTTTGGTTCAGGAAAATCGTCGAACACCTTCTGTGCCCTCGTGTTCTTCCCAAAACCGAGCCAAATCATGGATCAATCCGAGCATTGAGTTGTGCATTCGTCGAATTGAGGCCTCCACTGCATTCCCCTCTTCGCCACGATCTCGCCGCACGCCGCAGGGAGCCAATTGGTCGCCGGAGTCGCCGTGGAGGGGCTGGCGACCGCGTCGGCCATGCGCACGTCGCCGTGTCGGCACAGTGGCCGCGGCGACGCCGCGCCGTGCCGGCCGCGCTGCTGCCTTTCTCTCCCTCCCTCACCTCCTGGTTCCCTCACCGCGTAGCAAGACAGCCCGCAGCCCCCCTGCACGCCGCGACAGCACGCCGCGACGCGCACGCCTTGCGCCGCCCGAGCACGCTCACGGCAGGGCCAAGAGCCCGAGCGTTCCCGAGCGCGCCACGCCACCCCGCCATGCCCGTTTGGTTCCCCAGACACCCCGCAGCTAGCCGCAACCCTCCACCAGCCTACGGCGGGCTCGCACGACCGCGGGTGCCCTCTGCACCGCGTCCACCGTGCGCCGCCCGGCCGCTATAAAATGGCCTCCCCGTGCCCTGCATTTGCCACACCGCCCCACTGCCTCTCCTCTCCACTCCCCTCTCCCTCGTACGCCGCTAGGAGACCAGGACCGAGGCCGCGAAGCCTCGGGTCGCCGTGACCTTCCTCGAGCTCGCCGAGCCCGAGGTAGGCGACGACCGTGGCCAGGCCACGGCGCCCTCTCCTACGCTCCCCTCTGCCCCCACTCGCCTCCCCTTACTGCCCGCTCTCACCCACGCCCTTTTTCCCTCTGTCCCGTGCCCAGGATCGCCGGGGATTGCTCGCCGGAGTTGGAGCGGAGCCGCGAAGAAGAAGGAGGTCGCCGCCGTCGCTCGAAGCCTCGCCAGCAAGCGCCAGTCGCCCCAAGCACTTCCCCGCATCGCCGCCGTCCCGCCGCACCATCCCGTCACCGTCCCAGACCCCCGAGGTGAGCCCTCCGTCCACCTCGCCGTCGCCGGAGCCACGGCGCCGCCCAGTTTTGGTCGCCGCCGACGCGCTCGCTCCGGGCCGTTGGATTTAGATCCGGCGGTAACTTACCGCTTCGGTTAATTAGGCACTGACGTGCGGGCCCCACGCGTCAGGTTTAAATGAAACCCGCGCGCGCGCCCGCAGTCGCTGACCAGTGGGTCCCCTCTGTCAGGTTTTTAAACATTATCCATGCTGGATATTTATTCGAATTTAAAATCAATTCAAAAACCAGTACTGACTCCAAACTTAGAAAATTCATAACTTGAGTTTTGCAACTCCAAATTGAACAAATCCAATTGTTCTGAATAGGTTATGAAATTCTCTATCCAACTAAACTAATTTCACTCCATTTGGGTATAGAATAAAAATACAATATTCAAAATACAGTAGCATGTTTAAATTCTAAACTTGTTTGTTTCTGATACTCTGTCAATCCAAATTAGCTGAAACTAATTTTATTGGATCACATTTAGCCAGGGTTAGCCAATCCTAAAAGGGTTTAATTTTTAGATGAACATAATTTAAATAATAGCCAAAACTTTATTAATGAGCTACTGGATTCAAAACATTGTGTAGGGAGTTTGGTAACTCCAAATGACCCAAATCCAATTGTGTCATCTTCCACACATCAGTAGCTCTCTGTAGAATTTTAGTTTGTATTTTTGTGACCAACAGAACTCAAACTATGCAATTAAACATGTGTGACTAATTTCTGCCCAAATTAAGGTATATTTGAATAGTGACAAATTCAATTAAATTGAAACCACATAGTGTTGTTTGATGTGTGAAATGGTTAATTAGAACCTCTAAGAGTGTATTGCTGTGATGATTGATTGAATAGGCTAGTGATTGTTTGTATTTGCTTGATTGTGTATTAGACGAGAACGTTGTCGAGTACATCGAGGAGGAAGGATTTGTGGAACCTGAAGACCAAGACCAAGACCACTTTGTTGAACAAGGCAAGCTACTCTCTGAGCTTGCACATAACTTATGCATCTAGATTTACAAAGTCCTTTTTCAAAAGCAAAGGTTTATAAAAATCTTTTTTTCAAAAGTATATAGAGATTATTTTGCCACCCTATGTAGGATTATATGCTAAAACTATAGGATGGGAAAAACCAGGTGTTGATTTATTCAAAACTCCTTTGAAAATTTGTGTGGATATAGAGCACCAAGAAGTGGTGTTGAAGTAAATGAAGAAAGGTGGTTTTGGAGAAAAGCACATTGTGTCTTAGTACTTACGTCAATCAGCCGATACTCTGTGCGACCACATTTACCCACATATGGGAAAGGGCTTAGTCATATAGTTTGCTCATATTAGTATGGGACACTGCATCAACGGAGATGACTCTGTTATGCATGAGGGATGGTTAGAGACCTACCCCTGACCTGGGTCCTCGCTCAAACTCTTTGAGTAGATAAGGAGGAGGATAGAAGGATGTCCCTTATACACCGCCAGATAAAACCTATGAGTCCTCACACTTAGATTCCGACGGGCTGGGTTAAGTGTCGATGGAATGGTTCATAGGGGCAGGATCCTATACTAGCATGAGCAAAGGACAGACTAGGGTCGGTGACTCAACTTCGCATACCCCTGGTATGGCGAGACGTGGCAGACACGATGAGTTATCGGATGGGTGTGGGAAAAGCGTGCTACCTCTGCAGAGGGATTAAAACTATTCGAATAGCCGAGTCCTCGGATATGGACAGTTGGGAGGCCCTACTTTGACCATGTGCAAGTTTTGGAAAAAGTTTTGAGTTCTAAAAAGAAAAGGAGAACGTTCCATACACCTATACCAACGGATCGGTATGAGGTAGTTGGAGGTTAAATACCATGATGGTTTATGGTCGGAAAAAGGAGGAGTTTTTGGAGAAAACTAATAAAATTGAGACATTAAGAGTAGTTATAATCTCCTTACCTTTTTCAACAAAGATACAGAGAAGTTTTAAATAAATAAAAGTGTGAAACTAAAAATGAGACTAGTGCACTCATGTTGGAGTAGTTTGCGAGTACATTCCAATGTACTCATACTAGCTTGCCTCTGGCTCTTGTCGTAGCCAGACTTGGAGGAGTATTACGCCCAGGAGGAGTATGGCGACATCTACGCCAACTAAGGATCTTCTCAAGTCGACTGCCTGTCGGGTCATCGTTAGCTTTTGGATGTCTACTACGTTTAAGTTCCGCTGCTTATGTTGATTTGGCCCTAGAAGGCACCTGTGTAAGACTTGGTCTATATGACCTGTTATGTAAGACTTATTCCGGTATTGAATGGATGTAAACTTTGGTATTCAGTTCGGATTATGTGCAACGACAGACTGATCATGGGATCGTTGTGTTAAACATAATCGGGTATTTCGGACAGCTAGTCCGGGGTCCCCACACTCCTTAAACGGTCTGCTTGGTCCTTAGCCGTTTTGTAGATGCTGTCGCGGGTACGGCGAGTGGAGAGTGGGCTCTGTACACCCTAGAATCCACTGGGCCGACAAACGCCTGCCCGCTGGGCTTGCCTTCGCGAGGCTCGCTTGGCGATGTCATCGGCCTCCTGGTTCTCTTTCCTCGGGATCTGCATGAGCTCCATGCCCCTGAAGTGCTTCTCAAGCCTACGGACCTCTTCAAGGTATGCGGCCATGTGGTCGTCTTTAGGCGTGTAGTTCTTGTTGGAGAAGTTGACCAGCAACTGGGAGTCGCCTTTGACGAGTAAGTGCTTGACGCCGAGAACGATGGCGGCCCTTAAGCCGGCGAGGAGGCCTTCGTATTCAGCGATGTTGTTGGAGATCTTGTCAATGGTGATGCACAACTGGACAGCGTAGTAGAGCTTGTCGCCCTTGGGCGAGGTCAAGACGACGCCTGCTCCGCCATTGCGGCAGGCGAAGGCTCCGTCGAAGTGCATGGTCCAGCGGCTGGGCATCGTGTCTCTAGAGGGCTCGGCCTCTTCTCTCCGAGGCTCTTCAAGGCTTGGGTCAGTGTCACATCCCAAATTTTGGAACCAAGAAAAACTTATTTTTACCAGACCCAAAATTCAGAACCAACAAAAACTTTTTGAAATGTTTCATTGATGATTGTGTTTCCCTTCCCATTGCTATGTTTGAACTTGTGTGACTTGTTGTTTAAGTGGTTTGACTAGTAAATATAAGACCCAACCAAGGTGAAAATATATTCAACTCTGGTGATCATGTTATGACAAGAAAATATTCCATATATCTTTTTCATTCTTATTTGGCCAACTCCATTTCAATGATACTTGGTTTAGCAACAACCAAAACTAATACCCAGTATTTGAGAAAGTAAAAGCATTTCCAAAACTATGTGCTCCCAAGAATATGGAGATCTATATGCTACCTCCTACCTATTTCTCAATCCTGATATTTTTCAGGTGTATACAACTCCCACTTTATAAAACTCTTATTTCCACTCTATCTGAAATTAACACTGGTGGGAATTATATTATCCCACATATTTCCTTTCTCGGACCTTGTTGATAACTATTGAGTTATAAGTTGAGATAGTTTTAAACATCATCTTGTCATAATTAAGTGTGATTATTTTTAAGAAAGTATTGTTAATTATTTGAATGGTGATATGATTAATTCTGTGGTTTGAATTGTGTGGCCTTGATTGTGATGTTGATCATATTGTGTTTGTTGCTTGTGTGGACAATTCCTTAATTGTACCTAAGGGTAACATCCTCTTGATATCAAAATTGGTATGTGACCTAAATTGAAAACAAACTCCTCAAATTAATCAACAAATGGAAATTTAGATCATGAGCTAAAGAAATGATCTAACTAAATTAGTTTCCCTATTTAACTATCTATTTTCTTCAAACAAATACTTTCTTATGAAAATAAAACCTATTTGAAGTTAATATATTTGTCAAGGAAGTTCCAAGAGTTCAAAATAATATTTGAACTTGCTTAAAAATTTCTAAAAAGATTATAAAAATGTATTTGAGAAAAATGCTATATTTAAAACTCTATGAACAAAAGTTGTTCAAAACATTTTATTTTTCAACACCAATTTTTGTGCAGCTTCTACATGTATATGGGAGGCCACATGAATATTTTCAAATTTTTCTAAAATGTTTTAGTGCCTCAATAAAATCCTTGAAATGCTACTGGATTTAAAAGGAAACAAAAGAAAACAGAAAAGGACTTAATTTCGAATAAGAAACAAATTCTGCCGAGGGGGTTTTCGGAAATGTGTCGTCTCTCTCCTCCCGCCCGACACGGCCACGCCATGGCCGGGAGCAAGGGAGGCCCCCCCACGACGCAGCCGCTCGCCGCCCGGACCCCCCCCTCTCCCCCTCGCTCCTATGCCCCCTTGGACACCAACATCCGCGCCACGCCCCCCCCCTTTTTGCACGCGCCCGTGCCGCCGCCCGACATGTCCGCGGGCGCCACGACGTCGTGCGTCGCGCCGCCGGACCCCCCTCCTCTCGTCTCCCCTGCGACGTGGATAAGAAGCCCCCCGAGCCCCGCTCCTCTGCTCCCCGGCTCTCTCTCCCTCCCTTTTTCTCTCCTCTTTTCCCTCTCCATTTCTTCCACCATGGCCATGGCCGAGCCGAGCACGCCGTCGCGCATCGCCGGCGATTGGAGCCTCCCCGAGCCAAGCCAGGACCTCCAGAAGATGCGCCTCGTCGTCCTCTTCATCTCCGTGCAAGGAATCGAAGAGGGGAGCCGCGAGTCGACCGTGCCGTCTTCATCTTCTTCGACTCCGGCCGCCGCACTTCGAGCAAGTTCATCACCGTCTCCGACCTCCTCCGTCCAAGCCGAGCACACGCACGCGTTTAGGGTGAGCTCGCCTCTCTCCTGGACATGCTCGTCCTCCTTCCCCGTCTCTACTTTGTCGCATAGAAGTTGCTCCGCCGTTAGACCGTAGCACGCGCCGCCGTAGCCCGTCGCCGGAGCTGCTCCCGGCGACCATTTGGGTCGTAGCGCCGCCCCTAGCCTCCGCGTACAAGTATGCGTCGATGCCATCCAGTAGAGCGTCCCCGCGCGTCCTCTGCCGTCGATCCCGTGCGCGTCGCCGCCGGTGGTCACCGCGGCACGCGCGACGTCGCGGTGCACGGCCGTCTGTTTATTAGGGCTCGCGCCCTTATCCTAGCAAGATCCACCGCACAGCCCAGTGGCAACGGCCACGATCGCGCTCGCACGCGTCGCGAGTTCGACTCGCCGCAGCCGCAGAGGCGCTGCCTTTTCGGTTTATTTTGCACGCTGACAGGTGGGCCCCACCGGTCAGTGACCATGGCGGCCAGCACAGCCCGCATTCAGCCCAGTCAGCACCAGCGTGGCACTCGGGCCCGCAGGGCAGTGGCTGTGGCTAGCCAGCCCTTCGGTGCAAAACGTTCCACTAGGTTTTCTGAGAAATAAAATAAATAGACAGATTCGAATATAAATTTGTAAAATCCATAACTTTTTAAATACTTATCCAAAAATTACAAATAAGATACCAAAATGTTCAGAAAAATAAAACCTGTCTTTCAGTGTAATTCACCTATCCAAATAAATTAGTTTATTTGATGTTTTATTAGAATAAAGAAAATGGCAGAAAAGAAAAGGCTTTTGGAAAATTCATATCTTTAAAAATAAGGATCCAAAAATTAAGTTTGACCTATTAAAATGTTTAGCAAGTGATAACCTTCATATTCCACCTTGTTTCCACACATGGATAATTATTTTGTAGTGTTGCTTAAAATAAATTAACAAAAAGGGCATATTGAGAAAGGATGTTATAAATTAATCCGTGATAAATTTTGGAATGAATTCAATTGGGTTGTCTTCTATATGTGAAGGAGAACATATCCCTAGCTTGGTTTGAGTTTAGGAGTCATTGATTGACTTTGGTGCTAATTATAAGGTTTAGGTCTTTTCTGCCTATTTTTATTAGGCCTCTAAGTAATTGTTAGGTTATAACGTTATTGTTACAAATGTGTTCCTACCATGTGCAGGGTGGTAACCCACTGTTATGACATGTTCCTTTAATTTTACTAGCATGTTAGGAGAGCTAATTGTGAGTCATGTGTTTGTGAGGGTTTTATTCCCTATATAACCTTTCACCTAGTAATTAGGAATTACTATGTTTGTTTATTTTGATGTGAGAATATTGTGTATGTATGCCTTGCTGGATAAGGATTGTTGTGGTACTGTTGCGTGCATGTTATTATAGTTTAGCAGATTATAATATGTTAGTACTGTTAGTGGAATTTGTTAGGCAAATTGGTATGAGTAATATATTTGCCTGGCTTGATGAACTTGATGGACTTGAGTTGAGTGCTAGCTTAAATATCTTGTTAGTGTATCCACCTTAGCTTGGTGAGGTATTTAAATTATAGAGATTAATTGGTGACTTAACTTTTGTTTGAAGTATTTCCTAGTTAGGAAAAGGGGTTTGTGAATTACCTCTAATTGAGGGTGTATTTGTGCCCTCTTGTTTTGGCATGTGTATGGTGTTATACTCCTGATTAATATAATGCCCTTGTAAATATATATCTTAGTTGATTGCTTGGTTAAAATAGTGCTATGATGTGGTTTGATTACCTTTTTGTATACCACTTGTGGTATGGTTTGCTTATTGTGTGTTGTTCTATTTTTATGTTTGCGACGCTAGATATAAACGCTACCAAAGTGGTATTTGGAGAGGATTTATCGGAGAAGGATGATATTTATTTCTTGAGCGGTGAGAAGTAGTCCAAGAACATCATGCTGGAATCAGGCAAGCTATTCCCTGAGCTTGCATCTTTATACATCTATTTTGGGTCACATGTTTTACTTATAAAGAGCATATGTGATTTATGTGGTGGTTGCCACTAAAGCTATGATTTTGAAAACCCTTTTCCAAAATACAAGTATATTATTTTGACACCCTATATGGAGATATTAGATGGAAATTCTTTTTCAAACTATAGGATGGGAAAAATATTGTTTACTCAAAACTCCTTTGAAAATACTTGTGTGGACATGGAGCACCAAGATGTGGTGATGAATTGGAGAAAAGGAGAATGGTGGTTTTGATAAAACGCACATTGTGTCTTTGTACTTACGTCAATCAACCGATACTCTGTGCGACCACATTTACCCACATATGGGAAAGGGCTTAGTCATATAATTTGCTCATATTAGTATGGGATACCTCATCAACGGGGATGACTCCGTTATGCATGAGGGATGGTTGATGACCTACCCCTGACCTGGGTCCTCGCTCAAACTCTATGAGTAGATAAGGAGGAGGATAGAAGGATGTCCCCTATACACCGCCAGATAAAACCTATGAGTCCTCACACTTAGATTCCGACGGGCTGGGTTAAGTGTCGATGGAAAGTATCATATGGGCAGGATCCTATACTAGCATGAGCAAAGGACAGACTAGGGTCGGTGACTCAACTTCGCATACACCTGGTATGGCGAGACGTGGCTGACACGATGAGTTATCGGATGGGTGTGGGAAAAGCGTGCTACCTCTGCAGAGGGTTAAAACTATTCGAATAGCCGAGTCCTCGGATATGGACAGTTGAGAGGCCCTACTTTGACCATGTGCAAGTTTTGGGAAAAGAATTGAGTTTTAAAAAGAAAAGGAAGTGGAGAATGACCCATACACCTATACCAACGGATCGGTATGAGGCTGTTGGGGACCATGAACCATGACGGGTTATGGTCTGAAAAAGGAGGAGTTTTGGAGAAACAGATAAAATGGTGATTTTCCGAGAAAATGTTTATTAAAGAGACTTCTTACCTTTTTCAACAAAGATGTCTTTTGGGAAAAAGTTTTAAAGAGGCCCCTTACAAAGGCAGATTTATGGGAAAAGTTCTGAAGACCTTCTTTCCTTTTTCAATAAAGATATAGAGTTTTCAAGGCAAACAAAGTTTTATTTAAACAAATAAAAGAATAGCGCATGCTCATGTTGGGGTAGTTTGCGAGTACGTAAATGTACTCATGGCTGTGTCCCTGGATATTCCCATGTCCAGAGTTCAAGAAGAAGTATGCTGAAGACCGAGAGACCGATGACGTCTTTGCGAACTAGGCCGTCTTCCCAGTCAGCTGCCTGTAGGTGTCTTGGCAAATGACTCGGGCCCCACGTTGATTGGTGTTTTCCGCTGCAAGAACTTATTGAAGATTGTGGCTTCAATCGAGTAAGTAATTCCTTCGGTAATTATGGATGTTCTTTTGATACTAGTTTGATTGTGCTCAGCGACAGACTGATCACGGGATCGCTGATGTTGTAGGCACAAGGGTATTTCGGACTGCTAGTCCGGGGTCCCCACAGACTTGGTATCAGAGCCATCCTGACTGTAACAGACCTTAGTTAGCATGGACGTTAGTTAGGAAGGAAATATTTTGTTAAAAGTATATTGTTACCAAAAACATATTTTTATCTAAGGAAGTCCAAAAATAACTTCCACTCCTCTCACCTTCTCAAATATTTCAAAGTCTTACCCCTCTATTTTAAGATTTTTCAAGGATTCTTCTGTTATCTCTTACCTGTTCAAAATACTTGACGGTGCACCCAAGTGAGACCTAATTAGCTAGCACCTACGAGAAGAAGCTTCCATTACAAGTACTCAACATTCCACATCGAGGTGATGGATCCGCCAGTACCAATATTATCGATATCAACAAAGCAAGAGACCTCCGAAGACCTCAACTCAATATCAACAATTCCACTCAGTTACTCCTTCGATAATCTCAATTTCTCCAGCTGAAGACTAAGGTGACAAAGTGAAGGCTTCACCAACCATAATTAACCGAGACCATAGGATAAACCTGATAGGAACCCTGATTGTACCACCCGACTACCACGAGTATTGGACGTCCGTTGGTACTAAAGGTACCTTGTGTGTTGTTTGTTGGTGTGCTTTACTCTGGTTGTGTGTTGTGGTTGGTGAGTCCCCTGTGTGGGTGTTGTTTTTCTTGTGCGTTCACAATTACGCCTTGATGGCAACACAAAGTAAACCAAAATTCCCTTTTTATAAAACTCCTTTTTGTCACCCAACAAAAACTAATTTTTGGCCTCTTCGCCATAGTTGCACCTTGTTGCAGATGTAAAGCCTCTTAGGAAAATATTTTCTGGAAAATTCCTCTTATCTCGACCGTCTCCCGATAAGAACTGACAGTTTCGCAAGATACAAAAGACCCCCAATCTTTAACCAATAACCTGCGATTTTTGCAACCTAACCGGAAAATCAGATAATGGCCTTCGAGCACCATCTGGAGCAAGTGCGTCAAGATCTCGAAGAGGAACTGCTAGGAAGATTCAAGCTCAGAGACCGCAAGAAGAAGGAACTGCGACAAAAAGATTAAAAAGAGATTTCTTAAATTGGTAACAAGTAATTAATATACCGGACTATCCTTGAGTATTCGGAAACTCATACATCAGAAGCTGTTATTATTAATCTCTCTAAAAATAGTGTGATATTCCAATGTTCGTGTTGTATACAAGTAGTTTGGTAACAAGCCTCATGAACTTGTTAACAAATCACTTTTATATGCTCAAACACTTGAGTGTCATACCCAAACTAAAGAGAACGCCAGATAATCCAGCACATCTCAGCCTCTGGAATATGAAAAGTAGTTTGATGACAAGACTAGCTACCTTGTTAACAAATTCTTTTTGTATGACGAAGGCAATTCGATGTCATAAAGACAACCACATTCTTATACAACTAACCAATAGAAAGCCTTGCTAGGACTAAGTGGATTCCTTCACCACATGGGTGAGATAAATGATGTTATAACCCGAATAAAGGAAAATAATAATTTTCTTAAATCAAGTGTATAACTTAGGAAACATGCAAGTTCCAAATAAGAAAGTCACATGGAGATTTATAGTGTTTTCCCAAGGATATGATTTCTAAAACAAGAACAGAAAAAGTTACCATTTGAGAAAAACAACGGGTGTGAAGGTTCTTCACTAACTTTTTCTAAGATCCGCTAACCCGTAACATTTGAACAATCGTCTATCCACTCCCCAAATCACCTACCTCGGGACACTCGAATTGACTTTTAGACTCCTCTGGGAGCTCGATACCCTAGATTGGACCTCTTGCAATTCTTCCCAAAGCTTCACGAAGATCAAGAACCAATGAAGTCAACAATGAAGTCCCTCCCTTATTCAGCTGAAGAAGGACAAATATGAAGACAAATGTCGACAAGCTACTCCAGGAGAAGGTTGCTTCCAAGTCAACTCCAGCTGCGACTTTCCACAAGACCGGTTCAAGACCCCTTTTTAAGGGGGGAAGACCTGCAATAGGTACACCAGAACGTGGTAAGGAGATCCGTGCGCCTTGGCCCTGTAAAAAC
Source organism: Poa annua (assembly GCA_026929855.1). Classification (NCBI taxonomy): domain Eukaryota; kingdom Viridiplantae; phylum Streptophyta; class Magnoliopsida; order Poales; family Poaceae; genus Poa; species Poa annua. The sequence continues at coordinate 39,299,699 of CM049436.1, forward strand.
CGGAAACATCCGACCAAGACTATCCATACAAGTCAACCGTCAAGATAACCCCATCATAAAGGATCTGAACTCAGCACATAAGTTTATCAACATAGAAAGCCTCGCAACATAAATTTGTCAAGATCTCACGTGGTGACCTTACTAAAGAAGCCACAACCTCGGAAGCATAACCAGCCTAAAACTCAGGCCCTCGTACTCCCCTATTACCCCACCTTGCAAATCTCGGGACGAGATTTATTTTAAGGGGGGAAGGATCTGTCACATCCCAAATTTTGGAACCAAGAAAAACTTATTTTTACCAGACCCAAAATTCAGAACCAACAAAAACTTTTTGAAATGTTTCATTGATGATTGTGTTTCCCTTCCCATTGCTATGTTTGAACTTGTGTGACTTGTTGTTTAAGTGGTTTGACTAGTAAATATAAGACCCAACCAAGGTGAAAATATATTCAACTCTGGTGATCATGTTATGACAAGAAAATATTCCATATATCTTTTTCATTCTTATTTGGCCAACTCCATTTCAATGATACTTGGTTTAGCAACAACCAAAACTAATACCCAGTATTTGAGAAAGTAAAAGCATTTCCAAAACTATGTGCTCCCAAGAATATGGAGATCTATATGCTACCTCCTACCTATTTCTCAATCCTGATATTTTTCAGGTGTATACAACTCCCACTTTATAAAACTCTTATTTCCACTCTATCTGAAATTAACACTGGTGGGAATTATATTATCCCACATATTTCCTTTCTCGGACCTTGTTGATAACTATTGAGTTATAAGTTGAGATAGTTTTAAACATCATCTTGTCATAATTAAGTGTGATTATTTTTAAGAAAGTATTGTTAATTATTTGAATGGTGATATGATTAATTCTGTGGTTTGAATTGTGTGGCCTTGATTGTGATGTTGATCATATTGTGTTTGTTGCTTGTGTGGACAATTCCTTAATTGTACCTAAGGGTAACATCCTCTTGATATCAAAATTGGTATGTGACCTAAATTGAAAACAAACTCCTCAAATTAATCAACAAATGGAAATTTAGATCATGAGCTAAAGAAATGATCTAACTAAATTAGTTTCCCTATTTAACTATCTATTTTCTTCAAACAAATACTTTCTTATGAAAATAAAACCTATTTGAAGTTAATATATTTGTCAAGGAAGTTCCAAGAGTTCAAAATAATATTTGAACTTGCTTAAAAATTTCTAAAAAGATTATAAAAATGTATTTGAGAAAAATGCTATATTTAAAACTCTATGAACAAAAGTTGTTCAAAACATTTTATTTTTCAACACCAATTTTTGTGCAATTTCTACATGTATATGGGAGGCCACATGAATATTTTCAAATTTTTCTAAAATGTTTTAGTGCCTCAATAAAATCCTTGAAATGCTACTGGATTTAAAAGGAAACAAAAGAAAACAGAAAAGGACTTAATTTCGAATAAGAAACAAATTCTGCCGAGGGGGTTTTCGGAAATGTGTCGTCTCTCTCCTCCCGCCCGACACGGCCACGCCATGGCCGGGAGCAAGGGAGGCCCCCCCACGACGCAGCCGCTCGCCGCCCGGACCCCCCCCCCCCCCTCTCCCCCTCGCTCCTATGCCCCCTTGGACACCAACATCCGCGCCACGCCCCCCCCCTTTTTGCACGCGCCCGTGCCGCCGCCCGACATGTCCGCGGGCGCCACGACGTCGTGCGTCGCGCCGCCGGACCCCCCCTCCTCTCGTCTCCCCTGCGACGTGGATAAGAAGCCCCCCGAGCCCCGCTCCTCTGCTCCCCGGCTCTCTCTCCCTCCCTTTTTCTCTCCTCTTTTCCCTCTCCATTTCTTCCACCATGGCCATGGCCGAGCCGAGCACGCCGTCGCGCATCGCCGGCGATTGGAGCCTCCCCGAGCCAAGCCAGGACCTCCAGAAGATGCGCCTCGTCGTCCTCTTCATCTCCGTGCAAGGAATCGAAGAGGGGAGCCGCGAGTCGACCGTGCCGTCTTCATCTTCTTCGACTCCGGCCGCCGCACTTCGAGCAAGTTCATCACCGTCTCCGACCTCCTCCGTCCAAGCCGAGCACACGCACGCGTTTAGGGTGAGCTCGCCTCTCTCCTGGACATGCTCGTCCTCCTTCCCCGTCTCTACTTTGTCGCATAGAAGTTGCTCCGCCGTTAGACCGTAGCACGCGCCGCCGTAGCCCGTCGCCGGAGCTGCTCCCGGCGACCATTTGGGTCGTAGCGCCGCCCCTAGCCTCCGCGTACAAGTATGCGTCGATGCCATCCAGTAGAGCGTCCCCGCGCGTCCTCTGCCGTCGATCCCGTGCGCGTCGCCGCCGGTGGTCACCGCGGCACGCGCGACGTCGCGGTGCACGGCCGTCTGTTTATTAGGGCTCGCGCCCATATCCTAGCAAGATCCACCGCACAGCCCAGTGGCAACGGCCACGATCGCGCTCGCACGCGTCGCGAGTTTGACTCGCCGCAGCCGCAGAGGCGCTGCCTTTTCGGTTTATTTTGCACGCTGACAGGTGGGCCCCACCGGTCAGTGACCATGGCGGCCAGCACAGCCCGCATTCAGCCCAGTCAGCACCAGCGTGGCACTCGGGCCCGCAGGGCAGTGGCTGTGGCTAGCCAGCCCTTCGGTGCAAAACGTTCCACTAGGTTTTCTGAGAAATAAAATAAATAGACAGATTCGAATATAAATTTGTAAAATCCATAACTTTTTAAATACTTATCCAAAAATTACAAATAAGATACCAAAATGTTCAGAAAAATAAAACCTGTCTTTCAGTGTAATTCACCTATCCAAATAAATTAGTTTATTTGATGTTTTATTAGAATAAAGAAAATGGCAGAAAAGAAAAGGCTTTTGGAAAATTCATATCTTTAAAAATAAGGATCCAAAAATTAAGTTTGACCTATTAAAATGTTTAGCAAGTGATAACCTTCATATTCCACCTTGTTTCCACACATGGATAATTATTTTGTAGTGTTGCTTAAAATAAATTAACAAAAAGGGCATATTGAGAAAGGATGTTATAAATTAATCCGTGATAAATTTTGGAATGAATTCAATTGGGTTGTCTTCTATATGTGAAGGAGAACATATCCCTAGCTTGGTTTGAGTTTAGGAGTCATTGATTGACTTTGGTGCTAATTATAAGGTTTAGGTCTTTTCTGCCTATTTTTATTAGGCCTCTAAGTAATTGTTAGGTTATAACGTTATTGTTACAAATGTGTTCCTAGCATGTGCAGGGTGGTAACCCACTGTTATGACATGTTCCTTTAATTTTACTAGCATGTTAGGAGAGCTAATTGTGAGTCATGTGTTTGTGAGGGTTTTATTCCCTATATAACCTTTCACCTAGTAATTAGGAATTACTATGTTTGTTTATTTTGATGTGAGAATATTGTGTATGTATGCCTTGCTGGATAAGGATTGTTGTGGTACTGTTGCGTGCATGTTATTATAGTTTAGCAGATTATAATATGTTAGTACTGTTAGTGGAATTTGTTAGGCAAATTGGTATGAGTAATATATTTGCCTGGCTTGATGAACTTGATGGACTTGAGTTGAGTGCTAGCTTAAATATCTTGTTAGTGTATCCACCTTAGCTTGGTGAGGTATTTAAATTATAGAGATTAATTGGTGACTTAACTTTTGTTTGAAGTATTTCCTAGTTAGGAAAAGGGGTTTGTGAATTACCTCTAATTGAGGGTGTATTTGTGCCCTCTTGTTTTGGCATGTGTATGGTGTTATACTCCTGATTAATATAATGCCCTTGTAAATATATATCTTAGTTGATTGCTTGGTTAAAATAGTGCTATGATGTGGTTTGATTACCTTTTTGTATACCACTTGTGGTATGGTTTGCTTATTGTGTGTTGTTCTATTTTTATGTTTGCGACGCTAGATATAAACGCTACCAAAGTGGTATTTGGAGAGGATTTATCGGAGAAGGATGATATTTATTTCTTGAGCGGTGAGAAGTAGTCCAAGAACATCATGCTGGAATCAGGCAAGCTATTCCCTGAGCTTGCATCTTTATACATCTATTTTGGGTCACATGTTTTACTTATAAAGAGCATATGTGATTTATGTGGTGGTTGCCACTAAAGCTATGATTTTGAAAACCCTTTTCCAAAATACAAGTATATTATTTTGACACCCTATATGGAGATATTAGATGGAAATTCTTTTTCAAACTATAGGATGGGAAAAATATTGTTTACTCAAAACTCCTTTGAAAATACTTGTGTGGACATGGAGCACCAAGATGTGGTGATGAATTGGAGAAAAGGAGAATGGTGGTTTTGATAAAACGCACATTGTGTCTTTGTACTTACGTCAATCAACCGATACTCTGTGCGACCACATTTACCCACATATGGGAAAGGGCTTAGTCATATAATTTGCTCATATTAGTATGGGATACCTCATCAACGGGGATGACTCCGTTATGCATGAGGGATGGTTGATGACCTACCCCTGACCTGGGTCCTCGCTCAAACTCTATGAGTAGATAAGGAGGAGGATAGAAGGATGTCCCCTATACACCGCCAGATAAAACCTATGAGTCCTCACACTTAGATTCCGACGGGCTGGGTTAAGTGTCGATGGAAAGTATCATATGGGCAGGATCCTATACTAGCATGAGCAAAGGACAGACTAGGGTCGGTGACTCAACTTCGCATACACCTGGTATGGCGAGACGTGGCTGACACGATGAGTTATCGGATGGGTGTGGGAAAAGCGTGCTACCTCTGCAGAGGGTTAAAACTATTCGAATAGCCGAGTCCTCGGATATGGACAGTTGAGAGGCCCTACTTTGACCATGTGCAAGTTTTGGGAAAAGAATTGAGTTTTAAAAAGAAAAGGAAGTGGAGAATGACCCATACACCTATACCAACGGATCGGTATGAGGCTGTTGGGGACCATGAACCATGACGGGTTATGGTCTGAAAAAGGAGGAGTTTTGGAGAAACAGATAAAATGGTGATTTTCCGAGAAAATGTTTATTAAAGAGACTTCTTACCTTTTTCAACAAAGATGTCTTTTGGGAAAAAGTTTTAAAGAGGCCCCTTACAAAGGCAGATTTATGGGAAAAGTTCTGAAGACCTTCTTTCCTTTTTCAATAAAGATATAGAGTTTTCAAGGCAAACAAAGTTTTATTTAAACAAATAAAAGAATAGCGCATGCTCATGTTGGGGTAGTTTGCGAGTACGTAAATGTACTCATGGCTGTGTCCCTGGATATTCCCATGTCCAGAGTTCAAGAAGAAGTATGCTGAAGACCGAGAGACCGATGACGTCTTTGCGAACTAGGCCGTCTTCCCAGTCAGCTGCCTGTAGGTGTCTTGGCAAATGACTCGGGCCCCACGTTGATTGGTGTTTTCCGCTGCAAGAACTTATTGAAGATTGTGGCTTCAATCGAGTAAGTAATTCCTTCGGTAATTATGGATGTTCTTTTGATACTAGTTTGATTGTGCTCAGCGACAGACTGATCACGGGATCGCTGATGTTGTAGGCACAAGGGTATTTCGGACTGCTAGTCCGGGGTCCCCACAGTCAGTCCATTCTGCAACGTAGTCTGCCAGCGCTCTTCCCTTGATGACTCTTGTGGTGTCGAAGCGCAAGTTGAATGGTTGTAGCTCTATGTTCCATCCCGCAACACGGTCTGTGGCGTTGGGATTGCGCATGTAGAGACCTTGCTTAGAAAAGCCAGGTACAAATGAATCGTGCGGAAGACTTGGATCACATAAGTCTCGCATTCTTCAATAAGATGTAATATCACAGTATAATGTCAAAATATTACAACCGAGTACGAATGATCCAAATACAATTATTCGATACAACTTTGCATAGCTATAGAGCTAGCGAAAATAAGTAATTAGTTCCATAATTTTATTTCAGAGTTCACACGCAAACAATAAGGATAACATGGAGCTACATCATCTCCATGAAGCCACTGGCGATCATGTTGGTTGTAGCTCGAAGAATCGAACCCCCTTACTCCTCGTCCGAACAGTCTGCAAGGTTTAGTTGCAGCCCAGCTATAAAGGGTCAGCACAATGGAATTGTGGTGGCAAGTGACTCTAATTTGCTATAATTACATCAAACTATATCTATATGCTTATTTTGGCTGGTGGAGCTCAAGGCCGTTGCGTAAAGCAAGTTTTCTCCTACTTTTGATAAACAAGGTTTTTGAAATCTTCTTCTAAATAATTGAGACACATAACGGACGCATCCGAGTCTCCTACCCGAGTTCACCCACCAAGTTTTAATTTAGAAATTGGGATGAAGGGATTTTCAGTAGACAGCCTCGTGTAGTTACTCAAATGTCCGATGCCGGGGACACGGCTAAGATCTTAGGTTTTGACTCTCGAGAGTTTGTGCACTTTCACCATTAGACCCAATCAACCCAAACTATCCTCTACACTCATTTAGTGAGGAGGAAAAGAAGAAGATCGAGACGAGACTTTTCAGAAGTTGCTTCCCCATGATCATACAAAGAGATTACCACCGTCCTATCATCAACTACCACCATCAATCTCTTGACCCAGGTCCACATCAACTTACTCCGTCAAGACAGAGCCCATATTGACCAATGGTTGCACGGTAAGCAACTATACTTAGTGTAAACTTAAAATCTCATAGCCCTGGGTGGCAACCACAAGTGAGCGTAAACAAGACAGCCATAGACATGACCCATGAATAGCCACTCCACTCACATCATCCTCTATCGAACCAATCCACCCAGGCGATAAATTAATTTAGTGGAAATTTTACTAATCACATCTACCATCAAAAACAATATTCTTTGCAGCATGTAATTCCACTAAATTATGATGGGTGTTCTACCAGGTTTTTCCTAAAGGATAAATCTACCAGTTTTGCATAGCACTATCATACCACTAATAAACCTATCATGCATACTATTTGAAAATATTGTAAAACACTAAAATGCAATAGAATAAAATAATAGGTATTTCATGGAGTCACTTGCCTTGGCAGTGGTTCAGGTTGGCGCAACTCTCACAAAAGGCTTCACACTCTTCGCAATCTAAAACAAACAACACATACAAATAAATAAACACAGAAATACAACATTTAAAATATCAAGACAAAAACATGTATGCATGCATGATATGCTATCAACACATTAAAATAAAGTTATTAAAATTTTATTTCCTCTGTTATTAAATGCATGAAATGCAATGAACAACATTTTATTATTTTATTCAATCAATTAAATTATTGAGTACAAATATAGCAATTTTAAGTCCTACCACCAAATTCTTTTATGAAAAGTTTTCAAACAAAACTCAAGTTGTACTTTCTGGACAGAGGACATTAATACAAATCTAAAACATTTGGATTTATTGGAAAAGCATTTTTATTAATTAAGTTATGAATTTAAATGGCCGAAATACAAATCTGTTATTTACCCGAAATGAAGTGGACCAAAAGTTAAAACAAATGATATACAATTAAACTACATGTCCAGGGCTATCCGTGGACATAAAATTTATCAAATTTGGACTTACAGATCAAAAGTTATGAATTTTCTAAGTTTTGCATATTTTCTGTTTTATTTATAGAATTCCTGCGAAAAAGATAAATGAAGGGGCCACGCGGCGCGATCTGATTCGCTGATACCGCTTCGCGCGGATCGCGATCGTGAGCCGTTCGATCTAACTGAAAACGAACGCGCCAGATAAATCGACCGAGACGGAAAATAAATAAAATCAGATCCGTTGGATCTAGATCAACGGTCCAGGACGCGCTGACCAAACGCGGGCGGCGCGAGTCACCGGAGACGCGCTGGTCGCGGCGGAGCCATGGCCGGCGTTCTAGCCCTCTACGATCTACGGCCCTAGGGGAAGAACGGATCATACCGCGGTGAAGAGGGGGCCGAGGCGGAGATGATGGCGCGGTGGCGATCGTCGGTGTGCCCTTCTCCTCCCGGGATTGCTCGTCGGAGAAGCTTGCGGCGGCGGCTCTTCTCGGGCGTGGATGGAGGCGAGTGTGCGCTGCGGAAACAAACGCACCACCGTGTCAAAAGCGTGCGCAAGGATGAAAGAGAACGAGGGGAGGACACGGGCGCGCTCGAGGCGCTCGGAGTTTACCGAGATGAAGCAAGAACGGTCGGTGGAAATGGCGGCAACGGTGGCCCGATCTCCGGGCGGCTTGGTGGCGGTGGGGCTAGGGTTTCGTGGGGGTTTTGGAGGCGGCGACGTGGTGAATAAATAGATGCAAGCGAAGGAAACAAATCGCGTGGAAAACGGGCGAACTTTGATCCGGGGTTCGATTCGGTCTCGGCGCGATCTCCGGATGGAGGTTGAAGACGCCTGACAGGTGTGGCCCACCTGTCAGCGAGAGAGAGGGGAGGCGCGGGCTGCTGGGCTGGCTTACTGGGCCGAAGGCAACGCGCGCGCGGTAGATAGGGAATGGGCCGGCTCGTTTCTCTCCTGTCTCTCCTTTTTTTTTTGACAAATCCTTTTCTGTTTTTAAACTTTGCATTCAAATTTGATTTTTAAACAGAACTTAAATATTTCAGAAAAATACATAAAAATAGGTTTTGGATAGCATATTTAATTTAGAACTTTTTGATATTATTTTTGAACACAAAATAATTTAATACAGAAAATAATATAAGGAGTGCAAATAATAACCCTTTTATGGAAAATACTATGTTTTCAATTTATAAATAAAATTCAAATTAATTCCTTTTGTGTTCAAATGCCATGCCTATATGATGAATGATGTATGTATGCAATGTTTTAAATTTTTGAGATTTTTGGGATGTTACAAACCTACCCCCCTTAAGATGAATCTCGTCCTCGAGATTCGGATTGGCTAGCAAATAGGTGCGGGTGTTCTTCTCGAAGGTCCTCTTCTCGTTCCCATGTTGCTTCTTTTTCGGTATGATGGTTCCACCGAACCTTGCAAAATTTGATGGTCTTGGTTCGAGTAATTCTTTCTGCTGTTTCCAAAATTTTGATCGGTTTCTCCTCATATGTCAAATCACTTTCCAATTGAACCTCTTCTAGTGGCACTGTATCCCTTAGCGGAGTTTCAGCCATCTCGGGATGACACTTCTTCAACTGACTTACATGGAACACATTGTGTACCGCTGACAAAATTTCTGGCAATTCCAGCTCATACGCCACCTCTCCTTTACGGGAAAGGATCTTAAAGGGTCCAATAAATCGAGGTGCTAGTTTTCCCTTGATTCCAAATCTCTTCACACCACGTAGTGGTGAAACTCTCAAATAAGCTCTATCGCCTATCTCATATGTGATTTCCCTCCTTTTTGTATCAGCATAACTTTTCTGTCTAGATTGAGCAATCTTCAATCTATCCTTGATTACCCGAACCTTTTCTTCAGCTTCCTTAATTATGTCAGGTCCAAATAAACTACGCTCTCCAACTCCGCTCCAAAGCAACGGTGTGGTGCATTTCCTTCCATACAATGCCTCAAATGGTGACATTTCTATGCTGGCTTGATAACTGTTGTTATAAGAGAATTCCGCATACGGCAGGTTATCATCCCAACTAGACTGATAATCCAACGCACATGCTCTAAGCATATCTTCCAAAATCTGATTTACTCTTTCGGTCTGTCCGTCCGTCTGTGGATGAAATGCTGTACTGAACTCTAGTCTGGTCCCCAACGACTCATGTAATTGTTTCCAGAAATGCGAGGTAAATTGGGTACCTCTATCGGACACAATCCTTTGGGGAACCCCGTGCAGACACACTATCCTTTTCATGTATATCTCAGCTAGTTTAGCACTTGAGTAAGTAGTCTTTACAGGCACAAAATGTGCCACTTTTGTCAAACGGTCCACTATAACCCAAATCGAATCATACCCAGATTTGGTACGCGGCAACCCTGTGATGAAATCCATTCCGATCTGTTCCCATTTCCAGTCTGGCACTGGTAGCGGTTGCAGCAATCCTGCTGGCTTCTGATGTTCAGCTTTTACTCGACTACACACATCGCATTTAGCGATGTGTTCGGCGATATCTCTCTTCAGATTATTCCACCAAAATCTTTCTTTCACATCCATATACATTTTGGTGTTACCTGGGTGTATAGAATAGGGTGAATTATGAGATTCTTGCAGAATCAATTTCCTCAGATCATCATCTTGTGGTACGCAAATGCGTTTCTCATACCACATGGTTCCTTGTTCGTCTTCGCGAAAACCCTTGGCCTTTCCTTCGCTCAGATTGAATCTGATTTCCTCCATCAATTTGTCTCCCTTCTGAGCCTCACGGATTTTGTCCATCAACAATGGTTGTACCTCTAGTGTTGCTAGAAAACCTTCTGATACAACTTCCAACCTAAGGTCCTTAAATGCCTTACTCAAGTCCTCGGGTAATTCTCCTGTGGTTAGTCCATTTACATGAACTTTGCGACTTAAAGCGTCGGCCACTACATTGGCCTTCCCGGGATGGTATTGCAAACTCATGTCATAATCTTTAATGAGTTCCAGCCATCTTCTTTGTCGCATATTCAATTCCTTCTGAGTGAAAATGTACTTCAGGCTCTTATGATCCGTGGATACTTCACATCGTTTGCCCAACAGGTATGGCCTCCATGTCTTCAGAGCGTGCACTACTGATGCTAATTCCAAATCATGGGTGCGGTAGTTGACTTCATGTTTCTTGAGCTGTCTGGAGGCGTAAGAAGCAACCCTTCCTCCTTGCATCAACACACTTCCTAATCCATGTCGAGATGCATCACAATAGACTTGGAATTCCTTCTCTATATCAGGTAAACACAACACAGGTGCGGACACCAAGCGTTTCTTTTGCTCTTGGAAACTTATTTCGCACTCCTCGGTCCACTTGAACTTGATTTCCTTCTTCAGTAGTGAGGTTAATGGTTTGGCAAGTTTGGAGAAGTTCTCGATGAATCTTCTATAGTACCCAGCCAATCCAAGGAAACTACGAATTTCTGCCACATTCTTTGGCGCCTCCCACTTTGTTACTGCTGATACTTTTTCCGGGTCTACTGCTATTCCATCCTTTGACACCACGTGTCCTAAGAATCCAACCTTTTCTAGCCAAAATTAGCACTTGCTGAACTTGGCATACAACTTGTGCTCCCTAAGTCTCTGTAGTATCAGGTGCAAATGCTCTTCATGTTCTTCCCGGCTCTTGGAATATATCAGAATGTCATCAATAAACACAACGACAAACTTATCCAGAAAATCCATAAACACTTTGTTCATCATGTTCATGAAATATGCCAGTGCATTGGTTAGCCCAAACGGCATTACTGTATACTCATATAGACCATATCTAGTAGTGAATGCGGTCTTTGGTATGTCTAAATTTCTCACTTTCATCTGAAAGTATCCTGATCGCAAATCGATCTTGGAGAAAACACAAGCGCCCTCTAACTGGTCAAATAGCTCATTTATCTTGGGTAGCGGGTACTTGTTCTTGATCGTCACCTCATTGATTGCTCGGTAATCCGTGACTAGCCTCTGCGTACTATCCTTCTTCTCCACGAACAGGACAGGGGCTCCCCAAGGCGATGAACTAGGGCGAATGAATCCTTTCTGCAGTTGCTCATCTAACTGCTTCTTAAGCTCTTTCAATTCATCTACGGCCATTGGGTAAGGTCTCTTAGCTATGGGTCCTGTTCCGGGTACCAGGTCTATAAGGAATTCGACATCTCTATCCGGTGGCATCCCTGGTAATTCTTCTGGAAACACATCGGGATATTCTCTTACTACGAGCACGTCTCCTAGGCTAACCCCCTTAAGAGAATTAAGCCTAACTCTCTTTAGTTCCAATTTAGACTTATATCTTATCTTCTTCTTCTCTGGGGTAATAAGAGTAATGGATCTGTTTGCACAGTCTAGGACTCCCTCAAATTTAGCCAACCAATCCATCCCTAATATAACATCCAAGCCTTGGGTCTCTAGGACTATCAAATTTACTGGAAAATGGTGGTTGCCAATGTCTAACTTCAGGTTTTGACAATCTGTTTGAGCAAACATTTCTCCCCCGGGGGAACTCACTCTAAGCGGATTTAGCATGCTTGTAGTGGATAGCTTATGCTTATTAACAAATGCTCTTGAGATGAAGGAATGAGATGCTCCAGTATCACACAAAACTAATGCTGGGAAGGTGTTAAGCGGAAACGTACCAATCACTGCATCTGGTTCATTCTGCACCTCTTCCACATCGACATGATTCACATGCACCTTCTGTAACGGGTTAGACTTGGAAGCTTCCTGCGCCTTCTTTTCGGGGCATTCATTGGAGTAGTGTCCCTTGTTCTTGCAATTGAAGCAGGTCACTTGACTGATATCCCGCTTTGGCTCCTGATTATGGCGGGGTTGCCCATTGCCATGGTTGTTCCCATTGTGAGAGTGGTTATGGCCAATGCCGTTCTGCCCGTTTCCTCTGTATCCAAAATTTCCACCCTTATGGTTATGGCCATTGTGGTTGTGGCCATTCCCGCTCTTGTGGGCGTTGTGACCTCCACCGCTTTCCGGAACATAAGGTTTCTTCTGCATCAGACTAGTGTTGTACTTGTTTGCGCTGAACTTCCTTTTCCTGTTCTCCTCCTTCTTGATGTTGATGTCTAGAGTAATGGCTTGATCCAGCAAATCCTGGTAGTTGGGAGCATAGGCCACTGACAAGGGTATCTTCAGCTCGCCATTGAGTCCAGTCAGAAACTTGTACTTCCTCTTTGCATCTGTGTCCACGTCCTCTGGAGCGTAACGGGAAAGGGAGTTGAAGTCCTCCATGTACTCCCTCAGAGTACGATTTCCTTGCCTCAGGGTACGGAACTCATCTCTTTTCAGGTTCATGATCCCAGTTGAGATGTGAGCATTACGGAAACCTTCCGTAAAAGTTTCCCAGGTGAGTCCATCAAGTGGGTGAGTGATCTGATAGGTCTCCCACCACTGTGCCGCAGGTCCCTCTAATAAGTGAGCAGTGAACCTCACCTTCTCCACATCAGTGCACTCACAGGTGACCAGATCCTTGTGCACAGAGCGTAGCCAATCATCTGCCACAATAGGTTCAGTAGCTGTGGAGAATTTGTTGGGTCTAAGCCTTAGGAACCTAGCAAGGCGATCAACTTGGGGTGGGGGTGGTGGCGGTGGCGGGGGTGGTGGTGGTGGCGGGTTGTTCTGGTGCGCCATAAATTGTGCCATCATGGTCATCAGTTGGGTCTGAGCTGCCATCAACTGTTGCATCATCGCATCATTGGTATTGTTGTTGTTGTCGGGGTCACGGCGTGGAGGCATCTGTATGGTTTGAGCATAGGTAAGCATAGATAGAAGGATCTAAGGAGAAAAATTTTCTACCCATGCACAAGAGCACAACAGCACAATAACAAGCAGCCCAACAATCAACAAACACACCAAAATAAACATCAAAATTCGAAATTTATGTCTTAAAATAGATTTAAATGAGGGTATAGGTTCAAAACACGCTATAGTACTGCCACACCACAGTTTGGTAGGTCAATACAAAACTCGAAACTTAATTAGTGAACTAACTCGCTTGATAAAACTAAGGATAATGGGTGGTCTCTCGAATCACATCTTGAAGCTCGCGATGTACTTGCGGGTATTCCCGCACTTGCGCTTCACGCTATTCGGATCCTCCTTGGGTGTGTCCTCCATGGGATAGGTTATGGCTAGAGTTTCTTGGATGACGGGGGGAGTATCCTTCTTGACAAGAAGTTCCATCTGGCTCAATTGCTCACACAGATATGCACACTGTGCTTGCAACGCCAAGACGTGGGCATCCTTCTGCGCAATCTTGCTGTCCTGTCGCTCAATCTTGGCTTCAAGCTTCTTGCTTTCCTCGTACAACCGATGGTTCTCATTGTACAGAATCTCCTTCTCCTCTTCTAAGCACCCTTGATTGTATCGGTACATGCGCCTTAATTCAGCTACCCTGAATATCTCTCTATCGAGTAGCATATCCAGGTTATAGCAATGAGCTCCGAGATCTCCATGCTGCTTCTCATTCAGACCCTTTAGTGGGGGCTGAACTGGTTGCCCAACACTGTCCCGCCGAGCGAATTGGCGGAAAACTGAGTTGGGTTTGATCTCGTCATAGAACTGCTCAACGTTGCGAGATAAGGTCTCCAACATTGCTATCTCTACTCCATTTTTCCAGTTTGGGTACATTTTGCCGAAGAATATCCGCTGCGACCCAGGTGGGTCAGGACGAGGTAGAACTTCCGCCTCAATAAACCAGCGACCTCCCGGAAAATCCTCAGACTTAACTTCCTTGCCCCTGAAGGTTGGCAGCATCAACTTTAGGGTTTTGGAAATGCTAAGAAGTTGTTCACTGAAGTAGTACTTGTCTCCTTTTTGCGGGGAAATCTCGCGAGTGAAGTCCTTCATCTACAAAAATGAAAAGGAAAGAATTATTGAGATGAAAAGAATAAGTTAAGAATGTACAAGACAAGGAAAATATTATACAGAGAAGAAGAAAAGCTTAAGAATTTTCACAAATTCGAAATTTAGTATTTTAAATAATTTGACTTAGGGTTTCTAACCAATCCTAGGGGTTTCGAGCCTACAAGCAACATTACGCTCTGATACCATCTGTAGAGACCTTGCTTAGAAAAGCCAGGTACAAATGAATCGTGCGGAAGACTTGGATCACATAAGTCTCGCATTCTTCAATAAGATGTAATATCACAGTATAATGTCAAAATATTACAACCGAGTACGAATGATCCAAATACAATTATTCGATACAACTTTGCATAGCTATAGAGCTAGCGAAAATAAGTAATTAGTTCCATAATTTTATTTCAGAGTTCACACGCAAACAATAAGGATAACATGGAGCTACATCATCTCCATGAAGCCACTGGCGATCATGTTGGTTGTAGCTCGAAGAATCGAACCCCCTTACTCCTCGTCCGAACAGTCTGCAAGGTTTAGTTGCAGCCCAGCTATAAAGGGTCAACACAATGGAATTGTGGTGGCAAGTGACTCTAATTTGCTATAATTACATCAAACTATATCTATATGCTTATTTTGGCTGGTGGAGCTCAAGGCCGTTGCGTAAAGCAAGTTTTCTCCTACTTTTGATAAACAAGGTTTTTGAAATCTTCTTCTAAATAATTGAGACACATAACGGACGCATCCGAGTCTCCTACCCGAGTTCACCCACCAAGTTTTAATTTAGAAATTGGGATGAAGGGATTTTCAGTAGACAGCCTCGTGTAGTTACTCAAATGTCCGATGCCGGGGACACGGCTAAGATCTTAGGTTTTGACTCTCGAGAGTTTGTGCACTTTCACCATTAGACCCAATCAACCCAAACTATCCTCTACACTCATTTAGTGAGGAGGAAAAGAAGAAGATCGAGACGAGACTTTTCAGAAGTTGCTTCCCCATGATCATACAAAGAGATTACCACCGTCCTATCATCAACTACCACCATCAATCTCTTGACCCAGGTCCACATCAACTTACTCCGTCAAGACAGAGCCCATATTGACCAATGGTTGCACGGTAAGCAACTATACTTAATGTAAACTTAAAATCTCATAGCCCTGGGTGGCAACCACAAGTGAGCGTAAACAAGACAGCCATAGACATGACCCATGAATAGCCACTCCACTCACATCATCCTCTATCGAACCAATCCACCCAGGCGATAAATTAATTTAGTGGAAATTTTACTAATCACATCTACCATCAAAAACAATATTCTTTGCAGCATGTAATTCCACTAAATTATGATGGGTGTTCTACCAGGTTTTTCCTAAAGGATAAATCTACCAGTTTTGCATAGCACTATCATACCACTAATAAACCTATCATGCATACTATTTGAAAATATTGTAAAACACTAAAATGCAATAGAATAAAATAATAGGTATTTCATGGAGTCACTTGCCTTGGCAGTGGTTCAGGTTGGCGCAACTCTCACAAAAGGCTTCACACTCTTCGCAATCTAAAACAAACAACACATACAAATAAATAAACACAGAAATACAACATTTAAAATATCAAGACAAAAACATGTATGCATGCATGATATGCTATCAACACATTAAAATAAAGTTATTAAAATTTTATTTCCTCTGTTATTAAATGCATGAAATGCAATGAACAACATTTTATTATTTTATTCAATCAATTAAATTATTGAGTACAAATATAGCAATTTTAAGTCCTACAACCAAATTCTTTTATGAAAAGTTTTCAAACAAAACTCAAGTTGTACTTTCTGGACAGAGGACATTAATACAAATCTAAAACATTTGGATTTATTGGAAAAGCATTTTTATTAATTAAGTTATGAATTTAAATGGCCGAAATACAAATCTGTTATTTACCCGAAATGAAGTGGACCAAAAGTTAAAACAAATGATATACAATTAAACTACATGTCCAGGGCTATCCGTGGACATAAAATTTATCAAATTTGGACTTACAGATCAAAAGTTATGAATTTTCTAAGTTTTGCATATTTTCTGTTTTATTTATAGAATTCCTGCGAAAAAGATAAATGAAGGGGCCACGCGGCGCGATCTGATTCGCTGATACCGCTTCGCGCGGATCGCGATCGTGAGCCGTTCGATCTAACTGAAAACGAACGCGCCAGATAAATCGACCGAGACGGAAAATAAATAAAATCAGATCCGTTGGATCTAGATCAACGGTCCAGGACGCGCTGACCAAACGCGGGCGGCGCGAGTCACCGGAGACGCGCTGGTCGCGGCGGAGCCATGGCCGGTGTTCTAGGGGAAGAACGGATCATACCGCGGTGAAGAGGGGGCCGAGGCGGAGATGATGGCGCGGTGGCGATCGTCGGTGTGCCCTTCTCCTCCTGGGATCGCTCGTCGGAGAAGCTTGCGGCGGCGGCTCTTCTCGGGCGTGGACGGAGGCGAGTGTGCGCTGCGGAAACAAACGCACCACCGTGTCAAAAGCGTGCGCAAGGATGAAAGAGAACGAGGGGAGGACACGGGCGCGCTCGAGGCGCTCGGAGTTTACCGAGATGAAGCAAGAACGGTCGGTGGAAATGGCGGCAACGGTGGCCCGATCTCCGGGCGGCTTGGTGGCGGTGGGGCTAGGGTTTCGTGGGGGTTTTGGAGGCGGCGACGCGGTGAATAAATAGATGCAAGCGAAGGAAACAAATCGCGTGGAAAACGGGCGAACTTTGATCCGGGGTTCGATTCGGTCTCGGCGCGATCTCCGGATGGAGGTTGAAGACGCCTGACAGGTGGGGCCCACCTGTCAGCGAGAGAGAGGGGAGGCGCGGGCTGCTGGGCTGGCTTACTGGGCCGAAGGCAACGCGCGCGCGGTAGATAGGGAATGGGCCGGCTCGTTTCTCTCCTGTCTCTCCTTTTTTTTTTGACAAATCCTTTTCTGTTTTTAAACTTTGCATTCAAATTTGATTTTTAAACAGAACTTAAATATTTCAGAAAAATACATAAAAATAGGTTTTGGATAGCATATTTAATTTAGAACTTTTTGATATTATTTTTGAACACAAAATAATTTAATACAGAAAATAATATAAGGAGTGCAAATAATAACCCTTTTATGGAAAATACTATGTTTTCAATTTATAAATAAAATTCAAATTAATTCCTTTTGTGTTCAAATGCCATGCCTATATGATGAATGATGTATGTATGCAATGTTTTAAATTTTTGAGATTTTTGGGATGTTACAGCGCAGGATCTGCTCCAGGGGGAAAGAAGTGACCACCGTGATGGGGTGGCCCTGGAAGTAGTGTCGTAGCTTCCTGGAGGCGATGAGGAGCGCGACGAGGAGCTTCTGCTGCATTGGATACCGTTCCCGAGCGTCCCGCAGCACTGTGCTGACGAAGTAGACGGGGTGCTCGACAAGGGTTGTCGACGGGGGTGCAGCGTCAGCCCTCTGTGGAGGCTCTTCAGGGCCCTTGTCGAGATCCGCCTGTGGAGGGGTCTCGGCAAGGGTGTTGGGAGCAGACTCGACTTGAGGCTGTGGGCCTGGCAGTGGGTCTGTGGAGACTGCTCCTTCGCCGAGATCTTTGTCGGGCGGCTTTGGGCTTGGAGTGGCAGCGCTCTTCTTGGGGAGGACTGGCTCTTCCCTCTCGACCACCAGGACGGCGCTTGCGGTCTATGGAGTGGCTGATAGGTACAGCTTTAGATGTTCGCCTGTCCTGGGGGCCACCATGACTGGTGGGCTGGCCAAATATCTCTTCAAGTCCTCGAAAGCCTTGTCCGCCTCAGGGGTCCACTTGAATGTGCCGGATCTCTTCATGATCTTGAAAAATGGCAGGGCTCTCTCGCCGAACTTAGAAATGAAGCGGCCCAGGCTAGCCATACAGCCTGCCAGGCGCTGCATGTCCTTGAGTCGGCGAGGAGGCTTCATCCCTTCTATGGCCTTGATCTTGTCAGGGTTTGCTTCTATGCCGCGGTGGGACACGAGGAATCCGAGGAGTTTTCCTGAAGGTACCCCGAAGACGCACTTGGCGGGGTTCAGCTTGATGTTCACCTTGCGCAGGCTGACGAAGGTTTCCTCGAGATCCTTCAAGAGGGTGTCTCCCTCGCGATACTTGACCACGATGTCGTCGACATATGCTTCTGCATTTCTGCCCATCTGTGCCCCCAAGGCTATCCTCATGAGCGTCTGGAAAGTGGCGCCGGCGTTCTTTAGGCCGAAAGGCATGCAAGTGTAGCAATACACACCACAAGGGGTGAGGAATGCTGTCTTCTCCTCGTCCTCTTGAGCCATTTTGATCTGGTGATAACCAGAGAAGGCATCCAGAAAACAGAGGAGGTCGCAGCCGGCGGTGGAGTCCACGATCTGGTCTATCCTCGGCATGAGGTATGGGTCCTTGGGGCAGGCTTTATTGACATCTGTGTAGTCGATGCAGAGTCGGCCCCCTCCAGCGGGTTTTGGGACAACCACGCCGTTGGAGAGCCAAGTGGGGTGTGCGACTTCGCGGACGACATTTGCCGCTTTTAGCTTCTCTACTTCCTTGACGATGAATGCTTGCTTCTCGGGGGCTTGCTTGCGTGCTTTTTGCTTGACGGGGCGTGCGTCTGGACACACGGCTAAGTGGTGCTCGATCACCTCCCTTGGTACACCGGACATATCTGACGGAGTCCACGCGAACATGTCAGAGTTTGCCCGAAGGAAGGCGACGAGCGCGCTTTCCTATTTGGGTGGCAGGGCAGCGCATATGGTGACGCTAGCCCCCGTCCCCTCAGCCCCCGAGCCACTGGTGCTCAGTGACACCTTCTTCGTGGCAGCCTGCTCCTGAGAGAACACCTGCTTCTTCTTCTTGGGCCTCTCGAGAGGCTCCATGTCCTCGTCAGCCGGAAATGCCATGGCAGCTGCCTTGTAGGCGCTCTCGACAGCGCGCGTGGCATCCAGGATATGACCATGGATGGCGATGGTGCCAGCGCTGCCGGGGATCTTGACCATGTTGTAGGCGTGATGCGTGACGGCCATGAACTTCGCGAGGACGGGGTAGCCGAGGATGGCGTTGTACGGCAGGCCAATGTGTGCGATGTCGAAGTCGATCAGCTCGGTGCGGTAGTTCTTCTGCGTGCCGAAGGTGACGGCCTGCCGGACCTGCCCCAGAGGTTCGATTGAACCACTAGTGACCCCTGTGAATGGCCTGGAGGGCATGAGCCACTCGTAAGGCACCTGAAGAGTCTCGAAGGTCTCGACAGAGATGACGTTCAGGCCAGCTCCCCCATCAATGAGCGTCTTGCAGACGGTGATGTTGTTGATGGTGGGGGAGCAGACCAGTTGGAGGGTTCCAACAGTCTTGGTCGAATTGGGGTGGTCCTTGGCGTCGAAGGCGATGGTGTACTGGGACCACTTGAGGGGCCTGGAGGTCTCGGTGCTCGGGAGCGCGGCATTGAGTTCGCGGGCGAACTGCTTGAACTGGTTGTTCGACTTGGGCGCCTGAGCTCCACCGAGGATGCAGGCCATAGCCCCCCTTGGGGCCTGATAGCCTCCATCCTCCTCGTCAGGGAGGTTGTTGTTCTTCTCGGCAGCGTTGGCTTGAGTGCCTGGCGGCTTCTGATAGCCGCCACCGCATCCGCCTCTGCCGTCCCTGCGATAGCCGCGGCCTCTGCCGCGGCTCCCGTTGCCTTCTTCGCGCTCGCGCTCTCGGCTCAGCCTCTTGAGATCGAAGCAGTTGTCTGTGGCGTGGTCGCGCCTGTTGTGGTAGACGCAGAACGGACGGTTGTCTGCCTCCTTGTCGCCAGGCTCAGGGGAGCCTCTGCGGGCGTTCTTGGCGGCTGGCTCCGCCGCTAGGACAGCGGTGGTCTTGCGCTTGGTCTCCTCGCGCTTCTTGTGGCTCTTGGATCCCTCAGCCAGGTCGTCTGTCCGCTGGCTCATCTTGACGAAGAGGAGTCCCTCCTCAGCCTTGGCGCACTTGTCAGCGAAGTCGAACAGCTTCACCATAGAGGTGAGCTTGTCGTGAATGCCCAGCTTCTCGAGCATCCTGCGATTTGTGACGCCCTCCCTGAAGGCGGCAATGACTTGCGTGTCGGGGATGTTCGGGATCTTGTTGCGCACTTGGCTGAAGCGCTGGATGTACTTGCGGAGAGTCTCATCCTTCTTCTGCACCACGGCGCGCAGGTCGTTGTGGGTGAGCGCACGCTCGTAGGTGCCCTTGAAGTTGGCGACAAACTGCCTGCAGAGCTCCTCCCACGAGTCGATGTAGTCCTCAGGCAGGTTGAGGAGCCACGACAGTGCGGAGTCCCTGAGGGCGTGGGAGAACCAGTTGGCCATGACCTTGTCGTCTCCTCCTGCAGCCTGGATAGAGGTGGTGTAGAGCTGCAGGAACTCGATGGGGTTGCTTGACCCGTCGTAGCCCTTGGGGAGGGCAGGCATGAACTTCTGCGGCCATAGCACGCGGCGCAGAGCGCGGGTGAAGGCCATGCAGCCGGTGGCGTATGTGGCGGTCCCGCCCTGGAGAGCCCTGCGGTTCTGCTGCCCCGCCTGGCCGATTTCCTCGACAAGGCGATTCTGGAGGTCTCTCCGGCGTTCCATCCCCACTCGCGCGTCAGGCGCGGCGCACTGCACGATTTGGCAGTCGCGTGGTGAGGATGCATGAGAGGGAGCCCTCTGTGCTGCAGCTGGAGGTGGTCCTGGCGGCGGCGGAGGCGCATCTGGTGCAGCCGTTCCCGCGCGGCCGGAGAGGTGAACCAGAGAGCGCGATGGAGCGGGGCGCGTCGTCGCGACGTCGACGAGGTGGTGGAGGTGGTCGAGCCACTGGTCGTGGGCCTCCGCGCTTGGCCGATAGCGGAGGAGCTCCTGGGCCATGAGAAGCGCGGTGTGCGGCGTGGGCTCCGGGCGTCCCTGAGAAGACACGCCCTGGCGCCGAGACGGACGCGAGGACTCAGCGTCCTCGTGGTGATCGGAGAAATCCTCGTCACCGCGGCGGTCATCGCCGTGGTGTTCTTCGCTTTCGGGCTCCTCCACGCGCGGGCCGGTGTTGGCTCGCTCCGTAGTGCGGTATGAGCCCTCTCAGCAGCGCGCCAGTTGGCGCGCGTCGTGCGGGTGTCCGCCATGGCGCGGAGGCTGGTCGAAGGTTGAAGACGCGCCTCAGCCCCCTACCTAGCGCGCCAAATGTCGAGGTGTGATTCCCACGAAGCTAGGGATAGTCACTCTCTGAAGAGAAGTTCGTGGAGGGGGCTGAACACATTGGTCTACAACCTTCAACTGGCCTGGCGACGATGCTCGTCGAGCCTGAAGAGGGACAGCACGACAGAGATGAACACCAGCCCGTACCCAGGTTCACGGCCCTCTGGAGGAGGTAAAACCGCTACTCCTGCTTGTCTGTATTGCGCTGTAGAGGGTACAGTACAATGAGCTTGCCGAGGGCTCTCTTGCGGCAGTGCAGAGCTCAAGGAGGGAAGCTGAGGTCTTCTTCCTCCTCGAGTTCGCTAGGCTAGGTTAAGCTATGGTGCGATCAGTCGATCGGTCGATCGATCCCTCTCTACGGAGGTGTTGCCTCCCCTTATATAGGCGACCCGGGCTTCTTCTTCCCGCACGGTGACGAAACGGAGGAGCGGGGTGCACCGCTCCCGGGATGTCCATGGACCCGGTCCATGGTCGCAAAGCCTGCCCGAGACGCCAGAAAGCCACCGTCCACGCAGGACGGCCAGCTGGCGCTGCAGAGATCGTGGGGGTGCCCACGGTGACGTCGTCGTTGGAGCGTAGCGCCGGCCATCTGCTTTATCACCAAAGGGGAAAGCTTCGTAGTCCGGCACAGGGGACACAACTTTGTTGACTCCTTTAATCACCAGAATGGCAACTGCGGCGCCGTCGTCATCGCGCGCAGACGCGCGCGTCACTCTGCGGCGCGGTAGAGGCCATGTGCGCCCTGCAGCGGTTGCTTCGTAGCGAAGTATCTCCACAGGGCCTGGGCGGTCTTGTGGAGGGATTTGCGTTGACCCCTCTCCTGGGGAGAGGGCCCTACAGAGGGGCAGCCTCGGGAGGGGCCTCTTCATGCCTTCGCTGCCCCCTTCAGCCCTCTCGAGGGCTTTTCCTCTCGAGGTTCTCTCCAAGCGCTTTGCTTGGTCCTTAGTCGTTTCGTAGATCCCGGCGCATGCGAGGGCCGTGGAGAGTGGGCTCTGCACACCCTGGATCCCACTGGGCCGACAGGTGGGACGAGACATCTACAAGGGGGGGATTTGCAAAGACATTTTAGACGTTTGTTCATAACGGAGTTTCGAGGTATATATTAAAATAAACTATACTGACAACTCCCACTCAAAACGACATCCCTAAGTCGTAGATAGTGATTACACGATCCTAATTCACTGTACCACCCATTCTGGACGTGGACCATGGTACAGTTTCAAAGGTAGCCTTTCTTTTCAATCACACCTCTATGCGACTCGTGCTTAACCTTTCGGCTACTTGTTTCGAGGCCATGTCTGCACATGCTAGGCTCGCCAACGACAACCTTAATGTTCTGCGTGTGAATACATGGCTTTCACCCACCATATGTGTACGTCAATATGTGTAGCCCCCGATCGTCACGGCCGGCTTCATACTGAAGAACTTTATTGGTGGTTGCACATTCAGGGAAAACTGATTCGTTGGAATTTTCTGTGAGGGATCATCTTATAATGCTACCACGGTGTATAACTAACACAAGCAATACACACAAGCAATTACAAGAACTAATGTATAAACATTAAATAGGTGACGTGACATGGTCTTTTATGGTGTCATCGATCTCCATCTGGCGCACCGGTGCTGCATCAGGTCTCCAATGCCTCCACGCCGGTGAACTTTTCTTACCATGACCATATCACGCCACAATTCCCGCTGCAAAAACAAGTTAGACGATTCTACTTTTCTTTTGCATGTTTTACGTGGCCGTAATGGGCTTACTCGTAAGAACCGCTTTCTTACCTGCGTATCAGCCACAACATTGATAAACAGATCGTTAATTTTCATCCCCCTTGCGGGGCCTGATGCACCGGTGAGGTGTCGTTGGGAAACCCCAAGAGGAAGGTATGAAGTAGTGCAGCAGCAAGTTTCCCTCAGTTGTGAAGCCAAGGTTATCAATCCAGTAGGAGTTGAATGTTCTTCTGAAGGTTGTTGGCGGCGGAATATGGCACGGCGCAACACCAGGGATTCCGGCACTGACGTGGAACCTGCACACAACACAACCAAGATACTTTGCCCCAACTTGACAGTGAGGTTGTCAATCTCACTGGCTTGTTGTAACAAAGGATTAAACGTATGTGTGGAAAATGATGTTTGTTTGCAGAGAATGAAAGTAACAGAATTGCAGTAGGTTGTTTTATCAGTTTAAAGAAAAAGGACTGGGGTCCATAGTTCACTAGTGTTGTCTCTCCATAAATAATAATAACATACATGCGGGTAAACAAATTACAGCTGGGCAATTGACAGAATAAAGAAGTGCATAATGATGCATATACTATAGTTATGGTGTCTAGTGTGAGATTCATTTGGGCATTACAACAATATACATAGACCGTTCCAACCGCATCTATGTCCAATAATCCACCTTCCGGTTAGCGTCCGCACCCCTTTCAGTATTAAGTTGCAAGCAACAGATTATCGCATTAAGCAATGTGTGTAATGTAAGTAATACAAATATCCTTAGACAAACTACTACTGTTTTATCCCTAGTAGCAACAGTACATCTACAATCTTAGAGGTTGCTGTCACTCCCCCAGATTAAATAGAGACATGAACACACTATCGAGCATAAATACCCCCTCTTGGAGTCACAAGCATCTACTTGGCCAGAGCATCTACTAGCAACGGAGAGCATGCAAGATCATAAATAACGCACTCACAAGATATATTATGAAGCCATAACATAGTACTCAATATTCATTAGATCCCAGCAAACACAACATGTAGTATTACATAAAGATGATCTTGATCATGTTAGGCAGCTCACAAGATCTAAACATGGTAGCACAAGAGGAGAAGACAACCATCTAGCTACTGCTATGGACCCGTGGTCCAAGGATGAACTACTCACGCATCAGTCCGGAGGTGGGCATGGTGATGTAGAGCCCTCTGGTGATGATTCCCCTCTCCGGCAGGGTGCCGGGAAGAGGTTCTGAACCCTCCCGAACTAGGGTTGATGACGGCGGCGGCTCTGGACTTCGTGGAAGAAAAAGGTTCGCGTGCTAGGTCATGTATTTCTGGGGGGTCTTTGTAGGCGAAAGGGCCAAGGCGGTGGAGGCTCGAGGGCCCCACACCACGTGCCCGCGCGACCAGGGGGGAACCCGCGCCGGGACATGGTGTGGGCCCCTCGTGGCCTTCCTCAGTGTCCTCTTCGGTGTTCTGGAAGCTCCCGAGAAAAATAGGCACTTTGACGTTTCGTTTGTCCAATTTCAAGAATATTTCCTTAACAGCTTTTCTGAAACCAAAAACAGCAGAAAACAGGGAACTGGCACTGTGGCATCTTGTTAATAGGTTAGTCCCAGAAAATGCATAAAATAATATAAAAGTGTATATAAAACATGCAGCAAGTGGCATAATATAAGCATGGAACATAAGAAATTATAGATACGTTGGAGACGTATCAACATCCCCAAGCTTAGTTCTACTCGTCCCGAGTAGGTAAAACGATAAAAAGAATAATTTCTGAAGTGACCTGCTTTCTCAAAATCTTGATCATATAATAATGTAAAGCTCATGTTATGAATGAAGTGACTCAAAGCAATGGTCTATAGTTTGCTAACAAATAGATAAGGAGTAGACAACTACATCATATAAGTAAAAACTTTTCATGGATAGTACTTTCAAACAAGCATCAAAATGATTTGCATAAGAGTTAACTCATAAAGCAATAGTCTCTAATTAAAAGAGCATTGAAACAACACAAAGGAAGATATAAGTTTCAGCATTGGCTTTCAACTTTTGAACATGTATATCATATAGATAATTGTCAACACAAAGAAATATAACAAGTGCAATAAGTAAGCATATAAGAATTGTTGCACACAGTTGACACAAGTGTTTGCTTCTAAGACAGAAAGAAGTAGGTAGACTGACTCAACATAAAGTAAAAGAAAGGCCCTTCGCAGAAGGAAGCAGGGATACAAGCATGTGCTAGAGCTTTTTAGTTTTTATAGGTTTTTGAAATCATATAGAGAGCATAAAAGTAACTTTTGAGAGGTGTTTGTTGTTGTCAACGAATGGTAATGGGCACTCTACCCCCCTTATCAACCAGACTTTCTAAGAGCGGCTCCCATGAAGGACGTTATTTCTACCAGCAAGGCAGATCATCCCTCTTATCTCTTTTGTTTACACATGTAGTTAAAAACTAGTGTCATTGCTTGACTGATTAGATCAGGGCAAAAATGTGAAGAGATTGCAGCGGTTAAAGTTGTAATTAATAGGGACTGGGCACCCCATTTGCCAGCTCTTTTTGCAAAGTTAATGGATAAGCGGATGTATATGCCACTAGTCCGGTGGTGAAAGTCTGTCTAAAAGCAAATGACAAGGTTGATATCCGTAACACCACATACTTCCTCATGAGCTAATAAACATTGACACAAATAAGAGATAATAAGTTTTGAATAAAAGGTAGCACATGAAGTATTTTCTTGGAATGGCAGGAAATACCATGTAGTAGGTAGGTATGGTGGACACAAATGGCATGGGTTTTGGCTCAAGGTTTTGGATGCACGAGAAGCATTCCCTCTCAGTACAAGGCTTTGGCTAGCAAGGTTATTTGAAGCAAACACAAGTATAAACTATGACAACAAGACGTATATAAAAACATATTGCAAGCATTATAGAACTCTACATTGTCTTCCTTGTTGTTCAAACACCTTTACTAGAAAATATCTAGACCTTAGAGATACCAAACATGCAAACCAAATTTCAACAAGCTTTACGGTAGTTCTTCACTAATAGGTTTTAACTACATGATGTAGAAGCTTAAACATGATCTACTTGAGAGCTCAAAACAATTGCCAAGCACCACAACATACAAGATAACAATCCATAAGAGCATGTATATCTTTTTCATTATACCATCTACCACATTTAGCATTTTCTGTTTCCAACCAAACACCAATCAACTTATTTAAATATAAACACTCCAAGTATTTATCAATGAGATATGAGAGTATAACATAAGAAAACTATCAGCTCTAAACAAGAGATGCATGAAAAACAAGAGCTGAAAGTATTGAAGTAACATAGAAGAATACTCAACAAATATAAGTGAAGAATACGAGTATTCATAACAAAAAGCGGAGCGTGTCTATCTCCCACAAAGGAATGCTAGGATCCATTTTATTCAGAGAATGAAAATAACGAAAACAAAAACAAAAACAAACAGACGCTTCAAGTAAAGCACATAAGATGTGTCGGAATTAAAATATAGTTTCACTAGAGATGACCTGATAGTTTGTTGATGAAGAAGGGGATGCCTTGGGCATCCCCAAGCTTTGACGCTTTAGTCTTGTTGAAATATGCTTGGGTGACCCACGGGGGCATCCCTAAGCTTTGACTCTTTCATCTTCTTGATCACATAACATCATCCTTCTCTCTTTGATCCTTGAAAACTTCCTCCAAACCAAACTCAAAGTAGACTTCATTAGAGGGTTAGTGCATAATTAAAAATTCTTATATTCTGCATGAAAAAAATTGCTACCAATTCTAATGGATATTAGCTACAGCCACTGATACTTTATGGAACAAAAAGATCCATTCAAAATAGTAAAAGAGGCATTGCAAAATAAATGGCAGAATCTGTCAAAAATAGAACAGTCCGTAAAGACGAATATTTTCGAGTCACTTAACTTGCTCAAATCAGAAAACTCAAAACTAATGAAAGTTGCATACATATCTGAGGATCACGCACAAAAAATCCCAGGTCATTTTGATTTTTCTGTAATTAGGTATGAATTTAACGGTGGACAGCAGAAAACTGTTTCTGCGCAACAATCCAAATCTAGCATCAACTTTCTACTAGAGCATTAACTTGACACAACAATGCAATAAAGTAAAGATACAAAGGAACTTCTACAGAGGTAGACATGTTCCTTGACTCAACAAAATAAAATAACAAAAATAAAAAGTGGGTTGTCTCCCATAAGCGCTTTTCTTTAACGCCTTTCAGCTAGGCATAGAAAGTGATATTCAAGTATTTCCAAGAGATGAAGCATCAACATCATAATTTGTAAGAATGATAGAATCAAAAGGTAGCTTCATTATTTTTGTAGTGAAGTGTTCCATACCTTTCTTGAGTGGGAATTGGTATCTAATATTTCCTTCTTTCATATCAATAATAGCACTCACAGTTCTAAGAAAAGGTCTTCCCAACACAATTGGACAAGATGGGTTGCATTCAATATCCAAGACAATAAAATCAACTGGGACAAGATTATTGTTAACCATAATAAGAACATCATTAACTCTCCCCAAAGGTTTCTTCATAGCATTATCAACAAAACAAACATCCAAATAGCAATGTTCCAAAGGTGGCAAATCAAACATATCATAGAGCTTTTTAGGCATAACAGAGATACTTGCATCAAGGTCACATAAAGCATTGCAATCAAATTCATCCACTTCTATTTTAATGATGGGCTCCCAACCATCTTCTAACTTCTTAGGGATAGAAGCTTCAAGTTTTAATTTCTCTTCCCTAGCCTTAATGAGAGCATTTGTAATATGAGTTGTAAATGCCATGTCCATGGCACTAGCATTAGGACTTGTGGCTAACTTTTGCAAGAACTTAATAACTTCAGAGATATTACAATTATCAAAATCAAAATTATTATCATCAAAGCAAACCGAACCACACTCTCCTATGTTCTTAAAAATTTCAGCACTTTTATCAAGAACAGCTTCAACAGTTTTAGGCAATTTTAACTTTTTGGAAGAAGTAGAAGAAATATTTCCAACACCAACTATGTTACCATTAATAGTAGGAGGCTTACTAGCATGTGAAGTAACATTATTTTCAGTAGTGGTAATAGTAAAAACTTTAACAATAATCTTCCTTAGCTAGTTCTTTCTCTCTTTCCCATCTAGCATGCAATTGGGCCATCATCCTAACATTTTCATCAATTCGAACTTGGATGGAATTTATTTTGGCAAAGGTCTTACTCTCTTTAGTATCATTAGGCATGACTTTAGATTTTAAAAGATCAACATCAAGGGCAAGACTATCAACTTTAGAGGCAAGGATATCAATTTTACCAAGCTTTTCCTCAACAGTTTTATTAAAAGCAGTTTGTGTAGTGATAAAATCTTTTAGCATGGTTTCAAGTTCAGTGGAGGTATTCCTATTATTGCTATAAGAATTACCATAAGAATTAACATAACCACCACTATTATTAGAAGGATATGGCTTATAGTTATTATTACCATAATTGTTCCTATAGGCATTGTTGTTGAAATTATTATTTTTAATGAAGTTCACATCAACATGCTCTTCTTGTGCTACTAAAGAAGCTAAGGGAACATTATTTGGATCAACATGAGATTTACCATTCACAAGCATAGACATAATAACATCAATCTTTTCTCTCAAAGAGGAGGTTTCTTCAACGGAATTTACCTTCTTACCTTGAGGTGTCCTTTCAGTATGCCACTCAGAATAATTCACCATCATATCATCTAAGAGTTTTGTTGCAGCCCCCAAAGTGATGGACATAAAGGTACCTCCAGCAGCTGAATCAAGCAAGTTTCTTGAAGAAAAATTCAGTCCTGCATAAAAGTTTTGGATGATCATCCAAGCAGTCAGTCCATGGGTAGGGCAATTTTTAACCAAAGATTTCATTCTTTCCCAAGCTTGAGCAACTTGTTCATTATCAAGTTGTTTAAATTTCATAATGCTACTTCTTAGAGACTTAATCTTAGCAGGAGGATAGTATTTTCCGATAAAAGAATCTTTGCATTTAATCCAGGAATCAATACTATTCCTAGGCAATGAAAGCAACCATTCTTTAGCTCTTCCTCTCAAAGAGAAAGGAAATAATTTCAGTTTTGTAATATCTCCATCTACATCCTTATACTTTTGCATTTCACAAAGTTCAACAAAATTATTTAGATGGACAGCAGCATCATCAGTACTAACACCAGAAAATTGCTCTCTCATAACAAGGTTTAACAAAGCAGGTTTAATTTCAAAGAATTCTGCTTTAGAAGCAGGTGGAGCAATAGGAGTGCATATAAAATCATTATTATTGGTGCTAGTGAAGTCACACAACTTAGTATTCTCAGCAGTACTCATTTTAGCAAAATAAAAATCAAACCGAAATAAATAAAGATAAAACCAAAATATAAATATTAATGCAAGTAACTTATTTGTTTGTATTTTTTTATATTAAGCAAACAAGACAGTAATAAAAATAAACTAACCAAGACAAAAACAAAATAAAAAGATTGGAAGTGAGAGACTCCCCTCGCAGAAGAGCTTCAACTCCCAGGCAACGGCGCCAGAAAAATGCTTGATGCACCGGTGAGGTGTTGTTGGGAAACCCCAAGAGGAAGGTATGAAGTAGTGCAGCAACAAGTTTCCCTCAGTTGTGAAACCAAGGTTATCAATCCGGTAGGAGTTGAATGTTCTTCTGAAGGTTGTTGGCGACAGAATATGGCACGGCGCAACACCAGGGATTCCGGCACTGACGTGGAACCTGCACACAACACAACCAAGATACTTTGCCCCAACTTGACAGTGAGGTTGTCAATCTCACTGGCTTGCTGTAACAAAGGATTAAACGTATGTGTGGAAAATGATGTTTGTTTGCAGAGAGTGAAAGTAACAGAATTGCAGTAGGTTGTTTTATCAGTTTAAAGAAAAAGGACAGGGGTCCACAGTTCACCAGTGGTGTCTCTCCATAAATAGTAATAACATACATGCGAGTAAACAAATTACAGCTGTGCAATTGACAGAATAAAGAAGTGCATAATGATGCATATACTATAGTTATGGTGTCTAGTGTGAGATTCATTTGGGCATTACAACAATATACATAGACCGTTCCAACCGCATCTATGACTAATAATCCACCTTCCGGTTAGCGTCCGCACCCCTTTCAGTATTAAGTTGCAAGCAACAGATTATCGCATTAAGCAATGTGTAAAATGTAAGTAATACAAATATCCTTAGACAAAGTACTACTGTTTTATCCCTAGTAGCAACAGTACATCTACAATCTTAGAGGTTGCTGTCACTCCCCCAGATTAAATAGAGACATGAACCCACTATCGAGCATAAATACCCCCTCTTGGAGTCACAAGCATCTACTTGGCCAGAGCATCTACTAGCAACGGAGAGCATGCAAGATCATAAATAACGCACTCACAAGATATATTATGAAGCCATAACATAGTACTCAATATTCATCGGATCCCAGCAAACACAACATGTAGTATTACATAAAGATGATCTTGAGCATGTTAGGCAGCTCACAAGATCTAAACATGGTAGCACAAGAGGAGAAGACAACCATCTAGCTACTGCTATGGACCCGTGGTCCAAGGATGAACTACTCATGCATCAGTCCGGAGGCGGGCATGGTGATGTAGAGCCCTCTGGTGATGAGTCCCCTCTCCGGCAGGGTGCCGGGAAGAGGTTCTGAACCCTCCCGAACTAGGGTTGACGACGGCGGCGGCTCTGGACTTCGTGGAAGAAAAAGGTTCGCGTCCTAGGTCATGTATTTCTGGGGGGTCTTTGTACGCGAAAGGGCCAAGGCGGTGGAGGCTCGAGGGCCCCACACCACGTGCCCGCGCGGCCAGGGGGGAACCCGCGCCGGGACATGGTGTGGGCCCCTCGTAGCCTTCCTCCGTGTCCTCTTCGGTGTTCTGGAAGCTCCCGAGAAAAATAGGCACTTTGACGTTTCGTTTGTCCAATTCCAAGAATATTTCCTTAACAGCTTTTCTGAAACCAAAAACAGCAGAAAACAGGGAACTGGCACTGTGGCATCTTGTTAATAGGTTTGTCCCAAAAAATGCATAAAATGATATAAAAGTGTATATAAAACATGTTGCAAGTGGCATAATATAAGCATGGAACATAAGAAATTATAGATAGGTTGGAGACGTATCAGGGCCCTCCGTTGCAAATGCAATATCCACTAAAGAGGAGAAACAGACACCTGCCTAGCCACATACACGGAACTTGCCGTGTGTCAGTCGTGGAACCAGTATCGCGTAAGTGTACGCGTAAAGTCGGTCACAGGCCGCTTCATCCAACAATGCCGTAGATATGTGCTAGTACACGTGAGAGGGAAACGAAAAGGAAATCAATGCCCACATCCTCCGATGTGTTCTAATCCGTACCAACACATCTACGCAAAGATTGGCTCTGATACCACTGTTGGGTTCCGAGGCAGAAAACAAAAATTTCCTACGAACAGAACAACATATAGCCAAGATCTATTCTATGCTGATGTAAGGTAACGGAGGGAAACGATGTTCATACCCTTGAAGACCGAAAGCGGGATTACGTTCCCGCACAAACGTTGTCGATGAAGCCTAGTGTCGCCGACCTCAAGGTCGAGTAGTTGTACAGCTCGATGAAGAAGTGCCGCAAGCGTAGCACCTCCGTAGGAGTTACACACGTACGGTGTATGAGACGTCTCCCGGACTCCGTTCCAGCAGAGCAGCGGAAGAGGATGAACTCGGAACGGAAAACCGACAGCACCGCGGCGTGCGGAAGGTGGAAAAACCCCTAACCCCTCGGACACAGCTCCAAACCTGGGAGCCACGCATAGAGAGGGGAGAAGGGGGGAAATGAATTGGTGGGAGAAGGAGGAGAGGAGGGGGCTCCTTATATAGGGGGCCAGGGGATGGTGCGCACCACCTAGGGCAGCCGCCGGCCCCCTTGTGGGCTCGGTTGGCCCACCACTCTTTAGGGTTTGGTGCTCCCTTGCCCTCTTGGGCCCAATTTGGCCCATTGAGGCTTTTAGGCCATTTTAATTAATTTTCAATATTTAGTTCATTTAATTAAATAGTAAAACATATTAATTAACTCCTATATCATTCTCCTTCTCACCGGAACACTTCCAATAAAATCCGAGACCCTCTCGTTTACTCCAAAACACTTTCGACACCTCCGGAACTTTTCCGGTATCACCCGAAACTTTTCCGGTGACATTATTTCCGTATTTCTGTTATATCCAAATTCATCCCTAAGCGTCTATACCCTTAAGCGTGCCACCCTACGGGCCGCGGAATACTCCGGACATGATCTAGACTCTTCTACAATCAATGAATAGCAGAGGGATCTGGAAATCCATGCTACTCCCCGTGCACTCCATGAAATAGTAATTTCGTTGGACCGTTAACAATGTAAACATTATTCCCTTTGTTTCTCGATACTTGGTTCGTCTGAGACACGATCATAGGTATCACAATACCGTGTTCTATCTCATTAACAACGAACTCTCTTTCTACTCGTTCACGTGACGTTGCATCATCGTGACCTAGTCACACGCTTGCAAGCTCGTTTCTATGCAACTGTCACCGAGTGGGCCCAGAGTATCTCTCCGTCACGCGGAGGAACAAATTCCGTTCTTGATGCGTACGCCTCAACCTATCCTTTCAAATGCCCAACAGTGACCGTTCTCAATGCCGCATAACTAAGCATCTTCTGGTGCCATCAAAGCATTCTCTGGGAGTAGTGATTAAATACCATCTCACGTTCCAAGGAATAAATTACTTGTTTCTTAGTAGTTGGCATTAATGAACTAAGTGACTGTGATCTAATCGCAACACTAATCATTGGGTGGAGTCCATGATATGTCCAAAACGTATCTACTTTCCTGAACACTTTTGCTATTGTTTTGCCTCTAATTTGTGTGTTTTGAATGCAACTAACACGGACTAACGCTGTTTTCAGCAGAATTGCCCTGGTGTCTCGTTTTTGTGCAGAAAATCAACTTTCAGGAAAAACACCAGAAATAATGCCAAAGTTCCTATTTTTCCCGAAGATCCACGGAGCCAGAAGGCCAGACGGAGGGGGGCAAAGGGGCCACCTCACCAGGTGCTGACGCGGCAGGCCCGGCCCCTGGCCGCGCCAGCACATGAGGAGGGCGACTCCAACACCCCCTCGGGTCCCCCTCTCGGATATAAGGTCCCTCTGACCTAAAAACGCAAGGGCGTTCATCACTTTTCCCAGAAACACCTCCGTGCGCCGCTGCCACCTCGAAACTCAATTCGGGGACCAGAAGTCTCTGTTCCGGCACCCTGCCGGAACGGGGAATCGAAGGGGATCATCGCCATCGTCATCACCAACGCCTCTCCATCAACCATCATCGTTTCCCCCATCCATGTGTGAGTAATTCCCCGTTGTAGGCTTGAGGGGATGGTAGGGATTGGATGAGATCGTTCATGTAATAGCTGTAATATCATTAGGGCATGGTGCCTAGTATCCGTTATCGGTGTTTTACGTCATTGTTGCAACTTGTTATGCTTAATGCTTGACACTAGGGCCCGAGTGCCATGATTTCAGATCTGAACATGTTATTGTATCATGAGGATAATCAATGTTTTAGATCATATCTATGAGTTGTATACACATATTATTGTCCGGAACCGAAGGCCCCAAAGTGACAATAATTGGGACAGCCGGAGGGGATGGCTGTGATGTGAGGATCATATGTGTTCACGGAGTGTTAATGCTTTGCTCCGGTACTTTATTAAAAGGAGTACCTTAATTACCAGTAGATTCCCTTGAGGCCCCGGTGCAAACGGGCTGGTAGGACAAAAGATGATGTGCAAGTTTCTCATTGCGAGCACGCACAACTAAATTGGAACACATGCCTATGGTTAATAAATACTTGGATGCTTTATCTTATTTATCTGCAAATGCCTATGTCTTGATATTACATGAATTATCTTATCCATGCAACGCCCGTTCATCTGTCCCTGTGCCTATAGTATTTTAATCCTGCTGTCTACTATAATCACTACTGCTGTCATTATTTCACTGCTGCTGTTATTTCACTACTGTCACTACTACAAAACTGTTGCTACTGATAATCTGTCTCGAGCAAGTCTATTCACAGGTGCAGCTGAACTGACAATTCATCTGTTAAGGCTTATAAATATTCTTTGGCTCCCCTTGTGTCGAATCAATAAATTTGGGTTTTACTTCCCTCGAAGACTGTTGCGATCCCCTATACTTGTGAGTCATCAAGACTATTTTCTGGCGCCGTTGCCGGGAAGCATAGCTTTATTTATAAGTTCACCTGAGATTGATATTGCTTTCTGGAATTCATTCATCATGCGAAAGCCTGGTGATAAGAAGTTTCCCATACTACCATCCACAACAAGAAAAGGTACAACTCTGAGTTCCGCTGCTGCACTTGATTCTCCGTCTGTGATGAGTAAGCTTATTTCACCGCTGCATGCTACTCGTGCTATTACTTCTGCTGAATCTAAAAATGCTTCTGAAAATTGTGATGATGCTTCTACTGTGCTTGATAAAAATGGTTCCTTAGGACCTTTTCTAGATGCTATAATTGATAAATCTAAACAAACTGAAAATGCTGGAAATTCTAATACTTCTGCTAGTTCACCTGAGTCTAGAGAGTATTTTCCTGATGATCCCGATGAAACTTATGTGGAACTTGATGATGATTTTGTTGATGAGATTAATGCTACTAAAGATGCTAGTGCTATGAAAAGCCTTCTTGAAAAACATGCTGTTAGATATAAATTATCTCCTGATGCTAAATTTGCTACATCTCCCATAAACATTAAAGATAAAGATTATGATTTCTCTATTGATTTGGCTCACATAGCTATTGTTGAAAGAGAACCTTTTTGTGGAACTGAAAATGAAAGTGTTGTAGAACACATGAATGAACTCTCTATTTTGAGTGGTATATTTTCTGACGACATAAAGATGCGCACTTATTTTGACACTAAAATATTTCCTTTCTCATTAAAAGGAGAAGCTAAAACTTGGTATAATAATTTGTCTCCTGGTTCCATTACTAGTCCTATTGGTTTGCTTGATACTTTCTTTCGGAAATATTTTTCTGCTAGTGCTCAATGCGATGCTTTGTTAAAGATTTATAATTTTAATCAAGAAGAGGATGAGAAATTTCCTGATGCTTGAACACGGTTTTGCTCTCTAATAAGAGGCCATCCGAACCATGATTTAGAGAAAAATGATCTTCTTGATATATTTTACAGTGGACTAACCGATGCATCTAGGACATATTTGGATAGTTGTGCTAGTTGTGTTTTCAGGAAACGAACTCCAAAAGAAGCTGAGGAATTAATGGCTAAGATAAGCCAGAATTATGATGATTGGAATATTCCTGAACCTACTCCAACACCTACACCAACACCAAGGAAGAGAGGTATGATTGAATTAAATGATGAAGTGATGAAGGAAGCTAAGAAGTCTCTTAAAGAGAGGGGTATTAAATCTGAAGATGTGAAGAATTTACCTCCTATAGAAGAATTATGTAAGCCAATTCCTCCTTCAGCCGTAATTGAGGTACACTCTCTCCAAAGGTTTGATGATAGAGATATTCCTTACTCTAAACTTCCTGATCAATGCTTAGATGAATTTGATACTTTTATTGCTAAGCAAGGTAATTTTAATATGAGAATTGAGAATCATTTAATAGAAAACTCTCGCGCTATTAGTAACTTGCATGATATTGTTGATAGAACCTCCAATGATGTAAAAATACTTATTAAACATTTTCATATGGTTCAAACTCAAATTGATCAACTTTCTAAAGTGCAAAAAGAAATGTTAATGAATGCCTCTATAGATAAAGAAAAACATGTTTGTGAAGTAACAACTAGAGGTGGTAAATCTACTCGAGATCCTTTATATCC
This sequence comes from Poa annua, assembly GCA_026929855.1. Lineage (NCBI taxonomy): Eukaryota > Viridiplantae > Streptophyta > Magnoliopsida > Poales > Poaceae > Poa > Poa annua. The sequence continues at coordinate 39,335,992 of CM049436.1, forward strand.
TGAGGGACATGCTAAAAGAATTGAACAAGATTCTCAACAAATTAATGAACCTAGTGCTCCATCTAAGAAAAATAAGAAGAAACATAAAATTGTTGTAGCACCCTCTGAACCTGTTAACAATCCTAATAGTATATCTGTTTCTGATGCTGAAACTGAAAGTGGTAATGAACTTAACAATGATAATAATAATGCCAATGATAATGATAAGAATGGTAATTCGGATAAGGAAGCACTAGTTGGGAAAGGGTCATCAGTGGCGCACCAAATTGGGCATTCTGTGACGCACCCAGGAAAATGGGGGGTGCGCCACAGAATTCTCGCCACTAAATTGTAATTCTGTGGCGCCCCTGTCTGGTGCGCCACAGAATATTATCAGTGGCGCACTCTTAATCTGTGCACCACAGAATTGCATGCGCCACTGAAATAAATTCCATGCGTCACAAAAAAAATTACAGAAATTTTCGATTTATTTTTCCTGCTTTACAAATATAGGTATATATACAGATATATTAACGAAAATACAAAGAAGTCTTATTACTACAATTAGTAGAGAAGTCTTATTATTACAATTAGTAGAGAAGTATTATTATTACAATTAGTAGAGAAGTCTTATTATTACAAAGTAGCTAGAACCTAAACATGATAGAAGCTAAGCTATAACAAGTCGCACGAGTAAACTACTCGTTGTCGGAGCTAGTGTTATAGAAGAAGTCGGACCACCTGTCATCATCGGTGTCCCAGTGATCCTTGGCCTCTCTCTGGGCGGCCTCCCGACGGCGGCGCCGGTCTGCCCTCCTTTGCTCTCTTCGGTTCCTGAAAAATTCCAACTCGTCGGCGACGTCGCCCGGGAAGTCCTCCCTCCACCGGCGCATCAGCTCCTCGTCGTGTTGGGCGGTGGCGATCCGGCGCTGCACCTGGCGGTGGCAGTGACGATCTTCGCCGGTGAGAAGGGCAGGCCGTGGTGCAAGGAACTCCGCCTCCACGATGTCGTGGCAGTCCGGGAAGTTTAGCTCGCTCCGCGGGCGCTGATGTCTACGCACTCTTCTATTCTCGTAGACAGTGTTGTGCCTCCAAGAGCAGAGGTTTGTAGAACAGCATTAAGTTTCCCTTAAGTGAATCGCCCAAGGTATATCGAAGTCAGGGAGGTAGAGGTCAAAGATATCCCTCTCAAGCAACCCTGCAATTAAGATACAAGAAGTCTCTTGTGTCCCCAACACACCCAATACACTTGTCAGATGTATAGGTGCACTAGTTCGGCGAAGAGACAGTGAAATACAAGTAATATGGATGATTATAAGTAGTAATTGCAATCCGAAATAAAAATGACAGCAAGTAAACATGCAGCAGAACTTGTTGTAAACGGTGTTTTAATGCTTGGAAACAAGGCCTAGGGATCATACTTTCACTAGTGGACACTCTCAACAATGACATCACAATTGAATAATAAATACTACACTCAAACACTCTCATGTTGGATGATAAACACCATTCACTGTGTAGGGCTACAAGAGCACCCTCAAAGTCAGAGTAAACTAACACCACAACGTCATAAAGGAATCACACACGGTGCACATACTATCACCTTTACAACCGTGAATAACCCCGGAGTTCATATTAAAGTAACCTCTAGAGTGCATAATAGATAAAGAGTAGCCTCACATATTCAACTAGATTACAAAGCTCATGATCACATAAAGATCACACCATGAGAGAGAGAGATAAACCACATAGCTACCGGTAGAGCCCGCAGCCCCGGTGGAGAACTACTCACTCCTCATCATAGGAGTCAGCAACGGCGATGGAGATGGTGGTGGAGTCGATGGAGATGGCACCGGGGGCAATTCCCCGTCCCGACAGGGTGCCGGAACAGAGACTTCTGTCCCCCGAATCTTGTCTTCGATGGCGGCGGCGCAGCGGAACTCTTCTTAGGAAAAGGCTTATTATTTTAGGGTTTCCATCTCGGGGACATTATATGGGCGAAAGGGCGAAGGCGGTGGAGCCCCGAGGGCCCCACCTCAGGTCCTGGCGTGGCCTGGAAGGCTGCCGCGCCACCCCTTGAGGTGGGCGCCTCGGTGCCCGTCTCCTTTTCCCCCTCGGACTTCTGGAACGTGTCTGGAATTCTAAGGTCTTCGGTATAAAAATTGTCCAATTCCGAGAATATTTCCTTAAGTGGATTTCTGAAACCAAAAACAGCAGAAAAAAGGGAACTGGCACTGTGGCATCTTGTTAATAGGTTAGTTCCAGAAAATGCATAAAACAATACAAAATGTGTATAAAACATGTTGGCAATTGGTATAATATAAGCATGGAACATAAGAAATTATAGATACGTTTGAGACGTATCAAGCATCCCCAAGCTTAGTTCTACTCGTCCTCGAGTAGGTAAAACAATAACAAATAATTTCTGAAGTGACATGCTTTCACACAATCTTGATCATATAATATTGTAATGCATATAAACTGAGATCAAATGAATAAAAGCTGTAGTTTATATTGATATCAAATGAGTAATGAATAAACAAGTAGGAAGAACAAAGCAAAACTTTCAATGAATTAGTACTAGAGAACAATCAACCGTGCATAGTAGATATTAAAGATGATTTAAGCTTCAAGAACAACAATATAATTATCTAATGAATCAAACACTCATGACAACTTTGTGAAAGGATCAAGTCAAGCAATAACAATAGGCACGTAGAAAATCATCTCTCTATTTGTTCACTCAAAGCCAAGCAAGTGTTCAGCGTTGGTTCCTGGCACCAGGATGTTGTGGCTAAAAGAATAATAATGGGGGTTTGGAAGGCGAACGGAAGAAAGTCTCACACAGCTGAAAGTGATCATTAGACAAGAGGAAGTCCTATAGTCGAAGCTATGCAAGGAGTAGTGATTGCCACACAACGGATGGACATAGAGCTATAAGTGTATGAAAGTTCTCCAATGGAACTAGTGGGGGTGCATCTAACTTGCTTGCTCATGAAGACCTAGAGCACTTTTGAGGAGGCTCATCATTGGAATATACAAACCAAGTTCTATAGTGTAAAGTTCCCCACATAGTTATGCAAGTAAAACGTGAAAACCCTCACATATGGAGTAAAGGTGCTAAACATGAGCACAAATGATGACTATGAATATTACAGGTGCTATAACATGAGCACAAGTGTGGATAAAGAGTAGTAATGTTGCCCCCTTTTTTATTCTTTCTTTTTTTTCTTTTTTTTCTTTTTTCTTTTTTTTATTATTTTTCTGTTTCTCTTTTCGATGGCCTCCATGGCTCTTTTCACTTTTAGGGGTAAACATTCTAATATGACAACACACTTTTGATACAAGGATCTCATAAAGGATAAAACATGGTGTATGGAACGGTGCCTCTGCCAGTGTAGCAGGATATGCAATGATCTAGCGTAACATGGGTAAAACCACACATCAGCTATATAGAATCATGCAAAGCAATATATAAATGATAAATGACAACAAGTCATGTAATGTAAGATGAAAGTTGCATGGTAATATATCTCGGGACAGCTATGGAAATGCTGTAGTAGGTAGGTATGGCGGATGTTTTGAGGAAGATATTTGGCTTATGTGTAGGAGAACATGATGAAGATCTCCCACGAGTTTTGGATGTACCCGCGAAGTATGCACCAACTCTCAATGTGAGAAAGGGCAATGCAAAGTACCGAAGAGGCTAGCAAATATGGTGGTGGAAGTGCCATGAAAACCGCAGCTTTAGAACTCACAAGCAAAAAGATTCCAACTAGAAATATGATCTTACAAGGCATAATGAAAATCACTCCATGAGGGACTGTGGCAAATGAACAAGTCACTGTTGGGACCCCGACCGTAGCGCATAACACAAAGTTATTACGGTTGTTTTTAACATTAGAAGTCATATACCATTATGCTATCAACTGGATATTTAAGTGTGGCACAGCTTCAAGTTTTCTAGACCAACCATTAATCATTCCACCTTACTAAACCATCATGTTTACCATTAAGCATATTAATATCTCAAAAAAAACATCAATGATTCAAGTGACACAATTTAATGATCTACAAGATTATGTATCATTTAGTTATACCATCTACCACATTTAACATTTTCTGCTCTTAACCAAACACCAATCAACTTATTTGAAACATAAACTCTCCAAGTATTTAACAATGAAGCAATAGAGTATAACATTTGAGAACTAACAGCTCTGAACAACAGGTGCATGAAAAATAAGAGCTGAAAGTATTGCAGTAGCTATAGAAGAACACTCAACAAATATAAGTGAAGAATACGAGTATTCAAATGAAAAAGCGGAGCGTGTCTCTCTCCCACACAAGAATGCTAAGATCCATTTTATTCAGAGAATGAAAATAACAAAAGCAAAAATAAAAACAAACAGACGCTCCAAGTAAAGCACATAAGATGTGGCGGAATTAAAATATAGTTTCACTAGAGATAACCTAATAAATTGTTGATGAAGAAGGGGATGCCTTGGGCATCCCTAAGCTTTGACGCTTGAGTCTTCTTGAAATATGCTTGGGTGACCCACGGGGGCATCCCCAAGCTTAGGCTCTTTCATCTTCTTGATCACATCATATCATCCTCTCTCTTGATCCTTGAAAACTTCCTCCACACCAAACTCAAAGTAAACTTCATTAGAGGGTTAGTGCATAATCAAAAAAATTCTCATATTCTGCATGGAAACAATCATTATCATGGTACTGGACATTAGCTACAGCCACTGGAATTTTTTGGAACAAAAAGATCCATTCAAAAACAGCAAAAGAACCAATGCAAAATAAATGGCAGAATCTGTCAAAAACAAAACAGTCCGTAAAGACGAATTTTTTCGAGGCACTTAGCTTGCTCAAATCAGAAAACTCAAAACTAATGAAAGTTGCGTACATATCTGAGGATCATGCTCAGCAAATATCAGATTTTTCAATTTTTCTGCAGAGAGTTATGAATTAAACGGTGGACAGCAGAAAACTGTTCCTGTGCAGGAATCCAAATCTAGCATCAACTTTCTACTAGAGACATAACTTGGAAAAACTATGCAATAAAATAAAGATACAAAGGAGTTGTTACAGAGGTAAGCATGCTCCTTGACTCAAATAAAAGAAAAATAACAGAAATAAAATAGTGGGTTGTCTCCCATAAGCGCTTTTCTTTAAAGCCTTTTAGCTAGGCATAGTGATTTTTATGATGCTCACATAAAGATGAGAGTTTAAACATAAAAGAGAGCATCAAGAAGCTTATATAAAACATATTTAAATCTAACACACTTCCTATGCAAAGGAACCTTGTAAGAAAATAAATCAATAAAGCACAAAGTGACTAGCATAGGAAGGCAAAACAAGTGCAACTTCAAAAATTTCAACATAAAGAGAGGAGACCTAATATTATTGTGATGTATGAATCCATGTCTCCCTCTCTCATAATAACCAGTGGGTCTTAAAGTACCCAGCAAATAAAAGCAAATCAAGAGAAAGCTCAAAACTTTCATCATAAAGAGAAGAAATTTAGTAACATGAAGATTTCTATAACCATACTTTCCTCTCTCAAAATAATTTTCAGTGGCATCATGAATAAACTCAACAATATAGCTATCACCTAAAGCATTCTTATTGTCGGCCCAGTGGGATCCAGGGTGTGCAGAGCCCACTCTCCACAGCCCTCGCACGCGACGGTATCGGCGGAATGACTAAGGACCAAGCAAAACGCTTGGAGAGACCCTCGAGAGGAAAGGTCCTCGAGAGGACTTGAGGGAGCAGCGAAGGCCTGAAGAGGCTCCTCCCGAGGCTGCCCCTCTACAAGGCCCTCTCCCCTGGAGAGGAGTCAACGCAAATCCCTCCACAAGGCCGCCCAGGCCCTGTGGAGATACTTCGCTATGAAGCAATCGCCGCAGAGCGCACATGGCCTCTGCCGCGGCCGCAGAGTGACGCGCGCGCCTGCGCGCGGTGACGACGACGCCGCATTTGCCATTCTGGTGATTAAAGGAGTCAACAAAGCTGTGCCCCCCGCGCCGGACTACGAAGCTTTCCCCTTTGGTGATAAAGCAGATGGCCGGCGCTACGCTCCAACGACGACGTCACCGTGGGCACCCCCACGATCTCTGCAGCACCAGCTGGCCCTCCTGCGCGGACGGTGGTCTTCCTGCCCCTAGGACAGGCTTTACGACCATGGACCGGGTCCATGGACAACCCGGCAGCGGTGCACCCCGCTCCTCCGTTTCGTCGCTATGTGGGAACCCTTCCACTGCGCAGGGCGCAAGGATGAGGCCCGGGGCGCCTATAAAAGGAGAGGGAGCACCTCCGTAGCAAGGGATCGAGAAATCAGGCCATCGACGCTCCACCATAGCTTAGCCTAGCCTAGCGTACTCGAGGAGGAAGAAGACCTTAGCTTCCCCTCCTTGAGCTCCGCACTGCCGCAAGAGAGCCCTCGGCAAGCTCATTGTACCACATCCTCCGTAGTGCAATACAGACAAGCAGGAGTAGCGGTGTTACCTCCTCCTGAGGGCCGTGAACCTGGGTACGGGCCGATGTCCATCTCTGCCGTGCTGTTCCTCCTCAGGCTCGACGAGCACCGTCGCCGTGCCGGTTGAGGGTTGTTTGACCAACGTGTTCAGTCCCCTTCTCGAACTACTCCTCAGAGTGTGACCACCCCTGTCTCGTGGGAATCACTCTCCGACATTTGGCGTGCCAGGTAGGGGGACTGAGGCGCGTCTTCTACCTTCCACCCGCCTCCGCGCCATGGCGGACACCCGCACGACACGCGCCAGCAGGCGCGCAGCTGACAGGGCTCATACTGAGCCCGGCACCGCCCCCACTCGCGGCCGCCGCGGCCGCCCTCGCACGGCGGAGCGCGCCAACACCGGCCCGCATGTGGAGGAGCCCGAGAGCGAGGATCACCGCGACGGCGACCACCGCGATGACAGCGACGCCTCCCCGGAGCACCACGACGATGCTGAGTCCTCGCATCCGTCTCGGCGCCAAAGCGCGTCTTCTCAGGGACGCCCGGAGCCCACGCCACACACCGCGCTTCTCATGGCCAAGGAGCTTCTCCGCTACCGGCCTAGCGCGGAGGCCCACGACCAGTGGCTTGACCGCCTTCACCACCTCGTCGACGTCGCGACGACGCGCCCCGCTCCGTCGCGCTCCCTGGTTCACCACTCTGGCCGCGCTGGAACGGCCGCGCCGGATGCGCCTCCGCCACCGCCGGGACCACCTCCGGCTGCAGCGCCGAGGGCTCCCTCTCATGCGTCCTCGCCGCGCGACTGCCAAATTGTGCAGCGCACCGCGCCAGACGCGCGAGTGGGGATGGAGCGCCGGAGGGACCTCCAGAACCGCCTCGTCGAGGAAATCGGCCAGGCAGGGCAGCAGAACCGCAGAGCTCTCCAGGGCGGGACTGCCACGTACGCCACCGGCTGCATGGCCTTTACCCGCGCTCTGCGTCGCGTGGTTTGGCCACAGAAATTCAGGCCTGCCCTTCTGTAACATCCCAAATATTAATATAAATTATTAATGCAAAAATGTGGGCCAACAAAAACTTTTCTTATAAATTGGTATCTGTTTGTTTCTTGATTATTGTTGGTTATGCTTTGCTTGCAAGATTGTTGGATTCTAATTCTAATTACAAAATTGAAGAATAGAAAATAAACGAAACAACATTTCAAAACTAGAAAACAATGTGACACATGTCACCATATTTTTCCAAAATAAGTAACCTACTTTATTTTTCAAACCAAAATCAGTGGGGAATACCCTAAACCCTACTATTTGATTTCCCCAAGTTATTCCCTTTCAAATACAAATTCAAAAACTTAAATCCAAATTATAAATTCTTTATTTGAAATATTCAAAATATTCCAAATGGACCTTGAGACACTTGCCACTAATATAATCAAACTATATCCTAAGTTTGGACACAAATGGAATAAGCAAAGTATAAAAATAAAATACCAAAAAGGTGTACTGTTTTGGTTCAGGAATTCCAGCAAACACCTTATGTGCATCGTGTGTTCTTCCCAAACCCGAACCAAACCTTGGATCAATTCGTGTTAAGCGTTGATCATTTGCCGAATTGAGGCCTCCTTTGCACGCTCCTAATCACCACGATCACGCCGCACCCGAGATCGAGCCAAATGGTGGCCGGAGTCGCCGTGGAGGAGCTGGCGACAGCACGGCCGCGCGCACGTCGCCGTGGTCGGCACTGTGGCCGCGCTGTGCCTCCCCTTCACTCCCTCACCTCCTGGTTCCCTCGCACAGCAGCAGCACGCGCCAGCAGCCGCCCGAACACGCCGTGTCCGCGACACGCCGCGCACGCCGTGCGCCGCCCGGACGCGCTCCACGCCCTGGACCCCCCCGACGGCCTCGCCTGTGCGCGCCACGCCACCTCACCTTGCCCAAACGGTCCCCCGAGCACCCCGCAGCGTAGCCGCACCCCTCCACCGGCCTACGGCGAGCTCGCACGACCGCGGGTGCCCTCTGCACCGCGTCCACCGTGCGCCGCCCGGCCGCTATAAAAGACCCCCCGTGCTCCCCCGTTTCTCCACACCGCTCACCACTGCCCTCCCCTCACTCTCCACTCTCTCGTGCGCCGCTAGAGAGCCCAGGCCAGGGCAGCAAGGCCTCAGGCCGCCGTGGTCTCCTCGAGCTCGCCGTGTCCGAGGTAGACGACGACCACGGCCAGGCCGTGCTGGCCTTCCTTTCTCTCCTCTCTGGCTCGCATCCTCTTCTCCATTACCGCCTCACTCACCCGGTCCCTTTTCCCCTCTGGTTCGTGCCCAGCAGCGACGCAGAGGACTCGCCGGAGTTGGAGCACGGCCGCGGAGGAGGAGCTCCTCGCCGTCGCCGATTGGAACCACCTCAGCACGCGCCGCTCGTACCCACGACCTTCCCCGAGTCGCCGCCGTCGATCTGCACCATCCGCACGTCCTCCCGAGCCCCTAGGTGAGCGGACCGTGAACCTCGCCGTCGCCGGAGCCACGGCGCCGCCCGATTGAGGTCGTCGCCGGCGTGCCCATCCTCGGCCGTTGGATCGTCGATCCACGGTCGCGTACCGGTTCGCTAAATAAAAAGTCACTGACGAGTGGACCCCACCCGTCAGGATTTTAAACATTTCCAGCGCGCGCACTGTTTTCCGTTGAGTCACTGACGAGTGGACCCCACCCGTCAGGATTTTCAACATTATCCACCCAGGCAGTTAATTTTCGAATTTAGTTTTAATTTGAAATCAGTACTGGACCCAAACTTAGAAATTCCATAACTTTAGTTTTACAACTCCAAATAAATCAAATCAAAATGTTCTGAAAAGCTTATGAAAATGTCTATCCAACCCAAGTGGTTTCATCTCACTTGGATAAATAATAAAAAAATAGTATTAAAAATGCCAAATAGGGTTTGAAATCTAAACTTGTTTGTTTCTGATGCTCTGTTAGTCCAAATGATTTAAGACCAATTTTATTGGATCACAATTAGCCATGGTTAGTCAATCCTAAAAGGGTTTGATTTTTAGATTAACAGAATTTAGTTAATAGCCAAAACTTGATTAACTAGCCTATGGATTCAAAACAATGTGTAGGGAGTTTGGTAACTCCAAATGACCCAAATCCAATTGTGTCATCTTCTACACATCAGTAGCTCCCTGTAGAATTTTAGTTTGTATTTTTGTGACCAACAGAACTCAAACTATGCAATTAAACATGTGTGACTAATTTCTGCCCAAATTAAGGTATATTTGAATAGTGACAAAATTCAACTAAATTGGAACCACATAGTGTTGTTGATGTGTGAAATGGTTAATTAGAACCTCTAAGAGTGTATTGCTGTGATGATTGATTGAATAGGCTAGTGATTGTTTGTATTTGCTTAATTGTGTATTAGACGAGAGCGTTGTCGAGTACATCGAGGAGGAAGGATTTGTGGAACCTGAAGACCAAGGCCAGGATCACTTTGCCGAGCAAGGCAAGCTACTATCTGAGCTTGCACATAACTTATGCATCTAGATTTACAAAGTCCTTTTTCAAAAGCAAAGGTTTATAAAAATCCCTTTTCAAAAGTATACCTGAGTTATTTTGCCACCCTATATAGAAATATATGCTAAAACTATAGGATGGGAAAACCAACATTGTTTATTCAAAACTCCTTTGAAAACCTTGTGTGGATACAAAACACCAAGATGTGGTGTTGAAATAAAGAAGTGGAGAAAGATGGTTTTAAGAAAAGCACATTGTGTCCTAGTACTCAGTCAAGCAACCGATAATCTGTGCGACCACATTTACCCACATATGGGAAAGGGCTTAGTCATATAGTTTGCTCTTATTAGTATGGGACACTGCATCAACGGAGATGACTCCGTTATGCATGAGGGAATGGTTTGGTGACCTACCCCTGACCTGGGTCCTCGCTCAAACTCTATGAGTAGATAAGGAGGAGGATAGAAGGATGTCCCCTATACACCGCCAGATAAAACCTATGAGTCCTCACACTTAGATTCCGACGGGCTGGGTTAAGTGTCGATGGAAGGTATCATAGGGGCAGGATCCTATACTAGCATGAGCAAAGGACAGACTAGGATCGGTGACTCAACTTCGCATACCCCTGGTATGGCGAGACGTGGCAGACACGATGAGTTATCGGATGGGTGTGGGAAAAGCGTGCTACCTCTGCAGAGGGTTAAAACTATTCGAATAGCCGAGTCCTCGGATATGGACAGTTGAAAGGCCCTACTTTGACCATGTGCAAGTTTTGAAAAGAATTGTGTTTTCAAAAGAAAGGAAGTTGGTGGAATGATCCATACACCTATGCCAACGGATTTGGTATGAGGTTGTTGGAGACTTGGTACCATGACGGACCATGGTTAGCAAGAGGAGGAGTTTTGAAGAAACTAATACTCATGAGATACTAGGAATAGTTATAATCTTCTTACCTTCTTCAACAAAGATACAGAGATGTTTTAAATAAATAAAAATGTGAAACTAAAAATGAGACTAGTGCACTCATGTTGGAGTAGTTTGCGAGTACATTCCAATGTACTCATACTAGCTTGTCTCTGGCTATTGTCGTAGCCAGACTTGGAGGAGTATTACGCCCAGGAGGAATATGGCGACATCTACGCCAACTAAGGATCTTCTCAAGTCGACTGCCTGTCGGGTCATCGTTAGCTTTTGGATGTCTACTACGTTCAAGTTCCGCTGCTTATGTTGATTTGGCCCTAGAAGGCACCTGTGTAAGACTTGGTCTATATGACCTGTTATGTCAGACTTATTCCGGTATTGTAATGGATGTAAACTTTGGTATTCAGTTCGGATTATGTGCAACGACAGACTGATCACGGGATCGTTGTGTTAAGCATAATCGGGTATTTCGGACAGCTAGTCCGGGGTCCCCACAGACCTGGTATCAGAGCCATCTCGACTTTAGAAACCTTAGTATAGCATGGTCGCTAGGTAGGAGTTACAAAAGTTAAATTCTAAAGAAATAAAGGAATGAAGTATTTTCGAAAAGTGCTTATCTCTCATCCTCTTACTTCTGCAAAATTCTACCCTTACTAAATATTAAGTTTTCCCTTATATATTAAACTTAAAATTTTGCTCACTTGCTGCCTCACTACATTTAAAATTTTGATACACTTGTCATCTCACTAACTTAAAAACTTGACTTAAAATTGTAGATGGCACTCCACTTCACCGAGTTTGTTCAGCTCGAGAAGGACGGCACGTTGATGTTCGAGAAGGACCTGTTCGAGTTGACCAAGCTGTTAGGTCGTCCCACTCCTGAGTTTAAGGGAGCCCTGGTGGACACTCCCGGCAACGGGAACCTGTCCTGGTTGGTCGAGTCGTCTGTTCGCGGGAACATCAAGTCCCCCGGATCCAAGACACTCATCTTTACCACCATGGACGTCCACTGGGACGACGGACTGTGTCGTTCCATGGAGCGGATGCTATCCCGGCTTTGTGAGGAGCACAAGGCGGAGTTGGTGAACTCTCGTTTCCAGTTCTACGGGAGGCGCACCATCGACGGACACCCTATTCAGTCCCCTCTACACCCGACGTTCGGAGAGTATATCTTGGACATGGAGATTATGCTCTTTCGCACCCAGGAGGATCTGAGGTGCGCTAGACTTCGGTCTCACTTTGAGCGCCTCTCGCTCAAGGAGAGTCGCGAGAGTGAGGCACAGCTGAAGGAGGAGAAGGTCGCTCTTCTCAAGAAGAGGACCCAGATGAGGAAGACCATAGCGAAGCTCCGCAAGCAGGTGGCAGAGCAGGACGAGCTGATCGATGATTTGGAGCTCCGTACTGACGAGATGGAGGAGGAGGGCGAGGATCTCCGCAAGGAGAACAACGCTTTCCTCAGTGACGATGACGACTATCTGGAGGAGATGGACTATGAGCAGGAGGATGACGAGGAGGAAGACCCCGAGGAGCCACCCTACCAGTCCGACGCTGACGTATCCGAGCCTGAGGTTCCACCTCAGTAGGCGAGTGACTTGAGTACTACCGCAGGATTAGGTCGACCCCCTATCGCTAAACTAGTAGGAGTAGTAGTTCTTTTGGAGAACTTGTACCATGTGCCTTAACTAAAAAGCAAGGATGTAAGCTTGATGTGATGAACCCTTTGATGTGATGCTTGTGCTATGTCAGTGTGCTAGTCTTGTTAGTCTATGAAAAGTATTTTTCACATAATCCTTAAGTAATTCACCACTATGCGAAACCAACCTTTCTCCCCTTAGTCAGACTTTTTGTCTTGCCCTTATACCCGGTGTTCTCCAGGATGGTGGACACTCGTCGCTCCAACCCGGATGGAGGACCACCACCCCCACCGGAACCAACCACCGCCCAACTTCTTGCGCTTATCATGGAGGAACGCCAAGCTGCTCGGGCAGAGCGTCAAGCTCATATCGCTGCCCTGCAGCAGATCGCTGCCGCACACAACAACAACAACAACAACAACCACCACAATGGCAACGGCAATGGTGAAGGAAATCAGCGATCCACTTTGAGTGACTTTCAGAAGACCAACCCACCCACCTATTCCAAGGGACTTCACCCACTAGAGGCCGATGATTGGCTTCGCACCATCAACAACAACCTAGAAATTGCTGCCGTAGGAGAACCTGAGAAGGTGCTTTATGCAACCCACTACCTTGCTGGACCTGCACGGTCTTGGTGGGAAGCTACCAAGGCTCTCCAGCAAGCCGGTCATGCTATCGGCTGGGCAGAGTTTCAGGAGAAGTTCCGCAAGAAGCACATACCCGGCGGACTTATTGAGAGGAAGAAGGACGAATTCCGCAGGCTGCGGCAGGGAAGCAAGGATGTGGTCGGATACCTGGATGAGTTTACGGACTTATCCCGGTACGCTCCTGATGATACTGACACCGAGAGGAAAAGGATGGAGCGTTTCATGGATGGGCTCCATGATGAACTGCAGTGTGCCCTGGTGATCCACGACTTCCTGGACCTGGAGTCACTGGTGGACAAGGCTATTCAATTGGAGACCAAACGTAAAACTATGTTCGAGAGTCGCAAGAGAAGGATGATGGCCAAGGAAGGTTCGAGCAGTCAGAAGCCTCGTACCTTTCCACCAACCCCGAAACCAGCTTATCGACCACCACAACCTACACGCCCCAATTTCCCTACTCGTCCCAACAACCCAAACCCAAACACCCCCAGCAACCCAAACAGCTTCAACCGCCCCAACAACCCTACTCGCCCCGGAGGGAACCCCAACAACTTCAACCGCAATGCCAATGTTGTCTGCTTTAATTGCGGCACCAAGGGTCACTACTCCAAAGAATGCCCCAATCCTAAGAAGAGTGGTCCACGCCCCGATACACCAGCACCTAGCAATGGCCAACGCCGTAATGGGAACGGCAAGAACCCCGCACCTCGCGGGAATACTGCTGTTGCCAAGGGACGTCTGCACCACATCAATGCAGAGGAAGCCATGGAAGCGTCGGATGTTGTGCTGGGTACGTTCCTTGTCAACTCGGTACCTGCAACTGTTCTGTTTGATTCTGGTGCTACCCATTCCTTTGTTACCCAAGAGTTTGTTGCTAAGGGAGGTTTAGTCGGGAACCTTTTACCCAAACCCATGATCATCCAAATCCCAGAATCCACCATAGATACTAAGTCGTATTGCCCGGACGTTTCCCTTGAAATCCAGGGGGAAAAGTTCCTAGTCGACTTAATCATTTTAGGAACCCAAGGAATAGATGTCATACTGGGTATGAATTGGCTAGCCAAGTACCGTGGTCGAATTGACTGCGCCAGAAGAGCTGTATCCCTCACCACCGACAAGGAAGTAGAAGTGGAGTATGTGTCCGAAAACAGTCGACCCCGACCAGGATGCCATGAGGGCATAGCCAGACCCACCCTAGATGAGATCCGTGTTGTTCACCTGTTCCGAGATGTTTTCCCTGAAGAATTGCCTGGTATGCCGCCAGACCGGGATATTGAGTTCATCATTGAACTTATCCCCGGAACAGCTCCTATATCCCAGAGGCCTTATCGGATGAATCCGGAAGAACTGGTTGAGTTGAAGAAGCAGTTAGCAGATATGCTCAGCAAAGGACTTATTCGCCCAAGTGCTTCACCCTGGGGATCACCCATTATTTTTGTGGATAAGAGGGACGGTACCACACGCTTGTGTGTGGATTATCGCAAGTTAAATGATGTGACCATTAAGAACAAGTACCCTCTCCCAAAGATCGAGGATCTGTTCGATCAAATGAACGGAGCCCGAGACTTTTCCAAGATCGATCTTCGGTCAGGGTATCATCAGCTAAAAATCCGAGAGACGGATATTCCCAAGACTGCCTTCACCACCCGCTACGGTCTATTTGAGTACACCGTAATGTCCTTTGGTCTGACCAATGCCCCAGCCTATTTTATGAATCTCATGAACAAGATCTTCATGGAGTATCTTGACAAGTTCGTGGTAGTTTTCCTCGATGACATCCTTATCTACTCCAAAACCGAAGAAGAGCATGCTGAACATCTGCGTCTAGTTTTAGCCACCCTCCGAGAACACCAGTTGTATGCCAAGTTTAGCAAGTGTGAGTTTTGGCTCAGTGAAGTAGCATTTCTCGGACATGTTGTGTCTGCGGGAGGAATTTCTGTGGACCCAGAGAAGATCCAAGCCATTGTGAACTGGGAAGCCCCAACTAGTGTGACTGAAATCCGAAGCTTTCTCGGATTAGCGGGCTACTACCGCAAGTTCGTTGAAGGATTCTCCAGTTTAGCCAAACCCCTGACCCAACTGCTGAAAAAGGACAAGAAGTTTGAATGGACTCAGAAGTGTGAAGAGAGTTTCCAGGAATTGAAGAAGAGATTGACCTCAACCCCTGTCCTGATTATGCCAGACGTCACCAAGAGTTTCGACGTGTATTGCGATGCATCACGCCTCGGACTTGGTTGCGTTCTGATGCAAGAAGGCAAGGTGGTGTCGTATCTGTCTCGGCAGTTGCGACCACATGAAGAGAATTACCCAACCCATGACCTGGAGTTAGCCGCTGTTGTTCTTGCTCTGAAAACATGGCGCTCCTATCTTGCGGGACATCGTTGCGAGATCTATACGGATCACAAGAGCTTGAAGTATATCTTCACCCAGAAGGAGTTAAACCTGCGACAAAGAAGGTGGATGGAATTAATCAAGGATTATGATATCGGTATCCATTATCACCCTGGGAAGGCTAACGTAGTTGCCGATGCCCTTAGTCGCAAACCCTGCACCCTGAATGCCCTGATCCAAGCAGAACAACCAGCCCTGTTCAGAGAGTTCAAAGACTTTGGACTAGAGCTTGTTAGCCATGGATATCTTGCCAACTTAGAGTTAACCCCAACCTTGATGAGCCAAATCAAGGAAGCCCAGAAAGGTCATGAGAGTATAGAAGGAATCAAGAAAAAGATTTCTCTCGGTAAAGCACCTGGTTTTACCGAAGATGCTGAAGGAGTGCTGAGATACCAGGATCGTATCTGTGTCCCCAGCATCACGGAGCTTAAAGAGTTAATCCTGAAGGAAGCCCACGAGACCCCCTATTCGATCCACCCTGGCGGAACCAAAATGTATCAAGACCTTCGTGAGAGATTTTGGTGGCACGGAATGAAGCGAGAGATTGGTGTTTTTGTAGCCAAGTGTGATATCTGCCAGCGAGTCAAGGCTGAACACCAGCGACCCGCTGGATTGCTTCAACCCTTGAAAATTCCCGAGTGGAAGTGGGATGAGATTGGAATGGATTTTATCACTGGACTTCCAAGATCCAACCGAGGTCATGACTCAATTTGGGTCATCGTTGATAGACTAACCAAGGTTGCCCATTTCATTCCCGTCCATACCACCTATCGGGGAAATCAGTTAGCAGACCTGTATATTTCCAGAATAGTAAGCCTGCATGGTGTGCCTAAGAGGATTGTATCGGATAGAGGCACACAATTCACCTCAAGGTTCTGGAAAGCCTTACACGAAGCCCTCGGAACCAAGTTAGCATTTAGCACAGCTTATCATCCCCAGACCGGAGGCCAAACTGAAAGAGTGAACCAGATATTGGAGGACATGCTTCGCGCGTGTGTTCTATCCTATGGATCCAAGTGGGAAGATTGTCTTCCATTTGCAGAGTTCTCCTACAATAATAGTTACCAGTCTAGCCTGCAAATGGCACCTTTTGAAGCCCTATACGGCAGGAAGTGTCGTACGCCCCTGAATTGGTCCGACACCGGAGAAGGCAAACTGTTTGGACCAGATACCCTCCGTGAGGCTGAAGAGCAAGTCCAGCTTATCCGTGAGCGACTCAAAACTGCCCAATCCCGTCAGAAAAGTTACGCTGATCCCAAGCGCCGTGATGTCACCTTCAGTATCGGAGATTATGTCTATCTCCGAGTGACACCCCTTAAAGGAATGCAGCGTTTCCATGTCAAAGGAAAATTGGCACCAAGATATATTGGACCCTTTAAGATCCTTTCCCGTCGTGGTGAAGTGTCTTATCAACTGGAGTTGCCTCAAGAGTTAGCAGATTACCACGATGTCTTCCACATTTCATTGCTCCGGAAGTGTCTTGAAGTTCCTGACCAGCCTGATGTTTTCAAAAACATCGACCACCATTCCATCGACCTGAATCAAGATCTGACTTACCGTGAGAGACCCATCAAGATTCTCGACGAAGATGTTCGTCTCACCCGCAGGCGAGCAATCAAGTTCTACAAGGTCCAGTGGACTAACCACTCTGAAGATGAAGCCACGTGGGAACGTGAGGACTATCTTAGGAGTGAATTCCCGAACCTCTTTAGTACCCAGACCTAGCAAATCTCGGGGCGAGATTTATTTTAAGGGGGGAAGGATTTGTAACATCCCAAATATTAATATAAATTATTAATGCAAAAATGTGGGCCAACAAAAACTTTTCTTATAAATTGGTATCTGTTTGTTTCTTGATTATTGTTGGTTATGCTTTGCTTGCAAGATTGTTGGATTCTAATTCTAATTACAAAATTGAAGAATAGAAAATAAACGAAACAACATTTCAAAACTAGAAAACAATGTGACACATGTCACCATATTTTTCCAAAATAAGTAACCTACTTTATTTTTCAAACCAAAATCAGTGGGGAATACCCTAAACCCTACTATTTGATTTCCCCAAGTTATTCCCTTTCAAATACAAATTCAAAAACTTAAATCCAAATTATAAATTCTTTATTTGAAATATTCAAAATATTCCAAATGGACCTTGAGACACTTGCCACTAATATAATCAAACTATATCCTAAGTTTGGACACAAATGGAATAAGCAAAGTATAAAAATAAAATACCAAAAAGGTGTACTGTTTTGGTTCAGGAATTCCAGCAAACACCTTATGTGCATCGTGTGTTCTTCCCAAACCCGAACCAAACCTTGGATCAATTCGTGTTAAGCGTTGATCATTTGCCGAATTGAGGCCTCCTTTGCACGCTCCTAATCACCACGATCACGCCGCACCCGAGATCGAGCCAAATGGTGGCCGGAGTCGCCGTGGAGGAGCTGGCGACAGCACGGCCGCGCGCACGTCGCCGTGGTCGGCACTGTGGCCGCGACGACGCCGCGCCGTGCTGGCCGCGCTGTGCCTCCCCTTCACTCCCTCACCTCCTGGTTCCCTCGCACAGCAGCAGCACGCGCCAGCAGCCGCCCGAACACGCCGTGTCCGCGACACGCCGCGCACGCCGTGCGCCGCCCGGACGCGCTCCACGCCCTGGACCCCCCCGACGGCCTCGCCTGTGCGCGCCACGCCACCTCACCTTGCCCAAACGGTCCCCCGAGCACCCCGCAGCGTAGCCGCACCCCTCCACCGGCCTACGGCGAGCTCGCACGACCGCGGGTGCCCTCTGCACCGCGTCCACCGTGCGCCGCCCGGCCGCTATAAAAGACCCCCCGTGCTCCCCCGTTTCTCCACACCGCTCACCACTGCCCTCCCCTCACTCTCCACTCTCTCGTGCGCCGCTAGAGAGCCCAGGCCAGGGCAGCAAGGCCTCAGGCCGCCGTGGTCTCCTCGAGCTCGCCGTGTCCGAGGTAGACGACGACCACGGCCAGGCCGTGCTGGCCTTCCTTTCTCTCCTCTCTGGCTCGCATCCTCTTCTCCATTACCGCCTCACTCACCCGGTCCCTTTTCCCCTCTGGTTCGTGCCCAGCAGCGACGCAGAGGACTCGCCGGAGTTGGAGCACGGCCGCGGAGGAGGAGCTCCTCGCCGTCGCCGATTGGAACCACCTCAGCACGCGCCGCTCGTACCCACGACCTTCCCCGAGTCGCCGCCGTCGATCTGCACCATCCGCACGTCCTCCCGAGCCCCTAGGTGAGCGGACCGTGAACCTCGCCGTCGCCGGAGCCACGGCGCCGCCCGATTGAGGTCGTCGCCGGCGTGCCCATCCTCGGCCGTTGGATCGTCGATCCACGGTCGCGTACCGGTTCGCTAAATAAAAAGTCACTGACGAGTGGACCCCACCCGTCAGGATTTTAAACATTTCCAGCGCGCGCACTGTTTTCCGTTGAGTCACTGACGAGTGGACCCCACCCGTCAGGATTTTCAACATTATCCACCCAGGCAGTTAATTTTCGAATTTAGTTTTAATTTGAAATCAGTACTGGACCCAAACTTAGAAATTCCATAACTTTAGTTTTACAACTCCAAATAAATCAAATCAAAATGTTCTGAAAAGCTTATGAAAATGTCTATCCAACCCAAGTGGTTTCATCTCACTTGGATAAATAATAAAAAAATAGTATTAAAAATGCCAAATAGGGTTTGAAATCTAAACTTGTTTGTTTCTGATGCTCTGTTAGTCCAAATGATTTAAGACCAATTTTATTGGATCACAATTAGCCATGGTTAGTCAATCCTAAAAGGGTTTGATTTTTAGATTAACAGAATTTAGTTAATAGCCAAAACTTGATTAACTAGCCTATGGATTCAAAACAATGTGTAGGGAGTTTGGTAACTCCAAATGACCCAAATCCAATTGTGTCATCTTCTACACATCAGTAGCTCCCTGTAGAATTTTAGTTTGTATTTTTGTGACCAACAGAACTCAAACTATGCAATTAAACATGTGTGACTAATTTCTGCCCAAATTAAGGTATATTTGAATAGTGACAAAATTCAACTAAATTGGAACCACATAGTGTTGTTGATGTGTGAAATGGTTAATTAGAACCTCTAAGAGTGTATTGCTGTGATGATTGATTGAATAGGCTAGTGATTGTTTGTATTTGCTTAATTGTGTATTAGACGAGAGCGTTGTCGAGTACATCGAGGAGGAAGGATTTGTGGAACCTGAAGACCAAGGCCAGGATCACTTTGCCGAGCAAGGCAAGCTACTCTCTGAGCTTGCACATAACTTATGCATCTAGATTTACAAAGTCCTTTTTCAAAAGCAAAGGTTTATAAAAATCCCTTTTCAAAAGTATACCTGAGTTATTTTGCCACCCTATATAGAAATATATGCTAAAACTATAGGATGGGAAAACCAACATTGTTTATTCAAAACTCCTTTGAAAACCTTGTGTGGATACAAAACACCAAGATGTGGTGTTGAAATAAAGAAGTGGAGAAAGATGGTTTTAAGAAAAGCACATTGTGTCCTAGTACTCAGTCAAGCAACCGATAATCTGTGCGACCACATTTACCCACATATGGGAAAGGGCTTAGTCATATAGTTTGCTCTTATTAGTATGGGACACTGCATCAACGGAGATGACTCCGTTATGCATGAGGGAATGGTTTGGTGACCTACCCCTGACCTGGGTCCTCGCTCAAACTCTATGAGTAGATAAGGAGGAGGATAGAAGGATGTCCCCTATACACCGCCAGATAAAACCTATGAGTCCTCACACTTAGATTCCGACGGGCTGGGTTAAGTGTCGATGGAAGGTATCATAGGGGCAGGATCCTATACTAGCATGAGCAAAGGACAGACTAGGATCGGTGACTCAACTTCGCATACCCCTCGTATGGCGAGACGTGGCAGACACGATGAGTTATCGGATGGGTGTGGGAAAAGCGTGCTACCTCTGCAGAGGGTTAAAACTATTCGAATAGCCGAGTCCTCGGATATGGACAGTTGAAAGGCCCTACTTTGACCATGTGCAAGTTTTGAAAAGAATTGTGTTTTCAAAAGAAAGGAAGTTGGTGGAATGATCCATACACCTATGCCAACGGATTTGGTATGAGGTTGTTGGAGACTTGGTACCATGACGGACCATGGTTAGCAAGAGGAGGAGTTTTGAAGAAACTAATACTCATGAGATACTAGGAATAGTTATAATCTTCTTACCTTCTTCAACAAAGATACAGAGATGTTTTAAATAAATAAAAATGTGAAACTAAAAATGAGACTAGTGCACTCATGTTGGAGTAGTTTGCGAGTACATTCCAATGTACTCATACTAGCTTGTCTCTGGCTATTGTCGTAGCCAGACTTGGAGGAGTATTACGCCCAGGAGGAATATGGCGACATCTACGCCAACTAAGGATCTTCTCAAGTCGACTGCCTGTCGGGTCATCGTTAGCTTTTGGATGTCTACTACGTTCAAGTTCCGCTGCTTATGTTGATTTGGCCCTAGAAGGCACCTGTGTAAGACTTGGTCTATATGACCTGTTATGTCAGACTTATTCCGGTATTGTAATGGATGTAAACTTTGGTATTCAGTTCGGATTATGTGCAACGACAGACTGATCACGGGATCGTTGTGTTAAGCATAATCGGGTATTTCGGACAGCTAGTCCGGGGTCCCCACACCTTCCCAAGGGCTTCGACGGGTCGAGCAACCCCCTCGAGTTCCTGCAGGTCTACACCACCTCTATCCAGGCTGCAGGAGGAGACGACAAGGTCATGGCCAACTGGTTCTCCCACGCGCTTAGGGACTCCGCGTTGTCATGGCTCCTCAACTTGCCTGAGGACTCCATCGACTCGTGGGAGCAGCTCTGCAGGCAGTTTGTCACCAACTTCAAGGGCACCTATGAGCGCGCGCTCACCCACAATGACCTGCGCGCTGTGATGCAGAGGAAAGACGAGACCCTCCGCAAGTACATCCAGCGTTTCAGCCAAGTGCGCAACAAGATCCCGAACATCCCCGACACGCAAGTCATCGCCGCCTTCAGAGAGGGCGTCATGAACCGCAGGATGCTTGAGAAGCTGGGCATTCACGACAAGCTCACCTCTGTGGTGAAACTGTTCGACCTCGCTGACAAGTGCGCCAAGGCAGAAGAGGGACTTCTCTTCGTCAAAATGAGCCAGCGAGCAGACGACCAGGCCGAGGGATCCAAAAGCCACAAAAAGCGGGAAGAAACCAAGCGCAAGAACGCCCGCAGAAACTCCCCGGAGCCTGGCGACAAAGAGGCGGACAACCGTCCATTCTGCGTCTACCACAACAGGCGCGGCCACGCCACAGAGAACTGCTTCGACCTCAAGAGGCTGAGCAGAGAGCGCGAGCGAGAAGAAGGCAGCGGGAGCCGCGGCAGAGGTCGCGGCTACCGCAGAGGCGGACGCAATGGCAGCTACCTAAAGCCGCCGGGCACTCAAGCCAACCCCGCCGAGAAGAACAATAACCTCCCTGACGAGGAAGACGGAGGCTACCAGTCCCCAAGGGGGGCTATGGCTTGCATCCTCGGCGGAGCTCAGGCGCCTAGGTCCAACAACCAAATCAAGCAGTTCGCCCGCGAACTCAATGCCGCGCTCCCAAGCGTCGAGACCTCCAGGCCCCTCAAGTGGTCTCACTACACCATCGCCTTCGACGCCAAGGACCACCCCAAGTCGACCAAGACTGTTGGAACCCTCCGCCTGGTCTGCTCCCCCACCATCAACAACATTGCCGTCTCCAAGACGCTCATTGATGGGGGAGCTGGTCTGAACGTCATCTCTGTCGAGACCTTCGAGACGCTTCAAGTGCCTTACGAGTGGCTCATGCCCTCCAGGCCATTCACAGGGGTCACCAATGGTTCGATCGAACCTCTGGGGCAGGTCTGGCTGGCCGTCACCTTTAGCACGCAGAAGAACTACCGCACTGAGCTGATCGACTTCGACGTCGCACACATTGGCCTGCCGTACAACGCCATCCTCGGCTACCCCGCCCTCACGAAGTTCATGGCCGTCACGCATCACGCCTACAACATGGTCAAGATCCCCGGCAGCGCTGGCACCATCGCCATCCATGGTCATATCCTGGATGCCACGCGCGCTGTCGAGAGCGCCTACAAGGAAGCCGCCATGGCGTTCCCGGCCGACGAGGATATGGAGCCTCTCGAGAGGCCCCAGAAGAAGAAATAGATGTTCTCTCAAGAGCAAGCTTCCACGAAGAGGGTGTCGCTGAGCACCAGTGGCTCAGGGGCTGAGGGACCAGGGGCTAGCGTCACCATAGGCGCTGCCTTGCCTCCCAAATAGGAAAGCGCGCTCGTCGCCTTCCTTCGGGCAAACTCTGACATGTTCGCAAGGACTCTGTCAGATATGTCCGGTGTACCAAGGGAGGTGATCGAGCACCACTTAGCCGTGTGTCCAGACGCACGCGCCGTCAAGCAAAAAGCGTGCAAGCAAGCCCCCGAGAAGCAAGCATTCATCGTCAAGGAAGTAGAAAAGTTGAAAGCGGCAAATGTCGTCCGAGAAGTCGCGCACCCCACTTGGCTCTCCAACGGCGAGGTTGTCGCTAAACCCGCTGGAGGAGGCCGACTCTGCATCGACTACACAGATGTCAATAAGGCCTGCCCCAAGGACCCATACCCCATGCCGAGGATAGACCAGATCGTGGACTCTGTCGGAGAGTGATTCCCACGAGACAGGGATAGTCACACTCTTAAGAGTAGTTCTTGAAGGGGACTGAACACGTTGGTCGACAACCCTCAACCGGCACGGCGACGGTGCTCGTCGAGCCCGAAGAGGAGCAGCACGGCAGAGATGGACACCGGCCCGTACCCAGGTTCACGGCCCTCAGGAGGAGGTAACACCGCTACTCCTGCTTGTCTGTATTGCGCTGTGGAGGTTACAGTACAATGAGCTTGCCGAGGGCTCTCTTCCGGCGGTGCGGAGCTCAAGGAGGGAAGCTAATGTCTTCTTCCTCCTTGAGTGCGCTGGGCTAGGCTAAGCTATGGTGGGGTGTTAACTGGTTGATTCGCGATCCCTTGCTACGGAGGTGCTCCCTCTCCTTTTATAGGCGCCCCGGGCCTCATCCTTGCGCCCCGCGCAGTGGAAGGGTTCCCACATGGCGACGAAACGGAGGAGCGGGGTGCACCACTGCAGGGTTGTCCATGGACCCGGTCCATGGTCATAAAGCCTGCCCTTGGGGCAGGAAGACCACCGTCCGCGCAGGACGGCCAGCGGGTGCTGCAGAGATCGTGGGGGGTACCCACGGTGACGTCATCGTTGGTGTGTAGCGCCTGCCATCTGCTTTATCACCAAAGGGGAAAGCTTCGTAGTCCGGCGCGGGGGGCACAGCTTTGTTGACTCCTTTAATCACCAGAATGGCAACTGCGGCGCCGTCTTCACCGCGCGCAGACGCGCGCGTCACTCTGCGGCCGCGGGAGAGGCCATGTGCGCTCTGCAGCGATTGCTTCGTAGCAAAGCATCTCCACAGGGCCTGGGCTGCCTTGCGGAGGGATTTGCGTTGACTCCTCTCCTGGGGAGAGGGCCTTGTAGAGGGGCAGCCTCGGGAGGAGCCTCTTCAGGCCTTTGCTGCCCCCTCAAGTCCCCTCGAGGACCTTTCCTCTCGAGGGTCTCTCCATGCGTTTTGCTTGGTCCTTAGTCATTTCATCGATACCGTCGCGTGCGAGGGCCGTGGAGAGTGGGCTCTGCACACCCTGGATTCCACTGGGCCGACAGTAGCCCCCGGGCCCATGATGGGCACGGCGGAGCCCACCAGGCTCCGACGAAGCGTCGTGGGCCCAAAGTGTCCGGCCAGCCCGAGACACGCGTCGATCGGTGGTGAGCTTGCGGCGACTCGGTTTCTCCGGCAGAACGTGCGTCGTGGGGGGTCCCACCACGCCTTGGTAACTGCCCAGATGGGGCATAAAGCCTGCGCGCCGGTCCGAGCAGCGGTTACTGCTCCCATTCTGCGCGCCCGGCCTTCTGCTCTTGCCCTCCTAGCTTTCTCTCTCCGGCGAACTCTTTCTTCTTCCTCATCCTTCCGCGCTCTCCTCCTCTCCCGACGATGGGCGGATCGAAAGGCAAGGCAGCGATGTCGACGCTCCCCTCAGACGCGCAGGGGGAAGATGTGCTCGGCCCCGCCCTGATCGGGGAGCGTGTCAACGAGACGGCGCTGGACAAGATCCGGCACCTGGTCGCCGGGAAGACCAATGAACATGGCACCAGCGCCATTCAGGCCGCGAAGATCGACCGGCTTCCGAAGGGGTTTTTTCCCATCTTCCTCCACACCATTTACGCCGGGCTGGTGCCTCTGTACTCGCCCTTCCTGGAGGCGGTACTGGAGTTCTACCAGATCCATCTTCTCCAGCTTCACCCCAACTCCATTCTGATCCTCTCCATCTTCGCCTATCTGTGCGAAGCCTACTTGGGGGTGCAGCCTTCGGTGGCCCTCTTCAGGAGCTTCTACGCGCTCCGGAACTCCGCGAAGCTCGAGCAGACGGGATGTGTATCCTTCCGCATCGTGGACGGCATGGGGGATGTCTACATCCCCATGTCGTGGAACGGCGAGAAGCCTGTCACGGCGGTGGTGAAGAAGGTGGACGACTTCAGGCAGAAGTGGTTCCTCATCGGCGTCAAGTCGCAGAGCTCCTTCCTCGACAACCCGGAGGCGCCGCCCGTGAAGAATACCCACTGGGGCAAGCAGATCTTCCAGGGCCCGTAGATAGCAGACCTCGTGGGCCGCATGAGGCTGCTTCGGGAGAACGGCCTCACCGGCCAGATGGTTGTGGAGGACTTTGTCAAGCGCCGCATCGCTCCGCTCCAGGCGCACAAGAAGCCGATGTGGATGTACTCGGGCCTCTCGGACCCGATGCGACTCCACTGCTGCGACCATCGCCCCGCCGTCGTCTCCACCATCATGGGCTTCCTCTTCATCAACCCGGACGTGCCCGTGGCGGTTGCTGCGGAGCTGAGGCCTCTCCACCAGCTCAACCTGGCCCCGCGCCTGGCGATTCTGGAGCAGATGCCCACGTTCACCCCGCTAGGCCTAGCGGGGGAGGAGGAGGACGAGGTGGCCATGCCTGTGGCGAAGGGGCCAGGAGCCACGGAGTCGCCCTACGCGTCAGACGCCGAGCAGGGCAGCGAGGCGGCGAAGGTGATCCCCTCGTCCAGCGAGGCGGGCTCGTCGAGGGCTGCGCCCCTTGTCGAGGAAGTCTTTGAGGTCTCGTCCGGCGACGACGATGAGGCCGAGGCGGGGTGACAGGAGCCTCGGACCAAGGCGGCCCAAGACAAGCCTGCCGGGGAAACCACGGGCGCTCCCCTCAAGAGGAAAGCTGAGACGGCTCCTGAGGGATCCGGAGCCCAGACCACGCCTTCTTGGCGTTCGTCTGGCATGGCGTGGGTTGACACCCTCGACAAGAAGACTGGGTAAGTGCTCTTAACTCGGCCTTTCCTTCTTCAATCTTTGCTTATCTGCTTTCTTCTGACTAGTCTTCTTGTTCTTTGCTAGCGACCTGGTGCCTACGAAGCGCCGGAGGCTTCGCAAGGCTGCGGAGGTGAAGAGAGCCGTGCCAGAGGCTGCGCCAGAGACCACGGCTGACGAGGTCTCGAGGCCTGTGGAGGAGGCCTCCGCAGGCCCTCCCGAGGATATGCCTCAGGCTGGGGCGACTGCGCCGTCTCCGGAGGAGGGGCGCTCTGAGGAGCAGGTGGAAAAGGCGCCCACTCAGCCACGTGCTGCGACTCCTCCAGCGCAGCAGGAGGCCGAGGTGGACGCGATGCCGGTCCAGAGCCCGCCAAGGGCCGCCGAAGCGGAGGGGGAAGCCCCTCCGCCACCCCCGCCAAGCTCTGCAGCGGAAGGGGAAACGGTGGCTACGGGACCGGCCTCTCCAGCCCCCGAGGTTCATGACGAGGTGCCGCTCGAGGAAGGCGACACCGGGGCGCGGAGCGCGGGCGTAGAAGTGGAGAGCTCGCCACCAAGCCCCCGGTCCCGCGACGCTGCCGGGCTCCGCGCAGAGGCTTCCTCCTCCAAGCTCGACGCTGGCGCGGGGACCTCCGCGCCGCGCGGGGCTTCGCAAGCCCTTGTCCTCAGTAGCTGGGACTGGAACAGGGGACGCCGCGACGTCGCCTTCCGCTTGGTGCGGGAGTCCCTCGAAGGACTGGAGGGCCACCTCGCCCTCGAGGACGGGGAGCTCGCTCGGCAGCGGGAGGAGCTCGCGGGGGCCTGGGCCGCCTTCCACGCAGCCGTGGAGGATCGCCGGCAGAGCGACCTGGCTCTTCAGGCGGAGCACGAGGAGGCTCGGCGCTTCGCCCAGGAGGTCCGCGAGGGCGCAGTGTGCGACGCTGAGGAGCTCCTGCAGCACCTCCAGGCCGAGCGCCAGGGAGTGGCGGATGATCTGGCCGCGGCCAGGGAGGAACGGGAGGCCTTGGAGCACCCGCTGGCGGACAAGCACCGTGAACTTGTCCAGCTTGAGGCCAAGATCCTTGCCGACTCCGAAGTCATGCGGACCTCCCTGGAGGCAGCCCGTGCGACCTTGGAGGCCCGGGGGCAGAAACTGACCGAGCGCGAGAGCGACTTGCGCCGGCGCGACGAGCAGCTGCAGCAGGCGGAGCAGGAGCTGTCGGCGCACTGCCCGGGAAGGGAATTTGGCCGAGGCACTCGACAGGTATGATCGCGAGGTGGCTACCCACAAGAAACATGTGGAGCGCTTCAACGCGAGGTTCGCCGAGCAGAAGGCGGAGGCTGAGAAGGAATTCCAAGCCCGGGAGAAAGCGTACCGCGCCGCTGTCTCCCGCGACTACGACGAGAAGTTCAAGAAGCAGGAGAGCCGCTTCAAGAAGAGGCGCGATGAAGATGCCGCCCGGAGCCACCAGCTGGAGGGGATGAACGCCAACTTGAACTCCCGGGTGAGGCGTGCAACAGATGGTCGCCGCGCCGCCGAAAAAGCTCGCGAGCGCATGGCGCAGGACCTCGCCTCCCTCATGGCGGACATGGAGGAGATGAACCAGCAGGTGGGCCCTGCTGTGGAGCGGGCGGTGGAGGCTGTCGAGAACGCCCAAGCCGTGCGGGTGCTGTCCCAGCAGCGGGAGCGCATGTTCCAGTCCTTGGTGGCTCGGGGCAACGAGCTCGGCGCGAAGCTGGGTGCGGAGGCGCCGCCCGTCCCCGCTCAGGGCAACGCCGACGCCGCCGCGTACCTCGTCTACTTCGAGCAGCTCTTCACAGCGCTCGAGGGCCCTGCCGCGGAGCTCCGCGACGTCGTCGAGGAGGAATGCCGCCAACTCCTGGCGGTGGCTGTCGACCGCATCTTCACCAACCTCCAGCACCTCCAGCCCGGCTTCGACTACTCGATGGTGACCGAGCCTCTCGAGGGGGAGAAGGGGTGGAAGATCTCCAACTCCATCCGCGACCAAGTCGACGACTTCTGCAGCCGCTTCAAGCGGGCCGAGGCGGGGGAGGACGACGCCGAGGAGGCAGGCTCCGAGGACGAGCCCGGAGAGGAAGGGTCTGCGGAGGAAAGCGACGGGGCTTCTGCTTGACCTTCTCTGCAGCACAACGCGCTTGTAGCGCCATTGAGATATCTCGATTTAGAGACTTTTGCTCCATAGTTTGTAACAACATATTTTTAAGTATATGCTACTAAGTTTTTGTGCGTGCCCCTCAAGGGCCTTTTGCTTCAACTCCATGCCTTTTATCGCTCTGGGTCGCTAGGTCCCTTCTCCTTGCACTATGAGTCCGCCGCTGCGGTATGCTCGAGCAATGACTCGGCAAGGCCGGGGGGAGTTTAAGGCTTAGAGAGGTAAGAGTCCTCGAGGCGCGATGCTCAAGGGCCCCCTTTGACGTGCAAGCAGTCCATGGAGTGTGAGGGCAAAGAGACGCTCGAGGGACGAAGAGTGCTCGTGAGGGGGATGAAGAGATTCCCTTGGCGTGAGAGGTGAACTTAGCTTCGCGAGGCTTTTGCTCTGCGCAGGCTTTCCTTGGCGATGCGTTCTCCTCCAGAGGCCGAGTTTTTCCTCGACAAGCTTGGAGAGGACTCTTGTTCCCTGCGGATGTTAGAGAGGCGAACCCAAACGCTAGTGCATGGTAGTATGGACTCATGTGCGCTTATAGGTTTCCTCAGGTGTATCTCGCGAGGAGAGTAAGTACCAAGGTCCTTTGGAGAGGTGGCGTGTCTTTGGGAGCATGCCCTTTAGCCAGAGCTCGGATCCCTTGGGTTTTGCAGTGCTGCTGGGGTGCTCTTGAGGCACAGGCACCGTACTCAGCCCCCTCTCGCGAGGTGCGCATGGGAAGAATATAAGCGCACATGGAAAGGCAAATGACGAAAATAAACTCACCACCAAAATATTACATAGCGGCGCTGTAGCGCATAGTTCACTAAGGAACGAAATGGTTCATTACACTTGGGTTTGCCAAGCTAACGTTCCTTCCATGTCGAGGCATGGGGACCACCCATTAGTGGCTGAGACTCTCTACGGCCTGCGGTGGCTCGTTACAAGGAGAGCTCGGAGGGCTGACCCTCAGGAGAAGCTTTGTGAAGCTTGGAGGTGAAGCCGTGAGCTTCCCTCTAGAGACAAAAAATGCCTGACGTGACAATGACCAAGGGCGTGACTATGATCACGGGTAGAACTTGCGTAGATGCGCGATGTTCCACGGGTTCTTGACGGGGATTCCGTCTTCGGTCTCGAGGCGTACGGCGCCAGGCCTGGCGATGTGGGAGACCCTGTAGGGGCCTTCCCACATCGGCGAGAGCTTGTGGAGGCCTTCTCTGGAGAGGATTCGCCTGAGGACGAGGTCGCCCGCCTCAAGAGTGCGTGAGCGCACATGGCGGCTGTGGTAGCATCGTAGGTCTTGCTGGTACTTTGCCGCTCTGAGGGCGGCACGGCGGCGCAGTCCCTCGAGAAGCAGCAGGTCGTCGTTGTGGAGGTCCTCTTGGGTGTCCTCGTTGAAGGCAAGGACCCGTGGGGATCCGTGCTTGATTTCTGCGGGGAGGACTGCTTTGGCTCCGTAGACAAGGGCGAATGGCGTTTCACCTGTAGGCTTTGAGGAGGTTCTGCGCATGGACCAGAGCACAGATGGGAGCTCGTCGATCCAGCCCTTGCCGTGACCCTTGAGGATGTTGAAGCTTCTGGTCTTGAGACCCTTGAGGAGTTCCGCATTTGCTCGCTCGGCTTGGCCGTTGCTCCGTGGATGAGCCACCGAGGCGAAGCAGAGCTTGATGCCGAGCTTTTCGCAGTAAGACCGGAAGACGCCGCTGGTAAACTGCGAGCCGTTGTCGGTGATGATGCGATTAGGCACTCCGAAGCGGCAGACCAGGCTCCTGATGAATTTCACCGCTGCCCCAGCCGGTATAGTGCGCACTGGTTCGACCTCGGCCCACTTGGTGAACTTGTCGACAGCCACGAAGAGGAAACGGTAGCCCCCTTGCGACTTCGGGAAGGGGCCCAAAATGTCTAGCCCCCAGACCGCGAACGGCCAGGAGAGCGGGATGGTCTGGAGTCCCAGCGCCGGCTGATGGATTTGCTTGGCGTGGTACTGGCAGGCGTCGCAAGCTTGGACGATGGTGACCGCATCTTGAAGCACTTGCGGCTAGTAGAACCCGCTCCTGAAGACCTTGCCTGCGAGGGTGCACGCACACGAGTGGTGGCCGCACTCTCCGCTATGGACATCCTTGATCAGCATTCGGCCTTCCTCGGGAGGGACGCATTTGAGCGCGATGCCATTTGGGCGCTTGCGGTACAGGTCCCCCTCGAGGATGTAGTAGGATTTTGCCTGTCGAGCGATTCGCTCTACTTCCGCATCTTCTTCGGGGAGGATCCCCTTCACCAAGTAGTCTTTGAGCTCGTCAATCCAGCCTGTTTCTTGATGAGCCGCTGTCAGCAACAGACGCTCCCCTGTGTGAGGACCACAATCGGGTGCCCCGCTTCAGGAGGTGGAGGGAGTGCTTCGTCTGTGCTTACGGCTGTGGCTTCTTGAGGCTGCTTGATGGATGCCTTGGTGAGCCGTTCTTCAAAGACACCTGACTGATGGGCTTGCCTACGCGAGGCTCGCTTGGCGATGTCATCGGCCTCCTGGTTCTCTTTCCTCGGGATGTGCATGAGCTCCATGCCTCTGAAGTGCTTCTCGAGCTTGCGGACCTCTTCAAGGTATGCGGCCATGTGGTCGTCCTTAGGCGTGTAGCTTTTGTTGGAGAAGTTGACAAGCAACTGGGAGTCGCCCTTGACGAATAAGTGCTTGACGCCTAGAGCGATGGCGGCCCTTAAGCCGGCGAGAAGGCCCTCGTATTCATCGATGTTGTTGGAGATCTTGTTAATTGTGAAGCACAGCTAGACAGCGTAGTAGAGCTTGTCGCCTTTGGGCGAGGTCAAGACGACGCCTGCCCCGCCATTGCGGCAGGCGAAGGCTCCATCAAAGTGCATGGTCAAGTGGCTGGGCCTCGTGTCTCCCGAGGGCTCGTCCTCTTCTCCCAGAGGCTCTTCAGGGCTCGGGTCAGTCCATTCGGCGACGAAGTCCGCCAGCGCTCTTCCCTTGATGACTCTTGTGGTGTCGAAGCGCAAATTGAATGGCTGCAGCTCGATGTTCCATCCCGCAGCACGATCTGTGGCGTTGGGGTTGCGCAGGATCTGCTCCAGGGGGAAGGAAGTGACCACCGTGATGGGGTGGCCCTGGAAGTAGTGTCGCAGCTTCCTGGAGGCGATGAGGAGCTCGACGAGAAGCTTCTGCTGCATTGGGTACCGTTCCCGAGCGTCCCGCAGTACTGTACTGACGAAGTAGACAGGGTGCTCGACAAGGGTTGTCGACGGTGGTGCAGCGTCAGCTCTCTGTGGAGGCTCTTCAGGGCCTTTGTCAACATCCGCCTGTGGAGGGGTCTCGGTAAGGGTGTTCGGAGCAGACTCGTCTTGAGGCTGTGGGCCTGGCGGTGGGTCTGTGGAGACTGCTCCGTTGGCGAGATCTTTGTCGGGCGGCATTGGACTTGGAGTGGCAGTGCTTTTCTTGGGGAGGACTGGCTCTTCCCTTTCGACCACCAGGACGGCGCTTGCAGTCTGAGGAGTGGCTGATAGGTACAGCTTCAGATGTTCGCCTGTCCTGGGGGCTACCATGACTGGTGGGCTGGCCAAATACCTCTTTAAGTCCTCAAAGGCTTTGTCTGCTTCAGGGGTCCACTTGAACGTGCCGGATTTCTTCATGATCTTGAAAAATGGCAGGGCTCTCTCGCCGAACTTGGAGATGAAACGGCCCAGGCTGGCCATGCAGCCTGCTAAGCGCTGCATGTCCTTGAGCCGGCGCGGAGGCTGCATTCCTTCTATGGCCTTGATCTTGTCAGGGTTTGCTTCTATGCCGCGGTGAGACACGAGGAATCCGAGGAGTTTGCCTGAAGGCACCCCGAAGACGCACGTGGCGGGGTTCAGCTTGATGTTCACCTTGCGCAGGCTGGCGAAGGTTTCCTCGAGATCCTTCAAGAGAGTGTCTCCCTCGCGAGACTTGACCACAATGTCGTCGACATAAGCTTCTGCGTTTCTGCCCATCTGCGCCCCCACGGCTATCCTCATGAGCCTCTGGAAAGTGGCGCCGGCGTTCTTCAGGCCGAAAGGCATGCACGTGTAGCAATACACACCACAGGGGGTGAGGAATGCTGTTTTCTCCTCGTCCTCTTTAGCCATTTTGATCTGGTGATAACCAGAGAAGGCGTCCAGAAAACAAAGGAGGTCGCAGCCGGCGGTGGAGTCCACGATCTGGTCTATCCTCGGCATGGGGTATGGGTCCTTGGGGCAGGCCTTGTTGACGTCCGTGTAGTCGATGCAGAGTCGGCCTCCTCCAGCGGGTTTAGGGACAACCACGCCGTTGGAGAGCCAAGTGGGGTGCGCGACTTCTCGGACGACATTTGCCGCTTTCAACTTTTCTACTTCCTTGACGATGAATGCTTGCTTCTCGGGGGCTTGCTTGCGCGCTTTTTGCTTGACGGGGCGTGCGTCTGGACACACGGCTAAGTGGTGCTCGATCACCTCCCTTGGGACGCCGGAAATATCTGACGGAGTCCATGCGAACATGTCAGAGTTTGCCCGAAGGAAGGCGACGAGCGCGCTTTCCTATTTGGGAGGCAGGGCAGCGCCTATGGTGACGCTAGCCCCTGAGCCCTCAGCCCCCGAGCCACTGGTGCTCAGCGACACCCTCTTCGTGGAAGCTTGCTCTTGAGAGAACATCTGTTTCTTCTTCTGAGGCCTCTGGAGAGGCTCCATGTCCTCGTCAGCCAGGAATGCCATGGCGGCTGCCTTGTAGGCGCTCTCAACAGCGCGCGTGGCGTCTAGGATATGACCATGGATGGTGATAGTGCCAGCGCTGCCGGGGATCTTGACCATGTTGTAGGCGTGATGCGTGACGGCCATGAACTTCTCGAGGGCGGGGTAGCCGAGGATGGCGTTGTACGGCAGGCCAATGTGTGCGACGTCGAAGTCGATCAGCTCAGTGCGGTAGTTCTTCTGCGTGCCGAAGGTGACGGCCAGCCGGACCTGCCCCAGAGGTTCGATCGAACCACTGGTGACCCCTGTGAATGGCCTGGAGGGCATGAGCCACTCGTAAGGCACTTGAAGCGTCTCGAAGGTCTCGACAGAGATGACGTTCAGGCCAGCACCCCCATCAATGAGCGTCTTGGAGACGGCAATGTTGTTGATGGTGGGGGAGCAGACCAGGGGGAGGGTTCCAACAGTCTTGGTCGACTTGGGGTGGTCCTTGGCGTCGAAGGCGATGGTGTACTGAGACCACTTGAGGGGCCTGGAGGTCTCGACGCTCGGGAGCGCAGCATTGAGCTCGCGGGCGAACTGCTTGAACTGGTTGTTCGACTTGGGCGTCTGAGCCCCGCCGAGGATGCAGGCCGTAGCCCCCCTTGGGGCCTGATAGCCTCCATCTTCCTCACAGGGAGGTTGTTGTTCTTCTCGGCGGCGTTGGCTTGAGTGCCTGGCGGCTTCTGGTAGTTGCCATTGCGTCCGCCTCTGCGGAAGCCGCGGCCTCTGCCGCGGCTCCTGCTGCCTTCTTCTCGCTCGCGCTCCCTGCTCAGCCTCTTGAGGTCGAAGCAGTTCTCTGTGGCGTGGCCGCGCCTGTTGTGGTAGACGCAGAACGGACGGTTGTCAGCCTCTTTGTCGCCAGGCTCAGGGGAGTTTCTGCTGGCGCTCTTGGCGGCTGGCTCCGCCGCTAGGACAGCGGTGGTCTTGCGCTTGGTTTCCTCCCGCTTCTTGTGGCACTTGGACCCCTCGGCCTGGTCGTCCGCTCGCTGGCTCATCTTGACGAAGAGTAGTCCCTCTTCAGCCTTGGCGCACTTGTCAGCGAGGTCGAACAGCTTCACCACAGAGGTGAGCTTGTCGTGAATGCCCAGCTTTTCGAGCATCCTGCGGTTCGTGACGCCCTCTCTGAAGGCGGAAATGACTTGCGTGTCGGGGATGTTCGGGATCTTGTTGCGCACTTGGCTGAAGCGCTGGATGTACTTGCGGAGGGTCTCATCTTTCCTCTGCACCACAGCGCGCAGATCATTGTGGGTGAGCGCGCGCTCATAGGTGCCCTTGAAGTTGGCGACAAACTGCCTACAGAGCTCCTCCCACGAGTCGATGGAGTCCTCAGGCAAGTTGAGGAGCCATGACAACGCGGAGTCCCTAAGCGCGTGGGAGAACCAGTTGGCCATGACCTTGTCGTCTCCTCCTGCAACCTGGATAGAGGTGGTGTAGAGCTGCAGGAACTCGAGGGGGTTGCTCGACCCGTCGAAGCCCATGGGAAGGGCAGGCCTGAACTTCTGTGGCCAGACCACGCGACGCAGAGCGCGGGTGAAGGCCATGCAGCCGGTGGCATACGTGGTGATTCTGCCCTGGAGAGCCCTGCGGTTCTGCTGCCCCGCCTGGCCGAGTTCCTCGACGAGGCGGTTCTGGAGGTCCCTCCGGCGCTCCATTCCCACTCGCGCGTCTGGCGCGGTGCGCTGCACGATTTGGCCGTCGTGCGGCGAGGACGCATGAGAGGGAGCCCTCTGCGCTGCAGCCGGAGGTGGTCCAGGCGGTGGCGGAGGCGCATCCGGCGCGGCCGTTCCAGCGCGGCCAGAGTGGTGAACCAGGGAGCGCGACGGAGCGGGGCGCGTCGTCGGGACGTCGACGAGGTGGTGAAGGCGGTCAAGCCACTGGTCGTGGGCCTCCGCGCTAGGCCGGTAGCGGAGAAGCTCCTGAGCCATGAGAAGCGCGGTGTGTGGCGTGGGCTCCGGGCGTCCCTGAGAAGACGCGCTTTGGCGCCGAGACGGATGCGAGGACTCAGCATTGTCGTGGTGCTCCGGGGAGGCGTCCCTGTCGTCGCGGTGATCCTCGCTCTCGGGTTCCTCCACGTGCGGGCCGGTGTTGGCGCGCTCCGTCGTGCGGGGGCGGCCGCGGCGGCCACGAGTGGGGGCGGTGCCGGGCTCAGTATGAGCCCTGTCAGCTGCGCGCCTGTTGGCGCGGGTCGTGCGGGTGTCCGCCATGGCGCGGAGGCAGGTTGAAGGTAGAAGACGCGCCTCAGCCCCCTACCTGGCGCGCCAAATGGCGGAGAGTGATTCCCACGAGACAGGGATAGTCACACTCTGAAGAGTAGTTCGTGAAGGGGACTGAACACGTTGGTCGACAACCCTCAACCGGCACGGCGACGGTGCTCGTCGAGCCCGAGGAGGAGCAGCACGGCAGAGATGGACACCGGCCCGTACCCAGGTTCAGGGCCCTCAGGAGGACGTAACACCGCTACTCCTGCTTGTCTGTATTGCGCTGTGGAGGTTACAGTACAATGAGCTTGCCGAGGGCTCTCTTCCGGCGGTACAGAGCTCAAGGAGGGAAGCTAAGGTCTTCTTCCTCCTTGAGTGCGCTGGGCTAGGCTAAGCTATGGTGGGGTGTTAACTGGTTGATTCGCGATCCCTTGCTACGGAGGTGCTCCCTCTCCTTTTATAGGCGCCCCGGGCCTCATCCTTGCGCCCCGCGCAGTGGAAGGGTTCCCACATGGCGACGAAACGGAGGAGCGGGGTGCACCACTGCAGGGTTGTCCATGGACCCGGTCCATGGTCATAAAGCCTGCCCTCGGGGCAGGGAGACCTCCGTCCGCGCAGGACGGCCAGCGGGTGCTGCAGAGATCGTGGGGGGTACCCACGGTGACGTCGTCGTTGGAGCGTAGCGCCGGCCATCTGCTTTATCACCAAAGGGGAAAGCTTCGTAGTCCGGCGCGGGGGGCACAGCTTTGTTGACTCCTTTAATCACCAGAATGGCAACTGCGGCGCCGTCGTCACCGCGCGGAGACGCGCGCGTCACTCTGCGGCCGCGGCAGAGGCCATGTGCGCTCTGCAGCGATTGCTTCGTAGCGAAGCATCTCCACAGGGCCTGGGCTGCCTTGCGGAGGGATTTGCGTTGACTCCTCTCTAGTGGAGAGGGCCTTGTAGAGGGGCAGCCTCGGGAGGAGCCTCTTCAGGCCTTTGCTGCCCCCTCAAGTCCCCTCGAGGACCTTTCCTTTCGAGGGTCTCTCCAAGCGTTTTGCTTGGTCCTTGGTCATTTCGTCGATACCGTCGCGTGCGAGGGCCGTGGAGAGTGGGCTCTGCACACCCTGGATTCCACTGGGCCGACAGACTCCACCGCCGGCTGCGACCTCCTTTGTTTTCTGGACGCCTTCTCTGGTTATCACCAGATCAAAATGGCTAAAGAGGACGAGGAGAAAACAGGATTCCTTACCCCCTGTGGTGTGTATTGCTACACGTGCATGCCTTTCGGCCTGAAGAACGCCGGTGCCACTTTCCAGAGGCTCATGAGGATAGCCTTGGGGGCGCAGATGGGCAGAAACGCATAACCTTATGTCGACGACATTGTGGTCAAGTCTCGTGAGGGAGACACTCTCTTGAAGGATCTCGAGGAAACCTTCGCCAGCCTGCGCAAGGTGAACATCAAGCTGAACCCCGCCAAGTGCGTCTTCGGGGTGCCTTCAGGCAAACTCCTCAGATTCCTCGTGTCTCACCGCGGCATAGAAGCAAACCCTGACAAGATCAAGGCCATAGAAGGAATGCAGCCTCCTCGCCGGTTCAAGGACATGCAGCGCTTAGCAGGCTGCATGGCCAGCCTGGGCCGTTTCATCTCCAAGTTCGGCGAGAGAGCCCTGCCATTTTTCAAGATCATGAAGAAGTCCGGCACGTTCAAGTGGACCCCTGAAGCAGACAAAGCCTTTGAAGACTTAAAGAGGTATTTGGCCAGCCCACCAGTCATGGTAGCCCCCAGGACAGGCGAACATCTGAAGCTGTACCTATCAGCCACTCCTCAGACCGCAAGCGCCGTCCTGGTGGCTGAAAGGGAAGAGCCAGTCCTCCCCAGGAAAAGCACTGCCACACCAAGTCCAATGCCGCCCGACAAAGATCTCGGCGAAGGAGCAGTCTCCACAGACCCACCGCCAGGCCCACAGCCTCAAGCCGAGTCTGCTCCGAACACCCTTGCCGAGACCCCTCCACGGGCGAATCTCGACAAGGGCCCTGAAGAGCCTCCGCAGAGAGCTGACGCTGCACCACCATCGACAACCCTTGTCGAGCACCCCGTCTACTTCGTCAGTACAGTACTGCGGGACGCTCGGGAACGGTACCCAATGCAGCAGAAGCTTCTCGTCGCGCTCCTCATCGCCTCCAGGAAGCTGCGACACTACTTCCAGGGCCACCCCATCACGGTGGTCACTTCCTTCCCCCTGGAGCAGATCCTGCGCAACCCCAACGCCACAGATCGTGTTGCGGGATGGAACATCGAGCTGCAGCCATTCAATTTGCGCTTCGACACCACAAGAGTCATCAAGGGAAGAGCGCTGGCGGACTTCGTCGCCGAATGGACTGACCCAAGCCCTGAAGGGCCTCGGGGAGAAGAGGCCGAGCCCTCTAGAGACACGATGCCCAGCCACTGGACCATGCACTTCGATGGAGCCTTCGCCTGCCGCAATGGCGGGGCAGGCGTCGTCTTGACCTCACCCAAAGGCGACAAACTCTACTACACTGTCCAGCTGTGCTTCACAATTGACAAGATCTCCAACAACATCGCTGAATATGAGGGCCTTCTCGCCGGCTTAAGGGCCGCCATCGCTCTAGGCGTCAAGCACTTACTCGTCAAGGGCGACTCCCAGTTGCTTGTCAACTTCTCCAACAAAAGCTACACGCCTAAGGACGACCACATGGCCGCATACCTTGAAGAGGTCCGCAAGCTCGAGAAGCACTTCAGAGGCATGGAGCTCATGCACATCACGAGAAAAGAGAACCAGGAGGCCGATGACATCGCCAAGCGAGCCTCGCGAAGGCAAGCCCAGCAGGCATGCGTCTTTGAAGAACGGCTCACCAAGGCATCCATCAAGCAGCCTCAAGAAGCCACAGCCGCAAGCACAGACGAAGCACTCCCACCACCTCCGGAAGCTGGGGCACCCGATTGTGGTCCTCACACCGGGGAGCGTCTATTGCTGACAGCGGCACATCAAGAAACAGGCTGGATTGACGAGCTCAAAGACAACCTGATGAAGGGGATCCTCCCCGAAGAAGATGCGGAAGCAGAGCGAATCGCTCGACAGGCAAAATCCTACTACATCCTCGAGGGAGACCTGTACCGCAAGCGCCCAAATGGGATCGCGCTCAAATGCGTCCCCCCTGAAGAAGGCCGAATGCTGATCAAAGACATCCATAGCGGAGAGTGCGGCCACCACTCGTGCGCGCGCACCCTCGCAGGCAAGGTCTTCAGGAGCGGCTTCTACTGGCCGCAAGCGCTTCAAGATGCGGTCACCATCGTCCAAGCTTGTGACGCCTGCCAGTACCACGCCAAGCAAATCCATCAGCCGGCGCTGGCACTCCAGACCATCCCGCTCTCCTGGCCGTTCGCGGTCTGGGGGCTGGACATTTTGGGCCCCTTCCTGAAGTCGCAAGGGGGCTACCGTTTCCTCTTCGTGGCCGTCGACAAGTTCACCAAGTGGGCCGAGGTTGAACCAGTGCGCACTATACCGGTCGGGGCAGCGGTGAAATTCATCAGGAGCCTGGTCTACCGCTTCGGAGTGCCTAATCGCATCATCACCGACAACGGCTCGCAGTTTACCAGCGGCGTCTTCCGGTCTTACTGCGAAAAGCTCGGCACCAAGCTCTGCTTCGCCTCGGTGGCTCATCCACGGAGCAATGGTCAAGCCGAGCGAGCTAATGCGGAAGTCCTCAAGGGCCTCAAGACCATAAGCTTCAACATCCTCAAGCGTCACGGCAAGGGCTGGATCGACGAGCTCCCATCTGTGCTCTGGTCCATGCGCACAACCTCCTCAAAGCCCACGGGTGAAACGCCGTTCGCCCTTGTCTACGGAGCCGAAGCAGTCCTCCCCGCAGAAATCAAGCAAGGATCCCCACGGGTCCTTGCCTTCAACAAGGACACCCAAGAGGACCTCCACAACGATGACCTGCTGCTCCTCGAGGGACTGCGCCGCCGTGCCGCCCTTAGAGCGGCAAAGTACCAGCAAGACCTGCAACGCTACCACAGCCGCCATGTGCGCTCACGCACTCTTGAGGCGGGCGACCTCGTTCCCAGCCGAATCCTCTCCAGAGAAGGCCTCCACAAGCTCTCGCCGATGTGGGAACGCCCCTACAGGGTCTCCCACATCGCCAGGCCTGGCGCCGTACGCCTCGAGACTGAAGACGGCATCCCCGTCAAGAACCCATGGAACATCGCGCATCTACGCAAGTTCTACCCGTGATCATAGTCACGCCCGTGATCATTGTCACGTCAGGCATTTTTTGTCTCTAGAGGGAAGCTCGCGGCTTCACCTCCAAGCTTCACAAAGCTTCTCCTGAGGGTCAGCCCTCCGAGCTCTCCTTGTAACGAGCCACCGCAGGCCGTAGAGAGTCTCAGCCACAAATGGGTGGTCCCCATGCCTCGACATGGAAAGAACGTTAGCTTGGCAACCCCAAGTGTAATGAACCATTTCGTTCCTAAGTGAACTATGCGCTACGGCGCCGCTATGTAATATTTTGGTGGTGAGTTTACTTTCATCATTTACTTTTCAATGTGCACTTATATTCTTCCCATGCGCACCTCGCGACCGGGGGCTGAGTACAGTGCCTGTGCCTCAAGAGCACCCCAACAGCACTGCAAAATCCAAGGAATCCGAGCTCTGGCTAAGGGCACGCTCCCAAAAACACGCCACCTCTCCAAAGGACCTTGGTACTTACTCTCCTCGCGAGATACCCATGAGGAAACCTATAAGCGCACATAAGTCCTTACTACCATGCTCTAGCGTTTGGGTTCGCCTCTCTAACATCCGCAGGGAACAAGAGTCTCTCCAAGCCCGTGGAGGAAAAACTCGGCCCCTGGAGGAGAACGCGGCGCCAAGGAAGGCCTACGCAGAGCAAAATCCACGCGAAGCTAAGTTCACCGCTCACGCCAAGAGAATCTCTTCATCTCTCTCACGAGCACTCCTCGTCCCTCGAGCGCCTCTTTTCCCTCACACTCCATGGACTGTGTGGGTACCCCGGACTAGCTGTCCGAAATACCCGATTATGCTTAACACAACGATCCCATGATCAGTCTGTCGTTGCACATAATCCGAACTGAATACCAAAGTTTACATCCCTTACAATACCGGAATAAAGTCTTACATAAATGGTCATTTAGACCAAGTCTTACATAGGTGCCTTCAAGGGCCAAACCAAAATAATCAGCGGAACTAAGGCGTAGTAGACATCAAATCCTAGCGATGACCCGACAGGCAGTCGACTTATGAAGATCCTCAGTTGGCATAGATGTCACCATACTCCTCCTGGGCGTAGTGCTCCTCGAAGTCTGGCTACGACAATAGCCAGGGACAAAACTGGTATGAGTACATTTGAATGTACTCGCAAACTACTCCAACATGAGTGCACTAGTCTCATTTTTATTTCATACTTTTATTTATGTCAAACATTTCTATATCTTTGCTGAAGAAGATGAGAAGATTATAACTACTCTTAATATCTCAGTTTTATTAGTTTTCTCCAAAACTCCTCCTTTTCCGACCATAAACCATCATGGTACATAATCTCCAACAACCTCATACCGATCCGTTGGTATAGGTGTATGGAACGTTCTCCACCTCCTTTTCTTTTTAGAACTCAAACCTTTTTCCAAAACTTGCACATGGTCAAACTAGGGCCTCTCAACTGTCCATATCCGAGGACTCGGCTATTCGAATAGTTTTAACCCTCTGCAGAGGTAGCACGCTTTTCCCACACCCATCCGATAACTCATCGTGTCAGCCACGTCTCGCCATACCAGGTGCATGCGAAGTTGAGTCACCGACCCTAGTCTGTCCTTTGCTCATGCTAGTATAGGATCCTGCCCATATGATACTTTCCATCGACACTTAACCCAGCCCGTCGGAATCTAAGTGTGAGGACTCATAGGTTTTATCTGGCGGTGTATAGGGGACATCCTTCTATCCTCCTCCTTATCTACTCATAGAGTTTGAGCGAGGACCCAGGTCAGGGGTAGGTCATCAAACCATCCCCTCATGCATAACGGAGTCATCTCCGTTGATGAGGTATCCCATACTAATATGAGCAAACTATATGACTAAGCCCTTTCCCATATGTGGGTAAATGTGGTCGCACAGAGTATCGGCTGATTGACGTAAGTACAAAGACACAATGTGCGTTTTATCAAAACCACCATTCTCCTTTTCTTCAATTCATCACCACATCTTGATGCTTCATAGCCACACGAGGTTTCAAAGGAGTTTTGAATAAAACAATCTTTATTTTTCCCATCCTATAATTTATCATATATTTCTACATAGGGTGGCAAAATAATTTCCATATACTTTTTGAAAAGATTTTATAAAACCCTTTGCTTTAAAATGACTTTGTAAAAATAGATGCATGTATTAGGGTGCAAGCTCAGAGAATAGCTTGCCTTGCTCGGCAAAGTGATCCTGGTCTTGATCTTCAGGTTCCACAAATCCTTCCTCCTCGATATATCCGGCAACGTTCTCGTCTAATACACAATCAAGCAAATACAAACAATCACTAACCTACTCAATCAATCACCACAACAATACAATCTCAAATGCTCTAAATAGCCACTTCATACATCACACAATACTATTTGGTTTTAATTTAATTGAGCTAACCATGATTTAATTATATCTTTAATTATGGCAGAAACTAGTTGAACAGGTTTAATTACATATCTCTAGTTCTGTTGGTCACAAAAATAGAAACTAAATTTCTACAGAAAGCTATAGATGTGTAGAAGACAACACAATTGGATTTGGGTCAATTGGAGTTACCAAACTCCCTACACAATGGTTTGAATCCAGAAGCTTAATAATCAAGTTTTAGCTACTAATTAAGTTCTGTTGATCTAAAAATTAAATCCTCTTAGGGGTTACTATCCATGACTAATTGTGATTCAATAAAATTGGTCTTAACCCATTTGGACTAACAGAGTATCAGAAACAAACAAGTTTATATTTTAAACCCTATTTGGCATTTTTAATACTATATTTTTATTATTTATCCAAATGAGGTGAAACCAATTGGGTTGGTTAGATAATTTTATAAGCTTTCCAGAACAGTTTGATTTGGTTTATTTGGAGTTATAAATCTCAAGTTATTGAATTTCTAAATTGGGTCCAGTACTGATTTCAATTTAAATCCAAAATTCGAAAATTAAAACCCTGGGTGGATAATGTTGAAATTTATGACAGGTGGGGCCTACGGGCAGTGACACAGCGCGCGCGAAAATAAATAAAAGTCTGACGTGCGGGGCCCGCACGTCAGCGGCTCATAACGCGAACCGGTAAGTTACCGTGGATCTTAGATCCAACGGTCGCGATCGCGCTCGCCGGCGACGACCACATCCGAGCGGCGCTCGCGACGCCGGTGACGGCGAGGTGGATGGATGGCTCACCTCGAGGCTCGGGAGGCTGCGGCGATGATGCAGGAGGGGTGCGGCGGCTCGGGGAAGCTCGTGGGCGAGGTTGCGCGGGCTGGGGAGGCTCCTGGCGGCGACGGCGTCGAGCTCCTCCTTCCGCGGCGCGGCACGGACTCCGGCGAGCAATCGACGGCGTCCCTGGACAGGAAAGAGGCGGGCGCGTGAGGGTGAGGCGGTGCGGAGTCGCGGAGAGGGCCAGGGAGGGGAGAAGAGAGAGAGGAGAGGCCGCGGCACGGCGCGGCCGTGTCGTCGTCTACCTCGGGCCGTCGAGCACGGCCACGAGCAGCAGCGAGCTCGCGGCGGCGGCTCTGCCCTTCCTAGCGGCGTACGGTGAGTGGGGAGTGGAGGGGAGCAGGCGAGAGGGGCGGTGGTGAAGTGTGGAGCAAATGGGGAGCTCGGGGCCGCTTTTATAGCGGCGTGCCGGCGCACGGTGGACGCGGCGCAGGGGGCACCCGAGGGCGTGCCGGCTCGCCGTAGGGGTGGCGCGGGGTGCTGCTAGGCTGCGGGGTGCTCGGGGAACCAAATGGGCAAGGGGGGGGGGGGGGGTGGCGTGGAGGCTGCTGGCGAGGTCGACGTGGGGGCCGGCCGTGGAGCGTGTCCGGGCGGCGCACGTCGTGCGCGGCGCGTCGCGGCCTCGGCGCGTGCGGGCTGCTGCTGGGTGGTCTTGCTGCGCTGCGAGGGGACAGAGAGGTGAGGGAGAGCGAGGGAGGGCACAGCGCGGCCGGCACGGCGCGGCGTCGTCGCGGCCACAGTGCCGACCACGGCGACGTGCGCGCGGCCGCTGCTGTCGCCTGCGGCTCCTCGGCGCTCCCGGGCCCGATTCCTCGCGTTCTTGCGTGCAGTGAGGCGAGTGGAGTGAGGCAAATCGAGTGAGGACAGTGGCTTGCATCAATTTGATCGAGAATGATCAATTCGTCCATGGATTTTGGTTCGGTTTGGGATGAACAGGTGGTGACCACCAGGTGTTTGATGAAATGCTTGAACCAGAAACAATTTCCAAATTTTGAATTTCATTTTCATAATTTGCTTCACATAGATTTATCAAGATTTATGGTGCTGTTTGATTTGTTATTGGACAAGTGCAACATAGCACATTTTGTGATTTGAATTAGATAAAGAAGGAATATAATTTAAATTTAGGTTTTTGAAATTAATATTTGAAGAGGGAAAAATGGTGGGAATAAAGTGGGAGTGTTCATATTGCCACTCCACTGAATTTGGTTTGGAAAGAAAATAATTTCCCACTTTGAGAAATAAGGTGACATTTGTCACATTGTTTTTATTGTTTTAATGTTTTGTTTTGTTTATTTTCTTTTCTTCAAGCTTTTAATTAGAGCTAACAAACAACACATTCACAAGAAATACTTATCACAAGCAACAATAAGACATCAACACACATTAGTTCATAAAAGTTTTTGTTGGCCCACATTTTTGGATATAATATTTCATAATATTAATTTGGGATGTTACAGATCCTTCCCCCCTTAAAATAAATCTCGTCCCGAGATTTGCTAGGTTTGAGCACTAAAGAGGTTTGGGAATTCGCTTCTAAGATAGTCTTCGCGTTCCCAAGTTGCTTCATCTTCCGAATGGTTAGTCCACTGGACCTTGTAGAACTTGATCGCGCGCCTTCTGGTAAGACGAACATCTTCGTCGAGATTCTTGATGGGTCTCTCACGATAAGTCAGATCTTGATTCAGGTCGATGGAATGGTGGTCGATGTCTTTGAAAACATCAGGCTGGTCAGGAACTTCAAGACATTTCCGGAGCAAGGAAATGTGGAAGACATCGTGATAATCTGCTAACTCTCGAGGCAACTCCAGTTGATAAGACACTTCTCCTCGACGGGAAATGATCTTACAGGGTCCAATATATCTTGGTGCCAATTTTCCCTTGACATGAAAACGCTGCATTCCTTTAAGGGGTGTCACTCGGAGATAGACATAATCTCCGATACTGAAGGTGACATCACGACGCTTGGGATCAGCGTAACTCTTCTGACGGGATTGGGCAGTTTTAAGTCGCTCACGGATGAGTTGGACTTGTGCTTCAGCCTCACGGAGGGTATCTGGTCCAAACAGTTTGCCTTCTCCGGTGTCGGACCAATTCAGGGGCGTACGACACTTTCTGCCGTAAAGGGCTTCAAAAGGGGCCATTTGCAGACTAGACTGGTACCT
Organism: Poa annua; assembly: GCA_026929855.1. Classification (NCBI taxonomy): domain Eukaryota; kingdom Viridiplantae; phylum Streptophyta; class Magnoliopsida; order Poales; family Poaceae; genus Poa; species Poa annua. Next base: position 39,380,678 of record CM049436.1, read on the forward strand.
ATTGTTGTAGGAGAACTCTTCAAATGGAAGACAATCTTCCCACTTGGATCCATAGGATAGAACACACGCGCGAAGCATGTCTTCTAATATTTGGTTCACTCTCTCAGTTTGGCCTCCGGTCTGGGGATGATAAGCTGTGCTAAATGCTAACTTGGTTCCGAGGGCTTCGTGTAGGGCTTTCCAGAACCTTGAGGTGAATTGTGTGCCTCTATCCGATACAATCCTCTTAGGCACACCATGCAGGCTTACTATTCTGGAAATATACAGGTCTGCTAACTGATTTCCCCGATAGGTGGTGTTGACGGGAATAAAATGGGCAACCTTGGTTAGTCTATCAACGATGACCCAAATTGAGTCATGGCCTCGGTTGGATCTTGGAAGTCCGGTGATGAAGTCCATTCCAATCTCATCCCACTTCCACTCGGGAATCTTCAAGGGTTGAAGCAATCCAGCGGGTCGCTGATGTTCAGCCTTGACTCGCTGACAATTATCACACTTGGCTACAAAAACACCAATCTCTCGCTTCATTCCGTGCCACCAAAATCTCTCACGAAGGTCTTGGTACATTTTGGTTCCGCCGGGGTGGATGTGGGGACCCCGGACTAGCTGTCCGAAATACCCGATTATGTTTAACACAACGATCCCGTGATCAGTCTGTCGTTGCACATAATCCGAACTGAATACCAAAGTTTACATCCATTACAATACCGAATTAAAGTCTTACGTAAATGGTCATTTAGACCTAGTCTTACATAGGTGCCTTCAAGGGCCAAACCAAAATAATCAGCGGAAGCTAAGGCGTAGTAGGCGTCCAATCCTAGTGATGACCCGACAGGCAGTCGACTTATGAAGATCCTCAGTTGGCATAGATGTCGCCATACTCCTCCTGGGCGTAGTGCTCCTCAAAGTCTGGCTACGACAATAGCCAGGGACAAAACTAGTATGAGTACATTTGAATGTACTCGCAAACTACTCCAACATGAGTGCTCTAGTCTCATTTTTAGTTTCACACTTTTATTTATTTACAACATCTCTGTATCTTTGTTGAAGAAGGTAAGAAGATTGTAACTACTCTTAATATCTCAATTTTATTAGTTTTCTCCAAAACTCCACCTTTTCCGGCCAAAACCATCATGGTAATTAATCTCCAACTACCTCATACCGATCCGTTGGTATAGGTGTATGGAACGTTCTCCTTTTCTTTTTAGAACTTAAAACTTTTTCCAAAACTTGCACATGGTCAAAGTAGGGCCTCTCAACTGTCCATATCCGAGGACTCGGCTATTCGAATAGTTTTAACCCTCTGCAGAGGTAGCACGCTTTTCCCACACCCATCCGATAACTCATCGTGTCAGCCACGTCTCGCCATACTAGGTGTATGCGAAGTTGAGTCACCGACCCTAGTCTGTCCTTTGCTCATGCTAGTATAGGATCCTACCCATATGATACTTTCCATCGACACTTAATCCAGCCCGTCGGAATCTAAGTGTGAGGACTCATAGGTTTTATCTGGCGGTGTATAGGGGACATCCTTCTATCCTCGTCCTTATCTTTTCATAGAGTTTGAGCGAGGACCCAGGTCAAGGTAGGTCCTCAGACCATCCCTTCATGCATAACGGAGTTGTCTCCGTCGATGAGGTGTCCCATACTAATAAGAGCAAACTATATGACTAGGCCCTTTCCCATATGTGGGTAAATGTGGTCGCACAGAGTATCGGCTGATTGACGTAAGTACCAGGACACAATGTGCATTTTATCAAAACCACCATTTTCCTTTTCTTCAATTCATCAGCACCCCTTGGTGCTTCATAGCCACACAAGGATTCAAAGGAGTTTTGAATAAAACAATCTTTATTTTCCCATCCTATAATTTACCATATATTTCTACATAGGGTGGCAAAATAATTTCCATACATACTCTTTGAAAAGATTTTTATAAAAACTTTTGCTTTCAAATGACTTTGTAAAAATAGATGCATGTATTAGGGTGCAAGCTCAGAGAGTAGCTTGCCTTGCTCGGCAAAGTGATCCTGGTCTTGATCTTCGGGTTCCACAAATACTTCCTCCTCGATATATCCGGCAACGTTCTCGTCTAATACACAATCAAGCAAAGACAAACAATCACTAACCTACTCAATCAATTACCACAACAACACAATCTTAAATGCTCTAAATAGCCACTTCATCTATCAAACAATACAATTTGGCTTCAATTTAATTGAATTAGCCATTATTCATTTACATCTTAATTAGGGCAGAAACTAGTTGAACACGTTTAATTACATAACTTAAGTTCTGTTGGTCACAAAAATACAAACTAAATTTCTACAGAGAGCTACTGATGTGTAGAATATAACACAATTGGATTTGGATCAATTGGAGTTACCAAACTCCCTACACAATGTTTTGAATCCAGAAGCTTAATAAGCAAGTTTTATCTACTAATTAAGTTCTGTTGATCTAAAAATTAAATCCTCTTAGGGGTGACTAACCATGACTAAATGTGATCCAATAAAATTGTTCTTAACCCATTTGGACTAACAGAGCATCAGAAACAAACAAGTTTAGATTTTAAACCCTATTTGGCATTTTTAATACTATATTTTTATTATTTATGCAAATGAGGTTAAACCACTTGGGTTGGATAGACATTTTTATAAGCTTTCCAGAACATTTTGATTTGATTTATTTGGAGTTATAAATCTCAAGTTATGGAATTTCAAAGTTTAGTCCAGTACTGTTTTCTATTTAAACCTAAAATTCGAGTTTAAAACATGAGTGGATAATGTTGAGAATCCTGACGGGTGGGGTCCACTCGTCAGTGACTCAACAAAAAAACAGTGCGCGCGCTGGGAAATGATTAAAAATCTGACGGGTGGGGTCCACTCGTCAGTCTCTTTTTATTTAAACGAAACGGTATGGCACCGTTGGATCAAGATCCAACGGTCCACGTTCAATCGCGATGCCGACGACCTAAAAACCGGCGGCGCTGCTACTCCGGCGACGGCGAGGGGGACGGGCGGCTCACCTAGGGGCTCGGGAGGGTGTGCTGGCGGTGCGGATCGACGGCGGCGACTCGGGGAAGGTCGTGGGGACGAGCGGCGCGTGCTGAGGTGGCTTCAATCGGCGGCGGCGAGCAGCTCCTCCTCCGCGGCCGTGCTCCAACTCCGGCGAGTCCTCTGCGTCGCTCCTGGGCACGAACCAGAGGGGAAAAGGGACCGGGTGAGCGAGGCGGTAATGGGGAAGGGAATGCGAGCCAGAGAGAAGAGAAAGGGAGGCCAGCACGGCTCGGCCGTGGTCGTCGTCTACCTCGGGCACGACGAGCTCGAGGAGACCCACGGGCGGCCGGGGTTTCGCGGCGAAGGCTCCGCCCTCCAGGCGGTGCACGAGAGGGGGTGGTGTGAGGGGGAGAAGCAGTGGAGAGGTGTGGAGGAATGGGTGCTCGGGGGGGGGGGGGATTTATACCCGAGCTCCGGTCCATGGTGGACACGGCGCTGGGGTGGTCCAGGGGACGACCGGGCTCGCCATAGGGGCGGTGGAGGTTCGGCTACGGTGTCGGGAGGGAGAGGGGCACGGCGGGCTACGTGGAGGCGAGCTGCGCGTGCTCGACGTGGGGGCTGGCCGTGAGGGCGCTCGGGCGGCGCACGGCGTGCTTTGTGCGTCGCGGGTGCGGTGGGTGCGGGCTGCTGTGGGACGTTCTGCTGCGCGGAGAGGGAACAGAGAGGTGAGGGAGAGCGAGGGAGGGCACAGCGCTGGGCGTCGTGGAACGGCGAGGTCGGCCGCGGTGTCGGCGGGCCGGCCATGGCGAGCGGCGGCACGGGCGCGTGCCAGGAGGGAGCGGGGTGCTGTGGGTGCCGGTGTCGGTGTCCAAGGGGGCAGGAGAGCGAGGGAGAGAGGGGGGGCACGGCGCGAGGCACCTCGGCGTCGACACCTCCTCTTCCACCGCGCCGACACGGCGACGTGCGCGCCGGCGACCTGTCCCCTGGGCGGCGCCCACCAGGTGCTCGGCGAAATGCCTGAGCCAATTTTAATTTCAAATTTTTTAATTTTTGTTTCTTAGCTTGCTTCACATATGTTTATCAAGGTTTGTTGTGCTATTTGCTTATTTATGGGACAAGTCCAACATAGCACATTTTGTGATTGGAATAAGATAAAGAAAGAAATATAAATTTGAATTTAGGTTTTTGAATTAAATATTTAAAAAGGATAAATGGTGGGGAATAAAATAGGAGTGTTCATATTGCCACTCCACTAAATTTGGTTTGGAAAATAAATGGGTTTCTTAATTTGGGGAAATAGGGTGACATGTGCCATATTGTTGGTATTGTTTTATATTTTGTTTTGTTTATTTTCTTTTCATCAAGTTTTTAAGTAGAGCTAACAAACAACACATTCACAAGAAATACTTATCACAAGCAACAATAAGACATCAACACACATTAATTCATAAAAGTTTTTGTTGGCCCACATTTTTGATATAATAATTCATATTAAATTTTTGGGGTGTTACAGATCCTTCCCCCCTTAAAATAAATCTCGTCCCGAGATTTGCTAGGTCTGGGCACTAAAGAGGTTTGGGAATTCGCTTCTAAGATAGTCTTCGCGTTCCCAAGTTGCTTCATCTTCCGAATGGTTAGTCCACTGGACTTTGTAGAACTTGATCGCGCGCCTTCGGGTAAGACGAACATCTTCGTCGAGAATCTTGATGGGTCTCTCACGGTAGGTCAGATCTTAATTCAGGTCGATGGAATGGTGGTCGATGTTTTTGAAAACATCCGGTTGGTCAGGAACTTCAAGACATTTCCGGAGCAAGGAAATGTGGAAGACATCGTGGTAATCTACTAACTCTTGAGGCAACTCCAGCTGATAAGACACTTCTCCTCGACGGGCAATGATCTTAAAGGGTCCAATATACCTTGGTGCTAATTTTCCTTTGACATGGAAACGTTGCATTCCTTTAAGGGGTGTCACTCGGAGATAGACATAATCTCCGACGCTGAAGGTGACATCACGACGCTTGGGATCAGCGTAACTCTTCTGACGGGATTGGGCAGTTTTGAGTCGCTCACGGATAAGCTGGACTTGCTCTTCAGCCTCACGGAGGTTATTTGGTCCAAACAGTTTGCCTTCTCCGGTGTCGGACCAATTCAGGGGCGTACGACACTTCCTGCCGTATAGGGCTTCAAAAGGGGCCATTTGCAGACTCGACTGGTAACTATTATTGTAGGAGAACTCTGCAAACGGAAGACAATCTTCCCACTTGGACCCATAGGATAAAACACACGCGCGAAGCATGTCCTCTAATATCTGGTTCACTCTCTCAGTTTGGCCTCCGGTCTGGGGATGATAAGCTGTGCTAAATGCTAACTTGGTTCCGAGGGCTTCGTGTAGGGCTTTCCAGAACCTTGAGGTGAATTGTGTGCCTCTATCCGATACAATCCTCTGAGGCACACCATGCAGGCTTACTATTCTGGAAATATACAGGTCTGCTAACTGATTTCCCCGATAGGTGGTGTTGACGGGAATAAAATGGGCAACCTTGGTTAGTCTATCAACGATGACCCAAATTGAGTCATGGCCTCGGTTGGACCTTGGAAGTCCGGTGATAAAATCCATTCCAATCTCATCCCACTTCCACTCGGGAATTTTCAAGGGTTGAAGCAATCCAGCGGGTCGCTGATGTTCAGCCTTGACTCGCTGACAGATATCACACTTGGCTACAAAAACACCAATCTCTCGCTTCATTCCGTGCCACCAAAATCTCTCACGAAGGTCTTGGTACATTTTGGTTCCGCCGGGGTGGATTGAATAAGGGGTCTCGTGGGCTTCCTTTAGGATTAACTCCTTAAGTTCCGTGACATTGGGGACACAGATACGACCATTGAATCTCAACACTCCTTCAGCATCTTCGGTAAAACCAGGCGCTTTGACGAAAGAAATCTTCTTCTTAATTCCTTCTATGCTGTCATGACCCTTCTAGGCTTCCTTGATTTGATCTAACAGGGTTGGGGCTAACTCTAAATTGGCGAGATAACCGCGGCGAACAAGCTCTAGTCCAAAATCTTTGAACTCTTTGAACAGGGCTGGCTGTTCTGCTTGGATCAGGGCATTCAGGGTGCAGGGTTTGCGACTAAGGGCATCGGCAACTACATTAGCCTTTCCAGGGTGGTAATGGATACCGATATCATAATCCTTGATTAATTCCATCCACCTTCTCTATCGCAGATTTAACTCCTTCTGGGTGAAGATATACTTCAAGCTCTTGTGATCCGTATAGATCTCGCAACGATGTCCCGCAAGATAGGAGCGCCACGTTTTCAGAGCAAGAACAACAGCGGCTAACTCCAGGTCATGGGTTGGGTAGTTCTCTTCATGTGGTCGCAACTGCCGAGACAGATACGACACCACCTTGCCTTCTTGCATCAGAACGCAACCAAGTCCGAGGCGTGATGCATCGCAATACACGTCGAAACTCTTGGTGACGTCTGGCATAATCAGGACAGGGGTTGAGGTCAATCTCTTCTTCAGCTCCTGGAAACCCTCTTCACACTTCTGAGTCAATTCAAAGTTCTTGTCCTTTTTCAGCAGTTGGGTCAGGGGTTTGGCTATACTGGAGAATCCTTCAACGAACTTGCGGTAGTAACCCGCTAGTCCGAGAAAGCTTCGGATTTCGGTCACACTAGTTGGGGCTTCCCAGTTCACAATGGCTTGGATCTTCTCTGGGTCAACAGAAATTCCTCCAGCAGACACAACATGTCCGAGAAATGCTACTTCACTGAGCCAAAACTCACACTTGCTAAGCTTGGCATATAGCTGGTGTTCTCGGAGGGTTGCTAAAATTAGGCGCAGGTGTTCAGCATGCTCTTCTTCGGTTTTGGAGTAAATAAGGATGTCATCGAGGAAAACTACCACGAACTTGTCAAGATACTCCATGAAGATCTTGTTCATGAGGTTCATGAAATAGGCTGGGGCATTGGTCAGACCAAAGGACATTACGCTGTATTCAAATAAACCGTAACGGGTGGTGAAGGCAGTCTTGGGAATGTCTGTCTCTCGGATTTTTGACTGATGATATCCTGACCGAAGATCGATCTTGGAAAAGACTCGGGCTCCGTTCATTTGATCGAACAGATCCTCGATCTTAGGAAGGGGATACTTGTTCTTAATGGTCACGTCATTTAACTTGCGATAATCCACACACAGGCGTGTGGTACCGTCTCTCTTATCCACAAAAATAATGGGTGATCCCCAAGGTGAAGCGCTTGGGCGAATAAGTCCTTTGCTGAGCATATCTGCTAACTGTTTCTTCAACTCCACCAGCTCTTCCGGATTCATCCGATAAGGTCTTTGGGATATAGGGGCGGTGCCTGGGATAAGTTCAATGATGAACTCAATATCCCGGTCTGGCGGCATACCAGGCAATTCTTCAGGGAAAACATCTCGGAACAGGTGAACAACACGGATCTCATCTAGGGTGGGTCGAGCTATGCTCTCATGACATCCTGGTTGGGGCCGACTGGTTTCTGACACATACTCCACTTCTACTTCTTTGTCGGTGGTGAGGGATACCGCTCGTCTGGCGCAGTCAATTCGACAACGATACTTGGCTAGCCAATTCATACCCAGTATGACATCTATACCTTGGGTTCCTAGAATGATTAAGTCGACTAGGAACTTTTCCCCTTTGATCTCAAGGGAAACGTCCGGGCAAAATGACTTGGTATCTATGGTGGATTCTGGGATTTGGATGACCATGGGTTTGGGTAAGAGGTTTCCGACTAAACCTCCCTTAGCAACAAATTCTTGGGTAACAAAAGAATGGGTAGCACCAGAATCAAACAGAACAGTTGCAGGTACTGAGTTGACAAGGAACGTACCCAGCACAACATCTGGCGCATCCATGGCCTCTTCAGCATTGATGTGGTGCAGACGTCCCTTGGCAACAGCAACATTTCCGCGGGGTGCGGGGTTCTTGCCATTTCCATTACGGCCTTGGCCATTGCTAGGCGCTGGTGCATCGGGGCGTGGACCATTCTTCTTAGGATTGGGGCATTCTTTGGAGTAGTGACCCTTGGTGCCGCAATTAAAGCAGACAACATTAGCATTGCGGTTGAAGTTGTTAGAGTTCCCTCCGGGACGGGGGTTGTCATTGGGACTGTTGAAGTTGTTTGGGTTGTTTGGGCGATTAGGGTAATTGGGGCGTGTGGTTGGTGGCGGTCGATAGGCTGGCTTGGGGTTTTGTGGGTAGGTGCGAGGCTTCTGGCTGCTCGAACCTTCCTGGGCAATCATTCTCCTCTTACGACCTTCAAACATGGACTTGCGCTTGGTCTCCAACTGGATGGCCTTGTCCACAAGTGACTCCAAATCAACAAAGTCATGGATAACCAAAGCACACTGCAGCTCATCATGAAGTCCGTTCATGAAACGCTCCATCTTCTTCCTCTCGGTGTCGGTGTCATCAGGAGCATACCGAGACAAGTCAGTGAACTCATCCAGGTATCCGACCACATCTCTACTTCCCTGCCGCAACTTGCGGAATTCATCCTTCTTCCTTTCAATGAGCCCACCGGGGATGTGTTTCTTGCGGAACTTCTCTTGGAACTCAACCCAGTTGATAACATAACCAGCTTGCTGGAGAGACTTGGTAGCTTCCCACCAAGACCGTGCAGGTCCTGCAAGATAGTGGGTCGCATACAGCACTTTCTCAGGTTCTCCCACGGCTGCAACTTCCAGGTTGTTGTTAATGGTGCGAAGCCAATCATCGGCCTCTAGTGGGTGAAGTCCCTTGGAATAGGTGGGTGGGTTGGTCTTTTGAAAGTCACTCAAAGTGGATCGCTGATTTCCTTCACCATTGCCATTGCCATTGTTGTGGTTGTTGTTGTTGTTGTTGTTGTTGTGTGCGGCAGCGATCTGCTGCAGGGCAGCGATATGAGCTTGACGCTCTGCCCGAGCAGCTTGGCGTTCCTCCATAATAAGCGCAAGAAGTTGGGCGGTGGTTGGTTCCGGTGGGGGTGGTGGTCCTCCATCCGGGTTGGAGCGACGAGTGTCCACCATCCTGAAGAACACCGGGTATAAGGGGCAAGCAAAAGGTTTTGACCAAGGGAAAAAGGTTGGTTTCGTGTAGGGATTGATTAATTAAGTATTATAGGAGAAACATTTCACACAGATTATCAAGACTAGCACACACTTATATAACACAACCATTACCTCAAGAGTTCACCATATCCAGCTTACAACATTATCCCTTAAGCTAATGTACATAGTGCAAGTTCCAAAAGAACCACTACTTCTACCCTACTAGCGATAGGGGGTCGACCTAATCCTGCGGTAGTACTCAAGTCACTCGCCTACTGAGGTGGAACCTCAGGCTCGGCTACGTCAGCGTCGGACTGGTAGGGTGGCTCCTCTAGGTCTTCCTCCTCGTCATCCTCCTGCTCATAGTCCATCTCCTCCAGATAGTCGTCATCGTCACTGAGGAAAGCGTTGTTCTCCTTGCGGAGATCCTTGCCCTCCTCCTCCATCTCGTCGGTACGGAGCTCCAAATCCTCGATCAGCTCGTCCTGCTCTGCCACCTTCTTGCGGAGCTTCGCTATGGTCTTCCTCATCTGGGTCCTCTTCTTGAGAAGAGCGACCTTCTCCTCCTTCAGCTGTGCCTCACTTTCGCGACTATCCTTGAGCGAGAGGCGCTCAAAGTGAGACCGAAGTCTAGCGCACCTCAGATCCTCCTGGGTGCGAAAGAGCATAATCTCCATGTCCAAGATATACTCTCCGAACGTCGGGTGTAGAGGGGACTGAATAGGGTGTCCGTCGACGGTGCGCCTCCCGTAGAACTGGAAACGAGAGTTCACCAACTCCGCCTTGTGCTCCTCACAAAGCCGGGATAGCATCCGCTCCATGGAACGACACAGTCCGTCGTCCCAGTGGACGTCCATGGTGGTAAAGATGAGTGTCCTGGATCCGGGGGACTTGATGTTCCCGCGAACAGACGCCTCGACCAACCAAGACAGGTTCCCGTTACCGGGAGTGTCCACCTGGGCTCCCTTAAACTCAGGAGTGGGGCGACCTAACAGCTTGGTCAGCTCGAACAGGTCCTTCTCGAACATCAACTTGCCGTCCTTCTCAAGCTGAACAAACTCGGTGAAATGGATCGCCATCTACAATTTTTAGTCAAATTTTTAAGTTAGTGAGACGACAAGTGTATCAAAAAATTTAAATGTAGTAAGTCAACAAGTGAGCAAAATTTTAAGTTTAACATAGTGACGAGGGTGCCAAATTTTTTTTTTTTTTTTAAGGATATAAGGGAAAACGTAATATTTAGTAAGAGTAGAATTTTGCATAGATGAGAGGATTAGAGATAAGCATTTTTCGAAAATACTTCATTTCTTTATCCTTTTAGAATTTAACTTTTGTAACTCCTACCTAGCGACCATGCTAAACTAAGGTTTCTAAAGTCGAGATGGCTCTGATACCAGGTCTGTGGGGACCCCGGACTAGCTGTCCGAAATACCCGATTATGTTTAACACAACGATCCCGTGATCAGTCTGTCGTTGCACATAATCCGAACTGAATACCAAAGTTTACATCCATTACAATACCGAATTAAAGTCTTACGTAAACGGTCATTTAGACCTAGTCTTACATAGGTGCCTTCAAGGGCCAAACCAAAATAATCAGCGGAAGCTAAGGCGTAGTAGGCGTCCAATCCTAGTGATGACCCGACAGGCAGTAGACTTATGAAGATCCTCAGTTGGCATAGATGTCGCCATACTCCTCCTGGGCGTAGTGCTCCTCAAAGTCTGGCTACGACAATAGCCAGGGACAAAACTAGTATGAGTACATTTGAATGTACTCGCAAACTACTCCAACATGAGTGCTCTAGTCTCATTTTTAGTTTCACACTTTTATTTATTTACAACATCTCTGTATCTTTGTTGAAGAAGGTAAGAAGATTGTAACTACTCTTAATATCTCAATTTTATTAGTTTTCTCCAAAACTCCTCCTTTTCCGGCCAAAACCATCATGGTAATTAATCTCCAACTACCTCATACCGATCCGTTGGTATAGGTGTATGGAACGTTCTCCTTTTCTTTTTAGAATTCAAAACTTTTTCTAAAACTTGCACATGGTCAAAGTAGGGCCTCTCAACTGTCCATATCCGAGGACTCGGCTATTCGAATAGTTTTAACCCTCTGCAGAGGTAGCACGCTTTTCCCACACCCATCCGATAACTCATCGTGTCAGCCACGTCTCGCCATACTAGGTGTATGCGAAGTTGAGTCACCGACCCTAGTCTGTCCTTTGCTCATGCTAGTATAGGATCCTACCCATATGATACTTTCCATCGACACTTAATCCAGCCCGTCGGAATCTAAGTGTGAGGACTCATAGGTTTTATCTGGCGGTGTATAGGGGACATCCTTCTATCCTCCTCCTTATCTTTTCATAGAGTTTGAGCGAGGACCCAGGTCAAGGTAGGTCCTCAGACCATCCCTTCATGCATAACGGAGTTGTCTCCGTCGATGAGGTGTCCCATACTAATAAGAGCAAACTATATGACTAGGCCCTTTCCCATATGTGGGTAAATGTGGTCGCACAGAGTATCGGCTGATTGACGTAAGTACCAGGACACAATGTGCATTTTATCAAAACCACCATTTTCCTTTTCTTCAATTCATCAGCACCCCTTGGTGCTTCATAGCCACACAAGGATTCAAAGGAGTTTTGAATAAAACAATCTTTAGTTTTCCCATCCTATAATTTACCATATATTTCTATATAGGGTGGCAAAATAATTTCCATACATACTCTTTGAAAAGATTTTTATAAAAACTTTTTCTTTCAAATGACTTTGTAAAAATAGATGCATGTATTAGGGTGCAAGCTCAGAGAGTAGCTTGCCTTGCTCGGCAAAGTGATCCTGGTCTTGATCTTCGGGTTCCACAAATACTTCCTCCTCGATATATCCGGCAACGTTCTCGTCTAATACACAATCAAGCAAAGACAAACAATCACTAACCTACTCAATCAATTACCACAACAACACAATCTTAAATGCTCTAAATAGCCACTTCATCTATCAAACAATACAATTTGGCTTCAATTTAATTGAATTAGCCATTATTCATTTACATCTTAATTAGGGCAGAAACTAGTTGAACACGTTTAATTACATAACTTAAGTTCTGTTGGTCACAAAAATACAAACTAAATTTCTACAGAGAGCTACTGATGTGTAGAATATAACACAATTGGATTTGGATCAATTGGAGTTACGAAACTCCCTACACAATGTTTTGAATCCAGAAGCTTAATAAGCAAGTTTTATCTACTAATTAAGTTCTGTTGATCTAAAAATTAAATCCTCTTAGGGGTGACTAACCATGACTAAATGTGATCCAATAAAATTGTTCTTAACCCATTTGGACTAACAGAGCATCAGAAACAAACAAGTTTAGATTTTAAACCCTATTTGGCATTTTTAATACTATATTTTTATTATTTATCCAAATGAGGTTAAACCACTTGGGTTGGATAGACATTTTTATAAGCTTTCCAGAACATTTTGATTTGATTTATTTGGAGTTATAAATCTCAAGTTATGGAATTTCAAAGTTTAGTCCAGTACTGTTTTCTATTTAAACCTAAAATTCGAGTTTAAAACCTGAGTGGATAATGTTGAGAATCCTGACGGGTGGGGTCCACTCGTCAGTGACTCAACAAAAAAACAGTGCGCGCGCTGGGAAATGATTAAAAATCTGACGGGTGGGGTCCACTCGTCAGTCTCTTTTTATTTAAACGAAACGGTATGGCACCGTTGGATCAAGATCCAACGGTCCACGTTCAATCGCGACGCCGACGACCTAAAAACCGGTGGCGCTGCTAGGGGCTCGGGAGGGTGTGCTGGCGGTGCGGATCGACGGCGGCGACTCGGGGAAGGTCGTGGGGACGAGCGGCGCGTGCTGAGGTGGCTTCAATCGGCGGCGGCGAGCAGCTCCTCCTCCGCGGCCGTGCTCCAACTCCGGCGAGTCCTCTACGTCGCTCCTGGGCACGAACCAGAGGGGAAAAGGGACCGGGTGAGCGAGGCGGTAATGGGGAAGGGAATGCGAGCCAGAGAGAAGAGAAAGGGAGGCCAGCACGGCTCGGCCGTGGTCGTCGTCTACCTCGGGCACGGCGAGCTCGAGGAGACCCACGGGCGGCCGGGGTTTCGCGGCGAAGGCTCCGCCCTCCAGGCGGTGCACGAGAGGGGGTGGTGTGAGGGGGAGAAGCAGTGGAGAGGTGTGGAGGAATGGGTGCTCGGGGGGGGGGGGGGGGGGGGATTTATACCCGAGCTCCGGTCCATGGTGGACACGGCGCTGGGGTGGTCCAGGGGACGACCGGGCTCGCCATAGGGGCGGTGGAGGTTCGGCTACGGTGTCGGGAGGGAGAGGGGCACGGCGGGCTACGTGGAGGCGAGCTGCGCATGCTCGACGTGGGGGCCGGCCGTGAGGGCGCTCGGGCGGCGCACGGCGTGCTTTGTGCGTCGCGGGTGCGGTGGGTGCGGGCTGCTGTGGGACGTCCTGCTCGTCCTGCTCTGCCACCTTCTTGCGGAGCTGCGCTATGGTTTTCCTCATCTGGGTCCTCTTCTTGAGAAGAGCGACCTTCTCCTCCTTCAGCTGTGCCTCACTCTCGCGACTCTCCTTGAGCGAGAGGCGCTCAAAGTGAGACCGAAGTCTAGCGCACCTCAGATCCTCCTGGGTGCGAAAGAGCATATTCTCCATGTCCAAGATATACTCTCCGAACGTCGGGTGTAGAGGGGATCGAATAGGGTGTCCATCGACGGTGCGCCTCCCGTAGAACTGGAAACGAGAGTTCACCAACTCCGCCTTGTGCTCCTCACAAAGTCGGGATAGCATCCGCTGCATGGAACGACACAATCCGTCGTCCCAGTGGATGTCCATGGTGGTAAAGATGAGTGTCCTAGATCCGGGGGACTTGATGTTCCCGCGAACAGACGCCTCGACCAACCAAGACAGGTTCCCGTTGCCGGGAGTGTCCACCTGGGCTCCCTTAAACTCATGAGTGGGGCGACCTAACAGCTTGGTCAACTCGAACAGGTCCTTCTCGAACATCAACTTGCCGTCCTTTTCAAGCTGAACGAACTCGGTGAAATGGATCGCCATCTACAATTTTTTAATCAAATTTTTAAGTTAGTGAGATGACAAGTGTATCAAAATTTTAAATGTAGTGAGGCAGCAAGTGAGCAAAACTTTAAGTTTAATAGAATGACGAGTGCGCCAAATTTTTAAGGATATAAGGGAAAACGTAATATTCAGTGAGAGTAGAATTTCGCATACGTGAGAGGGTTTGAGATAAGCATTTTTCGAAAATACTTCATTCCTTTATTTCTTTAGAATTTAACTTTTGTAACTCCTACCTAGCGACCATGCTAATCTAAGGCTCCTAAAGTCGAGATGGCTCTGATACCAGGTCTGTGGGTACCCCGGACTAGCTGTCCGAAATACCCGATTATGCTTAACACAACGATCCCATGATCAGTCTGTCGTTGCACATAATCCGAACTGAATACCAAAGTTTACATCCCTTACAATACCGGAATAAAGTCTTACATAAATGGTCATTTAGACCAAGTCTTACATAGGTGCCTTCAGGGGCCAAACCAAAATAATCAGCGGAACTAAGGCGTAGTAGACATCAAATCCTAGCGATGACCCGACAGGCAGTCGACTTATGAAGATCCTCAGTTGGCATAGATGTCACCATACTCCTCCTGGGCGTAGTGCTCCTCGAAGTCTGGCTACGACAATAGCCAGGGACAAAACTGGTATGAGTACATTTGAATGTACTCGCAAACTACTCCAACATGAGTGCACTAGTCTCATTTTTATTTCATACTTTTATTTATGTCAAACATTTCTATATCTTTGCTGAAGAAGATGAGAAGATTATAACTACTCTTAATATCTCAGTTTTATTAGTTTTCTCCAAAACTCCTCCTTTTCCGACCATAAACCATCATGGTACATAATCTCCAACAACCTCATACCGATCCGTTGGTATAGGTGTATGGAACGTTCTCCACCTCCTTTTCTTTTTAGAACTCAAACCTTTTTCCAAAACTTGCACATGGTCAAAGTAGGGCCTCTCAACTATCCATATCCGAGGACTCGGCTATTCGAATAGTTTTAACCCTCTGCAGAGGTAGCACGCTTTTCCCACACCCATCCGATAACTCATCGTGTCAGCCACGTCTCGCCATACCAGGTGCATGCGAAGTTGAGTCACCGACCCTAGTCTGTCCTTTGCTCATGCTAGTATAGGATCCTGCCCATATGATACTTTCCATCGACACTTAACCCAGCCCGTCGGAATCTAAGTGTGAGGACTCATAGGTTTTATCTGGCGGTGTATAGGGGACATCCTTCTATCCTCCTCCTTATCTACTCATAGAGTTTGAGCGAGGACCCAGGTCAGGGGTAGGTCATCAAACCATCCCCTCATGCATAACGGAGTCATCTCCGTTGATGAGGTATCCCATACTAATATGAGCAAACTATATGACTAAGCCATTTCCCATATGTGGGTAAATGTGGTCGCACAGAGTATCGGCTGATTGACGTAAGTACAAAGACACAATGTGCGTTTTATCAAAACCACCATTCTCCTTTTCTTCAATTCATCACCACATCTTGATGCTTCATAGCCACACGAGGTTTCAAAGGAGTTTTGAATAAAACAATCTTTATTTTTCCCATCCTATAATTTATCATATATTTCTACATAGGGTGGCAAAATAATTTCCATATACTTTTTGAAAAGATTTTATAAAACCCTTTGCTTTAAAATGACTTTGTAAAAATAGATGCATGTATTAGGGTGCAAGCTCAGAGAATAGCTTGCCTTGCTCGGCAAAGTGATCCTGGTCTTGATCTTCAGGTTCCACAAATCCTTCCTCCTCGATATATCCGGCAACGTTCTCGTCTAATACACAATCAAGCAAATACAAACAATCACTAACCTACTCAATCAATCACCACAACAATACAATCTCAAATGCTCTAAATAGCCACTTCATACATCACACAATACTATTTGGTTTTAATTTAATTGAGCTAACCATGATTTAATTATATCTTTAATTATGGCAGAAACTAGTTGAACAGGTTTAATTACATATCTCTAGTTCTGTTGGTCACAAAAATACAAACTAAATTTCTACAGAAAGCTATAGATGTGTAGAAGACAACACAATTGGATTTGGGTCAATTGGAGTTACCAAACTCCCTACACAATGGTTTGAATCCAGAAGCTTAATAATAAAGTTTTAGCTACTAATTAAGTTCTGTTGATCTAAAAATTAAATCCTCTTAGGGGTTACTAGCCATGACTAATTGTGATTCAATAAAATTGGTCTTAACCCATTTGGACTAACAGAGTATTAGAAACAAACAAGTTTATATTTTAAACCCTATTTGGCATTTTTAATACTATATTTTTATTATTTATCCAAATGAGGTGAAACCAATTGGGTTGGTTAGATAATTTCATAAGCTTTCCAGAACAGTTTGATTTTATTTATTTGGAGTTATAAATCTCAAGTTATTGAATTTCTAAATTGGGTCCAGTACTGATTTCAATTTAAATCCAAAATTCGAAAATTAAAACCCTGGGTGGATAATGTTGAAATTTATGACAGGTGGGGCCTACGGGCAGTGACACAGCGCCCGCGAAAATAAATAAAAGTCTGACGTGCGGGGCCCGCACGTCAGCGGCTCATAACGCGAACCGGTAAGTTACCGTGGATCTTAGATCCAACGGTCGCGATCGCGCTCGCCGGCGACGACCACATCCGAGCGGCGCTCGCGACGCCGGTGACGGCGAGGTGGATGGATGGCTCACCTCGAGGCTCGGGAGGCTGCGGCGATGATGCAGGAGGGGTGCGGCGGCTCGGGGAAGCTCGTGGGCGAGGTTGCGCGGGCTGGGGAGGCTCCTGGCGGCGACGGCGTCGAGCTCCTCCTTCCGCGGCGCGGCACGGACTCCGGCGAGCAATCGACGGCGTCCCTGGACAGGAAAGAGGCGGGCGCATGAGGGTGAGGCGGTGCGGAGTCGCGGAGAGGGCCAGGGAGGGGAGAAGAGAGAGAGGAGAGGCCGCGGCACGGCGCGGCCGTGTCGTCGTCTACCTCGGGCCGTCGAGCACGGCCACGAGCAGCAGCGAGCTCGCGGCGGCGGCTCTGCCCTTCCTAGCGGCGTACGGTGAGTGGGGAGTGGAGGGGAGCAGGCGAGAGGGGCGGTGGTGAAGTGTGGAGCAAATGGGGAGCTCGGGGCGGCTTTTATAGCGGCGCGCCGGCGCACGGTGGACGCGGCGCAGGGGGCACCCGAGGGCGTGCCGGCTCGCCGTAGGGGTGGCGCGGGGTGCTGCTAGGCTGCGGGGTGCTCGGGGAACCAAATGGGCAAGGGGGGGGGGGGTGGCGTGGAGGCTGCTGGCGAGGTCGACGTGGGGGCCGGCCGTGGAGCGTGTCCGGGCGGCGCACGTCGTGCGCGGCGCGTCGCGGCCTCGGCGCGTGCGGGCTGCTGCTGGGTGGTCTTGCTGCGCTGCGAGGGGACAGAGAGGTGAGGGAGAGCGAGGGAGGGCACAGCGCGGCCGGCACGGCGCGGCGTCGTCGCGGCCACAGTGCCGACCACGGCGACGTGCGCGCGGCCGCTGCTGTCGCCTGCGGCTCCTCGACGCTCCTGGGCCCGATTCCTCGCGTTCTTGCGTGCAGTGAGGCGAGTGGAGTGAGGCAAATCGAGTGAGGACAGTGGCTTGCATCAATTTGATCGAGAATGATCAATTCGTCCATGGATTTTTGTTCGGTTTGGGATGAACAGGTGGTGACCACCAGGTGTTTGATGAAATGCTTGAACCAGAAACAATTTGCAAATTTTGAATTTCATTTTCATAATTTGCTTCACATAGATTTATCAAGATTTATGGTGCTGTTTGATTTGTTATTGGACAAGTGCAACATAGCACATTTTGTGATTTGAATTAGATAAAGAAGGAATATAATTTAAATTTAGGTTTTTGAAATTAATATTTGAAGAGGGAAAAATGGTGGGAATAAAGTGGGAGTGTTCATATTGCCACTCCACTGAATTTGGTTTGGAAAGAAAATAATTTCCCACTTTGAGAAATAAGGTGACATTTGTCACATTGTTTTTATTGTTTTAATGTTTTGTTTTGTTTATTTTCTTTTCTTCAAGCTTTTAATTAGAGCTAACAAACAACACATTCACAAGAAATACTTATCACAAGCAACAATAAGACATCAACACACATTAGTTCATAAAAGTTTTTGTTGGCCCACATTTTTGGATATAATATTTCATAATATTAATTTGGGATGTTACAGACTGCTTGCACGTCAAAGGGGGGCCCTTGAGCATCGCGCCTTGAGGACTCTTACCTCTCTAAGCCTTAAACTCCCCCCGGCCTTGCCGAGTCATTGCTCGAGTGATGTGGTAATACCCAACGGGTATACCCACGCTACTGTAATAAGGTATAAACTACCGGAAGGCCCACCCGGTGGCCCATGAAGACAACCTCGCAGGATGGCGCAAGGCAGCCCAATAAGGCTAGAGTGCGGCTCAAGAAAGAAGGAGTCGTATTGGCTTGGAATTAGTTATATCTGTAAGTCGAGTTGTATTCAAACTCCTGAGACCTGGCCGCTTATAAAAAGGCCAGGAGGGAGCCAGCAGACATACGCAATCTTCATCTAGAAACCCTAGCGAGTTGTAAAACCGCCGGGTAGCCATTGTAACCAGATCTTCAGATTGATAATCGAACAAGCGAAAGCTTCGCTTGTTACCGGCCGAACTCACCAACACCCATATACTGATTCCTTTAGATACAACCCGGGTGACCTACCATGGGATTTGCCGACTCCATGACTCGTCAATTGGCGCCGTCTGTGGGAAGAACAGGTGTTGGACTCACGGGTTCGGCGGATCCGTCATCTGCATCATCGACTTCGTCTTCAGCGTCCCCGGCAACCCGGAATCTGCCAGATCTGCGGAGGCCCTACACCCTCGGCACCTTCGACTTCCGCCCGCACTCTGCAGCCGAGCGATCAGCGTTCGCCGGTATTCACTCAGGTATGGATCTGACGTTTGGCAGTTTCCGTTTCCTTGTCAACCAGTGGGGAACGCTCGACGTGTCAGACCCTACCCGATCTTTGAGGACAAAAGCAATGACTGCACCTGCTCCAAACGTCATCGACTTCGCCTATGCATCAATGTCAAGCGCAGCCGACTCTACTCCGACTCAGGCTCCCATCGTTATCGACTGCGCGCCTGCAACGACCCCGACAGCCTTCAACTCCGCCCCCTCGTCAACTGGCGGTTCTGACGTCACTTGCTATTTCTCCGACTGCACTATTTTTCAGGTGGCAGCCGTCTTGCGCGGCATCGACTTGTGGGGACCCCGGACTAGCTGTCCGAAATACCCGATTATGTTTAACACAACGATCCCGTGATCAGTCTGTCGTTGCACATAATCCGAACTGAATACCAAAGTTTACATCCATTACAATACCGAATTAAAGTCTTACATAAACGGTCATTTAGACCTAGTCTTACATAGGTGCCTTCATGGGCCAAACCAAAATAATCAGCGAAAGCTAAGGCGTAGTAGACATCAAATCCTAGTGATGACCCGACAGGCAGTCGACTTATGAAGATCCTCAGTTGGCATAGATGTCGCCATACTCCTCCTGGGCGTAGTGCTCCTCGAAGTCTGGCTACGACAATAGCCAGGGACAAAACTAGTATGAGTACATTTGAATGTACTCGCAAACTACTCCAACATGAGTGCACTAGTCTCATTTTTAGTTTCACGCTTTTATTTATTTAAAACATCTCTGTATCTTTGTTGAAGGTAAGAAGATTATAACTACTCTTAATATCTCAGTTTTATTAGTTTTCTCCAAAAACTCCTCCTTTTCCGACCGTAAACCATCATGGTATATAATCTCCAACAACCTCATACCGATCCGTGGGTATAGGTGTATGGAACGTTCTCCACCTCCTTTTTTTTTAGAACTCAGAACTTTTTCCAAAACTTGCACATGGTCAAAGTAGGGCCTCTCAACTGTCCATATCCGAGGACTCGGCTATTCGAATAGTTTTAACCCTCTGCAGAGGTAGCACGCTTTTCCCACACCCATCCGATAACTCATCGTGTCAGCCACGTCTCGCCATACCAGGTGTATGCGAAGTTGAGTTACCGACCCTAGTCTGTCCTTTGCTCATGCTAGTATAGGATCCTACCCATATGATACTTTCCATCGACACTTAACCCAGCCCGTCGGAATCTAAGTGTGAGGACTCATAGGTTTTATCTGGCGGTGTATAGGGGACATCCTTCTATCCTCCTCCTTATATCTACTCATAGAGTTTGAGCGAGGACCCAGGTCAGGGGTAGGTCATCAAACCATCCCCTCATGCATAACGGAGTCATCTCCGTTGATGAGGTATCCCATACTAATATGAGCAAACTATATGACTAAGCCCTTTCCCATATGTGGGTAAATGTGGTCGCACAGAGTATCGGCTGATTGACGTAAGTACTAAGACACAATGTGCGTTTTATCAAAAACCACCATTCTCCTTTTCTTCAATTCATCACCACATCTTGGTGCTTCATAGCCACACGAGGTTTCAAAGGAGTTTTGAGTAAAACAATCTTTATTTTTCCCATCCTATAATTTATCATATATTTCTACATAGGGTGGCAAAATAATTTCCATATACTTTTTGAAAAGATTTTATAAAAACCTTTGCTTCAAAATGATTTTGTAAAGGTAGATGCATGTATTAGGGTGCAAGCTCAGAGAGTAGCTTGCCTTGCTCGGCAAAGTGATCCTGGTCTTGATCTTCAGGTTCCACAAATCCTTCCTCCTCGATATATCCGGCAACGTTCTCGTCTAATACACAATCAAGCAATACAAACAATCACTAACCTACTCAATCAATCACCACAACAATACAATCTCAACTACTCTAAATAGCCACTTCATATATCAAACAATACAATTTGGTTTCAATTTAATTGAATTGGCCATTATTCAATTATATCCTAATTAGGGCAGAAACTAGTTGAACATGTTTAATTACATAACTTAAGTTCTGTTGGTCACAAAAATACAAACTAAATTTCTACAGAAAGCTACTGATGTGTAGAATATAACACAATTGGATTTGGATCAATTGGAGTTACCAAACTCCCTACACAATGGTTTGAATTCAGAAGCTTAATAATCAAGTTTTAGTTACTAATTAAGTTCTGTTGATCTAAAAATTAAATCCTTTTAGGGGTGACTAACCATGACTAAATGTGATCCAATAAAATTGGTCTTAACTAATTTGGCCTAACAGAGTATCAGAAACAAACAAGTTTATATTTTAAACCTTATTTGGCATTTTTAATACTATATTTTTATTAGTTATCGAAATGAGGTGAAACTACTTGGGTTGGATAGACAATTTCATAAGCTTTCCAGAACATTTGGATTTGATTTATTTGGAGTTATAAATTTCAAGTTATGGAATTTCAAAATTTAATCCAGTACTGATTTCTAATTAATTCCAAAAATCGAATTTAAACTCTGAGTGGATAATGTTGAGAATCCTGACGGGTGGGGTCCACTCGTCAGTGACTCAACCAAAAACAGTGCGCGCGCTGGGAAATGATTAAAAATCTGATGGGTGGGGTCCACTCGTCAGTTTCTTTTTATTTAAACGAAACGGTATGGCACCGTTGGATCAAGATCCAACGGACCACGTTCGTCCACGCTAGTGGCGAACGGCGGCGACCTAAATCGGGCGGCGCCGTGGCTCCGGCGACGGCGAGGGGGACGGACGGCTCACCTAGGGGGCTCGGGAGGGCGTGCGGACGATGCGAATCGTCGGCGGCGACTCGGGGAAGATCGTGGGACGAACGGCGCGTGCTGGGGTGGCTCCAATCGACGGCGGCGAGCAGCTCCTCCTTCGCGGCCGTGCTCCAACTCCGGCGAGGTCTCCGCGTCGTTCCTGGGCACGATCCAGAGGGGAAAAAGGGAGCGGGTGAGGGAGGCTGTAATGGGGAAGGGGATGCGAGCCAGAGAGGAGAGAAAGGGTGTCAGGCACGGCCTGGCCGTGGTCGTCGTCTACCTCGGACACGGTGAGCTCGAGGATGGCTTCGGTGGCCGAGGCTTTGCGGCGACGGCCCCGCCCTCCAGGCGGTGCACGAGAGGGAGTGGTGTGAGGGGGAGAGGCAGTGGTGAGGTGTGGAGGAAAGGGGGTGCTCGGGGCGGCTTTTATAGCGGCGGGCCGGCGCACGGTGGACGCGGCGTTCGGGCGATTTAGAGGGGGCTAGGGCTCGCCATAGGAGGCGGTGAGGTGCGGCGATGGTGTTGGCGTGCAGAGGGACACGGTTGACGCGTGGAGGCGAGCTGCGCGTGCTCGGAGTGGGGGACGGCCGTGAGGATGCTCGGGCGGCGCTCGACGTGCACGGCGTGGCGCGAGGGCTGCGGGAGCGGGATGCTGCTGGGCGCTCTGCTGCGCTGAGAGGGAACAGCGGGGCGGGAAAGAGAGGGGGGGGGGGGGGCTGGCGCTAGGACGTCGTGGAGCGGCGAGGTCGACGCGCTGTCCGTGGGTCGGCCATGGCGAGCGGCGGGCACGGGCGCGTGCAAGGGGGGGAGCGGGGTGCTGCGGTTGCCGGTGTCTGTGTCCAAGGGGGGCAGGAGAGCGGAGGAGAGAGGGGGGGGGGGGGCACGGCGCGGGTCGCCACGGCGTCGACACCTCCTCCTTCCACCGCGCCGACCACGGCGACGTGCGCACGGCGGCCTGTCCCCTGGCGGCGTCCACAAGGTGTTCGGCGAAATGCCTGAACCAAAATTAAATTCAAACTTTTGAATTTTATTTTTATAATTTGTTTCACACATGTTTGCAAGTATTTGTTGTGCACTTTAATTATTTATTAAGCAAGTGCAAAATAGCACATTTTGTGATGGGAATAAGATAAAGAAAGAAATATAAATTTGAATTTAAGTTTTTGAATTGAATATTTAAAGAGGGAAAAGTTGTGGAACTACAATAAGAGGGTTTATATTACCACTCCATTGAATTTGGTTTGAAAATAAATAGATTTCTTAATTTGGGAAATAGTGTGACATGTGTCACATTGTTTGTATTGTTTCATATTTTGTTTTGTTTGTTTTCTTTTCTTCAAACTTTTAATTAGAGCTAACAACCAACACATTCACAAGAAATAACAATCACAAGCAAAATATGAAATCAACACACATTAATTCATAAGAAAAGTTTTTGTTGGCCCACATTTTTGGATATAATATTTCATAATATTAATTTGGGATGTTACACGACTCTTCATCAAGTGAGGATGGCGATCAGCGCCGCGAAGGACGCAACGCTCGTAATCGTCCCGCTAGCCAGGTGTTAGTAGTAAACGGCGCATCAGGCGCGTTTACAACCCCGCCACAGCACAGGGAGCCGGAGCCCACTCAGTACCCGTTGGTGGTCCGACTCAGCGCCGACAAGGAACTCTCCATCACAGAGGAGATGGCAGTCCAAATTCAAAACGTCGTCAACAATGGGACTGCGATGCCAGAGAACTCTCCTATGGATGACTTATTGGCTTATCAGTATCTACTGCGCAAGAAAAATCTGGAGCTAATTGCGTTAGAGCGCCAACTCGCTGAAAGGCAGGCTCGGGCCGACTCAGCCAGCGCAAGGCGTCAGGACAATTCGTCGTCCCAGTCGACAAGATTTGAGCCAGGAACTGCAGAACATGTGAGAACTCGCCCCCGCATGCCCCAGGCGGCTGCGGCGGGTTTTCAACCGTCGAGCGTCAGACAGAGATTCATGACAATTGCGGACGACGGTATACCGGTGCCGCAGACGACCGCAGCAGCAGTCGCCTCGGTGGCAACTTACCCGAGATCTACGCTACCCGAGTCAACTGACCCGCGGTACGGCCTTCACATGGCACAGATAGATGCCTTGGGAACGGTCGGAACAGCATTGGTACCCGCAGCCCCCACGCCAGGCCGTTCAGGGATCAGCCCCGGCCAAAATCTGCCCAGCAACGGCGCCCGAGCAAATGGCAGCAGGCCGGCAGATGCGTTTACCCCCCAGGGTGGCGACACACATCACGGCACTCGGCATCGTGAGGACAGGAACTACGATGAACCAGAAGCAAGCAGATCCAGGCACCGTCACCATGACGGGCGCGACAGGGAAGAGTCGGACAGAAGCAGGTCCAGGCAGCGTCATCGCAGCAGTTGGGATAGGACCGAAACAGAAGAAGAGCGAGCCACTCGCCCCCGCAGCGAGCGAGAAGAGCGGAGGCGCGGCAGAGAGGAGCGCCGACAGCAGCGGCAGGCCGCTGGTTTCGAGCATGACTACGTGGAGGAAGGAATCGACGCCCGAAATTATATCACCCAGCGAACAGTAAATAGGCGGAGGCACCAGCGAAGACAACGCAGTCGAACCCCGGGCTCCAGTCGAAGCAGTTCGTACACAGACTCGGAGGTCGAGCCATGTGGAGCCATGTGCTTCACTACTGCTGTTCGGGAAACTCGCATGCCCAAGAGATTCTGGCTAACATCAGAAACCTCCAAATTCGATGGAACCCAAGAGCCATCAGCCTGGCTGGAGGATTACACCACGGCGGTCGCTTGTCAGCGAGGGAATACAACAACCGCAATGCAATACATACAGTTGATGCTCACGGGATCAGCCCGAGCATGGCTCAGGAGCCTGCCGCGCAGCTCGTACGGAACATGGGACGCTTTATGCAGCGACTTCAAGAGAAAATTTTCCTCCACCTTCCATCGACCCGCTTCTTTTCAACAACTAAGGGCCTGCAAGCAAAAGGCCGGCGAGTCCCTCCGCGAATATATTCAGCGGTGGACCACATTGAAAAATTCGGGAGCAGATATATCAGAGGACAATGTTGTCTTCGCATTCATTCAAGGAGTGAGGCGCAACGACCTTCAGGAGGCACTGGGACGCGAGAATCCCAGGACAATTCCGCACCTGATGGAGATAGCCAACAAATGGGCCGATGGAGAAGACTCCGTTCGAGCTGACAGGGTTCCCTCACCCGACGATCGCCAGCAGGCCTGTTGGGGCAGACGCGGCCAGAACGACAGGCGCAACAGGCAGCGACCGTACGGCGAATCGGACGGGATCGGGCAGGTCGCAGCTAGTTTCCCAGACAGTCGCATACGGGGTAATCCCCAAAGCGGAGACACTCCACGCGATGACCTCGGTGACAGAACTCGAGACGACGGGAGCCGGAAGCGCGAGTGGAAGCCAAGAGGAACCCGCAGGGAGGAGCGCCCATTCCGAACCCCGGCTGAACAGCTCAACGACCCGTGCAGAATGCACATGTTCAGGGGAGAAGATGGTTAACTCACGGCAACCCACCTCCTCAAGGACTGTCGGGAATTCATAGCGCTTCAGGCTGAGATGCGAAGAAGCGCAGGATTATCATTAGCGCTACCAGCACCTGAAGGGCCACCTCCCCCTCCTGCTGGGCACATAGCGGGAGCAATCCACGCAAACCAGAGGCAGGACAGCACAGCCGCAACTCAGGAACAGTACGCGCAGACCAGGGGGGCCATGTACATGATACAGAAAGGGCGACCGTCAAACCGATGCCAAAAGCTAATCAGTAGGCAGGTCCACCTAGCAACTACTTCACCACCACCCGCGCCGGAGTACCTTCGAGGTTCAGAGACTCCTATTGGCTTCACCCGCGAGGATCACCCCCCGCTAGTACCGTGGCCAGGCCATGCCCCACTGGTTTTACATGCCTTGGTTGGGGGCTTCAGGATGAGCAAGGTGTTCATGGATGGCGGCAGCGGCATCAACATTGTCTTCGCAGATACATTGCGTAAGATGAACTTGTCACTCACCAATCTGAAACCATCGGACAACACGTTCCACGACATCGTGCCAGGCAAAGCAGTATATCCGTTGGGCTCGCTCTGGCTCGACGTCGTTTTCGGAGACGCCGATCACTTCAGGAAAGAAAGCATCGAGTTCGAAGTCGTAGACTGGAAATCTCAGTACCATGTAATCCTCGGGCGGCCAGCGTTCGCGCGATTCATGGCAGTCCCTCATTATGCGTACCTGATGCTCAAGCTCCCTGGTCCCAAGGGCGTCATCACCATCCGCGGGGACTTCCGAAAGTCAGATGACTGCGACAGAGAGTTCAGTAAAATCTCCGAGTCCTTCGGTGCGCAAGAACAGCTTGCGGAAATCGCCCTGGATAACGACTGGAGCCTGTTCCCCGAAGGCAAGAAGCCGGCACCGGAAAATTCTTTTAGCGCCAACAACGACACGAGGGCACATCAGGTGCACCCGACCGACAAGGACAAGACAGTCCTCGTGTCATCAAGCCTTAACGAGGCATAGGAAGGCGCGCTCGTCGAGTTCCTCCGTGAGCACTGGGAAATGTTCGCCTGGCACCTAACCGATATGCCAGGTATTCCCAGGGAACTCGCCGAGCACGCCTTACAAATCTACCCAGGCACGAAGCCAGTCAAGCAGACAATGCGGCGATTATCCGAGCCGAAGCGGCTAGCAGTCGGAAGAGAGATTGACAGACTACTGGATGCCAAGTTCATCCGCCAACTTAAGAAGTCAGATTGGGTTGCGAACCCAGTCCTTGTTCCAAAAAAAGGGGTCAAAAACGGGCGCATGTGCATCGACTTCACGTCGCTCAACAAGTGCTGCCCTAAGGATCATTTCCCGTTGCCTCGGATAGATCAGATCGTGGATTCGACCGCAGGCTGCGAGCGCCTCTCGTTCCTCGACGCTTACTCCGGGTATCAACAGATTCAGATGAAAAAAGAAGACGAGGAAAAAACGGTTTTCATCACCCCCCACGGCGTATACTGCTACACGAAGATGACCTTCGGGTTGAAAAATGCAGGAGCAACATATCAGCGCATGATGCAGAACTGCCTGAAGGATCAAATCGGCAGGAACGTACAAGTGTACATCGACGACATCGTCGTCAAGACTCGGCAAGTCGAAACCCTGATCGACGACCTTCGCGAGACTTTCGCAGCTCTCAACAAGTACAGAATTAAGCTCAACCCCACTAAGTGCGTGTTCGGGGTGCCATCAGGGCAAATACTAGGATACCTCGTGTCTGCCAGAGGCATAGAGGCGAACCCAGACAAAATCCAGGCAATATTAACAATGCCGGAACCAGCAAAACTGCGCGAAGTCCAGGGACTCGCGGGCAGAATAGCAGCTCTCAGCAGGTTTATCAGTCGCATGGGTGAGAAAGCCTTGCCGTTCTACCGGTTGATGAAGAAAACAGACAAATTCGAATGGACTGCAGAAGCACGAGCAGCCTTTAGCGACTTAAAACGCATGCTCACAAACCCACCCGTCCTTGTGGCTCCCCGAGAACAGGAAACTTTGTATCTGTACATAGCCGCTACCAACAGGGTGGTCAGCTCAGTACTCGTAGTTGAACGGCCGGAAGAAGGAAAAACGCAACCAGTCCAGCGCCCCGTCTACTACCTAAGCGAGGTACTCTCACCCTCCAAGGAGCGATACCCGCACTATCAAAAGCTCGCCTATGGCGTGTTCATGTCGAGCCGCAAGCTCGTACACTATTTTACGGAGCATCCAATCGTGGTTGTAAGCAGCGCCCCGTTGGCTGATATCCTCAACAACTCTATGGCGACAGGGCGAGTCGCTAAGTGGAGTATCGAGCTTGGACCTCGAGACATCACATACAGGCACCCGAAGGCCATCAAGGCGCAGGTCCTCCCTGACTTCACATGCGAGTGGGTCGAGGCGCAGTTGCCACACATCCCCGACTTATCCAATTCCTGGACTATGTACTTTGACGGATCTAAGCGACATGACGGCGCAGCGGCTGGAGTAATCTTGACTTCCCCCAAGGGAGACAAGCTGCGTTACATACGCCAGATGGATTTTCAGAGAGCCTCAAACAACGAGGCAGAGTATGAGGCACTACTGCACGGCATGCGTATGGCCAAGGCTTGTGGCGCGACACGACTGATGATATACGGGGACTCCAACCTCTTGGTACAGCAAACGATGAAGGAATGCGACGCCAATGCAGATAACATGCAGGCGTACCGCGACATGTACAATATCATGGAGGGAAGTTTCGACGGCTGCGAACTACGACACGTAGGCCGGGAAAGCAACGAAGAAGCAGACATACTAGCCAACATTGGGTCCAAGAAGGAGCCCATCCCACCCGGAGTCTTCTTCGAACGTATCAAGGAGAGATCAGTCAAGATAAAGAATCCAGCAGCACCAGAGAGGCCAGTCGAGCCTCCAGCAGCTCCACTTGAACAAACAACGGCTGAGCAGCAGCCCGACAGCACATTGGCCGCTCCGCCGCTGGTAGAAGTCTTCCTCATAGAACCTTCATGGACGAAGCCTTTCCTTGCATACCTCCTCCACCAGGAGTTACCGGCGGACTCAGTCGAAGCAAAGCGCATCTCCAGGCGCTCCAGGGGGTTCACGATAATCAACAAGGAACTTTACAAGAGAAGTATCTCCGGGGTCCTCCAGAGATGCATCGCACCCGAGGACGGGAGAGCAATACTACTAGACATTCAAGCCGGAACATGCGGACATCACGCGAGCAGTCGGGCGCTCGTGGCAAAGGCCCTGCGAGCCGGTTTCTATTGGCCCACAGCTATGCAGGATGCAGAGGACATAGTAAAGAAGTGCCTGGGTTGCCAAAAATACGCGACAAGGCCACACGCCCCAGCATCGGAACTCAAGACCATCCCATTAGCATGGCCCTTTGCCCAGTGGGGACTCGACATGGTCGGCCCGCTGAAGAAGTCTTCACGGGGCGGCCACATCTTCCTTCTAGTGGCAGTCGACAAGTTTACCAAGTGGATTGAAGCAGTCCCAGTCACAAACGCCACAGCAACCTCGGCAATAAATTTCATCAAGTCCATCATCTTCCGCTTCGGGGTGCCCAACAGTATAATCACAGACAACGGAACCAATTTCACAGCCGAGGAGTTCCAGGACTTCTGCAGGACTCAAGGAATCAAACTCAAGTACGCGTCAGTCGCTCACCTGCAGTCCAACGGGCAGGTGGAGAAGGCCAACGGCCTGGTATGCAGCGGTTTGAAGAAAAGACTCCTAGTACCGCTCAAACGCGCGGCAGGCGCCTGGGCCGAGGAATTACCCACCGTAATTTGGAGTCTGCGCACGACGCCTAACAGATCCACACAGTACACGCCCTTCTTTTTGGTACACGGTGCCGAAGCGGTCATGCCGTATGATCTTAAGTTCGACGCACCTCGAGTAGTGGCCTACGATGAGCAGGAGGCCGAGGCCGCACTTGAGGACGACATAGACACCCTGGACGAAGCACCCGACATCGCCCTCGCCAGAACTGCGACCTATCAGCAAGCATTGCGAAACTACCACAGTCGCCGCCTTCGACCGCGATCGTTTGCGGTAGGCGACCTCGTCCTCCGCCTGAAGCAGAAGAAAGTTCACAAGCTCGCATCGCCTTGGGAAGGACCCTTCATTGTCACAGAAGTCATCGGCAACGGAGCGTACAGACTGAAGCACGCCGAGACGGGGGAACCCTCCCACAACCCGTGGAACGCAGCCCACCTTCGCCGATTTTATGCATAGTAGCATAGCACCCTTCATTTGGTATAGTTAGAATAAAATAAAGGCTGCACTCAGCCGCATTTGTATCAGACAAATCTTCTATTGACCAGCAATAAAGTACAATGTTCCTCCGTATGAGCACGATACATAATCTTTACATTCTGCGCAGTTTTCAGTTCTTTTAATCGCAATATCGGCCTGGGTCACTTCCGGCCCCGTCCACATCAGGAACAATGACAACTTCAGGGGACGATAGGAGCTACTGGGCACAAGCAGGCTCGGGGGCTACACTGGGGGGAACGCAGAGCCGTTCTAAAAGTAGGCTGCCCTACAGGGGTTCCTGTTTCACCTCAGCTGTCAGTCGTCGGCGATCAAGTTCCACGTCCGTCTCCTTTTCCATCAGTCCTATTACACAACTGGCTGGACCATGCGCAGCTTGGTAGTACTCCTCCATCGAAACAGTACCCGCACCCTCGGGGGGACCAGCCCCGACTGTTGCCAAGTCTATGTTCGGCTGGTGCAGGAGCAGAACAGCAAACGCCGTGGTCGCGCCGGCGACCAGTTGAAGGCGAACAAAGTCGCGAATTGCATCTCCTTGACGGAAGCGGTTCAGCAGAGCAGTCAATCCGTGCGGCTGTTCATTAAGGGGAAACAGTGCCTGGTGCACGCGCGACAGCACGGAGGCGCATAGAGCAGCAAACTCACCAACTTGTGCGACTCGGTCCCGCAGGGTAAGCAGCGCCATCGCCTCGCTACGCATGGACCATATGGACGATGCGTCTCGACCATGCTCAGCCACTACATCAACAAACCGAGATCGAACTCGGCTTTGTTCGGCTGTCGCGTCAGTTTGAACACCTGGAAAAAGGAGACGTAGTGCAAGTCAAGTCGTCAGGACTCAGAGTCATCGACAAAGGGACAAAAACAAGACGCTCGGGTGCTCGGCGAGTAGCTCACATAGCAGGCCAAGGTTCTCGTGCTCAATTTCCTTCATCAGCACGGATTCTCTTTCAACAGGACGAGGGTGCTTCGACTGGAGTATGGCCAATGCACCCCGAGTCACCCTCAAGTCTTGTTCGGCGGTCTCGCAGCGCACCTTTATCATATTGTACAAGTATTGATCTCGCGGATCAAATGGCGGCACGACCCCCGAGGAAGTAGTAGAAGCAGACTGCAGTTGAAACAGCAAAAAGGAGATCCACAAATCAACAAACACACTTCATTCTGGCAACTCCAATAAGATAGGATCCAATTCAGCATATATAAAGGACTCGGGGGCTGGGTGTTTCGCCCTTGGTAGTCCCCCAGAGCTTAATTCATCATACAAAGGTCAGGTTTTACAGACTAAATGCGCGGCAGGCGCACGATGCCAACAAAATAGCTCCAACTGGACTACCCCAGTCTACTAACTACTTCGCGCTTGGAGCACTCGACGTAGAGGCGGATCCTTTTTTCTTGCGCTTCGCGACTCTTTGTTCAAAAGTCGCAAGCAGGGAGTCCGCCAGTCTACGCGCTTCCTCCTCATGCTGGCTGAGGGATACCCTCTTGCCAGCCGAGTCAAGCGGAAGAGCAGACACGACGCTACCCAGGTCGACGGCCACCCCATGCCCAAGCAGCATCTTGAAAGCAGTTGCGGATCCACATACCGTCTGCTCGCGGATGAACTTGGGAAACGAGTCACCTTCAGGCCGGAAAGTCTCGGCCAGCGTCGCAAGATCTTGAGACACCTCCTGTTTCGGCAAGACAAGTCGATGGAGCGCCGACAACGCAGCAGTCGACGCCGAGAGAACAGCGGAGAGCTTGCTTGTGAATCCTTCAGCCGACTCAACCGCAGCCTCCAACGGAAGGTCAGATGGAGGTGCATATTGATCGGCATGCAGACCAAGAGCCTCTGACGTCCAAATCAACGTAAATCTCGTCAGCGGCCAGGAAAAAGCGCAATGACAATTCCTCGGGATAAAAACATAAGTAAATTAGGGGCACTTACTTGCCAGTGAGTTGCCAACCGCAAGCAGGCGGCTGGCTAAGTTATGCTCCCTCTCGACTTGCTCTCGCTTCAGGCGTCCTTCGGCTTCTCGCAACCCGTCAGCTCGCGTGTCCTTCACTTGGTCCGCCAGGTCTTGTTGCACTTGCTTGAGCTCAATATTCAGGTCCTTCGCCAGACAGCGGGCCTGGTCCCTCTCTTGTTCAGTCTTGGCCAAGGCATCTGGGGTGGAAAGGTGAACGTTTAGGAAGACATGATGCGGCATAGTCGTGCTCCAATCAGTGGAATACCTTCGAGATTGTTGAGTTGCTCCCGGAGTCGCTTGTTCTCGGACTCTAGTTGAACGAACTCATTGCCAATGTCCAGCAGTCGGCGCACGGTCGGCTGCGGGGTCAATCAGAGCAGTTAATATAGATATGGAATTTCATTTTTTGAGCCTTCACCCAACTACTGGTAGTTGGATACAGGCTCGGGGGCTACTCCCATCGGGAGCGCTGTCACGCTCCCAATAAGGAATAAGTTGCAAAAGCAAGTAAGTCGGAAAGGTAAAAGGTCGAGGCAGTATTCAGAGGGAAAAAAGAAACTCATGTGGTCAGCACTTGGGGTCGGAGCCTCCGAATCGGGTTTGGCACTTGGCTGTATTTCTACAGCCAACCCCGCAGTCGGAGTCATCAAAAGAGGACCCTCGGCCATGACTCCAGTCTCCTCCTGCTGAGTGGACGTTTCCTCGTGAGGAGATGGAACAGGCGAGTCTTGGTCTGTGTCCTATTCGCTACTCGAGCCAAAGAAATATTCGACGCATCAGTGGGTGAACCAGTCACTTTCTAAAAGACAGAGAAAGCAAAATGTAGAGAAAAGAAATAAATTTACTTACGAAGCCAGCCAGGGCGCGACATCTTCCAGGTTACGGGGTTTCGGAGCGGCAGGTGGTATGTATGATATAGGAGTGGCAGCTAGCACAACGGTCATTGACACAGCAGCCGACGACAGATCAGCATCTTTATGAGCGACATCCACCGCCGCTCGTTTTCTCCTATCCTGGGAATCGCCAGAACTTTCAGTCGGCGGTCGCCCTCGTTTCGGGTTTGTATTCTTCTCAGCCGCGTCCTCATCAGAATTTGCGGTCGCGACTGATGGTTCCGAGGCAGGCCCTCGAATGTCCGTCACAATAATATCTTCCTCCAGTATAGTCGGTTCGGACACTGGAGGAACATGACCCTGGCAAGGACAGGTGTCATACAACATCATGCAGGGGCAAATAAATAAATAAATAAAATTAGTACGACTAAGTCGTAACATACCTCAGGCACAGGGTTCTTGGCATCATAGGCAGCGACTGGGGAGGTTAGGTCCCCGATTCTGGCAGATTTCAGCCCAGTCAACTGCTTAACTATCGCCAGTAGCTCGTTGTTCGAGTAGTCTTCAGTCGACACTCGAGTGCAGTCGTCCGCCCCAGTATATTCAAACATCGGGTGAGCGCGATCCTGCAGAGGCTGGACTCGGCGGCGAATGAAAGCAGTAACAAGGTGCGCGCCAGTCAGTACCTTTCCTTCGGTGGATTGGAGCTCTTCCACCCGGGTAAGCAGCAACCTTGCATCTCGCTCTTCACTAGCCGTCATGGGGTTGCTCCAGGAACGTTTCTTCTGAAGCTCGGCATTCCCGTCAAAGGAAGGCACACCAGATGATATACCAGGAGCAACTTCAGACTTGATATAAAACCAGCGGCCGCGCCAGTTCTGCACTGACTCCGACATCGGGATTTTGAAGTAACCCGACCTCGGACGAGCTTGTATCCCAAGGCCGCCAGGGCCACTACCGGATCCTTGCCCCTTGACGTTGAAGCAGAGTCGGAATAACCCCCAGTGAGGGGCTATTCCGAGGAAGCACTCGCAGAGAGTGATGAAGCACGCGATGTGGAGCACGGCGTTTGGAGGCAGGTCATGGAGTTGCGCGCCGTACACGCACAGTAGGCCGCGAAGGAAGGGGTGAATCGGGAAGGACAAGCCCCGATTCACGTGGTCAAGAAAACATACCCGCTCGTCGCTCGCGGGTTCGGGCTGGTTCTCGTCGCCGGGGATGCGAACGAAGTTGTCGCCGGCGGGCAGCATCGCCCGGAGAGATTCAATGTGCGTCGCCTTCATCACGGAGCGGCACCACACGCCTTTCTCCACGGTCTCCGTGGCCGTGGTCTCCTTGCTTTTCCCAGCGTCTTTGGTCTTCGCGGACATGGCTTTCTTCATTGCGGCGGCAAAGGCTCGCAGCAAAGACAAGGGTGGAGAAAGGAGGGGCGCGAGGAGGAAGATGAAGTGCAGGCGGCGGCGGTGTAAATGAAACCGGTGAAAATGGAAAAGGAACATCCTCACAGTTTTTATAGGATAAAGTGAAGCGATGCTAGCCGTTCATATTAAATCTAGGACGCGTGGCACTCATCCAGGCGGGCGCGGCGGAGGACAACCGTCGCCGCACGACGCCCACGACGCGCGTAAAACGAGGAGCTCGTCATCATCATGCCCCGTTTTTCGCACGCGTCGTGCGGTCAAATCAGGCCGGCAGCGGTCGTCACTGCCAGTGAGGGCCCACAACCGGTCACTTCCTGACAGTGGCAGTGGAATAAAATAATGATCGCTCAGCTTCAAAATATACTTCGCTCACGGCGTTGCACGACGCAGCATTGGAAGGAGTGCAACCTGAAGGAATGTCGACTTAAAGGAGCAAGGCAAGTATTTATTAAAGAAAGGCAGTCGATGATTTTTCGGGTCAGTCCACGTCATGCCAGAAAAATGCACTCCCATCGGGAGCGATAAATGGTAAATATCACTTTTTCTATTTTTTAGTTTTTAGATTAAGTACAATTACAAGTAATTGCACTCAATCTCGGGGGCTACTCCCATCGGGAGCGCTGTCGCGCACCCGATGAATTACCTTGACGATCAGCGTCACTCGAAGAATGAGCTCACTCGACAAATCGGAGTCACTCGAAGGCATATCAATTGCGAGACTTTCATAGTCGAGGACCAGTCGAGTAACTCCAGCGTCACGTTGAATTATCTGAATACCAATTCCCGGGATGTTCTAGCCTAGACTGGTCCTCGGATGCTGCACAAACAAGTGCAAGGGTAAGACCTGAATAAGGCCAGGTGGCCCATACCAGCTACGTGGACCTGATAACTTTCCGCGCCAGCAGGTGCGATGCAAAATCCCGGCGGACGCGCCAAGGGTACTCTAAATTATGGCCGGGTTACGACCAGTAAGTCCCAGCAGGCTTGAGTCGAACTTGAACGGTCTTACCAGATTCGATAGAAGGGAGTCGAATTTGAGTAGGCTAGTAAGGTATCTCGCCCGAGTCGCGAGTTAACATGACCCCGATCCGTCGGTTGAATCAGGCCTGCTACGCCATCCATCCTTTCAAAAAGACAAGTGGAAAATATATATGTACATGTTATAGTTACGCCCTTGTGAACAGGTGTGCCAAATGACATCAAAGAAGTGACTCGACAGATTAAAGAGTGGTGAGTCCCTACATGATCCCTTGGAGTCGAATAGGCACTCGGGGGCTACTGATGTGGTAATACCCAACGGGTATACCCACGCTACTGCAATAAGGTATAAACTACCGGAAGGCCCACCCGGTGGCCCATGAAGACAACCTCGCAGGATGGCGCAAGGCAGCCCAATAAGGCTAGAGTGCGGCTCAAGAAAGAAGGAGTCGTATTGGCTTGGAATTAGTTATATCTGTAAGTCGAGTTGTATTCAAACTCCTGAGACCTGGCCGCTTATAAAAATGCCAGGAGGGAGCCAGCAGACATACGCAATCTTCATCTAGAAACCCTAGCGAGTTGTAAAACCGCCGGGTAGCCATTGTAACCAGATCTTCAGATTGATAATCGAACAAGCGAAAGCTTCGCTTGTTACCGGCCGAACTCACCAACACCCATATATTGATTCCTTTAGATACAACCCGGGTGACCTACCATGGGATTTGCCGAGTCCATGACTCGTCATCGAGCATACCGCAGCGGCGGAGTCATAGCGCAAGGAGAAGGGTCCTCGCGACGCAGAGCGAAAAAAGGCATGGAGTTGAAGCAAAAGGCCTTCGAGGGGCACGCACACAAACTTAGTAGCATATACTTAAAAATATATTGTTACAGACTATGGAGCAAAAGTCTCTAAGTCGAAATATCTCAATGGCGCTACAAGCGCGTTGTGTTACAGGAGAAGGTCAACCAGAAGCCCCGTCGCTTTCCTCCGCAGACCCTTCCTCTCCGGGCTCGCCCTCGGAGCCTGCCTCCTCGCCGTCGTCCTCCCCCGCCTCGGCCCGCTTGAAGCGGCTGCAGAAGTCGTCGACTTGGTCGCGAACCGAGTTGGAGATCTTCCACCCCTTCTCCCCCTCGAGAGGCTCGGTCACCGTCGAGTAGTCGAAGCCGGGCTGGAGGTGCTGGAGGTTGGTGAAGATGCGGTCGACCGCCACCGCCAGGAGTTGGTGGCATTCCTCCTCGACGACGTCGCGGAGCTCCGCGGCAGGGCCCTCGAGCGCTGTGAAGAGCTGCTCAAAGTAGACGAGGTACGCGGCGGCGTCGGCGTTGCCCTGTGCGGGGACGGGCGGCGCCTCCGCACCTAGCTTCGCTGCGAGCTCGTTGCCCCGAGCCACCAAGGACTGGAACATGCGCTCCCGCTGCTGAGTTAACACCCGCGCGGCTTGGGCGTTCTCGACAGCCTCCACCGCCCGCTCCACAGCAGGGCCCACCTGCTGGTTCATCTCCTCCATGTCCGCCATGAGGGAGGCGAGGTCCTGCGCCTTGCGCTCGCGAGCTCCTTCGGCAGCGCGGCGACCATCTGCTGCACGCCTCACCCGGGATTTCAAATTGGTGTTCATCCCCTCCAGCTGGTGGATCCGGGCGGCGTCTTCATCGCGCCTCTTCTTGAAGCGACTCTCCTGCTTCTTGAACTTCTCGTCATAGTCACGGGAGATAGCGGCGCGGTACGCCTTCTCCCGGGCTTGGAACTCCTTCTCAGCCTCCTCCTTCCGCTCGGCGAACTTTGCGTTGAAGCGCTCCACATGCTTCTTGTGGGTAGCAACCTCGCGTTCATGCTTGCCGAGTGCCTCGGCTAAATTCCCTTCCCGGGCCTCGAGGTCGGCGCGCTGCACCGACAGCTCCTGCTCCGCCTGCAGCAGCTGCTCGTCGCGCCGGCGCACGTCGTTCTCGCGCTCGGTCAGTTTCTGCCCTCGGGCCTCCAAGGTCGCACGGGCTGCCTCCAGGGAAGTCCGCACGATTTCGGAGTCAGCCAGGATCTTGGCCTCGAGCTGGACGAGTTCGCGGTGCTTGTCCGCCAGCGAGTGCTCCACGGCCTCCCGCTCCTCCCTGGCCGCGGCCAGATCGTCCGCCGCTGCCTGGCGCTCGGCCTGGAGGGGCTGCAGGAGCTCTTCAGCTTCGTGCACAGCGCCCTTGCAGACCTCCTTTGCGAAGCGCCGAGCCTCCTCGCGCTCTGCCTGAAGAGCCAGGTCGCTCTGCCAGCGATCCTCCACGGCTGCGTGGAAGGCAGCCCAGACCCCCGCAAGCTCATCCCGCTGCCGGGCGAGCTCCCCGTCCTCGAGGGCGAGGTGGGCCTCCAGTCCATCCAGGGACTCCCGCACCAAGCGGAAGGCGACGCCGCGGCGTCCCCTGTTCCAATCCCAGCCACTGAGGACAAGGGCCTGCGAAGCCCCGCGCGGCGCGGAGGTCCCCGCGCTTGCGTCAAGCTGGGAAAAGGAAGCCTCTGCGCGGAGCCCGGCAGCGTCGCGGGCCTGGGGGCTTGGTGGCGAGCTCTCCACTTCTACGCCCGCGCTCCGCGCCCCGGTGTCGCCCTCCTCGAGCGGCACCTCATCATGAGCCTCGGGGGCAGGAGAGCCCTGCCCCGTGACCACCGTTTCCGCCTCCGCTGCAGGGCTTGGCGGGGGTGGCGGAGGAGCTTCCCCCTTCGCTTCGG
Source organism: Poa annua (assembly GCA_026929855.1). NCBI lineage: Eukaryota > Viridiplantae > Streptophyta > Magnoliopsida > Poales > Poaceae > Poa > Poa annua. The sequence goes on from CM049436.1 coordinate 39,418,313, forward strand.
CGGCCCTTGGCGGGCTCTGGACCGGCGTCGCGTCCACCTCGGCCTCCTGCTGCGCTGGAGGAGTTGCAGCACGTGGCGGAGTGAGCGCCTTTTCCACCTGCTCCTCAGAGCCCCCCTCCTCCGAAGGCGTCGCAGTCGCCTCAGCTTGAGGCACATCCTCGAGAGGGCCTGCGGAGTCCCCCTCCACAGGCCTCGAGACCTCGTCTGCCGTGGTCTCTGGCGCAGCCTCTGGCGCGGCTCTCTTCACCTCCGCAGCCTTGCGAAGGCTCCAGCGCTTCGCAGGCACCAGGTCGCTTGCAAAGAGCAAGAAGACTTGTTAGAGGAGAGCAGACAAGAAAAGACTGAAGAAGAAAAACCAAGCTAAAAACACTTACCCAGTCTTCTTGGTGCGGGTATCAACCCACGCCATGCCAGACGAGCGCCAAGAAGGCGTGGTCCGGGCTCCGGATCCCTCAGGAGCCGTTTCTGCCTTCCTCTTGAGGGGAGCGCCCATCGGCTCCCCGGCAGGCCTGTCGTGGGCCGCCTTGGCCCGAGGCTCCTGTCGCCCCGCCTCAGTCCCATCGTCGTCAGATGAGACCTCGAGGATTTCCTCGGCAGGGTGCGCAGCCCTTGACGAGCTCGCCCCGCCAGACAAGGGGTTCCCCCTCGCCGCCTTGCTCGGCGTCTGATGCGTAGGGCGACTCCGCGACTCCTGCCCCTTCGCCACAGGCATGGCCACCTAGTCCTCTTCCTCCCCCGCCAGGCCAAGCGCGGTGAACGTGGGCATCTGCTCCAGAACCGCCAGGCGCGCGGCCAAGGAGAGCTGGTGGAGAGGCCTCAGCTCCGCAGCAACCGCCACGGGCACGTCCGGGTTGATGAAGAGGAAGCCCATGATGGTGGAGACGACGGCGGGGCGATGGTCGCAGCAGTGGAGTCGCATCGGGTCCGAGAGGCCCGAGTACATCCACATCGGCTTCTTGTGCGCTTGAAGCGGAGCGATGCGGCGCTTCACGAAGTCCTCCGCAACCATCTGGCCGGTGAGGCCGTTCTCCCGGAGAAGCTTCATGCGTCCCACTAGGTCAGCTATCTGTGGGCCCTGGAAGATCTTCTTGCCCCAGTGGGTATTCTTCATGGGCGGCGCCTCCGGGGTGTCCAGGAAGGAGCTCTGCGACTTGACGCCGATGAGGAACCACTTCTGCCGGAAGTCGTCCACCTTCTTCACCACCGCCGTGACGGGCTTCTCGATGTTCCACGACATGGGGATGTAGACATCCCCCATGCCGTCCACGATGCGGAAGGATACGCACCCCGTCCGCTCGAGCTTCGCGGAGTTCCGGAGCGCATAGAAGCTCCGGAAGAGGGCCACCGAAGGCTGCACCCCCAAGTAGGCTTCGCACAGATAGGCAAAGATGGAGAGGATCAAGATGGAGTTGGGGTGCAGATGGAGAAGATGAATCTGGTAGAACTCCAGAACCGCCTCCAGGAAGGGCGAGTAGGGAGGCACCAACCCGCCGTAGATGGTGTGGAGGAAGATGGGAAAAACCCCTTCGGAAGCCGGCCGAGCTTTGCGGCCTGGATGGCGCTGGTGCCATGTTCATTGGTCTTCCCGGCGACCAGGTGCCGAATCTTGTCCAGCGCCGTCTCATTGACGCGCTCCCCGACCAGGGCGGGGCCGAGCACCTCTTCCCCCTGCGCGTCTGAGGGGAGTGTCGCCATTGCCGCCTTGCCTTTCGCTCCACCCATCATCGGGAAAGGAGAAGAATGCGGAAGGACGAGGAAGAAGAAAGAGTTCGCCGGTGAGAGAAAGCTAGGAGGGCAAGAGCAGAAGGCCGGCCGCGCAGAATGAGAGCAGTAACGGCTGCTCGGACCGGCGCGCAGGCTTTATGCCCCATCTGGGCAGTTACCAAGGCGTGGTGGGACCCCCCACGACGCACGTCCTGCCGGAGAAACCGAGTCGCCACAAACTCGCCACCGATCGACATGTGTCTCGGGCCGGCCGGACACTTTGGGCCCACGACGTTTAGTCTAAGCCTGGTGGGCTTCTCTGTGCTCATCGTGGGCCCGGGGGCTACTGTCAGCCCAGTGGGATCCAGGGTGTGCAGAGCCCACTGTCCACAGCCCTCGCACGCGACGGTATCGGCGGAATGACTAAGGACCAAGCAAAACACTTGGAGAGACCCTCGAGAGGAAAGGTCCTCGAGAGGACTTGAGGGAGCAGCGAAGGCCTGAAGAGGCTCCTCCCGAGGCTGCCCTTCTACAAGGCCCTCTCCCCTGGAGAGGATTCAACGCAAATCCCTCCACAAGGCCGCCCAGGCCCTGTGGAGATACTTCGCTACGAAGCAATCGCCGCAGAGCCCACATGGCCTCTGTCGCGGCCGCAGAGTGACACGCGCGCCTGCGCGCGGTGACGACGACGCCGCAGTTGCCATTCTGGTGATTAAAGGAGTCAACAAAGATGTGCCCCCCGCGCCGGACTACGAAGCTTTCCCCTTTGGTGATAAAGCAGATGGCCGGCGCTACACTCCAACAACGACATCACCGTGGGCACCCCCACGATCTCTGCAGCACCAGCTGGCCGTCCTGCGCGGACGGTGGTCTTCCTGCCCCTAGGACAGGCTTTACGACCATGGACCGGGTCCATGGACAACCCGGCAGCGGTGCACCCCGCTCCTCCGTTTCGTCGCCATGTGGGAACCCTTCCACTGCGCAGGGCGCAAGGATGAGGCCCGGGGCACCTATAAAAGGAGAGGGAGCACCTCCGTAGCAAGGGATCGAGAAATCAAGCCATCGACGCTCCACCATAGCTTAGCCTAGCCTAGCGTACTCGAGGAGGAAGAAGACCTTAGCTTCCCCTCCTTGAGCTCCGCACTGCCGCAAGAGAGCCCTCGGCAAGTTCATTGTACCGCATCCTCCGCAGTGCAATACAGACAAGCAGGAGTAGCGGTCTTACCTCCTCCTGAGGGCCGTGAACTTGGGTACGGGCCGCTGTCCATCTCGGCCGTGTTGTTCCTCCTCAGGCTCGACGAGCACCGTCGCCGTGCCGGTTGAGGGTTGTTTGACCAACGTGTTCAGTCCCCTTCTCGAACTACTCCTCAGAGTGTGACCACCCCTGTCTCGTGGGAATCACTCTCCGACACTTATCATGATCCATAAGCATAATAATATCATTACTCTCCACATAAGCATAATCAATTTTATTAGTAACAGTGGGAGTAAAACTATCACATCCATCATTGTAATTATCATAAGTTGGAGGCATAGAATAATCATAATTAATTTTATCCTCAATAGATGGACTGAAAACATCATATTCATCATTGTAAACATCATATATAGGAGGCATATCATAATCAACATAAACTATATCCTCAATAGTAGGTGGACTGAAAATATCACAAATATTATAATTATCATATATGGGAGGTATAGTATCATCAAAGTAAATTTCCTCCTCCGTGCTTGGGGGACTAAAAATATCATGCTCATCAAAACCAGCTTCCCCAAGCTTAGACTTTTCCATAGCATTTGCAATAATGGTGTTCAAAGAATTCATACTAATAACATTGCTATTAGCTTGCAAATAAAGTTCCATAGGTTTTTTAATTTCCTCTTCAAAAGCATCATGTCCTAATTTAATATAAATTTCATAGAGATCTCTAATTTTTTTGTTGTTTTCCATTTAGCCTAACTAGTGTAATAAAAACAAGAAACAAAAAGTAATAACTGCAGAATCTAAAGGAGATACCTTCCAACGCTTACCTCCCCGGCAACGGCGCCAGAAAATAGCTTGATGTCTATGCACTCTTCTATTCTCGTAGACAGTGTTGGGCCTCCAAGAGCAGAGGTTTGTAGAACAGCAGCAAGTTTCCCTTAAGTGAATCACCCAAGGTATATCGAACTCAGGGAGGTAGAGGTCAAAGATATCCCTCTCAAGCAACCCTGCAATTAAGATACAAGAAGTCTCTTGTGTCCCCAACACACCCAATACACTTGTCAGATGTATAGGTGCACTAGTTTGGCGAAGAGACAGTGAAATACAAGTAATATGGATGATTATAAGTAGTAATGGCAATCTGAAATAAAAATGGCAGCAAGTAAACATGCAGCAGAACTTGTTGTAAACAGTGTTTTAATGCTTGGAAACAAGGCCTAGGGATCATACTTTCACTAGTGGACACTCTCAACAATGACATCACAATTGAATAATAAATACTTCTCTCAAACACTCTCATGTTGGATGATAAACACCATTCACTGTGTAGGGCTACAAGAGCACCCTCAAAGTCAGAGTAAACTAACACCACAACGTCATAAAGGATTCACACACGGTGCACATACTGTCACCTTTACAACCGTGAATAACCCCGGAGTTCATATTAAAGTAACCTCTAGAGTGCATAATAGATAAAGAGTAGCCTCACATATTCAACTAGAATACAAAGCTCATGATCACATAAAGATCACACCATGGGAGAGAGAGATAAACCACATAGCTACCGATAGAGCCCGCAGCCCCGGGGGAGAACTACTCACTCCTCATCATAGGAGTCAGCAACGGCGATGGAGATGGTGGTGGAGTCGATGGAGATGACTCCGGGGGAAATTCCCCGTCCCGGCAGGGTGCCAGAACAGAGACTTCTGTCCCCCGAATCTTGTGTTCGATGGCGGCGGCGCAGCGGAACTCTTCTCGGGAAAAGGCTTATTATTTTAGGGTTTGCATCTCGGGGACATTATATTGGCGAAAGGGCGAAGGCGGTGGAGCCCCGAGGGCCCCACCTCAGGTCCTGGCGCGGCCAGGAAGGCTGCCGCGCCACCCCTTGAGGTGGGCGCCTCGGTGCCCGTCTCCTTTTCCCCTCGGACTTCTGGAACGTGTCTGGAATTCTAAGGTCTTCGGTATAAAAATTGTCCAATTCCGAGAATATTTCCTTAAGTGGATTTCTAAAACCAAAAACAGCAGAAAACAGGGAACTGGCACTGTGGCATCTTGTTAATAGGTTAGTTCCAGAAAATGCATAAAACAATACAAAATGTGTATAAAACATGTAGGCAATTGGTATAATATAAGCTTGGAACATAAGAAATTATAGATACGTTTGAGACGTGTCAGGCGCCGAAAACGCCATGCGACCGCGTCATACGCGCGCGCTGCCTGCTCCGGCGTGGCGTACGTCCCGAGCGTCTGCCGAAATCCGCCGACGCGGATTTCGGCGTAGTAGGTGCCGTTGGGCCGCTCCCGAACACCGCGGAAGCCGGACGACCCGCGGCGGCGCGGCGGCATCGTCTACATGCACAAGAGGAGGTTAAGCGGTTAGTAAAGCACATTAAACTTGCTTAATGGTCACATGTAAATAGAAATTCTAAATGAAGACTTATATTATAGACAACACAAGATTCAAAAAATATATGAGGCAGAAGACTTATATTAGCTAGAGACAAAACAAGATTCAAAAAATTTATGCCTCATACTTGGAAACACACATGGAATCCTGATAACCTTGTTGAACCAAGTAGGAGGCACACAACTTATATGTGTGCATGATACAAGGTTCAACAAACTATCAGGATATCATATAGTGCGCCACATTATTTTAATCACCGACATATCAAAAGATGGTAAAATGCAAGTTAAAAAACACTCAAAAAAACAACAAGCAAGGCCTCATATGGAATTGCTTCAGGGACGGTGTTAGCGAACAACGTGGAATGAACACTGCATATATGTTAAGACAACATGGTTCACTCACACCTCCCTGAAGATGTAATGTGGAACCATCTAATCATCGGCCAAAAGTAGTCATCTTAGACTGAAAATCTAATAAACAAATTTTACAAATGAAATAGCTAGGGTCAACTGAAAATCTTGCCTCATAATTAGACTGGAAACACAAATGGTCCGAGATGGCGTTAGTGAGAGCCAGTGGGATGTAGAAAATGTGTATTCGTGCACATCACGGGTCGCATTCTACTGGCCCTCACTAACGCCACCTCTGGATCTCACGGTGTTACAGCATTTTAATCATCGGCATATCAAAAGATGGTAAAATGCAAGTTAAAAATCACTCAACAAAAAAAAGCAAGGCCTCATAATTAGAAGTGACACATGCTTCAGGGATGGAGCCAGTGAGCCAGGTAGGATGCACGAGATCTATGCACTCATGCATATCACAAGGCTCACTAGCCCCACCCCTGGAACCCACTGTGTCATAACATTTTAATCATCAACATATGAAAAGATGGTAAATAGTACAGAAGGTAAAATGCAAATTAAAAATCACTAAACAAAAACAAGCAAGGCCTCATATGGAATTGATCATGCATAGCTGAGTTCACAAATTTAATTGCATAGTTGAGTTCAGGACTAGGAAGTTAAGTTGATGTAAATAAGCATTTTAGACATGCTTGTTGATGAATAACCAACTAATTTAATTACATATATAACATGATAAGAAAAGTTGGACAACCATGACCATATGCAAAGAACATATGCAGTCCATAACATTATGACCATATAGCTCAACTGTTGGCGCAGCATCTCGCTGTCGTCTTTCTTCACAAATGCATGCTACTCAACAAGATAGCAAGATTAGTGCTAACATCAACTTGGACAAAACATGATAAGAAAATTTGCTACCATAAGGGACAGCCATGACCATATAGCAATAAACATGAACAAGAAAAAAATCTAAGAAAAAATCATGTTCAGTTTGCTTCATCCATCAGAGAGGAATTTCAGCAAACACCTTAGGTGTGCTGGGTCGGTACGGGTGGGAGGAGGGGGAGAGGGGAAGCACCTCGGGGAGGGGAGGGAGGGGAGGCCAAGGCGGCCATGTAGAGGTCGTTGTCGAGGAATGAACTCCCACGTAACAGGGGTAGTCTCGCCCCGGGAAGAGGTTCGAAGGGGGACTGAACACGGAGGTCAAACAACCCTCGATGCACGCCGCGACGTTGCTCGCGGTGCTTGGAGCGGAACTGCACGACAGAGAGTGACACCGGCCCTTACCCAGGTTCACGGCCCTCAAGGTGAGGTAACACCGCTACTCCTGCTTGTCTCGATTGCACTGTGGTGACTGTTGTACAACTAGCCTCCGGGCCTTCAGAGGGTCCGGAGGTGGAGGACGCTATTGAGCTGGGGATCGAGTTTTTGGATCCCCTCCTATGGAAGTGCCCCTTCTCCTTAAATAGCTGCCCCGGGCCTCATCCCTGCGATCTGCGCAGTGGACGGGTTCCCACATGGCCACCAGTGGCGGAGTGGGGTGCACTACTGCTTGCTCGTTCATGGACTCGGTCCATGGTCGCAAAGCCTGTCTTCGTGGCAGAGCAGCTGTCTCCTCCGTCCTTGGACGCGCCTCTTCCGTGTTAAAGCGGCGCATTGTGGCCGACAAGTTGCAGACTTGGCAGAGCGGCTCGCAGGCGCGGCGGAGACCGTGGGGTGTGCCCGCAGTGACGTCGTCGTTGGAGCGTTGTGCCGGCCAACTGCTTTATCACCAAAGAGGAAAGCTTCGTTGGCGGCGCAGGGGACACAGAACTTTGTTGACCCCTTTTATCATGGGAGCGGCAACTGTGACGCTGTTGCTGCCGTGCGCGCAGACGCGCGCGTCACCCTGCGGCCGCAGCAGAGCCCATGTGCGCTCTGCAGCGCTTCCTTCGTCGCGAAGTATCCCCTCAGGGGCCTGAGGCTCTCGAGGGGGAGGGGCCGGACCGGCTCCCTGCAGGGGGAGAGAGTCCTCGAGCGGGACGCCCTCGGGGGGAGCCCCCTTCAGGCCCCTTCCAGCGCCTCAGGTCCCCCGTAGGGGTTTCTCCCTCGGGGGGAACCCTCCAAGCGGTTGGCTTGGTCCTTAGTCGTTTTGTAGACGCTGTCGCGTGCGCAGCCCGTGGAGAGTGGGCTATGCACACCCTAGAATCCACTGGGCCGACAGTAGCCCCCGGGCCCATGATGGGCACGTCGAGGCCGATTGGGACTTGGCGAAGCGTCATGGGCCCAATACCGCAGGCGAAGCGTCGTGGGGCCCAAAACCGCAGGCGAAGCGTCGCGGGCCCGGAGCTGCGGGCGAAGCGCCGCGGGACACGCGTCACCTGGTGGAGGATTCGCGGCGTCTCGGCTACTCTGGCGGGAACGTGCGTAGCGGGGGGGGGGCCACCACGCCCGCCACGATCTCCACTACCGCGCCTCGGTAACCGCACGGACGGGGTTAAAAGCCGCGCGCTGTCCGAGCCGCAGTCATTACCCCGTCCTGTCTTGTCTCTCCAGTCCATCGGTTCTCCGCCTCCTAGACTCCCGTCTCCAGTAAATCTTCCCCATCTCCGGCCGACTCCTTCCGTCCTCCGAGCTCCCGTTCTTCGCCGACAATGGGAGGATCCAAGGGCAAGAAGACAGCGGCCTCGGCCCGCCATGGCGCACAGGGAGAGGCGGAGTTCGGCCCCGCTCTGGTCGGGGCACGCATCGACGCGACGGCGCTGGATAAGATCCAGCACCTGGTCGCCGGGAAGCACAACGAGCACGGCGCCAGCGCCATTCTGCCTGCACGGACCGGACGCTTTCCCGCCGGCTACTACCCCATCTTCCTCCACACTCTCTTCGCTGGGCTGGTGCCGCCGTACTCTCCTTTCCTCGAGGCCGTCCTCGAGTTCTACCAGGTCCACCTTCTGCACCTCCACCCCAACGCCATCCTTGTCCTCTCCATTTTCGCCTTCTTGTGTGAGGCGTACTTGGGAGTGAAGCCCTCCATCGCTCTCTTCCGAAGCTTCTACGCTCTGCGGAATACTGCGAGGAAGGAGCGGACGGGCTGTGTATCCTTCCGCATCGCGGACGGCATGGGAGATGTCTATATCCCCATGGCCTGGAACGGCGACAAGCCTGTGACGGCGGTGTCGAAGAAGGTGGAGGACTTCAGGCAGAAGTGGTTCCTCATCCGCGTTCCCTCGGAGAGCTCCCTTCTTGAGGTCCCCGAGGCGGCGCCGGTGAAGAACACCCACTGGAGCATGCGCTCCCTGGAGGGGCAGGAGATAGCCGGCCTCGTGGGCCACCTGAAGGCGCTTCGCGAGCACGGCCTGACCGGCCAGATGGTGGCGGCGGAGTTCGTGAGGCGCCGCATCGCCCCCCTGCAGGCGCACAAGAAGGCGATGTGGGCGTACTCAGGGCCTACAGACTCGCTGCGGCTGCACCTGAGCGACCACCGCCCCGCAGTCGTCGAGGTCATCCTAGGAGGCCTCTTCGTCAACCCGGAGGTGCCCGAGAGGGTTCACGTAGCGATACGGCCCCTCTTTGAGGTTCCGGACAAGCGCCGGGCCATCCTGACGGACGCGCCCGCATTCACCCCGCTAGGCCTGGCGGGGGATGAAGAGGAGGAGGGGCCCATGCCAGCGGGCACCACCGAGTCGCCAAGCGCGTCTGACTCGGAGCAGGGCGACGCGGAGACGAGGGCGGGGCCCTCTGCCGGCGTAAGGAGCTCGGCGGGCGTGGGGAGTTCTGCCGGCGTTGCGCCCCCGGCGGGGGAGGCTGACGAGCATTCCTCCGGCGACAGCGAGGAGGCCGCGGCGGGGCGCTACGAGCCGAGGACTAAGGCGGCCCACGACAGGCCCGCCGGGGAGCCCCCGAACGCTCCCCACAAGAGGAAAGCCGAGGAGGCCCTCGAGGCGGAGGCGCGGGCTGTGCCTTCATGGCGCTCGCCTGGCATGACGTGGGTGGACACCCGCGCCAAGAAGACGAGGTAAGATTCTTTTACCCTTCTCTTTCCTTTCTGAGTCCAGCTTGCTTGCTCTTGTTTCTTGACCAATTCTTTGTCTTTCACCACAGCAGCCCCGCTCCTGCGAAGCGCCGCAGGCTTCGGAAGGCCGCAGACGTGAAGAGGGCCGCCCCTGACGCCGCACCAGAGGCTGAGGCCGGCGAGGCCGCCGCGGCGGAGGCCTCGAGGCCTACAGGCTCTCGGGAGGAGGTACCTCAGGCGGAAGCATCTGCGCCGCCACCCGAGGCAGAGCGGGTGGAGGAGCAGGTGGAGAGGGCGCCCACTCCTCCCCGCGCAGCTACCCCGCCAGCGCAGCCAGAGGCTCCTGCGGGTGCCGAGTCGGCGCCGAGCCCTCCCAAGTCTCGCAGGGAGGGCACTCCACCGCCGCCACCGGGCACCGCGGGGGAGGAGGAAACCGCAAGGGCCGGGCCTCACGCCCCTGTCCCGGAGGCGGATCGGGAGGTGCCGCACGAGGGGGGAAACACAGGGGGCCGGGGACCGAGCACGGAAGAGGTCCTGCCTCCGAGCCCCCAGGCCCACGCGAGGGCGTCTGCCGCGGAGCCGGACGCGGGCGCGGGCCCTTCTAGGCCGCGCGGTCCGCCCCAGGGCCTTGCTCTGGGCCGGTTCGACTGGGGTCGAGGGCGTCGCGACGTCGCCTTCCGCTTCGTGCGGGAGTCCCTGGAGGGGCTCGAGGCCTACCTGGCCACCGAGGACCAGGCGCTCGCCCGCCAGAGAGACGAGCTCGCCGACGCCTGGGCCGCCTTCCACGCGGCGGTAGAGGCCCGGCGCAAGAGCGACCAGGCGCTGCAGGCGGAGCGCGAGGAGGCGGCGCGCTTTGCCGAGGAGGTTCGCGAGGGAGCCTTGCGTGAAGCTGAGGAGCTCCTGCAGCCCCTGAGGGCTGAGCGCCAAGCCGCTGCCGAGGACCTCGCCACAGCCAAGGCAGAGCGGGAGGCCGGAGAGCACTCGCTGGCGGCGAAGCACGCCGAGCTCGTCGAGCTCGAGAATAAAATCCTGGCGGATGCCGGGGCGGTGCGGACCGCCCTCGAAGAGCTCCGCACGGGCCTGGAGGCCCGCGGGCGCGCTTTGAGCGAGCGCGAGGAGGATGCTCGCCGGCGCGACGAGCAGCTGGCGCTGAGGGAGCAGGAGCTGTCCGGACAGCGCACGGCCCTCGAGGCCCGCGAGGACAGCGTCGCCACGGCGCTCAGCAAGCTCGAGCGCGATGTCGCCGCCCACAAGGGAAATGTGGAGCGCGCCAACACGCGGCTTGCCGAGCGGAAGGAGGAGCTCGACAAGGCTCTCCGGGAGAAAGAGCAGAAGATCCGCGCCGCCGTCTCCCAGGACTACAAGGAGAAATTCTCCAAGCAGGAGGACCGCTTCAAGGCGAGGCTGGAGGAGAGCGGCGCCCGGGTCAAGAAGCTCGAGAAGGAGAACGCCAAGCTCGCCGCCAAGGTGAAGCGCGAGGCCGATCGCCGCGTCGCCGCCGAGAAGGCCCGAGATGACACCTCCCGGGACCTCGCCGCCCTCACGGGGGATATGGAGGAGATGACCCGGCAGGTGGGGCCTGCCGTGGAGAAGGCGGTGGAGGCGGCGGAGAGTATCCAGGCGGCGCAGGTGCTGTCGCAGCAACGGGAGCGCATGTTCCTGTCCTTGACGGGACGGGGTCGTGAGCTTGCCGCGAAGCTGGGGGCAGAGGCGCCAAGCGTTCCGGCTCAGGGCCACGCCGACGCCGCCACCTACCTCCTGTACTTCGAGCAGCTCTTCGCGGCGCTTGAAGGCCCTACCGCGGAGATCCGCGACGTGGTTGAGGAGGAGTGCCGTCAGCTTCTGGCGGTGGCGGTGGACCGCATCTTCTCCAACCTCGTCCACCTCCAGCCCGGGTTCGACCTCGCCACGGTGACCGAGCCACTGGAGGGGGACGCTGCGTGGAAAGCCTCCAGCTCCGTCCGCGACCAGGTGGACGACTTCTGCAGCCGCTTCAGGCGGGCCGCTGCAGAGGAAGGCGGCGAGGGGAGCGAGCCCGAGGAGGAAGAAGAGAGCGACCAGGACGACGCTGAGGCCTCCGACTAATCTCCTCCTGCAACGCGTCGCGCTTGCAGCGCTTTTAGGGGCGTTTGCCCGTTAGAGAATTTCATTTTCCACCTTGTAATTTACTTCTTCACTTCGTAAACATTTTGCTATCGATTAAGTGTGCGCTCCCTTCGAGGGGTCTTTGGTTCATCTCCATGCCTTTTTCGCTCTGCGTCGTTGGACCCTTCCCCTCGCGCTATGACTCCTGCCGCTGCGGTATGCTCGAGCAATGACTCGGCAAGGCCGGGGGGAGTTTAAGGCTTGGGGAGGTAAGAGCCCTCAAGTCGCGATGCTGAGGGCCCCCCTTTGACGCGCAAGCAGTCCACGGAGAGTAAGGAAAGAACCGCTTGAGGGACGCAGAGTGCTTATGAGAAAAATGCGAGGATTCCCTTGAGGTGGGCGAAAAACTTAGCTTCGCGAGGCGTTTTCCCGGTGTGGGCCTTCTCTGGCGGAGTTCTCCCCTTCAGGGGCCGAGGGTTCTCCTCCGCAGGCCTGGTGGGGACTTTCGCTCTCTGTGCATGTTAGAGGGGCGAGCCGAAACGCTAGATCACAGCATCAGGGACTAATGCGCGCTTATAGGTCCCCTCAGGCGTTCCTTGCGAGGAGAGAGAGTACCAAGGTCCTTTGAAGAGATGGCGTGCTTGGGAGGGCCTGCCCTCTAGCCAGAGCTCGGATCCTTGGGTTTTGCAGTACTGCTGGTGTGTCACTTGAGGCACTGGCACCGTACTCAGCCCCCGCTCGCGAGGTACGCATGTGGAGAGATATAAGTGCCCATTTTCAATAAATGAAATAAAGCTGTAATAAACTCACCACCAAAATATTACGTAGCGGCGCCGTAGCGCATAGTTCACTTGGAACGAAGATGGCGCTGGAGCGCAAAGTTCACTTGGAACGAAAATGGCGCTGGAGCGCAAAGTTCACTTGGAACGAAAATCGGTTCATTACACTTGGGTTTGCCAAGCTAACGTTCCTTCCATGTCGAGGCATGGGGACCACCCATTAGTGGCAGAGGTTCACTGCGGCCTGCGGGGGCTCATTTGCAGGAGAGCTCGGAGGGCTGGGCCTCGGGAGAAGCTTTGAGAAGCTTGGAGGTGAAGCCATGAGCTTCCCTCTAGAGACAAAAAATGCCTGGCGTGACTGTGATCACGGGTAGAACTTGCGCAGATGCGCGATGTTCCACGGGTTCTTGACGGGGATGTCGTCCTCGGTCTCGAGGCGTACTGCGCCAGGCCTGGCGACGTGGGAGACCCTGTAGGGGCCTTCCCACATCGGGGAGAGCTTGTGGAGACCTTCCCTGGAGAGGATTCGCCTGAGGACGAGGTCGCCCGCTTCAAGGGTGCGTGAGCGCACATGGCGGCTGTGGTAGCGTCGCAGGTCTTGCTGGTACCCTGCCGCCCTGAGGGCGGCCTGACGGCGCAGTCCCTCGAGAAGCAGCAGGTCGTCGTTGTGGAGGCCCTCTTGGGTGTCCTCATTAAAGGCAAGGACCCGTGGCGATCCATGCTTGATTTCTGCGGGGAGGACCGCCTCGGCTCCGTAGACCAGAGCGAACGGCGTTTCGCCTGTAGGCCTCGAGGAGGTTGTGCGTATGGACCAGAGCACTGAGGGGAGCTCGTCAATCCAACCCTTGCCGTGGCCCTTAAGGATGTTGAAGCTCCTGGTCTTGAGGCCCTTGAGGACTTCTGCGTTTGCTCGCTCGGCTTGACCGTTGCTGCGTGGGTGAGCTACCGAGGCGAAGCAGACCTTGATACCAAGTTTGTCGCAGTAGGCTCGGAAGATGCCGCTGGTGAATTGCGAGCCGTTGTCAGTGATGATGCGGTTGGGCACGCCGAAGCGGCAGACCAAGCTTCGGATGAACTTCACCGCAGCCCCAGCTGGTATGGTGCGCACCGGCTCAACCTCGGTCCACTTGGTGAACTTGTCGATGGCCACGAGGAGGAAACGGTAGCCCCCCTGCGACTTCGGGAAGGGGCCCAGGCTGTCCAGCCCCCAGACCGCGAACGGCCAGGAGAGCGGGATGTCCACCCTGCGACACGATCTGTGGCGTTGGGGTTGCGCAGGATTTGCTCCAGGGGGAAAGCGGTGACCACCGTGATGGGGTGGCCCTGGAAGTAGTGTCTCAGCTTTCTGGAGGCGATGAGGAGCGCGACGAGGAGCTTCTGCTGCATTGGATACCGCTCGCGAGCGTCCCGTAGCACCGTGCTGACGAAGTAGACGGGGTGCTCGACGAGGGTTGTCTGAGGTGGCGCGGCATCGGCCCTCTGGGGGGGCTCTTCAGGGCTCCTGTCGGTATCTGCCTGTGGAGGCCTCTCGACAGGGGTTGTTGGAGCAGGCTCGACTTGAGGCGATGGGCCTGGCCGTGGGTCTGCGGAGGCTGCTCCTTCGACGGGGCCTTTGTCGGGGGGTTCCGGGCTTGGAGTGGCAGTGCTTTTCTTGGGGAGGACAGGCTCTTCCCTCTCGACCACCAAGACGGCGCTTGCTGTCTGAGGGGTGGCTGAGAGGTACAGCTTCAAGTGCTCGTCTGCCCTGGGGGCCACCAAGACCGGAGGGCTAGCCAGATACTTCTTTAAATCTTCGAAGGCTTTATCCGCCTCAGGGGTCCACTTGAATGTGCCCGACCTCTTCATGATCTTGAAAAACGGCAGGGCTCGCTCGCCGAATTTAGAGATGAAACGACCGAGGCTGGCCATGCAGCCCGCAAGGCGCTGCATTTCCTTGAGTCGGCGAGGGGGCTGCATTTGTTCTATGGCCTTGATCTTGTCAGGATTTGCCTCTATGCCGCGGTGGGACACGAGGAATCCGAGGAGCTTGCCTGAAGGGACCCCGAAGACGCACTTGGCGGGGTTGAGCTTGATGCTCACCTTTCTCAGGTTGGCGAAGGTTTCCTCTAGATCCCTCAAGAGGGTGTCCCCCTCTCGAGACTTGACCACGATGTCATCGACGTAGGCCTCAGCATTTCTGCCCATCTGAGCCCCCAAGGCTATCCTCATGAGCCTCTGGAAGGTGGCCCCAGCGTTCTTCAGGCCAAAGGGCATGCATGTGTAGCAGTACACACCACAGGGGGTGAGGAATGCCGTCTTCTCCTCGTCCTCTTTAGCCATCTTGATCTGGTGATAACCAGAGAAGGCATCCAGAAAACAGAGGAGGTCACAGCCAGCGGTGGAGTCCACGATCTGGTCTATCCTCAGCATGGGGTATGGGTCCTTGGGACAGGCCCTGTTGACATCGGTGTAGTCGATGCAGAGTCGGCCTCCTCCAGCAGGTTTAGGGACGACCACGCCGTTGGAGAGCCAAGTGGGGTGCGCGACTTCGCGGACGACATTTGCCGCCTTGAGTTTCTCTACTTCCTTGATGATGAAGGCTTGCTTCTCGGGGGCTTGCTTGCGTGCTTTTTGCTTGACGGGGCGTGCGTCTGGACACACGGCTAAGTGGTGCTCGATCACCTCCCTTGGTACGCCGGACATATCTGACGGAGTCCACGCGAACATGTCAGAGTTTGCCCGAAGGAAGGCGACGAGCGCGCCTTCCTATTTGGGAGGCAGGGCGGCGCCTATGGTGACGCTAGCCCCCGAGCCTTCAGCCCCCGAGCAGGTGGTGTCCAGCGGCACCTTCTTCGTGGCGGCTTGCTCCTGAGAGAACACCTGCTTCTTCTTCCTGGGCCTCTCGAGAGGCTCCATGTCCTCGTCAGCCGGGAAGGCCATGGCGGCTGCCTTGTAGGCGCTCTCGACAGCGCGCGTGGCGTCCAGGACATGGCCATGGACGGCGATGGTGCCAGCGCTGCCGGGAATCTTGACCATGTTGTAGGCGTGATGCGTGACGGCCATGAACTTCGCAAGGGCGGGGTAGCCGAGGATGGCGTTGTACGGCAGACCGATGTGCGCGACGTCGAAGTCGATCAGCTCCGTGCGGTAGTTCTTCTGCGTGCCAAAGGTGACCGCGAGGCGGACTTGTCCCAGAGGTTCGATAGAACCACTGGTGACGCCCGTGAACGGCCTGGAGGGCATAAGCCACTCGTAGGGCACTTGAAGCGTCTCGAAGGTCTCGACAGAGATGACATTCAGGCCCGCTCCCCCGTCGATGAGCGTCTTGGAGACGGTGATGTTGTTGATGGTGGGGGAGCAGACCAGGGGGAGGGTTCCAACGCTCTTGGTCGACTTGGGGTGGTCCTTGGCGTCGAAGGCGATGGTGTACTGGGACCACTTGAGGGGCCTGGAAGTCTCGGTGCTCGGGAGCGCGGCGTTGAGTTCGCGGGCGAACTGCTTGAACTGATTGTTCGACTTGGGCGCTTGAGCTCCGCCGAGGATGTAGGCCATGGCGCCTCTCGGGGCCTGGTAGCCTCCATCTTCCTCGTCGGGGAGGTTGTTGTTCTTCTGGGCGGCGTTGGCTTGAGTGCCCGACGGCTTCTGGTAGCCGCCATCGCGCCTGCCCTTGGCGTCCCTGCGGTAGCCGCGACCTCTGCCGCGGCCTCCGCTGCCTTCTCCCCGCTCGCGTTCCCTGCTCAGCCTCTTGAGGTCGATGCAGTCGTCTGTAGCGTGCCCGCGCCTGTTGTGGTAGACGCAGAACGGACGGTGGTCCACTTCTTTGTCGCCGCGCTCGGGGGAACCCCTGCGGGAGCCCTTTGCGTCAGGCTCTGCCGCGAGGACCGCGGTGGCCTTGCGCTTGGGCTCTTCCTTCTTCTTGTGGCTCTTGGACCCCTCGCCCGGGTCGTCCCCCCGTGCGCTCATCTTGACGAAGAGGAGTCCCTCTTCAGCCTTGGCGCACTTGTCCGCCAGATCGAACAGCTTCACCACAGAGGTGAGCTTGTCGTGGATGCCGAGCTTCTCGAGCATCCTGCGGTTCGTGACGCCCTCGCGGAAGGCAGCGATCACCTGGGTGTCGGGGATGTTTGGAATTTTGTTCCGCACCTGGCTGAAGCGCTGGATGTACTTGCGAAGAGTTTCACCCTTCTTCTGCACCACAGCGCGCAAGTCGTTGTGGGTGAGTGCGCGCTCGTACGTGCCCTTGAAGTTGGCGACGAACTGCCTGCAGAGCTCCTCCCAGGAGTCGATGGAGTCCTCGGGCAGGTTGAGAAGCCAGGACAGAGCGGAGTCCCTGAGGGCGTGGGAGAACCAGTTGGCCATGACTTTGTCATCGCCCCCTGCAGCCTGGATGGAAGTGGTATAGAGCTGCAGGAACTCGAGAGGGTTGGTGGACCCGTCGAAGCCCTTGGGGAGCGCTGGCCTGAACTTCTGTGGCCAGACCACACGGCGCAGGGTGCGCGTGAAGGCCATGCAGCCTGAGGCGTAGGTGGCCGTTCCTCCCTGGAGGGCCCTGCGGTTTTGCTGCCCCGCCTGACCGAGCTCCTCGACGAGGCGGTTTTGGAGGTCGCGACGTCGCTCCATGCCTACACGCGCGTCAGGTGCGGTGCGCTGCACGATTTGGCAGTCGTGCGGCGAGGAAGCATGGGAGGGAGCCCGCTGTGCCGCGGCCGGGGGCGGTCCCGGCGGCGGCGGTGGCGCACCTGGTGCGGCCGTCCCTGCAGGGCCGGAAGGCACGATGGAGCGCGACGGAGCGGGGCGTGTGGTTGCGATGTCGACGAGGTGGTGGAGGCGGTCCAGCCACTGGTCGTGCGCTTCGGCACTTGGCCGGTAGCGGAGGAGCTCCTGAGCCATCAGTAGCGCGGTGTGCGGGGCGGGCTCTTGATGCTCCCGCGTGGACACGCTCTGGCGCCGGGACGGGTGCGAGGACTCAGCGTCCCCGCGGCGCTCGGAGAGGTCCTCGTCGTCACGCTGGCCTCCTTCGCGGTGCTCCTCGCTCTCCGGCTCTTCCACGCGCGGGCCGGTGCCAGCGCGTTCGGTCGCGCGGGGGCGACCACGGCGGCCGCGGGTGGGGGCAGTGCCGGGCTCGGTGTGAGCTCTCTCGGAGGTGCGCCTGTTGGCGCGCGTCGCGCGGGTGTCCATCATGGCGCGGAGTTCGGAGGTTGAAGACGCGCCTCAGTCCCCTACCTGGCGCGCCAAATGTCGAGGAATGAACTCCCACGTAACAGGGGTAGTCTCGCCCCGGGAAGAGGTTCGAAGGGGGACTGAACACGGAGGTCAAACAACCCTCGATGCACGCCGCGACGTTGCTCGCGGTGCTTGGAGCGGAACTGCACGACAGAGAGTGACACCGGCCCTTACCCAGGTTCACGGCCCTCAAGGTGAGGTAACACCGCTACTCCTGCTTGTCTCGATTGCACTGTGGTGACTGTTGTACAACTAGCCTCCGGGCCTTCAGAGGGTCCGGAGGTGGAGGACGCTATTGAGCTGGGGATCGAGTTTTTGGATCCCCTCCTATGGAAGTGCCCCTTCTCCTTAAATAGCTGCCCCGGGCCTCATCCCTGCGATCTGCGCAGTGGACGGGTTCCCACATGGCCACCAGTGGCGGAGTGGGGTGCACTACTGCTTGCTCGTTCATGGACTCGGTCCATGGTCGCAAAGCCTGTCTTCGTGGCAGAGCAGCTGTCTCCTCCGTCCTTGGACGCGCCTCTTCCGTGTTAAAGCGGCGCATTGTGGCCGACAAGTTGCAGACTTGGCAGAGCGGCTCGCAGGCGCGGCGGAGACCGTGGGGTGTGCCCGCAGTGACGTCGTCGTTGGAGCGTTGTGCCGGCCAACTGCTTTATCACCAAAGAGGAAAGCTTCGTTGGCGGCGCAGGGGACACAGAACTTTGTTGACCCCTTTTATCATGGGAGCGGCAACTGTGACGCTGTTGCTGCCGTGCGCGCAGACGCGCGCGTCACCCTGCGGCCGCAGCAGAGCCCATGTGCGCTCTCCAGCGCTTCCTTCGTCGCAAAGTATCCCCTCAGGGGCCTGAGGCTCTCGAGGGGGAGGGGCCGGACCGGCTCCCTGCAGGGGGAGAGAGTCCTCGAGCGGGACGCCCTCGGGGGGAGCCCCCTTCAGGCCCCTTCCAGCGCCTCAGGTCCCCCGTAGGGGTTTCTCCCTCGGGGGGAACCCTCCAAGCGGTTGGCTTGGTCCTTAGTCGTTTTGTAGACGCTGTCGCGTGCGCAGCCCGTGGAGAGTGGGCTATGCACACCCTAGAATCCACTGGGCCGACAGTCGTCGCCGGTGTCTCGGAGGGAGGGGAGGTGCGAGGCCGGTGTCTTCTTCGTCGGCGGCGGCTCGGGGTTGCGGGCAGGGTTGCCAAGCGTGTGGGCGCGCGCGGCTGATGACCCACAAGTATAGGGGATCACAACAGTCTTCGAGGGAAGTAAAACCCAAATTTATTGATTCGACACAAGGGGAGCCAAAGAATATTTACAAGCTTTAACAAATGATTTGTCAGATCAGCTGCACCTGTGAATAGACTTGCTCGGGACAGATTATCAGTAGCAACAGTTTTATAGCAGAGACAGTAGTGAAATAATAGCAGCAGTAGAATTAAGACAGCGATTGTGATTACGGTAGACAGCAGGATTAAAATACTGTAGGCATAGGGACGGATGTACGGGCGTTGCATGGATAAGATAATTCATGTAATATCATAGCATAGGCATTTGCAGATAAATAATATAAAGCATCCAAGTATTAACTAATCATAAGCATGTATTCCAATTTAGTTGTGCGTGCTCGCAATGAGAAACTTGCATAACATCTTTTGTCCTGCCAGCCCGTTTGCAGCGGGGCCTCTAGGGAAACTACTGGCAATTAAGGTACTCCTTTTAATAAAGTACCGGAGCAAAGCATTAACATTCCGTGAACACATGTAATCCTCACATCACAGCCATTCCCTCCGGTTATCCCAATTGCTGTCACTTTGGGGCCATCGGTTCCGGACAATAATATGTGTATACAACTCATAGATATGATCTAAAACAATAATTATCCTTATGATACAATAACATGTTCAGATCTGAAATCATGGCACTCGGGCCCTAGTGTCAAGCATTAAGCATAACAGGTTGCAACAATGACGTAAAACACCGATAACGGATACTAGGCACCATGCCCTAACGATATTACAGCTATTACATGAATGATCTCATCCAATCCCTACCATCCCCTAAAGACTACAGCGGTGGATTACTCACACATGGATGGGGGAAACATGGATGGTTGATGGAGAGGCTTTGGCGATGACGATGGCGATGATCCCCTTCGATTCCCTGTCCCGGCAGGGTGCCGAAACAGAGACTTCTGGTCCCCGAACTAGGGTTCGCGGTGGCGGCGGCGTACGGAGATGTTTCTGGCGAAAGTGGATACCCCCCGTGCGTTTTTAGGTCATGAGGGTCTTATAGCCGAGAGGGGGTCGCGAGGGGGTGACCGAGGCGGTCACACCATGTGCTGGCGCGGCCAGATGCCTGCCGCGCCAGCAGGTGGTGACGTGGCCTCGTGGCTCCCCTCCGTTTGGTCTTCTGGCTCCTGGACTCTTCGGGTGAGAAAACGACTCCGAGGTGTTTTTCGGGGTTTTTCCATAAACTTGATATTTCTGCACAAAAACGAGACACCAGGGTAATTCTGCTGAAAACAGCGTTAGTCCGTGTTAGTTGCATTCAAAACACACAAATTAGAGGTAAAACAATAGCAAAAGTGTTCAGGAAAGTAGATACGTTTTGGACGTATCAACTCCCCCCAAGCTTAGCTTATTGCTTGTCCTCAAGCAATTCAGTTAACAACTGAGTGCGATAAAAGAACTTTCACGAACTGATTTGCTCATGTGATGTAAATATTCTCATTATGAGGACAAATGCTTAGACTATTCATAACAAGACATATATAAACGGTGTCACCCAATAGTTATGTAAACCATGAAAAGATGCCAATTATACCGATGATAAATAACATGAAACATATCAATTCGCAGTATTGCAAGGCTCATAAGAAAGTATGATAAAGTGGTATCTCGCTTGCCCGAATGGAACAGCAAAACATAAATGCCCAGGCACCTCTGAGTTTCAAGGGAAGACTAGAGATAAAGATATCAAAGATAAAAGTATCAAGATTACACCGCAGTTAACATATTAAGGGACAAGCACATTACACTAAGAATGACAATTATGCTCTCAAGAAGGTGCTCAAAGAAGGATGGTGACTCAACAATAAAGTAAAAGATATGCCCTTCATTGAGGGAAGCAGGGATTTAACATGTGCTAGAGCTTCTTATCATTTTGAAAACAGAGGTAAAATTGTTTTTGAGTGGTGGTTGTTTGGTCAACGAATGGCAATAGAGTTCTTGTTATCTTCCATACTAAGCAAGTTGAGAGCGGTTCCGAATTATTTAAAATCAAGCATTTATAATATGCATCTTTATATTTTATCTTTTTGATATTTTGACACTCCTCCCAACCTTTGCTTTTCACAAACCATGGCTAACCGAATCCTCGGGTGCCCACCAACAATCACATACCATGGAGGAGTGTCTATTTTTTTTCACTTTTCAAAACTTTTGATATTATAGTGGTCTAACCAGCTCTTTGCAAAATTAGTGACGAGCAGATGTAGCATGCAAGTCAATTACCTAATTAGTATGGAAGATAACAAACCCAACTACTACTTCCTCATGAGCTTAAAACAATGGCACAAATTGAGAAGTGTTTGAAGGTTTTAAAGATAGCACATGCAAATTTACTTGAATGGTTTGAAATTGCCTTGCATAGGTGTTTATGGTGGACTCTTTGGAATAACTTGGTTTTCAGGGGTTTGGAAGCACAAGCATTTTCAGCTTAGTACAAGTGGAGGCTAGCAAAAGATGGGAAAACGACAATTCAAGAGAGCAATAACCGTCATAATCATGCTTGCGACGAAATAAAATTAACGGAGGCATAAAAATGATACTAGAACTCTGAGGCAAAATATGTCATCAAGGCTTAATTGACTTTTTGTTTTCAGTCATAACATGTGTAAACATGTGCCAAGTCAATTCAAATGAATTATTCAGAGGAGGATACCACAATGTCATATTCTATTATGAACAAAACAATGCAAGCAAATATCCATAGTGTAGCGACCTCACCTTTTATTATAGGGTGGAGATCCCTGTGTTAATGTGCTAGTCCCTGGATCAAATGCTAGCACCACAGTTTAAGATGTATATCATGCAAAAGTGTCAAATCCTTTATTAAATCGCATGATCCAGTGTTACAAAAATTCATTACAATTTGCATAACCTCAGAAGGCTAGCAAAATACAAGGTACAGCAGCGGAAAACAATAGTTACAATGAGCCTCATCATCTCCATGTGCCACAGGCAAGACATGTTGGTTGTAGACTCGAAATCCTATCGGAAACCTCACTCATCGTCCGTCAAATCTGCAAGGTTTAGTTGCAGCCCAGCTATAAAGGGTCAGCACAATTGAATTGTGGTGGCAAGTGATACTATGGTGGATATAAATGGCAAGACTATTACTACATGCATATTTGGCTGGTGGAGCTCAAGGGCTATTGCGTAAAGCAAGTTTTGTCCTACTTTTGATAAACCATTTTTGTAATCATCTGAAACATTAAGAGACACATAACGGACGCATCCGTGTCTCCTGCCCGAGTTCACCCATCATGTTTTATTTTTGAAATTGGAATGAAGAGATTTTCAGTAGACAGCCTCGTGTAGCCACTCAAATTGTCCGATGCCGGGGACACGGCTAAGATCTTAGGTTTTGACTCTCAAGAGTTTGTGCACTTTCACCATTAGACCCAATCAACCCAAACTATCCTCTACACTCATTTAGTGAGGAGGAAAAGAAGAAGATCGAGACGAGACTTTTCAGAAGTTGCTTCCCCATGATCATACAAAGAGATTACCACCGTCCTATCATCAACTACCACCATCAATCTCTTGACCCAGGTCCACATCAACTTACTCCGTCAAGACAGAGCCCATATTGACCAATGGTTGCACGGTAAGCAACTATACTTAGTGTAAACTTAAAATCTCATAGCCCTGGGTGGCAACCACAAGTGAGCGTAAACAAGACAGCCATAGACATGACCCATGAATAGCCACTCCACTCACATCATCCTCTATCGAACCAATCCACCCAGGCGATAAATTAATTTAGTGGAAATTTTACTAATCACATCTACCATCAAAAACAATATTCTTTGCAGCATGTAATTCCACTAAATTATGATGGGTGTTCTACCAGGTTTTTCCTAAAGGATAAATCTACCAGTTTTGCATAGCACTATCATACCACTAATAAACCTATCATGCATACTATTTGAAAATATTGTAAAACACTAAAATGCAATAGAATAAAATAATAGGTATTTCATGGAGTCACTTGCCTGATGAATGCTGTCGTTTCTCACACACTCTTTGTCACAACGAACGTTGCACTCCGTTCAATCTATACAGTATACAGGGGCATCCAATAAACAAACAATTTAACAAGCACATAACATAAAGAAACAAACAAGCGTAAAAAGGCTTAACAAAGGGTTTGGTCAAGGGTGTCACATAACTCGATATGCAAAAAGAATTAATGTGATTGAGTTAAGGGTTTGCCAATTTGGTCAGGAGATGGTCTTGAAAAAGGTTTACACATGAGGGGTCAAGATGTTTTGAAAACAAATTAAAAAGCAAGGTTTGCAATTTTAAGGTATCTAGCATATTTAAAACATTTACCCAAGTCTAAGTTTCGAAAATTAATTTAATCAAATTTGGTTTTGGCACTGTTCACAAGATTACACATCAATTTGGAAAGAAAGGAATTAACACAATTTATATTCGGGGATTTCTTAATTTATCATATCTAAACATTTTAATTCCCAACTTAAATGTTCAAAGTATGAAATAATAACCTAGTTATTTGCAATGGCATATGTTTTAAATTACATTTTTATTAACACCTAATTAACCAAAACATTTATAAACACCTATAAATGTACTAATATCATTTAAAAGGTTTTTTTTAAACAACACTTACATATTAATGTTATGAAATAGATTAATAAACATGGATTTGTGTTTCTCTGTACAAGAACAATTATTTATGACATTTTGCAAAGGAAAAATTTAAATACCTTATTAAAAACTTATACTATGCCAAAATTAATCAAATTAGGTCTCTTATTTTTAAATTCATTTTAATTGTTCAAACATTATTTATACAGTGAATCATTATTCTACATATCTTAAGCTTTCCAAAAATATTTTACTTGTAATTTTTGGACAAAAGAATTTGAATTTATGTCAAATATACTCAAACTATAAATTTAAAAGTTGAATCTATTTAAACTAGTCAAATTTAAATTCTAACAGGACCAAAAGATTCTACTGGTCAAGGGCTTTAATTTGATATAAAATTTGTCCAATTTGGATGAGTGGTTAAAAAGTTATGATAAATCTAAGTGGCAGGGACTTTTCTGTAAAAGAACCAATTAATTTTATTCGGAGTTAAAACAGAAAAACTGGCGGGCCACGTGGCGTGCTGCGATTGGCTGGGCGCGGCTCGGCTCGGCTGAGTCTGAGCCGCGGCTCGGCTCGGCTCCAATCGATCTGGATCGTCAGATCCAGATCTGATGGTCTAGATCTGATCGTACCGGTTCGCTGGGGCTGTCTAATCTGGGCCGTAGCTCATGAATCGGACGGTCCAGGGCACAAGGTCCTTACCGTGGCGGCGCCGGTGCCGGGGATGGTGAAGACGGCGACGGCGCGGCTCGGTTGAGGACGGCGACGACGCTCCGGTTGCTCCCTCGACTCGGCGAGGCGACGAGGAGATGCGGCGCGCGACGAGGAACTCGATGGTGCAGGCGGCGCCGTCGATTTCTTCCCGGACGAGCGTAGCGGCGTGGACGGAGATGCTCGGTCGCCGGCGAGGTCCCGGTCGTTTGTCCTCGACGAACGGCTGCGGGAGAGATGCGGGGAAGGGGTGAGGAGGTGCGCGACGACGCGGGGAAACGGTGGGGCACGGCCTCGAACAGGGGGGGAGCTCACCTCGCCGGGAAACGGAGTAAAGGCGCGGCGGCGGCCGGACGACTCTGGCGAGCGACAGCGACGGCCTGGCGGCGCTCTGGTTAGGGATTTTGGGGGCAAACGAACAGCGGCGTCGAGGGCTTTTAAAGGGTGCACGCGGGGAAACAAATCGCGCAAACTTCGCACCAAATTTGGAAACGAAATCGGAGAGGAGTTTCGGCCGGAAATTTCGCTGGAGGTTGAAGACGACGCTGACGTCATTGCTGACGTCAGCCAAATTTTCTTTTTCTGATTTTTCTTATTTATTTCATATCTTTTGTTTTAAGTGTCCAAATGAAGTCAAACAAATTTCTAAAAATTCCTAAAAATCATATCTATGTTTTAAAACAGTTGTGAGCATATTTTGAACACTTTTCAAAAATCAAAAATTTGAAATATTGATTAAATTCAAATTGACACTTTATGTCAAATTTGAACATATGGTTTAAATTATTTTATTTTTGGCTAAATAAAATTTACAAAAACACAACACTTATAGAAGTTTACAATTAAGTTAAATAAACTCATTTTGCAATATTAAACATGGTTTTGCTTGAGTACAATATTAAATAACATAACTTAACTTTTGAAATGAAAGGGAAATATAATGTATTCATTTTCAAACCAAGATGCTTTGTGCAAGATTTTGTATTAATCATTTGAAACTCCATAAAATACATTTAGGAAGTATTTATCTTCATTTCATTTCTTATGTTGAAATTATTAGGAATTCTTCCATGTTTTCAATGTTTGATTAAAATCGATGAAATGTATATTTGGATCATCAAAATAGTTATACATTTTTAAGATATGACTTCCAAAGTGGTGAGTTAATCAACTTTGTTTTTAAACTAAGATAAATGCATGGAAAACTATTTTAGTAATTAGATCATGTTTTAAAATAAGTTACAACATTTTGTAATGTGGCAAACTTTAGATTGTTTCAAGCACTTTACAAATATGGTTTTGGGTTTAATCAAAGTCAAGCCTAAATCTTTATAAACAATTTCTTAAAATGAAACCTTTTTATTACAAGGAAGAAATTTTCAAGTTTGTAAATCATTTGTCAATTTCATATATTGAGTCTTCATAAATATTCTGAAAATAAAAGGTTTTCAAACAAATCAAATTTTCATAAGTTGGATATTTTAAATTGTAAATATTTGGAAAGTGCTATGTAGTCTTTTATTGCTGACTTTCTTATGCTTTGAATGTTTTATTTAATCAAAAACAAAAGTTTTAAATTTTTAGTGATTTTTACACATTCCAAAGTTTTGGGATGTTACAGACTACCACCCTTGAAAGGAATCTCGTCCTCGAGATTCGGACAAGCCTGAAAATAAAAAGCAAGAGCTGAGAATGATTCTGATAACTGGGAAGGGTGGGGAAATGCAGTTGTTGACACGGGAACTGCAAACCAACAGAGAATGATTCCGCTGATTGGGGATGCTAGAAAAAAAGATAGGCTTGGATCTCCGGGTTTAGGCAACTGGGTTTGAAGTATCTGGGTGGCTACCACCCTTAAAAGAAAAGTTTTGTTGGTAGTCAAACATTCTAACTGATACAAGAAGATCAAGACAATTCATTACAAACAACATCTAACAAACATCAAGCAACAAGGTTCAAATACAAGCAAACAATCTAGTATCGTCACACAACATAAGTCGGTATGATCAATACACTAACACGAAATCGTTGTTCTATTTAAGTGGTGGTCTAGTCTATCTCCTTGTTGAGTGCTTCAAGTTCTTCAACTTTCTTGAAAATCTTCTAAGTGTTTGTTGAATCTGGTCTCTTAAGTGGTCTTCCTTGTATGTAGTGCTTCGTGTTGAATCGGAGAATTCGATATGAAGTATCAGACTCAAAGTATAAGAACATGGTCATCTAGAACAAGAGGAGATACTTTCAGAATGTTGATAGTAGATGAGAGTACGAGGAAGATAAAATGAAAAGTTTTGTTTTTAGAAAACTGAATAAAAATAGAATTTTGATCCTATGGTCAAATCCTATTTCTATCCAAACCTAGGGTTTCGAACCTACAGGCAACACAGTGCTCTGATACCATCTGTAGCGACCTCACCTTTTATTATAGGGTGGAGATCCCTGTGTTAATGTGCTAGTCCCTGGATCAAATGCTAGCACCACAGTTTAAGATGTATATCATGCAAAAGTGTCAAATACTTTATTAAATCGCATGATCCAGTGTTACAAAAATTCATTACAATTTGCATAACCTCAGAAGGCTAGCAAAATACAAGGTACAGCAGCGGAAAACAATAGTTACAATGAGCCTCATCATCTCCATGTGCCACAGGCAAGACATGTTGGTTGTAGACTCGAAATCCTATCGGAAACCTCACTCATCGTCCGTCAAATCTGCAAGGTTTAGTTGCAGCCCAGCTATAAAGGGTCAGCACAATTGAATTGTGGTGGCAAGTGATACTATGGTGGATATAAATGGCAAGACTATTACTACATGCATATTTGGCTGGTGGAGCTCAAGGGCTATTGCGTAAAGCAAGTTTTGTCCTACTTTTGATAAACCATTTTTGTAATCATCTGAAACATTAAGAGACACATAACGGACGCATCCGTGTCTCCTGCCCGAGTTCACCCATCATGTTTTATTTTTGAAATTGGAATGAAGAGATTTTCAGTAGACAGCCTCGTGTAGCCACTCAAATTGTCCGATGCCGGGGACACGGCTAAGATCTTAGGTTTTGACTCTTGAGAGTTTGTGCACTTTCACCATTAGACCCAATCAACCCAAACTATCCTCTACACTCATTTAGTGAGGAGGAAAAGAAGAAGATCGAGACGAGACTTTTCAGAAGTTGCTTCCCCATGATCATACAAAGAGATTACCACCGTCCTATCATCAACTACCACCATCAATCTCTTGACCCAGGTCCACATCAACTTACTCCGTCAAGACAGAGCCCATATTGACCAATGGTTGCACGGTAAGCAACTATACTTAGTGTAAACTTAAAATCTCATAGCCCTGGGTGGCAACCACAAGTGAGCGTAAACAAGACAGCCATAGACATGACCCATGAATAGCCACTCCACTCACATCATCCTCTATCGAACCAATCCACCCAGGCGATAAATTAATTTAGTGGAAATTTTACTAATCACATCTACCATCAAAAACAATATTCTTTGCAGCATGTAATTCCACTAAATTATGATGGGTGTTCTACCAGGTTTTTCCTAAAGGATAAATCTACCAGTTTTGCATAGCACTATCATACCACTAATAAACCTATCATGCATACTATTTGAAAATATTGTAAAACACTAAAATGCAATAGAATAAAATAATAGGTATTTCATGGAGTCACTTGCCTGATGAATGCTGTCGTTTCTCACACACTCTTTGTCACAACGAACGTTGCACTCCGTTCAATCTATATAGTATACAGGGGCATCCAATAAACAAACAATTTAACAAGCACATAACATAAAGAAACAAACAAGCGTAAAAAGGCTTAACAAAGGGTTTGGTCAAGGGTGTCACATAACTCGATATGCAAAAAGAATTAATGTGATTGAGTTAAGGGTTTGCCAATTTGGTCAGGAGATGGTCTTGAAAAAGGTTTACACATGAGGGGTCAAGATGTTTTGAAAACAAATTAAAAAGCAAGGTTTGCAATTTTAAGGTATCTAGCATATTTAAAACATTTACCCAAGTCTATGTTTCGAAAATTAATTTAATCAAATTTGGTTTTGGCACTGTTCACAAGATTACACATCAATTTGGAAAGAAAGGAATTAACACAATTTATATTCGGGGATTTCTTAATTTATCATATCTAAACATTTTAATTCCCAACTTAAATGTTCAAAGTATGAAATAATAACCTAGTTATTTGCAATGGCATATGTTTTAAATTACATTTTTATTAACACCTAATTAACCAAAACATTTATAAACACCTATAAATGTACTAATATCATTTAAAAGGTTTTTTTTAAACAACACTTACATATTAATGTTATGAAATAGATTAATAAACATGGATTTGTGTTTCTCTGTACAAGAACAATTATTTATGACATTTTGCAAAGGAAAAATTTAAATACCTTATTAAAAACTTATACTATGCCAAAATTAATCAAATTAGGTCTCTTATTTTTAAATTCATTTTAATTGTTCAAACATTATTTATACAGTGAATCATTATTCTACATATCTTAAGCATTCCAAAAATATTTTACTTGTAATTTTTGGACAAAAGAATTTGAATTTATGTCAAATATACTCAAACTATAAATTTAAAAGTTGAATCTATTTAAACTAGTCAAATTTAAATTCTAACAGGACCAAAAGATTCTACTGGTCAAGGGCTTTAATTTGATATAAAATTTGTCCAATTTGGATGAGTGGTTAAAAAGTTATGATAAATCTAAGTGGCAGGAACTTTTCTGTAAAAGAACCAATTAATTTTATTCGGAGTTAAAACAGAAAAACTGGCGGGCCACGTGGCGTGCTGCGATTGGCTGGGCGCGGCTCGGCTCGGCTGAGTCTGAGCCGCGGCTCGGCTCGGCTCCAATCGATCTGGATCGTCAGATCCAGATCTGATGGTCTAGATCTGATCGTACCGGTTCGCTGGGGCTGTCTAATCTGGGCCGTAGCTCATGAATCGGACGGTCCAGGGCACAAGGTCCTTACCGTGGCGGCGCCGGTGCCGGGGATGGTGAAGACGGCGACGGCGCGGCTCGGTTGAGGACGGCGACGACGCTCCGGTTGCTCCCTCGACTCGGCGAGGCGACGAGGAGATGCGGCGCGCGACGAGGAACTCGATGGTGCAGGCGGCGCCGTCGATTTCTTCCCGGACGAGCGTAGCGGCGTGGACGGAGATGCTCGGTCGCCGGCGAGGTCCCGGTCGTTTGTCCTCGACGAACGGTTGCGGGAGAGATGCGGGGAAGGGGTGAGGAGGTGCGCGACGACGCGGGGAAACGCTCGGGCACGGCCTCGAACAGGGGGGGAGCTCACCTCGCCGGGAAACGGAGTAAAGGCGCGGCGGCGGCCGGACGACTCTGGCGAGCGACAGCGACGGCCTGGCGGCGCTCTGGTTAGGGATTTTGGGGGCAAACGAACAGCGGCGTCGAGGGCTTTTAAAGGGTGCACGCGGGGAAACAAATCGCGCAAACTTCGCACCAAATTTGGAAACGAAATCGGAGAGGAGTTTCGGCCGGAAATTTCGCTGGAGGTTGAAGACGACGCTGACGTCATTGCTGACGTCAGCCAAATTTTCTTTTTCTGATTTTTCTTATTTATTTCATATCTTTTGTTTTAAGTGTCCAAATGAAGTCAAACAAATTTCTAAAAATTCCTAAAAATCATATCTATGTTTTAAAACAGTTGTGAGCATATTTTGAACACTTTTCAAAAATCAAAAATTTGAAATATTGATTAAATTCAAATTGACACTTTATGTCAAATTTGAACATATGGTTTAAATAATTTTATTTTTGGCTAAATAAAATTTACAAAAACACAACACTTATAGAAGTTTACAATTAAGTTAAATAAACTCATTTTGCAATATTAAACATGGTTTTGCTTGAGTACAATATTAAATAACATAACTTAACTTTTGAAATGAAAGGGAAATATAATGTATTCATTTTCAAACCAAGATGCTTTGTGCAAGATTTTGTATTAATCATTTGAAACTCCATAAAATACATTTAGGAAGTATTTATCTTCATTTCATTTCTTATGTTGAAATTATTAGGAATTCTTCCATGTTTTCAATGTTTGATTAAAATCGATGAAATGTATATTTGGATCATCAAAATAGTTATACATTTTTAAGATATGACTTCCAAAGTGGTGAGTTAATCAACTTTGTTTTTAAACTAAGATAAATGCATGGAAAACTATTTTAGTAATTAGATCATGTTTTAAAATAAGTTACAACATTTTGTAATGTGGCAAACTTTAGATTGTTTCAAGCACTTTACAAATATGGTTTTGGGTTTAATCAAAGTCAAGCCTAAATCTTTATAAACAATTTCTTAAAATGAAACCTTTTTATTACAAGGAAGAAATTTTCAAGTTTGTAAATCATTTGTCAATTTCATATATTGAGTCTTCATAAATATTCTGAAAATAAAAGGTTTTCAAACAAATCAAATTTTCATAAGTTGGATATTTTAAATTGTAAATATTTGGAAAGTGCTATGTAGTCTTTTATTGCTGACTTTCTTATGCTTTGAATGTTTTATTTAATCAAAAACAAAAGTTTTAAATTTTTAGTGATTTTTACACATTCCAAAGTTTTGGGATGTTACAGACTACCACCCTTGAAAGGAATCTCGTCTTCGAGATTCGGACAAGCCTGAAAATAAAAAGCAAGAGCTGAGAATGATTCTGATAACTGGGAAGGGTGGGGAAATGCAGTTGTTGACACGGGAACTGCAAACCAACAGAGAATGATTCCGCTGATTGGGGATGCTAGAAAAAAAGATAGGCTTGGATCTCCGGGTTTAGGCAACTGGGTTTGAAGTATCTGGGTGGCTACCACCCTTAAAAGAAAAGTTTTGTTGGTAGTCAAACATTCTAACTGATACAAGAAGATCAAGACAATTCATTACAAACAACATCTAACAAACATCAAGCAACAAGGTTCAAATACAAGCAAACAATCTAGTATCGTCACACAACATAAGTCGGTATGATCAATACACTAACACGAAATCGTTGTTCTATTTAAGTGGTGGTCTAGTCTATCTCCTTGTTGAGTGCTTCAAGTTCTTCAACTTTCTTGAAAATCTTCTAAGTGTTTGTTGAATCTGGTCTCTTAAGTGGTCTTCCTTGTATGTAGTGCTTCGTGTTGAATCGGAGAATTCGATATGAAGTATCAGACTCAAAGTATAAGAACATGGTCATCTAGAACAAGAGGAGATACTTTCAGAATGTTGATAGTAGATGAGAGTACGAGGAAGATAAAATGAAAAGTTTTGTTTTTAGAAAACTGAATAAAAATAGAATTTTGATCCTATGGTCAAATCCTATTTCTATCCAAACCTAGGGTTTCGAACCTACAGGCAACCCAGTGCTCTGATACCATCTGTAGCGACCTCACCTTTTATTATAGGGTGGAGATCCCTGTGTTAATGTGCTAGTCCCTGGATCAAATGCTAGCACCACAGTTTAAGATGTATATCATGCAAAAGTGTCAAATACTTTATTAAATCGCATGATCCAGTGTTACAAAAATTCATTACAATTTGCATAACCTCAGAAGGCTAGCAAAATACAAGGTACAGCAGCGGAAAACAATAGTTACAATGAGCCTCATCATCTCCATGTGCCACAGGCAAGACATGTTGGTTGTAGACTCGAAATCCTATCGGAAACCTCACTCATCGTCCGTCAAATCTGCAAGGTTTAGTTGCAGCCCAGCTATAAAGGGTCAGCACAATTGAATTGTGGTGGCAAGTGATACTATGGTGGATATAAATGGCAAGACTATTACTACATGCATATTTGGCTGGTGGAGCTCAAGGGCTATTGCGTAAAGCAAGTTTTGTCCTACTTTTGATAAACCATTTTTGTAATCATCTGAAACATTAAGAGACACATAACGGACGCATCCGTGTCTCCTGCCCGAGTTCACCCATCATGTTTTATTTTTGAAATTGGAATGAAGAGATTTTCAGTAGACAGCCTCGTGTAGCCACTCAAATTGTCCGATGCCGGGGACACGGCTAAGATCTTAGGTTTTGACTCTCGAGAGTTTGTGCACTTTCACCATTAGACCCAATCAACCCAAACTATCCTCTACACTCATTTAGTGAGGAGGAAAAGAAGAAGATCGAGACGAGACTTTTCAGAAGTTGCTTCCCCATGATCATACAAAGAGATTACCACCGTCCTATCATCAACTACCACCATCAATCTCTTGACCCAGGTCCACATCAACTTACTCCGTCAAGACAGAGCCCATATTGACCAATGGTTGCACGGTAAGCAACTATACTTAGTGTAAACTTAAAATCTCATAGCCCTGGGTGGCAACCACAAGTGAGCGTAAACAAGACAGCCATAGACATGACCCATGAATAGCCACTCCACTCACATCATCCTCTATCGAACCAATCCACCCAGGCGATAAATTAATTTAGTGGAAATTTTACTAATCACATCTACCATCAAAAACAATATTCTTTGCAGCATGTAATTCCACTAAATTATGATGGGTGTTCTACCAGGTTTTTCCTAAAGGATAAATCTACCAGTTTTGCATAGCACTATCATACCACTAATAAACCTATCATGCATACTATTTGAAAATATTGTAAAACACTAAAATGCAATAGAATAAAATAATAGGTATTTCATGGAGTCACTTGCCTGATGAATGCTGTCGTTTCTCACACACTCTTTGTCACAACGAACGTTGCACTCCGTTCAATCTATATAGTATACAGGGGCACCCAATAAACAAACAATTTAACAAGCACATAACATAAAGAAACAAACAAGCGTAAAAAGGCTTAACAAAGGGTTTGGTCAAGGGTGTCACATAACTCGATATGCAAAAAGAATTAATGTGATTGAGTTAAGGGTTTGCCAATTTGGTCAGGAGATGGTCTTGAAAAAGGTTTACACATGAGGGGTCAAGATGTTTTGAAAACAAATTAAAAAGCAAGGTTTGCAATTTTAAGGTATCTAGCATATTTAAAACATTTGCCCAAGTCTATGTTTCGAAAATTAATTTAATCAAATTTGGTTTTGGCACTGTTCACAAGATTACACATCAATTTGGAAAGAAAGGAATTAACACAATTTATATTCGGGGATTTCTTAATTTATCATATCTAAACATTTTAATTCCCAACTTAAATGTTCAAAGTATGAAATAATAACCTAGTTATTTGCAATGGCATATGTTTTAAATTACATTTTTATTAACACCTAATTAACCAAAACATTTATAAACACCTATAAATGTACTAATATCATTTAAAAGGTTTTTTTTAAACAACACTTACATATTAATGTTATGAAATAGATTAATAAACATGGATTTGTGTTTCTCTGTACAAGAACAATTATTTATGACATTTTGCAAAGGAAAAATTTAAATACCTTATTAAAAACTTATACTATGCCAAAATTAATCAAATTAGGTCTCTTATTTTTAAATTCATTTTAATTGTTCAAACATTATTTATACAGTGAATCATTATTCTACATATCTTAAGCATTCCAAAAATATTTTACTTGTAATTTTTGGACAAAAGAATTTGAATTTATGTCAAATATACTCAAACTATAAATTTAAAAGTTGAATCTATTTAAACTAGTCAAATTTAAATTCTAACAGGACCAAAAGATTCTACTGGTCAAGGGCTTTAATTTGATATAAAATTTGTCCAATTTGGATGAGTGGTTAAAAAGTTATGATAAATCTAAGTGGCGGGAACTTTTCTGTAAAAGAACCAATTAATTTTATTCGGAGTTAAAACAGAAAAACTGGCGGGCCACGTGGCGTGCTGCGATTGGCTGGGCGCGGCTCGGCTCGGCTGAGTCTGAGCCGCGGCTCGGCTCGGCTCCAATCGATCTGGATCGTCAGATCCAGATCTGATGGTCTAGATCTGATCGTACCGGTTCGCTGGGGCTGTCTAATCTGGGCCGTAGCTCATGAATCGGACGGTCCAGGGCACAAGGTCCTTACCGTGGCGGCGCCGGTGCCGGGGATGGTGAAGACGGCGACGGCGCGGCTCGGTTGAGGACGGCGACGACGCTCCGGTTGCTCCCTCGACTCGGCGAGGCGACGAGGAGATGCGGCGCGCGACGAGGAACTCGATGGTGCAGGCGGCGCCGTCGATTTCTTCCCGGACGAGCGTAGCGGCGTGGACGGAGATGCTCGGTCGCCGGCGAGGTCCCGGTCGTTTGTCCTCGACGAACGGTTGCGGGAGAGATGCGGGGAAGGGGTGAGGAGGTGCGCGACGACGCGGGGAAACGCTCGGGCACGGCCTCGAACAGGGGGGGAGCTCACCTCGCCGGGAAACGGAGTAAAGGCGCGGCGGCGGCCGGACGACTCTGGCGAGCGACAGCGACGGCCTGGCGGCGCTCTGGTTAGGGATTTTGGGGGCAAACGAACAGCGGCGTCGAGGGCTTTTAAAGGGTGCACGCGGGGAAACAAATCGCGCAAACTTCGCACCAAATTTGGAAACGAAATCGGAGAGGAGTTTCGGCCGGAAATTTCGCTGGAGGTTGAAGACGACGCTGACGTCATTGCTGACGTCAGCCAAATTTTCTTTTTCTGATTTTTCTTATTTATTTCATATCTTTTGTTTTAAGTGTCCAAATGAAGTCAAACAAATTTCTAAAAATTCCTAAAAATCATATCTATGTTTTAAAACAGTTGTGAGCATATTTTGAACACTTTTCAAAAATCAAAAATTTGAAATATTGATTAAATTCAAATTGACACTTTATGTCAAATTTGAACATATGGTTTAAATAATTTTATTTTTGGCTAAATAAAATTTACAAAAACACAACACTTATAGAAGTTTACAATTAAGTTAAATAAACTCATTTTGCAATATTAAACATGGTTTTGCTTGAGTACAATATTAAATAACATAACTTAACTTTTGAAATGAAAGGGAAATATAATGTATTCATTTTCAAACCAAGATGCTTTGTGCAAGATTTTGTATTAATCATTTGAAACTCCATAAAATACATTTAGGAAGTATTTATCTTCATTTCATTTCTTATGTTGAAATTATTAGGAATTCTTCCATGTTTTCAATGTTTGATTAAAATCGATGAAATGTATATTTGGATCATCAAAATAGTTATACATTTTTAAGATATGACTTCCAAAGTGGTGAGTTAATCAACTTTGTTTTTAAACTAAGATAAATGCATGGAAAACTATTTTAGTAATTAGATCATGTTTTAAAATAAGTTACAACATTTTGTAATGTGGCAAACTTTAGATTGTTTCAAGCACTTTACAAATATGGTTTTGGGTTTAATCAAAGTCAAGCCTAAATCTTTATAAACAATTTCTTAAAATGAAACCTTTTTATTACAAGGAAGAAATTTTCAAGTTTGTAAATCATTTGTCAATTTCATATATTGAGTCTTCATAAATATTCTGAAAATAAAAGGTTTTCAAACAAATCAAATTTTCATAAGTTGGATATTTTAAATTGTAAATATTTGGAAAGTGCTATGTAGTCTTTTATTGCTGACTTTCTTATGCTTTGAATGTTTTATTTAATCAAAAACAAAAGTTTTAAATTTTTAGTGATTTTTACACATTCCAAAGTTTTGGGATGTTACAGACTACCACCCTTAAAAGGAATCTCGTCCTCGAGATTAGGACAAGCCTGAAAATAAAAAGCAAGAGCTGAGAATGATTCTGATAACTGGGAAGGGTGGGGAAATGCAGTTGTTGACACGGGAACTGCAAACCAACAGAGAATGATTCCGCTGATTGGGGATGCTAGAAAAAAAGATAGGCTTGGATCTCCGGGTTTAGGCAACTGGGTTTGAAGTATCTGGGTGGCTACCACCCTTAAAAGAAAAGTTTTGTTGGTAGTCAAACATTCTAACTGATACAAGAAGATCAAGACAATTCATTACAAACAACATCTAACAAACATCAAGCAACAAGGTTCAAATACAAGCAAACAATCTAGTATCGTCACACAACATAAGTCGGTATGATCAATACACTAACACGAAATCGTTGTTCTATTTAAGTGGTGGTCTAGTCTATCTCCTTGTTGAGTGCTTCAAGTTCTTCAACTTTCTTGAAAATCTTCTAAGTGTTTGTTGAATCTGGTCTCTTAAGTGGT
Organism: Poa annua; assembly: GCA_026929855.1. Lineage (NCBI taxonomy): Eukaryota > Viridiplantae > Streptophyta > Magnoliopsida > Poales > Poaceae > Poa > Poa annua. The sequence goes on from CM049436.1 coordinate 39,454,829, forward strand.
CTTCCTTGTATGTAGTGCTTCGTGTTGAATCGGAGAATTCGATATGAAGTATCAGACTCAAAGTATAAGAACATGGTCATCTAGAACAAGAGGAGATACTTTCAGAATGTTGATAGTAGATGAGAGTACGAGGAAGATAAAATGAAAAGTTTTGTTTTTAGAAAACTGAATAAAAATAGAATTTTGATCCTATGGTCAAATCCTATTTCTATCCAAACCTAGGGTTTCGAACCTACAGGCAACCCAGTGCTCTGATACCATCTGTAGCGACCTCACCTTTTATTATAGGGTGGAGATCCCTGTGTTAATGTGCTAGTCCCTGGATCAAATGCTAGCACCACAGTTTAAGATGTATATCATGCAAAAGTGTCAAATACTTTATTAAATCGCATGATCCAGTGTTACAAAAATTCATTACAATTTGCATAACCTCAGAAGGCTAGCAAAATACAAGGTACAGCAGCGGAAAACAATAGTTACAATGAGCCTCATCATCTCCATGTGCCACAGGCAAGACATGTTGGTTGTAGACTCGAAATCCTATCGGAAACCTCACTCATCGTCCGTCAAATCTGCAAGGTTTAGTTGCAGCCCAGCTATAAAGGGTCAGCACAATTGAATTGTGGTGGCAAGTGATACTATGGTGGATATAAATGGCAAGACTATTACTACATGCATATTTGGCTGGTGGAGCTCAAGGGCTATTGCGTAAAGCAAGTTTTGTCCTACTTTTGATAAACCATTTTTGTAATCATCTGAAACATTAAGAGACACATAACGGACGCATCCGTGTCTCCTGCCCGAGTTCACCCATCATGTTTTATTTTTGAAATTGGAATGAAGAGATTTTCAGTAGACAGCCTCGTGTAGCCACTCAAATTGTCCGATGCCGGGGACACGGCTAAGATCTTAGGTTTTGACTCTCGAGAGTTTGTGCACTTTCACCATTAGACCCAATCAACCCAAACTATCCTCTACACTCATTTAGTGAGGAGGAAAAGAAGAAGATCGAGACGAGACTTTTCAGAAGTTGCTTCCCCATGATCATACAAAGAGATTACCACCGTCCTATCATCAACTACCACCATCAATCTCTTGACCCAGGTCCACATCAACTTACTCCGTCAAGACAGAGCCCATATTGACCAATGGTTGCACGGTAAGCAACTATACTTAGTGTAAACTTAAAATCTCATAGCCCTGGGTGGCAACCACAAGTGAGCGTAAACAAGACAGCCATAGACATGACCCATGAATAGCCACTCCACTCACATCATCCTCTATCGAACCAATCCACCCAGGCGATAAATTAATTTAGTGGAAATTTTACTAATCACATCTACCATCAAAAACAATATTCTTTGCAGCATGTAATTCCACTAAATTATGATGGGTGTTCTACCAGGTTTTTCCTAAAGGATAAATCTACCAGTTTTGCATAGCACTATCATACCACTAATAAACCTATCATGCATACTATTTGAAAATATTGTAAAACACTAAAATGCAATAGAATAAAATAATAGGTATTTCATGGAGTCACTTGCCTGATGAATGCTGTCGTTTCTCACACACTCTTTGTCACAACGAACGTTGCACTCCGTTCAATCTATATAGTATACAGGGGCATCCAATAAACAAACAATTTAACAAGCACATAACATAAAGAAACAAACAAGCGTAAAAAGGCTTAACAAAGGGTTTGGTCAAGGGTGTCACATAACTCGATATGCAAAAAGAATTAATGTGATTGAGTTAAGGGTTTGCCAATTTGGTCAGGAGATGGTCTTGAAAAAGGTTTACACATGAGGGGTCAAGATGTTTTGAAAACAAATTAAAAAGCAAGGTTTGCAATTTTAAGGTATCTAGCATATTTAAAACATTTACCCAAGTCTATGTTTCGAAAATTAATTTAATCAAATTTGGTTTTGGCACTGTTCACAAGATTACACATCAATTTGGAAAGAAAGGAATTAACACAATTTATATTCGGGGATTTCTTAATTTATCATATCTAAACATTTTAATTCCCAACTTAAATGTTCAAAGTATGAAATAATAACCTAGTTATTTGCAATGGCATATGTTTTAAATTACATTTTTATTAACACCTAATTAACCAAAACATTTATAAACACCTATAAATGTACTAATATCATTTAAAAGTTTTTTTTTAAACAACACTTACATATTAATGTTATGAAATAGATTAATAAACATGGATTTGTGTTTCTCTGTACAAGAACAATTATTTATGACATTTTGCAAAGGAAAAATTTAAATACCTTATTAAAAACTTATACTATGCCAAAATTAATCAAATTAGGTCTCTTATTTTTAAATTCATTTTAATTGTTCAAACATTATTTATACAGTGAATCATTATTCTACATATCTTAAGCTTTCCAAAAATATTTTACTTGTAATTTTTGGACAAAAGAATTTGAATTTATGTCAAATATACTCAAACTATAAATTTAAAAGTTGAATCTATTTAAACTAGTCAAATTTAAATTCTAACAGGACCAAAAGATTCTACTGGTCAAGGGCTTTAATTTGATATAAAATTTGTCCAATTTGGATGAGTGGTTAAAAAGTTATGATAAATCTAAGTGGCAGGGACTTTTCTGTAAAAGAACCAATTAATTTTATTCGGAGTTAAAACAGAAAAACTGGCGGGCCACGTGGCGTGCTGCGATTGGCTGGGCGCGGCTCGGCTCGGCTGAGTCTGAGCCGCGGCTCGGCTCGGCTCCAATCGATCTGGATCGTCAGATCCAGATCTGATGGTCTAGATCTGATCGTACCGGTTCGCTGGGGCTGTCTAATCTGGGCCGTAGCTCATGAATCGGACGGTCCAGGGCACAAGGTCCTTACCGTGGCGGCGCCGGTGCCGGGGATGGTGAAGACGGCGACGGCGCGGCTCGGTTGAGGACGGCGACGACGCTCCGGTTGCTCCCTCGACTCGGCGAGGCGACGAGGAGATGCGGCGCGCGACGAGGAACTCGATGGTGCAGGCGGCGCCGTCGATTTCTTCCCGGACGAGCGTAGCGGCGTGGACGGAGATGCTCGGTCGCCGGCGAGGTCCCGGTCGTTTGTCCTCGACGAACGGCTGCGGGAGAGATGCGGGGAAGGGGTGAGGAGGTGCGCGACGACGCGGGGAAACGGTGGGGCACGGCCTCGAACAGGGGGGGAGCTCACCTCGCCGGGAAACGGAGTAAAGGCGCGGCGGCGGCCGGACGACTCTGGCGAGCGACAGCGACGGCCTGGCGGCGCTCTGGTTAGGGATTTTGGGGGCAAACGAACAGCGGCGTCGAGGGCTTTTAAAGGGTGCACGCGGGGAAACAAATCGCGCAAACTTCGCACCAAATTTGGAAACGAAATCGGAGAGGAGTTTCGGCCGGAAATTTCGTTGGAGGTTGAAGACGACGCTGACGTCATTGCTGACGTCAGCCAAATTTTCTTTTTCTGATTTTTATTATTTATTTCATATCTTTTGTTTTAAGTGTCCAAATGAAGTCAAACAAATTTCTAAAAATTCCTAAAAATCATATCTATGTTTTAAAACAGTTGTGAGCATATTTTGAACACTTTTCAAAAATCAAAAATTTGAAATATTGATTAAATTCAAATTGACACTTTATGTCAAATTTGAACATATGGTTTAAATAATTTTATTTTTGGCTAAATAAAATTTACAAAAACACAACACTTATAGAAGTTTACAATTAAGTTAAATAAACTCATTTTGCAATATTAAACATGGTTTTGCTTGAGTACAATATTAAATAACATAACTTAACTTTTGAAATGAAAGGGAAATATAATGTATTCATTTTCAAACCAAGATGCTTTGTGCAAGATTTTGTATTAATCATTTGAAACTCCATAAAATACATTTAGGAAGTATTTATCTTCATTTCATTTCTTATGTTGAAATTATTAGGAATTCTTCCATGTTTTCAATGTTTGATTAAAATCGATGAAATGTATATTTGGATCATCAAAATAGTTATACATTTTTAAGATATGACTTCCAAAGTGGTGAGTTAATCAACTTTGTTTTTAAACTAAGATAAATGCATGGAAAACTATTTTAGTAATTAGATCATGTTTTAAAATAAGTTACAACATTTTGTAATGTGGCAAACTTTAGATTGTTTCAAGCACTTTACAAATATGGTTTTGGGTTTAATCAAAGTCAAGCCTAAATCTTTATAAACAATTTCTTAAAATGAAACCTTTTTATTACAAGGAAGAAATTTTCAAGTTTGTAAATCATTTGTCAATTTCATATATTGAGTCTTCATAAATATTCTGAAAATAAAAGGTTTTCAAACAAATCAAATTTTCATAAGTTGGATATTTTAAATTGTAAATATTTGGAAAGTGCTATGTAGTCTTTTATTGCTGACTTTCTTATGCTTTGAATGTTTTATTTAATCAAAAACAAAAGTTTTAATTTTTTAGTGATTTTTACACATTCCAAAGTTTTGGGATGTTACACATAGAAACATGACATCCATCATAAATAAATTGGAAACGATCATAAGAGAACACGAACTACTAAGCATCCACCAATCGACATATACCTTATGCGAACCATCTAAGCATGCTCACATGAATGAGTATATGTACAAAAATGAGAAACAAATAGAGTTCATTACCAGCCTCTTACCCAGCTCGAATTGTCATAGATCATCATAATCGCCTTATCACTTGCGTGCTTGAAAGATATGAAATAATAACCAAGCTCCATGGAGTAACCGAAGGTAATGACCTCTGAAACAAACTATACAAAACCAAAGAGAAACAGCAAATATTTTTGTGTTTTCGGATTTAGGAACTAAAAACAGAACAGCCAGCAAACACGAATTTTTTCGAGGGCCTTAACATGCCCAGATCAGAAAACTCAAAACTAATGAAAGTTGCGTACACATCTGAGGAACATGCACATGAAATTTCAGGTCATTCCGATATTTCTGTGAAGAGTTATGATTTAAACGGTGGACAGCAGAAATCTGTCCCTGCGCGAAACAGCACACAACAAAGCAAAATATTTTTGTGTTTTTGCATATTGAACTGAAATAAATACTAGGCATATTAATAATAGATACTAAAACAAAACAGCAAGAGAGATAACAAAAATCTTTTTGGTGTTTTTGGGTTTATGGAAAGCAAACAAAGCATGAACAAATGAGAGAAAGAAAGAAAACTACAACGAAACATGGATATACAAAGTACCGAATTGTAATGATATGTAGATGAGTGTGCTATCGGTATATATCCCCCCAAGCTTAGGCTTTTGGCCTAAGTGGAGATCAGCCCCAATGTCCCCATCCATCGGTCCCGCGAGGGTAGGTGGAAGAGCTTTCCCCGTAGTATGAGCTCGAGGACGCGCCGGCGTGGTATCTGGTGTAATCCTCCTCCGGTGGCTCCTGCACGCGGTGCGCTTGGTGAAAACCCAGCGTGCTCAACTGCTCATCCAGCTCCACCATCGAGTATGACCATGGTCTCCTGTCAAGACTGAACAAAGAAGGTTGTGGCAAAGGGACTTCCTTTTCACGACCATTAGCAAAAACGACCCTAAACACAATGTTCTCCAAAGTGGAGCTGTTAGTGACAAATTGATGACCTTTCATTGCAGCAAGGTCAAGATAACAAGGAGCAAGTTGTGTATCATTAGGATCAATATACAGCCCCAAATATTCAACAATGCGTGAGGCAATAATACCTCCAAAAATGGGGCCCCTAGCAGCTAAACGGCGAGCAATCAAAGTACCAAGGTTATACGGGAATTCCCCCTTAAGTGCACCCGTAAGAAATGCAAGCTGCAAGTTAGAAACATTACTAGTGTTTTCCCTACCAAGCACACTAGTGGCAATGTAGTAAGCAAAATACTTGATAGCGGGGAATTGGATGTTCCTTATCTTGCCGCGTTGTGCGGAGCGAGTATCTTCGTTGGTCACCTCCTGGTAGGTTTGTGCCAACTCCGGTGGGTTCCCAACAATCCTCATCGATGTCCCCACGTCCGCTGTACCTACCACCTCACAAAACTCCTGCAAAGTTAAGCTAACAGGCCTATCATATATCTTGAAAGAAACGGCTTTTCCATAAGACTTGGAGTTAAAAGTGAAAGACTCAGAAAAAGTCTTGGTGAGCCCATAGTATTGAGGCCTCTCATCCATCATGTAGGAGGTCAAACCTACACTCTCCACACGATTTAGGAAGTCCTCAAGTAAACCTGCAGCATGAAGGAAATCATTACATGGGCGGGACGCGGAGTTTGGAACTCCCGCATCTCGCTCATCTCCAAACGTTGGTGCTAGGATTTCCTCGTTGTAGGATTGCCAAACACGAGTGGCAGCCCTTGGAGGCCTTGTCCTCCTCTAGAAATCTTCCTCAAACATGTCATCAAAGTCATGGTTATGCATCTTCCTTTTCTGAAATTTTTGACAAACATCATAAAAATCGATTCTTAGCCAACTAAATGAAGGGAAACTACTATAGTGACTTGCTAGAGGCTTAAGCATGCATCAAAACTAGTTATTTCAACTTAGAACAAGCATTCAAACTCACAAAACAAGATATCTACAGCAGCAAAATACTTCATATATACACCACTAAACAAAATTCTACTTGGATATTCGGAGGAGTCACATACCGGAGAGTAGATGCACCAAATTTCAGCAACAGAAATTGGCTGAATGTGGAGATCGAAATCACAGGAAATGAGCAGCAAGAACACGAGTTTGAGCTATCCAAAAGTGGTTTTTCGGGCAAGAGGAAGGCAGGGGAAGGAGAGAGAGCAAGTGGGGGGGCTGTGGGCCCCACACCATGTGCCGGCGCGGCCTGGAGGCTGCCGCGCCACCATGTGGTGAGGTGGCCCTGTGGGCCTCCCTGGTTGCTCTCTAGCACTTCCAGGTCCTTCCTCGAAAAATATTATTTTTGATATAAAATTTTTAATTTTCTGAGAAACTTTATTTTTTTCATTTTCTGGTATTTTGCATTATTAAATTCAACATTGAAAAATTATTTTCTAACAACAAATTCAACTAAACATTGCAAACTAAATAACATTACAGTAGGTAAAACAAGAATGAGAGCAAGAAAATTGTTTAGCTTCTTTATGCATTTAAAATGCACTTGTTAACAAGGTTGATCAAGTCTTGCCACCAAATGAATTTTATATGACATAAAAGATTTTAAACTATATGAGACACTCATGTTACCTTATATTGAATTGGTATGGATCCAATCATGAGAATTTTGTATTCTTCTTTATATGGGCAATCAATACTTCCCACTCTAATAGATCTCAAATTGGTAATTGTATTAACTCCAGGCATTTTATCAACTTTCTTGGGAAAATAAACAGTATGCTCCTTGTCATGAACATTAAAAGTAACTTTTCCTTTATTGCAGTCAATAACAGCCCCTGCAGTATTTAGAAAAGGTCTTCCAAGAATAATAGACATATTATCATCTTCAGGCATTTCAAGAACAACAAAGTCAGTCATAATTAAACAATTGGTAGTTATTTGAACAGGAACATCCTCACAAATTCCAACAGGAACAGCAGTAGATTTATCAGCCATTTGCAAAGATATATCAGTAGGTATCAATTTATCAAGGTAAAGTCTCTTGTAAAGAGAGAAAGGCATAACACTTACTCCAGCTCCCAAGTCACATAGAGCAGTTTTAACATAATTATTTTTGATAGAGCAAGGAATAGTTGGAATACCTGGATCACCTAGCTTCTTTGGAACTTTGCCATTAAAAGAGTAATTAGCGAGCATAGTAGATATTTCCTCATTAGGAATTTTCCTTTTGTTAGTCACAATATCTTTCATATATTTAGAATAAGGAGGCAACTTAATAGCATCAGTCAAAGGAATTTGCAAGAACAATGGTTTCATCCAATCACAAAATTTATTATAATGTTCTTCCTCTTTTGTTTTAAGTTTCTTAGCAGGAAAAGGCATTGGTTTTTGGACCCAAGGTTCTCTTTCATTACCATGTTTCTTAGCAATAAAATCTTCTTTAGTGTACTTTTTATTTTTAACATGCTTTTCAGGTTCCTCCTCTAATTCTTCTCTATCCGAATTAGCATTTTTATCATTACCATTATTATTAGCATCATCATTGTTGTGTTCATTACCACTTTCAGTTTCAGCATCAGAAATAGATATACTATTAGGATCATTAACAGGTTCAGAGGATTCTACAACAGTTTTATGTTTCTTTTTCTTTTTCCTAGAAGGAGTACTAGGTTCATTAACTCGTTGAGAATCTTGTTCAATTCTTTTATAATGTCCTTCAGGATACAAAGGGTCTTGAGTAGATTTACCACCTCTAGTTGTTACTTCACAAACAAGTTTTTCTTTAGCTATAGAGGCATTCGCTAGCAATTCTTTTTGCACTTTAGTGAGTTGATCTATTTGAGTTTGAACCATATGAAAGTGTTTAATGAGTACTTTAACATCATTAGAAGTTCTATCAACAATATCATGCAAATCACTAATAGCACGAGAATTTTCCATTAAATGATTCTCTATTCTCATATTAAAATTGCATTGCTTAGTAATAAAAGTATCAAATTCATCTAAGCATTGAGCAGGAGGTTTAGAGTAAGGGATATCTCCATCATCAAACCTTTGGAGAGAGTGTACCTCAATTACGGTTGAAGGAGGAATTGGCTTACATAATTCTTCAATAGGAGGTAAATACTTCACATCTTCAGATTTAATACCACTCTCCTTAAGAGATCTTTTAGCTTCCTTCATCGTTTCTTCATTTAATTCAATCATACCTCCCTTCTTCGGTGTTGGTGGTGGTGTTGGAGTAGGTTCAGGAATATCCCAATCATCATTATTCTTACATATCATGGCTAATAATTCCTCAGCCTCTTCGGGAGTCCTTTTCCTGAAAACACAACTAGCAAAACTATCCAGGTATGTCCTAGATTCAGCAGTTAGTCCACTATAAAATATATCAAGTAGATCGATTTTCTCCAAATCATGGTTCGGCTGGCCTCTTAAAATGGAACAAAAGCGTGTCCAAGCTTTAGGCAATTTCTCATCTTCATCTTGATTAAAATTATAGATTCTTAACAAAGCATCATGTTGAGCACTAGCAGGAAAATATTTTTGAAAGAAAGCATCAAGCAAACCCTTCGGACTAGTGATGGAACCAGGAGACAAATTATTATACCAGGTTTTAGCTTCTCCTTTCAATGAAAAAGGAAATATTTTAGCAACAAAGTAACTGCGTCTTTTAATGTCCTCAGCAAATATTCCACTTAGATCAGACAATACATTCATGTGTTCTACAGCACTTTCATTTTCAGTTCCACAAAAAGGTTCTCTTTCAACAATAGCTATATGAGCCAAATCAAGAGAGAAATCATAAGCTTTATCTTTAATGTTTATAGGAGATGTAGCAAACTTAGCATCAGGAGATAATTTATATCTAACAGCACGTTTTTCAACAAGATTTTTAATAGCACTAGCATCTTTAATAGCATTAATTTCTTCAACAAGAGCATCATCAAGATCCACATACATATCATCACGCTCATCATGAGTATCACGTGTAAATTCAGGTGAATTAACAGGTGTTTCAGCATTTTCATCAGGAATTTCAGCATTTTCAATTTGTTTAGATTTAGCAATAGTAGCATCTAAAAAGGGACCGAATGAACCAGTTTCATCAAGAGCAGTAGAAGCATCATCATAAGTAATTTCAGATTCAGCAGTAGTAACAGAACGTGCAGGTTGTGGTGGTGTAGCAAACTTACTCATCACAGTTGGAGAGTCAAGAGCAGCAGCGGAACTCAGAGTCGTACCTTTTCTTGTAGTGGACGACAGTATGGGAAACTTCTTATCAGCAGGTTTTCCCATGATGAATAAATTCGAGCGAACAATATCACACTCAGGTGGGCTTATAAATAAAGCTATGCTCCCCGGCAACGGCGCCAGAAAATAGTCTTGATGACCCACAAGTATAGGGGATCGCAACAGTCTTCGAGGGAAGTAAAACCCAAATTTATTGATTCGACACAAGGGGAGCCAAAGAATATTTATAAGCTTTAACAAATGATTTGTCAGATCAGCTGCACCTGTGAATAGACTTGCTCGGGATAGATTATCAGTAGCAACAGTTTTATAGCAGAGACAGTAGTGAAATAATAGCAGCAGTAGAATTAAGACAGCGATTGTGATTACGGTAGACAGCAGGATTAAAATACTGTAGGCATAGGGACGGATGTACGGGCGTTGCATGGATAAGATAATTCATGTAATATCATAGCATAGGCATTTGCAGATAAATAATATAAAGCATCCAAGTATTAACTAATCATAAGCATGTATTCCAATTTAGTTGTGCGTGCTCGCAATGAGAAACTTGCACAACATCTTTTGTCCTGCCAGCCCGTTTGCTGCGGGGCCTCTAGGGAAACTACTGGCAATTAAGGTACTCCTTTTAATAAAGTACCGGAGCAAAGCATTAACATTCCGTGAACACATGTAATCCTCACATCACAGCCATTCCTTCCGATTATCCCAATTGCTGTCACTTTGGGGCCATCGGTTCCGGACAATAATATGTGTATACAACTCATAGATATGATCTAAAACAATAATTATCCTCATGATACAATAACATGTTCAGATCTGAAATCATGGCACTCGGGCCCTAGTGTCAAGCATTAAGCATAACAGATTGCAACAATGACGTAAAACACCGATAACGGATACTAGGCACCATGCCCTAACGATATTACAGCTATTACATGAATGATCTCATCCAATCCCTACCATCCCCTCAAGCCTACAGCGGTGGATTACTCACACATGGATGGGGGAAACATGGATGGTTGATGGAGAGGCGTTGGCGATGACGATGGCGATGATCCCCTTCGATTCCTCGTCCCGGCAGGGTGCCGGAACAGAGACTTCTGGTCCCCGAACTAGGGTTCGCGGTGGCGGCGGCGTACGGAGATGTTTCTGGCGAAAGTGGATACCCCCCGTGCGTTTTTAGGTCAGGAGGGTCTTATAGCCGAGAGGGGGTCGCGAGGGGGTGACCGAGGCGGTCACACCATGTGCTGGCGCGGCCAGATGCCTGCCGCGCCAGCAGGTGGTGACGTGGCCTCGTGGCTCCCCTCCGTTTGGTCTTCTGGCTCCTGGACCCTTCGGGTGAGAAAACGACTCCCAGGTGTTTTTCGGGGTTTTTCCATAAAGTTGATATTTCTGCACAAAAACGAGACACCAGGGTAATTCTACTGAAAACAGCGTTAGTCCGTGTTAGTTGCATTCAAAACACACAAATTAGAGGTAAAACAATAGCAAAAGTGTTCGGGAAAGTAGATACGTTTTGGACGTATCAGCGGCACAGGGTTGGGCGAGGGCCGGGCGGAGGCGAGGTCACCAGTAACGGTGAGTTGGCGCAGGGGGCGGCCGTTGGCGCAGGGGGCGGCCGGTGGCGGCGGTTGGTGGCGGTTGGCGCGGTGGCGAGTTGCGGCAGGGTTGCGCGCGCGGGCGAGGGAGATGCGAACTGGAAGAAGAGGAAGGCGTGGGGGCGGGCCCACATGTAAGTGGGTGCAAAGCAATTCTGTGGCGCATCCCTGGCCATGCGCGACGGAATGTCTGATTTCTGTGGCGCATGTGTAAGGATGCGCCACAGAATGTCTGCTTTTCTGTGGCGCATGGGTCTGGTGCGCCACTGAATTGGCCTCGGATTTTAAAAATCATACTGGGTCGTGGGGTCCACATGTATTCTGTGGCGCATGCTTCTGGGTGCGCCACAAAAAAGAGAATTATGTGGCGCATGGGCATGTAATGCGCCACAGATATCTGTGGCGCACAGTTGGGGATGCGCCACTAAACAAATTCTGTGGCGCATGGGCTGTTTGGTGCGCCACAGAATACCCCATTACCTATAAGCCTTTTCCTAGTAGTGAAGAAATAGAAGAGGAACCTGAAAAACACTCTAAAAATAAAAAGTACACTAAGGAAGATTTTATTGCTAAGAAACATGGTAGTGAAAGAGAACCTTGGGTCCAAAAACAAATGCCTTTTCCTGCTAGGAAACATAAAACCAAAGAAGAAGAACATTATAATAAATTTTGTGATTGGATGAAACCCTTGTTCTTGCAAATTCCTTTGACTGATGCTATTAAGTTGCCCCCTTATTCTAAATATATGAAAGATATTGTTTCTAACAAAAGGAAAATTCCTAATGACGAAATATCTACTATGCTTGCTAATTACTCTTTCAATGGCAAGGTTCCAAAGAAGTTGGGTGATCCAGGTATACCAACCATTCCTTGCTCTATCAAAAATAATTATGTTAGAACTGCTCTATGTGACTTGGGAGCAGGAGTTAGTGTTATGCCTTTCTCTCTTTACAAGAGACTTTACCTTGATAAATTGATACCTACTGATATATCTTTGCAAATGGCTGATAAATCTACTGCTATTCCTGTTGGCATTTGTGAGGACGTTCCTGTTCAAGTAGCTACTAATTGCTTGATTATGACTGACTTTGTTGTGCTTGAAATGCCTGAAGATGATAATATGTCTATTATTCTTGGGAGACCTTTTCTAAACACTGCAGGGGCTGTTATTGATTGCAATAAAGGAAAAGTAACTTTCAATGTGAATGACAAGAAACATACTGTCTATTTCCCCAAGAAAATGGATAAAATGCCTGGAGTTAATACAATTACTAATGTGAGGTCCATCAAAGTGGGAAGTATTGATTGCAAAAAAATAAAAAAATAAATTTTCTCAAAATTTCAAAAAAATTATACCAAAATTCCTATTTTTCGAGGAGGTGCCTGGGAGTACCAGAGAGTGGCCAGGGGGACCCACAGGGCCACCACACCACATGGTGGCGCGGCAGCCCTTTGGCCGCGCCAGCACATGGTGTGGGGCCCACATGGCCCCCCACTTACTCTCACTAGTAGAAAATGGGGCTTCGGTTTTGAGGTCGGAGCACATTTAGTCCCGGTCAGGCCTGGAACCGCGACTAATGACATCAATAGTCGCGGTTCGAACGGTTAGGACAGCATCACGGGCACGGAAACCTTTAGTCCCGGTTCCACAGGAACATTTAGTCCCGGTTTCTAATACAAACCGCGACTAAAGGTATTTGTCCCGGTTCGTGTTTCAAACCGGTACTAAAGATTTGTGGAATTCACAGCGGTTTGGAAATTGATCAGCCCGCCGCGCTTTGGAAGATGATACACACGAAATTAATCATGGCGCCGTGTGGAACGCGAAGCAGCGCCGTGTGGAACGCGAAGCAGCGCCGCGCCGCCGCCCGCCGGCCTCCTGCTCGGTGACCGCCGGCCTCCCTCTCCGCCCTATAAAAGGAACAGTACGAAAATGCCTAATCACACACAAAATCTCTCTCTCCATCCTTGCTCTCTTCCATTCCAATGGAGTCACTCGGACCCATCACGGCGTCTCGGTTATTCTTCTTCTCCAAGGAAGGCATGGATTTCAAGGTATGGGTCACCCTCCGTGTATCACGCGTGGAGCGGTGGATCCGACACGTGAAGAAGGAGTATCTCGACGGTGCACCGATCAAGGGGGTTGGACTCGACTGCGAGTTCACCAACGCACTCCCGGGTCGTCGCCAGAAGGATCCTCCAGAGGAGCAGAAGCAGCGCGCCGCCGTCATTCAACTCTCGGTGGCGACCGAGACCCTTATTTTCCACATTTGCAGGGCTGATCGGGTGCCGAAGCTACTCATCGATTTCTTAGGTGACAAGACTGTCAACTTTTACGGCGTCGCAATCCAGAATGACGTGCGGATGCTGCGATATTACGGAATTACAATTCCGTCAGCGGTCGACCTCCAGAGGAATTGCCGGAACCCAACCGACAATCCTACCCCGAGCCTGTATGCTCTCTCCAATGCTGTCGTTGGGACAAATCTGGAGATGAAGAAAAAGAAGAAGAAGGACGACAAGAAACGGGCCGACGACGAAGAAGGAGAAGACCTAACAAGATATTGGGCCGCGGTTCCATTGAGCTACGAGAGAGTCGTATATGCTGCTCTGGACGCTCGCCTTGGCTACGAGATTGCACGGAAGTGGTATTTAGATTGATATGATTAGTAGACCGTTGTGTGTCTCAGCTATCTCATGCATGTATTGGAAATGCTTGGATTCTTATATATCGGTTTACCGGTTTATTAATATAAATATTTCCATTTCTAAGTAATTTCGGTTACCGGTTGAAAGATTTGAATATTTCCATATTCAAAGATTAATATATGATTTTTCATCCGATTTTATGGATTATGTCACTAGTAGAAAACATCCCTTCGGTTTTGAGCCCTTCGGTTTTATGGATTAATATGATTATATGGATTATATGTATTTTATTTTCCATCCAATTTTATGAAACAATAAGGTTAATATGATTATATGGGTTATATGTATTTTATTTTCCATCCGGTTTTATGAAACAATAAGGTTAATATGATTATATGGATTATATGTATTTTATTTTCCATCCGATTTTATGAAACAATAAGATTAATATGATTATATGGATTTTATTTTCCATCCGATTTTAATGTTGAAATAAAATGAGTTGATTAGTTATTCAAATGAGTTGATTAGTTGAAATGAAAACACCCCTTTATTTTTATAAAAAGAAAATGAATGATTTAGATTAGTTATTTAAATTCAAATAATTTTAATGTTGAAAGTATTGTCAGAATCCAAATATATATTCAGAAGTTATTCAAATGTAGATTCAAACTCTTTTGAAATTACAAAATGAAAAATTAAGCACGGCAGATGTCTGAAAGTGCAAAGTGAAAAAAAAAATGAGTTTTGGCGCAAAAAGAAACATCGTGGGAGTGGAGGACAAGACAGACATGTGTCAGATGAAGAAGATGCTCCATGGTTCTAACATATAGAAGAACACAAGAACACCAAGAACACAAAACCAATACCTCGATCTACCCAGGTTCGAGGCCCTCGTGAGGAGGTAAAACCCCTACTCCTGCTTAATTGTGTCTCTCTCTAGATGTATACCACGAGATGAACACTCTCTCTTCTCTTCTTGTCTAGATCTTGCCAAGCGACCTATGCCGGATTATCCTCGGTCGGTACTCCCCTGCACACCAGAGAAAAACAGATCACAAAGACATAGGCATATGTGTTAGTTCCTGCCGACATAGGCATATGTCGGTCTCAGATCACCTCCACCCCTGGACATAGCTTAGTCGACATAGAGAATGCTTCTAAGCCCAGCCTCTCGAAGATGTCCTTAGTATGCTCACAAGGACATCTTCGAGAAGCTGGTGCCTAGAGGAGTCCTCTGCCTTTGCCTGGATCACCTCGGTCCACCCCGGGACATAGCTTCGACATGTTTGCTTCCTCCTCTACCTCACAAGAGAGAATGCTTCTAAGCCCAGCCTCTCGAAGATGTCCTTAGTATGCTCACAAGGACATCTTCGAGAAGCTGGTGCCTAGAGGAGTCCTCTGCCTTTGCCTGGATTGAACGTAAGGTCTGGGCGTCTATTTATAGCATCACCAGGGGAGGCATCTTGGCCACTGTCACCCACAAAAGGGCATCCAGACCTTTGCCATCCAACCGCGACTAAAGGCGTTTTAGTCGCGGTTCGTGTATCGAACCGGGACTAAATGTGTAGACTGTACACCTCCCGTACTCGAAGAATTCACTGGATATCTCTTTGTAGCCTGATCCAACGGCTCACAAGTGCTTGAAAGAAACACACGATCCGTGTGCTTCTTTAGTCCCGGTTCGGAAGTGATAGCGTTGATCCAACAGCTCACAAGCCCTAAAACGAAACACACCCCTGATCTAATGGCTCAGAAGTGCTCTAAAGAAACAGACGATCCGTGTGCTTCTCTAGTCCCGGTTTGAAAGTGATAGTGCTGATCCAACAGCTCCAAACTATTTTTTAAATAGTTTTATATCAGTTAGTCAAATTCAAACACATTTCATATTAAAAATAAATATTCAAACTCTTTTGAAAGTGCAAACTGAACAAAAATTCAGACTCACTAAAGGGGTAGCACTGCGTGCGGTCGAAAAACTCACTGGGTCGCGGTTGGAGGCTCCTGCATACAGCCCAACCATGGCTCCTGAAGATTTGTATTCAGTCGATGAACTGAAGTACTTTGTAGATAGAACAGAAACACACGATCTGTGTGCTTCTTAATTTAGTCCCGGTTCGGAAGTGAAACTATTGATCCAACAGCTCACAAGCCCTAAAAAGAAACACACCCCTGATTCAAACATATTAATATAAAAGAAACTGTTTTTATATTAGTTAGTCAAATTCAAACACATTTCATATTGCAAGTTTTGTCAAATTCCAAATTGTACAAAAGTTCTTCAAATTCATATCCAAAGATAAAATAAATATTGTAGAAAACATAAAATATTTTTATATTAGTTAGTCAAATTCAAACACATTTCATATAGAAAGTTTTGTAAAATTCCAAAATATACAGAAGTTATTAAAAATGTATATTCAAACTCTTTTGAAAGTGCAAACTGGAAAAAAAAAATCAGACTCACTGGGTCGCGGTTCGTGCCACGAACCGCGACTAAAGGGGTTGCGCGCGCGCCCTGTCGAAACACTCACTGGGTCGCGGTTCGTGCCACGAACCGCGACTAAAGGGGTTGCGCGCGCGCCCAGTCAAAACACTCACTGGGTCGCGGTTCGTGGCTCCAACCGCGACTAAAGGCCCCCCTTTAGTCCCGGTGCCAGCCACGAACCGCGACTAAAGGATATGGGGTATAAATACCCAGATTCAAATCCCGGTTGGAGCCACCAACCGGGACCTAGCGCTAAGGAAACTGTCGACGCCACCAGGCTGCCGGATTCTCGCGCCGCCGTTGCCGAGCTCGCCACCGTCTGCCCCCTTCGCCATCCGCGCCGCACGACGAGCCGCTGCCGCCGCCGCGCCCCGCTCTTCCTCCCCGTTGTGGAGGAGGCCGCCGCGCCCGCTCTTCCTCTCCCTCACCGCCGCACGCCCCGCTCTTCCACTCCCCTCACCGCCGCCACCGAGGTCGCCGCTCAACACAGCTCCCTCTCACCGGCGAACACCGAGCCCCCCACGGTGAGCCCCCCCCACCCCCCCCCCCCCCCCGCCGCGCCCCGCTCTTCCTCCTGTTAGTTGTTAGGTTGAATTTTAGTTCATTAGGTTGAATTTTAGTTGATTAGGTTAAATTTTAGTTGTTTAATTAGGTTGAATTTTAGTTGATTATGCTGAATTAGTTGCTTTAGGTTGAATTTTAATTAAATGGACATAGGGATGTGTTAGGAAAGGTGGTAAATTTAGCAATTAGGACTATTATTTTCAATTTAGTCCCATTTAAGTTTAGTATTTAGTATTTGTATAGTATAGCTTTATCATAAATATTGTTATTGTACTAAATATTGTTTTAGTATTGCTAGTATAGCTTTAGTGTTTTAGGACTTAGTGAAATTTAGTGAAGTTTAGTCTTTATTCTTTATTCTTTATAGTTTAGTATTGCTAGTATATATTCTTTATTCTTTATTCTATATATTGTTTTAGTATTGCTAGTATAGCTTTAGTGTTTTAGGACTTAGTGAAATTTAGTGAAGTTTAGTCTTTATTCTTTATTCTTTATAGTTTAGTATTGCTAGTATATATTCTTTATTCTTTATTCTAAATATTGTTTTAGTATTGCTAGTATAGCTTTAGTGTTTTAGGACTTAGTGAAATTTAGTGAAGTTTAGTCTTTATTCTTTATTCTTTATAGTTTAATATTGCTAGTATATATTCTTTATTCTTTATTCTTTTTAGTACTGCTTTTAATCTTTATTCTTTATAGTGAAGCTATGGACCATGACGGTAGAGATGATCGGGAAGGCCAAAAAGATAATGAGGTAGATGACGGCTCACAGTATCTGAATGAAGATGGTGATGATGGGTTGTCGGATGATCAGTTAGAAGAACAAAACATAGGCAACCCGGAACCAAGTATTGATGTCGATGCTAGCGTTGGACCCTCAACGAAGTCCTCTGATGTAAATATTGAAGTCTCTGCTAATTATATATATAGACCTCCACATTGAGCATATATTTAATGAATGTTTTTTTAGTCCTCCACTTCAAGGTTACGAGGCCCGACCAAAAAGTGGAACGAGAAGACACATATGATTATTGACATAGTCAGTGCAGATGGGGAACCTTTGGAGCCCATAAACAGCATGACTGCATTTACTAATCAAGCAGGAGTTCTTGTTAGGGACATGATCCCGATCACCTGTCGAGAATGGAAGAAGCCAAGAGCTGATGGAATAAGTTTTGTCTCTGACGAATTGAAAAATTCTATTTGGGACAAGCTGATATCACATTTCACTCTGCCGACGATGGACACCGAGGAGCAAACAACAGCCTTGAAGGCCAAAGTCAAGGTGTGGATCCTGAAGAAGATGGCCAAACAATTCCAAAACCACAAAAAAAGAACGTGGGCGAAGTATGTCAAGAGTGGGAAAATTACTCCGGAGTTTAAGGGAACAGACGAGAGGTTACGTGATCACTGGGATGATTTCGTGACGTACAAGGAATCGGAAGAAGCTCTTGAGAGGTCCAAAAAGAATGCGGATAATGCCAAGAAAAATGTTCTCCATCATAATTTGGGGCCAGGTGGCTACAAGACTGCCATGCCTAAGTGGGATAAACTTAAGGCTGAAATTAAGGCAAAAGGTCTAACTCCAGAGACG
This sequence comes from Poa annua, assembly GCA_026929855.1. Classification (NCBI taxonomy): domain Eukaryota; kingdom Viridiplantae; phylum Streptophyta; class Magnoliopsida; order Poales; family Poaceae; genus Poa; species Poa annua. The sequence goes on from CM049436.1 coordinate 39,473,579, forward strand.
GAGAAAGTGCCCGAGAGAGCAGGAAACTTCCTACTGGCGCATGGTATGACGTTGGAGAAGGAAACAGGGGAGTTGGTTCTTCGTGATCCGACGAAGAAAGCAGTGTTGACTCCCTTCGATGATCTTAAAAAAGCAGTAGCCGAGGTGGAGGCGGGAACGTTCATTCCAGATAGAGAGAACGACGAGCTGACAAAGGCACTCGGAAATCCTGAGAAGGGAGGACGAACACGAGGCTATGGAGGTGTTCCTTGGAAGATGGGGTTTCATGAGGACTATCATACTTATAGAAGCCGAGCCAGAGCAACGAAGTGGAGGGAGCAGCAGGCGGCAGACCGGCTTAATAAGGTGGAAGAAAGGAACGAGCTGCTCTTTGCGATGTATACGAAGATGCAGGAGAAATTTTCAAGCCGTCCAGAGGGCGATCAGATTTACATAGATCCTGCAGCTGATGGCCCATCTAACCGGAGGAGCAGTGTGGCTTCCACGGGGTTGCATGATGATGATGGAGAAGTTGATTCATCACCGATGGATCGCTACCCCGTGGATAATATCGAAGATCAGACTGAATGTGAGCTGCACCATCCAATGAAGAACATATCTGTGAAGGTGGCCGTCGGCTTTGCTTTAAAAGTTGATCCTGAAGTGCGTTGGCATTGCCGCGAGGTTCCAGCTGGGTATGCTCGTGTTGGGGTGGAGGAAATTGTACCTGGATGCGAGACATTGGAGATTGACCACCCTGGCCCTGAAGGGGAGGTGACCCTGGAAGAAGTCAGGCATGGAATCATTTTATGGAAAAAGAAATACATCATATTTCCAGGCTCGACGCAGAGGCCACGGTCTCTCTCACCTCCACCACCTCCAAGTCCATTGAACTTCGATAGGGACGACGACGACACCTACATGACTCCACCTCGATCTTCGCCGCCGCGTCAGCAGCCTGAACCTTCTTCGCCTGAACCTTCTTCGGCTGAGTACAGGGCGGGAAAGCGGAAGATCAGCCAGGTCAAGTGGGGTAACTTGACTAAGTGCCCGCCTCCGCCTACTAAGGCGAAATTGTCGCCGCTTCCAAAGGTCCCCAAGAGTCCTCCAAAGTTTCCTTACCCTTATAAGCCCCCCGTGGAAAACATGCCAGACGTATCAATTGATCCGAAAAAAATAGAGTACTTCCTGAAACATTGTTTTCAACCACCCCAATATGTTTTAAACTTACTATCGGACTATGGTCGTTTTATTGACAAGGCATATAATGAGGGGCTTGAGAAAACAGAGCAGAAGAGACGCGACGTTGCTCCGCTGAAGTTGGCATCCAAGATTGTAATACCAAAAGGGTATGAGATTCCTGGTATGACCTACGAAGAAATGGTGGATTTGATAGAGGCCGACATTAATCCCGAGGCATTGCAATATCGCCTTGGGAAGGATCTGGTCACGAAGGAGGACTGGGCCAACCTACCTACAAGAATGCGAGCATTACATAAATGGTACAAGGATGCCTCAGCAGACGGGGACGAGATAATGTCTGTTAAACTTAGAGATGAGCATTACTTCATGGGAGAACAGACGATTCATATTGACTTTGACGAACTCTTTCAGTTATTCAACCAGAAGGCCCTCGACAAATCTATCATCAGCTGCTATTGTTTGTAAGTGATTAATTAAAGCTAATCTCATATCATTTTCTTATAATATAACTGTCCTCACTACATTCTTTTGTACGCTACTATGCAGAATGAAGATTCTTGAGTGTAGGAGGAACCAGATTTATCAAGTTGGGTTCGTTGACCCTGATCGAGTTCATATACATACCTTAAAAATAAAACCGGGGGAAACGGAGAACAACTTGCTCAATTTTTTGGAGAAACAACATTTCAAGAAGAACATATTATTTCCGTACAACTTCAGGTTAGAGTGTTACACGTTCATTTTTCCTCGTACTCGATTTTGATGAGTTAGCTAGAGACTTAATATTTACTGAATTCTCTTCTATGTGCTGATGTGTATGTGCAGCCACCACTGGATTCTCTTCAACATTGAAATTGACTTGGGGAAAGTTCAGATCGAGGACTCATTACATCAACCCATGACGGATTACTGGAACATTATTGAAACGCTCCAGAGGTACTATATTGACCTCTTTTCTTCATTTCCTAAGTTCCAGTTATGAATATATTCTTTATTCATTTTCTTTGTCGGGGCAGGGTATGGAAGCGGTTCATAAAACGTGCCGGAGAAGGTCAATTTAAACAAGAGCTGACCTTTCAGCTAATCAACGTAAGTAGATTACTCTATTTAGTTCTAGTTTCAATATCGGATTGTCATGTTTGATTATTACTTGATATGAACTCTATTTTCGTAAAGTGCGAGAGACAGCCACCGGCGATAAATCTGTGTGGATATTACGTTTGCGAGTATATGCGCATGTATGTCAGTGAGCGGATGGATATGGTGGTACGTAAAGCATTTACATATCAATTCACAATTTAACTCTTGATGCATTTATATTGACCGTCTTCTCTTGATATATCCAGCAAATGAATCAACGAGCGCATCTCACTCCATATCAACGCTCTAGAGGAATTCAAGAGGAAATTTGTGGATTTCTGCTTGACGAGGTCATAGCCCCAACAGGAGAATACAATATAAACCGTAAATAATGATTTTGATGTAATAATGATCGTGTTGGCTTGACACTTATGTATATGATACATGTTTGACTTCATACGAGTCTCGTTGGTATGGATCAATTCTCGTTAGACACTTCATATAATATATGCATCGATGTGTGTAATTGTAGCTTACAAACAATAGTTTAAATCATAAATAAAACAGAAAACAAAATAAAAATGCTAAAACCTAAAACCCCTCGAACTTATTAGTCCCGGTTTGTAATACAAACCGGGACAAAAGGTCATCGCCGAGCAGCTCGCCTGCGCGCCCACGTGGATACCTTTTTGTCCCAGTTGCAGATCCTACCGCGACTATAGGTTGGGGTGTTTAGTCCCGATTCCGCAGTCCCGGTTGCCAAACCGGGACTGAAGGCCCTTACCAACTGGGACTGTTAGCCTGTTTTCTACTAGTGTCTCCTTCCTCCCCTGCCTTCCTCTCTCCCGACCAAACACTCCCACATTCGAAAAAATCGTGTTCTTGCTGTTCTTCCTCTGCAATTTCGATCTCCATCTACAGCCCATCTTTGTTGCTGAAATTTGGGGTATTCACTCTCCGGTATGTGACTCCTCCGATTATCCAAGTAGAATTTTGTTTAGTGGATTATATATTGAGTATTTTGCTGCTGTAGATATCATGTTTAGTGAGTTTAAATGCATGTTCTAAGTGAGGATAACTAGTTTTGATGCATGCTTAAGCCTCTAGCAAGTCACTATAGTGGTTTCCCCTCATTTAGTTGGCTAAAAATCAATTTTTATGTTATTTGTCAAAAATTTCAGAACATGGAGTGGAACCCATATGCAATAGACCAACATGAGATAGTGGTGCATGAGAAGATGAAGGTTCATCGCGAAGAGAGTGTATTCCCTGCTATTTACCCATGCTCACAATTCATGGGTGTTACAGGAATTGCACAAGATTTTCATACTCTAATGACCAATGCAGGGCTAGAACATTTTATTGATGATCAACCCTTTCAATATGCCAAGCTAGCCATGTCGGTGGTGCAGGACTTCAACTGCAATTTGACCTCATCTAACCCTATGGTGCACTATAAGATTTACAATAAATCTGTGGATTTGCCTTTTGATGTTTTTTGTGCAGCAATTAGAGTACCACAAGGGGGATCTCGAGAGAAGTTGAAAGGGAAGCCTAAGCCATTGCTGGACTTATATGAGGACATTTGCTATGGGAGGAGTTTCTCTCAAGAGGAGGGTAAAATCCGGAGTATTCATCTCCCTTCCATTCGATACTTTGCCTACTTCATTTCTAAATGTGTCCTTGCTAGGAAAGTAGCAAGTAAATTGGGTTTGTCTGATTTAGCTTTTCTAGCTGCTGCATTACGCAATGATAAAACTTATGATTTGGGTGCTCTGATTGCCTACCGTCTCACCACTAACCGTGAGAACGGAGGAGTTTGTGGAGGTCTAGTTGCCTCTCGTTTATTAGCTTTGAATGGTTTGGCACCGCACCCCCTTGATTTTCTGCTTCCTATAGAAAAACTAGACATTGATTCCATGAAGAAACATAACTTTATTGCTGACCATGGTAGTTTACATGTTCTCCCTTACATTATAACCTTTCCCAAGAGGCAATATTTGAAAGTGTCCACAATTGTTAGAACTGTTATTTTGCCTGCACCTCCGCTTAACCTTTATGCCAGGGAAAACTGGTCAGTCTCGGAGGCTGAGCTTGACACACTTGAGGGGCAACACGGCCCGAACATGGGAGACAACGAAGAGGAGCATGAGGGTGACTTTAGTCAGCCCCCTGAGACAGCTGGTTCCTCGTACCCAGATCCGGGGTATGCAGGACCTTCGGGGTCTTCCTCCACCGCCGCCGAGCCAGAATATGACTTCACCAGGTTTGACCCGCCGGGCTGGAACCATTATTCACCATGGGGTTGATTCCCACTTAGGCCAAAAGCCTAAGCTTGGGGGGAGGTATACCGATAGCACACTCATCTTCATATCATTACTTCGGTACTTTGTATATCCATGTTTCGTTTTAGTTTTCTTTCTCTCTTTTATTTGTTCATGTTTTGCTTTGCTTTCCAAAACTCAAAATACCAAAAAGATTTCTATTATTTCTCTTGCTGGTTTGTCTTAGTATCTAGTATTAGTATGCTTAGTATTTAATTCACTTCAATATGCAAAAACACAAAAATATTTTGCTTTATTGTTTGCTGTTTCGCGTAGGGACAGATTTCTGCTGTCCACCGTTTAAATCATAACTTCCTGTAGAAAAATCCAAATGACCTGAAATTTCTTCTGCATGATCCTCAGATATGTACGCAACTTTTATTAGTTTTGAGTTTTCTGATCTGAGCATGTTAAGGTCCTCGAAAAAATTCGTCTTCACGGGCTGTTCTGTTTTTGTTCCGTTTTTTAGTTCCTAAATCCGAAAATCCCAAAAACATTTGTTGTTTCTTTTGGTTTTGTATAGTTTGTTTCAGAGCTCAATGCCATCCATTACTCCGTGGAGATTGGTTTTCATTCCATATTATTCAATCCACACAAGTGAAAGAGCAATAATGACGATATATGACAATTCGAGTTGGGTAAGAGGCTGGTAATGAACTCTGTTTGTTTTTCATTTTTGTACATATACTCATTCATGTGAGCATGCTTAGATGGTTCGCATAAGATATATGTCGATTGGTGGATGCTTAGTTGTTTATGTTCTCTTATGATCAATCCCAATTTATTAATAGTAGATGACATGTTTCTATGGATGTTTGCTTGCATTGTTTTGTTCATGGAAGATTTTGACATTGTGGTATCCTCCTATGAACAAATTCATTTGTATCGACTTGGCACATGCTCACACATGAATATGACTGAAAACAAAGAGTCAATTAAGCCTTGATGATTTATTTTGCCTCAGAGTTCTAGTATCACTTTTATGCCTCCGTTAATTTTATTTTGTCGCAAGCATGATTATGACGGTTATTGCTCTCCTGAATTGTCGCTTCCCTGTCTATTGCTAGCCTCCACTTGTACTAAGCAATTTTGCTTGTGCTTCCAAATCCCTGAAAACCAATTTATCCCAAAGAGTCCACCATAAATACCTATGTATGGCATTTCAAACCATTCAAGTAAATTTGCATGTGCTATCTTTAAAACTTTCAAACACTTCTCAATTTGTGCCACTGTTTCGAGCTCGTGAGGAAGTAGTAGTTGGGTTTGTTATCTTCCATACCAATTAAGTAACCGACTTGCATGCTTCATCTGCTTGTCACTAATATTGCAAAGAGCTGGTTAGACCACTATAATATCAAAAGTTTTGAAAAGTGGAAAATAGACACTCCTCCATGGTATGTGATTGCTGGTGGGCACCCGAGGATTCGGCTAGCCATGGTTTGTGAAAAGCAAAGGTTGGGAGGAGTGTCAAAATATCAAAAAGCTAAAATATAAAGATGCATATTATAAATGCTTGATTTTAAAATAATTCGGAACCGCTCTCAACTTGCTTAGTATGGAAGATAACAAGAACTCTATTGCCATTCGTTGACGGAACAACCACCACTCAAAAACAATTTTGCCCCTGTTTTAAAAATAATGAAAAGCTCTAGCACATGTTAAATCCCTGCTTCCCTCAATGAAGGGCATATCTTTTACTTACTGTTGAGTCACCATCCTTCTTTGAGCACCTTCTTGAGAGCATAGTTGTCATTCTTAGTGAAATGTGCTTGTCCCAGAATACTGTTAACTGCGGTGTAACTTTGATGCTTTTATCTTTGACATCTTTATCTCTAGTCTACTCTTGAATCTCAGAGGTGCCAGGGCATTTATGTTTTGCTGTACACTTTCGGGCAAGCGAGATACCACCTTATCATACTTTCTTATGAGCTTTGCAATCCTGTGAATTGATATGTTTCATGTTATTTGCTATTGGTATGATTGGCATCTCTTCATAGTTTACATAACTAACTAAGTGACACCATTTATATATATCTTATTATGAATAGCCTAAGCATTTGCCGGATAATGAGAATATTTACATCATATGAAGCAAATGTGTTCGTGAAAGTTCTTTTATCGCACTCAGTTGTTGACTGAATTGCTTGAGGACAAGCAATAAGCTAAGCTTGGGGGGAGCTGATACGTCATCGTGGGCTCCACCACGACCTCTGCCGCGCCTGCGAGCCGCCCTGCACCGTCTGCAGCATGTCGGCCACGGCGCGCAACTTTAGCACGGATGGACCGCGTCCATGGACGGATGAACCGCGGTGGACTCCCGCTCCTTCGCGTCACCGACATGTGGGAACCCACCGGCACGAGAATGGAGCCCGGGGCGCCTATAAAAGGAGCAGAGGCTCCACCATAGAGGAGGATTGATCTCCAGTCGGCTGATTGCTTCCTAGACCGAGGGAGCCTTAGCCAAACGCATAGGATAGCCAACTGCTGGAGGAGGAAGACGACCGCCGTGTCCCTCTCCAAGCGCTAAACTGCCTCAAGAGAGGCCTCGGCAAGCTCATTATCCTGTAACCTTCACAGTGCAATTCAGACAAGTAGGAGTAGCGGTGTTACCTCCTCCTGAGGGCCGTGAACCTGGGTACGGGCCGGTGTCCATCTCTGGCGTGATAGTTCCTCTCCAGGCCCGGCGAGCACCGTCGTCGTGCCTCTCGAGGATTGTTTGACCTCCGCGTTCAGTCCCCCCTTCGAACCTCTCTTCAGGGTGTGGCTACCCCTGTTCCGTGGGAGTCACTCTCCGACATTTGGCGCGCCAGGGAGGGGGCTGAGGCGCGTCTTCGACCTCCGAACTCCGCGCCATGACGGACACCCGCGCGACGCGCGCCAACCGGCGTGCCTCTGAGAGAGCTCACACCGAGCCTGGCACTGCTCCCACCCGCGGCCGCCGTGGTCGCCCCCGCACGGCCGAGCGCGCTGGCACCGGCCCGCGCGTGGAGGAGCCAGAGAGCGAGGAGCACCGCGGCGGAGACCAGCGCGACGACGAGGACCTCTCTGGGCGCCAGGAGGACGCTGAGTCCTCGCACCCGTCCCGGCGCCAGAGCGTGTCCACGCGGGAGCACCACGAGCCCGCCCCGCACACCGCGCTGCTCATGGCCCAGGAGCTCCTCCGCTACCGGCCAAGTGCCGAGGCACACGACCAGTGGTTGGACCGCCTCCACCACCTCGTCGACATCGCAACCACGCGCCCTGCTCCGTCGCGCTCCATCGTGCCCTCCGGCCCTGCAGGGGCGGCCACACCAGGTGCGCCCCCACCGCCGCCAGGACCACCTCCGGCCGCGGCACAGCGGGCTCCCTCCCATGCTTCCTCGCCGCACGATTGCCAGATCGTGCAGCGCACCGCGCCTGACGCACGTGTGGGCATGGAGCGACGCCGCGACCTCCAGAACCGCCTCGTCGAGGAGCTCGGCCAAGCGGGGCAACAAAACCGCAGGGCCCTCCAGGGAGGAACGGCCACCTACGCCACTGGCTGCATGGCCTTCACGCGCGCCCTGCGTCGTGTGGTCTGGCCGCAGAAGTTCAGGCCAGCGCTCCCCAAGGGCTTCGACGGGTCCACCAACCCTCTCGAGTTCCTGCAGCTCTACACCACCTCCATCCAGGCCGCACGGGGAGACGACAAGGTCATGGCCAACTGGTTCTCTCACGCCCTCAGGGACTCCGCGCTGTCCTGGCTCCTCAACCTGCCTGAGGACTCCATCGACTCCTGGGAGGAGCTCTGCAGGCAGTTCGTCGCCAACTTCAAGGGCACGTACGAGCGCGCACTCACCCACAACGACTTGCGCGCTGTGGTGCAGAAGAAAGATGAGACTCTTCGCAAGTACATCCAGCGCTTCAGCCAGGTGCGGAACAAGATTCCGAACATCCCCGACACCCAGGTCATCGCTGCCTTCCGCGAGGGCGTCACGAACCGCAGGATGCTCGAGAAGCTCGGCATCCACGACAAGCTCACCTCTGTGGTGAAGCTGTTCGATCTGGCGGATAAGTGCGCCAAGGCTGGAGAGGACTCCTCTTCGTCAAGATGAGCGCGCGGGGGGACGACCCTGGCGAGGGGTCCAAGAGCCACAAAAAGAAGGAAGAGCCCAAGCGCAAGGCCACCGCGGTCCTCGCGGCAGAGCCTGACGCGAAGGGCTCCTGCAGGGGTTCTCCCGAGCGCGGCGACAAGGAGGTGGACCTCCGCCCGTTCTGCGTCTACCACAACAGGCGCGGCCATGCCACCGAGAACTGCCACGACCTCAAGAGGCTGAGCAGGGAGCGCGAGCGCGAAGAAGCCAGCGGGAGCCGCGGCAGAGGCCGCGGCTACCGCCGCGACAGCAGAGGCGGACGCGCTGGCGGCTACCAGAGGCCGCAAGGCACTCAGGCCAACGCCGCTGAGAGGAACAACAACCTCCCCGACGAGGAAGATGGAGGCTACCAGGCCCCGAGAGGCGCCATGGCCTGCATCCTCGGCGGCGCTCAAGCGCCCAAGTCGAACAATCAGTTCAAGCAGTTCGCCCGCGAACTCAACGCCGCGCTCCCGAGCACCGAGACCTCCAGACCCCTCAAGTGGTCCCAGTACACCATCGCCTTCGACGCCAAGGACCACCCCAAGTCGACCAAGACTGTTGGAACCCTCCCCCGGGTCTGCTCCCCCACCATCAACAACATCACCGTCTCCAAGACACTCATCGATGGGGGAGCGGGCATGAATGTCATCTCTGTCGAGACCTTCGAGACGCTTCAAGTGCCCTACGAGTGGCTTATGCCCTCCAGGCCGTTCACGGGCGTCACCAGTGGTTCAATCGAGCCTCTGGGGCAAGTCCGCCTCGCGGTCACCTTTGGCACGCAGAAGAACTATCGCACGGAGCTGATCGACTTCGATGTCGCCCACATCGGCCTGCCGTACAACGCCATCCTCGGCTACCCCGCCCTCGCGAAGTTCATGGCCGTCACGCATCATGCCTACAACATGGTCAAGATCCCCGGCAGCGCTGGCACCATTGCCATCCATGGTCATATCCTGGACGCCACGCGCGCTGTCGAGAGCGCCTACAAGGCAGCCGCCATGGCTTTCCCGGCTGACGAGGACATGGAGCCTCTCGAGAGGCCCAAGAAGAAGAAGCAAGTGTTCTCTCAGGAGCAAGCTGCCACGAAGAAGGTGTCGCTGGACACCACCAGCTCGGGGGCTGAAGGCTCGGGGGCTAGCGTCACCATAGGCGCTGCCCTGCCTCCCAAATAGGAAAGCGCGCTCGTCGCCTTCCTTCGGGCAAACTCTGACATGTTCGCATGGACTCCGTCAGATATGTCCGGTGTACCAAGGGAGGTGATCGAGCACCACTTAGCCGTGTGTCCAGACGCACGCCCCGTCAAGCAAAAAGCACTTAAGCAAGCCCCCGAGAAGCAAGCTTTCATCGTCAAGGAAGTAGAGAAGCTCAAGGCGGCAAATGTCGTCCGCGAAGTCGCGCACCCCACTTGGCTCTCCAACGGCGTGGTTCTTCCTAAACCCGCTGGAGGAGGCCGACTCTGCATCGACTACACCGATGTCAACAAGGCCTGCCCCAAGGACTTATACCCTATGCCGAGGATAGACCAGATCGTGGACTCCACCGCTAGCTGCGACCTCCTCTGTTTCCTGGACGCCTTCTCTGGTTATCACCAGATCAAGATGGCTAAAGAGGACGAGGAAAAGACGGCATTCCTCACCCCTTGAGGTGTGTACTGCTACACATGCATGCCCTTCGGCCTGAAGAACGCTGGAGCCACTTTCCAGAGGCTCATGAGGATAGCCTTGGGGGCACAGATGGGCAGAAACGCTGAGGCCTACGTCGATGATATCGTGGTCAAGTCTCGAGAGGGGGACACCCTCTTGAGGGATCTCGAGGAAACCTTCGCCAGCCTGAGAAAGGTGAACATCAAGCTGAACCCCGCCAAGTGCGTCTTCGGGGTCCCTTCAGGCAAGCTCCTCGGGTTCCTCGTGTCCCACCGTGGCATAGAGGCAAATCCTGACAAGATCAAGGCCATAGAGGAAATGCAGCCTCCCCGCCGACTCAAGGACATGCAGCGCTTAGCGGGCTGCATGGCCAGCCTTGGCCGTTTCATCTCTAAGTTTGGCGAGAGAGCCCTGCCATTTTTCAAGATCATGAAGAGATCGGGCACGTTCAAGTGGACCCCTGAGGCGGGCAAAGCCTTCGAGGAATTAAAAAAGTATCTGGCCAGCCCTCCAGTCTTGGTGGCCCCCAGGGCAGGCGAGCACCTGAAGCTGTACCTCTCAGCCACCCCTCAGACCGCAAGCGCCGTCTTGGTGGTCGAGAGGGAAGAGCCTGTCCTCCCCAAGAAGAGCACTGCCACTCCAAGCCCAGAACCCCCCGACAAAGACCCCGTCGAAGGAGCAGCCTCCACAGACCCACTGCCAGGCCCACCGCCTCAAGTCGAGTCTGCTCCTCCCACCCCTGTCAAGACGCCTCCACAGGCAGATCTCGACAAGGGCCCTGAAGAGCCTCCACAGGGGGTTGACGCTGCGCCACCTCGGGCAACCCTCGTCGAGCACCCCGTCTACTTCGTCAGGACAGTGCTGCGGGACGCTCGCGAGAGGTATCCAATGCAGCAGAAGCTCCTCGTCGCGCTCCTCATCGCCTCCAGGAAGTTGAGACACTACTTCCAGGGCCACCCCATCACGGTGGTTACTGCCTTCCCCCTGGAGCAGATCCTGCGCAACCCCAACGCCACTGATCGTGTCGCAGGATGGAACATCGAGCTGCAGCCATTCAACTTGCGCTTCGACACTACGAGGGTCATAAAAGGAAGAGCGCTGGCTGACTTCGTCGCCGAGTGGACTGACCCAAGCCCTGAGGAGCCTCGAGACGCAAAAGCCGAGCCCTCGGGAGGCACAGTGCCTAGCCACTGGACCATGCACTTCGATGGAGCCTTCGCTTGCCGCAATGGCGGAGCAGGCGTTGTCCTAACTTCGCCCAAGGGAGACAAGCTATACTACGCTGTCCAGCTGTGCTTCACGATCGATAAGATCTCCAACAACACCGCCGAATACGAAGGCCTCCTCGCCGGCTTAAGGTCCGCCATCGCTCTAGGCGTCAAGCACCTGCTCGTCAAGGGAGACTCCCAGCTGCTCGTCAACTTCTCCAACAAGAGCTACACGCCAAAAGACGACCACATGGCCGCATACCTTGAAGAGGTCCGCAAGCTCGAGAAGCACTTCAGGGGCATGGAGCTCATGCACATCCCGAGGAAGGAAAACCAAGAGGCTGACGACATCGCCAAGCGAGCCTCGCGAAGGCAACCCCAGCAGGCCGGCGTCTTTGAAGAGAGGCTCGCCAAGGCATCCATCAAGCAGCCTCGAGAGACCACAGCCGCGAGCGCAGATGAAGCGCTCCCACCACCTCCTGAGTCTGGGGCGCCTGATTGCGGTCCCAGCACAGGGGAGCGCTTGTTGCTGACGGCAACCCACCAGGCCTCAGGCTGGATTGATGAGCTCAAGGACTACTTGGTGAAAGGAATCCTCCCTGACGAGGATGATGACGCAGAGCGAATCGCTCGACAGGCGAAATCCTACTGCATCCTCGAGGGAAACCTCTACCGCAAGCGCCCAAATGGTATCGCTCTCAAGTGCGTCCCTCCTGAGGAAGGCCGAGAGCCGATCAAGGACATCCATAGCGGGGAGTGTGGCCACCACTCGTGTGCGCGCACCCTCGCAGGCAAGGTCTTCAGGAGCGGCTTCTACTGGCCTCAAGTGCTTCAAGATGCGGTCGCCATTGTGCAAACCTGCGACGCCTGCCAATTCCACGCCAAGCAAATTCATCAGCCGGCGCTGGGGCTTCAAACCATCCCGCTCTCCTGGCCGTTTGCGGTCTGGGGGCTGGACATCTTGGGCCCCTTCCCAAGGTCGCAGGGGGGCTATCGCTTCCTCTTCGTGGCCATCGACAAGTTCACCAAATGGACCGAAGTTGAGCCAGTGCGCACCATACCAGCTGGGGCCGCGGTGAAATTCATCAGGAGCTTGGTCTGCCGCTTCGGCGTGCCCAACCGCATCATCACCGACAATGGCTCGCAGTTCACCAGCGGCATCTTCCGAGCCTACTGCGACAAGCTCGGCGTCAAGGTCTGCTTCGCCTCGGTGGCTCATCCACGCAGCAACGGTCAAGCCGAGCGAGCGAACGCAGAAGTCCTCAAGGGCCTCAAGACCAGGAGCTTCAACATCCTCAAAGGCCACGGCAAGGGCTGGATCGACGAGCTCCCTTCAGTGCTCTGGTCCATACGCACAACTTCCTCAAGGCCTACAGGCGAAACGCCCTTCGCCCTGGTCTACGGAGCTGAGGCAGTCCTCCCCGCAGAAATCAAGCATGGATCACCACGGGTCCTTGCCTTCAATGAGGACATCCAAGAGGGCCTCCACAACGACGACCTGCTGATCCTCGAGGGACTGCGCCGTCAGGCCGCCCTCAGAGCGGCAGGGTACCAGCAAGACCTGCGACGCTACCACAGCCGCCATGTGCGCTCACGCACCCTTGAGGCGGGCGACCTCGTCCTCAGGCGAATGCTCTCCAGGGAAGGCCTCCACAAGCTCTCGCCGATGTGGGAAGGTCCCTACAGGGTCTCCCACGTCGCCAGGCCTGGCGCAGTACGCCTCGAGACCGAAGACGGCATCCCCGTCAAGAACCCGTGGAACATCGCGCACCTGCGCAAATTCTACCCGTGATCATTGTCACGCCCGTGATCATTGTCACGTCAAGACATCTGGCTGAAGAGGCAGCTTACGGCTCCACCTCCAAGCATTTTTTGTCTCTAGAGGTTAAAAAAAAAAGCTCACGGCTTAAACCTCCAAGCCCAAAGGCTTCTCTCGAGGGTCAACCCTCCGAGCTCTCCAGATAACGAGCCGTCTCAGGCCGTTGAGAGTCTCTGCCACTAATGGGTGGTCCCCATGCCTCGACATGGTCAAATACATTAACTTGGCAACTCCAAGCATAATGAAACAATTTCGTTCCTAAGTGAACAATGCGCTACGGCGCCGCTATGTAATATTTTGGTGGTGAGTTTATTCCAGCGCTACTTTCTTTGTTGAAAATGGGCACTTATATCTCTCCACATGCGCACCTCGCGAGCGGGGGCTGAGTACGGTGCCAGTGCCTCAAATGACACACCAGCAGCACTGCAAAACCCAAGGATCCGAGCTCTGGCTGGAGGGCAAGCTCCCACAAACACGCCATCTCTACAAAGGACCTTGGTACTCTCTCTCCTCGCAAGGAACGCCTGAGGGGACCCATAAGCGCGCATTAGTCTCTGGTACCGTGCACAAGCGTTTGGGTTTGCCCCTCTAACATCTACAGAGAACAAGCGTCTCTACAAGCCTGAGGAGGCGGCAGGGCAAAACCCTTGAAGAGGACCTCCTCGCCAGGCTAAAAAACCTCTACAGGGCAAAAGCCTCGAGAAGCTAAGTCACACACTCGTAACTCGAGAGTTTTTCCTCCCCAAGCGCACGTTTGTCCCTCGAGCGGTTTCATTTTTCCCTTGTGCTTCATGGACTACTCGCACGTCTAAGGGGGGCGCTTGAGCATCGCGACTCAGTGCTCTTACCTCTCCAAGCCTTAAACTCCCCCCGGCCTTGCTGAGTCATTGCTCTAGCATACCGCAGCGGCGGAGTCATAGCGCGAAGAGATGGGACCTAACGACGCAGAGAAAACATAGACATGAAAATAAGGCAGAAAGGGCCTCTTGAGGGGCACACAAGTTAACATCAAGCACTCAAGGAATACATTACATGCTCAAAATGCATAATGTCTAAACATAAAGCTGTTTCAGATACAGGCGCTCAAAGGCGCAATGAATCAAGGGCTCAGGCGGAGTCCGCGCCAGCATGCTCCTCCTCCTCAGTGTCTTCCTCCTCAGCAAGGGCGGCCTCCTCCTCGCTGTCCTCCGCAGCCACCTCTGCGCGCTTGAAGCGGTTGCAGAAGGTCTCGACCTGCTCGCCGAGGGAGTTGGAGACCCGCAAGACCTCCTCGCCCGTGCGCTCCTCGGTCACCGTGGCGAGGTTGAAGCCGGGCGTGAGGAGCCGAAGGTTGGTGAAGATGCGGTCAACAACCACCCCGAGGAGCTGGCGGCTCTCGACCTCGATCACCTCGCGGAGGTCGGCGACGGGGCTCTCGAGGGCCGTGAAGAGCTGGTCGAAGTAGACCAGGTACATGGCAGCATCGCCACGGCCGCGAACATCAGCGTGCGGCGCCTCCGCGCCAAGCTGAGCTGCAAGCTCGTTGCCCCTGGCCACCAGCGCCTGGAACATACGCTCCCGCTGCTTCGTGAGCACGCGAGCCGCCTGCGCGGTGTCCACAGCCTCCGTCACCTGCTTGTCGGCTGAGCCCGCCTGCCCCTCCACGTCCTTGACGAGGGCGTCCAGTTTCAGCACAGCCGCCCTGCGACCATCCTCCGCCTGGCGATAGGCCTCCTTGGCGCGCTGGAGGCGGGCCTCGAGCTTGGAGTTGGCCTTCTCGAGCTCCGCGATCCGCTTGGCATCGGTAGCGTGCTTGGCCCTGAAGCGGTCCTCCTGCTTCTTGGCCTTGTCGCGGTACTCCTTGGAGGTGGTCCGCCTGAACTCCTTCTCGCGCTCCGCGAGGGCCGCCTCCGCCTCCTTCTTCTTCTCGGCAAACCGCTGCTGGAAGCGCTCCAGGGTTTGCTTCTGGGCGGTGACGTTCTCGTCATGCCTCTGGAGCGCCTGAGCCAGGTCTCCCTCGCGCGCCTCAAGCTCTTCGCGCTTGGTGGCGAGCTCGCCCTCCGCCTGGAGCCGCTGCTCGTCGCGCTGCAGCACGTCCTGCTCCTTGGAGGCCAGCAGCCGCTCGCGCTCGGCAAGGCCCTTGCGGTCCTCCTCCAGCGTCTCCTGCGCAACCCGGTGGGCGGAAAGGAGCTGGGACTCTAGCTGGGCCAGCTCGCGACGTTTCTGCGCCAGCGAGCCCTCCATAGCTTCACGCTCGGCCTTCACCTCGGCGAGGAGATCGGCGGCCGCGTTGTGCTCGTCCTGGAGAGGGGCAAGGAGCTCGTCAGCGTCACGGATGGCCCCCTCGCGGACCTCCTTGGCGAAGCGGACGGCCTCCTCGCGAGCGGCCTGGAGGGCCAGATCCTCCTGCCGGCGGGCCTCGACCGCGGCATGGAAGCGCGCCCAAGCCTCCGCAAGCTCATCGCGCTGCTGGGTGAGCTGAGCGTCCTCGAGGGCAAGTTGCGCCTCCAAGCCCTCCAGGGACTCCCTCACGACGCGGAAGGCAACCTCGCGGTGCCCCTTGCTCCAGTCCCAGCCGCCAAGGACCAGGTCGCGGCACGTGGAGGTGCCTGCCCCTGCGCCGAGCCCGGAGAACTGAGCCTCTGGGCGTGCCTGGGGGCTAGACCGCGTCCCGTCCATCGCGGCGCCCAAATTGGCCTCTCCGACCTCGCCGCCCGGGCGCGTCACCTCTTGCGCCTCGCCCCCCGCTGCGGGGCGTGGCGGAGACAAAGAAGCTCCCCCTGCAGATGCGCCCGCGCTCGGCGGGCCCTGGTCTGTCCCGGCCTCTGGCTGCGCGGGAGGCGTGGTCGCGCGAGGTGGAGTGGGCTCGCGCGCCGGAGTTGGCTCGCGCGTTGGCGTGGCCGCGCGAGGCGGGGTAGGGGCGCGAGGAGGGCTAGCAACCCGCTCCTCCTGCGCCTCCACCACCATCGGCTCGGGGGGCGGCGCAGCTGCCTCCGCCTGAGGCGCCGCTGTCCCGGCTGAAGGCCCAGCTGCCTCCGCTTGAGGCATCTCTTCGGTTGGGCCTGTGGGGGCCGTCTCCACAGGCCTCGCGGCCTCTTCAGCCACGACCTCAGCCGTGGCTCTCTTCACCTCAGCCGCCTTGCGAAGCTTGCGACGCTTCGCAGGCGCAAGGTCACTGGCAAACACCAGGGAAAGATCTTCAAAAATAGGCGGAGAGAGAAAGAACAAGGATCGATCGGCTGAAAGCCTAAAACACTTACCTGGACTCCTTGGCGCCGGTGTCGACCCACGCCAAGCCTGGCGAGCGCCAGGAAGGCTTGGCCTTGGCACCTGACCCCTCCGGAGGCGCCTCGGCTTTCCTCTTGGAGGGGACGTCTGACAGCCTCGCCCCGGACCGATCCACCGCCGCCTTGGAGCGGGGCTCGCGATGCCCTGGCGAGGCCTCCTCGTCAGAGGCCTCCTCCTCGTCCTCCTCCTCCTCCGCGTGGCGCGAGGGCACCACCACGAAGGCGTCGTCGTCATCGCCTGACGAGATGTCGCAAATCTCGCCAGTAAGAGGCCCGGCCCTCGAAGAGGACTCCTCCCCTGCTGCGGCCTCCTCCTCGCCCTGCCCAGCTCCTGAGGCAGAGGGCGCCTCTGCCCCCTCCGCGTCATGCACCACCGGCACAGGCACCATTTTCCCCGCCGGGCCCGCCGGGGTGAACGAGGGCATCCCCTCCAGAATGGCCAGGCGCTCGGTCATGTTGTACTGGTGCAGAGGCCGAAGCGTGATGGGGAGCGCATCCATGGCTGGCACCGCCGGGTTGATGAAGAGCGCGGACAGGACGTTGTCGACAGCATCCTTGTCGTTGTCCTCACGGTGGAGCCGCATCTTGTCCTGGGGGCCGGAGTACATCCACATGGGCGTCGCGTGCGCCTGGAGTGGAGCGATGCGGCGTGTCACGAAGTCCGCAACAATGATCTGCCCCGTGAGGCCCTCCTCCCGAAGGTAGCTCAGGCGGCCCATCAACATTGCGTTCTACGCGCCGCTAAAGGGGGCCTTGCCCCAGTTCGAGTTCTTCACGGGCGGCGCGTCAGGAACCTCGAGGAAGGCGCAGGGCTGCTCCACCCCGACGAAGAACCACCGCTAGCGGAAGTCGTCCACCTTCTTCGTCACCGAGGTGATGGCCTTGCCCTCGCTCCATGACATGGGGATGTAAACGCTCCCCATGCCATCCACGATGCGGAACGAGACGCATCCAGAGCGCTCATTCTTCGCCGTGTTCCGGAGCGCGTAGAAGCACCGGAAGAGGTCCACCGTGGGCTCCAGGCCCAGGTACGCCTAGCAGAGGTAGGCGAAGATGGCGAGGATGAGCACGGAGTTGGGGTGGAGGTGCAGCAGCTGGATCTGGTAGAAGGCCAGCACCCCCTCCAGGAACGGAGAGAATGGTGGCACCAGCCCCGCAGCGACACAGTGTTGGAAGACGGGGAAAAACCCTCGCGGGCGTTTCCCGTGCGCCGCGGCCTTGAGCGCGGTGGCGCCGTGCTCGTTGGTCCGGTCCGCCACCAGGAAGCGGACCTTGTCGAGGGCCTTGTCGTTGACGCGCACCCCTAGCAATGCCGCGCCGTGCGCGGCCTCGGCAGGCACCGCCTGCGAAGAAGACCCCGCGGCCGCCTTGCCCTTGTTCTTGGCCGGACTCTTCGTCGGAGAAGAGGTGAGCGCGGCGTGGGGAGAAACTGGAGGAGAAAGAGAAGAGCGCGCCGGAGAGCAGGAGCGGAGAGCTCGGGGCGGATGACTTCTGCGAGAGAAAATGGGAGCAGTAACGGCTCCCTGCTCCGGCGCGAGGGCTTTATGTCCCGTCGAGGGGCAGTCACCGGGGCGTGGTGGGACCCCCCACGACGCACGCCCCAGATCGTGCGCAACCGTTACTCGCCTGAGTGACGCGTGGCTCGGCCCGGCCGGACACTTTGGGCCCACGACGCTTCGGCTGCGGTCATGGGCTCAGCCGTGCCCATCGCGGGCCCGGGGGCTACTGTCGGCCCAATGAGGACCGGGGTGTGCATAGCCCACTCCCTACAGGCCTCGCCCGCGAGGGATTCGCCAAAACGACTAAGGACCAAGCTACCGCTTGGAGAGACCCTCGAGAGGCATCTCCTCTTGAGGGCCTGAAGAGGAAGCCAGGGCCTGAAGAGGACCCCGCACTTCAAGAGACTCCCCAAGGCTCAACACGCCTGGAGAGAGGTTAGCAGGAAACCTCCCCACAGGCCACCGCGGCCCTGTGGAGACACTTCGCGGCTAAGCAAGCGCTGCAGGGCGCACATGGCCCCTGCAGCAGCCGCAGGGTGACGCGAGCATCCCAGTTGCCGTTCTGGTGATAAAGGAGTCAACAAAGCCGCGCCGCCTGCGCCAGAACAGCCAGGACTTTCCTCTTTGGTGATAAAGCGGCTGGACGGCGCAACGCTCCAAGAAGATCGTCATCGTGGGCTCCACCACGACCTCTGCCGCGCCTGCGAGCCGCCCTGCACCGTCTGCAGCATGTCGGCCACGGCGCGCAACTTTAGCACGGATGGACCGCGTCCATGGACGGATGAACCGCGGTGGACTCCCGCTCCTTCGCGTCACCGACATGTGGGAACCCACCGGCACGAGAATGGAGCCCGGGGCGCCTATAAAAGGAGCAGAGGCTCCACCATAGAGGAGGATTGATCTCCAGTCGGCTGATTGCTTCCTAGACCGAGGGAGCCTTAGCCAAACGCATAGGATAGCCAACTGCTGGAGGAGGAAGACGACCGCCGTGTCCCTCTCCAAGCGCTAAACTGCCTCAAGAGAGCCCTCGGCAAGCTCATTATCCTGTAACCTTCATAGTGCAATTCAGACAAGCAGGAGTAGCGGTGTTACCTCCTCCTGAGGGCCGTGAACCTGGGTACGGGCCGGTGTCCATCTCTGGCGTGATAGTTCCTCTCCAGGCCCGGCGAGCACCGTCGTCGTGCCTCTCGAGGATTGTTTGACCTCCGCGTTCAGTCCCCCCTTCGAACCTCTCTTCAGGGTGTGGCTACCCCTGTTCCGTGGGAGTCACTCTCCGACAGTCATCACCAACGCCTCTCCATCAACCATCATCGTTCCCCCATCCATGTGTGAGTAATTCCCCGCTGTAGGCTTGAGGGGATGGTAGGGATTGGATGAGATCGTTCATGTAATGGCCGTAATATCATTAGGGCATGGTGCCTAGTATCCGTTATCGGTGTTTTACGTCATTGTTGCAACTTGTTATGCTTAATGCTTGACACTAGGGCCCGAGTGCCATGATTTCAGATCTGAACATGTTATTGTATCATGAGGATAATCAATGTTTTAGATCATATCTATGAGTTGTATATACATATTATTGTCCAAAACCGAAGGCCCCAAAGTGACAATAATTGGGACAGCCGGAGGGGATGGCTGTGATGTGAGGATCACATGTGTTCACGGAGTGTTAATGCTTTGCTCCGGTACTTTATTAAAAGGAGTACCTTAATTACCAGTAGATTCCCTTGAGGCCCCGCTGCAAACGGGCTGGTAGGACAAAAGATGATGTGCAAGTTTCTCATTGCGAGCACGCACAACTAAATTGGAACACATGCCTATGGTTAATAAATACTTGGATGCTTTATCTTATTTATCTGCAAATGCCTATGTCTTGATATTACATGAATTATCTTATCCATGCAACGCCCGTTCATCTGTCCCTGTGCCTATAGTATTTTAATCCTGCTATCTGCTATAATCACTATTGCTGTCATTATTTCACTGCTGCTGTTATTTCACTACTGTCACTACTACAAAACTGTTGCTACTGATAATCTGTCTCGAGCAAGTCTATTCACAGGTGTAGCTGAACTGACAATTCATCTGTTAAGGCTTATAAATATTCTTTGTCTCCCCTTGTGTCGAATCAATAAATTTGGGTTTTACTTCCCTCGAACACTGTTGTGATCCCCTATACTTGTGGGTCATCAGTCCACATGTCATACATGACCCCATTGTCAATTAACATATAATGTTCATGATCAGGAAACCTTGACCATCCAGTTGAACAATGAGCTAGTAAACTAGAGGCTACTAGGGACTGGGTTTTTGTCATATAACACACATGTATTAATGTCTCCACTTAATACAGTTATAGCATGATATACAACTAGTTATGAACAAAAAGAATATGACAATAATTTCTCTTTATTATTTGCCTCTAGGGCATAATTCCAACACAATGTGCATAGGCATTGCACAATGCCAGTGTGCATCGGCATTACACAATGCCAGTGTGCATGCGCATCTAACAATCTAACATTGCCAATTGCACAATCTAACAACCTATCATGCGCAATATCTAATTGTCGTGTCTCTAATCAGGACACCGGGGATGCGAGGCACCCCCTTTGTAGATACGGTAGGGGCGCGAAGGAGGCTGGAAACGTCTCCCGGGGGAGGATCGTCGGACAAGTTCCTCTCTTACTCTCCGATCTCGACGTGGTATGCAAACAAGGAAAGCACACAGCGATCTAAGCAGGTTCAGGCCGCCCGAAGGCTAACAGCCCTACTCCTGCATGACATGATAGATGGTTTGATCATGGTGTGGCTACAATGGTGTTTTCCGGCGAGGTACCCGGCAGGGTGATCCGACTAGAGGAAGGGGGAGGACAGATCCTTGCCCGGAGGAGATCACCTTCCTTCCCTTCCTCCTCCTAGCCTAGCTTGGTTGTTGTCTTCTACCTTGGATCGTCGGTCAGTTCTTGGCTAGAGCTTGCTTACTCCTTAAGCTAACCTCGGGCCAGCCCGTTTAGCACGGCACGTTTGGCCATATAGTTTAGGGTGCATCGTTAAGCCATCGCCCCCCATCCGATTTCAGTAATTTTCCTTTTTTTTTCTGGGTGGTTTCAATAGTCTTCTGACCATTCAGGGCCTCTGGATTATAGGAGTTTTAAAAAATTCATAGGATTCTAATCTTTAGAAAAAAAATCTATGAATTGCCTTTGGGTTTTAGGAATTTTTTCTATGAATTGCTTTTGGATTAAAAGGAATGGTGCTACCAAAATCCTATGTATTTGATTCATTTCATAGGAATTTAAACATCCACCCCAACCTCTTTTTTAGACTCAACTGCGTAGGATCAAGACACTTTTTATGTGTTTTTGATGCGTTTGATTCAAACGACTATTCTTATAGTTTTCCTATGTTTTACAATCATCTGTTTTTTCTATAAGTATGTTTTACCCTGCAATCCAAAGAGGTCTCAGTTCTTAGTTACTTGCACTGACATATACTGGGTGTTAAGCCCACAGCTAGATCAGCTCTCTGGACTTGTACTCATCTCAGCAATATGCATGTTCCCCTCAATTTACCTAATCAAACTGCCTAGGATTTACTGTAGAAACTAGAGCGTCATGCTGAGCACAGTCAAGACTCAAGTTCACTCTACGTACTCACGGGACGACAAAGGCATTACTGAATTCAACCACCGACGTCGAAACGGAAACAGGAGAAATTGAGGTCGCAGCCTTGAATTCAGCAATGAAAGACTTAATTCAAACCAACAAAAAAAAAGATGACAAAGTTAAGATATGCTCGATTCATAAGGATCACTCACGGTTTAGGGCCTATTTGGATTGTAAGAGTTTTAAAAGAATTTCATAGGATTCCAATACTTCGGAATTTTTTCTCTAGATTGCCTTTGGTTTAAAGGAATGGTGTCAATAAAATCCTATGAATTGGATTTCTATGCCTCAATACCATAGGAATTTAAACATCCATTCTTATCTCTTTTTTACACTCAAGTGCATCAGATCGAGGCCCTTTTCCTGTGTTTTTTTCCTGCGTTTTATCCAAACGACAATTCGTTTTGCGTTTTACAATCATCTGTTGTGTACTTGCAAATTTGTAAAAATTACCTTTTTTCACATTCCTGTGTTTTTAACCCTGCGATGTAAAGAGGCCCTTAGCTACGAGACCTACGGCCTAGGCAACTACACCAACACCTTGTTGTGCTATCAAGACGAAATAACTTCTTATTGCTTGGTTCCCATTGCTCCACGATAATAAATATACCCGAGTGACATATTTCGATATATGTGTGAAGCAACTCTTGATCAATCTATCTTGTTATCCTTGTTACTGGCTTGTTTCCCTTTCTGGTTCATGTATTCCGGTATCCTCATGATTTACATCATATTGTGTCTGATGGATACCGTCGTACGGAGTGGGTGCTGGATGTATCTCTCCATCGACGTACGTAGGAGCAATTCTCAGTCTTAGATCATTAAGTTCAATACAAATTTTACGAGCTACCCAGAACCTATAGTTATGATCATATTGTTACGGTGTAATGTTAAACATAACTACTAAAGTAACCTTTCAAATATGCATGAACCTACCCTCATGATCTAAGGACATGTACGCATGATAACTAATCTGTGGTATTACTAACAACACTTTGATGATAAGATCTCATAGTATATCAACGGCAATCCGGTGTTGCTCATGTTTTCTCGTGGTATGGACTTCGTCCTCGGAACTGGAACATCAGATCCGTGTGTACTTTGCATGACTTAAAAATCACATGATATCTTATAAAATAATGATCCTTGCGGTCAATATGTTTGTGGGAGACACTGGATCCTTTGTTACAACCACGACCCCATGGTTTATTGGTTTTCACATAGAGCAATATCGGGTCAGTTGCAAAAGGAACCACACCTGGTATCAACTCACAGTAGCAACACTCCTCCCCCCTAAGACGACATACCTGGTCGCAAACAACACCATTATCGCTTGCAGCTTTGGCCCATGGTGGCTGGCAGCAGGGGACATTTTGGCCTGCAGCACTAGCGAATGACTAAAGATGGTGTTTGCAATACCACTGTTGTCCGCTTCTAGCAACATCGGCTTGCAACGACAAAAATGGGTAGTACTTGCGGTTTTCTAGAATCGGTGGCCATCCTTTGCAGCTAGCTAGAAGAAGCAACATGAGCTTTTAGCAGTCTTGTGAGGAGAGGAGCCGGATTTGGCCGGTGACACACATTGTTGGATGATGAGCAAGGCGCGTTCGTGACATCTCCATGATAGTGTGCTTTTCATAGGAGGAAGACGATGGGTATGAGGACTGCACCGAGAAGAAAAGAGGATAACAAAGAAACACGGGTGGAGGCATGCGCGTGTGTCCATGTCTTTCCACCACACGAGAGACACATGTTAGGTGTTCGTCGTGGTCAATGGATGAGACAGATGTTCCCCTGAATTGTTTGCCTTTCCAATCGATATAATTGAGAGAATTACGATGTGGTCCACACTTTCGACTGTAAACTCTCTCATGCTAGCTCTGAGGCGCAGGTAAACCGTATATATGAGTGCCTTTTCTAAGCGGCGATACGTACACCACACTCACTTCGTTTCTTGATTTTTGGTGTACAAAACCGTTATCTGCACATTGTATACAATTTATAATGCTCTGTAGAGTGTGAGATAAATATATTGTGCAAATCAAATAATTTATATTCACACTAGTAGAAAACAAGGCTTTGGTGAGGCCACATTTGGCACCGGATTGACTGGAACCGGTACTAAAGGGGTATTAGTACCGGTTCCAGAGGCGAGACAGCCCGGCAGTTAATTGCACCGGTTGCGTTGGACAATACAAACCGGTACTAAAGGGTTGCATCAGTCGGCTGCAGCGCGCGGCCCCCACGGTCAGACCCTTTAGTACCGGTTTGTATTACCAACCGGTACTAAAGGTTCGGCCTGCAGCGCCCGGCCCCCACGGCCAGACCCCAAACCGGTACTAAAGGTTCGGCCTATATTGCCTTCTTCCACCCGACGCACAGCTCCATTGCTTTCATTCAAGCTCCAATTTATTCTCTCTTTGCTCTCCCAAGCTCTAGCACTACTTGATCTCTACAATATTTGTTAAGATTGGTAGCACTTACTTATATAAGGGTTAGCAACTTCATCTTCTCTTCCGGCATTTCAATTTTAGCTCATTTTGCTAGTTTAACTCATTTGATTTTTCTAGTGCAAGCAAGGTGTTTGATGAAATGTCTAAGTTATGGATTTTATTTGTTTTATATGCATTTTGAGCTCAATTTAAAATAAGATTTGTGCCTTTTTATAGTGTCGTCCCCACTTCCTCACCGCCGCCGATCGCCCGCGGCGCCCCGTGACCGACACCACCTCGGTGAGCCTCTTTTTTTTTCTTATATTTTTAAAAAATATTAGTTGTATGGTTTAGATGCATAGTTATTACTTGTATATTTTTCTTACTTGATAATTGTTTGTTATATATATAGTGTCATGCTTTTGACATCTGTCCACACCGGCTCAATAATTACATGTTAGTTGGTTCAATAATTACATGTTAGTTGGTTCAATAATTACCTTAGTTGCGATTTTGATCGCATTTATCGTTGGATTTAAATTCTTTATCTAGTTATATGTTAGTTTAAATTAATGAATGTTTATGAGAACTATGTATTTGATTTGTTTAAATCCGGTGAATTTGTATTAATGAATTTAGTCATATGATATAGCTGTGGTGTAATGGTATTAGATATATTTATATAATGCAGATGAATCGACAATGGATGTACGTTGACCGACGCTCTCCGGAGTTCATTAGTGGCCTACAGGAATTTCTCCGTGCGGCTGAGTTAAACAAGAAGAATGGTTTTATATTTTGTCCATGCGATGAGTGTCGGAATAAGACGAATTACCCTAGCGCAAGAACCCTAAACTTCCACCTGTTCCGGAAAGGCTTCATGCCCAATTATTTTTGTTGGACCAAGCACGGAGAAACAGGGGTTATAATGGAGGACAATGAAGAAGATGATGATGACAACTATCCTCTGTTCTCTGAACACGGTGATACTAAAATGGGGGAAGACGAAGCTGAGCATGAGGTCATTGTTGATGATCAGTCTGATGATGATCTTCGTCAGGTTATTCTTGATGAACAGATAATCTGCGGAACTGAAAACGAGTGGTTGAAGTTAGAGCGCATGTTGGAGGACCACAAAAAATTATTGTACCCAACTTGTGAAGATGGCCAGAAAAAGCTGGGTTGCACCCTGGAATTGCTTCAATGGAAGGCAAGGAATGGAGTATCTGACAAGGGATTTGAACAGTTGCTACAAATATTTAAAAAGATGCTTCCAAGGAAAAATGAATTGCCCTCCAGTACGTACGAAGCAAAGAAGATTGTCTGCCCACTAGGATTAGAGGTGCAGAAGATACATGCATGCATCAACGACTGCATCCTCTACCGCGGTGAGAAGTACGAGAATTTGAATGCATGCCCGATATGCGGTGCATTGCGGTATAAGATCAGGCGAGAAGACCCAGGTGATGTTGAGTGCGAGGCCAGCCCCAGGAAGAGGGTTCCTGCCAAGGTGATGTGGTATGCTCCTATAATACCACGGTTGAAACGTTTGTTCCGAAACAAAGAGCATGCCAAGTTGTTGCGATGGCACAAAGAAGACCGTAAGGAAGACGAGATGCTGAGACACCCGGCTGATGGGTCGCAGTGGAGAAAGATTGACAATGAGTTTCGAGATTTTGCAGCTGACGCAAAGAACTTAAGGTTTGGTCTAAGTACAGATGGCTTGAATCCATTTGGGGAGCAGAGCAGCAGTCATAGCACCTGGCCTGTGACTCTATGTATCTATAATCTTCCTCCTTGGTTGTGCATGAAGAAAAAGTATATCATGATGTCAGTGCTTATCCAAGGCCCGAAGCAACCCGGCAACGACATTGATGTGTATCTGAGGCCATTAGTTGACGAACTTTTACAGTTGTGGTCTGACGAAGGTGTACGTGTGTGGGATGAGTATAAACAGGAGGAATTTAACCTACGAGTGTTGTTGTTTGTAACCATCAATGATTGGCCTGCTCTTAGTAACATTTCTGGACAATCAAACAAGGGATACAATGCATGCACGCATTGTTTAGATAAGACTGACAGTATATATTTGTGTAACAAGATTGTGTACATGGGGCATCGTCGATTTCTTGGACCCAAGCATCCCTTAAGGAAGAAGGGCAAACATTACAAAGGTGAGGCAGATCATCGGCTGAGGCCTACCCGCCCTTGTAGTTCTGTTATATATGATATGGTTAAGGATTTAAAAGTAATCTTTGGAAAGGGTCCTGGGGGACTACAAGTTCCGAATGACGCAAACAACCACGTACCCATGTGGAAAAAGACATCTATATTTTGGGAGCTGCCCTATTGGATACTGCTAGAAGTTCAATCTGCAATCGACGTGATGCACGTGACAAAGAATATTTGCTGCAACCTGCTTAACTTCTTGGGCGTGTATGGGAAGTCGAAAGAAGGGAAGTCAAAAAAAGGGAAGTCCAAAAAGGGGATGTCAAAAAAAGGGAAGTCAAAAGATACACCGAAAGTAAGGCAGGCCCATCAACGTATGAGCGAAGAGATGCATCGAGACGACAATGGGACAGAGAATGAACCAGCTCCTGCCAGCTACGCTCTTACGAAAGAAGAGAAGAAAATATTTTTTGAATGTCTTCACAGTATGAAGGTTCCATCTGGCTTCTCGTCGAATATAAAGGGAATAATAAACATGACAGAGCTAAAGTTTCAAAATCTGAAGTCTCATGACTGTCACGTGATTATGACACAATTACTTCCGGTTGCATTGAGGGGGCTATTACCGGAAAACGTTCGAGAACCCATTGTGAAGCTATGTGCATTTCTCAATGCAATATCTCAGAAGGTAATCGATCCAGCAACTCTACCAAGTTTACGGAAGGATGTGGTGCAATGTCTTGTCAGCTTCGAGTTAGTGTTTCCACCATCCTTCTTCAACATTATGACGCACCTCATAGTTCACCTAGTCGAAGAGATTTCCGTTCTCGGTCCTGTATTTCTACACAACATGTTCCCCTTTGAGAGGTTCATGGGAGTCTTAAAGAAATACGTTCATAATCGTGCTAGGCCAGAAGGAAGCATGTCCAAGGGCTATGGAACAGAGGAGGTCATTGAGTTTTGTGTGGACTTTATTCCTGATCTTATGCCGATCGGTGTTCCTCAATCGCGCCATGAGGGGAGACTGCGTGGAAAAGGAACGCTAGGAAAGAAAGCAACAACAAGTATGGATGGACATTCTTTCACCCAAGCACACTACACAGTTTTAGCAAATTCCAGATTGGTGGCTCCGTATATCGTGGAACACATGGATATTTTACGCTCCGAATATCCGGAGCAGACTAACTACTGGATTAAAGGAAAACACGTGGATACTTTTGGCAGTTGGTTGCGTACACATCTCATTAATAACAAAGATGTTGGAGTAGAGCTATACTTGTTGGCCAATTCACCATCTTCGACTATATTGACTTTCGAAGGGTACGAGATAAATGGAAATACATTTTACACGGAAACCCAAGATAAAAAGAGCACTAACCAAAACAGTGGTGTCCGCTTTGATGCAACAAACGACAATGGGACAAAGGACACATATTATGGTTGCATACAGCAGATATGGGAACTTGACTATGGACCTTCTTTTAAGATCCCTTTGTTTAAGTGCAAATGGGTCAACCTGTCAGGCGGGGTAGAGATAGACCGACGGTACGGAATGACTACCGTGGATCTCAACAATCTTGGGTACTACACCGAGCCATTCGTCCTAGCCAATGATGTGGCTCAGGTTTTCTATGTCAAGGACATGTCTTCCAGACCGAAAAAAAGAAAAGATAAGCAAGCTGATACATCATACGATGAGCCAAGGCGCCACATAGTTCTTTCAGGGAAAAGAAACATCGTGGGAGTGGAGGACAAGACAGACATGTCAGAAGATTACAATAAGTTTGATAAAATTCCGCCCTTCAAAGTGAGAACTGACCCAACCATCGCTTTAAATGATGAAGATTGTCCATGGCTACGGCGCAGTGAGAAGAAAGGGACACACACGAAGAAAAAATGAACACTAGATAGGGTGGTTGTTCGTGATGTGTAACAATGTATTAAACCTGCATATCAAATGCAATGTTGGGCGTATGCAAGAAATCCGAATGCTTTGTATTCGGTCGATGAACTGAAGTATTATGTAGATAGAACAAAACACACGGTTTCCCCTGCATACAGCCCAACAGTGGCTCGTGAGTGCCCGCATATCAAATGCACTGTTGGGCGTATGCAGGGAATCCGAATGCTTTGTATATCAAATGAACTACACTAAGTGTTGACATAGCTTAGACATGTCTGCTTCCTCCTCCTACCTCACAAGAGAATGCTTCTAAGCCCAGCCTCTCGAAGATGTCCTTAGTATGCTCACAAGGACATCTTCGAGAAGCTGGTTCCTAGAGGAGTCCTCTGTCTTTGCCCCGGTTGGTGGCTCAACCCAGAAGGTCTGGGCACCTATTTATAGCATCGCCAGGGGTAGGCATCTTTAGTCCCGGTTGGTGGCTCAACCCGGGACAGAAGAAACACTCCTGATCTAACGGCTCACAAGTGCTTGAAAGAAACACACTCCTGATCTAACGGCTCACAAGTGCTTGAAAGAAACACACGATCCGTGTGCTTCTTTAGTCCCGGTTGGAGGCTCAACCCATGCCAAAGGATTTCATTTTTTTAGATGTTTATCAATTTATTTCATTTTTTCTTAAAAGCGATCAAAACGGTCGCGATGACTATTCGTCGAAAGATGTAATATTTTCTAGAATTATCAGTGTTTCTGTGATATAACCACTAGTTGTGTACCTCAAAATGATTTTTCCAAAAATTTCAGAACAAACTATCAAACAGTTGTAGTTCAAATTTGAATTACTTTCGATAAATCAACATGAACTCATTAAACTATGGGAAATTAGTTAGAAATCAAGGAAAAACCTAATACTTGGGGATTATCCATCATATGTGTACTAGTTTCCATGAAAATTAAATGGGTCCCATTTTGCATCATATTTTTGGTACTTTGTTCACAAAAAAAGTCATTTTTTCACTTAAAAAATGGAAAATAATGCTTATGGAATTAATTTTAAGATTTCCTTTGGCAAGGTTGTTTCTTATACCAAGATACATCTATTTGTGGGATATGAGATATTTATCACAAACTATGCCGTGGAAATGACCATAACTTGGTCATTTGTCTTGAAACTTCTAGATGTTCATACATGATAGACCTTTTTGTGAAGACTTTTTTTGCACATTTTGTCAAAAATCAAGTTTATCATTTTTCATAGCAACTAGTACACATATAAGGAGCCCATGCCAAAGGATTTCATTTTTTGAGATGTTTATCAATTTATTTCATTTTTTCTTAAAAGCGATCAAAACGGTCGCGATGACTATTCGTCGAAAGAGGTAATATTTTCTAGAATTATCAGTGTTTCTGTGATATAACCACTAGTTGTGTACCTCAAAATAATTTTTCCAAAAATTTCAGAACAAACTATCAAACAGTTGTAGTTCAAATTTGAATTACTTTCGATAAATCAACATGAACTCATTAAACTATGGGAAATTAGTTAGAAATCAAGGAAAAACCTAATACTTGGGGATTATCCATCATATGTGTACTAGTTTCCATGAAAATTAAATGGGTCCCATTTTGCATCATATTTTTGGTACTTTGTTCACAAAAAAAGTCATTTTTTTCACTTAAAAAATGGAAAATAATACTTATGGAATTAATTTTAAGATTTCCTTTGGCAAGGTTGTTTCTTATACATAGAAATAAAAGAAACAGAAACTAGAGAAAAAACAAAATTGAAAACAAATAGATATAAAGGAAAACAGAAAACATAACAAAAAACAAAAAAAATTCAATTCAAAAGCCCTTTAGTACCGGTTTGTAACTACAACCGGTGCTAAAGGGGTTGGCTTGGCGCGCAACCGTTTGGTGCGTCCGAAAACCAACCTTTAGCACCGGTTGTTGTTACCAACCGGTGCTAAAGACCAGCAACCGGTGCTAAAGGTCGATTTTGAGCAGTTAATACAGGGAAACGCCCCAAATCGGCTAAGTCCTTCACGCGCACATCGTCTTCTTCTTCGCGAGACCTCTCTCCGGCGAAGCCCTGCCCGCCGCCACCGTCGCCGCTTCGGCCCCGCTTCCGGCCAGCCCGCCGCCACCGTCGTCGCTTCGGCCCCGCTCCCGCGCGCCCATCGTCGGCCTGCTCCCGCGCGCCCTCGCGGCCTCCCGAGCTGCGGCCGCCATTGCCTCCGGCCGGCACCGCGCACCTCCACCGCCTCCGGCACCGCCACCGCGCCGCCTCCCCGCTCCGGCCACCGCTACGGCCGCCTCCCCGCTCCGGCCACCCCACCTCCACCTCCCCGCTCCGGCCACCCCACCTCCACCTCCCCGCTCCGGCCACATTAAGGTATTTTTTTCTCTTCTTTTTTTATTATTGCTAGCTTTAATTAGGATATGTTTAGTACTGTTTTTTTTGTTTTTGAATTTATGTTTAGTACTGTTTAGGCAATGTGTAGCAAATTTAGATATTTAGGAATTTTAAAAATATGTAGCAAATGTGTAGCAAATTTAGAAATTTAAGAACTTTAAAAATATAGCAAAGTTGGAAAATTTAGTTGCAATATTTTTCTGTTAAATTTAGTTGCAATGTTAGAATTTAGCACTATGTTGGAATTTTATACAATGTCTTTGAATTTTACAATGTTTTATACAATGTTTTGGAATTTTAAGAGTTAATGTAAAGATTCATAGTTTCGAGATGGACGGGACTATGGATGTCCGGGACTCGGCTCTGCCGGGTTGGCACTGGGAGGTGCCACCTTCCGGTGTGCGCAGATTGGTGAGGAATGAGGGAACCATCGTCGACCCGGAGCTTCTTTGGTGGCGGTCACGTGGGCCACGACGGGTACAGAGGGTGCCGGCCCCCGAGGAGTTGGTACGTCATCGTGTCAGGGCGGAGGACGAGCACGTCCGTCGGTACATGGTCGCGTTGGACGTCCGTCCGTCCAACACTTGGCAGCATCTTCAGGGATCTCACATTAGTTATGATCCTGTTTGGGTTCCTTCACTTTGGGTTTTCACCGCCCGCAGCATGTTTCCGGCAGTTCGACGTCCATTTTGATTAGCGTGATGTATTATTGATGCGATATATATTAGCGTGATGTAACGCCCCAAATCGGCTAAGTCCTTCACTATTAGATCCCTGAAGATTTTTTTTTTAGTACAACAACTATTGTATCAATTTTTGCAAAGTTAGCAAATTTTGTAAAACAACTATTAGAAAATTAGCAAAGTTGGAAATTTAGCAAATTTGAAATTTTTTGTTGCAATATTGTTAATACTTCATATTTTGTATCAATTTTTGGAAAGTTAGCAAATTTTGTATCATATTTTTGTATCATATTTTGTATCAAATTTTTGTATCAATTTTTGCAAAGTTAGCAAATTTTGTATCATATTTTTGTATCATATTTTGTATCAATTTTTGCAAAGTAAGCAATTTTTTGTTCCAATTTATGTATATAAGAAATATTTGTTCCAATTTATGTGTATAAGAAATATTTGTTCCAATTTATGTGTATAAAAAATATTGGTTGCAATTTTTGTATCAACTTTAATTGTAACCTTGATTCAAATTTAAATTTGAAGTGACATTGAGCTATGGACAACAACCCCTTCATCCGAAACGAGGTCGTTGAAGAGCAAATGGCAGCAATAATATATGAGAAGAGTCTTGGAGTAAATTCCGATGGAGAAGATTCTGATGATGAACAAGAGGATGATTTCAGCTCAAGATGTCTGAACGACTCCGGTGAGGGACTTGAGCTAGAAATAATAGACGACGATCAAGTGCCCACGGAAAACTCCGGCCAGGTATATATATATATTAAGTCTTGTTGATGCATAAATTGATTTATATTGCACCTACTAACAAAACATTTTTCTTTTAGCCCTCCGGATCTAAAAAGAAGCCGACAAACCCTACACGAGGCCCGGCCAAAAGGTTGAAGCTAGAAGATGGTGCAAAGCTGTCGATCGTTGAAGTAGGCGATGATGGCAAACCGCTGAAACCCGAAAACACCTGCCGCAAATATGTAGCTCAATGCGGAGCGATTGTTAGGGACATTATCCCGATCACCCTTGCAGAATGGAATGAGCCAAAGAAAGCCAACGTTGGCGCAAGTTATGTCGACGACAGACTTAAGCAAACACTTTGGGACTCAATCTTGAGTGATTTCAGCCTACCGGAAGGTCTCCCAGAGAAGAAGCTGCAGAAAGTCAGGGAGTGGACTCTTAAGAAGATGGCCACACAATTCAACAGCTGGAAGAATAAATTGTGGAAAAATTATGAGAAAAAGACTCCAGAATTCAAGGGCCCTCTAGAGAAGATAAAAGATGATTGGCCTGTATTTGTAGCTTATAAGAAATCAGCCGTCGCTCTGGCCCGATCCGAGAGAAATAAGGAGAATGCTAAGAAGAAGAAATACCACCATGCTTTGGGGTCAGGTGGCTACAAGACTGCCTTGCCTAAGTGGTAATCCTTTGAAAACGAACTGCGTCTAAAAGGGATCACTCCACAGACAGATGACTGGCCCGAGAGGTCCAAGTACTGGTTGTTCGCGCATGGAGCAGTGTTGGACCCAGAGACAGGGCTAATTGTTGCAAAAGGAAAATGGAAGAAAAGAATTACACGAGTTGTAAAAAAGCTAGAGAAGGCAATAGCGGCCGTCCGAGAGGGAACATTTGTTCCCAATAGAGAGGACGACGAGCTGACACTCGCCCTCGGGAATCCTGAACACTGGGGACGATGTCGAGGTAGAGGAGGCGGGGTTGGTTTCCTTCACGGGTTTCCCGCGGACGTTGCAACATATAAAAGCCGTTCCAGAAGTAAGAAGAAGGAGGCGGACCGGTTATCACAATTAGAACGCCAGGTCCACACATGGGAGGCCCAGGTGAAGCGGCAGCAGGAGCAACTGGACTCAATTACCCAGCAAAGGGAATCTCGGATGGTGCTAGAAGATCCTCTAGTCGATGTCTCCCTATCTCAGCGGAAAAGGAGCGTGGGTTCCACGCATCTAGAATATCCTGCAGTTGATGAACCGGCGGCTCACTACCCCGTGGATGATATCACGGAGAAGACAAATTGTGAGTTACATGTGCCAATGAAGAACATCAGTTATCCGGTGGCGAAAGGATATGCTTTACAACATCAACCTGGAGCAACCTTCCATTTTGGTCAGATTCCAGCTGGATATGCTCGTGTCGGGGTCACAAAAGTTATGCCGGGATTCCACTCAATGGAACTTGACATTCCTGGAAATGATGACGAGAAGACTTTGGGAGAAGTCGAGCATGGTATCGTCCTATGGAAGAAGAAATACATCATCTTTACAGACTCTACGCCAAGGCCACCGACTCCTCCGGGTAGAAATTTATCACCTAAAAGTCCACCCGCCTTCCGCGATGATTGGGTGCCCACCGCAAGTCCATCGCCCGCGCCGTCCCGTCAGCCGACTGATGCGCCCACTAGTCATGTGACAAAGCGGAGTTTGTTCAGGAAAGACAGGTCCCCTGTCATTAAACGTGCAAAGAAAACGCATAAATTGAAGTCTCCTGAGAAGTTAGCTCCTGAGACACCGGCTTGCGAGATGACTATGAAGGAAATAACGGTGAGCTTAAATGCCGATGCGGCAACCTTTTTTGAACGGAGAAAAGAGGAAAAACATGCCGCAACACTGGATCCCTTAAAGGAACTTCTGAAGACTATACCAATTGAGGTAAAAGATCGCACCATTGACAACTTATATAACCCTCCACCGGCGCCGTTTACAGACTATGAGCACGGTATTAACAAGGTACATAGCTCGCAGATGGAGGGAGAGGAGGAGCAACGGAAACAAAAGAAATGCGGGAAACAAGTTGCCCAGCTCGGGGAACAAGAAGTACAATCGATGGCCCCGCTCATTGTGTCGTCTCGGGCTCCTCAGGAAATCGAGCCTGGAGAAGTTGTATACCGTGCAGACAGAGAGTACGAGACTCTTGAGATAGCATATCAATATACTCTCGGGCTGCCTCTGGTGACAAACCCCAGTGCTCTAACAACACAGTTATGGAGATTGCATAACTGGTACATGGACATCTCAAAAGATGGGACTTTCTATTTCATGGCGGGAGTTAAGGATGAGCACTACTTACAAGAATATGCTGTACAGGTTGAGTTCTCTGAACTTTTTCAGATGTGCAATCAACGTGCTCTCGACAAATCTATCATCAGCTGCTATTGTCTGTAAGTAATTTATTTGTGTATTTTCGTTATTTAGTTAAGCTCGTTCATTGCCAGTAATTATCCTCACATCATTCTTTTGTACGCTATTATATATGCAGAATGAAGATTCGTGAATGCAGACAGCTCAAAATCTGGGACATTGGGTTCATTGACCCGGATAAAGTTCATGTCCAGACTTTAGAAAATCAACCCGACGCCATAGAGGACGTTCTACTGAATTTCTTTAAGCGACAAAGTACCAAAAAAGAAATACTTTTTCCCTACAACTTCAAGTGAGTGTTAATGTCTTGTACACATTATTTTTTGCTTTCCCGATATTAAGTGCAATTGATGAGTTCTGAATTACGTGCGCAGTTACCACTTCATTCTCCTGATCATTAAACTCGACGATGGAGAAGTTGAAATCTGGGACTCAAAAAAAAAATCCAGATGCATACAAAAGCGTGCGTATAATGCTCAAGAGGTAATTTCAATCGCACTAGGCCTCTATTTCGTTCATTTACTTGATATCAAAAGTAAGTAATAACTCCTCAATTCATATTCTTTTTGGGCAGGGTTTGGAAAAAGTTCACCGAGCAAGAACCCGGTGAATGGAAAGATAAACTGGAGTTCAAAGCTAACAAAGTAAGTACTACTACTTAACTAGGTCCGTGTATCTTTCTAATTCTCTTTATTATTATTTGATTAAATCATATTCTTGTATAGTGGTGTCTGCAACAACCAGATGGGATGGATTTATGTGGATACTACGTTTGTGAGTTCATTCACATGAAAGTCAATGAGAGAGTCAATAGTCAAAGAAACATAGAGGTACGCAAAAATCATTCACAACTTTATTTTTCTACTATCACTTGTGTTTAGTTTCAATCATAACTAATTTGATCTCCTCCTTTTAAAGATCGCAAGGAAGCGGAACCAACTCCTACCAACGAACCGCGTTAAAGCAATTGCGGAGGAATTGGCGGGATTTTTCCTTACGCATGTCATAAATCCATCCGGTGAATTTCACTATGTGGAAAAATAGACTCCCTCCATGTAATAGCAGTGATATCTCTGTCAAGAAAGTACTTTAATTATATGTAATTATGGGTACTTAATTTATATGTGTAGTGAGTACAATTATATGTGTACGTAGTGAGTACAATTTATATGTGTAATGGGTACTTCATACGTGATCTCCTCCGAAACCCTGAAAAAGAAGCGAAAAGGAAAAAAACAGAAACCATAAACCCCTAAAAATAAGCGCAAAAGAAAAAAACAGAAACCCTGAAAAATAAGCGAAAGAAAAAAAACATTAACTATTAATACCGGTTGGTAAAACCAACCGGTACAAAAGGCCTCCTCCCGCGCGCGCAGCTCTGCCCACGTGGAGGCCTTTAACACCGGTTGCAAATTGTGTCGGTGCCAAAGGGGTACCCCTTTAGTCCCGACCTTTTAACACCGGTTGCGCAACCGGTGCTATATGCCCTTTACAACCGGTGCTACTGCCCCTTTCTCTACTAGTGTCACATATATTTGCCAGTACCACTTGTTATTTTGTATTTGGTCACATACTATACGTGTTTCCCCTATTTTGTATGAAAGTATACTGTTCTACACTTATACCACACTTATGGTTTTTATTAGATTTTTTTTGTTCTAATTTAGTAATGAGAAAATATCAGAAGTTTGTTAGTGTGTAGGGTGCAGCTGTGACTTTGTCTAAGTACGCGTCCACCCACCGGAACGAACAAACGAACAAACATACATACACGCAGGGGGGAGAAGCTTCGCCTGTGAACACATGCAGTAGTGGCATGGATGCATCACCGTATCATATCCAGATCTTGATTAAAAGCGACATCAGATACCCACTCACATCACGCAAACCACTACTCCAGTACATCTCCGGTGGTTCTTCCATGCATGAGCGAATCGACACACTAGTAGAGAACAAGCCATAGGACCAAACAGAAATACCCCATTTGTCCCGGTCGTATTACAAACCGGGACAAATGGGGCCAAATAGTTGGTCTTAGCCTCCACGCGCTTTAAAATCGAATCTTTTGTCCCGGTTCCAACCACGAACCGGGACAAAAGGTCATCGGACCCCATTTGTCCCGGTTCCAGCCACGAACCGGGACAAAAGTTAGGTGCCTATATATTTAAAAAATGTTTTGACACTTACAAAAATTCATTTTTGACACTTAAAAAATAGAAAATGATATTTATGAAAATAATTTGAATAATCCCTTCGGCATGATTGTTTACTATATCAAGATGCACTCATTTGTGGAATACGAGACCTTTTCACAAATAATTTGAAGAATATGAATTAGATTCAAATAATCAGCATAAACTCATTTTACTAGGCGAAATTAGGTAGAAATCAAGAAAAAATCTAATACTTGGGGATTATCCATCATATGTGTACTAGTTTCCATGAAAAATAAATATATGCCATTTTTCATCATATTTTTTGTACTTTGTTCACAAAAAAGTCATTTTTCGCACTTAAAAAAATGGAAAATGATATTTATGAAAATAACATGAAGAATCCCTTTGGCATGATTGTTTCATATACCAATATACACCTATTTGTGAAATATGAGATCTGTGTCACAAACTATGTCGTGAAAATGACCATAACTTGATCATTTGGTTGGAAATTTGAAACTTCTAGATGTTTATAGATGATAGACCTTTTTGTGAAGATTTTTTTGCAAATTTTGTCAAAAATCAAGTTTATCATTTTTCAAGTCATTTTTTTCACTTATAAATTGGAAAATAATACTTATGAAATTAATTTTAAGATTTCCTTTGGCAAGGTTGTTTCTTATACCAAGATACATCTATTTATGGGATATGAGATATTTATCACAAACTATGCCGTGGAAATGACCATAACTTGGTCATTTGTCTTGAAACTTCTAGATGTTCATACATGATAGACCTTTTTGTGAAGACTTTTTTTGCACATTTTGTCAAAAATCAAGTTTATCATTTTTCATAGCAACTAGTACACATATAAGGAGCCCATGCCGAAGGATTTCATTTTTTGAGATGTTTATCAATTTATTTCATTTTTTCTTAAAAGCGATCAAAACGGTCGCAATGACTATTCGTCGAAAGAGGTAATATTTTATAGAATTATCAGTGTTTCTGTGATATAACCACTAGTTGTGTACCTCAAAATGATTTTTCCAAAAATTTCAGAACAAACTATCAAACAGTTGTAGTTCAAATTTGAATTACTTTCGATAAATCAACATAAACTCATTAAACTATGGGAAATTAGTTAGAAATTAAGGAAAAACCTAATACTTGGGGATTATCCATCATATGTGTACTAGTTTCCATGAAAATTAAATGGGTCCCATTTTGCATCATATTTTTGGTACTTTGTTCACAAAAAAAGTCATTTTTTCACTTAAAAAATGGAAAATAATACTTATGAAATTAATTTTAAAATTTCCTTTGGCAAGGTTGTTTCTTATACCAAGATACATCTATTTATGGGATATGAGATATTTATCACAAACTATGCCGTGGAAATGACCATAACTTGGTCATTTGTCTTGAAACTTCTAGATGTTCATACATGATAGACCTTTTTGTGAAGACTTTTTTTGCACATTTTGTCAAAAATCAAGTTTATCATTTTTCATAGCAACTAGTACACATATAAGGAGCCCATGCCGAAGGATATCCTTTTTTGAGGTGTTTATCATTTTATTTTATTTTTTCTTAAAACCGATCAAAACGGTCGCGATGACTATCTATGTTTCTGTAATGCAAAAGATTATTTGGATGTCATATTTGAAATCCTCTAATTTTTTTGATCAATTTAGACATTTTATTTGTTGAATTCTGATTTAAGGTTTTAAAGATACGAATTATTCCATACTAAATGAAAAAGGCAAAAATAAAGTAATATTTATTTTATCATTATTTATTACAATATTATTATTATTCTATAGTCATTGTTGTTTATTCAACTTAATTTTTATAATACAAGTAATGAAAAAGTATAACATGATGACCGAGTGGTTAATATGATTGATAAGATAGTAATATCAGTAAGTTCTCAGTTCTCTCTTAGTATCTAATTTGAAAGGAATCTAAATGTTAAGCGTGCTGGGGTTGGAGTAGTTTGAGGATGGGTGACCGAACGGGAAGTTTGACTTGAGATTAAATGTGTGATATGGGCACGACGGAGGAGGTGCAGCCCAATTTCAGGACTCCACCAAGCTAGGCGTATTTTTGTAATTTAATAAATAGTTTTTATATTTGTGTTGTGTGAGTTTTGGCTTGTTTTGGGCCTGTCCAAACAAGTCAGGTCGTGGCCCACTAGTTGGGGCGAACCAGCCTCCATATAGAGGAGCTGGTCGAGTTAGATGGGGGGGTTCAGAATTTTAGTCTAAAAACTATCACGTGTGTTTCGAGGTGAAGCATCCCTCCGGGGACGGCGCCGCCGTTTATCTAATATAGATTGCTGCGAGGGTTCTTGTGTTCATCAAGGATTATCGAGCTGTGGTTTGAGGCGTGGTGATCTTCATCACGTTGCTTGCTGGATTTATTCCCCACCTTCAGGTGACGCCATTGGTGTTGTTGGAAGGATTTATTATCCGGGTTTCTCGCTGTGAAAGATCGGGACAACAATCATAGGATCATCCCCTTGATCCTTATCATGAGCACACGTCTTCGCCATCTTCAAGTCTTGCTTGCCTTCCTCACCACATCCTCCCACTGGGCCTGCTCGACTTGATACAGTCCTGGGCGCCTGCACCTCCTTTCTTCTCCACATGAGCTTGGACCGAGGCACCACCATCTTCTTCTTCTCAACTCTAGCTGGACACTTGTATCGCTGAACATGAACCTGCTTTGCACGCCCCTGCAAAATAGTAATGCCTGGTCCACAAAGTTGACGAACACGTCCATCTCTTCCTGTGTGCATACGCACTGCTGCTCCAACTAAACTCCTCACAGGTGAGCTGACATAGTTGTGATCATTGACTTTAGGTACCACACGTACCGAGACATGATCAACACAATCAT
Organism: Poa annua; assembly: GCA_026929855.1. Lineage (NCBI taxonomy): Eukaryota > Viridiplantae > Streptophyta > Magnoliopsida > Poales > Poaceae > Poa > Poa annua. Next base: position 39,513,174 of record CM049436.1, read on the forward strand.
CATTGGTCTGAACACCTTTGTCAATACAAACCGGAACACATGCTGCAATACCCTTCGTCTCCTCAAGAATAGGTTTGTCTTCAACTAGCTTGTCACCAACAAACACAGGCTTGTCATCTACATGCATTGTTGAATCAATTTCTGTACCAACACTCCTTGCATCATGCTCCACTTGCTGCAACTTAGCTAACCTCTGTTTTGGTTCAGCTCTATGCAACTTCTCCTTGTGAATAACCAGCTCCACATCAGATTTAATTTGATCATCCTTCATAGGCTTTAAAATATGTTGTTTCCCATCATGCATAAAAGAAAAAGTATTGGCTCTCCCAGCATGAGTAACATTGCAATCATACTGCCAAGGTCGACCAAGTAATAGCCCACACACTTCCAATGGCAACACATCGCACTCAACCTCATCAAGATAATCACCAACTGTAAATGGCACACGCACCTTATGAGTAACCTTCAGCATACCACAACTATTTAACCACTCCAGATGCTTAGGTTCAGGAATACGCCAAGTAGACAACCCCAATGCTGCCACCATTGCCTTGCTTATGCCATTAGTACAGCTACCACCATCAATCATGAGCTTGCAGTGTTTGCCTTTTATCATGCACTGAGTCTGAAATAAACTCCATCGCTGACACTTGTCAATAATTTTGCAAGCCTCATCATGTACCCTTTTGAGTTGCATATTCAGCCCACTCAAAGGTTCAACCGTTTTCATTGCAGTTTCAGCGCACACAACCACCTTATCAACATCAGGTTGCTTCTCTGCAGAAATTTTTGTAACTGCTGCGCTGACCTTTTGCACTGGAACTACTGCCTTCACACTCATTGCAGGAGGTGAAGTAGACATAGCAACCTCCTTCGAACAAAGCTGCACCCTCTTGGCAACAGTAGCACTCCTCTGTACAACCGTTGTTGCCTGTACAGGTTTGATACGAGATACCCTATGACGAGGAGACAGAAAACGGGCACGCAAAAATTGAGTAAAATTATGCCAAGTTGCATATGTGCTGTCCTTTCCATGCATCTCCTCATTCCACCAACGAGTCACCTCCTCGTCCACACGTCTCAGTGCAAGAACCAAACGCGTAGACCGATCCATCCTCTCGTATGTTCCACATCTGTAAAAACCCTCTTGCATATGATATTCCCACAACTCATAATCAATATAAGGTGCCAAGTAGTCCAGTCTCCACTTGATTGACGAATCATCCCATGCCACACCATTTAGGATGTCTAGATAGTCATTAAACACATCACCATCTCTCTTGCCACTTTGACACCTCTTGCCATAGTAATCACTCATAAAAGTACTCATAGCTGAATATTGTGTAATTCACGTACTGCTACAGTAACAGTAAAAAACTGTGCAACAATCCAACGAGCAGCCGTCACGGCAGAGAAACTGCTCAAAATTCTGCCGGCGCGGCAGCAAACAGATTGGAAGCTGTGCCGGCGGCAGGCAGCGCATGCGCGTGCGTTGGCGAGCTGAACGCGGCCGAGAAAATGCAGAAACTGTGCCGGGCAGAGTCCAAGTAAACAAGGCACTCCACGCGAGCAAGCTGTAATCCGATTCCCTTCTTTCCTTTCCTTGTACGTGAGAGCTCCGGTCTCTTCTTTCGTGAATTGTAAACGGTAATCAAGTAACGCACCTCTCGTACCGTACGTAAAACCAATCCCGAGCGATACGCTCCTTTCCCGATCGGACGCACCCTCCACGAAACAGAATCGGAACAGAAACCAGGAGCGATCCTGGATCTCTACCTTCTGTTTTTCTTGTTCAGTCCGATCCGATCTGGTACCTCTTCGTTCGTTTCGTGAAACTCCACGATCAGCGCTCCTTCCCACGTACGGAAACAGGACTCCTTCGCGTGTACCTCCTTCTGATCGCTGTTAGCTAGAGCAACGCAAAGCAACGACGATTGAGCGACGAAACTTCACGATCCCACACAGAATCTCTGACTCGACCAGATGCAACCAACAGCACGAACACAAACCAAACAGCAAGATCAACTGATGCAAAGCAAAACCAGCAGATCAACAAGAACTCGCCGTGATCAACCCAGAGCTCTGATACCACATGATAAGGATCAAGGGGATGATCCTATGATTGTTGTCCCGATCTTTCACAGCGAGAAACCCGGATAATAAATCCTTCCAACAACACCAATGGCGTCACCTGAAGGTGGGGAATAAATCCAGCAAGCAACGTGATGAAGATCACCACGCCTCAAACCACAGCTCGATAATCCTTGATGAACACAAGAACCCTCGCAGCAATCTATATTAGATAAACGGCGGCGCCGTCCCCGGAGGGATGCTTCACCTCGAAACACACGTGATAGTTTTTAGACTAAAATTCTGAACCCCCCCATCTAACTCGACCAGCTCCTCTATATGGAGGCTGGTTCGCCCCAACTAGTGGGCCACGACCTGACTTGTTTGGACAGGCCCAAAACAAGCCAAAACTCACACAACACAAATATAAAAACTATTTATTAAATTACAAAAATACGCCTAGCTTGGTGGAGTCCTGAAATTGGGCTGCACCTCCTCCGTCGTGCCCATATCAATGTGTAGTTAGTAATGAAGTGTGTGGGTTAGTAGGTAATTAAATGTGTGGCTAAGTGAGAAAAAAAAAAGTAAAATAGAAACACGAAAGAAAAAGAAAAACATAATAGCAGCCAGCAATACGAACCGGGAAAGACATACGAAAGAAAAAGAAAAACAGAAAATAGGAAAAAAAACAAAAAACACTATTGTCCGGGGTCATAATACGAACCGGGACAAATAGCATCCGGCAAAAAGGCTGGCTGCCGCAGCCACGTGCCCCCCAATTGGTCCCGGGTCGTGGCATGCCCGGGACAAAAAGCCACCCTATTTGTCCCGAGCACGTTGTCCCGGGAGCGTGCCCGGGACAAATAGCCCATACGGCCCGGGACCATTAGCATGTTCTGCTCTAGTGACAAATGGCTGTCCAGGATGAGCCAGGAAGTGCCTGCCCTGCTACTCAACACGAACCCTAGCAACAGGCCGGCCACGAACTAATAATCAAATTAACCTACCTAGCGGCTAGAAGAGAGCACCATGGATGTTGAAACATTGAGCTAAGGGCATCTCCAGCCGTCCCCCAGCGCCCCCAGGAGGCCTTTTTAACGCCGGCGGTAGCAAAAATCCACCACCCCCCAGGAGTCGATTTAGCGCCGGTTGGCGCCGTTTCGCGCCGGCGAACCCAGACCAAACCCAGCGTTCTGGGTTCCGCTTGGGGGGGCAAAAGGCGTGCGCGGGTCAGACCTGTCGGCGAGAGAAGACGTTTTCCCTCCATAAACTTTGATATTTCCCCCCATTTCTTCCCATATATCTCTCCCTTCCCGCCCGATGCCGGCATTTCTCACAGTTCTGGCCGCCATGGTTCCCGCCAAATTCACAGGACCCCGAGCCGCCGCCGCCGCCGCAGCCGCCGTGGCCCCCGCGACCTCCGCCACCTCCATGCCCGGCAAGAAGAAGCGCAAGCCGAGAGCGCCGAAGGAGAAGCCGCCGGGCATGAGCAACAAAGATTGGGCCGTCGAGCAGACGCGTCTGAAGGCGAAGAATCTCCAGCGCTGGGAGAGGGAGACCAAGCAGCGGCAAAGGGAGCTGGCCGCGCAGCTGGCGGAGGCCACGGGCGAAGCCGTCGCCGAGGAAGAAGAAGAGGAAAAGGAAGCGGAGGCGCCGGATGAAGAAGTGGAGCCGCCAACTCCGGCTGGAACCCGGCCTCGGCTGCGTCCCCATCCCCAATTTCTGGGTTGGAGCCAAGCCTCCGTCGCTTCGCCGTCGCCGTCGCCGCGCTGGAGCGCGTCGCCGCGGTACTCTCCTGGGTACGCCGACGCCGAACCCCATGGCGGTTTCAACCCCAACCTCACCTTCCCCCATCATCCACCCATGATGTACGGCGGTTCGCCGGGCTACGTGCCTTCGCCGCCGCTACGCCGTTCCCCCACTTTCGCCGCGCAGTCCATGCTCTAGATGCACCAAGACAGCAGCGTCACCATGGACGAGATCATCGCCACGGCCTTGGCGGCGGCAGCGGCAGCCCCGAGCTTCCTGTCGGCCCCGGGCGCGGAATTTCTCGCGGGCGGCGGGTACGGCGACGTCACGGAGGAAGCGGAGGCGGAGGAGGATGGAGATGAGACGCAGGCTGCCGAGGGGGCGGACGAAGGGCCGGCCAAGGAAGGCGATACGGGCGGCCGTCGTCCCAGGAGGGACAAGGGTGCCGCAAACCCAGAGCCGCACGCCAAGCCTCGCATCAAGTGGGCGACCAGGGAGGACATCCTCCTCGCCGAGGCAGGGAAGGTGACCAGCATGGACACGATCCACGGCGCCAACCAGGCCCTGGACAACTACTGGAAGCGGGTCAAGACGGCGTACGACGAGCGCCGGATGATCGATCCCGACTACGCCGGGTGCGTCACGGAGCGCGGCCAGAAGGCGATGGCCAACCATTGGGCGCTCATGCAGGACGCCTGCAACAAGTGGCACGGCATACAGGAGGAGGTTGCCCACAGGCCGAAGAGCGGGGCCAACCGGGAGATGGAGATCGCCCGGATGCTCGAGGCGTACAAGAACGACGAGACGACGGACTTCAAGTACCTCCACGTCTTCCTCGTCCTCGACGGGTGCGAGAAGTGGGCGGAAGCACGCCGCTCGCTAGCCAAGGGCGGCAAGGACTATGTCCCGGACGCGCCGGCTGCAGGTGCGTCTGATGGCTGTCACCCAAAGGGCAACAAGAAAGCCAAAGCGGCGAGGGAGGCCGCGCCGGCAGCGGCGAAGCTCCAGGCGTCAATCGAGACCTGCATCGCCGACGCCCAGATCCACGCCGCCAAAAGGGACGAGAAGAGGTGGACGGCGGTCATGGACAACTCCAAGGTCAAGCTCGACCTCCTGAGGACCGGCACCGAGGCGAAGAAGAGGAACCACAACCTCGCCTTCCTCATGAGGGGCGATCCGGACGCGATGGACCCCGAGGTGAGGGCATGGTTCATGGCACCTCATCCTCAGCGACATCAGCCAGCCGGACACCGCCCCGATGGGTGCGGCCTGCGCCAGCCCGACAAGCTCAGCCACTCTAGCCGTGACGCCGGACGTTCAGCCTGCAGCCACTACTGCTGCGACGGCCATCGGCCTGGAGGACGCCGCGCCCGTCGTCGACCTCGAGGCCGCCGAGGATGTCACTCCAAGATCGGCGCCAGATCCGGCCACCGTGCCCATCTTCGACGTCGACTCTGACACCGCGCCGGCCTCTGCCTGATCTGCCGAATGTGGCCGTGATCGCCCAACTGTGGTGTTTTTTGTATGATTGTCCAACTGTGCCCGCTGTGATCGCCGAACTCGGGCTGTTTTTTAGGGCGGGAAGAAGCAGCCATTTGACCATCTGTGGAGGAGCTCGGCGAGGCAGAGCACCGCGTAGGCGAGCAGGATGAACTTGAAGAGGAACTGCAGGTAGTGCGACAGGTCGATGTTGGATGCCGTGGCTAGTCCTGCTAGCTGGTTCTTTGGCCTCTGCTCCGAGGTGGACTTCTTGGCGGCCGTGTCCGGACGCGGTGGCGGAGCGTCGTTCCTGATCTTGCTGCGGCGTCTATCATCGGCAACGGCGTCCTCGGTGCCCGGCCTGACGGTGGAACAGTTCCGCAGGCGCTGCACGTCCTTCGTCCTCAGAGGCTTCACGATGAAATCTTCAGCACCCGCCGTTAAGCATCTGTTTTTTTGTTTTGTCAAAGGGGCGAGCTTAATTAATTAGTGTGCGTAAAATTGCCTTTTTTCTCTTCTGAAAAAACAGCTTTTCATGGCGGCCTCTTCTTTGCACAAAATGATAGGTGGGCCAACAGAAAAATAGGAGAAGAACTTGAACCTGCTGATCCGCTGGGGCTCGTTCTCCGACGACATGACGACCACCGGGATGGAGTTGGGAGAGCCCAACGCCTGACGGTGTTCAAACATTCGTCGTCATCTCTCATAGAACAGAGGACTGAGTGCATATGCATCCGTTCTTGAAAAAATAACTGAAACTGAAATCATGACGTTCTTACCTTGATTGCTTTTAGAAGGTCGTAGCCGGTCATCTCCGGCATGCAGTAGTCAGTGAGCACCATGTCGATGCTCCTCTGCGCGTTGTTCAGCCCGAGCAGCTCCATCGCCTTCTTGCCGCTATCCACCGCGGTAACTGATGAATGGATGGAGAAGGAACGCTAATCATGTCAAAACTCCCCAGCAAAACAACAAAATATTTCTGATGAATGAAGAAGTAGGCTGACCGTGGAATGCCACGGCGCCGCCCCTGTGGTTCCTGAGGAGCAGCTCCACCACCTTCCGGTCGACGGGGGAGTCGTCCACCACCAGCACCCTCACCGCCTCCCCTTCTCCTCCTGCCTTTGCTCCCATCTTCGCTCCTACTGTAGCGCGTGTACCGGCGGCGGCGGCGAGCGCGTTTCACGCCTCCTCCGTATGGTATGGCTTGCAAAAAACTAAGAGACGACGGTGATCGATAAACAATGGCGGGCGCTCTCTAATAAGCTACTCGACGACGATGACGAAAAAGAAAGGAGAACTCGAGACGTGCGAAGAGGTCTCGGTGTGGTCGGAGGTAGAAGAAGGTGGCCGGACGGGTGGGGCTCGCGCGCGTGCGGTGGGGCCGGATTTGGGGTGGCGGGATCGGGGAAATGCTTTCCTCCGGATTTGCTTGTCGGGGGCGAATCCCGATCCCTCTCGCGTGATTGCTTTCCATTTTTATTTTTCAAGATGATGTCATGCTTTTCTTCTCTTTTCTTTTGCTTTTTTTTTTTTAGAAACACAGTACAACGCAAGCGCTCATATACACGCGCACACACTAATCCATATGAACACACGCACGCGCACCCTACCCCTATGAGCACCTCCGAGAGACTGAGCCGGCGGATCAGGTCTTGAGATTGACGAAGTCACCACAGACGCCTCGCTGTCGACGGGAACGTCGTCTCCCACTGAAGAATATTCTGCCTAAATGAGAAACACCAGCGTCAAATCTAGGATTTGAACTCTGATGGGTTAGGGGTTTTTTTGTAGATTGGCTACGGTCAATCTCTTGGCTCTGTAACTCGTGAAGATTGTCTCACATGACACCGGTTTAATTAGAATGGAGAAATCTGCAAGTGAGTTTAAGAGAAATCTGCAAGTGAGTTTAACTTTTTTTTTCTCAGGGGATACATTAGACATATCTAGGATAGATCAAATATTTGTTTCAACACAGAGAACTACACATATATGCTGACCAGAAAGGTCACCGCCGCAGCTTTATCGTTGTCGGTCATGGTAGTGAAGATGTTTCGCTCTATTCCGATCACTTAGGATTCACCACTAAGGTCAAGGAGAAATGTCTGCTTTTGCTCGCAACAGCAACGCCCATGGCGTGTCGTCTCCCTCCTTCATCATGCCCTTGATTGGGCTACCTCACCTCAAGCACCGGAGCAAAACCTAGATCTGGCTCGTCGAATTAGGCGGTGACGGTCCTAGGATGTCGCTCCCTCCTTGAAGGGCGGCATGTTTTGATCATGGAGTCCCTAAAATGGCAAATGGAGTCGTGGTTGGCATTTCTTAGATGACACCCTCCTCCGGTCTGCTCGGGTCCTCTCGTCCACTCAACGACTGGTCTAAGCGCTTAAGACTAGAGAGAATAGCCACAATACCACTAGTGAAAACCGACAATTCCCAAATACCAATGAAAAAAATCAAACTTGCCAAAATGGCATCATGTGTTGCTTTTCATGCCAACATACCACTATGCACTAACTGAGACTAACACCCACACAAAAATACTTATACGCCCTTACCTCTCATTTCCACTCATTTCAACAAGATTTAAACAACATTTTGATAAGATTTCCCAATTCAACATCATTTTAAGAACATCAAGTTTGGCAACATATTTCAATAACAACCTGTTAGTAGCAGTGTGACAGCATTCCAGGAACATTTTCAAATAATTTCATAAATTCTAAACATGTTGCACATCGATATGAACAACATAAGTGTGCGACAAGCTGAGCGGGCACTCTACGCGCGAGCTTGGCGCATGTGCAGTGGCGGAGCAGGACGGGTCGCTAGGGACGTGCGAGGACGGGGCACGCGACGGACGAGCGGGATGAGACAAGATGAGGGAGGTTCGCGGCGGCAGAGCGAACTCGAACACAATGGCGGGAGTGATGGAACGAGGGAATCAACAGGGGAAGCGGTCCGCCAGGAGGAGCCGCCCGCGGCGTAGCCATGTGCCAGTTAAACTCGCTCGAGAGGAGAGAAGGACATGTTCAGATTTGTTTGAGCTTGGTCTGTGATCTATGTTGTTTTATGGTGATCCAAATTCATATGACGATATGGAGTGAGCGGATAACTTCGGAGCGAAGCGGAGGCCCGTCGCCGGAGGCTTGTGCCGTCGATGGAGGTGCGGGGGCGGCAGGCCCCGCGGTACGGTACAGATCGTGTCCAAGTCGGACTGCAGGCCGACTTAGGGTTTTGCCCACTATAAATACATCTTGTAAGCCGCCGGTTGGTGTAAGCCATACATAGTAAACCCACGGCGTTTGTAACCTCACACCGATATAGTGAAGTATTGCTGGCTGGCGCCCGTGGTTTTTTCCTCTCCTTTGTTCGGAGGGGTTTTCCACGTTAAATCTCGTGTCCCCGTTGGTTTGATTTTTCCGCTCTTAATCGTTTTCATGCTATCTTTTGTAACAATCTACATGAGGGTATTTTCATCATTCTAAAAAAACTAACAAGAAATATCCAGGTTGACTAGCGTGAATCTCCTGACAAGTGATGACAATGGTATTTTGGCATTGAAAACCAAAACAGCGGTGCTATTTTGACAAGTTTAGTTTTTTTGGGTGGTATTTTGGAATTCTCGATTTTCACTAGTGGTATTATGACTATTCTCTCTCAAGACTATGATGTACGTGTCATTCTGGAGCCGTGCTCGTTCTATAGAGGTATTCATCTTCCGACGTGACACCGTCTTGGAGCTGTATGTCCCGCCTCCTCTCCATTTATGGTGTGTGACGGTGCAAGCTGAGTTTTTCGTGGTTGGTCGAGTGTGGTGTTGTAGCCATCCTTGACGATTTACCGATCCTCTAGGCCTTTCTTCTACTACATATGAATATATGATTAATCCACCTAGGAGTATGTATTCTTAAATAAAAAGTTGAGTTGTGAGACATCTCGTCAAAAAATAAACAAGGAGGTGTCTTATGTAAAGCTAGCCATCACACCTAATTGTTTCGATCAAGTTATCTCGCGTTCAATAAATAGTTGTGTTGCCGTTTCTATGGATGGTAGGGACGCCATTTCAGTTCGCACTTTCATGTATAGTTCATTTTCTTTTGATTAACCTTCAACACTATACCTTCCGATTCCGATCCCTTTCGATAAGACCAGGAATAGTCGGATTAGATTCGGTTGATGTCTAGGCGATCAGGTTGATGTGTGCATTTTCCCACTTGATATGGGCTGTTTATTTTCTAGCGAGCAGCCACAGACATAATCCAAAGAGGGAGAATCAACCTTTTGAAAGTTTTCGGTATGATCTCAAAAGGGTGCACAGTATGGCCACCATGACAAGCCTGCACCAAAGAAGAATACTGGATGACCGCAGCTAAAGTTGCTCCATTGAAATGGAATAAAAGTGGGGTACTGTGTAGGAACTTGCTTTAGATCTCACCATTTGACCTAAGCACTCTTTTCAGATTTCCAGTTGACCCTTGTTTTATAAATGCAAGTGCATATCCTCACATTTTATTCTCCAGAATCATATGAACATTAGAGATGCAAGCATATGGTTTACCGAAAAAATCGGAATCAAAGAAATATATATAAATTGAAAAGAAGAATACTATCAAGTGCGAGAATCATACTATCAACTTACGATACACATGTTAGTGAACAGCTTGACAGATGATAGCTTTTTGCTGATGTGGAAGAGAAGGAAGATTTTTTCACGAAAACGCAAAAAGCTTTGTGTTTCGATGTATTGATAGAAAGAAGAGTTATTTACAAGACTTTGGCTTTTCTTCTTCTATCTATATATATACATGCAGCGCTCCTGCGTGGTTCTAAAAATAAAAATTACAAGACTCTGTATTGCATGGTTCTAAAAAAAAAATTACAAGACTTTGTATAGGCCACCCCACCATACTTTTAGCCCAACAAGGGGAGAAGAAGTGCGAGACAACGGGACCTGTACACACCCAATTATGGTTTCCACCAAAGCGCGGAAGAGAAGGAAGATGAACTTTAGGTATTCCTTTGCAACAAACTATCGGAGAAAGAGAACCTACCTGTGGTACGATGGTTATGAGGGTGGTTGTACCCCCAACCCACCAGAGTTCAAACCTCAAGTTTGACGCTGGTGTTTCTCACTTAGAAGGAATATTCTTCAGTGAGAGGCGACGCTCCCGTTGACAACGAGATGCCCGTGGTGACTTCGTCAATCTCAAGATCTGATCCGCCGACTCAGTCTCTCGGAGGTGCTCATAAGGGTAGGGTGTGCGTGCATGCGTTCATATGGTTGAGTGTATGCGCGTGTATGTGAGCGTCTGCGTTGTACTGTGGTTCGAAAAAAGAAAGAATTGCCGGAGAAACGTTATGTAGGAGAGATATAGTCTTCCATATTGTGAAAGTGTAGCATCAAAACTTACAAACTAGTCGATTCATTTTAAAAATGTTGCTTCTAAATCACACTATGTCTTGTGTCTTTAGAGAAAGAAATACCACTTTCGATTTGGAAATGGGATAAAGGCCCTAGCCAATAACACAGAAAATCTTCTTTCCCAGAGCATACCAAGATAGCTGATATTGATTCTCAAAAAGAAATAATGCCGCTTCAGATTATAAAAACAAGCAGAAGATACGACAAGTGACGCTAGCTGGATACTAATTATTTAAAATGCTATTAGGTTTGATAAAACCAAAATATCTGGTTGAATGTCCTTTAAGTTGAGTAGCAGTATTTGTTTCTACTGATTAAGAAATGCACGCTCTGCGTTTAAAAGCAACGTCTGAAGGCGGTCTTAATAAGAAATGGACTAGCTGTTTTTCAGCACTTACGTTTCTATCAAGGTCTCGCCTCACATGGTTTTCAGAAGCAGAGTACTCCTGCCCATAGATTCTGCACGCATAACCACATTAAAAGGCGAGAAAAGATGGCGCAAAAAGATTATTTATTCGCCTTCCGTGGACAGTTTCTCATTTAGGTAAAAAAATAGATTACCTATTTTGCCCACTATAGTTATGATGTGGATTTATTTTATTTTACTTGCGACATATATTGTGGATTGAGGGAGGGAAGGAGTACTTGAAAACTTAAGAATACTACAAAATCAAATCCAAATAAAATTTCACTGCGTCGTGAAATCCAAAGAAAAGAGGAACCTTAACTACTTGAGCTAAAGAACACTTTTCTTAGTTTAGAGTCCAACAAAACATGTTAGTCAATTGTTTTTGTGCCTCAGTTAAAGAACAACACGAAGCCGTGCCCTGTGTCTCACTGCCAGTGCTACATACGTGTATGTTCATAAATAGATTACGTGTCCTAGAAACCAATCATACAGCAATGTAAACTCCGCTCAGACTAGTACTGTTCAGGTGTACAGCAGCACCAATTTCTGCTGCAAAATCAACACAGAACACACGCAAAAAAGAAAACAGACCAACCCAAAAGGCTTCGTCAAACACAAGATGAAGATAAGCATGGTATTTTGCAGGGCCAGCATATGTCTGAGCATGCGCTGCACAAGTGCTGTTCTTGGCACGCATGATGCTACACCAAAAGAAATACAAAGGGGCAGTGTAAGGAAAGAGTAAGAGACCACATCCTGGAAAAGTGTTTGATTGGAAAATAAACGTACAATCATCCATAAGCATTGTTTGCGGGGGACATGTGGCTGCAAGCCTGCAACCATAGACATCCTTTGTGGTAGATATCAGCATGCTGAATACGGAATAGCTTTACGTACGACGTTCTCTATACGACAGCGTGAACCTACGATTCTTGCTCAACTAAGGATTTGATCCAAAGGTGATTACTTGGTGTCGTACATGGATCGGATGAAAAAACGTCGGACGTGTAGCACTGCTCTGCTAAGTATGGACACACGAACATAGACACAGATATCACCACCATGTCAATATATCTTCAGTCTTGACAGATGACACTTGGGTCTGATCAAAAGTCAGTGCGCTACTCACAACAAATCGCAGTCTACTACAATGAGCTAGAAATGTGAATGACAGAGAACTATGGAAAGGCAAAGACTGTAAATTGGCTAGGAAAATACTTGCAGATGAGAACCCTTTATTCAAAGAAGTACTCTGACTCAGTTCATTTCTCAAACATGCCATATATAAATTTACATTGTATGCTTATATTTCAAATTCAAGAGTTTTGAATGTTTACTCTATACAGTTCACAGAGCGATTCCTTTCATAGGCTCACAATAGGCAACTGGACTAACCATGCAGCCAGATTATTGTTGCAAAAGAGCATATGCGATTGATGTACAGAAGATAAAGCTCTCTTCCAAAAAATACCGGGTACAGTTTGGTAATTTACATACCACTAACACTCGTAGGATTTCTGTAAAAATGAAGCAACAAAAAACTTTTCACAGTCAACCTCCCATTGAGGCGGAGTGGAAATTGCGAGGATTGAGATTTGGGAACAGTCCGTGGATATGTTCCTCCACAAAATCATGCCTTGTGAGAATTCCGACAATGGGAGGTCTCTGCATTCAAAAGAAAAGGAATGTGTCGTCAGCAGTGGACAACTTTTACACATAAAAAGGGAATTAGGCCATAAAGCATGCTACGCCTACGAGTTACGGTTCGTGAAACCAGTGAAAATAGTTGGTACGGAATCATATTAAACTTCTGTGCATAAGACATGCGATGGGTGGAATAAGTACCGATGCGCGATGCCTACAACTTACAGTACTGTACACAGCTAGATTCTACAGTCCATATCATGTAGGATGATTAGTGGCTCCAAGCAGAGAAATGAATTTATGTTTTTTTATTGATAAGTCCAATGGACGATTCAGCATGCATCTCAAAACATCTTGAGAATGCAAGGGGGAGGGGCTTACGTTTGGTTTCTTTGGCACAACCAGTAGATGCCTCAATCCTAGTTCTCGGAATAGGATAGCAGCTTTTGCTAGTGACATAGTCTCAACCACCGTATAAGGTGAGGTGTTTGCAATCGAATGGAGGTCCACATACATTTGCATCTCCTCATCTGTGAAATATAACTCTTCAATTTTCAAACCCTTCCCTGACCCTGCCTTGGCAAAATCGAAGGCACCAAATCCACCCAGAAAAAAGCTGTCACTGGTTTTCACCGGTTCCTTCATGAACATCTTGCCTTTCAGCAAAACCAATAGGTGTGACCTGATGACAAGACCAACCAACTCAGGCGCTTCTGTTAGAGGTGGCTCATCAACCACTGGAAATCCATTGTGACCTGTGACCCTTAACGCAGTAACAATGTCCCCCACCTTCTCGACGCCTGAAAAGGTTATCAGTGGGCCAGACACAACATCACCAGCCACCAAGTGCCTCATGTATGGTTCAGCATGAGCCTCCATGAACGGCAAACCTTTCATTACCACTATCTGATCATAAACCCCTTTGTTAAAGGTATCTGCTATGGTCTTGGATATGAGAAGAACAAGCATGACCAAAGGGAGCATTTGCAGATCATTGGTGAGCTCTAGGAGGATCACACAGACTGACACAGTCATTCTCATTGTTCCACCGAGAAATGAAGCTGCACCAAGAAGTGCAAAAAGGCCAGGATCAAGATTGGATATGGATCCCAAAAGCGTACCCACTATTCGCCCGTATGTGGCTCCAGCAAGAATAACAGGGATAAAGAGACCAGATGGGACGGCAATTCCGTAAGTCAAGAGTCCAAGGCAATAAATGGCGATGAAGAAGATGAAAAGACTAGACATGTGGAACTCAGCCTCGGTTCCATTGCTGAAAAGATTGCGTATGGCATCATCGTTCGTGTTGAAGAATAGTGATGCAAGACCATTGTAATACCCTGGTGGGCACTGAAAGTTCTTGAAGTTGCCAGAGCGGCCAATGGTGGGACACTGCTCCACGGCATCCACAGGGCACTGAGTACACGCAGCAAGCCAAGGGAGGCCATAGGAGCACATTGATGTGATAACTGATATGATTACAGTGAGAAGGATCTTGGATGGAGCACCTCTCCTGCAGGAAGAAAAAAATGCAGATGATATCACATCTCATAATAGGCAAAGCAAACAGAAAAGCGTTGCAAGCACATTCATTAACAGTACATACTCAACACTCACTCATTGATAAAACTGTAAGCACGGAGAATTTTATCCAAGAGAAAGTTAAAGATGCCTCCGAAGATGCCACCAATTATTCCAAGGATAATTATTGCAATTAGATCCGAACCATTGTAAGTCGCAACAGTTGAACTGAGATCAAACATAATCAATCCACCTTGGCCAAAGAGACCACATTTTCCACTGCGACAGAACTCGATCAAGGCCTTCAACACCACAGCAACAACAGCAGTTGTAAAGAATGCTCTCCATAAAAGAGCGCTGCGCCACCTGTAAAACGAAATTGAGAAAAAAAGTTAACTTGTATTATCATGGCTAGCAATCTAACATTTTTTGTAAATAAATATAGCATTTTGAAGATAACATGAAGGTTATAGTTAACTACAGTATTATTTCACCATATTTGTCCATTGACCCAACCACTGTAAACTGCATCTACAACTGATGATTCTTATCAAACATTAGACACACATTTAACATATATATATCAGATGGTAAAATATAGATGCTGAAAGCTCGATGCTACTCCAGTTATGATTTGCAGAAACTGGATAGAGAAATGAATGCCCAGAAAAAAACATATATAATTTGTCAGGAAAGAGATGCTACCATGATGCTGCTTCCTCCAGAGCAAACAGGACACCGCCTACAGGTGCACGGAAGGCAGCTGCCACTCCAGCGGCGCACCCACATGTAATCAAATCACGCCTATCCCTGTCGTTCTTGAAATATCTTAGCCAATTGCATGTAAGATGGTACTTGCGGGAACCTCCCTGACCAAGTAAGTTGGCAATGCACGCCCCTGTATGTACCATCGGACCTTCCTTACCAAGTACAAATCCAGCTGAAACTCCAAGTATTGAACCAAATATCTACAAACCAGTAGAAGACTTCAGAAAGAAAGGTTATGTGATAATGTAGAAGACTAGAATGCACAGTGCGGCACTGGTAGAACATATTTCCTCTATCAGTGCAGAATGATTTGACAAATGCTGATAAGATCATCCCACATTTTCAGTGTATACAAGAACCATATCCATTAGATCTCTAACACAGCACCTTGTGCATAACTTTTTTTGTGGGGTATTGTTTGCAAGGTACTAGGTTGCTACCAAACAAGTGAAGGTTCAATGCACTAATGCTATGCTCTGACAGTTAGCCGTGGTTATTGCTAGAGGTCAGTCTTACCACCACTGTAAAGTTTGCCCACTAATAAAATGTCACAGGGTGTCTCAATGATTGCTCTTCACATCATCACAGCTGATGGATTTCTTATGAAGTAAACTTCGTAGAGTATTTTACCACTTTCTCAAACATAAATAATTAAGATTGCCCTGCAGTAACGGAAGCTTCAATTTTATTCACAAGTATTTAGATTGTTTACAAAAGAAGCCCTTACTATTACTGGAAACTCTGTACAATTTAGGTCATGAATCATGGTATGATGTCGACAATAGTTGAGCTTAGTGATACTATACGGAAGAATGCTCGAAGAGTAAGAGAGTAACATACTTAATACTTTTGTATCAATCTGTCTGTAAGTTAGGGCTCACCTTCACAAATAGTGTACTAGGAGCCAATATAGAATAAGCATCAACTCCGTTAAGATATGCTTTCACTTCGGGGATTCCAGATCCAGCAGCTGCAGGTGCAACGTAAGCACATAATGCTGCAGCAGCTGCTGCCAAGACTAGGTTGGAACCTCCATATGCCAAAAATGCAATAAAATACCTGCGCTGGAACCATGACACTATTGATTACTTCAAATAATTCCACAAGTCTAAGCCAGTTGTAAAAACGTTTCTTTCAAATTGAATCGCATCTTACAGCTTGTAAGAAAAGAAACTTAATGGTCGCTTTCATGAACTCGGAAACAATCCAAGAATTAGGACATGAAAATGTCTCATAGTCTAATAATTAACATAAATCTCCATCTCTGGAAGTTATGGGCCATTCGTAGGAGCTGAGACAATGAATGAAAATAGCAAAAGCTATAAAGTGAAACTTTACCTTTCCTTAAGCATAAGTTCTCCCGTGAAAAGCAATTTTAATCCAGCAATGTTTTCAACCGCAAGGTTATTAAAGAAGCCGATAAGTCCAGTCAACAGACCAATAAGAAGCACCAAAGTCCACTTCATAACAATGTATTGAAATATCTGCTTCTTCTTTCTCGATCGCCAGTCTTGCTTGAAAAAGTCATTCTCTACAACTCTGAAACATGCAAATATTCAGCGATTTAATAAAACTGACCATAATGTCCAGTGTGGATGTATGGAAGTTGTGAAATTTTTGCATCTATGAGTTCAATCTCTAGAACTCAACACTCGGCTAACAACTCCTGCATGCCACAGGGTACACTGCCATATACTCCCTCCGTTCCAAATTAATTGACTTCTATTTGCCCACATGACATACACATATATGGGTAAATAGAAGTCAATTAATTTAGAACGGAGGGAGTATGTATTTTGGCAGCTTTCAGTTCTTGGTTGTTTGGTACTGCATTTTTACTGCCATATGTTATTTTTCTGGATAATGAACCAATATTGTTATTTTTCCCGCAAAAAGGAGAGAGCGCCCGGACTCTACCTCGCTTGATGCACGCGGTCATCAAATTACAGGAAATCTGCAATGTTACGGGAAAGACATTTATGTTTCCTACTCCCCCTTTTCAGACCGTTATGTTTCTTCCTCCAAAACTGGGTTTGCTCTCCAAATAGACCAGACTGCTGCTACTTTGTGTGCAGAATTGTAGTACATGCTCAAAAATAGCATTTTACTTGGATCTAAAGATCACCCTATCTAAGAACCAAACTAAAATTATGGTAGTGCACCAGCAACACCAAATCAAGAAGGGATATGCGGGCGGCGTACTCGTAGTCGAGGCTCTCGATGGGGCAGATGTTGGCGCCGACGACGGCGATCTGGGAGGTGTTGTTGACGGCACGCTTCCGCAGCAGCGGGGGCTCGACCGCGCTCCCTTGGCGGTCGTCGTAGCGGAGCAGCGCCTCCGACGAGGCGTTCAGCCACCACTCCCCTTCTCCGGCGCCGTCCATGCGCTCGATGTCGTAGTTGTGGCTCCCTTCCCGCTCCGGCGCGCGGCGGGGGTGCTGAGGCCGCGGCGACTGGCCGCCGTCCATTCGCCGTCGCCGACTCTTGGTCTAATGAGCTGTGCTTGTCTGCAATGTAGAGCAGCTGTAGAAGTATGAATGGTTATTAACTTATTATTATGGTTGTTGCATACTTGCATCGATCGTTCATTTGATTTATCAAACAAAGAAAATCATTCGCCGGGATCTCTCAAAGTCAATGGAGAAATAATGTCGGTCGACACGTTTATTTATTAGCAACAAAAGAAGAAAAAACGAATCATTTCGGTTCAATCCATCATATTCAGATAGGCACGTCCATATATTACAGAAGAAGAAAAATGCAACTGAAAGACAAGCAACACAAAAGATCTTTGGTTTCATCGATTTGCCGTGGTCAATTTTCAGCCACTTCAGAAAGAAGAAGAAAAAAATTCGTTGAACGAGCACAGGGTAGGGGTAAAACTAGTCATAATAGGGAGTATAATATCTTGGTATCAAACACTCCTTTTTTTGAACGGGTCAGGGTAAAACTAGTCATTATGGGGAGTATCATATCTTGTTATCATAGATATGATACTACTATATGTTAACTTAATAGTGAGTGATAACATATGTGTAGTACTCCCTCCGTCCCAAAATAAGTGTTTCAACTTTGATAAAAATTGGATGTACATGCATCCACTTTCTATCAAAGTTGAGACAGTTATTTTGGAACGGAGGGAGTATCATATTTATTATCATATAGACTCATCTTGTATCGAAATCCGTTATGTTACTACCTATCATCATCTCTCTTCTTATTAAATATTTACCACATCATCATTTTTATACTTATGTGACATTTATGTTAGCACCTATGTTACTTGCATTATAACTAATCTAAGAGCCTACGGGTCACAGGTGACTCGGCAACTGATGGACGTGAAGGAGAGTAGTAGGGCCTGGGACCAGACAAAGATGCATCTCGCAATGGATTTACACAGCCACGTGCTAACATGCTTTCAAAAAATAAATGCAGTGTTGGCAACAAGTTTTTGTCCCTGAAAATGCTACATGCACATGGAATATTTCCTCTCATTGATCCAGGTGTGGCACCAAACTTTATCCAATGCATTAACAATTTGCTGAACTTGTATTAACGTGCTCGTTTCTCTAGGAAGAAAAGAAGAACTACAACATTCAAAGCATACATCTAATCTAGTACTCCCTCCGTTTTTATTTATATGATGTTTTAGCCTTTTGCTATATGTACATGCATCTTGACATCATTTAATATGTATGTTTATTCATTTTAGTGTGTATGTGGACAAAACGTCTTATATAAAAAAAACGGAGGGAGTATGTCATAATATTGCTTCAAGGTTTTTGTTCTCGGAAAAATTACTTCAGGATTAAGCCATGTTTAGTTGTTTCGTGAAATTTTGTGAAACACATAAAAGACAAATATAACATGGATACCCAAGGACACTACATCGTATCTTGCGTATTCGTCCACGATCACTTTGTCTTACATATTTTTCCATGTTTCGACGAGACAAACTAACGCTCCCAATACTATAGTACACATAAGGAGACACACATTTAATTGCTTACATGGTGCATTGAGGTCGTTGAGGTATAGGGAGATAATAGGTTGTTCACTTAATGAATTTTGCCTCATAAGTGACGTCTACCAAAGTATGAACACTACATGTTTGGCATGAACCAAGTTAGTTAACCATGTTTTCAAATGTTACTTGTCTTAATAGTCAGAATATTATTTATGAACAAACAACGTATAGAGATGACATGGTTACTCAAATATCAGTTGATTCCAACAGTCGCAAGGTACATCTAGTCAGCAGAAATTTAGTTATATAAAAAAATAGTTAGCAGAACTGAAAATAACATAATTGTATATTTGATCTAGGCTCCAACTAACCCTACCAAAATTTTGGCATGATGGTCTAAAATAAAACTTGGCACGACCAAAACTTTATTAATTTCGAGTCATTTGGATCATACCATTGTACTACCAAAGAATTGGCAAAAATATCAGGCTTCCACCCCATTTCGATATTTATTTTTTTGCTTTGCAACCAACATATGTTCATTGATTAGTAGGTATGGGTTGGAAACCAAACTGACCAAGATTGTTGACCCTGAATTTTATGCACGAGTGAGCGGTTTTGGTAAGGGCGTTTGGTACGTGTAGAACTAGGCAGTATAGGGTGTCCCATGGTATTGTTCTTCTGGATCAAGACAAGCAATGGGCCCACAGATTGATTACAATTACCCAATAACATATAGACACATCGGATCCAGCTTGGCTTTCTGGTTTCTCTCTCCCTCCCCCGGTAGGCTTCTCGCTAGCCACTTCAACTATCTAGATCAAGATGAAGGGATCATGCTTAAAACGGAGCTCAATGTTCAACTGGAATTCATGACATCCATTCTAGCTCTATGGACTATGGATGTGTGAAGTGCCGAATGATGTGAGATCAGCACCTAATTAAGTACTGCTTCTTCGGTCGTTCGTCGCGGAACACAAATCCGAACTCACATAGAAAGCGGAAGGATGTGTGAAATTTGGGCTAGGTATAGGCGGTAGTAAATCAAATGGGAATCCTAATGGAGACGAAATGCAAAGAAAATCGAATATCTTGAGCTCAGACAAGAAAGAAACGCACATGCCTGCATAGGTTCCAACCATTTCGAGCTTGGATGCAAGGATGGATTGATAGCTTACGTACCTAGCTAGAGGAAATTCGGACTGATCACCAGACCAAAGGGACTTCGATCTCAAGATCATCAAGAGCTCACCGGCTACTCGATCTATCCGGCCCGCCTTGTGTTCCCATCTATCCCTCCCAGCTCAGCTTATATATATTGAGCTGTCACTTCACAAACAGAGCAATATGAGTATCTTGTAAGTTGTGGACGAGAAATCGAGAGAACGGACGGTTCGATTATGGGAAAAGCCGTCGATTGTTTGTACGAAGTAGCTTCACTCCATTGCATTCGACTTGTCGTTTGCTCCCTAATCGTTGGCCATGAGTACTATATGCAGGTGGTAAATATGTAATGTTTACACATTGGTCTACCGTCTGTAAGTGGTATACCATGTGACGTAAGTCGCGTGCTTTCTTGGAGGAGCGTGACTTACACTCATAATACGAGTACATCATCGTGTAATTTCAATGTTTAATCATCGATGATCAATTAATAATTAATTAAAATGTCTTTTCTATTCGTGTGATCGATGCGTCCAGAGCCATCTCACTCCAAGATCGTACAACTCATTTTCACACTAAGCTCAGAAGTGAATAATTCAATTTGCAGTCCAAATCCAGTATGATGATTGATGAAGCCATCATAAGGTGTCCATTTTGAAGAAAAAAAATGTTATATGGTATAGAATTCCCGCTCGAAAATAATACTGTGTCAAACACTTAGTGGAGTCACGTCACACGGAGAGGAAGGAGAAAGAGGAGGGGAAAGAGAGCACTACCGACATCCGCAAGGGAGAATCCCGCCACCGTCATCCCATTGTTGTTTGTAACGGACGAACCATTGGCCACTGCCACCAGTGGCCGGTGCCGTTGACATGTCGTTTTATCATTCAGTGTGAGCCAAAGCTCCGCCTTTCACGGGTCCGCTGCCACCCCTTACGTTTATGGCGCCGACACCTGAAAATTGGTGTCACAGCTATATATTGCATGAAGCGCCACTTTGGACGAGGTCACGACAACCTTGTGTAACCATATTACACGAGTAGAGATTTCTGACTCCCGAGCTCCAGTGACATGTAATTTAAAAAAATATAAAATCAGACTCACCAGTTCAAAAAAATTGGAAAAAAAATCTGGATGTAACCAATGGTACGTCTCACAAACATGCAAAATATTAATTTGAATACTCTGCAGTCTGAGATACTCAAAAATGATAAAAGTGTGAATCTGAGTATGCATATTTTCAAATATCTACTTTTCATTTTTTTGTCATTTTTATGTAATTCATAACACAAATATTTTTGCGCTGTGATTTCCTTGTTTGTACATGTCTTTGTATGTTCACATTATAGGTTAATATAGAGGAGACTAGAAGGTGAGGGCGCGCTTTGCTGCGCCCGCTTTTACTCTTTTCGTTTAATTGATTTGTTTCTTAATTTTTACTTTGGTGTAATTATGGTGGCTATGAATGAAACCGTTTTAACATAGATTTTTTGTGTTCTCCAATTTGACAGATAGACATATTATGTTATTTCTCTTCATTATAACAAGTTTTCAAGTGCTATCTTGGCATAAAGCTTATGAAAAAAAGATGTTCCGCTGAACAATAATTGCTTAAAAAATTGTATTACAATATCATGAAATGTTTACGGTCTCATTTGTAAGAAGTTTTACAAACCAATTCAACGTACTACAATAAAAAAAGTATAACAAACTGTCAAACTATGTATTAAAAAAGGTAATAATAAGATTTAATGATTTTTTTTACAACAACACGTGTCTTTTGCATCATCATCTCCATGAATCGCTCGTCTTATTAACCTACCTTCATAGCATGGTTAACATCGAAGCAGACGACGGTGCAAGTTATTTTGTAACATTAAAAAATCAAGTACTCCCTCCGTATCAAAATATAAGACTTCCTATTATTTCTAACCTTGTACTGATTCATATGTATATAGACATGTTTAAATGTGTTGATTCATTCACTTTGAAATGAATCTGGACAAAGTCAAAAAGGTTAGTAAGTCTTATATTTTGATACAGAGGGAGTACATGTGAATGGATTGAAACCGTAATTAAAAACCTGAAGAAATCTAAAATACATCAGATAACAACCAAAGTTGTAAAGTATTAGAAAATGATAGTTTATTAATTAGTATATTTGTTATCTTGATAACCCCTGCTATTATTTGAAGGAATCGGCTATTCAACTTGAGATGTCATGTATTTCCATTCGAAAACTAATCTCTATTATAGAAAGCAACTTCAAAATACCTCTTACAATTTCCAGTTGTAGTGTGCAGTTTTAACATGTTTCATTATAATAAATCTCACAATTCTTATATGTAAGAGTTTTTGTAGCGAAACACTATACCTAGGTGTCAGAGAAATCATCACAACAAAGATAACAAGCAAACACATCCAAGGACATGTTTGCTAACTCATACATATTTCATGTGAAGGAGATATGCCCTAGAGGCACTTAATAAATATAGTTTATTCGTCATATCTCAATTGTTCATTATATGTTTTATACCATGCTATAACTGTATTAAGCGGAAACATTAATACACGTGTGGTAGATAAACAACCAGGTCCCTAGTAGCCTCTACTTGACTAGTTCATTGGGCAATTGATGATCGAGGTTTCCCGATCATGTGACATTTATGTCAGTTGACAATGGAGTCATGTCATTGGGAGAATGACGTGATGGACATACCCAATATTTGTAGGACGTAGTCATTACGCCTTCGACCGTGAGATCTACTCTTATTGCTATTCCTGGAAGACACTTTGATTGCATCAAACGTCATATCTTACATAGTGTGACAATAAAGGTGTCCCTCTCGGGTGTCGGAAAGGAGTATGTTGAGACGGGGGATCAAGAGCGGGATTTGCCAGTCCGCATAGCAGGATAGATACTCTAGGGCCCACTCGGTGAGATTATGTCAAACGACCTTGCAAGCGTGTGACTAGGTCACCAGGACATAAGATCATGGACGAGTAGAAGTTAGCAGTGTCGGTAACGAGATCAAGCTAGGTATGGAGATATCTATGAACGAGCCTCGGACACGCTAAGTATCGCATGGCAAAAGGTTTAAGACTCAGACGTCTAGGTTCGAAAGGTAAAGTATTCGTTATCTCGCAGGGATTAATTCTGGGTATCCTCGGTCCACGAATTAGTCATTGATCGGAGAGGAGTCTCGATCATGTCTGGTGAGATAATCGAACCGCTAGGGTAACACACTTAAGGGGAGTCGACATTTTACCGGAAGAGAAAAATAGGAAAAGAGAGCACCGGGAACGTCCCGGGAAAGTTCCGATGGAGATCGGGCAGCGACGAAATAGTTTTCGGAGCCGGAATAAATTATGTAATATGTATTTAATATTAATTAGTGTAATTAATAGTTAAATATATTTTATTTTAATTTTTCCTGAATTTTTAAAGGCAAAAATCCCTTAATGGGCCTCTTTGAGCAAAGAGGCCCATGAGGGGGGGAAAGTCCCCCCCAGGAGGAGGGGCTTGGTTCGGCCGGCCTAGGTGGGCCACATGGGGCCCACCTAGGGCCGGCGCACCCACCATGGCCGGCTGGGGTGTGGGAATAGTCCCACACCGCCAGCCTGGCAGGTTGGGCAGCCCCCTGGCCTCCTATATATAGATGGGTACCCCTGGCCTTTGAACAGACACCAATTCCTCTCTCTCTCTCTCTCTCCTTGGATCACGTGACTCCCCAGTTTGGAGTTGCGCAAAGGATAAGTTTTCTCCACCATACGCACGCCGCCGCGCTGCTGGTCTTCCGGTCCTAGTCTTCCGCTGCTCGTCCCTGGATCGGGCCCGGAGTTCGTCGGCTTCACCATATGTGTGTAACGCCCTGCGAGGTGCCACGCTAGTGGTGCTGGAGGTCTGCTTCCTCTACACGGCCTCGAGGCCGTCGTCGGTTTCATCGACATCGCCGCGTCATGGTCTTCTTCGTCGCGCCAAGTTCTCCGCGACCTTGAGGTCGGCTACGGCGTCTTCGTCAGCAACGCTTGTGCGGGAGCGTAATCCCCGCTTTTCGGTCTACAAGAGGTGTGTATACCGAACCCCCTGCGTACTACTATATCTGCATAGTATAGATTCTGGCTAGTTTAAGGTTATCGATGTTAGGAAAATTTTTGTTTTCTGCATGCGATCACCTTCAGTGGTATCAGAGCCGATCTATGCGTAGATATAGCTGTGCGCTAGCTGCACCCGTGTTTATCACGGGGACAACGTTCTTATTATTTGCTACCCTCTCGCGTGCACTTGCACTGCCGGCAGCATCAAGTTGATGAAGCGGCCCGGACCGATCTTACGCGTACGCTTATGCGAGACTGGTTCCACAACTGACATACGGCTGGTTCCGTATATGTGGCTGGCGGGTGTCTGTCTCTCTCTCTTTAGTTGGCTTTGCATTTTCAATGGAGGGCCCGAAAGGGATGAATAAATATGCAATTATTTGATCGTTGTTGTGGTCATAGGTTCGTAGGTATGAAGCGGTTCTATTTACGACAACCCCAAGCCACGTAAAATATGCAAAAGATAAAGTAGAGGCGTCTAACTTTATTTTGCAGGGGCTATGTGATATGGTCAAGGTAGGTTTATTAAATTGTTTATAAACTGTGGGCGCGAAGGAGACCATCGGCGCAAGGACCATATCACGTCGCATTACATTTTGATGTTTTGTGTGCATCTTATATTGTGTGAATATATATAGTATATATTAGTTACACGGCGGTAGTAATATAAGATGATCCCTCCAAAATACCATTTGTGTTCTCCCTTCGACGTGCACCACCAAGAAAGTTCTACGTTATGAGGCAGGCCGTGACGATCGGGTGTCAGACATATCGTCGTTCGCATACAGTGGGTGTAAGCCATGTTGCACACGCATTTACGTTGAAGGTTATTATGGTGAGCCTAGCATGTACAGACATGTCCTCGGAACAAGGTGACCGAAAGGTTAAGCATGAGTCACAAAGTTGTTGTGATTGACATGTCGATGTCTACTTTGAAGTTATGTTGCCGGCTCTGACGATGAGGGGTTGCATAATGGATGAGGATCGTGTAGTCACTAAAACGATTAGAGGGATACTCGTTTTGAGTGGGAGTTCTGGTAGTTTTATTTTATTAAAACTTGAACCCTATTTTATAATGAACAAAGTTTTTATGTTTTGCAAAACCTTTATAGATATTAACCAGTGTAATAGCCTTCTTTGAAAATTAGGCGCAATCCTGCGATTGAGAAACTTAAAAGGTTGGGTCCAAACTTCATAGTTTTATACTTTAGCTTGAGAATACTCCTTGTTTAAACCATTAGCTCTTTATGATACAATACCCGCTAGGAGATAAGCCCGGAGATTCCGCTAACAAAAGGATAATTTGGATTATCAAGTTTTGTGCGGGTAATATCATCATAGTCCAGTGTATGCTATGATCTCTGCCATAGAGAATTAACGGTGGGTACGAGTTGTTAGATCGCGAACATATGAGATGATCGCTAAACTCGGGATACACCTAAAGTTGGGTTGATGAAGTTTAACAGTATGTTGACTGTTTTTCTTCTCAACCAATATGGAAGAGAATACACGCATTGAAGGAGCACGTGGCAGTCATAATTGATGACACTGGTCATACTCGATGACATTGGTCATACTTGATGACATTGAGACGCCTCGCTCAGCTCAATCACTGGATGACAGACAACGTTGCCAGATGCAAATGTTTTGTCATAGACTATGTCATGCGAGGGGAATCGTTCACCTTCATGGTTCTTGATTGCGTTGGAAGAATCAAGAAGATGAAACAGATCGCCGGGAAGTCATCAATGATGATGGTGCATATATGATATACATGTTATGAATGTTTTACCTAAACAAGTACTCGAAGTAGTGACTAAGTTTTTGATACTAGTCATGTTTTATGAAGACCAGATTCACTGCTTGAGTAGCTTAGAAGGATGAGGCGACAATGTGTGTTGATGATGGCAGACAAAATGTTGTGATGGCCATGGACACTCTCCCTCTAGATCTACCATTTGAATAAATTCTTTGATCGCCTGTTAGTATGATCGTTATAAATGTGTCTCCTCTATCGAGACAATTATTCATATATGTTAGTGATAAAATCGTTGTCCTATATTTATGAAGTAATAATCATAAGCCGATTTGAATTTAGATGGTAGAAGTTCCCACATTCATAATATTAATGCCAAACGATACAAACTTAATAGAGACACCACATTCGTGTGGCACTACCGTTTAAGTCATGTCAATGTTATAGTCAATGAACAAGCTCCATACGGATGGATCTACAAGTATTTAGATTTGATCTTTTGACACTTGCAAGATAACTAAGACACCGTTTTCGGAAAGCGGGCATATAACTTATTGATAATCGTGCATAGAGATGTATGTAGATCAATGAAGTAATTAACGTGTAGTGGAGACCTTTATTTCGTAAACTTCACTGAACGTTTTGAGTATAACTTGTTGAGAATCATGCATATGGGTGTATGTGAATCAATGAAGTACTTTAACGTATAGTGGAAGTCTTTATTTCATAGACTTCATGAATATTCCGAGTAGATATATGGATATCCACTTAGGGAATGTTAATCTGGAAATTTTGATTCGATCAAACAAGTTCAGAATGAAGTAGGAAATAAATTTAACAAGAAAATCAAATTTCTGCGATACAGATCGAGGAAATGAAGATTTGAGTTATAATGTTGGCATGTCATTGGAAGACTTGTGAGAAGAGTTCCACAAATTACGTCGCATGAAATACCATAGTGTTATGGTATGTTAGGACGTCGTAATCGCACCCTATCGGATAGTGTGTGGTAAATAAATCTCTTACCGAATTATTGTGATCATTGGAGTAGTATGGTAGAAACATAACATTCACGTTAGATAATAAGGAAACCATTTAAATCCATGGAGACAATACCATATGAGTGATGGCATGGCTTTTAGCCTAGATTGTCGTTTCAGCAATTTAGTGTTTCGATGTGATCAAACCTAAAATGGATAAATCTTTGTAGTGTACCGTACCTAAAGAATTAGTTGGGTACATGTCTCACGACATAGGCAAAAACGTTGCCGGAATATGCCTTGCAAAAGAAATAGTTTCTTGTCCAAGGGTATAAGTGGGAAAGAAAGTAGAGCAAGACGAAGTTAATGAACTTTCTCTCCAGACATCAGAGTGGCGCAACGGAAAGTGTTTCCGGTGTCATGCTCCTCAACTTGAAAGAAGCTGATGATAAAGATCATGAAGCTCTGAGCTCATACTGAGAACGTAGGTGTACGAGGTCGTATTCCACACTGTGTGGTACGACAATCTTGTTATGAAGGTCATATTAATGGAATATGACAGACCTACGAACTACGAAGAAGAGATGGTAGACCTAAGTCCGAGAAATGGCTATGAGTCATATATGATCCGAGATAAAATCCATATACGATTACCAGGTAATGACTTGGGAGATCTTCTTGATGGCATCTAGGCTGTTAATGGAATATGGAATTTTATGAAAGAATAGACGCTGATAAGGATCGATTTGTCGTGAAACAGTTCCGACAAATTCAAAAGTTGACCACAACGAGATTTTGTCTCAAGTGACGAAGCTTAAATCTATTCGAGGTCGTTTAGCAATTACTACAATTTCAAATTGAGAAATTGATAGATGGATAAGGAAACCATGTTTCTTAATGGTATCATTAAGAAAGAGTTGTAATTAGTACAATGAAATGGTTTGGTGATCCTGAGGATGCTAAACATGTATGCAAACTTCAGCTGTCCATTCATGGGCTGAAGCAAGCATATCGGAGCTGGAATCTTCACTTTGATGATGTGATCAAAGGATTTTGGAGTTGTCCAAAATAGTTGAAGAAACTTGCATTTGCAAAGAAGTGAGTGGGAGCTAAGTAGCTTTTCTTGATCTTATATGTGAATGGCATATTTGAGTGGGAGCTAAAAGAAATTCCTTGGTCTTATATACGGATGGCGTATTTAAGTGGGAGCTAAGTGTCATTCCTGATTTTATGTAACGACATATTGAGAATGATACAGATCCTCTAGCAAAGTATAAAGGATTATTTAAGTGATTAAATTTTCTATGAATGAAGTTAGGAGTATTAGGCATTCGATCTATAATTGTATAGATCAAAAGGAGCTTAATAACATTAGGTCGAAATATTTTCCTAGGTTAAGATTCTGAAGTGTTTCAGAATAGAACAAGCGAAGAAAGAGGTTCTTGCTTGCATGACTAGGTAAAATATTAAGTTTATCTTGGCATTTTCAGTGATAGCTGATGAGAGAAAAATGATGTTCGACATCCTCTATGCCTCAGACATAGATTCTATCAGACTGAAAACTCGACTTGGTGTGACCCACATTCTTGGTTGAAGAACGGGTTCTAGAGTGATCCTTGTGTGGATCAATGAACAAATGTTAAGTATATTCTTCAGTGTCTGTGAGAACTGAAGATATGTTTTCTGGTAAAGGGTAAGAGTGGAAAGACAACTTGCCGTAAATCGGTTACGATGATGCAAGTTATGACACTGACCCATACAACTAGAAATCTCATATAGGAGATGTCCTTTGTTTTGAAGAAAGACATGGTTAGCTTGTGAAGTCGCATATGAATGCACTGTCGCATAATCTACATAATAGGTATAGAAATATATGGCAACTTCAGAAGTAGCAGGTGTGATTGGACTGAGTCTCACTCCATCGACTAAGATATATTTCGCCGTCATCGTAAGATGCGGGATGATGTCAAACTGGTTGACATAGAAGTGTTGCAAAGCACATACAGATCTCAATATGTGAGATCTGTTGACTGTATTCCTCTTCCACGAAGCAAGCATGCACCAAGTTGCTATGGGTGTTGAGCTTTTAACAAGTTGTAAACTAGATTAAGTGTTACTCTAGTGCAAGTGGGAGACTGAAGGAGATATGCCCTAGAGGCACTTAATAAATATAGTTTATTCGTCATATCTCAATTGTTCATTATATGTTTTATACCATGCTATAACTGTATTAAGCGGAAACATTAATACACGTGTGGTAGATAAACAACCAGGTCCCTAGTAGCCTCTACTTGACTAGTTCATTGGGCAATTGATGATCGAGGTTTCCCGATCATGTGACATTTATGTCAATTGACAATGGAGTCATGTCATTGGGAGAATGACGTGATGGACATACCCAATATTTGTAGGACATAGTCATTACGCCTTCGACCGTGAGATCTACTCTTATTGCTATTCCTGGAAGACACTTTGATTGCATCAAACGTCATATCTTACATAGTGTGACAATAAAGGTGTCCCTCTCGGGTGTCGGAAAGGAGTATGTTGAGACGGGGGATCAAGAGCGGGATTTGCCAGTCCGCATAGCAGGATAGATACTCTAGGGCCCACTCGGTGAGATTATGTCAAACGAGCTTGTAAGCGTGTGACTAGGTCACCAGGACATAAGATCATGGACGAGTAGAAGTTAGCAGTGTCGGTAACGAGATCAAGCTAGGTATGGAGATATCTATGAACGAGTCTCAGACACGCTAAGTATCGCATGGCAAAAGGTTTAAGACTCAAACGTCTAGGTTCGAAAGGTAAAGTATTCGTTATCTCGCAGGGATTAATTCTGGGTATCCTCGGTCCACGAATTAGTCATTGATCGGAGAGGAGTCTCGATCATGTCTGGTGAGATAATCAAACCGCTAGGGTAACATACTTAAGGGGAGTCGACATTTTACCGGAAGAGAAAAATAGGAAAAGAGAGCACCGGGAACGTCCCGGGAAAGTTCCGATGGAGATCGGGCAGCGACGAAATAGTTTTCGGAGCCGGAATAAATTATGTAATATGTATTTAATATTCATTAGTGTAATTAATAGTTAAATATATTTTATTTTAATTTTTCCTGAATTTTTAAAGGCAAAAATCCCTTAATGGGCCTCTTTGGGCAAAGAGCCCCATGAGTGGGGAAAGTCCCCCCCAGGAGGAGGGGCTTGGTTCGGCCGGCCTAGGTGGGCCACATGGGGCCCACCTAGGGCCGGCGCACCCACCATGGCCGGCTGAGGTGTGGGAATAGTCCCACACCGTCAGCCTGGCAGGTTGGGCCGCCCCCTGGCCTGCTATATATAGATGGGTACCCCTGGCCTTTGAACAGACACCAATTCCTCTCTCTCTCTCTCTCCTTGGATCACGTGACTCCCCAGTTTGGAGTTGCGCCAAGGATAAGTTTTCTCCACCATACGCACGCCGCCGCGCTGCTGGTCTTCCGGTCCCAGTCTTCCGCTGCTCGTCCCTGGATCGGGCCCGGAGTTCGTCGGCTTCACCATATGTGTGTAACGCCCTGCGAGGTGCCACGCTAGTGGTGCTGGAGGTCTGCTTCCTCTACACGGCCTCGAGGCCGTCGTCGGTTTCATCGACATCGCCGCGTCATGGTCTTCTTCGTCGCGCCAAGTTCTCCGCGACCTTGAGGTCGGCTACGGCGTCTTCGTCAGCAACGCTTGTGCGGGAGCGTAATCCCTGCTTTTCGGTCTACAAGAGGTGTGTATACCGAAGCCCCTGCGTACTACTATATCTACATAGTATAGATTCTGGCCAGTTTAAGGTTATCAATGTTAGGAATTTTTTTGTTTTCTGCATGCGATCACCTTCATCATGTGCCGCTCGCCAGAGGCTAGCTAAGAAGAAATCATGGTATAAACATGGTCTAGGCTATATTTTTCACTACGTGTTCTTGACTATATTGATTTTGGCCTGCATATGAAAACACAATAGTGTGTTTCGTGTATTTTCACCACTTGGCTAAGTAAAAACTTATCTGACACAACCACATTTGAACAAATTCGTCTACTCGACAACCATATGAGTTGTGGCGAACGACACATAAATGAGATGCAACGACAATGCAGTGGATGGAGCTGCGCTGGCGCCGGTGAAGTTTATGGCGGGAATATAATATCTATAAAATCTATATGTATATATGTTGAAATGAAAAAGTGACAACATGGAAGTTGTGGGGAACGACAAGATGGATCTATCCATCGAAGGAAATTTTAAATTGTTGAACCAGTGCGACGAATTTGACAAACTTTATATAAAAAGGTACAAAATTCAGTTTAAAGTTAACAAGTTATATTTGACAAAATTTAAAATAGATGACGGGAATGAAATCTACTCATCGGCGCGCAAATATTTCGTATACATTTAGCTCGAATTGAAAAGATTGTATATATTCACAAACATTAAATAAAATGCTCTATTGGTATTGGAAGAAATCAAATAAGAATAAATTAATCAATACACGTGGGCCCACAACCAAATACACCACAGCTCTCTATTTCCCAGTAGCTTAGTACCTAGAGAGATGGCGATAAACGGTGTAGGACGTGGAGGATTCAACACTACCCACGATCTATACGGCTGTCGACCGAGCATAGCAACATGTTACATGTCGTCGTGTGTGCGACGCAAATGAAATGAATGGCCCTGGCCGAATCGACCTCCCCAGCTGATCACCCTTGCAGGAGGGGTTCGTTGGCCCACGTGCTTAGAATCGTGGGTACCAACTACCAACAGAAACATATGATCGAATCGATAGGATGTTTGTTGCCTCGTTTTTCTTTTTCTTTTTTGCGACGTTGGCTTTCGATCCTACTGTGTGGGATGTCGCTTGCTGGCTGCCTATCGATCTGTGTTGATGCGTGGCACATGATTTCCCTCGTGATTTCGAATAAAAAAGCCTTTCCGCTTTCAAATCCCAATTTTCATTTTTTGCAGAACTCCACACATCTTCTCACAAGTACATCCATGTCTAGCTCATGTCGATCTTCATATCATTTTTCTTTAATTAGGGCATCTCCAGCGGTCCGACGCATATTGGGATCAAATTGTGTCCGATTTGTTCCGTTTGGGGTCGCGCCCCAGCCTAGTGGCTCGACCCATATTTTTTAAAACTTTTTTATATTAATAGATATTTATTACGTCGAAAAATAAAGACAAAAATTTAAAAAACAGAAAATATAATAAGGCCCTATCCACTAGGGCTCCCCGCCGGCGTCTACCCCCCGTCGTTGTCGCCGGTGAGGTTGTACAACGGCGGCGGGTTCCAGGGAAAGGACCATGCTGCCGCCGGCACCGGAGCAGGAGGTGACGGTGGTGCTTGGAAGGAGGAGGACGCCTCGGGCCATGGCGCCCATTGCGTGGGAGTGCGTGGCGGCGACTCCCTGGCCTCCGTCTTCGGCGACGGCAGCGGCGGTATGCGGCTACTGGATGAGACGCCGGTCTCGTAGGCGGACACCCTCAGCGTTGGGAGGAGGCCGTCCCAACGCCCGATCTCCTCCAGGTTGCTCTCGTCGATGGCGAGCTAGAGGGCCTCCTCCTCGCTGAACCCGGGCGGATGGAACTCCGCCAGCGGGAGGCCTTCTTCCTCCATGGCGACGAGTGCAGCCTTTTTCCTCCGAGTCGTGGTGGCCTCGTGAGACGAAGCGAAGGCCGCGTCGCTGACACGCGGGACTCGGTCAAAGGGGGAGGACACGAGCGGACAGCATGGTCAGTCCGCGGCGACGCAAACCGCACCAAAATTTGGGCCGTGTTGGCGTTGCCACGGACAGCTCCGAGAAAATGCGTCAGACCGTTGGGCTGGGTTTTTCCCGGCTCCGATCATTTTCGGACATAAACGGACCACGGCTGTCCGTTTGCGTCGGGCCGCTGGAGATGCCCTTAGCTCAGTAGGAGAGTCCATGTTGCTAGGATGTGTGGGTCTAGTCAAGATGTGACCCTTGATCAAAACATTCTAGCAATGCCCTCTTCTCAATAGAGAAAAAAGCCTTTCCGCTTTCACATCCCATTTTTCCTTTTTGCAGAACTCCACAAATCTTCTCACAAGTACATCCATGTCTAGCTCATGTCGATCTTCGTGTCATTTTTCTTTTCATTAGCTCAGTAGGAGAGTCCACGTTGCTAGAATGTGTGGGTCTAGTCAGCACGTGATGTTCGATCAAACAAGCCTAGCAACGTCCTTTTATAAATTAAGTACAATAACAGAAATTAACATTAAAAGCCGTCTTAGCTCAGCTGGTAGAGCGCGTGGCTTTTAACCACGTGGTCGTGGGTTCGATTCCCACAGACGGCGCTTTTTTATGCTACGTTTGTAATTTGTGGCATCCTTGTTTAGTTATCTTTCTTCCTTTGTTTTGTCATCCACGGTTCCTCGAAATGATTCTGCTAGTGCCATGCCATGTCTGAGCAATTTCTATCCATTCTGCCTGATGACATGGAGGAGCTACATCCCATATTCATGCAGGTTTTACAATGCAACAGAAAACGAATAATAAAACCAAGTGCCCTGAAACTGAAGAAATGGCGTCGGCCTCTTGACAATTTCAACCCTGTTCATAACAACACGGCAACATTTTCAGGCGAAACGTCTAAGCTCTAAACAAAATTCAGGCGAAACGTGGATCCAACACGCACGCACTGCCTGTGTGTCAGGCGACTAGGTCGTACTCGTCGCGGGCGGGTGGCACGACGTCCAGCCGCATCATGCTCCTGTACAGCGCCGGCACCGGGGCGCCCCCGCGTACACAGAGCTCCACCACGGCCGGGGCCTTGCCGTAGTACCTCTTGAGCTCGTTCGCGAGCGGCGCGCAGGCTGTGCCGCGGACGTGCCAGACGTGGTTCGGCGGGACGAGGTCGTCCACCGTGGCCTCCTGCCACGCGTGCTGCCCGTCCCGCTGCTGGTGCTTGCTCGCCTTGCACATCCTCACCTTGTGGCCCTTGGGCCCGACCTGCACGTCCGGGCAGTACCCGCAGGTGACCACGCCGTACTTCCTCATCAGCCTCGCCGCGCCCGACCGCATGTCCAGCCAGGACTGCAGCGTCCTGGAGCTCAGCTCGCTCACGCTCATCTCTTCATCCATTCCGCCAGCGCCATCGGCGGTCCAAGAAGACCAAGGTTCAGGTGAAGTTTCTGCTTCGGAGTCATCCTCTTCGTCCAGCTCGAAGTCTGCAATCCTGCCGTCGATGGAGTAGACTGGCCTGGTCCTCCGTTTGCTCGGGTAGCGCTCCACGTCGACGCCTGCCTGGATGCAGAGCTCCAGGATCGCCGGGAGCCTCGGGACAACATACTTCTCCTTGTGCACCACCCTGGGCTTTCCCACGCGATCAAACAGGTGGTAGCAGTACGGGAAGCCGATGACGTCCTTAATGGTCCCTGGCCGCCACACATGCAAGGAGTTCCTCGACCCGCTGTTGGGGCCCTCGCACGTCCTGATCTCGTGACCGACATCACCGATGTGCACCTCCGAGCAGAACCTGCTCAAACACTTGACGCCGTTACACATACCACCATGATGAACCATAACAATGTTTTTGCAAAGCGAATCACGGTGACATTATGGTGTGTGTGTGTTTTCCTCTACCTGCATCGCTTCACCGGGATGGCAGCTTCGCCTTTGACAAGCTTGGTGAGGCCGTCGAGGAGCCTCTCCCTCGCGCTATGAACCTGGTGAGCGACCTTGACGAGGTGCGGCACAAGGAGGCCGTTGTCAGGTGGGTGCTCCAGCACGCGGCACGGGCTCTCTTGCCGGGCGCGTCTCTCCTCCTTGGCCCTCCGGATGAGGACCTTCATCGGTGTCACATACGGCTTCCTCTCCCATCTCCTCCCAGGCCGGGGAACATCGGCATACGGGATGATCTCTTCTTCATGTGGCTCCCTGCCACAGTGCACCCATCTCGTCCATGCACTGAGATGACGCAGAGACCTCGCCAGCGGTTCATCTCTCCCGGATATGACTCGCCGAACAAAATGCCCCGCTAGTGGCATTTCATCGAACAGCTTGTCCTCGTCGCAGCTACAACGCCGGTTGGCTGCCGATCCAGGTAGAAGCGACGAGCTACGGAAATTTGGAGCGCGGCGGCTTTATCGTAGGAATGGCAGCAGTGCAGTGGAGTCTGCGAGGATGGGGATGGGCACAGAGATCAGGGCCGTGAGGGCGACGGACGCCCACTGAAGGAGACGGCGATTTGACGAGCAACGAACTGGCGCGCGTGCGTGAGACAAGGTTGCGTCGTCGTTCGACACACGGGAGCGGATAGCCAGTGCTCGAGTTTCTCCGGCGGGTTTCCTACGAGCGGCGATAGGTGGATGCGTGGGCGGGGGAGCTGCTCCGGCGAGCGGCAGTCAGGACGAGGGGCAATTTGGTCAATCCTAGCACTTGCCTGTTCCACTCCTCATATCCCGTACCCAAGACCAAAGTGTGTTCGTTTCTGGAATCAACTGGAATGGAACGAACCGTTCCGCACCTGGAGTGTTCTCGTGTTCAGTTGGGACTAGGAATAGAATTAGGTGGTTCCTCGGAACGGAATATTCCGTGGAGATGCGGAACCAACCCGTCCGGCCAAATCGGCCGGACCGAGTGGAACGGCCTCGCTCTCTCGCGCTAATCCTTTCTCCCTCAGCCTAACCTCTCTCTCCCCCGTGTCCCGTGGCTGCCCTCCTCCTTGCTCGCTGCCGTCCTCCAAGCTCGCCGCCCTCCTCCCTCAACCCTGCTCGCCGCCCTCCTCCCTGCTCGCGGTCACGGTCAAGACGGCGCGGCCAGGCGCGAGGCGGACGCTGGAGGTCGCCGGGCGCCGCCCTCCTTCCCTGCTCGCCAGGCGCGGCCAAGACGGCGCGGCCAGCGCAGGGGCCGGGCACGGGGCGGAGGTCGCCGGGCGCCGCCCTCCTCCCTGCTCGCCAGGCGCGGCCAGGCGCGGCCAGCGCAGGGGCCGGGCAAGGGGCGGAGGCTGGAGGTCGCCGGGCGCCGCCCTTCTCCCTGCTCGCCAGGCACGGCCAGGACGGCGCGGCCAGGACGCGCGCAGGGGCCGGGCGCGGGGCGGAGCCTGGAGGTCGCGGCCGGCCGGTAGAGGAGGCGCGGTCGGCCATGTGAGGCCACGACCAGGCGACCTTGCTCCTCTCCCGTGATTGATTTGGGGAATAATTAGGTGTATTAAATATTTAGATTAAATTACGGTCTAAATAATTGAGTGTTTAGACTAATTAGATTCCGTTCCATTCCACTCCATCCAAAAAAAAAAAAACGAACACACCCCAAGAGTCCAGAGTCCAGATACAGCAGCTTCCTCCTCCTTTAATCATGCTTCCAGGCGCTGCTCCCGCAAAGACGGAGGACCCCGTCGCCGGATCGGCGGCGGCGGCGGCTGCAGCGAGCGTCAGGGTGAAGGTGCTGTTCTTCGCCCGCGCGCGGGACCTGACGGGCGTCGCGGAGTCCTCCGTCGAGCTGCCGTCCGGGAGCACCGCGGGAGAGTGCCTCGGCCGGGTGCTGGCCTCTTTTCCCAAGCTGGAGGAGATCCGCCACTCCATGGTGCTCGCGCTCAACGAGGAGTACGCGCCCGAGTCCGCCGCCGTTGCCGACGGTGACGAGATCGCCATCATCCCGCCCATCAGCGGCGGCTGACCGAGACTGAAAATAAACAAAAAGGAAAGAAGAAAGGTCTTCTTTTGCTTACTTGTATTTGCTTTCAAATCATTGTACAAGTTGAATCAATAAAAAATAAGTTGTTTGTTCATTACCATTTGTTTTCTCAATTCATGTTGATTTGTCGTAGTACTATATCCCTCTATCCGTCGCCTTTGTATGAAATGCGAGTGGCCATGGTTGATCGAAATAACTGTCACAAAGTCCACCAAAATGATGAATAGCTAGTCGAACTAGAATTGAATATAATCTTCAAACACCTGTAAGCAACTCAAAAGTATGTCAAATAAATCATGTTTCTTGCTCTTTATAAAAATCTGAAGGGTGATAGAGAGTATCTCTACTTGTCTCGGATGGAGGGTAGAGCTTCCCTTACCTGTTTCTACATCAATAGATGGTAGAACAAAAATAGAATGTGATCCTGGTTTTCCCTAATTAACTGGGCAATTATTACTCTTAGTGCCAAAGGCAGAACTTACGCGTTATTGACAATATTAAGGAAAAAAAGGCAGCAGTTCTGTTAAGTGTGCAAGGGGATAGCCTCGGCAAGTGTTTTCTTTACCACAATTCCAAATTTTCCTCTGCTATCTGAGCATGCCATGTTCAATATGACAAGATTGCCATGATTGATGAGTACACGATGCTCAAAGTAGTGAAGCAAAACATTTTGTTCGTGAAGGCTGAGCTTGTAAAAATGCACATTTTTCTCAAGAAGATGCTGGAAGCTGAGGGATCAGCATGTGAAGTGCTGGGTGCTTGGAACTGTCCGAAGGCATAAAGGACTGGTCTTCATAGCTGCTCAAGCTTCTTCTGTCAAATTGGTAAGTGATGTGATCTAAATCGGGGCTCATCACCAAACAGCCAAAATGTCCAAGTGCGCGGCAGAAGAGGTACAAGGTGAAATATACTGTCTCCGAGCCTAGCAGAGTGACCATGGAAGTCACTTGCCTGCACCTGAGATTGTAGGCACTAATGGGGTCATAGAATGACCTCCTAAGGTGATCAGCAGAGAGTACACCAACTGAAAGGTTGGTCAGACAACCTATTAAACATGTGTACCATGATATTCAGTAGATATTTGAGTGTGGCGCTTTTGCATCTGTTTTTGACAAGCCTGATATGAAGACATTATGGGGATGCTTTCTGGAATCGGGATGTGCAAATTCATTAATGAAGTCTAAAAATACCCTAGGTTTGCAAAGGTATATTATCTGAACTCGTTTACTGGAACTAAATGTTACATTGGATGAAAGCACTAAGAATAAGTCTAGCTTCTCATCTTATGTGCTTAGTTCAAAACAGAATGCATAGTCATCTGAGTTGATACATGGCGTCATGTGCATTTATATATTTATCTGTTGACTAATGAATACTAAAGCAACCAGGACATAATATTGGGTGGCAATGAAAGGTGTAAAAGGAGTTCACCGTATGCCCTGAAATTTTTGGCCAATATAGTATATTTTGTTGATAGCTAATGCAGGAGCCCTGCAAATTCACAATGCATTTTCACTTCTTAAACTCAAATTTTTGATACTGACCAGAAATAACTAAAGAAATCCTGATTTACAACCAGGTCTCTTATTTGGCTTTAAAAACTCTAAATTATTTCCCTTTTATTTGGTTGATTGTCATGCTGTTTTTGTTAGTCCTACATCTCTCATTTCTGTGTACAACAGATATAACGACCCCATTGTTTCCTCTTAATTATACAGTCTACCATCATTAGCTCCTCTCATGACCATACTTAGTTTTGGCAATATTAGCATAACAAACTGTTTGTGATTGTCCATAATAAATGGAATGCATATGTGTGGGGGCTGTTTTAAGCACCTTTTTCCAGAACACGCAAAAGACGTGCGTGTCATTTTCATTAAGATTGGAATAGAGGGCTTGTTATGTACATAGAGATTACACGTGCTTTCAAAGCACCGGCGCCAGATACCAACCTATCCCTCTAAGTGACCCCTCTCCCTTGCCTGCCTCCGCTTGCTTGATTGAATGTCCTGTACTCGGCAATGATCCTCTGCAGTACCATTCACGCCATATGAGCCTCTTTCTCAAATGTTCTGCTGGTGCGTTCTAGCCAAATCTGCCACATCCCTACTGTGATCAGAGTGTTTAAACCTTTTGTTTAGCCGTTGGCACTGTGGAGCTAGCTGACGCCCACCACTCTTGGATGGAGCTGTCAGTAGAAGGGGTGAGGGTCTGCCAGCCAAACTTACTGTGTACTGAATGGGTAGATCACTATGTGCATTACTTATTGTTGCATATATTATCCTATACCTCTTTATAGAGTCACATCTAGGAGGCTGTCATTTTAAACGATTCTTGGTTCTGAGGATAGATTGCCAAGCCAACTAAGTGGGTCACTGAGATTTTTTTTAAAATGTGGTTACGCCATTAGCTATTATTTTGTGCTTACAATCCATTATTGACTAGTAAAGCGCAGATAAAGGAACAGTGAGAAAATGCTAAGGCTGTCCTAGGATTCTAGACTAGACAAGCACCCCTTGTTTTGGAATGAATGAACCGGACATTGTTGATTTGTTAGAATATCTTTAATATACTTTTTCCAGAGGATTGTACATTTCATAGTATATATGTGTTTTTTTTAGGCGCGGACCGTAGAACAATTGTTCTACGGTTATTTTCTATTAATCATATATGTAGAAAATTACAAAAAAAGCTAGGCACCTCAAAAAATGGGTTTTACCCAATACCAGTTCTATCTAACATGAAAAAATCAAATGTTAACTGACGGGAGAACTGAATCAATCCAGTTCTTCAGGGTATCTCTGTGCTTGACTTTAATACGATGGCTAAGAACGATAAGGTTATTGCGCAACTGAATTTTCCAAGAAATCTGTGAGTGATTTATGTCTCTGAAAACTTTGTCGTTTCTCTGTTTCCAAATATTCCAGCAGGTCATTATGAGGATATCCATAGCAATCTTGTCCGGCAGTACTTTGAGGATGAGGCAGCATTGGTCTATAAGTGAGATTCCCCTTTTGAAATTATGTGCAATTGAGTTCCAGCTTTGCCAGGAGAACGGACACTCAAAAAAAGAGATGGAGTGCGGTCTCTTCACTGACTTCACCACATAACACACAGTTGTAGCTTGGTAGATGAAAAGATTTCCTTGACAGGAGGTTTCTCGTGTTCAGTCTATCATGAAGGATCAGCCAAAAGAATATTTTATATCTCAAAATAGTAGATGATTTCCAAATTCTCTTAAAGAGCTCATGTGCATGTTCTCCCTGAGTAAGGATTTTGTATGCTTCATAGATGAGAAGGAATCATTATTCCAAATGTAGCTCCACCTATCTGCCTCATTGTTAATCTGAATTTCCATAATCTCACTTTGTAATAACTGAAATTGCTCAAATGCTTGTGATGAGAGTGGAAGCTGGAAATTATCACTCATTCTGGTATATATGCTCCATGAATTCTTTAATTGATTGGCTCTCACTGAGGCAGTATGAGTACAATTCAGGATATATATCTTTGCTGATAGTATCATTCCAATTATCTGTCCAAATCATAACCGAGCTCCCATTGTTTATTTTGCATTTTGCCATGCCTTTATAATCATTACGGAGTTTCAGAATACTTTTCCACCAGAAGGATCCAACTGGTCTAGTGTCCACAGTTCTGTTTGAATAGTAACTCTCATGTACCAGTTTAACCCAAGGAAGATCGTGGCAATTGAATAATTTATGCCAGTGTTTCAGGAGCAGAGCTTTGTTCTGTATTTGCAAATTTAAGATTCCAAGACCTCCTTGCTTCTTAGGCAGTGTAACCTTTTCCCATTTGATGAGTGCAGATCCTCTATCTTCCATACCATATTTTCTCCAAAAGCACAATTTAAGGTATTTCTTGGCTTGTTGTATAACAGTTACAGGAAGCTGCAGTGTACTCATGTAGAATATTGCAAGCCTTGAGAGTACCGATTTGATCAGAATCAACTTCTCTCCATAGGACAATAGTGCAGAGCAACCAGATAGTCTAGTACTGATTCTAGAAAGGAAGGTCATGTAGTCACTTACTTTAGGTTTGGTCATGGACAGTGGCAGTCCAAGATATGTGAAAGGCAATGTACCAACCGGACAGCCCAGCATTTGAGCGATGACTTCAGTGTTTTCAGTATCAACATTGATAGGTATCAAAGATGATTTATCATAATTTACTTTCAAGCCTGAGAATTCTGTGAACCTTTCCAGCAATTCTTTAGCATGTTGGAGTTGGGATGGGCAAGCCTTCATAATCACCAATGTGTCATCCGCATATTGAAGTATCGGAAAATCTGGGCATGCTTGTGAAGGGATAGGTGGCATGATTAATTGGTTCCTCATGGCCTCATTAAAAGTTGTTTGCAACACATCTGCTGTCAACACAAAGATCAAAGGAGATAGTGGGTCTCCTTGTCGAACACCTCTCTTACAAAGAAATTGTTTGCCCAGAATACCATTGAGAAAGACCGATGAAAATTCAGTAGGGTAAATCATATCAAACCAATTAATCCTTTGGCAATAAGAATTGCTTTAATTGCTTTGTGATCCAACATATCGAAAGCTTTCTCGAAGTCCAGTTTCATAATCACACTCTCAATGTTTGCCTGATTGCATTGGTGGATGTATTCGTATGCCCAAGGAAGGCAGTCTTGAATAGACTTGGCTCTCAAAAATCCATATTGGTTGGAAGGAATCAGCTTGTGCATCACTCTTTGCAATCTGTTAGCCAAAAGCTTTGTGATGATTTTCACTGTACAGTTTAATAGTGAAATTCGTCTGAAGTCAGCTGCGTTCGTGGGTGAATCTTTTTTGGGAATG
Source organism: Poa annua (assembly GCA_026929855.1). Lineage (NCBI taxonomy): Eukaryota > Viridiplantae > Streptophyta > Magnoliopsida > Poales > Poaceae > Poa > Poa annua. The sequence continues at coordinate 39,554,714 of CM049436.1, forward strand.
AGGGTAATGAAAGAGGAGTTGATGCTCTGAATATTCAGTGTGCCTTTGTAGAAATCATCGATCAACTTGTAGAAATCCCCGGAAATAATACTCCAACATGCTTTAATAAAATTGGTGTTGAAACCATCTGGGCCAAGTGATTTGTCTGGAGGCAGATTCTTAACCACATTGTCGATCTCTTCTTTAGTGAAATTAGTTTCTAGTTCATGAAGGCCCTCTATCTCATGAATGAAATCAGTCAGATCAACCCTATTGCTTGACTCATTAGCTGTCCCCATTCTGTTTTTAAATGCTCCGTGTAAAATAGCATCTTTAGCTTGATGTTCAGTATGTTCAGTGCCTTGTTCATCTTGAAGAGTGGCAATGAAATTCCTCATGTATTTAATGGTTGCTTTGGAGTGAAAGAATTTAGAATTAACTTCACCAAACTTTACCCACCTCATAGTGGCTCTCTATTTCCAGTATGCACTCTGATTGGCAAGCAACTTCAGCAAATGTGCTTTGAGAATATTTCTCCCATTCTCTTCCGTAGGTGTGAGATCTCTGTACTCCTCGATGGTGTCAAAGAAAAGAATCACATTATTGGTGTTTTTAATCAGTGTAGATAATTGAAAGATTCCTTTGGACCAAATCTTGAGGCCTTTCCTTAGCCTTTTGAATTTCGCAGTAATTGTTTTAGCATTGTCTGCTTCCTGAACATCCTGATCCCAGATGTTTTGCACTTGTTTGAAATCCTGGTGATTAAGCCAATAATTCTCAAATCTAAAAATAGTGGATTTAGGAATAGAGGTGCCATTTTGAATGAGGCATGGGACATGATCTAATTGTATTGGGGTAAGAATTTGTCCATGATTCAGATGAAAATACCCAATCCAATTTTTCAAGCAGAGGAGCGTTTTGCATGTTACTCCAAGTAAATTCTCTTCCTTTAATAGGAATTTCCACAAGAGCCAGAGTGCTAATAGCTTCATTAAAAGAGAGCATACAATTGATATTTCCACCTTCTCTATTTCTGTTATCTGGATGTCTGATGTAATTGAAATCGCCCACTACTAACCAATTCACATCATCCGGAACATAAATATTTTGGAACCATTCAATGAACTCCCTTCTAGGTTCAGGTAGACATGGGCCATAAATGTTAGTGAGGACCCAATATTCAGAGGTGTGTACTGACGTGAATTTGATCGATATGGAGAAGGTATTCTTGAAGATTGTTTCACCGGTAAAGACTGATTCGTTCCACGCAACAAAGAGTCCACCGGATGCACCCACAGATGGTACAAGATCAAATTTGTTGAATCTTCTTGGACAAAAATTCCTAATATATCTACTGTCAAAAAGTTCTCTCTTAGTCTCTTGTAGACAGACAATCGCACAACCAGACTCATCAATTTTGTTGTTCACAACATTCCATTTAGAATCTGTAACGACCCACAACTGCCACCACTTGTGTGGCAAGTGCACGTCTTTGGCATGATGCGAATAAAGCAGTACTTTACCCAACATCTTGCCCATAAGAGTAGCAAAACAGAAACATGGTAGTGGATTCGATACAAAGCATTTGAATTACTTTTACAAATCAAATTACAATTCAACTCTTATGTCACAGATGCTACAATTCTCTGATACACTCATTGGGTTGCTCAATGAAGTCCCAGTAGTAGTCGACAACTCCTTCTTCATCTCTAAAGGTTGCTTGCTCCTCGAACTCCTCCATCTGGATGTCCGGGTACTCCACTCCATCATCTATCGGCTCACGACAACCTAAGCAGAGGGTTTAAGGGGCAAGGGATGAGTACACGGAGGTACTCAACAAGTTCAGATAATAATATGGTGTTTGATGCACTATCATCTACTAGGACCAATGGTCCAAGAAGTTCAATGATTTTCGAAAACATTTCTCGAAAAGGTCAAGTTTTATTTATAAAAGCTATGTCTTCTTGTCTCACGAGCTGTTAGAATCCCCTATGGATTCCTTTCTCGCCACGTTCGCAGCTCCAGGAGCAGGGAGTGACAATGCCACAATTTGATACACTCTGCAGAGCTGCGTTACTTTACCCACAAACGATCCACAATCCAGGTGACCGTGCCCTGCACTCACTACCAGACTTTGGATCACAGAGCTGTTTCACCCACCTTGTTTGACATGTCTCGCATCGTAGCTGACTGAACCAGCTAGCCGTCCATAACATGGCTACAGTAGAGCCCTCCTGCAGTTGGTCGCCAAATAGGCCACTCCCAAACTGCGACAGTTGGTCGCCAAACAGGCCACACCCAAACTGCCATCCCTGGGAGACATGCCTTATAAGGTGAAATTACTCCAGCTCAGCCTCGCCCATACCGGTCTGTGGTCAACACGGTCGCTACGGCGCTTGAACACAAGAAGGCAGTTGTTGTTAATCCTAGGGTGATATCGCGTGTAGTCGAACCCACTTCCAATGGCTTGACAGCCTCCACACCAGGGTTCGAACTACCCACCATAATAGTTCACCGACTGCTCCATCAGTCGATCAACATATACCATATCATATTATTCGTAACATATATTTTTCTTTGATGCAAGTGATACCACATATAGTAAGCTGCAAATACTTTGATAAAAATAATCAAGCGGACATGAGCTGAACTTGCCTGAGATATCCAGAAGTTAGCACAACACCAAAGATTCAATTCCCATAAGAATTCCAAAGAAGATCCAAACTGGAACAGGTGAATGAGATCAAATCAACACTAACACACAAGTTCACATGGCAAGGAATGATGCATATGCATGTTATCATCTTATTGGCTTATATTAGAGTGTTAATGATTATTTAAGATCATTTGGTTGTCTTCTTTATTCTACACACTTTAATACATCAGACAGGAACAAATCTTTCGTGTAAACTCTCAAAGGAAGTTTACTACACCACAGTTGGAGTCATGGACGGTGTTTAAGGTTCAGGTTTTTACTTAGCTTTGTCAAAATAGTTACAGAATATAGCACATGAGTTGTTTCTTGGTCTTGTAGATCAGTTCCATTTACCTCCTGAACTGGAGTGACCAGGAGAGATATTTGCTTACCTAATTGATCACCTAAATGCTACTATTGGATAAGTGGCTGGATAACTTATGTGGATAGGCAAAATATATATTTATATTGGTCAAGGTATAGTGCTGGTTTGCTGTGGATGTACTGCGCAATTTAGCAATTAAAGAAATTAATTAGTAACCTGAAACATCGCTTGTTAGCACTGGTTAGTTATGACCCAACAGTCCTGGTGCTACAACTATGTTTATTTGAGCAGAGTGGAATCCTAGATGGTAAACTGGAGCTGCTATGCTAGTGCAGGGTTAATCTGGCCGTGAGGATCTTGATCCAAAATCATTGGAGTAAAGACTGGGCAACAAGTCCAACTTGGTTTGAAAGTACTAAACTGGAGTTCTGCCTCACTTGCAATTACTTGATCATTGTACATGATTCTAAATCTGAATCAGACACGAGGAGGTCACTGAGTTGCTCATGTTAATTTCCTAAATGATCTCATATAAACTGTATCCGGTAAGAACTACTTTAACTGTTTAGGCATGTGTAATAACCAGATTCCAAGCACCAGCCGTACTTGCTTAATTTCTCGGGTGTCACCTAATGGTTTACTAGAGTTTTGTTCTTCTGCTGGAACCAGAAGATATGCTACAGTACACGTGTTTGTCTATAACATAGTGGCCACGTATTGATCAGTTTTGTGCTACTGGAATACACTTCTTATTTTTTTAAAGTAATACATTGGTGTATGTGTACCATTTATCCTAAGTGACAATCTTCTCTTCATTTCACAACTCGGATTATTTACACAAGGATGCATGTAATGACTACAAGCATAGCAATATCATGGCAGGTTTTAGTTTATAATTGCAAGCGAGTAGCAAGACACACATACAGAGCAAGCTAGCAGTTCCTACCGTCAGGATACAAGCTACTGCACATTTCAGCAATAATCTGTAGTTCTCCTCTTACTAAATCATTATTCATATGCACATGTCACTAGAAGCTACTAGTTTCATGAAAAGAAGACCTCAAGTGAAATAGTTTGTGCAGCTATTTAGACTTGCAAATAGTCATGTGTGGCAGTACTGACTTGGGATATCCCTTCCAAAACCTAAGCTCCCTGGAAATAGGGAGCAATGGGGCAGCCCACGTGGCGGAACGCGGTTGGATGCCCAATAGGCGGTTGTAACCTTCTCGGGCGCAGGTCGGTTTGGTTGAATAGGTGGTGACGTCGGTTCGCATGTGGACGACAGATGGGTTCCGTGCCTTCTAGTGCGTTCTTGGTGGTTTCTCGTGCGTTTCATGGCGCTTGTGTGTCGATGCTGAGGCGTCTCCGCCGCCATTACCGCAGCTTCTTCGTCGCCGTCGTCTTCCCTCGTTTCTGCGCCCGATGGAGGTCTTCTGCTTCGTCTCATGTCAACCCTTCCCCCACCCCTCCTCCTCTCTTCAGCAAAAGCCCTCCTACTCAAATTCCTTTTCCACCCACACCAAATCAGATCTTCCGAGTCTCAGAACCCTCGGTTCCACCGGCGCCCCATCCCATGGCTTCCGTAGCCATCTCTGTCGCATCTGAGGAGGCCGTCAAGGTAACCTCCACCGCTAGCTATTCCCTCCCTCCCATTCCGCCCTCACCGCTCCGCCACCAGGGCCCGTTGGGATCTCTGCACCCCATCTGTTTTTTTTGTTTGTGGAGGAAGAACGGTTTCTGATTCGGTTCCTCTGTTGATGTTGTTGTTCCGTTTTGTGTAGGCAGCTAATTTCCTGTTGGTCGGTGCTGGAGACATCAGATTCGAGCTGCTCAAGACACTAGCCTTCTCCGGCTTCAGCGACATACACATTGTAAGTTTGTTCCTAGCTACATGACCCCTTGCTTCCTCGCTTCTTTGTTGAAAACATGCCTAGGTTTATGTCGAATCTAGGTTGCGCATTAGCTATATAGGTAGCGGCACGGTGAATGGCTGGTACGCCCCTGAGTTAGTAGCGGGATCTTGGATGGTGTTATGGTTGACCAGAACCTGAAAATTAGACGAGTAAACAGTTTGGGCCGCTACTATATCGAAGCTTTTCCTCTAGGCTGCGCTTACCTGCACGTGTGATTGGTTGGTTGTATTGAACTATTGATTTTAGGATGTTGTTAATGCCTTGTAGGATTGTGCATAGCGTGTCAGTCGATCCCAACAGGCTCATGTTTCCTGCTCTATTGGTACAAAAGGTGATATATTTACGATAGTTTCTTGAGGCTGATGTACCTTGTGCACAAAATGATTTAGAAATTAACAGGGTATAGTCCTTGTTGAGGTAACCAGCACAAACTAATGTGCTTGACACACTTGTGATGTATTCTGTTATGTTTGTTCTGCAGATTGATTTGGACATGACTGATGTCAATAATCTGTACAGAACATGTTTATTTCGGAAGGATCATGTCATACTGTGAAAACCCCATGTAAATATATTTTTGCTAAGTGAGGCCTTCTCATACTTTTTGTACCATTGATCTTGCCAGGTTGCTCGGGATTATAAATAGTCTTGATAACTTTGATGCTAGACAACAGTGGCGGAGCTTGACAAAAATGTTTGGGGGGGCGAAAAAATTTAAGTTCAAAGCAAACTCTACTGGAGCAGAACAAAAGACTACACGTTTTAGCTAGAAAATATCGTTTGACCTCGATCTGGACCTCACCTTGACCCACCAAGTTAAAGTTATCCCTTCGCGTGAGTAAAGGCCCATGGACTCGGGCCATTCGGCTGTGAGTCATCTTCTTCCCTTACGTGAAAGTAAGCTATGAACGCATCTCTAATGGCGCCGCCCCAACCTGCAAGATTTGCCCCTGGCTGAACACATACGTATTGATTACTTTCCACCCAGAATAAGGTAAGATGGACGCCCTACCAAGAGATCAGCCACGGCATGGGGGGCCAGATACTCAAAATTTCCCCAATCGTTCTAAAATAGTAGCTGATAAATATCTTTTTCATTTTGGGCTGGGGGGGCGGCGGCCCCCCCGACCTCAACATAGCTCCGCCACTGCTAGACAACATGTGAATTGCCTCTGCCTTGTTGCTGCGGCTCCCTTTGTTTTAATTGGCACGATTGGCTTTCTTGGACAGGTGAGTTGATCAAATATCATAGTTTGTAGTCTCTGTAATTATCCATCTCCCTTGTTCTGTTTTTTATGGTTAAATCTAAGGAGTGTTAATTAGTATTATTTTTGTATGTAACCAACTATGCATGGCTTCACACCCATGTAACCCTGTTTATATGTGAAAATATGCCAATCTATTTTGTATTCGGTCACTAAATTAACTTGATGTCGTTTTTTGACCGTGTCTGGGTTACTTTCCCTGTTTTTCTGACTGCTCTTGATTTGTTTTCACTGTCTGTTTGGTTCCCGGGGTTTGACGGCCCGGTTTTGCAGTTTTGCCATTTTGCTCCCAGGGCTTGACGCCGATGTACACAGTCTGAAGGTTGTCCATCACGAATCCTTTATCAGTTTGTGCTTTTTCAGTTAGATTTTGTCTTAGGTTTGATTCGTTGGTACCATGGCGAGCGACGTGTGTTTTCTTTGCTGCTTTGAGGTGGGGAGTGTTTAGTCGGGGGTATCGGTCGAGGATAGGGCGTTTCGTCTTCATCGCTGGCGTCCTTTTTTGGGTCTGGAGCGTGGATTGTTCCATGGTTGCTGGTACGTGGGAAATTTTTGCGGACAGCTAGCAGTTCCCCCTTTGGATTTGATCTAGGGTTGCTCTGTGCCTGGGTTGGTTCGCATCCACTTTGTTTCCGTGTTTCATTACCGAGTTGGTCAATTTGTTGACTGCTTGCAAAGCTTTTTTCTTCGGGTTGAGTACGCGCGGTTTTGATCTGTTACTAATTTGGCATTTTGGTTGTTATCTGATTTGTGGAAACTTAACATGAAAAGTGCCAATCATACCCACTGCTTAGGAGCATATGTACTCTTTCATTTTGATGGGATTGCTACTGATCGAGAATGCATCAGGCATCAGTATATGGTAGCCACTGTACGTCGTGTTCTTGGAGCGCACAAGTGCAATGCAATGCAGGGCCTTTTAATACCGTATGCTGCTTTTTAATACCTTAAGCAATGCTGTGGCCTTTAATGTTATAAAATAGCTAATATTGCAATCACATATGTCGCATTTCTGTACAAAGGAGGAAACGAAAATATGAGAATGTGCCCATACGGATTTGTTTCTTGCGAGAGTAGTGTGCATATATAAACCCTAATGCACTTTAATTTTTCTTTAAAGATTATACTAATTACATAATGTATCCTGATAATGAGTGCTTATGTTTTTTAATTTTCTAGGCGTCTCTTTAGTTGTGTTAAGGCTCAAATTTGCTTCCTGGATATTAATAGAGTGGACATTTGAGAAAAAGCTGAAGAACTATTTATGCCAGCGAGTAAATGATCATTTCATGTTTGGCAATGATTATTTTCACGCATCATTGTTTATGTGAGGCTGATGTGTGTATCTATAGGACGTGATGCACTCACTTACAGTTCTATGATCGTTGTCCATTATCAAAAAACTATCAGTGAACAATGTTTGTGCTATGCTGTTTCAACTCTGTATTGCAGGGTAACATGCCTATTGTGGGAAAGTGAGGATGGATCATGCGGTCATGCAATGCACTAAAGCGAGAGTGCTAAGAAACGCGATTCGCAAGCACTGGTCTTACCTGATGAATACATTCTCTCACAGGGCAAGATTTGTGTTGGTCTTGCTTAATTATCTGAATGAGGATACTAGCTAGAAGGAGGCTGATGCTACTTTGTGGCTAGCTTGGCACACTAGAAACGACTGCATCTTCGGTAAAGGTACTTGTGGTATTGATGATTCAGTTCAGTTTCTTATTAACTACTTGAAATCAGCATCAAAGAATCCACGGATCACCTGTCTTGCCAGCAGCAAAAGAAATTATCTCATGTTCCCTGAACCTGTGCCTTGTTCACCTTCTGGGACGGTACAACAACTGAACTGGCTGCCTCCAAAGGCCCATTGGCTGAAACTGAATACTGATGCTAGCTTCGTGGAGGACCTGGGCTGTGGGTTTTGGGATGCTGCGATGAGAGATGAGAACTGGCCTTGGGTGAGCTGGGTTGGTGCGAGAATGCCCAGGTCATGGAGGCTCGTGTTGGAGGCGATCAAAGTTACTGCCATGTATTGTGATAAACCAGTCGTTATGGAATCTGACTGTATTATGCTGGTGAAAGAGCTTCAGTTCTCGGAATGCTCCAGGACAGCATTGTGCTTGATTTAAAGAAGACCAGCTCTACTCTCCCAGCTGGGCAGTTTCAGTAGGTGAATAGGCTGGCACATCCAGTGGCTCATGGCACTGCCCAGTATGGTAGAAGGTTATGCGTGTCGGGTGTTGTGTAGGATCAAGTTCCAGAGTGTGTTGGATCTGACAATGAATAATTTTAACAAACTCACTTCTTGATTAGTACAATACCTTTTTTTCAAAAAATTAATAAATAAGGAGTTCAATTCTGAAGTTTGATACACCATATATATTTTAGTGCTGGTCTTAGAAGAAACCAAATGAGACCAGTTCGGTTTTTCATAACACTAAAGAAATGAAAAGAGTATAATGCTTACGACAAGAAAGATTATTAAAAACCGGCACTGCATTATGACTGTAATGCATAGAATGAGCAATATTCAAAGAAGGCAAGTACCCCTATCCACTTTTGTCTTATCTTAGAATGAGGAATTCATAATACGCTAAGTGGTTTTCATAATAAAAAAAATTATATCTGCCTTAATGATACTAGGATGAAAATCGGCGGATTACAAAATGAAAATCAACTAGATGTTACAAGATAATGACACGAGTGTAACATCCCAATTTTTAGAATTGGATGTTTACACATCATTCTTGTGCATAGCATCATATAGTTTGCATTTTCATTCATTTTATTAAAAAATAATAATGAACAACCTCAAACCACTAAACAAAGATCAAATCAATATTTATAAATGCATAAGTGCAATATAAGCACAAAAAGTATTTTCCTATTTCTACTATGTGAGAAAACCGTGCTACATGTTTTCAAATTTCAGTCTAGAGATTACAATATTTTTTTCTGTATTGTATTTTACTTTGTTGGTTTGGTTGCTACTTTAAATAGAGAAAACAATAAACAAAAACGAACAAAGCAAAAGAAATAAGAAGGGGACAGTAGGCCACTTTGGCCAAGGGATACCACTGTACCAGCCTTCTTTTCCTCTCTCCCCAATTTCTATTTTCCTTCGTTTAATTTCCCCTGATACTGTACCACGTGTGAAAACAGAAAAGAGCAAAGTAAAAGAAAAGAATTTTATAGAGGAGCAGCCGTAGGGCAACTTGGCTAAAGGAGAGTTCGTTCCAATTCCTATTTCTCTCCCTCACGTACCAAGCCTGATCTTTTTCTGAATTTTCCTACCTATCCGGAACGTACAGGAAAACCTGTTAGGGAAGTGAGAAATTGTTCCTATGTTTCTGAACTGAGTACCCACCTGGAGTCGTACGTTCTCTGAACCGAACTGTTTTCCAAGAAAATCTCAACTTCCTGTACAAATCGCTAACCTTTTGCCAAAATAAAGCTTCGTATAAATACCCACCCAGCTCTGTGGTTCCGTTTTCCCGCAAACCACGAAACCCTGGCCGCCCCAGGTCGATCTACAGATCAGTGCCGCCATCGTTCTTCACCCTAGATTCGGTGAAGGTTTTTCTTCGGCTCTCGTCGCCCCGAGACCTTCCTCTACCTCTCTAGCTTTCGTCCTTGCTTCCTTGCATTGTTCCAATTTCGATTTCCACACAAACCATCGAAGGGAGCAAGCTGTTCGTCGAGCTGTTCATCGCCGAAGAACCGTTCCGAGGATTTTCACCACCGCCACTGTTCGTAGCTGGAAGAGGACGAGGAGGAGCTGAGGAGTGCCGCAGTGATCTTCCCCGCCCTCTCCTACTCCGGAAATCTTCTGAACGTCGCCGCCGTCTGCAATCCAAGCCGGCCATTGTCATCGTGAGTTCGTCTCTGTACCTCTACCGTATGCTGTAGTTCATCTGGGAAGAAGAACAGCTGCCGTTGGATGCTAGATCGATGGTTAGAATAGATGACTTAAACTGAAGGGGTACCGGCTAATCACAGCACGCCATGTGGCAGTTTGAGCTGGGATTTTCGAAATAGAAACACAGAGAAATTGCAGATCTTGTAAAAATCATATAAAATAATCCTTACGTCAGAAAATTACAAATAAAATACCATTGGATTCAGAATTTTGTGTAGAAACTGAATATACAAAAATATTACATGTTTTCCAAACCTACATGCTGCAGAAATCAAAACATTGAATATAGTATTTTGGACATAACTTTATTTCTATAAATCCAAATGAACCAAATCTTTTTGTTCCTGGAAGATAATTAAATTGTCTATACAGAGGAGATAAAATATATAATTTTCGAACGCATAAACATATGGAGAATTGCAGAAACTTATTAAACCCTTTTAAAAGGCTTTGAAAATTGTATTCACTATATTGTTGCATTCTAGTAAATTGCATAAGCATCATTCTAGTTAAATGATCATAGAACAAACTAAAAACAATATGCACTATTAATTTGACATGCATGCATGTGTATGAATTCTTGCAATGTTTGTTGTTCTTATTGTGGTACTATCGATAACGTGTAGATTGTGCGGAGTGCAACCCATGCGATTGTGAGGATTGCGTGAACAACAACAACCACCAAGGCAAGTGTGCTTTTACCATAAATGTCCTATTATTTTCCTATGCATTATTAGATTTTTATGTAGTCTTGCATGTATAGGAAATATTGTGTTATTACGCATTGCTATGAAAACCCAGTTAGGATAGCCATGTGTTCTACCATGACAATTATTGTCCTCTTGTCGCCATCGTAAGTATAGTAATGTTTAGCCATGCTTAGTAAACGGGGTTATGGATTTCATGTTATGAAAAGATTTAAAGTTATTGATATTTTACCATTATGATGAAAACAACATAAGTTAATCAATTCTCTGGGCGGATTGCTAGACCGGATTGCTAGAGTGGTCATCGGAGTGTGTTGTATGGTGGGGACCGCCGCCCAGGTTTTCAAAGAGAATAAATTGGTTGCTTGTTTGGTAGTTTACGTGTACAACCGTTTGTCAACATAAGTATGTGCGTTGATGGAACTTAGTAAATTATAGAACCTCGAACCCGTCGTGACTAGCAGATGTAGTTTATAGTAGGATGTACCGGTCCGCAGGTGGTTTGAGGGTCTATTTCCCAAAAGTTTTATCTTGGTTTTCTCCCAACCATTATACAAATTGTGTGTTTTGGTAAACGGGGTTGATCGGGTCTTACGGGTAAAGTGTACAAAACTCTCGAGAGTCTAAAACTAAGATCTTAGCCATGTCCCTGGTTAAGGACAAATTGAACAACTAGGCTTGTAACTATGTCGATTTCTCACTCATGCCAATTTCATAATTTCTTAAAACTTGTGGTTGAACTAATGGATATGAGCACCTGTTGTCAAGCAGTGTGTCCAAGTGATTATTGGAAAACTATTTTTTACAAATGATAGGATAAATTTATTGCTTTTCGCAAAAAGAGCCTAAACCTCCACCTAGCCAAATATGCATGTAGATGCTAGGTGTAATAAACAACCATTCTTTTTGCACATCTTGCCAATACAATTCAATTGTGTTGACCAGTGGTTGTTCTGGCTGTAACTCATCATTGCAGGATATACCGATTCTAAGTGAATGTTGCGGTAGGTCGCGAGACTCCACTCAACATGGTCGCCTGTGACACATCTAGATGGAGCCTCCTATAATATTTATTTCCGCTGTTATTGCTACTTGATATTTTATTTGAGCTAGCCAAGTGCTATGCAGATTGTAATGAATTATATTTTGCTGGATCAATATGTTGTAATAATGATGCACTGGATTTTGATAATTCATTTGGAAACGTGTGTGCTAGCGAGTCGATCCAGGGACTAGCACTATACACGGGATACAACCTTACCGGGTTGATCCGTTTCAACGAGAATCCTTGGGGCGCGGCAAAGCGCGCCGTTACCTTCTAGTAGTATGGTTCAGTTTAGCTAAATCAATTGAATCTATTACATGTATCGGAGTAACAAGGGTTGTCACTTGGGTACTTATTTAATCACCTAAACACTGCTACTAGATACAGGAAATAACCTGATGGTTACTTAGGTAAATAACTCAAGCAGGCATGATGGTTAATTCCTGATGTATACTAATTGAACTCTCCAGGACTACAGGTTGAGCAAAGAATGTAATTTGTAAACCTCGAGTGACCAGCACAGGACATGACTCACCTTGGGCAGCCTAAAGATTCTATGAAGTCGAATTGTCGGAGACAAAATATATGCTACAGGGTTCTCTGAATATTAGTTAACCGGTACAACTAAATTATGGTACAGAGATACAGCTACTAATCTGAAATCTGAGAACTACACTCTTATGTATACTTGTTGATGGCTTTCAATGAAAAGCTTATGTGATAATTTATGTGTACATCAAAATAATATTTAGTTCATGTATGCAGGCAAGCAACGAGGCAAATTCATAAAACTGGAGGTTATCTAGGATGTTAAACTCTGAACCCTATAGAATTTATGCAAAATGATGCCTAACACATTGATGATTAGTCTAAGCTAGTGTACCCATTTAGCCATCAGAAACTGTAGGTTGTACTTTCATATTTATGCCTCAGATCAGTACACAATGAAGTAGGAAGTCCATTTATTCAGATTCTGGGTGTCCTAAGGTGCAAGCTATTACCTGACATGTTGGGGATTCAGGAACGCCTCAAATTGGCTGGGGGTGGACTTTGGTCTCCTGTGCAATTCTCCTATCCAGCTTCAGTATGGACAACAGATGTTGACAGGCTCGATGTGCTCCAACGACGACGAGGCAGCATCCGGCGACCTACCATTGACTGCTCACGTTCCTCCATATAGACCCAACGCTGCTTGCTGCTTGCCGCTTGCCGCCGTCGATGGATGCCGAGGAGTTGCTGCTGCCGCCAACCTCGGTCTCATGCCTCCACCACCACCAATTGATGGGATTGACCCTCATTGAAACAGGATGAGGATCCAAATCTCTGCTTCCCTCCTTACTCCCTAGTGCTTGGTCTCCTAGGTCACGGCCATGGTACAGAAGCCCAGTTTTGGTGGAGAGATGATACAGAGATGGGAGAAGAAGATGTGCCCCGCAGCTAGCTCGGTGGGGAATTGACCGAGCTGATCCGTTGGTCTTCTACAGAGAAGGTGAGGTGTCCTTTGTTGCTACGGTGGCTGCTCTTCTAGTTGCCAGCTCCCCATGTGGTCATTTTCTAGATCGGTGTGATAGGCTCTGCTAGGATTGGTCTCTTCATCTGCGTCAGAGTGTCCCGTACCTGCTCCTCCCATAGCAGTTGCGGCTTCTTCTCTCCGGCAAGGGTGGACAGTTGGCCGAATCTTTGTGGAGTGGTCATGTTCTTGAGGTTGTGTGGGTTCTTGAGGTTGTGTGGGCTTCGCCCGGTGGTGTTGGTGTTCGTTGTATGGTTTTCGCCCGGTTTCTTCCGTTAATAAACCGGGCACCTTCTTCTTAATTAATGATAAGGGGCAAAGCTTTTGCCCCACGTTTCAAAAAAAAAAAATCCTCACGTTTCCTGCATCCCTGCATCCGGAACATTTCTATCGTCCGATCTAAATCCTGCGTTTCTGCCAACTCTTCATCATTTATGCACTCAAACGCCCGCATCAAGGATCTTTATTTTGCAAATTAACCCCGTGTCATCTTAAAACATTACAATCTGAATCACATCCCCACACCCTCGTCTTCTCCCAAAGGCGATGGCGATGGCGACTAGCTCGGCACCAAATCTGCGACATGCCCCCGAAAAATCCATCCGCGCACGCCATCTTCGGAACTGAGATGTCATTCAACGACCCTGGCGCTGACTGTTGTGCTGGTCTGGAGCCCAGCCACCTGAGCGGACGTCCTCCTCGTCGGCCCCTTATGCCAATCCCGCCGGCGTCGGTAACCTCCGGCCGGTTGGCTTACTACAGAATGTACATGCTCGTGTAGGCTGAGTGCACGATAGGGGATGCAGAGCAGCCGGTCGACAAGTGTACCCTCATTGGGCCGGCTACAGACTAGACAGGCTTGTGTGCGCTGAGAGCACAGCAGTGGATGCCAAGCACAACGATGACCATATCTCTGAATTAACTTGTTTCTGTCCGATGTATCTAGTACTTGTTTGGAGCTATAGAGATTGTAATGTGAATACACAGCGTTGGCGAATATTGTTTCTCCTGAGAGAATTGTATAGCTTGTTGTGAATGGAAAACAGGAAGAAATAATTTCTGGTTGCCATGTTCGAACTTGCAATTTGAAGTGTTCTTAATTGACTTATTAACCGAATTAGGGCAATATGTTCTGGTATATTCACAGAAAAATAATTGCTACAACGAACATTGTGAATTAAGATTCAGAACATATGGTAGTAGTGTTCGGATCATTCACTACCAATTGGTACCAACTGGTACCTGAACTCCTGAACCTTCTCTTCTGTTACCAATTGGTATTGAAGCCCTGAACCTTTATCATGATACCAACCGGTATCTCAAGGCTCTAAATTAATATATCTTCTCCAGGAGTTCAAGTGAGTAGATACTGTGCCGACACAATTGTGTTTCTGCCCTTAAGTTCATTCTGAAACGTGTGGTTTCCGCATGATTACGCAGGAGCCAATGTTGTGATGCACGAGCACAGTAGTACCAGTCAAACGATCCGAGTCAACCAGCACATATGAATCCTTTGTATAGATAGATGCACAGCTATTACCGATTCATAATAGTCGTTCCTTACAGTACTTGTATATACACTGTTTTATGCACAATGTTGATGCTGACATTCATCACATAAGGTGCGCAAAAGCGAAAGTTTCCGCTCGGGAACTTGTAAACCTCCACTAAGTAGATTGTACAGTTGAGAAGTGTTTGAAATTTAGCATCAAGAATAGAAGCAGGCTGGATACAGATTGGGCGCTCTGAGATGAGTTCTCTCCGGATGATCTTGCGTGTGGCTGTCTTCGGCACACTGTCCTCAAGGGTAACCCCCTTCAACCTTCTCTATTACGCAACCTGAAATGCGACCTAAGTTCAAATTACCAAGTGCATTAGTAGATCTGTCTGACATCAACTCAGTTATAATGAGTTCAGATTAGAACACCTCAAAAGGCAAATACAGTAAAGCATCCAATTTTTTCATTCTAATATTTCAACTCACAAAAACTTGCACTCACTTCTGTCTGAAAAATCAACAATCCCCGATCTCAGTATATATTCACAAGGTAAGCTCCAAGCATCACACACACCTACCCAAGAGAATATGCAACCCATTAGCTGCTCAGGAGGTTATTCTACATGACCGGATACATATGGCAGACACCAATATGTAAAAGTCAGAGTTGTATCAGCGGCCACTTTGTAGCAGGCAGCCGTTGTGAGGAGTAAGTCAGTTGGGGCACCCATGCGAGCCGATGGTGCAGAGCTTGCGGACGTCGGCGACCTCGGCGTCAGGGACCGGCGAGAAGGCGGGCATGCCAGGAGGCAGCCTATGACCTGTATAGTGCATGTTACATTGCATCGCTTCCGGCGACGGCGAGCACAGCTGGATTTCGATTGGGGATTGCCGAGCTCGTCGCCATCGCCATTGGGATAACCAGCCGTGTGTTTTAGAGAGATATAAAAGATAGGGTTTGACCTGTTTAGGGGGTGATTTGCATAATAAAAGACCTGCACGCGGGCGCCTTAGTGCAAAAGCACGTGAGATTGAGTTGAGACGCACGATTCAGATCTGTTGGTTGAAAGTCTTCGGATGCAGGGATACATAAATCCAGCGGATGCATAAGATACGACGCCAAATATACAAAGGACAAGGCTAGCACATTGGGCTGGTAATCTTCATAGTAAGTGAACGGTGTAATATTTCCATAAACAGCGTATGGGCACTGGACAAGATACTTGAAACATTAGACTATGGTGTGAATATTTAACGTACTAGCAAAATATGTATTGGTAATGAATATATGAAATTTTCATCGAACTGGATTATTCATATAGATTCTTTCAAATTAAATTATTATTGTTCCTAACTCGGTATCCCTTTGCCCTCATGATTATATTTACGAGTTAGGCAAAATATACCGACATAATATCTTATATCGTAAAATAGCTTTTCTCAAAATATGATTCTATGAAAATTGGAGTTCGGAAAGGAAAGTCACGTGGTCTCCATCACACTCTCGACGCCCACGACCAAAGTAGTTATTCCTTCGATTCCTCGAGTTGCATATTTCCAAATATTCAACACTCAAGTAACAAAGTGATAATTAACTAGTGGCACTTTTATTCACTTGCTTTATTCTCTTTTTATTTGTTCCGTAGTGAGCGATGGTTTCGGATTTACTCGAGTTCAAATTTATTACGCATATACGGAATGCATGCAATGCATGACAATCAATAGTTCACACATATATGGTTATAGCCAATACCACGGTTCGATCCACACCGCTCCCTAACGGCGTGATCTCCCCAATAGTATTGGTTAACCTAGCAGAATATAAATTATCGCCAAAGCATAAACGAAAATTTCTAGCCCGCATTTTAAGAAACTAGTTATAAATATCTGGGGTATTATAGAATCATCATTGATGCCTCTAATATTCTAGTCGAAAACACACCAGGTTCTATTCATTTTGTAACATAGATACTTGATTCCTGTCTTCATGTGTGACACATGCACACGACTGAGAAAGTGCATGGCAAAAGGATTCAGCAGGATAGGTAGCAAAATACATCATTACAGGCAGTACTACTTTCCAATTGATATTACAAAAGTACTTTCTTATCGATGCTATTTTTAACATTGTAAAAAGTTGCTTGCAGATCTCCTGTATTGAAGAGCATCAGGGGCTCATTGGATGGTGGTGTTGGCATCTTTTTGCTCTTTCTTTTTCTTGCTTTTCCCTTTCAGCTGGTCATAGAGCAGTCTTCTGGAGCAACCTTGCAGAATGTAATACTGAGGTTTTTAACAATTTTAGATGGGATAATAGGTAGCTTAGAGATACATGAAATGCACTGCTTATCCATGCATGTACTTCTCCTAAACCCTTGATGAAGATGTTGTAGCCTAGAGCTTCTTCTTACCTCAGTATCTACCATTGGTGTTTTGCCTTTGCTTTTCCTTTTAGCATGCATTGCAGAGGTAGTTGATGATTCATTGGCACCTAACCTCTTCTCACTGGTGTAGCAACAGGTTCTTCCTGCACAGATAGAACCAAAGCTTTGCTCTTACATTGGATATCTTGTGGAGGAGCAAAGGTAGCAGGAATCTCAAATGGAACAGTAACATTGCTATCAGATCCTTCCAATACAGAAGTACAGAGTTTAGAGGACAACATTGATTTAGCCATGTAAATCTAATAGGACTCATGAGTGCAGATATCATGAAATTCACCCATTCAATTGGCACATGGGTTACCTGTGAGTTATCTGTGTTTGGTGCAAAGTTCATCTTCTAGATCGATTCCTCTTCAGATCCAATGAAAGATTCCATGCCTGGTTCCATCATTCTCTGTAAGACTGGTTCAGCAACATCTGAATTAAGATTCTGGTTATCCAACTGACTATAAAGTGGGAGAGGAAAACCAGGTGGTGATTCTGAATTCTCTGAAATTTAAGTACATGTATCCATTTTATTGTTGCTTTCATTGTTTGGACTTTCAACAGGCTCAGGTAATTGCATCTGTTCACTGATATTATCCTCAAGTGTGGTTGCTATCGATGTATGCTTATCTGGCTGAACCAATTCATTGGATTCTATTACTGCACTGTTGCAAATGATCTCTTCAGCAGTTAACTACAGGTTCAGGTTCATCATAACATCGTCTTCATCTGCTACCATATTGAGGTCAAAAGGAAGACCAGGGTGAATAGGTGCATTAAGTACATCGAATGCCAATACAGGAATCTCTGCTACTTCTTCCTGAAGCTGAGGTGGACATTCCAAAGCATACTGTTGAATATCCAAGTTCAGAACCGGGTTTCCTTGAACAGAATCATCAGAGCTAGGGTATTCCACTGGAGGATTGAAAGTGATGGTCAAGTCAGTGCCCATCTAGTCATCTTCAACAATGTGAACCTCTGGTGCAGGTTCAACAAAATCCTGCAGTTCCATGAATTCCCGGCTTGAATTTCTAAATCAATAAATCCCTGAGCATGTGGCATAGCCCAATGGTCCCACTCCATCGTGTTATCTTCAATCTGCTCCTCAATATCAATGTGTACTTGATGCATCTCAATCTGCTGGTCTTATGCATGTCCTTGCACATCCTCCATAGGTGCATGTTTAGCTACAGGTCCAATGAACTGATTGGCTTGGTTAGGATGGTGGAATTCATCCGCAGGTGAGGGGTGAGGGTTGCCATCATCAGGTGCATCGTCTTCATCTGGTGGTCCTCCAACAATCAACTGGTCCTGGAGAATGACAATAGGACAAGACCAAGATTCACCTTGGAAATGATCTGCACCGGAAATAACAAGGCTGGCGGGAATGTCAGGCAATTTTTCAATTCTAACTTTCACCATGACAAAAGCATCTTCCGACTTTGCTCTGTCCCAGATCAGAAGTTTACCAAAGGTTCTAACCGCATTAGCAATCTCGTGCATGCACCTCAGATCAGCAGGAAAACCAATAAGCTGAAGCCATACTTCTCGATTCAGATTATATCTACTCCAATTCATACCCTCATTGTGCTTCTCAAATACCAAATGGACATCATCGCAAGCATGCGGACCATTATTAACAAACCAATCTCTGTCCTTGATACGTCTCAAACGTATCTATAATTTCTTATGTTCCATGCTTATATTATGCCACTTGCTACATGTTTTATATACACTTTTATATCATTTTATGCATTTTCTGAGACTAACCTATCAACAAGATGCCACAGTGCCAGTTGCATGTTTTCTGCTTTTTTTTGTTTCAGAAAAGTTGTTAAGGAAATATTCTCGGAATTGGACAAACGAAACGTCAAAGTGCTTATTTTCCCCGGGAGGTTCCAGAACACCGAAGACGACACGGAGGGGGACCCCAAGGGGCCCACACCCCCAGGTGGCGCGGCAGCCTCCCTGGCCTCATGAGCACAGGGTGTGGGACCCTCGAGGCCCCGCCGCCTTCGCCCTTTCGCCTACTTATACCCCCCAGAATTATAAGACCTAGGACGCGCACCTTTTTCCTCCACGAAGTCCAGAGCCGCCGCCGTCGTCAACCCTAGATCGGGAGAGTTCAGAAGCTCCTCCCGGCACCCTGCCGGAGAGGGGAATCACCACCGGAGGGATCTACATCACCATGCCCGCCTCCGGACTGATGCGTGAGTAGTTCATCCTTGGACTACGGGTCCATAGCAGTAGCTAGATGGTTGTCTTCTCCTCTTGTGCTACCATGTTTAGATCTTGTGAGCTGCCTAACATGATCAAGATCATCTTTATGTAATGCTGGATGTTGTGTTTGCTGGGATCCGATGAATATTGAGTACTATGTTATTGCTTCATAATATATCTTGTGAGTGCGTTGTTTATGATCTTGCATGCTCTCCGTTGCTAGTAGATGCTCTGGCCAAGTAGATGCTTGTGACTCCAAGAGGGGGTATTTATGCTCGAAAGTAGGTTCATGTCTCTATTTAATCTGGGGTAGTGACAGCAAGCTCTAAGATTGTAGATGTACTGTTGCTACTAGGGATAAAACAGTAGTACTTTATCTAAGGGTATTTGTATTACTTACATTACACACATTGCCTAATGCAATTATCTGTTGCTTGCAACTTAATACTGAAAGGGGCGCGGACGCTAACCGGAAGGTGGATTATTAGTCATAGATGCGGTTGGAACGGTCTATGTATATTGTTGTAATGCCCAAATGAATATCACACTAGCCATCATAACTATAGTATATGCACTTCTTTATTCTGTCAATTGCCCAGCTGTAATTTGTTTACCCGCATATATGCTATTATTATTTATGGAGAGACACCACTAGTGAACTGTGGACCCCGGTCCTTTTTCCTCAAACTGATAAACAATCCTACTGCAATCCTGTTACTTTCATTCTCTGCAAACAAACATCATTTTCCACACATACGTTTAATCCTTTGTTACAGCAATCCAGTGAGATTGACAACCTCACTGTTAAGTTGGGGCAAAGTATCTTGGTTGTGTTGTGTGCAGATTCCACGTCAACTTCGACGCAAGATCTTTTCTGACGCCGTTGCCACCTTGAGAAGATTCTTAGTTTCCTACTGGTTCGATAACCTTGGTTTCACAACTGAGGGAAATTTGCTGCTGCACTACTTCATACCTTCCTCTTGGGGTTTCCCAACAACACCTCACCGGTGCATCAAGCTCTTTTCTGGCGCCGTTGCCGGGGAAGCTAGACTTTTCTACGAGGGGAGTCTCTCACATCCAATCTTTTTATTTTGTTATTGTCTTGCTTAGTTTATTTTTATTATTGTCTTGTTTGCTTAATATCAAAAATACAAAAAAATTAGTTACTTGCATTATCATTTTTATTTCGGTTTGTGCTTTATTTATTTCGGTTTGTGTTATTTATATTTCGGTTTGTCCTTTTACTTGCATTCTCACTATCATAAAAAATAAAAAAATATATTCGTTTAGCTAATATATCATCATGTCTAGTATTTTCCCTGTTACTGTATCACCCAAAGAATTAATCTTCACTTTTAAACAAGGGAATGAGGAAACTTTTGGAGAAGCTTGGTCTAGAATTTTTGAAACATATGGTGAAATAAAACCCAAAATGACCCTAAGCATGCTCCTTAGTAGCTTCTATTTTGGACTTGTTCTTTGCTATAGGTATGCTTTAGATGCTGTAGTGGGAGGAGATTTTCTTCAATGTGATGGAGATCAAGCTTTTAATGCAATAAATAAATTAATTATGTCTTCTTCTTCAGCTAATAAATGTGACACAAGCATTAGTGACATTCATACTAGATTAAATACCCTTGAGACACACATATCTTGCTTAAAAGATGGGTACAATAAAATTCGTGAGTATTATGATTATGTTCCAATAAACTCTGAACCATCCATGTGGCTCCCTACCTTGAAAATTACTATTAGTGATGAAATCTTTCTTGCCCGTTGTGATATTATGTCTGAGTTTTGTCTTATGCCTAAATATATTCATGCATCTTTAAACCTTTGGGAACTTACTGAAGGGGAGAAGAAATAACCCTTACAGATAATACTACTATACAACCCATTGGAGTAGCTGAGGGAGTGTTTACAACATTCCTGGGAAGAATTGTATCCACTGATTACCTTGTTATTGAATGTGTAGGGACAGGACAAATCACGCTTGGAAGATCTTTGCTAAAACTAATGGGAGCAGTAATTGATGTGGGAAAAGGTACTATGAGCTTCACCTCCTCTCGAGGATGCTGGCAAACGTTCCCTACGAGTAGAGGTAGGAAAATTGGTAAAAGAAATGAACTTAGGGCACCTCGTACCCGTGATGCTCCTTCTCTTGGAAACACTTGAATATCACTTTCTGTGCCTAGCTGAAAGGCGTTAAAGAAAAGCGCTTATGGGAGACAACCCATTTTTTATTTCTGTTATTTTATTTTGTTGAGTCAAGGAAGATGTCTACCTCTGTAGCAATTCCTTTGTATCTTTACTTTATTGCATTTTTGTGTCAAGTTAAGCCTCTAGTAGAAAGTTGATGCTAGATTTGGATTGCTGTGCTGAAACTGTTTTCTGCTGTCCACCGTTAAATTCAAAACTCTTTACAGAAAAATCGGATGGACCTGGGATTTTTTATTAACTACTTGAAATCAGCATCAAAGAATCCACGGATCACCTGTCTTGCCAGCAGCAAAAGAAATTATCTCATGTTCCCTGAACCTGTGCCTTGTTCACCTTCTGGGACGGTACAACAACTGAACTGGCTGCCTCCAAAGGCCCATTGGCTGAAACTGAATACTGATGCTAGCTTCGTGGAGGACCTGGGCTGTGGGTTTTGGGATGCTGCGATGAGAGATGAGAACTGGCCTTGGGTGAGCTGGGTTGGTGCGAGAATGCCCAGGTCATGGAGGCTCGTGTTGGAGGCGATCAAAGTTACTGCCATGTATTGTGATAAACCAGTCGTTATGGAATCTGACTGTATTATGCTGGTGAAAGAGCTTCAGTTCTCGGAATGCTCCAGGACAGCATTGTGCTTGATTTAAAGAAGACCAGCTCTACTCTCCCAGCTGGGCAGTTTCAGTAGGTGAATAGGCTGGCACATCCAGTGGCTCATGGCACTGCCCAGTATGGTAGAAGGTTATGCGTGTCGGGTGTTGTGTAGGATCAAGTTCCAGAGTGTGTTGGATCTGACAATGAATAATTTTAACAAACTCACTTCTTGATTAGTACAATACCTTTTTTTCAAAAAATTAATAAATAAGGAGTTCAATTCTGAAGTTTGATACACCATATATATTTTAGTGCTGGTCTTAGAAGAAACCAAATGAGACCAGTTCGGTTTTTCATAACACTAAAGAAATGAAAAGAGTATAATGCTTACGACAAGAAAGATTATTAAAAACCGGCACTGCATTATGACTGTAATGCATAGAATGAGCAATATTCAAAGAAGGCAAGTACCCCTATCCACTTTTGTCTTATCTTAGAATGAGGAATTCATAATACGCTAAGTGGTTTTCATAATAAAAAAAATTATATCTGCCTTAATGATACTAGGATGAAAATCGGCGGATTACAAAATGAAAATCAACTAGATGTTACAAGATAATGACACGAGTGTAACATCCCAATTTTTAGAATTGGATGTTTACACATCATTCTTGTGCATAGCATCATATAGTTTGCATTTTCATTCATTTTATTAAAAAATAATAATGAACAACCTCAAACCACTAAACAAAGATCAAATCAATATTTATAAATGCATAAGTGCAATATAAGCACAAAAAGTATTTTCCTATTTCTACTATGTGAGAAAACCGTGCTACATGTTTTCAAATTTCAGTCTAGAGATTACAATATTTTTTTCTGTATTGTATTTTACTTTGTTGGTTTGGTTGCTACTTTAAATAGAGAAAACAATAAACAAAAACGAACAAAGCAAAAGAAATAAGAAGGGGACAGTAGGCCACTTTGGCCAAGGGATACCACTGTACCAGCCTTCTTTTCCTCTCTCCCCAATTTCTATTTTCCTTCGTTTAATTTCCCCTGATACTGTACCACGTGTGAAAACAGAAAAGAGCAAAGTAAAAGAAAAGAATTTTATAGAGGAGCAGCCGTAGGGCAACTTGGCTAAAGGAGAGTTCGTTCCAATTCCTATTTCTCTCCCTCACGTACCAAGCCTGATCTTTTTCTGAATTTTCCTACCTATCCGGAACGTACAGGAAAACCTGTTAGGGAAGTGAGAAATTGTTCCTATGTTTCTGAACTGAGTACCCACCTGGAGTCGTACGTTCTCTGAACCGAACTGTTTTCCAAGAAAATCTCAACTTCCTGTACAAATCGCTAACCTTTTGCCAAAATAAAGCTTCGTATAAATACCCACCCAGCTCTGTGGTTCCGTTTTCCCGCAAACCACGAAACCCTGGCCGCCCCAGGTCGATCTACAGATCAGTGCCGCCATCGTTCTTCACCCTAGATTCGGTGAAGGTTTTTCTTCGGCTCTCGTCGCCCCGAGACCTTCCTCTACCTCTCTAGCTTTCGTCCTTGCTTCCTTGCATTGTTCCAATTTCGATTTCCACACAAACCATCGAAGGGAGCAAGCTGTTCGTCGAGCTGTTCATCGCCGAAGAACCGTTCCGAGGATTTTCACCACCGCCACTGTTCGTAGCTGGAAGAGGACGAGGAGGAGCTGAGGAGTGCCGCAGTGATCTTCCCCGCCCTCTCCTACTCCGGAAATCTTCTGAACGTCGCCGCCGTCTGCAATCCAAGCCGGCCATTGTCATCGTGAGTTCGTCTCTGTACCTCTACCGTATGCTGTAGTTCATCTGGGAAGAAGAACAGCTGCCGTTGGATGCTAGATCGATGGTTAGAATAGATGACTTAAACTGAAGGGGTACCGGCTAATCACAGCACGCCATGTGGCAGTTTGAGCTGGGATTTTCGAAATAGAAACACAGAGAAATTGCAGATCTTGTAAAAATCATATAAAATAATCCTTACGTCAGAAAATTACAAATAAAATACCATTGGATTCAGAATTTTGTGTAGAAACTGAATATACAAAAATATTACATGTTTTCCAAACCTACATGCTGCAGAAATCAAAACATTGAATATAGTATTTTGGACATAACTTTATTTCTATAAATCCAAATGAACCAAATCTTTTTGTTCCTGGAAGATAATTAAATTGTCTATACAGAGGAGATAAAATATATAATTTTCGAACGCATAAACATATGGAGAATTGCAGAAACTTATTAAACCCTTTTAAAAGGCTTTGAAAATTGTATTCACTATATTGTTGCATTCTAGTAAATTGCATAAGCATCATTCTAGTTAAATGATCATAGAACAAACTAAAAACAATATGCACTATTAATTTGACATGCATGCATGTGTATGAATTCTTGCAATGTTTGTTGTTCTTATTGTGGTACTATCGATAACGTGTAGATTGTGCGGAGTGCAACCCATGCGATTGTGAGGATTGCGTGAACAACAACAACCACCAAGGCAAGTGTGCTTTTACCATAAATGTCCTATTATTTTCCTATGCATTATTAGATTTTTATGTAGTCTTGCATGTATAGGAAATATTGTGTTATTACGCATTGCTATGAAAACCCAGTTAGGATAGCCATGTGTTCTACCATGACAATTATTGTCCTCTTGTCGCCATCGTAAGTATAGTAATGTTTAGCCATGCTTAGTAAACGGGGTTATGGATTTCATGTTATGAAAAGATTTAAAGTTATTGATATTTTACCATTATGATGAAAACAACATAAGTTAATCAATTCTCTGGGCGGATTGCTAGACCGGATTGCTAGAGTGGTCATCGGAGTGTGTTGTATGGTGGGGACCGCCGCCCAGGTTTTCAAAGAGAATAAATTGGTTGCTTGTTTGGTAGTTTACGTGTACAACCGTTTGTCAACATAAGTATGTGCGTTGATGGAACTTAGTAAATTATAGAACCTCGAACCCGTCGTGACTAGCAGATGTAGTTTATAGTAGGATGTACCGGTCCGCAGGTGGTTTGAGGGTCTATTTCCCAAAAGTTTTATCTTGGTTTTCTCCCAACCATTATACAAATTGTGTGTTTTGGTAAACGGGGTTGATCGGGTCTTACGGGTAAAGTGTACAAAACTCTCGAGAGTCTAAAACTAAGATCTTAGCCATGTCCCTGGTTAAGGACAAATTGAACAACTAGGCTTGTAACTATGTCGATTTCTCACTCATGCCAATTTCATAATTTCTTAAAACTTGTGGTTGAACTAATGGATATGAGCACCTGTTGTCAAGCAGTGTGTCCAAGTGATTATTGGAAAACTATTTTTTACAAATGATAGGATAAATTTATTGCTTTTCGCAAAAAGAGCCTAAACCTCCACCTAGCCAAATATGCATGTAGATGCTAGGTGTAATAAACAACCATTCTTTTTGCACATCTTGCCAATACAATTCAATTGTGTTGACCAGTGGTTGTTCTGGCTGTAACTCATCATTGCAGGATATACCGATTCTAAGTGAATGTTGCGGTAGGTCGCGAGACTCCACTCAACATGGTCGCCTGTGACACATCTAGATGGAGCCTCCTATAATATTTATTTCCGCTGTTATTGCTACTTGATATTTTATTTGAGCTAGCCAAGTGCTATGCAGATTGTAATGAATTATATTTTGCTGGATCAATATGTTGTAATAATGATGCACTGGATTTTGATAATTCATTTGGAAACGTGTGTGCTAGCGAGTCGATCCAGGGACTAGCACTATACACGGGATACAACCTTACCGGGTTGATCCGTTTCAACGAGAATCCTTGGGGCGCGGCAAAGCGCGCCGTTACCTTCTAGTAGTATGGTTCAGTTTAGCTAAATCAATTGAATCTATTACATGTATCGGAGTAACAAGGGTTGTCACTTGGGTACTTATTTAATCACCTAAACACTGCTACTAGATACAGGAAATAACCTGATGGTTACTTAGGTAAATAACTCAAGCAGGCATGATGGTTAATTCCTGATGTATACTAATTGAACTCTCCAGGACTACAGGTTGAGCAAAGAATGTAATTTGTAAACCTCGAGTGACCAGCACAGGACATGACTCACCTTGGGCAGCCTAAAGATTCTATGAAGTCGAATTGTCGGAGACAAAATATATGCTACAGGGTTCTCTGAATATTAGTTAACCGGTACAACTAAATTATGGTACAGAGATACAGCTACTAATCTGAAATCTGAGAACTACACTCTTATGTATACTTGTTGATGGCTTTCAATGAAAAGCTTATGTGATAATTTATGTGTACATCAAAATAATATTTAGTTCATGTATGCAGGCAAGCAACGAGGCAAATTCATAAAACTGGAGGTTATCTAGGATGTTAAACTCTGAACCCTATAGAATTTATGCAAAATGATGCCTAACACATTGATGATTAGTCTAAGCTAGTGTACCCATTTAGCCATCAGAAACTGTAGGTTGTACTTTCATATTTATGCCTCAGATCAGTACACAATGAAGTAGGAAGTCCATTTATTCAGATTCTGGGTGTCCTAAGGTGCAAGCTATTACCTGACATGTTGGGGATTCAGGAACGCCTCAAATTGGCTGGGGGTGGACTTTGGTCTCCTGTGCAATTCTCCTATCCAGCTTCAGTATGGACAACAGATGTTGACAGGCTCGATGTGCTCCAACGACGACGAGGCAGCATCCGGCGACCTACCATTGACTGCTCACGTTCCTCCATATAGACCCAACGCTGCTTGCTGCTTGCCGCTTGCCGCCGTCGATGGATGCCGAGGAGTTGCTGCTGCCGCCAACCTCGGTCTCATGCCTCCACCACCACCAATTGATGGGATTGACCCTCATTGAAACAGGATGAGGATCCAAATCTCTGCTTCCCTCCTTACTCCCTAGTGCTTGGTCTCCTAGGTCACGGCCATGGTACAGAAGCCCAGTTTTGGTGGAGAGATGATACAGAGATGGGAGAAGAAGATGTGCCCCGCAGCTAGCTCGGTGGGGAATTGACCGAGCTGATCCGTTGGTCTTCTACAGAGAAGGTGAGGTGTCCTTTGTTGCTACGGTGGCTGCTCTTCTAGTTGCCAGCTCCCCATGTGGTCATTTTCTAGATCGGTGTGATAGGCTCTGCTAGGATTGGTCTCTTCATCTGCGTCAGAGTGTCCCGTACCTGCTCCTCCCATAGCAGTTGCGGCTTCTTCTCTCCGGCAAGGGTGGACAGTTGGCCGAATCTTTGTGGAGTGGTCATGTTCTTGAGGTTGTGTGGGTTCTTGAGGTTGTGTGGGCTTCGCCCGGTGGTGTTGGTGTTCGTTGTATGGTTTTCGCCCGGTTTCTTCCGTTAATAAACCGGGCACCTTCTTCTTAATTAATGATAAGGGGCAAAGCTTTTGCCCCACGTTTCAAAAAAAAAAAATCCTCACGTTTCCTGCATCCCTGCATCCGGAACATTTCTATCGTCCGATCTAAATCCTGCGTTTCTGCCAACTCTTCATCATTTATGCACTCAAACGCCCGCATCAAGGATCTTTATTTTGCAAATTAACCCCGTGTCATCTTAAAACATTACAATCTGAATCACATCCCCACACCCTCGTCTTCTCCCAAAGGCGATGGCGATGGCGACTAGCTCGGCACCAAATCTGCGACATGCCCCCGAAAAATCCATCCGCGCACGCCATCTTCGGAACTGAGATGTCATTCAACGACCCTGGCGCTGACTGTTGTGCTGGTCTGGAGCCCAGCCACCTGAGCGGACGTCCTCCTCGTCGGCCCCTTATGCCAATCCCGCCGGCGTCGGTAACCTCCGGCCGGTTGGCTTACTACAGAATGTACATGCTCGTGTAGGCTGAGTGCACGATAGGGGATGCAGAGCAGCCGGTCGACAAGTGTACCCTCATTGGGCCGGCTACAGACTAGACAGGCTTGTGTGCGCTGAGAGCACAGCAGTGGATGCCAAGCACAACGATGACCATATCTCTGAATTAACTTGTTTCTGTCCGATGTATCTAGTACTTGTTTGGAGCTATAGAGATTGTAATGTGAATACACAGCGTTGGCGAATATTGTTTCTCCTGAGAGAATTGTATAGCTTGTTGTGAATGGAAAACAGGAAGAAATAATTTCTGGTTGCCATGTTCGAACTTGCAATTTGAAGTGTTCTTAATTGACTTATTAACCGAATTAGGGCAATATGTTCTGGTATATTCACAGAAAAATAATTGCTACAACGAACATTGTGAATTAAGATTCAGAACATATGGTAGTAGTGTTCGGATCATTCACTACCAATTGGTACCAACTGGTACCTGAACTCCTGAACCTTCTCTTCTGTTACCAATTGGTATTGAAGCCCTGAACCTTTATCATGATACCAACCGGTATCTCAAGGCTCTAAATTAATATATCTTCTCCAGGAGTTCAAGTGAGTAGATACTGTGCCGACACAATTGTGTTTCTGCCCTTAAGTTCATTCTGAAACGTGTGGTTTCCGCATGATTACGCAGGAGCCAATGTTGTGATGCACGAGCACAGTAGTACCAGTCAAACGATCCGAGTCAACCAGCACATATGAATCCTTTGTATAGATAGATGCACAGCTATTACCGATTCATAATAGTCGTTCCTTACAGTACTTGTATATACACTGTTTTATGCACAATGTTGATGCTGACATTCATCACATAAGGTGCGCAAAAGCGAAAGTTTCCGCTCGGGAACTTGTAAACCTCCACTAAGTAGATTGTACAGTTGAGAAGTGTTTGAAATTTAGCATCAAGAATAGAAGCAGGCTGGATACAGATTGGGCGCTCTGAGATGAGTTCTCTCCGGATGATCTTGCGTGTGGCTGTCTTCGGCACACTGTCCTCAAGGGTAACCCCCTTCAACCTTCTCTATTACGCAACCTGAAATGCGACCTAAGTTCAAATTACCAAGTGCATTAGTAGATCTGTCTGACATCAACTCAGTTATAATGAGTTCAGATTAGAACACCTCAAAAGGCAAATACAGTAAAGCATCCAATTTTTTCATTCTAATATTTCAACTCACAAAAACTTGCACTCACTTCTGTCTGAAAAATCAACAATCCCCGATCTCAGTATATATTCACAAGGTAAGCTCCAAGCATCACACACACCTACCCAAGAGAATATGCAACCCATTAGCTGCTCAGGAGGTTATTCTACATGACCGGATACATATGGCAGACACCAATATGTAAAAGTCAGAGTTGTATCAGCGGCCACTTTGTAGCAGGCAGCCGTTGTGAGGAGTAAGTCAGTTGGGGCACCCATGCGAGCCGATGGTGCAGAGCTTGCGGACGTCGGCGACCTCGGCGTCAGGGACCGGCGAGAAGGCGGGCATGCCAGGAGGCAGCCTATGACCTGTATAGTGCATGTTACATTGCATCGCTTCCGGCGACGGCGAGCACAGCTGGATTTCGATTGGGGATTGCCGAGCTCGTCGCCATCGCCATTGGGATAACCAGCCGTGTGTTTTAGAGAGATATAAAAGATAGGGTTTGACCTGTTTAGGGGGTGATTTGCATAATAAAAGACCTGCACGCGGGCGCCTTAGTGCAAAAGCACGTGAGATTGAGTTGAGACGCACGATTCAGATCTGTTGGTTGAAAGTCTTCGGATGCAGGGATACATAAATCCAGCGGATGCATAAGATACGACGCCAAATATACAAAGGACAAGGCTAGCACATTGGGCTGGTAATCTTCATAGTAAGTGAACGGTGTAATATTTCCATAAACAGCGTATGGGCACTGGACAAGATACTTGAAACATTAGACTATGGTGTGAATATTTAACGTACTAGCAAAATATGTATTGGTAATGAATATATGAAATTTTCATCGAACTGGATTATTCATATAGATTCTTTCAAATTAAATTATTATTGTTCCTAACTCGGTATCCCTTTGCCCTCATGATTATATTTACGAGTTAGGCAAAATATACCGACATAATATCT
Organism: Poa annua; assembly: GCA_026929855.1. NCBI lineage: Eukaryota > Viridiplantae > Streptophyta > Magnoliopsida > Poales > Poaceae > Poa > Poa annua. The sequence continues at coordinate 39,585,052 of CM049436.1, forward strand.
TATATCGTAAAATAGCTTTTCTCAAAATATGATTCTATGAAAATTGGAGTTCGGAAAGGAAAGTCACGTGGTCTCCATCACACTCTCGACGCCCACGACCAAAGTAGTTATTCCTTCGATTCCTCGAGTTGCATATTTCCAAATATTCAACACTCAAGTAACAAAGTGATAATTAACTAGTGGCACTTTTATTCACTTGCTTTATTCTCTTTTTATTTGTTCCGTAGTGAGCGATGGTTTCGGATTTACTCGAGTTCAAATTTATTACGCATATACGGAATGCATGCAATGCATGACAATCAATAGTTCACACATATATGGTTATAGCCAATACCACGGTTCGATCCACACCGCTCCCTAACGGCGTGATCTCCCCAATAGTATTGGTTAACCTAGCAGAATATAAATTATCGCCAAAGCATAAACGAAAATTTCTAGCCCGCATTTTAAGAAACCAGTTATAAATATCTGGGGTATTATAGAATCATCATTGATGCCTCTAATATTCTAGTCGAAAACACACCAGGTTCTATTCATTTTGTAACATAGATACTTGATTCCTGTCTTCATGTGTGACACATGCACACGACTGAGAAAGTGCATGGCAAAAGGATTCAGCAGGATAGGTAGCAAAATACATCATTACAGGCAGTACTACTTTCCAATTGATATTACAAAAGTACTTTCTTATCGATGCTATTTTTAACATTGTAAAAAGTTGCTTGCAGATCTCCTGTATTGAAGAGCATCAGGGGCTCATTGGATGGTGGTGTTGGCATCTTTTTGCTCTTTCTTTTTCTTGCTTTTCCCTTTCAGCTGGTCATAGAGCAGTCTTCTGGAGCAACCTTGCAGAATGTAATACTGAGGTTTTTAACAATTTTAGATGGGATAATAGGTAGCTTAGAGATACATGAAATGCACTGCTTATCCATGCATGTACTTCTCCTAAACCCTTGATGAAGATGTTGTAGCCTAGAGCTTCTTCTTACCTCAGTATCTACCATTGGTGTTTTGCCTTTGCTTTTCCTTTTAGCATGCATTGCAGAGGTAGTTGATGATTCATTGGCACCTAACCTCTTCTCACTGGTGTAGCAACAGGTTCTTCCTGCACAGATAGAACCAAAGCTTTGCTCTTACATTGGATATCTTGTGGAGGAGCAAAGGTAGCAGGAATCTCAAATGGAACAGTAACATTGCTATCAGATCCTTCCAATACAGAAGTACAGAGTTTAGAGGACAACATTGATTTAGCCATGTAAATCTAATAGGACTCATGAGTGCAGATATCATGAAATTCACCCATTCAATTGGCACATGGGTTACCTGTGAGTTATCTGTGTTTGGTGCAAAGTTCATCTTCTAGATCGATTCCTCTTCAGATCCAATGAAAGATTCCATGCCTGGTTCCATCATTCTCTGTAAGACTGGTTCAGCAACATCTGAATTAAGATTCTGGTTATCCAACTGACTATAAAGTGGGAGAGGAAAACCAGGTGGTGATTCTGAATTCTCTGAAATTTAAGTACATGTATCCATTTTATTGTTGCTTTCATTGTTTGGACTTTCAACAGGCTCAGGTAATTGCATCTGTTCACTGATATTATCCTCAAGTGTGGTTGCTATCGATGTATGCTTATCTGGCTGAACCAATTCATTGGATTCTATTACTGCACTGTTGCAAATGATCTCTTCAGCAGTTAACTACAGGTTCAGGTTCATCATAACATCGTCTTCATCTGCTACCATATTGAGGTCAAAAGGAAGACCAGGGTGAATAGGTGCATTAAGTACATCGAATGCCAATACAGGAATCTCTGCTACTTCTTCCTGAAGCTGAGGTGGACATTCCAAAGCATACTGTTGAATATCCAAGTTCAGAACCGGGTTTCCTTGAACAGAATCATCAGAGCTAGGGTATTCCACTGGAGGATTGAAAGTGATGGTCAAGTCAGTGCCCATCTAGTCATCTTCAACAATGTGAACCTCTGGTGCAGGTTCAACAAAATCCTGCAGTTCCATGAATTCCCGGCTTGAATTTCTAAATCAATAAATCCCTGAGCATGTGGCATAGCCCAATGGTCCCACTCCATCGTGTTATCTTCAATCTGCTCCTCAATATCAATGTGTACTTGATGCATCTCAATCTGCTGGTCTTATGCATGTCCTTGCACATCCTCCATAGGTGCATGTTTAGCTACAGGTCCAATGAACTGATTGGCTTGGTTAGGATGGTGGAATTCATCCGCAGGTGAGGGGTGAGGGTTGCCATCATCAGGTGCATCGTCTTCATCTGGTGGTCCTCCAACAATCAACTGGTCCTGGAGAATGACAATAGGACAAGACCAAGATTCACCTTGGAAATGATCTGCACCGGAAATAACAAGGCTGGCGGGAATGTCAGGCAATTTTTCAATTCTAACTTTCACCATGACAAAAGCATCTTCCGACTTTGCTCTGTCCCAGATCAGAAGTTTACCAAAGGTTCTAACCGCATTAGCAATCTCGTGCATGCACCTCAGATCAGCAGGAAAACCAATAAGCTGAAGCCATACTTCTCGATTCAGATTATATCTACTCCAATTCATACCCTCATTGTGCTTCTCAAATACCAAATGGACATCATCGCAAGCATGCGGACCATTATTAACAAACCAATCTCTGTCCTTGATACGTCTCAAACGTATCTATAATTTCTTATGTTCCATGCTTATATTATGCCACTTGCTACATGTTTTATATACACTTTTATATCATTTTATGCATTTTCTGAGACTAACCTATCAACAAGATGCCACAGTGCCAGTTGCATGTTTTCTGCTTTTTTTTGTTTCAGAAAAGTTGTTAAGGAAATATTCTCGGAATTGGACAAACGAAACGTCAAAGTGCTTATTTTCCCCGGGAGGTTCCAGAACACCGAAGACGACACGGAGGGGGACCCCAAGGGGCCCACACCCCCAGGTGGCGCGGCAGCCTCCCTGGCCTCATGAGCACAGGGTGTGGGACCCTCGAGGCCCCGCCGCCTTCGCCCTTTCGCCTACTTATACCCCCCAGAATTATAAGACCTAGGACGCGCACCTTTTTCCTCCACGAAGTCCAGAGCCGCCGCCGTCGTCAACCCTAGATCGGGAGAGTTCAGAAGCTCCTCCCGGCACCCTGCCGGAGAGGGGAATCACCACCGGAGGGATCTACATCACCATGCCCGCCTCCGGACTGATGCGTGAGTAGTTCATCCTTGGACTACGGGTCCATAGCAGTAGCTAGATGGTTGTCTTCTCCTCTTGTGCTACCATGTTTAGATCTTGTGAGCTGCCTAACATGATCAAGATCATCTTTATGTAATGCTGGATGTTGTGTTTGCTGGGATCCGATGAATATTGAGTACTATGTTATTGCTTCATAATATATCTTGTGAGTGCGTTGTTTATGATCTTGCATGCTCTCCGTTGCTAGTAGATGCTCTGGCCAAGTAGATGCTTGTGACTCCAAGAGGGGGTATTTATGCTCGAAAGTAGGTTCATGTCTCTATTTAATCTGGGGTAGTGACAGCAAGCTCTAAGATTGTAGATGTACTGTTGCTACTAGGGATAAAACAGTAGTACTTTATCTAAGGGTATTTGTATTACTTACATTACACACATTGCCTAATGCAATTATCTGTTGCTTGCAACTTAATACTGAAAGGGGCGCGGACGCTAACCGGAAGGTGGATTATTAGTCATAGATGCGGTTGGAACGGTCTATGTATATTGTTGTAATGCCCAAATGAATATCACACTAGCCATCATAACTATAGTATATGCACTTCTTTATTCTGTCAATTGCCCAGCTGTAATTTGTTTACCCGCATATATGCTATTATTATTTATGGAGAGACACCACTAGTGAACTGTGGACCCCGGTCCTTTTTCCTCAAACTGATAAACAATCCTACTGCAATCCTGTTACTTTCATTCTCTGCAAACAAACATCATTTTCCACACATACGTTTAATCCTTTGTTACAGCAATCCAGTGAGATTGACAACCTCACTGTTAAGTTGGGGCAAAGTATCTTGGTTGTGTTGTGTGCAGATTCCACGTCAACTTCGACGCAAGATCTTTTCTGACGCCGTTGCCACCTTGAGAAGATTCTTAGTTTCCTACTGGTTCGATAACCTTGGTTTCACAACTGAGGGAAATTTGCTGCTGCACTACTTCATACCTTCCTCTTGGGGTTTCCCAACAACACCTCACCGGTGCATCAAGCTCTTTTCTGGCGCCGTTGCCGGGGAAGCTAGACTTTTCTACGAGGGGAGTCTCTCACATCCAATCTTTTTATTTTGTTATTGTCTTGCTTAGTTTATTTTTATTATTGTCTTGTTTGCTTAATATCAAAAATACAAAAAAATTAGTTACTTGCATTATCATTTTTATTTCGGTTTGTGCTTTATTTATTTCGGTTTGTGTTATTTATATTTCGGTTTGTCCTTTTACTTGCATTCTCACTATCATAAAAAATAAAAAAATATATTCGTTTAGCTAATATATCATCATGTCTAGTATTTTCCCTGTTACTGTATCACCCAAAGAATTAATCTTCACTTTTAAACAAGGGAATGAGGAAACTTTTGGAGAAGCTTGGTCTAGAATTTTTGAAACATATGGTGAAATAAAACCCAAAATGACCCTAAGCATGCTCCTTAGTAGCTTCTATTTTGGACTTGTTCTTTGCTATAGGTATGCTTTAGATGCTGTAGTGGGAGGAGATTTTCTTCAATGTGATGGAGATCAAGCTTTTAATGCAATAAATAAATTAATTATGTCTTCTTCTTCAGCTAATAAATGTGACACAAGCATTAGTGACATTCATACTAGATTAAATACCCTTGAGACACACATATCTTGCTTAAAAGATGGGTACAATAAAATTCGTGAGTATTATGATTATGTTCCAATAAACTCTGAACCATCCATGTGGCTCCCTACCTTGAAAATTACTATTAGTGATGAAATCTTTCTTGCCCGTTGTGATATTATGTCTGAGTTTTGTCTTATGCCTAAATATATTCATGCATCTTTAAACCTTTGGGAACTTACTGAAGGGGAGAAGAAATAACCCTTACAGATAATACTACTATACAACCCATTGGAGTAGCTGAGGGAGTGTTTACAACATTCCTGGGAAGAATTGTATCCACTGATTACCTTGTTATTGAATGTGTAGGGACAGGACAAATCACGCTTGGAAGATCTTTGCTAAAACTAATGGGAGCAGTAATTGATGTGGGAAAAGGTACTATGAGCTTCACCTCCTCTCGAGGATGCTGGCAAACGTTCCCTACGAGTAGAGGTAGGAAAATTGGTAAAAGAAATGAACTTAGGGCACCTCGTACCCGTGATGCTCCTTCTCTTGGAAACACTTGAATATCACTTTCTGTGCCTAGCTGAAAGGCGTTAAAGAAAAGCGCTTATGGGAGACAACCCATTTTTTATTTCTGTTATTTTATTTTGTTGAGTCAAGGAAGATGTCTACCTCTGTAGCAATTCCTTTGTATCTTTACTTTATTGCATTTTTGTGTCAAGTTAAGCCTCTAGTAGAAAGTTGATGCTAGATTTGGATTGCTGTGCTGAAACTGTTTTCTGCTGTCCACCGTTAAATTCAAAACTCTTTACAGAAAAATCGGATGGACCTGGGATTTTTTTGTGCGTAATCCTCAGATATATATGCAACTTTCATTAGTTTTGAGTTTTCTGATTTGAGCAAGTTAAGTGCCTCGAAAAAATTCGTCTTTAGGGATTGTTCTGTTTTTGACAGATTCTGCCATTTATTTTGCAATGCCTCTTTTACTATTTTGAATGGATCTTTTTGTTCCATAAAGTATCAGTGGCGGTAGCTAATGTCCAGTAGCATTGGTAGCAATTGTGTTCATGCAGAATATAAGAATTTTTGATTATGCACTAACCCTCTAATGAAGTTTACTTTGAGTTAGGTGTGTAGAAAGTTTTCAAGGATCAGGAGAGAAGGATGATGTGATGTGATCAAGAAGATGAAAGAGCCAAAGCTTGGGGATGCCCCCATGGGTCACCCAAGCATATTTCAAGAAGACTCAAGCGTCAAAGCTTGGGGATGCCCAAGGCATCCCCTTCTTCATCAACAAACTATCAGGTCATCTCTAGTGAAACTATATTTTAATTCCGACACATCTTATGTGCTTTCCTTGAAGCGTCTGTTTGATTTTGTTTTTGTTTTTGTTATTTTCATTTTCTGAATAAAATGGATCCTAGCATTCCTTTGTGGGAGAGAGACACGCTCCGCTTTTTCATTCGAATACTCCTATTCTTCACTTATACTTGTTGAGTATTCTTCTATAGCTACTGCAATACTATTAGCTCTTGTTTTTCATGCATCTCTTGTTTTTCACGTATCTATAATTTCTTATGTTTCATGCTTATATTATGCCACTTGCTACATGTTTTATATACACTTTTATATCATTTTATGCATTTTCTGGGACTAACCTATTAACAAGATGCCACAGTGCCAGTTGCCTGTTTTCTGCTGTTTTTGGTTTCAGAAAAGTTGTTAAGGAAATATTCTCGGAATTGGACAAACGAAACATCAAAGTGCTTATTTTCCCCGGGAGATTACAGAACACCGAAGAGGAGACGGAGGAGGACCTCAAGGGGCCCACACCCCCTCCCGGCGCGGGTCCCCCCTGGCCGCGCGAGCACGGGGTGTGGGGCCCTCGAGCCTCCACCGCCTTCGCCCTTTCGCCTACTTATACCCCCCAGATTTCTAAGACCTAATACGCAAGCCTTTTCCCGAGAAGAGTTCCGCTGCGCCGCCGCCATCGAAGACAAGTTTCGGGGGACAGAAGTCTCTGTTCCGGCACCCTGCCGGGACGACGGGGAATTGCCCCCGGAGCCATCTCCATCAACTCCACCGCCATCTCCATCGCCGTTGCTGACTCCTACGATGAGGAGTGAGTAGTTCTCCCCCGGGGCTGCGGGCTCAACCGGTAGCTATGTGGTTCATCTCTCTCTCCCATGGTGTGATCTTTATGTGATCGTGAGCTCTGTAATCTAGTTGAATATGTGATGTTACTCTTTATCTATTATGCACTCTAGAGGTTACTTTAATATGAACTCCGGGGTTATTCACGGTTGTAAAGGTGACAGTATGTGCACCGTGTGTGATTCCTTTATGACGTTGCGGTGTTAGTTTACTCTGACTTTGAGGGTGCTCTTGTAGCCCTACAAAATGAATGGTGTTTATCATCCAACATGAGAGTGTTTAAGAGTAGTATTTATTATTCAACTATGAGGTCATTGTTGAGGGTGTCCACTAGTGAAAGTATGATCCCTAGGCCTTGTTTCCAAGCATCAAAACACCGTTTACAACAAGTTCTGCTACATGTTTGCTTGCTGCTATTTTTATTTCAGATTGCAATTACTACTTATAATCATCCATATTACTTGTATTTCACTATCTCTTCGCCGAACTAGTGCACCTATACATCTGACAAGTGTATTGGGTGTGTTGGGGACACAAGAGACTTCTTGTATCTTAATTGCAGGGTTGCTCGAGAGGGTTATCTTTGACCTCTACCTTCCTGAGTTCGATATACCTTGGGTGATTCACTTAAGTGAAACTTGCTGCTGTCCTACAAACCTCTGCTCTTGGAGGCCCAACACTGTCTACGAGAATAGAAGTGTGCGTAGACATCAAGCTATTTTCTGGCACCGTTGCCGGGGAGGTAAGCATTGGAAGGTATCTCCTTTAGATCCTGCAGTTAAATCTTTTTGTTTCTTGTTTTTATTTTCACTAGTTAGGCTTAATGGAAAACAACAACAAAATTAGAGAGCTCTATGAATTTTATCTTGAGTTAGGACATGAAGTGTTTGAAGAGAAAATTAAAAAAACCTATGGAAGTTTGTTTGCATAATAGTGGTAGTAATGTTATTAGTATAAATTCTTTGAACACCATTATTGCTAATGCTATGGAAAAGTCTAAGCTTGGGGAAGCTGGTTTTGATGACCATTATATTTTTAGTCCCCCAAGCACGGAGGAGAAAATTTACTTTGATGATACTATACCTCCAATATATGATGAATATAATATTTTCAGTCCACCTACTATTGAGGAGAAAATTAATTATGATTACAATATGCCTCCTATATTTGATGATTATGGTGATGAGAATAATAATGATAACTATTTTGTTGAATTTGCTCCCACTACAATTAATAAGAATGACTATGCTTATGTGGAGAGTATTCATTCTTTTATGCATGTGGCTCATGATAAGAATGTTTTATGTGATAGTTATGTTGTAAATTTTATTCATGATGCTACAAGTGAACTTATTGATGATAATGATGAGTATTGCTTAAATATGCTATATGATAATGCTTTAGATGATGGTCCTATGCTTATTGATAATCCTCTATGTTCAGAAGTTATTACTTATTTATGTGAGTGTCGAGGAATGAACTCCCACGTAACAGGGGTAGTCTCGCCCCGGGGAGAGGTTCGAAGGGGGACTGAACACGGAGGTCAAACAACCCTCGATGCACGCCGCGACGTTGCTCGCGGTGCTTGGAGCGGAACTGCACGACAGAGAGTGACACCGGCCCTTACCTAGGTTCACGGCCCTCAAGGTGAGGTAAAACCGCTACTCCTGCTTGTCTGGATTGCACTGTGGTGACTGTAGTACAACTAGCCTCTGGGCCTTGAGAGGGTCCGGAGGTGGAAGACGCTATTGAGCTCGGGATCGAATTCTCGATCCCCTCCTACGGAAGTACCCCTTCTCCTTAAATAGTCGCCCCGGGCCTCATCCCTGCGGCCTGCGCAGTGGACGGGTTCCCACATGGCCACAAGCGCCGGAGCGGGGTGCACTACTGCTCGCTCGTTCATGGACTCGGTCCATGGTCGCAAAGCCTGCCTTCGTGACAGAGCAGCTGTCTCCTCCGTCCTTGGACGCGGCTCTTCCGTGCTAAAGCGGCGCGCTGTGGCCGACAAGCTGCAGACTTTGCAGAGCGTCTCGCAGGCGCGGCAGAGACCGTGGGGAGTGCCCACAGTGACGTCGTCGTTGGAGCGTTGTGCCGGCCAACTGCGTTATCACCAAAGAGGAAAGCTTCGTTGGCGGCGCAGGGGACACAGAGCTTTGTTGACCCCTTTTATCACGGGAACGGCAACTGTGACGCTGTTGCTGTCGTGCGCGCAGACGCGCGTGTCACCCTGCGGCCGCAGCAGAGCCCATGTGCGCTCTGCAGCGCTTCCTTGGCCGTGAAGTATCCCCTCAGGGGCCTGAGGCTCTCGAGGGGGAGGAGCCGGGCCGGCTCCCTTAAGAGGGAGAGAGCCCTCAAGTGGGACGCCCTCGGGGGGGGGGGGGGGGGGGGCCTCCTTCAAGCCTCTGTCGGCGCCTCAGGTCCCCTCCAGGGGTTTCCGCCTCGGGGGGGTTCCCCAAGCGGTTTGCTTGGTCCTTAGCCGTTTCGTAGATGCAGTTGCGTGCGCGGTCCGTCTAGTATGGGCTCTGCACACCCTAGAATCCACTGGGCCGACAGTAGCCCCCGGGCCCATGATGGGCACGTCGAGGCCCATTGGGACTAGGCGAAGCGTCGTGGGCCCAAAACTGCAGGCGAAGCGTCGTGGGCCCAAAACTGCAGGCGAAGCGTCGTGGGACACGCGTCACCTGGAGGTGGACTTGCGGCGACTCGGCTTCTCCGCCGGAAACGTGCGTAGTGGGGGGGGCCACCACGCCCGCCACGCTCACCACTACCGTGCCTCGGTAACTGCTCGGACGGGGTTTAAAGCTGCGCGTTGGTCCGAGCCGCAGTCATTACCCCGTCCAGTCTTGTCCATCCCGTCCATCGGTTCTCCGCCTCCTAGACTCCCGTCTCCAGCAAATCTTCCCCTCCTTCTCTTCCTCCGTGCTCCCGTCCTTCTCCGACGATGGGAGGATCCAAGGGCAAGAAGACGGCGGCCTCGGCCCGCCAAGACGCGCAGGGGGAGGCGGAGTTCGGCCCCTCCCTGGTCGGGGCGCGCATCACCGCGGCGGCGCTGGATAAGATTCAGCACCTGGTCGCCGGGAAGCACAATGAGCACGGCGCCAGTGCCATTCTGCCCGCGCGGACCGGACGTTTCCCCGTCGGCTACTTCCCCATCTTCCTCCACACTCTTTTCGCTGGGCTGGTGCCGCCCTACTCTCCCTTCCTCGAGGCCGTCCTCGAGTTCTACCAGGTCCACCTTTTACATCTCCACCCCAACGCCATCCTTGTCCTCTCCATTTTCGCCTTCTTGTGCGAGGCTTATTTGGGAGTGAAGCCCTCCATCGCTCTCTTCCGAAGCTTCTACGCACTGCGGAACACTGCGAAGAAGGAGCGGACGGGCTGCGTATCCTTCCGCATCGCGGACGGCATGGGAGACGTCTACATCCCCATGGCCTGGAACGGCGACAAGCCCGTGACGGCGGTGTCGAAGAAGGTGGAAGACTTCAGGCAGAAGTGGTTCCTCATCCGCGTTCCCTCGGAGAGCTCCCTCCTTGAGGTCCCCGAGGCGCCGCCCGTGAAGAACACCCACTGGAGCAAGCGTTCCTTGGAGGGGCATGCGATAGCCGACCTCGTGGGCCACCTGAGGGCGCTTCGCGAGCATGGCCTGACCGGCCAGCTGGTGGCGGCGGAGTTCGTGAGGCGCCGCATCGCCCCCCTGCAGGCGCACAAGAAGCCGATGTGGGCGTACACAGGGCCTACGGATCCGCTGCGGCTGCATCTGAGCGATCACTCTTCGTCAACCCAGAGGTGCCCGCGAGGATTCACGTGGCGATACGGCCTCTGTATGAAGTCCCAGACAAGCGCCGGGCCACCCTGGCGCAGGCGCCCGCGTTCACCCCGCTAGGCTTGGCGGGGGATGAAGAGGAGGAGGAGCCCATGCCCGCGGACACTACCGAGTCGCCAAGTGCATCTGACTCGGAACAGGGCGACGCGGAGACGAGGGTGGAGCCCTCTGCCGGTGTAGGAAGCTCTGCGGGCGCGGGGAGCTCTTCCGGCGTCGCGCCCCCGGCAGGGGAGTTCCACGAGCTTTCCTCCGGCGACAGCGAGGAGGCTGCGGCGGGGCGCCATGAGCCGAGGACCAAGGCGGCCCATGACAGGCCTGCCGGGGAGCCCCCGAGCGCTCCCCACAAGAGGAAAGCCGAGGAGGCCCCCGAGGCGGGGGCGCGGGCTGTGCCTTCATGGCGCTCGCTAGGCATGACGTGGGTAGACACCCGCGCCAAGAAAACCAGGTGAGATTCTTTTGCCTTTTCCTTTCCTTTCTGAGCCCAGCTGTCTTGCTCTTCTTCCTTGACCAATCTTTTTCTTTTTACCTCAGCGGCCCTGATCCTGTGAAGCGCCGCAGGCTTCGCAAAGCCGCGGACGTGAAGAGGGCCGCCCCCGACGCTGCACCGGAGGTTGAGGCCAGCGAGACCGCGGCGGCGGAGGCCTCGAGGCCTGAGGGGGCGGGTTCCGCAGGCTCTCAGAAGGAGATGCCTCAGGTGGAGACATTTGTGCCACCACCCGAGGAAGAGCGGGTGGAGGAACAGGTGGAGAAGATACCCACTCCACCCCGCGCAGCTACCCCTCCAGCGCAGCCAGGGGCTAATGCGGGTGCCGAGTCGGCGCCGAGCCCTCCCAAGTCTCGCAGGGAGGATACTCCTCCACCGCCACCGGACACCGCGGGGGAGGAGGAAGCAGCAAGGACCGGGCCTCACGCGCCTGCCCCGGATGCGGACCGGGAAGTGCCGCCCGAGGGGGGAAGCACAGGAGGCCTGGGACCGAGTGCGGAGGCGGAGGACCGGCCCCCGAGCCCCCAGGCCCACGCGGGGACTTCTGCCGGCGAGCCGGATGCGGGTGCGGGACCCTCTAAGCCGCGCGGTCCACCCCCGGGCCTCGCTCTGGGCCGCTTCGACTGGGGCCGAGGACGCCGCGACGTCGCCTTCCGCTTCGTGCGGGAGTCCCTGGAGGGGCTCGAGGCCTACCTGGCCACAGAAGACCAGGCGCTCGCCCGCCAGCGTGACGAGCTCGCCGACGCCTGGGCTGCCTTCCACGCGGCCGTAGAGGCCCGCCGCAAGAGCGACCAGGCGCTGCAAGAGGAGCGCGAGGAGGCGGCGCGCTTTGCCGACGAGGTCCGCGAGGGGGCCTTGCGCGAAGCCGAGGAACTCCTTCAGCCCCTGAGGGCGGAGCGCCGAGCCGCTGCAAAGGACCTCGCCGCGGCCAAGGCGGAGCGGGAAGCCGTGGAGCATTCGCTGGCGGCGAAGCGTGCCGAGCTCTTCGAGCTCGAGAAGAAAATCCTGGCGGATGCCGGGGTGGTGCGGACCGCCCTCGACGAACTCCGCTCGAGCCTGGAGGCCCGCGGGCGTGCTTTGAGCGAGCGCGAGGAGGATGCACGCCGGCGCGACGAGCAGCTGGCGCTGAGGGAGCAGGAGCTGTCAGGACAGCGCACGGCCCTTAAGGCCCGCGAAGACAGCGTTGCTTCGGCGTTCAGCAAGCTCGAGCGCGAGGTCGCCGCCCACAAGGGGAATGTGGAGCGAGCCAACGTGCGGCTTGCCGAGCGGAAGGACGAGCTCAACAAGGAGCTCCGGGAGATGGAGAATAAGATCCGCGCCGCAGTCTCCCAGGACTACAAGGATAAATTCTCCAAGCAGGAGGACCGCTTCAAGGCGAGGCTGGGGGAGAGCGGCGCCCGGATCCAAAAGCTCGAGAAGGAGAACGCCAAGCTCGCCGCCAAGGTGAAGCGCGAGACTGATCGCCGCCTCGCCGCTGAGAAGGCCAGAGAGGACATCTCCCAGGACCTTGCCTCCCTCATGGGGGACATGGAGGAGATGAACCGGCAGGTGGGGCCTGCTGTGGAGAAGGCAGTGGAGGCGGCGGAGAGCATCCAGGCGGCGCAGGTGCTGTCGCAGCAGCGGGAGCGCATGTTCCTGTCCTGGACGGGACGGGGTCGTGAGCTCGCCGCGAAGCTGGGGGCGGAGGCGCCAGGCGTTCCGGCTCAGGGCCACGCCGACGCTGCCACCTATCTCCTGTACTTCGAGCAGCTCTTCACAGCGCTCGAAGGCCCTACCGCGGAGATCCGCGACGTGGTCGAGGAGGAGTGCCGTCAGCTTCTGGCGGTGGCGGTGGACCGCATCTTCTCCAACCTCGTCCACCTCCAGCCCGGGTTCGACCTCGCCACGGTGACCGAGCCACTGGAGGGGGACGCTGCGTGGAAAGCCTCCAGCTCCGTCCGCGACCAGGTGGACGACTTCTGCAGCCGCTTCAGGCGGGCCGCTGCAGAGGAAGGCGGCGAGGGGAGCGAGCCCGAGGAGGAAGAAGAGAGCGACCAGGACGACGCTGAGGCCTCCGACTAACCTCCTCCTGCAACGCGTCGCGCTTGTAGCGCTTTAGGGGCGTTTGCCCGTTAGAGAATTTCATTTTCCACCTTGTAATTTACTTCTTCACTTTGTAAACATTTTGCTATCGATTAAGTGTGCGCTCCCTTCGAGGGGTCTTTGCTTCATCTCAATGCCTTTCTCGCTCTGCGTCGTTGGACCCTTCCCCTCGCGCTATGACTCCTGCCGCTGCGGTATGCTCGAGCAATGACTCGGCAAGGCCGGGGGGAGTTTAAGGCTTGGGGAGGTAAGAGCCCTCAAGTCGCGATGCTGAGGGCCCCCCTTTGACGCGCAAGCAGTCCACGGAGAGTAAGGAAAGAACCACTTGAGGGACGCAGAGTGCTCATGAGAAAAAATGCGAGGATTCCCTTGAGGTGGGCGAGAAACTTAGCTTCGCGAGGCGTTTTCCCGGTGTGGGCCTTCTCTGGCGGAGTTCTCCCCTTCAGGGGCCGAGGGTTCTCCTCCGCAGGCCTGGTGGGGACTTTCGCTCTCTGTGGATGTTAGAGGGGCGAGCCGAAACGCTAGATCACAGCATCAGGGACTAATGCGCGCTTATAGGTCCCCTCAGGCGTTCCTTGCGAGGAGAGAGAGTACCAAGGTCCTTTGAAGAGATGGCGTGCTTGGGAGGGCCTGCCCTCTAGCCAGAGCTCGGATCCTTGGGTTTTGCAGTGCTGCTGGTGTGTCATTTGAGGCACTGGCACCGTACTCAGCCCCCGCTCGCGAGGTACGCATGTGGAGAGATATAAGTGCCCATTTTCAATAAATGAAATAAAGCTGGAATAAACTCACCACCAAAATATTACATAGCGGCGCCGTAGCGCATAGTTCACTTGGAACGAAAATGGCGCCAGAGCGCAAAGTTCACTTGGAACGAAAATGGCGCCAGAGCGCAAAGTTCACTTGGAACGAAAATCGGTTCATTACACTTGGGTTTGCCAAGCTAACGTTCCTTCCATGTCGAGGCATGGGGACCACCCATTAGTGGCAGAGGTTCACTGCGGCCTGCGGGGGCTCGTTTGCAGGAGAGCTCGGAGGGCTGGGCCTCGGGAGAAGCTTTGAGAAGCTTGGAGGTGAAGCCGTGAGCTTCCCTCTAGAGACAAAAAATGCCTGGCGTGACTGTGATCACGGGTAGAACTTGCGCAGATGCGCGATGTTCCACGGGTTCTTGACGGGGATGCCGTCTTCGGTCTCGAGGCGTACTGCGCCAGGCCTGGCGACGTGGGAGACCCTGTAGGGGCCTTCCCACGTCGGGGAGAGCTTGTGGAGACCTTCCCTGGAGAGGATTCGCCTGAGGACGAGGTCGCCCGCTTCAAGGGTGCGTGAGCGCACATGGCGGCTGTGGTAGCGTCGCAGGTCTTGCTGGTACCCTGCCGCCCTGAGGGCGGCCTGACGGCGCAGTCCCTCGAGAAGCAGCAGGTCGTCGTTGTGGAGGCCCTCTTGGGTGTCCTCATTGAAGGCAAGGACCCGTGGCGATCCATGCTTGATTTCTGCGGGGAGGACCGCCTCGGCTCCGTAGACCAGAGCGAACGGCGTTTCGCCTGTAGGCCTCGAGGAGGTTGTGCGTATGGACCAGAGCACTGAGGGGAGCTCGTCAATCCAGCCCTTGCCGTGGCCCTTAAGGATGTTGAAGCTGCTGGTCTTGAGGCCCTTGAGGACTTCTGCGTTTGCTCGCTCGGCTTGACCGTTGCTGCGTGGGTGAGCTACCGAGGCGAAGCAGACCTTGATACCAAGCTTGTCGCACTAGGCTCGGAAGATGCCGCTGGTGAATTGCGAGCCGTTGTCAGTGATGATGCGGTTGGGCACGCCGAAGCGGCAGACCAAGCTTCGGATGAACTTCACCGCAGCCCCAGCTGGTATGGTGCGCACCGGCTCAACCTCGGTCCACTTGGTGAACTTGTCGATGGCCACGAGGAGGAAACGGTAGCCCCCCTGCGACTTCGGGAAGGGGCCCAGGATGTCCAGCCCCCAGACCGCGAATGGCCAGGAGAGCGGGATGGTCTGAAGCTCCAGTGCCGGCTGATGAATTTGCTTGGCGTGGAATTGGCAGGCGTCGCAGGTTTGCACAATGGCGACCGCATCTTGAAGCACCTGAGGCCAGTAGAAGCCGCTCCTGAAGACCTTGCCTGTGAGGGTGCGCGCACATGAGTGGTGGCCGCACTCCCCGCTGTGGATGTCCTTCTTCTTGTGGCTCTTGGACCCCTCGCCAGGGTCGTCCCCCCGCGCGCTCATCTTGACGAAGAGGAGTCCCTCTTCAGCCTTGGCGCACTTGTCCGCCAGATCGAACAGCTTCACCACAGAGGTGAGCTTGTCGTGGATGCCGAGCTTCTCGAGCATCCTGCGGTTCGTGACGCCCTCGCGGAAGGCAGCGATCACCTGGGTGTCGGGGATGTTTGGAATTTTGTTCCGCACCTGGCTGAAGCGCTGGATGTACTTGCGAAGAGTTTCATCCTTCTTCTGCACCACAGCGCGCAAGTCGTTGTGGGTGAGTGCGCGCTCGTACGTGCCCTTGAAGTTGGCGACGAACTGCCTGCAGAGCTCCTCCCAGGAGTCGATGGAGTCCTCGGGCAGGTTGAGAAGCCAGGACAGAGCGGAGTCCCTGAGGGCGTGGGAGAACCAGTTGGCCATGACCTTGTCGTCGCCCCCTGCAGCCTGGATGGAAGTGGTGTAGAGCTGCAGGAACTCGAGAGGGTTGGTGGACCCGTCGAAGCCCTTGGGGAGTGCTGGCCTGAACTTCTGTGGCCAGACCACACGGCGCAGGGCGCGCGTGAAGGCCATGCAGCCTGAGGCATAGGTGGCCGTTCCTCCCTGGAGGGCCCTGCGGTTTTGCTGCCCCGCCTGACCGAGCTCCTCGACGAGGCGGTTTTGGAGGTCGCGACGTCGCTCCATGCCTACACGTGCGTCAGGTGCGGTGCGCTGCACGATTTGGCAGTCGTGCGGCGAGGAAGCATGGGAGGGAGCCCGCTGTGCCGCGGCCGGGGGCGGTCCCGGCGGCGGCGGTGGCGCACCTGGTGCGGCCGTCCCTGCAGGGCCGGAAGGCACGATGGAGCGCGACGGAGCAGGGCGTGTGGTTGCGATGTCGACGAGGTGGTGGAGGCGGTCCAGCCACTGGTCGTGCGCTTCGGCACTTGGCCGGTAGCGGAGGAGCTCCTGAGCCATCAGTAGCGCGGTGTGCGGGGCGGGCTCTTGTTGCTCCCGCGTGGACACGCTCTGGCGCCGGGACGGGTGCGAGGACTCAGCGTCCCCGCGGCGCTCGGAGAGGTCCTCGTCGTCACGCTGGTCTCCTTCGCGGTGCTCCTCGCTCTCCGGCTCTTCCACGCGCGGGCCGGTGCCAGCGCGCTCGGTCGTGCGGGGGCGACCACGGCGGCCGCGGGTGGGGGCAGTGCCGGGCTCGGTGTGAGCTCTCTCGGAGGTGCGCCTGTTGGCGCGCGTCGCGCGGGTGTCCATCATGGCGCGGAGTTCGGAGGTTGAAGACGCGCCTCAGCCCCCTACCTGGCGCGCCAAATGTCGAGGAATGAACTCCCACGTAACAGGGGTAGTCTCGCCCCGGGGAGAGGTTCGAAGGGGGACTGAACACGGAGGTCAAACAACCCTCGATGCACGCCGCGACGTTGCTCGCGGTGCTTGGAGCGGAACTGCACGACAGAGAGTGACACCGGCCCTTACCCAGGTTCACGGCCCTCAAGGTGAGGTAAAACCGCTACTCCTGCTTGTCTGGATTGCACTGTGGTGACTGTAGTACAACTAGCCTCTGGGCCTTGAGAGGGTCCGGAGGTGGAAGACGCTATTGAGCTCGGGATCGAATTCTCGATCCCCTCCTACGGAAGTACCCCTTCTCCTTAAATAGTCGCCCCGGGCCTCATCCCTGCGGCCTGCGCAGTGGACGGGTTCCCACATGGCCACAAGCGCCGGAGCGGGGTGCACTACTGCTCGCTCGTTCATGGACTCGGTCCATGGTCGCAAAGCCTGCCTTCGTGACAGAGCAGCTGTCTCCTCCGTCCTTGGACGCGGCTCTTCCGTGCTAAAGCGGCGCACTGTGGCCGACAAGCTGCAGACTTTGCAGAGCGTCTCGCAGGCGCGGCAGAGACCGTGGGGAGTGCCCACAGTGACGTCGTCGTTGGAGCGTTGTGCCGGCCAACTGCGTTATCACCAAAGAGGAAAGCTTCGTTGGCGGCGCAGGGGACACAGAGCTTTGTTGACCCCTTTTATCACGGGAACGGCAATTGTGACGCTGTTGCTGTCGTGCGCGCAGACGCGCGCGTCACCCTGCGGCCCCAGCAGAGCCCATGTGCGCTCTGCAGCGCTTCCTTGGCCGTGAAGTATCCCCTCAGGGGCCTGAGGCTCTCGAGGGGGAGGAGCCGGGCCGGCTCCCTTAAGAGGGAGAGAGCCCTCAAGTGGGACGCCCTCGGGGGGGGGGGGGGGGGGGGGGCTCCTTCAAGCCTCTGTCGGCGCCTCAGGTCCCCTCCAGGGGTTTCCGCCTCGGGGGGGTTCCCCAAGCGGTTTGCTTGGTCCTTAGCCGTTTCGTAGATGCAGTTGCGTGCGCGGTCCGTCTAGTATGGGCTCTGCACACCCTAGAATCCACTGGGCCGACAGTGAGGATAAAAATGATATAATTGCTGCTTGTGATGGTACTCTTACTCATGAGAGTCCTGCTTTGTTCTTGAATTCTCCTAATTACACCATGAAGGAGAAATTTGCTTATGTTGAGAAATACTTATGTGGTTTGCAATTGTCTCTAGTTCCAAATCTTTGTTGCAACCATGATCTTAAACTTGATATTGATCTTAATAACTATTTTGAAAGAGGGAAGCATGCTAATGAATTCCAAAATAAATTTAATGATCCTCTTTACATGCCTATATTATCTAAGTTGAATAATTCTTGTGGTTATATGGTTGAATTTATTTCTACTACTTGCAACTACTATGAGAGAGAAGAATATGGTTGTAGAAGTTTTCATGGTACTAAAACACCTCTCTTTATGTTGAAAATTTTGAAGTTGCACTTGTTTTGCTTTCCTATGTTTATTGCTTTGTGCTTTCATGACTTGTTTCTTTACAAGATTTCTTTGCATAGAAAGAGTGTTAGACTTAAAAAGTGTTTGATATTTTCCTCTTGATGCTCTCTTTGGTTTTTCAACTCTCATTTTTATGAGAGCATCATAAAAAAAACTCCTTACCTAGCTAAAAGGCTTTAAAGAAAAACGCTTATGGGAGACAACCCACTATTTTATTTCTGTTATTTTTCTTTTATTTGAGTCAAGGAGCATGCTTACCTCTGTAACAACTCCTTTGTATCTTTATTTTATTGCATAGTTGTGCCAAGATAAGTCTCTAGTAGAAAGTTGATGCTAGATTTGGATTTCTGCGTAGGAACAGTTTTCTGCTGTCCACCGTTTAATTCATAACTCTCTGCAGAAAAATTTACAAAATCTGATATTTGCTGAGCGCGATCCTCAGATATGTACCCAACTTTCATTAGTTTTGAGTTTTCTGATTTGAGCAAGTTAAGTGCTTCGAAAAAATTCGTCTTTACGGACTGTTCTGTTTTTGACAGATTCTGCCATTTATTTTGCATTGGTTCTTTTGCTGTTTTTGAATGGATCTTTTTGTTCCATAAAATTCCAGTGGCTGTAGCTAATGTCCAGTACCATGATAATGATTGTCTCCATGCAGAATATGAGAATTTTTTATTATGCACTAGCCCACTAATGAAGTTTACTTTGAGTTTGGTGTGGAGGAAGTTTTCAAGGATCAAGAGAGAGGATGATATGATTAGTTCAAGAAGATGAAAGAGCCTAAGCTTGGGATGCCCCCGTGGGTTACCCAAGCATATTTCAAGAAGACTCAAGCGTCAAAGTTTGGGGATGCCCAAGGCATCCCCTTCTTCATCAACAATTTATCAGGTTATCTCTAGTGAAACTATATTTTAATTCCGTCATATCTTATGTGCTTTACTTGGAGCGTTTGTTTGTTTTTATTTTTGCTTTTGTTATTTTCATTCTCTGAATAAAAGGGATCCTAGCATTCTTGTGTGGGAGAGAGACACGCTCCGCTTTTTCATTTGAATACTCTTATTCTTCACCTATATTTGTTGAGTATTCTTCTCTAGCTACTGCAATACTTTCAGCTCTTGTTTTTCATGCACCTCTTGTTCAGAGCTGTTAGTTCTCATATGTTATACTCTCTTGCTTCATTGTTAAATACTTGGAGAGTTTTTGTTTAAATAAGTTGATTGGTGTTTGGTTAAGAACAGAAAATGCTAAATGTGGTAGATGGTATAACTAAATGATACATAATCTTTTAGATCATTAAGTTGTGTCACTTGAATCATTGATGTTGTTTTGAGATATTAATATGCTTAATGGTAAACATGATGGTTTAGTAAGGTGGAATGATTAATGGTTGGTCTAGAAAACTTGAAGCTGTGCCACACTTAAATTTCCAGTTGATAGCATAATGAAATATGACTCCTAATGTTAAAAGCAACCGTAATGACTTTGTGTTATGCGCTACGGTCGGGGTCCCAACAGTGACTTGTTCATTTGCCACAGTCCCTCGTGGAGTGATTTTCATTATGCCTTGTAAGATCATGTTTCTATTTGGAATCATTTTTCTTGTGAGTTCTAAAGCTGCGGTTTTCATGGCACTTCCACCTCCATATTTGCTAGCCTCTTCGGTACTTTGGATTGCCCTTTCTCACATTGAGAGTTGGTGCATACTTCGCGGGTACATTCAAAACTCGTGGGAGATCTTCATCATGTTCTCCTACACATAAGCCAAATATCTTCCTCAAAACATCCACCATACCTACCTACTACAGCATTTCCATAGCTGTTCCGAGATATATTGCCATGCAACTTTCATCTTACATTACATGACTTGTTGTCATTCATCATTTATATATTGCTTTGCATGATTCTTTACAGCTAATGTGTGGTTTTACCCATGTTACGCTAGATCATTGCATATCCTGCTACAATGGCAGAGGCACCGTTTCATACATTATGTTTTATTCATCATGAGATATTTGTACCAAAAAGTGTGTTGTCATATTATCATATTAGGATGTTTGCCCCTAAAAGCGAAAAGAGTCATGGAGGCCATCGAAAAGAGAAACAGAAAAATACAAAAAAAAAAATAGAAAAAAAGAGAAAAAGAGAAGAAAAAAAGAATAAAAAAGGGGGCAACATTACTACTCTTTATTCACACTTGTGCTCATGTTATAGCACCCATATTATTCATAGTCAGCATTTGTGCTCATGTTTAGCACATTTACTCCATATGTGAGAGTTTTCATGTTTTACTTGCATAACTATGTGGGGAACTTTACACTATAGAACTTGGCTTGTATATTCCAATGATAAGCCTCCTCAAAAGTGCTCTAGGTCTTCATGAGCAAGCAAGTTAGATGCACCCCCACTAATTCCATTGGAGAGCTTTCATACACTTATAGCTCTATGTGCATCCGTTGTGTGGCAATCACTACTCCTTGCATAGCTTCGATTATAAGATTTCCTCTTGTCTAATGATCACTTTCAGCTGTGTGAGACTTTCTTCCGTTGGCGTTCCAAACCCCCATTATTATTCTCTTAGCCACAACATCCTGGTGCCAGGAACCAACGCTGAACACTTGCTTGTTTTTGTCTGAACAAATAGAGAAATGATCTTCTACGTGCATATTGCTATCGCTTGACTTGATCCTTTCACAAAGTTGTCATGATTGTTTGATTCATTAGATGATTATATTGTTGTGCTTGAAGCTTAAATCATCTTTAATATCTACTTTGCACGGTTGATTGTTCTCTATTACTGATTCATTGAAAGTTTTGCTTTGTTATGCCTACTTGTTTATTCATTACTCATTTGATATCAATATAAACTACAGCTTTTATTCATTTAATCTCAACTTACATGCATTACATTATTATTTGATCAAGATTGTGTGAAGCATGTCACTTCAGAAATTATTCTTGTTATCGTTTTACCTACTCGGGACGAGTAGAACTAAGTTTGGGGATGCTTGATACGTCTCAAACGTATCTATAATTTCTTATGTTCCATGCTTATATTATGCCACTTGCTACATGTTTTATATACACTTTTATACCATTTTATGCATTTTCTGGGACTAACCTATTAACAAGATGCCACAGTGCCAGTTGCCTGTTTTCTGCTGTTTTTGGTTTCAGAAAAGTTGTTAAGGAAATATTCTCGGAATTGGACAAACGAAACGTCAAAGTGCTTATTTTCCCCGGGAGGTTCCAGAACACCGAAGAGGAGACGGAGGAGGACCTCGAGGGGCCCACACCACCTCCCGGCGCGGGACCCCCCATGGCCGCGCGAGCACGGGGTGTGGGCCCCTCGAGCCTCCACCGCCTTCGCCCTTTCGCCTACTTATACCCCCCAGATTTCTAAGACCTAATACGCAAGCCTTTTCCCGAGAAGAGTTCCGCTGCGCCGCCGCCATCGAAGACAAGTTTCGGGGGACAGAAGTCTTTGTTCCGGCACCCTGCCGGGACGGGGAATTGCCCCCGGAGCCATCTCCATCAACTCCACCGCCATCTCCATCGCCGTTGCTGACTCCTACGATGAGGAGTGAGTAGTTCTCCCCCGGGGCTGCGGGCTCAACCGGTAGCTATGTGGTTCATCTCTCTCTCCCATGGTGTGATCTTTATGTGATTGTGAGCTTTGTAATCTAGTTGAATATGTGATGTTACTCTTTATCTATTATGCACTCTAGAGGTTACTTTAATATGAACTCCGGGGTTATTCACGGTTGTAAAGGTGACAGTATGTGCACCGTGTGTGATTCCTTTATGACGTTGTGGTGTTAGTTTACTCTGACTTTGAGGGTGCTCTTGTAGCCCTACAAAATGAATGGTGTTTATCATCCAACAAGAGAGTGTTTAAGAGTAGTATTTATTATTCAACTATGAGGTCATTGTTGAGGGTGTCCACTAGTGAAAGTATGATCCCTAGGCCTTGTTTCCAAGCATCAAAACACCGTTTACAACAAGTTCTGCTACATGTTTGCTTGCTGCCATTTTTATTTCGGATTGCAATTACTACTTATAATCATCCATATTACTTGTATTTCACTATCTCTTCGCCGAACTAGTGCACCTATACATCTGACAAGTGTATTGGGTGTGTTGGGGACACAAGAGACTTCTTGTATCTTAATTGCAGGGTTGCTCGAGAGGGTTATCTTTGACCTCTACCTCACTGAGTTCGATATACCTTGGGTGATTCACTTAAGGGAAATTTGCTGCTATCCTACAAACCTCTGCTCTTGGAGGCCCAACACTGTCTACGAGAATAGAAGTGTGCGTAGACATCAATGGGTGCCGCTCTTGAAAGTCTGGTTGACAAGGGGGGTAGAGTGCCCATTACCATTCGTTGACAACAACAAACCGCACTCAAAACTTACTTTTATGCTCTCTATATGATTTCAAAAACCTATAAAACTAAAAAGCTCTAGCACATGTTTGTATCCCTGCTTCCCTCTGCGAAGGGCCTTTCTTTTACTTTATGTTGAGTCAGTTTACCTACTTCTTTCTGTCTTAGAAGCAAACACTTGTGTCAACTGTGTGCAACAATTCTTATATGCTTACTTATTGAACTTGTTATATTCCTTTGTGTTGACAACTATCTATATGATATACATGTTACAAGTTGAAAGCCAATGCTTAAACTTATATCTTCCTTTGTGTTGCTTCAATGCTCTTTTACTTAGAGACTATTGCTTTATGAGTTAACTTTCATGTGAATCATTTTTATGCTTGTTTGAAAGTACTATCCATGAAAAGTTTTTGCTTATATGATGTAGTTGTTTACTCCTTATCTATTTGTTAGCAAACTATAAATCATTGCTTTGAATCACTTCATTCATAACATGAGCCTTACATTATTATATGATCAAGATTGTATGAAGCATGTCACTTCAGAAATTATTCTTGTTATCGTTTTACCTACTCGGGACGAGTAGAACTAAGCTTGGGGATGCTTGATACGTCTCAAACGTATCTATAATTTCTTATGTTCCATGCTTATATTATGCCACTTGCTACATGTTTTATATACACTTTTATATCATTTTATGCATTTTCTGGGACTAACCTATTAACAAGATGCCACAGTGCCAGTTGCCTGTTTTCTGCTGTTTTTGGTTTCGGAAAAGTTGTTAAGGAAATATTCTCGGAATTGGACAAACGAAACGTCAAAGTGCTTATTTTCCCCGGGAGGTTCCAGAACACCGAAGACGACACGGAGGGGGACCCCGAGGGGCCCACACCCCCAGGTGGCGCAGCAGCCTCCCTGGCCGCATGAGCACAGGGTGTGGGGCCCTCGAGGCCCCGCCGCCTTCGCCCTTTCGCCTACTTATACCCCCCAGAATTACAAGACCTAGGACGCGCACCTTTTTCCTCCACGAAGTCCAGAGCCGCCGCCGTCATCAACCCTAGACCGGGAGGGTTCAGAAGCTCCTCCCGGCACCCTGCCGGAGAGGGGAATCATCACCGGAGGGCTCTACATCACCATGCCCGCCTCCGGACTGATGCGTGAGTAGTTCATCCTTGGACTACGGGTCCATAGCAGTAGCTAGATGGTTGTCTTCTCCTCTTGTGCTACCATGTTTAGATCTTGTGAGCTGCCTAATATGATCAAGATCATCTTTATGTAATGCTGCATGTTGTGTTTGCTGGGATCCGATGAATATTGAGTACTATGTTATTGCTTCATAATATATCTTGTGAGTGCGTTGTTTATGATCTTGCATGCTCTCCGTTCCTAGTAGATGCTCTGGCCAAGTAGATGCTTGTGACTCCAAGAGGGGGTATTTATGCTCGATAGTAGGTTCATGTCTCTATTTAATCTGGGGTAGTGACAGCAAGCTCTAAGATTGTAGATGTACTGTTGCTACTAGGGATAAAACAGTAGTACTTTATCTAAGGGTATTTGTATTACTTACATTACACACATTGCCTAATGCAATTATCTGTTACTTGCAACTTAATACTGAAAGGGGTGCGGACGCTAACCGGAAGGTGCATTATTAGTCATAGATGCGGTTGGAACGGTCTATGTATATTGTTGTAATGCCCAAATGAATATCACACTAGCCATCATAACTATAGTATATGCATCATTATGCACTTCTTTATTCTGTCAATTGCCCAGCTGTAATTTGTTTACCCGCATGTATGCTATTATTATTTATGTAGAGACACCACTAGTGAACTGTGGACCCCTGTCCTTTTTCCTCAAACTGATAAACAATCCTACTGCAATCCTGTTACTTTCATTCTCTGCAAACAAACATCATTTTCCACACATACGTTTAATCCTTTGTTACAGCAAGCCACTGAGATTGACAACCTCACTGTTAAGTTGGGGCAAAGTATCTTGGTTGTGTTGTGTGCAGATTCCACGTCAACTTCGACGCAAGATCTTTTCTGGCGCCGTTGCCACCTTGAGAAGATTCTTAGTTTCCTACTGGTTCGATAACCTTGGTTTCACAACTGAGGGAAATTTGCTGCTGCACTACTTCATACCTTCCTCTTGGGGTTTCCCAACAACACATCACCGGTGCATCAGTCCTCCACACTATTAAATCTGACAAATGCTTGGCCGAAAGGGCATCTAGTGATAGACTTATATCTGACTCTTTTTTCTAAGCACAAATACTCATCCAAAATCTCATGCACATTCTGAAAAGCGACTTCACCTTGGGGCATCGGAAGAATGGTGAGGATGGCCAGGTCTTCGTTGTTGTACCTCAACTCTCCATGGATGACTCGCACTCTTGCTGGTCAGCCGTCGACTTGGAGCGTGGCGTTCCGGCGGCAGGAAAGGGGCAGGATCAAAGGAGAAGCTGGGCATTGTCGAGCTCTCCGCGGGGTTTCTGGTAGTCGTCTCTAGTGGGTGAGTGGGACAAGAATCAGGATCTCGAGAGGCAGCGGCCGTGGGAGCCGTGTCACTTGCAGGTGGGGTATGGAGAAGCATCCGGATGCTAGCGTTTTGCCTGGCAATTAAATCTTCATTATTCTCGGAAGCAATCCCGGTCGTCTTGTCTAATCCCTGGCGCGAAGAACGAGGAGCTGCCAAATTTGTCTGCTTAGCGACATAATGAGATTCACCGATTTTGGAAATAGGCCCTTGTTGTGTGGGAGTAAAAAGGCAGGAGCTTTCAATATGTCCCCAGCGCTTGCAGGCCCGGCAACGAATACGATTCGTGCAAGCAGGGCAAAAGTGGCCTTCCGATAGACAGCGGACACAAAAAGGCTTTGAAGAAGGCCTATTATGATGAAAATTCGAATTTTGAACTCCCACCCCAGATTTAGCTCTGTAATAATGCTCTTTGGAGTTACTAAAATTCCTTGAATTCCCTTGATGGCTAAAATTCCTTGAATTCCCTTCATTACTAAAATCCGCATTAATATTGGGGCGAAAATTAGGGGATGCATTGTTGGGACGATCCAACGAAGAATAACCATCGAGATTTGAATTAATCGAGGAGCCCGAATTGCTTCAGCGTATGATTTCCTTGATGGAACCGAAATCCATTCAGCTTCTTGTTCTTGAAAATAAAGTTGATATTCCTTGGGTGAATCTGGTCCACCCCTACCCTAGAGCCAGAAACTCATGTAGAAGAAGGAATTGAAAATGTTGCCTCCTTTAAAAATCTCAAAACCCACTTCTTTGGATGCAACCGAGAACTTAAAAGACCAGTTTTACAGACAAATCACCTTATAGTTCTTGGATAAACCTCCAAAACAGGACTGAAGAATGAGACTCACTGAATCAGTGGTGAGTCTAATCTTAGACCTAGAGAAGTCCACCACAAGAAAGAATTCACGATGTCCAAGTCCTTCAGAGAAAGTCACAGGAGTGCCAAAAGCATTGCGAACACGAGACTCAAAAACCCGACCGTCTTCGAACTTGAGATCAGAGAGAGCCATGGTGCCTACTCCGGAGGGAGAAGGGTCCAGAGGAGGAAGGAGGAAGAGAGTGACACAATCGTACCTTGGATGACCGGAGGGAGGTGGTCGCCGGGGCCGGAGTGGCCGACGGCGATTAGGAGGCTCTAGGAGAGAGGCGCTTCGTTCTGTTTTCGACCCCTGTCTACAGATTCTTCTTTGGCGAGGCATTAGCTGCCATAGTATATATGTGTTGTTGTGACAATGTATACTTGAAGGATTTTTTTGCACTGAACATGGACAAAGTTTTAGAGGAAGCAGGGTACAGCAGTGAAGCAATATCTTGTCAAGTCCATTGTTCTCATAAGATCCATTGCATCAGAGTTGACCGACAGGCATCAACATGGGTGTCCTCGATGTGTCACCGCTACTGATGTTCGGAACAGAAGAAACCTTTTCATCTGTTTAGTACATCTGTGAAATTTGGAGATCCTTATGGTATGACCTCCCACAAGAAACTGATTGCTGGCGACGAAAGGTACTGAATCCATTTGCAGTTCAATATAGCCTGAATTGTGTTCGGGGAAAGCCATGTGTTTAAACTGATATAATGGGTAAGAATGCATGAATTGTGGTGTATCCGACGTTGTGGTAGTAGAAATAGTAATAGTTAAATAGATCCTTTTAGGGTTCCCTGCTGAAGGGCGTATATGAGTAAATATGAGCTGGGAAAATTTTGAAGAAAAACATGTTTTATCCTCTCCAACATCTACTAACTCCGTTCATCAAAATAAGCGGTATAATAACTTTCTCAAGTCAGACAGCGTAAAGTTTAACCAAGTTTACCCAAAAGACTACCAAAAAATATACTCCCTCCTTCACAGGGGAAAAGGCGCAAATTTTTTCTGCAAAATCCGTCAAGGATTAAGGCGCGCATGCAGTAGAAACGCCAGCTTTCCCAATATGCCCCTCCGTCATGCTGGAATCCAGGAGGCGCTGCCGGCTATGTATGGCTGGCCTTAAAACGAGGAGGTGCATGCACGAATCAGGGAAAGAGTTATTAGCGATGGGTAGCTATTTAGTAGGGGCACAACCGGCAAAAAATTAGGCTGCATGGCTCTCTTAATCGGCGTGCAGAAAATTTTACGCCCTATTCCTTGAAAAGGAGGGAGTAATATTCTATTGATAAACTATGAAAATATATTTAATTATGTACCGCCTCCGATCCATAATAAATGCCACAATTTTGATCTAGCTTTAAACCGCAACACTTATTTTGGATAGGAGGAAATATCTAATAAGATCGATTTGGCATTTAAATGTTGATAGTTTTTTTCCAAAAAATTGGTTAAATCTCACACGGTTTGACTTTTGATAAAATTATACACCTTATTTTACAGAATAGAGGGTTGTGGTGTCACCACGGTACTGGACGGAATCTTGCATGGACTCTTCAACTTGATTTTTTTGCATTAAATAGAAGCTTTATTACTGTATCCTCTACATCATTGACGTAGATAGTGTTAACTATTATGAGTGCGGTGTTTTTGTCTCCCTGGCTACATGTTGCCCGATATTTTAATTTTTTTGAATCTACAGTTTTAAGTTTTTAAAAATTCTGAAAATAATTCTAGATGCAGGTAATGATGATTTCTACCAAT
This sequence comes from Poa annua, assembly GCA_026929855.1. Taxonomy (NCBI): domain Eukaryota; kingdom Viridiplantae; phylum Streptophyta; class Magnoliopsida; order Poales; family Poaceae; genus Poa; species Poa annua. The sequence continues at coordinate 39,613,011 of CM049436.1, forward strand.
GCGCAAAAAGAAATGCAAACCATTCTGTATTTTATGCTGTGTAATTTGACAATTTTCTAAATCTCGAGTAGTGAACGGCGGCATATTCAAAATTTCTCAAAATTGCCAGAATTTGTCAATTTCATGTAAGACGGAATACAAATTGTTTTGAGTTGAAAATTTACATAAGCGTATAATATATCATTGTCAACATCTAATAGTTTGTTGAACTTTTTGATACTTCAAAATGTTGATTTAAATATTTAATAACGGGGCTACACGTAGCCCGAGCTACGATATGACTTTTTGTAATTATTACCTGTTATTACAAGTGGCAACAAAGTGTCTTTTAATAAAAAAAAAGAGATTTATCACATATTAGGCTTGTGACATGGCACACGAGAAACACCGTAGGCTAAGGAACCTTCCACTGGCATTTAATTACCCGGTAAGCAAAGCAAAGCTTCCGCTCCCCCAAACTTCATCGGCTCAAATCTAGGATATAAGGGCATCTCCAACGGCACTACGTAAACGGACACGTAGTGTCCAATTTGGTCCGGAAATGACCGGGGCCGGGAAAAACCTAACCTAGTGGCCCAACGCATTTTCGCTACGCTATTCGCGGCGATGCAAACGCGGCCCAAATTTGAGCGTGGTTTGCGTCGCCGCAGACTGACCAACGCTTCGCGCGCATGTCATCCTCCTTTTGCATCCGGTCCCGCCCACCAGTGGCACCCTACGCCAAACGTCCCCAAATCGCTTCCCCCTCGACTGCATCCTTGCCGCCACACCGCCGCCACCCCCGGCCGACGCCATTTCCGCCGCTCGTCTGCTGACCACCCCCGGTCTGCGGCCTGTGCTCGCACTTCCCTGCAGCTAGGCTATCGCAACTGATCGGTGTAGGCATCGTTCTTGGCGACCTACTTCCGCGTTGATGCACCGTTGTGGTATTGTTGGGAAACCCCAAGAGGAAGGTATGAAGTATTGCAGCAGCAAATTTTTCTCAGTTGTGAAACCAAGGTTTATCGAACCAGTAGGAAACTAGAATTCTTCCGAATGTTGCTGCGGTTGACCTTGGCAGGGCGCACTACCGGTGTCAACCACGAACGTGGAACCTGCACACAACACAACCAAGATACTTTGCCCCAACTTAACAGTGAGGTTGTCAATCTCACTGGCTTGTTGTAACAAAGGATTAAACGTATGTGTGGAAAATGATGTTTGTTTGCAGAGAATGAAAGTAACAGGATTGCAGTAGGTTGTATTATCAGTTTAAAGAAAAGGACCGGGGTCCACAGTTCACCAGTGGTGTCTCTCCATAAATAATAATAGCATACATGCGGGTAAACAAATTACAGCTGGGCAATTGACAGAATAAAGAACTGCATAACAATGCATATACAAGTCATGATGTCTAGTGTGAGATTCATTTAGGCATTACAACATGATACATAGACCGTCATCCAACTGCATCTATGACTAATAATCCACCTTCAGGATAGCATCCGCAACACCATTCAGTATTAAGTTGCAAGCAACAGATTATTGCATTAAGTAAAGTGTGTAATGTAAGTAGCACAAATATCCTTAGATAAATAACTACAGTTTTATCCCTAGTAGCAACAGTACATCTACAATCTTAGAGGTTGTTGTCACTCCCCCAGATTAAATAGAGACATGAACCCACTATCGAGCATAAATACCCCCTTTTGGAGTCACAAGCATCTACTTGGCCAGAGCATCTACTAGTAACGGAGAGCATGCAAGATCATAAATAACACACTCACAAGATATATTATGAAGCAAATGACATAGTACTCAATTATTCATCGGATCCCAGCAAACACAACATGTAGCATTGCATAAAGATGATCTTGATCATGATAGGTAGCTCACAAGATCTAAACATGATGGCACAATAGGAGAAGACAACCATCTAGCTACTGCTATGGACCCGTAGTCAAAGGATGAACTACTCACGCATCAGTTCGGAGGCGGTCATGGTGATGTAGAGCCCTCCGGTGATGATTCCCCTCTCCGGCAGGGTGCCGGGAAGAGCTTCTGAACCCTCCCGAACTAGGGTTGACGGCGGCGGCGGCTCTGGAACGTATCGTGGAAAAGTGTTCGGGTGTTAGGTCTTATTTCGTCGGGGGGTATTTGTAGGCGAAAGGGCGAAGGCGGTGGAGGCCCGAGGGCCCCACACCACGTGGCCGCGCGGCCAGGGGGGACTCGCGCCACCAATAGGTGTGGCCGCCTCGTGGCTCTCCTCCGTATCGTCTTCGATGTTCTGGAAGCTCCCGAGAAAAATAGGGACTTTGGCTTTTGATTCGTTCAATTCCGAGAATATTTCCTTAACAGCTTTTCTGAAACCAAAAACAGCAGAAAACAGGGAACTGGCACTGTGACATCTTGTTAATAGGTTAGTTCCAGAAAATGCATAAAAACCATATAAAGTGTATATAAAACATGTAGCAATTGGTATAATATAAGCATGGAACATAAGAAATTCGTCCACGAGGTGTTCGACCATTTGTGCGGCCGGTTTTTCAGGTGAGATCCCGGCCACCCGAGCCATTGTATGTATGATTGTATGTATGATAGACGCACAAATGTTCATTATATGCCTATTTTTCGTAGATGGAGTTGAGCAAGTCGATCCAAATGTTCTACAAGACCGGAATCGAGCCATCGTCGGACGAGGGATACCGAGCTGATGATGGCCGCGGCGATGCTCCTCCATGAGCATTCTTCGAGGCCAGTGTAAGCGCAACCGAGAGAAGGGCCACTACCAACTCTACCGCGACTACTTTTATCCTACCAACCCAATCTTTGATGAACAAATATTCTGGCGCCAGTACCGGATGTCAAGGCCGTTGTTCTTGAGGATTTTGACCAGAGTGAGGACGCACGACAACTACTTCACCGTCAGGTCCGATGCCACCGGTAAGCTTAGCTTCATTTCCTATCAGAAATGTTCTGCAGCTATTCACATGCTTGCATATGGAGTGGTCGGTGATCTTATAGCTGAGTACTTGCGAATGAGCGAGTCCACCTGCCTTGAGTCGGTGTACAAATTCTGCAGAACAGTCATAGAGGTTTTTGGCACTGTTTATCTTAGAGAGTCCACTATTGAGGACACTGCTAGGCTGCTGTCGATCAACGAGGAAAGAGGTTTTCCGCGGATGATAGAAAGTATTGACTACATTTATTGGGAGTGGAAGAACAGCCCATTTGCATCGCAAGGCCTGTATAGCGGGCAAGCCGAGAGTTGCACTATCATTCTTGAGGCCGTGGCATCACAAGATTTTTGGATTTGGCACTTTTTTTTGGCATGGTCGGCTCCCACAATAGCATCAATGTGTTCCAGCGTTGTCCAGTCTTTACTACGCTAGCGGATGGTGATGCTCCGGTGTTTAACTATGAAATCAATGGCCATCTGTATAACAAGTGCTACTACCTTGCAAATGGCATCTATCTCGACTGATCTACTTTTGTAAAGACAATTCATGAACCAGCGGAAGAGAAAAATAGAAGGTTTCATAACCGATAGGAAGCATGCAGGAAGGATGTGGAGTGTGCGTTTGGTGTGCTCCAATTTAGGTGGGATATTGTTCACCACCCTGCGAGTACATGGAGCACAGTGGTGATGTGGGAGGTCGTGACAGCTTATGTGATCATGCATGATCGTCGAGTATGAGCGCGATGAAGGCATCCATGACCAAGGGTGGAAGTTTAAGGGTGAGTTGGTTGCCCCACATCCAGAAACAACTACATTTGATGAGTTCCTCCATGTGCATGAGGAGATTCGGGATCACGCTGTAGAAGGATTTGATTGAACATTAGTTGACATTGGCGGGAATCATTTCAGGAGACAACCAGCTTTATCTTGTCTTGCTTTCATTTCAACTATATTTGTTTGTTTCAACTATGTTGTCACTTTACTCCCATTATTGTAATACTCATTGTGTCAAAAAAATACTCATAATATATGAACGATGACATTTTTAAATTTATAATTATTTCGATGCAATTGTATGCTATTCTTTCAATAGTTTGAAAAATATTCTATCAAATCAAATGTTGATAACAATAAAAGGGGACCAAGCGCCCAAAATACGTAGGTCCACTGGGAGAATGCCTCATTGTGTCAAAAAAATACTCATAATATATGAACGATGACATTTTTAAATTTATAATTATTTCGATGCAATTGTATGCTATTCTTTCAATAGTTTGAAAAATATTCTATCAAATCAAATGTTGATAACAATAAAAGGGGACCAAGCGCCCAAAACACGTAGGTCCGCTGGGAGAACGCCAACCCAAACGGAAAGGGAGGACAAATGCCAAAACCTATCCGCAGACGCAGACGGATCAGATTTGGTCACAAAATACGCTAGGCCCTTGACAATGCCCTAAACAACCCGGTAAGAAGGAGCTTCGTCGGGCCAAGCTTCATTGGATCCTTGTGATGCACCAGTTGTATCAATGCACATGACCGCAAGAGAAAATATTACAGTTTCTTTTTGTCAGACACAATATCGTCGACAACAGGGGCAGAACAAGCGTAAGAAAACACATTCCAGGAACTATGACAAGCACATGGATTTCAGCATTCACATAGATAAACATATGTCTGGCGAAATGGAAGGTTCAGGACTCCACTCAACGAATGACCAAGAGACTTTAAAAACCTATCAAACACACAGACACACAAAAAAATATAAAAATAACAGAAGACAAGGACTCGTGGTAGTGCACTAGGCTAGTAGGCTATGAGTAGATATTGGAGCTCCATCGATATCGGACATCCTTGAAGCGTCATCATGAGAAACACTATCAAGGGAGTGATGTTCTTACTAAAATTTGGTTTTATCTTGCATTCCTGTATCTTGCTATGGCAACAGGGGGTTGCTTCGAGCAAGCTGGCTCATCTCTCTTGCATCATTGACCAGGGGAGTGCAGCACCCGACGAAGTTCTCAGCGCAGGTATACGTTTCGCGATCAAGAAGGCCTCGTTCAGACGTGCTGTCCGGTCGGCAAACTGGGAGGCCCTCTGAATTGTTCACGCCAAATAAAAACATAGGCAGGATTAGAAGCCACAGATTGTAATACAAAAGTAAAGATATTTCTTACTGTAATACAAAATAATAGACGTAATCACAGGTTATAGCCATCAATTGCTGGAAAGTGAGAGATTATTACACACCCACACTAGCATGTGATCCAAAAGGGGCAGATGTGGCTGAACAAGCACAGCCAAGACAAGTCATTCCACTATTTTAATGGCTGATTTTGACACTTACCTAACTTGATTTTTTGGTAAACCATGGCATTCAGGTTAAGTACAACAAATATGTCTGATCTCTCCAGTCCTGACTTGGCATGAAACCCATATAACTAAACCCACTCCTAATTTAATCTCTTGTAACTAGATAGTATATATTCCATTTTAGCAAATTATGGCGAAAATTTGCTAGTTTTCACACAATTACGTGTGTTTCAATACATCAGCACACAAGAAACAGAACCATCATGTGCTTGCAGTAATAATTGATATGCATTATTCAAAATGATGTTAATATGAGAACCTGGAAAATACTCTGTTTCATTTGAATAATTTGATGTTTAGTGCGCGTAAAAATATCACCAAATATCCAGCTGAATTATCTAAAGGCTGCTAATGAGCACCATGATGAATTACTGAGCATGGCTTAATGCACAAGTTTACATTCACGAATAATTTGAGAACGATGAAATTGCAAAGTCCCACTACTCTACTCCAATGTTGAGAGATGTCTAAAATGTGAAAAGGGACCTCTCTAGGCAGAACTTTGTATTTCAATATAAGGAGGAAAATATTATCGGTTTTGCTAGTTCTAAGTCGCCTGAGAACTCACGAGTTCTCAGTCGCGTCCACCACCGTTCGATCATGCGCCAAGATGCGTGCGTTTTTCCTTTTTTCTTTTCTTTTTCACTTTTTTTCCAGTTGCATGCGACCTGTAACTGAGATTTTCTGATTACAAGCGCTTTGTAACTGAATTTTTTCCAGTTGCAACTTAGTCGAAACTGATTTTTTTTGAGTTACAAGTGGGTTGTAACTGGATCTTTCGGTTGCAAGTGGGTTGCAACTGAATTTTTTTCGGGACAACTTTCGAATTTGAACATTTTGGACCAGAACTCATGCTTACGTCATGCTTACATCAGCCGACTGAGAACTCACGAGTTCTCAGTCGACTGAGCTCTAGGCGCGCCCAAATATTATAGCATAGGATTGAAAGAGCATATTCTATCATTAGTTTAGCTGAATTAGGGATTTTCAAGATTGGAGTTCAACAAAAAAGTTTTACTTCACCTGTCTAACAACCTCTGATGACCTTAAACAGAATCAGCACACAAGTTGTATCTATGGTAAACAAGTGATAAACCACACCAAATAATAGTACAAGAATAAGTTTGTGAGTATTCATTTCAAGGATCAAAATATAAGAAAAATCATATTCATTCACTAATTCGGATGAATTTAAAATGATTCAAGGTTGGAGTTCAATAACAATATTTACTTCTTGTTGTTAAAACTCTGATAATCTTAAGCCCAATAAGCACGCAAGTTATGTCTAGAGTAAACAAGTGAGCAAATACACCAAGATAATCTAACATATATTCTGAACATGTCCAAAATAAATACATGGCAAAAAGAAACAATCACAAAACACTGATCCATTTACCAGATAACATGTGTTAGTGTCCTTTTTAGGGAGAAGAGATGATGCCAACTGATTTCTGAATCATAGTAAAGTGTTTTTCAATGGGGGAATGATCCCAGGCAGGGATTCACGGCACAGTTGTTTGCCTAATGTAAAGTTTGTGAAGTACAATTATGCAGCACATAGTAGGAATAATAAGAGTTGGTGAAAAGCTCACCTTGTCATCAAGTGCAATCTTAATCTGGGGAATGCCCCGGGTCTTCCGCCTCATCCTGTACATCCTCCTTCCCAGCACAACTATCCCAAGGAACGCGGCAGCGATGGAAACCGACCAGACCGGCTTTACCTTCCAAGCGCAGTAATGGATGAGCCTGAACGGCAGCCTCCACCACACGAGCACTTGCCTCTCCCCCTCACCGGTGGCCGGGGCTGCAGCTGCAACTGCAACCAGAGGGGAAGAACCATCCTTCCCATCACCATCCGATTCGCCGTAACAGGAAGCGGCACTAGCATCCTTCGCTTCCTCCGGCTCCTCGGCCGGTGCAGTCTGCAGTTCATCGCTTGTTACGGCATCTTCCAGAACAGAGCTTTCTGCGGTGGCATCATCAGTCACAGAATTATCTGCCCTTCCATCTTCCAATTGCACAACAGAATTATCTGCCCTTCCATCTTCCAATTGCACACGAGAATCCTCTGTAACGCCGTCCACCGCAGCAGTTGCATGGGAATCAAAAATTCCCTCCACCCCTTGATGCGCGGGAATCGAATCCGACTCGCCGCAACCGGGCGCGGCCTCTATCAGCGCCTCCTGAATTTGCTCGTCCACCTGCTCGGTCCATGTCGCACCACCGCTTGATGCCGTGGAGGAGACTGGGAGAAGCGAGCCCTGTGCAACTGTCACATCAAGCCCGCCTAACCGCAACTGCGCGGTCGAATCCCCAGCCGCTGTAAGAATAAGATCCACGGGCTCTGGCGAGATCGAATCGATCCCGTGGACTGATCCTAACCCCGATTCGACCTCCTCGTCCTCCGACCAGAAGGAGGCGTTGGCAGCGGGGGAAGAGGGGTCGTCGAGTCCGAAGTGGTCGTGGAGGACGTGGCCGCCTTGGGCGCCGGACACGAGGACGACGTCGTCGTCGGCCGCCGATGCGGCGGAGAGCACCTCCCAGTCGCTGAAATCTGAGGAGGCGTCCTCCATGGCGCGGTGGCGGTGGCTATGGGAAGGGAAGAAGGGTTGGAGCGAGGCGAGACTCGACTCTAGAGAGGAGGCTAACGAAAGCAGAGGGGAAGACAGGCGTGGGTCCCGCTTGGCAGTGGGAGGAGGGAACGGTGTAGATTGTAGAAGAAGAAGAAAAGGCGGAGGCCGGGAAGGACACGTGGCTTGCGGCAGGGGATAAGGGCATGTACAATGGTATACAGTCAGCCGTCTCTAACATCTTCCACCTAAGAAATTTGATGACCTGTAAGGAAAAGTAACTAACAATTACGGTGTCCGTCTGTAGAAATAAAGACGGTCTATTTCCGTATAAATCGCTGGTTACCGACGGCCGTGTATCCGTTATACGGAGGGCGTCGCTTATCGTGGAGTAGTGGGCTCCTGACCCAGTTCGATCGTGGAGGAATTAATACTTGCTTTGGTGCGTTTGCCTTTTTCTCTCCTTATTTTGTTTCGACGTTCAAAGAAAATAACCGAATGGTCAGGATGTGATACAGATAGCCAAAAGTCACACCGTTGTACAAGATGTTCTCGGTCCTGTCTATAGCTGATGTGGAGATATACTACAGACAGTAGGTGTCTAAACTATTGTACATGCCCTAACGGGCGAGGTCGCCCCTTTGCTGAGCTAGTATGGGTGGTTTCAATCTCTGTGTAGTGGGCCCGGAAGTTTCCGGTCTGGGGAATGGGTCCCGCTTGTCGGTGAGAATGAGGTGGGGCGTAACACATGAGACGAGAGAGAGAAATAAATTTTTTTGCGACACGAGAGAGAGAAATAAATATCTGAACGGTACACGTCAAAGGATGGAACATAGGTGGCGGCGACCTGGCACGTGGTGGCCGTCCGTTCACGCCCATTGCCCGATACAGTAGTTACACAAAACTAGCGCACGACCAGGGTCGGGTCTATATTTTGCGGTGCACTACGCTCTCCGTTTTTAAATACAGTAGTACTCCCTCCGTTCATCTTTATAAGACGTTCTAGCACTTTCTTAGGTTGTACCTAGTCTATTTTTAGCATGTAGGTCCATCAACATGCACATGCACCTAGATCTAGATAGTACTATCTAAAACGTCTTGTAAAAATGAACAGAGGGAGTTGAAAGAAAGATACTAGTTGAGGTCATATTTATATTCCGATAAATAAGGTGAAGTGCATATGTCCTAGAGGCAAATAAATAAGTGGTATTTATTGCATTATTCCATTAAGTTTATAATATGTTTTTGTATCATGCTATAACTGTATTAATCGGAATTGTTAATACACGTGTGATACATAGACAAACCAGAGTCCCTAGTAAGCCTCTATATATACTAGTTCATTGGGCAACAGTTGATCGAGAATTCCCGGTCATGGACAATTGCGTCGGTTGACAATGAGGTCATCTTATTGGTAGAATAAGGTGATGGACATACCCAAGGTATTGCAACAGGATCGTGTCACGATGTTTGCCGTTTGCAATAGGAAAGTAATATGATAGTTTATTCCTCAGACCGTGAGATCATATTAATTGCTGCTACGTAGGTTACTCTGAGTGCATCAAACGTCATATCTTATAAAGTGTGACAATAAAGGTGTACCTCGTGTATCTCGAAAGAGTATGTTGAGGCGTATGGATCAAGAGCGGGATTTGTTCATCCTCGTGATAGGAAGATACTCTGGGCCCACTCGGTGAGATTACATCTATAGAGCTGCGCAGCTAATGACTAGGTCATGGAGATGTAATATCACAGACGAGTTAATAAACCTTTGTCGGTAACGAGATACAACAGGGCCTCGGATGTTTACGATCATATCTCGGACAAGGTAGTATCGAAGAAACAAAAGGAATAGATATCATGTTTATGGTTCAACGACGATATTCGTAGAATGCACAGGGACCGTTACAGATGTCCAGGTCTCCCTGGCGGTCATTGGCGAGCGAAGGGTCTCGGCCATGTCTGGAGTGTTCTCGAACCGTAGGGTAACACGCTTAAGGTCTTAGCGACACGTGGAGAACATTGGTATGATTTATTATTGGAATAAATATAGAATTAGGAGAAGAGAGAAATAAACCGGAAAAGTTCCGGCAGCATCGGAAGGGTTCAGGGAATGACCGAAAGTAGTTCGGGTTGTCCGGAAGTTGTTTCGGAGACACAGAATATTAATTAATTTATAAATATATTAATTATGAATTATATATATTTTATATTAATTTAATATTAATTAAAATCAATTAAAAATAAAGGAAAAGGGGGGCAGCCCTTAATGGGCCGAATTGGGCCCATGTGGGGGGGTGGCGCCATGGGCCCCATGGCTGGTTCGGCCGAACCAGCCCATGGGTTGGCCGACCAACCCCTCCCCCCCTTTTTGTCCTTTGTTTAGTCCCACATGGGGGAGGCAAGGTGTTTGCACACCCCCTCCCCCCTTTATATAGATGGGCATATTAATTGATTTAAATACAATCTAAAATACAATTAATGTTGTATACGCCGACCTGAGTTAATTCTCCGCCCGCTTTTCTCTCTCTCTCCCACAAAGGCTATTTTGCGGCGCCCAGTCGCGCTGCGAGATTCCACCAATTGTTCTACTCCTGCGATCTCGGCTAGACCTGAGTGACCGGGGGTTGTCGTTAAGCTCCATATGTGTGCGAGTACTCGGAGGCACCACATTTGAGGTGCTCGGGCGACAACCTCACGCCCAGCTGCCGGCGCCCTGCCGCCGACGCCCAGCCGCCGCCGGCACCCAGCAGCCGCCGCCGTCGCCCAGGCACCGCCGCCGTCGCCCGACGCCCGGCGCCCGGCGCCCGACGCCCGGCGCCCGACGACCGACGCCCGACGCCCGGCGCCCGACGCCCGACGCCATCGACATCGCCGCGTCATCGTCTACTTCGTCGCGCCAAGTTCTTCGCGACCTTGAGGTCGGCTACGGCGTCTACGTCAGCAACGCTTGTGCGGGAGCGTAATCCCCGCTATTTGGTCTACAAGAGGTATGTGACCAGTTCCGCCCACCGTTACCGCATTACTAGATAGATAGATCCTGGCTGTTTTGGTTTACGTTAGTTAGAAAAATTATTGTTTTCTGCTACGGAACCCCTTCAGTGGTATCAGAGCCGATCTATGCGTAGTATGCTGGTACGGTTAGAAATCGTGTTGAATACGAGGACGTCTTTCTTATATTTGCTACCCTCTCGCGTGCACTTGCACTGTCGGCAGCATTGAGTTGATGAAGCGGCCCGGACCGACTTTACGCGTACACTTACGCGAGACTGGTTCCACTACTGACATACGGCTGGTCCCGTATATGTGGCTAGTGGGTGCCTGTTTCTGTCTCTTTAGTTGACTTTGCATTTTCAATGGAGGGCCCGAAAGGGATACATAAACATGCAATTATTGGATCGACGTTGTGGCACCATGTTCGTAGGTAGGGAACGGTTCTCTCGCGAAAGCCTATAAAGTCACGTAAAACTTGCAAAACTAGATAAAGGTAGAGGCGTCTAACTTTGTTTTGCAGAGGCATTTAAATATGACATGGTTACGGTAAGTTTTGAATTATTCGTAATGTCGGAGGCAAAGGAGGCACCGTAGACTCGGAGCCATGCCGGGACGCCCGGTCCAAGCGCACGGCGCCAAGGAGGTCCAGGCGCACGACCATGTCATATCGCACTTCATTACATTATTTGATTGTGTGCTGTTGTGTGTATATCCTATTGAGTGCTATATATATATTAGATATACGACGATAGCTATAATAGGATGATCCCTAAAAAATACCAAAATTGTGTTCTCCCTCGTTGTGCACCACCAAGAAAGTTCTACGTTATGAGGCAGGCCGTGATGATCGGGTGTCACACATTTCGTCGTTCGCATACAGTGGGTGTAAGCCATGTTGCACGCGCAAGAACATCGAGGTTTAATTGGCGAGCCTAGCATGTACCGACATGGCCTCAGAACACGGATGGTCAAAAGATCGAGCATGAGTCACAGAGTTGTTGTGATCGACATTTCGATGTCCACCTTTGAAGCTGTGCTGCCGGCCGTGACGATCGGGGGTGGTACAGTTGATTGGGGTCGTGTAATTGCTTAAATTATTGAAGGGATAATAATCTTAGTGGTGTTTGTTTAAATAATTTGATTATAAACTGAAACTCATATTATTATAAACTTAGCCTTACCCTCTTTGCGATTATATCTGTAGATGGTGCTCTACTTCGATCACTTCCTTAGGAGTCGGTCCTTGTTGGCTGATGGGTCAAACTTCATCTGCTGGTACAATAAACTAAGAGAAACTCTCATGCACAATAATATACTCTATGTCATAGAAGAGGGATTAGGAGACGAACCAGATGATTCTGCTAGTGAAGAAGAAGATGAAGAGTTTCATCAGCGTCGTGACATTTTCATAGAAGTGCAAAGCATCATGGTCATAAGCTTGGCACCAGAGTTGAAAGTTCAGTTTCAACATATGGAACCTTATGATATGATAGATTCGATCAAGGCGCATTTCATAGATGAGATTAAGTATGAGCAATACAAACAGCTGAGGAAGTTCCATTCACTCCAGATGGAGGAACATACCTGTTTGGAAACTCATTTGAAGAAAATGTATGACATTTACTTGAAACTCACAAATGTCTACGACTACTGGATGGCGGATTCATGTGCGATAGCTGCTGCGTTGGCATCTTTACCTCCCAGCTATAAGAAACATGTCCGTGGCTATGCTATAAGAAGAGATACGATGACTTTCTTCCAGTTCATAAGCCAGTTCAGATCTGTGAAGGTTGAACCCATCGAAGGAGAAATCTTCGACGCTATAGGTATATTTGATATACAAAGTTGTAAATGTATTCTTCACGTGATACTTGATGAAAAGCATTTGATGCTTGTTCTGTTTATGAAACAGGACCTGATTGTCACAAGTATGAGAAGATATATGATGTGACAGTGCACAAGTGATGGCAAGCAAAGGAGTTGATGGCCAGTGGTGTTCACGTCCTCAAGTTATCATTATAGTTATCATTAATAGTTTTTTATAAGACAGTTTGTAATAGTGAGAGTGTGATTCTGTTTTATGTCTTGAATGTTACAAGACAAAGTTACTCATATATGTAATAGAACAAGTCAGTTGTTTTATATAATGGAACAAGTCAGTTGTTTTATATTATGAGTAAAGCTTTATGCAGTCACATCTCAATTACATTGTTTGTATGATAATGCGATATACATTTATAAAAACAGAATAATAAAATTAGATGTCCAAAGATTAAATGATTTTGTTACAAGAACAAACACCACCGAATTTGATCATAAAGGCAATGTAAGAAATATAGATACTTCGATCTATCAAGGTTACATGTGCCGAATTGATTAAGTTTCATTAGATATTGAAGTGTCAATATACAAGGAAATTGATTGAAAATCATATTAGATGATTATTAAATTAATTAGTGGTGAATATCATCAAATTCGAATCTTTCTATGATTCTAAGTAAATAAGTGTATTTGCTGAGGAAACATGAGTCTGAAAAACAATTTGATAAAAGATCAAAGGAATTTTTCAGAAGAAAGGTGGATGGAAATTATATCCACATGATTCGATTAAATGGGACATTATTTGAATTATGGTTTCGACATAAAACGACTTGTGGAAGTTTGTTTCACAAATTATAATATCAGATATAGTGATATGTGAAATATTATAATCATGCTCTATTTCAGATAAAGTGTGGTCTTTTAGAATCCCTTAATATATTCTGACATTGTAGTTGTCATCCACTTTAGGAATAGGATATTTTTCAACGAAGATTCGTGTGACCGACATTAAGTGTCGTGATATAGATGATTATATGATAATACAGAATATACACGAATAGTTCTTTGTAGAATTCTCATGTTTAGATGGGATTTTATTCCAAATACCAACATAAGCAAATTTGTATTGCTGTCTGCGTAATTCATGAGAAAATATGATTTCTCGAATTAAGGTCAATGGAATAAAAGTAGAAGCTGAAAATAAGGTATTGGACCTTGTTTCCATAAGAGTAGAATATTGGAATCTGTTCCGAGAAGAATATCTCTACAAATGGAATTGAAAAATTAATGATAAGAGATCATAGTGTTTTCAAACAAGAAGCTTTTATATAAGGTGTTGATTTAAGAATATTTACTGTCAGGTCATAGTTTGATATTCAGTATTTTAGATCATGTTGTCAGAACATGATGCACCTTGTAAATACAAAGAAAGTTGAGGAAATATCAGAATACGAATTTAGGCTATGAGTCCTAAAATCCAAGTTACATTTAGAAGGATTAAAACAGTAAATGTTACTCTGAATCTTATTAAGAGAATAAGATTATTTAATCTTCATATAAAGTGTTATATGAAAGAAATGTATCTATAAGAAAGACTGGAAGCAAATTTTGTCAAGAAGTGTCTTGGACAAAATCAAAGTTGTTGACTACATAAGTGTAGACATGCTTAAAGTCTGTGGGATAAGTATTGGTAGAATACTGTCAGATCGTATTGTAATTCGAATTGATAAATGATCAATGATTTTGGTTTGACCAAAATATCGAAAGAAATTACGAATTTAAGTGGGAGTCGAATTAAGATTCGAATTGATAAATGATCAATGATTTTGGTTTGACCAAAATATCGAAAGAAATTGTGGATTTGCTAATTTAAGTGGGCGCTTAGAATTAGTTTACTCAAATATGTGAGAGACATATTTTTGAGTGGGAGTTTTAATCCTTTAAGTAGGAGTTGAATTAGTTTGCTCAATTTAATATGTGAGTGACATATTTTGAGTGGGAGCTAAGATCCACGTATGTGAATGACATATCATGGATAGTACCAGTAGAATTAGAATTAAAGATGAAGTTATGAAATGATTTAAAAGGTTGTGTCTATTTCGAATAGAACAGGAATTTTAAATAGAAGGTCGAGCTGTTTAGATTGGATTCTGAAGTGTCAGAATGGAATAAAGCCAATGGAAAGGTCCTTGGAAATCCAGTCAAAACATTTAGTGTAATTGGTACACGATAATAGTGGTTGCTAGATATGTTGGTCTCTTATATCATGATAACAGACATCATATAGAAACCATATTATGTGCTCGATAAAGTATGACTCATGTTCTTAGAAGAAGAATAATTATCAAAGTAAATTTGGAATTTACTAGAAGTAGAATAGCCTTAGGCACCAGACTGACATTGGAATGTCGTAACTCTACATAGATATGAAAGGCATATAGATGTCGCGAGATTGTACATATTACAGCTGAGTGCGTTTGCAAAGCAATTGTCTGGTTAACAGAATCAGAGTAAGCGCTGGGAAACGAAAGTCTCACTTAGTTACGATGTGTGCATATATGTTATCAGAATAACAGGATGATATCAAACTAGGTGATATCAGTGAATCGCAAAGAACACACAATCATGTATGGTACGGATTGTTGTAGTAACACTCTTCCACGAGCAGGCATTATCATAGAACGCTTATTGGATAAGGTGGTATGATTAAGTAAAATGCAGCTGGTTTATTTGTACTCTAGTGCAAGTGGGAGACTGAAGAGAATATGCCCTAGAGGCAAATAAATAAGTGGTATTTATTGCATTATTCCATTAAGTTTATAATATGTTTTTGTATCATGCTATAACTGTATTAATCGGAATTGCTAATACACGTGTGATACATAGACAAACCAGAGTCCCTAGTAAGCCTCTATATATACTAGTTCATTGGGCAACAGTTGATTGAGAATTCCCGGTCATGGACAATTGCGTCGGTTGACAATGAGGTCATCTTATTGGTAGAATAAGGTGATGGACATACCCAAGGTATTGCAACAGGATCGTGTCACGATGTTTGCCGTTTGCAATAGGAAAGTAATATGATAGTTTATTCCTCAGACCGTGAGATCATATTAATTGCTGCTCCGTAGGTTACTTGAGTGCATCAAACGTCATATCTTATAAAGTGTGACAATAAAGGTGTACCTCGTGTATCTCGAAAGAGTATGTTGAGGCGTATGGATCAAGAGCAAGATTTGTTCATCCTCGTGATAGGAAGATACTCTGGGCCCACTCGGTGAGATTACATCTATAGAGCTGCGCAGCTAATGACTAGGTCATGGAGATGTAATATCACAGACGAGTTAATAAACCTTTGTCGGTAACGAGATACAACAGGGTATCGGATGTTTACGATCATATTTCGGACAAGGTAGTATCGAAGAAACAAAAGGAATAGATATCATGTTTATGGTTCAACGACGATATTCGTAGAATGCACAGGGACCGTTACAGATGTCCAGGTCTCCCTGGCGGTCATTGGCGAGCGAAGGGTCTCGGCCATGTCTGGAGTGTTCTCGAACCGTAGGGTAACACGCTTAAGGTCTTAGCGACACGTGGAGAACATTGGTATGATTTATTATTGGAATAAATATAGAATTAGGAGAAGAGAGAAATAAACCGGAAAAGTTCCGGCAGCATCGGAAGGGTTCCGGGAATGACCGAAGGTAGTTCGGGTTGTCCGGAAGTTGTTTCGGAGACACAGAATATTAATTAATGTATAAATATATTAATTATGAATTATATATATTTTATATTAATTTAAAATTAATTAAAATCAATTAAAAATAATGGAAAAAGGGGGCAGCCCTTAATGGGCCGAATTGGGCCCATGTGGGGGGGTGGCGCCATGGGCCCCATGGCTGGTTCGGCCGAACCAGCCCATGGGTTGGCCGGCCAACCCCTCCCCCCCTTTTTGTCTTTTGTTTAGTCCCACATGGGGGAGGCAAGGTGTTTGCACACCCCCTCCCCCTTTATATAGATGGGCATATTAATTGATTTAAATACAATCTAAAATACAATTAATGTTGTATACGCCGGCCTGAGTTAATTCTCCGCCCGCTTTTCTCTCTATCTCCCACAAAGGCTATTTTGCGGCGCCCAGTCGCGCTGCGAGATTCCACCAATTGTTCTACTCCTGCGATCTCGGCTAGACCTGAGTGACCGGGGGTTGTCGTTAAGCTCCGTATGTGTGCGAGTACTCGGAGGCACCACATTTGAGGTGCTCGGGCGACACCGTCACGCCCAGCTGCCGGCGCCCTGCCGCCGACGCCCAGCCGCCGCCGGCACCCAGCCGCCGCCGGCACCCAGCAGCCGCCGCCGTCGCCCAGTCACCGACGCCCGGCGCCCGACGACCAGCGACCGACGCCCGACGCCCGACGCCGTCGACATCGCCGCGTCATCGTCTACTTCGTCGCGCCAAGTTCTTCGCGACCTTGAGGTCGGCTACGGCGTCTATGTCAGCAACGCTTGTGCGGGAGCGTAATCCCCGCTATTTGGTCTACAAGAGGTATGTGACCAGTTCCGCCCACCGTTACCGCATTACTAGATAGATAGATCCTGGCTGTTTTGGTTTACGTTAGTTAGAAAAATTATTGTTTTCTGCTACGGAACCCCTTCAGTGGTATCAGAGCCGATCTATGCGTAGTATGCTGGTACGGTTAGAAATCGTGTTGAATACGAGGACATCTTTCTTATATTTGCTACCCTCTCGCGTGCATTTGCACTGTCGGCAGCATTGAGTTGATGAAGCGGCCCGGACCGACTTTACGCGTACACTTACGCGAGACTGGTTCCACTACTGACATACGGCTGGTCCCGTATATGTGGCTAGCGGGTGCCTGTTTCTGTCTCTTTAGTTGACTTTGCATTTTCAATAGAGGGCCCGAAAGGGATACATAAACATGCAATTATTGGATCGACGTTGTGGCACCATGTTCGTAGGTAGGGAACGGTTCTCTCGCGAAAGCCTATAAAGCCACGTAAAACTTGCAAAACTAGATAAAGGTAGAGGCGTCTAACTTTGTTTTGGAGAGGCATTTAAATATGACATGGTTACGGTAAGTTTTGAATTATTCGTAATGTCGGAGGCAAAGGAGGCACCGTAGACTCGGAGCCATACCGGGACGCCCGGTCCAAGCGCACGACGCCAAGGAGGTCCAGGCGCACGATCATGTCATATCGCACTTCATTACATTATTTGATTGTGTGCTGTTGTGTGTATATCCTATTGAGTGCTATATATATATTAGATATACGATGATAGCTATAATAGGATGATCCCTAAAAAATACCAAAATTGTGTTCTCCCTCGTTGTGCACCACCAAGAAAGTTCTACGTTATGAGGCAGGCCGTGATGATCGGGTGTCACACATTTCGTCGTTCGCATACAGTGTGGGTGTAACCCATGTTGCACGCGCAAGAACATCGAGGTTTAATTGGCGAGCCTAGCATGTACAGACATGGCCTCGGAACACGGATGGTCAAAAGATCGAGCATGAGTCACAGAGTTGTTGTGATCGACATTTCGATGTCCACCTTTGAAGCTGTGCTGCCGGCCGTGACGATCGGGGGTGGTACAGTGGATTGGTGACGAGGTGTTAACTCGGCAAATCCCTGGGTTGTGTACCCCGGGTTGATTGATGGGGGGAGAGAGAAGTGTTGGTGATCACGACGGCTGACAAGCAAGGATTTACCCAGGTTCAGGCTCCCGGAGGATAACACCCTACTTCCTGCCTGTCTGATTATTGATGCGAGTAGCGATTACAATGGCGAGATTGCGATCTCGCTAGGGTTTATGGTGGCGGCTATGAGCGTGAGCGTCAGCGTGTCCTCTAGGACGGGCAACCCTCCTGGCTTTATAGGTAGCCAGGTCTCGGGTGGTCGGTTACAGATATGGAAGGTTACGAAACCTAACCGAGCTGGATCAGGATACGTGGTACCCCGAGTGGGCCTTCTGTGGGCTTCTCCATGCTTGGCGCGGCCCAGGTGGCCTCATTGTGGGCTAGTCGAAAGGTAGCCCCACGTCAGTAGCCCCCGAGTGCTTGGTCGAAGCGCAGCGTCGGGCAAAGGACTTCCTCCTCCTGGACGCGCCATTGGATTGCTTGATCTTGAGCTTGTACTCGTTTCCTTCAGTCGAAGAGGACACTCCCGATGGGAGTAATACGTTCGGTCGAATTTCCTTTGTCTTGTTCTTCATGTGAAGCTTGTTTCTATTCGTCCTGTTGGCTTACATGTAAATTTGATTCGGCTGCTGGAGCTTGCTCGACTCTTTTTGTCACCCGAATAGATGTTTCGGGTTCTTTGACCTGCGCACTGTTTTAAGTTGTTTCAGCTTAGAAGCTTACCACTCGAATCTTGCGCTCGAGTTAACGCGCTGTTTTCTCTTGCTTGGAGCCGTTGGCTTGATGACGTCGCTGCTGACGTTTCCTTGCACGCCTCTGCGCCCGATGGGACGTGACATGGCGGGGCCCGCTGGCAGCGCTGACCGCGGTCAGCAGTTGTCATGTCTCCGAGCTGGGCGCGAAATTTTCGCGCACGATGATGACGCCTCGATTCTTGTGCGTAGTGGAGGAGGTGGGCGGCGACGGTTGGCCTCTTTGCTTGACACGTGGACGGCGGGATGTGGATGCTCTGAACCGCTGCGCGACGGAAGGTTGAGATTGATTTTGCTGGGGCATAAGTACTGCGCCGCAGCGCGAGGGCATCGTCTTCTCCATTCGTCCGCACCTCCTTTCCTCTGCCTTCTGCCACTCTCACCCTCACCAGAGCTCCGTGCTATTTGTCCGCGCACCTTGCGCTGCCCCGCGTAGCCATGGGCAAGCCGAAGACTGCCGCTGGTTCCTCCGCCGCCGCCGACGAAGCCGGGCTGATGAAGAAGCCCGACGGCGACTGGCAGAGATCATCTGTGAAGAAGGCGGAGGTCGAACTCCTCCGTGCTCAAGGTCTCCTTCCTCCTGCTGATCAAGTCCAGGTACGCGCTCCTGGCAAAGAAGTTTACCCCACACCCCGCGATGGGGAACGCGTATGCTTCGTGGATTTCCTTCCGCGGGGCTTCGGGTTCCCCTTGCACGATTTTGTGCGCGGTCTCTTGTACGCCTATGGGGTTCAGATCCATGATCTGACCCCCAATGGCGTCTTGAGCATCGCGGGCTTTATTGTGCTTTGCGAGTGCTTCCTGGGTGTCGCGCCCCACTGGGCGCTGTGGAAGTCGCTCTTCCTCGTTCGCAAGAACGTCGGGAAGAGCGGGTTACCATACCCTGTGGGCGGCTTCGGAATCCAAGTGCGCGGTGACACCGCGTATTTCCAGATGAAGAAGTCGGACTCCGTCCAGGGGTGGCGCAAGAAGTGGTTCTACGTTCAGTCGAGCCAGGATGGCCTGGCGGCGTTCGACAGCGGGCGCGAACTGCGGAAGACTCGTGCCTGGTCGCACCCGCTGACTGCGGAGGAGAAGGAAGCCGCACGGCCACTGCTGGGCTTGCTGCGGGACCTCACAAAGACCCTTGGGCGCGAGGCGGGTGGCGTCTTCTTGATGGCCGCCTTCTTCCGTCTTCGGGTGCAGCCGCTTGCCGTTCGGCCCCACCCGATGTGGGCCGTCGAGGGCGTCAGCGCCGAGCCGCTTGACGACGAGGAGGTGGAAGCCAAGGTGAGGTCCATCACCAACCTCCGAGCCGCGGATACTTGCAACGTCAATTGCCCGGTTGCCGCATATGGGGCGACGAACCCCGTTCCTGAGGTAATGTTCCTTTTTGTTCTCTTTGTTTCTTCTTGTCTTGAAGTCATGCTTCTTAATTCGACTTGCGTCTACTTGCTTCAGGGTCGATCTCTGCTAGTCAGCCTTCCTCCTCTCCCCAAAAATGGATCCGACGACGAATCGAGGGTTGTGGAGGAGGATGACGACGACGACGAGCTGCCGTCCGCTGTCTCTCCCGACGACGAAGTGGAGGATGACGATGACGAGGTAGAACCCGCCCGGAAGAGGCAGAAGCGCAGGAGCGGCGGTGAATCTGCGACTGCTTCGTCGCCCGCTAGGGGTGCAGATGCTGATCCAGAGGAGGTCGTCGCGACGTCGTCGGGTGCGCGGTCTCTTGGCGGCTGGAGTGAGCCGCTGGCTGCCCCCCCTGTCAGCTCCGCGCCGCCACGCGCGTTCGCGCGGCTGCCGTCTGTCTCCTTGGGGAGTGATGATGACCTCGAGACCACCAGGTGAGTACCTTGTTGACTCCGAGTTGTCTTCTGTAGTTCCAGTCCTTTAGTTGGTCATTGTTCTGTTTTGCTTCAGCCGTCGTTCTGGCGATGTCCACTCGCCTCATCGTGAGGTGGAGCATACGTCCGCCCCTTCGACCGAGCTGGTGACCAGGGTAGCAGTTGAGGAGAGCACGCAACCTGCCGTCATCGCGTCTTCGAGTCGCGCTCCTCCGCCGCCTTCCGCAGATGTCGACCTTCTGGACCACGTAAGTCCTTTGTACTTGTACTTGTAGTCTTGAATTATCATCGGGTGCGCGATCAGCGCTCCCGATGGGAGTAGCCCCCGAAGGTATGGGTGACTAGTAGAGTCGCCCGCAACTTTATTAAGATCCTGTGTTTGTTTTAGCCGTATTACCGCCAGCAGCTAGAGGCGGCCGCGGCTTATGTTCGCCTGGAGAAGGAGAGGGACCAGCTGCGTGCTTCTCTGGACCAGGCTACCGAGCGGGTTGCTGAGCTAGAGCTGAAGCTCCAGGCTCAGGCTGAGCTTGAGAAAGCTCTGCTCGAGTTCCGGGAGCGTGAGCGGGTGCGGGTTGACCAAGAGAAGACTCAAGTCGACCGCCTCCTTTCACTCGCCAGTGCTCTTGGGGGTAAGTTTCGGCTTGATGCCTACTGTGTTTTGCTTATGCCTTTGTCTGATGCTTGACTTGCGCAGAGACGTGCGGTGGAGCTCCTAAGGAGGGCTCGTCGAGTGACACGGTTGACTTGGCGACTGCTGTCGGCTTCCTCGACCGCGTCTGCGCGTACGCGTCCGATGCGCTGAGGAAGTCGGCGGCTGCGCTGAAGCAGTCGACTGGCGCGCTAACGACGGTGCACCGGAGCATCTTCCCGAGTGATGCGCCACCGACTGCCGTCGACGCTCTTGCTGCTCCGTTCGAGGAAGATGCCACCACCCTTGCGGACTTCACTCGGACGCAGACGGTACGCGGCTCCGAGCTCACCTTCCAGCTCATTCTAGGTCACCAGATTGAGGGCGACTTCGAGAGGGTTGTCAGTGGCTTCCCTCGGAGGGCTGACGGCCGGGCCGCGTCGCTTGGCGGAGTGAAGGCGCAGGCTAAGCAGCTAGCTGTGAAGCTTGTGGCCACCTTTGAGAGGGCGCTTGCCAAGGCGTCTGAGGCGGCTGCTTCCCGGAAGACCCGCTCTCGCTCGGAGTTTGCTGCCCAGGAGTAGTAGTATTGTAGGGATTCGGCAGTCGCCTTAGCCTGCATTCGTACCTTTTGTTTGTAACGACTGATATCTTATTTGGTCTTCTGACCTTGAACAATTTGTGTGCTGAAATTGAGTGTCTTCAATTGTATTTGCTTGCGTTGAGCAGTCACGCATCTGTATTGACTCTGCGAACTTATGGCAGACTGACGTGCGCGGCCGCACTTCTTCTGCTTCTGCGGCTGGTCCTAGCGGTGATGGGTCTTCGTCGGGTGCTCGTCGTCGTCGGGCGGCGCTGGCTCCGCCGCGAAGCGCGAACGACCAGCGCATAATCACTTACTTGAAGAATAAGGTGGTTGAGCTTGAGGCTACCTTGAAGAATACCGAGCTGCTCTTGCGGCGCTCCAAGTCGCATCCTACTGCAGGTTTTTCCCCGCGTGAAGATTTTCTGATTGGGGAAATCGATCTCATCAGTCGGCAGCTTCAAGGTTGGTATCCTCTGCGGCTGCCTTTCCTTGTAGTAGACTTGCTGGTTCTGACTTTTAGCTTTGTGTTTGCAGACGTGAACCCGGATTGGGAGGTTGAGCGGGATCGCGTTGAAGAGCGTGTTACCCGGGAGGCGTCTGCCGACTCTCGCGAAGCTCGCCAGTTCTGGGTGAACAAGTCGCAAGGGCGCATTCTTGCTCGCATGCTTGACCGGACTTGGCGTGCGGCTTTCCTCTTGGAGAATTGCCGGAAGACCCTGTGGCATATCCACCGCGTCTACTTCCCGCACAATGGGCAGCCGCATGGTCTGGCCGCCTTGCTGGAGAGGTTCCGTGATGGTGATGCTCTGCAGGAGATCGTCCACGCCCAGCTTGTCGCCGGGGCGAATGCGGCTCTGGCGTACGTTCGGCTGCATCGGCCTAACCTTCCGTTGGAGAGGTTGATGGGTGGACTACCTGGCGATTCCGAGTACGCCGATACCTTGATGGCTGCGCGCCAGATGATTGATCGGGTGCAGAAGCATAGCGAGCGCCTTGTAGGCCCACTCGGGGCGCCGAAGGCCGAGCCTACAGACTGAGAGTAGATTCCTTCTTCTGTACAGGGTTAGTTTGATGTGGCGACTACGCCGATGTAAATAACAGTATATGAAGCTAAGAGTTCTTGAGTAACGAATGAAATTGTTTTCGTTACTGTGCGAGTGCTTGCTTCTGTTTTGACTTGTGTGGCGAGCCCCCGAGTACCTTGGGTGACGGCATAAGCCTGCATTGTGAACCTGTATGGCGCAGCCTCCGAGTAGCTCGGGTGACGGCCTAGGGATTTTTCAAGTGTGACCTGTGAGGTGCAGCCCCCTAGTGCGTCGGGTGGCGACCTAGGATTTTGGACTTGACCTGTGTGGCGCAACTCTCGAGTAGCTCGAGTAGAGGCCTAGGATTTCGAGTTGTGCCTGTTTGGCGCAACCCCCGAGTGGTTCGAGTGGTGGCCTAGGATTTCAAGTGTGACCTGTGAGGTGCAGCCCCCGAGTGCGTCGGGTGGCGACCTAGGATTTTGGACTTGACCTGTGTGGCGCAACTCCCGAGTAGATCGAGTAGAGGCCTAGGATTTTGAGTTGTGCCTGTCTGGCGCAGCCCCCGAGTGGTTCGAGTGGCGGCCTAGGCTTTTTCAAGTGTGACCTGTGAGGCGCAGCCCCCGAGTACGTCGGGTGGCGACCTAGGATTTTGGACTTGACCTGTGTGGCGCAACTCCCGAGTAGCTCGAGTAGAGGCCTAGGATTTTGAGTTGTGCCTGTTTGGCGCAGCCCCCGAGTGGTTCGAGTGGCGGCCTAGGCTATTATTTCAACCTGTGTGGCGCAGCCCCCGAGTGAATCGAGTGGCGGCCTAGGATTTTTTGTTAGCCTTGACTGAGAAGGTAGAGTGAACAGCATTTTCTTCAAATCACTTTATTGATTGCTGCGAACAGGCCGCCTCATTAAAACCCTTCCAGTCCCCTTAGGTACCCTGGTAAGGGAAAGAGTGCGTCTGAAACCTGCCGCTTTGACATGCTATCCTTGTTACAATGGTTGAGTCGACTAAGCATAGAACCGCCGGAGCTGTGCGACGTTCCACGGGTTGCTGCAGGCTGCTCCTGTCTTCGAGTCCTTTAGGCGATATGCTCCGTTGCCGATTGCTTCCGTGACGATGTACGGACCCTCCCATGGGGAGGCGAGCTTGTGCACTTTTTTCTGTTTGAGGCGAAGGACCAGGTCACCTGCGACGAAAGCTCTTGGTCGCAATCTTCGTCCGTGATAGTTGCGCAGGTCTTGCTGGTATACGGCTGATCGTGCCAGGGCGATGTCTCGTGCTTCGTCCAATATGTCCATGCTGTCTTCGAGTGCCTCTTCTGCGTCTGACTCGTCGAAGGCGACCACCCGTGGTGCGCCAAACTTGATGTCGCAGGGTAGGACGGCCTCTGCGCCGTACACCATGAAGAATGGAGTGAATTGGGTGGACCTGTTTGGCGTGGTTCGCAGACTCCAGAGGACTGACGGTAGTTCTTCCACCCATGCGCCCGCTGCGCGTCTTAGCGGTACGCGCAGTCGCTTCTTGATGCCGCTGCAGACTAGACCGTTGGCCTTCTCCACCTGTCCATTGGATTGCGGGTGCATAGTTGAGCTTGATACCTTGATCTGAGCAGAAGTCTTTGAATTCTTCGGCTGTGAAGTTCGAGCCATTGTCTGTGATGATCCCGTTCGGCACTCGAAACCTGAAGATGATGGACCTGATGAAGTTGACTGCTGAAGACGCGGTCGAACTTGTGATGGGTGCGGCCTCAATCCACTTGGTGAACTTGTCGACTGCAACCAGGAGGTGAGTATGCCCTCCGGGTGAGGATTTCTTCGGCGGGCCCACCATGTCTAACCCCCATTGGGCGAAGGGCCAGGCTAGCGGTATTGTCTTGAGCTCTGATGCTGGCGCGTGTGGCTTGTTGGCAAACTCTTGGCACCCTGTGCATTTCCTTACCAGATCCTCGGCGTCCTGCATGGCTGTTAACCAGTAGAACCCGGCTCGTAGTGCTTTGGCCACCAGTGCTCGACTGCTGGCATGATGCCCGCAGATACCCGCGTGGATGTCGAGTAGGATGGCTTGGCCGTCGATTGGGTCTACGCACCTCTGCAGGATTCCCGAGATGCTTCTTTTGTAGAGCTCCCCGTTGATGACGGTGAAACTTTTGGAGCGCCTGATGATGCGTTTTGCTTCGACTGGGTCCGCTGGCAGCTTCTGATGCAGTATGTACGCCAGGTATGGTCCTGTCCATGTAGCTTCGACTAGCATGACCTCCATGGGGACCTCTTGGCTAGGGTTTGCATCGCCTTTTGCTTTTGTTGTAGTGTTTGCTGCGGCTTGAGTCTTGATAGACCTCTGCGTGATGCGCTCGAGGAAGACGCCGGGTGGAACTGGAACTTTGTCTGATCCCATGTTGGCGAGGGCGTCGGCTTCTTCGTTGCTGTCGCGGCCGATGTGTCGTAACTCGCAGCCATCGAAGTTGCCTTCCATCTGGTTGTACAGGTCTCTGTAGGCGATCATGTTGTCGGCGATGGCGTCGCAGGACTTCATGGTTTGCTGTACCACCAGGTAGGAGTCGCCATATATCATGAGGTGCGTGGCGCCGCAGTTCTTGGCCATCTTCATGCCGTGGATCAGGGCCTCGTACTCGGCTTCGTTGTTGGATGGCGTCGGAAAGTCCATCTGTAGGACATACTTCAGCTTGTCACCCTTGGGGGAGATGAGCACAACTCCTGCCCCGGCCGTCTTGAATTTCTTGGAGCCATCGAAGTACATTGTCCATGCGTTAGACAAGTCGGGGACATTTGGTAGCTGAGCTTCTATCCACTCGGTGGTGAATTCTGGGAGGACTTGGGCCTTGATGGACTTCGGGTGAGCATATTTCAGCCCCCATGGTCCTAGCTCGACAACCCACTTGGCGACTCGTCCTGTCGCACGTTGGTTTGTGAGAATGTCTGCTAGTCCAGAGGAGCTTACCACCGTGATCGGGTGCTCGGAGAAGTAGTGGACGACCTTCCTGGAGGTCATGAAAACTCCATATGCCAGCTTCTGGTAGTGCGGGTAGTTCTGCTTGGACAGTG
Organism: Poa annua; assembly: GCA_026929855.1. Classification (NCBI taxonomy): domain Eukaryota; kingdom Viridiplantae; phylum Streptophyta; class Magnoliopsida; order Poales; family Poaceae; genus Poa; species Poa annua. The sequence continues at coordinate 39,639,239 of CM049436.1, forward strand.
TGAGGACTTCGCTGAGGTAGTAGACGGGCCTTTGCACCGGGTGACTGTGCCCTTCTTCTTCCCGCTCGACTACGAGGACCGTGCTCACCACCCTGTTTGTTGCTGAGACGTATAGGTATAGCGGCTCGTTTTCCAGCGGTGCCACTAGGACTGGGGAGGTTGTTAGGGTTTTCTTGAGATGGTCGAATGCATCCTGCGCCTCCTGTGTCCACTCGAACTTGTCCGTCTTTTTCATCAGTTGGTAGAAAGGTAAAGCTTTCTCTCCCAACTTACTAATGAACCGGCTGAGAGCTGCGACTCGGCCGGCTAATCGTTGCACCTCACGGAGCTTGGTTGGTGCTGGCATTGTGAGTATGTTCTGCACCTTCTCGGGGTTTGCTTCGATTCCTCTTGCAGATACGAGGTACCCTAGTAATTCTCCGGCTGGCACGCCGAATACGCACTTCTCTGGGTTGAGCTTGATTTGGTACACATCGAGTGCAGCGAAGACCTTGCGGAGGTCGTCGACTAAGGTATCTTCCTTTCGGGTCGTGACGACGATGTCATCGACGTAGACTTGGACGATCTGCCCGATGAGCCCTTTGAGGCACGCTTGCATTGTCCGCTGGTATGTGGCACCCGCATTCTTTAACCCGAACGGCATCGTCTGGTAGCAAAAGACGCCGTCGGGTGTGATGAAGGCCGTCTTTTCTTCGTCTTCGACTTTCAGCCTGATCTGCTGGTAGCCTGAGTAGGCGTCCAGGAAGGACAGGCGTTCGCAGCCTGCTGTCGAGTCGATGATCTGGTCTATCCGCGGGAGCGGGAAGTGATCTTTGGGGCAGCACTTGTTGACTGCAGTGAAGTCAACGCACATGCGCAGTTTCTTCGTCTTCTTTTTCTCTACCAGGACCGGGTTGGCGACCCAGTCCGAGTCTTTGATTTCTCGGATGAACTTGGCGTGCAGTAGTCTGTCGACTTCCATGGTGATCGCGTCTCGCTTGGGTCCTGAGAAGCGTCGCATGGATTGTTTGACTGGTCTTGCGTCCTTGTGGACTTTTAAAGAGTGCTCGGTGAGTTCCCTGGGTATTCCTGGCATGTCAGAAGGTTGCCATGCAAAGATCTTCCAGTTCTCACGCAGGAACTCGACGAGCGCGCTTTCCTATGCGGGGGTCAAGCTTGACGATACTTTGACCGTCTTGCTGCTATCAGCCGGATGAACTAGGTGGGTGACGGTGTCATCGTTTGAGTTGAACGTTGCGTCCTTAGCTGGCTTCTTGCGAGGTGGAAAGAGGGTCTTGTCGTTGTCGGCTGATATGGCCTTGAAGTGCTCCTCGACCCCGAAGAACTCAGAGATTTTGGCGAACTCGCGATCGCAGCTGTTGGAGAGCCCGAAGTCGCCACGTACGGTGATTACTCCTTTCGGTCCGGGCAACTTGATCATCAGGTAGGCGTAGTGGGGTACTGCCATGAACCTGGCAAAGGTTGGGCGTCCGAGTATGGCGTGGTACTGTGACTTCCAGTCGACGACCTCGAAATCGATCGACTCCTTCCTGAAGTGCTCGGGTGTTCCGAGGATGACGTCGAGCGTGATTGTTCCCATGGGCGTGATTGCCTGCCCTGGTACTATGCCGTGGAAAGTGGTTTCCGACTCCGGCAATTTTTCTGTCGACCTGTTCATTCTTCTCAGGGTATCGGCGAATATGATGTTGAGTCCGCTGCCTCCGTCCATGAACACCTTTTTCAAGCTGTAGTCGCCGATCAGGGCCTCAATCACTAGTGCGGCGTGTCCGGGTCGGGTTACCTCGGACGGGTGATCTGCCCTGGAAAACGTGATTGGTGTCTCTGACCCGCGCAGGTAGTCTGGTACTGCGCGCGGGCTGTTGATGGCCTGAAGTACTTGGCGGGTGATGAGCTTTTGGCGCCTGTTTGACGGTGGTCCCCTCTGGATCATGTTCAGCTGCCCCCGAGCGGGTGGATACGTATCGGTCGCTGCCGACTGGCCTTGTAGCTGCAGCTGCTGTTGCGGCTGGGGGAATGTCCCGGCTGCCTGCACCTGGTTGTTGTTTGCGGGTGCCGCCTGGATGGTTAGTTGCGGAGTTGCCTGTATTGCTTGCACTGGAGCGATGATTTGCTGCATGGCCTGGTATATTTTCCGCGCTTTGCGACAATCCTTCAGTAGATGGCTGGAACCCCACTTGCCCGTCTCCGGGTTGCGGAACGAATGATGCTTACAAGGTTGCATTAATTCCTCTGCCGGTGTTAACGGGCGCTTCCACTCGCGTTTCTGGCCTCCGTCATTGTGGCTGATGCTGCCACTGCCACGGTTGTACTGACTTGAGCTGGACTGTCGACCTTGATCGTACTGTCGACTGTTGTCGCGCTTGTCATCACGGGGGGTTTCATATCCCGCCGCTACTAGCTCGATTGTGTCGTGGGTGTAACGTGGTTTCTTCTTTTGGCGCGCCTCACGCCAGTTGCTTGTTTCGACTTCCTTCTTGGGGGAGGTATCACGGACATAGTCCTCTCCTTCGGCCCACTGGTTGGCTGTCTTCATGAGCTCTATTGTGGTTTTCGGCTGGAGCCTACCGAATTCCTCGCGGAGGTCGCGGCGAGCAACACCGTGCATGAAGGCGTCCATCACTCGGTCTTCCGAGACGGGTTCCATGGTGTTGCGGAGGAGTGTCCACCGCTGGATGTAGGAGCGGAGCGACTCGTCCTTTCCTTGCTTGCAGGCCTGCAACTCGATGTAGGTCGTTGGTCTTGCGAATGTTCCCGAGAAACTTTTTATGAAATTATCCTGGAATTGCTCCCAGGTTCGGAAAGAGTCCTTGGGTTGGCTTGTGAGCCATCCGCGCGCCGAATCCGTCAGCATAAGCTGAATGTACTGCATTGCCGTGGTCGACGTCCCGCCTTGGCAGGTGCAGACGATGAGGTAGTCCTCGAGCCACAGTCGCGGATCTTGCTTCCCGTCGTACTTTGGGGTGCCTGCTGTCAGCTTGAAGCCCTTAGGCATGCGGGTGTCGCGGATGTTGAAGCTGAAGCATGCAGCACCGCACGGCTCGAAGTCGCGGTCGGTCTGGTCGTCTTGGTTCGCTGCCCCAGCCGAACGTTCTTTGCGGTTACGGTCCACCGTCCTCTGCGTGATGACGTCGCGAAGGTCCTTTATTGGTTGTCGCTGTGCCGCTGGGACCTCCGAAGTTGCTGGCTCGCGTACCCGGTTGCTTGGTACCTTGGCCGCCAGAGCTTCTTCGATCGCCTTTATGGAGGCGATTTGCTGCCTGTGGAGAAGGGAACGGGCGTCCCCCTACGGAGGCTGCGTGAGCCGAAGGTATGTCTCGACTGAGATCAGGGCGGCGTTTGCCGTCTTTGGGACGGGTATCCCGTTCTCATCCTCGGTGACGAAGGACGAGTTGAGGTTGCGGGTGACTCTGGTTCGGTCGGCGTCCGTCAGGAGGGGAACGCGGGCTCTGTTTCGCCGTGCTCCTTGGTTAACTTCCGTAGAGGAGGTAAAGGAGAGGGCAGCTCGTCTGGCACTCGATGCATCTGCGTCTCTCTTGCGCCGGAGTAACTCGGCTTTTTCGGCGCGGAGTCGTTCGCCTTCCTTGCGTAGCAAGTACTGGACTGCCAGGTGATCCTCTCTCGGTGCGTCGGGTGGAGGGAACGTGCCTTCGTCGACATGCTTCATGGCCTGGATTCCCATGTCCCGTGTGATGACGAGTGTAGTCTGGTCCGGCATGATAACCTCCAGTGGGTATGCGGGTTCCTCGTTATCCTCGGGTGGCTCTGTGCCCGCCATAAAGCATTGCGCGGGGTAGACTTGGGTCGGGCCGTTTGTGCTGCCACTGCTGCTTCCGTCGTCCGAGCCTTGCTCGGGATCGAAAATTGCTGCAACGTGACGCGCGGCGCAGTCGTTGTTGCGTCTTCTCGCGATTGTCAACGTGCTCGGAGGTTTCGCAGCCGCCGGTGCGAGTGCGATTGGCTTGGGGTAGACTTGGCAGCCCCATGAAGACGAAGACGCGCGCGACGTGGCTGTCGGCCGCAAGCCCTTGGTCACCTGCGCGGATGCGGTAACTGAGGTAGATCTTGATCTAGCCGACCGTGCGATCGAGATTGGTGCAGTAGACTCGATCCGCGCGGCCGTTGCTGAGGTTGTCGATGTAGTCGATGCAGATGCGATCTTCGCGGGCGCGACAGGGGCGATCTTTGCGGGTGCGACAGATGCGATCTTCGCGGGTGCGACAGATGCGATCTTCGCGGGTGCGACAGATGCGATCTTCGCGGGTCTTGGTGAGGGCGGCGGTGGATTTGCCGATGCGGGTGCTGCCGCGCGTGGCGCGGTTGCCGCGGACCTGAATATTCCGCGACTGTCGGCAAAGCAGTGTATGGAGCCGAAGATGATATGTATACCTTTGTCCAGATCGGCGTACACCGAGCGGCGAGCCGAAGGGTGGCGGACGTACTCGAAGGAGCCGAAGCGGATCGACCCCTTGGTGACGCGGGCGTCAGCCTTTATTGCGGATGGGGCCGGAGCGACCATGATTCCAACACTTGTTTGCCTTCCCACAGACGGCGCCAATTGACGAGGTGTTAACTCGGCAAATCCCTGGGTTGTGTACCCCGGGTTGATTGATGGGGGGAGAGAGAAGTGTTGGTGATCACGACGGCTGACAAGCAAGGATTTACCCAGGTTCAGGCTCCCGGAGGATAACACCCTACTTCCTGCCTGTCTGATTATTGATGCGAGTAGCGATTACAATGGCGAGATTGCGATCTCGCTAGGGTTTATGGTGGCGGCTATGAGCGTGAGCGTCAGCGTGTCCTCTAGGACGGGCAACCCTCCTGGCTTTATAGGTAGCCAGGTCTCGGGTGGTCGGTTACAGATATGGAAGGTTACGAAACCTAACCGAGCTGGATCAGGATACGTGGTACCCCGAGTGGGCCTTCTGTGGGCTTCTCCATGCTTGGCGCGGCCCAGGTGGCCTCATTGTGGGCTAGTCGAAAGGTAGCCCCACGTCAATTGGGGTCGTGTAATCGCTAAAATTATTGAAGGGATAATAATCTTAGTGGTGTTTGTTTAAATAATTTGATTATAAACTGAAACTCATATTATTATAAACTTAGCCTTACCCTCTTTGCGATTATATCTGTAGATGGTGCTCTACTTCGATCACTTTATTAGGAGTCGGTCCTTGTTGGCTGATGTGTCAAACTTCATCTGCTGGTACAATAAACTAAGAGAAACTCTCATGCACAAACAGCTGAGGAACCTTATGATATGATAGATTCGATCAAGTCGCATTTCATAGATAAGATTAAGTATGAGCAATACAAACAGCTGAGGAACACATGGGTAGATTAGAACAATATGTACACTAGTATAAATATAAATATATAACTTAAAATGTCAAAAGTTAACAATAGGTAGATTAGGACAATATGTACACTAGTAGAAACACATGAGGCGATTGCACGTACTTGAACAGATTTCTTTTCTTTGGTAATTCTTATCAAATGGAAATAATCCGTAATACCCTAAAAAACGATCCATAAAATCATGCTTGAACAACTCATTTCTTAAGAAATGAAAACAATCCGTAATACCTAAAAAAATCCCTCCGTACAGGTAAATTTATCTATAAATCATAATAAATCCTACATTTTGGATTTTTCTCAAAAACCTATAGGCCGTACATACGGGAATGGAGGGAGTACCATTTGTGTTTTGTTATGTTAGGATAAGTCAGATTATTCGATTGTAAACATCATATAATCCTATTTATTTTTTTGGATAATTCACACTTAGGGCTCTTTGACATGCGGTATCCTTAACCATAGAATTCCCGTAAACTCGGATATGAATTTTTTAAGGGGTTTCAAAATTGAATTAGGTGTGAAAATCATCCGACCAGTTTTACACCCTAATTGTATTGCATCCATGCGCGCAAAATACTAGATACTGTACTGTGAATGGAATTGTCAGAGTGAAAGTCTCTTTGGCTCTGAATTTAAGATATTTGAAATTAATATTTATAGGTTTCAAAAAATTCTAAAAAACTTTATAGTCATTAATAAATTGAAAGCATGGAAAATTTCTACGAAAAATATGAATTTCAAATATCGTATAAGCATAAAAAACGTAATTCAAAATTATTTGTATTATAGGCCACACAAAAAACATAAAAGTTGTAGATTTAAAAATATGCATACAAAGATTCACACTTTTGTTATTTTTTTGTAACTCAGTCAAAGTATTTAAAATTAATATTTTGCGATGTGAGACATCATTGGCTACATCCTGATTTGTTTCAAATGTTATTTAAAATTTATATATATGATTTTTGATTTTCAAAAGTAACATGATCACTCTTTCTCGAGAGTCGAAAATCTCCACTCATTGTCAGGTCACTACTCTCTAAAGTGGTGGGAGTTATCTCTAAAGGATTGGAATCAACAAGTATCATTTCTCTTCAGTTAACCAACAACACTCGATTGAATCGCTTTAACGGTCAAGATACCTTCATACTGTTTTATGCGGGAGTAGTGTGACCTTCTAAGAGCATACACAATGGACGGCGCCTAACCGGATGTTTAAATAAAAACTACCAAAAAAATTACCAGACTAGCGCCTCCTTCTGCATTTCTCCGACACTTAATCAATTCAGTCCGAGGCCTATACGCCTCCATTTTATATGCATCGAGGGAACAAGCGTCAAACGACTACTTTGGAGACCGGTGCCTAGGATCGAAGCCGTAACTTCTAGATAAGCCGGGATTTTGATCCTAGTGTCGGGCTTGGATGCGCTTACTCCTTCATGAATTGTTTTTTTTTTCTAACTTTAGAATGAAAATTTTACGGAATTTAATGTGAGCACAACTCTATATACATTTTCAAAGACAATGAGGCTTGCCAATAGGTAAATTTGATCTTTCGGACGAACCTTTTAAACAGGAAGTGTGGGAGTAGTATCCATCGCTAAAGTTTTGATATTCAAGCCAAATAAGTTACATGCTAAAATTTTGCCAACCAAACAGGCCGCCTGGATTCTCTTCAAAACCAACGTGGGCACTGACGGCGATTCCGGTAGATTCTCTTGAACAAACTTGGCGGCAGACAAAATCAAACCGTCTCCGTGGAAAATTCCCTAGGTCCAAGCGAACACTTCCAACAGCGGCAGGCCACGAAGTCTACGCAGAAGAAGCACAATTAATGTTTCCCGCCTCTCGCTTTCACTCACTAGTCACACAACAACAAGCAAACAATCGTGGGGAAACAGCTTTGCTCTTTATTTGCTCTCTGATCAATAATGGGAGAGTTTGTACAGAAACATCATGGTACAAGAGGATCACACGCTATATATATTTGCCCAGCCCAGCAAAACATCTCTCGGCTAACATACAGGGAGTAGTACCATGTGCCTTGTCCATACCGAGCTTCAGGAAAGCCCTTGGACCAAGGTCACTGAATTTTTGTATTTCAGAAACTCGCGAGTCTGAAACTGTCGCCGGGAAATGGCGCTCACCGCCATCGTGGCCTCTCCTGTCTGCACAGTTAAGAAACAAAGATGTTCCATCACGAGTAACATACAGGGAGTACCATGTGCCTTGTCTATACCGAGCTTCAGGAAAGCCCTTGGACCAAGGTCACTGAATTTTTGCATTTCAGAAACTGTTCAGGGAGTCGCCGAGAAATGTGTGTCACCGCCAACGTGGCCTCTCCTGTCTGCACAGTTAAGAAACAAAAGATGTTCCATCAAGAACTCCTATGGTGTCACAAGTCTGCACAGTTAAGAAACAAAGATGTGCCATAAGTTTGGAAAGCACAAAATGGGAATACCTTGGCTTGCTCTTACACGTCAGCTTATTCCTCATGCTAGATGACGGAGTGCCGACGCGAGATGAGATTACCTGCATAAGATGTGTGCAGAAACATTTAGTTACTGGTGATGCATTTTGATATAGGCACGACGACGCTCAGAAGGTGATTACCACCGAAATAGTAAATGTGAAGTTAGAGCGAGAAAACCAAAACACCCAAAAGGACTGACCTTCCTGTTTTGTTCATTGCAGTTTACAGTAGTACGCTTTGGCAAAACAGTCCTTCCTTCAACAGGATGACTTCCATATGCTGACTTCTTCACATTTTCAGTCTACAACCAAAATCAAATTAGGTAGTGTTCACAAATCACGACTAGTATAAGAAGTCTAGAGGAAGAAAAAAAAGGTAGGAACTGAAAACATCATGCAACAGAAAAGGGTATGAACCGTCGCCTAACTAGGATTTGTAAACGATAAACTAATCCTTCCAAAATCTGCGAGTTGATTTTACCTTGATCATGTTTTTAGCATTTGAAATCCTTGGTGCCTTTGTAGCTTTGTAAGGACGAATGTTGTCGTAGCTACTTCTGCACAAAAGAACAGAACAATTTATAAATGAGTCACCAAATCATTCCACACTTCAGAAACAAATAGAGACAAACCTTCCACTTGTTGGTGCAGATATGGGCATTAGTCTTCTATTCCAGTTACTTCCATCCGATGCTGCAGGTGTGCTCAGCTGCTTCCTGACCATCAGCTCAAACAAGTACAAGTGTCAATAATATTCTTTAGAACTTTCATAGTATATGTTGAACATAAATAAAATAAAATAAAATTGTAGACCTTTTGTTCTGCGATCCATTGCTTGTATTTGTAAGGCCTGCTGCTCTTTTCGACACGACCTGCCAAAATTAATTAAGCTTATCAGACGACTATGTGATTTGACTTTCAGTAAACTCTTCTAATACTCTTACTGTTTATATTAAAAGTACAGAAATACTTTCTAACAATTAGCAACGGAAAATTATGGTCCATGTGATTTGACTTTCAGTAAACTCTTCTAATACTCTTACTGTTTATATTAAACGCACAGAAATACTTTCTAACAATTAGCAAAGGAAAATCATGGTCCATTTATAGAAGCAAGTTACTGAAATTGTACTGTAATGATTTCAATGGCCAAATCAAAAATTTATAAGGGCAAAATTACCTGAGAAGTCTGGACGGGTTTTGTATTATTTTGAGATGACCTGGGCATAACAGAGCTTTTAGCAGCTAACCTCCCGGTAGTGGTGCTGTTACTAGAAGCAACATGAGAAACATGCGACCTTTTGTTGCACAAATCTGTTTGAGGAAGAGTAACTGCATGTTGTACTTCTTTATAAGAGTTGTGAGAAGCTTGTGCAGCTGATTTAGATAATGCAAGAACTGTTTCAGTGTTCTGGCACAAGGCAGATCTGGAAGAAGGCACGGCTCTGTCAGCATTTCGATATGAAGATCTTGTGGCAGGCTGATATGAAGTTGATTTAGAAGAGGCAGCAGCTCTATCAGCACTCATCCTATCAGATAAAGCACGCAATTTCATCTCAACCCTCTTGTAGAAAGGATCCTTCAGGCCTTCAGAGTTCCTGTTTTCTGAATTTCTTCTTAAATCAACCCTCGGGATTTGGATAAGAGAACTTGACGAGTCCTGAAATAATAAGCATATACATGTGAGATAAATAACAATTAACTTTTGCATAGCATATACTAATCAACCAAGAGATGAAGAAACCGACAATGTGAAAGATTTCTTTAGATTCTCCAGGAAAGTTATATAGCTCATTTGCACATGCAAGTCATATGGAGTACATGATATGTTTCTATAGTGGAACTTACCCCCTTCCAAACTGCCTGAAACTCATCCAAGTAAAACAAATCGTACTAGCCATGTAACTGGAGTAAATAGATGATCTATGGGTGGATGATTCTATGTTATTATTAATTCTTGGTATATGCAAAGCTGAGTATATCGATGTCCAAAACATACCATTTGTACTCTTGGGATGAACTCTCTAGAACATATAGTTTGATTATCTAGATTTTACGTGCCTCCAGAGTTGGAAAAACTGTAAATACTAGCTTTTGTTCTGTTATATCTGGTCAGTGATTCTCCCTCAATTGTAAACTAGATCTTTCACTACATAAACAGTAAATGTCAATCCAACTATTAATTACCTTGGACACCTTTGTCAATCTCTTAATGACCATTGGCGCTATGTTCTTTCTTGGCTCCTCTTTGTCAAGACCAACTTTCAGACCTTTTGAGTGCAAACTTGCTATTGGCAAGACAATTCTTGACACAGCAACATTACTTTCACCATAATCAGTTGAAACCACATGCTTTGGTGCAAGAACCTTCCTCTCCAGGCTTTCGTGGTTGAGCCCATGTTTACTTGTGCGTGTTGCACACTGAAACTCTCCATCGACATACTGCTTTTGACCAGTACTAGATGCCTCCTCATGTTGAATAACTTGTGATGCTGCTACTTGTGAAAACAGAGGATTGAATGTCACGTATCCTAGCCCATGAGGTTCATGGCATTTCTTGTCATCTGATGAGCTCACTCCAGTAGATGGTTGAGAACTAGAGCTTAGAGCAGTAGCCACAGGTTCTTCAGGAACAACTGCATGTGATTCGTCGTCCTGCCTGCTATGGTCTAGGGTGTTGTCATCACTCCTTTCTTCCAATGTCGCTTCAGTGAGATGCATAGCTTTCTGAGCCTTCTTCTTGTAATACTCTTCAAAAAATGCCTTCTTTTGTGCAACTAAACCGGGCAGCGTGATTTTGCTTATCTCCTCCTGACGTCTGTTGTGTTCAAATACTGATCTGTTTTCCCATGACAAAGACTCTGAAGCGAATCTACCAAATGATACTGAACCATGATCAAGTACCATTTGCTCAACTGAATCGTTCTGGACAGCAGAGATTAAGCAAAATTAGAGACTCAAGGAATCTGAGATATTATAACAACAGACAACAATAACTAACTAACAGTTACAAAGCAATATCTAGTAATCTAAAAACTATAAAGATATAATTATAAGGCCCATGCAGCATCAGCTGAATCACATTGTGCTCTCATCTCAAATAATTGCCAGCAAGATTACAGTACTCAGGAACTATTCGAATTTCACATCACAGTACACAGTGCATATAAAAAAAAACTAACCATCATCTAGCCTTCTCAAAACACAACAAGAAACTACGGAAACAAGATTCAGGCAGCATCAACTGTGTCACATCATGCTGACATCCAGTGGCGGAGCTCTGTGCATGCCAACCTGGGCCATGGCCCGCCCAGCCTAGCCCAAAACATGAAGGAAAAAAAGAAAAATTTGGCCCATTAAACGAAAAAAGCATGATGTTCTTTGGGCTGGCCAGCCCAAGATTTGGGCTGAAGCTCCGCACAGTGCTGACATCTCAAATACGTTCCAAGAACATTACGATATCAAGAAACTATTTAACCTCGAGATTTCAGTTGATAATTCGAGTAGCAACCAAAGGTGAGCAGTGGATGATTTCGAAGCAGGGACACTACCTGTGTGCAGTGGGCTTCGTAGGGCAAATCTGAGTGCGACCATCCACTGAACGGCTGCCCAACTTGAGCAGCCATTGTGCCCGTATGTTTGTAATCAGCTTTTCAGCAGATAAAATCCTCGACAGCGATGCTTCGATCTACCTGCAAGCACCAGATATACCAACATTGCTTTGACATTGCCGATATACGTGCAGCACCAGATAATGGTTCCGAACTTCCGATCTACGGGAATTTCATGAAAACGAGAATAATAATTGTGCGTCTTTTCTTCTTATAAACAGACATAAACCGGCATAAAGAGCTCTTGGAAAGTATGGAGGAACAAAAATAAACTGAAAGAACGCCCAAATAGCCCATCTTCTTTGCCTGGAAGAGGAAGGTTCAGAAGTCAGCAACTATAAACCTGGGAATTTTGGCTCAGTTGAAATCACTTGGAACCCGCGACTTGAGCCCCAGGCTGTTTCTCTAGTAGAATACTTTGAAACAACCTGGGAAACAAAATAACCAGAAAAATGACGATTCTTGGATGGAAACTGGAAAGAGCAACTCTATCAATGAAGTGGACAACCACACAGGAAACGGATCTAGAAACATGAAGACAATGCCTTCACGAAACATACGAGATGCGGGACGGTAATCCTTGGAGGCGAACAGCAAATTATCGCTTAAAAGCAAGAACTCGCGATGCTCGCAGAACCGTCAACAGGAAACCAAGAAATGTCGCGATAGAGAGGAAACAAGCGGCAAAGAAGCTAGGCGACCAGAAAAAAATCTCCAAATCTAACCGCGGTACGGCCGCCACACCAGACGAAGCCATCAAGATTCAAGAACCGTACTAGAAAAGTGGACAAAGAAATCAAGAACCCACCGGCTAGAACAGTCACCCTCCAACGGCAGGAACCCGAGCAATCGGACGCTGAGGCCTCACCTACTGGACGATCCGCGCTTCCCTCGCGCTCGCGGAGAGACGGTGAGGAAATATTTGGGGGCGGCGGCGGCGCTCGTGAATCGGAAGAGGAGCGCTAACGGCTGGGAGGGGAGAAGTAAATGTGAAAGGGATGGAGACGAGTAACGTTCGAATGGAGCTCGCTCGCACACCGTTGTAGGACGCGTGGGCTTTTGCCTCTTGCTCCAGAAAACGAAAATCAGAAGTATTTCTTGGGGTTCTCTACGAGGCCCAGCTTTGTTAGTTTGCTCTTGGGTCTCGAGCCTGTGTCGTCGGGGGCTCGGGGTTTGGACTAATTTACCAAAATCACCAAAAACAAATTGGCAAGGCCTTCCAAATGATGTGATAGATGAAGTTACAAATATTTTGAATGTGGCTCATGAGACTTTATTGGAAAATTATTTGGGATGCCTTCAGATATGGGAAACTCTCCGGTGTTACGGTGGCTATGACAACGTTGTGCGGAATAAGAATGATTTTTCCGTCTCTTTGTCTACCTTATAAACGGTGATCTCTCCAGGACGTTAAGGAGGGTGAAAAATTGTTTGATCGCTGCTCGTTTGGAGTGGTGGATCTTTTTTGGTATACGTATTTTGCAGGTTTTGTTTCTAGAGATTCAGATTGATTCTTAATTAATGGAGACGAAGGCACAACACCATGGCGAGCACCGCGACACCAGGATCCCTGTCTCACGACCCCACGATCTTCTTGCTCTCATGCCCTTGAAGAGGATGCAGAAGAGAGGTTTGGTCGAGTCGAGGGGGCGCTCGATCTTGTCGCCGTCGTGGGCCCACCACTCCTCCGGGGCCTGGGCGAGCTCACATACGAAGAGGGTGTCGTGGGCAGCGACGGAGGCGGAGGCGGCGGCCCGGGCGTGGTAGGCGGGGAAGGCATGGGCGAAGCAGTGGTCTTCCTCGACGCATGCGAGGTCGGCGGCGTGTACTACTAGGGCTATTGATGCATCCGAGGGGCGCGATGTAGGAGCTGGCTGAGGCCAGGAGGTGCAGACGATGGAGGCTTTGCCCTTGGAGGAGGGGTTACCGGAGCTGACACCGAGGCCTCCGGGAGCTGTAGATGGTAGGCGAAGTCGAGGTCTGAGACGGAGACGGTTGCGGAGGAGGAAAGGGCGGTCTGCTCGCGGAGGGCAGCAAGGTCGTCGCTGCCGGCCATGATGGAAAGCCGGTCGATGGCGGTGTGATGCTGCGAAACACAGTCATTGAGAATTAGAAAGGTGTGCTGGACACAGCGACAAATTTTTCCCAAGTAAATAATCAGAGTTTAATCTTCCAGCAGGATTGGTGAGTTTCAACTTGGTGTCTTATCCCTCTTGCGCTTGAGAGACGACGCGAAACTACATACAACCAAACCAATACTTTGCCCCAACTGTTCAGGAAGGTTGTCAAACTTCCCGTCTTGCTAAAAACAAAGTTACCAAACGATGTAAATAATATGATAATTAAGAAAAGCGTACAAGCAAATGATTATGAAAGCGAGTAATAAACGGTGTAAATAATATAATAAAAGATGGACTGGGTGTCATAGTTTTACTGGTGGTGTCTCTCCATAATATAAACAAACATGCGGGTAAACAAATTACACAAATTCATGAAAAACATTTTATAGCACTCTGTTATGATAAAGATTGTCTTGCAATATTTAATATTGGGCATTACATCAAAGTACATAGATCGATCTATAACTAATTATCCACCCTGCGATCGCTATCTAGCATGTTACTCAAAAGTATTAAGTTGCGAACAACGAAGAATTGCAGTAAATATCATACGTAATGTAATCAATGCAAATAATCATATGAACCTTTACACTGTTGTTTTACTCATAATAGCAACAACATATCGCCGTTTTTAGACGTTTATGTCACTCGTGCGTAGAATCACGGGTGTCATGAACCTACTATCTAGTATCAATACTCCATAAATAAAACAATGCATGATGATATAATAAACAATCTGAACATAACTTTACAAATCGTTAGATCGCAACAAACACAACATGTTGCATTACAATAAAGTAATCTTGATCATTTTAGGAAGCTCACAAGATCTAAACATGGTGGCACAAAGAGAAGAGACAACCATCTAGCTACTGCTATGGACCCGTAGTTTAAGTATGAACTACTCATGCATCACTCCGGAGGAAGGCATGGTGATGAAGAAGCCTCTGGTGATGATCTCCATTCCGACACGGTGTCGGAAAGAGCTCCAGAAACCCTCCCAAACTAGGTTTTGAGGTGACGGTGGCCTCGGGTTTCTTCCGTGGAATATTTTCTGTCATACAGCTTTTGCTATTGGGGGGATATATAGACGAAGGTGGCGCGAGGAGTGCCCGAGCACCTGTCGCGGGGGCCCTCCTGGGCGCGATAGGGCTAGGGGTGCCCCCTGGCTACCCTTTTATGTGGTGCTCCGTTCCGAAGTAAAACTCATCAATAAAGTTTTGTAGATTTTTCTGATTTTATTTTCTGAAGAAGATCTTCTGACATAAAAGACAGCAGAAAACATGAACTGACATTGAGCATCTTATTAATAGATTAGTTCATAAAATGATTTAAAATGCAATATAAACATGTAGCAATAGTATATATTAAGCATGAAATATAAAAAATTATAGATACATTTAGAACATTCATAGTGCGACAGGGACAAGTGGGGGAATCGAACCGAGCGGTCAAAATCATGTGCGCCTGTTCGAGGGGATCCTCTATTCGAAAGTTGTCATGGATGTAAAAATGAGGAGGAAATACTTCCCAGTTTCTTTTTTGAAAAAATCCGGCCCTAGTTTGACCTCATCGTGCAACTCACGTAACCTCTAACGTCGTCATGTCAGCACTTTGACGCCCACCATGCTGAAATGACTAACGTGCTACTAATTTGCAATTTAATGACCAATAATTCACTTTTTTCTACTTGATAACCAATCCTTACATTTTGAACAACTTCGTTACCGCAGATGCATTTAACTTCAATGAACTCAAATTCGGTTATTGTTGCGAAAATGGACAAGCGTTTACGAGCCCAAGAAACAACATATAGGCGACTTTTATCCTCAAAAAAGAAATTTTGTCGACTCGCCAGATTATCACCTGCACAAGAAGCCACAAACCATCTATCAAAAAAAAGAAGAAGCCACAAACCAATTAGTTTATGGTGTGGTACATTACATGACGATGGTTTCCGGTTAAAAAGATTTGGTGACAGTTGCATGCTAATAAATCACGGTTTTGCTAGTTCTAAGTCGCCTCAGAACTCACGAGTTCTCGGTCGCGTCCAGCACCGTTCGATCATGCGCCGAGATGCGTGCGTTTTTCTCTTTTTTTCCATTTTGCGCTTTTTCCAGTTACATGTGACTTGTAACCGAGATTTTTCTAATTGTAATCGGGTTGCAACTGAATTTTTTTCAGTTGCAAGTTGGTCGTAATTGAATTTTTTTAATTTTTTTTTGAGTTACAAGTGGGTTGTAAGTGGCTCCCAAGTGAGTTTTTTTCAGTTACAAGTGGGTTGCAAGTGCTTACGTCAGCCGACTGAGAAGCTCTAGCCACGCCCAATAAATCATGCAACTAACTTATTGGCGGGCCACTGTAATAATCGCTGAACTTGGGGTAGACAACATGTATACCGCACACCATAGTTTATTCGTGTTTGTTCCTCCTGATCATGTACTCGTAACTCATTGACATCGTACGTAGTAGCAAAGACCGGATCCCACGACGGCTTGTTTGTCGTTGGAATACAATAGCGTCCGAAATAAGTGTCGCGAATATACTCCCTCCGTCACAAAATAAGTGTCTCAACTTTGATAGAAAGTGGATACATGTACACATGTTTATGTCTAAATACATCTATTTTTTATCAAAATTGAGACATTTATTTTGGGACGGAGGGAGTAGATGTATACCATTTCTGAACGAAAGAAGTATACACAATAAACTACTCCGCATAGAAAATATCACGGACATATATTTACGCAATCTAGAATATAATTGAAGTGATTAGAAAGAAATTCCACTTCGAACCAGACTTGCACTGATGATTTAATTTGAACAACAAGTACTGTACATCATTTGGGATGGTTTTGAGAGACCGGTCGCAGTGTCAAGACAATGTGGCGCTCACAGCTCAACACGCCGTAAGATTCATAATTTCAAAATTAATAGAAACTTTATGTCAAAGTTTATTCAAGATTGTTGTATTTCTTGATCTCGTTGCCAAAAACGGAGAGAGTGTTTTACTAGTTTGAAATATAAAAATGCTTTTTTGAATTTGAAAATCAAATTACGGGAAGCTAGAGACGGCCGGTGAATATTCCACTCCTCTAGGTGGCATGCACGTTACGAAACAATTCGTGCTCCCACGACCACCGCTTCTGGGAGTACCCCGCCTAGCTAGCTTGGCCTCTGGTTGTTGCGCGCGCGTGCCTCTCTTCTCCGCCGCGCGCATACCTCTCGATTGTCAAGGAGCGTTCCGGCGGTCGGGGAGCCGGCTCCGGCCGGCCGGACGTCCGTACTTACGGTTGATTATGGGCAGCCTTTGCTCCAAGGAGCAGGTCGTCGATGAGGAGCCCGTCGTGCCGGCCGACAGGCGCCTGCAGAAGGCGCCGAGCCAATCCCTGAAGCAGCTCATCACACTCACCGCCAAGGAGGAGTCCGCGGTCGTCGCGCCGGTCGTGCACGCCGTGATCGGCAGGTCGGAGTCCACCGTCAAGGCCAGGCCGCAACCGGCTGCCGTGCCGCCGCCGGCCGAGAAGAAGGCGCCGGTCGTCGTGATCGCGTCTCTCAACAAGTCGTACAGCACCGCCGGGCCCACGCACCACCGGCGCGCGACCGTTGACGCCGCCACCCGGAACCCCGTCGTTGCCGCCGCGGAAGATGACGACGACGCCGCGGCGGACCCCAACCTGCAGGGCGTGCCCCAGGGGTTCTCTGGGGAGCACGTGATCGCCGGGTGGCCGTCCTGGCTGACGTCGGTGGCCGGGGAGGTCGTCCACGGGTGGCTGCCCCGCCGGGCCGACACCTTCGAAAGGCTGGACAAGATCGGCCAGGGCACGTACAGCAACGTGTACAAGGCGCGGGACCTGCAGAGCGGCAAGATCGTGGCCTTGAAGCGGGTGCGGTTCGTCAACATGGACCCGGAGAGCGTGCGGTTCATGGCGCGGGAGATCCACATCCTGCGCCGGCTGGACCACCCCAACGTGATCAAGCTGGAGGGCATCGTCACCTCGCGCCTCTCGCACAGCCTCTACCTCGTCTTCGAGTACATGGAGCACGACCTCGCCGGCCTCGCCGCCACCCCGGGCCTCCGGTTCACGGAGCCGCAGGTCAAGTGCTTCATGAAGCAGATCCTCGACGGGCTACACCACTGCCACGGCCGAGGGGTGCTCCACAGGGACATCAAGGGATCCAACCTGCTCATCGACGACAACGGCGTGCTCAAGCTCGCCGACTTCGGCCTGGCCACCTTCTTCGACCCGGCCAAGACGCAGCAGCTCACAAGCCGGGTCGTCACGCTCTGGTACCGCCCGCCGGAGCTCCTGCTTGGCGCCACAGAGTATGGTGTCGCCGTCGACCTTTGGAGCACCGGGTGTATCCTGGCGGAGCTGCTCGCCGGAAAGCCCATCATGCCCGGACAGACCGAGGTTCCTACCTTGCCCCTAATTAATTAAGATCATCTTTTCTTCAGTTAATTTTGCTCTCCGTGAAATTAAGATCAACGGGCGGTTGGTGGTGCTTCTGTAGATTGAGCAGCTGCACAAGATCTTCAAGCTCTGCGGGTCGCCGTCCGAGGACTACTGGGCCAAGGCGAAGCTGCCGGACGTGACCCTCTTCAAACCGCAGCGGCCGTACCGGCGCCGGATCGCCGAGACCTTCCGGGACTTTTCTCCCACAGCGTTGGACCTCCTCGACACGCTGCTCGCCATCGAACCTTCCTACCGGGGCACCGCAGCTTCGGCTCTCGACAGCGAGGTAAATAAGCAACATCTTGTACTAGCATCTTGGTGCGCATAATTTTGCAATCTCTGACAGACACATTGCTCTCTCATCATCAGTTCTTCAGAACCAAGCCGTTGGCGTGCGACCCGTCGAGCTTGCCCAAGTACCCGCCCAGCAAGGAGTACGACGCCAAGCTCCGCGGCAAGGAGGCCATGAGGTACGTATGCACTGGTTACCATGTCCAATCCAACCCTTGGGTTCTTCTTCTTCTTATCCTTGCCACCTGACCTGGATTACCAATTGACAGGCAAAACGCGGCGGCGGCCATTGGAGGCAAGGGCTCCCTCTCGGTGAAGCCGGGGAGAAACGAGGCCAAGGCCGCGCCAGCGCAGGACACCATGGGAGCTGACCAGCAGGTATCATTTTTCTCATGACGTGCCACGATATACGGCCATTATTGGAATTCAGATTTTTTAATGGTCCGACGCACTCTGTCTTGTCCCCTTCCCTGTCCCTGCCTGAATACAGAGATTTTGTGCTGGTTCTGTTTGCAGAGGCGGCAGATGCGTAACAACCCGAAGAGCAGCAGCCACCACTACACCACGCTGGAGGACAGCGTGCCGGGATTCCGCATGGAGCCACCGGCGGCCGCCGGGCTGCCGTCGACGATGCAGAGCGCCGGGCAGTTCGGCTCGACGTGGTACAGGAAGGACGGCCCGCGCGGCGCGATCCCGCGCACGACCAGCTCCGTCAGGGTGTCGCAGCTCACCTCGCAGAGGTCCTACGCGCCGTCCCGGGGCACCGACCTGCACCCGAGCTCGTCGGCGACCAGGAACACCAACTCCAAGTACAACCGGCTCGACGTCGCCGAGCCAGCCAACGCGCTCGACAGGCCCGCCGGTCCGACCAGCAAGAAGGACATGGGCATGAGGGACGCTCCATCAGCTGTGAGTATCAGCCAGATCCTTCTTTTAACTTTGCTTTTGGAGCAGTGTGTTTCTTCGGACATGGACTCACAGCTTGCAAATGTGCTTTGCTCTGAACTTGATCAGGGCCAGGGATACGCTCGGAACCCTCGGAGGATGAACTACTCCGGCCCACTGGTGCCGCCGGGAGGCAACATGGACGACATGCTCAAGGAGCACGAGCGGCAGATCCAGCAGGCGGTGCGCAAAGCGCGCGTCGACAAGCAGGAGAGGACCAACCGGAGCAATTACTTGTAGCCAAATCGACCGCGGTCATCCTCCCAGCCACAGCCTGTCGTGCGTGCACACCAAGATCTCCATGGATGGAACCAGAGGCGACCTGCAGGCAGCATCTCCAATGGAAGAGCCGACGAAGGCGCCTCGCCGGACTCGGCACGCTCGCTGCTGCTGCTGCTGCTACGGCTGCCACGGTCGGAGAGTCGAGGCTTTCACGGATCCATGTGTATAGTAGCGGAATTAGAGGGATCAGGAAAGCCTGACAGAGGAAATCAGGGCCTGTACACCGGTTTGTATAGATGAAAATTTTGTGTGCATGTATCTGCTGCCGATCGACCTCATGCCTCTAGCAACACACACTTCAACTGCTTAGTTTGCCAATCAAGTAAGCTGCAGGGAGACAGTGAAGAATGGGATCATGCTTCTTCAACTACTTCTCAGCTTTCACAATTTTATGACCTCATCTTAGCAGAATGCAAGTAGTTGGAAAGTGTACTTAGAGTCTTTTTTTTTCAAAAAATCAAAGGACGGTATTCTTAAGTTTCAACAAAATCGAAACAGAAATCCTAATTGTAGATAATGTCGAACAGGCATCCCACAACCCACATCGAGCGTGCCACTTTCAAGTGCAAGGCTTGCTATTTGCATTTGCAGTATTTGTTAAACGGAGACAAAAATGTTTGCCTCATTTCATCTCTCGTATCTAAAAAAAATTATATGGGATACCAAATATCATGTGGGAACACCAAATATGCACTGTTTGCAACCACACATAATCAATCAAGTTAAATAAAAATAATAGAATTTCCTAGTTAATTGTTGATAAATTTTGTGAAAACCACAACAAATGCACCAATGTACGATCGCATTGGGCATCACCGTCCTACCAAACCACCCATAAGAAGCGCGTGCATGCCTCGGAAAGAAATATAACCGTCTAGATTGCAATCGAGTGTCAGCCTAATGTTAAACGACCACCGATGGGCCGCTCGCCACAACGAGCGTCGAGACTCGAAACCCATGTTTGCCAATGCTTAAGATTTGACCCAAACAGTCTTCGGTGAAACTTCTGAGCGATGCATAATAAGAGATAGTTAGGGATATCTTCTGCATCGTGTCCAAATCATCCCCTTCCCTTTCTTGGCTTTTCTTTTCACATGTGCCTTCAAATTCCCATTGGAGTTGTGTGTTAACGGTGAACAAACGCTCACCCGCTAGTGACAATAGGACTCATCTCAGGTCATGTGTTCTGACATACGCACAACTGGTCATGAAATGGGTTTACGGGTCGACATCTCCAATAGTGCCCTGAAATAGGGAATCAAAAAATAGTTTTAGGGCATGAGAAAGTTGATTCTTAGGCAATTTGGGGCATTATTTTTTGTCCTAGCAGATGCTCTTAACCCAACATGTTGAAACTTCGAAATTTGATCATATTTGTTATATTTTAAACTCCAATTAAACAAAGTAAACATGCACACATTGATATTTCGAACTACAAACTGAATTAGAAATATGCTAATTAGACATAGTATTGTCTCCTCCTACGGACACACTAGAGATCAGGGTCAAACACAGTTTGTCCGAGTCAACACCGTCGGAATCCTCATCTTCCTACTCAACCTTGATCATCGTGGAGGAGTCAGCCATGTCTTTGTTTATTTACGCGTCCCGGCTAGTAGTACTCGTGGTTCGCATGCAAGACATCCAGGTGTGCCTTCGCGAACCTCGCCATAGCCGTCGCATCGATATCATGGGATTTTCCTCTGCTGCACGGTAAGGTGGTCTTACTTCTCCACCTTGCGAGAAACATTTGAGGAACTATGCCTTTACCTGGCTCATGATGTCCAGAAATTTGAGTTTGTAGGGGGGTCAACGGTACAACAAAGTCAAGGTGTCGTACGCGCGGGAAACAAGCTCCTACAACTCGAAGGTCTCGGGCCAGTGCCGCATGCCGATGCCGTTCCACGATATCTCGTCAGTGTGGTGGCAAGACTACCGCACGACGCAGTAGCCAGTGTTTCTCCTCGTCGCGGAGATACGACATGGCTTTCTTGTCGGCTTGACGGTGTGTCGTGGTGGGACTGGTTGATTCGCTTAATTATTATGTACTAGTGACATGTCTTTGTGTAGATATATACCCTAGGGACAGGTAATCGTAGAGGTGATCACAATTCACAGTATTTATGTGTCTTTGAATACTATCAGTTGTATTCATGAGTTGCCTAATTCTTTGAGAAAAACAACCCACACAATTTCTAAACCATGGGAACAAGAAAACCTGATGAGGGGTGAACCTCTTGGGGTGCCCGATCTTCACAGATTGACGGCGGATTCGGACGAACACACGCAAGAACACGAAGAACGCGAAGAACACAAGAACACAAACACGATACAAGGACATGTTTCCCTCACCGGTGTGACCAACCGGGCCAATAGAATCCACAAGAGGGGTGGGAGATTGGCAAGCACTTGGTAGAATCAAGGAAGGAAATCCAACCAAGAGAGACTAAGCACAAGGAGGGATCTTGATACAACTCAATAGATGAATGATCTAAGGAGAGGCCTTGAATCCACAAGAGGGATCTTCTCCATAAGAGGAGGCATCATCTCCACAAAGGGAGGGGAGAGCACAAGCTCTATCTCATCTCATATCCTTCCTCCTTTCTAGAGTGGGAGGGGAACTCCTATATATAGTCTATACCTAAAGGGGTAGGTGGGAGAGGGGATACAAGGCTGTTTCAGTCTGCAGCCCACGCAGGGGCGGTAGTATCGGTCTTCTGGCGGTAGTACGGGGGTCGCGGTAGTACCGGCTGGAAGGGCGGTAGTACCGGCGGTTCCAGAGCCCGGGGATGTCACTCCAGCTCTCAGACAGTAGTACCGGCCTGGGCGCGGTAGTACCAGGACGTCGGTAGTACCGGCATGTCGATGGCGGTAGTACCGACCTTGCAGCTTCCGGCTTCTCTTCCTTCTCCGTTTCCAAGCCACCGTCTTGTCGGGTTCCATTCCTCGTTCACCTTGGGCATCCTCTCGTGTAGACGTACTCGTCATGAAAAACCTAACATCATCAAAGGACGGCACATGACGTAGCATACCACTCAAGAGGATGGGAAATGAGTTCAAGTAGAGGAGTGGGTTCACCTTTGAGGTCTGTGACGACTTGGGTCATGATGGAGTGCATGACATGGTGATAACCGTGGGTTGCACTACATTAAAACCTCCTACATATTTTCGAACCTTGTCCTAATATACAAATGTAGGTGCAAAAAATCACACTAACCGAAAGCTAGCAAAAACGTTGATATAAAGCACAAGGCAAATAAGGTCATCCCATTTACGTCAGAAAGATGAAAACTAAAAAATAAAAGAGAAAAAGGACATGAGCAAACTAGCCCATCTGCGTGTTCTTAAGAAATGTAATTAATGACATCTGATCTGGACTTCCATAGAGCTAACTACTACAGTACATAATTTCAAAAAAAAAAAAAAACTACTACAGTACATAAAGACTTATTATCCTATTGATAAAGATTGGTTTTGCTCACAGCGACGTCTGATATAACGGAAGACTCGAGGGGCAGCATCTTGCCTCCTCTACTCGATCGGCGTCTAGCTACGTCGTAAAAACGGCGCACTTGACCTTTTTGAAGGTGGCCGGCGACGTGGCCGTAGATATAGCCAACTCCAGCGGGCAGATCGCCCTCAGCCTGTGCACGTGGTGGCGCGGCGGGTACTTGATCTCCCCCAAAACCTTCAACTCCAGCTGGAACACCCCCGCCGTGCTCTCCCTGATGAAGTCCGCCACCCCGGCGTTCCCCAGAAGGACGCCCGCGTTGTCGGCCGCCGAGGCAGCGTGGTACACCTCACTGTGCCCCGGCCGGATCACGCTCCCCTCGCCCGCCAGAGCGACACGGGCGAAGAGCGCGCCGGCGAAGAGCAGCTCCGCGTCGAGCGCCGTGGCGTGTTCGGCATGCATCAGCCAGTTGCGGTTGCGCACGGCGACGGCGATCGAGATGTCGTAGGCGAGCGACGTGGCCGTGGCGTTGTTCTTGTCGGAGAGGGCTAGGCGGCCGAGGACCGCGTCCTCGACGGCGACGCCGGCGGGGCGGGCAACGAAGGCGATGACGACCAGGGTGACCGCGGTCGCCAGGATGGCGAAGATCAGGAGGGCGCAGACGATGCGGCAGAGCACCTTGCCGCCGACGGCGTCGCAGTAACCCTCGGCGCAGTCGCAGTCGCCACCGTCGCCCATCCCTGCAGGTATCGTAGGCGGCGGACTAGACCAAGTCTGTTCGATGCGAGTACCATGGGAGGAATGGGATGGAATGGGAGGATACAATATATCGGCGCCGCAACGGTCGGACGGGCAATGGAAGCGGATCGGCGTCGTAACAGAGATCCAGATGTCCAGTACGCCCACGCGTCAATAAGATTTGTTCCCGTCATAGTTTCGAAGTCGGATATGGGACGCGACAACGCGTCATACTCATACCTGAACGCTGAACCTGAACCGGAACGGCCGGAACCCCTATCTTCTGTAAAAGTATGTTCTGGCATTTACCATATATAAACCCAACCTCATGCATGAGACCTGGGAAACCAGCTCTCCTCGGTCAATCCCACGCAGCGCCGGTAACACCCGATCGATCGAACGGCATGGAGCCGCCGTCCTGCGCCAACTCCGTCGTGTCATCCGTCATCTTACTCATCGTGATGCTCTTCGCCGCCTACGCCGTCGTCCTCCCCCTCCGCATCACCGCCGAGGACGCGTCCCTGAGCCACCTCGAACTCGTCGGACCAAACGGAACAGCCCTGGCGTACAACCTCTCGCTGACCGTCGGCCTGTTCAACCCTAACTGGGCCATGCGCGCCGAGCTCACCGCGCCGCTCGAAGCCGAGCTCAACTTCGCCGGCGCGCGATTCGACGGTTCTCGGTTATCGGACGCGGGCCGGAGGATTGAGATCGAGGAGACCGTCAGGTTTCACGTCAAGGCAGAGGCCGAGAGCGCGGAGACGGCGCTGGGAAGCAAAGAGCTGGCGGAGTTCGTGAAGGAGAGCGCCGCGGGGTGTTCGAGTCGCTGGAGCTGAAACTCACAGGGAGACTCAGGTACAGGCCGGTGCATGCCGGCGGGACCAGGAGGCTGGAGGCTAGGTGCCCTCTGAAGCTGCGCATGGCGCCGCCGCCTGGGACGCACATGCTTGTGTTGGACAAGGCGATCAAGTGCCACCGACTATAGTAGACTACGATTAATTAGGTTTAGTCCTCGCAAGATT
The DNA here is from genome assembly GCA_026929855.1 of Poa annua. Classification (NCBI taxonomy): domain Eukaryota; kingdom Viridiplantae; phylum Streptophyta; class Magnoliopsida; order Poales; family Poaceae; genus Poa; species Poa annua. The sequence continues at coordinate 39,663,980 of CM049436.1, forward strand.
AATTGCACACCATGTAACTCTCGCACGGGCTGATTAACAGCTCAACTTTGTCATCAATCAAATTATTCTTCACAACTCAATTTAAGTTAAGCATGAAGCTCATGGATTTTTATTTTTTTATCTCAATGCATATACGTTGAATTTAGAGTTGAACTTTTGGGGGATGGAAATATTAACCGATTCCAGCCTCAGTGTGCTCGTTTTATATGGTTACTAGTAATTAGGCACGTGCAATGCACGTGTCATATATTTAATTCGTGTTCTCTTCCTATTTTCCTATGATCTTTTTGCTACACTACGTGAAAAAATGATGCATCTGAATTAGACGTGTAAAACATCAATTTGAGTAAGGTAAAGATCTGGGAAAAAAACAAGCTGCAAAGCAAGAACATCAAGCATATTGTACATAATAACCCTTTCAAACAAACTCATATCAAAACTGACACTCGACATAACACATCATATGACTATGGCTCTAGCCACCAGGTGTCTCACTTACATAACGTTACAGAATAAACATAGCACTCCAGTAACAAGCAGCTAAGAAGAACAGGATTCTGCTGTCTTATTTATCAAGAACAAACTGTAGGTATACTTCTGAAGCATCACAACCACTCCCTATTAATTATAGATACTACTGACCGGTAATGAAACTTTTGGCTACAAAACTTTGGGAACTCAATAGCATACTGGAACAAAACGCCGAGATGGCTGCACACATTTATTTCTGACTTACGGAAGGACCTCAGGAGCAAAATCATTTCTTCCTATTTTTTTACATTAAATCATTTCTTCCTGTTTAGCTGTATGTGGAAACAGATTAAGGATTGTGCCTTACCGAGCAGCCCTTGGTACTTCAGGTAGAACGAGAAGTCAGATTTATTGAGCTGAACTACAACAAAGAATAAGTTTCACTAATCCAGAAAACAAGGCTCAGAAGACTAAGAATTCTCGATAGCTAGATTGACAGCCTCGGAGCATTTCATGAGAAAAAATCCCTCACAAGCGCACAAGCATTCTGCAGGTAAATAATAGGGGTCGACAAAAAATTTGAGTCAAACATTTACAGCATTATCATAATGTGACATTCACACAAGTCTACATATTGTACATTCATCCATTCAATAGCAGGCACAGATAAAACAACGAGCTATAGCTTGCATCTTGTAGGCATACATGCTTCTTCTTGGGTATATCTAATAATTTGCACCAAAAAAGCAAGTTGGCGACATGAAGTTTGACAAACTGGAAATTAACATCTTCAGTAAAACTACACACCTTCAACTTTCATAGCCTATGCAAGCAGAATTCCTACGGTTTTTTATCCTTTAATTTTGGTTGAACAAATTTCCTGAAGCATTTAACACAAATTAGCCAACCTAACTGAAAGGAGAAAGGAGCAGTATCAAAAGTAAATGAACTAAGTGTAGCTTCTACACATGAGATTGTGGCTTAAAACCCCACAAGATTGTAAATCTGTGCGAGATGACTCACAATATAATACCACTCAAATTTCAGCATGACACAAATTCTGCACATTCTCGCGTCTAGGCAAAATAGCTTGATGATTTGAAATACAAAATCGAAAATATGTATTAGTTACTCTGACCATAAAGAAATGCAAGTGATCTCTTTGAAACGATTATCCAACCAAATGTATCATGGCCCCTTGTAACTACATGTGTTTCGTTCAAATGCAGGTCATTGATTCCAGCCAAAACAAAACGTCCTCTGATTCCTCAAATCTGCTCCTGTTTAAACGATTGACTTGAACACAACAAATACAATATTCTGATTAATATATGTAGTAAGCGATGCTTGTACAGAGAACTGTTGCACTTCAATTTCAGTTAAGTGATTAACTTCTGCGGAAAACTGAAGACTATGACTTGAACCTAGGCAGGGGAAGATTGTCACTGAACTTGAAGATCGTGACTTGCTCCTGTTTATGTATTCTATCTCTCCCGCGTTCTGAATACTGGGTCGTCGGGCGGGGTCGTCAGGAAGACGTAAGGGCATGTTCGTCCGGCAGGCGGCGAGCGGTCGTGGCTGGCAGCCGGCGGCTGGCGGCCTGGCGGGGGTGCCGGCAGGCGTTGATGGAGGCTGGCCAGCGGCGCGTCGCGCGGAGTTGTCGGGCAGGCGTCGGGCGGCCACGTCGGGAGACTGGCTGACGGCTGGAGGGTGCATCGGGCTGGGTGATTGTCCAGGCCATAGACATCGAAGAAGAATTCTGGCAGCAGCGTAAGGTCGTCGCGGCGATCTCGGACATCGAAAAAGCCTATGATAAGATTAAGTAGACGTTTCTACAGCAGACTCTCAGAATGAAAAGGTCCTCAGATGACTAGTGTAATGATCCATAATTTTGTTTTTGAGGGAGTTAGTTATGTTTTTAGTCTAGTCCCACATCTTATAAATCGGACTAATTAGTTCCACAACTTGCATATTTAAACGAATTTGGTCCAACCAGCGCACAGCTTGCCACGTTAGGCGCCACGGTGGCATTCGTGTGCGACAAATATTTACATTGGTCCTTTTGTTTTTTAGTATTTTATTTTAGGTCCTTTCGCGCGTGGGTCAGGCGATGCAATTTACCATGTAGGGTTCTGAAAATATAGGTATTTCCTTTCCTGTACTAGACCTTCTCGTGACGCAGTGTTGCGGCGACGAACACCTCGCCTCGACGGGTACGACGCAAAAATCGACCACTCACCTCAGTATGCAGACCAGTTCTTCTTACTGGCGTCGTAGGCGGCGGCGGAATCCAGTAGACCTCCCCGGTCACCGTCGCCCAACCGTGTCCGTCCGTCATGACGCTTGCCCCGCTGCCACTCGTGTGCTCCGATTTGACCCGCCCCGCGCTTCCTAACGAATCCATCCGCGACGCCGCGACGCTGAACTTCCCTCGACGTCCTCCGCCGAACAGCTCAACGCCGGCCGAGATCACCGTCGCCACCAATGTCGCCACTAGGGTTCCTGATGAGGATATATCTATGGATTATGATGATTATCCATGTTTAAGTTGGAAGGAAATATTAAACATGATCGATGATTATTATAAGGTGAACTCATTCCTAGTTGGATATGATACCATGAATTATAAGAATGTTATACTGCTTAAGTTATTATGTTTATGTATCATTAGGTTTGAGTTAATGGAGATAATGGCGAATGGAGAAGAAGATGTGGGCAAGGAATGGAGGCTGTTGGCAAACATCAAGGTGGCTAGCACGAGGGAGGCGAGGAAGGAAGTGGAGCCATCACGCGAAGAAGGGATGCTGCAAACAAAGAAAGATCCTTTCCAATTCGGATTCAAGATTTGTTCAGATTCGGTTCGGACTGACAGAAGTCCTGAATTTGAAACGGACGTGGATTCTTTATACGGACTCCAAATAGTGCAAAGAAGCACAATCTGAAAAGGCAATTTGAAGGGCTTTCCAATGGGTCCGGCCCCATGGCCCGGTTCGGCTCGGACTGGGCGCGGTGACCGCAACAAGTCACAAGTTGTTTTCTGCCAGTTTCCAAATAGAGTCCTTTAAGTTAGGAAAGTTAGAGATATGGTTGTTTTCGACTCCAACTCTATGTTGGACATCCAGCAGCCTTTATAAGGCTTATAATTTCGTGGCTTTTAGGTATAGACCACGTTTAAACATAAACCCTAGATTGGATTGCTAAGCATTCATCTATATTCGAGTTCCTCTGTGTTGCGCTCAGGAATTCAACCTCTCCACTGTGTTGCGCTCTGGAGATTATTATCCGAAGTTTGAGTGTGATCTGTTGTTCCACTGGGAATTAGTAGATTGCAAAACCGCTTCGTGGTCGGCGGCTACGTTGCATCGGTGTGAGGCGTCGCGAATATCCATTGGGTTGAAGAGCTGTTGCATTGGCAACGGGGGAACAGCCGGAGAGTTCGTCGGATTCTCGCAAGTTATCTTCCACCATCATCCATCCACCCACCGCTCACTGAGAAGATCGGGCTACCCCTTATCATCTTGGTATCAGATTTCCAGCGTTTACTCGGTGAGCATCCACAAATCCATCCCGTAGATTTACTGTTTTTCGTCCTATACAGAAAAAGCCAAAAATATTAGGTTTAGATCTCGCCAGAACCCTAGATTGCATCGGATTACAAGTTCTAGCTGCTGATCGTGTCTTTTCGCGTTACTTTTTCTTCCGATCTGAGTCGTCCTAGCGTCTAGGTCTCTGTTTCTTTTCGTCTGTTTTTCTTGTCGTCGGAGTGCTGGTCTGTTACGTGTTTGTCCAATCGGAAGTCAGCCGAATCGCTGCTGCGCCATATAAAATTGCTTTGCTTAAATACCTGCCTCGTGAGGTGTTTGTTTGAGCAAAGAATTTTCCTGCACGTGTATCCAAGCAGCAAAGGACAAGGAAAGACAAGTTTGAATCAATCTTCGTTGCTGTTTTTCTTTTGGTTTCTATGCCGCATATGTGTGCTGCTGTTTCCATGTCTGATTAGAGTCCGAATTTAGATTGATTAGGTTTTTGTTCTTGTCCGTCCATTAAATTCCCTGATCCCGTTAATCCGAGTCTTCCTTTTGCTAAGCCTTAGGTAAAAGCCTGTCTATCTTTTTGTGTTTAGAACTTTCCTACGAGACTAGTAAATTATTTGCTCTTTGGGCTGCTCATATAGGTTGGAAAGTGCATTATTTTGGCAGTCTATTTTATTTGCTCCTCTGAAATATTTGTGTGGCCTAGTTAAACAGAGAAAAAGGGAGAAAAAAAAAGAAGAGAAAAAGGAAGTTCTGAAATTACTGTAGCTACAGTACGAGCGAAAAAGAAAAGGAGGCCAGAATTTTACTCATATAAGATCTGTTGGGAGCATTGTTTGCAAATTATATTCCTGCCTTGCACTAGTAGAATTGAGCAATCTTGTGCCCTTATTATTGAGCTTTTGCTAGCGTCTCTCCTGTGCATTGCAACACGAGCATTACTCCGACATATATCATTCTTAGCTCATTTTCAGAGTTGCAATTGCCCCATTTATCTCCACCGTGTGCGTTTCCGAGTGTCTCTTGTGTCATACGATCAGCACTAGGCTTTGTGAATTGGTGTTGTTAGGTATCCCAACCAAGCTCCACCAAATACCCTGTTTTGTTGTGTGACACTTTGATACCCATAATATTCGCTTCACCCCATCCATGCACGTACTGTCCCTACGAGTGGTAAGCTTTACTATTCACTTTGGAACGGTAAGATACACAATTTCTTTCGGTCTTGAGTGAGTTGAGAGTTTGCCACATATATACATATTTGTGTTGTTTACTAACCATGGCAGAATACGAGGGTGATTTTGAAACTAGCAAACGCAAATTTTGCAGTGCAGCCTTTTGGAAAGAAGAAAGTCGTCCAATCCAAGGAAACGGTCTGTTCCACTTCAATGCCATTATTTGTGGACGAGTTGCTGCTGTAACCATTGAGAGATTCTCGTCTATTAATTTAGTCAGCATTGAAGTCGTTGAAAAGTTGCAGCTTAGTACATGTTACCTTTCAGAGTCTTATTTCCTAGCTTCTGCGTATGGTGCACTCCAAATTTCACACCAGGCTGAGGTTCCTATTACCATAGGACAGCACACCGAGGTTGTGGTATGTGATATATCTCCTGTGGCACTTGATTCTTGTCACATCATGTTGGGAGCACTGTGGTGGAGACAATTTAAAGCAAGTTGTCCACGAGGTGTTGATGGTTTGTCCATCATTTGGAACATGAGGAAGAGATACTTACAACCTACACCTGAAGACGATTTTCATGCATTTCATCTTGTTCGGAAGGAAAAGAAGAAAGAGTTTTTAATGTCAAAAACGAACAAGAGCATGGTTGTGGAGTGTCCGAATCGGAAAACTGTTGATCTACTTCTGCATCAAAACCCATGTGAGAATGAGCGCCACATAGCCAAATTGAGTGAGAGTGTTATAAAAAGTGAGCTGTGTGATTCCACTACACGTGCGGTTGAGTGCATACACTTTGAGAGTATGAGAGAACAATACAACATGAGTGTAGTAGATGATAGGACATGTGAGGATATTTCTGCTAATGTAACTATCTCTACTTCTAGTGTTGTTTCTTATGATATGCAGGTTGCTTTTGAAGAAAGGGAGCCGTCAAGTCTACAACCTGCATCACCACAAGAGGAAGATGTTCCAGTACCTACTACATCTGAGGAGATTGCCATTGACATAGGTACTGATTTGGAGCTGCTGCCAGGAAGCGCGCCACTTTGTGAGCATAATTCTTTACTGGATGATTCTTGTGATTTGATATGCAAACATATTTCAGAACCATGTGATAACTTGCTGAATTCAAATTTTGATCATGTGGTATTGATTACACATAAAGAGATCCTTGCTGAAATACCACCGACTAATGTTTTGTATTATATCATGCTAGAAAAACCTCTTACCATGAGTTGTGCTATGAATAAGATTTCTAAAATTTCATATGTAAATTCTAGCACATATGCCAATTGTTTTCGATTCAATTTAATTGGTGACTATAGCATGAACGAGAATTTTTTGGTGGATCACATATGCATTACCTATGATAAAATTGCTGAACTGAAACATGCTGTTTTCAGTCATATATTCTATGTGCCGGAATCTTTTTGTTTTGGGACGATACCTAATTCTCATGATAATGTGCTATATTCTAGTCTAGTTGATGTATTACAGCGAACAAAGGTAGCTTCACCTTTGTTGAACTATTCTGATCTTGCCAGATTTGAATATGCGTATGCACATACGTTGTGTTTGTCCCAAACTGACTTATACTTCACTTATATCCGCAAATTGAGTTGCAACTTCAATACCGGGATTAATGATCATGGACTTATAATTAATTGTGCTGCTGCATGGTCATTACTTTGTGCTAAATATCAGAGTAGCGCATGTAAAATGTGGTATCCAACAAATTTGCATATGTTGAACTGGTTTTGCCATGATAGCATGAAATTTGATCACCGATCTTCTGTGAGGATACTGGATTTAATACTGAATCATAAGATTTTATATATTTGTGTCTATCATTTTGATCATGATTCTATGAACTTCACTTATACTTGCAATTCTGATTGCTTATTGCTAAGATTTTCTTGGTTCCATTATGACAATTATATGTGCTATGCTTGCAATTTTAGTTGCATTTTGTCATTTGAGAATATTCATACTATTTACAAACATGATACAACCTGCTACATATACATATACTTTGCGTATACGTTGTTCTTTTTGTTTCTTCCACTTTCAGCTTATCCAAAGCCGCGGACGGCTTTTCTTGAAGAAAGGGAGGATGATGAGGATATATCTATGGATTATGATGATTATCCATGTTTAAGTTGGAAGGAAATATTAAACATGATCGATGATTATTATAAGGTGAACTCATTCCTAGTTGGATATGATACCATGAATTATAAGAATGTTATACTGCTTAAGTTATTATGTTTATGTATCATTAGGTTTGAGTTAATGGAGATAATGGCGAATGGAGAAGAAGATGTGGGCAAGGAATGGAGGCTGTTGGCAAACATCAAGGTGGCTAGCACGAGGGAGGCGAGGAAGGAAGTGGAGCCATCACGCGAAGAAGGGATGCTGCAAACAAAGAAAGATCCTTTCCAATTCGGATTCAAGATTTGTTCAGATTCGGTTCGGACTGACAGAAGTCCTGAATTTGAAACGGACGTGGATTCTTTATACGGACTCCAAATAGTGCAAAGAAGCACAATCTGAAAAGGCAATTTGAAGGGCTTTCCAATGGGTCCGGCCCCATGGCCCGGTTCGGCTCGGACTGGGCGCGGTGACCGCAACAAGTCACAAGTTGTTTTCTGCCAGTTTCCAAATAGAGTCCTTTAAGTTAGGAAAGTTAGAGATATGGTTGTTTTCGACTCCAACTCTATGTTGGACATCCAGCAGCCTTTATAAGGCTTATAATTTCGTGGCTTTTAGGTATAGACCACGTTTAAACATAAACCCTAGATTGGATTGCTAAGCATTCATCTATATTCGAGTTCCTCTGTGTTGCGCTCAGGAATTCAACCTCTCCACTGTGTTGCGCTCTGGAGATTATTATCCGAAGTTTGAGTGTGATCTGTTGTTCCACTGGGAATTAGTAGATTGCAAAACCGCTTCGTGGTCGGCGGCTACGTTGCATCGGTGTGAGGCGTCGCGAATATCCATTGGGTTGAAGAGCTGTTGCATTGGCAACGGGGGAACAGCCGGAGAGTTCGTCGGATTCTCGCAAGTTATCTTCCACCATCATCCATCCACCCACCGCTCACTGAGAAGATCGGGCTACCCCTTATCAGTTCCAGTCGAAATTGGTGAATTTCATTCTCAGTGACTACAGGACCTATCTGTGATACATTAAATCTTGTCGGGGGGTTTCTGTAAATCTACCACGCATCGGCGTGTGCCACCGGCCACGCTGGCACGACAAGTGTCATCACCCAATTGGCTAGGGACTAAAACGTTTCGGAGGTACAAGTTCTGGGACTAATTAGTCCGTTCTGCAAGATGTGAGACTAAAACGTCCAAACGGTGCAAGTTGTGTGACTAAAAATGTAAATTACTCTTTTTGAGGTAGCATGGCAATTAAAGTAAATGACGCCGTGGCCGCTACTTCCAAATTCCAAATAAAAAAGGGATTGAGGCAAGGTGATCCCCTATCACTAATAGGTACTAGGTACTATATATAAAAGTTGGAAGGATTCAGGTCCAAATCCGGCCTCCACGTCACCCTTTCATTCCCGACCGTCCGATCTTGTTGTTTAACGGATCAGATTGCAAGTTTCTGGATCAAACCCCCGGTTACTGTAGCATGGGAGTTTCTACCAATTAGCGCACGCCACGTCGCCCGGTCACCCGCGCCGGTCAGCCGGTCACTCCCTCCGCGTCCGATCCCGTGGCTCTTTTGCAAAAAAGCACCTGTGATTTCCGGAATTTACGAACCGGTTCTCCATATATAGTATGACAGGCGGTAACCCTAGATCCTAATTTCCATTTTTCCCCACCCGTCTCCACCCCGCCGCCGCCGCCCCGAGATGTCTACTTTTACTCTCCTCTCTCTCGAACGCCCCGACAGCGGCCCGTCCCGCTATGCTAGCTCGCCGCCGGCGCGCAGCCTCTGCCGGCCTCGGGCTGGATCGACGCCGGATCAAGCTCCGCCGCGCATCCCGCCACCCATGCCCCTGGGAGTCCCCTGAGGTTGGCGCCGCCCGCGCCGTCAGCTAGGACCTCGGTGAGCGCGTCAGCATCTTGGGGGTAGGCGTGGATGGGGAGCCGCGCGTGGAGGAGCGGGAGTCAGCCATCAGCTTGCTTCTGCCCTTTCTGCTATGAACGGTTCGTATCTTCTGAATCTTAAGGTTTTCCTGAAGATTAGGTGGTACCAGTACATAGAAGCATGATGCTGCAGGATTAAGGACAATTTCCTTGGGGACAAGAAGATGGAGGCAAGCGTATCTGGCCTCTGACCAAAAATAGTAGCAATAGCAGCACCCACCTCAGGTATAGGCGTATAGCTCACGGTCTCACAATCTTGATAGATTTACAAATGTATTTCTGCTGTTTCTTATCAATGAAATTCAGAGTCATGCCTACGTACAATATTTCTGTACCGTTGATGTCTTTGACTAACATGTTCTGTATTCACAATCAATATGGTAGAATTATCCATCAGATCTTTCTCGATGTTTGTTGACTATTTTAGCATGAACTGATTAAAGGTGGAACCTGCCGTGCCTTCTAATCTCTAAATCATAGTTCGTGGTAAATTTGTGTAGCTCAATACTTGCTACCTCTGCACGTCTAGGCCAAATTATATATCATGTTATCTTAATCGTGCATCATTTTTCAGAGAATAAATGCAACAGTTTGCTAATGATCATACCCCAAAGGTTTTAGGTTGCATTATGTAACTTTCTGTTGTAGTAGGCCAATAGCTCAGAATAAAGTTTGGTCGCTTCTAATTTGAACACAATTAATGTGCCAACAATTAGTTTTATTTATCTACCATGTAAAAATAAAAGTCCCACTTTCTTATGATCAGGAATCATGCTTCTGGATGGCTTCCAGAGATGAGAAAAGACGGTATGTTTCATCATACTTTTACATACATGGGCGTGTATATCTTTTGGTTTACCTTTTTTGCTTCAAACCCCATTGAAGCATTGTAATGTGTTTTTAATGTAATTATAGGTTGAAGGAAAATGAATTGAGTGCAAGGCAGATGGCCGTTCTCGCTGTAAGTATCATTTTCCTGTTTGAAGTGTTTCCAATTCTGCGTGATACATCACTGGGATCTTGACCTAGATAAGTTTATGTGCTTTGATGCAGACATGTGTTAGTTTTCCTGGAATGATCATGTAGTTCTTCCAAAAGCTGGTTCCTTTTAGATGCTTTCTTATTTACAGTCGACAGCCATAGACTGTGCCTGGTTCCTGTTACTCTAGATGCCCTAACTTACTAAAAGCCATAAACTAATTCTATGTTATTGAAAATTCGGGTTTATAGGTTTTTTGCTTAGTTAGGATGTTAAAACGACGGTCTAACCATTAGTTGGAACCTGAAAGCAAATTATTTAGTTGTTTTTTCATCACAGGGTCAATATCAGTGGAAACATGGTGTTGCTCGTATTGGAGATGAAAGCACTGGTTATATACTACCCAATAAAGCTCTACTTGAGATAGGTATTAGTAACTTTATCATGTTATTTTTTCTGGTGGTTTAGAGATGCGTCTGGAAGGATGGTGCATCCTGATATCAGATCGATATGTTCTCATGTGCATCGTTGCTTCTTGCTTTCTTCTTTTGGTTTGCAGTTGTTTGGATTAATACATGTACTGTGGATTCGCCGTTAGAGTTTGTTTGATTTATTGACTTTACTGTAACCGTGAAGAGCTATCACAGACATCCAGAAACTCATCAAACATCATCCACATTTCTGTCAAGAGGCATGAGTAGACTTTCTCACCGTCGATGACCTGGACGATGGTGATCACAAGCTAATTCAATCCTCTTAGCAGAACAGCAGGGTAAGGAGTAACACTATTAAGGAGTAATCCTTCCATCCTCCCTTTGCCTATTTTTGGAATATGCACTCTAAATGGTTTGAGAAATTGTCAACTTGGTGAGATTCATCTAATAATACAATAAAACACGAAAGAATGAACTTGATTTTGGAGATGTACACATGAAAAATATATCATCTGTAGTAAAAAAGTCACACTGTTGCACTCGGACAGTTTGTGTGAAGCAATTCAGGATTAGTTTTTATATGTCTTGGAGCACCACATCAATGAATGTTGCTTTACTACCAGAGCCATGTTAATTATATATTTATGTTTATAGACTTAATTACAACCTGTCCTTATTACCAGTTAAGTTTTCTTTCTTTTCATTTAGCTAAAGAGTAAATTGATGTTTTGCAGTTACCGGTTGCCACACTAATGTTATTATTAATCTGAATCAGTGTTCAGTACGAGATTACTTGAAACCCACGACCCATCTCTCTAAATTTCAAGAAGGATGAGTTACAAGATTGAACTGTGTGCGTCACCCTAGTTGCTGAATCCTCCATCGTGCATAACAAAACTCAATGTTTTTTCTTGCTCATGGCTCGACTCTTCTTCTGAATTTGCTTACAGGCACGTGCTACTACAGTTGCTGCTTTCATATATAGTACATGTATCTGTTGACTATTAGGCATAATTTGCATGATTAATTCCAGTATATAAAGCATGATCGCAAACCTACTAACATGCTAACCTTGAAAATACTAGACGTATTAATTAACATGAACAACAGTATGACATCTACGAACACAGCCATAATAAAACAGCACATCGAAACGTGGCAAACGTACCGAACGATCGTAGATGAAGTAGTTGTAGTCGTAGTCGTTGTAGTAGTTGTCGAAGCAGCGGTGGCAGCAGCTTGAGCAGCTCGAAGAAGACGACGTTGAAGACGAGTCGCCCGCGGACCCGGAGATCGTCCAGGAAGTCGAGCCGTGATGAATACCTTGAGAGCAGTCGCGCGGAGCGCTTCTCAAAAACCTTATTCGCCCTCTTCCGTACAGGATCACAAGGGCGAGCGGTTCCGGAGACCTGCGGTCCCGTTCGCCGGTGCACGCCGACGCTCGGGATGGAGTAGACTACGGTGGCGGCGCAAGGCACGATTTTGGCAAACCTAGATTGGTTCGGGATGTTTTTGCAGCGCACGCAGTGCAGGGTATTATATAGCGCAGCTCGGAGGAAAACCCTAACGGGTACGGAGTGGGCCAAGTCCACGTCGCAGACGTTTGGTTCGGTTGGTAGCCCACGATCCGGGAGCGATCCGAAACGACTAACCAAGACGCGTCCGTCAAAACCGTTTTCCTGTACTGCAAAAATAAAGCTCGGCTCGGCGAGATTCCCGCAACCCGCGGCGAGACGGGCGGGCGGTGCGTGCGTGCGTGCGTGCGTGCGAGCGGCGGCGGAGGAGGAGGAGCGCGTGAGAGAGCCTCATGTTCTCACAAGCTTACCAAGTAGCACAACACTCCACTATATAAGGTGCTGCCACTCCTCTCAAACTAGCAATGTGGGACTAAACTTTAGCTCCCACACCACTCACATGTGAGCTGCCATTTTTCCATGGGCTTTGAGATTTCAGAATTGCTTACTTGGGCTTCCCACACATGGGCCCAAATTCTAACAATCCCCCACCAGATCTCAAATCCCATTTAGAGATGTTTGACAGACCTCGAGTCTTCTTTATATAACAGTGTTTCAGCAGAGACTGTTAAGTTGAACTTCTGCCTAGAACTTTGAGCTACGTCTATCGGCAACTTGAACAATGAACGAAGTTTGAATTGCAAGTTTGGTGCTTCTAGATTTCACACAAAATCATAACTGGTACTTGGCTGTCAGTAGCCTACCCCGCGGGTGTAGCATATGCGTCATACTACCTGGTCTCTTCATGAGTTTACTAGAGATCACCCAAATCTCATAGATTGCGACGTTTAACAACCTGACTCATATAGGTGTGTTATTTCAAGAATGCTCTGTAGAACAGCATCTTTGCTATGAATAGCCAACAGAAACACATTAAGGCATGCTGCCAACCTGCCTTACAGATTTTGAGAGTTTTGCATCATAGAGAGGGTTAGGTAATAACTCTCCTCTATCACACCATTAGCTTGTTTTTCCCAGGTCCTACTTCACGGGATCTCCGATCAAATAGGTTGGGTTACCACTATGGAGTAACGCTTATGGGTCTCAACCCCATCTCACTCGATGCACTTTCTATCACATTACGTGATAGTCCATTCGTAAAGGGATCTGCCAGGTTTTTGTCTGTTTGAATGTACGAAACAGATATTACTCCGGAGTTTCTCAATTTCCTGACAGACTTCAAACGTCTTTTAACGTGTCTTGATGACTTCGCGTTATCCTTAGCACTGTTCACTTTGACTATAACCGTTTGGTTGTCACAGTTCATAAGGATGGCCGGTAATGGTTGCTCAACCACCGGCAAGTCCATCAAGAGCTCACGCAGCAATTCTGCCTCTACAGAAGCTATATCTAAAGCAGTAAGTTCTGCTTCCATGGTTGACCTCGTCAATATGGTCTGTTTGCAAGACCTCCATGATACTGTGCCACCTCCAAGAATAAACGCGTATCCACTGGTGGCGTAGAGCTCATCAACATCTGAGATCCAGTTCGAATCACAATATCCCTTAAGCACAGCAGGGTGTCCTGAATAGTGAATCACATAGCTCATTGTACCGTTCAGATAGCGCATGACCCTTTCAAGTGCATGCCAATGATCAGTACCCGGGTTAGACATGAACCTGCTCAATTTGCTCACAGCAAAAGAGATATCAGGTCTCGTCGCGCTCACAAGGTACATGAGTGAACCGATCACTTGAGAGTATCTTAATTGATCTCTCGTCTCTTTCTTGTTCTTTCTGAGTGTCACACTGGGATCATAGGGTGTTGGAGAAGGCTTGCTGTCTGTAAAGCCGAATCGGCTCAAGACCGCGTTAACGTAATCCCACTCTCATCCCTAATAAGCTTGATGTTCAGAATCACATCAGCTTGTACCAGATCTTTCATATCAAAGCTCTTTGACAGGAAAGACTTGACCTCATTTATCACTATCATGTTTGTACCGAAAATTAGTATGTCGTCAACATACAAGCATAATATGACACTATCGCCCCCACCATGGCGATAATACACACACCTATCAGCCTCATTAATGGCAAAGCCCGCAGAAGTTAAAGTTCTGTCAAACTTCTCATGCCATTGCTTAGGTGCTTGCTTCAGCCCATACAAAGATTTTACCAATTTGCACAACTTTCTCTCTTCACCTTTTACTACAAATCCATCAGGCTGATCCATATAGATTTCCTCTTCCAACTCTCCGTTAAGGAAAGCTGTCTTTACGTCCATTTGATAAACGATCAGACCATAGGAGGCAGCCAGGGAAAGTAGTACATGAATGGTGGTCAGTCTAGCAACAGGTGAATAGGTATCAAAGTAATCTTCGCCTTCACTCTGGGTGTAGCCCTTGGCTATAATCCGTGCCTTGTACTTCTCAATAGTACCATCAGGTCTTAGCTTTTTCTCGAACACCCACTTACAACCCAAAGGTTTGCAACCGTAGAGTCGTTCAGATAATTCCCAAGTTCCATTAGAAAGAATCTAGTCCATCTCATTATGGACAGCTTCTTTCCAGTCATCCGCATCAGGAGATGCAAATGCTTCTGCAATGGACGTAGGAGTATTGTCCACAAGGTACACAATGAAATCATCACCAAAGGATTTTTTAATCCTCTGTCTCTTGCTCCTCTTGGGAGCTTCATTGTCATCCTTCTCAAGGACTTCCTCAACATGTGGTTATTCAGAATGATCAACAGATGTACTAGATTCAGTAAATAACTCAGAAGAAATTCTATCAGTGCTATGCATATCCTTCATAGGAAACATGTTCTCAAAAATTGTTGCATCACGAGATTCCATAATAGTATCAACATGCATGTCAGGTACCTCAGATTTAACCACTAAAAATCTATAGCCGATACTCCGCTGAGCATAACCAAGAAAGACACAATCTACTGTCTTTGGTCCAAGTTTACGTTTCTTAGGTATTGGAACATTGACTTTCGCCAAGCACCCCCAAGTCCGTAAATAAGAAGGTGATGGTTTTCTCCCAGACCACTCCTCGTAAGGGGTCTTCTCTTTATTTTTGTTGGGAACTCTATTCAGGACATGACACGAAGTCAATAAAGCCTCCCCCACCATGCCTTAGATAAACCAGCAGTGTCCAACATGGCGTTCACCAAGTCGGTCAGCGTGCGGTTTTTCCTCTCGGCAACCCCGTTTGATTGGGGAGAATAGGGAGGCGTCCTCTCATGAATAATGCCGTGTTCCTCACAGAATACATCAAATATTTTAGAGAAATACTCGCCACCACGATTCGACCTGAGACGTTTGACCTTTCTCTCTAGTTGATTTTCTACTTCGGCTTTGTAAATTTTAAAGTACTCTAAAGCTTCATCTTTTGTTTGCAACAAATATATATAACAGAACCTAGTAGCATCATCAATTAAAGTCATGAAATATTTCTTTCCACCTTTTGTCAACACGCCATTCATCTCACATAGATCGGAATGTACGAGTTCCAGCGGTGCCAAGTGTCTCTCCTCGGCTGCCTTGTGAGGCTTTCGAGGTTGCTTTGATTGCACACAACTATGGCACTTTGAACATTTGACAATAGTGAAATTCGGAATTAAACTCATACTGGACAACTGAGACATCAAACCAAAATTAATGTGACATAAACGAGAATGCCAAACACTGGTATCATCGGAAACACCGCCACAAATATGGTTTACTGATTTATTACAGAAATCTGAAAGTGAAAAACGGAACAGGCCTCCGCACTCATAACCTTTACCAATAAATTGTCCAAACTTTGACACAACTACTTTATTGGACTCCAAGACTAACTTAAACCCATCTCTGCATAGAAGGGAACCGCTAACAAGATTCTTGTTCATAGTAGGGACATGCTGCACGTTCCTCAGCTGCACGATCTTCCCCGAAGTAAACTTCAGATCTACCGTGCCAACACCACGAACAGTAGCATGTGATCCATTCCCCATTAGGACGGAAGAATCCCGAGCGACCTGATAAGAAGTGAACAAAGAGATGTCAGCGCACACATGAACGTTAGCACCCGTATCAATCCACCAACATGGAGAATGAAATACTGAAAGCACAAATGGTAAATTACCATACCCATCAGTATTGCTAGCGGTCACGACGTTGACATTGTTGGCCTTCTTCCCTTTCTTGTCTGCACGTTCTGGGCAGTCCACAGAGAAGTGGCCGAGCTCTCCACAGGTATAGCAGCCTAGCTCAGATTTGTTCACCTTATTCTTCTTCTTCTTAAAAGAAGTAGTCTTGACAGGTACATTGAACGCAGGCTTGAGCTTTCCCTTGTTCTTGCCGTGGTTATGGTTCTTCTGCACCATGTTGGCGCTAGACTGACCTTCACCACCTCTATCACCAGTGTCCTTAGCCCAAGCCTTCTCCTCAACATTAAGAGACGCTATCAGGTTTTCAACCGATATTTCCTGCCTCTTGTGTTTGAGAGCTGTGGCGAAGTTCCTCCATGAAGGGGGCAACTTTGCAATAATGCATCCAGCCACAAACTTGTCAGGTAAGGCACACTTGGCATGCTCAAGCTCCTTTGCAATGCACTGTATCTCATGAGCCTGTTCGACTACAGAACGGTTGTTAACCATCCTGTAATCATGGAAGCTCTCCATGATGTACAGTTCACTGCCAGCATCTGCTACACCGAACTTAGCGTTCAGTGCCTCACAGAGCTCTTTGCCATCTTTGAAGTGCATGTACACATCAAACAGCTTGTTGCTAAGAGCACTCAGAACGAGTCCCACAAAGGCAGTATTGGTTTCCTTGAACTTGTTCTGATCCTCGTCAGATATAGTTCCTTCAGGTAAACCCGCACTAGCCTCGAACACTTTCAGAGATTGCAACCACAACGTGGTCTTGTACTGCCATCTCTTAAAGCCCTCGCCGGTAAACTTATCCGGCCTCAGCGCATCAGCTAGATGTCCCATGTTTAACTCAGGAAATTGCCTATAACATAAATAAGGTTTTTGGATTGTTGAACTATTAGGCATAATTTCCATGATTAATTCCAGTATATAAAGCATGATCGCAAACGCTACTAACATGTTAACCTCGAAAATACTAGACGTATTAATTAACATGAACAACAACATGACATCTATGAACACAGCCATAATAAAACAGTACATCGGAACGTGGCAAACGTACCGAACGATCGTAGATGAAGTAGTTGTAGTCGTAGTAGTAGTTGTCGGAGCAGCGGCGGCAGCAGCTTGAGCAGCAACGGTAGCAGCTCGAAGAAGACGACGTTGAAGACGAGTCGCCCGCGGACCCGGAGATCGTCCAGGAAGTCGAGCCGTGATGAAGACCTTGAGAGCAGTCGCGCGGAGCGCTTCCCAAAAACCTTATTCGCCCTCTCCCGTACATGATCACAAGGGCGAGCGGTTCCGGAGACCTGCTGTCCCGTTCGCCGGTGCACGCCGGCGCTCGGGATGGAGTAGACTACGGTGGCGGCGCAAGGCACGAGTTTGGCAAACCTAGATTGGTTCGGGATGTTTTTGCAGCGCGTGCAGGGCATTATATAGCGCAGCTCGGAGGAAAACCCTAACGGGATGTTTTTCCCGCAACCCGCAACCCGCGGCGCGACGGGCGGGCGGTGCGTGCGTGCGAGCGGCGGCGGAGGAGGAGGAGCGCGTGAGAGAGCCTCATGTTCTCACAAGCTTACCAAGTAGCACAACATTCTACTATATAAAGTGGTGCCACCCCTCTCAAACTAGCAATGTGGGACTAAAGTTTAGCTCCCACACCACTCACATGTGAGCTGCCATTTTTCCATGGGCTTTGAGATTTCAGAATTGCTTACTTGGACTTACCACACATGGGCCCAAATTCTAACAGTATCGGCTATCTTACTATACCCTGCAGGTGTGTACTCCTCCCACATGTTCATAGAATTTTCAGCAACATATGACACCAGGAATTTGGCCCCCTATAGTGGTATCTACAATGTCACATAGCCTTTGTTTTTCATAAGGATCACAAAATCAATTTAGATAGGCATGTTTATTCCTCTTCTCTGCTGAATTGGCAGTAACCTAACTAATATCAAGTAAGTAATGTGATCTCCTAATTGCAGTTCATCCGGCTGGTGAGCTACTTCATCTTACCAATTGGATCGTGTTACTTGCTGCTTCCACCCATACTATAACCTGAGATGAGTTAAGTGTGCTACATGTATGGACATTTATTATATCGTTGATGTGCTCATTAATATTACCTACGGGGTTACTCTCCTTTGCATCTCACCCGTCAAATTAAGGTAAGTTTATTTTTACATTATCCATCTGATGAAGATGGTAAATTGTTTAATCATGCATATTGACATATAGGACTTTTGAGGCCTACATGATGAGCTGCTGGTCTTTCTTATAGTCTAAGTTCTTCTGCTTCCATGATAAACCAAATGTGATTTTTAACAGACCAAATGTGAATTTTAGGTTGCATAAATTAACCTAAGGGACAATTTCTTTCCAGTGTTTGCTGCAGAATTAGAATTATTCATCTACATCAGTGCGGTTTACAACAGCTAGCCGATAGCTCTTTATTTTCTTTTTTGGAGAAGCTCCTAAAATTCAGTTTATTTGGCTCCTCTCATTTTTGTCCAGATCTATGTCAACTTGAGACTTTTCATGAGAAAGATAAACTTCAGGAAGTGAGTATAGAGTGACGTGAACGCGGCAGCAGGGCATATAGAGCAATCACAAATCACATGCGTATATATTTGTTCCTACCATTTTAATATGTGCAAGTAGCATGGTATTTTTCATTTCTATCTCCTCTGTAAATTGTTTCTCTGTTGACCTCTAAGACGGTTAAACCATCATGACCATTTAGGGCCAAAGAGAATTAGCTGAACTACTGTATGTTGAGACAATGGATTACCGAAAAAAACACCCCGTCTGGCAAAAGATGGGTTCGTACCATGTAAGAAATACCAACTGAAATTGATCTTGCCTCTATTCATATTCTGTGATAATTATGTTTTTACTCATTGACATTGTCCTTATTCATAAAGTAAATCATTCTTATCCATTACAAGCATTGCACTGGATATTGTACTTTGGGTACCAGCATATAACCAATACACTAAGTGTATTTAATACTTAGTACTTCCTCCGTCCTAAAATAAGTGTCTCAACTTTGATAGAAAGTGTATGTATTTAGACATTTTTATGTTTAAATACATACACGTTCTATCAAAGTTGAGACACTTATTTTGGGACGGAGGGAGTATTTTGGTTGAGTACCCAGGCCTGAGAGAAATTTATGTTGAGTACCTAGGCCTGAGAGAAATTTATGTTAAATCATTCTTCCAAACGCATACGCAAATCCACCTTACCTAGTACTATTTAACGATCATGATAGAACGGGCAAACGTAGATGGCCAAATTCGAGAGGTAGTTCCTCATCTAGTCGATGGTGGATTATCTATTCTTCAATATACGTACGATACAATTATTTTTATGAAATATGAGCTGGACAAAGCGGTGAACGTGGAATTAATATTATCAGCGCTCGAGCAATTATCAAGGTTGAAAAATAACTTTCATAAGAGTGAATTGTTTTGCTTTGGTGAAGCCCTGGTGAAGCCCAGAATGTAGTTGCTCAGTATGCCGAAATATCTGGTTGTGAGCAAGGTCAGTTCCCTATTATATATTTGGGTATTCCAACAGATTATAGGAAACTGACAAATACGAAATGGAAGCATGTCGAGGAACGTCTTCAATCAAATTGTCTAACTGGTAAGGAAAATTACTATCTCTTGTTGGAAGGTTCATTCTCACTAATTCAGTACGCACAAACATGGTACTGGATATGATATCATTATTCGAGTTTCCAAAAGGTGTCTTGCATAGATTATATTATTTTCGATAGAGGTTCTTTTGGCAAGGGGTTAGTGAGAAGAAGATATATACACTGGCTAAGTGGAGTGTCGTTCCTCGACCTAAAGACCAGGAAGGATTGGGTATTCATAACCTACATGTTAAGAACTCAGCTCTCATTGGTAAGTGGTTGTTTAAGTTACTCACTGAGGATGGGGTTTGGCAAACTCTTCTTAAACGAAAGTACATTGCCACGAAGGCAGTTTCACACGTAAACTGGAACCTGATGATTCTCACATCTGGACTGACCTAATGGCGGCAAAGAAGCATTTCTTTCGCTTTGACGTCTTTCGTATCAAGGACGGATCGGAGATTAGATTTTGCAAGGATAAATGGTTAGGAAATACCACCCTCCGCGATCAGTATCCGGCTATATACAACATTGTTCGTCACAAAGGGGATACCATAGCAACGTTATGCAGTCTTCACCTCCCAATGTGACGTTCAAACGAGATTTAATCGGGCCAATACTTACGTCTTGGAATGCCTTGTTGGCTAGGTTCACACATGTTCAACTAACTGAAGATACCGAGGAGTTTCGTTGGAATCTATGCGCGAATGGAAAATTCACGGTAGATTCTATGTATAGAGCGTTAGTCCACTCTGATGTACCGTTCGATAGTAATAAAAAAATATAGCAACTGAAGATTCCGCTAAAACTGAAAGTGTTTACGTGGTATCTGATGCTCTCACAGCGTTGGGCAACCCCAAGAGGAAGGTGCGGAGAGTACATCAGGAAGTTTTCCCTCAGTTTGTGAAACCAAGGTTATCGAACCAGTAGGAAACTAGAGTTTTTCGGAGTTGTCAACAACGCCAGAAAGAGTTTGGAGCTGAGGTGGCGCCAGAAAAGGTCTTACGTCGAAGGCTGGAAACTGCACAACACAATCAAGATACTTTGCCCCACTTAACAGTGAGGTTGTCAATCTCACCGGCTTGTTGTAACAAAGGATTAAACGTATGCGTGGAAAATGATGTTTGCTTGAAGAGAATGAAAGTAACAGGATTGCAGTAGGTTGTTTTATCAGCTTAAAGAAAAGGACCGGGGAACACAGTTCACTAGTGGTGTCTCTCCATAAATAATAATAGTATACATGCGGGTAAACAAATTACAGCTGGGCAATTGACAGAAAAAATAAGTGCATAATGATGCATATACTATAGTTATGATGTCTAGTGTGAGATTCATTTGGGCATTACAACAATATACATAGACCGTTTCAACTGCATCTATGACTAATAATCCACCTTCCGGTTAGCGTCCGCACCCCTTTCAGTATTAAGTTGCAAGCAACAGATTATCGCATTAAGCAATGTGTGTAATGTAAGTAATACAAATATCCTTAGACAAAGTACTACTGTTTTATCCCTAGTAGCAACAGTACATCTACAATTTTAGAGGTTGCTGTCACTCGCCCAGATTAAATAGAGACATGAACCCACTATCGAGCATAAATACCCCCTCTTGGAGTCACAAGCATCTACTTGGCCAGAGCATTTACTAGTAACGGAGAGCATGCAATAACATGAATAACGCACTCACAAGATATATTATGAAGCAATAACATAGTACTAAATATTCATCGGATCCCAGCAAACACAACATGTAGTATTACATAAAGATGATCTTGATCATGATAGGCAGCTCACAAGATCTAAACATGGTAGCACAAGAGGAGAAGACAACCATCTAGCTACTGCTATGGACCCGGAGTCCAAGGATGAACTACTCACGCATCAGTCCGGAGTCGGGCATGGTGATGTAGAGCCCTCCGGTGATGATCCCCCTCTCCGGCAGGGTGCCGGGAAGAGGTTCTGAACCCTACCGAACTAGGGTTGACGATGGCGGCGGCTCTGGAACTCGTGGAGGAAAAGTGCTCTCTTCTTAGGTCTAATTTCGTCGGGGGGTATTTGTAGGCGAAAGGGCGAAGGCGGTGGAGGGCCGAGGGCCCCAAACCACGTGGCCGCGCGGTAGAGGGCGGACCCGCGCCGGGACCAGGTGTGGGCGCCTCGGTGACCTCCTCCGTCTCGTCTTCGGTGTTCTGGAAGCTCCCGAGAAAAATAGGGATTTTGATGTTTCGTTTGTCCAATTCCGAGAATATTTCCTTAACAGTTTTTCTGAAACCAAAAACAGCAGAAAACAGGGAACTGGCACTGTGGCATCTTGTTAATAGGTTAGTCCCATAAAATGCATAAAATGATATAAAAGTGTATATAAAACATGCAGCAAGTGGCATAATATAAGCATGGAACATAAGAAATTATAGATACGTTTGAGACGTATCATCATCCCCAAGCTTAGTTCTACTCGTCCCGAGGCTTATTTTCTGAAGTGACATGTGATACGTCCATTTTGCATCACTATTTTATATCATAATTTACTGTTATTTATTGATATATTTCATATTTGGAGATGATACTTATGTTATTTCATCTATTTTGCATGTTTGATGATTGTTGGGGGATGAATCACCGGAGGCTGGAATCTGATGGAAAAAGCACCGTCAAGATACATTATTTGCAAAGCTCAGAAAACAAAAAGGAGAATACCAAAAGTATTAACTTTACAGATGACGAAGGAGGCCAAAAGGGGGGAGCCAGGTGGGCCACAGGGGGCCCACCTCAAGGGCTGGCGCGGCTCCCTTGCCTGCCGCGCCACCACATGAGGTGGCCGCCCTGGCCCACGTCTGGTAGCGCCCCTTCACGTACTTGACCCCCCCAGAAAACCTAAGATACGGGGGTTGGACGAGAAACAGAGCCGCCGCCTCCACGAGGCGGAAACCACCGAGAGAGAAAAGCTCTCCGACAGGCTGCGAAGCTGCCGGGGAAATCCCTTCCCGGAGGGGGGAAATCGTCGCCATTGTCACCGTCGTCGAGCTGCACTTCATCGGGATCATCATCACCATCATCTCCACCGCTGATACCGTCATCTCCACCGCTCCACTCCGTTCCCGGTGTAACATCTAGGGCTGAATCTTGTGCATTTGATAGGGGAAACTCTCCCAGTGTTGATTACTATTGTTATTGATGCTATTGGGTGGAACCGTTGAATTAAGGTTTATGTTCAGATTGTTACCCATCATTATATCATCTCTGATCATGTCCCGTATGATGTGTTGTGAGTAGTTCGTTTAGTTCTTGAGGACATGGGAGAAGTCTAGATGTTAGTAGTGAACTATGTTGAGTAATATTTAATGGTTTGATATTAAGTTGTGGTGCTATTCTTCTAGTGGTGTCATGTGAACGTCGACTACATGACACTTCACCTTTATGGGCCTAGGGGAATGCATTGTGTATTCGATTATCAATTGTGGGGTTGCCGGAGTGATAGAAACCTAAACCCCCGTTGGTATTTCGATGCAAGAGGGATAGCAGGATCTCAGAGTTTAAGGCTGTGGTTAGATTTATCTTAATTACTTTCTTGTATTTGCGGATGCTTGCAAGGGGTATAATCACAAGTATGTATTAGTCCTATGAAGGGCGGTGCATTAGCATAGGTTCACCCACACGACACTTATCAAAACACTAAAGATTAATCATCTATATGAAGCGAAAGCACTAGACATAAATCCCGTGTGTCCTCATGAACGTTTGGTCATCATAAGTAAACAAACCGGCTTGTCCTTTGCTCTAAAAAGGATTGGGCCACTCGCTGCAATTATTATTGCTGCGCTCTATTTACTCGCACTTTATTTATCTGCATTATTGATGCACACGGTGGGTGTGTTGTTGGGAGACCCCAAGAGGAAGGTATGAAGTAGTGCAGCAGCAATTTTCCCTCAGTTGTGAAACCAAGGTTATCGAACCAGTAGGAAATAATGAATTCCCCCGAGGTGTCAACGGCGCCAGAAAAGTCTGCGACGTAAGTGACGTGGAACCTGCACACAACACAATCAAGATACTTTGCCCCAACTTAACGGTGCGGTTGTCAATCTCACCGGCTTGCTGTAACAAAGGATTAAACGTATGTGTGGAAGAAAGATGTTTGTTTGCAGAAAGTAACAGGTTTGCAGTTTGTGGTTTATCAGATTAAAGAAAAGGACCGGGGTCCACAGTTCACTAGTGGTGTCTCTCCATAAATAATAATAACATTCATGCGGGTAAACAAATTACAGCTGGGCAATTGATAGAATAATGATGAGCAAACCAATGCATATACCAATGTTATGATGTCTAGTGTGAGATTCATTCGGGCATTACAACAATATACATAGACCGTTCCAACCGCATCTATGACTAATAATCCACCTTCCGGTTAGCGTCCGCACCCCTTTCAGTATTAAGTTGCATGCAACAGATTATCGCCTTAAGCACTGTGTGTAAAGTAAGTAAGTAACATCATCCTTAGACAAAGTACTACTGTTTTATCCCTAGTAGCAACAGTACATCTACAACCTTAGAGCTAGCTGTCACCACCCCAGATTTAATAGAGACATGAACCTACTATCGAGCATAAATACCCCCTCTTGGAGTCACAAGCATCTACTTGGCCAGAGCATACACAAGTAACGGAGAGCATGCAAGATCATTAAATAGCACACACATGATATATTATGAAGCAATAACTTTAGTACTCAATATTCATCGGATCCCAGCAAACACAACATGAAGTATTACATAACGGTGATCTTGATCAAGATAGGCAGCTCACAAGATCTAAACATGATAGCACAAGAGGAGAAGACAACCATCTAGCTACTGCTATGGACCCGTAGTCCAAGGGTAGACTACTCATGCATCAGTCCGGAGGCGGTCATGGCGACGTAGAGGCCTCCGGTGACGATTCCCCCTCCCGGCAGGGTGCCGGGGAGGAGTTCTGATCTCTCCCGAATTGGTGTTGACGACGGTGGCGGCTCGGGACCCGTGGAGGAAAATATGAACACCCTGCTAGGGTTTTTGGTCTGGGGGGGTATATGTAGGCGAAAGGGCGAAGTCGGTGGCGCCCCGAGGGGCCCACACCACGTGCTCGCGCGGCCTGCCGCGCGAGGACCAGGTGACGGCGCCTCGGTCGCCCACTTCGTCTCGTTTTCGGTTTTCTGGAACGTTCCCAAATAAAAACTGACTTCTGAAAAGAAATCGTCCAATTCCGAGAATATTTCCTTAAGTACTTTTCTGAAACCAAAAACAGCAGAAAACAGGGAACTGGCACTGTGGCATCTTGTTAATAGGTTAGTCCCAGAAAATGCATAAAACTATATAAAATGCATATAAAACATGTAATAACTTGGTATAATATAGCATGGAACATAAGAAATTATAGATACGTTGGAGACGTATCGACATCCCCAAGCTTAGTTCTACTCGTCCCGAGTAGGCAAGAACGATAAAACAAGAATAATTTCTGAAGTGACATGCTTAAACACAATCTTGATCATAATATAATGTAAGGCTCATGTTATGAATGAAGTGACTCAAGGCAATGATCTATAGTTTGCTAACAAATAGACAAGGAGTAAACAACTACATCATATAAGTAAAACTTTTCATGAATAGTACTTTCAAACAAGCATCAAAAAGATTTGCATAAGAGTTAACTCATAAAGCAATATTATCTAAGCAAAAGAGCATTGAAGCAACACAAAGGAAGATATAAGTTTCAGCATTGGCTTTCAACTTTTGAACATGTATATCATATAGATAGTTGTCAACATAAAGAAATATAACAAGTGCAATAAGTAAGCATATAAGAATTGTTGCACACAGTTGACACAAGTGTTTGCTTCGGGGATAGAAAGAAGTAGGTAAACTGACTCAACATAAAGTAAAAGATAGGCCCTTCGCAGAGGGAAGCAGGGATACAAGCATGTGCTAGAGCTTCTTAGTTTTATAGGTTTTTGAAATCATATAGAGAGCATAAAAGTAAGTTTTGAGCGGTGTTTGTCGTTGTCAACGAATGGTAATGGGCACTCTACCCCCCTTCTCAACCAGACTTTCAAGAGCGGCTCCCATGAAGGACGTTATTTCAACCAGCAAGGTAGATCATCCCTCTTATCTCTTTTGTTTACACATATAGTTAAAAACTGTTGTCATTGCTTGACTGATTGGATCAGGGCAAAAATGTGAAGAGATTGCAGCGGTTAAAGTTGTAATTAATTGGGACTGGGCACCCCATTTGCCAGCTCTTTTTGCAAAGTTAATGGATAAGCGGATGTATATGCCACTAGTCCGGTTGTGAAAGTCTATCTAAAAGCAAATGACAAGGTTGATATCTGTAACACCACATACTTCCTCATGAGCTAATAAACATTGACACAAATAAGAGATAATATGTTTTGAATAATAAAAGGTAGCACACGAAGTATTTGCTTGGAATGGCAGGAAATACCATGTAGTAGGTAGGTATGGTGGACACAAATGGCATAGGTTTTGGCTCAAGGATTATGGATGCACGAGAAGCATTCCCTCTCAGTACAAGGCTTTGGCTAGCAAGGTTGTTTGAAACAAACACAACTATAAACTATGACAACAAGACATATATAAAAAACATATTGCAAGCATTATAAAACTCTACATTGTCTTCCTTGTTGTTCAAACACTTTAACTAGAGAATATCTAGACCTTAGAGATACCAAACATGCAAACCAAATTTCAGCAAGTTTTACGGTAGCTCCTCACTAATAGGTTTTAACTACATGATGTAAAAGCTTAAACATGATCTTCTTGAGAGGTCAAAACAATTGCCAAGCACCACAACATGCAAGATAACAATCCATAAGAGCATGTATATCTTTTTCATTATACCATTTACCACATTTAGCATTTTCTGTTTCCAACCAAACACCAATCAACTTATTTAAAAGATAAACTCTCCAAGTAATTAAACAATGAGATATGAGAGTATAACATAATAAAGCTAACAGCTCTAGCAAGAGATGCATGAAAAACAAGAGCTAGAAAGCATTGAAGTAACATAAAAGAATACTCAACAAATATAAGTGAAGAATACGAGTATTCATAAGAAAAAACGGAGCGTGTCTCTCTCCCACAAAGGAATGCTAGGATCCATTTTATTAAGAGAATGAAAATAACAAAAACAAAAACAAAAACAAAAACAAACCGACGCTTCAAGAAAAGCACATAAGAAGTGGCGGAATTAAAATATAGTTTCACTAGAAAGGACCTGATAGTTTGTTGATGAAGAAGGGGATGCCCAAGGCATCCCCAAGCTTTGACGCTTGAGTCTTCTTGAAATATGCTGGGGATGAACCACCGGGGCATCCCCAAGCTTTGGCTTTACTATCCTCTTGATCACATCATATCATCCTTCTCTCTTGATCTTTGAAAACTTCCTCCACACCAAACTTAGAGTAAACTTCATTAGAGGGTTAGTGCACGAAAAATTATGATATTCTGTAGGAACACAATTGCTACCAATGCTACTGGATATTAGCTACAGCCACTGATACTTCATAGGATAAAAAGATCCAATCAAAATAGCAAAAGAGGCATTGCAAAATAAATGGCAGAATCTGTCAAAAACAGAACAGTCCGTAAAGACGAATTTTGTCGAGGCACTTAACTTGATCAGATCAGAAAACTCAAAACTAATGAAAGTTGCATATATATCTGAGGATTACGCACAAAAAATCCCAGGTCCATCCGATTTTTCTGTAAAGAGTTATGAATTTAACGGTGGACAGCAGAAAACTGTTCCAGCATAGCAATCCAAATTTAGCATGAACTTTCAACTAGAGGCTTATCTTGACACAACAATGCAATAAAGTAAAGATACAAAGGAATTGCTACAGAGGTAGGACAAATCCTTGACACAAACAAAATAAAATAACAGGAAATAAAAGTGGGTTGTCTCCCATAAACGCTTTTGTTTAACGCCTTTCAGCTAGGCACAGAAAGCAAAACTCAAGTATTATCAAGAGATGAAGCATCAACACCAATAATTTCCTCCAAAACATGGTTGGTTGTAATAGGTGTTTTTGGTATCCATGAGTGTGTCCTATTATGTAAACCATCACTTTTAGGCATATTGGGAGGTTTGGGTTTGGGAATATAAATAAACTTTTGCTCTCTTCCTACAAAAGCCTTATCTTTCTTAGTTTTAATAGAGGCAAAGGTTGAACTTAAGGTCTCCATAGCATCTTCTAATTCATCAATTCTATGATTATGAGTATCAAGAGTGTTGCTAGTTTCTAAAGCAGTGATTCTTCCATTAATGTAATCTATTGATTCATTACCCTTGCTAGTATTATCAAGAAAAGTTTTCTCCATAGAATCCAACCTTTTAATAATATCTTCCAAAGTGATCTCAGTTTTAACTTCTTTAGTAAGGGGTGGTGCCCCTACCAAACTTTCAATTAAATTGCAGGCTTCAAAAGCAGGTGTACCAAGAAAGTTACCCCCCGTAAGAGTATCAAGAACATACCTATACCAACTAGAGATACCAACATAAAAATTCCTAAGGAGGATTAAAGTAGAGTGCTTTTTAGTGCATTTTTATGAGCATCATTTATCCTATACCAAGCATCTTTTAAAATTTCTCCTCCTTGTTGTTTAAACGAACGAACTTCAACTTCAGGACTTGTCGGCCCAGTAAGGACCGGGGTATGCACGGCCCACTCCCTACAGGCCTCGCCCGCGTGGAAGTTCAGCAGAACGGCTGAGGACCAGGCTACCGCTTGGAGGGATCCTCAAGAGGCACCCCCTCTCGAGGTCTGAAGAGGACGCCAGGGCCTGAAGAGGATCCTGCGCTTCAAGAGACTCCCCAGGCACAGCCCGCCTGGAGAGGAGTCAGCAGAAAACCGCTCCACAGGCGACCACGACCCTGTGGAGACACTTCGCGGCTAAGCAAGCGCTGCAGGGCGCACATGGCCCCTGCAGCAGCCACAGGGTGACGCGAGCATCCCAGTGGCCATTCTGGTGATAAAGGAGTCAACAAAGCCGCGCCGCCTGCGGCCGGACAGCCAGGAATTTCCTCTTTGGTGATAAAGCGGCTGGACGGCGCAACGCTCCAAGAAGATCGTCACCGTGGGCTCCACCACGACCTCTGCTGCGCCTGCGAGCCGCCCTGCGCCGCCTGCAACCTGTCGGCCACGGCGCGCTACTTTAGCACGGATGAGCCGCGTCCATGGACGGAGGAGCCGCTGTGGGCTCCCTCTCCTTGACGCCACCGACGTGTGGGAGCCCACCAGCACGAGGACGGAGCCCGGAGCGCCTATAAAAGGAGCAGGAGCTCCGCCGTAGAGGGGGATCGAGCACCCAATCGCGCAATCGCCCCCTAAACAGATAGGATAGCCAACTGCTGGAGGAGGAAGACGATCATTGTGTCCCTCTCCAGGCACCAAACTGCCTCAAGAGAGCCTTCGGCAAGCTCATTGTCCTGTAACCTTCACAGAGCAATACAGACAAGCAGGAGTAGCGGTTTTACCTCCTCTCGAGGGCCGTGAACCTGGGTACGGGCTGGTGTCCATCTCTGGCGTGATCGTCCTTCTTCAGGCTCGGCGAGCATCGTCGTCGAGCCCCTCGAGAGTTGTTAGACCTCCGTGTTCAGTCCCCCCCTTCGAACCTCTCTTCAGGGCGAGACTACCCCTGTTACGTGGGAGTCACTCCTCGACATTTGGCGCGCCAGGTAGGGGGACTGAGGCGCGTCTTCAACCTCCGAACTCCGCGCCATGATGGACACCCGCGCGACGCGCGCCAACCGGCGTACCTCTGAGAGAGCTCACACCGAGCCTGGCACTGCTCCCACCCGTGGCCGCCGTGGTCGCCCCCGCACGACCGAGCGCGCTGGCACCGGCCCGCGCGTGGAGGAGCCGGAGAGCGAGGAGCACCGCGAAGGAGACCAGCGTGACGACGAGGACCTCTCCGAGCGCCGTGGGGACGCTGAGTCCTCGCACCCGTCCCGGCGCCAGAGCGTGTCCACGCGGGAGCACCACGAGCCCGCCCCGCACACAGCGCTGCTCATGGCCCAGGAGCTCCTCCGCTACCGGCCAAGTGCCGAGGCGCACGACCAGTGGCTGGACCGCCTCCACCACCTCGTCGACATCGCAACCACGCGCCCTGCTCCGTCGCGCTCCATCGTGCCTTCCGGCCCTGCAGGGACGGCCGCACCAGGTGCGCCACCACCGCCGCCGGGACCACCTCCGGCCGCGGCACAGCGGGCTCCCTCCCATGCTTCCTCGCCGCACGACTGCCAAATCGTGCAGCGCACCGCACCTGACGGGCGCGTGGGCATGGAGCGACGTCGCGACCTCCAGAACCGCCTCGTCGACGAGCTCGGTCAGGCGGGGCAGCAAAACCGCAGGGCCCTCCAGGGAGGAACGGCCACCTATGCCTCAGGCTGCATGGCCTTCACGCGCGCCCTGCGTCGTGTGGTCTGGCCGCAGAAGTTCAGGCCAGCGCTCCCCAAGGGCTTCGACGGGTCCACCAACCCTCTCGAGTTCCTGCAGCTCTACACCACTTCCATCCAGGCTGCAGGGGGCGACGACAAGGTCATGGCCAACTGGTTCTCCCACGCCCTCAGGGACTCAGCGCTGTCCTGGCTTCTCAACCTGCCGGAGGACTCCATCGACTCCTGGGAGGAGCTCTGCAGGCAGTTCGTCGCCAACTTCAAGGGCACGTACGAGCGCGCCCTCACCCACAACGACTTGCGCGCTGTGGTGCAGAAGAAGGATGAGACTCTTCGCAAGTACATCCAGCGCTTCAGCCAGGTGCGGAACAAGATTCCAAACATCCCCGACACCCAGGTGATCGCTGCCTTCCGCGAGGGCGTCACGAACCGCAGGATGCTCGAGAAGCTCGGCATCCACGACAAGCTCACCTCTGTGGTGAAGCTGTTCGATCTGGCGGATAAGTGCGCCAAGGCTGAAGAGGGACTCCTCTTCGTCAAGATGAGCGCGCGGGGGGACGACCCTGGCGAGGGGTCCAAGAGCCACAAGAAGAAGGAACAGCCCAAGCGCAAGGCCACCGCGGTCCTCGCGGCAGAGCCTGACGCGAAGGGCTCCCGCAGGGTTTCTCCCGAGCGCGGCGACAAAGAGGTGGACCACCGTCCGTTCTGCGTCTACCACAACAGGCGTGGGCACGCCACAGACGACTGCTTCGACCTCAAGAGGCTGAGCAGGGAACGCGAGCGAGGAGAAGGCAGCGGAAGCCGCGGCAGAGGTCGCGGCTACCGCAGAGACGGCAGGGGTAGGCGCGAAGGCGGCTACCAGAAGCCGCCGGGCACTCAAGCCAATGCCGCCGAGAAGAACAACAACCTCCCCGACAAGGAAGATGGAGGCTACCAGGCCCCGAGAGGCGCCATGGCCTGCATCCTCGGCGGAGCTCAAGCGCCCAAGTCGAACAATCAGTTCAAGCAGTTCGCCCGCGAACTCAACGCTGCGCTCCCGAGCACCGAGACCTCCAGACCCCTCAAGTGGTCCCAGTACACCATCGCCTTCGACGCCAAGGACCACCCCAAGTCGACCAAGACTGTTGGAACCCTCCCCCTGGTTTGCTCCCCCACCATCAACAACATCACCGTCTCCAATACGCTCATTGATGGGGGAGCGGGCCTGAATGTCATCTCTGTCGAGACCTTCGAGACGCTTCAAGTGCCCTACGAGTGGCTTATGCCCTCCAGGCCGTTCACGGGCGTCACCAGTGGTTCTATCGAGCCTCTGGGGCAAGTCCGCCTCGCGGTCACCTTTGGCACGCAGAAGAACTATCGCACGGAGCTGATCGACTTCGACGTCGCCCACATCGGTTTGCCGTACAACGCCATCCTCGGCTACCCCGCCCTCGCGAAGTTCATGGCCGTCACGCATCACGCCTACAACATGGTCAAGATTCCCGGCAGCGCTGGCACCATCGCCGTCTATGGCCATGTCCTGGACGCCACGTGCGCTGTCGAGAGCGCCTACAAGGCAGCCGCCATGGCTTTCCCGGCTGACGAGGACATGGAGTCTCTCGAGAGGCCCAAGAAGAAGAAGCAAGTGTTCTCTCAGGAGCAAGCCGCCACGAAGAAGGTGCCGCTGGACACCACCAGCTCGGGGGCTGAAGGCTCGAGGGCTAGCGTCACCATAGGCGCTGCTCTGCCTCCCAAATAGGAAAGCGCGCTCGTCGCCTTCCTTCGGGCAAACTCTGACATGTTCGCATGGACTCCGTCAGATATGTCCGGTGTACCAAGGGAGGTGATCGAGCACCATTTAGCCGTGTGTCCAGACGCACGCCCCGTCAAGCAAAAAGCACGTAAGCAAGCCCCCGAGAAGCAAGCTTTCATCATCAAGGAAGTAGAGAAGCTAAAGGCGGCAAACGTCGTCCACGAAGTCGCGCACCCCACTTGGCTCTCCAACGGCGTGGTTGTCCCTAAACCCGCTGGAGGAGGCCGACTCTGCATCGACTACACCGATGTCAACAAGGCCTGCCCCAAGGACCCATACCCCATGCCGAGGATAGACCAGATCGTGGACTCCACCGCTGGCTGTGACCTCCTCTGCTTTCTGGACGCCTTCTCTGGTTATCACCAGATCAAGATGGCTAAAGAAGACGAGGAGAAGACGGCATTTCTCACCCCTTGTGGTGTGTATTGCTACACATGCATGCCCTTCGGCCTGAAGAACGCTGGAGCCACCTTCCAGAGGCTCATGAGGATAGCCTTGGGGGCGCAGATGGGCAGAAACGCCGAGGCCTACGTCGATGATATCGTGGTCAAGTCTCGAGAGGGGGACACCCTCTTGAGGGACCTCGAGGAAACCTTTGCCAGCCTGAGAAAGGTGAACATCAAGCTGAACCCCGCCAAGTGCGTCTTCGGGGTCCCTTCAGGCAAGCTCCTCGGATTCCTCGTGTCCCACCGTGGCATAGAGGCAAATCCTGACAAGATCAAGGCTATAGAGCAAATGCAGCCTCCCCGCCGACTCAAGGATATGCAGCGCTTGGCGGGCTGCATGGCCAGCCTTGGCCGTTTCATCTCCAAATTCGGCGAGAGAGCCCTGCCATTTTTCAAGATCATGAAGAGATCGGGCACATTCAAGTGGACCCCTGAGGCGGATAAAGCCTTCGAAGACTTAAAGAAGTATCTGGCTAGCCCTCCAGTCTTGGTGGCCCCCAGGGCAGGCGAGCACCTGAAGCTGTACCTCTCAGCCACCCCTCAGACCGCAAGCGCCGTCTTGGTGGTCGAGAGGGAAGAGCCTGTCCTCCCCAAGAAGAGCACTGCAACTCCAAGCCCAGAACCCCCCGACAAAGGCCCCGTCGAAGGAGCAGCCTCCACAGACCCACTGCCAGGCCCGCCGAGACGCAGTGCTGGAAGATGGGGAAAAACCCTCGCGGGCGTTTCCCGTGCGCCGCAGGCTTGAGTGCGGTGGCGCCGTGCTCGTTGGTCCGGTCCGCCACCAGGAAGCGGACCTTCTCGAGCGCCTTGTCGTTGACGCGCACGCCCAGCAGTGCCGCGCCGTGTGCGGCCTCAGCGGGCGCCGCTTGCGATGAAGACCCCGCGGCCGCCTTGCCCTTGTTCTTCGGCGGAGTCATCGTCGGAGGGAAGAAGGGAGCGGCGCGAGGGGAAGTTGGAGAAATCGGAGAAGAGGGCGCCGGATTGCAGGAGCGGAGAGCTCTGTGCGGTTGGCGTCTGCGAGAAGAAGTGGGAGTAGTAACGGCTCCCTGCTCCGGCGCCGGGGTTTTTATGTCTCGTCAAGGAGCAGTTACCGGGGCGTGGTGGGACCCCCCACGACGCACGTCCCATATCGTGCGCAACCGTTGCTCACCGGAGTGACGCGTGGCTCGGCCCGGCCTGCAGGTTTGGCCCCACGACGCTTCGCCTAGACCCAACGGGCCTCGTCGTGCCCATCGTGGGCTACTGTCGGCCCAGTAAGGACCGGGGTATGCACGGCCCACTCCCTACAGGCCTCGCCCGCGTGGAACTTCGGTAGAACGGCTGAGGACCAGGCTACCGCTTGGAGGGATCCTCAAGAGGCACCCCCTCTCGAGGTCTGAAGAGGACGCCAGGGCCTGAAGAGGATCCTGCGCTTCAAGAGACTCCCCAGGCACAGCCCGCCTGGAGAGGAGTCAGCAGAAAACCCCTCCACAGGCGACCACGACCCTGTGGAGACACTTCGCGGCTAAGCAAGCGCTGCAGGGCGCACATGGCCCCTGCAGCAGCCACAGGGTGACGCGAGCATCCCAGTGGCCATTCTGGTGATAAAGGAGTCAACAAAGCCGCGCCGCCTGCGGCCGGACAGCCAGGAATTTCCTCTTTGGTGATAAAGCGGCTGGACGGCGCAACGCTCCAAGAAGATCGTCACCGTGGGCTCCACCACGACCTCTGCTGCGCCTGCGAGCCGCCCTGCGCCGCCTGCAACCTGTCGGCCACGGCGCGCTACTTTAGCACGGATGAGCCGCGTCCATGGACGGAGGAGCCGCTGTGGGCTCCCTCTCCTTGACGCCACCGACGTGTGGGAGCCCACCAGCACGAGGACGGAGCCCGGAGCGCCTATAAAAGGAGCAGGAGCTCCGCCGTAGAGGGGGATCGAGCACCCAATCGCGCAATCGCCCCCTAAACAGATAGGATAGCCAACTGCTGGAGGAGGAAGACGATCATTGTGTCCCTCTCCAGGCACCAAACTGCCTCAAGAGAGCCTTCGGCAAGCTCATTGTCCTGTAACCTTCACAGAGCAATACAGACAAGCAGGAGTAGCGGTTTTACCTCCTCTCGAGGGCCGTGAACCTGGGTACGGGCTGGTGTCCATCTCTGGCGTGATCATCCTTCTTCAGGCTCGGCGAGCATCGTCGTCGAGCCCCTCGAGAGTTGTTAGACCTCCGTGTTCAGTCCCCCCCTTCGAACCTCTCTTCAGGGCGAGACTACCCCTGTTACGTGGGAGTCACTCCTCGACAGGACTACCCATTTTCAGCAACTTAAATATCAAACCGAAATAACCAAAATAACAAAAACTGAAAATAAAATAGCAAACCGAAATAAACAAAGTAATGCAAGTAACTAATTTTTTTGTATTTTTGATATTAAGCAAACAAGACAGTAATAAAAAATAAACTAAGCAAGACAATAACAAAATAAAAAAGATTGGAAGTGCGAAAACTCCCCTCGTAGAAGAATCTTCAAATCACCGGCAACGAAGTTGACGGAGGAGTGTGAAGGTCTTCAAAGGAATTCTTATTTCCCCGGCAACGGCGCCAGAAAAATTGCTTGATGCACACGGTGGGTGTGTTGTTGGGAGACCCCAAGAGGAAGGTATGAAGTAGTGCAGCAGCAAGTTTCCCTCAGTTGTGAAACCAAGGTTATCGAACCAGTAGGAAATAATGAATTCCCCCGAGGTGTCAACGGCGCCAGAAAAGTCTGCGACGTAAGTGACGTGGAACCTGCACACAACACAATCAAGATACTTTGCCCCAACTTAACGGTGAGGTTGTCAATCTCACCGGCTTGCTGTAACAAAGGATTAAACGTATGTGTGGAAGAAAGATGTTTGTTTGCAGAAAGTAACAGGTTTGCAGTTTGTGGTTTATCAGATTAAAGAAAAGGACCGGGGTCCACAGTTCACTAGTGGTGTCTCTCCATAAATAATAATAACATTCATGCGGGTAAACAAATTACAGCTGGGCAATTGATAGAATAATGATGAGCAAACCAATGCATATACCAATGTTATGATGTCTAGTGTGAGATTCATTCGGGCATTACAACAATATACATAGACCGTTCCAACCGCATCTATGACTAATAATCCACCTTCCGGTTAGCGTCCGCACCCCTTTCAGTATTAAGTTGCATGCAACAGATTATCGCCTTAAGTACTGTGTGTAAAGTAAGTAAGTAACATCATCCTTAGACAAAGTACTACTGTTTTATCCCTAGTAGCAACAGTACATCTACAACCTTAGAGCTAGCTGTCACCACCCCAGATTTAATAGAGACATGAACCTACTATCGAGCATAAATACCCCCTCTTGGAGTCACAAGCATCTACTTGGCCAGAGCATACACAAGTAACGGAGAGCATGCAAGATCATTAAATAGCACACACATGATATATTATGAAGCAATAACTTTAGTACTCAATATTCATCGGATCCCAGCAAACACAACATGAAGTATTACATAACGGTGATCTTGATCAAGATAGGCAGCTCACAAGATCTAAACATGATAGCACAAGAGGAGAAGACAACCATCTAGCTGCTGCTATGGACCCGTAGTCCAAGGGTAGACTACTCACGCATCAGTCCGGAGGCGGTCATGGCGACGTAGAGGCCTCCGGTGACGATTCCCCCTCCCGGCAGGGTGCCGGGGAGGAGTTCTGATCTCTCCCGAATTGGTGTTGACGACGGCGGCGGCTCGGGACCCGTGGAGGAAAATATGAACACCCTGCTAGGGTTTTTGGTCTGGGAGGGTATATGTAGGCGAAAGGGCGAAGTCGGTGGCGCCCCGAGGGGCCCACACCACGTGCTCGCGCGGCTCAGAAGCCTGCCGCGCGAGGACCAGGTGACGGCGCCTCGGTCGCCCACTTCGTCTCGTCTTCGGTTTTCTGGAACGTTCCCAAATAAAAACTGACTTCTGAAAAGAAATCGTCCAATTCCAAGAATATTTCCTTAAGTACTTTTCTGAAACCAAAAACAGCAGAAAACAGGGAACTGGCACTGTGGCATCTTGTTAATAGGTTAGTCCCAGAAAATGCATAAAACTATATAAAATGCATATAAAACATGTAATAACTTGGTATAATATAGCATGGAACATAAGAAATTATAGATACGTTGGAGACTCCTAAAAACTTGTCTGCTAGTGTTTACAGTGAAATCCTCATCAAAACTGCTTGTCAGCACCTTCTGCTCCTCGTTGGATTCGACACTCTTATTTATCGAAAGTACTACGATACACCCCCTGACGAGGATATACCGAACGGATATCCTATCGTGTGGGTACCTGGTGCACGTAATGACTATAGCCCAATTGTCAATAGGCTGGCAAAGCCTATCAAGAAAGGCCCAAGACGAAGATTGCTTTCCAAGTTATCCATAGTCGGTTATAGTTTCCATACTTGTAGTCCTAGTCGGTTACGTACCCGGGACCCAGCCCCCTATATAGAGGCTGGGAGGGTCGCCGATCAGGGGGACGCACATCAGAACCTCCAAACCCTAGCGAGACGAACTCTCGCTGAACCCTTGTAACCATCACATATTCACAAGAGCAATAACAGACAAGCAGGAAGTAGGGGTGTTACCTCAGTCGAGGGCCCTGAACCTGGGTAAATCCCGCTTGTCAGCCGTCGAGTTCACCAGCGCTACACGTTCTCTACCTCATAACTCTAACCCTAGGCTATCGACTATGGGTATTGATGAGGACACCCCTCGTCAATTGGCGCCGTCTGTGGGAATAGGTAGTGCTGGATCTACGGATTCGCTGGTTTCGATCTCAAACGGCAACTCGCCGACTACATCTGCAAACAGCCACGCGCTGACAGTCTCGACTGGCGTTGGAGCATCAGGCGATCAGTCGCCAACATCGCAAGCTGCATCGCCAAGAAGAATCAAGCCGTACTCATCGGAAGCACAGGAAGTTTTTGCTAATCTTGATTCAAGTTTCAATCTAACCATTGGGGAGCACAATTTTTTCGTCGACAAGCTCGGTGTGCAGGACTTGACCGACGTCATCGCAACGAAGACACCCGAAGATCCATCGACTGCGATCGCATCGCCAGCAGACAAGGAAGGTACCTCATCACAGATCGATACGATCCCATCGCCGACATCATCCATGGCGACTGAAGAGTTCAATAGGATCATGGCGCAAGAGTTCCCGGAAGATGAGGCACAATCTGTACATCAGATAAGCGTACTCGAAGAACCATCTATCATGGCCACATCGCCAGCAGGCACAGGAGCTACGTCGTCAAAGGTCAACTCAATCTCGCCGTCAAGATCTCTAGTCGACTCCATAACGACCCAAGAGTTCAATAAACTCCTGGCTCAAGAGCTCCTAGATGATGGGGTACAGTCTGACTATCAAGTCACCACAGTCGAACACATCGCGGCACTCGACACTGCACCTGACTACATGCAAACTGAAGACACGGGCGACAGCATCTACCTCGCCGACTTCGCCGGGCCAGAGATCCAAGCGGATCACGAGTTCCTCTCCAGCAACGAAGACGATCCCGAAAAGATACTCGAAGCATACGTCAACACCGACGCCCAGTTCAGCAATAACTCCGACATGAGTTTGGACGACGACTCCGAACCCATAACCGGCGTCAATGGCACATACACATATCCCCCGGTCATACCTCGGCAGGTCTACGTTGCATTCAGCGCCGAAACCTCAGCGGCAGCAGCTAGTCGCAGGCCTACAGAATTTCCTTGCCCAGTCACATTACCAGATGGCGTAACAACGCTAACTATCACAGCAGAGGTGGCAGCAAAAGTCGACAAAATCATAAAGGACTGCACAATGATGCCAGCAGATGCGACCCCAGAGGAGTGGATGACATACAATTATTTCAATTGGCAAGAAGCAATGCGCCTAAAGGAGTACAGAGCAACACTCGAAGAACGCAGGAGGCAAGCTAGCATCTCAAGTATGCGGAGAAGGCAGATTTCCCTTAGCTCCACAAGTGCGACGGAGCACAGGCATAGATCGAGATTCGCCAATATCCCAGAGGGCGAGAGATCCGGAGTCACTCGCAACTTAGAACATTCGTTCATGACCCTGGACTCCGACGGCATACTAGCACCCAAAACAGCTGAAGGTGCCCTGATATCACTGGGAGCATACCTCAAGGCGACAGCACCTCCAGCAGGCGACCCAGCCGAAGAACTGCATCTCCAGCAATTAAAGGCGCTCGCACTCGCGGCAAAAGGACTCCAGTCGGAGAAGCACAGAGAGCGCAGCAGAAGCCGTTCGCGGGATCGCCACAGTCGAAGCCCTCGCAGGAGTAGCACACGAAGACACTCGAGTCGTCGCCGTTCACGGAGCAGGTCCAGGAGATCCGCCAGCAACGACTCAAGTGACGGTCGCGATACCGGACCTTGCGGAGCACGATGCTTCACAAGACGAATCCGCGAGGCAAAGTTGCCCAAAAAGTTCGGGTTACCAACAACGCCAAAGTTCAACTGCAAACAAGAGCCGTCAGGCTGGCTTGAGGACTACAAACTCGCAGTCGTATGCCAGAGGGGGACAACTACAACGGCACTGCAATACATACAGCTGATACTTGAAGGCACAGCTCGCGACTGGCTCAAAGCATTACCCGAGGCATCATACGATTCCTGGGATCACTTTCGGGAAGACTTCATCAAATATTTCGATCCTCTGTGCGAGAGGCCCAAAACATTCGAGGAATTACGGGCGTGCAAGCAGAGGTCGGACGAGCCAATTCGAGCATATATCAGGCGATGGACGGCCATCCGCAATTCAGTCGGCACAATCTCCGAAGACAGAGCCATGGATGCCTTCACCATGGGAGTCCTCAGGGAAGACTTCAGAGAAGCACTCGGCCGCCAAAAGCCAAAATCCATGGCAGAACTCATGAAGATAGCGACCGAGTGGGCGGATGGCGAAGATTCCATAAGGGCCAAGCGTCCACTTTCCCCACATGACCGTGAGGATCGACGTAGCAGTCGAGACCACCACGACAGGGATGACAGAAGACGAAGACGCAAAAGTGGGTATAGCGACAACGATAAGGTAAAATTCGTAGCAGCAGGTTTTTCGCAGGACAATCACGCCCAGGACGACAGACGACAAGAAGATCGCCGCGACAGTCGAAACGACAGCCGCCGCGACAGTCGAGGAGACGACCGCCGAGACAGTCGAGGGAACGATCGTCGAGGCAGTCGAACAAATGACCGACGAAGCAGTCGCGACCGCGACCAGCGTAGCGGTGGATACCGAGGGCAAGAGTGGCGCAAACGAACAGATACAAAACCAGAAAAAACATTTCAAGAGAAGATGGATGACGACTGCAGGCTGCACTTATTCAAGGGAGATGACGGAAGGCTAATCTCCAACCACACAATGGGGAATTGCCGAGAGTTCGAACAAATGGTGGCTGATTACGCGGCGAGAATCAGAAGAGCTACACCCTCGACTGCACCGCCAGCGTACATCGCCCCACCACCAGCACAGCCAGTCGCGGCATTACCACCTCCACCACCATACAACCCGGGAAGCCAAGTCGCGGGAGCCATACATCATATACCTCAAGCAACGGAGGAGCAGTACCCAAAGCCCCAAGGACAGATGTTCATGATCCAAAAAGGGCGTCCCTCCAACAGGCAGCAAAAGATTCACACTCGACATGTTAACATGGCGGTTATGGCACCTCCAGCCATACCAGACTTCCTGCGGGGATCTGAAACCGCAATAACTTTCAATCGAGAAGATCACCCACCATCTGTCTACCGACCAGGCCACGCAGCCCTGGTACTCGACGCTCAGATCGGCGGATACGCCATGACCAAGGTCTTCATGGATGGAGGCAGCGGCATCAACATCATCTTCGCCGACACACTTCGCCGGATGAATAGGTCAGTCGAAAACTTACCCCAGTCCACAAACACTTTTCATGGCATTGTTCCAGGAAAACCTGTTCTCCCAGAAGGCACGATACAGCTCGACGTCACCTTCGGTGACGCAAACCACTTCAAAACCGAGTCGATTGAATTCGAAGTCGTCGACTGGAAGTCACAATACCATGCCATACTAGGGCGCCCCGCATTTGCTCGGTTCATGGCAGTGCCACACTACGCATATCTCAAGTTGAAGATGCCAGGCCCGAAAGGAGTCATCACAATCAACGGAAATTTTCAAAGGTCAGATGCTTGCGACCGCGATTTCAGCAAAATCTCCGAAACATTCGGTATGGAGCAAACCCTCGAAGAGCTCTCGC
The DNA here is from genome assembly GCA_026929855.1 of Poa annua. Lineage (NCBI taxonomy): Eukaryota > Viridiplantae > Streptophyta > Magnoliopsida > Poales > Poaceae > Poa > Poa annua. Next base: position 39,704,894 of record CM049436.1, read on the forward strand.
TCACCAACGACACAACATACATGCCCGAACAGAAGAAACAGGCAGTCGACAAGGCGTTTAGCACTGCGGACGGCATAACGAAGCACCAGGTTCACCCGACTGATCCAGCCAAGACAGTCAGGGTGTCCACAAGCCTATCTCCTGCATAGGAAAGCGTGCTCGTCGAATTCCTCCGTGAGAACTGGGATATATTTGCATGGTGTGCAGCCGACATGCCAGGTATTCCCAGGGAATTCGCCGAGCACTCCCTCCAGCTTAATCCAGGAACTAGGCCGGTCAAACAAGCAATACGTCGTGTCTCCGGACCCAAAAGAGAGGCCATAGAGAAGCATGTGGACAAGTTACTCAAAGCAAACTTCATTCGAGAAATCAAAAAATCAGAGTGGGTAGCCAATCCCGTACTAGTCGAGATATAGAAGACAGGAGCAACCAGAATGTGTGTCGACTTCACCGGGCTCAACAAGTGTTGCCCAAAAGATCATTTTCCACTGCCGCGTATCGATCAAATCGTCGACTCCACTGCGGGATGCGAGCGTTTATCCTTCCTGGATGCATACTCAGGGTATCACCAGATAAGGATGAAAGTCGAAGACGAGGAGAAGACAGCCTTCACAACTCCACTCGGAGTATATTGCTATACCACAATGCCCTTCGGGCTCAAGAATGTAGGCGCCACCTACCAGCGTATGATGCAGAACTGTTTGAAGACGCAAATTGGGAACAACGTCGAGGTCTATGTGGACGACATCGTCATCAAGTCGAAAGAAGAAAGCACATTACTCGCAGACTTGCGAGAAACATTCGACAATCTCAATCGGTACAACATCAAACTCAACCCAGACAAGTGTACCTTTGGTGTTCCAGCCGGAGAACTCTTGGGGTACTTAGTATCGGCTCGGGGAATAGAAGCAAACCCAGAAAAGATACAGGCCATATTAACCATGCAAAGACCTAAAAAGCTCTACGAGGTACAGCAATTGACAGGTCGAGTAGCAGCGCTCAGTCGCTTCATCAGTAAGCTAGGCGAAAAGGCATTACCACTTTATCGACTGATGAAGAAGGCAGACAAGTTCGAGTGGACAGATGAAGCTGAAGCAGCCTTCAAAGACCTCAAGCGGATACTCACAAATCCCCCCATCCTGGCGGCACCCAAGGAGAAAGAACCTTTGTACCTGTACGTGGCAGCCACAAACAGAGTGGTAAGTACGGCTTTGGTAGTCGAACGCATGGAGGAAGGAAAAACTCAGAGCATACAGAGGCCAGTCTACTACGTCAGCGAAGTCCTGTCCCTGTCAAAGCAAAGATACCCGCACTTCCAAAAGCTGGCATACGCTGTCTTCATAACATCCAGAAAGTTGCGCCACTACTTTACGGAGCACCCGATAACAGTGATCAGCAAATCAGCAATCGGGGACATACTCACCAATCCCGATGCAACGGGGCGTGTAGCAAAATGGCTCATCGAGCTCGGGCCACTCGGGATCACATATGATCACCCGAAGGCTATCAAGGCACAAGTCTTACCCGACTTCACAACGGAGTGGATAGAATCTCAGCTGCCAGGAATCCCGGATGTGTCCAACTCATGGACAATGTATTTCGATGGGTCTAAGAAGAACGAAGGCGCAGGCGCAGGCGTCATACTCATATCACCCAAAGGCGACAAACTCAAGTACGTGTTGCAGATGGACTTCAAGCGACCATCCAACAACGAGGCCGAGTACGAAGGTCTGATCCACGGCATGCGAATGGCTAAGGCGCTGGGGTGTACTCGACTGATGATATACGGCGACTCAAATCTAGTCGTACAGCAGACAATGAAAGCTTGCGACGCCATAGCCGACAACATGATCGCATATCGTGACCTCTACAACACACTCGAAGGCGACTTTGACGGATGCGAACTACGACATGTTGGACGAGAAAGCAATGAGGAAGCAGACATACTAGCCAACATCGGCTCGACTAAAGCGCAAGTCCCCCCAGGCGTCTTCCTGGAGCGAATCCAGCACAGGTCCATCAAAAAACAGCGGCCCCCATCAACCTCGACTGCTACATCCAAAGACAAAACACCCGGCTCAGAGGATCCGCCAGTCGAAGTACTACTATGCCAGGGCGAGCAGGTAATTCCAGCATGGACTCAACCTTTCCTAGCATACATGCTACGCGACGAACTACCAGACGATGCAGCAGATGCCCGACGAGTCACTCGACGCTCCAAAGCATACACCATCATCAACGGTGAACTCTACAAACGAAGCATCTCAGGTATGTTCCAAAGGTGTGTGGAAATTGAGGATGGAAAAACTATACTTCGTGATATCCATGCAGGAACCTGCGGGCATCACGCCGGCAGTCGATCACTCGTAGCCAAAGCCTTCCGAGCAGGGTTTTACTGGCCTACAGCGCTCCAGGATGCAGACGACATCGTCAAAAGGTGCATTGGGTGCCAGAAATTCGCCACCAAGCCTCATGCACCCGCATCAGCACTCAAAACCATACCACTCGCGTGGCCCTTCGCCCAATGGGGGCTTGATATGGTCGGACCACTCAAAAAGTCATCACCTGGAGGACATACTCACCTACTGGTGGCGGTGGACAAATTCACGAAATGGATAGAAGCGATCCCAATCACAAGCTCGACTGCCGCTACAGCAGTCAATTTCATAAAATCTATCGTCTATCGATTTGGCGTCCCAAACAGCATCATCACGGACAACGGCACAAACTTCACAGCCGAGGAGTTTCGTTCCTTCTGCAAAGAGTGGAACATCGCGCTTAATTACGCATCAGTCGCGCACCCACAGTCCAACGGACAGGTTGAAAAAGCCAATGGTCTCGTCTGCACGGGCATTAAGAAAAGACTGCTGGTACCACTCAAAAGGGCCGCAGGCGCTTGGGTCGAGGAGCTCCCGGCGGTACTATGGAGTTTGCGCACAACCCCAAACGCCTCGACTCAGTTTACTCCGTTTTTTATGGTCTACGGCGCAGACGCAGTACTGCCACCAGAGGTGAAATTCAGCGCACCAAGAGTCGAGCTGTACGACGAGGACGACGCAAACGAGTCACTCGAAGACTCGGTGGATCTACTCAAAGAATCGCGCAATACGGCCCTTGCCCGCATAGCTGTTTATCAGCAGGATCTCCGAAACTACCACAGTCGACGACTCCGCCCCAGAACATTCATGGTGGGCGACTTAGTACTCCGGATGAAGCAGAAGAAGGTGCACAAGCTCGCATCACCATGGGAAGGTCCTTTCGTCGTCACGGAAGTCATCGACGGTGGTGCCTATCGACTCAAGCACGCCCAGACGGGGGAATTATCAAATAACCCATGGAATGTGGCGCACCTGCGTCGCTTCTATGCCTAGATGTCATAGTCGATCAATGTAACAGAGCATAAATGTCGGAAAGGCCAGCAGGTTTCAGACGCGCTCTTTTCCTTACCAGGGTACCTAAGGGGACTGGAAGGTTTTTAATGAGGCGGCTTGCTGGTCAATATCTGGAGTAAAAAAAGATTTTCTTCTTCGCATAATTTACTATCATAAGCCAAATCACTCCCGACTCAGCCACACTCGAGGACTCGGGGGCTGGGTCTTAGTCATAAACAGCAAAACTCAGCCACACTCGAAGGCTCGGGGGCTGGGTCTTAGTCATAAACAACAAAACTCAGCCACACTCGAAGACTCGGGGGCTGGGTCTTAGTCATAAACAACAAAACTCAGCCACACTCGAAGACTCGGGGGCTGGGTCTTAATCATAAACAGCAAAACTCAGCTACACTCGAAGGCTCGGGCGCTGTACATATACAAACTCACATAAACGCCTTACTTTTCACACCCCACCCGAAGGCTCGGGGGCTGATACATGCAGGCTTACATAAACATCTTTCTATTCACACCCCACTCGAGGGACTCGGGGGCTGGTTAGTTACACAAACTACATAGGCTCATCCTTTACAGGTAAGTTTGAGTCAACGAGCTGGTCGTGAAAACAGTCCACAAGCACCTGCGCTGAAACCGCAGTCCTATCCAAAAATTTCTGCTCTAGTCGCGCGCCAGCCGCGGGTGAAGAGATGCGAAAGGAAGGATGCTGGCTGCGGATATATCCCATGACGGCGTTGGCTCCAAGGACAACTCTTCGAGTCAAAGCTTCCCGGATTGGAGTTGCAGACTGGAACAGATCAACCAGCGCATGAATTCCTTGCGGCTGCGGCCCCTCAGGAAACAAGAAGTGGTTGATGCGCATAAATGCCGCCCGGCAACGCTCGAGTAGGACCGCGCCGCGAAATACTCGATCCTTAAGAGTAGCGAGTTCGCGGGCGCGATGCCTGTCCACCCAAAAATGCTGATGGCCGGAAACCGGGTTATCAGTCGCGTTGTCTAGACGCTCGTTAACCCGCTCCACCACTTCCTTGAAGTTATGAACAAAAACTGCAGACGAACAGCTATCAACAGGCTATAAAGAAGACATAAGAAGATCACAAAGGCAATCGTTTATTACATACCTTCGAGCTGCCTGTTCGAGTGTTCGACTTCGCCAAGCACATACTCTTCACGCTGGGTGGCGAGAGCAGGTTTTGCCTTAAGAAGTTTCAACTCCGTTTGAGTGGCTCTTAGTTCCTGCTCTAGAGTGACCACTCGCCTCTTCGCATAAGCCAAAACCTTGGCGTCATTACGGGCTTCGGCGGCTGCTCGAATATCCGTCCACGGCTGGGAAGTTTCAGGCGAAGATGATATCGTCCGACTGGCAAAGCGCATAATCATATATTTCAGGCAAAGGCACGAATCAAGACAAAACAGCAAACGCTGAATTCATAGTGAAAAGAACGCATTATAGAGTCCAGGGCATAAACAAAGCAGGAACTGAGACACCCATGCTGGACATCGAATCTTCATTACATAAATATGAAAGCAAAAATCTAAACGCGAGACACGGACTCGGACCTAGCCCTACGCGACTTCGGCATGGCAGCGACAGAAACAGATCTGCGCTCCATGGAATCGATACAAGTGCGCGATAGTCGCGTCGCGGCCTCGGTCACACCCTTCAAGGACAAAGGTTGCCCATCTGACCTTTTCGGGAAATCAGACAGAGCAGCCTCATAGTCGGCAACAACGCCATTACCAAGAAGAAGCTTGATGGTGGATTCCGAGCCGCGTACCGTCAAGTCGCGCGCAAACTCCGCCACAGTCGAAGAGCCGGGGCCTAGCACGTCCGCAAATCCTTGCGCGGTGGCAGGCACGTCGCTCGACGGAAGCACCTCCTTGAAGACAGCGCCAAGGGTGCGAGTGGACGTATCCAGAGAGCTCTTGGCGTGTTGGAGCGCAGCGCTCAACTTCTCAAGGGCACGGTCGAGTGACAGGTCTTCGCTCGCCTCGTCTTTGGAGGCCCATGAAGCAGTAGGCCCTTCACAGTTTCAAAAGAGAACAAGAGGCAAAAATCAACACAAAGACAATCAAATAAAAGCGCGTAAGGCAAAAGCAAAACCTGCTAACCTTCCATCATACGCGCAAGCTCAGACACCTGAGCCGCATACTCCTGCTCACGCGAGGCAGCCGAGTTCCGCGCATCGTCCAGATCCTCCTTCGCACGCGACTGCTGGTCGACAAGTTGTCGTTCCAGATCCTTCAGTCGCTGCTCCAGCTCAGACGACTGCTTCGCGATGGCGTCCTTCTCACCTGAGATAGTCGACTCCTAGCTCAGTCGCAAAACACCAAGTGGAAAATCTCAGGACAAAGTCAGAAAAGCTTATGGCTTAAATCGTCGAGGTGGGAGCGAAGAGCAACCCGTTCCTCCTCCGACTGCACAAAGGCTTTACCAGCCGCGACAAGGTAACGGACGGCAGGCTTCGAAAAGATTTGAAAAGGATGTCAGCAAGATTAAAGATGCAGCATAACACATAAAACGTGAAAACACTCACATGGTCAGTCCAGGAGGAAGACACAGATGCGGAAGGGCGCGCAGTCGAAGCGGTAGCGGGTGGCGTCAAAGAGGTGGTCGTCGCCTCAACCACCAGGGTGGTCTGAGCGACGTCCACTTCAGCACGAGGGGAGGCCACAGTCGACTCCTCCACAAAAGGAGGCGATTGCACCCGATCGTCACTGGCGCTGCTGCAATAGTGCCAACGAGTTTCAGGCAAAATATGAAAGCAAGCGAAAAGCGAATATAGCAAAAATACTTCATAACTACATACCTGTGCTCGCCCTCATCTGAGTCCGGCTCAACGTCGAGGCAGGGGCCTCCGAAGCTCAGGCGGCCAGTCGAGTGTGATGGTGAGCGCCGTGCCAGAGGGGATACGGCCTTCGCAGGTGAAGAGCAGCCAGAATCCTCCAGGTCCCGTTGCTCCGCGCTTCCCGAGTGAGAACTCGAGACCTCCTGTCGAGGCACATGGCGACGCTTGGCGGCAGGCTCAGTCGCAGGGTGGTCACCCTTACGAACCTGGCCCACTTCCTCGGCTTCCGTTTCCTCTGTGGCGGAGGTGTTAGCTGAGGGAGGAGGAGTGACGGTTTTCTTCCCCTCATCTAGCAGAGCCGCCTCATCGGCAGGACCAAACTCGGGAAGGGGAGGAAGAGAGGCGACAGTCGAATGGCCCTGATCGCCAGCATAAAAACAACATTCAAAAGGAAGGTACACCAGAAATCAAAGGACGGCAAAAAATAGTACAGTCGATAATGCTTACCTCAGGAAGGGCGTTCTCCAACCCAAAAGGAGCGATGGAGGAGTTGAAGTCGATGACTTCGTCGGCCTTGATGCTGGTGATGTATTTCACGTGCGCGTCCAGCTCATTGGGTGACAGCTCCACATTGCTCATTCGAGTGGCGTCAAGCGGGCCTTCATATCGCCACATCGGGTGGGCGCGTTGCTGCAGGGGCCACACTCGACGTTTGATGAAGGTACTCATCAGCTGGACACCAGTAACGGTGCCCAGCAGCTTCCTGATCTTCTCCATAAGGGGGGCAGCTTCTTCCTTCTCCTCAGTCGAGAGAGAATGCTCCCACGCCTTCGTCTTCACCGGGGTCCTCCCAGTCGAGAATGCCGGGCGCACGTCCTGGTCGATGGGGACATAGAACCACTTGTTCCTCCATCCTTGGGCAGAGTCGACTGCCTTGAGGTTGAAGTAGTGGCAGTCGCCGCGGACCTGGATGCCCACCCCGCCAAGAGGGCACACACGCCCATCACGGACCATGTGGCGCACTCGGAAGATGGACTTCCAGAGTGCCCAGCTTGGGGACACCCCCAAAAAACATTCGCACAAAGCCATGAAGCAGGCGATATGCAGAATGCTATTGGGGGTGAGATCATGGATCTGCACCCCGTACGCGTAAAGAAGCCCGCGCACAAAATCGTGCAGCGGGAGAGCAAAGCCGCGAGGCAAAAATTCGGCAAAGCAAACGCGCTCGCCGGCGCGGGGCTCAGGGAGTACCTCCCTGTTGGAGGGCGCGCGGGCGGCGAGCTTGTCGGCCGGTGGGAGAAGGCCTGTGTGGCGGAACGCCGCCAACTTCTTCTCGGTGATGGCAGATTTCACCCAGTCACCGGGGATCTTCTTCAAAGCGGCGGCGGGATTTCCCGCGGAGGTCGCGGCGGCCGCAGCACCTTTCCTCTTCTTGCCAGCATTGGCAGAGGAAGAGGGGACGGCGGCGCTCGTGTTCTTCTTCGGCGCCATGGCAGACAGAGGAGGAGCAGGAGCAAGGGCAAAGGAAGCGCGCGCAAGGAGCAGGAGACAGAGGAAGCAAATGGCAAGGGAAGTTAATCCACGGCGGTGAGATCTGTAGTTACCACGATGGAAGAAATAATCTCAGCCGTTTGCGCATAATCACCAGGCCACGTGGCGCTATCGGAGAGAAACCGTCGCACGCCACAATGCCCACGACGCACGAAAAACGAGGAAAGCCATGATCACGTCCGCGGAAATTTCGCCACGTCCGGTCAAATCAAAACTGAACCGGCGGGCACCACGGTCAAACAAGTGGACCCACAATGACAAGTCCTGTCAAAGGTCTGCGCACACGCCACGGTGGTCATGCATGACATCACTCGGTGGGCAGGTTGATGGAATGCAAAGGTAGTAGTCGATATGCCAGTCGACTGAACCAATGGCATGCAGTCATACAAAAGTTTCTCGAGTACACATACAAAGGCTATAGTCGATAGCTAGTCGACTAATCCAAGCAAAGCCAAATATACTCCCATCGGGAGGGGATAAAAACTTCTTCGACTGGCGTATGACAAAGTCGTGAATCCTTCAAAGGTCTATCGACTAAGTTAAAAAGCATACACTTCGAGTGTCTTCAAACGCATCTCATCTGGAGGGGGTGAAAATGTCTTCGACTGACATTTTCTTTAACGCTCATTGATTTGAGATTATCCTTCACTACGAGTAATAAAGCACAATCTCGGGGGCTACTCCCATCGGGAGCGCTGTCGCGCACCCGATAGATTCAAAAAGCAAAAAAGGCATAAACTCAAAGAAATTCCCGAGTTGCGTCAGTCGATGACACTTCGGATGCTGCATGCATAAAATGCAAAGGTAAGACCCGCCGATCGGTTGAGCTGGGCTAAGGACCACTCCGGCAGTGTTAAGTCCTTAATTCTTTTCCGTATCAGCAGATGCGATGAAAATCCCGGCGGACGCGCTGGGTAGCAAAGTTAAGACTGCAGAACGATTCAGTAAGACCTCAACGGCCTGAGTCGAGTCTGTCCAGTGTGTTCCAGGTTCGAGCCCGGGGACTCGAACTTGATTGAAGGCTAGTAAGGTTTTGCCCGAATGTGCAGTTAACTGGTCTCGACCTACCGAGTAAATCCAGGCCTACTAAGTCGATAATCCTTTGTCAAAAACATGAGCTCATAGTCGAAAGACAATACAAAGCATACGATATTGAACACAAACATGTGACGTGCACTGTCGAGTGAGTCCATGCCTAATTCTCTGAATCAGCCAAGCACTCGGGGGCTAGTGACGAGGATATACCGAACGGATATCCTATCGTGTGGGTACCTGGTGCACGTAATGACTATAGCCCAATTGTCAATAGGCTGGCAAAGCCTATCAAGAAAGGCCCAAGACGAAGATTGCTTTCCAAGTTATCCATAGTCGGTTATAGTTTCCATACTTGTAGTCCTAGTCGGTTACGTACCCGGGACCCAGCCCCCTATATAGAGGCTGGGAGGGTCGCCGATCAGGGGGACGCACATCAGAACCTCCAAACCCTAGCGAGACGAACTCTCGCTGGACCCTTGTAACCATCACATATTCACAAGAGCAATAACAGACAAGCAGGAAGTAGGGGTGTTACCTCAGTCGAGGGCCCTGAACCTGGGTAAATCCCGCTTGTCAGCCGTCGAGTTCACCAGCGCTACACGTTCTCTACCTCATAACTCTAACCCTAGGCTATCGACTATGGGTATTGATGAGGACACCCCTCGTCACCCCCTATACTTGTGGGTCATCAAGACTATTTTCTGGCGCCGTTGCCGGGGAGTGAAGCGCTATTGGTAAGTGGAATTGGTAAGGAAAACTTTAGCTGTAAGTGTTGTTTTAATTTCTGTCTCCTAATTTGCTTAATTATGGAGAGAGGAACTATTGCTTTCCTGTTTGGAAAGGCTTCTACCACTGCTGAGGTAGAAAATGAGGCGCCACCTGATGAAATAGTGCCATTTAAAATACCTATGAAAATTATTGATCGTGTTATGGATAACCGCTATGAAGGGGATGGAACTGTCCACCCCGGTGATCATTTATTGTTTCTACATGAATTATGCGAGTTGTTCAAGTGTGCAGGTATTACAATGGACCAAGTTAGGAAGAAATTATTCTCCATATCACTTGCTGGGAGAGCTGCGCATTGGTATAAATTGTTGAAGAACAGGAGTTCTCTGGGATGGGAGGAAATTGTACCTCTCTTTTACTCCAAATTTTATCCTCCAAGTGAGATTCACCAAGATTGGAATTCTATATATAATTTCTGGCCTCATGATGGAGAAAGTATTGGCCAAGCTTGGGGGAGATTGAAGTCACTAATGCTCAAATGCCCCATTCATGAGCTTCCTGGTAATATTATTGTTGATAACTTCTATGCAAGACTCTCTTTTGAAGACAAAACATTATTCGATACCTCTTGTGCTGGATCATTCACTCGTAATGAAGAGGAGTTTAAATGGGATCTTCTTGATCGTATTGAAGAAAATACTGAAGCATGGGAGAACGACAAAGGTAGGGAGTCAGGTATAAAATATGACTTTGAATGCATTAAAACTTTCATGAATACTGATGCATTTCGAAATATTAATAATGCTTATGGTCTTGACTCTCAAGTTGTTGCAAATTATTATAAAATCTTTGCTACCTATTTCGGTTTACCCAAGGAGGGGTTTGAAAAATATCATGAACCTTATAAAGATAAACCTATTGCTCCTATAACTAAAAGCATTGAAGTTCATACTGTTGATCATATTATTCCTGAGCCTTATATTGAAAGTATTCCTTTTCCTGTTAAAGTGAAAGAACATTCTGTTATGGCTAGTATTGTTAACAAAAGTGAAAAGAAAGCTACAGAACCTGATGAACAAATTAAAATTGAAACTCCTGTGGCTATAGTTAAAAATCTTGTTACTAAAATGTTGGAGATGAGTATATTATATTTTGTGAAGATGCTTCTAATATTGTTTCTCATCCTAAAAGATCAAGGAAAACTAGTGTTCCTGTGTTATCTGTTAAAATTGACGATCATTGCTATTATGGTTTATGTGATATTGGTGCAAGTTCAAGTGCTATTCCTTATGAGCTCTATAGAGAAATTATGCATGAGATTGGTTCTTGTGAACTTGAAGAAATTGATGTGGTTATTCAACTTGCTAATAGAGAAACTATCTCTCTGATTGGTATTGTTAGAGATGTTGAAGTTTTATGTGGTAAGACTAAATATCCTGCTGATTTTCTCGTACTTGGTGCTGCTGCTAGTAAGACTTGTCCTATCATTTTTGGTAGACCTTTTCTAAATACTTGTGGTGCTGTTATAGATTGTAAGAAAGAGAAAATCCTTACTAAATTTGCTGGTGATTCGTATGAATTCAATTTTTCGAAATTGGCTAAAACCCCTTATGAAACCGAATTGCCTAATGAGGATTTTAGAGTAGAACAACTTGCTTCTATTGCTCTTGCTCCTAGTAATTTTATGCAAAAATTTATGGAAGATCATGAAAGTGAAGTTTTTATGAAAGAAAGGAATGAACTTGAAGAAATATTCCTCCGTCAACCTATTCTTAAACATAATTTACAAGTGGAAGACTTGGGTAAAACACTTCCACCTAAAGAGGATCCTATCTTTGATTTAAAACCCTTGCCTGATAATCTTAAGTATGCTCATCTTGATGATAAGAAAATATATCATGTTATTATTAGCGCTAACCTTTCAGGAATAGAATAAGAAAGATTATTGGAAGTATTGAAGAAACACCGTGGAGCTATGGGTTATACTTTGGATGATTTAAAGGGGATTTCTCCTACTATATGTCAACATTCTATTAATATGGAGCCCGATGCAAAGCCAGTTGTTGAACATCAACGCCGTTTAATACCCAAGATGAAGGAAGTGGTAAGAAATGAGGTATTAAAACTTCTTGATGCTGGTATTATTTATCCTATTGCTGATAGTAGATGGGTTAGTACTGTGCACTGTGTCCCTAAGAAAGGTGGAATTACTGTTGTGCCTAATGAAAATGATGAGCTTATCCCTCAAAGAGTAGTTGTTGGTTATAGAATGTGCATTGATTTTAGAAAGGTTAATAAAGTTACTAAGAAAGATCATTATCCATTACCCTTTATTGATCAAATGTTAGAAAGATTAGCCAATAAAACTCACTTTTGCTTTCTTGATGGTTATTCTGGTTTCTCTCAAATTGCTGTTAAAACTCAAGATCAAGAGAAAACCACATTTACTTGTCCTTATGGTACTTATGCTTATAGACGTATGCCTTTTGGTTTATGTAATACTCCTGCTACTTTTCAAAGATGCATGTCTGCTATCTTTCATGGTTTTTGTGAGGAAATTGTGGAGGTGTTCATGGACGATTTCTCCGTCTATGGTACTTCTTTTGATAATTGCTTGCACAATCTTGATAAAGTTTTGCAGAGATGTGAGGAAACTAATCTTGTTCTTAATTGGGAGAAATGCCACTTTATGGTTAATGAAGGAATTGTCCTTGGACACAAAATTTCTGAAAGAGGTATTGAAGTTGATAGAGCTAAAGTGGAGGCAATTGAGAAAATGCCTTGCCCCAGAGATGTTAAAGGTATTCGTAGTATTCTTGGTCATGCTGGTTTCTACAGAAGGTTTATTAAGGATTTTGCTAAGGTATCAAAGCCTCTTACTAATCTCTTGCAAAAAGATGTACCATTTGTTTTTGATGATGATTGTAAGGAAGCTTTTGAAAGTCTTAAGAAGGCTTTAATTACTGCTCCTGTTGTTCAACCACCTGATTGGAATTTACCATTTGAAATTATGTGTGATGCTAGTGATTTTGCTGTTGGTGCTGTTCTTGGACAAAGAATTGATAAGAAGTTAAATGTTATTCATTATGCTAGTAAGACTCTTGATTCTGCTCAAAAGAATTATGCAACTACTGAAAAAGAATTTCTAGCTGTTATTTTTGCTTGTGATAAATTTACACAATATATTGTTGATTCTAAAGTTATTATTCATACTGATCATGCTGCAATTAGATAACTTATGGAAAAGAAAGATGCAAAGCCTAGGCTTATTGGATGGGTATTACTTTTGCAAGAATTTGATTTGCATATTGTGGATAGGAAAGGTGCTGAAAATCCTGTTGCTGATAATTTGTCTAGATTGGAAAACATTGCATATGATCCTATTCCTATTAATGATAGTTTTCCAAATGAACAATTGGCTGCAATAAGGGTGAGTTCACGAGATAGTACTTGGTATGCTGATTATGCTAACTTTATTGTTTCGAAGTATTTGCCTCCAACCTTTTCAGCTCAACAAAGAAGAAAATTCTTTTATGACTTGAGGCATTATTTTTGGGATGACCCACACTTATATAAAGAAGGAGTGGATGGTATTATGCGAAGATGTGTTCCGGAGTATGAACAAAAAGAGATATTGAGAAAATGTCATAGTAGTGCTTATGGAGGACATCACGCTGGAGATAGAACCACACAAAAGGTTTTACAATCAGGATTTTATTGGCCTACTGATGCACACGGTGGTGATGAGTTGGAAAACCCCAAGAGGAAGGTGTGAAGTAGTGTAGCAGCAAATTTCTCTCAGTTGTGAAACCAAGGTTATCAATCTAGTAGGAGATGAAGAACACGTCTGAAAGTTGTTGGTGGCTGACTTGGGCACGGCGCCACACCGGTGTCAGCAACAAACGTGGAACCTGCACAACACAATCAAGAAACTTTGGCCCAACTCAACAGTGAGGTTGTCAATCTCACCGGCTTGCTGTAACAAAGATATTAACCGTATGGTGTGGAGAATGATGTTTGTTTTGCAGAGAATGAAAGTAACAGTTTGCAGTTGGTTGTATTATCAATTTAAAAAAAGGACCGGGGTCCACAGTTCACTAGTGGTGTCTCTCCATAATAATAATAGCATACATGCGGGTAAACAAATTACAGCTGGGCAATTGATAGAATAAAGAGCTGCATAATGATGCATATACTAATGACATGATGTCTAGTGTGAGATTCATTTGGGCATTACAACAATATACATAGACCGTTCCAACCGCATCTATGACTAATAATCCACCTTCCGGTTAGCATCCACACCCCTTTCAGTATTAAGTTGCAAGCAACAGATTATTGCATTAAGCAAAGTGTGTAAAGTAAGTAAGTAACATCATCCTTAGATAAAGTACTACTGTTTTATCCCTAGTAGCAACAGTACATCTACAACCTTAGAGCTTTCTGTCACTGCCCCAGATTAAATAGAGACATGAACCCACTATCGAGCATAAATACCCCCTCTTGGAGTCACAAGCATTTACTTGGCCAGAGCAACTACTAGCAACGGAGAGCATGCAAGATCATAAACAACACACAACATGATATATTATGAAGCAATGACAAAGTATTCAATATTCATCGGATGCCAGCAAACACAACATGTAGCATTACATAAGGATGATCTTGATCATGATAGGCCGCTCACAAGATCTAAACATGATGGCACAAAAGGAGAAGACAACCATCTAGCTACTGCTATGGACCCGTAGTCCAAGGATGAACTACTCACACATCAGTCCGGAGGCGGGCATGGTGATGTATAGCCCTCCGGTGATGATTCCCCTCTCCGGCAGGGTGCCGGGAGCAGGTTCTGAACCCTCCCGAACTAGGGTTGACGACGGCGGCGGCTCCGTGAGGAAAATTGGAAAAGTGTTCGGGTTGTTTGCCTTAGGTTTTCGGGGCGATTAAATAGGCGAAGGGGCGAAGGCGGTGGAGCCCCGAGGGCCCCACCTCAGGTGCCCGCGCGGCCAAGGAAGCTGCCGCGCCACCCCTTGAGGTGGGCGCCTCGGTGCCCGTCTCCTTTTCCCCCTCGGACTTCTGGAACGTGTCTGGAAATTTAATATCTTCGGTATAAAAATTGTCCAATTCCGAGAATATTTCCTTAAGTGGATTTCTGAAACCAAAAACAGCAGAAAACAGGGAACTGGCACTGTGGCATCTTGTCAATAGGTTAGTTCCAGAAAATGCATAAAACAATATAAAATGTGTATAAAACATGTAGGCTATTGGTATAATATAAGCATGGAACATAAGAAATTATAGATACGTTTGAGACGTATCACCTACTCTCTTTGATGCAAGAAAGTTTATTTTATCTTGTGATGAATATCAAAGAGTTGGTAATATCTTTAGACGTAATGAAATACCTATGAATTATTCTCTTGTTATTGAACCATTTGATTGTTGGGGATTTGACTTTATGGGTCCTTTCCCTTCTTCAGAAGGTAATACTCATATACTTGTTGCTGTTGATTATGTTACTAAATGGGTAGAAGCTATACCTACTAAAAGTGCTGATGGTGAGACATCATTAAAAATGCTTCAAGATATTATTTTCCCTAGGTTTGGTGTTCCTAGATATCTCATGACTGATGGAGGTTCTCATTTTATTCATGGTGGTTTTAGAAAAGTTCTTGCTAAATATGGTGTTAATCATAGAATTGCTTCAGCTTATCATCCTCAAACTAGTGGGCAAGTAGAATTATCAAATAGAGAAATTAAATCTATCATGCAAAAGACTGTTAATAGAACGAGGAAGAATTGGGCTAGTAAATTAAATGATGCATTGTGGGCTTACAGAACTGCTTATAAAAAATCCCATGGGTATGTCTCCTTATAAAATGGTCTATGGAAAAGCTTGTCACTTGCCTTTAGAATTAGAACACAAAGCTTATTGGGCAGTGAGAGAACTAAATAGAGATTTTAAACTTGCTGGTGAGAAAAGATTACTTGATTTGAGTTCTTTAGATGAATGGAGAAGTGAGGCTTATGAAAATGCTAAACTCTTTAAAGAAAAAGTTAAGAAATGGCATGATAGGAGAATCCTTAAGAGAGAGTTTCATGTTGGTGAGAAAGTTCTTTTGTATAGCTCTCGTCTTAGATTCTTTGCAGGGAAACTACTCTACAAGTGGGAAGGACCATATGTTATCGTGGAAGTGTTTCGTTCGGGTGCCATAAAAATTGCTTCACTTAAGGATGATTCTACACAAGTGGTAAATGGACAAAGACTCAAGCATTATATTTCTTGAGATTCTTATAATGAAGATGTTGATATTATTCAAGCAATTTCTCCGGAAGCTTTTATTAAGGAACATATTTCTGAGTCTGCAGAAGCTGAATTTGAAAAGGTACAGTTTCGGTAAGAAAAAGTTCGCGAATTTAATTTTGGGATATAGAATATTGATATTTAGAAAATATGGAAAAATACGAGACCAAAACGAGCACGAGACGGTGCCCGAGGCACCGCCATCAGGTGGTGGCGCGGGCCCCATGCTGGCCGCGCCAGCCCCTGAGGTGGGCGCCTCGGAGTCCGTCTCCTACCCATTTTCGCCCTGTTGCCTTCCTTTTGTTGCATATGTTTTTGCTATATAATCTCCCGACACCCCTGAGGTCCGTATATCGTGTTTTCGACGTGTTTTTGTTTCGAGCTGCTTCTGCCCAGATGTCGTCCCAGGGTTCCTATTCTGAAGACTACGCGCTTCGTCGCCGTCGTGAACTCCTCCAAGACCTTGACCAAGGATCTTTCATTGGATGGGCTGAGGAAGAGAAAGCGAGGGCTAGGCGCAAGGACATGGATGAAAGCGTCATGGAGGAAGTGAAGGAGATGACGTCAGCCAAAAGAGATCGCGCAAGGCCGAGGGGTGGCAAGCCCACCTTTGTGGGATCAATTAACCCTCAATGTGCTTTTTCTCATAACATGCAGGGAGCCATACCGCCCGTTCCAGATCTTAGCTCTTTTCCGGATGTGGCTGACGCTCTGCGAGTCACCGACCAGTTTTGTGATCAGTATCGAGTCCTGAGGAGGGAAGTGGACATACTTCAAGAGGAGAACAACAGGCTTCACAAGATGTTGGAGCGTTACCTTACTCCACTCCAAGTCGTCCCTCCATCACCACCGAAGGAGTAATTCGTCATCGGTATTGGCATCTCCCTTAGCTTGTTCCAAGCTTGGGGGGAGTGCCGCGGTATCACACCATTATCTTTTATCTTTTACCTTTTAGTAGTGTCATATCATGAGTAGGGAAGTTATCTTATATAATGGTTTGCAAGGTGGAAGTATCTCTCTTTTAGTTGGTTATCTATCTATGTATCCCTTGGTGTGAGTTGGCGTTATGGAATATTAATGAGAAGTGTTATCATTTACTTTCCGCACACTTTATTTTAGCTTGCAACTTCTATCATATATGATTGATCTTGTTATTAGTATTGATATCACTTTGGGAACATATAGTAAATCTTTTGATTTTGGCAAACTTAGCATTGGTCAGTAGCTACAATACTTTGAGACTTGAAGGGAGAAAAAGAATTACATGTAGATATAGTATTCATTTATCTTTCTCACTTGTAGATGATAAGTTTAGTATTCGCAATTTAAAATTGTTTGTGCTTTCAAGTAAGAATTGCATGATTGTTCTTTACTACATGTATGTTTGTTTGTATCCTTCAACTCTTATGCTTGCTACCCAACCTTGCTAGCCAAAGACCTGTATCGAGAGGGAATGCTTCTCATACATCCAAACCTTCAGACAAAACCTTTGTCACATGTGTCCACCATACCTACCTATTATGTAGTATTTTGCGCCACTCCAAGTAAATACTTCATGTGCTATCTTTATTCAAAACTACTATCCCTTATTTGTGTCAATATTTATTAGCTCATGAGGAAATAATAGTTGAGTTTGTTATCTTCCATGCTAATTAAGTAACCCATGACTTGCATGCTCCATCTGCTCGTCACTAATATTGCAAAGAGCTGGTTAGACCACTATAATATCAAAAGGCTTGAGAAAGTTAAAAATAGACACTCCTCCATGGTTTGAGATTGATTGGTGGGCACCCGAGGATTCGGTTAGCCATGGTTTGTGAAAGCAAAGGTTGGGAGGAGTGTCAGGATATATAAATAAAGTGCATATTATAAATGTCTGTTACTAAACAATTTGGAACCGCTCTCAACTTGCTTAGTATGGAAGATGACAAGAACTCTATTACCATTCGTTGACAACGACAAACACCACTCAAAAACTTATTCTTATGCTCTCTATGTGATTTCAAAACCTATTAAAACTAAAAGCTCTAGCACATGCTTGTATCTCTGCTTCCCTCTGCGAAGGGCCTATCTTTTATTTTATGTTGAGTCAGTAAACCTATCTCCTTCTATCTTAAGCAAGCATTTGGGTTGATTGTGATTCCACCATCTATACATGTATATTGTGAATCATGTCTTTTATTCTTCCTTATGTAGCACATTGTTGTTATCTAATAAATATGACCTTGGGAGTTAGCAACTAATAAAGAGGGCTGTTTTGTAGAATAAGCTCAATATGTTCATTGTTCTCTGACCAAGAACGAAGTTTGCCAACACCAACTATGGTTTTCTCTATGCACCTTATTGTGATTTGCCTTTACTTGTTACAAGTTGAGTTATATGAATGGAGTTATTATCTAAGATGACTTGTGTATTAATAGATGTGATGCTTCTTGTCCGTATATTGTTTATCGACACTTCACTCCATAAAACTGTGGTCATGTTTACTGAGCTCAGCTTTCGATTGGGGACGAGCGAGGTCTAAGCTTGGGGGGAGTTGATACGTCCATTTTGCATTACTATTTTATATTATAATTTACTGTTATTCATTGATATATTTCATATTTGTAGATGATACTTATGTTATTTCATCTATTTTGCATGTTTGATGATTGTTGGGGGATGAATCACCGGAGGCTGGAATCTGATGGAAAAAGCACCTTCAAGATACATTATTTGCAAAGGTCAGAAAACAAAAAGGAGAATACCAAAAGTCTTAGCTTTTCAGATGACGAAGGAGGCCAAAAGGGGGGAGCCAGGTGGGCCACATGGGGCCCACCTCAAGGGCTGGCGCGGCTCCCTTGCCTGCCACGCCACCACATGAGGTGGCCGCCCTGGCCCACGTCTGGCAGCGCCCCTTCGCGTACTTGACCCCCCAGGAAACCTAAGATACGGGGGTTGGACGAGAAACAGAGCCGCCGCGTCCACGAGGCGGAAACCACCGAGAGAGAAAAGCTCTCCGGCAGGCTGCGAAGCTGCCGGGGAAATCCCTTCCCGGAGGGGGGAAATCGTCGCCATCGTCACCGTCGTCGAGCTGCACTTCATCAGGATCATCATCACCATCATCTCCACCACCGACACCGTCATCTCCACCGCTCCACTCCGTTCCCGCTGTAACATCTAGGGCTGAATCTTGTGCATTTGATAGGGGAAACTCTCCCGGTGTTGATTACTATTGTTATTGATGCTATTGGGTGGAACCGTTGAATTAAGGTTTATGTTCAGATTGTTACCCATCATTATATCATCTATGATCATGTCCCGTATGATGTGTTGTGAGTAGTTCGTTTAGTTCTTGAGGACATGGGAGAAGTCTAGATGTTAGTAGTGAACTATGTTGAGTAATATTTAATGGTTTGATATTTAAGTTGTGGTGCTATTCTTCTAGTGGTGTCATGTGAACGTCGACTACATGATACTTCACCTTTATGGGCCTAGGGGAATGCATTGTGTATTCGATTATCAATTGTGGGGTTGCCGGAGTGACAGAAACCTAAACCCCCATTGGTATTTCGATGCATGAGGGATAGCAGGATCTCAGAGTTTAAGGCTGTGGTTAGATTTATCTTAATTACTTTCTTGTATTTGCGGATGCTTGCAAGGGGTATAATCACAAGTATGTATTAGTCCTAGGAAGGGCGGTGCATTAGCATAGGTTCACCCACACGACACTTATCAAAACACTAAAGATTAATCATCTATATGAAGCGAAAGCACTAGACATAAATCCCGTGTGTACTCAGGAACGTTTGGTCTTCATAAGTAAACAAACCGGCTTGTCCTTTGCTCTAAAAAGGATTGGGCCACTCGCTGTAATTATTATTGCCGCGCTCTATTTACTCGCACTTTATTTATCTGCATTATCAAAAACTCCTAAAAACTTGTCTGCTAGTGTTTATAGTGAAATCCTCATCAAAACTGCTTGTCAGCACCTTCTGCTCCTCGTTGGGTTCGACACTCTTATTTATCGAAAGTACTACGATACACCCCCTATACTTGTGGGTCATCAACATGCTTTCTCACAATCTTGATCATATAATAATGTGAAGCTCATGTTATGAATGAAGTGACTCAAAGGAATGGTCTATAGTTTGCTAACAAATAGACAAGGAGTAAACAACTACATCATATAATTAAAAACTTTTCATGGATAGTACTTTCAAACAAGCATCAAAAAGATTTGCATAAGAGTTAACTCATAAAGTAATAGTCTGTAAGTAAAAGAGCATTGAAACAACACAAAGGAAGATATAAGTTTCAGCATTGGCTTTCAACTTGTAACATGTATATCATATAGATAGTTGTCAACACAAAGAAATATAACAAGTGCAATAAGTAAGCATATAAGAATTGTTGCACATAGTTTACACAAGTGTTTGCTTCTAAGACAGAAAGAAGTGGGTAAACTGACTCAACATAAAGTAAAAGATAGGCCCTTCGCAAAGGGAAGCAGGGATACAAACATGTGCTAGAGCTTTTTAGTTTTTATAGGTTTCTGAAATCATATAGAAAGCATAAAAGTAACTTTTGAGAGGTGTTTGTTGTTGTCAACGAATGGTAATGCGCACTCTACCCCCCTTGTCAACCAGACTTTCTAAGAGCGGCTCCCATGAAGGACGTTATTTCTACCAGCAATGCAGATCATCCCTCTTATCTCTTTTGTTTACACATGTAGTTAAAAACTAGTATCATTGCTTGACTGATTAGATCAGGGCAAAAATGTGAAGAGATTGCAGCGGTTAAAGTTGTAATTAATTGGGACTGGGCACCCCATTTGCCAGCTCTTTTTGTAAAGTTAATGGATAAGCGGATGTATATGCCTTTAGTCCGGTTGCGAAAGTCTGTCTAAAAGCAAATGACAAGGTTGATATCCATAACACACATACTTCCTCTTGAGCTAATAAACATTGACACAAATAAGGGATAATAAGTTTTGAATAAAAGGTAGCACACGAAGTATTTGCTTGGAATGGCAGGAAATACCATGTAGTAGGTAGTTATGGTGGACATAAATGGCATGGGTTTTGGCTCAAGGTTTTGGATGCACGAGAAGCATTCCCTCTCAGTACAAGGCTTTGGCTAGCAAGGTTATTTGAAACAAACACAAGTATAAACTATGACAACAAGACGTATATAAAAACATATTGCAAGTATTATAAAACTTTACATTGTCTTCCTTGTTGTTCAAACACTTTAACTAGAAAATATCTAGACCTTAGAGATACCAAACATGCAAACCAAATTCAACAACTTTTACGGTAGTTCTTCACTAATAGGTTTTAACTACATGATGTAAAAGCTTAAACATGATCTACTTGAGAGCTCAAAACAATTGTCAAGCACCACAACATACAAGATAACAATCCATAAGAGCATGTATATCTTTTTCATTATACCATCTACCACATTTAGCATTTTCTGTTTCCAACCAAACACCAATCAACTTATTTAAACATAAACTCTCCAAGTATTTATCAATGAGACACGAGAGTATAACATAAGAGAACTAACAGCTCTAACAAGAGATGCATGAAAAACAAGAGCTTAAAGTATTGAATTAACATAAGAGAATACTCAAAAAATATAAGTGAAGAATACGAGTATTCATAAGAAAAAGCGGAGCGTGTCTCTCTCCCACAAAGGAATGCTAGTATCCATTTTATTCAGAGAATGAAAATAACAAAAAAAAAACAAAAAACAAACCTACGCTACAAGTAAAGCACATAAGATGTGTTGGAATTAAAATATAGTTTCACTAGAGATGACCTGATAGTTTGTTGATGAAGAAGGGGATGCCTTGGGCATCGCCAAGCTTTGACGCTTGAGTCTTATGAAATATGCTTGGGTGACCCACGGGGGCATCCCCAAGCTTTGGCTCTTTCATCTTCTTGATCACATCACATC
The DNA here is from genome assembly GCA_026929855.1 of Poa annua. Taxonomy (NCBI): domain Eukaryota; kingdom Viridiplantae; phylum Streptophyta; class Magnoliopsida; order Poales; family Poaceae; genus Poa; species Poa annua. The sequence goes on from CM049436.1 coordinate 39,726,634, forward strand.
ATCCTTCTCTCTTGATCCTTGAAAACTTCCTCCACACCAAACTCAAAGTAGACTTTATTAGAGGGTTAGTGCATAATAAAAAATTATCATATTCTGCATGAACACAATTGCTACCAATGCTACTGGATATTAGATACAGCCACTGATACTTTATGGAACAAAAAGATCCATTCACAATAGCAAAAGAGGCATTGCAAAATAAATGACAGAATCTTTCAAAAACATAACAGTCCGTAAAGACGAATTTTTTCGAGGCACTTAACTTGCTCAAATCAGAAAACTCAAAACTAATGAAAGTTGCATACATATCTGAGGATCACGCACAAAAAATCCCAGGTCATTTTGATATTTCTGTAATTAGTTATGAATTTAACGGTGGACAGCAGAAAACTGTTTCTGCGCAGCAATCCAAATCTAGCATCAACTTTCTACTAGAGGCTTAACTTGACACAACAATGCAATAAAGTAAAGATAAAAAAGGAATTGCTACAGAGGTGAGCATGTTCCTTGACACAACAAAATAAAATAACAGAAATAAAAAGTTGGTTGTCTCCCATAAGCGCTTTTCTTTAACGCCTTTCAGCTAGGCACAGAAAGTGATATTCAAGTATTTCCAAGAGATGAAGCATCAACATCATAATTTGTATGAATGATAGAATCAAAAGGTAGCTTCATTCCTTTTCTAGGCAAGTGTTCCATACCTTTCTTGAGTGGGAATTGGTATCTGATATTTTCTTCTTTCATATCAATAATAGCACTCACAGTTCTAAGAAAAGGTCTTCCCAACACAATTGGACAAGATGGGTTGCATTCGATATCCAAGACAATAAAATCAACGGGGACAAGATTATTGTTAACCATAATAAGAACGTCATTGACTCTCCCCAAAGGTTTTTTCATAGCAATATCAACAAGAAAAACATCCAAATAGCAATGTTCCAAAGGTGGCAAATCAAACATATCATAGAGCTTTTTAGGCATAACAGAGATAATTGCACCAAGGTCACATAAAGCATTGCAATCAAGTTTATCCACTTTTATTTTAATGATGGGCTCCCAACCATCTTCTAACTTCTTAGGGATAGAAGATTCAAGTTTTAATTTCTCTTCCCTAGCCTTAATGAGAGCATTTGAAATATGAGTTGTAAATGCCATGTTCATGGCACTAGCATTAGGACTTGTGGCTAACTTTTGCAAGAACTTAATAACTTCAGAGATATTACAATTATCAAAATTATTATCATCAAAGCAAACCGAACCATTATCTCCTATGTTCTTAAAAATTTCAGCACTTTTATCAAGAACAGTTTCAGCAGTTTTAGGCAATTTTAACTTTTTGAAAGAAGTATAAGAAATATTTCCAACACCAACTATGTTACCATTAATAGTAGGAGGCTTACTAGCATGTGAAGTAAAATTATTTTCAGTAGTGGTAATAGTAAAAACTTTAACAATATTATCTTCCTTAGCTAGTTCTTTCTCTCTTTCCCATCTAGCATGCAATTGGGCCATCATCCTAACATTTTCATCAGTTCGAACTTGGATGGCATTAGCAGTAGCAAAGGGATTATCATCAATATTTTCAGGTTTAGCAGCCATTTTATTAATTAAAGATGATTGTGCTTCAGACATAGAGGAAATACAAGTTTCAGCACTAGTGATTTTCCCTTGTAGACCCGAAATCTCTCTATTTAAATTTTCCATTTGATAACTAATATTTTTCAACATAATAGATTGTTCTTCCATAGTCTTAGTGAATACTCTATTTTGCTCATATTGGGTTTGCATAAAAAATTTAGTAGCTCTTTCAATTTCTAAAATTCTTTCCTCACTAGGCATTTTTCCATAAGAATTAACATAACCACCACTATTATTAGAAGGATAGGGCTTATAGTTATTATTACCATATAATTGTTCCTATAGGCATTGTTGTTGAAATTGTTATTTTTAATGAAGTTCACATCAACATGCTCTTCTTGTGCAACTAAAGAAGCTAAGGGAACATTATTTGGATCAACATGAGATTTACCATTCACAAGCATAGACATAATAATATCAATCTTTTCACTCAAAGAGGAGGTTTCTTCAACATAATTTACCTTCTTACCTTGAGGTGTCCTTTCAGTATGCCACTCAGAATAATTCACCATCATATCATCTAGAAGTTTTGTTGCAGCCCCCAAAGTGATGGACATAAAGGTACCTCCCGCAGCTGAATCAAGCAAGTTTCTTGAAGAAAAATTCAGTCCTGCATAAAAGGTTTGGATGATCATCCAAGCAGTCAGTCCATGGGTAGGGCAATTTTGAACCAAAGATTTTATTCTTTCCCAAGCTTGAGCAACATGTTCATTATCAAGTTGTTTAAAATTCATAATGCTACTTCTTAGAGAAATAATCTTAGCAGGAGGATAGTATTTTCCAATAAAAGCATCTTTGCATTTAATCCATGAATCAATACTATTCCTAGGCAATGAAAGCAACCATTATTTAGCTCTTCCTCTCAAAGAGAAAGAAAATAATTTCAGTTTTATAATATCACCATCTACATCTTTATACTTTTGCATTTCACAAAGTTCAACAAAATTATTTAAATGGGCAGCAGCATCATCAGTACTAACACCAGAAAATTGCTCTCTCATAACAAGGTTTAACAAGGCAGGTTTAATTTCAAAGAATTCTGCTTTAGAAGCAGGTGGAGCAATATGAGTGCATATAAAATCATTATTATTGGTGCTAGTGAAATCACACTACTTAGTATTCTCAGCGGTACTCATTTTAGCAATTTAAAAGACAAACCGAAATAAACAAAATAAAAACCGAAATATGAAAATAGCAAAACCGAAATAAAAATTTAATGCAAGTAATTTTTTTAATTTTTGATATTAAGCAAACAAGACAATAATAAAAATAAACTAAGCAAGACAATAACAAAATAAAAAGATTGGAAGTGAGAGACTCCCCTCTCAGAAGAGCTTAGTTTCCCCGGCAACGGCGCCAGAAAAAGTCTTGGCGCCGAAGGGGAGACTAAGCTTTGCTGAACAGAAGAACCCTTGCTTCCCCGGCAACGGCGCCAGAAAAAGTCTTGATGCTCTCGCAGCGTTGGGCAACCCCAAGAGGAAGGTGTGGAGAGTACAGCAGGAAGTTTTCCCTCAGTTTGTGAAACCAAGGTTATCGAACCAGTAGGAAACTAGAGTTCTTCGGAGGTGTCAACGACGCCAGAAAGAGTCTGGAGCTGAGGTGGCGCCAGAAAAGGTCTTGCGTCGAAGGCTGGAACCTGCACAACACAATCAAGATACTTTGCCCCAACTTAACAGTGAGGTTGTCAATCTCACCGGCTTGCTGTAACAAAGGATTAAACGTATGTGTGGAAAATGATGTTTGCTTGCAGAGAATGAAAGTAACAGGATTGCAGTAGGTTGTTTTATCTGTTTAAAGAAAAGGACCGGGGTCCACAGTTCACTAGCGGTGTCTCTGCATAAATAATAATAGCATACATGCGGATAAACAAATTACAGCTGGGCAATTGACAGAATAAAAAAGTGCATAATGATGCATATACTATAGTTATGATGTCTAGTGTGAGATTCATTTGGGCATTACAACAATATACATAGACCGTTCCAACCGCATCTATGACTAATAATCCACCTTTCGGTTAGCGTCCGCACCCCTTTCAGTATTAAATTGCAAGCAACAGATTATCGCATTAAGCAATGTGTGTAATGTAAGTAATACAAATATCCTTAGACAAAGTACTACTGTTTTATCCCTAGTAGCAACAGTACATCTACAATTTTATAGGTTGCTGTCACTCCCCCAGATTAAATAGAGACATGAACCCACTATCGAGTATAAATACACCCTCTTGGAGTCACAAGCATCTACTTGGCCAGAGCATCTACTAGTAACGGAGAGCATGCAAGATCATAAATAACGCAATCACAAGATATATTATGAAGCAATAACATAGTACTCAATATTCATCGGATCCCAGCAAACACAACATGTAGTATTACATAAAGATGATCTTGATCATGATAGGCAGCTCACAAAATCTAAACATGGTAGCACAAGAGGAGAAGACAACCATCTAGCTACTGCTATGTACCCGTAGTCCAAGGATGAACTACTCACGCATCAGTCCGGAGGCGGGCATGGTGATGTAGAGCCCTCCGGTGATGATCCCCCTCTCCGGCAGGGTGCCGGTAAGAGGTTCTGAACCCTCCCGAACTAGGGTTGACGACGGTGGCGGCTCTGGAACTCGTGGAGGAAAAGTGCTCGCGTCTTAGGTCTTATTTCGTCGGGGGGTATTTGTAGGCGAAATGGCGAAGGCGGTGGAGGCCCGAGGGCCCCACACCACGTGGCCGCGCGGTAGAGGGCGGACCCGTGCCGGGACCAGGTGTGGGCGCCTCGGTGCCCTCCTCCGTCTCGTCTTCGGTGTTCTGAAAGCTCCCGAGAAAAATAGGGACTTTGACGTTTCGTTTGTCCAATTCCGAGAATATTTCCTTAACAGTTTTTCTGAAACCAAAAACAGCAAAAAACAGGGAACTGGCACTGTGGCATCTTGTTAATAGGTTAGTCCCAGAAAATGCATAAAATGATATAAAAGTGTATATAAAACATGTAGCAAGTGGCATAATATAAGCATGGAATATAAAAAATTATAGATACGTTGGAGACATATCAGTATCTTCGTAAGGGTGTTATATTGACAAAGGATAACCTTATTAAACGAACTTGGCATGGAAGGACAAAGTGTATGTTTATCCACGGTAGGAGACAATTAAACACTCATTCTTCGAGTGTAGTTTTGCACGTTTTATACGGTCAGCTATCCAGATAGCGTCTAACTTATATCCTCCCAAGTCTGTTGCAAATGTATTTGGCAATTGGCTTCATGTGAGGTTGGGGCGATTGCCATTATGTGGTCGAATTAGTTGTGTAGAAGCGACAAGGTTTTCAATGATAAAAGTTTTACTCATTTGCAGGTTCCGGTGCATAGGTATTCTCTGTTCGTGGTCCACATTATATTGTTGGAGTTTCGAGACCTATTTACGGAGACATGTGCATGACTAAAAGAGGTGGCAATGGATATTTTTATCCAATATGGATGGTCACTTGATAGGCGGATTGGTCCTACCTAGGCTTAGACGATCCTTTTCATGGTTGTAATTCGTCTAGAGCTGGGGTTTTAATGTTTTAAAACGGTGGATTTGTGGATGTGTGTATTTTTATGTAGAGGCCGGGTGTAATACTTAAATTTAAGTAATAAAGGCCTTTATTAAAAAAACTATATATACCTCTTATAAAACAAAACCCCAATCAAGTTTATTTATGATTTTTTATGTTAACATGCAACCTATCCACATCATCCACTACTATGGACAAACCAATTGTCCATGTCATCCCACTAGTAACAATATTTTTTGCATGCAACCTATCCACGTCAGCTACTTTATATCTATACAATTGTCCATATCACGCTTTTTAATCATCAAATACAAAAAAATATCAGGTCAATTAAATTTAGCCTTCTGACGATTATGATATGTTTATATTTTGTGTAAAAAAATCATATTATATGGGTTTTATATACCTCTATTTTCATAACATATTTTATTAAACAAATTGCCGCTGCAACGCGCGGGGTTTGTTTTTAGTTTCTTGGTATTAAGTATCATTTGGGCATGGATTTTATAGATTACAGTTTTGTTTTGTTTTGCGGAAAGTGCTTTATGCTCCCGAGCTCCTGTGCTCCCACGGTTTTTTTTTCTAAATAAAGTTTCAGAACATTCTGAAAAAAATCTGCGTGTGAATGATACTATATGTGTGCAAAATTATCGTGCTAAAAGTTTTGTTTATGGTCTCCACAAAAATTACAAAAGTTAAAAATTTGAAACTATACATTGTTACTATATTCAGATTTGTATGTTTGTCATTTATTGTGTAGCCTATAAAAGCAAAGTATTTTGCATTGAGATTTTTCATGCTTGTAGGATATATAATTATAAACAAGCATGTATTTTCTAATGTATTTGAGACTTTTAAATATATTTTCAATTTCTAAAGTAGTGAGATCGCTGGAGTTCGGGAGCACAAAATCTGCACTCTGAGTTTTGCCCACGGGCATATAATAAGCCTAATCATGTTTTAGCAGTTATGGATTTGGGTATGATCTAGAATAATCAGACAATGTGGTTTTTAGATTTCCCAGTTGATCTACTTCATCTTGTGGCTGGTGATTTAGTTGTGTCATAATGAAATACATGTGTTCATGTCAGGAAAAAAAACTAATTTTGCTATTAGCTAGGGGTAAGTACACACTTACTCGAGTAGCTCCTATTTGACGATGAATCTAGCATACTAATTTGAAATTATAAATGCTAATAATATTTTCAAAACTTGATCAAAAGTCATCTAGTTCGATTTTTGAAAAATGTGATGCATACATCTTATCCTATATAAGTAAATAGGTACTCATTCATGATGTAATGAAAGTGAATGATTGTAATTGTTCTTTATTTCAAAATGATTCGGAGTATGGTATATAATGCTTCATGGTTATGCCCAAAGCTAGGCAGTAATCATTGAATGCTCGTGAACTCAACTCAACAGTATTATTCATTATGATGGATCTTATCCTGTGCTCAAGATGATTCGCTATCAGTTTTATGATTTGAGTGATCAACTCTGTAAAAGCATGGTTCCGTGTTGATATGAGATACAAATTGGACCATCTTGTAGATGCATCAATGAGCGCCATAAAATATCTGAAAGGTCCCGATAACGGTTGAATTGGACAACATATATCTCCTTGAACGTGTTTAAGAAATTTAAATGGCTCACTCCTGGTCTTGTGATCAATTTTCCCATTGCACATGACGTGCATATGAAGTCTGAAGATTTGGGGAAATTAGCACGATATGTTGCGTCCAGTTAAACCATCAATAAATTTTCTCACCCGAAGGCCACAGAGCGAACTAGTGGCAGCTGCTAATATTCGTCCACCCACTGACAACCCATCCCTATCCCACACACACGTAGTGCAGACACAACACGCCTCGATCCCATTTCTCTCTCCCCTCACGTCGTCGCTCTCTCCACCTCTCTCTCACCTCACCTATCGATCCCCTGCTTCAAGATCTAGCCATGGCCTCACCTCTACAACCCAGCTTACGCCGGGTTAGTCTCTCTTTGCTTCAGATTTACGGATACCACTCCAAGCATGAATAAATGGTGACCACTAGAAGCTCTTGTATGTATTCCAGTAATGAATTGCATTATCAGATTGTTTGATTTTGCCAACAAGAGACTAAAATGACATGAATTTCAGATGTTTGCCTCATGCCTTTTTATTTTATTTTGTGTGGTTAAGCTATGTCCATTATGAAAGAAATCTATATAACTAAACTCATAACTATTCCCACCTATCCGTTCCCGGAAAAAGTAAAATTCAAGCTAGGTCAACGGCTTCATTTTTCAGTTGTATCTTCAATTGTTTTGCAACTAGATTGATCCCAAGTTGAAATCTTATTAGAGCCGTATTGATGAAAATTCCCAGAAAATCCATCGTGGCTTATAATTTTTCAAATGCACAACAATATGTCTCCTATATTTCCGCCATAGCGGGTATCATTTACTCACTCCGTTTCAAATTAGATAACTTTCATTTATCAACATATCTACACATGTTACATGCCTCGATATATCCACATGTGGACTAAAAGAAGTCATCTAATTTAAAACGGACGAAATCTTTACTATTAAAACAGAATCTGTGGTATGGTGTCACACTTTAAATGCCTTCACATTTCATAGTAATTACTCTGCTCTGCCACCTATAAGTTAAAATACCGGTTTAAAAAAGATAAGATCCGGCATAACAAACACTGCCGCACCCCAAGCTGTGCTGCCTCTTCCTCACCCCCGCCGCGCCGCCAAGCCCGCCCGCTGTGCCGCCTCTTCCTCACCACCGTCGCGCCGCCTGTCCTACTGCCGCCCCGCCAATCCCGACCGTCGATCTGCCCGGACGGCCCCAATCCCAACCGCGCCGCCATCGCACCCTCGTCTACCATCGCACCGTGTTCAGCGCCTAATGGCAATCGTCGCCACGATCCAACTGGTCAAACGGCAACGAACGTTATTCGGCGATCGTGGAGCTCATCATGTACTGCCCCTCACTGTTGCCTCACGCCATGTTCTAATTCTCATGTTATTCTCTTTTCCGACAAGCTGTGCTGCTACGTTGCACGGATACGGCACAATACTGACGTATCAGGGGTCGGATACGTACGGATACACGGATACACGGATATTTCGCCGGATACTTATGCCAGCCGTATCAGTCGATTGCTGGCTGTGAAGCATGCTTGCTCAGGTTGCTGGCTGGAGGTTTCTACGTCAAACTGAAGCATGCTTGCTGAGGCTGCGTTGGCCGTGAAGCTCCACATGTTGATGAAGAGATTTCAACAGAGAACAATTAGAAAGTACTACTTTTTATATATTATTAATTCATATTATACATATATAAATGTATCCCCGTATCTGTGTTTTTGAAAAATCGCCGTATCGCGGTATCCCCGTATCCGTATCCGTATCCTCGTATCCGGGCATCCTAGGCTACCACAGGCAACTTCGGCGACCTCTTCCTGCTCAGATCGCTCGACGACTACGCCAGAGCAGTGGAGGAGACCTTCGGCGACCTCTTCCTCACGACCGCCGTCATCCTGTCCGTCCATCGCGTCGACCACGAGTTCCAGGTAGCGAAAGGTGAATTCTTTTCATGGGGATCACGACCAGCAAGGCTTTGGTTTGGCAACCTCATCATTTGGTTAAGGCAAATAACTTCAATGCACGATTTTTGTTGATTCAGGTGCTGGCATATTCGTGCAGCTTTGTTTTCGTCGGCTTATTCATGCGCCTCGTACCATTCAGATTTTGTCCGTGTTCTACCAATTGAATCAACTCTGATTCGAAGATCTTCAGGTTGAATATCCTCTTCCTTTTGTTGTAGATAGGGTAAGTTGTTTCTACCAATTGCATATTTTTAAACCTCGGGAACTGCTGAGAGACTTCGACCAATGTTGCTCCAACTCCTCGAAACAGGCTTTCGCCTCGCTTTATAAATAAAGCAACCGTCCACAGTTACAACCAACCCAACACAATTTCCAAAAGCAAGAAACTAACAAGGTTTTGCTGGGGCCACAGCACAAAAAAGCCCAAAGTTCACACTACTACTCCTGATACAAACTCTACGACGTAGAGCTCAACGGCTGGTCGGTGAAGATAGAAGGCGTGCCGCCTTCAGAAGATCCTCAAGTATGCCGTCCAGCCGCTGCCTGTCCCGCTGCCTAACCAACGGGTGCCACTCCTGCAGGAAAGCCAAGAATTTGAAAACTGAGTCAGCGGCCCGTCGTGGAAGGACATGCTCAATGACCATCTTATTACGAATCGTCCAAAGGGTCCAGGTCATTGTCGCGAACACCAACCAGAAGAGGGACCTCCTCCTCCCGGTATGATTCGCCTGCACTTCCAGGAACTCTGCCAAGTCATGGGCCTGCCACTAAGGCCCCAACGCCTCAGCAAGGAAGCTCCATAGGAAGCGAGCAGCGGGACAAGAGAACAAGATATGCATCCCCGTCTCAGGGACCGCACAAAGGGGGCAGATGCCATCACCTGGGCCCAAGCGTTTCGCCACCTCGACTCCCGAGGGAAGGCGGTCGCGAAGAAGTTGCCACGTAAAAATCTTGATTTTAAGAGGGAGTGGCGCCTTCCACAAGTGGGTCGCCCAAGTCAGCACGGGCCCTCTGAACTACAACTAGCAGTAATAGATGCTTCAGCAGGCCCTCTGTTCCACAGCACAAGAGCAACTCTCCTTCCACTTAATCGGCCAGCCCAAACCTGAAACCAAGTTAATCAAGTATAGATTACTACTAAGAGTTGAACATGACATTGTACTGTATTTTTTGCTGACAACATGATGCTATATGTTCAAAAGCTTGTGTTATATTTTTTGTTACTTACTTCTAGATATCCATCTTGTTTCACCTTTGATATTGAGAATGCAGCCATCCTTTTTTTGTTTCTTATAGAGTGTTCAAGAGATTTGGGAAGCACGGTTGTGAAATCTGTGAAGAAGTCGACATCCAGGTTCAAGAAACCCGTGATTCACTGAAGTGTTTATTCTATTGATTGGGAGTCCCACTTCTCTGTTGTAGATAATCTAGACATTGATGATTAATTATGCTCTGTTGAAGATTGTTGTGTTTGGCACTTGTACATATCAAATAATAATACACAAATATCCATGTATTGAACATATGTCTGTGGATAATTCCAGGCTGCCCTATTTAACCAGAATTTCTTGTAGTGAATGTGTAACAAACATATCCAGTACGGAGTAAAGCATTGAGTTGGTGTCATCCCCTATAGGATATCTAGATTCTAGGCATAGTGCACTGAAATTTATTTGAACAAGTTGTTGAGAAAATTGTATCCATCATGCATTTGTACTGTAAACTTATTTAACTCTCAAACTTATTTAACTTTCAGTACAAGTTACTTGGAAGATTAAGTAAGAGTACAAGTAGACTGAAACTTATTTAACTGTCAATACTCCTACTGAATATTTTTTAGCATATCAGTGGAGTATATGATTTAGGAAATAAATTTGGGTGATAGATGATGTGTGGTTGTAGTATGCAAAATTGCTTTGAGCTGGATCTGGTTCTGAAAACAATAACCACAGCCGGTAGTTTTGAGTGTGCAGATGATTTGGAGCCTTTGCCAAGGTTGTGTGCTGGTTTGAGTGCATGGAACTTTTTATCTGAAGTGTTAGTAGAATGATAGATGATGTGTGGTTGTAGTATGCAAAATTTCTTTGAGCTGGATCTGGTTCTGAAAACAATAACCACAACCGGTAGTTTTGAGTGTGCAGATGATTTCGAGCCTTTGCCAAGGTTGTGTGCTGGTTTGAACTATCGCTTAGCTGATGAAATTCTTTGTCTGGGTTACTGGTTTCTTACTAACTAAAAGAACGTAGGGAGGAGTTAGTCAGGTCTTATACTGTCGTTGTGTGAGTGTGATAGGTTGCTTCTTTTTCTCAAGCTGATGTGAGAGATAGAGGCCTACTTGAGATAATAAAGTCATGGATATCTGAGTGGTTTATACGAAGTTACCAAAATGGTGGATCATCTTGTAAGCGAAACATTATAGACCGTTCATAAATTCCTACAATCATTATACACTTTTGTCTTCTAAGACAGATATAAATATTTCGAGAAAGAATGACACATAAATCATTCTGTGTCTGTGGATTCATACTAATTCTATGATTCTGACTTCTAACTATTGTATGATTCTTGTTTCTTGTTTAAAAAAAATACGCATATTATGTTATTTTGCTTTCATGTTTCTTGCAATCTGGTAGTGCACAAGCGCTACAGAATGGTTGATACACTGATCAGCACATGTCCCTGATTGTAATCACCTATTGATTTTCCCTTATTGCTTGTGATTAGTGGTAGCGTTAAAGTAAATATAGTACTCAGCAGGTGAGGGCTAGCAGGTGGTAACGTTAAAGTAAATATCGTTTCTCAAGTCCATGGTGGAAGGGCGCCGAGTCTTCGGTGTTCATGAGGGACGCAGTGAGTTTCTCAAGTTCACTCAGAATTTCATTCTCTCATTGAGGTCGCCGAGTCTTCGATTCTGAATTATGCAAAAATGATGCTAAGGGAGACAGTCCAATTTTATTTGAAAATGTCTTCAGTTATTTCAGGTATGTTTGTTTCGTGCCAATGTCTTAATAGAGTTTGTACCAGGTCATTTTTCACTCATGTGGAGAAAGAAGATCCTACTATGGAGAAAGAGGAGATAGTCGACACTAAAGCAGAGAATGATACACGGCGTATCAGATCGCTTTTCTGATCATCGCCATGGTCGTATAGATTGCGGAGTAAGCTTTGTTGCAAAATCAACACTACACAATGCATTGCTTGTTCGCTAACTAATATGAAGCCAATGTATGGAGAAATGTTTGTTGTCGGACTGCTGATGGTGTTTCGATGAGTGAACAACAACGACCATTGGAGTTGCTGCTTCTACCTTCGAACTGGCAAGATGGAAGTGTGACAACTAAAGATCAACGGCCCTGTCAGGCTCCCATAGCCGTGGATAGAACATGCTGGCCATCAATATAAGTTCTTGAGTTAAGCAGAATCATCTATTTGCATCGCTGAATGAATTGGTGCGATCAACAAGCACTAGCTAGCCTTCTTGCATGTGCATAAAACATTATAGTTGCCACTCAACTATGATCAGAACATAAAAGTTAGCACCTACACAACTAGGATGTTTGTATTGCAAGATCGACCATGGTTGCAAGATGTTTTGGGAAAAGTGTGTTCTCTAATGGCTGTACATGTTTCAGTAAATGCCTAATTTTTAACGTTTCCATTAATAGAAATGGTTCAAGGCGCATAACTTACTTAGTGTTGAGTGATTGTGAATTGTGATGCAAACTCTTAAGTTTTTGATATGTGACTTACGTATCCATGATACAAGAGATGGTTAAAAATAACCGATATTTTTTCTTTGAAGAGGATTGTTTGGTATAATACTGGAATGAACTCCAAAATATTTCTAATTGTCTTCACCCATAATAAGGATGAAATATAACACATTTACATGGTATCAAGTATTATGTTCTAAAAAACGTAGACATGTACTATACATTTTTTTACCCGTTGCAATGCACGGGCATTTAGTTAGTAGTAATAATGAATCGAGGGAGTAGTTTCGTAGAATAACAGGAGATTGCTTGAAAATCAGGAAGGCAGAGTAGCACGGGTTCAGGTTCCAGACTTCGAGCTCCCAACAAAGGTTAGCTGCCTCAAAATATTATTCTTAATCTTTACAAAAGAATGTCCAGCATATATACATGTTTTATGTAGAGAGCTTAGAAATTGGATTCGATCTCCTGGCGGCGGCCAGCTCCCTACACCGGCGCTCTCGGGGTTGCACACGCCTTGCCAATACCCCGCTCAGTTTCTGCTGTTCCGTTGCCGCTGCCCCTGTCCCAGGAGCAAGAAGGAGTCGACCCCGACGGCCCTTGCCTTCCGAAGCTCCAGAGCCTCTTGAGTGACCTTAGCCTCGCCGAGCCCGGTGTCTTGGCCGCGTCGCGCGGTGTCGCCACCGTCCTCGGCTCCGGAATGTCGATCACTAGCGCGGCTGCCGCCGTGGCCAGGGCGGAGGGTCTCCGGCGGCCTTCGCCCGAGGTCACAGACGGCGCGGCAAGAGTGGCCTGGTCTGAAACCCCAAGCAGCACAGTCGCCGGCAGGTTGGCGGCGTAGTTCGCGGGCTCGGGCGGAGACGCCGTCAGCGACGCGTCGGGCTTGCGGACGGTGATCCGGCAGAGCGGGCAGGTGGAGTGGGATGCCAGCCACGTGTCGACGCACTTGGCATGGAACCCGTGGCCGCAGCGGGGCAAGAACCTCGCCTCGTCCCCGTCCTCGAGCTCGGACAGGCACACCGCGCACTCCACACCGACGTCCTCCGCGGCGGAGCCATTCGGCGCCGCCGCGCGGTACACCGTGACCGGCAGCGACCGCAGCAGCTCGGGGTCGACACCCTTGTCCCTGGCCCCCGACCCTGAGGCCGGCAACACGCGGCCAGTCGGCCCCGTGCGGAGGCGGACGCTGTTGTTGATGCAGCACTGGAGACAGAAGATCACGAGGGCGAAGAGTACGAAAAGCAGGAAGATGGTCAACGTGGCGATTATGGTGCTGAGCGACATGCTCGGCGCGCCATGCGCGGAGACCGCCGGCGCGGCCGCCAAGACCGACGACGAGTTCATGGCTGTGGCGGCGGATGCTGCCTGGTAGGCGTCGGAGGAATCGTTGTTAGTTCTGTGCGGTACGGTATGGGTATGTATGTAGGCTCAAGATGCGCTCGATCGCTGTATATATATGCACTCCGTAGAGGCGGTGTTGGACTGAGGAGGGCAGTGACTTTTTCCCGTTGACAGGGATGAAGCAGGGGAGAACGAAGCTGGAAGCTAGGGGCGAGGCGCGCGCTCGCTCGGTCTGTCTGTCTTGATCGGCAAGCTGCGTCGACGGGTCAACGGCGGCGGCTTCTTTCTATACTCGTGCTGCTAGCGCTGAGAATAGTTGTGAATTCAAACTAAACCCAGACCAAAACGTACACGTTTAGGCACACAGACCGGACTATACTAATCAAAGACCTGGAACCCAAACCAGTCAAAACTAAACGTGTTTTCCAACCCAACCCAACCCAACCCAACCCAATCCATTCCCCACTTCGGTAATTTCGGTTTGATCCAAGACCACGGACATGGAAAAAAACTGTCAGCTGCTCATTTGCTTTAGGTGTTGTCAGCGCGGCTGCTTCGATTCAACCTTCAGGTGTTCAGCCTACAGTTTGTTTTATATATAGTGAAGTCTGACGCTTCCACAAGCAGTAAAAAACGATTTTCTTTTTATTCTAGGCCAGCTAAGCCGGGCCCACCCTTCGCACTTCTGAAAAATCAGTCTTAAAGTACTCCCAAACTTTAGCCCTCCTACCATTTGTTTGCAAAACATCATCAGTTGAGTCACCATACCTGAGCCCCATGAAACATGCTTCAAACCTCACTACAGGAAAAGGTCAAGAGTGACGCCGACGGCAACCACCTCACTACAGGAAAAAGTCGAGACGCCGACGGCCGGCATAGCATATGTTCACCGACGGCATAAGGGTCGTCGGCGCCTTGCCCCGTAGGCGTATCTTCTACGGCCGTCGGCGTATACACCTCCCCGACGGCAAAACGTGAGCCGTCGGTGTACGTACCGTCGGCGTAGCTTCATGGGGCCCGCATCAGTGTTCGACCAAGCGGGTGACGTGGCAGTTGATACGTCGACGGCGATGCCGTTGGCCTATGCGCAATACATGTCGTAAACCTGGGCCTTCCGGGGAGGGAAACGACGCGGCATTGCCGTCGGCGTATGATGTCTACGCACGCTTCTATTCTCGTAGACAGTGTTGGGCCTCCAAGAACAGAGGTTTGTAGAACAGCAGCAAGTTTTCCTTAAGTGAATCACTCAAGGTTTATCGAACTCAGGGAGGTAGAGGTCAAAGATATCCCTCTCAAGCAACCATGCAATTAAGATACAAGAAGTCTCTTGTGTCCCCAACACACTCAATACACTTGTCAGATGTATAGGTGCACTAGTTCGGCGAAGAGATAGTGAAATATAAGTAATATCGATGATTATAAGTAGCAATTGCAATCTGAAATAAAAATGGCAGCAAGCAAACATGTAGCAAAACTTGTTGTAAACGGTGTTTCAATGCTTAGAAACAAGGCCTAGGGATCGTACTTTCACTAGTGGACATTCTCAACAATGACATCAAAACTGAATAATAAATACTACTCTCAAACACTCTCTTGTTGGATGATAAACACTATTCATTGCGTAGTGCTATAAAAGCACACCCCAAAGTCTGAGTAAACAAACATCACATCGTCATAAAGGAGTCACACACGGTGCGCTCACTGTCACCTTCACAACCGTGAATAACTCCGGAGTTCGTATTAAATTAACATCTAGAGTGCATAATAGATAAAGAGTAACATCACATATTCAACTAGATTAAAAAGCTCATGATCACATAAAGATCACACCATGGGGGAGAGAGATAAACCACATAGCTACCGGTAGAGCCCGCAGCCCCGGGGGAGAACGACTCACTCCTCATCGTAGGAGTCAGCAACGGCGATGGAGATGGCGGTGGAGTCGATGGAGATGGTTCCGGGGGCAATTCCCCGTCCCGACAGGGTGCCGGAACAGAGACTTCTGTCCCCCGAAACTTGTCTTCGATGGCGGCGGCGCAGCGGAACTCTTCTCGGGAAAAGGATTCCGTGCCTAGGGTTATTTTGTCGGGGGGTATATGTAGGCGAAAGGGCGATGTCGGTGGGTGCCCGAGGCGCCCACACCACGTGGCCACGCGGCCAGGAAGGGAGCCGCGCCACCACATGGTGTGGCTGCCTCGTGGCCCCTCTCCGTCTCCTCTTCGTTGTTCTGGAAGCTCCCGAGAAAAATAGGGACTTTGGCTTTTGATTCGTCCAATTCCGAGAATATTTCCTTAACAGCTTTTCTGAAACAAAAAACAGCAGAAAATGCATAAAAACCATATAAAGTGTATATAAAACATGTAGCAATTGGTATAATATAAGCATGGAACATAAGAAATTATAGATACGTTGGAGACGTATCAAGCATCCCCAAGCTTATTTCTACTCGTCCCGAGTAGGTAAAACGATAACAAGAATAATTTCTGAAGTGACATGCTTTCACACAATTTTGATCATATAATAATGTAATGCATGTAAATTGAGATCAAATGAATAAAAGCTGTAGTTTATATTGATATCCAATGAGTAATGAGTAAACAAGTAGAAAGAACAAAGTAAAACTTTCAATGAATCAATACTAGAGAACAATCAACCGTGCAAAGTAGATATTAAAGATGATTTAAGCTTCAAGAACAACAATATAATCATCTAATGCATCCAACACTCATGACAACTTTGTGTTAGGATCAAGTCAAGCAATAACAATATGCACGTAGAAAATCATCTCTCTATTTGTTCACTTAAAAACAAGCAAGCGTTCAGCGTTGGTTCCTGGCACCAGGATATTGTGGCTAAAAGAACATTAAGGGGGGTTTGGAAGGCCAACGGAAGAAAGTCTCACAAAGCTGAAAGTGATCATTAGACAAGAGGAACTCTTATAATCGAAGTTATGCAAGGAGTAGTGATTGCCACACAACGAATGCACATAGAGCTATAAGTGTATGAAAGCTCTCCAATGGAACTAGTGGGGGTGCATCCAACTTGCTTGCTCATGAAGACCTAGAGCACTTTTGAGGAGGCTCATCATTGGAATATACAATCCAAGTTCTATAATGTAAAGTTCCCTACATAGTTATGCAAGTAAAACATGAAAACTCTCTCATATGGAGTAAAGGTGCTAAACATGAACACAAATGATGACTATGAATACTACAGGTGCTATAACATGAGCACAAGTGTGGATAAAGAGTAGTAATGTTGCCCCCTTTTTTTTCTTTTTTTTTCTTTTCTCTTTTTCTATTTTATTTTTACTTTTTCTGTATCTCTTTTCGATGGCCTCCATGGCTCTTTTCACTTTTAGGGGCAAACATTCTAATATGACAACACACTTTTGAGACAAGTAACTCATAATGAATAAAACATAATGTATGAAACGGTGCCTCTGCCAGTGTAGCAGCATAGCGTAACATGGGTAAAACCACACATCAGCTGTACGGAATCATGCAAGGCAATATATAAATGATAAATTACAACAAGTCATGTAATGTAAGATGGAAGTTGCATGGCAATATATCTCGGAAAAAGCTATGGAAATGCTGTAGTAGGTAGGTATGGTGTGTGTTTTGATGAAGATATTTGGCTTATGTGTAGGAGAACATGATGAAGATCTCCCATGAGTTTTGGATGTACCCGCGAAGTATGCACCAACTCTCAATGTGAGAAAGGGCAATGCAAAGTACCGAAAAGTCTAGCAAATATGGTGGTGGAAGTGCCATGAAAACCGCAGCTTAGAACTCACAAGCAAAAAGATTCTAACTAGAAATATGATCTTACAAGGCATAATGAAAATCACTCCATGAGCGACTGTGGCAAATGGACAAGTCACTGTTGGGACCCCGACCGTAGCGCATAACACAAAGTCATTACGGTTGTTTTTAACATTAGAAGTCATATATCATCATGCTATCAACTGTATATTTAAGTGTGGCACAGCTTCACGTTTTCTAGACCAACCATTAATCATTCCACTTTACTAAACCATCATGTTTTACCATTAAGCATATTAATATCTCAAAACAACATTAATGATTCAAGTGACACAATTTAATGATCTACAAGATTATGTATCATTTCATCATACCATCTACCACATTAAACATTTTCTGTTCCAACCAAACACCAATCAACTTATTTAAACATAAACTCTCCAAGTATTTAACAATGAAGCAAGAGAGTATAACATAAGAGAACTAACATCTCTAAACAAGAGATGCATGAAAAACAAGAGCTGAAAGTACTGAAGTAACATAGAAGAATACTCAACAAATATAAGTGAAGAATACGAGTATTAATAAGAAAAAGCGGAGCGTGCCTCTCTCCCACAAAGGAATGCTAGGATCCATTTTATTCAGAGAATGAAAATAACAAAAACAAAAACAAAAACAAATAGACGCTTCAAGTAAAGCACATAACATGTGTCGGAATTAAAATATAGTTTCACTAGAGAGGACCTGATAGTTTGTTGATGAAGAAGGGGATGCCTTGGGCATCCCCAAGCTTAGACGCTTGAGTCTTCTTGAAATATGCTTGGGTGACCCACGGGGGCATCCCCAAGCTTAGGCTCTTTCATCTTCTTGATCTCATCATATCATCCTTCTCTCTTGATGCTTGAAAACTTCCTCCACACCAAACTCAGACTTCATTAGAGGGTTAGTGCATAATCAAAAATTCTTATATTCTGCATGGACACAATTGCTACCAATGCTACTGGATATTAGCTACAGCCACTGATACTTTATGGAACAAAAAGATCCATTCAAAAACAGCAAAAGAGGCATTGCAAAATAAATGGCAGAATCTGTCAAAAACAGAACAGTCCGTAAAGACGAATTTTTTCGAGGCCCTTAACTTGCTCAAATCAGAAAACTTAAAACTAATGAAAGTTGCATACATATCTGAGGATCACGCACAAAAAATCCCAGGTCATTTTGATTTTTCTGTGGATTCTTACGAATTAAACGGTGGATAGCAGAAAAACTGTTCCTGCGCAGGAATCCAAATCTAGCATCAACTTTCTATTAGAGGCTTAACTTGACACAACAATGCGATAAAATAAAGATATAAAGGAGTTGTTACAAAAGTAAGCAAGCTCCTTGACTCAAATAAAAGAAAAATAACAGAAATAAAACATGGGTTGTCTCCCATAAGCGCTTTTCTTTAAAATCTTTTAGCTAGGCATAGTGATATGTATGATGCTCACATAAAAATGAGAGTTGAAAACATAGGAGAGCATCAAGAGGTAAACATCAAATACATTTAAGTCTAACCCACTTCCTATGCACAGAAATTTTGTAATAGGATAAATTATTAAAGCATAAATCAACTATCATAGAAAGATGAAACAAATGCAACTTCAAAACTTCCAACATAAAGAGAGGTGTTTTAGTAACTTGAAAACTTTTACAACCATATTTTCCTCTCTCATAATAACTTTCAGTAGCATCATTGATAAAATCCACAATATAACCATCACATGAAACATTCTTATCATGATCCATATGCATAAAAATATCATTATTTCCCTCATAGGAAAAGTTTTTCTCATTAATAACAATGGGAGCAGGATCATAAAGAACTTGAACATGATAGACAAGTTGTATATTAAAAGGATTGGTTTGAGTAATTCCTCTATAACTATGACAAGTTTCAAGAGGATAATTGTAATTATAACCCATGTCATAGTATTCTTTATAATTATCAAAGACTGGAGGCATAGTATCATCATAAGCAATAGAATAGTTGTCCTCCAAAGTGTGTTTATTTGTAAACATATCATCATTTTTACTAGAAGGAGAGGTCTCAAATATATAATCATTAGTAGCAAAAGGATTTTCAAACACCTCATCCCCGAGCTCAGAGCTTTCTATATCATCATGGGAAGAAACATGGATAGTACTAATAGTATAGCAATTATTAACATCATCATTTTCAGAATTAGTGTCCCAGAGATCTTCAATATCAAAAGAAGTGTGCTTTTCCCAATCATGATCACTAATATAAATTATAGGCATAGGTTCATCATCAAGTTCAGAATCATCGAATTCAGAATTATAAGTATTAATTGTAACAGGAGCAACAAGTTTGGGAGAAGATACCGTTTCCTCTCTCCTGTTACTCCTCTTCTTCTTGTTCCTCTTTCCCTTTTTCTTCTTCTTTTCCTATTTAGGAGGGAGAGGCTTGAAAGGAAGCTTCTCCACATAACCTGGTTTAGTATTAGAGACAATGGAAGAAACTTGGGGGAATTCCTCTCTTTCATTAATAAGCTCAAAACACAAATTAGTCCTGTCATACTTTGGTAAAGTCTCATCCTTTATAATATTTTGTATGTAGGTGTTAGCATGGCAATTATTAACACAATAGAGATAACATCCATGCAACACATCATTCATATCAATATCACTCATATTTAACAAAGAAGTTTTTCTTGATAACTCTTCACACCCCAAAAATAATGTAAGTTCATCATGTTGATTAGGAGTGATCATGTTATCACAAAAGTCTCCTGCAATATCCTTATTAGAACCTGAGCATTGAAATTCGAAATGACCCTCTTCATAGCAAAGTTCACAAATAAAATGATAGATGGCACAAACTTTTTCACCAAGATCTCTTAGAACCTTATACCAAGCTCTAGTTTCTTCATTCCTATGATGGATACAATATGCATCTTCGATTTGATTAATTCCACAAGGTCTATGCATTCCACAAAAATTAACATGCTTATAAGAAATAGTATTTTCAGAAGTTTGAGCATGTTTATTGCAATCATTAACAACAATTTCGTTTCCATGCGAGTGTCTTTGAAAGGTTCATGATACACGTCCCAATTTTCTTTAGGAACATTAATATGAGAAGCAAAGGTTCTAGAACAATCAACAATAATATGAGAATCAAGACCATATTTAGCACTAAGCTCTTGAAAACCAGTAGTTTCAACGAAAGACTTAATGCAATCATATTCATAGTTTATACCTGATTCCTTACCTTTGTCATTCTCCCAATCTTCAGCATTGTTTCGAATTGTTTCAAGAAGATCCCATCTAGCTTCAACCTTCTTACTTGTGAAAGAGCCCTCTGAACAGGAATCTAGATAATCCTTGCAATGTCCTGAAAGTCTTGCATAAAAATTATTAACAATTATTTTATCAGGAAGGCTCATGGTTAGGACATTTGAGTATTAATGTTTTCAGCCTTCCCCAGGCTTGAGCAATGCTTTCTCTTTCATGAGGCCAGAAATTATATATATAATTCCGATCTTGGTGAATCTCACTGGGAGGATAAAATTTAGAATAAAAGAGAGATACAATTTCCTCCCATCCAAGAGAGTGTCTATTCCTCAACAATTTATACCAATGCGCAGCTCTTCCACCAAGTGACATAGAAAATAATTTCTTCTTAACTTTGTCCATTGAAATACCTGTACACTTGAACAACTCGCATAATTCATGTAAGAATAGCAAATGATCACCAGGATGGACAGTTCCATCCCCTACATAGCGGTTATCCATAACACGATCAATAATTTTCATAGGTATTTTAAATGGCACTATTTCGTCAGGTGGCTTTAGAATATCACAAGCTTTACTTCTCTTTCTTTATACTGTCGTTTAAACTCTCTTCTCGCTATGCCGGCTTGTGGCTATATTTTTGAAGCGCTTGTAAGATTACTCTTTGATCCACCTTGATCCCTCAAGGGCTCGGATCCTGATGTAACACAGGATGTCACCACTTTGGTGACCCCCTGTCTGGTCCTTTTTAATGGAAAATCTACCGTAGGGGCTTCCCCTACGGTCATGCGCTTCAAAAAAAAAAAATCACAAGCATCATTAGAATTATCACATATTGGAGGCAAAGCATTATCAAGGCAAAATAATTCCTCCAAAGCCGAGGAGCAAAAAAGATTATTTTTGTATAAACTAGCTTCCCCAAGCTTAGGCTTTTCCATAGCCTTAGCAATAATGGTGTCCACAGAATTTATACTAATAACATTATTACCACTATTATGCAACCTAACTTACATAGGTTTTTTTAATTTTCTCTTCAAAAGTATCATGTCCTAATGCAATATAAACTTCATAGAGATCTCTAATTTTTTTTTTGTTTTCCATTTAGCCTAACTAGTGAAATAAAAACAAGAAACAAAAAGATAAAATTGCAGAATCTAAAGGAGATACCTTTACCTTCCAACGCTTACCTCCCCGGCAACGGCGCCAGAAAATAGCTTGATGTCTACGCACGCTTCTATTCTCGTAGACAGTGTTGGGTCTCCAAGAGCAGAGGTTTGTAGAACAGCAGTAAGTTTCCCTTAAGCGAATCACCCAAGGTTTATCGAACTCAGGGAGTTAGAGGTCAAAGATATCCCTCTCAAGCAACCCTGCAATTAAGATACAAGAAGTCTCTTGTGTCCCCAACACACCCAATACACTTGTCAGATGTATAGGTGCACTAGTTCGGCGAAGAGATAGTGAAATACAAGTAGTATGGATGATTATAAGTAGTAATTGTAATCTGAAAGAAAAATGGCAGCAAGCAAACATGTAGCAAAACTTGTTGTAAACGGTGTTTCAATGCTTAGAAACAAGGCCTAGGGATCGTACTTTCACTAGTGGATATTCTCAACAATGACATCAAATCTGAATAATAAATACTACTCTCAAACACTCTCTTGTTGGATGATAAACACCATTCATTGTGTAGGGCTATAAAAGCACACCCCAAAGTCTGAGTAAACAAACACCACAACGTCATAAAGGAGTCACACACGGTGCGCTCACTGTCACCTTCACAACCATGAATAACCCAGGAGTTCATATTAAAGTAACCTCTAGAGTGCATAATAGATAAAGAGTAACATCACATATTCAACTAGATTACAAAGCTCATGATCACATAAAGATCACACCATGGGAGAGAGAGATAAACCACATAGCTACCGTTAGAGCCCGCAACCCCGGGGGAGAACTACTCACTCCTCATCGTAGGAGTCAGCAACGGCGATGGAGATGGCGGTGGAGTCGATGGAGATGGCTCCGGGGCAATTCCCTGTCCCGACAGGGTGCCGGAATAGAGACTTCTGTCCCCCGAAACTTGTCTTCGATGGCGGCGGTGCAGCGGAACTCTTCTCGGGAAAAGGCTTCCGTGCCTAGGGTTATTTTGTCGGGGGGTATATGTAGGCGAAAGGGCGATGTCGGTGGGCGCCCGAGGCGCCCACACCACGTGGCCGCGCGGCCAGGAAGGGAGCTGCGCCACCACATGGTGTGGCTGCCTCGTGGCCCCTCTCCGTCTCCTCTTCGGTGTTCTGGAAGCTCCCGAGAAAAATAGGAACTTTGGCTTTTGATTCGTCCAATTCCGAGAATATTTCCTTAACAGATTTTCTGAAACAAAAAACAGCAAAAAACAGGGAACTGGCACTGTGGCATCTTGTTAATAGGTTAGTCCCAGAAAATGCATAAAAACCATATAAAGTGTATATAAAACATGTAACAATTGGTATAATATAAGCATGAAACATAAGAAATTATAGATACGTTGGAGACGTATCAGCGTACAAGCTGGGCGTTCCTGGGCACGGAGCCAGCTTTTACCAAATGGTTCCCTGAGCATGGCCGTTGGCATATAAGTTACCAATTGAAGCCTCCACTTTGCTACCCCTTTCGATGCCCGCCTAGGGTTTTCCCTAAAATACGGTTTCAGAGCCTAGGGGTCCCTAAAAAACTTGCATGTGGAGTTGTGGACTTTACACATGTTGGTTGGTATGGTGGAAGGATGGGAGAGATGGTACTCACCTTGCATAACCATCACACGCGTGAATGCGATAACGCACTTGTGTAGATTTCTGCACCGAAAGCTCTGAAACTCCCGCCGCGGGTCTACCTCGGGGAATCTTCTTGAATCTTGGGTTCAACCCTGTTTTAACATGTTACTATGACCTAACCATGCATAAACCAAATAAGGTTTCACTTTTATACCCCCTTTCGATGTCCGTCTAGGGGGTAGATGACGGAGGACGCACGATCTAGGGTTTCTCCAAAAGAGGGGCTTCAGAGCCTCGGGGTCCGCACAAATCGAGATATATTTAATATTTATGTTTAAGCTGTATGTGATATGTGTATTTTGTTGTTTTTGTTTTACATATGTGTTGCAGTGATGGGTTCCGGAAGATTCGTGTCGTTGTTCTATCCGAGTGGCAGGATCCCGAAATTCAGAGGTACAAACATTCACTCCAATTTTTATTGACAAAATATATCTACATCAAAATTTTAGATTTAAATAAATAAATGAACTATACACATGTGATAAGTTGAACAAAAAAAGAAAAAAAACATCTAGGCCGGCAGGCATTGTCGTAGGAGTAGACCCGTGTCAGGATGGGCTGGTCATGTGGGCCACGTGGCGGGCTACGTCGACGAACCTAGGTGGGCTTACACCGCCGTCTGCGTAGAGGCATGTCGTCGATGTTACACACCAAAGCATGGGGTGAAACTGAATCTTACAATCGATTATGTACCCTTGGCGGTAGATCAGGGCAGCGGATAGTGCTCGGCGTTGGTGGCGGTAGGCATGTGCTTGAATGCATCAAAGAATGGAGCAGTGGGCTTGAGTCCAGCAGCGACAGAGAGGGAACCGGGCCACCTGGTCCAGGCGACGTGACGAGGGGTGTCCTCGTCAATACCCATAGTCGAGTACCTAGAGTTAGAGTTATGTGGTAGAGAACGTGTAGTGTTAGTAGAATCGTCGGCTGACAAGCGGGATTAACCAGGTTCAGGGCCCTCGACTGAGTTAACACCTCTACTTCCTGCCTGTCTGTATTGATTGTGGAGTATGCGGCGGTTATAAATGTCTAGCAAGAGATTGATCTCGTTAGGGTTTGGTGATTCTGGTATGGCGTACCCTTGATCGGTTTGCCCTCCCAGCCTTTATATAAGAGGCCAGGTCCGGGTTCGTAACCGACTAGGGCCTACAGATAAGAAAACTATAACCGACTACACCTAAATTGGTAAGCAATCTTCACCTTGGGCCTCACTTGATGGGCTTCATCGGACTATTGACAATTGGACTTTAGTCATTACGTGCATCAGGTACCCACATGGCAGGGTACCCGTTTGGTATATGCTCGTCACGACGCGATGGTGGGAGCTCGGGCTGGCAATTACGTACCGTAGCCATAGCAGCTACCGGGAAGATCTTGACGCCCGCATGGTCACTGGCCACTGAGTCGGTTGAATCTGATCCATGACTAGAAGGGAGGCCGGAGCATGAGGATAGAGGCAGAGAGGCGCAGCGGCAGAGGGCCGGCGACGACGGGAGCTCAGACGGCAGGGACGACCTCTTTTTTTCCCATTTCACCTAGCTACTGTTGTAATCGGTCTAAAATCAGTTTTAGGCCGTCGGTATATGCAGATTAATCCCACAACTTGTTTGGTATATGTAGATTAATCCCACAACTTGTTTGGTATATGCTGATTACCTAGTCACACAACTTGTAAACACACGGTACAAAAACTTGTAGCAAGCGAGCAAATTGGTCCAAAATCAATCTGGAGATAACGTGTAGCCTCGTAATTATAACTATTATGAAAAAAATCCAGCATATATTCTCTTTGTCACATGTGACCTTGATGCTTTCTTAAATTTGGACCCCACATGTCATTGTAGAAGCGAGTTGATAGCATAAAACTACCTCTTTTGTGGGTTCAATCACGACATGGTACCAGTAGGTTTTCGAATCGCAAAAAACTACCAGATTGATGTCAGATTTTCGCAATAAACTCAAATCGCGGTCCGCGGAGGAATTGACAGCGATTCCAACAGTCCGGGCCCACCCGTCAGGCTGACGTGGCCAGATCAGACAAATTAACACCTAATCTGACGGTAGGGTTCACTTGTCAGTCCGATAAAGAAATAAAAAATAAAAAATTATAAACGGAGAAAAAAAATCTATTTCCTTTTTTTCCCCTTCACCCCCGTTGACCTCAGCGTTCGTCGGCGATGAGATTCTGGCGTTTCTCGGTGGTGATATTACGGCGTCTCCGTGAACGCGTGCATCTCCGTGAACGGCTGGGACACTTCAGCAGATTGTCGTGCGTGCGGGCGGCGGCGAGTGTGCGTGCGTCTCCGTGAAGGCGGCGGACGGCGGTGAGCTGTGCGTGAATTTGTTTCGAGCTGAAGGCGGCCGAGCTCCGCGCCAGAGTGCGTCTCCGTGAACAACGCCTTCGTCGTGAACGTGCTGCTGCTCTCCGACGGCAACCTCGAGCTCACCCGCGCGTTCGGCGTCGAGATGGACATCGAGCTCACTCACGCACAGCAGCAATCCGTCAGGCTTTGGGCGTGCAGCAGATTCAGGTTTTTCTTTTTTCTAAGTTTTTTTTTATTTTTCTAGATTTTTTTATTTTTTGTACACTTACAAGTGGACCCCACTATCAGATTAGGTGTTAATTTGTTTGGCCTGGCCACGTCAGCCTGACAGGTGGGTCCAACCGGTCAGAATCTGTGTCAATCAATCAGACCACGATTTGGGTTTATTGTGAAAATCTGATTTCAATCTAGTAGTTTTTTGCGATTCGAAGATCTAATGGTACCATGTCGTGA
This sequence comes from Poa annua, assembly GCA_026929855.1. Classification (NCBI taxonomy): domain Eukaryota; kingdom Viridiplantae; phylum Streptophyta; class Magnoliopsida; order Poales; family Poaceae; genus Poa; species Poa annua. Next base: position 39,753,131 of record CM049436.1, read on the forward strand.
TTGAACCCCAAAAGTGTTAGTTTTATGCTATCAACTCTGAAGAAGCGAAAGAATTAAAATTGATGCTTAGGACGAGGAGAACTCATGACATGGGGCGGCATAGCCACTACAGCACACTTCGCTTCGTGCCATGTAAAGGGAATGTACGTTATTATACATAGAATAGCATAATTGCGGAGAATGAGCAACATTGGCGAGACGACTGGCATCGCTATTGATGTCGACATGTCGTAAGTTCGAATCCCTCACCTCCACCATCTTCCAAATTGTAGAATGTCTTGATCATTTCAATTCAGTCTGAGAATGGTGCGGGTGATAATGGATTTTTTTATGCGGGCTGTCTTGTGGACTTGGTTGGTTTGGGCTTAAACGGTTGCTGATTTTTTTTATGTGGACTAAATACAGACTGAAATGAGTGATTAAACATACTAAGATACGTCTAGTACAAATGAAAAAGGCTTATATTTGGAGATTGATAAGTACAAACTTATCTTTATCTTATTGGGGAAACATATTTTAAGATACTACGAAGAGAATGTATCACTATGCAAGTGATCTTCAAAACAGAAGTACACAACTGACAACCACTCGTAATTATTTTTTATTAATATATAATAGCTCCCAGAGTCCACCCCCAGATCCACTGTCAGCCGTCGATCTGCTGTCTGACGGCCCAGATTGCCCAACTACCGTTTCATCTCGAATTATAGCCAATAGGGTGGCGCCACGTCGCCGGTGGCCTATCCGGTCAGCCGGTTGCCTCCGGTTGCCCCGTCTCCGCGTCGTGGATCGCGGATCGGACGGTCGGCGCGACCTCCGCGCGGCGTTTATGCAGAAGAGCCTTTCCGTTTTCTGAAATTTACGGTACGGTCCTCCTTATAAAACACCAACCCATAACCCTAGATCCCTAATCCCCACACTCACCTCATCCTCTCTCCCTCCAGCCCCGACACAGCGGCGGCGGCGGTGCCAGAACCGCTCCTCCTCCTCCTCCCAGTACCTCCTCCATCCCCTCTCGGTCCTTTCTTTGCCTCCATCGGCGGCGTAGACCCGGCCACCTCCGGCGACTCTCAGCCCCGCCGACCAACGCTCCAGAGCTCTCTCCTCCTCATCTTCCCTCGCCCTGCCCATCTTCTCTTCCGCTCCGGACGCCGGCACTCGCCGTCGTTAGCTCCCGACGCCGTCCCTCACGCCACGGCCGCCGCCGCCAGGAGCGCGCAGAGCAGCGCCACCAACAGGTTCTCGGACATCGGGTCCCCCACGAGCCCGATCCGGAACTCCGTGGCCGCGGCGACGAACGCGGTAGAGACGACCTTCCGGACAACGCCGCCGCAGCGGGAGGAGGCTCAGGAGCGTGGGGCAACGACGGGCCGGCCGTTGCGGAGGCAGTTCCAGGCTTGCTTACCTCTACTCTTCATGTCAGAGCACGTGCTGGTGAGGTTTTTCTGCTACCAGCAAACTCGCCGAGGGAGTCCACGGCCACTGCACATGTTCTCTGTCCAAGCCACTGAGAGAACCGGCAATCAACCGTGCTGTAGTTGAGCTTGGATGTCGCCGGTGCCTGCCATAGCTGTGCCCCCGCTCTACAGCACCCGCGGAGGGCATGTGAGCATCGCGGGTCAGAAACAAGCTACTGTATTTGACTTCTTCCGGGTAATTTTTCTGCTTAATCCCCTCTCCGAAATCCCCAAATTACCCAATAATTGAACCAGTTGATGGCGACTGGATAGCTCCGTCTCTGCTAATTTACTCGTCCCCAATCAATTTTCATGTGATTTTTCACATATTTGTGTTGTGTTGGCATTGTCTCAAACAGCTGGGGAAATGACATGACACAGATGGAAAACCAACCATGCTACACCCTTCCTGGTGTAGCTACCTGCCTACCTTGAACATGTTTAATGGAATGCCCGACAAGTGCTAAGGTTCAATTTTTTTGATTGCTCTTTTCCTTTATTTTTGTTGTAAAAGAATTACTCATGCATGCCTATATTGATTTGTCACACACCAGTGTATCCTGCAGCTGGCGTGATGAATTGTGTATTTGCTGAAAGAAGAGTGGTATAGTTATCACCAGGGAAATAGATGTTCTCTGAATTTCACTTGAGGTTAACTTTAGAATTAGCATCGTTAGTCCTCTGTCCATATCAAAGGTTGAGTCATCATAATCCATGGATAACATGAGTTCATAGTCTTTTAGTTACATATACGAGTATTAAACTTCATTTTTTAGGCATTATATTTTCAGATTTCCAGTCACTCCAAATGCATGCGTTCGCTGTACCATTTCATCTTCTGTTCAGATATATTTGACCTCCGAGTGGTATACTATGTACAGATGTCAACCTAAGAATCTGATTACCTGAGTCATGCATTCATGCTTTCAAAAGTGTGTTCATGCGACCTTCTAATTCATATATATGTATGAACATGGTTGGCTGCAGCTCGAGGAATAGATCTGGCATGAGGTCATCACAAGATGCAGTCCAAGCTCGGCAAAATGGAACGTATTATTAACTCATTTTTCCAAAGGATTTACCACACATTTCACTATACACTTTTTATTGACTCAAAACCTATTTGAAAGAATAATTTACTTCTCCTATGGTACAATAGGATAAACTAATTCTGTTATGTGTAATTTTAGTGCACGTGACATTGCAATCATACTTGGCAGGGGACTCTCATCGATTGAGTGCAAATGTTACAAAGTGTTCTTGATTCTTGCTGTCCTCACAGGCTGTGCGTCATGGAGATTGTGGAATAGTGGTTAGTGAACCTTGCCTGCCTTTTTGCTAACGCAGTGTTGATGTACATAGCCAAAGCTAAGTACTATTACATATATGCGATCATTTTTTGTTCCTGTTCCTGCACTTATGAGGCTTTTCACAATTACTGATAACTCCGGTTAAACGCCGGCAGCCGGAAATCTGGGAAGACCATTGTTCTGCTGCACAGAAAATGGTTAGGTTGACATGTACTAATTATACCGCTGCTACTTCCTCATATTTCTTCGGGCACCAGCTATGTAATCTAGACTATCTCATCTAGCACGATACTGACCTATCAATTTTGTTGGTTAGAGTTGGAGCATGTCTTTGTAAAATCCAATATATGACGTTTATTTTATGCCTACTGTTTACACAAAACTGGTTGATCTATAGAGTGAAATTTTGAAGTCAAACATTATATCTTTGTTTCACAAAAGACCGTAAGCTATATATTTCATAAGCTATTATATTGATGCCTTCATGTATGTGCAGATCTCTGAGAAATATAGATCTCATCTAAACAGATGATGGTAACCAGAGTGCCAGTAGTAAATCTGTAGAAGATACCAACCTTTTCTCATGTTATGGAGAGCTTAGCAAAGAAATTGGTGAGGTCCCCTGTACATAATACAGTTCTAAGTTCTACACAAGCTCATTGATTTCTTATTCATGTTCATTTTCAGCATAGTTTTTTCAATCCTGAAGAATAAAATCAAAATTTGCATTTGCACCTGGCAACTAATTAACAAGCATGAAGGGATTTATTATGCTCACCCTTTTGTATACAACATTGCTGGACAAGTAACTTTACTGATGACTTTCTCTTAGGTTTCCTTTTTAAGAAACTATGTACTGTCTCAGTGAAAAGGTTAAACAGAGTAAGATGGTTGTGCCGACTTTGATTTTTGTTACTCTTCGGTTTTGCTTATCTGGCAAACCATGCTTAGTAAATACATATAACCTAACTATTTACCTGTTCGATCGACCTGTTTCTATATAACTTATTTTCTTCCAGATTTTTAGTTCGTATAAGGTCATCTATTGTTCATATTTGTAGGTGATGCACACGGTGGGTGTGTTGTTGGGAGATCCCAAGAGGAAGGTATGAAGTAGTGCAGCAGCAAGTTTCCCTCAGTTGTGAAACCAAGGTTATCGAACCAGTAGAAAATAATGAACTCCCCCGAGGTGTCAACAGTGCCAGAAAAATTCTTGATGGCGCTAAGTTGATGGGGAAACGTCAAGATCTTCTGAACAAAAGGATCTAGCTTCCCCGGCAACGGCGTCAGAAAAATTGCTTCCTGGGACGTAGGTGACGTGGAACCTGCACATAACACAATCAAGATACTTTGCCCCAACTTAACGGTGAGGTTGTCAATCTCACTGGTTTGCTGTAACAAAGGGTTAAACGTATGTGTGAAATAACAAAGGGTTAAACGTATGTGTGAAAGAAATACGTTTGTTTGCAGAAAGTAACAGGTTTGCAGTTTGTTGTTTATCAGATTAAAGAGAAGGACCGGGGTCCACAGTTCACTAGTGGTGTCTCTCCATAAATAATAATAACATTCATGCGGGTAAACAAATTACAGCTGGTCAATTGATAGAATAATGATGAGCAAACCAATGCATATACCAACGTTATGATGTCTAGTGTGAGATTCATTCGGGCATTACAACAATATACATAAACCGTTCCAACCGCATCTATGACTAATAATCCAACTTCCGGTTAACATCCGTACCCCTTTCAGTATTAAGTTGCATGCAGCAGATTATCGCCTTAAGCACTGTGTGTAAAGTAAGTAAGTAACATCATCCTTAGACAAAGTACTACTGTTTTATCCCTATTAGTAACAGTACATCTACAACCTTAGAGCTAGCTGTCACCACCCCAGATTTAATAGAGACATGAACCTGAAAGGACAATGATGTCGCCTAGAGGGGGGGGTGAATAGGCGGTTTAAAACTTTTCCGGTTTAGGCTTGATAATTGCGGAATAAACTAGGTGTTTAAATTAACAAGCCGGCAACCTAAATAAACTAGGCTCACCTATGTGCACCAACAACTTATGCTAAGCAAGACAAACAACAAGGTGATAGCAATATAGAATACTTCAAGCACGAAGGCTATCACAATGTAAAGTGCATAAGTAAAAGCTCGGGTATAGAAATAACCGAGGCTCGCGGAGACGAGGATGTATTCCCGAGTTCCTCCTTGTTAAGCGAGTACGTCTCGTTGGAGAGGTGTGAACCGACACAACGGTTCAACAACCACAAAGGTTTCACCCTCTTCTCCGATGAACCGCACCACAAAGGTTTGGTTCACCTTCCACTATCGGTAATCCTTCGAGGCGGAATCCGGAGCCTTTCAACAACAATCCGAGGCACAACCCACAAAAGGATTGGGGGCTCCCGAACGGCTTTCAACAACAATCCGGGGCACAACCCACAATGGGTTGGGGGCTCCCGAACGGCTTCAAGTGACCACACAAGGGTCCAACCACCACAATGGCGTCTAGGGTCCAAGGACCCAAGAGTAACAAGCTCACAAACTTTCAACTTTCACGAATCCTCGTGGAGAGCACACCGATGCACCAAATGCAAAAGGCAAGAGCACAAGTGCTCAAAATCCTTCACTCTCAAATTCCAACAAAGCAACAAATGCTTATGGGGGAATAAGAGAGGAAGAACAAAGAGGAGATGCACCAAGAACTCCAAGATCAAGATCTACAAGGTTTCCCTCACTTAGAGGAGAAATCGATCGGTGAAAACGTAGATCAAGATCAGCTCCTTCAATCCTCCAAAGATCAAAGAGTTTGGGTGGAGGGATTGAGAGATCTAGCAATTCTTGAGCTTGTATCAATGGAGTGTGTGTGTTAGTCAAGCCCTAAGTCAAAGGAGGAAGAACCCCTCCTTTTATAGTCTAGCACAAATATCTGGCCGTTGCAACAGCATCTTCTTCCGCAAGGGCGGTAGTACCGGTCAAAAGCCCGGTAGTACCGGCCCTGCGGTATCTTCGTCAACACAGAAAACCGAGCGCGCGGTACTACCGGGGAAAAATACCCCGGTACTACCGGGCCCAAGTGCTGGGCTCCAACCCCGGTACTACCGGGGCCATCCGTGCCAAAACGCCCGAAAAACCAACTTCAGAGAGTAGTACCGCAGAGAGCCCGGTACTACCGCAGCGAGCCCGGTACTACCGGCTGACTGCGGTACTACCGGAACAAAACTCTCCGGTACTACCGGGCCTGTCCGAACACCAAAAACACAGCTATAACTTTTGCAAATGAACTCCGAATGAGGTGAGACCAACTCCGTTGGAAAGGTACCGACAAGGAGAAGGCTACAAAAAGTGAAAATATTGCATCCCATAAATAGAGTAAAATCACCACACATGGCAAGGTGTGGGACTTTCCTCACGGTTGAACCGGCAATATTTCCGCCACCGAAAACGCAACTAGTTTTCCAAGGTAAAACCGTTTTCGATGAACTAGAGCTTGACATGGAGATGAACCAAACTCTAATTCCTCACCACCATAAAAACCAAATAAGAACCAAGAAATATGATATGCCAAGTATGCAAAGGTTTGAGCTCTCCACAACGATGCGATCAAGTTACTCACTTGAGAGCCCCTCTTGATAGTACGCCGTCTATCCTAAAACCCGGTCTCCCACTAACACCATGAGACCGGTAAAATAGAAAACCTATCAAGATCATACCTTTGCCTTGCGCATTCCACTTGAGCTCGATGATGACGATCTTGACTCTCTCAAGTTGAAACACCTTTCTTGATTGTGCTTGCTAGCACATGCTTGATGAAGACTTCTCCAAATGCTCCCCCATACTCCATTATGGGAGGGCCTCGCTAAGCATCGTCTTCATGACTCCTTTGCAAGCTTCAATCAAATGATATCTTCGAGATGCATCATATTGATCTTGCGCTTCATCTTCTTCTCTTGATATGTATGATGGCTTGGGGTAAAACATGATTGATCACTCAATCTTCTTTTCCAAGCCATACTTGCAATAAGCTCAACTCTTCACATGACCATTCTTCATATAAACCCTTGAGTAGAGCATTGATCATCATGTAATCTACTAGAGTCCAACACATGAACTCCAATCTTTTCCTATGGACAAGATCTACAAGTATATCTCAAAGCAAACATTAGTCCATAAGGATTGTCATTAATTACCAAAACCACGCATGGGGGCAACCATGCACTTTCAGAACCTACTGTCGAGCATAAATATCCCCTCTTGGAGTCACAAGCATCTACTTGGCCAGAGCATACACAAGTAACGGAGAGCATGCAAGATCATTAAATAGCACACACATGATATATTATGAAGCAATAACTTTTGTACTCAATATTCATCGGATCCCAGCAAACATAACATGAAGTATTACATAACGGTGATCTTGATCATGATAGGCAGCTCACAAGATCTAAACATGATAGCACAAAAGGAGAAGACATCCATCTAGCTACTGTTATGGACCCGTAGTCCAAGTGTAGACTACTCACGCATCAGTCCGGAGGCGGTCATGGCGACGTAGAGGCCTCCGGTGAAGATTCCCCCTCCCGGCAGGGTGCCGGGGAGAAGTTCTGATCTCTCCCGAATTGGTGTTGACGACGGCGGCGGCTCGGGACCCGTGGAGGAAAATATGAACACCGTGCTAGGGTTTTTGTTCCGGGGGGTATATGTAGGCGAAAGGGCGAAGGCGGTGGAGCTCCGTGGACCCCACACCACGTCCTCGCGCGGCCAGAAGGGCTGTCGCGCCTGGGGTTTGTGTGGGCCCCTCGGGCTCCGTCTTCGCCTCCTCTTCGGTGCTCTGGAACGTTCCCACGAAAATAGGCACTTTGGAAAAGAAATCATCCGATTCTGAGAATATTTCCTTAAGTACTTTTCTGAAACCAAAAACAGCAGAAAACAGGGAACTGGCACTGTGGCATCTTGTTAATAGGTTAGTCTCAGAAAATGCATAAAACTATATAAAATGGATATAAAACATGTAATAACTTGGTATAATATAGCATGGAACATAAGAAATTATAGATACGTTGGAGACGTATCAACATCCTCAAGCTTAGTTCTACTCGTCCCGAGTAGGCAAGAACGATAAAAGAAGAATAATTTCTGAAGTGGCATGCTTAAACACAATCTTGATCATAATATAAGCATATGAATGAAGTGTTGCTAACAAATAGACAAGGAGTAAACAACTACATCATATAAGTAAAACTTTTCATGAATAGTACTTTCAAACAAGCATCAAAAAGATTTGCATAAGAGTTAACTCATACAGCAATATTATCTAAGCAAAAGAGCATTGAAGCAACACAAAGGAAGATATAAGTTTCATCATTGGCTTTCAACTTTTGAACATGTATATCATATAGATAGTTCTCAACACAAAGAAATATAACAAGTATAATAAGTAAGCATATAAGAATTGTTGCACACAGTTGACACAAGTGTTTGCTTCGGGGATAGAAAGAAGTAGGTAAACTGACTCAACATAAAGTAAAAGATAGGCCCTTCGCAGAGGGAAGCAGGGATACAAGCATGTGCTAGAGATTCTTAGTTTTATAGGTTTTTGAAATCATATAGAGAGCATAAAAGTAAGTTTTGAGCGGTATTTGTCGTTTTCAACGAATGGTAATGGGCACTCTACCCCCCTTGTCAACCAGACTTTCAAGAGCGGCTCCCATGAAGGACGTTATTTCTACCCAAGGGCAGATCATCCCTCTTTTCTCTTTTGTTTGCACATGTATATTTTAAAAACTGGTTTGACACTCCTCCCCACCAATGCATACACAATCCATGGCTAACCGAATTCTCGGGTGCCTTCCAACAATCACATACCATGGAGGAGTGTCTATATAAAATTGTATAACACTTTGAAGCATAAATTTTTGCAAAACCATGTGAAGAGAATGATGATAAAAGTTGTAATTAATTGGGACTGGGCACCCCATTTGCCAGCTCTTTTTGCAAAGTTAATGGATAAGCGGATGTATATGCCACTAGTCTGGTTGGTGAAAGTTTGTCTAAAAGCAAATGACAAGTTTGATATCCGTAACACCACATACTTCCTCATGAGCTAATAAACATTGACACAAATAAGGGATAATAAGTTTTGAATAAAAGGTAGCACATGAAGTATTTACTTGGAATGACAGGAAATACCATGTAATAGGTAGGTATGGTGGACACAAATGGCATAGGTTTTGGCTCAAGGATTATGGATGCACGAGAAGCATTCCCTCTCAGTACAAGGCTTTGGCTAGCAAGGTTGTTTGAAGCAAACACAAGTATAAACTATGACAACAAGACGTATATAAAAACATATTGCAAGCATTATAAAACTCTACATTGTCTTCCTTGTTGTTCAAACACTTTAACTAGAAAATATCTAGACCTTAGAGATACCAAACATGCAAACCAAATTTCAGCAAGTTTTACGGTAGTTCCTCACTAATAGGTTTTAACTACATGATGTAAAAGCTTAAACATGATCTACTTGAGAGCTCAAAACAATTGCCAAGCACCACAACATGCAAGATAACAATCCATAAGAGCATGTATATCTTTCTTTATACCATCTACCACATTTAGCATTTTCTGTTCTCAACCAAACACCAATCAACTTATTTAAAAGATAAACTCTCCAAGTAATTAAACAATGAGATATGAGAGTATGATATAATAAAGGTAACAGCTCTAGCAAGAGATGCATGAAAAACAAGAGCTAGAAAGCATTGACGTAACATAGAAGAATACTCAACAAATATAAGTGAAGAATACGAGTATTCATAAGAAAAAGCGGAGCGTGTCTCTCTCCCACAAAGGAATGCTAGGATCCATTTTATTCAGAGAATGAAAATAACAAAAACAAAAACAAACCGACGCTTCAAGAAAAGCACATAAGAAGTGGCGGAATTAAAATATAGTTTCACTAGAAAGGACCTGATAGTTTGTTGATGAAGAAGGGGATGTCCAAGGCATCTACAAGCTTTGACGCTTGAGTCTTCTTGAAATATGTTGGGGATGAACCACCGGGGCATCCCCAAGCTTTGGCTTTACTATCCTCTTGATCACATCATATCATCCTTCTCTCTTGATCCTTGAAAACTTACTCCACACCAAACTTAGAGTAAACTTCATTAGAGGGTTAGTGCACGAAAAATTATGATATTCTGTATGAACACAATTGCTACCAATGCTACTGGACATTAGCTATAGCCACTGATACTTCATAGGATAAAAAGATCCAATCAAAATAGCAAAAGAGGCATTGCAAAATAAATGGCAGAATCTGTCAAAAACAGAACAGTCCCTAAAGACGAATTTTTTCGAGGCACTTAACTTGCTCAAATCAGAAAACTCAAAACTAATGAAAGTTGCATATATATCTGAGGATTACGCACAAAAAATCCCAGGTCCATCCGATGTTTCTGTGAAGAGTTATGAATTTAACGGTGGACAGCAGAAAACAGTTTCAGCACAGCAATCCAAATTTAGCATGAACTTTCTACTAGAGACTTATCTTGACACAACAATGCAATAAAATAAAGATACAAAGGAATTGCTACAGAGGTAGGACAAGTCCTTGACATAAACAAAATAAAATAACAGGAAATAAAAGTGGGTTGTCTCCCATAAGTGCTTTTGTTTAACGCCTTTCAGCTATGCACATAAAGCAAAACTCAAGTATTATCAAGAGATGGATCATCAACATCAATAATTTCCTCCAAAACATGGTTGGTTGTAATAGGTGTTTTTGGTATCCATGAGTGTGTCCTATTATGTAAACCATCACTTTTAGGCATATTGGGAGGTTTGGGTTTGGGAATATAAATAAACTTTTGCTCTCTTCCTACAAAAGACTTATCTTTCTTAGTTTTAATAGAGGCAAAGGTTAAACTTAAGGTTTTCATAGCATCTTCTAATTCATCAATTCTATGATTATGAGTATCAAGGGTGTTGCTAGTTTCTAAAGCAGTGATTCTTCCATTAATGTCATCTATTGATTCATTACCCTTGCTAGTATTATCAAGAAAAAAATTCTCCATAGAATCCAACCTTTTAATAATATCTTCCAAAGTGATCTCAGTTTTAACTTCTTTAGTAAGGGGTGGTGCCCCTACCAAACTTTCAATTAAATTGCAGGCTTCAAAAGCAGGTGTACCAAGAAAGTTACCCCCCGTAAGAGTATCAATAACATACCTATACCAACTAGAAATACCAACATAAAAATTCCTAAGGAGGATTAAAGTAGAGTGCTTTTTAGTGCATTTTTTATGAGCATCACTTATCCTATACCAAGCATCTTTTAAACTTTCTCCTCCTTGTTGTTTAAACGAACGAACTTCAACTTCAGGACTACCCATTTTCAGCAACTTAAATAACAAACCGAAATAAAACAAATAACAAAAACTGAAAATAAAATAGCAAACCGAAATAAGAAAAGTAATGCAAGTAACTAATTTTTTTGTATTTTTGATATTTAAGCAAACAAGACAATAAAATAAATTGCAAGTAACTAATTTTTTTGTGTTTTTGATATTAAGCAAACAAGACAGTAGTAAAAATAAACTAAGCAAGACAATAACAAAATAAAAAGATTGGATGTGCGAAAACTCCCCTCGTAGAAGAATCTTCAAATCACCGGCAACGAAGTTGACGGAGGAGTGTGAAGGTCTTCAAAGGAATTCTTATTTCCCCGGCAACGGCGCCAGAAAAATTGCTTGATGCACACGGTGGGTGTGTTGTTGGGGGACCCCAAGAGGAAGGTATGAAGTAGTGCAGCAGCAAGTTTCCCTCAGTTGTGAAACCAAGGTTATCGAACCAGTAGGAAATAATGAACTCCCCCGAGGTGTCAACAGTGCCAGAAAAAATCTTGATGGCGCTAAGTTGACGGGGAAACGTCAAGGTCTTCTGAACAAAAGGATCTAGCTTCCCCGGCAACGGCGCCAGAAAAATTGCTTCCTAGGACGTAGGTGACGTGGAACCTGCACACAACACAATCAAGATACTTTGCCCCAACTTAACGGTGAGGTTGTCAATCTCACCGGCTTGCTGTAACAAAGGATTAAACGTATGTGTGGAAGAAAGATGTTTGTTTGCAGAAAGTAACAGGTTTGCAGTTTGTGGTTTATCAGATTAAAGAGAAGGACCGGGGTCCACAGTTCACTAGTGGTGTCTCTCCATAAATAATAATAACATTCATGCGGGTAAACAAATTACAGCTGGGCAATTGATAGAATAATGATGAGCAAACCAATGCATATACCAACGTTATGATGTCTAGTGTGAGATTCATTCGGGCATTACAACAATATACATAGACCGTTCCAACCGCATCTATGACTAATAATCCACCTTCCGGTTAGCGTCCGCACCCCTTTCAGTATTAAGTTGCATGCAACAGATTATCGCCTTAAGCACTGTATGTAAAGTAAGTAAGTAACATCATCCTTAGACAAAGTACTACTGTTTTATCCCTAGTAGCAACAGTACATCTACAACCTTAGAGCTAGCTGTCACCACCCCAGATTTAATAGAGACATGAACCTACTGTCGAGCATAAATACCCCCTCTTGGAGTCACAAGCATCTACTTGGCCAGAGCATACACAAGTAACGGAGAGCATGCAAGATCATTAAATAGCACACACATGATATATTATGAAGCAATAACTTTAGTACTCAATATTCATCGGATCCCAGCAAACACAACATGAAGTATTACATAACGGTGATCTTGATCATGATAGGCAGCTCACAAGATCTAAACATGATAGCACAAAAGGAGAAGACATCCATCTAGCTACTGCTATGGACCCGTAGTCCAAGTGTAGACTACTCACGCATCAGTCCGGAGGCGATCATGGCGACGTAGAGGCCTCCGGTGACGATTCCCCCTCCCGGCAGGGTGCCGGGGAGAAGTTCTGATCTCTCCCGAATTGGTGTTGACGACGGCGGCGGCTCGGGACCCGTGGAGGAAAATATGAACACCGTGCTAGGGTTTTTGTTCCGGGGGGTATATGTAGGCGAAAGGGCGAAGGCGGTGGAGCTCCGTGGGCCCCACACCACGTCCTCGCGCGGCCAGAAGGGCTGCCGCGCCTGGGGTTGGTGTGGGGCCCTCGGGCTCCGTCTTCGCCTCCTCTTCGGTGCTCTGGAACGTTCCCACGAAAATAGGCACTTTGGAAAAGAAATCATCCGATTCCGAGAATATTTTCTTAAGTACTTTTCTGAAACCAAAAACAGCAGAAAACAGGGAACTGGCACTATGGCATCTTGTTAATAGGTTAGTCCCAGAAAATGCATAAAACTATATAAAATGCATATAAAACATGTAATAACTTGGTATAATATAGCATGGAACATAAGAAATTATAGATACGTTGGAGACGTATCAGTAGGCGACGAATTGGGCTCTAAACTCAACATTCTTTCAAGGGGTTAAGTTCTATCATCAAACTGATAGGAATTTATATCTTCCTAGTTTTCCTTTACCGTGCACCTTTAGACGATGGATAAAAGATCAATATAATTATTCTATTTACTTATGTGCTGACCTATAACAGGGAATGGATAAAACACGGAAGACATAAAAAGAAGTCCATTTGTGGTGGAAGAATCGTCATGAAACATAACATGTTTTTACTTCGGATAGATAGTTTACCTAACTTCTAAAGTTTCTTTAACATGTATAATCCTGTTAAGGTTGTAACATCTTCTATAATACTTACTTTCCTTAGTACATGAGTGTAATATTTGTAGAAGATACTAATATTTTATCATGATTGCTTATGAGTTAACAACTACACGGGCGCGGCGTATGCCGCGCTAAGTTGCCTAGTACTTCGTAAAAAAAGCCACTCGTAATAGTAGGCAGCTGAAGAACCCGACCACAAACTGCCACCCTCGGTCAAGACGGTAACTCTAGGGATGGAAACTGCACGAGAGGGCCATAAGCTGGTGCTCCCTCCGTCCATGAAACGATGTCTCAACTTTATCTAAATTTATATGTATCTACACAATAAAACATGTCTAGATACATATAAATTTAGAGAAAGTTGAGACATCTTTTTATTGACGATGGGAGTATAAAAAAATCAAATGATGCGCTGGGTGCATCGAACCTGGTCACGGCTTGACTCTTGACAGAGATAGATTGGGTATTTTTATTGCATTATACTATCACAAGTTTTGCTTTTGCCCCGTATTTAGCATGTGCACGAGCTATGTAAACGTCACATCTTTTCCCCCTTTTACTTTTCGATTTCTCAACTTAGAGCATCTCTCCAAAAGATGACATGAAATATGACCATCTGTTTTGGTTTTAGGGTATCAAACTTTGTCCTCACACTATGGATGATGTAAAATAGGACACTAACAATTATTATGTAAAATAAGGGACAAAAGCTGTCCGATTGCATACTTCAAATATGCTAATTACAGTAGATAATATTTAAACTTGAACGGTGTAAATTTAAATGAATTTTGACACTTCTACACACCAAACTAGAAACTTACAATAGCCACACTACTCCACGTCTTAGTGCTAGTCTAGTTGATGTGGCGGCGTGGCGGAATAGGCCGAGGATTCGTTACTTGGACGGTGCGGCGATAGTGGATTCGGCCAAAATGGGCCGCAGCTCTGCGCGGTGCGACGCAGGCTGTGCGTAGGAGTGGGGGAGGGGAATATTTCAGCGCCGCATCAAATCATCTATGTTGCAAATTTGGGCAGAAAAGGCAAATTCCAGTGCATGATGTGAAATTTTACGCAGTTCAGGTTCCCGCTCCCAGCAGGGAGGGACAGTCGCCTAAATAAATTACTATCCTAATCTTCAAAAAAAGAATGTCCAGCATGCTTGGATTTATGTACAAGAGCATAGAAATTGGAGTTGATTTCCCGGCGGCCGGCACGTCCACTTGGCAATTCCATCTCTACACCGGAGCTCTCGGGCTTGCACTTGCACAGGCGTTGCCAATACCTCGTTCTGTGTCTGCCGATCCGCTGCCGCTGCCCCAGGAACAAGACGGAGTAGCCCCCGATGGCCCTTGCCTCCCGAAGCTCCACAGCCTCTTGAGTGACCTCAGCCTCGCCGATCCAGGCGTCTTGGCCGCGTCGCGTGGTGTCGCCATCGTCCTCGATTCCGGAATGTCGATGATTAGCACTGCCGCCGTGGCCAGGGCGGAGGGCCTCGGGCGACCAGCTCCGTCAGAGGTCACAGGCACCGCGGCAAGCGTGGCCCGGTCTGAAAGCCCGAGTAGCACAGTCGCCGGCAGGTTCGCGGCGTAGTTCGCCGGCTCAGGCGGTACGGGAGGGAGACCCGTTGACGACGTCAGCGACACGCCGGGTTTGCCGACGGTGAAACGGCAGAGCGGGCAGGTGGAGTGGGATGCCAGCCACATGTCGACGCACTCGGCGTGGAATCCGTGGCCGCACCGGGGCAGGAACCTCGCCTCCTCCCCGTCCTCGAGCTCGGACAGGCACACCGCGCACTCCACCCCGACGTCCTCGGCGGTGGAGCCCGTCGGCGCCGCGGCGCGGTAGTACACAGTGACCGGCAGCGACCGCAGCAGCTCAGGGTCGACGCCCTTGTCCCTGGCCCCCGAAGCCGCCACGCCGCCGCTGCCGCCGCTCGGCCCCGCCCGGACGCTGGTGTGGAAGTAGTACTGGAGGAAGATGAGCACGAGGGCAAAAATTACGAACATCAAGAAGACGCCCGACATTGTGAGTATGGCGCCGAGCGCCATGGTCGGCGCGGCGGGCGCGGAGACCGCCGGCGCCACCGCAAATTCTGCGGACGAGTCCATGGCAGCGGCGTCGATGGCGGCCTGGTCGTAAGTTCTGTGTGATACACTGATACTGGGTAAGTGTGTAGGATGAAGAACGCTCGATGTAGTCTCGATACCCGTATATATACGCAGTCCGTGGAGGGGATGCTGGAGTGACGTTGACATGGATGAAGCAGGGGAGAAAGAAGCTGGAAAGCGCGCGTACGACCAGGTGCAGGTGCTGTTTGCGGGAGAGATGTGCAGTGCTCGACGGGTCACCGGCGGCGGCGTTTCTTTTGTACTCGTGCTGCCAAATGAGTGGAAGATGCTGCAGACACAATTATCCACACGTGGCCCTTTATGTCCTCGTCCAAGTTGTAAGAGGATTTATTATGGGCGGAGTAGCATTCCAAACATTTTTTGGGCTCCTATTTTCATCGAGTAACGGCAATTAAGCCATGCAGGACAAATATTCTTCAGTTACCGGATGCTACAAAATTTTGATCCATACTTCACCCATGCATCGAACCTCATTCTGGCAAAGGGATACCAAGTGTCCAGCCGATGACAGCAACACTCGGATGTGTATGTCTAAAAAAAGTGTCATGGACGCCATGTCCCCATTTAAAAAATATATATAGATAAGACAATCTCTTCAAAATCTAGGTAACCAACCTCACATTGTTTAACTTCAAAAATCTAGTAAAAACGACGTCCTAGGAAGTATAATTCAACATCTCTACCGTTGTGGCCTAACTATTATAAAATCAGGGTCTTTTTGGTCTTGTCGTAAGGAAACATTTAAGATGGACGAAGACGGTGTACCATTCTGCAAACTGATCTTCCCATAATAAAAGTAAAATTATGCAACTGACAGCCACGGGTAGTATTAGGCAGCTGAAGAATCCAAACCATAAGCTGCCACCATCGGTCAAGAAGGCAACAGGGTCACAGGGAGAGAAGGAATTCGCGCGTAGACGGCTATAAGCTGAGATCAAAGAACAGATGCTGCTTGGGTACGTCGACTCTGGTCATGGCTTGACTCGCGACGAACCCGCCTGTTCTGTTTTGTCATAGATGACATGGATTGATCGATGTACACGGTGATTTTTTTCGTCAAAGAAAAAGCATAAGACGGGTTTGTTTTTCCCTCGGGTTTGCTTTTAGCCTAGCTACTTAAATGTCACATAATTTGGGTTTGCTGGCTACTCAAGGTGTCTCCAATGTTTAAATTTTTATCCGGTAATAACCTGGGTCCTACTGCTTTGGTATAGCAGATTTAAACTCTCGCAATGTTCTCTTTTCTGTCAACAGTCTTTTGCTGCTACACATTAGTACTACCACGACAAAGTTCCCGGAAAACTAGGAGCCTCTCGTTAGGCGATTAGGGTTCCAGTGGAGACAGGCGGCGCACGTTGAACTTTCAGCGGGGCGCGACGGGATCGCGGTGGGCTGCGATGAGCTCCTCGGCGACTCGGGGGAAGGAGAAGGAAGCGGGTGCTCGTCCGAGTGGGATTTCTCGTGATCCCCTTGAAGAGGCCATGGGAAAGTTGGATCTGACGGAGGAAGAGGCAACACCGTTGGTTCTGGATGATGTTGATGATGGTGGTAAACCAAAGTGGTTGCTGGCTGGGAAGGTGTTGTACCGCAATACGTTCCATATACAGACGATCTCTAGTGCTTTGAGGCCGGCTTGGGGAAACCCTAGAGGTTTGGTGTTTCGATCTGGAGGTGAGAACGTTTTTGTTGCGGAGTTTGAGTCTCAGCGAGATCGTGATCGCGTGATGGAGGGTTCGCCGTGGCATGTTAGTAAGAATGCGGTGATCTTGGAGGTATTCATGGAGTTCATGCGTCCATCGGAATTGAAGTTTGATCGGCTGCAGATCTGGGTTCGTGTGCTGAATCTCCCCTTTAACCTTAGGCAGCCTGTGTGGGCTAAAGCTATTGTGAAGCAGATTGATAAGGAGGCCACACAATACGTGGTTGATCCTGTTGGTGGATTCCTGAGGGCGAGGATTACAATTGATGTCACCAAGCCATTGAGGAGAGGCATGGTGATTGATTCATCAGCGAGAAAAGGGAGGGACTGGTATGATTTTCAGTATGAGCATATACCTCACTTTTGCTTTTCATGTGGTCGTCTAGGCCACTCTGAACTCCTTTGCCCAACACCGGGGCCTCGACACAATGATGGACATCTGCCGTACGGAGCTAGTCTGAGGGCACCGGATGAGCGGAAGAAATCGAGTTCGAATGATAACTTGTCCCGGGAGCAGTTTGCCGGACAGGGAAGTAAGCGAGGTACTGATTTCTCGACAACTGCTGGGGATGGGGGAACTGAGGTAACGCCTCCGATTAAAAGAGCGGAAACGAGAAAAAGGAAAAGTGATCCAATTAAGCAAGTTTACCGGATAATTGAGCCAGGTGCACAGCAGCGGTCAGAGAATAATGGGAACAAAATGTTGCAGCTGACAATGGGTGCTGGGCAGGCAATTCATGGTACTGAAGTGGGATTACCTTTGGAGGAGATCAGTGAGACTGATCCGAACAAGAAAAGGAAGACTCCAAGTAATTCAGCGAATTCGGCAGAGGCTGGTGTACAGCCCTGCCCGTCCCAATGAGTTGTTTAGGCTGGAACGGTCGGGGGCTTGGGAACCCCGGGACCGTTCGTGAGCTTCGCAGTGTAGTGAAGCAGGAAGGTCCTGCACTGGTTTTTGTGATGGAGACGAAAATCAGTGCGAAGAGAGTGGAGTTGCTGCAAAATACTCTAGGCCTAAACGGTTGTTTTGCCGTGGACAGTGATGGTCTCAGTGGGGGTCTCGGCCTCTTCTGGTCAGCAGAGTATGATGTAGAGGTTAAAAATTTCAGTACCGGCCATATTGATGCTATGGTGCGGAAGAAGGACCAAAGCTCAGCGGAGTGGAGGTTTACTGGGTTTTATGGAGCGCCACGGGTGGAAAATAGACAACATAGTTGGCGATTCATGCGAACCCTGTTCAATGTGCCACATGCAGCGTGGTTGTGTGTGGGTGATTTTAATGAAACCATGTTTGCTCATGAGCACTTCTCAGGCGCAGCTCGCCCTGAGTGGCAAATGAGGAATTTCAGAGAAGTTGTGGATGATTGCATGTTGCAAGATCTGGGTTATACAGGTTCTGCGTACACATGGGATAATCGTCAAGCTGGTGTCTTGAATGTTAAGGCGCGTCTGGATCGATCTCTTGCTAATGCAGATTTTTTGGCGCGCTTTGAATACACAAATGTCCGACACATTCCATCTACGGAGTCAGATCATTGCTTTGTTCTGACTGACTTCCGTGAGAGATTATCGGGACAAGGAAGACGTGGTGCTAAACAGTTCCGTTATGAGAATGTTTGGCAGACGCACGCAGATTATGACAAGCTAGTGGGGCAAAACTGGATCCAAGGAGCGGGTCAGCTTGGGCTTAAAGGAGTTAATGATGCTTTGCAAAATCTGCAAGGAAAACTTAGCACTTGGGGTGCGCAGGAGTTTGGTAGTCTCACGCGTGATGTGAGAAAACTACGCCAAAGACTTGAACGCCTACGGTTAAAGTCGACGGGTCGTGGACCGTCCGACGAAGAGAAGGCCGTCATGAAGCAATTGCGACGTGCCTTGCATCAGGAGGAAGTATGGATGCGGCAGCGATCCCGAGTACTTTGGTTACGAGAAGGTGATAGAAATACCTCATATTTTCATGCCCAAGCTGCTCAGCGGAAACGTGTGAACAGAATTGAATTCTTAGAAAAAGCTGATGGTTTGTTGTGCTCTAGTATGGAGGAGACGCATGCAGAAGTTCAAGAGTTCTACACAAACTTGTATGAGTCGCAAGGTTTTCATGATATGGACGAACTCTTAAACTTAGTGCAACCGATGGTTACCCCTTTAATGAATGAAGGAATGGACCGAATATATACTGCGGAGGAAGTCAAAATAGCCTTATTTCAAATGGCTCCTTCGAAGGCCCCCGGGGTGGATGGTTTTACCGCGGGGTTTTTTCAGCGACATTGGAATCTGCTTGGTACAGATGTGGTAAAAGCAGTTTTGGATTTTCTTAATGGTGGTATTTTGCCAGTCGGGATCAATGACACATCTATCACTTTGATCCCAAAGGTGAGGAATCCACAGAAAATTTCCCAATATAGACCGATTTCCCTCTGTTCAGTTTTGTATAAAATTGGCTCGAAGTGTATTGCAAATAGACTCCGTATCTTCTTGGGGGATATTATTGGAGAAGAGCAGAGTGCCTTTGTCCCTGGCCGTCTCATCACTGATAATGTGTTAATTGCTTATGAGAGTATACATGCAATGAGACGGAGGAAGAAAGGAAAGAATTTTTCTTGTGCGGTGAAGCTGGACATGATGAAAGCCTATGATCGGGTAGAATGGCATTATCTCGAGGCCATCATGTTGAAGATGGGCTTTTCCACTGCTACCGTTAGACTGATCCAGAAGTGTGTTTCTTCGGTCAGGTTTACAGTGAGGGTAAATGGTGAACTATTACCTCTATTTACGCCTACGAGGGGACTCAGACAAGGGGATCCCATCTCACCATACTTGTTCCTCCTGTGTGCACAAGGATTCACAGCGATGCTTAATTTGTTTGGTGGTGCACATGTGGATCGTGGGATTAGAGTAAGTGTTCAGTCACCTTGGATTAATCACTTGTTATTTGCAGATGACAGTTTAATTTTCATGTCAGCGTGTGAATCAAGTGGTCACCGGATCAATGATATATTGAGAATTTATGGTGAATGTTCAGGACAGTGTGTTAATCGTGAGAAGAGCTCAGTTTATTTTAGTCCAAATACTCCAGATCAGATTAGACAGACTATGAAACAGACTCTGGCTATCTCAGTTGAAGCTTTCAGTGAACGTTATTTGGGTTTGCCCACGGCTGTGGGGCGCATAACCAGTGGATCTTTCGCCCATATTGCAGATCGCATCCGAGGAAAGATACAAGGCATTGAGAGAATGCTAGCTTGTGCAGGCAGGGAAATCTTTATTAAAACTGTGGTACAAGCCATACCTTTATTTAGCATGAGCTGTTTTAAATTGACGAAGAAAGTTTGTAAGAGCTTCACTTTGATCACCGGGAGATTTTGGTGGAGCAGTTCTATCGACCGTAAATCGTTACATTGGGTGTCGTGGAAAGAACTCTCCAAGCCAAAGGCGAAAGGTGGCATGGGGTTTAGGGACCTGGAGCTATTTAATTTAGCAATGTTGGGTAAGCATGGGTGGAGGTTGCTTACCAGTCCGGATTCCCTTTGTGCCAGAGTGTTAAAGGGTAGGTATTACCCGAATTCAGATTTCCTACATGCCACAGCTCTTGCCAAATCCTCGGCAACATGGCGGGCTATTGTGCAAGGAAAAGAAGCTCTCCAATTAGGCCTGATAAAACGGATAGGCGACGGCACGTCCGTATCTGTGTGGCAGGACAGTTGGATTCCGGGAGTGCGGAATATGAAACCATCGGTGCAACTAGTCGGAGATGAAGATGAGAATGCGGATATCATTACGAAAGTTGCAGACCTAATTGATCCTGAGATCGGCTGCTGGAAAATTGGGATGGTTCGT
Source organism: Poa annua (assembly GCA_026929855.1). Classification (NCBI taxonomy): domain Eukaryota; kingdom Viridiplantae; phylum Streptophyta; class Magnoliopsida; order Poales; family Poaceae; genus Poa; species Poa annua. Next base: position 39,774,292 of record CM049436.1, read on the forward strand.
AAGAACTTTGTTACCCCAGAAGCTGATGCTATTCTTAATATTCCTCTCAGGCGTGGAGGAGGAGATGACATCTGGGCCTGGAACCATGAGAAGTCAGGTCTTTATTCTGTTAAAACAGCGTACCGTGCTCTAGTGACTCATAACGAGCATCAAGCTCTAGAAGAAGGGACGGTAACAGGAACCTCAACTACAGAAGAACAGATGTGGAAGTCGCTCTGGAAATTGAATGTTGTGCCTAAAGTTCGTGTGTTCTGGTGGAGAGTGATCCGAGGTATTCTTCCGGTGGAAAGCACTCTTAAGCACAGACATATTGCTCAGCTGGGACGGTGCAAAATCTGTCTGGCTGAAGATGAAGATATTATGCATGCTCTTATCACATGTGCGCATGCTAGGAGTTTCTGGGATGAGGCGAGGAAATGGCTTGATATTTCGTTACCCAGACTACACCCTATGACTTGGTCTAGAGATATTCTCTGTGATCAGATGTTTGTGGAATCCGATCGAGCAAAAATCATTACTACTATGTGGGCGATCTGGAGTTCAAGAAATAGCTGGACTCATGACCGGGGAGCCTATGATCCGGCTCAATCGTTGCGGATGGCGAAGGAAGCGCTGGCAATTCTGGAACTGCCAAAGAAGCTTACTTCCATTCTTCCTGGACATGGTTGGCGACCGCCTGACGATGATATGGTGAAAATAAACACAGATGGTGGTCTGTCGATGGAGGCGCATCAAGGAGGTGGAGGAGGGGTCGCGAGATCACGATCTGCATTCCTTGGAGCATGGAGCAAACCCTATGCTGGGGTTTCGGATCCTCTTATCACTGAAGCTTTGGCGGTGCGAGATGGCGTCCTCTTCGCGCGTCTACGAGGTTTCTCAAAGGTGGTTTTGGAGACCGATTGCCTGGAGGTTGTTAACCTCTGGAACACTCGCCACGGTTCTCGTTCGGCTGTGGCATCTATTTTGCTTGAAATAGGAGAGCTAGTGTGTAATTTTGCTTATTTTTCCATTGAACATGTACCTCGGGCTGCCAATGTTCCTGCCCATCTTTGTGCTAAGTATGCTTGCACTTTGATGGTGACGGATAGTTGGTTTGGAACCCCTCCAGATTTCCTGACTGTTAGCATTTTGGCTGACTGTGCGGGGTCTGCTATTGAATAAAAGCTCTCTGATTTTCCCGCAAAAAAAGTCTTTTGCTGCTACAAATGAGAAACTGAAGGCAACAGTTATTTTTTGTCGAACGGGCTATAATTGTTATTTCGATGCGATCCAAATTCATATAAAGATAAATCTAAACTCGAACGAAGCAAGGTGACACCCGTCGCCGATGAATTGGGCCGAAGCGAAAGGGAGGCCAAACTTAACCCTTTACGTTTCTCCCCGCATGGATGAGGTGTGTGTGTGTGTGGGTGGGGGGGGGGGGGGGGGCAGACCCCCGCAGTACGGTACACATCGTTGTCGAGTCAGACTGCAGCCAACTTAGGGTTCTGCCTTCATATATACCTCTTGTAAGCAGTCGGTTTGGGATAAGTCGAAAGTTATAAATCTCTGACGTTTATAACCTTACCTGATCATAGTGAATATTTACTGTCTGTCATTTGTGATTTTTCTCTCTTCATAGACTGGAAGGGTTTTTCACGTAAAATCTCGAGTCCCGTTATGCTGATCTTGCTTTTCTTCATCATTTATTTATCTACAGTTTATAACAAAAGCAAGTGAGAGAACAATGATTTTATTGTATTCTATTATCTGTGATCGGGCTATACTGGTTTAGATGGGTCTTAAGTTTGTACGCTATAGATGAGTGCTACTATGTATAAGACCGGGCTTAAGACAACTTTATTGCTTATGGCACTCCCTATTCTACATTGGAGACGTCCTCATGTGTTTGAATTCAGCTCAGCACACTCGTTGCACGTTTGCGGATGAAGACCTACTTGAAAGTATAAGCGGCTTATCACAGGCCAATACAATTACCTGCTCTTTTTTATAAGTTCATCGAATCGCTGCCCACGGTATTGAACATTTTACCTTACCATAATTGAAAGATTGCGGAAATATATAAATGGTACAAAACTTGGAGGGCAAGAAGCCTCAGTGAGATAGACTTGGATTACAATCCTAAATTATCAAATCAAGCCTAACCATAATATACTCTAACAATAATACATTATATGTTTTTGATGTTACTGTTTTGTCCAGGGTTAGATTCATGAACTCCGTAAATGGCAAATGAATCAGAACTAACTTTTCTTATTGAAACAAACACATTAGACATGACATTCTATTAATTAAGGAAGAGAGAGTTGTGCAGTTAATTGTCCTAAAACACGACTGTCCAGGGCACACACATAACCACTATGCATAACAACCCAAGATGCGCACACAGACCATCGAAAATGACAGTTGTCGCTGAGGTTGCTCATCAGTATCATTATCATCGCTCTTCAGACACTCTGGTTTCACTAAAAATGGCAAGCTAGGAAGACCTCGCCAAAGCGGCTTCCTGAATCCCATGCCAAATAGATGACCCTTAGCGCATAGACTGGAAGCTCCAATTATGATGGGGAGCTCCAAGAGGGTGTTCTGCATGACTTGTCACACATCATCGTCGTCCTTGTCGTCCAAGCCGCCACACGGAACCCACTCATCATCGACTAGATGAAAGGACAGACATCGCCTAGAGGGGGTGAATAGGCGGGTTTTTTTTTCGAGGAGCCGGATTATCCGGTCCAAGATGGACTCAGATATTTCGGTATGCTAGATAAAGGCAGAATAAAACTAGTGTTTTACTTTAACAAGCATACAACCTATATATTAGGCTCACCTATGTGCACCAACAACTTATGCTAAGCAAGACAAGTAACAAGGTGATACCAAGATAACCACGAAAGCTATCACAAAGTAAAGTGTATAAGCAAAGAGCTCGGGTACATAAAATATCAAGGCACGCAGAGACAAAGATGTATTCCTGAGTTCATCCTTGTTAAGGGAGTACGTCTCATGGAGAGGTGTGAGCCACCACCACAGGTTGGTCTCAAGGCCACAATAAGCTTCACCTTCTTCTACGATGAACCGCACTACAAAAGGTTTGGTTCACCTTCCACTATTGATCTCCTTTTGGGCGGAGATCGATTCCCTTACAACAATCTTGGGGCACACACCCACAACTTAATTGGGGGCTCCCAAATGACCACAAAAGTTCTTGGCCAAAATAGGTATTTGCCACAAAGGCGTCTAGGGTCCAATGAACCAAGAGTAACAAGCTCACAAACTTTCACTTCCAAGAAACCTCGTGGAGAGCACAAACCGATGCACACACAAAGTGCTCAAGTCCTTCTCTCTCAAATTCCAACAAAGTAACAAATGCTTATGGGGAAATAAGAGAGGAAGAAAAGAAAATAGGAGAAACACCAAGAACTCCAAGAACTAGATCCACTAGGTTCCCCTTTCCTTCTCTCTCAAATCCCAACAAAGTAACAAATGCTTATGGGGAAATAAGAGAGGAAGAACAAACAAGGAGAAACACCAAGAGCTTCAAGAACTAGATCCACTAGGTTCCCCTCACTTAGAGGAGATATGGATTGGTGAAAATGTAGATCCAGATCTCCTCTCACTTTTCCCTCAAGAATATGCAAGAACCAATGGAGGGATTGAGAGGGGGAAGCTTTCCAAGGTCAACAATGGAGGGTGAGAGAGGCGAAAACGTGTTGCCTTGGTTGGCTGAAGGAAATAAGAGGATAGGTATTTATACCCCCAAGAAATAGCTGTTGGACGAAACAGGGACCGGATATTCCGGTTCAAGTGATGGCCGGATATTCCGGCTAGATGTGAAATATCCGGCCCAAAAATCCGACCGAGTAGACCGTGCCTTCTTACCTTAGCTGAAAACTCAAGAAAACTGGTGAAGTAACCCGCACTTTCTTTCCTTAGCCAAAAAAACATACTGGAGAAAACTTGGGGGTCGGAATATAAAGTCCCCTCAAGACCCGGACATTCCGGTTTTGCAGGCCAGTAAAAATACCGATAAGAAAACTGCTATATCTTTTGCCAGTGAACTACAAATGAGGTTAGACCAACTTTGTTGGAAATGTTGAAATCCATGAATAGAGTAAAGTCACCACACATGGGAAGGTGTGAAACTTTCCTCGAGTTTGAACTGGTAATATTTGCACACCGAAAACGCAACAAGTTTTCCAAACTAAAACCGTTTTCGAAGAACTTAGACTTGTCATGATGATCACACAAGCACCAAAACTCAACAAGGAGAAAAGCCATAAAAGAACCAAGAAATATGATATACCAAGTATGCAAAGGTTTGATATCTCCATAAGGATGTGATCAAGTTACTCGAGAGCTCCTCTTGATAGTACGCCTATCGATCCCATAACCCGGTCTCCAACTAACACCTTGAGACCGGCAAAGAAGAGACCCTATCAAGATAATACCTTTTCCTTGAGCATTCCACTTGAGCTAGATGATGACGATTTTGAATACCTCAAGTTGAATCACCTTTCTTGATTGCGCTTGTTAGCACATGCTTGATGAAGACTTCTCCAAATACTCCCCCATACTCCATTATGGGAGAGTCTCGCTTAGCTTCGTATTCATGTGTCCATTGCAAGCTTAAATCAAATGATATCTTACGAGCTGGATCATATTGAACTTGCACTTCATCTTATTTTCTTTGTGTTGATCAACTTAGCACTACGCCTTGAATATAACCTTGATCATCATATAAGCTTCTAGAGTCCAACACATGAACTCTAATATTATGCCATGGACATGATCTATAAGGACATCTCAATGCAGAAATTAGTCCATAGAGATGTCACTAATTACAAAAACCACACATGAGGGCACATGCACTTTCACCAGGCACTTGCCAATCACAATGTTGTGGACGTCCAGCTCCAGAAAAGCGTGAAGGGGGTTGAAGATCTTCCAGGCGCCGCCCTAGAGAGGGAAAACGACATGGGACGCACCTCCGCCCAACCCTCGTGTTAGGGTCTAGGCTTTTTCCCAAAGAATATGACCCGAGTTGTTGATCTCAAGGAACTCAAAGGATGGTTGCGACGTCCACGCACACTGACACTACCATGACTGACAAGTAGAGCAGTCGGGTAAACCTTTGCCTAGAGTCAACGAACAACCACCACCCATGCAGACGACCATGCCCTCGAATCCACAAACTAGTTGTTCCGTGCACCCACGGAGCTTCAACAATGCCATTGCCACTCTGAAACAACCATCAGCTTCGCCTCTAACAGATACTAGAGAGTTAGATTTGGGCGAGCACACCCAAATCAGACAAACACCAAGGCAGCACTGCCTCCTTAGAAGCGGGAGCCCGACGCACAAACACCAGAGCCTAAATACACATGCACCCAGAGAGAAGGGTCGAGTATCTATATATCTCTCTGAAAGCAAGACGTTGGCCGATACCCACGTTACCTGTCGCCGCCCCCAACGTCGAGTGCCAAAGTGCATGACGCGAGCTGCAAGAAGCCATAGCGGTCGATCTAGGTCATCGCCCGAGTCACCTGAAGTCACAAACAGGGCTATATGGAATCACCAACAAAATATATGTTGGGGACTTAAAAACACAGACATACACAATGAGATACATATTTGACATATGATTTTGTAATCAATAATGAAACTTTTTGTGTTGTAATAACTTCAAGTGACGCCAAAATAATACTATACCATTAATTATCTATTTCAAAATATGGGGCCATCCATCTTTTAAGAGAAGTATAATTATCTCTTAGTACTTGTTGTATGAGTTCGGTGATAACTTTCAATAGAAATTATAAAACATGTCAGAAAGATTTTTCTTGAAGTATGGACAGAGTCTCTTGAGCTCTGCATGCGCGAATACACACAACACTCTATATGTAAGAAAATACAAAGCAACGAGGTCAATAGATCTCTACCAACAGAGTGCATCCAATAGTCAGGAATGGCAGAACCATCACAATATATAGCACAAACAACTATGACTCCTCTAAGCCAAGAACATCTCCAAGAAGGAAGTACACACTCACACTGATATTGACAAATCAAGCCCTTGAAGGGTATGAAAGGATTTGAATGTCGGGTACAATCAAAATCAAGGTCAAAACACTAGGACAAACACATCACATTCAACAAGGAGATGACCAAACAGAGTTATTATTGTATTTGACAAGTGAAGGTCAGATATTGGATTTGCACCACAGATATTATTCTATTCATCATCTTTACGAAGGATCTTCAGATTGTCGAGTCATTACTCATTGAAGTTCCATGCTAACATGCAACTAAGAGATGAAACTTGACATATTTAAAGGAAATCCGACTTACTCTAAGCTCTAAAACTATGTTTAAAAAAAGCTCTAAAACACATTCCCTTAACTAATATAGGTCAATATTTTTCTCCTCGTCGTCTATGTTCACAAGAATCAAAACTGATCATTTTAAAAGTAGTCTAACAACATCATATTTTTCATGAAGTTCTCATTTTCTTCACCAGTCGTTGAATCAACCACCAATTTTCGTTGCAAATTTTTTTTGACTCTAAGGAACAAGCAAAACAAAAACTAAATATCGTTGTTTTAAAGAATAAAAGTATACTACGATCATAATCCCCCTTAATATAATTTCTTATGCATACTTCAAAAGAATCGTAACTTTGTTTTAAGGAAGAGGGGTCCATAAGGACCTCCAATCTGCATTAACTTGGCGTTGGGTGTACAATTACAAAATAGACCTCATAAGAAATGGAAAATACAACCAAGTCACTAGGTGAAAAAAGGTCTTAGCTGCACATTTCAATCAACTAAACTTAAACATTTCAAAACCAGCTTAACACACACACACAAAATCTGAGTGTGCGTATTTTCAGACCAATTGTCTAGCTTAGATGAATGTAGAAATAGATCAAAACAATAAAGTAATAAAGTAAAAATACCAACAAAGAACATAGAAAACTCAAAATACAATTAAAGCACAATTGATTTTTCATTTCAAGATTTATCTACAACATCTTTATAGCGTTTGATGCACTTCGAAACAAAACCGCAGAAGTTTTGACAGTGACATGAGTTGCCCACAACAAGAGTTCAGAATCCCGTAGAAAAAAACCATATGATCACGAGGACACCATAGGAGAAACCATAACATCATGTGTTTGGTTAGCTGCATGCACCTCAGCTACAACCAGCCCCTTTGAATGCAAAATCATGCGTTTGGTTTTCGGTCCACTCCACGTTGTTGGCCCGTACAAACCTTAAGTGCTCAACCAGACCCTAAAGCAACAACCGGTTTGACTTTTATTGTGGAGTTAGGACCTGCGCATCTAAGCCAGGGAATACCGGTTCGTTGTCCGGCATGTCAGTTAGGTTACTTTATGCTCTACTACCTCCCTTAAACTGCTCCATATAATCATTTCTAATCTGCAAAACTATACTTTGATTCGAAATAAATCTGTGCGTGGAATTTGTGTGCGTCAATGAGTAGGTTCCATTCCCATGCTCGGTTTGAGTTTCGCCGCCTATAACTTCTCAACTTAGAACCAATGTTTGTCCTTTTTAGACGAACTTCATCAAATTTGTCGCACTTGGTCGATCATTCAAAATTTCCAGATTATACCGTTGTTTCCACAACTTTCGTGTTGTAACTTTTCTATTTCGGTGGACAAATACGAGTAGATCTTGTACAACATGTATATACTTATTTTAGACCGTGCTTGATATGGGTGTGTTCTTCAACCTCTGCCGCTCGTCGTCACATACTCTGGCGTGCTCATGGTCTAACCCTCAGCGTGTTAAAGGTGTGGTGATGTGAGGTAAGGTCACCAAAGCGACAAGAGGTGAGATAAGTGGGCACACATTTGTAAAAAAACGCCAGCTTTGCATTTCTCCAACCCAGGCAACACCCGAACCGGCCAACCAAATGAAGTGCGGGCTTAAGTGGCTTGAGTAAAAAAATTCACGATCCAGCCCTGAGAGCCACATATGTAAGGATGTAGTTAACCAAATACGGCCCATAGGATTTTATTTTGAGCGAAACAATTAGATGCAGAACTAAGGGACGGTAAAATGATTGATAAGACCGTCTTCATTTAGTCTCGCCATGTAGTTTAGATATGACAATAAAAATAAATATGATATGCAATTGATTATTTTTAGTCTTATCTCAAAATTGATTATCTTTTACTCTTATCTTTAATCATCAGATCGTATGACATACTGTGCTGACAAGAGTCTTTCCTTTTTATAGGTCTCTCCTCCACCTCAGTGATCATCTTACTTGTGTTAACGATAAAAATAAAACAATTATGCATACCCTAATGTTTGGGCCAAGCGGCCTAAGCCCAACCTGATGTTTGGCCCAAGCGGCCCAAGCCCAACGTGTAAGCAAAGCCGCAATCCTAGCCCAATAATAATACCCCTAAAATTCAGTCTGCCGGGAAACCATCCGCGGGGCCGCGCCATTTCGTACTCAGATTTGCGAATTTCCCCATCCCTCGGCGCCTCGGCGGCGAGTTTGCCGGCAATGCGGCCTCCGGCGCCTAAGCCCCCGGCTGCAACCTCCTCCTACAGCCACCAACAACAGCCTCGCCCGGAGAACCCTCTTCGCCTTCTCGCTTCCTCCTGCGCTGCCAAGCTCTCCCTCGGCTGCCCCCTCCTCGACCGCCTCCTCTCCGGTGGCCTCCCCACCGCGTCGGTCACAGAGATTGCCGGCGAATCCGCCTCCGGGAAGACCCAGCTTTGTCTCCAGCTCGCCCTCCTCGCTCCCCTCTCCCCTCTGTCCTCCTCCTCCCTCTTCCTATGCTCCGACCTCCCCTTTCCCCTCCGCCGCCTCCGCCTTCTTGCCCCCAAATCGCGCCCCGACCTCCTAGACCACGTCCTTGTCTCCGCCGTACACTCTCCCTCCGACCTCCTCTCCCTTCTTTCGCGCGCCCAGCACCACCTCTCCCACCCTACTCACTCCCCCCACCCCCTCCCTATCCGCCTCATCCTCCTCGACTCCATCGCCACGCTCTTCCGCGCGGACTTCGACGCCTCACCCGCCGACCTCAAGCGCCGGACGGGGCTCTTCTTCAAGATATCCGCAAAACTGAAGGAACTGGCGTACAGGCACCAGTGCGTTGTCGTGGTGACCAACCAGGTGGTCGACGTGGTCGAGGGGAACACGGGCAACACCATGGCCTGGTCGTCTGGGCGGCAGGTGAGCCCTGCGTTGGGGCTTTCCTGGGCCAACTGCGTCAACACTCGGCTGTTCCTGACGCGTGAGGTGGGCAGCGACGGTGGGAGCACCAGGAGGCACATGAAGGTGGCGTTTGCGCCGCACCTGCCGGAGCGGACTTGCGAGTTTGTGATACGGAGGGACGGCGTCTTCGGCGTTGAGCCTGCACAAAGGTAGGCGCACTTGTTTGTGATCTTTTGAAATGTGAAGAGCTTTTTTGTGTGATCGTGTTTGATCAAGATATGATGACCTGTTTGATGGAATGAGCCTGTGGGTGATGAAAGACGATGTAAGAAGATAAATCTTATTAACTTGAGTTGTTCCATGGTTTGAAAGAAATGTAAATTAGCACTGTTGCAATATAGTAATATACTGTCTTATTTTTACTTGTTTAGGGATGCGGTGCTGTGACTTGGTATGAGAAACATTATGATTAATTCTGACGTCCCAAGGCAGAACAAACTAGGTTTTTGCCTTTTTGGAATATTGGATGCTTACTTGAACTTAGGGTATTGGTATGTACCCACTCAAAATTTATATCTTCTGTGGAGTTTGGCAAGTGAAACTTAAATGATGAGGCATTTTGGTGCCTGTGAAGTCTACTGTCATTGATACAGTACATTGAGGAATCAGCAATCTTAAACTTCAATACTGAGCAACCTTCTCCTTACGATGTGAATGTACTAATACACCATCAAAACATGTGAATTATTTTTTGGTTTAAATATTTGGTTTATAATAGATCATTGTGCGCATGGAGCAATACCAGCACACAGGAATTTATGTATTAAAACTTAAGAGAATAAAGATGCGATTTAATTTACACTCAACATGTAAATGTTAAATACAAGACATTACCTGAAGAGGCGAATAATATACCACAGAAAGCATTTGGTATTATATTTGACTAACCAAACAAGGAGTTTTTCATTTAAAGAATTATAATTCAAAACAAATTTCTGCTGTTCCTACATAACTATAATTTGTGAGATCCATCATCCAGTGTTCACCTTTTGGATTTGTCTATTACGGAAGATTTTGTGTATAAAACATATTTACTAAATTTTGATTGCTAATTAAGCAGTCATGTGCACTTTTTATATATGAATTATACTGGGAGACCCCATTGACTAAAATAAAATCTTGTTCCAGCTTTGTGGATGCTTGTAAACTTTGTGCTCTCTTCTATATATAAAAAGGCGTGCTCTCTCGTGCGTTCCTGGAAAAGTTCTTGTTCCAGCTGCAAGTTTACAAATAAATGAGAGGGTTGCAAAATTGTGCCATAAACATTCAGATATTTTTCACTCTTTCCTGATTTGTTGGCTACATTGAACAGAGCACTGACAAAAGTAGAACTTTATAAATGTGTTATAATTCAAGTTTGTGGATGGGGAATCATAAGAAGGAATAGAGCTTCTAAATAAATTTAACTGTTCTGATTTGCTAAATTTGGCTTGATTTTAAGGTTAACTCTCTACTGAACACTAGGTAGCTTTGGCTGGCTGTAATGATTTAATGCCCGGAGAGAAAAAAAGGAATCAGTACTCAACTTAGATGTACAGCAAAGTTGTGGAAATGAACTGAACAAATAGTTATTGTGCTATAATTGTTGGTTTACTTATGATTTTTTTGTTGGGTTGGATTCTGGTATACGAAGAATCAGGAGAAATCTGATGATCTTATATGTCTTAGTCGCCCTTCTACTCCTTCCTTAAAACAATCGGTCACTCGGTTCTATTTCTAGTTGAAATTTTCAATGGAACCATCATTTCAGCTCCACATAGAAAGATCAATAATGTGAACCTATAGTTCTTTATTTGCTAATAGGGTCCCAATCAAGATCTCTATGATGAACTAGTGTCTTGTATGTTTAAGTGGAGCTCTGCTGCAATATTTCTATCAGCCTGCTAATTTAATTACATCCTCATGGAGAACTATCAGGAAACAACATAGATGGAGTCTAGAAATCAGTTAACGCAAGTGGATGGTCCATCATAACCAGAACATTAACATATACAGTCTTCTAGTTGAAGCCTGTTTTATTTAGGTTGAGTATGATAGTGTAGATAGGACCAAGTAATTTACGCTTCAGCTTCTTTAATTTAAATTCGCCTCTCATTGGACAACATCTGTGTTCAGTCTATAGGGACCTCCCCTTAATATGGCAGTTTAGTATCGTGTTTAACTCGGCCAGGTCAGTTCCTTTTGTTGCAAACACAGTACAATGCAGAACTGAATGAACATCAATTCAGAGGTGAAAGCGCATGGATAATGTCTTGAGAGTGACCAGACTAGAAAGGCAAAAGTGACCAACGTACGCAATACATCTCATACATCTCTTGGATCCAAAGTTTAAAAAGCGTACGCTTCGACACGCTTAAGCGTGGAAGTGAGCGCATCAGTCAGCTATCGCTCAGGATTAAGCCTGAGCGGCCCATTAGGCGCTGATCAGCCCAATTTTGGAGAGAAGGAGGCAAACGCTGAGGAGAACAACCTAAATATGTCTCTCCGTTCATATTCATGTCCACCATGTTTTACACCTGCTTATGTTCTAAGAAGTTCCGAAGCTCTCAGGCTTTAGTTTGCCACCAGAATCCGCACAAGCTCCAGCGTAATCTTGCAAGATGTCAGAATGCTTCTCTAACTACAAGGTGATGGAATGGTAAAAAAGCTGGGATGAAAGAGGGAGGTTCTGTGCTCACTGTTGAGCCTGGCTGCCAGGTTTGAAGTGGAAAGAAGGATCTGAAGATGTTCTGTAAGGACCAGGTGATTCATCATCATCTGGTACAACGATCTCAATGCTATTAAGAAGGTAGGCAGTGAAAATCTAGGAAAAGAAAAATGGGATGACTGACTTATCGCTGAAGATATAGTATCTCATTTGTTTCTTGTTTGACTGCCCCTTTGCATCATGATTCAAGTCTCTGTGAGCTACATAACCTTGTAATAATTAAGCCGGTATGCATATTCTTAGGTACGCAAATTAGCAGCTTGCCAAATATACAGACTGGCTGCTTGTAAATTTCATTTATACCATTTGTGCTGAATAGCTTAATGCTTCAATTGCATTTACCTGCCTATTGATTCAAGGCATCGAGTTGATTAAAAGCATGATACTGCAGTTTGCCAGTCTACAAGATGTAATGGTATAGTACTTCTTTCTTTATAGGATGCATCAGGACACCCATTGAATATTCTGCACTCAAAATTCTTACTTGGAAACTTTTTAGATGTTGTGCTGTTGAACTTTTAGAGTGTATAAGCAATTCTTCTGCCCTTTGAATACAGTTTTATGATGCGAGAAATCCTTCTGTGAAATTAGTTCAGCTGAGTAAACTGTCTAGTGCATGTTCTTGGGGGTTCAAAATTCTTCACCAGATAATTTGGGTTTTATGCAATACCATTATTACTTCATGTCTTCATCATAAGTAAAGCGAACATCCATTCTTGTGATTTGAATTTTGCAGGTTAGCACTGCGGGGCATACCAGACGATTGCTGCAACCTTCATTGCAGTTGGATCATCTAGGGAGTTACTCTACAGTTTGCACTAGGGGTGAAAACAGAGTGGATACTGATGAATAGTACTGAAACCATGTATGTAACTATATTTTCTCCGGATACAGAGTCGGACAAATAGTTTTAAAAATATGGTACTGCCTTGATGAGATTTAGATGTAGTTGTGTAAGTGTTTTATCTTGTTGCATGTTCAGTCCTAGGATTTGGCTGTGTGGTGCAAGTTCCAATACGCAAACCAGTGCAGATTATTTTTGACCGAAACCAACTGACCGACTGGAAGCTCATGTAAGGCAAATACGAATTCGGTCGGATAATTGATAAGTATGGATAGTAATTCACAAATAAAAAAAGGGAGTGATTCTAATAATATCCATCCGTATCTGAAGATATATTTCACAGTTATACTCATGACACACCATCTACCTTTCTCACCCTTCACCCAATCGGTATCTCTTTTTAAAAGATTACCAATCACAGAGAGCTGCCAGCTCCAGCACATCATGGTCTGTCACTGGTCAAAGCTCAAACCTCGCCCCGCCCCCGCTCTCATCGCCTCTTCATTTATGTTGACATCGAAGTTTACAAAATTGTGAATGATTTATGATTTTGGAAATACCTTGAAAACATAACTAAGACAAAATCACTGAGAGCCACTTATGTTCGTGACTTCGGTTTGCACTTTAAACATAAAATCCAAATTTAACCTTGAAATTAACTATAATCCAAGCAAAGCTTGAAGATTTTCGATAAACGTCCAAATTGTGCAGTGCTATGATACTGGGGTACCGTGGAGTGTTGCGATCTGTACTAATTTTCTGCCTAGTAGGGCTCCTTTGATTTAAATGAATTGCAAAGGAATTTTGAAAGATTTAAAGGAAACTTTACTATTTTTCTTATTTGATTTATAGGATTATATCCTATATGAATTTTTCCTAAATAGTCATTCGTACTACTTCCCATAGGAAATCTAACACCCACTCCAACCTCTTTTGAAAATTCCTTTGATGGTACTGAACAAACTTTAGTTTATAACAAAATTCTATATGATTGTAGTGTGCATGTTATTACAATACTATGCTTTTCCTATTACTATCTTTCCTATAGTACAAATCAAATAGGCCCTAATTTAGGTCCCTACATTTGTGGGCTTTTTACCCTACTGGCTGAAAGCTGGCCACGACGTCTCTGCTACTATCTCAAGTTCATCGAGTGTTATCTGAATCGAGACAAATATGCGTTGGAGTGAAATTGTCACCATGTCACAAATATATGCTCCTTCATTTTTACAATATAATATGATTTGGCAAGGTAAAACAAGTTTCCAAACATTTTGCATCATGGGACGGGGGCTTGTAATTCAGACTGAAATTTTCTTAACATGGGAAATAGCTCCTTTTGATTTCTTTGGTTGTTAGATAGATGCGACATTTCATGAAACCGATTCTTCATAGCTTTTGTAATTTGGTACTACGATCTGTGCCACAGCGTAAGCTTGCTTATAACTATGGAACGGAGGAAGTAGCTGCTTTGATTTGAGTCTGTCCTAGCGACCGTTTTCTTACATGTTTTGATGTTTGGGAGTTTGGGTTTGCCGGGCTACCGGGGTATATGTAGAGGCGTCATCGTCTAACTTTGGTCCCGCTCTTAAATGGGCGCTGTTATTTGGCAGCCCGGACGCCTCAAGTTGTTAAAAAAAAGAAGAATGGGCGACTTGCTTGCCGTACTTAGCTCTCGTAACGATTTTTAACAACCGAAGACACCGGAAAACTCTCCGAATTTGTTTGGCAGGCCAGGTTTGGCTCGCCGAGCCCGGAAAAAACCCGTCAAACCCCGTCGGGTTGGAGTGGAATCGAGACGCGAGGGGGGGCTCGCGTTTTGGCGTGTCTCTCGCGGTGCCATCGCTTGTCCGTCGCCCTCCGTCGCCTGTCGCTCGTCCACTGCCCCGATGCCAGAGACACGACGCCGAAGCCTCCCTCCCTCCCTTCGCTCTTGGCGAGTTCTTGGATCCCGCCAGTGACGATTCTTGGATCACGCCGTGGGAGGAACGTGGCCGCGGCCACCAAGGCCGCCGGGGAGGTCAAGGAGGGCGTGGAGGTCGCCCAGCTCGTCCAGAGCGTGGCCGCGGCCACCAAGGCCGCCGGGGAGGGGAAGGGGTCAAGGGTCAGCTTCGGGGAGAACTTCTCACCCGCTAGGGCCAAGGGGTACCAGTTCGGGATGGTCGCCGTCTTCGACAGCGTCGACGAGCTGGACGCCCTGGAGGGGGACGCCAAGCGGCCAAGGTGGAGGAGGCCAAGGCCGCACTCAGGCCCTTGCTCGACGACGTGGTCGTGCTGGACTTCGTCGTCGACGCGCCGCCCGCGGCGAGCCTCTGAAGATTTCAGATTGATTTCGGATCCGAGTGTGCTGTCGATTTGGGCATAACATTTCAGGTTGATTGCTAATGAAACACTTGTCTACAAAATATGTGTACCAAACCACTAGAGTTTTGGGTGGGTTTGGGTACGCCAAGCGGCCAAGGTGGAGGAGGCCAAGGCCGCACTCAGGCCCTTGCTCGACGACGTGGTCGTGCTGGACTTCGTCGTCGACGCGCCGCCCGCGGCGAGCCTCTGAAGATTTCAGATTGATTTCGGATCCGAGTATGCTGTCGATTTGGGCATAACATTTCAGGTTGATTGCTAATGAAACACTTGTCTACAAAATATGTGTACCAAACCACTAGAGTTTTGGGTGGGTTTGGGTACGCCAAGCGGCCAAGGTGGAGGAGGCCAAGGCCGCACTCAGGCCCTTGCTCGACGACGTGGTCGTGCTGGACTTCGTCGTCGACGCGCCGCCCGCGGCGAGCCTCTGAAGATTTCAGATTGATTTCGGATCCGAGTGTGCTGTCGATTTGGGCATAACATTTCAGGTTGATTGCTAATGAAACACTTGTCTACAAAATATGTGTACCAAACCACTAGAGTTTTGGGTGGGTTTGGGTAGAGAAGGGGATTGGGAGGGGTTGGAGTGTTTTCACCCAAAACATTAGGTAATATACACTAGAAAACACCCCAAAACTCCTCTAGCAAACAAGGCCTCATGGCGTCTAGTTGCCGTTATTATAATCATCTACTGCACTGCAGTAGTCATGACTCATATCCATAGTTCATACGTACGTACAGTGCAATTTACTTGTACTCCACTACGCCTAGCTGCCGCTGAGTAGCTCTTTCGAGCTCGATTTTGATTCTTCCGAGCGACGGCGAACTCCCGTAGATCCTCAACCCTAGCTTAATTTTTGATTTTGGTGTTATTTATGTAAATTATGACTTATAATATCTGAATCCAATTCATGTGTTTGAATTTGGTCGGATTTAAATTTACAATTCATATTTAAGATTACTGATCTAGCTATTTAAGAGCTGTATTTTACATTTACAATTATTTACACTTTTGTGTTTATAGTCTACCATTTAATTGGCTCTGCTATAGATGCTCTAACAATCCAGTGCACTCGTCCTATCCATGCGTACGGTGCAATTTACTATAGGGAATTTTTTTTTACCACTCTATTTTTTTGCCTATTTTTACTTTTGCCTCTCTAACTTTTGACATTTTTCTTTTACCCTTTTAAGGGACAAACACGAAAACAAAACAACAACAGTTGAGGCAAAAGCAAAACAAAATTTAACCATTATCATTTTGCTTTTACCCTAGAGAGGGCAAAACTGATATATTACCAGAAACTGAAAGGTCAAAAGCAAAATATCAAATTTTAGAATGACAAAAAAGAATGGACAAAAACTAGAGTAGCAAGAACAAAATTATCCCTTTACGATTTTACTATTTTACTATTATTAGTATTTTATTAGTACTCCACTACACCTAGCTGTGTGCGACGCTGATCGAACGAAGCACGACCAGATGCACAGAAGATCCTGCGCACCTTGACTAACAACAGTGTCGGGTAGGGTCCACCTGTGTGGTCCTTGACCAACAACTCTCCATCAAACCAAGAAACCCGCCCATCGCGGGGCCCACCCGTCACACGCCAGACCTCCAAAATAGGACGGGCAGATGGGCCTTGCTAGCAAAGGCCCACGTGTCATGGAAGAACCGGCAGTTCCACACAAGTGCGTAGCATAGCTGCTCCTCATCGGGAAAAATATCCTATCATCATGCCGTCCTCGCCATGTGTTGCCCCCTAGCCGCCATCCACACCGCACGGACCACCCCCACCCAGCGATCTTTATCGCTGACTCGTGGGCCACCTTGGGATGTCCAGATATACGCTCCCGTGGGCCCGGACCGTCAGCGACCGCGGCCGGTCCAGGCGGGGTAATCGAAGTGGGACAAGTAAACAAAAACATATAAAAGTCGTAAAGAAAGGCGGGCGCTAGGGAGCCAGCACAAACAAACACGCGAGCAGAGCAGGCCCCGGCGGAGAGCGGCGCTCACTCCCACCACACTGTTCAATCCAAGGCGCCTCCCCCGCGCAGATCTCTCGCCGGAGACTTCCCGCCGGCCGATTCGGTGTCGCGCTGCTTCGATTGGGCTCCGGTTGCTCTCTCTCTCTAGGTTTTTTGCTTTTTTGCGCGAAATTATATATATATACTGTAGGTAGTATTAATTTTGACCCGGATTCGTGGCGGCAGTGTCTGCAGATCTGACGGCGCCGGCGACGGCAGAGGAGGGGAGTCTAGGGCTAGGGTTTTGGCGTGATGCAGCGGCCTGGGCGGGGCCTGCAGCGGTCGGGCTCGAAGCGGGTTCTCGACCCGACCAACGGCGGAGGGGGAGGCGGCGGCGGTGACGACGACCATGCGGCCAAAAGGCCTCGCGTGCCGGCCCTTGCAAGGTGCGTGTTTCCTTCTGCTTGCTCGGTACCAAATTTGTGGGACAAGCTCGGTTTTCGAATTTGGGTTATATAGGTACTACTACTTAGGTTGTCGGCTGCTTTAATTAGGACGAAACTTACTTAGATCCTTGGCTTCGCTTCAGTCCGGTTAGATGACGGAGGGAACTAGTTAGATTGCTAATGCTGCTGTTATGAAGCGTCCTGCCGGCTGGAACTGAGGGACTGGAACTTCACTAATCCTTCTTTAGTCGAGTTGGGTAAATAAGAATAGGATTGAAACTTGGCCCTGAGAGAGATGATTCTGTGAGTACAGCACTTTTACTACTGTAGTATTAGACGCCAAAGGACGTGGCACCAGACTTCGAGAGGATAAATTTGTAGTCCAATCTGTACTGTGGCCCATGCCTTTCAGTGTGACTTGGTTGTTGGTATTCCAATGAGTGCTGCGTTCAGTTCTGTGTCAGAGAACCAACTGACAGAAGAAAGTCTCTGCCATCCCGCTCAATTCTGCGTCTCTATGACTCATTTCCCACTATGGTAACTGATGCCATCTGTGCGCCGGCAAAGTTCCATATGTTTAAATGCCTATTACAAGCATGACTTGTTTTGGAACTCTGGATGGGGTCTTGAAGTATAATTCTTTAGTTTCATGAGAATCAAATATGTAACTGAATTATTAGCCTCCCAGATGTCAAACAAGATGATCTATATTAGCCCGCGCGGTTACAATGCTAAATTTTCTAATTACTCTCTTCATTTCACTGTATTTATCCATGGGGCTGGAAGTTCCGTCTCATAACGATAGCATTGATCCAATTTAGAGAACTGTTCTCGAAGAATTAACTGGAGTATGCATTATAATTTCTTATTAACTTTTCTTGGATTGTTTAGTCGGTCTGTGCACATGGTGGGTTATCGACAAATATAGCAAAACAGAGGGAGTTAATTTGTTTCTTCTGTTAAGTTTTAACTTAAATCTCTTGAGTCTTGTTGATGTCAGGCACGGCAGAAATAGTCCATAATACTATCCACTTTAAATCACCGACAGTAGCAGGAGCTAGGACCTTTGGTGTCGGTACCTTCAAATTCCAGGATGAATGCATCAAATTTTACAAGAGTTTTTGGAAAGAGCTTGGCGTCAAATTAACCCACTGCTTACATGTGGCTCGACTGCTGCTTAAATATTGATAACGCATTGAATAGAATGACTATCTGACAGTAAGAGGTTCCGTTAGTTTATGAGAATATGTTTCAACAAAATTTGTCAATATGGTGCAGTATTGGTGTCTGTACCCTTCAAATTAAGTACAAAATATAATTTTACTTATCAACAACATTCTCAAATCCGCACCGCTAACAAATGTCACATATTGCAGTGTCATTGTGGAAGCTCTTAAGATGGACAGTTTGCAGAAGCTCTGTTCATCACTGGAGCCAATTCTTCGAAGAGTTGTGAGTTAAAGCATTTATTGTAAGGCCTGTTTTTTTTTTGTTAGAGCATGTTGATAAATCTGTTCCATTATATGCTGGGAATAGGTAAGTGAAGAGGTGGAGCGTGCTTTGGCCAAGTTGGGTCCTGCTAGAATTCAAGGAAGGTACGAGATCATAACTTGCTCATGATGGCACATGTTGGATGATTTTATCTGGGACTTTCAGATTTTGTTCTACAGATGTGCTTTGGCCTCACTAATGAGATATGCCATTAATGCACAGTGAAAACAGGTCCTCTCCAAAAAGAATTGAAGGCCCTGATGGGACAAATCTTCAGCTTCAGTTTAGAAGCAGGCTGTCTCTCCCACTCTTTACAGGTGGAAAAGTAGAGGGTGAACAGGGAGCAGCTATACATGTTGTGCTGCTGGATACAAACACTGGATGTGTTGTCACTTCAGGAGCTGAATCATCTGCAAAGCTGGATGTTCTTGTGCTTGAGGGTGACTTTAATAAAGAGGAAGATGAGGATTGGACAGAAGAAGAATTTGAAGGCCACATTGTCAAGGAGCGTGAAGGGAAGAGACCTCTTTTGACTGGTGACCTTCAGGTGACTCTTAAAGAAGGCGTTGGAACGATAGGGGAGCTTATCTTCACTGACAACTCCAGCTGGATAAGAAGCAGAAAATTCAGACTTGGGCTGAGGGTTGCATCTGGTTTTTGTGAAGGTATTCGTGTTAGGGAGGCGAAGACAGAAGCTTTTACTGTTAAAGATCACAGAGGGGAATGTATGTGCCATATAATGTGATTCATTCATACTATTAGAACATTTAAACTTCCATTTGATAAGCCTGGTATTGTATTTGCAGTGTACAAGAAACACTACCCACCTGCTTTGAAGGATGATGTGTGGAGATTAGAAAAGGTTGGCAAGGATGGTGCATTCCACAAGAAGCTAAATGCAAGTGGGATCTATACGGTTGAAGATTTTCTCCGGCTTCTTGTTAGGGATCAACAGAGGCTGCGAAGTGTAAGTTCCATTATACCTGTTATCGGATTGCAATAAGTGTAGTTTGGTTTATGGTCTAACAGTTTTGTTCTCTGTAGATCCTTGGCAGTGGCATGTCAAATAAGATGTGGGAAAGCCTTGTTGAGCATGCAAAGACTTGTGTCCTAAGTGGAAAGCATTATATATATTATGCCATTGATTCTAGAAGTGTTGGTGCAATATTTAATAACATATATGAGTTCACTGGCTTGATTGCTGATGATCAGTTCATTTCAGCTGAAAATCTCACGGACAACCAGAAGGTTTGTATATTTTTTTGCTTTCAAATAATAAGTGCAGCTACATGTCTTGGGCATGTTAACATTATACATTTTGTTAGTGCTGTGAGGCTGTTTTTTGGTTTATCGGGACAAGCTTCTGCACTACACTGCATACTTTGGTTAATCTGATGTACGACAACATTGACAAGAGTATATATCACTGAGATGTGTCGCATCCAACATGTTTCACCGCACGTCCAGGGCCTCCCTGCAATACAGATAAATATGCAGATCCCTCTAGATAATTTCAATACCACACTTTGGGTGGATGGCAATGTAGGACATCAGTAGGATGCCTTTACTACATTTGGTCTGAGCCTCTTATTGAAAGTGTTTCTTGTTAATTTAGACTGGGGTCAGTTCTTGAAACTCCATCATTAAATTGTCCATACACATGTGCTCAGTTTGATAGTCTGCTAATGTAACGAATAGTGCTATCTGCAGCAATTTATTACTGTTCTCATTTCAACGAAAATTGGAAGTCCAACTTTCAGGATAGTTCTTTAGTTCTGAAAAAAAATGTGTTGTCAAAGATGTCAACAATAACTAAAGAAAATTATCTGCTGATATTCTGGGTGGTATATGTGTCAAGTTATTTGTGCATATGTGCTTATGAACCCTCGTAGTCTTGATTGTTGATTCTGTAATCCATATGCCCAACTATCTTAGCTAAATCTTTTCTCCTCATAAATACCTTTTCACTCAAATCATTGTACCTAAACATTTCACTGATATTCTAATGAATAGAGTATTACCTTGTTTAACTTGTATGCAGGTCTATGCTGACACATTGGTAAAGAAAGCATATGAGGACTGGATGCATGCTGTAGAATACGATGGTAAGGCACTCCTAAGCTTCAAGCAGAAAAAGAAATCTGTCACAACCAGAAGTGATACTGCAGCAGCTTCAGCAAGCAATCATGCTTTGCATGGTTCGATGAATGCACAGAAACAGTTGATGCCAGGAAAAGCCAGCCAAACTTCTGCAGGTACTACGAGTGAAGGTAACAAGATTTGAAATAAGAGTCTTGACGCATCTTATGAATATTTCTTGTGTGCATTGTTATTTCTATCGGGTTATTCATTGTATTTCAAATGAGTTTTCTGTCTTCATATTTTTCATTGTCATCGTAGTCTTCCTAGAGCCTCGGACAACATAATAAGGGCATAATGTGATTTACCATGTCAAGTAAACCCATTCAGATAACTAAAATCGGGACGTCAGTAACCATAGCAGCAATGGTGTTAAATGATGCATTTGCATCGTGGACGCAAATTGCATCGACTGCCTTATCAGTAATTCAGTTCTGATTCATGTATGGTTGTATGCATATATAATACGGGCTGCTGCCCTCTGAATTTGTAGATATGTGGAGTCACTATAATTGTGAAAATTTATTACGCTGTTGCTGTACTGCGAAATTACTGAATTTGGTTGGTCTTTCAGCAGATGGAGCAAGAAGCACATATAATGGAAACCAAGCAGCAAGATACATCACAAATCCTCACAATATCCCTGCAAACATTACCATGCAATATGGTACGAGTGCACTATCTCCTGAAAGCCATTTCAGTGGGTCCTCCCTTCAGACTCAAACTTCTGGAGGGTCCAGTATGTTGGCATTGGCACCTCCACAGCAACAGCAACAGGGTTTTGAATTCTCAGCACTTGGTCCGTCCATGCAGCCAGCAGGCCTGAGTCCTTTTGATCAATGGTCACAGCCGCAGGAGAACCGTGGGGTTGATGACTACTTGATGGAGGAGATCAGATTGAGGAGTCATGAGATACTTGAGAATGATGAAATGCAGCAGATGCTGCGGCTTTTGAACATGGGTGGAGCATCTACCAACCTGACTGATGATGGTTTTTCTTTTCCTCTTGATATGCCGTCACCTTCTCCAAACTTCAACTTTGAGGATGACCGTACCCGTCCACCTGGGAAAGCTGTCGTTGGGTGGCTTAAAATCAAGGCAGCTATGCGGTGGGGCATCTTTGTCAGGAAGAAAGCGGCTGAGAGAAGAGCTCAGCTTGTTGAGCTACCAGATGACTAGCAATATATCTTAACTGCTGGCCATGTAATTGTTGAGGATCCGTAACGCATGGGCACAGCGGTGCACCCTCTGGAGGGCATTCAGTTCATGATCTGTTAATCATGGATGAATACTTGCCCAGTTTTGAGTTTTCTTCTTTTTGTATAGTTGTTTCATCATTGTCTTGCATTTGTTTTATTAGTGTGTTGTTGGTACGAACTATTACCTGAACTGTGTACAACTGTACATTTATTTGTCGCGGATCTCAGAAAGACATTAGACATCGGAAATCCATAACGGGTAGACGTTCTTCTTGTTTTTCATGCAAGCGCTGCATGTAATGTTGCGTAAGATCTTCTCTTCTATTTGTATCATTCTTCCTCAGGCGCAGTGGCAGCAAAATCTTCTATTTGTGTCTTGGTTAGTTGAAAGAGAATATTAGCCAACATCTAATCTTTGGCGTATATTTTTAGTCAAAAGTATAAGTTTTGAGCAATATTATGGACAAAAAAATCTTATGAAATATATTCTATGGTGGGTCTATTGATTTTGATTTGGCACCATGAATATTTATATTTTCTGTCTATATGATTGGTTAAATCTATTATACATTAACTTTTGACTAAATTTATATACCTACTTTTGTGAAACAGAGGGAGTACTAGTCATGAGGGAAGCGAAGCACCGGACGTCACTCTAACGTGCTTCCATGCCAATTTGTAAGCGGTAGTGGTTTAACATGATGTGTTAAAAGTACTCATAGTTAAGTTTGTTGTTGCCGGGTTGTCAGCACCTTATGCTAGGATAAACGAAAGATGTTTTTTCTTTCTTTAGGAAATGAATTTTTCTATGTAAACACAATTATTACCGCATAGTTTTTGTACTGCAAAAATTTAGGTGAAAACATGCACAAGACAACAATAATCGATTTATCGGAATGTATGACGTAATACTTGTGATTTTTCATGGTGCAAGTGGAATTAGCATACAATAGCAAAGATGGCATTGAACCGTTTGTGTCTACAAAATATGTACATAATCATATCAGCCAGTAGTCCCTTGCTCTTCCAATGAGACCGCATGTGTATTTGTCATCTGAACAACAACATCATTTGTCTCGTTAGTCGGTGGATCGCTTACGTTTACGGTTGTTCCACTAGCAATCCTTGTGCGCGTCCTAGCCCTTTCTGCCCAACTGACAAGGCCTTCAGTCACATTGTCATCAAATATAGCCTTTTTGAAAGAACTCCCCATCTTCATAGTAAGAAGATAAAATTAGAATAGACAATTAGACAAAGAGTAGTTAGATAAATTATGTTAAAAAGTACCTACATGATGACATGCCTTTGTGAAAACAAACTATTCCTATATAGGATAGTTCATATGATCACTTTCATATTAATTCTATAATAGATAAACTTTGTAATGAACAAGAATTAGCTATTCATGGGCGAATGTGAAGTAAGCAATCACTAAAAGCCGAAGAAAATAAATGAGACTACTGAATTCGCTTAGTTACTAATATAAACTCACATGCGAGACGATGGCATAAAGAGGCAGGGTTATGTAACCGCAGATGAGTTGGCTGATGATACTGAAAAAAAATCAAACAATGAGTCTGTGAAAATTTCTAGATGTTCATGCTACTCTGTATGTATTGTATTCCTATGATACCTTATGACAATTCGAGCAATGGCATATGCTGGGTTCCCCATGATGCATGATTTAAATCCATATGTTACCTGTAAGGTTGATAAGTGCAAGACTTAAGGTTTATTTCTACTATAGAAGTATTAGACAAAGATTTTATGTTACCAACTATGTAACTTAATTGTAGTCCCATCAATTTCATCATTTTTATGATTTTCTTCCAAACTAGAAATTTATTTGAGTTGATGATAAATTACTCATATTATTCTTACCAAGAGCCAAAAGAAAAATGCAATCTCAAATGCATTCTGAAATAGGACGACATGGATCAACAAAAGGACTAGTTTAGGCCGATGGAACCAAAAGAAATCATCTGAAGGAGCTACTACTAAATCTCCTTGAATGGCGGTATGCTTCTGGGCAACCTCATAAGCCAATTCCGTAATAATGTGCTCCATCTTACTCCCAACCACAAGTAGCATCTGCCAAAATAAATACATCATCTGGTGTCATAATTTTGCATGTACACACGTACAATATTCTTTCAAAGAAAATATACTTGACCGTAAAGGCTATAGTACTAGGAGAAGCCATGTGTTCAAAATTTGTGTCTTCATTTTGGTTTTGTGTTGGTAATACTTCTCATGTCTACTTACAATGAACGGAACTATTGATATCCATATGTAGACATACCATCCTACAACAACCAATAACAAAATACTGGAGTTATTGTCACATAAGCATTATGATGTTAAAGCAACTCGTTAGTAAGGAAATCATAACCGTGCATGGATCCAGTTGTTGATACAAACCTTGAACGTTCAACAACAAGAATATCATCAACATAGCCCATAGGTACCAACTACATTAAAAGAAGATACAGTTAGTTATTTTATGTATTGGGAGTTCAAATTACCAATAGTCATATGTGTTATACAAAAAAAATGGCATGCGTTTTTTTTTTGGAATAGTTAAGTATATACCTAACACCAACAACCTTCTTGAAATCAACCTCCAATGCTCTAATCATGTAGTTGTAAAAGTTGAATTTGGGGTTACAGTGTTTCTGTGAATAATAAATAAGAACATATAAATTTGTTCCAGTAACATAAATAATAGAAAAACATAGAAGTGGCTTTTCTTGCTAGACGTATGTCTGGTTACCATTACGAAACCAAGTCGCATTGTTGTGTAGTCCTCCTCAGTTACCGATCCATAGAATTGTTTGAAGAAGGAGCGCTAAAATACATGATAAGTAAGTTTGTACTCCAATGTAATCAAGCAAAAAAAAGTCTTTATTATGTAACGAGAGTTATTAAAATATAAGAGCCAAAGAAATCTGTACCATCCAACCAAATATCCTCCACCGTTTTCTATGACCTTTGAAGTGGTCTCGAATAAATGTGAATTCTTGAACATGTTTGATCATTTTCGGAGCTGCAAAACGTTTCCTTAAGTTCATAAGTACTACCTCCGGTCGGAAATGGTTGTCGTAGATTACTACTAGCCTTGTACAAAATCATACACAGGTCACGCCAATCATTATGGATCGGAGGGAGTAATTAATAGCACATCAATTTATGTTGAGAAAAACTCTGAAGCCATCACAATCCAAATTTGGGAAGTGTTGTATCATACCACTATCATCATTTGTATGGATCTTGCTCTCCCAGTGCCGCCAGTTTCTAGTCTAGATGACAATCGACAAAATCTTAAGTCGGGACATGATAGATCACTTATTATAGATGCACATCTAAGTTCAGTTTTAGTACCTGCGCAATTCCGAGGAGTACTGTAATTGCACTGAGAACAAAATGAGTAACCGCCAAGACGAAGATGAATATGTGCAACTGATGAATAGCTTCAGCAGATAGTACTGGAACTTTGCCCTATATGACAATAAAATGCCAGGCAATTGGGATCAGTGGAACAGTTCAGAATTGACTATTCAGAAGCTGTGTGATTTTTCTTAAATCTAAGCCTTTGGATCACTAGGCCATCATCCACCTGACTCCATACATGGCCTATTGATTGACTGGAATCGGTGAATCGCAGTTACATATTACTAGTACATTGTACTCTCCGCGAATTGCTATTGTAATCTAGCAAGCCCGAAAGAAAGAGAGAGTAGCGGAGACCAAATGAAGAACGTTGGATGCCAAGCTGTACCTTGTTTACGCAGTAGTCATCGGAGGCGGCTCCACCAGCAAGAAGTCGCCTCGCCCCACTCAGCACGCCGGTAAAAACGGCGTCACCAAAGTGCGCTGTCTCGGCGGCGGCGTCTAGTGGAGGCGGCTTGCAGGGCAGCAGGTGGCGCATGACGCTCCGTCGGACGCACAGCCTCCCCATGGCGCCTTGGAACACGGTGAGCAGCAGCGATATGAACCCCAGCACCATCAGCTCCTCCTTCACCTTCAGAAGGGCTTCGTACAACGGCTTCTTGCGGCTCCTCATCAGCCTCTGCAAAACCAAACGCAACCACAGAGAAACGATTAATCAGTCACTGAATTAAGCTCAGCTTCTGATCGAGCAGAAACTAAGATATGATAGGTAGCTTCATCGTACCTTGCCTAGGCGGTGGAGGAAGCGCTCGAACAGCAGGGAGATGACGATGATGACGGAGCAGATGGACGCCACGATCCATGTCGGCGTGAACTCCAGCGGCTTCGGCTTCCCTTCTCCTCCGCCGGCCATGGCCCAAGGTTTGTTCGTTGTTCCTCAACAACCTGAACAAGTGCAGGTGTTCATCCCGATGAAGTGGCTCTGTTCTTAGTCGATTTATAATAGTCTTACATGGTACTCAATATGATCACGATGACACCACAGATCAATTTATATTCCAAAACATGGTTTAATAGACACAAAATAACAAGAGCTAGAAACTGGCAACGTTGATTACAATGTATGCTCCCCCGCGAAAAAATAATATGAATAGGAACACTGTGCGCTTTCTTAGTTTGTTTGTGGAAACAGTCTACGGCCGGTCTACCACCACTATCGATGTATGCCTAAGCTTTGTCCTTGGTAACGTTTTTTTCCCTTTCAAAAGGCCTCTTTGTAATGGGGACTACAAACGGGTGATTTCACACGAGGTGTCTTCTTTGGCATGTACAGTACATATGATCTCCGTTCCTTATTTTTTCTGTAACTTCCATAAATGAATCTTTTTTTTCATTAATTGAAAATCAAGCTACATGAAGCAAAGCACATGGAAACTGAAAAATAGACCGGGATAAACTGATTATCCTGAAATTGTAGATAAAAACCTAAAAGATCGAGAAATACAAAACGATCTCTAAGCTTTCCTGCATCTGCCGTAGCTAGCAGCCGTCGTCCAAATCCGGTACTACCGAGACGGACGCCGGAAGAGACGCCGAGCCTTCACCATTGTAAGATCCAAAAAGCACCATCGCCAACGGGCTTTGTGAGTCGATGAACAAGCCTACTGCATACATCGAGGCACATGTCGTTGTGGCACGTCGACCAGGGGACGTCCCCTGCTGTCATGAACCAAGATCTGTCGCCTCCCATCGATGCAGTCGGAGAAGAACGACACATCCACCACCTCCGGGCCACCATCCGTGCTCCAGAAGAACCACCTCGCCCCGGCCGCCAGCGCCGCCTAAAAAACGACGCACACCAGTGTCACCCACGTCGAGAAACTGATCTCGCCAGATCTGAAAAACAGCGAGAAGACCAAGCTGTCGATATAAAAGACCAACAAGCAAACGTTGTCATCAACTCCGAGATGTAGCGGTGAAGGTCGCCGCCGGTATGGAAATAGAGTTGAGACAAATTTATTTGCCCAGACGCCGCTCCCACCACCCCAATGGTACACCACAGCAGACAAAAGCTAACCCTAACAACTAGATGGAGAAACGAGGTCCCCCTTAGCGGAGAGAGGGACCAACGCCTTCACGGTGGGATCTGCGAAAAGGGGTCTCCAGCGGCTAGGTTAGGGAGAGCACGGGTCGATAGATATTTTAGGATCGATGTATAAGTTATAATAGGTTGGACTGGTGATGGTTCATTTATAATTAGGAAAACTAAGAGATGCCATGTACATGTCAAAAAAGACAACATGCATTGGCGCGTTGAGCTTCAAGGAGCTTGTTTGTTTAGTAACTAATGAAATTAAGCATCCATTAGTTGATCTTTAAAATACTCACTCTGTTTCTCAATCTCAATGTAGGGTGTATAGTATTGATGTCTACGCACACTTCTATTCCTGTAGACAGTGTTGGGCCTCCAAGAGCAGAGGTTTGTAGGACAGCAGCAAGTTTCCCTTAAGTGAATCACCCAAGGTTTATCGAACTCAGGGAGGTAGAGGTCAAAGATATCCCTCTCAAGCAACCCTGCAATTAAGATACAAGAAGTCTCTTGTGTCCCCAACACACCCAATACACTTGTCAGATGTATAGGTGCACTAGTTCGGCGAAGATATAGTAAAATACAAGTAATACGGATGATTATAAGTAGTAATTGCAATCTGAAATAAAAATGGCAGCAAGCAAACATGTAGCAGAACTAGTTGGAGTGTTTCAATGCTTAGAAACAAGGCCTAGGGATCATACTTTCACTAGTGGACATTCTCAACAATTATATCAAAGCTGAATAATAAATACTACTCTTAAACACTCTCATGTTGGATGATAAACACCATTCATTGTGTAGGGCTATAAAAGCACACCCCAAAGTCTGAGTAAACAAACACCACAACGTCATAAAGGAATCACACACGGTGCACATACTGTCACCTTTACAGCCATGAATAATCCCGGAGTTCATATTAAAGTAACCTCTAGAGTGCATAATAGATAAAGAGTAACATCACATATTCAACTAGATTACAAAGCTCATGATCACATAAAGATCACATGGGAGAGGGAGATAAACCACATAGCTACCGGTTGAGCCCGCAGCCTCGGGGGAGAATTACTCCCTACTCATCATAGGAGTCAGCAGCGGCGATGAAGATGGCGGTGGAGTCGATGGAGATGGCTCCGGGGGCAATTCCCCGTCCCGGCAGGGTGCCGGAAAAGAGACTTCTGTCCCGCGAAACTTGTCTTCGATGGCGGCGGCGCAGCGGAACTCTTCTCGGGAAAAGGCTTGCGTATTAGGTCTTGTATTGTTGGGGGCTATAAGTAGGCGAAAGGGCGAAGGCGGTGGAGGCTCGAGGGCCCCACACCCTGTCCTCGCGCGGCAGAAGGGGGGCCGCGCCGGGAGGGGGTGTGGGCCCCTCGGGGCTCCCCTCCGTGTCCTCTTCGGTGTTCTGGAACCTCCTAGAAAAAATAAGCACTTTGACGTTTCGTTTGTCCAATTCCGAGAATATTTACTTAACAACTTTTCTGAAACCAAAAACAGCAGAAAACATGCAACTGGCACTGTGGCATCTTGTTAATAGGTTAGTCACAGAAAATGCATAAAATGATATAAAAGTGTATATAAAACATGTAGCAAGTGGTATAATATAAGCATGGAACATAAGAAATTATAGATACGTTTGAGACGTATCAAGCATCCCCAAGCTTAGTTCTACTCATCCTCGAGTAGGTAAAACGATAACAAATAATTTCTGGAGTGACATGCTTTCACTCAATCTTGATCAAATAATAATGTAATGCATGTAAGTTGAGATCAAATAAATAAAAGCTGTAGTTTATATTGATATCAAATGAGTAATGAATAAACAAGTAGGAAGAACAAAGCAAAACTTTCAATGAATTAGTACTAGAGAACAATCAACCGTGCAAAGTAGATATTAAAGATGATTTAAGCTTCAAGCACAACAATATAATCATCTAATGAATCAAACAATCATGACAACTTTGTGAAAGGATCAAGTCAAGTGATAGCAATATGCACATAGAAGATCATCTCTCTATTTGTTCACACAAAAACAAGCAAGTGTTCAGCGTTGGTTCCTGGCACCAGGATGTTGTGGCTAAGAGAATGTTAATGGGGGTTTGGAAGGCCAACGGAAGAAAGTCTCACGAAGCTGAAAGTGATCATTAGACAAGAGGAAGTCTTATAATCGAAGCTATGAGAGGAGTAGTGATTGCCACACAACGGATGCACATAGAGCTATAAGTGTATGAAAGCTCTCCAATGGAACTAGTGGGGGTGCATCTAACTTGCTTGCTCATGAAGACCTAGAGCACTTTTGAGGAGGCTCATCATTGAAATATACAAGCCAAGTTCTATAGTGTAAAGTTCCCCACATAGTTATGCAAGTAAAACATGAAAACTCTCACATATGGAGTAAATGTGCTAAACATGAGCACAAATGATGACTATGAATAATATGGGTGCTATAACATGAGCACAAGTGTGGATAAAGAGTAGTAATGTTGCCCCCTTTTTTTTATTCTTTTTTTATATTTTTTTGTATTTTTCTGTTTCTCTTTTCGATGGCCTCCATGGCTCTTTTCACTTTTAGGGGCAAACATTCTAATATGACAACACACTTTTGATACAAGGATCTCATAAGGGATAAAACATGGTGTTTGAAACGGTGCCTCTGCCAGTGTAGCAGGATATGCAATGATCTAGCGTAACATGGGTAAAACCACACATCAGCTATATAGAATCATGCAAAGCAATATATAAATGGTAAATGACAACAAGTCATGTAATGTAAGATGAAAGTTGCATGGCAATATATCTCAGAACAGCTATGAAAATGCTGTATTAGGTAGGTATGGTGGACGTTTTGAGGAAGATATTTGGCTTATGTGTAGGAGAACATGATGAAGATCTCCCACGAGTTTTGGATGTACCCGCGAAGTATGCACCAACTCTCAGTGTGAGAAAGGGCAATGCAAAGTACCGAAGATGATAGCAAATATGGAGGTGGAAGTGCCATGAAAACCGCAGCTTTAGAACTCACAAGAAAAAGGATTCCAAATAGAAACATGATCTTACAAGGCATAATGAAAATCACTCCACGAGGGACTGTGGCAAATGAACAAGTCACTATTGGGACCCCGACCGTAGCGCATAACACAAAGTCATTACGATTGCTTTTAACATTAGAAGTCATATATCATTATGCTATCAACTGGAAATTTAAGTGTGGCACAGCTTCAAGTTTTCTAGACCAACCATTAATCATTCCACCTTACTAAAGCATCATGTTTACCATTAAGCATATTAATATCTCAAAACAACATCAATGATTCAAGTGACACAATTTAATGATCTACAAGATTATGTATCATTTAGTTATACCATCTACCACATTTAGCATTTTCTCTTCTTAACCAAACACCAATCAACTTATTTAAAGATAAACTCTCCAAGTATATAACAATGAGATAAGAGAGTATAACATATGAGAACTAACAGCTCTGAACAAGAGGTGCATGAAAAACAAGAGCTGAAAGTATTGCAGTAGCTAGAGAAGAATACTCAACAAATATAAATGAAGAATATGAATATTCAAATGAAAAAGCGGAGCGTGTCTCTCTCCCACACAAGAATGCTAGGATCCATTTTATTCAGAGAATGAAAATAACAAAAGCAAAAATAAAAACAAACAGACGCTCCAAGTAAAGCACATAAGATGTGGCGGAATTAAAATATAGTTTCACTAGAGATAACCTGATAAATTGTTGATAAAGAAGGGGATGCCTTGGGCATCCCCGAGCTTTGACGCTTGAGTCTTCTTGAAATATGCTTGGGTGACCCACGGGGGAATCCCCAAGCTTAGGCTCTTTCATCTTCTTGATCACATCATATCATACTCTCTCTTGATTCTTGAAAACTTCCTCCACACCAAACTCAAAGTAAACTTCATTAGAGGGATAGTGCATAATAAAAAATTCTCATATTCTGCATGGAGACAATCATTATCATGGTACTGAACATTAGCTACAGCCACTGGAATTTTATGTAACAAAAAGGTCCATTCAAAAACAGCAAAAGAACCAATGCAAAATAAATGGCAGAATCTGTCAAAAACAGAACAATCCGTAAAGACGAATTTTTTCGAGGCACTTAACTTGCTCAAATCAGAAAACTCAACACTAATGAAAGTTGCGTACATATATGAGGATCACGCTCAGCAAATATCAGATTTTTTAAATTTTTCTGCAGAGAGTTATGAATTAAACGGTGGACAGCAGAAAACTGTTCCTGCGCAGAAATCCAAATCTAGCATCAACTTTCTACTAGAGACTTATCTTGGCACAACTATGCAATAAGATAAAGATACAAAGGAGTTGTTACAGAGGTAAGCATGCTCCTTGACTCAAATAAAAGAAAAATAACAGGAATAAAAAAGTGAGTTGTTTCCCATAAGCGCTTTTCTTTAAAGCCTTTTAGCTAGGCATAGTGATATTTATGATGCTCACATAAAGATGAGAGTTGAAACATAAAAGAGAGCATCAAGAAGCATATATAAAACATATTTAAATCTAACACACTTCCTATGCAAAGGAATCTTGTAAGAAAATAAATCAATAAAGCACAAAGTGACTAGCATAGGAAGGCAAAACAAGTGCAACTTCAAAAATTTCAACATAAAGAGAGGAGACCTAATATTATTGTGATGTATGAATCCATGTCTCCCTCTCTCATAATAACCAGTGGGTCTTAAAGTACCCAGCAAATAAAAGCAAATCAAGAGAAGGCTCAAAACATTCATCATAAAGAGAAGAAACTTAGTAACATGAAGATCTCTATAACCATACTTTACTCTCTCAAAATAATTTTCAGCGGCATTATGAATAGATTCAACAATATAGCTATCACCTAAAGCATTCTTATCATGATCCATAAGCATAATAATATTATTACTCTCCACATAAGCATAATCAATTTTATTAGTAACAGTGGGAGTAAAACTATCATATCCATCATTGTAATCATCATAAATTGGAGGCATAGAATAATCATAATTAGTTTTATCCTCAATACTAGATGGACTGAAAATATCATATTCATCATTGTAAACATCATATATAGGAGGCATATCATAATCAACATAAACCATATCCTCAATAGTAGGTGGACTAAAAATATCACAATGATTATAATTATCATATATTGGAGCCAAAGTATCGTCAACGAAAATTTTCTCCTCAAAACTTGGGTGACTAGGAATAACATATTCATCAACAACGGCTTCCCCAAGCTTGGACTTTTCCATAGCATTAGCAATAGTGGTGTTCAAAGAATTTATACTAATAACATTACTACCACTATTATGCAAACAAACTTCCATAGGTTTTTTAATTTTCTCTTCAAACACTTTATGTCCTAACTCAAGATAAATTTCATAGAGCTCTCTAATTTTTTTGTTGTTTTCCATTAAGCCTAACTAGTGAAAATAAAAACAAGAAACAAAAAGATTTAACTGCAGGATCTAAAGGAGATACCTTCCAACGCTTACCTCCCCGGCAACGGCGCCAGAAAATAGCTTGATGTCTACGCACACTTCTATTCCTGTAGACAGTGTTGGGCCTCCAAGAGCAGAGGTTTGTAGGACAGCAGCAAGTTTCCCTTAAGTGAATCACCCAAGGTTTATCGAACTCAGGGAGGTAGAGGTCAAAGATATCCCTCTCAAGCAACCCTGCAATTAAGATACAAGAAGTCTCTTATGTCCCCAACACACCCAATACACTTGTCAGATGTATAGGTGCACTAGTTCGGCGAAGAGATAGTGAAATACAAGTAATATGGATGATTATAAGTAGTAATTGCAATCTGAAATAAAAATGGCAGATAGCAAACATGTAGCAGAACTTGTTGGAAACGGTGTTTCAATGCTTAGAAACAAGGCCTAGGGATCATACTTTCACTAGTGGACATTCTCAACAATGACATCAAAGCTGAATAATAAATACTACTCTTAAACACTCTCATGTTGGATGATAAACACCATTCATTGTGTAGGGCTATAAAAGCACACCCCAAAGTCTGAGTAAACAAACACCACAACGTCATAAAGGAATCACACACGGTGCACATACTGTCACCTTTACAACCATGAATAATCCCGGAGTTCATATTAAAGTAACCTCTAGAGTGCATAATAGATAAAGAGTAACATCATATATTCAACTAGATTACAAAGCTCATGATCACATAAAGATCACATGGGAGAGGGAGATAAACCACATAGCTACCGGTTGAGCCCGCAGCCTCGGGGGAGAACTACTCCCTCCTCATAGGAGTCAGCAGCGGCGATGAAGATGGCGGTGGAGTTGATGGAGATGGCTCCGGGGGCAATTCCCCGTCCCGGCAGGGTGCCGGAACAGATACTTCTGTCCCCCGAAACTTGTCTTCGATGGCGGCGGCGCAGCGGAACTCTTCTCGGGAAAAGGCTTGCGTATTAGGTCTTGTATTGTCGGGGGCTATAAGTAGGCGAAAGGGGGAAGGCGGTGGAGGCTCGAGGGCCCCACACCCTGTCCTCGCGCGGTAGAAGGGGGGGCCGCGCCGGGAGGGTGTGTGGGCCCCTCGGGGCTCCCCTTCGTGTCCTCTTCGGTGTTCTGGAATCTCCCGGAAAAAATAAGCACTTTGACGTTTCGTTTGTCCAATTCCGAGAATATTTCCTTAACAACTTTTCTGAAACCAAAAACAGCAGAAAACATGCAACTGGCACTGTGGCATCTTGTTAATAGGTTAGTCACAGAAAATGCATAAAATGATATAAAAGTGTATATAAAACATGTAGCAAGTGGTATAATATAAGCATGGAACATAAGAAATTATAGATACGTTTGAGACGTATCAAGTATTCTGCAAGAATATTAAGACATGTGTATTTTGTACATAGTGGACTCATTTTTCTAAAAAAATGGAGACTGATGAGTTCTTAATAGGCGCAAAATAAATATATTCCAATAAATATCCATTTTGAGACTAGGTATCATATTTTGATGGTTCAAATTGTCCATAAATAGCATATACGTCTTATCTTATGGATGTTTTTTCAAAAAACAATACACCTTATATCAAGAAACGGAGGGAGTATTGTTTAAAAATGACACATTGATGGCCCTTGACGATTATGATGGCGCCAGAAAATATCTTGCTGAGCACCAAGCACCTGCGTCAAAAGAATATGGGTTAGGCTGAAACTCCAAGTGCAGAGTGTATAGTAAGGGAAAGACTAATTTTTCCCCACGAGGGTGACTCAAGAGTTTATATCGAACTCTCGGGGAAATGTGCCAAAAGATGTTGTCTCCTTATCCTTCTTTATGAGACCTGCAAAACAAAGTAATTTTTTTTGTGCCCTCAACCTCACCAAGTGGTTGTCAAGCACAAGGTGTGAGCAAAAGATATGAAAACAATAAATGCAAACAAGAAATAAATATGCAATGATGGTAAATAAATATGCAAGGATGGTATAAACAATGATGGATGATATTTTTGGGTTTTGTATTGTGAATAATTTATATTAAAGTGTTTTTGTATTTTCGGATTTTTAAATGGCAGAAAATGAAAAGTGCTTATAAAGTGTTGGAAAGTTGTTTCTTATGATTAAAAATGGACCGGGTTCATGGTTTCACAAATGCACTCTCTTTTTAATATAGTGGTAGATAATGAAACACGAGAATTGACATATGAGATTGCAACACAACAAGTTATTAATAATATGGGCATCACGTCCTAACATAGAGATCTTTTGGTTATTAATATCTCTTATACTCCACCAAGATGCGAACTAAATCATAACACCCTAGTAATCAATATAGATCATAGTATAACTTTAAGTTCTATGACATGAAGTTAAAATAAGAACATGCTAGATCTAGTCATGGAGAAGTGGCATGGTCACACCCAACATCCCCGGTAGCAAGGTATTTCTTTTTATCCCTAGTGAGGCAACAAAGTAAAATAAAATACCCAAGTGGACCGCGGAACTTTCTCTCACGTTCACCGCACTAGCCACCCCCCGTTACTCCAACTAATGCACACGTTCCCCCTCACACGCCCTCATACACATGTTGGATCAGAACACATAAACAAGAACGGGGTACATAATATGCATCTACTTTCATAACTTAAACAAAACAATTGCAATCTCCAACATATATCAACTCATAAAAAGATCCACCACAAAGGTATTACATAGATGACCGTAATCATGTTCAGCAGCTCATATGATACTAATTAGTGAAGCTCAAGAGAGAGGAGAGATACATAAGTTACTTCCACAAACCCATAGTCCAGGGGTGGACTACTCCTTCTTCATCATGGAGACGGTGGAGAAGTCGTTTGGAGAAGATGGAGACCACGCCGGCAGCGCCCCGCCGGAGTTTTCCCCCTCCAATTTGCAGCTTCAGGTCTCTGTTTCGTGGTTTTGTGTTTCTGCGGCGCTCCATTCCGAAAGCCATCGGGGGAGTATTTTTATAGTCGTTTTTAGGTCAAGACGAATGCACGGAGACGAAGATCGACGGCATCGGAGGCTCGAGGGCCAGAAGGGGGCACCCCACGCGGCCAAGGAATCTGGCCGCATGGGCCCACCCCTTTTGGGCCTCAGGCTTCCTTTTTTGCGCTTCCTTGGCCCGTACTCCTTCTTCCTTCCAAAAAATGATCTCCGTGAAATCTCAGGTCATTTGGACATCATTTGGGTCCCTGAAACATCAAAATATGGAAAAATAGGGTTTCTGACAGTACAGGGTTAATTCCAGAAAATAGGGAATCTGTGAAATATTCCCAAAATCAATATAAAACAATGATATAACCCTTATATGATGCAAATATGATTGAAATATAAGTAATACAATGCAAAGTTCATGTATGCATTTTACATGCATCAACATCCCCAAGCTTAACCTATACTCGTCCTCGAGTATGAAGGTGATAAAACTAACATGGACTTTGCATTTTATTCTATCAAAGGATATAAAAAATGATTATATTATTGCTACATGGAGTCAAATGATTCATTCTTAATAAGGAGTAGCAATATACAAGATAGATTATGAAGTGATATCAAATATTCAATGTATTGATGTTCAATGATAATTCACAAAGTGTAACATAGAAGAAAGCACTATGAACCAAATGAATGCATAATGAAAAGTAAAAGATATCCTATATTGGTCATAGAGTATTCTTAAAAATCTGAATATAAAAGGTGGACACTTTGGAAAGATAGATAAATAAGTAGAGGTAAAACATGTAAAAAGTTTCATCTAGCTTCCAAATGCTTCTACTTAAGTTAATGTTTGCAATGTGGTATCGATTGGTGTGGAGCTCTCATTACCCCTATCATAGCATCTTGAATGTTTAATGTTGAAAGTGAAAGCAAATATGAGTAATGTGCTTGACAAAGTATGGGTCGAATGCCTCATGCCCCTTGAAAATAAAAACCTCTCCGTCTGGCTACTCAACTCGGGCCACAAAGCAAGTTTAAGTTATAGTCATTGCAAGTAATAATAGCATCATAAAGAGTTACTCCTGAGGTACCTCTTGTCCTAGGACATGGAACAAGCCCATGTCAAAATGACAAAACAAACAAATACATGGACAACCTCAGCACCTTTTTTGTTTGTCATAGCTTTTCTATTGAGAGGTGCATCACTGAAAGTCCAACATAGTTGTGTAAGTAAATTTCTACCATGTATCTCACATGGCTTGGGTTAGCCGCCCCGTGAGTCTCTCTAGCCATTTATACTCACTCCCTAAACTTACCGAGTTTCCACTTTTATTTCACGCAATGTTCGGCATCCATAAACAAAAGTACATGATATCAACTTAAATATATTAAGAGCACGTTGAAAGCTTGCCATGTGACAACTCATATGAGCTAGCTCCCAACCCAAAGACTCTTGTCAAGCCCAAATCTATTTAGGTTTATATAATTAACTACAGTGACAATCAAAATTCTACTTCTTTGCCTACTGATAATCTCCACGAGGTTAGTAGAGTTGCTTGTGTGGTTGAGAGGGATTCTTATACAGATAGAGACTTATTACCAGTTATGTCGGATTCAATGTGTAGAATAAAATAACACATCACAACTCAATAGAGAAGCAACCCCAACATCTATATGAATGTCGTCGCCATGTAGTTAGTATATGTCTCATCTTGATTAGATCGACCACAACATTGTAATCTTCAAGATAATCTAGGCAACAAGTCATGAATAGAGCTTTGACCCATCATGAGGTCCGGAACATAGGTTCCTCACATCTTTTTTCCTTTTATGCCTCCGATGTCTGATGATAGGTTCACCTCGTTACATACTGTGACACGCAAATCACATGTGTATACCCACATATGCATGATTTGTGACTGAGATAATATATCTTGAATAATAAGCTGAAGGCGTGCTCTACACTTGGCAAAATAACACATCGCTTAATTATAGTAATTACCAGAAAACATAGATGTGGATTCACTTCTTTTGTCCACATACATTATTTTATTTCTATAAACTCGCTGCAACTCGTGTGTGTGTGACTGTGTGTGTGTGTGTGGGGGGGGGGGGGGGGGGGTATCAATAACATCAAGAGTCAGTGCTCAGAAGATAAATTTTGCAATTTTAGCTAATTTCTATTGCACAAGCTAAATAACTTTACAATCTACCAAAATGGTATTGTAGAGCCCTTTGCATTGACAAATGTATGCAATTATACTGGACTAGCAATCCCTTGCTCCATCGATGAGGTGGCCCGTGTATTTTGCATTTGAACCGTTCCACTATTGGCCTCATGAATTGGTGAATTAGTTGCATGTACAGTTGTTCTATTCGGGATTCTTGTGCGTCTCCTAGCCTTTTCAGCCCAGTTCACAAGGCCTTCGGTCACATTATCATCAAATATAGATTTCTTGAATGAGTTCCCCATCTTCACCAATAAGGAGACATATTAGAATACAATTATAAATCGAAAGGTAGTTGCTTTAAGTACCTATATTGTGGCATTAAATTTTGATAAACAAACCTTGCATTGCTCAAGCATTAGCTACTTATAAGTCAAAATGAAATGAGAATGAATAAAATTGCAATTAAAATAACAAATTATTATCCCTTTTGACCAAGTGAGCTCACATGAGATATGACGGCATAAAGTGGGAGGGTGATGTAGCCACAAAGAAGTTGACTAACGACACTGAAAGAAAGAAGAAAAAAAGGCGATGAGTATATTCCTAAGACGTGTCAGTATTTGATTTCACTATAATGATTTTCATGTACCTTATGACAACTCGAGTAATAACATATGCTGGTTTTCCCATGATGCATGATTTGAAGCCATATGTTACCTGCACGGTTCATGGATGCAAGAGTTAGCTCTACTCTACTTACTAGATTACAATCTGTGAGTATCAAGTCAGATCCTATAGCCATACAAGTACATCTTTTGTAGGATATCTAAACTTCCTGCAAATTTAGGCTAATGATACAATTAAGTTATTGTTCTTACCAAGAGCCAAAAGAAAAATGCAATTTCGAATGCATTTTGGAATAGGACAATGTGGATCAGGAGGAGGACTAATTTAGGCCGACGGAACCAAAATAAATCATCCGAAGGAGTGACTACTAAATCCCCTCGAACCGCTGTATGCTTCTGGGCAACCTCATAAGCCAATTCTGTGATGATGTGCTCCATCTTACTTCCTACCACAAGTAGCATCTGAAAAAACAAATGCAAATGTTGATGTCATGATTATGCATTTGAAGCTCATTAAGACTTATTATGCAAAATGCATGTCTTGGATAAAATTAATATTATGAAGCTCTAAAACATGCATACATACATATAGACGAAATTTTTCTCCTTAAGACCTATTATACATTCCGTATTGCTAGTATATCATGGGTTACTTACGATGAATGGAATCAACGATATCCAAACGTAGACATACCATCCTGCAACAATAGCAACCGAAATCTGAAGTTATTTTTCACACAAACAACGAATATTATCTAGTTAGCTAGCCAAACACATATTTATAGAGAACTTTCATGCCAATTTCACCAAATTAAATACGTGCATGGGTTATACTTAAGACTGCTAATGATACGTACCTTGAACATTCAGCAATAAGAATATCATAAGCATAGCCCAAAGGTACCAACTGCATTAGA
Organism: Poa annua; assembly: GCA_026929855.1. Classification (NCBI taxonomy): domain Eukaryota; kingdom Viridiplantae; phylum Streptophyta; class Magnoliopsida; order Poales; family Poaceae; genus Poa; species Poa annua. The sequence goes on from CM049436.1 coordinate 39,814,359, forward strand.
ACAACATGCACGCTAATTAGCTATCTTCTATATTGATATATGCCATGTATTTGAAGTAGAATTGGTTATTTACCTGATACCAACAACCTTCTTGAAATCAACCTCTAACGCTCTAATCATGTAATGGTAAAAGTTGAATTTAGGGTTCCCACTACAATGTTTCTGTGAACGTGGAAGAAGCACATATAAAAATGGCATACTCGGAAGCATATAAGTGACTTGTATTGACGACAATGAATACCATGATGAAACCAAGTCGCATTGTTGTGTAATCCTCCACAGTGACGGATCCATAGAATTGTTTGAAGAAGGAACGCTGAAATGATGAAGAATTGTTTTATTTTCCAATTAATCAAGAACAAACTGCAATATGGATTTCACACGGACATTGAAAACACAATAGAAAACATACCATCCAGCCAAGTGTCCTCGACCGTTTTCTATGACCTTTAAAGTGATCTTGAATAAATTTGAATTCTTGAACATGCTTGATCATTTGAGGGGCTGCATGTTACGGTCAAGGTTCATAAGCGGAAATATGACATAACTTCATCTAGAGGAAAAGATGTGAACTCATCACTCGCTAAATTAATTTGGAAAGAGTCTTTATCGTACCATTAGCACTTTTTTCTTGGATTTTGGTCTCCCAATGTCGCCAATTCCTCGTCTAGAAGACAGGTCATAACATTTGTTTAGCAAAAGTATGACAGATTTATTACTTACTCTAGTTTTAACTTTGACCGTACCTGCGCGATTCCTAGAAGAACTGTAGTAGCACTGAGAAGGAAATGAGTGACCGCCAACACAAAGATAAATATGTGCAACTGGTGAATAGCTTCAGCCGATAGTATGGGAACTTTGCCCTACAAGCCAAATAACATCAGGCGGATCAGTAGATGAGAATATGCATGGTTGAAAGGATCAAAAGATGAAAACTTGTACTGTAGAGAAGTCAAGAATGTCATTATTACAAATTAAAAGAGAAAGCCCAAGGTGCAGCAAAGACCAAATCAAGCACGTTTGATGCCAATTAAGCTGTAGTACTACCTTTTTTAGGCAGTAGCCTTGGGAGGCGCCGTCTCCTCCAGCCAGGAGCCGCCTCGCCCCGCCCATCACGCCGGTGAACACGGCGTCACCGAGGTGCTCGGTCTTGCTCGACTCACGCGGCGGAGGCTTGCAGGGCAGCAGGTGGCGCATGACGTTCCGGTTTACGCACACCTTCCCCATGGGTCCCTGCAACACGTTGAGCAGCAGCGATATGAACCCCAGCAGCATCAGCTCCTCCTTCACCTTGAGGAGGGCCTCGTACAATGGCTTCTTTCGGCTCCTCATCAGCCTCTGCGTGTGAATCGATAGTCAGCTGGTGTTGGCAGAAACTGCAGCTCCATGGTCATGGTGTGCCATGGTGGAGAATGGAGATCACCTATTGCAGGGCGCAAATACTGACGCTGACTCACGTACCTTGCCTAGGCGGTGGAGCAACCGCTCGAAGATCAGGGAGATGATGACAATGATGGAGCAAACGGAGGCGACGATCCATGTTGGCGTGAACTCCAGCGGCTTTGCTTTCCCTCCTCCTCCGGCCATGGCGTCACAAGGGTCACACGATGACAGCGATGCCCTGTTAGCTGTTCCTCAACACGGTCAAGAAGAGCCGGGGTTCAACATCCGAATGAAGTGGCAAGCTGTTCTTGATCGACTTATATAGGCGATTTAACTTAAACGGCCCTCAAAAGAAAAATACGGTCTTACGATTGACTTGGCACGTTAGAGCAATATAGGGTGTATATGCACCAAAGCAGACACAGAAAACAAGAGCACGAAATAACCAGTTAGCTTCCTTGATAATTCTTCTGGCATCTCCCATGTGATCAGCTTCTCTCATCTTGTATGGAGCAGTCTAAGGTCCACATAAGTACCATGAACTAATGGAATCGTAAGCCTAGGGCTAGGTGGCATGATGGTTTTACGTTTTTCTTTGAAGTACGTAATAGATAGAGCTTCTAATAATGTACTCCCTCCATTTTACAATATAAGATGTTTTAGGTGTATCATATGTTTAAATTCACACTGAAATGTATATATATATATGTACACTAAAACATGTCTAGGTACATGTGTGTATATATGAATGTGAAAAAAGGCTAAAACAACTTATATTATAAAATGGAGGGAATATATGGTCTCTAGCAGTAGGCAATAATCTTTTTTACAGCTTAAACCTTGCCATCGAACTTATTTTCTGAAACCTGGCATCGAACCAGTACTGGTTGCACTCTGTTCTCCTATGAAATACGGTGGATCCGGCCAACGTGGTAAGGATCCACCTACCCCATCTTCGTGGCAAAACTGGGTCAATTCAACGGTCAAGAAAAAAAGGCGACTAAATATGAAATCCTATCCCAGGTGGTACTGGTGAAAAGCAGCTAGCTCGCAAGCTGTCCTCACAGGATGTGAACTAGACCCATTCGAATTTTCGACTGTCTACTGCTTGCTGTAGCCTGTAGCTTCTATTATTCAGCTTAATCTCTAAGTAAACATATGGCAGGCTCACATTCAATTCGCAAATGCAACAAATACACTTGTTTTCAATTGCGATCTGCGAGTCTTTCGCGTGTGCGGTAGTCTAGGTCGCTTCCCGCGTGGTGTGGTATTTCCTGTTTCCTTGTTCAGTGTGCGAGTAGGTGGCTCGCCTGCATCTCATTTCTTAATTTTTGTGTTAACCTTTTTTTTTGAGAATATTTTTTTATTGACCTTCTTGTAAGGGGTTCCCCACCAATTTATATCGGTTTGATTGCTGGAGAAAAACCTGTTTGGAGAGATCTATGACGCTGCAGAGGGACCGAGAGTCTAAAAGGTTTGGTCATTTGCATGCGGGAAAAAGTCTAAATTAAACCTTGAATTTGTAGGCTCTGGTTAAATCAAACCTCGGACTTTCAATCCCCAAAACCGACACCCCCAACTACTGAATCCCGGTCTATTTTAAACCTTAATACCGTTTAATCTGAATTTTTGCTGACATGGCACCCCTTGTCCAACACCGGCGAAACAGAGCCGCGCATGAGCGGCAACATGTGCTAGCTGTGCTGGAAGCTCCTTCCGCGACGGGGCGCCGTGGCCACCAGCACACAGCTTCATGAGCATGCGCTCATCCTCCGCGAGCGCCTAGCAGCAGATCGACATAGCTGTGCGCTCATCCTCCTAAGCTCTGCATTTTCTTGTAGGCGACGATGGCAACCACACCACCGTTTGGTGCTTTCTCGGTGACGGCGTCTTGAGCCATGCATGATTGCTGCTCTTGCGTCCTACGCGAGCGCCTAGCAGCAGATCGACGAATTCCCGAGGACCATGGTGATGAACATGGCGGAGGCCGCCTGGTACCATGGTGCCTGCTCGCACTGTAACCATGGTACGTGCTGCTGCCTGCTAGCGTGCTTCTCCATGCATGGGAGATTACAATGCACGCTTTGCACGCCTCGGCAAGACCCCAAGACCACGCGGGAGATTGCGGAGCATCAGCGCATGCTCTGTACACCTGGGCTGCTCCGCTCCTTGCTGGCCGCCCAGCTCGGCCGAGTGCATGCCCGCGTCGGAATTGACTACCATAGACGATGCCGGCTCGCGCTCCTGGCTCCTGCCCCTTCTCTCCTCCGTCGACGATGCGCGCCTGCCGCAGATCATCCCACTGCAAAATCTGCCCAACTCCAATCTGAGTCGTCATCTTTCCCCGCCATGGCTATGTAGCTTGCTCTGCAATGACCGACTTCTCATGGTGGTGTTGTGTCTGTTGCCGCGTGCACTAAGCTATTTTCGTGCGCTGTGACGCAGAACGCCTGCTGTCAGTGATGGTCCTTTAATCCCAGTCTGAATCGCCACTTTCCCGGTTAGCCAAACAGATCCAGGGTCGAGATTGACCGGGATTCAAGAGTTAGGTGTGCCAATTTCAGGGATTGAAAGATTGAGGTTTGATTTAGCTAAGCCCTACAAATTTAAGTTTTGATTTGGACTTTTTCCTTTGCATGCGTATGCGCTCCATTCTAGCCCGGATACATGTCCTGATCGAATGCAAGCGGACTACTGACTCAGCTGCAACTAGACAACAAATCCCTAATTATTAACAACGGCCGCGGGTGGAGGAGTGCCAGGGACGCCGCTAGCCCCTGAGTTCCGTGCGCTTTGTCAGAAGCCCATCAGCCCGCTCCTGCACAGGCCGAAGAGGCGTGGTAGGGCGAAGCGCATCTACTCGGGACCAGTTCGCCACAACAGCCGGAACCGCAACAAGTTTACAGCCGCCACTCCTATCCGCAAGCAACAGAGGATGCTCATCACCAGGTTGGAGATCGCGCGGGAGGGCGAAGTGATCGGGGATGAAGCGCTCCAGTCCTACCTGGACCTCTTCTCGTGTCCGCTGCAGCAGAGTCACATAGATGTCGTTCTCGGTCTCTTCGGGTGGCAGCCAGATGCACTCCCTCTTGCGGAAGACATGGCGGTGGAATGCCGTGTTTGAGTGCGTGGATATCTTAGTCCCTTCTAGTGCATTGCTCCCTCAGTTGTGGTTGTAAAACTTGATAATGTCACTGGTTGATCTACCTATTGCCATTTGGAACGGACGTGGTCTTAATTCCCCTGTGTGTCGAGCTGCGATCTTTCAAGTGGTGGCCGCTTCTAGCGCCAAAGTTGTGTGTTTGCAGGAGACGAAAATGGCGGTAATTTCTGACCGCGTGGTTAGGGAGAGCTTGGGCCCTGCCTTCGACGGATTCTTCTTTCTCCCAGCTGTCGGCACTCGGGGTGGGATCTTACTAGCGTGGAAATCCGAATTCGTTTCAGTCACAAACCCTCATCTCTCGGAGAACGCTTTAACTGCGAGAATCTCCATTGGTGGGGCGGCAGGGTGGTGGTTCACTGGGGTCTACGGACCACAAAGCGACGCCGAGAAGCGGGTTTTCCTGACTGAACTCAAGGGGATCAGGGACCTTCACCCTGGTCCGTGGATTGTGGCGGGCGATTTTAACCTCATCGTTAACCCGGAGGACAAAAGTCAGGGGAACATCAACCACACTATGATGGGGCGCTTTAGAAGGACTTTGGAAGTGTCTTGTTTTTGTGCAGAAAATTAATTTTTAGGAAAATCCCAGGAAAATATCGCAAACCTCCTATTTTGCCAGAAGAACCACGGAGCCAGAAGACGAGACGGAGGCGGGCCACGAGGCGCCCACACCACGTGGTGGCGCGGTGGCCCCCTGGCCGCGCCACAGTGTGGTGTGGCCGACTCGGCCACGCCCTCGCGTCCCCCTCTCGCCTACTTTGTGCCCCTGACCAAAAAACATCGGGGGGATCGACGTTTTTCCAAAAAGACTTCCAGAGCGCCGCCGCCATCGCGAACCCTATTTCGGGGACCAAAAGTTCTTGTTCTGGCACCCTGCCGGGACGGGGATTCGAAGGAGATCATCGCCATCGTCATCGCCACCACTTCTCCATCAACCATCCATGATTCCCCATCCATGTGTGAGTAATTCCCCGCTGTAGGCCGAAGAGGATGGTAGAGATTGGATGAGATCGTTCATGTAATAGCTGTAAGATCATTAGGGCATGGTGCCTAGTATCTGTTGTTAGTACTTTACGTCATTGTTGCAACTTGTTATGGTTAATACTTGTCACTAGGGCCCGAGTGCCATTATTTCAGATCTGAACATGTTATTAAATTATGAGGATAATCATTGTTTAAGATCATATCTACAAGTTGTATGCACAGATTATTGTCCGGAACCGGAGGCCCCAAAGTGACAATAATTGGGACAACCAGAGGGGATGGCTGTGATGTGAGGATCACATGTGTTCACGGAGTGTTAATACTTTGCTCTGGTACTTTATTAAAAGGAGTAACTTAATTATCAGTAGTTTCCCTTGAGGCCCCGCTGCAAACGGGCTGGTAGGACAAAAGATGTCATGCAAGTTTCTCATCACGAGCACGCACGACTAAATAGGAACACATGCCTATGGTTACTTAGTACTTGGATGCTTTATCTTATTTATCTGCAAATGCCTATGTTTTGATTATTATATGAATTCTCTTATCCATGGAACGTCCCCCATTCATCCGTCCCTATGCCTACAGTATTTTAATCCTGCTGTCTACTATAATCACTATTGTTATCTTTATTTCACTGCTGCTATTATTTCACTACTGTCACTGCTAAAAACTGTTGCTACTGATAATCTGTGTTGAGCAAGTCTTTTCACAGGTGCAGCTGAACTGACAATTCATCTGTTAAGGCTTATAAATATTCTTTGGCTCCCCTTGTGTCGAATCAATAAATTTGGGTTTTACTTCCCTCAAAGACTATTGCGATCCCCTATACTTGTGGGTCATCAACCTGCTATGTGGAAACCGTTTCCAGTTCCAATCCTTCTGGCCCAAGGTGGATGGGTTTCAGGAGGTGGTCCAGGAGGCTTGGTCCTCAACACCGCCCGAGCCAAATCCATTCAAGAGGCTAGACCAAAAGCTCAAAGCCACAGTGATACGTCTCCAACGTATCCATAATTTCTGTTGTTCCATGCTTATATTATACCAATTGGAACATGTTTTATACACACTTTATATCATTTTTATGCATTTTCTGGGACTAACCTATTAACAAGATGCCACAGTGCTAGTTCCTGTTTTCAGCTGTTTTTGGTTCCAGAAAAGTTGTTATGGAAATATTCTCGGAATTGTATGAAACAAATTGGAAAGTCCCTATTTTGCTGACACGTTCACGCAGTCCAAAGGGGAGACGAAGAAGAGCCATGAGGCGCCCACACCTGGTGGTGCCCCCCACCCCCCCGGCCGCGCCGCTATGTGGTGTGGGCCCCTCGGGCGCCCACCGACGTTGCCCTTTCGCCTATTTATACCTCTTCAAAGGAAACATCTCATAGCCGCCGCCGTCGTCGACCCTAGTTCGGGAGGGTTCAGAAGCTCTTCCCGGCACCCCGCCGGAGAGGGGAACCATCACCGGAGGGCTCTACATCACCATGCCCGCCTCCGGAGTGATGCGTGAGTAGTTCATCCTTGGACTATGGGTCCATAGCAGTAGCTAGATGGTTGTCTTCTCCTCTTGTGCCATCATGTTTAGATCTTGGAGCTGCCTAACATGATCAAGATCAACTCCAGATCTGGGCACCAACACACCGAGGCACCCGCCGTTGCAACCTTCGCCGTCTACACGACCAAACGACTCAGCCACCATCGTCGCCATGATGCTCGTCGGAGAGCCACTCATGCCACCCGCCACCCAAGGCCGCCACCCCGGTATCCAACACATCCCATTCATGATGCTGTGACGCCACAACAACAAATCCACTAGAGTCGATAAGGCATGTCCAAGCAAGCCAACTAGGGCCTCGGACAAAGGGGCCTTATCGGGCATGACGAGCGTCCTCCAAAAAATCCCACCGATCCCCAAAGATTAGGACTGCTAGGGAGATGTCAGATCTAGGTCCTGGCCTGGATCCGACACCCTAGCCACACCATGGCCAGGGGTTGGAGTCCCAAGCATGCTAGGAGCCCGTGAAACCCAGGCAGGGCCAACTCCGCATCAACCGTCCATGAGCTTGTCTACTGTCTTAAACCTCGCAATATTGAGCTCCGTTGAGGGGCGCCACCCTCACTCTCCCACGTGGCATGCCGACTGAGATTTCCGCAACTTCAGAACAACACCGCAGACCACCGGGAGGTGCACACAGCCGTCTGGCGCAGGGTAGACGTTGGTTCTGCTCTGCCTCCCCCCACCCCCCCCCCCCCCCACCCACCCATATCGGGCCTAGATCTGGGCCTGCCTAACCCTGACGCCAGATCTTGGTGCAACCCCACCTGTCGTTGTCGATGGTCTGCAAGAATGGCACCACCACGGTCCCTCCCATCTCCACGGCCGTCAATGGCCAGATCTGTGCCCTAACGACTAGGCTCTCGCCGCCAAATTTCGCCCGGGACCACCCATCACCATGTAGCCACCGTCACGCATTCCCGCCTCGCCATGGCGCAACTCCTCAGGCCTAGAGCTGCGCCCGACCCGACCGTGGCAACTCGTGTCGCGACCACTGAGCGAGTGAGATGAAAGCCCTGTTGCTGGTCGGTCTTTGCCCGACAACGTCCCTTGGCGGCAACGAGGAGGGGAGGTAAGATTGGGGAGGAAGAGGGTGGCGACGCAGAAGAGCTCCTGATCGCTCGCGGGAGCGACACGGGGGATAGGGTTTTCGTCTTCTTTCAACTAATAAAGGTTTCATCTACAACTACCTACTAGTATGAAATATAAGAAGACTTGGTCATCAACCACCACCATGCACCTAATAATATTGTAGGATGACGCCACGAAAGAGTAGTCCGTGGCGAATGTGATGAGATAGCCGGTGAGGGTTCATCTGGTACGGTACGTAACACCTGCAGGCTGCATGCAGTTAAGTGACCTGGTTGCGCACGACGTGGTTGACTGACGACTACAAATACGACCAGTTTCGTCGGGAATAGGAACACAGCTACAAAGATTGTTAAATGCCTAGTGCACACGGGGTAGTTGACGGGCTATCACAAGTCATTCAAATGTAGGTTTTGCTTCCCAAAATAACAAAAGTAGACGACTCCTCTACAGATGCAAGAGTTAAGACAGTGGAAAGATGGCCGGTGTTGTAGGGTTTGATACGTGGTCATGTTCTTTTACCGGTTAAAAAAAAATAAGATGTTCATCTCTCATAAGTTGCATGCACATCACCTAATTTAGAATTTAAAAGTACTAAGTTGATTGGCTTATGCAATTAACTAGGGAGGGATATTTTATGAAATAAACCAACAAAACAACTGGGCAATTAATCCCCTATAATCTGTTGGAGCCTTTGCTCATCCCTCTCGTCAGAGACGGGTTTACATTTTATAAATGTTGTCTCTTCTAGTTAAAAAGTATAAAAGCACGACACACTATTTCTGTACTCCTAGAGATATATACAATGGCCATGAGTACTGAAGACATATTGTCAAAGAAAAAAAGGTTAGTACGTAGCCTTGAAGATTTAGAGTTAGTGTCGGGGGGCCTACCCCCGGGTAGGGTAAAGGCAAGGGTAAGATACCCGTGTTTACAGTGGTAAATATCTTTGGCCTGGTGCCAAAGGTCTTTTGACTCTTCGGGAGGTCAAGAGGTGCCCTTTGGAGGAAGCAGGGGCCAGGCTGTCTCCCCTGGTGATACTATAAATAGCCCCCCAGCCCCTCACTCTCATTCAGGCAAAGGCAGAGATTTCTCCTAAGAACCAGCTTCTCGAAGATGTCTTTGGGAGCGAGCCTAAGACATCTTCGTGTAGCTGGGCCTAGGGGCATTCTCTTGTGCGACGCCCGAAACCGGTGCTGGTGCGCAGGGTCCCGGCTAGACCAAGTTGTGTGCTTGGCCGACTTAGGCGTATGTCGGAGGTAGCCGACAGGTTCTAACCGACATAACCATGTCCGAGATCTCTATCTATATGTGTTGTGCAGGAAGGAGGATCCGACATACAGGTACGAGCCCGGTGAGGTATGTGGGAGGTCCAGGCCCGGCATAGCCATGCCGGCATGCGGAGACAAGCCCGGTATACTTGTGCCGGGATAGGAGGATGTGTCCGACATACCGCATGTCGGGCAACAAGTCAAGGGCAAGTACAAGTGCAGGGCAAGTGCAGGCAAGGACACTGTCCCGTCTGACACGGAGGTAAGGTCATCTCCCGTCTGACACGGGCGCGGGACAAAGGGCACGAGACCAGGGCGACGTGACCATACCACTGTACTGGCAACTGACTGACAGGAGACAAGGCATGGAGAAGGCACGTCCTGTCTCTGGCAGGGGAAGCATCATCACCTAGGCCGGCGGCGGCTGCGGCAAGAGGCATCATGGCCTACCTCGACCTATGTCGGATAGCCCGGTGGCTAGGTCGTGGTAGAGGTGTCGACATTACCGTTGGACGGGGGCTGTTGTCCGGGGGGCCCGGAGGAATTAGGGTTCCCGGATAACCCGGCAGGAACTCTATATATAGCGCCATAACTCCTCCTGTGAGGAGAGAGACGAACGAGAGAGCCAGAACTATAGTCTCATTCACTGCTAGGGCATTTACTCCTTCCTCATTTTGTAGTTCTTCCTAGTTCTTACCAAAACAGCTCAAGGAGCGCCTTGTAGATCTGGTGAGACACATATAGAGAGAAGCAAGGCAGGAGTAGGGGTGTTACCTCCTCACGAGGGCCCCGAACCTGGGTACATCGTGCGTGTTTGTGGTACCGTGTGGGTTTGTTCATGTTCTTGCGTTCTCCTGGTTGTTATTGCTTGTCCTTGACCCGGGTCGAGTCGGCTCGTGTCCGTTTCTTCTTTCCTCTTGCGTGAGCTTCTTAGCTCGCTAGCCCTCCCCGGATCCACCAGCGTCCATCGGCCCCACACTTTTAGCCATCCTATGGCATCTGCCGTGATACCACCACGACAGTTGGCGCCCACCGTGGGGCGGCGAGAGGCGCTGGCTGGTGTACTCATCCGGACGGGCCCCGTGCGAGTCCTCTCCGGACTCGTCGTCAAGTTCGGCGACATGGAGTTCGTCAGCGACAACGCCGGTTGCTTTCGCGGCAGGCCATTTCCGACCAACGGCTGCGTCATCGAGTTCGGCAACTTCGCCACCTATGTCGCCACCGAGCTCGTCTGCGAGTACCCGGTGCAGGTGCTCGTGGCCGAGGATCCCCCAGCTGTCTGTGCGGCTCGCGGCCGGCGTACCACTCGCCCCGAGAGCTGCGCGGTCATGATGGCCGGGGTGACGGCTCCTCCGACAGAAGACCCTGTCTTGGAGCCCGAGGCAAGGTCGACCCGGAGGGCCAAGCAGGCACTGGAGAGGCAGGGCCATGGCGGCGCCGAGACATCTCGTGTCCCGGTAAGGACTGAACCTCTTAGAGAGACAGTAGAGAGGTTGACTGTGCCGGGGGCAGCTGAGTTAGAGGCAGAGCGGCTGAGCTTGCTGGAGGAGGCAGAGAAGTTAGCAGAAGTCCGAAGGGACTTCGACCGAGTTCAGCGTGAGTATGACGCGGCTCATGGTTTCTCGCCGGTAGGAGGTCGGCCGAACCGTGAGGCCGAGGTGCGCAGAAGAGGCAAGGGCCTCAATGCCGAGATAGATAGGGATGGCAGAGCTGCATCCAGTGTGACTCCGAGCGTAGTGTCGGCGGCTAGGCCGAATTACAGCTCTCCGGCCAAGACCCTCAGGGCTGCCGAGGCAGCAAGGGCCGAGTTATCCGGTCTAACCGGAGAGGCTCGCCGTAAGCAACAGAACCGGGTCAATGAGCTGGTAGAGGTGGCAACCCGGCAGAATGAGGCTGTCAAGAAGGCCGGGGGTGGATCTCAGGTTGTCCACTCAACCCGGGCTCCCAGTGGCATGTCCAGAGGACAGGCTTCTTCCCCGCATGTCGGTGGAAACCAGAGTCGGAGTAGGAATCCCGGAGGAGATCAGCAGCTCCAGATGCTGACATATGACCCGGCATATGCCGGGAAGCAGATTGCAGGCCAGGGCAACGCTGGGCAAGCCCAGAGCAGAAGACGACAAGCTCCGAGTAATCGGCACGCCAAAAATGCCAACTCGGTCGGTCGGGGATACCCACCCCGATACCCGGCGCCTAATCAGGCCCCGAGGCAGCAAGTTGTTGGAGCACTGCAGACCCGGCAAGTGGGCGGGCAAGACCTGAACTGGTACGATGACGGCAACTCGGCATTGGCCAAGGCCGGGTATCATGTGTATGAGAGTGCTCTGGGGTCTCGACTGGGGACTCGCCAGTTGGATCCAAATGATGCTCGGTACAAGCTGGATCGGTTGTACAGATCCGAGCAAATGGAAGAGCAAGGTCCACCCGGTCCTGCTTGCTTCGGGCCCCGAATCATGTCAGAGCAACCTGTCCCCCACTTTCAGTTGAACAGGGGAGCCAAGACCTATGACGGCAGCTCCAAGCCAGAGGACTGGCTGACTGACTATGTGACAGCAGTGCATATTGCCGGAGGAAATCGCCGATGGGCGGTACGGTATATCCCGCAGATGCTTGAGGGACCGGCCAGAATCTGGCTGAACAATTTGAGGGAGGGAAGTGTTAACAGCTGGCTGGACTTCGAGGAAGCCTTTGTCAGCAACTTCTCCAGTACCTACAAGAGACCAAACCGACCTCAGCAGCTTGCAATGTGCAGGCAGAGGGACAATGAGACTGACCGAGAGTACTTGACTCGGTGGAGCACCATTCGCAATTCCTGCGAAGGAGTTGTGGAGGCCCAAGCCATCTCATGGTTTGCGCAGGGATGCCGACATGGATCCATGCTTTGGCAGAAGCTTCAGAGGGAAATGCCGGCCACCTTGGCCGAGACGATGAGAATTGCCGACACCTATGCCCTCGGCGATCCAATGCAACCACAGCTGGACTCGGGAGAACCGAGTAGGAGGAACTCGGGAAACCACAGGTCCGGGCAGGGCAGAAACAGTGACCGGCATGATTTTGGCCAAAAAAGGAGGGAGTCCGACTTTCGCTATGCCTCGCAGCAGGTAGCGGCGGTAACCGGTGAACGAGGCAATGCCGGTAACAACCAGCGGCAGAAGACTGATGGTCAGGGTTGGGCAGAAGTCAAGAAAACTTGGGCCGAGCAGAGGAAGCCCTTGACGTATGAGGACATGCTGGACAAGCCCTGCTGCTATCACACTTTCGAGCCCAACAGACCAGCCAACCACACAACTCGGCAGTGCAGCTGGTATCAGCGCATGCGACAAGAAGGTGCTCCGGGGGGATCTCTGGTGACTGCCCCCGAAAAACCCGCAACGCCCAGACCGCCGGCACCTGTGAGCGGGGCCAATACTGTCCGGGTTAACCCGCCAGTTCAGAGGAGACCGCCGGCAAGGCCAGTAAACATGGTGAACGTCCGGGGTAACAACCGTGCCGGTCCTAGAAACCAGGGCGGGTACCCCCAGGGTGACTACCAGGAAGCCCATCAGAGCTATGTGATCTTTGTGACCGAGCCCACTGACAAGAAAAGTCAGCGCCAACGTACTATGGAGGTGAACGCCGTCATGCCGGCGGTACCCAAGTTCATGCACTGGTCCGAGATAGAGATCTGCTGGAGTCGGAAGGATCACCCCCGGGTTATGCCTAAGCCGGGAGGCTACGCCTTGGTGGTGGACCCGACATTCATCGGGCCGAGTATCAACGTCCGGTTCAGCAGAGTCCTGGTTGACAACGGCAGTGCTATTAACATCATGTATAAGGACACAATGCTTAAGTTGGGAGTGTCCCTGAACACACTGCTGCCGACCAACACAACCTTCCATGGCATTGTGCCGGGGGTTTCTTGCTCGCCTATGGGCAAAGTCTGGATAGATGTGTTGTTCGGGACCCGGGAGAACTGCCGGACCGAGAGTCTTGAGTTCGAGGTGGTGGACTTGGAGAGTCCATATCACGCCCTGATTGGCCGACCTGCTCTGGCCAAGTTCATGATCTCCACTCACATGGGCTATTTGAAAATGAAAATGCCAGGTCCGAATGGCATAATCACCATCGCGGGGGACTACAAGCGCTCGATCGAGTGTGCTACTGCCGGCTCGTGCTTGGCCGAGTCATTGGTCATAGCAGAAGAGAAAAAGAGAATCCAGCAAGTAGTGACGCTGGCCCAAGCCTCCCAACTCGGTGTGCCCGGGATGACAAACCCGGAGCAGCATGCTTCTTTCCAGCCGCCAAAAGAGACCAAGAAGGTCGTAGTGGACCCGGCTAACTCAGAACACCGGGTGATCATAGGTACCAGTCTGGACAATAAATAGGAAGGCGAGCTCACCGACTTCCTCCGTAAGAATCGGGATGTCTTTGCTTGGTCAAATGACGACCTTCAAGGAGTTCCGAGGGAGTTGGCTGAGCACTCATTATTCGTGAGACCGGATGCAAAGCCGGTGAAGCAACCGACTAGACGTCTCTCGGACGAGAGAAGAGCCGCGATCATGGAGCATCTAGCCGTATTACTAGCGGCTGGATTTGTGATGGAAGTACTGCACCCGGACTGGTTGTCTAACCCGGTCCTGGTAGAGAAGAAAAAGGATGACCCTCTCCTGGCCAAGGTGTGGCGCATGTGCATAGACTTCACAAACCTCAACAAGGCATGCCCGAAAGATCCTTTCCCGCTCCCCCGGATAGATCAAGTAATCGACTCCACTGCCGGGTGTGAGCTTTTGTCTTTTGTAGATGCGTATTCTGGTTTTCACCAGATACCGTTGAACCCGGCTGATCAATTAAAAACTGCTTTTATTACCCCGTACGGGGCTTATTGCTATCGTGTTATGACCTTCGGGTTGAGAAATGCCGGGGCCACTTATCAAAGGTGCATGCAGAAATGCTTGCATGACCAGATAGGTCGGAATGCAGAGGTGTATGTCGACGACATAGTCATAAAAACAAAAGAGAAATCCACTCTGATCAAGGATCTGAGAGAAACATTCGCTAACTTGAGGAAATTCCGGATGAAACTTAACCCGGATAAGTGCACCTTCGGTGTGCCGGCCGGAAAATTACTCGGTTTCTTGGTATCTAGCCGGGGTATAGAGGTTAACCCGGGCAAGATCCGAGCTATTGAAAGCATGAAATTACCAACTCGCCTTAAGGATATACAAAAATTCACCGGATGTCTGGCATCCCTGAGTAGGTTCGTAAGTCGGTTAGGAGAGAAAGCCTTGCCTTTATATCAACTCATGAAAAAGAGTAAAACCTTTATATGGACGCCGCAGGCAGATGCAGCTTTCAATGACTTAAAAAAGACACTCTCAAGTACACCAGTGTTGGCATCCCCGTTGCCCAAGGAGCCGATGTTGCTCTATATCGCGGCTACCAACCGGGTTGTAAGTGTGGTAATGGTGGTGGAAAGAGAAGAAGATGAAAAGATGGTACAGAGGCCCGTGTATTACCTGAGTGAAGTACTCTCCCTCTCCAAGCAGAATTACCCGCACTACCAGAAGATGGCCTATGGTGTATACCTGGCGGTCACCAAGTTGAAGCACTACTTTCAAGAGCATCCGGTTACAGTGGTGAGCGAGGCTCCCTTGTCCGAGATTATAGGGTGCAAGGATGCCAGCGGCCGAGTTGCCAAGTGGGCCATCCAGTTGTCTCCGTACGCCCCGACTTACGAAAGGAGGGACGCCATTAAGTCGCAGGCGCTGCCGGACTTCTTGGTGGATTGGGCCGAGATGCAATATGAGCCTCCCCCGCCCGACTTCAATTTCTGGAAGATGCATTTTGACGGGTCCAAGGCAAAGATCGGTTTGGGTGCCGGAGTGGTACTCACCTCCCCGAAGCAAGATGTACTGAAATATGTGCTCCAGATTCATTTCTCGGCATCCAACAATGTGGCTGAGTATGAGGCACTCGTGCATGGCCTCAATATCGCTAAGCAAATCGGCATCCGGCGGGTAGAATGTTATGGTGACTCGGATTTGGTGGTGCAGCAGGTGTCGGGAAATTGGGATGCGCTGGATGCCAACATGGCGTCATACCGATTCCATGTACAGAAAATTTCCGGATTCTTTGAAGGATGCGAGTTCAAGCACATACCCCGGGGAGAAAATGAGGCTGCGGATGTATTGTCCAAGCTGGGGTCATCACAGGCCGCGATCCCACCCGGCATAGCATTGGAACACTTGAAGAAACCGTCTATCAAGCCATCACCCGAGTCGGAGTCCATATTTATCCCGAAGAGCTCGGAGACAGAAGCCGTGCCCATGGAGATTGATGTCGAGAGCATTTGGATAAACTCGGGGACTGTACCAGGTATGCCGGCAGAGGTGATGTCGGCTGATCCTATGGAAATAGATGCACCAGTCTTCCCGGTGAGGCAGGTACCGGAATGGGCGCAGCCCCTCATGGCATATATGGTATATGAAACCCTGCCGGAGAATGAAGTGGAAGCTCGGCAGGTGATGAGGAGGGCCAAGGCTTACACGGTAATCAATCAAGAGCTGTATAAGAGAAGTGTCACTGAAGTGCTGCAGCGTTGCGTTGACCCGGAGGAGGGGCAAGAAATGCTGCTCGAGATACATCAAGGTGAATGCGGTCACCATGCTTCCTCAAGGGCACTGGTGGCAAAGGTCTTCCGACATGGGTTCTATTGGCCTTCGGCTCTGCAACAGGCGGAAGATATTGTCCGAAAATGTGGAGGTTGCCAGAGATTTGCTCACAGAATACATATGCCGGCGGCAGCACTGAAAACTATCCCCATCACATGGCCGTTTGCGGTATGGTGCTTGGATATGGTGGGTCCATTCAAGCCGGCGCGGGGCAACATGACTCATATACTAGTCATGGTGGACAAGTTCACCAAGTGGATCGAGGTGAAGCCAATTCGGAAATGTGATGGAGCTACAGCCGTCTCATTTTTGAAGGATATCATACTGAGATACGGTTACCCGCACAGCATTATCACGGACAATGGCACCAATTTTGCAGTAGGGGAGTTTGCTCGGTTCTGTGCAGTTAAGAGAATCCGACTTGATGTAGCCTCGGTGGCGCACCCGGAGGCAAATGGACAGGTTGAGAGGGCCAACGCGTTGGTGCTGGCCGGCATAAAGGCCCGGTTGATAGAACCTCTTCTGCGGACTCCGGGGTGTTGGATAGAAGAAATACCGGCGGTGCTGTGGGGTCTCCGGACCACGCCCAACAGATCCACCGGGTACACCCCATTCTTTATGGTGTATGGTGCTGAGGCAGTGTTGCCAACCGACATACAGTATGATTCGCCCAGGGTGGCAATGTTTACAGAGACCGAGGCAAGAGAAGCTCGAGAGAATGATGTCGACTTGCTTGAGGAAGCAAGAGAGTTGGCCCTATCTCGGTCAGCGATATACCAGCAGAGCCTCCGACGCTATCATAGCCGGAAGGTGCACCCCCGGGTGTTTAGAGAAGGAGAGTTGGTACTGAGACTGATACAGCGAACGGCCGGCATGCACAAGTTATCCCCTCCGTGGGAAGGACCTTTTGTGGTGAGCAAAGCCCTGCACAATGACTCATATTATCTTGTAGATGCGCAGGAAGCTAGGAAAGGTGTGATGGATAGAGCCGGCGAGGAAACCAAACGACCATGGAATGTAGCCTTACTTCGTCCCTTTTTTGCATAAAAGGCACAGTGTAGGTATCTCCGTTCCTTATGAATGAAATGCCGGCACCCCAGAATGAATCTCGGGGACTGCCTTATCCGTATGATGGTTCTTTTCTTATGTTTTTTGCATGCCGGCGACTCGAGGTGAAACTCGGGGACTGCCGTGCTTATTTCGTACCTGTTGTCCACGTGCCGAATGAACTTTCAACCTCGTTTCAAAGTTAAGTAATGTATGCTATGTGAAATGATCTTGTGACTCGACTGACGAATGCCCAAGGTGGTAGTCAAGAGCAAAGATAGTGGAAGGTGGTAAACACGAAAACGAACTCGGGGACTCGGTGTAAAAGCAATTCGGCACGTGTTGTGTGTTAACCCCGTCTTTCAATTATTCTTCCGTTATGTCGAATACTTTTGAACCTTAACTCGGGTATTCTCTAGTACCGTATGCTATAGTCGTGATTTTGTGACTCGACTGTCGAACGCCTGTATGGTAGACAAGAGCAAAAATCACTAAGAATAGTAAACGAGAAAGTAAACTCGGGGACTCGGTGTAAAATGATCCGACATAACTATGTACATGCTCGATTCAATAAGGCAAACAGTAAAGTATTCTACTTAAAATTGTATATGTTACATATGAACCCGGCATTCCGGGGATTTGATAGATTTGTTTTCTAGAGTTTTACACAGGAGACTGGGCAGCAGGAATATCGTTAGTTGCGGTGGTGTCGGCAGCTCCCAGCTCGACGGTGGCCTCAACGGCGATTCTCAGCGGGTCAGTCGAGGCCAACTTGGTGATGTCGGCGGCGGCGTCCTGGCTGGCTACATCGGCGGTCCCCGAAGTGGAAGCCTTCCCGGATGACTGGGCTTTGCCGAAGGTTTTGGAGGTGTCGGGGAGGTTGCCTTGGGCTTCTTCTTCATCGTCCTTCTCCTCGTCCTCAACGTCGTCGGCGTAATCTTCGTCATCCGAGTAGACTTCGCCCTCGATGTATAGATGGGGCTGTGAGTAGCCGGCGAAGTAGTGCGCCGCGTCTCGCCGAAGCTGGATCTTGGCCGAATCGGTTGTCCACGCCGAGTTCTCGCGCTGCGCCCGCACCCTCTGAAGGTCGATCCCCTCATACCAGGATAGTATGAAGGAGAGGGTTTGGTCCGCACCGGCACGGGCGGCGGAAGACCGCCATTCTCGGAGGCGCCTTTCCGTCTTCATCAGCTCCTGGGCCAGGTCGGACACATTGTCCGGAGGCGTGGCGCCAGGCCAGAGCTTCCGGTAGACGTGAATGCCGGCGTCGAGAAGCTCCGTCCCGATACTCTTAAGCGGCGCGAGGCGCGCATTAAGTGCTACGAGATGGTCTTCTACGTCCCACTCTCCAGAGATGGGGCCGGCTTCAGCCCTCTTCGCACGCGCCCGGTTGATGGCCTTCACAGCGACGGCGTGCGTGTGGGAGAAGTGCTCTGCGGAGAAGAAAGCTGTTGATGAGTTAGAAGGCGGGCCAGTATAATGTGAATGTCGGCAAGAGAGTAAGGCAAGAAGAAGTAAGAGTTTGGAGGAACTCACTGTCCATCTGGGCATTAATCTTCTTAAGTTCGGCCAGCCAGAGGTCACACTGGGATTTGAGGGCGTTGAGCTTTTTCTCGGCCAAGGTGGCGCGAGACTCAGTTTGCTCGAGCACTTCACCCTGAGTCCGTACGGCGTCCGCCAGGGTCTTCTCCAACTCGGCCTTCTCAATCTTGGCCTGCTCCAGTTCTTGTTGAAGCCGAGCTGAATTGGCCCGCTCCTTCTCCAACTCGAGCTGGTGCTCGGCGGCAACTCGGGCGGCGGTGTCGGCTAAAAAAGGCGACAAGTCGGTGGTAAATGTAAAGGCAAACTAGAGAAAGGAAAGATGTTTCAGAAACAAGGAAGTGTACCATGGTCCTGGTGCGCAGCCTGGAGCTCTTTGAACCGCCTCCGGAGGGACCCATGCTCGACCAACAGCCTTTGGAACACCCGGGTGCGTTCTTTGCTGCATGACTGCAATAAAAAGCGAGGTGTTAGAGCAACTTGGTTGTTGAAGTTTTTCGCCGAATGGTCTTAACTCGGTCGAGTCTTAACCATTCGACCAAAACCTCGGGGACTGGAGATAGTGGATGTGGAAGAGCTTACCTCTGCGGCTGTTGTCAGGTGAAGGACTGCAGACTGAAGTGCATGCAGAGACTGAGCGACTTTCCCGGGCCCAGCCGGGTGGTCGATACTCGGGTCGGAAGAGGTAGCCTCGCTGATGTCGGCGGCATTCCAATCCAGATTATACTGCTCCATCGAACCTGAAGAGTCAGTACTAGGTGTGAGGAACCCAGAGCTCTCCAAGTCGGTAGCGCTAGCAACCCGGTCGACAGTGGCCTCCAGCATGCGCAGGGCCGCCGTCTTAACGGCAATGCGGGGAGGATGCACCACTTTGAGTTTACCCGGAGGAAGCTGACCTTTCTTGGCCGCCAACTGATCCGGGGTCGGGGCAGTTTTCTTCTTGGCGGCCTTAGTTGGTGCCCGGCACTGTTGTTGTGCAGAGGGCTGCTTGCTTGCAGCGAAGGATTGTGGCTCCGGCGGCGTTGGTTGCTGCGGAGGTGCGTCCGGCACCGCCGTGGTCTCGGTTTGTGCAGCGGCAGAGCGCGATTGGTTACCACCAGCCCCGACATCTCGGTCCGGGCTGGCTCGGCTCGCTTCCGCTGCCGTCTTAAGTGTCGACGGGGAGGTGTCGGACCCAGCTAAGTCGGCAGCCGCGGGTGTCGCCCGGGAGGGGCTGCCAACTCCGACGTTTGTCGGGGCCGCCGGCTCGTTCTGGTCGAGCTCAAGCGGGGCTCTGAGCATGAAGTAAAAGGTTAGAAGGAATAAAGCAAAGAGGTCGGAAGGCGAAAGAAAGGAGGCTTACCCGGCAGCGGTCGGAATCTTCTTGCGGGAGAGTTTCTTGGTGGTTTTGGCCTTCTTGGCCCCCGGGGGATCCGCGGCAGAGGTGCCGGCTCCCGCGCGCTTACGCGTGGCTGCTTGGGTGCTCGGCCCGGCTGATGGTGAAGGCAGAGGGTCAGCACAGGCCAAGGGAGTGGCGTGTGTGATCTCTAGCATCACACAGTCGTCGTCGTCAGAATCGTCTTGGGGACGGGACCGAGTTCGAGGCTTACCCGGGCCGGAAGTGCGGGGTACTGGGATCGACAAGTGGTCCTCGTCGTCCGGGTCTTCAGTGAGCGGAGTTGCCGGCACGGCAGTGTCCGCGCGCCAACTTCCATTCGCCCACCTTTGGTCCTCCCGGGCTTGACGGTCAAACCGCTGCAAAAGAAGAATAGCAAGAAATGTCTAAGGAAGCAAGAAAGGCAAGAATGTAGTTTAACCCCTATGTCGGGTGCTCGAAGATATGTCGGAGATGAGTGGCTAGAGCTTACCTGGGGCGGAGGATTGGCGCGGCTGTACGGTTCAAGCCCCCATTCCCAGTCATCTCCCATGGAGGTTTGGGCGATGGCTCGGACACGTCGGCGGACTGCCGGCTTGTCCAACTCGAACGGGCTGATCCGAGTTGGGTCTCGGGGCCCGCTCATGTGGCAGATCTTGTGCACCCGGTTCTGCAGGGGGCTTATCCGGCGGGCGACGAAGGTCCTCAGGAGGTCGTCCGCCGTCAGCTCGTCCTTGATGGAGAGCAGGTGTTCATGGATGGCCTGGGACTCTGCGTCACAGCCCGATGGATCCCAGCCCCAATTCGCCTGAGAGTTAGGCGGGTCAAGTCGGAACTCCGGGAGGTTGAGGAAGTCGTACCCCTTGGCGTTGTCGGAGGGGTCCGGATTCTTCACGTAGAAGAAGCTACGCTGCCATTTACGGCAGGACTCCAACCCGGAGACCTTGGGGAAGTCGGAAAGCTTGCGGGCGGTGATAGTGGCGGCCCCGCACGCCGTCATCTCCTTGGTCTTCACACCCTTGTTCGGGATGCTCTGCTTCCGGAGCACGAAGTACCTCGCCCAGAGGCCGACCAGAGGCCACAGGCCGAGGTATCCCTCGGAGAAGGCGACGAAGGCCGAGAGGGAGGTAATGGAGTTTGCCGGCAAGTGGTGCGGCTGTAGCTCGAACTTGTCAAGGAAGGCTCGGAAGAACCTGCTTGTCGGAAGGGCGAAGCCGCGCTCGAAGTGCGCGACAAACACCACGCGCTCTCCTTCCTGGGGCGCGGGTTCCACTTCCTCGCCAGGAATCCGGCATATGATGGGCGCCGGGACGCGACGCGTGCGACGTAGCCAGTCAAGGTCGTCTTGCACGACGTCCGAGCCTTCCCATCCCCCACGGATTCCTTCGGCGGATATGTCGGATTGCTCGGAGGTATGGCTTGAAGACATGTCGGCGGATCTGCAAAACAGATACCGGGCAATAGCCCGAGGTAGGGGGTAAGTCGGATAACAGTCGGCGAATCCCGGCAATAAACTGAAATCCACGCCCGAGTAGCATGGAGGAAGATCTACCGAGACCATTTAAAAGGAAGTTAAATGGTTCTAGCAAGGAAGAACCGCTAGCAGTACAATGGTGAATCGCTATTGAAGAGGTATGGCGAGATCTGGTGAAGAGAAACCTATAGCGGTGTCGTAATGACGGAAACAATGATCTGCGGAGAAATTAACCCTGGTTCTATAACCTGCTCTACCGAAGAACGGGGATGAACTACCTCGGCCGAACCACGGTTCGATCTGTTCAAACCTCGAGAGGAAACTTACCGGAGAAGGCGAAGGTACGGCGCGAGAGGTTCGCGTCCCGACGGTGGCGTGGCGGTTCCCGATCGTCGGCGTCGAGCTCTCCGGCGTGCAGTGCGTGCGCGGCGTGCGTCGCGGCGGCGTTTCGCTCGAGAGCAGTGGGGAAGCAGGGAAGAAGATGATGCGGAGGAAGGAGAGGAACCTCGCCGCCGTATTTAAGAGGGAAGGAGAAGAGGCAGTTGCTAGGTTTTCCCGCCCGTTGGTTTCGAGCCGATCGTGGGATCGTGCGTGCGGCGGTTGGCGCGAGTGGAGCGGTTGTGGCCACACGATCGGCCGCACCGTGGGTTACAGCATAGGAACCGTCGGCGGCGGATCGGATGCGGTTGCCAGCCCAGGAATCGAGGAGGCACCTCGGATGCTCAACCCACTCGAGTGCCTGCTAGATGTGACGGCTGGTGGGGCCGGTGCGATGTTTTCGGGACAGCTTGTCAGACCGCGTGGCGCGTTTCTCGGAATGGTGCAGCATGTAGGTGACGCGTCTCGGCGAGAGATCTGAGAGAAAGATTTGGTGATGTCGAGAGTACCGGAACAATAACCCAGGGTGGCGGAGAACTCGGTGACAAACCGAGCTGACCATGTCGGATGATTCTACAGTAAGTCGGACAGGCTTGCCGAAAATTTCTTATCAGGCCGACATCGTGGTGTCGCAGGGCCTTAAGTGACCGACTTGGGCAAGTCGGAGCAATCGAGTTACCCGACATAGTTATGTCGGCTTTCGGTTCAAGGCAGTTATCGGGTTAAATCTGATGCAGCCCTTCACCCAAGGCTGCAGGACTACACCAGCTTCGGGGACTAGTGTCGGGGGGCCTACCCCCGGGTAGGGTAAAGGCAAGGGTAAGATACCCGTGTTTACAGTGGTAAATATCTTTGGCCTGGTGCCAAAGGTCTTTTGACTCTTCGGGAGGTCAAGAGGTGCCCTTTGGAGGAAGCAGGGGCCAGGCTGTCTCCCCTGGTGATACTATAAATAGCCCCCCAGCCCCTCACTCTCATTCAGGCAAAGGCAGAGATTTCTCCTAAGAACCAGCTTCTCGAAGATGTCTTTGGGAGCGAGCCTAAGACATCTTCGTGTAGCTGGGCCTAGGGGCATTCTCTTGTGCGACGCCCGAAACCGGTGCTGGTGCGCAGGGTCCCGGCTAGACCAAGTTGTGTGCTTGGCCGACTTAGGCGTATGTCGGAGGTAGCCGACAGGTTCTAACCGACATAACCATGTCCGAGATCTCTATCTATATGTGTTGTGCAGGAAGGAGGATCCGACATACAGGTACGAGCCCGGTGAGGTATGTGGGAGGTCCAGGCCCGGCATAGCCATGCCGGCATGCGGAGACAAGCCCGGTATACTTGTGCCGGGATAGGAGGATGTGTCCGACATACCGCATGTCGGGCAACAAGTCAAGGGCAAGTACAAGTGCAGGGCAAGTGCAGGCAAGGACACTGTCCCGTCTGACACGGAGGTAAGGTCATCTCCCGTCTGACACGGGCGCGGGACAAAGGGCACGAGACCAGGGCGACGTGACCATACCACTGTACTGGCAACTGACTGACAGGAGACAAGGCATGGAGAAGGCACGTCCTGTCTCTGGCAGGGGAAGCATCATCACCTAGGCCGGCGGCGGCTGCGGCAAGAGGCATCATGGCCTACCTCGACCTATGTCGGATAGCCCGGCGGCTAGGTCGTGGTAGAGGTGTCGACATTACCGTTGGACGGGGGCTGTTGTCCGGGGGGCCCGGAGGAATTAGGGTTCCCGGATAACCCGGCAGGAACTCTATATATAGCGCCATAACTCCTCCTGTGAGGAGAGAGACGAACGAGAGAGCCAGAACTATAGTCTCATTCACTGCTAGGGCATTTACTCCTTCCTCATTTTGTAGTTCTTCCTAGTTCTTACCAAAACAGCTCAAGGAGCGCCTTGTAGATCTGGTGAGACACATATAGAGAGAAGCAAGGCAGGAGTAGGGGTGTTACCTCCTCACGAGGGCCCCGAACCTGGGTACATCGTGCGTGTTTGTGGTACCGTGTGGGTTTGTTCATGTTCTTGCGTTCTCCTGGTTGTTATTGCTTGTCCTTGACCCGGGTCGAGTCGGCTCGTGTCCGTTTCTTCTTTCCTCTTGCGTGAGCTTCTTAGCTCGCTAGCCCTCCCCGGATCCACCAGCGTCCATCGGCCCCACACTTTTAGCCATCCTATGGCATCTGCCGTGATACCACCACGACAGTTAGTTTGGTGATCGTGCTCGCCGTTAGCTAGCGTGCACATGCATTAGCCGTCGAAAGAAGACTGGAGCAGCGAGAGTCTACCCTGTCTTAGACGAGGAAAATAGCTTCAACGGAGGAACCTTCGCTTCCATCACACTGCTGAGCGTCAGTGATGACGCAAAAATGAGACAGAACGGTGATCAGAACACTGACTGGAGAGCACGGACGCTTAGATAAAGAGAAATTACCCTGAACCATCACAATTGAAGAACAATAAAATCACTCGGTAATTTCTCAATTAAAAACTGCCAGTCCACCTTAACATTGTGACAAAAAACACCTATGTCCCGGTTAACCGCGCTAACTGACTTTTTAACTGGTCTTGTTACACTGCGTGACACGATGAAACGGCAGTGGCGTAGCTAGAAATTTTAGAATGGGTATGCGAGAGATGTTTTTTCAGCACAATAGGCAAAAAAATTAAACTTAATAATATTATTTTGGACAAGAAAGACACTATATGCAAATATATATATTGGGTATTCATTGCATACCCTAGAATAGTTCTAGCTACGCCCCTGTGAAACGGATTAGAGATAGAAAGAGGAAAATGGTTTGGTCCCTTAGGAACATGTACTCATCTGATTACCTTTTATCGGGTTGTAGCCAACAAAACCTGGTTAGTTTTTCATTAAAGAAATTAATTGCATGTGGATAGTTCATGTGGCTATTAGAAACTTTGTTGAACCAATCCCCATGTTTAGTTTTATATCAGTGACGATGATGACACCAATTTTGGTTTCTGGTGATCGAGCAAGTCACCATCGTCGGGCCAAGACGATACAGCGACCGAAAAGCCCTCTCCTACCCTGGGAGAGGGATGATCCTGCTATCCCGCTACCATCGGAAGGTGAAACTATTGTCATCACCGACACCAACGACTCCTTCGATATCGAGAGAAGCATCCCCGTGAACATCACATCATCTCCCACCAGCAACACGGACTCCACCTCCGTGATCGTCTTCAGTCAATTCACAATTTGTGTAGATCATTACCCTGGATAGGTTTTCATAAGAGCAAATGATATCTTAGCCATGATTTTCATGTAGTATGACATGCGTATCCGTGGGCGTGTTTGATAATGCAAAAAAAAATTACTTGTTGTTGAGATAGCGTGTGTATATGTATCCCCGTGTACACGAAAGACGTGTGTATCGTGCGTGTGCAGCAAAACAAGACATGCTAATTGAAGTGTGGATGACTTTTATAATAGAAAAAATATGTTGAAGGGAATTACCTTGGGACACTATCCTTGCAAGACCATTCTATTGAGATTTATTGGGGATCCAGAATAAATCCCTCATGATACACTTCCATACTACAAAAATCATGGCAAAAATAGCCTAAAAAAATAAAAAAAGGCTTTAGCAAGTTGAGAGAGGGAATGGCCTTTCAAAAGCTAGAATGAGAGCTTGAGGTGTAGAACTAGCGCCCCCCCCTTCCTCGCGCTCGGGCGTTTCCCTGCTCTCATTTCGCTCTATTGGGCCAGCCCATTTAGTCTCCAACTTTGTTTCTTTCTTTCTTATGTTTCTTGTTCCTTTTAGTTCAGCATGTTTCTTTTGTTGTGGGGCCTGCTTGTCAGATGGTATTGTGTGACTTTGTGTTGCTGGTACACAGATGGGCAGACGGGGCTATTTTAGTTGGTGCGTATGTCATCCAACTTCCGAGGTGGGACTAAACAAACGCGCTTGACGCTCTATGCATTGTGCACTTGACGTTATGCGCGCGCTGGGCAGACGCTTTGCGGAACAACAAATTGGGAACACAAAGGAACAAAGTGTGCAAGTTCGTGACGGTGGAGGAACAAACCTATTTCGTGATGTTTTGATCAGTTCGCTGCACATTTCTGGAACAAATAAGCGGGAACACGAAGGAACACACCTCCTTGGTGGGAACTCGAAGGAACATAATTGTTTCTGATCCATGGTGTTGCACACTTTTCGGGAACAAAAACTATAAGATAGAGGAACATACCACTATTAAATGGAACAAAAGGTCATATTTGGAGAAACGAAACTCCATAGAATTAAGGAACAAGTGTTTTAGATTAATAGAATTAGGAATAAAAAGATACGGAGAACAGAACTCTAACATGGAGGAACATTACTCTAGGAAATGGAACACAAACACTTGAGATAGAAACAAATCAATAAAGGGGAATAATATGATCCTATTTAGAGGAACAAAACTCTAGAAAGAGGAACAAAACTCTGGAAAGAAGAACAAATCTCCATTAATATAAGAATTAGAAAAAGCTACAGGGAACAAAACTCTAATATAAAGGAACATTACTCTATGAAATGGAACACAAACACTTGATATAGAAACAAATCAATAAAGGGGAATAATAAAATCCTATTTAGACGAACATAATTATATAAAGAGGAACAAATCTCCATTAATTTAGGAACAATAATTATGGATTCATGGATTCAAGAATAATAAAAAACTACATGGGAACAAAACTCTAGGAGAGAGGAAAATACCTCTATTAAGTGGAACAAAAAAAATCTACAAGAGGGACAAAACTCCTATTGAGAGAAACAAAACTCTTATTTAGGGGAACAAAACACTAAAAGAGGAACACAACTCTAAGAGAGAGGAACATAGAAACTCTACTCTAGAATAGAGGACCTCCATTGATTTAGAAACAATAGTTATGGATTTAGGAATAAAAAAAACTATAGGGGAACAAAACTTTAAGAGAGAGGAACATACCTCTATTAAATGGAACACAAACTCTATAAAGAGGAGCAAACCTCCTATTTACAGGAATAAAACTCCATGGATTTAGGAACAATAGCTATGGATTCATGGAGTTAGGAACACTAAGCTATAGGCCCAAATTTATAATGCCAAGGAACAAACCAAGTCTACACGACGAACAAAACCGTAGGTCCGAGAAACAAGTTGGGAATACATAGTGAACAAAAAACTATACACCAAGGAACAAATCACCCTACAATTACGTCAAAAATTATTACAGCAGGAAACAAATTGAGTCTACGCTGTAGAGTCTGAGGAACAAGTGCGCTTACATGAGGAACAAAAAATTAGATGACGAGGAACAAAAAGGCGTACACTTCCCATTCTTATGTCTTCTTTCCTTAAACACTATAGTTAGGCAAAAAATTATAATGCTACAAAACAAACTGAATCTAAACAATGAAAAAACATGTAGGTCTGAGGAACAACAAACTGAATCTAAATGATGAACAAACCTGTAGGTACGAGTAACAAGTTGGGCTTACACGGGGAACAAAAAATTATATAACAAGCAACAAATCCCCCTACAATTACGCCAAAATTTAAAACAAGGAACAAATTCAGTCTACACACGACGAACAAACTGTGAAGTCCGAGAAACAAGGGGAACAAAAAATAAATGACATGTAACAAAATCACCCTACAATTAGGCCAAAAAGTATAATACCAAGAAAAAAACCAAATCTAAACTATGAACAAATCTGTAGGTCCGAGGAATAAATCGGGCTTACACGGTGAACAAAAATTATATAACAAGAACAAATCACCCTACAGTTACACTTTAAATTATAACGCCAAGGAGCAAATTGAGTATACGTGAGGAAAAAAATTATAGAGTTTGAGGAACAAATAAGTTTACATGGGGAACAAAAAATTAGATTACAAGGAAAAGAATCATACAATTAAGCCAAAAATTATAATGTCAAGGAAAAAACGAAGCTACACAAGAAACAAACCTGTAGGTCTGAGGAATAAGATGGGCTTATACGGGGAACAACAAAATTATATAACTGGGAACATATCACCCTACATTTACGCCAAAAATTATGACACCAAGGAACAAATTGAGTCTAAGCGAGGAACAAAACTGTGGAATCCGAGGAACAAGTGGGCTTACACGGGAAAAAAATTTAGATGATAAGTGATACGTCTCCAATGTATCTATAATTTCTTATGTTCCATGCTTATATTATACCAATTGCTACATGTTTTATATACACTTTATAGCATTTTATGCATTTTCTGGGACTAACCTATTACCAAGATGCCACAGTGTCAGTTCCTTGTTTTCTGCTGTTTTTGGTTTCGGAAAAGCTGTTAAGGAAATATTCTCGGAATTGGACGAAACAAAAGCCGAAGTCCCTATTTTTCTCAGAACCATCCAGAACACCGAAGAGGAGGAGAAGACGGAGACCGAGGCGGCCTCACCATGTGGTGGCGCGGCCCCACCTCTGGCCGCGCCGCCACATGATGAGGGCCCCTCAGGGCTCCACCTCCTTCGCCCTTTCGCTTGTAAATACCCCCTGACGAAATAAGACCTAACACCCGAGCACTTTTCCACGAAACATTACGGAGCCGCCGCCGTCGTCAACCCTAGTTTGGGAGGGTTCAGTAGCTCTTCCCGGCACCCTGCCGGAGAGGGGAATTATCACCAGAGGGCTCTACATCACCATGCCTGCCTCCGGACTGATGCGTGAGTAGTTCATCCTTGGACTACGGGTCCATAGCAGTAGATGGTTGTCTTCTCCACTTGTGATATCATGTTTAGATCTTGTGAGCTGCCTATCATGATCAATATCATCTTTATGTAATGCTACATGTTGTGTTTGCTGGGATCCGATGAATATTGAGTACTATGTCATTTGCTTCATTATATATTATGTGAGTGCGTTATTTATGATCTTGCATGCTCTCCGTTACTAGTAGATGCTCTGGCCAAGTAGATGCTTGTGACTCCAAGAGGGGGTATTTATGCTCGATAGTGAGTTCATGTCTTCATTTAATCTGGGGGAGTGACAGCAACCTCTAAGATTGTGAATGTACTGTTGCTACTAGGGATAAAACAGTAGTTCTTTGTCTAAGGATAATTGTGCTACTTACATTACACGCTTTGCTTAATGCAATAATCTGTTACTTGCAACTTAATACTGAAAGGGGTGCGGATGCTATCCGGAAGGTGGATTATTAGTCATAGATGCAGTTGGATAACGGTCTATGTATCATGTTGTAATGCCCAAATGAATCTCACACTAGACACCATGACTTGTACATGCATTATTATGCAGTTCTTTAGTTTGTCAACTGTTCAGCTGTAATTTGTTTACCCTCATGTATGTTATTATTATTTATGGAGAGACACCACTAGTGAACTGTGTTATTATTATTACGTATGTTATTATTATTTTGTCAACGTATCTATAATTTCTTATGTTCCATGCTTATATTATACCAATTGCTACATGTTTTATATACACTTTATATCATTTTTATGCATTTTCTGGGACTAACCTATTAACAAGATGCCACAGTGCCAGTTCCCTGTTTTCTGCTGTTTTTGGTTTCAGAAAAGTTGTTAAGGAAATATTCTCGGAATTGGACGAAACAAAAGTCGAAGTTCCTATTTTTCCCGACATGTTCCAGAAGTCCAAAGAAGAGACGGAGTCGGGCAATAGGGTGGCCACACCATGTGGTGGCGCGGTAGGGAATCTTGCCGCGCGGCCACGTGGTGTGGGCCCCTCAGGCGCCCACCGACATCGCCCTTTCGTCCATATAATGCCCCCGAGAAAATAACCCTAACCACCGAAGCCTTTTCCCGAGAAGAGTTCCGCTGCGCCGCCGCCATCGAAGACAAGTTTCGGGGGACAGAAGTCTCTGTTCCGGCACCCTGCCGGGACGCGGAATTGCCCCCGGAGCCATCTCCATCGACTCCACCGCCATCTCCATCACCGTTGCTGACTCCTACGATGAGGAGTGATTACTTCTCCCCCGGGGCTGCGGGCTCTACCGGTAGCTATGTGGTTTATCTCTCTCCCATGGTGTGATCTTTATGTGATCGTGAGCTTTGTAATCAAGTTGAATATGTGAAGTTACTCTTTATCTAATATGCACTCTAGAGGTTACTTTAATATGAACTCCGGGGTTATTCACGGTTGTGAAGGTGACAGTGTGCGCACCGTGTGTGATTCCTTTATGACGCTGTGGTGTTAGTTACTCTGACTTTGAGGGTGCTCTTGTAGCCCTACGCAGTGAATGGTGTTTATCATCCAACATGAGAGTGTTTGAGAGTAGTATTTATTATTCAGCTTTGATGTCATTGTTGAGAGTGTCCACTAGTGAAAGTATGATCCCTCGGCCTTGTTTCTAAGCATTGAAACACTGTTTACAACATGTTCTGCTACATGTTTGCTTGCTGCCATTTTTATTTCAGATTGCAATTACTACTTATAATCATCCATATTACTTGTATTTCACTATGTCTTCGCCGAACTAGTGCACCTATACATCTGACAAGTGTATTGGGTGTGTTGGGGACACAAGAGACTTCTTGTATCTTAATTGCAGGGTTGTTTGAGAGGGATATCTTTGACCTCTACCTCCCTGAGTTCGATAAACCTTGGGTGATTCACTTAAGGGAAACTTGCTGCTGTTCTACAAACCTCTGCTCTTGGAGGCCCAACACTGTCTACGAGAATAGAAGTGTGCATAGACATCAAGCTATTTTCTGGCGCCGTTGCCGGGGAGGTGAGTGCTTGAAGGTATCTCCTTTAGATCCTGCAGTTATTACTTTTTGTTTCTTGTTTTTTATTTTCACTAGTTAGGCTAAATGGAAAACAACAAAAAAATTAGAGATCTCTATGAAATTTATATTGCATTAGGACATGATATTTTTCAAGAGAAAATTAAAAAACCTATGGAAGTTAGTTTGCATAATAGTGGTAGTAGTGTTATTAGTATAAATTCTTTGGACACCATTATTGCTAAGGCTATGGAAAAGCCTAAGCTTGGGGAAGCTAGTTTATATAAAAGTAATCTTTTTTGCTCCTCAGCTTTGGAGGAATTATTTTGCCTTGATAATGCTTTGCCTCCAATATGTGATAATTCTAATGATGCTTGTTATATTCTAAAGCCACCTAAAAAAATAGTGCCATTTAAAATAGGCCTTATTACTCCTGTGCCCCCAAGTCGTAATTTGAGCTCACTTTTCCCCACGGTCGAAATTTTTGCTCACTTTTCCCCACTTCCATAGCCGAAACTCTCACAATGCTCATAGCGGTCGTTTGCCGTCTCGACCGCTAACTCTGACCGCGCTAGGCTGTGTTGACTCGCTCGTTGGACCTGACGAGTGGGGCCGCGTTCGGACCTGACGAGTTGGTTCGACTTTGTTGACGAGTGGGGCTCGTTGGACCTGACGAGTGGGGCCGCGTTCGGACCTGACGAGTGGGTTCGACTTTGTTGAGGAGTGGGGCTTGTTGGACCTGACGAGTGGGGCCGCGTTCGACTCTGGTGACGAGTGGGGCTCGTTGGACCTGACGAGTGCGGCTTTGCTGGTTGGGCCGTGTTTATGTTCGTAGGACGGGCGGTTTAATTTGTTGGTGATAAAATAAGTAGGGAAGCCTTTTAATTTGTTGGTGCTATGTCCGAATATTAGTCAGTTATTCCGACATGTGGGTCCGAATAACTTTAGATTTTTTTTGCACGAATGGATAGTCAGTTATTCCGACAGGTGGGTCCGAATCATTAGGATTGAATCTTGGAGCAGAAAATAAACACGATTCACAGATTGACATAAACGTGATTGGAACACGATTCACATAAACACGATTCACATGATTCGCATATCAGATTCAAGTTACAGAACATAACTAGAACAAAAAGAATAACACTAATAGGGTTGCTCGCCGGAGACATCGCCTGAGCTATCGCCGGAGCCGTCGCCGGAGCCGTCGCAACGATATGTACGCCGACACTGGGTGCCGTCGTCCATCTTCACAACGAGTTCGTCCTCGCCGTCGAACTCGAACGCGAGAAAGAAGCCGATGTCGACGCCGTACTGATCCGCGAAGGTCATCCACCCGCGGCCCAGGCAGAGGCGGCCTTCCTCGTACACTAGCTCGGAGAAGTAACGGCCGCCAGCACGGCTAGCCTCGACGAGGGCCAGTCCGTGCGGCTCGTCCCCCCCCCCCCCCCCCCCCCCAACGTATCGGAGAACTTCTGCGGCAGGCGCAGCCTCGTTGTCGGCGGTTGGAACACCGGCACGAGAAACTCGAAACCGTTGAGGTGGGAGAGGGGGCCCGAACGTGATGGCGACCGCGAGGAGGACGCCGCTGGCGAAGATCTCTGCTGTCCGCGGCCGCCACGGCCACTTCGCCCTCGTCCACAAACTCGGCCACGTGGTCGGTGATGCACCGGTGAGGTGTTGTCGGGAAACCCCAAGAGGAAGGTATGAAGTAGTGCAGCAGCAAGTTTCCGTTAGTTGTGAAACCAAGGTTATGGAACCAGTAGGAAACTAGGAATCTTCTCAAGGTGGCAACGGCGCCAGAAAAATGCTGGTGTAGTTGACGTGGAACCTGCACACAACACAATCAAAGTATTTTACCCCAACTTGACAGTGAGGTTGTCAATCTCACTGGCTTGCTGTAACAAAAGGATTAAATGTATGTGTGGATGATGATGTTTGTTTGCAGAGAATGAAAGTAACAGGATTGCAGTAGGATTGTTTACCAGTTTAAAGGAAAAGGACCGGGGTCCACAGTTCACCAGTGGTGTCTCTCCATAAATAATAATAACATACATGCGGGTAAACAAATTACAGCTGGGCAATTGACAGAATAAAGAAGTGCATAATGATGCATATACTATAGTTATGATGTCTAGTGTGAGATTCATTTGGGCATTACAACAATATACATAGACCGTTCCAACCGCATCTATGACTAATAATCCACCTTCCGGTTAGCGTCCGCACCCCTTTCAGTATTAAGTTGCAAGCAACAAATTATTGCATTAAGCAATGTGTGTAATGTAAGTAATACAAATACCCTTAGATAAAGTACTACTGTTTTATCCCTAGTAGCAACAGTACATCTACAATCTTAGAGCTTGTTGTCACTACCCCAGATTAAATAGAGACATGAACCTACTATCGAGCATAAATACCCCCTCTTGGAGTCACAAGCATCTACTTTGCTAGAGCATCTACTAGCAACGGAGAGCATGCAAGATCATAAATAACGCACTCACAAGATATATTATGAAGCAATAACATACTACTCAATATTCATCGGATCCCAGCAAACACAACATGTAGTATTACATAAAGATGATCTTGATCGTGATAGGCAGCTCACAAGATCTAAACATGGTAGCACAAGAGGAGAAGACAACCATCTAGCTACTGATATGGACCCGTAGTCCAAGGATGAACTACTCACGCATCAGTCCGGAGGCGGGCATGGTGATGTAGAGCCCTCCGGTGATGATTCCCCTCTCCGGCAGGGTGCCGGGAAGAGGTTCTGAACCCTCCCGATCTAGGGTTGACGACGGCGGCGGCTCTGGACTTCGTGGAGGAAAAAGGGTCGCGCTCTAGGTCTTAGATATCCGAGGGGTATAAGTAGGCGAAGGGGCGAAAGCGGTGGAGCCACGAGGGCCCCACACCCCTTGCTCGCGCGGCAGAGGGGGGAGCCGTGCCGGGAGGGGGTGTGGGCCCGTCGGGGTCCCCCTCCGTGACTTCTTCGGTGTTCTGGAACCTCCCGGAAAAAATAAGAACTTCGACGTTAAGTTTGTCCAATTCCGAGAATATTTCCTTAACAACTTTTCTGAAGCCAAAAACAGCAGAAAACAGGCAACTGGCACTATGGCATCTTGTTAATAGGTTAGTCCCAGAAAATGCATAACATGATATAAAAGTGTATATAAAACATGTAGCAAGTGGTATAATATAAGCATGGAACATAAGAAATTATAGATACGTTTGAGACGTATCAGTCAGCCGCGAGGTGCCATGTGCGCCGCCGCCGCGATCTAGGGATTAGCCGGAGGTGGTGGGGATGGGGAATCGGGGGATTGGGAATGAAAACTTACATCTGGGGTTCTGGACAAATTGCTCTTAATCGCAATCTGTTACGGTGGGACCCACAACTAAACTGAACGTATGCAGACGTGCAAAGGCGTAGGCCCAAACGGTTTTCACTCAGAAAAATGACAAAGCAAATTCAAACAATCAGAAAAATGAAAAATCTACTAGTTACCGTTGCACACATACTAACTTCATTAATTTCACTCCTCAAACACACGTACTAACTTCATTAATTTCACTACATTACTCGACACACATACTCCGTGAGACAACTTTTAAAACACACATACTAACTTCATTATTTTCACTACATTACTGGACAATATCATCGCCGTTTTCATTGACGAACCGTGGAAAGACGTAGGGGAGGGAGTGCATGGCGTTGGCTTTGGGAAGGTGTTCAGGAAGTTGGTGAAGATGTTGAATGTTGTGAACGCGATGAACTCGTTTCCACACCAAAAGACCCTGCCGAGGAGGAAACGTTGGTGAAGTTGACGAAGAGGCCGGTGACCTGTTGATGAAAAGACTCGGGGCGCATGCCGTAGAATTCTTGGATCCAAAACATGTCAGGCGTGTCGGCCGGGAGGTGGTTGTACCCGGCGCTAAGGAAGCTTCGAGCAAGCTCTCGCGACGTCCTCCGCGCCGAGATAGCCCACACGGTGAGCTTGTTCCCCACCACCACACCCAAAGGCCACGTCCGCTCGGGCACGGTGCGAGGTAGGACGAAACTTGGGCCGGCGTTGAACTGCATGGTGGCGGGGACGGTGGCTTGAGTGGTGGCGACGGTGAGAGGTGGTGGCGACTGGAGACGGTGAGCGATGGCAGGGCTGAGTGTGAGAGAGGTAGAGGCGAGAGGGTGTGTTTAAATAGTGGCAGCGGTGACGTTTGAACGAGCGCATATTTTGCGTGTACCTGCATGCCCAACGGCTAATTCGGCGTGCCTCTCGCGTTTGTGCTCCAAGCTAGGGTAAACAACCCCATTTTCTGACCAAGGCTTTTTTCGATGTTTTCTAAATGAGCCGAAAAAATGATTATACAAACTATGTCACATTATAAGACAATGTGCGCTGGTTTCACGTTATTTTGATTTTTTTTGAATTATCTGTGCTCGTTTGAAAGTTTGGTCAAACCCGGTCAACCGCACTTTGAGCGTCTCCAAAAGAAGTTTAAAAAATGAAAATGAAAAACGAAGTGCAGATCCTTCTTAGTAACAATGAAATGAAGCTTTTGTAATTTTTGTGATTTATTTTGATTTTTTCGAAACCGAAACCCTCTCCCACTCTTCTACGAACTCTATAACTCTTTATACATGATAGCTCATTTGTGCACCATTTTTCATGAAAATGACCAAACCTAGGTTTACATTTTTTCTCAGAACTATGTCACATAATACGACAATGTGCGCTGGTTTCATGTTATTTTGATTTTTTTTTGAATTATTCGTGCTCGTTTGAAAGTTTGGTCAAACCCGGTCAACCGCACTTTGAGCGTCTCCAAAATAAGTTTAAAAAATGAAAATGAAAAAAGAAGTGCAGATCCTTCTTAGTAACAATGAAATGAAGCTTTTGTGATTTTTGTGATTTATTTTGATTTTTTCGAAACCGAAACCCTCTCTCACTCTCCTACGAACTCTATGGCTCTTTGTACGTGATAGCTCATTTGTGCGAACCATTTTTCATGAAAATGACCAAACCTAGGTTTATATTTTTTTCTCATAACTATGTCACATAATACGACAATGTGCGCTGGTTTCACATTTTTTTGATTTTTTTCGAATTATTTGTGCTCGTTTGAAAGTTTGGTCAAACCCGGTCAACCGCACTTTGAGCGTCTCCAAAAGAAGTTTAAAAAATGAAAAACGAATTGCAGATCCTTGATACGTCTCAAACGTATCTATAATTTCTTACGTTCCATGCTTATATTATACCAATTGCCTACATGTTTTATATACATTTTATATAGTTTTATGCATTTTCTGGGACTAACCTATTAACAAGATGCCACAGTGCCAGTTCCCTGTTTTCTGTTGTTTTTGGTTTCAGAAAAGTACTTAAGGAAATATTCTCGGAATCGGACGATTTCTTTTCTGAAGTCCATATTTATTTGGGAACGTTCCAGAAGACCGAAGACGAGACGAAGTGGGAGGCCGAGGTGCCGCCACCACGTCCTCGCACGGCAGGAAGTGGGGCCGCGCGAGGGACAGGTGTGGGCCCCTCGGGCCTCCACCGACCTCGCCCTTTCGCCTACATATACCCCCCAGACCAAAAACCCTAGGACGGTGTTCGATATTTCCTCCACGGGTCCAGAGCGCCGCCGCCATCGAAGACAAGATTCGGGGGACAAAAGTCTCTGTTCCGGCACCCTGCCGGGACAGGGAATTGCCCCCGGAGCCATCTCCATCGACTCCACCGCCATCTCCATTGCCGTTGCTGACTCCTACGATGAGGAGTGAGTAGTTCTCCCCCGGGGCTGCGGGATCTACGGTAGCTATGTGGTCTATCTCTCTCTCCCATGATGTGATCTTTTATGTGATCATGAGCTTTGTAATCTAGTTGAATATGTGATGCTACTCTTTATCTATTATGCACTCTAGAGGTTACTTTAATATGAACTCCGGGGTTATTCACGGTTGTAACGGTGACAGTGTGTGCACCGTGTGTGATTCCTTTATGACGTTGTGGTGTTAGTTTACTCTGACTTTGGGGTGTGCTCTTGTAGCCCTACACAATGAATGGTGTTTATTATCCAACATGAGAGTGTTTGAGAGTAGTGTTTATTTATTTAACTTCGATGTCATTGTTGAGAATGTCCACTGGTGAAAGTAGGATCCCTAGGCCTTGTTTCTAAGCATTAAAACACCGTTTCCAACAAGTTCTGCTACATGTTTGCTTGCTGCCATTTTTATTACAGATTGCAATTACTACTTATAATCGTCCATATTACTTGTATTTCACTATCTCTTCGCAGAACTAGTGCACCTATACATCTGACAAGTGTATTGGGTGTGTTGGGGACACAAGAGACTTCTCGTATCTTAATTGCAAGGTTGTTCGAGAGGGTTATCTTTGACCTCTACCTCCCTGAGTTCGATATACCTTGGGTGATTCACTTAAGGGAAACTTGCTGCTGTTCTACAAACCTCTGCTCTTGGAGGCCCAACACTGTCTACGAGAATAGAAGCGTGCGTAGACATCAAGCTATTTTCTGGCGCCGTTGCCGGGGAACTAAGGTAAAAGATACTCACATCCTCTGGCTACTAAGCTATTTTCTAGCACCGTTGCTGTTGTGTGAGTGCTCGAAGTTATTTCCTTTAGATCCTGCAGTTAAATCTTTTTGTTTCTTGTTTTTATTTTCACTAGTTAGGCTTAATGGAAAACAACAAAAAAATTAGGGATCTTTATGAAATTTATCTTGAATTAGGACATGATGCTTTTGAAGAGAAAATTAAAAAACCTATGGAACTTTATTTGTATAATAGTGGTAGTAATGTTATTAGTATAAATTCTTTGAACACCATTATTGCAAATGCTATGGAAAAGTCTAAGCTTGGGGAAGCTGGTTTTGATGAGCATGATATTTTTAGTCCCCCAAGCACGGAGGAGAAAATTTACTTTGATGATACTATACCTCCAATATATGATGATTACAATGATGAATATGATATTTTCATTCCACCTACTATTGAGGAGAAAATTAATTATGATTACAATATGTCTCCTATATTTGATGATTATGGTGATGAGAATAATAATAATAGCTATTTTGTTGAATTTTCTCCCACTACAATTAATAAGAATGACTATGCTTATGTGGAGAGTATTAATTCTTTTATGCATGTGGCTCATGATAAGAATGTTTTATGTGATAGTTATGTTGTAAATTTTATTCATGATGCTACAAGTGAACTTATTGATGATAATGATGAGTATTGCTTAAATATGCTATATGATAATTCTTTAGATGATGGTCCTATGCTTATCGATAATCCTCTATGTTCAGAAGTTATTACTTATTTATGTGAGGATAAAAATGATATAATTGTTGCTTGTGATGGTACTCTTACTCATGAGAGTCCGGCTTTGTTCTTGAATTCTCCTAATTACACCATGGAGGAGAAATTTGCTTATGTTGAGAAATACTTATGTAGTTTGCAATTGTCTCTAGTTCCAAATCTTTGTTGCAACCATGATCTTAAATTTGATATTGATCTTAATAACTATTTTGAAAGAGGGAAGCATGCTAATGAATTCCAAAATAAATTTAATGATCCTCTTTACATGCCTATATTATCTAAGTTGAATGATTCTTGTGGTTATATGGTTGAATTTATTTCTACTACTTGCAACTACTATGAGGGAGGAGAATATGGTTATAGAAGTTTTAATGGTACTAAAACACCTCTCTCTATGTTGAAATTTTTGAAGTTGCACTTGTTTTGCTTTCCTATGCTTATTGCTTTGTGCTTTCATAACTTGTTTCTTTACAAGATTCCTTTGCATAGGAAGAGGGTTAGACTTAAAAAGTGTTTGATATTTGCCTCTTGATGCTCTCTTTGGTTTTTCAACTCTCATTTTTATGAGAGCATCATAAAAATCACTATGCCTAGCTAAAAGGCTTTAAAGAAAAGCGCTTATGGAAGACAACCCACTATTTTAGTTCTGTTATTTTTCTTTTATTTGAGTCAAGGAGCATGCTTACCTCTGTAACAACTCCTTTGTATCTTTATTTTATTGGATAGTTGTGCCAAGATAAGTCTCTAGTAGAAAGTTGATGCTAGATTTGGATTTCTGCGCAGGAACAGTTTTCCGCTGTCCACCGTTTAATTCATAACTATCTGAAGAAAAATTGAAAAAATATGATATTTTCTGAGCGTGATCCTCAGATATGTACGCAACTTTCATTAGCTTGGAGTTTTCTGATTTGAGCAAGTTAAGTGCCTCGAAAAAATTCGTCTTTACGTATTGTTCTGTTTTTGACAGATTCTGCCATTTATTTTGCATTGGTTCTTTTGCTGTTTTTGAATGCACCTTTTTGTTCCATAAAATTCCAGTGGCTGTAGCTAATGTTCAGTACCATGATAATGATTGTCTCCATGCAGAATATGAGAATTTTTTGTGCACTAACCCTCTGATGAAGTTTACTCTAAGTTTGGTGTGGAGGAAGTTTTCAAGGATCAAGAGAGAGGATGATATGATGTGATCAAGAAGATGAAAGAGCCTAAGCTTGGGGATGCCCCCGTGGGTCACCCAAGCATATTTCAAGAAGACTCAAGCGTCAAAGCTTGGGGATGCCCAAGGCATCCCCTTCTTCATCAACAACTTATCAGGTTATCTCTAGTGAAACTATATTTTAATTCCGCCACATCTTATGTGCTTTACTTGGAGCGTCTGTTTGTTTTTATTTTTTTCTTTTGTTATTTTCATCCTCTGAATAAAATGGATCCTAGCATTCCTTTGTGGGAGAGAGACACGCTCCGCTTTTTCTTATGAATACTCGTATTCTTCACTTATATTTCTTGAGTATTCTTCTATGTTACTTCAATGCTTTCTAGCTCTTGTTTTTCATGCATCTCTTGCTAGAGCTGTTAGCTTTATTATATCATACTCTCATATCTCATTGTTTAATTACTTGGAGAGTTTATCTTTTAAATAAGTTGATTGGTGTTTGGTTGAGAACAGAAAATGTAATGTGGTAGATGGTATAACTAAATGATACATAATCTTGTAGATCATTAAATTGTGTCACTTGAATCATTGATGTTGTTTTGAGATATTAATTTGCTTAATGGTAAACATGATGGTTTAGTAAAGTGGAATGATTAATGGTTGGTCTAGAAAAACTTGAAGCTGTGCCACACTTAAATTTCCAGTTGATAGCATAATGATATATGACTTCTATTTGCTAATGGCAACCGTAATGACTTTGTGTTATGCGCTACGGTCGGGTCCCCAACAGTGACTTGTTCATTTTCCACAGCACCTCTTGGAGTGATTTTCATTATGCCTTGTAAGATCATATTTTTATTTGGAATCTTTTTACTTGTGAGTTCTAAAGCTGCGGTTTTCATGGCACTTCCACCACCATATTGCTAGCCTCTTCGGTACTTTGCATTGCCCTTTCTCACATTGAGAGTTGGTGCATACTTCGCGGGTACATCCAAACTCGTGGGAGATCTTCATCTTGTTCTCCTACACATAAGCCAAATATCTTCCTCAAAACATCCACCATACCTACCTACTACAGCATTTCCATAGCTGTTCCGAGATATATTGCCATGCAACATCCATCTTACATTACATGACTTGTTGTCATTCATTACTCATATATTGCTTTGCATGATTCTATAAAGCTGATGTGTGGTTTTACCCATGTTACGCTAGATCATTGCATAACCTGCTACACTGGCAGAGGCACCGTTGTCATATACATATTATGTCTCATTCATATTAGCTACTTGTATCATCAGTATGTTGTCATATCATCATTAGTGTGTTGTCATATCATCATATTAGGATGCTTGCCCCTAAAAGTGAAAAGAGCCATGGAGGCCATCGAAAAGAGAAACAGAAAAAAAAAGAAAAAAAAAGAAAAAAAAGGGGGCAGCATTACTATTCTTTATCACACACTTGTGCTCATGTTATAGCACCATATCATTTATAGTCATCACTTGTGCTCATGTTATAGCACCATGTCATTTATGATCATCATTTGTGCTCATGTTTAGCACCTTTACTCCATATGAGAGAGTTTTCATGTCTTACTTGCATAACTATGTGGGGAACTTTACACTATAGAACTTGGCTTGTATATTCCAATGATGAGCCTCCTCAAAAGTGCTCTAGGTCTTCATGAGCAAGCAAGTTAGATGCACCCCCACTAGTTCCATTGGAGAGCTTTCATATACTTATAGCTCCATGTGCATCCGTTGTGTGGCAGTCACTACTCCTTGCATAGCTTCGATTATAAGACTTCCTCTTGTCTAATGATCACTTGCAGCTTTGTGAGACTTTCTTCTGTTGGCCTTCCAAACCCCCCTTAACATTCTCTTAGCCAAAACATCCTGGTGCCAGGAACCAACGTTGAACGCTTGCTTGTTTCTTTTGAACAAATAAAGAGTTGATCTTCTACGTGCATATTGATATTGCTTGACTTGATCCTTTCACAAAGTTGTCATGTTTGTTGGAAGCATTAGATGATTATATTGTTGTGCTTGAAGCTTAAATCATCTCTAATATCTACTTTGCACAGTTGATTGCTATCTAGTACTATATCATTGAAAGCTTTACTTTGCTTTGCCTACTTGTTTATTTATTACTCATTTGATATCAATATAAACTACAGCCCTTATTCATTTGATCTCAACCTATATGCATTACATTATTATTTGATCAAGATTGTGTGAAAGCATGTCACTCCAGAAATTATTTGTTATCGTTTTACCTACTCGAGGACGAGTAGAACTAAGCTTGGGGATGCTTGATACGTCTCAAACGTATCTATAATTTCTTACGTTCCATGCTTATATTATACCAATTGCCTACATGTTTTATATACATTTTATATAGTTTTATGCATTTTCTGGGACTAACCTATTAACAAGATGCCACAGTGCCAGTTCCCTGTTTTCTGCTGTTTTTGGTTTCAGAAAAGTTCTTAAGGAAATATTCTCGGAATCAAACGATTTCTTTTCTGAAGTCCATATTTATTTGGGAACGTTCCAGAAGACCGAAGACGAGACGAAGTGGGAGGCCGAGGCACCGCCACCACGTCCTCGCGCGGCAGGAAGTGGGGCCACGTGAGGGACAGGTGTGGGCCCCTCGGGCCTCCACCGACCTCGCCCTTTCGCCTACATATACCCCCCAGACCAAAAACCCTAGGACGGTGTTCGATATTTCCTCCACGGGTCCAGAGCGCCGCCGCCATCGAAGACAAGATTCGGGGGACAGAAGTCTCTGTTCCGGCACCCTGCCGGGACGGGGAATTACCCCCGGAGCCATCTCCATCGACTCCACCGCCATCTCCATCGCCGTTGCTGACTCCTACGATGAGGAGTGAGTAGTTCTCCCCCGGGGCTGCGGGATCTACGGTAGCTATGTGGTCTATCTCTCTCTCCCATGATGTGATCTTTTATGTGATCATGAGCTTTGTAATCTAGTTGAATATGTGATGCTACTCTTTATCTATTATGCACTCTAGAGGTTACTTTAATATGAACTCCGGGGTTATTCACGGTTGTAACGGTGACAGTGTGTGCACCGTGTGTGATTCCTTTATGACGTTGTGGTGTTAGTTTACTCTGACTTTGGGGTGTGCTCTTGTAGCCCTACACAATGAATGGTGTTTATTATCCAACATGAGAGTGTTTGAGAGTAGTGTTTATTTATTTAACTTTGATGTCATTGTTAAGAATGTCCACTGGTGAAAGTAGGATCCCTAGGCCTTGTTTCTAAGCATTAAAACACCGTTTCCAACAAATTCTGCTACATGTTTGCTTGCTGCCATTTTTATTACAGATTGCAATTACTACTTATAATCGTCCATATTACTCGTATTTCAATATCTCTTCGCATAACTAGTGCACCTATACATCTGACAAGTGTATTGGGTGTGTTGGGGACACAAGAGACTTCTCGTATCTTAATTGCAGGGTTGTTCGAGAGGGTTATCTTTGACATCTACCTCCCTGAGTTTGATATACCTTGGGTGATTCACTTAAGGGAAACTTGCTGCTGTTCTACAAACCTCTGCTCTTGGAGGCCCAACACTGTCTACGAGAATAGAAGCGTGCGTAGACATCAATCCTTCTTAGTAACAATGAAATGAAGCTTTTGTGATTTTTGTGATTTATTTTGATTTTTTCGAAACCGAAACCCTCTCTCACTATCCTACGAACTCTATAACCCTTTGTACGTGATGGCTCATTTGTGCGAACCATTTTTCATGAAAATGACCAAACCCAGGTTTATATTTTTTTCATAACTATGTCACATAATACGACAATGTGCGCTGGTTTCTCATTTTTTCGATTTTTTTCGAATTATTTGTGCTCGTTTGAAAGTTTGGTCAAACCCGGTCAACCGCACTTTGAGCATGTCCAAAAGAAGTTTAGAAAATGAAAATGAAAAACGAAGTGCAGATCCTTCTTAGTACAATGAAATGAAGCTTTTGTGATTTTTGTGATTTATTTTGATTTTTTCGAAACCGAAACCCTCTCTCACTCTT
The DNA here is from genome assembly GCA_026929855.1 of Poa annua. Taxonomy (NCBI): domain Eukaryota; kingdom Viridiplantae; phylum Streptophyta; class Magnoliopsida; order Poales; family Poaceae; genus Poa; species Poa annua. Next base: position 39,857,540 of record CM049436.1, read on the forward strand.
CCACGAACTCTATAACTCTTTGTACGTGATAGCTCATTTGTGCGAATCATTTTTCATGAAAATGACCAAACCCAGGTTTATATTTTTTTTTGGTAACTATGTCTTATAAACTGATGAACTACGTTGGATTTCTATTTTTCGATTTTCTTAAATTTAGTTATGGTCATTTGAATGTTCGGTCAAACCCTAATAACCCTAGCGTCGAACGTCCGCCGTCGGATCGTACCCTACCGCTTACCTCCACCCGTCCGATCAGGTTTCCAGGGGGGCGATCCGCGCGACGCTGGTTCCGCATCCTAATTGGCTGGTCCGTAAAAACGATCGATCTCGGCCGTTACAATAAGATCTGGCGACCTAGAATGACGCGGTGCATGGAACGAGAGTACGCAAGTCTGACTTGGTGTGCTTCGTAGCACCACAACTATTTTCCACGCAGCAGCCCTTTGCATGCTAGTCTGTAGCCTATGCTACGTCGCATCACAGCTATTTCCCACGCAGCGTACGTCACGCCCATTTCCACGTCCTGTCTTGTCAAAACTAGATTTTGGCAAAAAAAACGAAGCGATTCTCTCGTCGGTTCGACTACGCAGGCGGTTAATGTCACTAAATTTGGGTGGTTGGCCGAAACAATGTTAAAAGCACACCATTTGAAGTTTGCACTTGTCATTTTCCCTTCTCCCCACACCAACGAAAAACCCCACTCCTCTCTCCTCAAGCAATGGCGGACGACGGAAACGACGGGGACCACTGGTACAACTTGCAACCCAGCGAAGACGAGTCGGAGGAGGACTACCCCTCCGACCACTCCTCCGACCACTCCGACCCCCCCCCCCGACCTCTCCAACAACGACAACGACGACGACGACGAGGAGGAGGAGATCCCCCCTCCGACCACACCGACGACGAGGACTTCGACGAGGAGGAGAAGGAGGATCAAGCCCGACTACGAGCGCGACGTCGAGATGGACGAGATCCTCCACGACGAGTACGACTCCGACAACGACGGGCCGCCGCCGGGCCATCGGCCGTACGAGGACGACGAGGATGACGAGGACGAAGAGGACGACGAACCGGCGGCGAAGAGGCGCCGGAGGGATTAGGCGCCGGCGCCAGTAGCAGTAGTAGTAGTAAATGTAGTGAAATAATATTTCACTACATTTAAAAATATATATTTGTATTTTGTGTCCGCGCCCGCCCCGCCATATTATATTATATATGTGTTGTTATTTCTTATATTTTTTTATATTATGTGTGCTCATTTGAATGTTCGTCTTCAAGACAAGTTTAAAACATGAAAACAAAAAACCAAGCCTGGATCCTTCTTAGTCACTCCAAAATGAAGCTTTCGTGAGTATTTTGCAAGTTTCAAGTTCCACACCCAAAACCAACTCTCTTCACACTTGAGTTTCAAATGAGGTACAAAGGTAGGGTAAACAACCCCATTTCTAAGCAAGTTTTTTGTCCACCATGTCTAAAACAGCCAAATAAATTTGAGTTATTAGTATATGACAAACTAAAAACATGTGCACTGGTTCTCAATTTGTTTGATTTTTTTGAATTTTTTATTTCGAGTTAAACGAACAGACCAGAAACTGACTATAAACACAAAAAGAACACAACCGAGGAAAAAAATGTTAACACTTTGGGCCACGGCCCACCTACTGATCCCTGTCTTAGGCCCAGCTCTTTTTTTCCAACCGCATCCCACGTTCCCCACCCCCTACATATCAACTGAAATGTGTCGTACCCTAGCTATTCTAACGGCAGATCTGCGCCACTATTGCCGCCGACGACCAAAACCACGCTATCCAGCCCCGCCGTCGCAGATCAAGACGACGATGAGGCCCGCAGGTTCCAGCTCGCGCGGCGGCCATTCCGGCGGCGGAAACCGCTCCGACGAGGAGCGGAAAGGGTCGAAGCGGAAGGCGCCCGCCTCTGACCCCGAACGGGCGAGGCGGGTTGCTTCCGACGGTGGTCGGAAGCGCGGCTCGCGCAACTTCATGAACTACGCTCTCCGCGCCCCGCCTGCGTACAGCCGGTGCGAAGTGGAGGAGTACGACGCGGCGATGGAGGGAGGCAGCTCCTCTAGCGTGGGGAGCTCTGCCATCGCACGAGCACCGCTGCCGCCGCCGAACAGGGCGGAGGAGGAGGAGGAGGACTTGCCACCACGTGCCGGGCGCGTCCTTCTACGGGCAGACTTCGTCGACGACGGCGACCTCGACTGGGTCACCGCCGAGGTTCTGGAGCGCAGCAAGGTTGAGCAGGAGGAGCTCGTCAAGCGCCGGAAGGTGGAAGAGGAGCTTAACGAGCTCCGCCTCCGCGAAGGTATCGAGCTATCCCGCACCGACATGTGGTGGGGCGCCTCCGACGATGACGACGACTGAGCGGCACCGCTGCACCCTAAAATAGCGTCTCTGTAATAGCGTAGCTAATCACCCCCTATGTAATAGCGTAGATCTATCTAATCGAACTATTATTCCTATCTATTTGTTGTTCTGTCAATTCGATTGAATGCTTCAAAAATTATCTGTTATGTTTTGTCCGAATCGGAACTCGCCGGCGTTGCCGTGCTTCGTCGCCGAAGAAGAAGATGTAGAGGGAGGTGGCGCGCGCAAAGGAAAACGACATAACGGTCTGTCGGGCCCGCTGCTGTCTGGGTCCAACGCTGATGTGGATAACCTGTGGGTCCCATCTCACGAAATGGTCAATGCACGGTCAAGACCGCCACACCGCAGCCTAGCGCGGTCAGAGTTAGCGGTCAAGACGGCAAACGACCGCTATAAGCATTTGTGAGAGTTTCGGCTATGGAAGTGGGGAAAAGTGAGCAAAAGTTTGGAGCGTGGGGAAAACTGAGTAGTACTAAGGAACGAGGGGCACAGATTTAAATATCCCTTTAAAATACCTATGAAAATTATTGATCGTGTTATGGATAACCGCTATGTAGGGGATGGAACTGTCCATCCTGGTGATCATTTGCTATTCTTACAAGAATTATGCGAGTTGTTCAAGTGTGCAGGTATTTCAATGGACAAAGTTAAGAAGAAATTATTTTCTATGTCACTTGGTGGAAGAGCTGCGCATTGGTATAAATTGTTGAAGAATAGGCACTCTCTTGGATGGGAGGAAATTGTATCTCTCTTTTATTCTAAATTTTATCCTCCAAGTGAGATTCACCAAGATCGGAATTCTATATATAATTTCTGGCCTCATGAAGGAGAAAGCATTGCACAAGCTTGGGGAAGGCTGAAAACATTAATACTCAAATGTCCTAACCATGAGCTTCCTGATAAAATAATTGTAATAATTTTTATGCAAGGCTTTCAGGACATTGCAAGGATTATCTAGATACCTGTTCAGAGGGTTCTTTCCCAAATAAGAAGGTTGAAACTAGATGGGATCTTCTTGAAACAATTCAAAACAATGCTGAAGATTGGGAGAATGACAAAGGTAAAGAATCAGGTATAAACTATGAATATGATTGCATTAAGTCTTTCGTTGAAACTGCTAGTTTTCAAGAGCTTAGTGCTAAATATGGTCTTGATTCTCGTATTATTGTTGATTGTCTTAGAACCTTGCTTCTCATATTAATGTTCCTAAAGAAAATTGGGACGTGTACCATGAACCTTTCAAAGACACTTGCATGGAAAATGAAATTATTGTTAATGATTGCAATAAACATGCTCAAACTTCTGAAAATACTATTTCTTATAAGCATGTTAATTTTTGTGGAATACATAGACCTTGTGGAATTAATCAAATTGAAGATGAATATTGTATCCATCATAGGAATGAAAATACTAGAGCTTGGTATAAGGTTCTAAGAGATCTTGGTGAAAAAGTTTGTGCCACCTATCCTTTTATTTGTGAACTTCGCTATGAAGAGGGTCATTTCGAATTTCAATGCTCAGGTTCTAATAAGGATATTGCAGGAGACTTTTGTGATAACATGATCACTCCTAATCAACATGATGAACTTACATTATTTTTGGGGTGTGAAGAGTTATCAAGAAAAACTTCTTTGTTAAATATGAGTGATATTGATATGAATGATGTGTTGCATGGATGTTATCTCTATTGTGTTAATAATTGCCATTCTAACACTTACATACAAAATATTATAAAGGATGAGACTTTACCAAAGTATGACAGGACTAATGTGTGTTTTGATCTTACTAATGAAAGAGAGGAATTCCCCAAAGTTTCTTCCATTGTCTCTAATACTAAACCAGGTTATGTGGAGAAGCTTCCTTTCAAGTCTCTCCCTCCTAAAGAGGAAAAGAAGAAGAAAAAGGGAAAGAGGAAGAAGAAGAAGAGGAGTAAAAGGAGAGAGGAAACGGTATCTTCTCCCAAACTTGTTGCTCCTGTTACAATTGATACTTATAATTCTGAATTCGATGATTCTGAACTTGATGATGAACCTATGCCTGTTACTTATATTAGTGATCATGATTGGGAAAAGCACACTTCTTTTGATATTGAAGATCTCTGGGACACTTTTTCCGAAAATGATGATGTTAATAATTGCTATACTATTAGTACTATCCATGTTTCTTCCCATGATGATATAGAAAGCTCTAAGCTTAGGGATGAGGTGTTTGAAAATCCTTTTGCTACTAATGATTATATATTTGATACCTCTCTTTCTAGTAAAAATGATGATATGTTTACAAATGAACACACTTTGGAGGATAACTATTCTATTGCTTATGATGATACTATGCCTCCAGTCTTTGATAATTATAAAGAATACTATGACATAGGTTATAATTACAATTATCCTCTTGAAACTTGTCATAGTTATAGAGAAATTACTCAAACCAATCCTTTTAATATACAACTTGTCTATCATGTTCAAGTTCTTTCTGATGATCCTGCTCCCCTTGTTATTAATGAGAAGAACTTTTCTTATGAGGGAAATAATGATACTTTTATGCATATGGATCATGATAAGAATGTTTCATGTGATAGTTATATTGTGGATTTTATCAATGATGCTACTGAAAGTTATTATGAGAGAGGAAAATACGGTTGTAAAAGTTTTCAAGTTACTAAAACAGCTCTGTTTATGTTGGAAGTTTTGAAGTTGCATTTGTTTCATCTTTCTATGATAGTTGCTTTATGTTTCAATAATTTATCCTATTACAACATTCCTTTGCATAGGAAGTGGGTTAGACTTAAATGTGTTTGATGTTTACCTCTTGATGCTCTCCTTTGTTTTTCAACTCTCATTTTCATGAGAGCATCATAAATATCACTATGCCTGGCTAAAAGGCTTTAAAGAAAAGCGCTTATGGGAGACAACCCGTGTTTTATTTCTGTTATATTTCTTTTATTTGAGTCACGAAGCATGCTTACCTCTGTAACAACTCCTTTGTATCTTTATTTTATCATATTGTTGTGTCAAGTAAAGCCTCTAGTATAAAGTTTATACTAGATTTGGATTTCTGCGCAGGAACAGTTTTCTGCTGTCCACCGTTTAATTCATAACTCCCTACAGAAAAATCGAAATGACCTGATATTTTCTGTGCGTGATCCTCAGATATGTACGCAACTTTCATTAGTTTTGAGTTTTCTGATTTGAGCAAGTTAAGGGCCTCGAAAAAATTCGTATTTACAGACTATTCTGTTTTTGACAGATTCTGCCATTTATTTTGCATTGCTCCTTTTGCTGTTTTTGAATGGATCTTTTTGTTCCATAAAATACCAGTGGCTGAAGCTAATGTCCAGTAGCATGTGTAATGGTTTGTCCATGCATAATATGAGAATTTTTTATTATTGATACGTCTCCAACGTATCTATAATTTCTTATATTCCATGCTTATATTATGCCACTTGCTACATGTTTTATATACACTTTTATACCATTTTATGCATTTTCTGGGACTAACCTATTAACAAGATGCCACAGTGGCAGTTCCCTGTTTTCTGCTGTTTTTGGTTTCAGAAAAACTGTTAAGAAAATATTCTCGGAATTGGACAAACGAAACGTGAAAGTCCCTATTTTTCTCGGGAGGTTCCAGAACACCGAAGAGGACACGGAGGAGAGCCCCGAGGGGCCCACACATGGTCCCGACGCGGGTCCCCCCTGGCCGCGCGGCCACGGGGTGTGGGGCCCTCGAGCCTCCACCGCCATCGCCCTTTCGCCTACAAATACCTCCCAGAAATACAAGACCTAGGACGCGCACCTTTTTCCTCCACGAAGTCCAGAGCCGCCGCCATCGTCAACCCTATTTCGGGAGGGTTCAGAAGCTCTTCCCGGCACCCTGCCGGAGAGGGGAATCATCACCGGAGGGCTTGATGCACCGGTGAGGTGTTGTTGGGAAACCCCAAGAGGAAGGTATGAAGTAGTGCAGCAGCAAGTTTCACTCAGTTGTGAAACCAAGGTTTATCGAACCAGTAGGAAACTAGGAATCTTCTCAACGTGGCAACGGCGCCAGAAAAGTGCTGGAGTAGTTGACGTGGAACCTGCACACAACACAACCAAGATACTTTGCCCCAACTTAACAGTGAGGTTGTCAATCTCACTGGCTTGCTGTAACAAAGGATTAAACGTATGTGTGGAAGATAATGTTTGTTTGCAGAGAATGAAAGTAACAGGATTGCAGTAGGTTGTTTTATCAGTTTAAAGAAAAGGACCGGGGTCCACAGTTCACTAGTGGTGTCTCTCCATAAATAATAATTGCATACATGCGTGTAAACAAATTACAGCTGGACAATTGACAGAATAAAGAAGTGCATAATGATGCATATACTATAGTTATGATGGCTAGTGTGATATTCATTTGGGCATTACAACAATATACATAGACCATTCCAACCGCATCTATGGCCAAGTAGCGTCCACACCCCTTTCAGTATTAAGTTGCAAGCAACAGATTATTGCATTAGGCAATGTGTGTAATGTAAGTAATACAAATACCCTTAGATAAAGTACTACTGTTTTATCCCTAGTAGCAACAGTACATCTACAATCTTAGATCTTGCTGTCTCTACCCCAGATTAAATAGAGACATGAACCTACTATCGAGCATAAATACTCCCTCTTAGAGTCACAAGCATCTACTTGGCCAGAGCATCTACTAGCAACGGAGAGCATGCAAGATCATAAACAATGCACTCACAAGATATATTATGAAGCAATAACATGGTACTCAATATTCATCTGATCCCAGCAAACACAACATGTAGCATTACATAAAGATGATCTTGATCATGTTAGGCAGCTCACAAGATCTAAACATGGTAGCACAAGAGGAGAATACAACCATCTAGCTACTGCTATGGACCCGTAGTCCAAGGATGAACTATCCACGCATCAGTCCGGAGGCGGGCATGGTGATGTAGAGCCCTCCGGTGATGATTCCCCTCTCCGGTAGGGTGCCGGGAAGAGCTTCTGAACCCTCCCGATCTAGGGTTGACGACGGCGGCGGCTCTGGACTTCGTGGAGGAAAAAGGTGCGCGCTCCAGGTCTTGTAATTCTGGGGGGTATAATTAGGCGAAAGGGCGAAGGCGGCGGGGCCTCGAGGGCCCCACACCCCGTGCTCGCGCGGCTAGGGGGGACCCGCGCCGGGAGGGGGTGTGGGCCCCTCGGGGTCCTCTTCCGTGTCCTCTTTGGTGTTCTGGAACCTCCCGAGAAAAATAGGCACTTTGACGTTTCGTTTGTCCAATTCCGAGAATATTTCCTTAACAACTTTTCTGAAACCAAAAACAGCAGAAAACAGGCAACTGGCACTGTGGCATCCGGTTAATAGGTTCGTCCCAGAAAATGCATAAAATGATATAAAAGTGTATATAAAACATGTAGCAAGTGGCATTATATAAGCATGGAACATAAGAAATTATAGATACGTTTGAGACGTATCAAGCATCCCCAAGCTTAGTTCTAGTCGTCCCGAGTAGGTAAAACGATAACAAGAATAATTTCTGAAGTGACATGCTTCACACAATCTTGATCATATAATAATGTAAGGCTCATGTTATGAATGACGTGATTCAAAGCAATGGTTTATAGTTTGCTAACAAATAGACAAGGAGTAAACAACTACATCATATAAGCAAAAACTTTTCATTGATAGTACTTTCAAACAATCATCAAAATGATTCACATGAAAGTTAACTCATAAAGCAATAGTCTCTAAGTAAAAGAGCATTGAAGCAACACAAGGAAGATATAAGTTTAAGCATTGGCTTTCAACTTGTAACATGTATATCATATAGATAGTTGTCAACACAAAGGAATATAACAAGTGCAATAAGTAAGCATATAAGAATTGTTGCACACAGTTGACACAAGTGTTTGCTTCTAAGACAGAAAGAAGTAGGTAAACTGACTCAACATAAAGGAAAAGAAAGACCCTTCGCAGAGGGAAGCAGGGATACAAACATGTGCTAGAGCTTTTTAGTTTTTATAGGTTTTTGAAATCATATAGAGAGCATAAAAGTAAGTTTTGAGAGGTGTTTGTTGTTGTCAACAAATGGTAATGGGCACTCTACCCCCCTTGTCAACCAGACTTTCAAGAGCGGCTCCCATGAAGGACGTTATTTCTACCAGTAAGGTAGATCATCCCTCTTATCTCTTTTGTTTACACATATAGTTAAAAACTGTTGTCATTGCTTGACTGATTAGATCAGGGCAAAAATGTGAAGAGATTGCAGCGGTTAAAGTTGTAATTAATTGGGACTGGGCACCCCATTTGCCAGCTCTTTTTGCAAAGTTAATGTATAAGCGGATGTATATGCCACTAGTCCGGTTGTGAAAGTCTGTATAAAAGCAAATGACAAGGTTGATATCCGTAACACCACATACTTCCTCATGAGCTAATAAAAATTGACAGAAATAAGAGATAATAGGTTTTGAATAATAAAAGGTAGCACACGAAGTATTTGCTTGGAATGGCAGGAAATACAATGTAGTAGGTAGGTATGGTGGACACAAATGGCATGGGTTTTGGCTCAAGGTTTTGGATGCACGAGAAGCATTCCCTCTCAGTACAAGGTTTTGGCTAGCAAGGTTATTTGAAGCAAACACAAGTATAAACTATGACAACAAGACGTATATAAAAACATATTGCAAGTACTATAAAACTCTACATTGTCTTCCTTGTTGTTCAAACACCTTTACTAGAGAATATCTAGACCTTAGAGATACCAAACATGCAAACCAAATTTCAACAAGCTTTACGGTAGTTCTTCATTAATAGGTTTTAACTACATGATGTAAAAGCTTAAACATGATCTACTTGAGAGCTCAAAACAATTGCCAAGCACCACAACAAACAAGATAACAATCCATAAGAGCATGTGTATCTTTTCATCATACCATCTACCACATTTAGCATTTTCTGTTTCCAACCAAACACCAATCAACTTATTTAAAGATAAACTCTCCAAGTATATAACAATGAGATACGAGAGTATAACATAAGAAAACTAACAGCTCTAACAAGAGATGCATGAAAAACAAGAGCTAATAGTATTAAAATAACATAGAAGAATACTCAACAAATATAAGTGAAGGATAGGAGTATTCAAATGAAAAAGCGGAGCGTGTCTCTCTCCCACAAAGGAATGCTAGGATCCATTTTATTCAGAGAATGAAAATAACAAAAACAAAAACAAACAGACGCTTCAAGTAAAGCACATAAGATGTGTCGGAATTAAAATATAGTTTCACTAGAGATGACCTGATAGTTTGTTGATGAAGAAGGGTATGCCTTGGGCATCCCCAAGCTTTGACGCTTGAGTCTTCTTGAATATATGCTTGGGTGACCCACGGGGGCATCCCCAAGCATTGGCTCTTTCATCTTCTTGATCACATCACATCATCCTTCTCTCTTGATCCTTTAAAACTTCCTCCACACCAAACTCAAAGTAAACTTCATTAGAGGGTTAGTGCATAATCAAAAATTCTTATATTCTGCATGAACACAATTGCTACCAATGCTACTGGATATTAGCTACAGCCAATGATACTTTATGGAACAAAAAGATCCATTCAAAATAGTAAAAGAGGCATTGCAAAATAAATGGAAGAATCTGTCAAAAACAGAACAGTCCGTAAAGACGAATTTTTTCGAGGCACTTAACTTTCTCAAATCAGAAAACTCAAAACATGGTAGCACAAGAGGAGAATACAACCATCTAGCTACTGCTATGGACCCGTAGTCCAAGGATGAACTACTCACGCATCAGTCCGGAGGCGGGCATGGTGATGTAGAGCCCTCCGGTGATGATTCCCTTCTCCGGCACGGTGTCGGGAAGAGCTTCTGAACCCTCCCGATCTAGGGTTGACGACGGCGGCGGCTCTGGACTTCGTGGAGGAAAAAGGTGCGCGCTCCAGGTCTTGTAATTCTGGGGGTATAAATAGGCGAAAGGGCGAAGGCGGCGGGGCCTCGAGGGCCCCACACCCCGTGCTAGCGCGGCCAGGGGGGACCCGCGCCGGGAGGGGGTGTGGGCCCCTCGGGGTCCTCCTCCGTGTCCTCTTTGGTGTTCTGGAACCTCCCGAGAAAAATAGGCACTTTGACGTTTCGTTTGTCCAATTCCGAGAATATTTCCTTAGCAACTTTTCTGAAACCAAAAACAGCAGAAAACAGACAACTGGCACTGTGGCATCTTGTTAATAGGTTAGTCCCAGAAAATACATAAAATGATATAAAAGTGTATATAAAACATGTAGCAAGTGGCATAATATAAGCATGGAACATAAGAAATTATAGATACGTTTGAGACGTATCAGGGCTCTACATCACCATGCCCGCCTCCGGACTGATGCGTGAGTAGTTCATCCTTGGACTACTGGTCCATAGCAGTAGCTAGATGGTTGTCTTCTCCTCTTGTGCTACCATGTTTAGATCTTGTGAGATGCCTATCATGATCAAGATCATCTTTATGTAATACTACATGTTGTGTTTGCTGGGATCCGATGAATATTGAGTACCATGTTATTGCTTCATAATATATCTTGTGAGTGCGTTATTTATGATCTTGCATGCTCTCCGTTACTAGTAGATGCTCTGGCCAAGTAGATGCTTGTGACTCCAAGAGGGGGTATTTATGCTCGATAGTGGGTTCATGTCTCTATTTAATCTGGGGGATTACAGCAACCTCTAAGATTGTAGATGTAGTGTTGCTACTAGCGATAAAACAGTAGTACTTTGTCTAAGGATATTTGTATTACTTACATTACACACATTGCTTAATGCGATAATCTGTTGCTTGCAACTTAATACTGAAAGGGGTGCGGACGCTAACCGGAAGGTGGATTATTAGTCATAGATGCGGTTGGAATGGTCTATGTATATTGTTGTTATGCCCAAATGAATCTTACAGTAGACATCATAACTATAGTATATGCATCATTATGCACTTCTTTATTCTGTCAGTTGCCCAGCTGTAATTTGTTTACCCGCATGTATGTTATTATTATCTATGGAGAGACACCACTAGTGAACTGTGGACCCTGTCCTTTTCTTTAAACTGATAAAACAACCTATTGCAATCCTGTTACTTTCATTCTCTTCAAGCAAACATCATTTTCCACACATACTTTTAATCCTTTGTTACAGTGATGACCCACAAGTATAGGGGGTGTATCGTAGTACTTTCGATAAATAAGAGTGTCGAACCTAACGAGGAGCAGAAGGTGCTGACAAGCTGTTTTGATGAGGATTTCACTGTAAATACTAGCAGACAGGTTTTTAGGAGTTTTTGATACAACAGATAAATAAAGTGCGAGTAAATAAAGCGCAACAATAATAATTGTAGCGAGGGGCCCAATCCTTTCTAGGGCAAAGGACAAGCCGGTTTGTTTACTTATGATGACCAAGCGTTCTTGAGGACACACGGGATTTATGTCTAGTGCTTTCGCTTCATATAGATGATTAATCTTTAGTGTTTTGATAAGTGTCGTGTGGGTGAACCTATGCTAATGCACCGCCCTTCCTAGGACTAATACATACTTGTGATTATACCCCTTGCAAGCATCCGCAAATACAAGAAAGTAATTAAGATAAATCTAACCACAGCCTTAAACTCTAAGATCCTGCTATCCCTCATGCATCGAGATATTAACGGGGGTTTAGGTTTATGTCACTCCGGCAACCCCACAATTAATATTCGAATACACAATGCATTCCCCTAGGCCCATAAAGGTGAAGTGTCATGTAGTTGACGTTCACATGACACCACTAGAAGAATAGCACCACAACTTAAATATCAAACCATTAAATATTACTCAACATAGTTCACTACTAACATCTAGACTTCACCCATGTCCTCAAGAACTAAACGAACTACTCACAACACATCATTTGGAACATGATCAGAGATGATATAATGATGGGTAACAATCTGAACATAAACCTTAATTCAACGGTTCCACCCAATAGCATCAATAACAATAGTAATTAACACCGGGAGAGTTTCCCCTATCAAACACACAAGATTCAGCCCTAAATGTTACAGCGGGAACGGAGTGGAGCGGTGGAGATGACGGTGACGGCGGTGGAGATGATGGTGATGATGATCCCGATGAAGTGCAGCTCGATGACGGTGACGATGGCGACGATTTCCCCCCTCCGGGAAGGGATTTCCCCGGCAGATTTCTGCCTGCCGGAGAGCTTTCTTCTCTCTGTGGTTTTCCTCCTCGAGGCGGCGGCGGAATAATTCTAACTCTCCGTAGAAGGTCTTAGGTTTTCGGGGGGATGAAGTACGCGAAGGGGCACGACAAGTGGTGGGCCAGGGCGGCCAGACCACCTGCTCGCGCGGTTCCAGGCTTGGCCGCGCGAGGGGGGGTGTGGGCCCCCTGGGCCCCACCTTGGCCTCTCCTCGTGGCTCCCTCCATGATCTGGCAAAATAATATTTTCCACGGTCTTCGTTTTGTATTTTGATCTTCGCAACTAATGTATCTTGACGGTGCTTTTTCCAGGAGTTTCCAGACTCCGGTGATCTATTCTCCAATAATCATCAAACATGCAAAATAGATGAAATAACATAAGTATAATCTCTAAATATGAAATATATCAATGAATAATAGAAAATATGATATAAAATAGTGATGCAAAATGGACGTATCAACTCCCCCCAAGCTTAGACCTCGCTTGTCCCCAAGCGAAAGTTGAGCTCAGTAAACATGACCACAGGCTTATGGAGTGAAGTGTCGATAAAGAATATACGGACAAGAAGCATCACATTTAATAATGCACCAGTCATCTTAGATATCAACTCCATTCATATAACTCAACTTGTAACAAGTAGAGGCAAATCACAATAAAGTGCATAGAGAAAACCATAGTTGGTGTTGGCAAACTTCGTTCTTGGTCAGAGAACAATGAACATATTGAGCTTACTCTACAAAACAGCCCTATTAAATAGTTGCTAACTCTCAAAGTCATATTTATCAAATAACAGCAATGTGCCCAACAAGAAAGAATAAGAGACATGATTAACAATACGAATGTATAGACGGTTGAATCACAATCACAAATGCTTGCTTAAGACAGAAGGAGATAGGTTTACTGACTCAACATAAAGTAAAAGATAGGCCCTTCGCAGAGGGAAGCAGAGATACAAGCATGTGCTAGAGCTTCTAGTTTTTAAATCATATAGAAAGCATAAAAGTAAGTTTTTGAGCGGTGTTTGTTGTTGTCAACGAATGATAATAGAGTTCTTGTCATCTTCCATACTAAGCAAGTTGAGAGCGGTTCCGATTATTTTAAAACAAGCCTTTATAATAAACAACTATTTTAATAACTTTGACACTCCTCCCAACCTTTGCTTACACAAGCCATGGCTAACCGAATCCTCGGGTGCCTACCAATCAATCTCAAACCATGGAGGAGTGTCTATTTTTAACTTTCTCAACCTTTTGATATTATAGTGGTCTAAGCAGACCTTTGCAATATTAGTGACGAGCAGATGAAGCATGCAAGTCAAGGGTTACTTAATTAGTATGGAAGATAACAAACTCAACTATTATTTCCTCATGAGCTAATAGACATTGACACAAATTAGGGATAGTAGTTTTGAATAAAGATAGCACATGAAGTATTTACTTGGAGTGGCGCAGAATACCACATAATAGGTAGGTATGGTGGACACAAGTGGCAAGGGTTTTGGCTCAAGGTTTGGAAGTATGAGAAGCATTCCCTCTCGATACAGGTCTTTGGCTAGCAAGGTTTGGTAGCAAGCATAAGAGTTGATGGATACAAACAAATATACATGTAGTAAAGGCAATCATGCAATTCTTACTTGGAAGCACAAACAATTTTAAATTGTGAATACTAAGCTTATCATCTACAAGTGAGAGAGATCATTGAAAACTATATCTACATGTAATTCTTTCCTCCACTTAAGTCTCAAAGTATTGTAGCTACTGACCAATGCTAAGTTCGCCAAAACCAAAAGATTTACTATATGCTCCCAAAGTGATAACAATACTAATGACAAGATCAATCATATATGATAGAAGTTGCAAACTAAAATAAGATGTGCAGAAAATAAATGATAAAACTTCTCATTAATATTCCATAACGACAACTCACACCAAGGGATACATAGATAACCAACTAAAAGAGAGATACTTCCACATTGCGAACCATCATATAAGATAACTTCCCTACTCATGATATGACACTACTAAAATATAAAAGATAAAAGATGGTGGTGTGATACCGCGGCACTCCCCCCAAGCTTGGAACAAGCTAAGGGAGATGCCAATACCGATGATGAATTACTCTTGCTCCAGACTCTTCATCCTCTCCTCCATGCTCTCCTCTCCTTGAGGACCTTGGACATCATCTACATGCACCTTCCCACCTTTCAACGTCAACTCCTTCGGGTGCATCCTCAACTCGTGCATGTACGGGTTGACGACGTTCACGAAGAAACTATCCTTGGAAGGCTCGGGCGAAGACATGATGGCTCTAGATCCAAGGATGATGTCGAGGTGTGACTCCCACGGAACAGGGATAACCACTCCCGGGGGAGAAGTTCGTGAGGGGGACTGAACACGTTGGTCAACAACCCACAACCGGCTCGGCGACGGTGCTCGTCGAGCCTGTAGAGGAACAGCACGACAGAGATGGACTCAGGCCTGTACCCAGGTTCACGGCCCTCAGGGTGAGGAAAAACCGCTACTCCTGCTTGTCTGTATTGCTCAGCAGGGGCTACAGTACAGAGTGCTTGCCGCTGGCCCTCGCGAGGCAGTGTGGAGCTAGGAGGGGGAAGGTTCGGGCCTTCTTCCTCCTCGGGCTCGCTGGGCTTGGCTAAGCTACCGTGGGGTGTCTATGGATGAGTGATCGATCGATCCCTTGCTACGGTGGTGCTCCTGCTCCTTATATAGGCGCCCCGGGCCTCCTCCCTGCGTGCTGCGTAGTGGAAGGGTTCCCACATGGCGACGAAACGGTGGAGCGGGGTGCACCGCAGCTGAGTTGCCCATGGACTCGGTCCATGGTCGCAAGGCCTGCCTTCGTGGCAGGGCAGCCGCCGTCTTTGCAGAGCGGCTAGCTGGTACTGCAGAGACCGTGGGGGTGCCCATGGTGACATCGCCGTTGGAGCGTTGCGCCGGCCACCTGCTTTATCACCAAAGAGGAAAGCCTTGGGGGCGGCGCAGGGGACACAGCGCTTTGTTGACTCCTTTTATCACCAGAACGGCAACTGCGGCGCCGTCATCATCGCGCGCAGACGCGCGCGTCACTCTGCGGCTGCTGCAGAGGCCATGTGCGCTCTGCAGCAATTGCTTCGTAGAGAAGTATCTCCACAGGGCCCTCGAGGCCTTGTGGAGAGAGTTGTGTTGACTCCCCTTCGGGGGAGAAAGCCTTGCCGGGGGGCAGCCTCAGGGGGAGCCCCTTCAGGCGCTTCGCTGCCTCCTCAAGTCCCCTCGAGAGGGCTCTGCCCTCGGGGGTCTCCCCAAGCGTTCCGCTTGGTCCTTAGTCGTTTCGTCGGCATCGACGCGTGTGAGGGCCGTGGAGAGTGGGCTCTGCAAACCCTAGAATCCACTGGGCCGACAGTAGCCCCCGGGCCCACGACGGGCACGGCGAGGCCCATCGGGCCCAGACGAAGCGTCGCGGGTCCAAAACGTCCGGTCTGCCCGTGACACGCGTCACTCGGTGGTGAGTTCGCGACGACTCGGTTTCTTCGGACGATCGTGCGTAGTGGGGGGTCCCACCACGATCATCACGACCGCACCTTGGTAACTGCCCGACTGCGGTATAAAGCTGCGCGCCGGCCGAAATCGCAGCCATTACTCCCATTCCGCGCCTCCAAACTTCCAACTCTCGACCTCCTGGTTCTTCGTCTCCGGCGACCCCTTTCTTCTCCGGCGGTGCACTCTCCTTCCTTTCGCTCTTCCGCGCCCCCGCTTCTCCAGAAAAGGGGGTATCCAAAGGCAAGGCGGTGATGACCTCAGCCCGCCAAGACGCGCAGGAGGATGAGACGCTCGGCCCTGCCCTGGTCGGGACTCGCGTCAATGCGGCTGCGCTGGACAAGATCCAACATCTAGTCGCCGGGAAGAACAATGAGCACGGCGCCAGCGCCATTCAGGCCGCGAGGTTCGGCCGCTTTCCGGCGGGTTTTTACCCCATCTTCCTCCAAACTCTCTTTGCTGGGCTGGTGCCTCCGTACTCGCCTTTCCTTGAGGCCGTCTTGGAGTTCTATCAGATCCACCTCCTGCACCTTCACCCCAACGCCATCCTCATCCTCTCCATCTTCGCCTTCTTGTGTGAGGCCTACCTGGGGGTGAAGCCCTCGGTGGCCCTCTTCAGGAGCTTCTACGCTCTCCGAAACACCGCGAAGACCGAGCGGACGGGCTGCGTGTCCTTCCGCATCGCGGACGGCATGGGGGACATCTACATCCCCATGTCGTGGAGCGGTGAGAGACCTGTCACGGCGGTGTCGAAGAAGGTGGACGACTTCAGGCAGAAGTGGTTCCTCATCGGCGTCCCGTCGCAGAGCTCCCTCCTCGACGTCCCAGATGCGCCTCCCGTGAAGAACACTCACTGGGGCAAGCAGGCCCTCAAGGGCCCGCAGGTGGCCGGTCTCGTGGGCCGCTTGAGGACGCTCCGGGAGAACGGCCTCACGGGCCAAATGGTTGCGGAGGAGTTCGTGAGGCGCCGCATCGCCCCCCTTCAGGCGCACAAGAAGGCGATGTGGGCGTACTCGGGGCTCATGGACCCGATACGGCTCCACCCCTGCGACCATCGCCCCGCCGTCGTCGCCACCACCATGGGCGGCCTCTTCGTCAACCCAGACGTGCCCGCGGCGGTCCCCGCGGTGATAAGGCCCCTGTACCAGGTCCCGGACCAGCGCCAGGCTATCTTGGAGCTGATGCCCACATTCACCGCGCTGGGCCTGGCGGGGGAAGAGGAGGAGGATGGGCCCCTGCCCATGGCGAAGGATGGGGACGCCGCCGAGTCTCCGTACGCGTCAGACGCGGAGCCTGGCGACGCGGAGCAGGGCGACGCGGAGGCGGAGGCGATGCCCTCCGCAGGCACGGAAAGTTCATCCAGAGCCGCGCCCCCCGCGGGGGAGGTCTACGAGCTCTCGTCCAGCGATGGAGAGGAGGCCGAGGCTGGGCGCCAAGAGCCACGGACCAAGGCGGCCCATGACAGGCCTGCCGGGGAGCCCCCGAGCGCTCCCCTCAAGAGGAAGGCCGAGACGGCTCCTGAGGGGTCAGGAGCTCGGACCGCGCCCTCGTGGCGCGCGTTAGGTATGGCGTGGGTTGACACCCGCGCTAAGAAGTCCAAGTAAGTGCTCTTGAGTTCTGCCTTTTCCCTTCAATCTTCTGCTTGTCTCCTCCCCTGATCGATTTTCTTTGCCTTCCGCCAGCGACCCAGCGCCTGCGGAGCGCCGAAGGCTCCGCAAGGCCGCGGACGTGAAGAGAGCCGCTCCTGAGGCCGTGCCCGAGGCTACGGCGGACGAGACCACGGCAGGCAAGGTCTTTCGGCCTGAGGAGGAGACTCCTACGGGCCCTCAGGAGGAGATGCCCCAGACGGGGGCACACGTGCCGCCCCCGGAGGAGGAGCATGTGGAGGAGCAGATGGTGAGGGCACCCACTCCGCCCCGCGCAGCCACCCCTCCAGCGCAACCTGAAGCCGCGGCTGGCGCCCCGCCAGCTCCGAGCCCTCCTAAGGCCAGCAGGGAGGATCTTCCCCCCTCCCCGCCAAGCACTACGGCGGAGGAGGAGGCAGCGGCAACTGGGCAGACCTTCTCTGCCCCGTAAGCGAGCGAGGAAGTGCCGCCCGAGCGGGACGACACCGGGGCGCAGTATGCAGGCGCTGAGGAGGAGGACCGGCCTCCAAGCCCCCAGGCCCACGCGGAGGCTGCCTTCACCAAGCTCGACGCGGGCGTAGGGCCTTCCGTGCCACGCAGGCCCTCACAGGCCCTCGCCCTCGGCAGCTGGGACTGGAGCCGAGGGCGCCGAGACGTTGCCTTCCGCCTGGTGCGGGAGTCCCTGGAGGGGCTGGAGGCCCATCTCGCCCTGGAGGACCAGGAGCTTGCCCGGCAGCGGGACGAGCTCGCGAGGGCTTGGGACGCTTTTCACGCGGCCGTGGAGGCTCGCCGGCAGAGCGATTTGGCCCTGCAGGAGGAGCGCGAGGAGGCGATACGCTTCGCCGAGGAGGTCCGCGAGGGCGCCATGCGCGACGCCGAGGAGCTTCTGCAGCCCTTGAAGGCCGAGCGCCGGGCTGCGGATGAAGACTTGGCCGCGGCCAGGGCAGAGCGGGAGGCCGTGGAGCACTCCCTGGCGGCCAAGCACAGCGAGCTCGTCGCGCTCGAGACGAAGATTCTCGCTGACTCCGAGACGGTGCGGTCTGCGCTGGACGAGGTCCGCACGAGCTTGGAGGCCAGAGGGCGAACTCTGGGCGAGCGCGAGGAGGACGTGCGCCGCCGCGACGAGCAGCTGGCGCTGAGGGAGCAGGAGCTGTCGGGGCAGCGCGCTGCCCTCGAGGCCCGCGAGGACAGCCTGACAGTGGCGCTCAGCAAGCTTGAGCGCGAAGTGGCCGCCCACAAGGGGAGCGTGGAGCGTGCCAACGCGCGGCTGGCAGAGCGGAAGGAGGAGGCCATGAAGAAACTCCAGGAGAAGGAGAAGGAGCTCCGCGCCGCCGTCTCCCAGGATTATAAGGACAAGTTCTCCAAGGAGGAGGAGCGCTTTAAGAAGAGGCGCGACGAGGACGCCGCCCGCATCCACAAGCTGGAGAAGGCGAACACCACCCTGAGCGCCCGCCTTGGGCGCGAGGTGGACCGTCGCCGCGCTGCTGAAGAGGCGCGCGATCCCACAGCGCAGGACCTCACCTCCCTCATGGCGGACATGGAGGAGATGAACCAGCAGGTCGGTCCGGCCGTGGAGAAGGCGGTGGAAGCGGTCGAGAGCGCCAAGGCGGCGCAGGTGCTGTCGCAGCAGCGGGAGCGTATGTTCCTGTCCCTGGCGGGCCGGGGCCGCGAGCTCGCTGCGAAGTTGGGAGCAGAAGTGCCGTCCGTCCCAGCTCAAGGCCATTCCGACGCCGCCACCTACCTCCTATACTTCGAGCAGCTCTTCACGGCTCTCGAGGGCCCCGCCGCGGAGCTCTGCGACGTCGTCGAGGAGGAGTGCCGCCAGCTCCTGGCGGTGGCGGTGGACCGCATCTTCTCCAACCTCGTGCACCTCCAGCCCGGGTTCGACCTCGCCACGGTGACCGAACCCCTCGAGGGGGAGGAAAGGTGGAAGGCCTCCAACTCCGTCCGCGACCAGGTGGACGACTTCTGCAGCCGCTTCAAGCGGGCCGCGGCGGAGGATGAGGACGACGACGAGGATAGCGGGCCTAAAGGAGAAGAATCCGGCCAGGACGACGGCGAGGCCTCTGCCTGACTTCCTCCTGAGATCCTCTCCTGCAATGTAGTGCGCTTGCAGCGCTGTAGGGGCATTTGCTTTAAAGACTTTCGTTTTGCAGTCTGTAATATACTTCTTATCTTTTTAACAAGTGCTGCTAAGTCTGTGTGTGCTCCCCTCGGGGAGCCTTTGCTTCAATTCCATGTCTTTTTCACTCTGCGTCGCTGGACCCTTCTCTTCGCGCTATGACTCCGCCGCTGCGGTATGCTCGAGCAATGACTCGGCAAGGCCGGGGGGAGTTTAAGGCTTAGAGAGGTAAGAACCCTCGAGTCGCGATGCTGAGGGCCCCCTTTGACGCGCAAGCAGCCCATGGAGAGTGAGGGAAAAGACCACTCGAGGGACGCAGAGTGCTCGTGAGAGAGATGCAAGGGTTCTCTTGATGTGGACAGGGAACTTAGCTTCGCGAGGCCTTTCGCCCTGCGTGGGACTCATCTGGCGATGTCCTTCCCTTCAGGGGCCGAGTTTTTCCTCCATAGGCCTGGAGAGACTCTCGTTCCCTGTGGATGTTAGAGAGGCGAACCAAAACGCTAGAGCATAGTAGTAAGGACTTATGCGCGCTTATAGGTTTTCTCATGGGTGCCTCGCGAGGAGAGAGAGTACCAAGGTCCTTTGGAGAGGTGGCGTGTATCCGGGAGCATGCCCTTTAGCCAGAGCTCAGGGTCCCTTGGATTTTGCAGTGCTGCTGGGGTGCTCTTGGGCACAGGCACCGTACTCAGCCCCCGCTCGCGAGGTGCGCATGGGAAGAATATAAGCGCACATTTTGAAAGTAAAGGATGAAAGTAAAACTTGCCATCGAAATATTACATAGCGGCGCCTTGGCGCAAAGTTCACTTGGAACGAAAATGGCGCCTGAGCACAAAGTTCACTTGGAACGAAAATGGCGCCTGAGCGCAAAGTTCACTTGGAACGAGAATCGGTTCATTACACTTGGGTTTGCCAAGCTAGCGTTCCTTCCATGTCGAGGCATGGGGACCACCCATTAGTGGCAGAGGTTCACTGCGGCCTGCGGTGGCTCATTAGCAGGAGAGCTCAGAGGGCTGAGCCTCGGGAGAAGCTTTGAGAAGCTTGGAGGTGAAGCCGTGAGCTTCCCTCTAGAGACAAAAAATGCCTGGCGTGACTATGATCACGGGTAGAACTTGCGCAGATGCGCGATGTTCCACGGGTTCTTGACGGGGATGCCGTCCTCGGTCTCGAGGCGTACTGCGCCAGGCCTGGTGATGTGGGAGACCATGTAGGGGCCTTCCCACATCGGCGAGAGCTTGTGGAGACCTTCCCTGGAGAGGATTCGCCTGAGGACGAGGTCACCCGCCTCAAGGGTGCGTGAGCGCACATGGCGGCTGTGGTAGCGTCGCAGATCTTGCTGGTACTTCGCCGCTCTAAGGGCGGCGTGGTGGCGCAGTCCCTCGAGGAACAGTAGGTCGTCGTTGTGGAGGCCCTCTTGGATGTCCTCGTTGAAGGCAAGGACCCGTGGGGATCCATGCTTGATTTCTGCGGGGAGGACAGCTTCAGCTCCGTAGACAAGGGCGAACAGCGTTTCGCCTGTAGGCCGTGAAGCGGTTGTGCGCATGGACCAGAGCACAGATGGGAGCTCATCGATCCAACCCTTGCCGTGCCCTTTGAGGACGTTGAAGCTTCTGGTCTTGAGGCCCTTGAGGACTTCTGCGTTTGCTCGCTCGGCTTGACCGTTGCTGCTTGGGTGAGCCACCGAGGCAAAGCAGATCTTGACGCCGAGCTTGTCGCAGTAGGCCCGGAAGATGCCGCTGGTGAATTGCGAGCCATTATCGGTGATGATGCGGTTGGGCACCCCGAAGCGGCAGACCAGGCTCCTGATGAATTTCACCGCGGCTCCGGCTGGAATGGTGCGCACTGGTTCAACCTCGGCCCACTTGGTGAACTTGTCGACGGCCACGAAGAGGAAACGATAGCCCCCCTGCGACTTCGGGAAGGGGCCCAAGATGTCCAGCCCCCAGACCGCGAACGGCCAGGAGAGCGGGATGGTTTGGAGCTCCAGTGCCGGCTGATGAATTTGCTTGGCGTGGAACTGGCAGGCGTCGCAGGCTTGCACGATGGCGACCGCATCTTGAAGCACTAGTGGCCAGTAGAAACCGCTCCTGAAGACCTTGCCTGCGAGGGTGCGCGCGCACGAGTGGTGGCCGAACTCCCCGCTGTGGATGTCCTTGATCAGCGTTCGGCCTTCCTCGGGGGGGACGCATTTGAGCGCGATGCCGTTCGGGCGCTTGCGATAGAGGTCTCCCTCAAGGATGCAGTAGGATTTCGCCTGTCGAGCGATTCGCTCTGCTTCTGCATCTTCTTCAGGGAGGATCCCCTTCGCCAAGTAGTCCTTGAGCTCGTCAATCCAGCCTGTGGCTTGGTGGGCTGCCGTCAGCAACAGATGCTCCCCTGTGCTGGGGCCGCAATCGGGGGCCCCAGACTCGGGAGGTGGTGTAGAGCTGCAGGAACTCGAGAGGGTTGGTCGACCCGTCGAAGCCCTTGGGGATGGCCGGCCTGAACTTCTGCGGCCAGACCACGCGGCGTAGAGCGCGGGTGAAGGCCATGCAGCCAGAGGCGTACGTGGCGATCCCTCCTTGGAGAACCCTGCGGTTCTGCTGCCCTGCCTGGCCGAGCTCCTCAATGAGGCGATTCTGGAGGTCCTTCCGGCGCTCCATGCCCACCCGCGCGTCAGGCGCAGTGCGCTGCACGATCTGGCAGTCGTGCGGCGAGGAGGCGTGAGAGGGAGCCCTCTGCGCTGCGGCCGGAGGCGGTCCCGGCGGCAGCGGTGGCGCATCTGGTGCAGCCGTTCCCGCGCGGCCGGAGTGCTGGACCATGGAGCGCGACGGGGCGGGGCGCGTGGTGGCGACGTCGACGAGGTGGTGGAGGCGGTCCAACCACTGGTCGTGAGCCTCAGCACTATGCCGGTAGCGCAGGTGCTCCTGGGCCATGAGGAGCGCAATGTGCGGCGTGGGCTCTGGGCGTCCTTGAGAGGACACGCCTTGGCGCCGTGACGGATGCGAAGACTCAGCATCGTCCTTGCGCTCCGGGGGGACGTCCCTGTCGTCGCGGTGGTCGCTGTCATGGTACTCTTCGCTCTCGGGCTCCTCCACATGCGGGCCGGTGTTGGCGCGCTCAGCAGCGCGAGGGCGGCCGCGGCGGCCACGGGTGGGAGCTGTGCCGGGCTCGGTGTGAGCCTGTCAGCTGCGCGCCTGTTGGCGCGCGTCGTGCAGGTGTCCGCCATGGCGGAAAGCCGGCTGGAGGTTGAAGACGCGCCTCAGTCTCCTACCTGGCGCGCCAAATGTCGAGGTGTGACTCCCACGGAACAGGGATAACCACTCTCGGGGGAGAAGTTCGTGAGGGGGACTGAACACGTTGGTAAACAACCCACAACCGGCTCGGCGACGGTGCTCGTCGAGCCTGTAGAGGAACAGCACAACAGAGATGGACTCAGGCCCGTACCCAGGTTCACGGCCCTCAGGGTGAGGAAAAACCGCTACTCCTGCTTGTCTGTATTGCTCAGCAGGGGCTACAGTACAGAGTGCTTGCCGCTGGCCCACACGAGGCAGTGCGGAGCTAGGAGGGGGAAGGTTCGGGGCTTCTTCCTCCTCGGGCTCGCTGGGCTTGGCTAAGCTACCGTGGGGTGTCTATGGATGAGTGATCGATCGATCCCTTGCTACGGTGGTGCTCCTGCTCCTTATATAGGCGCCCCGGGCCTCCTCCCTGCGTGCTGCGCAGTGGAAGGGTTCCCACATGGGGATGAAACGGTGGAGTGGGGTGCACCGCAGCTGAGTTGCCCATGGACTCGGTCCATGGTCGCAAGGCCTGCCTTCGTGGCAGGGCAGCCGCCGTCTTTGCAGAGCGGCCAGCTGGTACTGCAGAGACCGTGGGGGTGCCCACGGTGACGTCGCCGTTGGAGCGTTGCGCCGGCCACCTGCTTTATCACCAAAGAGGAAAGCCTTGGGGGCGGCGCAGGGGACACAGCGCTTTGTTGACTCCTTTTATCACCAGAACGGCAACTGCGGCGCCGTCGTCATCGCGCGCAGACGCGCGCGTCACTCTGCGGCTGCTGCAGAGGCCATGTGCGCTCTGCAGCAATTGCTTCGTAGAGAAGTATCTCCACAGGGCCCTGGAGGCCTTGTGGAGGGAGTTGTGTTGACTCCCCTTCGGGGGAGAAAGCCTTGCCGGGGGGCAGCCTCAGGGGGAGCCCCTTCAGGCGCTTCGCTGCCTCCTCAAGTCCCCTCGAGAGGGCTCTGCTCTCGGGGGTCTCCCCAAGCGTTCCGCTTGGTCCTTAGTCGTTTCGTCGGCATCGACGCGTGTGAGGGCCTTGGAGAGTGGGCTCTGCACACCCTAGAATCCACTGGGCCGACAGTAGCCCCCGGGCCCTCGACGGGCACGGCGAGGCCCATCGGGCCCAGACGAAGCGTCGCGGGTCCAAAACGTCCGGTCTGCCCGTGACACGCGTCACTCGGTGGTGAGTTCGCGACGACTCGGTTTCTTCGGACGATCGTGCGTAGTGGGGGGTCCCACCACGATCATCACGACCGCGCCTTGGTAATTGCCCGACTGCGGTATAAAGCTGCGTGCCGGTCGAAATCGCAGCCATTACTCCCATTCCGCGCCTCCAAACTTCCAACTCTCGACCTCCTGGTTCTTCGTCTCCGGCGACCCCTTTCTTCTCCGGCGAGCACTCTCCTTCCTTTCGCTCTTCCGCGCCCCCGCTTCTCCAGAAATGGGGGTATCCAAAGGCAAGGCGGTGATGACCTCAGCCCGCCAAGACGCGCAGGAGGATGAGACGCTCGGCCCTGCCCTAGTCGGGACTCGCGTCAATGCGGCTGCGCTGGACAAGATCCAACATCTAGTCGCCGGGAAGAACAATGAGCACGGCGCCAGCGCCATTCAGGCCGCGAGGTTCGGCCGCTTTCCGGCGGGTTTTTACCCCATCTTCCTCCAAACTCTCTTTGCTGGGCTGGTGCCTCCGTACTCGCCTTTCCTTGAGGCCGTCTTGGAGTTCTATCAGATCCACCTCCTGCACCTTCACCCCAACGCCATCCTCATCCTCTCCATCTTCGCCTTCTTGTGTGAGGCCTACCTGGGGGTGAAGCCCTCGGTGGCCCTCTTCAGGAGCTTCTACGCTCTCCGAAACACCGCGAAGACCGAGCGGACGGGCTATGTATCCTTCCGCATCGCGGACGGCATGGGGGACATCTACATCCCCATGTCGTGGAGCGGTGAGAGACCTGTCACGGCGGTGTCGAAGAAGGTGGACGACTTCAGGCAGAAGTGGTTCCTCATCGGCGTCCCGTCGCAGAGCTCCCTCCTCGACGTCCCAGATGCGCCGCCCGTGAAGAACACTCACTGGGGCAAGCAGGCCCTCAAGGGCCCGCAGGTGGCCGGTCTCGTGGGCCGCTTGAGGACGCTCCGGGAGAACGGCCTCACGGGCCAAATGGTTGCGGAGGAGTTCGTGAGGCGCCGCATCGCCCCCCTTCAGGCGCACAACAAGGCGATGTGGGCGTACTCGGGGCTCATGGACCCGATACGGCTCCACCCCTGCGACCATCGCCCCGCCGTCGTCGCCACCATCATGGGCGGCCTCTTCGTCAACCCAGACGTGCCCGCGGCGGTCCCCGCGGTGATAAGGCCCCTGTACCAGGTCCCGGACCAGCGCCAGGCTATCTTGGAGCTGATGCCCACATTCACCGCGCTGGGCCTGGCGGGGGAAGAGGAGGAGGATGGGCCCCTGCCCATGGCGAAGGATGGGGACGCCGCCGAGTCTCCGTACGCGTCAGACGCGGAGCCTGGCGACGCGGAGCAGGGCGACACGGAGGCGGAGGCGATGCCCTCCGCAGGCATGGAAAGTTCGTCCAGAGCCGCGCCCCCCGCGGGGGAGGTCTACGAGCTCTTGTCCACCGATGGAGAGGAGGCCGAGGCTGGGCGCCAAGAGCCACGGACCAAGGCGGCCCATGACAGGCCTGCCGGGGAGCCCCCGAGCGCTCCCCTCAAGAGGAAGGCCGAGACGGCTCCTGAGGGGTCAGGAGCTCGGACCTCGCCCTCGTGGCGCGCGTCAGGTATGGCGTGGGTTGACACCCGCGCTAAGAAGTCCAAGTAAGTGCTCTTGAGTTCTGCCTTTTCCCTTCAATCTTCTGCTTGTCTCCTCCCCTGATCGATTTTCTTTGCCTTCCGGCAGCGACCCAGCGCCTGCGGAGCGCCGAAGGCTCCTCAAGGCCGCGGACGTGAAGAGAGCCGCTTCTGAGGCCGTGCCCGAGGCTACGGCGGACGAGACCAGGGCAGGCGAGGTCTTTCGGCCTGAGGAGGAGACTCCTACGGGCCCTCAGGAGGAGATGCCCCAGACGGGGGCACACGTGCCGCCCCCGGAGGAGGAGCATGTGGAGGAGCAGATGGTGAGGGCACCCACTCCGCCCCGCGCAGCCACCCCTCCAGCGCAACCTGAAGCCGCGGCTGGCACCCCGCCAGCTCCGAGCCCTCCTAAGGCCAGCAGGGAGGATCTTCCCCCCTCCCCGCCAAGCACTACGGCGGAGGAGGAGGCAGCGGCAACTGGGCAGACCTTCTCTGCCCCGGAAGCGAGCGAGGAAGTGCCGCCCGAGCGGGACGACACCGGGGCGCAGTATGCAGGCGCTGAGGAGGAGGACCGGCCTCCAAGCCCCCAGGCCCACGCGGAGGCTGCCTTCACCAAGCTCGACGCGGGCGTAGGGCCTTCCGTGCCACGCAGGCCCTCACAGGCCCTCGCCCTCGGCAGCTGGGACTGGAGCCGAGGGCGCCGAGACGTTGCCTTCCGCCTGGTGCGGGAGTCCCTGGAGGGGCTGGAGGCCCATCTCGCCCTGGAGGACCAGGAGCTTGCCCGGCAGCGGGACGAGCTCGCGAGGGCTTGGGCCGCTTTTCACGCGGCCGTGGAGGCTCGCCGGCAGAGCGACTTGGCCCTGCAGGATGAGCGCGAGGAGGCGATACGCTTCGCCGAGGAGGTCCGCGAGGGCGCCATGCGCGATGCCGAGGAGCTTCTGCAGCCCTTGAAGGCCGAGCGCCAGGCTGCGGCTGAAGACTTGGCCGCGGCCAGGGCAGAGCGGGAGGCCGTGGAGCACTCCCTGGCGGCCAAGCACAGCGAGCTCGTCGCGCTCGAGACGAAGATTCTCGCTGACTCCGAGACGGTGCGGTCTGCGCTGGACGAGGTCCGCACGAGCTTGGAGGCCAGAGGGCGAACTCTGGGCGAGCGCGAGGAGGACGTGCGCCGTCGCGACGAGCAGCTGGCGCTGAGGGAGCAGGAGCTGTCGGGGCAGCGCGCTGCCCTCGAGGCCCGCGAGGACAGCCTTACAGCGGCGCTCAGCAAGCTTGAGCGCGAAGTGGCCGCCCACAAGGGGAGCGTGGAGCGTGCCAACGCGCGGCTGGCAGAGCGGAAGGAGGAGGCCATGAAGAAACTCCAGGAGAAGGAGAAGGAGCTCCGCGCCGCCGTCTCCCAGGATTATAAGGACAAGTTCTCCAAGCAGGAGGAGCGCTTTAAGAAGAGGCGCGACGAGGACGCCGCCCGCATCCACAAGCTGGAGAAGGCGAACACCACCCTGAGCGCCCGCCTTGGGCGCGAGGTGGACCGTCGCCGCGCTGCTGAAGAGGCGCGCGATCCCACAGCGCAGGACCTCACCTCCCTCATGGCGGACATGGAGGAGATGAACCAGCAGGTCGGTCCGGCCGTGGAGAAGGCGGTGGAAGCGGTCGAGAGCGCCAAGGCGGCGCAGGTGCTGTCGCAGCAGCGGGAGCGTATGTTCCTGTCCCTGGCGGGCCGGGGCCGCGAGCTCGCTGCGAAGTTGGGAGCAGAAGTGTCGTCCGTCCCAGCTCAAGGCCATTCCGACGCCGCCACCTACCTCCTATACTTCGAGCAGCTCTTCACGGCTCTCGAGGGCCCCGCCGCGGAGCTCTGCGACGTCGTCGAGGAGGAGTGCCGCCAGCTCCTGGCGGTGGCGGTGGACCGCATCTTCTCCAACCTCGTGCACCTCCAGCCCGGGTTCGACCTCGCCACGGTGACCGAACCCCTCGAGGGGGAGGAAAGGTGGAAGGCCTCCAACTCCGTCCGCGGCCAGGTGGACGACTTCTGCAGCCGCTTCAAGCGGGCCGCGGCGGAGGATGAGGACGACGACGAGGATAGCGGGCCTGAAGGAGAAGAATCCGGCCAGGACGACGGCGAGGCCTCTGCCTGACTTCCTCCTGAGATCCTCTCCTGCAATGTAGTGCGCTTGCAGCGCTGTAGGGGCATTTGCTTTAAAGACTTTCGTTTTGCAGTCTGTAATATACTTCTTATCTTTTTAACAAGTGCTGCTAAGTCTGTGTGTGCTCCCCTCGGGGAGCCTTTGCTTCAATTCCATGTCTTTTTCACTCTGCGTCGCTGGACCCTTCTCTTCGCGTTATGACTCCGCCGCTGCGGTATGCTCGAGCAATGACTCGGCAAGGCCGGGGGGAGTTTAAGGCTTAGAGAGGTAAGAACCCTCGAGTCGCGATGCTGAGGGCCCCCCTTTGACGCGCAAGCAGCCCATGGAGAGTGAGGGAAAAGACCACTCGAGGGACGCAGAGTGCTCGTGAGAGAGATGCAAGGGTTCTCTTGATGTGGACAGGGAACTTAGCTTCGCGAGGCCTTTCGCCCTGCGTGGGACTCCTCTGGCGATGTCCTTCCCTTCAGGGGCCGAGTTTTTCCTCCACAGGCCTGGAGAGACTCTCGTTCCCTGTGGATGTTAGAGAGGCGAACCAAAACGCTAGAGCATAGTAGTAAGGACTTATGCGCGCTTATAGGTTTTCTCATGGGTGCCTCGCGAGGAGAGAGAGTACCAAGGTCCTTTGGAGAGGTGGCGTGTATCCGGGAGCATGCCCTTTAGCCAGAGCTCAGGGTCCCTTGGATTTTGCAGTGCTGCTGGGGTGCTCTTGGGCGCAGGCACCGTACTCAGCCCCCGCTCGCGAGGTGCGCATGGGAAGAATATAAGCGCACATTTTGAAAGTAAAGGATGAAAGTAAAACTTGCCATCGAAATATTACATAGCGGCGCCTTGGCGCAAAGTTCACTTGGAACGAAAATGGCGCCTGAGCGCAAAGTTCACTTGGAACGAAAATGGCGCCTGAGCGCAAAGTTCACTTGGAACGAGAATCGGTTCATTACACTTGGGTTTGCCAAGCTAACGTTCCTTCCATGTCGCGGCATGGGGACCACCCATTAGTGGCAGAGGTTCACTGCGGCCTGCGGTGGCTCATTAGCAGGAGAGCTCAGAGGGCTGAGCCTCGGGAGAAGCTTTGAGAAGCTTGGAGGTGAAGCCGTGAGCTTCCCTCTAGAGACAAAAAATGCCTGGCGTGACTATGATCACGGGTAGAACTTGCGCAGATGCGCGATGTTCCACGGGTTCTTGACGGGGATGCCGTCCTCGGTCTCGAGGCATACTGCGCCAGGCCTGGCGATGTGGGAGACCATGTAGGGGCCTTCCCACATCGGCGAGAGCTTGTGGAGACCTTCCCTGGAGAGGATTCGCCTGAGGACGAGGTCACCCGCCTCAAGGGTGCGTGAGCGCACATGGCGGCTGTGGTAGCGTCGCAGATCTTGCTGGTACTTCGCCGCTCTGAGGGCGGCGTGGCGGCGCAGTCCCTCGAGGAACAGTAGGTCGTCGTTGTGGAGGCCCTCTTGGATGTCCTCGTTGAAGGCAAGGACCCGTGGGGATCCATGCTTGATTTCTGCGGGGAGGACAACTTCAGCTCCGTAGACAAGGGCGAACGGCGTTTCGCCTGTAGGCCGTGAAGCGGTTGTGCGCATGGACCAGAGCACAGATGGGAGCTCATCGATCCAACCCTTGCCGTGCCCTTTGAGGACGTTGAAGCTTCTGGTCTTGAGGCCCTTGAGGACTTCTGCGTTTGCTCGCTCGGCTTGACCGTTGCTGCGTGGGTGAGCCACCGAGGCGAAGCAGATCTTGACGCCGAGCTTGTGAATTGCGAGCCATTATCGGTGATGATGCGGTTGGGCACCCCGAAGCGGCAGACCAGGCTCCTGATGAATTTCACCGCGGCTCCGGCTGGAATGGTGCGCACTGGTTCAACCTCGGCCCACTTGGTGAACTTGTCGACGGCCACGAAGAGGAAACGATAGCCCCCCTGCGACTTCGGGAAGGGGCCCAAGATGTCCAGCCCCCAGACCGCGAACGGCCAGGAGAGCGGGATGGTTTGGAGCTCCAGTGCCGGCTGATGAATTTGCTTGGCGTAGAACTGGCAGGCGTTGCAGGCTTGCACGATGGCGACCGCATCTTGAAGCACTAGTGGCCAGTAGAAACCGCTCCTGAAGACCTTGCCTGCGAGGGTGCGCGCGCACGAGTGGTGGCCGCACTCCCCGCTGTGGATGTCCTTGATCAGCGTTCGGCCTTCCTCGGGGGGGACGCATTTGAGCGCGATGCCGTTCGGGCGCTTGCGATAGAGGTCTCCCTCAAGGATGCAGTAAGATTTCGCCTGTCGAGCGATTCGCTCTGCTTCTGCATCTTCTTCAGGGAGGATCCCTTTCGCCAAGTAGTCCTTGAGCTCGTCAATCCAGCCTGTGGCTTGGTGGGCTGCCGTCAGCAACAGACGCTCCCCTGTGATGGGGCCGCAATCGGGGGCCCCAGACTCGGGAGGTGGTGTAGAGCTGCAGGAACTCGAGAGGGTTGGTCGACCCGTCGAAGCCCTTGGGGAGGGCCGGCCTGAACTTCTGCGGCCAGACCACGCGGCGCAGAGCGCGGGTGAAGGCCATGCAGCCAGAGGCGTACGTGGCGATCCCTCCTTGGAGAACCCTGCGGTTCTGCTGCCCTGCCTGGCCGAGCTCCTCAACGAGGCGATTCTGGAGGTCCCTGCGGCGCTCCATGCCCACCCACGCGTCAGGCGTAGTGCGCTGCACGATCTGGCAGTCGTGCGGCGAGGAGGCGTGAGAGGGAGCCCTCTGCGCTGCGGCCGGAGGCGGTCCCGGCGGCGGCGGAGGCGCATCTGGTGCAGCCGTTCCGCGTGGCCGGAGTGCTGGACCATGGAGCGCGACGGGGCGGGGCGCGTGGTGGCGACGTCGACGAGTTGGTGGAGGCGGTCCAACCACTGGTCGTGGGCCTCGGCGCTAGGCCGGTAGCGCAGGAGCTCCTGGGCCATGAGGAGCGCAGTGTGCGGCGTGGGCTCTGGGCGTCCTTGAGCGGCTTGGCGCCGTGACGGATGCGAAGACTCAGCATCGTCGTTGCGCTCCGGGGGGACGTCCCTGTCGTCGCGGTGGTCGCTGTCATGGTACTCTTCGCTCTCGGGCTCCTGCACATGCGGGCCGGTGTTGGCGCGCTCAGCAGCGCGAGGGCGGCCGCGGCGGCCACGGGTGGGAGCTGTGCCGGGATCGGTGTGAGCCCTGTCAGCTGCGCGCCTGTTGGCGCGCGTCGTGCGGGTGTCCGCCATGGCGGAAAGCCGGCTGGAGGTTGAAGACGCGCCTCAGTCCCCTACCTGGCGCGCCAAATGTCGAGGTGTGACTCCCACGGAACAGGGATAACCACTCTCGGGGGAGAAGTTCGTGAGGGGGAGTGAACACGTTGGTCAACAACCCACAACCGGCTCGGCGATGGTGCTCGTCGAGCCTGTAGAGGAACAGCACGACAGAGATGGACTCAGGCCCGTACCCAGGTTCACGGCCCTCAGGGTGAGGAAAAACCGCTACTCCTGCTTGTCTGTATTGCTCATCAGGGGCTACAGTACAGAGTGCTTGCCGCTGGCCCTCGCGAGGCAGTGCGGAGCTAGGAGGGGGAAGGTTCGGGCCTTCTTCCTCTTCGGGCTCGCTGGGCTTGGCTAAGCTACCGTGGGGTGTCTATGGATGAGTGATCGATCGATCCCTTGCTACGGTGGTGCTCCTGCTCCTTATATAGGCGCCCCGGGCCTCCTCCCTGCGTGCTGCGCAGTGGAAGGGTTCCCACATGGCGACGAAACGGTGGAGCGGGGTGCACCGCAGCTGAGTTGCCCATGGACTCGGTCCATGGTCGCAAGGCCTGCCTTCGTGGCAGGGCAGCCGTCGTCTTTGCAGAGCGGCTAGCTGGTACTGCAGAGACCGTGGGGGTGCCCACGGTGACGTCGCCGTTGGAGCGTTGCGCCGGCCACCTGCTTTATCACCAAAGAGGAAAGCCTTGGGGGCGGCGCAGGGGACACAACGCTTTGTTGACTCCTTTTATCACCAGAACGGTAACTGCGGCGCCGTCGTCATCGCGCGCAGACGCGCGCGTCACTCTGCTGCTGCAGAGGCCATGTGCGCTCTGCAGCAATTGCTTCGTAGAGAAGTATCTCCACAGGGCCCTGGAGGCCTTGTGGAGGGAGTTGTGTTGACTCCCCTTCGGGGGAGAAAGCCTTGCCGGGGGGCAGCCTTAGGGGGAGCCCCTTCAGGCGCTTCGCTGCCTCCTCAAGTCCCCTCGAGAGGGCTCTGCCCTCGGGGGTCTCCCCAAGCGTTCCGCTTGGTCCTTAGTCGTTTCGTCGGCATCGACGCGTGTGAGGGCCGTGGAGAGTGGGCTCACCCTAGAATCCACTGGGCCGACAGATGAAATCTGGCAGAAACAGCTTGAAACAAAAACACTTCGAAAACACGATATACGGACCTCGGGGGATCCGGGAGTTTATATAGGAAAAATATACATGACAAAAGGAAGGCAACAGCACGAGATCGAGTAGGAGACGGACACCGAGGCGTCCAGACCCCTGCTCGCGCGGCCAGGATGGGGCCCGCGCGAGCACGTGGTGTCGGCGCCTTGTGCTCCGTGTCCCGCTCGTTTTCGTCTTGTATTTTTCCATATTTTCTAAAAATAACTTCTATGTCTTCCAAAATTAAAAACGCGAACTTTTTCTTACCGAAACTGTATCTTTTCGAATTCAGCTTCTGCAGACTCAGAAAAATTCTCTTTTATAAAAGTCTCTGGAGCAATAACTTGAATAATATCAACATCTTCATTATAAGAATCTCCAGAAATATAATGTTTGAGTCTTTGCCCATTCACCACTTGTGTAGAGTCATCTTTGAGTGAAGCAATTTTAATTGCACCCGAACGAAACACCTCAACAACAACATATGGTCCTTCCCACTTGGAGAGTAATTTCCCTGCAAAGAATCTAAGACGAGAGCTATACAATAAAACTTTTCCACCAACATGAAACTCTCTCTTAAGGATTCTCCTATCATGCCATTTCTTAACTTTCTCTTTAAAGAGTTTAGCATTTTCATAAGGTTCACTTCTCCATTCATCTAAAGAACTCAAATTAAGTAATCTTTTCTCACCAGCAAGTTTAAAATCTCTATTTAGTTCTCTCACTGCCCAATAAGCTTTGTGTTCTAATTCTAAAGGCAAGTGACAAGCTTTTCCATAGACCATTTTATAAGGAGACATACCCATGGGATTTTTATAAGCAGTTCTATAAGCCCACAATGCATTATTTAATTTATCAGCCCAGTTCTTCCTCGTTCTATTAACAGTCTTTTGCAAGATAGATTTAATATCTCTATTTGATAATTCTACTTGCCCACTAGTTTGAGGATGATAAGCTGAAGCAATTCTATGATTAACACCATATTTAGCAAGAACTTTTCTAAAACCACCATGAATAAAATGAGAACCTCCATCAGTCATGATATATCTAGGAACACCAAACCTAGGAAAAATTATATCTTGAAGCATTTTTAATGATGTCTCAGCATCAGCACTTTTAGTAGGTATAGCTTCTACCCATTTAGTAACATAATCAACAGCAACAAGTATATGAGTATAACCCTTTGAAGGAGGAAAAGGACCCATAAAGTCAAATCCCCAACAATCAAATGGCTCAATAACAAGAGAATAATTCATAGGCATTTCATTACGTCTAGAGATATTACCAATTCTTTGACATTGATCACAAGATAAAATAAACTTTCTTGCGTCTTTAAAAAGAGTAGGCCAATAAAAACCTGATTGTAAAACCTTTTGTGCAGTTCTATCTCCAGCGTGATGTCCTCCATAAGCACTACTATGGCATTTTCTCAATATCTCCTGTTGTTCATACTCCGGAACACATCTTCGCATAATACCATCCACTCCTTCTTTATATAAGTGTGGGTCATCCCAGAAATAATGCCTCAAATCATAAAAGAATTTTCTTCTTTGTTGAGCTGAAAAGGTTGGAGGCAAATACTTCGAAACAATAAAGTTAGCATAATCAGCATACCAAGGACTATCTCGTGAACTCACCCTTATTGCAGCTAATTGTTCATTTGGAAAACTATCATTAACAGGAATAGGGTCATATTCAATGTTTTCCAATCTAGACAAATTATCAGCAACAGGATTTTCAGCACCTTTCCTATCTACAATATGCAAATCAAATTCTTGCAACAGTAATACCCATCTAATAAGCCTAGGCTTTCCATCTTTCTTTTCCATAAGGTATCTAATTGCAGCATGATCAGTATGAATAATAACTTTAGAATCAACAATATACTGTCTAAATTTATCACAGGCAAAAACAACAGCTAGAAATTCTTTTTCAGTTGTAGCATAATTCTTTTGAGCAGGATCAAGAGTCTTACTAGCATAATGAATGACATTTAACTTTTTATCTACTCTTTGTCCAAGAACAGCACCAACAGCAAAATCACTAGAATCACACATAATTTCAAATGGTAAATTCCAATCAGGTGGTTGAACAATAGGAGCACTTATTAAAGCTTGCTTAAGAGTTTCAAAAGCTGCCTTACAATCATCATCAAAAACAAATGGTACATCTTTTTGCAAGAGATTAGTAAGAGGCTTTGATACCTTAGCAAAATCTTTGATAAACCTTCTATAGAAACCAACATGACCAATAATACTACGTATACCTTTGACATCTCGGGGGCAAGGCATTTTCTCAATTGCCTCCACTTTAGCTCTATCAACTTCAATACCTCTTTCAGAAATCTTATGTCCAAGGACAATTCCTTCATTAACCATAAAGTGGCACTTCTCCCAATTAAGAACAAGATTAGTTTCTTCACATCTCTGCAAAACCTTATCAAGATTGTGCAAGCAATTATCAAAAGAAGTTCCATAGACTGAAAAATCGTCCATGAATACCTCCACAATTTCCTCACAAAAACCATGAAACATAGCAGACATACATCTTTGAAAAGTAGCAGGAGCATTACATAAACCAAAAGGCATACGTCTATAAGCATAAGTACCATAAGGACAAGTAAACGCGGTTTTCTCTTGATCTTGAGCTTTAACAGCAATTTGAGAGAAACCAGAATAACCATCAAGAAAGCAAAAATGAGTTTTATTAGCTAACCTCTCCAACATTTGATCAATAAAGGGTAAGGGATAATGATCTTTCTTAGTAACTTTATTAACCTTTCTAAAATCAATGCACATTCTATAACCAACTACTACTCTCTGAGGAATAAGCTCATCATTATCATTAGGCACAACAGTAATTCCACCTTTCTTAGGTACACAGTGCACAGGACTAACCCATCTACTATCAGCAATAGGATAAATTATACCAGCATCAAGGAGTTTTAATACCTCATTTCTTACCACTTCCTTCATTTTGGGTATTAAACGGCGTTGATGTTCAACAACTAGCTTTGCATCGGGCTCCATATTAATAGAATGTTGACATATAGTAGGAGAAATCCCTTTTAAATCATCCAAAGTATAACCCATAGCTCCACGGTGTTCCCTTAATACTTCCTTAATACTTCCAATAATCTTTCCTCTTCTTTACCTGAAAGGTTAGCACTAATAATAACAGGATATATTTTCTTATCATCAATATGAGCAGACTTAAGATTATCAGGCAAAGGTTTTAAATCAAAGACAGGATCCTCTTTAGGTGGAAGTGTTTTACCCAAGTCTTCCACCTTCGAATTGTGTTTCAAGATAGGTTGACGAAGAAATATTTCATGAAGTTCATTCCTTTCTTCCATAAAGACTTCACTTTCATGATCTTCCATAAATTGCTGCAAAACATTGTTAGGAGCAAGAGCAATAGAGGCAAGTTGTTCTACTTTAAAATCCTCATTAGGCAATTCGGTATCATAACGGACTTTGGCAAATTTCGAAAAATTGAATTCATACGAATCACCAGCAAATTTAGTAAAGATTTTCTCTTTCCTACAATCTATAACAGCACCACAAGTATTTAGAAAAGGTCTACCAAAAATGATAGTACAAGTCTTACTAGCAGCAGCACCAAGTACGAGAAAATCAGCAGGATATTTAGTCTTACCACATAGAACTTCAACATCTCTAATAATACCAATTGGAGAGATAGTTTCTCTATTAGCAAGTTGAATAACCACATCAATTTCTTCAAGTTCACAAGGACCAATCTCATGCATAATTTCCCTGTAAAGCTCATAAGGAATATCACTAGAACTTGCACCAATATCACATAATCCATAACAGCAATGATCACCAATTTTGACAGATAACACAGGAACACTAGTCTTCCTTGAACTTTTAGGATGAGAAACAACATTAGAAGCATCCTCACAAAATATAATATACTCATCTCCAACATTTTTAGTAACAAGATCTTTAACTATAGCAACAGGAGGTTCAATTTTAATTTGTTCATCAGGTTGTATAGCTTTCTTTTCACTTTTGTTAACAACACTAGCCATAACAGAATGTTCTTTCACCTTAACAGGAAAAGGAACCTTTTCAATATAGGGTTCAGGAATAATATGATCAACAACATTAATTTCAATGCTTTTAGTTATAGGAGTGACAGATTTATCTTTATATGGTTCATGATATTTTTCAAAGCCCTCCTTGGGCAAACTGAAATAAGCAGCAATGGATTTATAATAATTTGCAACAACTTGAGAGTCAAGACAATAGGCATTATTAATATTTCGAAATGCATCAGTATTCATGAAAGTTTTAATGCATTCGAAGTCATATTTTATACCTGACTCCCTACCTTTGTCGTTCTCCCATGCTTCAATATTTTCTTCAATACGATCAAGAAGATCCCATTTAAACTCCACCTTATTACGCGTGAATGATCCAGCACAAGAGGTATCCAATAATGTTTTATCTTCAAAGGAGAGTCTTGCATAGAAGTTATCGACAATAATATTACCAGGAAGCTCATGAATGGGGCATTTGAGCATTAATGCCTTCAATCTCCCCCAAGCTTGGGCAATGCTTTCTCCATCATGAGGCCAGAAATTATATATAGAATTCTGATCTTGGTGAATCTCACTTGGAGGATAAAATTTAGAATAAAAGAGAGGTACGATTTCCTCCCATCCAAGAGAATTCCTGTTCTTCAACAATTTATACCAATGCGCAGCTCTCCCAGTAAGTGATATGGAGAATAATTTCTTCCTGACTTTGTCCATTGTAATACATGCACACTTGAACAACTCGCATACTTCATGTAAAAACAGTAAATGATCACCGGGGTGGATAGTTCCATCCCCTTCATAGCGGTTATCCAAAACACGATCAATAATTTTTATAGGTATATTAAATGGCACTATTTCTTCAGGTGGCGCCTCATTTTCTACCTCAGCAGTGGTAGAAGCCTTTCCAAACAGGAAAGCAATAGTTCCTCTCTCCATAATTAAGAAAATTAGGAGACAGAAATAAAAACAACACTTACAGCTAAAGTTTTCCTTACCAATTCCACTTACCAATAGAGCTTCACTCCCCGGCAACGGCGCCAGAAAATAGTCTTGATGAGCCACAAGTATAGGGGGTGTATCGTAGTACTTTCGATAAATAAGAGTGTCGAACCCAACGAGGAGCAGAAGGTGCTGACAAGCAGTTTTGATGAGGATTTCACTGTAAATACTAGCAGACAGGTTTTTAGGAGTTTTTGATACAATAGATAAATAAAGTGCGAGTAAATAAAGCGCAACAATAATAATTGCAGCGAGGGGCCCAATCCTTTCTAGAGCAAAGGACAAGCCGGTTTGTTTACTTATGACGACCAAGCGTTCTTGAGGACACA
Source organism: Poa annua (assembly GCA_026929855.1). Taxonomy (NCBI): domain Eukaryota; kingdom Viridiplantae; phylum Streptophyta; class Magnoliopsida; order Poales; family Poaceae; genus Poa; species Poa annua. The sequence goes on from CM049436.1 coordinate 39,895,368, forward strand.
CGGGGTTTATGTCTAGTGCTTTCGCTTCATATAGATGATTAATCTTTAGTGTTTTGATAAGTGCCGTGTGGGTGAACCTATGCTAATGCACCGCCCTTCCTAGGACTAATACATACTTGTGATTATACCCCTTGCAAGCATCCGCAAATACAAGAAAGTAATTAAGATAAATCTAACCACAGCCTTAAACTCTAAGATCCTGCTATCCCTCATGCATCGAGATATTAACGGGGGTTTAGGTTTATGTCACTCCGGCAACCCCACAATTAATATTCGAATACACAATGCATTCCCCTAGGCCCATAAAGGTGAAGTGTCATGTAGTCGACGTTCACATGACACCACTAGAAGAATAGCACCACAACTTAAATATCAAACCATTAAATATTACTCAACATAGTTCACTACTAACATCTAGACCTCACCCATGTCCTCAAGAACTAAACGAACTACTCACAACACATCATTTGGAACATGATCAGAGATGATATAATGATGGGTAACAATCTGAACATAAACCTTAATTCAACGGTTCCACCCAATAGCATCAATAACAATAGTAATTAACACCGGGAGAGTTTCCCCTATCAAACACACAAGATTCAGCCCTAGATGTTACAGCGGGAACGGAGTGGAGCGGTGGAGATGACGGTGACGGCGGTGGAGATGATGGTGATGATGATCCCGATGAAGTGCAGCTCGATGACGGTGACGATGGCGACGATTTCCCCCCTCCGGGAAGGGATTTCCCCGGCAGATTTCTGCCTGCCGGAGAGCTTTCTTCTCTCTGTGGTTTTCCGCCTCGAGGCGGCGGCGGAATAATTCTAACTCTCCGTAGAAGGTCTTAGGTTTTCGGGGGGATGAAGTACGCGAAGGGGCACGGAAGTGGTGGGCCAGGGCGGCCAGACCACCTGCTCGCGCGGTTCCAGGCTTGGCCGCGCGAGGGGGGGGTGTGGGCCCCCTGGGCCCCACCTTGGCCTCTCCTCGTGGCTCCCTCCATGATCTGGCAAAATAATATTTTCCACGGTCTTCGTTTTGTATTTTGATCTTCAATGTATCTTGACGGTGCTTTTTCCAGCAGTTTCCAGACTCCGGTGATCAATTCTCCAATAATCATCAAACATGCAAAATAGATGAAATAACATAAGTATCATCTCTAAATATGAAATATATAAATGAATAACAGCAAATTATGATATAAAATAGTGATGCAAAATGGACGTATCATACAGCAAGCCAGTGAGATTGACAACCTCACTGTCAAGTTGGGGCAAAATACTTTGATTTTGTTGTGTGCAGGTTCCACGTTCGTTGTTGACACCGGTAGTGCGCCCTGCCAACGTCAGCTTCAACAACCTTCAGGAGAGAACTTCACTCCTACTGGATTGATAATCTTGGTTTCACAACTGAGTGAAATTTGCTGCTGCACTACTTCATACCTTCCTCTTGGGGTTTCCCAACAACACCTCACCGGTGCATCAAGCTATTTTCTGGCGCCGTTGCCGGGGAGTTGAAGCTCTTCTGCGAGGGGAGTCTCTCACTTCCAATCTTTTTATTTTGTTATTGTCTTGCTTAGTTTATTTTTATTACTGCCTTGTTTGCTTAATATCAAAAATACAAAAAAAATTAGTTACTTGCATTAAATTTTTATTTCGGTTTTGTTATTTAATTATTTCGGTTTAGTTTAAATTTTGCTAAAAATGGGTAGTCCTGAAGTTGAAGTTCGTTCGTTTAAACAACAAGCAGGAGAAAGTTTGAAAGATGCATGGTATAGGATAAATGATGCTCAAACAAATGCACTAAGAAACATTCCACTTTAATCCTTCTTAGGAATTTTTATGTTGGTATTTCTAGTTCGTATAGGTATGTTCTTGACACCCTTACGGGGGGCAACTTTCTTGGTACACCTGCTTTGGAAGCCTCCAATTTAATTGAGAGTTTGGTAGGATCACCACCACCTACTAAAGAAATTAAAACTGAGATCACTTTGGAAGATGTTATTAAAAGATTGGATTCTATGGAGAATTTTTTTCTTGATAATGCTAGCAAGGGTAATGAATCAATAGAGGATATTAATGGAAGAATCACTGCTTTAGATACTAGCAACACCCTTGACACTCATAATGATAGAATATATGAATTAGAAGAGGCTATGGAAACTTTAAGTTCAACTTTTTCCTCTATTAAAACTAAGAAAGAGAAGGCCTTTGTAGGAAGGGAGAAAAAGTTTATCTATGTTCCAAAACCCAAACCCCCTAATTTGCCTAAAGATGATGGTAATGATTTACGTAATAGGACACCTTCATGGATACCTAAAGCGCCTATTGCAACCAACAATGTCTTGGATGAAATTATTGATGTTGATGCTTCATCTTTTGAAAATACTTGAATATCACTTTCTGTGCCTAGCTGAAAGGCATTAAAGAAAAGCGCTTATGGGAGACAACCCACTTTTTATTTCTGTTATTTTATTTGCTGAGTCAAGGAACATGTCTACCTCTGTAGCAATTCCTTTGTATCTTTACTTTATTGCATTGTTGTGTCAAGTTAAGCCTCTAGTAGAAAGTTGATGCTAGATTTGGATTGCTGCGCAGAAACAGTTTTCTGCTGTCCACCGTTAAATTCATAACTAATTACAGAAAAATCAAAATGACCTGGGCTTTTTTGTGTGTGATCCTCAGATATTTATGAACCTTTTATTAGTTTTGAGTTTTCTGATTTGAGCAAGTTAAGTGCCTCGAAAAAATTCGTCTTTACGGACTGTTCTGTTTTTGACAGATTCTGCCATTTATTTTGCAATGCCTCTTTTGCTATTTTGAATGGATCTTTTTGTTCCATAAAGTATCAGTGGCTGTAGCTACTATCCAGTAGCATTGGTAGCAATTGTGTTCATGCAGAATATAAGATTTTTTTATTAGGCACTAACCCTCTAATGAAGTCTACTTTGAGTTTGGTGTGGAGGAAGTTTTGAAGGATCAAGAGAGAAGGATCATGTGATGTGATCAAGAAGATGAAAGAGCCAAAGCTTGGGGATGCCCCCGTGGGTCACCCAAGCATATTTCAAGAAGACTCAAGCGTCAAAGCTTGGGGATGCCCAAGGCATCCCCTTCTTCATCAACAAACTATCAGGTCATCTCTAGTGAAACTATATTTTAATTCCGACACATCTTATGTGCTTTACTTGAAGCGTCTGTTTGTTTTCGTTATTTTCATTCTCTGAATAAAATGGATCCTAGCATTCCTTTGTGGGAGAGAGACACGCTCCGCTTTTTCTTATGAATACTCGTATTCTTCACTTATATTTGTTGAGTATTCTTCTATGTTACTTCAATACTTTCAGCTCGTGTTTTTCATGCATCTCTTATTAGAGCTGTTAGTTTTCTTATGTTATACTCTCATGTCTCATTGATAAAAACTTGGAGAGTTTATCTTTAATAAGTTGATTAGTGTTTGGTTGGAAACAGAAAATGCTAAATGTGGTAGATGGTATAATGAAAAGATATACATGCTCTTATGGATTGTTATCTTGTATCTTGTGGTGCTTGGCAATTGTTTTGAGCTCTCAAGTAGATCATGCTTAAGCTTTTACATCATGTAGTTAAAACCTATTAGTGAAGAACTACCGTAAAACTTGTTGAAACTTGGTTTGCATGTTTGGTATCTCTAAGGTCTAGAAATTTTCTAGTAAAGGTGTTTGAACAACAAGAAAGACAATGTAAAGTTTTATAATGCTTGCAATATGTTTTTTTATATATGTCTTGTTGTCATAGTTTATACTTGTGTTTGCTTCAAATAACCTTCCTAGCCAAAGCCTTGTACTGAGAGGGAATGCTTCTCGTGCATCCAAAACCTTGAGCCAAAACCCATGCCATTTGTGTCGACCATACCTACCTACTACATGGTATTTCCTGCCATTCCAAGCAAATACTTCGTGTGCTACCTTTTATTCAAAATTTATTATCCCTTATTTGTGTCAATGTTTATTAGCTCATGAGTAAGTATGTGGTGTTACGGATATCAACCTTGTGATTTGCTTTTAGACAGACTTTCACCAACCGGACTAGTGGCATATACATCCGCTTATCCATTAACTTTGCAAAAAGAGCTGGCAAATGGGGTGCCCAGTCCCAATTAATTACAACTTTAACCGCTGCAATCTCTTCACATTTTTGCCCTGATCCAGTCAAGCAATGATACTAGTTTTTAACTACATGTGTAAACAAAAGAGATAAGAGGGATGATCTGTCTTGCTGGTAGAAATAACGTCCTTCATGGGAGCCGCTCTTGGAAAGTCTGGTTGACAAGGGGGGTAGAGTGCCCATTACCATTCGTTGACAACAACAAACACCTCTCAAAAGTTACTTTTATGCTCTCTATATGATTTCAAAAACCTATAAAAATTAAAAAGCTCTAGCACATGCTTGTATCCCTGCTTCCCTCTGCGAAGGGCCTATCTTTTACTTTATGTTGAGTCAGTTTACCTACTTCTTTCTGTCTTAGAAGAAAACACTTGTGTCAACTTTGTGCAACAACTCTTATATGCTTACTTATTGCACTTGTTATATTTCTTTGTGTTGACAACTATCTATATGATATACATGTTACAAGTTGAAAGCCAATGCTGAAACTTATATCTTCCTTTGTGTTGTTTCAATGATCTTTTACTTAGAGACTATTGCTTTATGAGTTAACTCTTATGCAAATCATTTTGATGCTTGTTTGAAAGTACTATCCATGAAAAGTTTTTGCTTATATGATGTAGTTGTTTACTCCTTGTCTATTTGTTAGCAAACTATAAACCATTGCTTTGAATCACTTCATTCATAACATGAGCCTTACATTATTATATGATCAAGATTGTGTGAAGCATGTCACTTCAGAAATTATTCTTGTTATCGTTTGACCTACTCGGGACGAGTAGAACTAAGCTTGGGGATGCTTGATACGTCTCGCACGTATCTATAATTTCTTATGTTCCATGCTTATATTATGCCACTTGCTACATGTTTTATATACATTTTTATATCATTTTATGCATTTTCTGGGACTAACCTATTAACAAGATGCCACAGTGCCAGTTGCCTGTTTTCTGCTGTTTTTTGTTTCAGAAAAGTTGTTAAGGAAATATTCTCGGAATTGGACAAACAAAATGTCAAAGTGCCTATTTTTCTCGGGAGGTTCCAGAACACCGAAGAGGACACGGAGGAGGACCCCGAGGGGCCCACACCCCCTCCCGGCGCGGGTCCCCCCCCCCCCCCCCGGCCGCGCGAGCACGGGTTGTGGGGCCCTCGAGGCCCTGCCGCCTTCGCCCTTTCGCCTACTTATACCCCCCCAGAATTACAAGACCTGGAGCGCGCACCTTTTTCCTCCACGAAGTCCAGAGCCGCCGCCGTCGTCAACCCTAGATCGGGAGGGTTCAGAAGCTCTTCCCGGCACCCTACCGGAGAGGGGAATCATCACCGGAGGGCTCTACATCACCATGCCCGCCTCCGGACTGATGCGTGAGTAGTTCATCCTTGGACTACGGGTCCATAGCAGTAGCTAGATGGTTGTCTTCTCCTCTTGTGCTACCATGTTTAGATCTTGTGAGCTGCCTAACATGATCAAGATCATCTTTATGTAATGCTACATGTTGTGTTTGCTGGGATCCGATGAATATTGAGTACTATGTTATTGCTTCATAATATATCTTGTGAGTGCGTTGTTTATGATCTTGCATGCTCTCCGTTGCTAGTAGATGCTCTGGCCAAGTAGATGCTTGTGACTCCAAGAGGGGGAATTTATGCTCGATAGTAGGTTCATGTCTCTATTTAATCAGGGGTAGTGACAGCAAGCCCAAGATTGTAGATGTACTGTTGCTACTAGGGATAAAACAGTAGTACTTTATCTAAGGGTATTTGTATTACTTACATTACACACATTGCCTATTTGTTAGCAAACTATAGACCATTGCTTTGAGTCACTTCATTCATAACATGAGCTTTACATTATTATATGATCAAGATTGTGAGAAAGCATGTCACTTCAGAAATTATTCTTTTTATCGTTTTACCTACTCGGGACGAGTAGAACAAAGCTTGGGGATGTTGATACGTCTCCAACGTATCTATAATTTCTTATGTTCCATGCTTATATTATGCCACTTGCTACATGTTTTATATGCATTTTCTGGGACTAACCTATTAACAAGATGCCACAGTGCCAGTTCCCTGTTTTCTGCTGTTTTTGGTTTCAGAAAAACTGTTGAGGAAATATTTTCGGAATTGGACAAACGAAACGTCAAAGTCCCTATTTTTCTCGGGAGGTTCTAGAACACCGAAGAGGACACGGAGGAGAGCCCCGAGGGGCCCACACCTGGTCCCGGTGCGGGTCCCCCCTGGCCGCGCAGCCACGGGGTGTGGGGCCCTCGAGCCTCCACCGCATTCGCCCTTTCGCCTACAAATACCCCCCCAGAAATACAAGACCTAGGACGCGCACCTTTTTCCTCCACGACGTCCAGAGCCGCCGCCATCGTCAACCCTAGTTCGGGAGGGTTCAGAAGCTCTTCCCGGCACCCTGCCGGAGAGGGGAATCATCATCGGAGGGCTCTACATCACCATGCCCGCCTCCGGACTGATGCGTGAGTAGTTCATCCTTGGACTACGGGTTCATAGCAGTAGCTAGATGGTTGTCTTCTCCTCTTGTGCTACCATGTTTAGATCTTGTGAGCTGCCTATCATGATCAAGATCATCTTTATGTAATACTACATGTTGTGTTTGCTGGTATCCGATGAATATTGAGTACTATGTTATTGCTTCATAATATATCTTGTGAGTGCGTTATTTATGATCTTGCATGCTCTCCGTTGCTAGTAGATGCTCTGGCCAAGTAGATGCTTGTGACTGCAAGAGGGAGTATTTATGCTCGATAGTGGGTTCATGTCTCTATTTAATCTGGGGGAGTGACAGCAACCTCTAAGATTGTAGATATACTGTTGCTACTAGGGATAAAACAGTAGTACTTTGTCTAAGGATATTTGTATTACTTACATTACACACATTGCTTAATGCGATAATCTGTTACTTGCAACTTATAACTGAAAGGGGTGCGGACGCTAACCGGAAGGTGGATTATTAGTCATAGATGCGGTTGGAACGGTCTATGCATATTGTTGTAGTGCCCAAATGAATCTCACACTAGACATCATAACTATAGTATATGCATCATTATGCACTTCTTTATTCTGTCAATTGCCCAGCTGTAATTTGTTTACCCGCATGTATGTTATTATTATTTATGGAGAGACACCACTAGTGAACTGTAGACCCCGGTCCTTTTCTTTAAACTGATAGAACAACCTACTGCAATCCTGTTACTTTCATTCTCTGCAAGGAAGCATCATTTTCCACACATACGTTTAATCCTTTGTTACAGCAAGCCAGTGAGATTGACAACCTCATTGTTAAGCTGGGGCAAAATATTTTGATTGTGTTGTATGCAGGTTCCACGTTCGTTGTTGACACTGGTAGTGCGCCCTGCCAACGTCAGCTTCAACAACCTTCAGTAGAGAACTTCACTCCTACTAGATTGATAACCTTGGTTTCACAACTGAGGGAAATTTGCTGCTGCACTACTTCATACCTTCCTCTTAGGGTTTCCCAACAACACCTCACCGGTGCATCAATTATGCACTAACCCTCTAATGAAATCTACTTTGAGTTTGGTGTGGAGGAAGTTTTCAAGGATCAAGTGAGAAGGATGATATGACGTGATCAAGAAAATGAAAGAGCCTAAGCTTGGGGATGCCCCCGTGGGTCACCCAAGCATATTTCAAGAAGACTCAAGCGTCTAAGCTTGGGGATGCCCAAGGCATCCCCTTCTTCATCAACAAACTATCAGGTCATCTCTAGTGAAACTATATTTTAATTCCGTCACATCTCATGTGCTTTACTTGAAGCGTCTGTTTGCTTTTATTTTCATTCTCTGAATAAAATTGATCCTAGCATTCCTTTGTGGGAGAGAGACACGCTCCGCTTTTTCTTATGAATACTCGTATGCTTCACTTATATTTGTTGAGTATTCTTGAATGTTACTTCAATACTTTCTAGCTCTCGATTTTCATGCATCTCTTGTTAGAGCTGTTAGTTTTCTTGTGTTATACTCTCATGCCTCATTGATATATACTTGGAGAGTTTATGTATAAATAAGTTGATTGGTGTTTGGTTGGAAACAGAAAATGCTAAATGTGGTAGATGGTATAATGAAAAAGATATACATGCTCTTATGGATTGTTATCTTGCATGTTGTGGTGCGAAGCAATTGTTTTGAGCTCTCAAGTAGATCATGTTTAAGCTTTTACATCATGTAGCTAAATCTATTAGTGAAGAACTACCGTAGAGCTTGTTGAAATTTGGTTTGCATGTTTCGTATCTCTAAGGTCTAGATATTTTCTAGTAAAAATGTTTGAACAACAAGGAAGACAATGTAGAGTTCTATAATGCTTGCAATATGTTTTTATGTAAGTCTTGTTGTGCCAGTTGTCATCTTGTGTTTGCTTCAAACAACCTTGCTAGCCAAAGCCTTGTATAGAGAGGAATTCTTCTCATGCATCCAAAACCTTGAGCCAAAACCCATGCCATTTGTGTCCACCATACCTACGTACTACGTGGTATTTTCTGCCATTCCAAGCAAATACTTCATGTGCTACCTTTATTCAAAATTTATTATCCCTTATTTGTGTCAATGTTTATTAGCTCATGAGGAAGTATGTGGTGTTTTCGATATCAACCTTGTCATTTACTTTTAGACAGACTTTCACAACCGGACTAGTGGCACATACATCCACTTATCCATTAACTTTGCAAAAAGACATGGCAAATGGGGTGCCCAGTCCCAATTAATTACAACTTTCATCATCATTCTCTTCACATGGTTTTGCAAAAATTATTATGCTTCAAAGTGTTATACAATTTAATATAGACACTCCTCCATGGTATGTGACTGTTGGAAGGCACCCGACGATTCGGTTAGCCATGGATTGTGTATGCATTGGTGGGGAGGAGTGTCAAACCAGTTTTTTAAAATATACATGTGTAAACAAAAGAGATAAGAGGGATGATCTGCCCTTGGGTAGAAATAACGTCCTTCATGGGAGCCACTCTTAGAAAGTATGGTTGACAAGGGGGGTAGAGTGCCCATTACCATTCGTTCACAACGACAAACACCACTCAAAAACTTACTTTTATGCTCTCTATATGATTTCAAAAATATATAAAAACTAAAAAGCTCTAGCACATGCTTGTATCCCTGCTTCCCTCTGCGAAGGGCCTATCTTTTACTTTATGTTGAGTCAGTTTACCTACTTCTTTCTATCTTAGAAGCAAACACTTGTGTCAACTGTGTGCAACAACTCTTATATGCTTACTTATTGCACTTGTTATATTTCTTTGTGTTGACAACTATCTATATGATATACATGTTACAAGTTGAAAGCCAATGCTGAAACTTATATCTTCCTTTGTGTTGCTTCAATGCTCTTTTACTTAGAAACTATTGCTTTATGAGTTAACTCTTGTGCAAATCTTTTTGATGCTTGTTTGAAAGTACTATCCATGAAAAGGTTTTACTTATATGATGTAGTTGTTTACTCCTTGTCTATTTGTTAGCAAACTATAGACTATTTCCTTGAGTCACTTCATTCATAACATGAGCCTTACATTATTATATGATCAAGATTGTGTGAAAGCATGTCACTTCAGAAATTATTCTTGTTATCGTTTTACCTACTCGGGATGAGTAGAACTAAGCTTGGGGATGCTTGATACGTCTCAAACGTATCTATAATTTCTTATGTTCCATGCTTATATTATATCAATTGCTACATGTTTTATATACACTTTATATCATTTTTATGCATTTTCTGGGACTAACCTATTAACAAGATGCCATAGAGCCAGTTCCCTGTTTTCTGCTGTTTTTGGTTTCAGAAAAGTTGTTAAGGAAATATTCTCGGAATTGGACAAAACAAAAGCCGAAGTTCCTATTTTTCCCGACACGTTCCAGAAGTCCAAAGAAGAGACGGAGTCGGGCAACAGGGTGGCCACACCATGTCGTGGCGCGGCAGAGAATCTTGCCGCGCGGCCACGTGGTGTGGGCCCCTCGGGCACCCACCGACGTCGCCCTTTCGCCCATATAATGCCCCCGAGAAAATAACCCTAACCACCGAAGCCTTTTCCCGAGAATAGTTCCGCTGCGCCGCCGCCATCGAAGACAAGTTTCAGGGGACAGAAGTCTCTCTTCCGGCACCCTGCCGGGACGGGGAATTGCCCCCGGAGCGATCTCCATCGACTCCACCGCCATCTCCATCGCCGTTGCTGAGTCCTACGATGAGGAGTGAGTAGTTCTCCCCCGGGGCTGCGGGCTCTACCGGTAGCTATGTGGTTTATCTCTCTCTCCCATGGTGTGATCTTTATGTGATCGTGATCTTTGTAATCTAGTTGAATATGTGATGTTACTCTTTATCTAATATGCACTCTAGAGGTTACTTTAATATGAACTCCGGGGTTATTCACGGTTGTGAAGGTGACAGTGTGGGCAGCGTGTGTGATTCCTTTATGACGATGTGGTGTTAGTTTACTCTGACTTTGTGGGTGCTCTTGTAGCCCTACGCAGTGAATGGTGTTTATCATCCAACATGAGAGTGTTTGAGAGTAGTATTTATTATTCAGCTTTGATGTCATTGTTGAGAGTGTCCACTAGTGAAAGTGTGATCCCTAGGCCTTGTTTCTAAGCATTGAAACACCGTTTACAACCTGTTCTACTACATGTTTGCTTGCTGACATTTTTCTTTCAGATTGCAATTACTACTTATAATCATCCATATTACTTGTATTTCACTATCTCTTCGCCGAACTAGTGCACCTATACATCTGACAAGTGTATTGGGTGTGTTGGGGACACAAGAGACTTCTTGTATCTTAATTGCAGGGTTGTTTGAGAGGGATATCTTTGACCTCTACCTCCCTGAGTTCGATAAACCTTGGGTGATTCACTTAAGGGAAACTTGATGTTGTTCTACAAAGCTCTGCTCTTGGAGGCCCAACACTGTCTACGAGAATAGAAGCGTGCGTAGACATCAGACCCCGATCCTTTTCTTTAAATTGATAATACAACCTACTGCAATCCTGTTCTTTCATTCTCTGCAAACAAACACCATTTTCCACACTATACGTCTAATCCTTTGTTACATCAATCCAGTGAGATTGACAACCTCACTGTTATTTTGGGACAAATTATCTTGGTTGTGTTCTGTGCAGGTTCCACGTCAACCTCCCCTTTGACGCCAAGCACTTTTCTGGCGCCGTTGACACCTTCAGAAGAACATTCATCTGCTACTGGTTCGATAACCTTGGTTTCATAACTGAGGGAAACTTGTTGCTGCACTGCTTCACACCTTCCTCTTGGGGTTTCCCAACTGCTGAGAAGAAGATCTTCAACTCAGTCATCAAGCACTTTTTCTGGCGCCGTTGCCGGGGAGATCAAGCTCTTCTGCGAGGGGAGTTTCTCACTTCCAGTCTTTTTATTTTGTTATGGTCTTGCTTAGTTTTGTATTACTGTCTTGTTTGCTTATTATCAAAAATACAAAAAAATTAGTTACTTGCATTTATTTCTGTATTTCGGTTTCTATTTAATTTTGTTAAAATGAGTACTGCTGAGAATACCAAGTTGTGTGACTTTACTAGCACAAATAATAATGATTTCATATGCACTCCTATTGCTCCACCTGCTTCTAAAGCAGACTTCTTTGAAATTAAACCTGCTTTGCTAAATCTTGTTATGAAAGAGCAATTTTCTGGTGTTGTTACTGATGAAGCTGCTGCCCATCTTAATAATTTTATTGAATTATGTGAAATGAAAAAATCTAAAGATGTAGATGGGATATTATTAAGCTAAAATTGTTTCCTTTCTCTTTAAGAGGAAGAGCTAAAGAATGGCTGTTGTCATTGCCTAGGAATAGCATTGATTCATGGACAAAATGCAAAGATGCTTTTATTGGAAAATATTATCCTCCTGCTAAGATCATTTCCTTAAGAAGTAGCATTATGAACTTTAAACAATTTGATAATGAACATGTTGCTCAATCTTGGGAAAGAATGAAATATTTGGTTAAAAATTGCCCTACCCATGGACTGATTGCTTGGATGATCATCCAAACCTTTTATAAAGGACTGAACTTTTCTTCAAGAAACTTGTTGGATTCGGCTACTGGAGGAACATTTATGTCCATTACTTTGGGGGCTGCAACAAAACTTCTAGATGATATGATGGTTAATTATTCTGAGTGGCATACTGAAAGGGCTCCTCAAGGTAAGAAGGTAAACTCTGTTGAAGAAACCTCTTCTTTGAGTGAAAAGATTGATGTTATTATGGCTATGCTTGTGAATGGTAAATCTCATATTGATCCAAATAATGTTCCCTTATCTTCTTTGGTTGCACAAGAAGAGCATGTTGATGTGAACTTCATTAAAAATAATAATTTTAACAACAATGCCTATAGGAACAATTATGGTAACAACAACTACAAGCCCTATCCTTCTAATAATGGTAATTCTTATGGTAGAATGCCTAGTGAGGGAAGGATTTTAGAAGTTGAAAGAACCACAAAAAACTGTATGCAAACCCAATATGAGCAAAATAAAGTATTCACTAAAACTATGGAGGAACAATCTGCTATGTTGAAAAATATTAGTTTTCAAATGGAGAAATTGAATCGAGAGATTTCGGGTTTGCAAGGAAAAATTTCGAATGCTGAAACTTGTATTTCCTCTATGTCTGAAGCACAATCTTCTTTGATTAATAAAATGGCTGCTAAACCTGAGAATATTGATGATAATCCCTTTGCCACTGCTAATGCCATACGAGTAAGAATTGATGATAATGTTAGGATGATGGCTGAATTGCATGCTAGATGGGAAAGAGAAGAAAAACTAGCTAAAAAGGATAATATGGCTAGAGTTTAAACTATTACTACTACTGAAAATAATGTTACTTCACATTTTAGTAAACCTCCTACTATTAATGGTAACATAATTGGTGTTGGCAATGTTTTCTCTACTTCTTCAAAAAAATTAAAATTGCCTAAAACTGCTGAAACTGTTCTTGATAAAAGTGCTGAAATTTTTAAGAACATAGGAGATAATGGTTCGGTTTCTCTTGATAATAATGACTTTGATTTTGATGATTGTAATACATCTGAAGTTATTAAGTTCTTGCAAAAGTTAGCTACAAGTCCTAATGCTAGTACCATAAACATGGCATTTACTACTCATATTACAAATGCTCTCATTAAGGCTAGGGAAGAGAAATTAAAACTTGAACCTTCTATCCCTAGGAAGTTAGAAGATGGTTGGGAGCCCATCATTAAAATAAAGGTGAATGAGTTTTATTGCAATGCTTTATGTGACCTTGGTGCAAGTATCTCTGTTATGCCTAAAAAACTCTATGATATATTTGATTTGCCACCTTTGGAATATTGCTATTTGGATGTCTTTCTTGTTGATAATGCTATGAAGAAACCTTTGGGGAGATTCAATGATGTTCTTATTATGGTAAACAATAACCTTGTCCCCGTTGATTTTATTGTCTTGGATATCGAATGCAATGCATCTTGTCCTGTTGTGTTGGGAAGACCTTTTGTTAGAACTGTGGGTGCTATTATTGATATGAAAGAAGTAAATATTAGATACCAATTCCCACTCAAGAAAGTTATGGAACACTTCCCTATAAAAAGTATGAAGGTACCTTTTGATTCTATCATTCGAACAAATTATGATGTTGATGCTTCATCTCTTATAAACACTTGAGTTACACTTTCTGTGGCTGAAAGGCGTTAAAGAAAAGACCTAATGGGAGACAACCCACCTTTTTATTCTGTTATTTTATATTGAGTCAAGGAACATGTCTACCTTTGTAGCAACTCATTTGTATCTTTATTTTATCACATTGTTGTGTCAAGTTAAGGCTCTAGTAGAAAGTTGATGCTAGATTTGGATTTCTGCGCAGGAACAGTTTTCCGCTGTCCACCGTTTAATTCATAACTCCTTACATAAAAATAAAAAAAAACTGATATTTTCTGTGCGTGATCCTCAGATATGTACGCAACTTTCATTAGTTTTGAGTTTTCTGATTTGAGCAAGTTAAGTGTCTCGAACAAATTCATCTTTACGGACTGTTCTGTTTTTGACAGATTCTGCCATTTATTTTGCATCGCTCCTTTTGCTGTTTTTGAGTTGATCTTTTTGCTCCACAAAATACCAGTGGCTATAGCTAATGTCCAGTAGCATGTGTAATGATTTGTCCATGCAGAATATGAGAATTTTTTATTATGCGCTAACCCGCTAATGAAGTCTACTTTGAGTTTGGTGTGGAGGAAGTTTTCAAGGATCAAGAGAGAGGATGATATGATGTGATCAAGAAGATGAAAGAGCCTAAGCTTGGGGATGCCCCCGTGGGTCACCCAAGCATATTTCAAGAAGACTCAAGCGTCTAAGCTTGGGGATGCCTTGGGCATCCCCTTCTGCATCAACAAACTATCAGGTCATCTCTAGTGAAACTATATTTTAATTCCGTCACATCTTATGTGCTTTACTTGAAGCGTCTGATTGTTTTTGTTTTTGCTTTTGTTATTTCCATTCTCTGAATAAATTGGATCCTAGCATTCTTTTATGTTTATGGCGAAAGCTGAAAGCCGCAGCGGTTAGGTTATACTCTCTTGTTTCATTGATAAATACTTGGAGAGTTTGTGTTTAAATAAGTTGATTGGTGTTTGGTTAGGAACAGAAAATGTTAAATGTGGTAGATGGTATAACGAAAGGATACATAATCTTGTAGATCATTAAATTGTTTCACTTGAATCATTGATGTTGTTTTGAGATATTAATATGCTTAATGGTAAACTTGATGGTTTAGTAAAGAAAAATGATGAATGGTTGGTCTAGAAAACTCGAAGCTGTGCCACACTTAAATATCCAGTTGATAGCATAATGATATATGACTTCTAATGTTAAAAGCAATCGTAATGACTTTGTGTTATGCGCTACGGTCGGGGTCCCAACAGTGACTTGTTCATTTGCCACAGTCCCTCATGGAGTAATTTTCATTATGCCTTGTAAGATCATATTTCTAGTTGGAATCTTTTTACTTGTGAGTTCTAAGCTGCGGTTTTCATGGCCCTTCCACCACCATATTTGCTAGCCTCTTCGGTACTTTGCATTGCCCATTCTCACATTGAGAGTTGGTGCATACTTCGCGGGTACATCCAAAACTCATGGGAGATCTTCATCATATTCTCCTACACATAAGCCAAATATCTTACTGTAGTGCCCTATCTTTTATTAAAGATAGAACACCTGTGTTATGTGCTAGTCCCTGGATCACTGCCAGCACCACAGTACAAAATTTAAAGTATCATTGCAGAAGTATCAAGTTACTACAACGAGATCCAAAAATAGCCAAGTATAGCTTTATTACAAGGTGCATAACCATGAAGGCTAGCGATAATATTCAGAGTTCACAACAGAAACACAAAAGCAATGAGCCTCATCTTCAAGCATGCGCCACAGGCAGACATGTTGGGTGTAGACTCGAGTCCAAACAATTATTCTTCATCTGAAGTACCTGCACATTGGAATATGCAGCCCCCGAAGGAGGTCAATACAATGAAGTATTGGCAAGTGACTATGGTGGATATAAAATGACAAGTCTAAACTACATGAGTATTTGGCTTGGTGGAGTTGTAGGCTATTTGCAGAAAGCAAGTTTTCTCCTATCTTTTGTAAAGCACTTTTATTTTCAAAGACTTGGCACCAAGGGATGAAGCCCAAGTGCACCAATAGTTCTTTCCTTAGTCAAAATTTTACTTCATGAAAACAGTGTTGAGATTCTTCCGTCCGTCCTTGTCCAGCTGCTCGAAGTTGTCCATCACCGGGGACACGGCTAAGTACTCAGATTGTCGACTCTGCAGAGTTTGTGCACTTTCACCTTTAGACTCAATTAACCCAGACATCCTATACACGCGGAGTGCATTAAGGAAAGGAGAGAATTGAGACAAGAACTTTCAGAAGAAGAATTCAACCATACTAGCAAGACCCGTTCCACCTATCAAAATTCTACATCTGCTTGTCAAGCTGACAGGTTGAACTCTCACAACTTAGTTGTTCAAGACAGAGCCCATTGTCAAAAGGCTGCACGGGAAGCATCTAAACTTGGAGGGACTTAGTAATCTCTTTGTTCCTGGGTGGCAACCACAAGTGCACCTTTGGGTGAAAACCACCGTGCTCATGGCCCTAAGTAGAATAAAATTCATCCTAGGCGAAGACAACCACAAGCACAGTCCCAAATAGCCACTCAACATAAACCATACCAACCAATCCACCCAGGTGTGCATTTTAAGTTTAACACTTAGAAATCTTTCCACAACAAAAACATGTAAATATTTTCATAGCATTGCTAAGCATCTAATAAAACCTTTTAAATGGCTGCAATAACATGGTAGGGAGGGGGTGGCTACACACTACTAGGAGATTTTATATAGCATAGCATAAAAACTTAGCATAATAACGAAACTTTCCTATCATGCATACTACTCAAAAACTCTACTAATGCATATAGGAAAAATAATGGGTGGTTCATGAATGTCACTTGCCTTGGTAACAAGAGGAACAAGCACAGCAAGAATAACAATCACAAGAAAAGCCTTCCTCCTCTTCACAATCTAGAAACAAACAATACATAAAAATAAATAAACACACAAATACAACACTTAAAATATCAAGACAAAAATATGTATGCATGCTTGATATGCAATGAACTTAACAAAACAAAATTATTACAATTTTATTTCCTCTGTTATTAATGCATGAAATGCAATGAACAACATTTTATTATTTTATTTAATCATTTAAAATATTGAGCACAACATAGAAATATTAAGCCCTACAACCAAATTCTTTAATTCTATTATGAAAAGTTTCAAATAAAACTCAAGTTGCACTTTCTGGACAGAGGACATTAATACAATTCTAAAACAATTGGATTTATTTGAAAAGCATTTTTATTAATTAAGTTATGAATTTAAATGGCCGAAATACCAATCTGTTAATTACTCGAATTTAAATGATACCATAAGGAAAAACAAATGATATAGAATTAAACTACATGACCAGGGCTATCCGTGGATATAAAATTTACTAAATTTGGATAAACAGATCAAAAGTTATGCAATTTACAAGATTTAATAGTTTTCTGTTTTTAAAACCAAATTTCAGCCGAAACTAGAAAAGGAAAAGGCCACGCGGCGCACTCTGATTGGACGATACCGGTTCGCCGCGGATTCGCGAACGCGAACCGTTGGATCTAAAGGAAAACGAACGCTCCAGATCTATCCAACCTTCCGACGGGGACGGGCGGCGCCGGTGTGCCGGAAATGCTCCGACCGCGGCGGAGCCATGGCCGGCGTCGCGCGATCTAGCGAAGGAAACAGGGAGAGGGACAACGAGCAGTACCACACGTAGCGGGACGTCGAGGCGGGATCGATGGCGAGGCGTTGGTCTGCGGAGCGTCGTCGTTCGCCGGGAATCCCTCGTCGGAGTTGACGATGCGGGCGGCGGCGTCGGTCGCGGACGAGGGCGAGGATTGGCTGCGCAAACGGATGCACGAACATGTCAGAAACATGCGCAAAGATGAAAGGAAACGAGGGGAGGAGAAGAGAGGGTCCGGGGTGGCCGGAGTATCCCGTACGGTGAGCTTCACGGCGTCGGGAATGGCGGGATGCCAACTCCGATTGCGGGCAGCCCGGTGGCGTCGATGCTCGGATTTCTGGTGGAGCCGAGGGAGAGTATGGCGGGGTATTTAAGGGCGAGAGAGGGAGTGCGATAAGATCAATATCCGCTCGGTTTGGATGGATTCGACGCGGAGTGGAACTCGGGATAAACTCTGTTCTGTTGCTCTCTTCGCGCAGGGGGTTGAAGACGCGGGGTGGGGTCCACCCGTCAGCGAGGTGAGAGGTGGAGCGCAGACTGGGCTGGTTACTGGGCCGCTATCTGCTGCGCGCGCGCGGTCGAAGGAAGTTGGGCCGGCTCGGTAAGTCGTCTGTTCTTCTTTTTTTTTATCCAAAACCTTTTCTGTTTTCAAAACCTGATTTCAAAAATAATTTTTAAACTAAACCAAAACATTTCAGAAAAAATCATAAAAATAAGTTTTAGAGAGCTTATTAAAATTAGAAATTTTTGATAGCATTTTTGCCAAATAAATAATTTGATAAAAGGGAATATTATAAGGAGTACTAATAAACCTCTTTATGGAATAAAAATTTATTCAAACTTATAATTAAAATTTTAATTTATTCTTTAGGTGATTTAAATGCCATGCCTATATGATGGATGATGCATGAATGCAAAGTTTTAAATTTTTGAGAAATTTGGGATGTTACACTTACTCAAAACATCCACCATACCTACCTACCACAGCATTTCCATAGCTGTTCCGAGATATATTGCCATGCAACTTTCATCTTACATTACATGACTTGCTGTCATTTATCATTTATATATTGCCTTGCATGATTCTATACAGTTCATGTGCGGTTTTACCCATGTTACGCTAGATCATTGCATATCCTGCTACACTGGTAGAGGCACCGTTTCATACATTATGTTTTATTCATTATGAGTTATTTGTACCAAAAGTATGTTGTCATATTAGGCTGTTTGCCCCTAAAAGTGAAAATAGCCATGGAGGCCATCGAAAAGAGAAACGGAAAAGGAAAAAAATAGAAAAAAGAGAAAAGAAAAAAAACAAAGAAAGAAAAATAAAAAGGGGGCAACGTCACTATTCTTTATCCACACTTGTGCTCATGTTTTAGCACCTGTAGTATTCATAGTCATCATTTGTGCTCATGTTTAGCACCTTTACTCCATATGAGAGAGTTTTCATATTTTACTTGCATAACTATGTGGGGAACTTTACATTATAGAACTTGGCTTGTATGTTCCAATGATGAGCCTCCTCAAAAGTGCTCTCGGTCTTCATGAGCAAGCAAGTTGGATGCACCCCCACTAGTTCCATTGGAGAGCTTTGATGGGCGTAAAGATAATACGCTTAGGTTGAGCTCCAAATGCAGAGTCTGAAGATTTGGAAGACTTGTTTTCCCCCACAAGGGTGACTCGAGGGTTTATATCGAACTCTCGGGAAAATGTGTGTAGAAGATTTACCCTCTTGTCCTTCTCTTGATTATCTGCAAAACAAAACAAAACAAGATGTTTTGTGCCCCCAACCTCACCAAGTGGTTGTCAAGCACAAGGTGTAAGTAAAAGATATGGAAATAAATGCAAAACAGAAATAAATATGCAATGGTGATAAATAAAAGTGCAAGGGTGGTATGAATGATATTTGATGATGTGTTTGTGGTTTGTACGGTGTTTGCAAGATGTAAATGTATTTTTGTATTTTCGGATTTAATAATAGCAGAAAATGTAAAGTGCAACAAAAGTGTTGGAATGGTGTTTCTTATGATTAAAAATGGACTGGGGTTCATGGTTTCACAAATGCTCTCTCTTTTATATAGTGGTAGACAATGGAACATAGGAATTGACATATGAGATTGCAACAAGACAAGTTATTAATAATATGGGCATCACGTCCTAACATAGAGATCTTTTGGTTATTAATCTCTCTTATACTCCACCAAGATGCGAACTAAATCAGAACACCTCAGTAATTAAGATAAACAGAGTATAGCTTTAAGTTCAATGACATGAAGTTTAAATAAGAACATGCTAGATCTAGTCATGGTGATAGTGGCAATGTCACCCACATACCCCGGTAGCATGGTATTTCCTTTATCCCCAGTGAGGCAACAAAGTAAGGTAAAAACCCAAGTGGATCACGATATTGCTGTCAACTTACCACAAAACCACCCCCCGTTACTCCAACTAATGCACATGTTCCCCCTCACACGCTCTCATACACATGTTGGTTCAAAACACATAGACAAGAACGGGGTACATAATATGCATCTACTTTCATAACAAAGACATAATATTGGCAATCATCATAACATATATCAACTTATAAGATCCACCACAAAGGTATTACATATATGACCATAATCATGTTCAGCAGCTCATATGGCACTAATTAGTGAAGCTCAAGAGAGAGGAGAGATACATAAGTTACTTCCACAAACCCATAGTCCAGGGGTGGACTACTCCCTCTTCATCATGGAGACGGTGGAGAAGTCGTTGGAGAAGGTGGAGACCACACCGGCAGCGCCCCGTCGGAGTTTTCCCCCTCCAATCTGCAGCTCCAGGTCTCTGTTTCGTGGTTTCTGTGTTTCTGCGGCGCTCTCCTCCGAAAGGGTTCGGGGGGCTATTTTTATAGACGTTTTTAGGTCAAGACGAAGCCACAGAGACGAAGATCGATGGCATCGGAGCCACGAGGGGGAAGTTGGTGGGCCCCACGTGGCCAAGGAATCTGGCCGCGTGGGCCCCCCTCTTTTCCTCCTCGGACTTCCTTTTCTGCTCTTCCTGCGCTCCTAAGCCTTGTTCCTTCCAAAAAATGATCCCCATGAAATATTAGGTCATTTGGACGTCGTTTGGGTTCTGAAACATCAAAATATAGAAAAAGGGGTTTTCTGACAGCACAGGGTTAATCCCAAATAAATAGGGAAAGTATGACATTATAAAACATTGATATAACCCTTATATGATGCAAATATGTATGAAATATGAGTAATATAATGCAAAGTTCATGTATGTATTTCACATGCATCAAACTTCCATACACTTATAGCTCTATGTGCATCCGTTGTGTGGCAATCACTACTCCTTTCATAGCTTCGATTATAAGACTTCCTCTTGTCTATTGATCACTTTCAGCTGTGTGAGACTTTCTTCCGTTGGCCTTCCAAACCCCCTTAATGTTCTTTTAGCCACAACATCCTGGTGCCAGGAATCAACGCTGAACGCTTGCTTGTTTTTAAGTGAACAAATAGAGAGATGATTTTCTACGTGCATATTGTTATTGCTTGACTTGATCCTAACATAAAGTTGTCATGAGTGTTTGCTATATTAGATGATTATATTGTTGTTCTTGAAGCTTAAATCATCTTTAATATCTACTATGTACGGTTGATTGTTCTTTAGTACTGATTCATTTTAAGTCTTACTTTGTTCTTCCTACTTGTTTATACATTACTCATTTGATATCAATATAAACTAAAGCTCTTATTCATTTGATCTCAATTTACATGCATCAAGATTGTGTGAAAGCATGTCACTTCAGAAATTATTCTTGTTATCGTTTTACCTACTCGGGACGAATAGAACTAAGCTTGGGGATGCTTGAAACGTCTCCAACATATTTATACTTTCTTATGTTTCATGCTTATATTATACCAATTGTTACATGTTTTATATACACTTTATAGCATTTTTATGCATTTTCTGGGACTAACCTAGCAACAAGATGCCACAGTGCCAGTTCCCTGTTTTCTGCTGTTTTTTGTTTCAGAAAAGTTGTTAAGGAAATATTCTACGAATTGCACGAAACAAAAGCCCAAGTCCCTATTTTTCTCAGAACCATCCAGAACACCGAAGAGGAGGAGAAGACGGAGACTGAGGCGGCCTCACCATGTGGTGGCGTGGCCCCACCTCTGGCCGCGCCGCCAGATGATGAGGGCCCCTCGGGGCTCCACCTCCTTCGCTCTTTCGCCTATAAATACCCCCCGACGAAATAAGACCTAACACCCGAGCACTTTTCCACGAAACATTACGGAGCCGCCGCCGTCGTCAACCCTAGTTCGCGAGGGTTCAGTAGCTCTTCCCGGCACCCTGCCGGAGAGGGGAATCATCATCGGACGGCTCTACATCACCATGCCCGCCTTCGGACTGATGCGTGAGTAGTTCATCCTTGGACTACGGGTCCATAGCAGTAGCTAGATGGTTGTCTTCTCCACTTGTGCTATCATGTTTAGATCTTGTGAGCTGCCAATCATGATCAAGATCATATTTATGTAATGCTACCTGTTGTGTTTGTTGGGATCCGATGAATATTGAGTACTATGTCATTTGCTTCATTATATATTATGTGAGTGCGTTATTTATGATTTTGCATGCTCTCCGTTACTAGTAGATGCTCTGGCCAAGTAGATGCTTGTGACTCCAAGAGGGGGTATTTATGCTCGATAGTGGGTTCATGTCTTCATTCAATCTGGAGGAGTGACAGCAACCTCTAAGATTGTGAATGTACAGGTGCTATTAGGGATAAAACAGTAGTTCTTTGTCTAAGGATAATTGTGCTAATTACATTACACGCTTTGCTTCGTGCAATAATCTGTTGCTTGCAACTTAATACTGAAAGGGGTGCGGATGCTATGCGGAAGGTGGATTATTAGTCATAGATGTAGTTGGATAACGGTCGAATCTCACACTAGACACCATGACTTGTACATGCATTATTATGCAGTTCTTTATTTTGTCAATTGCCCAGCTGTAATTTGTTTACACTCATGTATGCTATTATTATTTATGGAGAGACACCACTAGTGAACTGTAGACCCCGGTCCTTTTCTTTAAATTGATAATACAACCTACTGCAAACACCTGTTTCTTTCATTCTCTGCAAATAAACATCATTTTCCACACTATACGTCTAATTCTTTGTTACAGCAAGCCAGTGAGATTGACAACCTCACTGTTAAGTTGGGGCAAAGTATCTTGATTGTGTTGTGTGCAGGTTCCACGTCAACCTCCCATTTGACGCCAAGCACTTTTCTGGCACCGTTGACACCTTCAGAATAACATTCATCTCCTACTGTTTCGATAACCTTTGTTTCATAACTGAGTGAAACTTGCTGCTGCACTGTGTCACACCTTCCTCTTGGGGTTTCGCTGAGAAAAAGATCTTCCACTCAGTCATCAATAAGGAAGAAAATCACACTACAATTAGGGAAAAATATAACGCTAAGAAACAAATTGAATCTACATGCGTAACGAGACATTAGAAAATACGGAAGAAAAATATAGAGAGGGAAGAACAACCCAGTAGTGCAAAAGGAACAAAGGGTAAGTGGAACATAAGTTTGTCATCCATACAAAAACAATTATGATGGAGTGAACAATAATATAAGGCAATTGGAACAAAATTTTAAACTCGTGGATGGAACGATATAGCTGAACTAAATGAATATAACTAAGAAAAAATGAAAGAAAAAGAAAAAATAAATAGACAGAAAAATAAAAATACAAGTGAAAGAGAAATAGAAAAACTGCCTGGCGTAGATAGAACAAAGTACTACTTCTATATACTAGAGACCAAGTGAGTCCCGTCCAGATTAAAAAAAGTTGAGCCCCATACAAAGCGAACGAATCTACACTACTATTAAAAAGAGCAAACTTGTCGGGATACATTAAATTTCACGCGTTTAATTATCAATCAACGATCCAGATCATCCTGATGTCGAGCATCAAACAATTTTGACTGGTCAAACAGTTTTTTTCTAATCCTTATGTTCGTGATGTTCTATTGATCCGTTTTCCCGGTACATCAATTGTTTTGTCTAGATACAATGCTCTTTTTGACCAATAGAAGTTATCTAATTTGGAACGGAGAGGGAGTACCTCCCATCTCAATTTTTTTACCTAAATCGACGACCAAGGTGCATAGCAGATCGTGTCCTACTCCAGTACTTCATATAACAGAGCCTGGATCGAGTCTACAACACAGGTTAGTTCTAGACCCCTGCCGCGCTCCAGAGCTATCGGAAGAACGACCTGGTGAAGAAGCGCGGCGACGGCACCAGGAAGAGGCAGGCCACCCACCGGATCTACGACTACGACATGTATAACGATCTCGGCAACCCTGACGTTGGCGCTGGCAGCGCCCGCCCCGTCCTCGGCGGCAACAAGCAGTTCCCCTACCCGCGCCGCAACCGCACTGGCCGTCCCCGGTCTATCAAGGACCCGGAGTCAGAGACGAGGAGTGGCAACGTGTACGTGCCCAGGGACGAGGCCTTCTCGGAAGAGAAGAACGTGCAATTCTTGGTGAAGAAGCTTCGGTCGGTGCTCCACGCCGCCGTTCCGGCCGTGCAGTCTACGCTCATCGACAAAAACCAGGTCTTTCCCTCCTTCTTCGTCATCAACAAGCTGTTCGAGGACAGCGTGCAGCTGCCGCGCGCCGGCCAGCTCGGCTTCCTCCGCAGTGCAGTGCCGCGCCTCTTCGAGCTCCTCCGCGACGGCCCGGGCGACAAGCTCCTCCTCTTCGACACCCCCGCCAATGTCCAAAGCACGTACACGGCGGCATGGCGCCACTACTGATATATCAGCACATCACATGCATGCATGAATCTATTCTAAATGTGTGTTCTTTTACAAATTGCAAAGGACAAGTTCGGGTGGCTAAGGGACGAGGAGTTAGCGAGGGAGACGTTGGCCGGCATCAATCCGTACGCCATCAAGCTCGTCACTGAATTTCCTCTCAAGGGTACGCTGGACCCGGCGGTATACGGGCCGGCGGAGTCGGCGATCACCGCCAAGATACTCGAGGCGGAGATGCGCCACGTGATGACGGTGAACGACGCGATGCTGGACTTCCACGATTCTCGCCTACGTGCAGAAGATCCGCGCCCTGGACCACACCACCATGTACGGCTCTCGGACGCTCTTCTTCCTCTACGACGACAAACATAGCTAGCTAACGTGGTTTGTTTCCTACAAAAATGTCTTTGCATGTGAGAAGATCAAACTCAAGTTTAATTTGCTTTATTGTTCTTAGATATTTATTTACGTGAATTTGAAATGCAAAATTTAGCAAAGGAACCTGATTTTTATTGCATAAAAATAAATAATTTATATATGATATTCATAAGAGTACTATTCTATATCTATATCAACATGAGAGGAGTTTTCTCACCCGTTTCAACATACAAACATTGTTTACTATAAAATATAGTTAGATGCGGTTGTCTTCGGCGGCGGGACGAGGAGGGCATGATGCTACAGTGGCGGTTGTGGTGCTCCTTCAGAAGGCTACCACTGAAGGTGATGAGGCCCGAGGTGGTGCTACCACTGGAGATCGTGCTGCAGGATATACGTAAGTGACATTAAGTATATAACATAATTTATACGGAGAAGCCGTCCAAGAAGCATGTCTTCAACGTCGCGCATTAGTTGCTGACTATTCGTGGTCTATGTGCTCCAAGATACTCAGATAATTATGGTTCCTTTTGTAATAGAAAATCTAGGACCAATGCATAAGTGTAAAAAAGAAAAGTCTTTGGTACGATATTTTCTTACTTGTAAATGCCGCTTTAGTTGTATAAAACGTGCACGTACATACCAAATACTCTCTCCGTTCCAAATTAATTGACTTCTATTTGCCCACGTGACATACACATATGTGGGCAAATAGAAGTCAATTAATTTAGAACGGAGGGAGTAGTAGCTAGTAAAAAGCAAAACGTAAAGCTACCGAAGGAAACCTGAAACACACTCGCTAGCACGAAGTGTCAATGGGGGCGTATTTAGCGGGTGGTGGGGGCCGTGGCCCACCCAGAATTATTTTGACCCCCATATATCTCCATGTTTAAATTTTTGACCTTTTTTGATACTGCCTAATGTGTAGAATTGGTGATTTGTCTTTATAAATCTAAATAGGAGCACCCCACTAGATGATTTCTCTCAACATGCAATCATCCCAAGTCATGTATCAACACGTAGATTTCCACCTTAGCAATTTTGCCAACTCACCACAATAGCCCCCGCTTAGTATCGATTCAACAAATAGTCCATGTCTATTTCGTGGGGCGATGAAAACTCAAGCGTCAGGCTATGTCTCCTATGCTTCCCCTTCCCACCAACACCAATGTCTCTTCAAATCCTAACAATTAATCCTGTCTCAAAAGAACCTCTTTTTTAAAAGAACTTTAATCTTACCACGGGCAGTTTCTCCATAAAAAGAAGCCTGTCCGCGTGCGCTTCAGAGCCAGATCGTAGTAGGAGTTGAAGTTTTCTAGTTTTAAAAATAGCTTATACTTGTTGTTTACAAATTTAAAAACCTTTTATTAGGATGCCACATACTCTCTCCGTTTCAAATTACATGATTTATATTTTATATTTGTACAAAATTTATGAAAAGAAATGTAACTAGATATTTTAAAAGTCTTGATACATCCACTTTTGGACAAATGAGAGTCATCTAATATGAAATGGAGGGAGTATGAAATATACATATTAAATTACAATATTGTGATTCGATATTTATACTATTAATCTGGAAAAAATCGTGGTGCGGTATTTTTATTACAGTGTGCACCTCTAAATTTTTTTCTAGATACGCCATGAACCGCGACGGAATAGCTTTTAAGGATAGTAGATAATACCCCGCGCGTTGCTGCGGGATTTTGGTGATACTGCAACTGATTTTATTTGACTAAAATCAATAGTGTGGTGCAAGAAGCCTATCTTAATAGATGGTCCAGTAACTAAAATAGTACGAATGATAGATACGTTACAATCTAGGATTTACATGTCGACAAATAACATGGCAACCTATTTTGTTTTTACAGAAAATTAAACTCTCGGTGGGAGACATGAATAGATATGACAATTCAACGCCAAAATCCCAAGAACGAAATGAACTAGCCAAGAGAGAAAGTTCTCTGGAGTGGGCCTTCTGAACCTCACCTATACTTACCAGGTGTTTACACCTTGATTATCAATAGTTCTGGGACTGGGGACTGCTAGACCAAACTTCCGTTCTAAGGATTGACAGAAACACGTCTAAATTAATGTGGCAAACAACTATGGAAATAGTAGGAAAAACAAATCTCACTGATTGGATGCTCGTCGTCCCTACATCAGTTCTTGTCTAGTATTCGGTTCAGATCAGCATATCCTGCAAAAGTACGTACACCTGAGATAAGTCTAGACAGACTTAATTTAAACTACGTGCAAATGCAACAAATATTCTCTGTTCATACATTCAATATCATGATATTGTTCGTAAAAAAGAGACACCAGTCAGACTTTTGAGAAGCTAGCTCAAGGCTCATACGCATAATCCATTAGAGGAAAATGTGGTAAAAGAAAAGTTTAGAGAACGTACCTCGAAACAGGTTTTCACCCCGCTTTATAAATAAATCAACCACCGTTTGAGACCGCTGCTGGGCCAGACAGCACAACGCCCAAAAGAAACAACAGAGAAAAAGAAAAAGAAAAAGAAAAAGAAAAAGAAGAGAAAACAAAGTCAACAACAATGGCTCGACGAAGGGTGACCCGCGACCACTGCGTCCTCCGGAGAAATCCCACCACGCTCCAAGCGCTCCGAAGCGTCACGTAACAGGCAGCACCTTCAAGAAGGGAAGCGACGGCGACGACGCTGCTTCCCGGACAAGTCCTAGGGTTTCCCCCGGTACGATACGAGAGGTGGGGAGGAGACACACCCGACACCCTTCAAGAAGGTCGATGATACCCACAGGCGTTACCGTGACGGTGTCAAAACGACAAGGATTTCTCCCGACCCCTCCAAACCACACTCCCAGACGCTTCGTATTGCTCCACCAAGCTTGCCGCCCACCAGCAAACGCCACCACGGTCTTCCAGCCACCCCGTCTCACCGTGACACACAATGCGAGGCCGGTAAAGAGGAAAGGAAAAGACTTTGACGAGGGTTAGCAGAGCAGGAGCACGCGGGAGGGAACTGCCTCCACCGCCTTCCAGTGATAGCCGACCGGATACAACAGCAGGTCAAACCAGGCCAACCTGGCCCAACCGTGCCCGAATGGTCTCGTGAAGCCCCGCCGTCGCATTGCAGCAAGGGTACTACCGTCCGTGCCACCCTAGCACTAGTCCCTACTCATTCTACCAGAAGATCCACAAAGATCCCCGCCACCAAGTAGCAGCGCCCCGCCCTCGTGTTCACCCGGGCCTGCCGGACCATCGCCGGTCTGAGGAACACCACACCAGTGGGACGGTAGCACACAAGATCAGCACGGGACCAACAGCAAAGACGGGGAACACATCACGTACCCATGGACTAGCGAGCAAGGCAACAACGGCACCTCCGTGCTACCTGCCACTCGAGCCCCGCATAACGTAAGCGTGCCACCAGATCTAGGCCGACCTGGCCTGATCTGGCGCCCCAGCCCCGAACGGCGACCAGAGAGAGCAGCAAGTGACCCGCGGATGCCCAGGACAGCTCAACCAGCCAGGCCCAGATCCAGCCCCTGGCCCAGATCGGGCCCGGATGGGCCAACGCTGCCATGTCTCCACACTGCCGCTGCACATCTGAGCATGCCCCACCACCACAGGTCACCGCGATGAAGCAGAGCGACCACAGCCGCCAGCGCCCGCCGCCGCAACCAGCATGCGCTAACCTCCAACCAGCATGCGCCACAAGCCTAGAAGCCAGCGACGTCGTCTCACCGTGGCAACCGAGGCGAGGCCGGCCGAACCGAGAAGACACACCCCAGGTCCAGGCCCGCCCGACCCGAATCCGGCGCGGCAGCGAACGGGAACCCCGGGAGAGCGCCGGTGCGGCCAACTTGGCCACCACCGTGACATCCAATCCAGGTCGCCACAGGCCCGCCTGGCCCGCGGCAGACCCAGATCGGGCCCATCCCGATGCATCCGCGCTGGGAGCCCATCGCCGCCAGCACCCCGACGCCAAGAGCGGTTGCCGTGTCGACGGGAAGCATCCGCGCCCGCCAGGAGTTGTCGTCGCGAGGACGCGAGCGCCGCCGCCAAGAACGCATCGCTGCCAGGGAGCTCAGCCCGGGACAACGCCCTCCCGGAGGAAGCCCGCGAAGCCCTCCACGCCAGGAGCCAGATGCCCGCGACCTCCGCCGCCAGCGCCTGCCACCACGTCGTCACGCCCCTTGCCAGCGAGCCGCCACCGCTCGACGCCGCCGCCCCGCGTCGGACGCCACCGAGTATGGGGAGAGAAGGCCCCGCCGCCGCCAACGCCGCCGGGCTTATCCCGACAGCGCGCTCCGGCGACGGCGACGCGGGGGAGAGGGAGAGTTCGGACCGGCGGCTAGGGTTAGGGTTCCCCCCGGTCGCTCGCGGGAACCCTGAGGTTCGGCCGGCCTCGCCTCGATTGCCACGGTGAGACGACGTCGCTGGCTTCTAGGCTTGTGGCGCATGCTGGTTGGCGGTTAGCGCATGCTGGTTGCGGTGGCGGGTGCTGGCGGCTGTGGTCGCTCTGCTTCATCGCGGCGACCTGTGATGGTGGGGCATACTGAGATGTGCAGCGGCAGTGTGGAGACATGGCAGCGTTGGCCCATCCGGGCCCGATCTAGGCCAGGGGCTGGATCTGGGCCTGGCTGGTTGAGCTGTACTGGGCATCCGCGGGTCACTTGCTGCTCTCTCCGGTCGCCGTTCGGGGCTGGGGCGCCAAATCAGGCCAGGTCGGCCTAGATCTGGTGGCACGCTTAGGTTATGCGGGGCTCGAGTGGCAGGTAGCACGGAGGTGTCGTTGTTGCCTTGCTCGCTAGTCCATGGGTACGTGATGTGTTCCTCGTCTTTGCTGTTGGTCCCGTGCTGATCTTGTGTGCTTCCGTCCCACTGGTGTGGTGTTCCTCAGACCGGCGATGGTCCGGCAGGCCCGGGTGAACACGAGGGCGGGGCGCTGCTACTTGGTTCCCGCGAACGTACCAGCTACTTCTATTTGGTTTTATCTGAAACTGATGCCATTCTACAAATGGTACAATCTTTCATACATATCCATGTTATTTTCTAGGCCCATACAGCATACACATATTAGGAAAAAATGTGGAGAATGTACATCAGGACTCTTCTATAATCAAAGCATAAAAACGAAAAAAGTACACACAATTAGATAGAAATGAAGTTTATCTTTTTTTAATGTGAGGGAACTGGCTCGGGCATTGAGACAACCTTTCACCTGCAACTTTCAACTGTTTTTAACAAAAAAAAAATCCATAAACTTCTATCTGTAGCCTTTCAGGTGCGGAGTGCAAAATCCGATTGCTTCGTCCCAACAAATTAGAATACCAATCAATTTAAATCTGCTACGTGAACAAATCAAAAGACCATCTCAGATCGGAAATTAATCTGCACCTCATGAGATTGCAGGAATGAGAACAACTGCAAATAGCCTGAGCGGCTTCCTCCTAACAAATCTGAATACCAATCAATTTAAATCTGCTACATGAACAGATTAAATGACCATCTCAGAATCTGCACTTACGAGATTGCATGAATGATAGCTGCAAATAGCCCTAGCGGCTTCCTCCCAACAAATCAGAATACCAATCAATTTAAATCTGCTACATGAACAAATCAAAAGACTATCTCAGATCGGAGATTAATCTGCACTCATGAGATTGCACGAATGAGAAAAACTGCAAATAGCCTGATCGGCTGATTCAAAAAGATGTACCAGGCGGGGAGATGGGGATTTAAGAAGATAAGCCACTAAGATATAGCAGTAGTTGCATGACCGAGGACCCCTTTGGCAGATGGCGACCTTGTGGAGTTCCGTCATGAAGAGGGATTCCAAGCATGTTGTTCTACGTACTGAATTTCCAAGGAGAAGGAAGGGGTAGAAAAGGAGCGCTAGTAATAGAGGAGGCGTGGTAGTGCGAGGAGAGGAAACGGTGAGTCGTAACGGTTTCTATTCAGGGGAGATGGGTCTGTAAACTGCAAAGACTGTATGACAACATGTACATGGATAGGAAAATGGGAAGGCAAGCGAGCGACATGGAGCGATTTTAGAGGAATACTAGTTGAATGCCCGTGCGTTGCTACGGTCACTTATATTTTATTTCCTTCAAGCACATGTGAACAAACAATAAATTTCATAAAGATATTTTTCTGTAATTTTGGTTTATTTCTATAGACATCCTAATTTAGTAAGTGCAATCAAGACGGGAAAGGGAAACCATGACATTTGTTGTTAATTTGTTGGGGAATGGGAATGCTACTAAGAATAAATGTTTTGGATGCTAGATCATTGGTGAAACAAATTCAATTATATTACAAAACCATGACTAAAATATCAAGACAGACCGCTGAAAAGGCGCCCATTATGGAACCGATCTATCGTTACAATAAGACACCAAGTTCTTCAATTTGCATAATGCCTACCAGATAATAACAATTGAAACAGAACATGATAATATCAAAGATTAGTATGCACTACTCTTACAAAAAAAAACAAATTCCTCATTTCCGCAAAAAATGCAGGGACATGTACACTCCTTAAATTTTGTATCATACATCAGCACACGCTATTTCCACTATATCCAGTGAATCAACAAGCAAAAAAATATGACCTTAGCTCCAGCATGATTACTTAAGAGGATAAAATATATATTTTGGGCTATACAAAAATAATGATAAGTCCTAAGATAAAAGCATACGAGAGAAGACTATGGTTTGATGCATCACCGAGGACATCTTTTATCATTATATAAAAGCTTCAGGATGAAAATGTTTTGTATGTCCAAACAAAAATGGCTCTTCTAACTATTTATATTAAAAAAACAAAACAAAAAACAGTGATGCTCTTCCCACAGGAGGATGTGTCATGCATGTATATGTAGGTGTTGATTTTCTTGAAAATAGAAGTAGTTCCTGATAAATTATCAGATTTCAATTTCACAACAACACAAGTATATATCTATATATAGCAAAATACCAGATAAGCATGTAAAGTAGTGGTTCATTTTGATTCATTTGATATTCTAGACAGTTTTGCATGATAAGCATGTTGATTGAATTAAGTTCCAGAATCACAAAATAAATTGTCTGCATTGATATCTCATACGGGACTCCAGTTTCTATTTTATAACAGAAGGAAGGAAACATTTTCAGTATTTAATCAGTTGAATTTGTTAGCAAGTTGTACAAATTAGCAGTCACAGCTTCGAAATCAACAAATATCTTGAATATTGGTTCCATGTGAAGCACTGGATTCCAGCTCCTAGATATTTTTGGCACCAACTCTATAAATAATTTGGTGCGGATGATCCTTGTTGGTAGACAAACTTGAAGCCTGATGCATGTACAGTGGCAAATGGGCAATGCCTGATTTCTGTATCCAGAATCGTCGTCTTGAGCTGACAAGCTAAAACCAAGTGTTGAAAATTTGCTGGCAAATACTGCAACATAGTAACACATGGTACAGCTTCCTACTTGTGTGAAAAATTGGTCATCCTTTTACATGTATATATACAGCTCGCATGGGGTGTTGGAGTGGTAGCTACTACTGTACCATGCACAGTCCATATCAGATAGAGAGAGAAAAATGTATGGAAAACAAATCGGAATGGCAATACTTTGTGCATTCAGAAGAAAAAAAAAGTAAGGATCACAACTGCCGTCCGGTCGAGATGCCGCGTCGCTGTTGGGTCGAGATGCCTCGTACCCTGCTACAGGCCCGTCTCCTGCAAGGGAAGAATCGAGGATCAACGTACACAATGGCTCCTCAGAGCCGGCCATTGCTACCTGCTTCCCTTTCTCGTCAGGAGGAACAACCTGCCGGTTGCTGCGTCCTCAAGCACCACCTCCATGCCTTGCCAAACTTGTTAAAAGCCTTGATCTCAACCACTTGACGTAAAATACATTACAGCAATATAAATCATCTGTTAGGATCCGTCCAGCCAATTAATATACGAAGTTACGTTTGTGTAGCAATAATATGGAAAAACGTTATCCTGCAGGCTGAACTAAAGTCACTGAGTGCCCTTGCACTTCTAGCATTTTGAAGAGGCAAGAACTTGCCTCCGACAAAGAGTATGAAGAATCATATTTAGCCTCTATAACACAGCAAGAAACTGTTCTATACATGTCCATGAGCTCACTCTTTAGATTTACATATAAATTGTACTGAGAAAATTTGTTACAAAGTAAATTCAATTATTATTTTTGGGAAAAGTCAGACCAAGCAATTCGATCCAGCTGAAGGAGAATGCTCAGCCTATCTGGCATGCTAAACAGACTTCATGATAGGCATGCAAAAACAATAACGCTTGAGAGGGATGATGCCATGCATGCAATACGCGAGAGGTTGTTATCCAATCGTGACAAGGCCTCACGCGTTTGTTTTCCTATCTGATCAAGAGAAGTTACCTAATCCTGAAGTACATAATACATGAGCCGCCGACGCCGTCAGGCTCTCAGCTCACCACCACCACTGTCGCAATAATTATAGGATCGATCTACGGTTGTTCCACCCTCACAATAATTGCAAGATCGAGAGTATGTGATGATTATGAAATGAAACGCGAAAAGATGTTTAGAAACATAAACTGGTCCTAGAAATGACAGGAAATGCATTAGGATACCGTCAACAGAAATTCACCTTGGATAATGTAAATACTGTTTTCGTAAGTGAAAATATAAGCCTATAAGTAACCAATCTTTACTGTGGCAGAATTAGCGTGCTCTAAGTATTTCGAACCGAATGGATTGTAAGTTAGTTTACAACACTTACCTGCAGCAGCTCCAGTTCAGCAATAGTATCAAGAGAAGAAGCAAGCTCTACCCAAAGTCTGTCATTGCCCTTATCCTTAAAATATTTCAAGAGAATTTGTAAACCACCCTGCAGACATGCTGATTCCAAGTAATACAGTTTACTTTGTCTCAAGGATCTGAATTCACAATCATAGCATACTTTACTTACCTTCCCTTCGTGGGAAGGAAGGAGGCATATAGCTCTCGGAGCCCTTTTCCTCGAGTTCTGCAAGCATGCTTCTCAACATTGCCTCCTTGTTGTCCGTTGCTATCTGCATTCAGAGCTAGTTCTATACACAACCTTTAGAATATGTCTGATTCGTTTCACCCAGCTTCGGCCGCACATCAAATTAATTCATGAGCAAAGCATGGGAGGGGAAAAAGCGATGCTTGCAGTAGGAGGGGAGAAGTTTGAGAGCATCAATGAGGAGATTGGCGTTGCTCACTGTGGGATAGACAGAAAGGGGAGGACTCACCGTGACGGAGGAGAGGAGCAAGGCGGCCGTCGTCGCTGCATGGTGGAGGCGGGCAGTGGGTCGGGCAATTTGGAGCTTCCCGGCTGCGGGCCTCCTGGTGGATGGCGATGTCGAATGCGCGTCGAGGGATTCCGGCCGTGGATCCTCCACCGTGTTTCCCCAGCCCCTCTGCCCGCCGATTTGGTTAAGAAGGCGGCCGAGGCTGCGGCGGCGCCGGAGACCTGAGGACTAACAGTAGCGGCCTGAGGAAAGGGGGTGGCGAAGTGGGAGAGGTGGGGCAGGGCGGCGGCTGTGGTGGGGATCGTGGGTTTCTTTTGGTCGAGTGAGGCTCGTGGGGGGGAGTTCGGGACGAAGGGTTACGGCCTTTTTTTTCTCGTAGCGATAGTCGGGAAGGTGCTGCGCGACGGACGACTCACCGCCTCTTTTGCTTTAATATAGTAGAGATGACATGAGATGGATGCATGCGGTGACATAGTGGGGATGGGTGACAACCAATAGAAAAAATTGAGGTGATGTGGCATGCTTGCATCTTAAGAGAAATCCTTATAATGGGTCATTCCTATTTAGATATAGAAGATGACGATACATATTGATATGGAGGGATTCCCTACAACGCTTTCTTGAGCTGTAGCAACACGGGCTTGTATTTCGATCAGTTGGGCCAGGAGTAATTCTTAGGGTATCCATTGTGTAGTCCATAAGGATGTCCACAAACAAAAAGTAGTCCTTATGGATGACCATATACATATTGGAGCTTGTCCATAAGGAATACACTACTATCCTAAAGAACGTGGATTCCCTGAGATTGTAGCTATTCGCTGTCTCGATGTGCCACGTGCCCTAGGGGAGTCGATGTGGCATCCTCTCGTTGGTTCCGGCAAATGGCCTACCCGTCAGACTTTTGTTATTTCTCATCCTTTTAGTTCCTTCCCTTTGGTAGCCGGTGGTCTGCATGTTTCCTTCTTCTCTTTACTTCTTCTCTTATGGCTTCGTCCGGTCAGAACATTTTCCTTTGTGTTCAACTCACTGGCTGCTCCCGGTACTCTCTCTCTCTCACTGGTTTGCTCCCGATTTTGGCCTTATGTTGCCTTTTTTTTCTGGTTTCGTTGGTACCGCAGAGATGGCTTTTTTTGTTTTCTATGCATGTAGATGGCTTTGCTTGGTTTTTATTTGGTAGGTTTGTTCTTTGGCTTTCGTGTTGTCCACGTAAACCTTTTTTTTCCGGTGGGTTTGGTTTCTTTGCTTCGCTTCCTTTTGTTTTGCCCTCGCTTTGTTTCTCCTTCGTTGCTCCCTTGCTCTCTTGTCTCGGTTGCTCTTTCTTCGCCGGCGTCTATGGATTCTCTCCATGTTATGTTCCCGACGATGTTTCTTCATCTGCTCGTCATAGTATCTGCCTTGGCGAGTTCCCGGTCGTCTCGTTCGACAGTCTCTCTTGTTCTTTTTGTTTTACGATCAATGTTGACGTGTTCTGTAGGTTCTGCAGGTGCGGCCGTCTCTTCTACCGGTAGCCTCGTGAGCGCCGCCGCGGCGAGACGCCTTGCCTCCAGCGGGGCGAGCGCGGCCGCAAAGATCAGCCCGGCCACTAGCTTTGTGAGCAGCCTAGCTCCAGCGCAGGCCGCGGCGAGCAGCCCGGCCTCCAACGCACGCTGCGGACGAGGACGCCGGCTGACCCGTCGAAGAAGTTGGCGACGAGGATGTCAGGGTCGCCGGCGTAGCCCGGCCTCCATCCTCGTGAGTGCCGCCTCGGCCACCGGCTTTGTGAGCAGCCTGGCTCCAGCGCAGGCCGCGGCGAGCAGCCCGACCTCCAACGCACACCGCGCACAAGGACGCCAGCTGACCCGTCAAAGAAGTCGGCGACGAGGACGTCGAGGTCGCCGGTGCAGCCCGGCCTCCATCCTCGTGAGCGCCGCGCAGCCGCAGCGAGCCGCCCGGCCACCAGCTTCGTGAGCAGCCTGGCACCAGTGTGGTGAGCGCGCCGCGGCGAGCAGGCCAGCCTCCTGCAGGGCGGGCCTCCTAACCATCTTCACGAAGACGCGATGCCAGCTCCAACAGATGGACCTGCTGATCATATTCACCAGAACTCGTATAAGGCTGACGGTGCTCGATCCGTCGGTAGTGGGGTTGGATCCATTGACATCGAGGGAGAAGGCGGCTGGTGAAGGAGACATTGGATACTTGGATTTCATTGTGAGACATTGGATTCCATGATGTGATTCCATTCCCAATCTCCTCATTTGGCATTTTACACTGTTTGTTACATTCATTAGCGCTTGCCTTTTTTTCATGATCGTAAATTTCTATGTAAATCTGTACTGCTACTAGGCTGAATTAGTACCTGTCCCCAGTACAGGTCGATAATAGACGGATCGTTAGTTTTGATTAGTGAAGGAGTTGCTGTAAGAAAGATTAGTGAATGAATTATTAGTCCTAATTTTATATATATCCATCTAATAGCTATGTACTCTTTTGCCAGGAAATAAAGATCTGAGAGGTGCGATAGACAATCTTTAGCAATTCAATCTCCCTGTAATCGCACGTCGGACTAAGCTGTATTAGCTGAATCCAACGAGGTCGTATCTACAGTGATGTGCAATATCCACTTCAGCAACTTCAAGCATACACACCAGCAACGACATAAATTAGTATGTGGTAAGCAGAGTTAACACAGAACTAACCATACGTCCTATTATTTCCAGTCATATCCTGCTAACTAATCGAAATACTCTTTTATTTAAGGTGATGCAGCAGCTGCAAAGCATCGGTGGTAAGCAGAGTTAACACAGAACTAACCATACGTCCTATTATTTCCAGTCATATCCTGCTAACTCCTCCCTCCGTATCAAAATGTAACATGTTGTGGCTACTTTTGATCATTATGCATCTAGACATGTTTTAGTGCAAGGTTCAAATGAACCATGTATTTAAACGTGTCTAGATACATAATGATCAAAAGTGGCCACAACATCTTATATTTTGATACGGAGGGAGTAATTGAAATCCTCTTTTATTTCAGGTGATGCAGCAGCTGCAAAGGTATGCACCAGCCGGCAGCCGCACCATAATTCGGTACATGCCGAGCACCAATAGTAAGTACACAAAGAAGAGTATACAATACACACGGACCAACAGTTATTAGCTACCGCATTAGACTAAAATATTTTTTGCCGATGAAGCCTACCAAATAGATCATGTGATCCTACAGTCATACAAAGCAAGTGAGTTGTGCAACCCCGTTTATAGCACAAGATGCATATACCCAGTATCTCTATGAACATCAAATTTTATACGAGTGCTTGTATAATTAATATAAAATACTATACTATATCTCCACGAACCGTGAGGTATTGCATCGTTATCTACACAAGACAGGAGACTATCATATGTCGTGTTATCGTTGATTGGACAGAAAACAAGCACCGCCTCATACCAACGTAGATTTGCAAACAAAAAAGTATTTCCCAAACACTAAATTTTTCATTTCAAACCAAACTCCCTACCGTATTACATAGCACAAATCAAACAAGCAACAAAAAAATCATAATTATTAAGAACACATAAAGAATAGCCCAGCAAAAATACCCCACGGGCGCGCCGCGCCAGGGCCTACTAGTTTTTCTTATGGGTTGTCAGCCGAGCTCACTTGGCTAGTGAAGTAGATGTACAACCAGCCACCCAGGTTCAAGTCCTCACGGATGCGAATTTGGGTTCTTATTATTTTAGAAAAAAACTCACCGTGGGGACTTCCCCCACCGCTTTCGTTTCAAAAAAAACTTGTGGATGTTCATAAACATTAAAATAATACTATCAAGTACATACAACAATATACAATGAATTTTTATCACACTAGTTTGACATGGATGCTCTTATGTGTGCGTCACAGCTTATGGACAAACTTAGCCACATATATAGTAATGGAATCTTAATAAACTTACATGTGGGTCCCAGCCTATAGACATGTTTTGTCAGCGATGCCCTTACCCGTCTGTTGCAGCTGGTTGCTGTTCGGCCCCGGGGAGCTGACGCGGCCGGCAGGTATGGTGGCGAATGACGAGGACCACATGAATCCGGGCGTGCATCCTGCCCGTCCGATCTCCGACGAAGGGCGACAGAAATTCCTGGATAAAGCGCAGGAACGACAAAGATAAGCTAAAATCGAGGGGATCCGGGAGGAGGAGGCTGCGGCTGCCCACTGAAACCAGCACAAGTGTGTGTCGCTTGCGTCGTTTGTGTCGTCGTCAGGGAGGAGGGGGCGAGAGACTCAGAGAGAGAGGTTTCGCCTTGCGGCTTGGGGCACGCGAAGAAGACGAGAGGAGGGAGATCGGGGAGGGCGAGATGGAGGTGGGCTTCTTGGGGCTGGGCATCATGGGGAAGGCAATGGCGGCCAACCTCCTCCGCCACGGCTTCCGCGTCACCGTCTGGAACCGGACCCTCTCCAAGGTCTGTCTGTCTGTCGCTCACCTGATTCCGCGATCTCTCCGGTCTGGCCGATTGAGATATCCCCTCTGTAGACCTGTTGTGGTTTGCGCAAATAGACAGGCGATTGTTACAGCGAGATCGATCCATTCAAATCAGAACAGCCCTATAAGTTAGTTTGATTCAGTAATCTTTTTTTTAAAAAAAAAATCCCTGGTAATGTGTCTTTGCAGTGCGACGAGCTCGTCGCGATGGGTGCTACCGTCGGGGAGACGCCGGCGGCCGTCGTCGCAAAGTGCAAGTACACCATCGCCATGCTCTCCGATCCCAGCGCTGCGCTATCTGTTAAGACACGCACCCAAACCCTTTTACTGCATTCTTATTCTAGCGTTGCAGGATTGCTGATATTCAATTGTATGTTGGCGTGTCAAATCCATCTAGGTTGTTTTCGACAAGGATGGTGTGCTCGAGCAAATCGGAGAGGGGAAGGGCTATGTGGATATGTCCACCGTTGATGATGTAACTTCTTGCAAGATAAGCGAGGTATTTCCCTTATGACCTGTAATACCAACTTATATGTACTCTTAGCTAGTGTCGAGTATTTGATATTCAGAGGGCAGAGGGTTAAATTATAGTATTTCGGATAGGTGAGCTACTTTTATTTATCTACTTGTAGATAAAGGAGACCAAAGATAAAATTAATGTAGCTTACACACATAGATCTACTTGTGAATAACAACTCCAATGTTTCTCTAACATATCTAAAGAGAAAAACGATGAGCCACATTACAAGGATGTCATGTCAATAACATTAAACGAGGGGGCAGGGACGGTGGTTTATATCTAGAAAACTAGAATTGGACCCCGCATGTTGCAGCGAGAATTTTCGGAGGATAGGTTATGGGTTTAAGCAAATAAAATTGCTAATTAAATCGAACCATGTTCTTAAGCTGAAACATATATGGCACGTGATAGCACCATATGTGACAGCAAGGGAGAAGACAGACGCAAGAACATGGATATAGAACACGAGAGAGAAGTGGCATATATACACA
Organism: Poa annua; assembly: GCA_026929855.1. Classification (NCBI taxonomy): domain Eukaryota; kingdom Viridiplantae; phylum Streptophyta; class Magnoliopsida; order Poales; family Poaceae; genus Poa; species Poa annua. The sequence continues at coordinate 39,934,825 of CM049436.1, forward strand.
TACTTGAGAGGAGATGACCCTTGGCCTCGGTCTAGGGGAAAGGTGGACGGGAGGGGAAAAAGACAAATCTTGGCCTGGGTCTAGGGGAAAGGTTGACGGGAGGGGGAAAAGACGACGCTTGGCCTGGGTCTAGGGGAAAGGTGGACGGGAGGGGAAAAGACAGACATGTACCAACTCAAATCACGATGCATAACCAGTGGGTGAAATTAATTGTGGGTAGCGTATGTGACTGTTTTACTGGACAGATAAATTCAGTGCTGCCGAGATTGTTGTCTCAGCATATGTGAGGATTGAGACTAACGAATGGACAGTGATGATTATAATTGAACGGGTACGAATATGTGATGACGTGGACGTGTTGCATGTGAAGATAGAACTTGTGAGGTTTAGCTTTATAAAAGGTATATACAAGTAACAACAAAACAAAATGAGGCTGTGGATTCTATTTAGTCGGACCACAACCATTGGAGACTGCATCGACAAGTACAGCATCGATTTAGACCCTAACAGCATCGTTGCTACATTGTCGACGACTACACCAGCCCTGCAGTTGCAGCGAGCGTCGACCGTGGGGAATAAATGAGAAGAGAGTTAGGAGAAGAAGGAATGGTGTGAATGCCTAGATCAATAAGTTGCTTGGTATAACGAATCATACGCATGACAAAGTATAGTGGAGCATGCATGGATCAATATATGTGATACATATTCCATTTGCCTCAACTTACTATTTCTTGCAAATACTAAATCTTAGTCTTTGTTCGTTGACCGACTGACCGTATCTACGTAACATATTTTTGGCATATTTCTGAGCAAGTTCCCTGCCTCACCCATTATCATGCAATTTCCCCCCTTCTTGTTTCACCAATTGTTGTGGAAATGGTTTTCCCCTGATTGGTTACCTTTGTTGGTAATTTCGATCAAGCTTTGTCTGGAATTAAAGCCCCTTTATAAAATGTTTGCAGGCAGTTAAACAAAAAGGTGGAGCTTTTGTTGAAGCTCCAGTTTCAGGGAGCAAGAAGCCAGCTGAAGATGGTCAATTGGTCATTCTTGCTGCAGGGGACAAGGTAACTCAGAATCTTCTGATGATCACTTGCAAGCGTTATTGCAACCAATTGTACTAATCAGAACGCTTTGCCTTTTCTATACAACTTCCTTAATGGTTTTGAAAAGTTAAATGTCTGCAGCTTTCTGTGCCCAAAGCCAATCGTATTAATCAGAGTGCTTAAAACTAGCCTTTTCTAAGCAACTTCCTTACCGGTTTTGAAAGGTTAAATGTCTGCAGCTCTCTGTGTCCAATCGAGTGCTTGTGGTAACTATGGCACCTATAATATTTTGATTACAATATTTTCCTGATTGTTTGAAACAGTGGAACACATCAACCCGTCTAGCAACAATAATATTTGTTGGGCCTGTACATACCTGTTTGGTTATACAGCTACAGATTTTCTTCTTCTTTTCTGGAAGTGTGAACAAAAACAGTATAACAATATCAGTGACTCAGTGTAGGTAGTTTTGAGGCACTTATCAGAAAACGACAGAAATACTCCGATCATGTTGGATGTGTATTTCAATCACCATAAAATGTACTAAGAGCTAGAGATATGGTATGTACTCCCTCCGTTCTGAATTAATTGACTCGGATTTAGTACAATTTAAACTAAATCTGAGTCAATTAATTCAGAACGGAGGGAGTATATAGCAGAAAGTATATACATGAGAAAATACACCACCAGTTTACCATGATTTTAACCGCTAGATACTAATTGGTACTGCATGTCTAACCATGCATGATGCAAATGCAATGCTCTTAAGATTTCTTGTTTGCTTAGTTGGATCCACCATTAATGTTTCAGGCACTCTATGATGACATGGTCCCTGCATTTGATGTACTTGGGAAAAGGTCGTTCTTTTTGGGGGAGATTGGAAATGGAGCAAAGATGAAACTGGTGGTGAACATGATCATGGGAAGGTGACTATCTATTTGTGCACATCTACAAAGCAAGTGTAGCAACTGCAGTCAGCACTACATTTTTGCATCGTGCATTAACTGGTCTCTGTAAACGAATTATATCCAGGGTATCTTGAATATCAGCATGCAGCATACCACTGCTGGTACTTCACAATTTGTTATAAAATATGGTTCTGATCTGTTAGTAATTAGCACAGTAGTCATGGACTGTTTTCTAATGCAAAATTTGCATCTCAGTCTATGCAAAACAGTAAATCCCTCTAATGATCTTTTCTTACATACTCCCTCCGTTTTTAAATATAAGATGTTTTAGCTACTTCACATGTTGTCTAGATGCGGAATAAAATAAGTGCACTTACGCACTAAAACATGTCTAGATGCATGTGAGTCTGGACAAAAGGTAAAACATCTTATATTTAAAAACTGAGAGAGTAGTCAGCAAACTTGTGGCGGCTTAAAATTTTGGTAGTGATTTTTAGCTTTCTCTTGTAAACTAGATTTTTTGTTCTACCTGTGTTTGTTCAACATCTGGAGATCCACGCGCTCTTTCAGTTTCATCATCTCCTCTACCTTCTACGATTATAAGTTTGTGGACTGTAATAATGCATCACTGACATAACTTCTTGCTGCAGTATGATGAATGCTTTTTCTGAGGGACTCTGTTTGGCTGACAAAAGTGGGTTAAGCCCCCAGACTCTTCTTGATGTCCTGGTATGATATCGCTTGGTTATTACTACACTGCTGCTGCTGCTGCTTCCTTTCCATCAAAGAGTCGCGTTTATGTTTTGACTCATAGGACCTCGGTGCGATCGCAAATCCCATGTTCAAGATGAAAGGGCCTTCAATGCTGCAGAGCAGCTACAATCCTGCATTTCCCCTCAAGCATCAGCAGAAAGATATGAGGTTGGCTCTTTCCCTAGGAGATGAAAATGCCGTGGCCATGCCAGTCGCAGCTGCTGCGAATGAGGTGTGTGTTTTTTCTCCTCTTTCAACCCCTACATTCGAAACATGGCAACAAAGCTAAACACATAAGGATGCTTTGGATCGCAGGCATTCAAGAAAGCAAGAAGTTTGGGTCTAGGGGACCTGGATTTTTCAGCGGTGCACGAGGTGTTGAAAGGCCCAGGTGGTTCGGGCCAAGCGTGACAGGGGATGGTTTTGTCTGGAAGTCTCTGAATGTTTAAAACCATATCCCACTGACATGCAGATATTTCAAAGCGACCTGTAATTCGTCCAACCCATGTGGCTTATCAATTATCATGGTATTGATGTGTACATTCAACAGCTGGTACCGGACTGTGTTATAGTTTTTCAAAGTATCAGCTTGTGCATGAACGGACAATTGGGATTTGGTTACAGCTATGAGAGCATCTCCACCGGGAGCCTCTAAAGGATCCTAAATGCCCTTTGGGGCCGGACACGAAAAACCGTCACTAGTGGCATGCCCTAAAGTCTCGGGCCTTTATATTTGGAGGCCCTACTGGGGTGCCGGACATCGACTCGCGCATGGTCCTGACAGCGCTGGCACGTCCGTCATACACACGTCGCGTCTCGGCCCTGAGTCATTCGTCCCTCACGGCCCTCTCGTCGGCGATTCGCACCATCGCCGCCACTCTCGGCGCCGCCTGCTTGATTCGCACCCAAGGATGCTTGGAAGCATAGATTGCATGCACTGGAACTGGAAGAACTGTCCCTACTCGTGGCAAGGGCAAGGGATGTATAAGTCAGGGCATCACGGGAAGTGCATTGTTATAGTTGAAACCGTGGCAGATCATGAACTTTGGATATGGCATGCCTACTTCGGCACCGCTGGTGCCGCCAATGACATCAACGTGCTCTACAGCTCCACTGTGTTCCAGAAAGTTGTGGATGGCCTAGCTCCACCATGCAACTATGTGATCGGCGGCCATGAGTACACCAAGGGGTACTATCTTGCTGACTCCACTTGGGCTACATTTGTGAATACAATCCGCAACCCTGTCGGCGAGACAGATTGCCATTTTGCAAAGAGACAAGAGGCTATTCGCAAAGATGTGGAGCGAGCTTTTGGTGTGCTCCAGGCCAGGTGGGCTGTTGTCCGCTACCATTGTCTTTCATGGTCGCTGGAGGAAATGGATGCTATCATGAATGCTTGTATCATCATGCACAACATGATCATTGAGTACGAGCGTCCTGAAGGAGATATGCCCTAGAGGCACTTAATAAATATAGTTTATTCGTCATATCTCAATTGTTCATTATATGTTTTATACCATGCTATAACTGTATTAAGCGGAAACATTAATACACGTGTGGTAGATAAACAACCAGGTCCCTAGTAGCCTCTATCTAACTAGTTTATTGGGCAATTGATGATCGAGGTTTCCCGATCATGTGACATTTATGTCAGTTGACAATGGAGTCATGTCATTGGGAGAATGACGTGATGGACATACCCAATATTTGTAGGACGTAGTCATTACGCCTTTGACCGTGAGATCTACTCTTATTTCTATTCCTAGAAGACACTTTGATTGCATCAAACGTCATATCTTACATAGTGTGACAATAAAGGTGTCCCTCTCGGGTGTCGGAAAGGAGTATGTTGAGACGGGGGGTCAAGAGCGGGATTTGCCAGTCCGCATAGCAGGATAGATACTCTAGGGCCCACTCGGTGAGATTATGTCAAACGAGCTTGCAAGCGTGTGACTAGGTCACCAGGACATAATATCATGGACGAGTAGAAGTTAGCAGTGTCGGTAACGAGATCAAGCTAGGTATGAAGATATCTATGAACGAGTCTCGGACGCGCTAAGTATTGCATGGCAAAAGGTTTAAGACTCAGACGTCTAGGTTCGATCGGTAAAGTATTCGTTATCTCGCAGGGATTAATTCTGGGTATCCAAGGTCCACGAATTAGTCATTGATCGGAGAGGAGTCTCGATCATGTCTGGTGAGATAATCGAACTGCTAGGGTAACACACTTAAGGTGAGTCGACATTTTACCGAAAGAGAAAAATAGGAAAAGAAAGCACCGGGAACGTCCCGGGAAAATTCCGATGGAGATCGGGCAGCGACGAAATAGTTTTCGGGGCCGGAATAAATTATGTAATATGTATTTAATATTAATTAGTGTAATTAATAGTTAAATATATTTTTATTTAATTTTTCCTGAATTTTAAAGGCATTTTTCCCTAAATGGGCCTTCTTAGGCAAAGAGGCCCATGAAGGGGGAGGAGTCCCTACAAGGGAGGGAGCTTGGTTCGGCCGGCCCTAGGTGGGTCACATGGGGCCCACCTAGGCCGGCGCACCAGCCATGGCCGGTTGGGGTGTGGGATTAGTCCCACACCGCCAGCCTGGCAAGTTGGGCAGCCCCTGGCCCCTTTATATAGAAGGGTACCCCTGGCCTTTGAAGATACACCTAATTCTCTCTCTCTCCTTGGATCCCGTGACTCCCTTGTTTGGAGTTGCGCCGAGGATAAGTTTTCTCCACCATACGCACGCCGCCGTGCTGCTGGTCTTCCGGTCCCAGTCTTCCGATGCTCGTCCCTGGATCGGGCCCGGAGGAAGTCGGCTTCACCGTACGTGTGTAACGCCCTGCGAGGTGCCACACTAGTGGTGCTGGAGGTGTGCTTCCTCTAACACGGCCTCGAGGTCGTCGTCGTTTTCATCGACATCGCCGCGTCATCGTCTTCTTCGTCGCGCCAAATTCTCCGCGACCTTGAGGTCGGCTACGGCGTCTACGTCAGCAACGCTTGTGCGGGAGCGTAATCCCCGCTTTTCGGTCTACAAGGGTATGTATACCGATCTGCTCTGTATTACTATATCTGCATAGTATAGATCCTGGCTAGTTTAAGGTTATCGCTGTTAGGAAAATTTTTGTTTTCTGCCTACGATCCCCTTCAGTGGTATCAGAGCCGATCTATGCGTAGATATAGCTGTGCGCTAGCTGCACCCGTGTTTATCACGGGGACATCGTTCTTATTATTTGCTACCCTCTGGCGTGCACTTGCACTGCCGGCAGCATTGAGTTGATGAAGCGGCCCGGACCGACCTTACGCGTACGCTTACGCGAGACTGGTTCCACTACTGACATACGGCTGGTACCGTATATGTGGCTGGCGGGTGTCTGTCTCTCTCTTTAGTTGGCTTTGCATTTTCAATGGAGGGCCCGAAAGGGATGAATAAATATGCAATTATTTGATCGTTGTTGTGGTCATAGGTTCGTAGCTATGAAGCAGTTCTATTTACGACAGCCCCAAGCCACGTAAAATATGCAAAAGATAAAGTAGAAGCGTCTAACTTTATTTTGCAGGGGCAATGTGATATGGTCAAGGTAGGTTTATTAAATTGTTTATAAACTGTGGGCGCGAAGGAGACCATCGCGCAAGGACCATGTCACGTCGCATTACATTTTGATGTTTTGTGTGCATCTTATATTGTGTGTATATATATAATATATATTAGTTACACGGCGGTAGTAATATAAGATGATCCCTCCAAAATACCATTTGTGTTCTCCCTTCGACGTGCACCACCAAGAAAGTTCTACGTTACGAGGCAGGCCGTGACGATCGGGTGTCAGACATATCGTCGTTCGCATACAGTGGGTGTAAGCCATGTTGCACGCGCGTTTACGTTGAAGGTTATTATGGCGAGCCTAGCATGTACAGACATGGCCTCGGAACAAGGTGACCGAAAGGTTAAGCATGAGTCACAAAGTTGTTGTGATTGACATGTCGATGTCTACCTTTGAAGTTATGTTACCGGCTCTGACGATGAGGGGTTGCATAATGGATGAGGATCGTGTAATCACTAAAACGATTAGAGTGATATTCGTTTTGAGTGGGAGTTCTGTTAGTTTTATTTTATTAAAATTTGAACCCTATTTTATAATGAACAAAGTCTTTATGTTTTGCAAAACCTTTGTAGATATTAACCAGTGTAATAGCCTTCTTTGAAAATTAGGCGCAATCCTGCGATTGAGAAACTTAAAAGGTTGGGTCCAAACTTCATAGTTTTATACTTTAGTTTGAGTATACTCCTTGTTTAAACCATTAGCTTTTTGTGATACAATACCCGCTAGGAGATAAACCCGGAGATTCCGCTAACAAAAGGATAATTTGGATTATCAAGTTTTTGTACGGATAATATCATCATAGTCCAGTGTATGCTGTGATCTCTGCCATAGAGCACTGACGGTGGGTACGAGTTGTTAGATCGCGAACATATGAGATGATCGCTAAACTCGGGATACACCTAAAGTTGGGTTGATGAAGTTTAACAGTATGTTGACTGTTTTTCTTCTCAACCAAGATGGAAGAGAATACACACATTGAAGGAGCACGTGGCAGTCATACTTGATGACACTGGTCATACTCGACGACATTGGTCATACTTGATGACATTGAGACGCCTCGCTCAGCTCAATCACTGGATGACAAACAACGTTGCCAGATGCAAATGTTTTGTCATAGACTATGTCATGCAAGGGAAATCGTTCACCTTCATGGTTCTTGATTGCGTTGGAAGAATCAAGAAGATGAAACAGATCGCCGGGAAGTCATCAATGATGATGGTGTATATATGATATACACGTTATGAATGTTTTACCTAAGCAAGTACTCGCAGTAGTGACTAAGTTTTTGAAACTAGTCATGTTTTGAAAAACAGATTTACTACTTGAGTAGCTTGGAAGGATGAGGCGACAATGTGTGTTGATGATGGCAGATAAAATGTTGTGATGGCCATTAACACTCTCCCTCTAGATTTACCATTTGAATAAATTCTTTTATGATCGCCTGTTAGTATGATCGTTATAAATGTGTCTCCTCTAGCGAGACGATTATACATATATGTTAGTGACAAAATCGTTGTCCTATATTTATGAAGTGATGATCATAAGCCGATTTGAATTTAGATGGTAGAAGCTCCCACATTCATAATATTAATGCCAAAGAATACAAACTTAGTAAAGACACCACATTCGTGTGGCACTACCGTTTAAGTCATGTCAATGTTATAGTCGATGAACAAGCTCCATACGGATGGATCTACAAGTTCTTAGATTTGATCTTTTGACACTTGCAAGATAACTAAGACACCGTTTTCGGAAAGCGGGCATATAACTTATTGATAATCATGCATATAGATGTATGTGGATCAATGAAGTAATTAACGTGTAGTGGAGACCTTTATTCCGTAAACTTCAATGAACGTTTGAGTATAACTTGTTGAGAATCATGCATATGGGTGTATGTGAATCAATGAAGTACTTTAACGTATAGTGGAAGTCTTTGTTTCCTAGACTTCATGAATATTCCGAGTAGATATATGGATATCCACTTAGGAAATGTTAGTCTGAAAATTTTGATTCGATCAAACAAGTTCAGAATGAATTAGGAAAATAAATTTAACAAGAAAATCAAATTCCTGCGATACAGATCGAGGAAATAAAGATTTGAGTTATAATGTTGGCATATCATTGGAAGACTTGTGAGAAGAGTTCCACAAATTACGTCGCATGGAACACCATAGTGTTATGGTATGTTAGGACGTCGTAATCGCACCCTATTGGATGGTGTGTGGTAAATAAATCTCTTATCGAATTATTGTGATCATTGGAGTCGTATGGTAGAAACATAACATTCACGTTAGATAATAGGGAAACCATTTAAATCCATGGAGACAATACCATATGAGTGATGGCATGGCTTTTAGTCTAGATTGTCGTTTCAGCAATTTAGTGTTTCGATGTGATCAAACCTAAAATGGATAAATCTTTGTAGTGTACCGTACCTAAACAATTATGTGGGTACATGTCTCACGACATAGGCAAAAACGTTGCCGGAATATACCTTGTAAAAGAAATAGTTTCTTGTCCAAGGGTATAAGTGGGAAAGAAAGTAGAGCAAGACAAAGTTAATGAACTTTCTCTCCAGACATCAGAGTGGCGCAACGGAAAGTGTTTCCGGTGTCATGCTCCTCAACTTGAAAGAAGCTGATGATAAAGATCATGATGCTCTGATCTCATACTAAGAACGTAGGCATACGAGGTTATGTTCCACACTGTGTGGTACGACAATCTTGTTATGAAGGTCATGTTAATGGAATATGACAGACCTACGAACTATGAAGAAGAGATGGTAGACCTAAGTCCGAGAAATGGCTATGAGTCATATATGATCCGAGATAAAATCCATGTACGATTACCAGGTAATGACTTGGGAGATCTTCTTGATGGCATCAAGGCTGTTAATAGAATATGGAATTTTATGAGAGAGTAGACACTGATAAGGATCGATTTGTCGTGAAACAGTTCCGACAGATTCAAAAGTTGACCACAACGAGATTTTGTCTCAAGTGGCGAACCCTAAATCTATTCGGGGTCGTTTAGCAATTACTATAATTTCAAATTGAGAAATTGATAGATGGATAAGGAAACCATGTTTCTTAATGGTATCATTAAGAAAGAGTTGTAATTAGTACAATGAAATGGTTTGGTGATCCTGAGTATGCTAAACATGTATGCAAACTTCAGCTGTCCATTCATGGGCTGAAGCAAGCATATTGGAGCTGGAATCTTCACTTTGATGATGTGATCAAAGGATTTTGGAGTTGTCCAAAATAGTTGAAGAAATTTGCATTTGCAAAGAAGTGAGTGGGAGCTGAGTAGCTTTCTTGATCTCATATTCGAGTGGGAGCTAAAATAAATTCTCTGGTCTTATATACGGATGGTATATTTAAGTGGGAGCTAAGTGTCATTCCTAATTTTATATGTGATTAAATTTTCTATGAATGAAGTTAGGAGTATTAGGCATCTGATCTATAATTGTATAGATCAAAAGGGGGCTTAATAACATTAGGTCGGAATATTTTCCTAGGTTAAGATTCTGAAGTGTTTCAGAATAGAACAAGCGAAGAAACAGGTTCTTGCTTGTATGACTGGGTAAAATATTAAGTTTATCTTGGCATTTTCAGTGATAGCTGATGAAAGAAAATGATGTTCGACATCCTCTATGCCTCAGACATAGATTCTATCAGACTGAAAGCTCGACTTGGTATGACCCACGTTCTTGGTTGAAGAACGGGTTCTAGAGTGATCCTTGTGTGGATCAATGAACAAATGTTAAGTATATTCTTCAGTATCTGTGAGAACTGAAGATAAGTTTTCTCGTAAAGGGTAAGAGTGGAAAGACAACTTGCCGTAAAACGGTTACGATGATGCAAGTTATGACACTGACCCATACGACTAGAAATCTCATATAGGAGATGTCCTTTGTTTTGAAGAAAGACATGGTTAGCTTGCAAAGTCGCATATGGATGCACTGTCGCATAATCTACATAATAGGTATAGAAATATATGGCAACTTCAGAAGTAGCAAGTGTGATTGGACTGAGCGGTTTTCCGAGCATATGTGGTCCCCCTTAATAGATCTCTTAGACTTTTAAGGTCCATGCTACGCGAAAGGTTCGAGTCTCACTCCATCGACTAAGATATATTTCGCCGTCATCGTAAGATGCGGGATGATGTCAAACTAGGTGACATAGAAGTGTTGCAAAGCACATATAGGTCTCAATGTGTGAGATCTGTTGACTGTATTCCTCTTCCACGAGACAAGCATGCACCAAATTGCTATGGGTGTTGAGCTTTTACTAAGTTGTAAACTAGATTAAGTGTTACTCTAGTGCAAGTGGGAGACTGAACGAGATATGCCCTAGAGGCACTTAATAAATATAGTTTATTCGTCATATCTCAATTGTTCATTATATGTTTTATACCATGCTATAACTGTATTAAGCGGAAACATTAATACACGTGTGGTAGATAAACAAGCAGGTCCCTAGTAGCCTCTATCTAACTAGTTCATTGGGCAATTGATGATCGAGGTTTCCCGATCATGTGACATTTATGTCAGTTGACAATGGAGTCATGTCATTGGGAGAATGACGTGATGGACATACCCAATATTTGTAGGACGTAGTCATTACGCCTTTGACCGTGAGATCTACTCATATTGCTATTCCTGGAAGACACTTTGATTGCATCAAACGTCATATCTTACATAATGTGACAATAAAGGTGTCCCTCTCGGGTGTCGGAAAGGAGTATGTTGAGACGGGGGGTCAAGAGCGGGATTTGCCAGTCCGCATAGCAGGATAGATACTCTAGGGCCCACTCGGTGAGATTATGTCAAACGAGGTTGCAAGCGTGTGACTATGTCACCAGGACATAATATCATGGACGAGTAGAAGTTAGCAGTGTCGGTAACGAGATCAAGCTAGGTATGGAGATATCTATGAACGAGTCTCGGACGCGCTAAGTATCGCATGGCAAAAGGTTTAAGACTCAGACGTCTAGATTCGATCGGTAAAGTATTCATTATCTCGTAGGGATTAATTCTGGGTATCCAAGGTCCACGAATTAGTCATTGATCGGAGAGGAGTCTCGATCATGTCTGGTGAGATAATCGAACCGCTAGGGTAACACACTTAAGGGGAGTCGACATTTTACCGGAAGAGAAAAATAGGAAAAGAGAGCACCGGGAACGTCCCGGGAAAATTCCGATGGAGATCGGGCAGCGACGAAATAGTTTTCGGAGCCGGAATAAATTATGTAATATGTATTTAATATTAATTAGTGTAATTAATAGTTAAATATATTATTATTTAATTTTTCCTGAATTTTTTAAGGCATTTTTCCCTAAATGCGCCTTCTTAGGCAAAGAGGCCCATGAAGGGGGAGGAGTCCCTCCAAGGGAGGGAGCTTGGTTCGGCCGGCCCTAGGTGGGCCACATGGGGCCCACCTAGGCCGGCGCACCAGCCAGCCTGGGAAGTTGGGCATCCCCCTGGCCCCTTTATATAGAAGGGTACCCCTGGCCTTTGAAGATACACCTAATTCTCTCTCTCTCCTTGGATCCCGTGACTCCCTTGTTTGGAGTTGCGCCGACGATAAGTTTTCTCCACCATACGCACGCCGCCGTGCTGCTGATCTTCCGGTCCCAGTCTTCCGCTGCTCGTCCCTGGATCGGGCCCGGAGGAAGTCGGCTTCACCGTACGTGTGTAACGCCCTACGAGGTGCCACGCTAGTGGTGCTGGAGGTCTGCTTCCTCTAACACGGCCTCGAGGTCGTCGTCGTTTTCATCGACATCGCCGCGTCATCGTCTTCTTCGCCGCGCCAAGTTCTCCGCGACCTTGAGGTCGGCTACGGCGTCTACGTCAGCAACGCTTGTGCGGGGGCGTAATCCCCGCTTTTCGGTCTACAAGGGTATGATACCGATCTCCTCCGTATTACTATATCTGCATAGTATAGATCCTGGCTAGTTTAAGGTTATCGCTGTTAGGAAATTTTTTGTTTTCTGCCTGCGATCCCCTTCACGTCCTACAAGGAGGCAACAAGTCGGCGAACAGTTCGATTTCCAGGGGCCTATGGCTAATCCACAGTTGGGCCTGCCGTCATTTTGTTGCCATAATTCGGGAAATTCGTGATGAAGCTACGCATCACGGACTGCACAATGACCTCGTGGCACATGCATGGGCTATCAAAGCCAATCAGCCGGTTGTAATAGAGTGATATGAAATTGTGTTGTAATAGAACCAGGCACATTCTTATTACGTACAACAACTTTATTAATGCATGCACATTCTTATTACATATAATTACAACTATTCTTCTTCGTCATCGGACTCGGCCTTAGGCGGCGGTGTCCCACGCACGCCGTCTGCCGGTGCCGAGTCAGGAGTTCCCGGCCGCCACTTCGGTTCTGGGACCTGGGGAACGGCCGGTCCTGCATATGCCCCTGGCGCACGGGACGCCCACGGCGACCATGGTTCCCAGGGAGAGAAAGCAGGCCGTGCCGGGGATGGAGTTGCAGGCTCGCCGTCCTCTTCTTGCTGTTCTTCGGCGGCGCCCACGGCATGCTGATCGTCGATCAGCACGGCCTCCCTCTCCTCCTCCTCCTGCTCGACCACCACGACCGCCTCCTTCTCCTTCTGATCGGGCAGCACCGCATTCTTCTCAGGCGACGACATGGCGAGCGAGTTGTGCGCGGAAAGAATGAGATCGATGTGCGGCCGCGAGGATTGTTATATCGGTGCCAAGCGGTGCGAACGCAACCCAAAACTACGCGGCGGCGGTTGCAATCCACACGAAGCGTTGTAATGCGGAGCGACGCGGCGGTTCGTGCGCCCGCAAGGTGCTCGGCAGTTCGCTCAAAATTTGCATCCGTTTGGGGGTGGGCCTTTGGGGAGTGCCGCTGTGAGCTGCCTCTAAATGTTGACCGGACACATGTCCGGCACCCAAAGGAGGACCAATTGGGCGGGTGCCGAGCACCGATTTAGAGTCCCCTGGTGGAGATGCTCTGATATGAACTGCGCTTCAAGAAAGATAGGTCCACATGTAGGAGTACTAGTGTAAACTACTCCATATGTTTCACAATATAAGATGTTTTAGGTGTAACACATATTGTTTGGATTCACACTAAAATAAGTGTGCATGTATGTTAAAACATGTTTAGATACATGTGTATACATATGATTTGAAAAATGGTTAAACATCTTATATTATGAAACGCAGGGCTAGGTCATCAGCGGAGTTATATGCTTGGTAATTGGGATCATGCTGGCAATATGCCGCGTGGACCAGGCCCAACCATGCTACTCCATCTGTTTTCACAATAAAATCCGTATTTGCAATACAAGTCATAGACGAGCTGTTTTAGTTAGCAAGTATGATTTATATGGTACAGTATAATTTTGTAAGGAAATATTTTAAGAATACATCCTGTGAGTCGAACCTTTTTTTTTTAGCATTGAAGGAAGCCAGATTGCTGGTTGTAACGATATGTCGGCACAGGTGCTGACGAGGGCCCTATAGCTATCTTAACCCTAATCTATCTCTATCCACGGATCTGCCGGTTCATCGAAGATAGGCTTTATTTTTTGAGAGGGAGTACAACATCAAATATCGGTTGACGAAGAGTTCACCACTGGGATTGGCAAGGTTGACCTCAATACCCTATTCTTTAATAAAATATCAAAATGGTATTTTGTAGTTTTTTAAAAAAATCCGAAACAATTTAGGTTGATACATACACATGTTATCTACATATTTACATAGTCTTGCCCAATACTACGTTATATCTTGGGCTACATAAAATTCAAAAAAATCAAGACTCTGAAAACGGTACAATTTTTTACTTGCTACATTTGTCTTTTGTGTACACCGCGCATGAAAAAAACATTTGCTGCAGATTTGGTCACATAGTAGACATATGCCTTTTTTGAAGAACTTTCTAAGCCGCAATTTTTTTATTATTTAAACAAAACAAGATGAAATATCTTGGGTGCCCAGTTTTGATGTCTGAGATGTATGCCCCACAATTCCAACGTTTTGAAGGCTTTAAATAATCGGGATCAAAATTTATTCTTTCACAAAAATTGAATTTTTCCTAGGTGTAGATAATGTTGATATCTACTACTGTACAAAATTTAATGAAAAAAATCGTTGTATTTTGGCGAAGTGGTATATCTCAAATTTGCATTGAAAGAGGCTTTAAACTAACATGAATTTGCATTAAAAATTTGCACAGTGGTATACCTCAACATTATGTACGCCCAAAATCGATTTTTTTGAAACATAAAAAGGTGCATCTCGATTTATTTGGAATACTGATTCCATAGAGCTCAGGCTGCAAATGCACTTTCTAAAATTTTGGAGGCAAAAGACATCCAAAGACTAAAGTATCAGAGACGATTCTTCCATTATTTCGTTACAGACTACAGTACAGCTATTTGGCACTTTTCACGAGAAGTTCTGTGCTTTGTTATAGAGCCTAAGCAATGGGGGTAGAGGACGGTATAAAGTGATGTGAAACTGATAACTGATTCACCCTGACGAAGGTACAGTTTGTGTAGTGGTTTCTAGCCAGAGGAAGGAGCATCCGGCTGCCTGTCAGGGAGCGCAGCTTCAAATGCAGGGTGTTTCATATACTCATCATGGAGCCTCGCGAGAGTGGGATAGTTCGACTGTGGCAAAACAGCAGCATGTTCCGTTAGTTCGTCCAAGACAGTTACAAGAACACACATAGTTATAGTTTGCGAAGAACAGTACCATGTCGATTTTAAAGCGATTTACCGCGGCAAAAGTCTGGGGTGCAAGGAACACGTCTGCCTGCAAGTAAAGAGCACGCGGCAATTAGCAAGTAGACCCAGGGATGTTTTACATTGCAGTGATAGTTATTACAATGAACTGAGACTCCGGGTGCAGCGAACATCAATGGCTTTCTTGTATCATACTGCACTAGGATTGTTTATGAATTTTGTTTCAATTCAGGGTGGGCTAGACGACAGCATGTTTCAAGGAAAAAAGGGACATCTTTTGATACAACAACACTATACAAATCTACTGAATTCATTCCAAATAAAACGATGTTCTTTGAGAGGAAAAAAGAGATGCAGAATCTTAGGGTAACATCAGGGTAACATACGAACCAGTTGGACTTCATCTCCTGTAGCATACTTCCCAGCACAGCCTTTTATCATGTTCTCAACAGCTGAACCATACGGTGAAAAGTTACATGGTTGCATAACGAGGCAAGCACAAAGAGGTAGGGATCAATGTGGTAAAGAAAACTCAAGTGTAGATACAGAAAACAGTCCTAGAAGAAATATGAGTTTCTCATAACGTGCAAGATCACCGAGTTGCTTCATGAGCAATGAGCAGTGCTTCCAAAGCATATCTGTTGGATGGTAGTAATGCTGCATAGTATCTATAACTAAGAAAGAAGGGTCATGTCTGTGAACAAAACCTGTGAAACCTCTATCAATCTGTTGTTGGACCCACGGGAGGCTCTCCCCTGTACCAACCTTTTCCTCAATGAACCGCTGCAAGCAAACAAGCAATAAAGCACTTACATATACATGCATTTTACAAGCACAACCTGTCTACATAAAGAATCAAGTAGTATTGCATCATTGCACAGAGCACATGTAGCCCTCCCTCTATGGAACACTGGGCAATCAAATTCTAAACGAAAGAAAACACAATGCTTGTTATATTCTTGGTAGTGCACAGTCAGTACTTACCAACAAGGTGAGATTGTGAAGAGGTTGAATACCAGAACACACAATGCTTGCTATCTGCCATAAAAGTTAGTACAGGAGCATTCAAATAGCATCATGAATTGGTGAAGAAGGAAAAATAGAACAAATACAGTAAATAGATAATGGTTGGACCTAAGTCCTTAAATACAAATTTCCATTTCTCTTATCGTTGCGCTGTTTCTGCTGTGCTTCATACGTGATCTTATTATTCGTGGATGGCAAATGGATTATTTTGGGTTAGATGAAATAGATTCATAACAGTTGTTGCTTCTTTCTTGTAACAATCCCAAACTGAACTGTAAAATGACCGGAAACCCAATTACTGCATTGGCTTAAATATTGAACAACCTTGTGCAGTAACAAATACACAATTGGCTGCACATGCAGACACAAGGTTAAATGAATCATGAAACACTTTTGCTGACAGTAACGACTAAAAGGGGTTGTTTCTCTTATTCATTGTGCTGTTTCTGCTGTACTTCATACGTGATCTTAGAAATTGCGGATGTCAGGTGGGCCTTTCTTTGGTTCAGATAAAATAGATTCACAAAATTTCTTGGTTCTTTCACCCAGATCAAAAAGAGATTGGTAGTTTATTGCATTGACTTAAATATTGAAGAATGTTGTGCAGTAGCAATTACACAATCGCTTAAGACAATTGGCTCAACATATTCAGATACACTTTTGCTGACCATAACGACTAAAAGGGTTGCATAATGCATTATTACCTGGATATTCAAGGCCTTCATCTTAAGGTCTTGAGGCAAAAGAGGACGCTCAGGGTACCTGTCCTCCAAATACTGTAAAGCCAAAAGGACGCAATTGGTTAGTTAGCAGGCCAGTGCTACTACGTCGTAAGAGGAATACCCAATTTCGAGACCCGGGGTAATGGGTGTAAATGTGCTGTACTTGCCAAAGCAATAGCGTAAGAGTCACCGATTACTGCATCGCCGTCGACCAACGCAGGGACGAACTTCATAGGATTAAGCTTCATGAACTCTGTCACCCCAAAGCTGGACCCAGTGAGTATCTGACTGTACCAATAATAACTGACACAAGTGCACAGAACATTCAAACAGCAGCAGCAGCAAGGCTAGCAAGGAGACCGTCGTAGCGCCTACCAGGGTCAGACTGCTCGCCCTTGAGGAGGTTCACCGCCTTGTACTCGTAATCCACACCTGCGAAAAGTAATACGCATCCAATTTAGTCGGCGCAATCAGAGAAACGGACGGAGGGGGTGCTGAGCAGTGAGGACGGACCTTTGAGGTTGAGCGCGATGCGGACGCGGTGGGAGCAGGAGCTGCGCCAGTACGAGTACAGGATCGGCCTCGCCGCCGGCGCGTCCGCCATCGCCATTCGCAGTCACCGGCAGCTCCGCTTCGCTTCTCTACTTGTTTTTTCTTTTAGGAAGGCAACCGGAAGCAAAATGGAGCACGCACGCTAGGCAGTTCAATCGGGTTCGTTCACTGAACCAGTGAAGCCCATGTCCAGTTGCAGCCCGGCCCAGCCCGTCCGGCTCAACCATGTCGCCATCCATCAGCCTACAAAATATAATACTGGTGGGCCCCCCTCCACAATCCCAAAAGCCGGGCTCAGTTTTCTTGGCGGCCCATTATTTATTACTTCAATGAAAGCGAAGAGGGAACTTTACAAAGAACCCCTAGGACTTTCTGCAATTTCATTGCATACACCAAAATACAGTTTCTTTCAGGAATCTGCTCTTCTCTAATCCTCTCTCCCCACTCTCCACTACCGGGGTCCAGCACAGTCCGCACTCGCTTCCTCTCACCCCCCAAACCCTAGCCGTACGAGACGCTCGCCGGCGATGGACGACGCCGGAGGCGGCGTGGCCGCGGCGGCCTTGAATCACCACGCGCGCTCCCCGGAGGACGTCTTCCGCGACTTCCGCGCGCGCCGCGCCGGAATCGTCAAGGCGCTCACTACGGGTTGGTCTTTGGTCTTGGACGCTTCCTCTTCTTGTTCTAGCTTAAGCCTCCGCCGCGTCTCCTTCGGGGTCTCGTCTGTTGCTGTTTTTTCCTTTCCTTCCTTCTTCTGGATTCGTCGCTCATGTGATGCTCCTGTGTTGCGCAGATGTGGAGAAGTTCTACCAGCAGTGCGACCCCGGTGAGGCTCCCCACTTTGCTGCGTCTTTGCCTTGGCCTGGTTTATTTCAGATTAAGATTTAATTGGGCTGCATGCGTGTCTTTACTGATAATCCGATTACGTCTTCCCCCGCTCCATGGACGGAGCTCGATATGGTCGCCCTTCTAGGACCTCGTAGCGCTGCTACAGTAGATTTACTCCGTATTTTTGGACTAATCCATCTATAGGTATGTCCATTTTGTGTGTAGGACGGCCAAGGTTTTCTTTTCTTCAGTTTGCTGTTGCCGGGCAGCCTAGTTTGGTAAATTAGTTAAACGTATTGAGTAATTGCCAAGTTCAGGTAATTTAAAATGTGTTTGTGCTGAGACTAGTGGTGTAGTAATATTTGAACCATTCCAGACTTGAAGGCTGAAACATGGGTAAGATTTATTGGCGCTGCGGAAATTTGCATTTCTGCTGACATGCAGAACACCAAATAGGCATTATCTTTGACCATGGGCAGTCTGCCCAGAAGATGTCAAACATTTTTTGTGTTGTAGTATTTGTTTTCCCAACCCAGGGAACACCCCAATCCATTTGATACAATGTCTGCTTGTTGTTTTACTTGAAGAAGGCGGATGGAAAATAACTATATATTAGTAGTTGAAAGAATTAGCATGAGTTGGAGTATCAAGATAGCACAAGACATATTTAGATGTGGACGCTAGACAGGCTTGGTGCTGTGTGCTAATATATCCATGGGATTGGCCCACACAGCATGACTGACTTATCAAGGCCCACTAAAACACTAACGCGGCCTATTTGAGATGCATAATTGCATTGCACTGCTAAGAAGCAATCTTGCCAAGCGCATATGTAGCTTCTTACAAAGTACATGCTCTTTTGTTGGGGTGATTGTAATTTGAAATTTCATCTACATTTTTGTTCCAATCTGTTTCTTTCTCAATTAACTATCTGGTTAGCTGCTTCTACACAACATATTAAGGTGATAAGCAATGCAATTATGGAAGCTTCAAAACTTAGTCTGATGCTGCAAATTTTTCCCTTTGAAGTTGGAGCTGCTGCTTTATTGTTTATGGTTCAATTGGAATGATCTATTAAGTAAATTTGCTCATAATCATAATTCAAACATCTGCTTCAAATGTGAGTTGGTCTGTCTACTGAGCTGAATCTAGCTAGCATTTTGTGGTACTAGCTATTTTTTGGGTATAATGTTGGATGGTACATTTGCAAGTGGTTAATAGGACAGCATCAGGTTTTCTTTCTCTTGTTTTTGTAATATTGATGATATAGTGCTCTCCTCCTTTCTCAGAGAAAGAGAACCTGTGCCTTTATGGATTACCCAATGAGACCTGGGATGTTACTCTGCCAGCTGAGGAAGTACCTCCTGAACTTCCAGAACCTGCTCTGGGCATAAACTTTGCTCGTGATGGGATGATTGAAAAAGATTGGTTGTCACTGGTTGCAGTTCATAGTGATGCTTGGCTACTATCTGTTGCCTTTTACTTTGGAGCGCGGTTTGGATTCGATAAAGAAGCCAGGTTTGTGTAATTTTAATTGCAATGAACTGAGCACCCATGCTGGCTTCCAGTCTAGTCAATTGGTCAGCAATGCATTGTATTTAGCCGTAGTTGAAAAGAAAGGGTGATTGTCAACAAGTGACATTTGAATTTCAGGAGACGGCTCTTTACCATGGTTAATGGTCTTCCCACTGTATATGAAATTGTGACTGGGATTGCCAAGAAGCAACCAAAACCCTCTAATGGCAGCAGCAAAAGTGGCAAATCCAACTCTAAAGTAAGAAGCACATGCACTATGTGACAGCATATTCTAACATCCTGGTCATGTCGAAACAAACCTTTACTTATTTGTCATTACCATCTGTTCCAGCCATCAAGACACTCCAATTCTAATAGCAAGCCTGCAAAGCCAGCTCATCCAAAAGATGAGGAAGATAATGGGCAAGAAGACGCGCAGGAAGAGGAACAAGGATACTCGTGCGGCTCCTGCGGGGAGACCTACGCGAACGGTGAGTTCTGGATCTGTTGTGACATTTGCGAGAAGTGGTTCCACGGCAAGTGCGTCCGGATCACCCCTGCAAAGGCGGAGCACATCAAGCACTACAAATGCCCCGCCTGCAGCAGCAAGAGGAGCCGCGAATGACCATGGGAGGGCTCTCCCGTTAGAAGCTTTAGGAAGGTGAAGCGGCAGAGATGCTGCTGTAAGCCTGTGACCGGGTGGTTCACCGGTTTGTTGTACTAGTTTTCATCTTTGTGTTGTGTTGTGTTGTGTTGGATATGGTAACGAGTGGTAGTATTTAGCAGTCTAACTGCATGCTGTCGTCGTAGTGATGGTGTACTATTGAGAGCACTCGTGTTCAGTAATGAGGTGCTGGGTTAGTCTGTAACCGTGTATGATATGTTAATGCCTCCTATCACGACCTGAGATTATCTGATGAAGCTCTTGGGATGTTGGTTCTAGAGGTCACTTTGCATCCTTTCTTTTACAAGCACAGTAACCCAACATCATCCAAGACTGATGTACATGTTCTCCACATAGGAGACTATGTTGCAAATAATGTTTTGTCAAGGAGATTACTCAGGACAGCATTTAAACTCATACAAAATACTGTTGTCTTCTGCTATGTTTTTAGCACCCGTGAGTTTGTACGGGCCAAGCCTGAAACGCTAGGAATGCACTCTAGACAATACAAAAGTAACATGTAACTTGCACTCAGTGGCCATTCAACTCTATCGCGAGGATTGCTTCTCTATCAAACTTCTCCAACTCTTGACACAAAGGCCCCCATCCATATCTTGTGTGAAAGACAATGCACTCCTGCGTTGTTTGCCCTTCTAGTCCTGTTATGAAAACCAGCCCAATAAGATAAACCAGTGTCAGTGTGTTAACTGAAACACCATCGTAGTACCTGCAAAAAAAAAACACCGTGGGTCAAGAGGGAGTATGTTACGGAAAAAAGCAGAATCCCGCAGATCGAATCAACCGCAGGAGCCAGAGAATTGATGAGAGGGGTGTACGGTGGTGCCCCAGCTGCAAAAAATCTTGTTTTAGGGGCGCACATGGTGAAAAATAGCTATTTTACTTTCCACAAAAAAAAAAGCTATTTTACAAAGAAATTATTTTTTACCCGGTGTCCCGTGCAACCCCAAGAGTGAACTTGTATCTGCACCCGGTACCAACAGCTATCGAACCTCTACTTTTTGGATGGAAAACTGTGAATCTAGCGATACAAGTCAATAAACTTCACAGCTATCCTGGTCTATGTCAAAAGTAATCTCACTACACTCCAAACATATTTTGCAACACACAATTGGAAGAAAAGATGACCCGATGTCTATGTACAACTGCAAGACATAGATTAGTATTAACTTTCCAGCCCTTTTCAGGGTCTTCTATCAGAATGGCTGCTGATGTTAGGGCTGCACTAGAAGAAATCATCCACGAAATGGCAGCAATAATAATTCAAGATGGCTCGGGAAACTGGAAAGGGCTCACATCGAAATCTGGTCCTAGTTGTGGTTGTCAATCAAACATGACAAGGAACAATAGACTGAAAATGTAACTTTATTGCAACAAATCTAACTGATACATACATATACTGTAGGCATTGTGTGCCTTCATTTTGCAACGAATAGATTACAACACTCACTGCTGCTTGTACATTCATGTTATAGACAGAGCCAAGAGGGTATAATCAATGATTAGCAAGAACTGTCCATGAACTCCACAAGCAACTCCTTGACCGTGCCTCTGTCCGGCATCTTCCCAGCTGCACCGTAGATAGGAGCCATTCCCCCACTGATAGGGCCTGGATTCGCTTTCACCTGCAATCAACACAAACACAATCAATGGTTTTGCTTCTCTAGGAACCAGCATAACATAACATTATGGATCTCTCACGGTGTTCATGGAATCCTTGAGATCGTGGAGGAATTCCGCGTAAATAGCAGTGTGTTGAAGTGTCACGCAAATGTGCAAGCTGAAGAACCAACAGCAGTGTCAGGACTGACACTGGTACATGGAGATACAGCTTGTTTGTTGGATGAAACCAGGTTAATTTGTTTATACCTGTTAGGCCTCTGCAAAGCGTTGAGGTGCCAACCTTTTGATGACATTATGTCATTCACCTCAAATATGTCAACAGCATCCGACCCAAAGGCCACAACTGTCATATCAGGCTTCCCGATAACAAATAACCCTGGGATGTCGTCAATTCTGCAGAAACCATCACACTCTTAATATAGTTATAAATTAGTGCATTATGCGCATTTATGAGAATGTCATCTATTACTTGTACTCCCTCCGTTCCATATTAGATGACTTCCTTTGGTCAAAAGGTGGATGTATCTAGACTTATAGCATATCTAGATACATCCACTTTTGTCCAAATAGAAGTCATCTAATTTGGAACGGAGGGGGTACATATTAACTTGTCATTTGATTATTAGTTAAGACAAGTGGGAATGATACAACTGAACAAGTACTGGTGTATGGTCAATCATACAAAAATAATCTGCAACTGACCATTAGTTCACAACATATCAGTATTTTTGTTAGGAAAAGTTCAAAACTGAAATGTTATCAAAGCACAAGTACTATCACTCTTCATACAGATCAGTCTAGTCTTTCTTTCAAGAATGATAATCAAACAAGTATACCCTTTTTGTATCTTCTTCGAGACTTCCATGATTTGGCCCGTGCTTTCCAAATAACCTGGAAAACAAGCACCAGGACACATCAGGGATGCTGTTCTAATACAAAACTACCACCCGTCTGAAGGATTTCAAGAATAAACTCATTACCTTGTAGTCCAAGAGACATCATAGCAGCCCAAGCTCCTGCGATTAGTCCACCTGGTCTGCTTCCAGCCATAGTAGGGGAAACATAGAGCCCACCAGTCCATTCAGTCACTGAGCAAACATGAAAAAAAAACTATATATTAATTTAAAGTCGGGCAGGTCGTGCCTTTTATCTAAAAAAAACTATATTTACTTTTGGAATATTAATGTTTGTCGGCTGCACTATGTAAAACATAAGATAACATTATCAGACGTGTGAACAACTAGATGCATGAGTAAATATGCAGTCGTGTTCCACCAGGCCACCATTACCAGAGGCAACTACTAAAAAACCTGAGTAGTAATAACAAGATCTTCTCAACTATGTTTCGACATTTGACTGGAATTTTGCAAAATATTTTCGTTTGCTTTTATTTCACAACAGAAATGACAGTGAGTAAATGCTGAAATAAGGATCTGATTGAGTTATGTAATTCGAAGAAGATGGACACTTACCAGCAACAAACTGGTGCTGAATTTGATGCAAATATCGAAGATGTCGGTGGCAATCACAAGATAGAAAGAGAAAATGTTAAAAATTAACCGAGCACAGTGAAAATAAATATTCTGTGCCTATTTATACCTTTCTAATCTCATGATTCCTGTACAGGACAGTGCTGGTGCCTTTTGGGGCTAGCCCATACTTATGAACATCTGTGGAGATCGACGTAACACCTTTGACAGAAAAATCAAAAGGAGGAATAGGATACCTATAAATTGAGACATAACAAGTAGAAATAACATCAGTGCTATCAGAAATCCTCAAAGTAATGGATAGCACACTGATTGGAGAAAGTTCTAACACAATAGTTCACACACACAAAAATTAAAAGATATCATGAAATGTTTCAGTGAATTCTACTGATAAGGAGTCGGACAAGTATAGAGCGTCTGAGTGAAACAGATAATTGGAACAAGTTAATCATTATGAGAAGAGTAGTTACCCAAGCTTGCGGGCGAAAGGCAACACAAACCCACCAAGGCATAGATCGACATGCAAGCAAATGCCATATTGTGAAGCCAACTCCCCAAGTTCCTGGGATGTTTTGAGTTATGAAGCAACCAACATACTCTGATGTAACAGCGCAAGAAATATGGCTAATTCTAGTTTTTACCTCGATAGGATCAATTAAACCATGGGGGAATCCTGGTGCGGATCCAACCATCTGGGCAATGGTAGTTTGTTAAAAGGCATTAATATATACAGACAGATAACACATTTGAGCTGCAAGCAATACAGTAAGAAACACATACTATGTAGTCTCTAGAATCTCAGGTGAATGGATGCTTACCATTATGGTGTTTCCATTTATGCACCGACTGAATCCTTTTACATCTGCAAGAAATTCTTTATTCACAGGTACACGCCGCACTTTAATTTTAAAATATTGAGCAGCTTTGTCATAGGCAGAATGAGCTGATTCAGCAATTATCCTGCATAATGACCTTTGTTACCGCGGAAGCGAAGAGGCTGCAGTGTGTTTGAAAACAAAACAAAAAGGTATTTGTTGAGAAATCAAATATAATACATCACTATCTCACATTTCAGGATTTGTGATTCCCTTCTTCGATTGCATATAGTCGCGTGATGTTTTGACGGCTAATAATATGCTCTCCGTTCCGCCAGATGTCATATTGCCACAGATTTGTCCACCGGACGCCTTTTCTTTGCTGCCAAGCAAAGCAGCTGTCATTGCAACTACCTCAGCCTCTAACTGTGCCACGCTCTTGAATACGTCCTGGTGCAGAGGATTTGTGTGTGAAAACCTAGAAAAGGTAGCATGTAAGATTCAAGAAAGCGTCCCCTGAAATACAGCAGCCTCTAATATTTGAGACGGCATTGTAATATTTTTAGAACTGTTCTTGCCTGAGATATATAGCTGGCATGCAAGACTTAAGAAAGCACCCCATGGAAAACAAATATGACTAGACATTTGTAGGATGTATTGTCTTTAGACTGGGTCAAAACGAAATATATTCTTTAAGTTGTACTAGTATATGTAAGCTTGCGTCATCGCCTATCCGTTGACTATGGTTTCCATTCTAATTTATGGTGGACTGCGATCCAAAGTAGATTTCATAGACAAGTGTATATCTGGACCAAGACCAACCAAAATTGGGATGTGAGGCCTTACATAGAGTAGGCCCTGTTTATCAGCGCGAAATGGCCATCGGACTCGCTCCCAGCTATATAACTGCGAGAGGAGATAATTTGACAGGAAAAGTGTGACAATATTACAGTAGAACTCAAAAGTGAAAGCAATTCCTGTTAATTTGCTTTGCTCTGAGGTGCAGCATAGACGTACACTGTGCCGGAGCACTTGCCCTGCCATTTCACGTCCTTATCTTTGAGCCCCTGGAGATCGTCGATGACCCTGTCCGGAAACCCGACGTCCGGCAGCTCGGTCCGCAGGTTCTTCTTGGCCGATCCACTGCCTGACTGCAGCTGCTCAACGACCTGGAGAAGGCACGAACGAACAGTACAGGAGAAGCAATCAGGGATGGATATTAGCATGGATATGGGTGGATGGATGACTGGATATGGCGTGCACGGCAGCAAGCGTAAGACGCGTGCGTGTGCTATCTTTCTGCCTATGTGTCTGTCTGTCTGTTTCCAACAGTTGTTTTCTGACGTAAATGTCCCAGAAATCTTGAGAAATCTAGGTAGGGCAGAGGAATCTTCGGTGATTGATTACCTTGCTCTTCTGCGCGGCGATGTAGCCGCTAACCCCTGGCACCATCCTGCGCGTAGCAGATCATGTTAGATTATTAGACAGACGAACTGGCTAGTAGTAGGAGGAAGAAAATTATTAGCAAGAAAGAGATATACTTGAGGGCGGCCATGGCTAGCGTGATGAGGACGGTGCGGAGGCCTCGGTCGGCGACGTGGGCGGCGGCGGCGTGGATGGCGCGCGCGGCGAGGAGGGCGAGGAGCGGGGCCGCGACGAGGAGGAGCGGCTCGTGGCCCGCGAGGCGGTCGTTGGCGGCGGCGCGCAGGCGCAGCGCCAGCTGGGCGGCCGCCTCCATGGGAGCTTGGGATGGATCCCGAGGGAGTGAGGGAGGGAGCGTGGTGTGGTGTGGTTGGTGACGGAATCCGGATTGAATTGTTATATAGTACTCCTACTCGCTACTCGGGAGGGAGAGATGGGGAGGAGGGCCGGCCGGCAAAGAGGAAGAAGAACTCTCGACTGAACTGAATATCTATGGTTCAGAGCGCAGATATGAGATATATCTGATCGGTGAAGAGATTGGCATGAATGATCAGGCAAGCAAGAAAGCGAGCTCTGCTGCGAGGGCAATAAATGCGGGCGGGCTATTTCTTCTATCATTTGACCTTTGCTTTGCTTCTTGAGGTGGACTAGCTAGCTTCACTGGCCGACCTTCTAGATGCAGGATACATTTCATTTTCATCCAGAATTTTTTAGCAGCAAATTAAATCAAGATTGACGATCAAGGAGTACTCGGTAGGAGTATTATATTTGTTAGGACTGTATCACTCCTCGAGTCCTATTTTTTGGGTCAACAAAGGTCCACATTCCACACACACACGCACACACATGTGGACTTGCCGTTTATCGCGCTAGCTTAGCGCTAATTAAATCTGCATCAGCAGCAGACAGCACCACCACCATGCCCAGCAGGCCACCATCACCACGAGCAATGCCTCCTGCTCGACAGCCTTCTCCATGCTTCTTCCTCGCAACAGGATGGATGATGAATCTATACAGCATCCAAGCCCAAGAGTTTTTGCTTTCTACAGTAATCTGATAAAATCCTTTTCTTTGCCAAACGCCCAAACCCGATGGCACCTTTCCTTTTGTCATTGTCCCACCTTTCCTTTTTTTTCCCACTAAGTCGTTCTTTGAATTGAAAGATTTTCATAAGAATATAGGAATTCAATCCATAGGGTTTTTTCTTAGAAAACCCTTTAATCAAAGGAATGACACCTCTAAAAAAAAATATTGGATCGCATCCACTCTAGACTCTGTTTCACTCTAATCTAAAAAAAATATTGGATCGCATCCACTTTAATCAAAGGAATGACACCTCCAAATTTTATAGAAATTTGAACATCCACTCTAAGCTCTGTTTCACTCTAATCTAAAAAAAAATATTGGATCGCATCCACTTTAATCAAAGGAATGACACCTCCAAATTTTATAGAAATTTGAACATCCACTCTAAGCTCTGTTTCACACTCGTTCGCGTAGGATCGAGACACTTTTCCTCTGTTTTTCACCATTCCTATAGATTTACTCTGTTTTATACCTGCAATCCTATCAAATTCCTATGTTTTCCAATTCCTCTTTTTTCTAACTAGTTATACAAAGAAGCCCTAATTATTATAACCTCTGTTCCACGATATTTACCAAATAAGTATTTACCAAATAAAAATCTCACCTCCCGGTGTGGACGTGAGAGTCTTCATCAAGCTACACCGATATCTATTTCGATAAATATAAGATCTCCCGCAACGGTATTTATAAGTATTCTAGATCTCAGCATTATAGGGGGCTCATATCTCCATAGCAGATCTTGGCGGTTATGCTACACGATATTTTTTTCTTCCTGCACGTAACCCTTTAACGGTCGATTTGTAGATTAAAATTAGGAATATTGCTTTTGTTAGATGGAATGATTTCGAAACTGAGGATTTTCTCTTCGACGATCGATGATTTGGAGCACCCCGTCTTGTTGCATCTCGTCCAAAAGCTAGAGGAAGGAAATAAGAGAAAGCACCAAGGAACGAAAGTTGATCGTCTTTGCATTTCGCGGAACTGAGCTCTCGTCAAATCGTTGCTCATGAAAGATTACTTGGTTGAGGTACCAACCGCATCTGTAGGTGTTATCGAATGCATAGATTTCTATTCGTTCCCATTCTTGAAACTTGTGAGCAAAATTGTCGTTTTTTCACTCAGCGGAGGAATGTCGTTGGTTTGCTTCGGTTTTGTTCATACCAAAAGATATCTACGACAATGAGAGTAACAACATATGGCATTCTGGATGACTACCGACGAGTATTTTCGCATTGGAGAAGATGCAACGCTCAGCGTTCGGGTGTTTGCGGAAGTTATGATCTAGGTTTTTAGTCCCAAGTAACTTCGAGCTCCTAATGAGGAGGACACAAAGAAGTTGATGGCGGTGAATGAAGCAAGAGGAGGAAGTGTGGATTTGCATACATCGAAGGTGGAAGAAGTGCCTGATAGCTTCGCACAGGTAGTTCACCGGTCATCACCATGATCCTACTACTGTACTCAAAGCCATGGCTTCAGAGGACGTGTGGATTTTGCATTGCTTTTTTTGTTTGTTGAGTTCTATCCATGATATAAATGTGTTGCAGAGTTCACATCTTTTTGCCTGGTTTGCTAGTGGATATCATGCTTCGGCTTGCAGCTACAACGTCAATGGACATGATTATGTCATGCGGTATTATATTGCCGAAGGTATCAATCCTTCATGGTCAACATTTGTGAAGACCATCCAAAACCCACAAGGCAAGGAATATTCTGTCTATCCTAAAGCTCAAGAAGCATGTCGAAAATATATTGAGAGGGTATTTCGTGTGTTGTAAGCTCGGTTTGCCATTGTTCAAGGTCATGCTCGTTTTTGGGATTAAAAACCTGGCTCAAATATCATTACGACTTGCATGATTTTACATACTATGATCACCGAGAATGAGAGGCGTTTATATTTAGAGTTTTTGTATGACAACATCGTCATGTGAAGCCCAGCCGGAATCCGGATCGAATCTTAGCATTTCTTGAGACTGAAGATTGAGGACAAGACCCCACACACCCGGCTCAATGATGATCTAACTGAGTATCGGTGGCAGTCATACGGGAAGTAGCGTCCACTTCATTTACTTGATAGTATTTGTATTCATGTGAGATTTTAACCATATTTTCATTTCGGACCATTTTTGTATTATTTTAATTATTTGGATATTAACATTTATTGTAATTTGGATGATTATTGTGTTGTATGATGTTAAAATATTACTAAGTATGTTTTATATTGCTATTTTATAAAGAATACTTTTTGAAAATCATAAATTTGGCTAAAACCCTAGAAAAGGTTTGTGGTACCGCACGGGCTCTCGTAGAATAGATGTCCTAAACTCGTACCGCAACTACTTTCTTTATGATCGTACCTTATACGTGTTTTTTGGGCCGCGTATTTCGAGATCTGCTACAAACGCTCTTAGATACCATCACATTTAATAGATCTAGAACTTTATCCATCTTGCAAGATTTGGAGAGAGAGCACCATTTTGACTCTCGAGCTTACTTGTTTCTACACAATTTTGAAATTCAAAAATGAAAACACTTCAAAAATTCTGAAACAAATGGACAACATATATATATGATAATATACTAAGTATGTGCAAAAGTTTCGTGGTGAAGTGGCATTTTTGTTGCTCTGTACCAAAAAACAAACAAAATCACTAGTCATTTGTGGCAACAAACCTATCACAAAATGAGCACCGATTTTGTTCTTTTTGCACAACGCACTTCACATGTCATTTCACCACAAAAACTTGAACATTGTTAGGAAACAAGGATATGTTTGTGAAGGGGATCGCAGGCAGAAAACAAAAAATTTCCTAACCGCGATAACCAAAAACTAGCCAAGATCTATACTATGCAGATATAGTAGTACGCAGGGGGGGTCGGTATACACACCTCTTGTAGACCGAAAAGCGGGGATTACGCTCCCGCACAAGCGTTGACGACGTAGACGCCGTAGCCGACCTCAAGGTCGCGGAGAACTTGGCGCGACGAAGAAGACGATGACGCGGCGATGTCGGTGAAACCGACGACGACCTTGAGGCCGTATGGAGGAAGCAGACCTCCAGCACCAATAGTGTGGCACCTCGCAGGGCGTTACACACATACGGTGAAGCCGACGAACTCCGGGCCCGATCCAGGGACGAGCAGCGGAAGACTGGGACCGGAAGACCAGCAGCACGGCGGCGGGCTATGGTGGAGAGAGAACTCTCATCCTCCTCGGCGCAACTCCGACAAAGGGAATCACGAGATCGAGGAGAAATCGAGAATTAATTGGATGAATTAAAAGGCCAGGGGTGCCCCTCTATATAAAGGCTCCCGGGGGGAGCCAACCTTGCTAGCCAGGCAATGTGGGACTATCCCACAGCCTGGTTCGGCCAAGGAGCAGCCGCCGGCCCTAGGTGGGCCCCATTTGGCCCACCTAGGCCGGCCCTCCCCCAATCCGAAGCCCTGGGGGGACTTTCCCCCCCTCATGGGCCTTCTTTCCACCAGAAGGCCCATTTAGGGAAATCAGCCTTTAAAAATTCGAAAATAAATGTATAAAATCATATTTAAACATTAATTACACTAATTAATATCAAACATATTATATATAATTTATTCTAGCTCCGAAAACTATTTCCTCGCTGCCCGATCTCCATCGGACCTCTCCCGGGACGTTCCCGGTCTCTCTTCTCCTATTTTTCTCTTCCGGTAAAATGTCGACTCCCCTTAAGTGTGATACCCTAGCGGTTCGATTATCTCACCAGACATGATCGAGACTCCTCTCCGATCAATGACTAATTCGTGGACCGAGGATACCCAGAATTAATCCCTGCGAGATAACGAATACTTTACCTATCGAACCTGGACGTCTGAGTCTTAAACCTTTTGCCATAGTGATACTTAGCGTGTCCGAGACTCATTCATAGATATCTCCATACCTAGCTTGATCTCGTTACCGACAACACTATCTTCTACTCGTCTATGATATTATGTCAGCTGGTGACCTAGTCACATGTTTGCAAACTCATTTGACATAATCTCACCGAGTGGGCCCTAGAGTATCTATCCTGCTATGCGGACTGGCAAATCCCGCTCTTGACCCCCCGTCTCAACATACTCCTCTCCGACACCCGAGAGGGACATCTTTATTGTCACACTATATAAATATGACGTTTGATGCAATCAAAGTGTCTTCCAGGAATAGCAATAAGAGTAGATCTCACGGTCGAAGGTGTAATGACTACGTCCTACAAATATTGGGTATGTCCATCACATCGTTCTACCAACGACATGACTTCATTGTCAACTGACATAAATGTCACATGATCGGGAAACCTCGATCATCAATTGCCCAATGAACTAGTCAAGTAGAGGCTACTAGGGACCTGGTTGTTTATCTACCACACGTGTATTAATGTTTCCGCTTAATACAGTTATAGCATGGTATAAAACATATAATGAACAATTGGGATATGACTAATAAACCATCTTTATTAAGTGCCTCTAGGGCATATTCCCTTGAGTCTCCCACTTGCACTAGAGTAACACTTAATCTAGTTTACAACTTGGTAAAAGCTCAACACTCATAGCAATTTGTTGCATGCTTGCTTCATGGAAGAGGAATACAGTCAACAGATCTCACACATTGAGATCTATATGTGTTTTGCAACACTTCTATGTCACCTGGTTTGACATCATCCCGTATCTCATGATAACGGCGAAATATATCTTAGTCGATGGAGTGAGACTCAGTCCAATCATACTAGCTACTTCTGAAGTTGCCATATACTTCTATACCTATGAAGATTATGCGACAGTGCATTCATATGCGACTTCGCAAACTAACCATGTCTTTCTTCAAAACAAAGGACATCTCCTATATGAGATTTCTAGTCGTATGGGTCAGTGTCATAACTTGCATCCTCGTAACCGTTTTACGGCAAGTTTGTCTATCCACTCTTACCCTTTACCAGAAAACATATCTTCACTTCTCACAGACACTGAAGGAAATACTTAACATTTGTTCATTGATCCACACAAGGATCACTCTAGAACCTGTTCTTCAACCAAGAACGTGGGACACACTAAGTCGAGCTTTCAGTCTGATAGAATCTATGTCTGAGGCATAGAGGATGTCGAACATCATCAGCTATCACTGAAAATGCCAAGATAAACTTAATATTTTACCTAGTCATACAAGCAAGAACCTCTTTCTTCGCTTGTTCTATTCTGATACACTTCAGAATCTTAACCTAGGAAAATATTCCGACCTAATGTTATTAAGCCCCTCTTGATCTATACAATTATAGATCGAATGCCTAATACTCCTAACTTCATTCATAGAAAATTTAATCACTTAAATAATCCTTTACACTCTACTAGAGGATCTGTGTCATTCAATATGTCGTTACATACAAAATCACGAATGACACCTAGCTCCCACTCAAATATGCCTTCCGCATATAAGATCAAGGAAAGCTACTTAGCTCCCACTCAAATATGCCTTCCGCATATAAGATCAAGAAAAGCTACTTTGCTCCCACTCACTTCTTTGCAAATGCAAGTCTCTTCAACTATTTTGGACAACTCCAAAATCCTTTGATCACATCATCAAAGTGAAGATTCCAGCTCCGATATGCTTGCTTCAGCCCATGAATGGACAACTGAAGTTTGCATACATGTTTAGCATCCTTAGGATCATCAAACCATTTCATTGTACTAATTACAACTCTTTCTTAATCAGACCATTAAGAAACATGGTTTCCTTATCCATCTATTAATTTCTCAATTTGAAATTACAGTAATTGCTAAACGACCCGAATAGATTTAGGCTTCGCCACTTGAGACAAATCTCGTTGTGGTCAACTTTTGAATCTGTCGGAACTGTTTTACGACAAATCGATCCTTATCAGTGTCTACTCTCTCATAAAATTCCATATTCCATTAACAGCCTAGATGCCATCAAGAAGATCTCCCAAGTCATTACCTGGTAATCGTATATGGATTTTATCTCGGATCATATATGACTCATAGCCATTTCTCGGACTTAGGTCTACCATCTCTTCTTCGTAGTTCGTAGGTCTGTCATATTCCATTAATATGATCTTCATAACAAGATTGTCATACCACACAATGTGGAACACAACCTCGTATGCCTACGTTCTCAGTATGAGCTCAGAGCATCATGATCTTAATCATCAGCTTCTTTCAAGTTGAGGAGCATGACACCGAAAACACTTTCCGCTGCGCCACTCTGATGTCTGGAGAGGAAGTTCATTAACTTCGTCTTGCTCTACTTTCTTTCCCACTTATACCCTTGGACAAGAAACTATTTCTTTCGCAAGGTATATTTCGGCAACGATTTTGCCTATGTCGTGAGACATGTACCCAACTGACTCTTTAGGTACGGTACACTACAAAGATTAATCCATTTTAGGTTTGATCACATCGAAACACTAAATAGTTAAAACGACAATCTAGGCTAAAAGCCATGCCATCACTCATATGGTATTGTCTCCATGGATTTAAATGGTTTCCCTATTATCCAACGTGAGTGTTACGTTTCTACCATACTACTCCAATGATCACAATAATTCGGTAAGAGATTTATTTACCACACACTATCTGATAGGGTGTGATTACGACGTCCTAACATACCATAACACTATGGTGTTCCATGCGACGTAATTTGTGGAACTCTTCTCACAAGTCTTCCAATGATATGCCAACATTATAACTCAAATCTTTATTTTCTCGATCTGTATCGCGGGAATTTGATTTTCTTGTTAAGTTTATTTCCTACTTCATTCTGAACTTGTTTGATCGAATCAAAATTTTCAGGCCAACATTCCCTGAGTGGATATTCATATATCTACTTGGAATATTCATGAAGTCTATGAAATAAAGACTTCCACTTCACGTTAAAGTACTTCATTGATTCACATACACCCATATGCACGATTCTCAACAAGTCATACTCAAAACGTTCAGCGAAGTTTACGAAATAAAGGTCTTCACTACCCGTCAATTACTTCATTGATCCACATACATCTATATGCATGACTATCAATAAGTTATATGCCCGTTTTCTGAAAACGGTGTCTTAGTTATCTTGCAAGTGTCAAAAGATCAAATCTAAGAACTTGTAGATCCATCCGTTATGGAGCTAATTCATTGACTATAACATTGACATGAATTAAACGGCAGTGCCACACATATGCGGTGTCTTTATTAAGTTTGTATCCTTTGGCATTATTATTATGAATGTGGGAGCTTCTACCATCTAAATTCAAATCGGCATATGATCATTACCTCATAAATATAGGACAACGAATTTGTCACTAACATATATGAACAATTGTCTCGTTAGAGGAGACACACTTATAACGATCATACTAACAGGCGATCATAAAAGAATTTATTCAAATGGTAGATCTAGAGGGAGAGTGTCTATGGCCATCACAACAATTTGTCTGCCATTGTCAACACGCAATGTCGCCTCATCCTTTCAAGCCACTCAAGCAGTAAACCTGGTTTTCATAAAACATGACTAGTATCAAAACTTAGTCACTACTGCGAGTACTTGCTTAGCTAAAACATTCATAACATGTATATCATATATACACCATCATCATTGATGACTTCCGGCGATCTGTTTCATCTTTCTTGATACTTCCAACGTAATCAAGAACCATGAAGGTGAACGATTCCCCTTGCATGACATAGTCTATGACAAAGCATTTGCACCTGGCAACGTCGTCTGTCATCCAGTGATCGAGCTGAGCGAGGCGTCTCAATGTTCATCAAGTATGACCATATGTCATCAAGTATGACTGCCACGTGCTCCTTCAATTTGTATTCTCTTCCATCTTGGTTGAGAAGACAATCAGTCAACGTACTGATAAACTTCATCAACCCAACTTTAGGTGTACCCTGAGTTTAGCGATCATCTCATATGTTCGCGATCTAACAACTCGTACACATCGTTGGTTCTCTATGGAGGAGATCATAGCATACACTGGACTATGATGATATCATCCGCACAAAAACTTGATAATCCAAATTATCCTTTTGTTAGCGGAATCTCCGGGTTTATCTCCTAGCGGGTATTGTATCACAAAGAGCTAACGGTTTAAACAAGGAGTATCCTCAAGCTAAAGTATAAAACTATGAAGTTTGGACCCAACCTTTTAAGTTTCTCAATCGCAGGATTGTGCCTAATTTTCAAAGAAGGCTATTACACTGGTTAATATCTACAAAGGTTTTGCAAAACAGACTTTGTTCATTATAAAATAGGGTTCAAGTTTTAATAAAATAAAACTATCAGAACTCCCACTCAAAACGAGTATCCCTCTAATCGTTTTAGTGATTACACGATCCTCATCCATTATGCAACCCCTCATCGTCAGAGCCGGCAACACAACTTCAAAGGTGGACATCGAAATGTCGATCACAACAACTTTGTGACTCATGCTCGACCTTTCGGCCTCCGTGTTCCGAGGCCATATCTGCATATGCTAGGCTCGCCACAATAACCTTCAACGAACGCGCGTGCAACATGGCTTACACCCACTGTATGCGAACGACGATATGTCTGACACCCGATCATCACGGCCTGCCTCATAACGTAGAACTTTCTTGGTGGTGCACGTCGAATGAAGAACACTAGTGGTATTTTGGAGGGATCATCTTATATTTCTACCGCCGTGTAACTAATATATTCTAATATATGATCACACAATATAAGATGCACACAATAACATCAAATGTAATGCGACGTGATATGGTCCTTGCGCCGATGGTCTCCTTCGCGCCAACAGTTCATAAACAATTTAATAAACCTACCTTGACCATATCACATTGCCCCTGCAAAATAAAGTTAGACGCTTCTACTTTATCTTTTGCATATTTTACGTGGCTTGGGGCTGTCGTAAATAGAACCGCTTCATACCTACGAACCTATGACCACAACAACGATCAAATAATTGCATATTTAAGCATCCCTTTCGGGCCCTCCATTGAAAATGCAAATCCAACTAAAGAGAGAGAGACAGACACCCGCCAGCCACATATACGGAACCAGCCGTATGTCAGTTGTGGAACCAGTCTCGCGTAAGCGTACGCGTAAGGTCGGTCCGGGCCGCTTCATCAACTCAATGCTGCCGGCAGTGCAAGTGCACGCGAGAGGGTAGCAAATAATAAGAGCGTTGTCCCCGTGATAAAACACGGGTGAAGCTAGCGCATAGCTATATCTACGCATAGATCGGCTCTGATACCACTGAAGGGGATCGCAGGCAGAAAACAAAAAAATTCCTAACCGCGATAACCAAAAACTAGCCAAGATCTATACTATGCAGATATAGTAGTACGCAGGGGGGTCGGTATACACACCTCTTGTAGACCGAAAAGCGGGGATTACGCTCCCGCACAAGCGTTGACGGCCGCACAAGCGTTGACGACGTAGACGCCGTAGCCGACCTCAAGGTCGCGGAGAACTTGGCGCGACGAAGAAGACGATGACGCGGCGATGTCGGTGAAACCGACGACGACCTTGAGGCCGTATGGAGGAAGCAGACCTCCAGCACCAATAGTGTGGCACCTCGCAGGGCGTTACACACATACAGTGAAGCCGACGAACTCCGGGCCCGATCCAGGGACGAGCAGCGGAAGACTGGGACCGGAAGACTAGCATCACGGCGGCGGGCTATGGTGGAGAGAGAACTCTCATCCTCCTCGGCGCAACTCCGACAAAGGGAATCACGAGATCGAGGAGAAATCGAGAATTAATTGGATGAATTAAAAGGCCAGGGGTGCCCCTCTATATAAAGGCTCCCGGGGGGAGCCAACCTTGCCAGCCAGGCAATGTGGGACTATCCCACAGCCTGGTTCGGCCAAGGAGCAGCCGCCGGCATTTGGCCCACCTAGGCCGGCCCTCCCCCAATCCGAAGCCCTGGGGGGACTTTCCCCCCCTCATGGGCCTTCTTTCCACCAGAAGGCCCATTTAGGGAAATCAGCCTTTAAAAATTCGAAAATAAATATATAAAATCATATAATTAATATCAAACATATTATATATAATTTATTCTAGCTCCGAAAACTATTTCGTCGCTGCCCGATCTCCATCGGACCTCTCCCGGGACGTTCCCGGTCTCTCTTCTCCTATTTTTCTCTTCCGGTAAAATGTCGACTCCCCTTAAGTGTGATACCCTAGCGGTTCGATTATCTCACCAGACATGATCGAGACTCCTCTCCGATCAATGACTAATTCGTGGACCGAGGATACCCAGAATTAATCCCTGCGAGATAACGAATACTTTACCTATCGAACCTGGACGTCTGAGTCTTAAACCTTTTGCCATAGTGATACTTAGCGTGTCCGAGACTCATTCATAGATATCTCCATACCTAGCTTGATCTCGTTACCGACAACACTATCTTCTACTCGTCTATGATATTATGTCAGCTGGTGACCTAGTCACATGTTTGCAAACTCATTTGACATAATCTCACCGAGTGGGCCCTAGAGTATCTATCCTGCTATGCGGACTGGCAAATCCCGCTCTTGACCCCCCGTCTCAACATACTCCTCTCCGACACCCGAGAGGGACATCTTTATTGTCACACTATATAAATATGACGTTTGATGCAATCAAAGTGTCTTCCAGGAATAGCAATAAGAGTAGATCTCACGGTCGAAGGTGTAATTACTATGTCCTACAAATATTGGGTATGTCCATCACATCATTCTACCAACGACATGACTTCATTGTCAACTGACATAAATGTCACATGATCGGGAAACCTCGATCATCAATTGCCCAATGAACTAGTCAAGTAGAGGCTACTAGGGACCTGGTTGTTTATCTACCACACGTGTATTAATGTTTCCGCTTAATACAGTTATAGCATGGTATAAAACATATAATGAACAATTGGGATATGACTAATAAACCATCTTTATTAAGTGCCTCTAGAGCATATTCCCTTCAGTTTGTTGTCCCTTTTTCAAATTTTTGTGAATTGTTTGCATTTTTATTAAATTTCGAAAGCGGGTAGAGAAGGGTGAGCTCGCGAGTCAAAGTGAATATTTAAAAGATATTAATTGCAAAAATTCGAAAAAATTCCCCATTCCAATAATCAATGCATCATCGACACACATTTTGTTGCACAGACCATCAATATTATTGTATGTCACAATGTTTGAGATGGATCCATGATCTGTCATTTGATCAAAAACTTCAATTTCCACGATTAGTCGAGTTTAGAAAAAAAAAACAAGATGTGGTTCCCTTAGGGAAACTATAAGAGCGAGCCATCATTTATCTACCACGTCTTTCTATAAGGGTTGTCTTTACTTTATTTGTATTCAACATGCATCACATTTTGTGATTGTTTTCCATCATGATAGTTTGTAGATAAATATTTTGATGCACAAATTTATCTACATTTCATCACACAAAATTGTAAACAGGTTAAGATTTAAATTTCAGTTTTAACCTTGCCTTGTATTAGAATCAAGTGAGTCATCAAGATCTTCTTAGGACCCGCTTGGTTCACCATTTGAGGCCCCAAAACCGACGTGAAATAGGTCTGATAAAAATTCTCGTTGCGATCGTAAATTCACATTGTTTCTGGTTACCATTTCCCTTCTCGCTTATTTCCAGTCAAGTACCCTATTGATTCTGACAAACTATCAAGGATCCTAAAGAAAAAAAAATCATGCTTTCTGTTGCGCACACTAGAATTCCGCAATAGATAATTATGCGGGGAAACGGAACACTTTCCAAGCGGAGCCTTAAAGATAAAACTCACCAGATCATGAGCATATATAGGAATTATATATCCCGCAAAAACTTAAAACTGGAAAAACATGAACGGTCTTGCGTCACCCCCCTAGAGTGGGCGATAGAGGAGTGCAAACCGTAGTCTCGCCCAACCCTCTCCTCCTCCCCCGCCGCTGCCGGCAAGCGCCTCTGAACAAAGCCTATGTGGTGCCCACGGCGCGGGGCATCCTTCTTCCTCATTAGGCGTTGGCACTGGCGGTTGTGCAGGGCGGAAGGGACGATGTGTCGGCATGACTCTCACGGCATGGAGGCGCGTCAGCGATGACGGTATCAGGTGGTGTGGCGAGCTCCACTTGTTAGTCGGCCGACAATGGGTCATGAAGGGGTAGTCCTGGTTGGGGCGATAAGGGTCGTAGGGTTGGACGTGCCCTGATGTGAGCCTAGATGTGGGCCTAATCTGGACGTGTCCGGTAATCTAGATCGCGTCTCGTGCGGTGTGATTTTTTGCTGTTTTCTTATTGGATTTCAAGTTAGTGGTTTACCTCCACCTCGTTTGTTTGATTTTTGGTTTACCTGCTTTCTGCGTATTTTCTGATCATTCTGTATTAACTTGTCCGGTATGACTATTTATAAAGCTCGGAACGAAAACATGAGTATATCCTACTGTAGTAGAAATAAAAATGAGTCCGTAGTGGGCACATACATCGGCAGCGAGCCAGCGAGCCCATCTCTCCCACGCCATGCGCGTTGCCAATTTCGTTTCAGGGGCGTGCCATCTGGGACATGGGCATGGCGGACAGGCGGAGTGCGTAACCGTTTATTTACCTTGACGCCTCGGTGAAAACTGGGTGACCGCGCGGTCGAAAAATGCATCTTCAGTGACGGGACAGCCTGAGACGGTAATTTCGCGTTGCCCCTCCCCCAAGCCGTAGTAAAAAAAAGTCTGTCACAACTCACAACCCCCGTCCCCGCCGTGCCAATCTACTCCACAAATTCCCATTTCCTTCTTGGCCTACGCCCACAAACCGTCACGCCGCCACACTCACAATCACAACCAGAGAGAGAGGGAGGGAGAGCGCTCGGTGCTGCGCGGCAATGGCGGAGGCCGCGGAGCAGTGGAAGGTGCTCGCGAGGACGACAACCCAAGCGCTCATGGAGTCCACCGCAGCCCAACCGCTCCTTGGACCATCCTTCGCCATCCCGCCGCTCATCCGCCGCAGCCTCCAACTGCGCAGCCTAGCCAATGGAGGACTCGCCATCTTCGAGATCGACCTCGAAGGCCCCACCGAGATGCTTCGGGAGGCCTTGCGCGCGTTCGCTCGCTACAACGACCTCCACAACAGGTCCTCCCGCGCCCTCTCCATCTACGGCGGGCTCCTCCACGTCCTCGTCCCCGGGGAGCACAGCACGTTGGACCGGAGAGACTTCACCCCTGCCCTGCAGCCCCACGCGGACCCGGTGTGGCGGAGTTGGGTTCTGAGCAGGGCCAACGCCCTCGAGTACATCCACGCGGCGTTACGGAGGCTTCGCGCCGTCGCGGCGTACGACCTCGCGACCGTCGACGCCTTCACCGTGGCCCAGAGCTTTGCTCAGCATTCCCTATACTCGACTGTGTGGATGCGGGCGGCTGAATCACTCGCGACACGCGCCGAAGCGGAGGCCATGGTGGCGAAGCAGAACCTGTCCGACATGTACGTCGCCGTTCACCTGGAGTGCCTCTACGGCCTGCAGATAACCACCTGAGCGCGCCTGGAGCCGTGGAGTCCCGAGCCCGGCGCACGCAGCGGAGGCCAGCATCTGTTCATAAACCCTGGAGGTTTTGCGTTCTTCCCAGCTTCTTTCGAATATACTACAGTAATTGGTGCGTGGTCGAAGCTTGCTCTGCCGCAAGAGGCTTTCTCCGGATATTTCTGTTTGTTCATCTGTGATTGATCCCTCGTTGAACTAAACCTCTTGATCTGTAAGACTGTAAGGATGCACATTCATCCGCTGCTTGGTCTAGTGTCGATATTACGGTTTTGCAGCTTCTGTCTGTAGGTAAGCAAAGTATGCCTGTTGTTCATCTATCGTTCAACTCAAAAATCTTGGAAGTTCTGAACAGTTTGAATGTCACATGCATTTCTGTCTGCTTATTGTGGAATTACTAGTGTATTACCCAGATTCAACATCCAATTATGCAGTATTCAGATTTGGACTGCACTTGCTTCACCACTTCCTGAATCAGGAACTTATCCAATTTCATAGAGTTCAACATTTATGTTCAGCAGAATTCTTCTTTAGGCTTCAGCATGGAAGTCACTGTAAACTGATCAAGAAAACATTTAGAGTTTAGCATATATGGCATTGTGAACTGAATCAAGAACATATTTAGAGTTCTTATCTGAATCAAGAACATGTTACGGTTTTGCAGCTTCTGTCTGTAGGTAAGCAAAGCATGCCTGTTGTTCATCTATTGTTCAATTCAAAAATCTTGGAAGTTCTGAACAGTTTGAATTTTATATGCATTTATGTCTACTTCTTGTGGAATTACTAGTGTATTTCCCAGATATGCACCTCCAGTTATGTGCCATGCTCATATTAAGACTGCACTTGCTTCACCACTTCCTGAATCAGGAACTTGTCCTATTTCACAGAGTTCAACATTGTTGTTCAGAAGAATTCTTTTTTAGGGTTCAGACTAGATGTCACTGTAAACTGATCAAGACCATATTCATAGTTTGATCAATGTGGAACTCAGTGAAATCAACGTTTGATAATCCTTTGGACTATAGGGATACTTGCCCAACGAAAATTCAGGTTACATGGCTCTTATCTGTACTTTAGATAAACCTTTGATGAGTCTGGACGTCATTGAGAACTATTCCTGATCGTAGGCCTGTACGATGCGCATGTCCATACTCTTTTTTTTTTTTGAAAAAATTATTGTCACTCATTGTGTGGGATGTTTATTCCAATTTGTTGATGATAACCTGGGTTTTGGATTCGTCTCTAAAGTCTAAACACTTCCCAACTGCACTTGTTTGTTGTTCTGTTCTGAATAATAATGAACTGCATCAGGCTCTGACTTC
The DNA here is from genome assembly GCA_026929855.1 of Poa annua. Taxonomy (NCBI): domain Eukaryota; kingdom Viridiplantae; phylum Streptophyta; class Magnoliopsida; order Poales; family Poaceae; genus Poa; species Poa annua. The sequence goes on from CM049436.1 coordinate 39,976,462, forward strand.
TACAAGAAAATAAGGATAGGCTATTGATTCCCGTTAAGAAAAGTTATTGATTATGTTTACAATTCCATGTATGGTGGACTCTGAGTTAATCATATGCCTTAGCTATAATGTAAATAACATAATTGAACAGAAAACATTCCAACTGCACAGAAGTATGCATAGTTCGTCATGATTTACTAAGTAATGATCAAGGACACACAGCAAACTATACAATACATGCATTCTCAATCTAAGAAAAATGATTTATTCCTCAATCAAGTTCTTGTTTAAAACATCCGTACAGCACAAACTTTCCCGGAGTTCTTTTGCCTAATCCGAAAAGCACCTTCAGGCTTTATAAGCAACGCCTTCGATGAGAATGATGAAGATTGATTCATCAGGCATGCCAGCACTGGACACCATACAAGAAAGAAAATCGATAGCATGATCTGTTCTCCAATTTTTACGAAGACCAAGCAGTATAGTATTATAAAGCATCGCGTCAGGTGATAGGCCCATGTCCTGAACTCTGCCGAACATTCCAATAGCCCTGTCCATTCCATCTCCTCTTGAGAGCCCAAAAGCTAAACATCATCCCTAGCAGATCCCAGCAAATAACTGATGTTTACAAAGCATCCAAAATACTCCCTCCGTTTCATATTACTCCCTCCGTTCCAAAATAAGTGTCTCAACTTTGATAGAAAGTGGATGTATGTAGACATAGGAGTAGATGACTTTCATTTGTCTTAAGTGGATGTATCTAGACTTGTAAGATGTATAGATACATGCACTTAATAAAAGTTATCTAATTTGAAACGACGAGAGTACGACCAAGTCAGATCCGACATACTTGACCTGCCCGATTTTTTTTTGGGGGGGAGCGGGAAATTCGACTCTGAGTGTCCTATATCTTCGCTTTTCGCGGCTAGTTTTCGTGTTCTCCAATCCTGCGTGGTCATCATGAAAACCATTAAAAACCAACAAGCCAAGAAACAACATGTCTATGCTAAAGCTCAAGAAGCATGTGAAAAATATATTGAGAGGGCATTAGTAACAATTCTTGGATACTTAAGTAGAGAGAAATTCTTGGATACTTAAGAAGAGAGAAATGTTTACATGCAAATGTATTACTTATGCTATCTTTCATACTTGTTAATCTCCTATGTTTTATATGCTTATGTTAATATGCTTTGCTAACAAGGAAGAACCTAATGATGCATGTTTGATTATATTGTTATATCTTATATTTGTTTTGTATGTCTCAACACTTATGTTTGCTATAAAGTCTTGTTATCTAAAGCCTTGCATTCACTGTCCATCATAACTTCCTATATGTGGTGTTTTCCACGCCACTCCAAGTAATTTCGTATGTGCTACCTTTAAAATTTCAAATACTTCTTATTTCTGTCTCTGTTAAGCTCATGAAGAAGTAGTAGATGATTTGGTATTAGACATGTTAAACAGACTTAAGTTTTGACTTGCATGCTTCATCAGCTTGTCTATAACTTTGCAAAAAGAGTTGGCACTTGGGTGCCCAGCCCAATAAAAAATATTTTGCTATATAATAATGAAACCTCATTATTTGTTCCAGTGCAATCATTCAAATATCTATTTGTGTAAACAAAGGAGAAAACAGGGACGATCTGCTGCGCAGAAATAACATTCCTCTATGGGAGCCGCTCTTAAAAGCCTATTTAGCATAAATAATATCGAATTGTTTACTATCATACGTTGACTAGAACATGCACCTCTCGAAATCATTTACTTCTGTTTTAAAAACTTGAAAATCTCTAGCACATATTAAATCACTGCTTCCCTCTGCGAAGGTCCTATCTTTACTTTATTGTTGAGTAAGTTCACTTATTTCTTCTATTCTCCACAAGCAAGCATTTAGTGTTGATTGAGATGCAAATCATTTATACTTCTACAATATCTTTGATCATGTCTTGTTATGTGTGACACTGCCCATGAGGTAAACAAGTTGAAAGTTTAAGCATTGCCAAACAATCATCTTTCTTTGTGTTGGTTTTAGTATGAATCATTTGATAATTGAACATGGAAACATGCATCACAAAGCTCTTATAAATCGATTCTTCTTGGAAGATAAGTTGATATGTTTATTGTTCTCTGACCAAGAACAAAGTTTGCCATTATTCAATAAGTTTTCAATGACATACCTTGACATGTATTGAACCATTACTTGTTCTTGAAAAGTTTATGAGTAAGTTATAGCTAGTATGCACTTGTGATTGGTTTAGTATATATTGATGCTTCATGTTCATATTCTTTATTATCGATGCTTCACTCCATACAATTGTTGCCATGTTTACCAAGTTCAACTTTCGCTTGCGGACAAGCGAGGTCTAAGCTTGGGGGGTTGAAACGTCCATTTTGCATCACTATTTTATATCATAATTTACACTTATCCATTGATATATTTCATATTAGAGTGCAATACTTATATTATTTTACCTTATTTTGCATGTTTCACATTTATCGGGGAATAAAGCAGCGGAGTCAGGAATCTTCTGAAAAAGCATCATCAGATACGCCAGTTCAGAAACTACAAAAATTTCAGAAAATTCATAAAGTCATATTTATTTGCGAAGGAGCCAGGAGCCAGAAGATCTTCTGGAGGGCGCAACCCCCCCCCCCCCCCCCCCCCCCAGCACAGGCTGCGCCATCCCCATGCGCTAGGGGTGGGGCCCACCCCCAGGGTGCACTTTCGTGTACTTATTCCTCGTGACCTAATTTCATCGGAGAGACGATCATTTTATTTTCTCCATCACCACTACGGGGTGCAGACGTTAGAGAAGAAAGAGAGCTCCTGGAGGTAGAAATCTGCCGGGGTAATTACCTCCCGGAGGGGGAAATTGTCGCCATCATCATCGCCATCATACCGGGCATTGTTGGGATCATCATCTCCATCACAATCACCTCCACTGGTTGACTTCATCTTGTTGTACCAATTAGGGTTGTACTTCTGTTGTTCATTGGGATCTCTCTCCCGGTATTGAGATTACTTTGTTGTGGTTGATGCAATTGAGTTTTATCGGTGAATTTTTTGTATGACCAGTGCGTATTTCATTCATATATCTCCTCTGATCATAATCCATATGATGTCTTGTGAGTAGTTCATTTAGTTCTGGAGGACATGAGAGAAGTCTTTATGCTAATAGTCAAATATGTTGGATAATAATTAATGTTTTGATATTTAAGTTGTGGTGTATTTGTAGTACTGGTGTCCTATGAACATCGACTGCATGGTACTTCACCTTTATGGGTCGAGGGGAATTCATTGTGTATTTAGTTTCCATATTGAGGGGTTGCCGGAGTGAAACCTCCGTTTGTAAATTATTGCATAAGGGAGCGTAGGATCCCAGAGTTTAAGGTTGTGGTTAGATTTATCTTAATTCTCATTTTGTATGTGCGGATGCTTCCAAAGGGGTAATAATAAGTATGTACTGGTCCAATTATTGGCGGTGCATTAGCATAGGTTCACCCACCTGACACGTATCTCAACAATAACTATTGATCAACTATATGCGATAAAAGCAACTTGACGAAATTTTCTTGTGTCCTTAGAAACGTTTTAATTATCATAAGTAACACCCCCAGCTAGTCCTTTGTGCTAAAAAAGATTGAGCCATTTGCTACACTGGTTTACTCTTATTTTATATTGCTTGCACTTTATTTATCTCATATCACAAAAACCCATAAAAACTTGTCTTTTAGTATTTAGTGTGACACCTTACTCAAAATCACTTATCGGTACCTTTTTCTTCTCGTTGGGTTCGACACTCTTATTATCGAAAGCACTACTACGATAGATCCCCTATACTTGTGACTCATCATGGCACGAGCGTGGTGGACGGGGGCACGACGTGCTCACCAAAGGGGTGAGTCGGCACGGCCATCGCGGCGTGGTGGCCTTGCAGCGTGGAGACGCGTTTGGGCGCGGGCCATCCGCTCACACAACAACGGTGGCGGTTTCAGGCGACACGGCGTGAGGGTCGGACGGCGGAAGCAGGACCTCTTACGCATGATGTGTGCCTAGATCTTGGCCTCATCTGGACGGTAGTCTAGATTGTTTCTCGTGTAATGTGGCTTTCTACGTTTTTTTGGTGGACTTCGAGTTAGTGGTTCAGCTCCACCTCGTTTGGCTGATTTTTGGCTTACATGTTTTATAGAGATTTTCCGATCACTCGGTATCAATGTCCAGGGATTTTTGGATCACTTTGTATCAACTTGTTCGGTATGACTTTTATTCATAAAAGGGAGAAAACAAGAATATACAGACATAAAAATCAATCTGTTGTGCAATTCATACTCCTTGGCTTCTTACACGTCGGCCACGCTCCGCTCTTGGTACATTGGCAGCCCGACCCGCTCGAGAACATCTCTCACGCGCGTCGTAAATTTCGTTTCAGGGGAGTGCCAGCCTGGCGGAGTGGACCCCACAACCGTAACCGTTTATTCACCTTGACGGCTCAGTGAAAACTGGGTGACCGCGGTTGAAAATTGGACCGAGCACAGTGCACGTTCAGTGACAGCCTGACAGGACAGCCTGAGACGGTAATTTCGCGTTGCCCCTCCCCCAAGCCGTAGTAAAAAAAGTCTGTCACAACCCCGTCCCCGCCGTTCCAATCTACTCCACAAATTCCCATTTCCTTCTTCGCCTACGCCCACAAACCGTCACGCCGCCACACTCACAAGTCACAACTCACAACCAGAGAGAGGGAGGGAGAGAGCGCTCGGTGCTGCGCGGCAATGGCGGAGCAGTGGAAGGCGATCGGGAGGACGACAACCACAGCGCTCAAGGAATCCACCGAAGCCAATGGAGGAGGCGCCGTCGGCGAGATCAACCTCCAAGGCCCCACCACGATGCTTGGGGACGCCTCGCGCGCGATCGCGCGCTACAACGAGCTCCACAACAGGTCCGCCCGCGTCCTCACCATCTACGGCTGGCTCCTCGGCGTCCTCGTGGACGCCCCGTTGTGGCAGAGAGACCCCACCATGCTGCCCGCCGCCGACGCGGTGTGGCGGAGCTGGGTTCAGGGCAGGGCCATCTCCCTCGGCTACATCGACTGGACGACACAGAGGCTTCGCGCCGCCGCGGTGTACGACCTCGCGACCGTCGACGCCCTCACCGTGGCCCGGAGCTTTCCTCAACATTCCCAAGACTCGATTGCGTGGATGCGGGCGGCTGAAACACACGCGGTACGCGCCGAATCGGAGGCCATGGCGGCGTCGCAGGGCCAAGTCGGACACCCGTCGGACTGCGTGTACGCCGCCGTCATCAACGAGTGCGCCTACGGCATGCAGATTTTGAACAGACAAGCACCCTGAGTCCTGAGCGCGCGTGGTGTCCCGAGCCCGGCGGACGCAGCTCCGTCCTCCATGCGTGTAGGCCAGCATCCAGATCGATAAGCCTCTGTTCATTAACCCCTGCAGGTTTTGCGTTCTTCCCAGCTTCTTTCGAATATACTACAGTAGTTGGTGCGTGCTCGAAGCTTGCTCTGCCGCAAGAGGCTTTCTCAGGAGATTTCTGTTTGTTCATCTGTGATTGATCCCTCGCTGAACTAAACCTCTTGATCTGTAAGACTGTAAGGATGCACATTCATCCGCTGCTTCGTCTAGTGTCGATGTTACGGTTTTGCAGCTTCTGTTTGTATGTAAGCAAAGCATGCCTGTTGTTCATCTATTGTTGATATCAAAAATCTTGGAAGTCCTGAACAGTTCGAATGTTGCATGCATTTCTGTCTGCTTCTTGTGGAATTACTAGTGTATTACCCAGATTGCACATCCAATGATGCTGTATTCAGATTTGGACTGCATTTGCTTCACCACTTCCTGAATCAGAAACTTGTCCAATTTCATAGAGTTCAACATTTATGTTCAGCAGAATTCCTTTTTAGGCTTCAGCATAGAAGTCACTGTAAACTGATCAGCATATTTAGAGTTTAGCATATATGGCATTGTGAACTGAATAAAGAACATATTCAGAGTTCGACATACATGGCACTGTAAACTGAATAGATAACTTCTCCTTTTTTAATTTCCTTTTAGAAGTCACTGCCTGATACAGTTCATCATGGTTCAGAACAGAGCAGCAAACAAATCAATTGGGAAGTGTATTAGAGACAGAATCCAAACGACCAGGTTATCAGCAAAAAATTGGCATAATCATCCCACACCATGAGTCGCAGTAATGGGTGTAGGGTGAGATGAGTGAGTGTATGGTTCACTACTTGCTTGGTGTTCAATCAGTGTCCTGCCTGCCATTCATTACCAGGATTAAAAACATAAGAACTTGGTGAGGATAAGTTCCTACTCTCAAGATATACCGAATGAAATATCAGCAGACCCTCCGAGGCTCAAACTAGTTTGGCATTTAACATGAATTTTATTTATCCAGGCTTTGCATAATAGATAAAATGCAGGCCCAAAAGGGAGCGAGTAATACTAACCTGGAGTAATCGTGTCACAAAATAAGCCTTTCTCACCCTTTTGACTGAAGTAAATATTGTAAGAAACGCACTGCAAGTTAAAGGCCAATTGCACGTAATAGTACTTAACATTATGTTATACTCCCTCTGAGTTCAAGACTGCGACACTTATTTTGGATCGGAGGGAGTAGGTATTACTTAAAAGAATCCTTAGCAAGCAGTGCAGCCTGTCATAATGTACTGTGACAGTGAACTAGGTGGAGAACAACTGCTTGAGTTGATCCTATGACACATATAATGTACAGAAAACATTCCAACTGCACAGAAGTATGCACAGGTCATCATATGATTTAGTAAGTTATGACCAAGGACGCACATCAAACAATTCATTACTTGCAAATACATGCATACACAGTCTAAGAAAAATGTTTTTATTCCTCAATCAACTTCTTGTTTAAACACCCCTACCGCACAATTTTTTCAAGCAGCTCTTTTGCCTCACCCAAAAAGCCCTCATAAGCAAGGCCTTCGATGAGAATGATGTAGGTTGATTCATGCATGCCACCATTGGACACCATATAAGCGAAAAAAATTGATAGCAAGATCTGTTCTCCAATTTTTATAAAGACCAAGCAGTATAGCATTATAAAGCATCGTGTTAGGTGATAGGCTCATCGTGTAAGATCATCACATTCAATAAATCTAGAGCTTTATCCAGCTTGGGAGATTTGGGAAGACTAGCAATTACTCTGTTGTAAGTAATCACATCCAGAGGCCAGCTATTCCCATGCCACATAATAGATCAAGGCCCCCCTGTGTCTCGCCAGCCTTCAAAAGTTCCCCAACAATAATATTATAGGTAGTTGAGTTTGGAATGCAGCCTTTCTCAGGAATTAGCTTCAGAAATTCAATTGCTTGCCAGTGCAATCCTTTCTGACATAAAGAAGTGATTATTGTATTAAGGGTCACTTCGTATGGAGGACAATTGTGGTGGATCATCTCAACCATGAGCCGCTCAGCGTCTTCCCATCTTTCGACACTACACAAACCCTTCAATACAGTTTTATATGTAACGATATAAGGCTTGCACCCAGAGGATTACAGAGAGTCTAACAATTCCAATGCATCATCAACACACATTTTGTTACACAAACCATCAATAACACGATTGTATGTGACAATATTTGGGATGGATCCATGCTCAGACATCTGATCAACAACTTTAATTGCACGATTGTCCTTTGTGACACAAGGAAGTGATTATTGTATTGAATGCTTCGCTACCTGATCTGGAGGATAGTTCTTGTGGAACATCTCGGCCAAGAGTTCCTTAGAATCATCCCACCGCTCCATGCAACACAGGCCATCCAATACGGTGGTATAGGTAATGATATCAGGCCTACATCTGTAGACTTGCAGATCACATAGTAACTTGATAGCATCGTCAACACGCCTTCCTTTGCAAAAACCATCGATAATACTGCTGTATGTGATAACATCTGGAGTGCATCCATGCTCTGACATTTGATCAACAATATAAATTGCACGATCAACAAGCCTTTCTGACACAAAGAGCAATTATTGTGTTGAACGTGACCTCATCCGGCGCACAACTATCCCTGAACATCTTGGTCAAGAGCTTCTCAGCCTCCTCCCACCGCTCAGAGCTGCACAAACTATTCAACACAGGGTTATAGGTGACAGCATCACCATAGAGGCTAAAAAAAAAGGCTTACATCCATAGGACGGTAAGCTATTCAAAATTTTGAGAGCTTCACCATAATCACCCTCACTGCACATAGCATTGATGAGGACGTTGTAGGCCACGATGTCGGGTTCGCAACCCTTGACTTGACGCGCATCTCGTCGAGAAGCCCCATGGCCTGCTTGTAGCCGCTCTCCTTGCACGTGGCGTCCAAGAGGATGTAGGTGACAGCATCAGGCTTACATCCATAGGACGGTAAGCTATTCAAAATCTTGAGAGCTTCACCAAAATCACGCTCACTGCACATAGCATTGATGAGGACGTTGTAGGCCACGATGTCGGATTCGCAACCCTTGACTTGACACACATCTCGTCGAGAAGCACCATGGCCTGCTTGTAGCCGCTCTCCTTGCACGTGGCGTCCAAGAGGATGTTGTAGGTGACAACACTAGGGGAGAAGCCCCGCAGGAGCATATCGTCGAACACCAAGAGGGCGTCCAGAGCGCGCGGATAAGGGGGTTGTACGTGAACGTGTCCGGGCCGAACGGCATCGCGTGGATCTTGCCGTCGCGGCAGTATCCGTTTATCATTGTGTTGTAAGTTATGATGGTGGCAGACGGCCCGAGCGCCTCCACCACGCGCTCCGCGTCGGCGACGCGGCTGTTGGCGCGCGCAGAGCTTCTTGATGAGGATGTTGCAGGGGATGGCGGCTGGGTGCTTTCCCCCGCCTGAGATGGAGTCCACAAGGAGAGGGGCGTCTTCGAGCTGGCCGCGCAGGCGCCTGTTGGCCCCGGCTGTCAGGGGAACAGAGTTCCTGACAAGCAATCGTTGGAAGGGAAGGAGGTAGGGAGCTCGATGCTCAGATCTGAACTAGCCAAATAAGTAAATTGGTAAGGGAAAGAACCGGAAAACAGGAAGAACAAAATTAGGGTTTCATATATGCGTGACCACCCAGCCACCCTCTCCTGCCCTTTTATATCGAAAGGACAGGACCCACGCATTAGTTCAGGCTAAACGCCATTACAGACAGAAACACAATTAGGCGCGAACTAAACAGTGATTTGAACTGGAGTCTCTCTCAGCCGTTGGATCAGTGCCGAAGCGGTACAAGCCAGTCCCTGCCGTAGATCCTTGATGAGGCGCTGATCCATTTCTTCAGAGTTCTTCATGCAGGACCATCGACAAGACCTCAGGGCTTGAATGAAGGGAAGGTCTTCTGGATGAACTCCGCGTCCTCCCAGATAGCCTCTTCTTGTGGTATGTCCTGCCACTGCACAAGCCATTGCGGCACTGCAACATCGAAAGCACCAGCAGAGCGGGGTACCTGACGATACTGTAATACTGCAACAGGAAAAGCTTTGATCTTACCAGTTGGCGTGAGAAGGGGTATTGTTGGATTCGGAACAGCCGTGTCACCCACATGTTTCTTCAACTAGTTGACGTGGAACACGTTGTGTAGTGGACCCCAGCCGACAGTTGCAGTCGGTAAGCTCGCTGGCCAACACGGTCCTGTACACGATATGGACCATACCACTTTGATGCTAGCTTCAGAGGATTACCTGATCCCAGGGCATGTTCTCGGTGTGGTTGCATCTTGATGTATACCATGTCACCAACGTCAAATGAGCGAGTTGTACGATGGTTGTCTGCATATTTCTTCATGCTCTTCTGGGCCTTAGCCAAGTTCCTTTCCAGAATGGTAGTCATGTGTTCCTTCTCAGCCATGTGTGCTTGTGCTTCTGGAGACAATTCAGATACAAAAGGTACCTCTGATAATGCTGGAGGTTTATATTCATAGAGTGCTTCGAAGGGTGACATTTGTATTGATGTATGCAAGCTACTGTTGTACCACCATTCTGCAGCAGCCAGCCAAGTAGACCATTTCTTAGGTTCAGCAAAAGCCATACACCTGAGATACTGCTCCAAGCATTGGTTAACCCTTTCTGTCTGGCCATTTGATTCAGGATGATAAGCTGTAGTGAAATATAGTGAAATCTTCAAAGCTTTGAAGATTTCTTGCCACAGCTTGCTGGTGAAGATCCTGTCTCTATCAGTGGTAATGACAGTTGGTGGTTCATGTAACTTAAATGTGTTGTTCATGAAAACTTCAGCAACAGACTGAACTGTGTAAGGATGTGACAATGGGATAAAGTGTGCATACTTGGCAACCACCACTAGGATCACATCTTTGCCTTTGGATTTAGGTAAGCCTTCCACAAAGTCCATACTTATCTCAGACCATTTTGCTGTTGGTATTGGTAGAGGTTGGAGTAACCCAGGGTATGGTACTCTCTCTGTTTTGGATATCTGGCAGACAGGGCAAGCTGCAATTTTATCTTCCACAAATTTCCTCATCTTGGGCCAATAGAACATTTTCTTGATCCTATGGTAAGTGACTCTATTACCAGAGTGGCATCCAAAAATAGATGAGTGAAAAGAGTCAAATATTTTTGTTTGCAGGCTAGTGGCAGGTCCTATATAGATCTTCCCTTTGTATCTTAAGATACCAGATTGAGCTGTGTAGTTAGGGTGAGAATCTTTATCAATAGCTAGTTGTTGTAATAGCTTGGTTGATTGTTCATCCCCACATAAGAGTCCAGGATTTCCACTGTCCAGGCAGGAATTGCTACAGTTGTTGCCAGACAACTGTCTAGTGTGTCCTGTTCACTTTCCTGATACTTCCTAGAAAGTGCATCTGCCACTGTGTTTTCAACTCCTTTTTTGTGCTGGATTGTGAAATCAAACTCCAACAGTTTCACCATTAGCTTGTGTTGGATTCCTTCCAGAAGTCTTTGGTTGGCCAGATATTTCAAGCTTCTTTGATCTGTCTTAATTATCAGCTTATTGCCCAAGAAGTAATGTCTCCATTTCCTAAGTGCTTCCAAAATAGCTATAGCTTCCTTTTCATAAATAGAAGCAGCACTAGTATTTGGACCTAAACACTTGCTGAAGTAGGATAGTGGTCTGTCTTGTTGCATTAGCACAGCACCAATTCCAGTTGCACAGGCATCTGTTTCCAGAGTAAAGGGTAATGTGTAGTTAGGCAGTGCCAGCAGTGGTGGCTGAGACATTACTTGCTTTAGCTTGTTAAAGGCTTCTAGTTGAGCAGGACCCCACTGAAATGCATTTTTCTTTAGGGCAGCATGCAAAGGTTGGCATATGAGTGCATACTCAGGAATGAATCTTCTGTAGTAGCCTGTCATTCCTAAGAACCTTCTGAGCTTAGTTACTGTGTCAGGAATGGCCCATTCAACAATGTCCTTAATCTTTGCAGGGTCAGTGGCTACCCCATGGCCAGAGATGATGTGTCCTAGATACTCAACTTGAGGTTGTTCAAACTGGCACTTACTCATCTTAGCACTCAATTTATGTTGTCTGAACAGCTCAAGGACTTGCAGCAGATGTTGTGTGTGTTCCTCTTTGGTTTTACTGTAAACCAGTATGTCATCGAAGAATACCAACACAATTTTTCGGAGGAAGGGTGCAAATATGGTGTTCATGAGTTCTTGGAAGGTTGCTGGAGCATTGCACAACCCAAATGGCATCACCAAATATTCATAGTGGCCTAAATGTGTAGAGAATGCAGTTTTCTGTATATCTTCAGGGTTCATTCTGATTTGATGATACCCAGATCTCAAGTCAAACTTGGAGAATACAGTAGCCCCTTGTAATTCATCCAGTAGGTCTTCTATCACAGGAATTGGAAACTTGTTTTTGATGGTGAGCTCATTGACTGCTCTGAAATCAACACATAATCGCCAAGATTTATCCTTTTTCTTTACCAACAAGGCTGGAGAGGAGAATGGGCTCTTGCTTGGTCTGATTTCTGCATTCTTTAGCATCTCTTTGATTAATCCTTCCACTGCATCTTTTTGGTTGCGGGACATTCTATATGGCCTAATGTTAGGAGGTTTGACACCAGGTGAAAGAACATTTCTTAATGGGACAATTGCTTCTGTGCCCTGATTAGCTCTAGTTTATCCGTTTGTGCCATACCCGCGTAGTTTCTCTCGTCTGTGCCCCGTTTGGCTCGGAAATCGGCCAAACGCTCCGTTGCCCTCTAGTCAACCGTCACTTGGCCTGACTGGTGGGGTCGGCCTGGCGCGGCTCGGTTGGAATTTCCTGGGTCGGCTTGTGTGCGGCTCGGTTGGGATTTCCTGGGGTCGGCGTGGGGTCGGCGCGTGGGGTCGGCGTGGGGTCAGTGCGTGGGGTCGGCGCGGGGTCGGCGTGGGGTCGGCGCGCGGGGTCAGCGTGGGGTCAGTTAGGGTTTCCCCGCCCACCCCCGCCGCGGCTAATAAAAGGGGGCCGCCCTCGCCGGAGAAACGCCCATTTCCTCTCCCTCTCTCTCCCCCTCCCTCCCTCGAAAATGTGGTGGAGCACGCCCTCGCCGGAGAGCCCCTACTCGACGATGCCGGACTCGGAGCTCTACTCGCCTCAGGAATTGCACGAGATGCAGGAGATGGAGCGATAGGAGGAGGAGGAGAGGCTAGCGGAGAAGAACCTTCGCCGGAAGCGGAAAGGGCTCTCCCCCCTGCGCGAGAAGAAAGAGCAACCATACGAAGTGTGGCGTGGAGATCTTCCACCGCAATCCCTAGTCTACGAGTACGGGGCATCGGAGTCCTCGGACGAGCCCTACTCCGACGAGGAGCGCGGGCCTGCTGTCGTGGACCAACCGCCCGCGCCTGTCGTCATTGCGCCCATTGCCGAGCCCAATGTTGTCATCGAGGACATCCCTGGCGAGGGGAACTCGGACGACTCGGACGATGAGGATGACTCTGACGCCTCCGACTCCGACGACGAGGACAAATCCGACGCCTCCGACGCCTCTGATGTCACTGTCAGTCCACCGCAGCACCCATGAAGAAGAAGAAGAAGTAGAAGTAGTAGTATTAGTAGTAGTTCTTGTTTTAAGGCAGTAACTAATTGTGTTATATGTAGATAATCGTTTGTTTCTATGGAGTAAATCTTTATTCTGATCGTCTATCTTGTTTGACAAATGCATTTACACCGTGATTGGACATGACGGCTAGGCTAGGCTAGCGGTGGTGAGGAGGAAGCAGTTCTGCGACGCGTTCAATGACCATGCCTATCCGTGCACGCTACATAGACGGCAGGATGGACTACGGCATGCCACTCACGTATTCAATGTGCACGCAGTGCCACGAAGTGGAAGGCTCTCAGATGTGTCTCATAGTACGACTCGTAAAAAAATGATTTGCTTCGGATTCTTCCTTTCACGCTTGAACGGATAAACATGAAGGTAACCCAAACATGAACGGATACGTGCCGCTCGTTCTGCCCTATGGTCAATGTAGACATAAATTTACGCACACTGGCGCGAGCGATCGAGCTGTAACGCAAGTACGCGATGGGAACGCGACCGACATAGCTATATCTAGTACACTATATGAAAACTTGACCAAAAATATTGCTTAAATGATTCTGATCGATGATCTTAGTTAAACAAACAGTAGACAATATATGAAAAAAAATGGTGTACTAAATTAGTAGACCCAAATCTAAACTAGATAGTACTTCATAAGTAGACAATAGACAGTAGTTCATAAGTAGACAGTACACAGTAGTTCATATATATTTTTAGTAGACCCAAATCTAAACTAAAGCGGCAATCAGACCATCTGCGGCCGCAACCCCGCTACTCACTATCGGAGGCGGCGAAGGCCTGGTTGAGCCGCTGGCGGCGGCGCACCTCCTCCCACTCCCGCGCGCGAGCGGTGTGCTCGGCGTCCTGTCGCAGACCCTGCTCCAGACGCACCTCGTTCATCACCTCCTCAAACTTGGCATCCGCACGGCGACGCTTCTCCGCGCGGCGCTCTGAACGCACGGACTTGGCGAAAACACGCGCATCCAGCTCGACTTGGTCAACGATCTTGAGGAGGTCCTCGCCGTCGTCGGTGGAGGGCGATTCGAGACTTGAGTAGGACTCGTCGTCGTCGCTGGACTCGGTAAACGGTGCCGGCAGCGGCGGCGGTGGGGTCGCTGCGGTGGGGTCTCCAAATAAAAGCGATGCGGCTCGCGAGGCCCGCGAGGACTCAGACTCCCCATCGTGACGTCGCTGCGGTGGGCGTCGACCGCGCACCGCGCAGGCGGCGCTCCCCCTCCTCTGAGCTACGTTCCTCCTCCTCGCTGCAATGACATTCGATTGACGGCGGCGGCGCTCCGCCGGGTCGTAGTCGCTATCGGATGGGGATGACATGGCGGTGAGAACGGAGATGGGTGGCGAGATGGATGGCGAGAAGGCGGATGGAAGGGTTTAAATGGCCGCGTAGTAGGCGGGAAATGCTACACATGTGGCGGGAAATGCTACACATATGGCGCGCAACGCGAAACTGGCACCTAGATTCCAGCGAGCACGTACATTCCAGCGAGTACGCGAAACTGTCAAACTTTTTTCAGCGAGTCCACTGTTTTTGCTTAGAAATGGGGCCGTTTACCCTACCTTTGGAGCTCATTTGGAACACAGTTTCCAGCGAGTCCACCATTTTTTGCTTAGAAATGGGGCCACTTACCCTACATTTGGAGCTCATTTGAAACACATTTTTCAGCGAGTCCACCATTTTTTGCTCAGAAATGGGGCCGTTTACCCTACCTTCGGAGCTCATTTGGAACACATTTTTCAGCGAGTCCACCATTTTTTGCTTAGAAATGAGACCAAAATGTGAAATAACCATAAAAAATTCAAAAATTATCGAAAAATTGAAAAACCGACGCACATAGTCTTCATATGTCATATACTAACGACTCAAGTTGAAAAACATGGTCTACATACATTCAAAAGGAGAAGGGCATGGATCTCATGTGATATCGCATAACTCAAACGATGAGATCTAAGGTTGAATAGAAGTGGTTTTGGAATTGCAACATGAAATTTTCAAACAGTCGGGGTGCATGCACTTTGAAACACATTTTTCAGCGAGTCCAATCTCATTTGAAAATTTATATGGATTCAAGCTAGATTTGAGCAAGCTCATGGCTATCCCCATTTGGTTTGCCAAAATCCCTATTTAAGTTACGATGACGGGTAACAGCCAAAATCCGCATTTGGTGTGCCAAAATACCCATTTTGTGTCACTGAGACAAATGGGGGTGGGCGAGCCAAAATCCCCGTTGGGTCCGCCGTGGTCCACTCGTCAGCGGGTGTACAGCCCTTGTCCTACGCGCGCGTCCAATCAGATCGCAGAATGAGCTTCTCGCGGATTGCCCCGAGTCTGCGTGCAGATTCCTTCTAGAGGAAATCGGACGGCTGCAGTTTAACTGACATTTGAAATGAGCTTCAAATATTCAAAAAAATAAAAAAAAAAGGAAAATCATGCGCACATAGTCGTATTATGTCATATACTAACGACTCGAGTTGAAAAACATGGTCTACATACATTCAAAAGGAGAAGGGCATGGATCTCAGGTGATATTGCATAACTCAAACTATGAGGTCTAAGGTTAGAGAGAATTGGTTTTGGAATTGCAACATGAAAATTTCAAAAACCTCACAAAAGCTTCATTTTGGAGTGACTAAGAAGGATCCATGCTTAGTTTTTCATTTTCATGTTTTAAACTTGTTTAAATGTTGGTCAAACTTAGTTTTGACCAAATTTGAAATAACCATAAAAAATTCAAAAATTATCGAAAAATTGAAAAACCGACGCACATAGTCTTCATATGTCATATACTAACGACTCAAGTTGAAAAACATGGTCTACATACATTCAAAAGGAGAAGGGCATGGATCTCATGTGATATTGCATAACTCAAACTATGAGGTCTAAGGTTAGAGAGAAGTGGTTTTGGAATTGCAACATGAAATTTTCAAAAACCTCACAAAAGTTTCATTTTGGAGTAACTAAGAAGGATCCATGCTTAGTTTTTCATTTTCACGTTTTAAACTTGTTTAAATGTTGGTCAAACTTAGGTTTGACCGAATTTGAAATAGCCATAATAAATTAAAAAATTATCGAAAAATTGAAAAACCGACGCACATAGTCTTCACATGTCATATACTAACGACTCAAGTTGAAAAACATGGTCTACATACATTCAAAATTAGAAGGGCATGTATCTCATGTGATATCGCAAAACTCAAATGATGAGGTCTAAGGTTGAAGAGAAGTGGTTTTGGAAAATCAACATGGTAATTTCAAAATACTCACGAAAGTATCATTTTGGAGTGACTAAGAATGGTCTAGGCATAGTTCTCGCCCAAATTTTACACAAATGTGCGCCAGAGCACGCCGTGTCGCGCTCTGAGCACACCATGGCGCGTCCAGAGCGCGTCCAGAGTGCGCACTTAAGGTGTTCGACAGAAGTACAATAACAAATATTACAAATTTCCTCAAATGTTCACAGCTTTGACTTGCTCCTTGTGCGATTACAATGACCTAAGGTGACCTTGCTCCGGGTGTTCCTTGCTGGATTTGGACCAGTTGGGTCCACGACCCCCCCCCCCCCCCCCCGCCCTTCTCGTGCTTCTTGGCTCGTTTGTTCTTTGTTGCTGTTCTCGTTCCATAGCTTCTGTTGCCGGCCCCCATTCTTCTTGAGCAGCTCTTTTCCTTGCACGAGTCCTTTTCTGCCAGTGGTCTTTAGTTTTACCCTTCTTACTTGTCTTTTCCCTGGCATTTGAAATTCAAGTGAAACAGATATTAACAAATATGGAAAATATGTTTACTAGTGCATACGACAACCATTTTAGACACACATACCTTTCATCAAACTCTCTTGCTACGGCTTGTGCTAATGCGGCTGCTTCTGCTGCTATGGCTGCTTCTTCTGCTGCTTCTGCTGCTTCATCTGCGCCCCATCCTTGATCTGTTACAAGTATAGATGGAGCTGCATTGTTGCATAGCCTTTGAATGTGCCCCTCTATTCCACATCTTTTGCACGGACGCCTCTTTACGGCTGCACCCTCTGCACCTGGTCTTAGTCTGTTTACCCTTGGCCTTCAAGGTGCTCTATGTAGCGCCGGAGGGTGCAGTTTGAATCCTGGGTTATACTCATCCCATTGTTCTCTTCCCAATAAAGCAGGCACGTTATCAGCATATGCTAACTTAAACTTGTCAACAGAGAAATATTCAGACACATATGGATCAACTTTGCCCGTTTCGCCTCCGATGTAGTTCAGGAAGTAGAGGGCATGTATACATGGCTTGCCAGTGATCTCCCATCGCTTACAACTACATTTCTTCTTTCCCAAATTTACTGGATACCTTCAAACACGGTCTCGGAAGACATATGTCAGCTCAGCCTGTATGGCGTTTACTCTTAGCAGACTCATATCACCCTGCATATTTCTTCCTCGCGCATGCAAATTCTTGATCACACTTGGGATGATGAGATGGCCATCATATGAGTGTCCAATTCTATTGCGCAATACCATCTTCTCCATTATCAACTGCCTGATGTTGTCAAATATTTCCCACACCATAATCTTTGCGTTGAAACTTTCAGCAATGTTGCTTGTCACATAGTCGACCTTGCACAATGTTCCAAATAAGCTTCTCGTCCACAGCTTTCTGTGATGTGTTTCCAAGTATGTTTTGACACCAGCATTTTCAGCGTACATGGTCTTCAAGTGGTGTTTATACTTCTTCTCGCTGCATGTGTACGCTGCTTGCCAAAGGTTTGCATCAAATACTTTTCCCTTAAAATGCTTCTTGAAATTAGCAACAAGATGTCTCATACATTCCCTGTGCTCTGCTTCAGGAAACACAATTTCTACAGCTTTCTCCAAACCCTTGCAAGCATCTGTATGGATAACCAATCCAGCAGGGTCCCCTATAACCTTGTGTAAATTCTCCAGAAACCACCTCCAGCTAAGCTCGTTCTCCGACTCCACCACACCAAAAGCAACTGGAAAAAGCCAGTTGTGTCCATCAACTGCACAAGCAGCTACCAACTGTCCTTTCCATCTTCCAGTTAGAGCAGTTGCATCCACAGCCAAATATGGCCTGCAACCTTTACGAAACCGTTCATGGCAAGACTTGAAAGAGACAAAAGCCCTCCTGAAGATATTTCTTTCAACCATTTTTCCTCTCACTTTGGACTGCACAGCCACATGATCGATTTCTACCACACTACCTGGACTTGCCTTCTCCACCTTAGCTTTGAATGCGTACAACAAGTGAAAGCTATCTGCCCACGCAGTACCTCTTATGTTCTTCAGGGCCTCTTCTCTAGTGTTCCATAGCTTCGTGTAAGATATCTTCGTCTCAAATTTATATTTATCACTGATCATTTTCCATGAGATGCATGACGCCATGATCACCAGGGGCACCATTCCATATGCTCCATACATCATGATGCTTATCAAGTACAAGTTTCCGGAGCATTCTCTTAGTGATGATGATTTGGAGGTTCATGAACTAAAGAAGCTATATGAGAAGAGGACAGTGGTCAAGCCTCCTAGTGTGCCAACTACAAGTTCTTCTCGGGGTGGCTCATTCATGGGTGATGCTCGGAGGGCTGCTCCTCCTACTCATGTTTCCTCCACCTCCGGGAAAGTCAAGAAGCTGAATTGGTTCCAACACAACATCCTTTGCATGAATGTGGACATTCGCAAGGAGCAATACACCGCATACAAGGATCGCCGCCAATCAGCCCACAACCAAGAGATGATCCTCCATCACATTTCGGGCTCCCCTGCTCGTGCTGCCCTCACGTTCCCTCTTTCTTATGCTCAGTGGAACCATAGTGCTATGGCTCCGTGGACTCAGTTTGAGAGTGATCTTGGTGGCAGCTCATACACCACTGGACATGCCTATGAGGATATTTCATCAGATGAAGACGAGGATGATGCTGAGGAGGATGATGATGAGGAGACCCCGTCTGAGTGATGCTCTACATGGGACGTAGCATCGCTCTTCTTCCTTTTTGGCGTTTCAATGCCAAAGGGGGGGAAGTTGATCTATTAGGACTTCGGGGATTTGCATGGGTTCGGGCACAAGCATATGCGTTTATCATTCATTTGCGCTTGTGTCCATTTATCTTATTTGTGTTTGTTGAACTATTTGTTTTTTAACTATTTGTGTGATCTATGTGTGTAATGAGACAATCCATGCTATCCTTATGCTATCTATGGTTGAGACTACAAGGTTATTGGGTTGGTATTCAATTCATAATTTATATGCACAAGGTATGAAATTCTATCAAGTCTCAAGTTATACCATGGTTATATATTTTGTCTCATTATTGCAATAATATCATGTGTTCTCTATTGCAAAAATGCTCTTATCTATTGTGCTATCCTTTTGATTTTATATATTCAAGTATGCACATGTTTAGGAGGAGCCTTTTTACTAAGAACATGATATTGCATTGTTTTTCATTGCAAATCTTGATATTGTCATCTAACACCAAAAAGGGGGAGATTGAAAGATCATTTCTTAATCCCTAGTGTTTTGTGTGTTAGTTAACAATACTAATGACGTACTAATTATAATGCTAAGTATTTCAGTTAGTGTATGATTAAATATCATATGCATCAAAGCCAAAAATGCAAAGAAGAAGTTGTTCTGGAAAAGTTCCAGGAACCGGAATATTGGAGCCGGAAATTCCCAGGGCCGGAATTTCCGGGTCCCCAGAACTTCGCAGAAAAATGGCTAAGGAAAAGTTGGAGTTTGGTTCTGACCCGAGCTGGAAATTGTGCTCGGAAATTTCCATCACTCGGAATTTCCGAGTGCACCCAGAAGACCACTCCAGAATCGACTAAGGAAAGAAGACCACAGCGTTCTGTCTCCAACCGGAAATTGTGCTCGGAAATTTCCGGGACTCGGAATTTCCGAGTGACCCTCACAAGCTCGTGGAAATATGGCTAAGGAAAGAAGAATTTTGGTTCTGTCTCCAACCGGAAATTCTGCTCGGAGATTTCATCTCGACTCGGATATTCCGGGTGACCGGAATTTCCGAGTGTGACTTATACTGGAATTTCCGAGTGTCGAAGCAGCCAACGTTCAGAATTTGGGGAGAGCTATAAATACCCCTTCACCTACCTTGGGACAAGCTAGCTCTCAGATTCTCTCTCCCCATTCATTGCCAAAGCTCAAATCTTCAAGATCTCCCAATCCCTCCACCCAAATCCGTTGATCTTTGGAGGATTGAAGGAGAAGGCCCCGATCTACTACTTCACCGAAGCGATTTGCATTTCCTCCCCATTCACTTGGGGATTTCGTGGCTAGGGTTTCCATTTGGGAAAACCTGGCTCACCATTGTTGCTACTTGGTGTAAGCTTGACCTTTTGTGGTCATCTTGAGAGCCCCCAATTAAGTTGTGGGTGTGTGCCTCAGGAGTTTGTAAGGGATTCGATCTCCGCCCTAAAGGGGATCAATAGTGGAAGGTGAACTCGAACCTTTGTGGTTGAGTTCATCGGAGAAGAAGGTGAGCCTTTGTGGCGTGGTGACCAACCTGTTGTGGTGGCACCCACCTCTCCAACGAGACGTACACCCTTGGGTGGAACTCGGGATTACATCTTCGTCTCCGCTCGCTTCAACTCGGTTCCCCGACTCCTTACTCCTTTACTTACTTGTGTTGCACTTATCTATCTTGTATCGTGTATCTTGTTGCTTGTTCATCATTTAGGTAAATTCACCGTAGTTGCATATCTAGAGAATTTACCTATTGTGTCAAGCCTTAAATTGAAAAGGACTAAAATTTGAAGTAGCACCTATTCACCCCCCCCCCCCCCCTCTAGGTGCCGGATTCCCGTTCACCAGGAACAAGAGGTATTTGGTGATCACAACTCCTGTGAGGTGGTAGACCAGTGGGTGGTTGAAAAATATCCTGAAACTGATGTATCAAGTTGCTCAGTTCATCAGATACTGGGGGGTGTTCAGTTGTTTCCTGACTGTCATTCTCTTCAGTGGTGTTGATTAACAAGTATCCAGTAGCCTCTTGGGCCAAGAGCTTGTTACACTGTTCAGAGGATATCATGAGGTTCTTTTTGGGAAACAGGTGATCCTGAAATGTGAGTAGTTGCCCTTGATGTCCAATTGTCAGCTCTCTCTCAATAAAATCAAAAGTGACTGGATTGTGTTGCTTGAACCAGTCAACTCCCAGTATGATATCTGATCCTTGCAGTTCTAGGATTCTGAAATTTGACTTGAACTTGTGTCCTTGTATAGTGAAAGGGCAGTTGATAGCCACTGAGTCTGAACAAAGTAAGCCACCACCAGCAACTTTAACTATTCTTTTGATGGTTGGTGTTAGCTGAATGTTATGTTTCAGAGCAAAAGCACTATCCATGAATGTGGTGGTGCTTCCAGTATCAGCTAGTGCTACTGCCTCAGTTTTGCTGAGGTGTAGTGACAAGGATATGGTTAAGTCACTTGGGTAGCCTTTGTAAGCTGCAGCAGAGATATTCAACATTGTAGCTTGGGCTATAAGGTCAGCAGCAGGAGGTTGTTCCTGTTGCATAGGAGGGTCTTGTTCTTGGAGAACTTTTGGATCTTCCTGAGGAAAAGCTTCTTCATAGCAATCCTGCATCTGTATTGTATTAAGTGCTCTCTGCATATTAGGGCACTTGTGTCCTAATACCCAATTCTCAGTACAATACCAGCATTTCCTTGGTTCTCTGACTCTGTTTCTGTTGTCTCTTGGTGGGGCAGGTCTCTGATATGGTTGTTTTGGTGCTCTAGGGCCAGCACCTTGTGGGTTTTGCCTTGGAAGGTTAGACAGATATGCCTTTTCATACTGCCTGGCATACCAATATGCTGACATGAGTGTTCTTGGCTTCTGACAATGAATTGTATGTTTGATACCTTCCTTTAGCCCACTAATGAACCTGTCAACAAAGAAATCTTGTGGGAGATAAGCCCTCTCTCTTTTCATTTGTTGCATCCAGGACTCATAAGCATCAATGTACATGTCAACTGAGCTGACTTGCTTGAGGACTTGCAGCTGATCCATCGGGTCTGATGTGTTTGAATCAGGAAACCTGTCAACTAGGATTCTGCCCAATTCTGTCCAGCTGATGGTCTGCAGATTAACACCTGAGCTGCTCAGCCATGTTTTCGCCTGACCTTTTATGTGGGCAATACCCCAACGGACTTTCTTCTCAAGAGGGATTCCCACCAGTGTAAATATATCATCGCATTCCAGAATCCAAGCGCGTGGTGAATTGCCCGAAAATGTTGGTAATTCAACGTGTGGCGTGCGAATCTGAGGCTCATTGTGCTGGTAGGTTTGTGGATGGTGTTGCTTGGGTTGGGGTTGGATGTTTTGCATAGGCTGTGGTAAGCTTGGGTATGGGTATGTGTACGGAAATGGTGGTGGATAGAAGGGAAAGTACGGGTTTTGTGTGGTGTACTGTGGCTGTTGCGAGCTGGTTTGTATGTAAGTGGGTTGTGTCGTCAGTGGTGTGGTGTAGTATTGTGGTTGCACTGATGGTGTGGTGAGCTGGGAGTAATGGTGTTGTGTAGGAGGTTGTGGAATTGTGGTAATGACGGATGTCGTTTGGATCGGTTGGAGTGTTGTGGTTGGGTGGGTTGTCGGGAGTGGAAATTGAGGGTGTGGTAGTTGTGTTGGAGATAGGTTGCCAAAGTGAGGCGCTTGCAGCTGCTTCTGCTGCTACGGAGTCGTTGCCGTCGTTGCCGAGCTGGCTGGTGTCACGTACTCAGGAATTGGCAATAGAGGGTGTGATGCAGCGGGTGGTGGTGTGGTAAAGGGGCGATCTTGAGTGATCTCAGAGGTGTTTGTCACACCGGGTGAGTCGCTGTTGTTGTTGTTCTGTCCCAGAGAGGCGAATCCAGATGCTAGCATCTTAGAAAGTTTGGAGATTTCACCTTCTAGCCTCGCAAAGGAAGACTCGTTGTTGTCTTGATGTAGATCCAGACGACGGCTCATGTGGAGGACCTCACGCGGAAGGTTCTCCTGTATGCGTAGCTCCTCGAGCCTGTCCACCTCCGCCGCCGCAGCCAGCTCGTCGGGCAGATCGCCGTCTTGAGCTGAATCTCGCGAGCGCGAGCGTGATTGCCTCGTCCGCGTCATCGATGGTAGGAGAGATCGCCGCAGAGGGATTTTACCACTGGTTCGGGGTGAACCTGGAACCTTGCGAAGAGATCTTGAGGGGTTGGTGATTGGGGAAGGTGGGTTGGTAGACTGCCGGAGCGTGGCGCCGCCGGTAGCTGGGATATGGGGTTTGGGAAGGGAGGGAGCAGAATCGGACTGCTCTGATACCACCGTGTCAGGGGAACAGAGTTCCTGACAAGAAATCGTTGGAAGGGAAGGAGGTAGGGAGCTCGATGCTCAGATCTGAACTAGGCAAATAAATAAATTGGTAAGGGAAAGAACTGGAAAACAGGAAGAACAAAATTAGGGTTTCATATATTGAAAGAGCATCTCTATCCCTAAGAGTTTTGGAGTTAGTTGACAACACAATAGTTGGTCTAATTGTGTGCTAAGTGTTTTTCAGGCAAAAACCATGTTTTAACAGGTTGGCCGGTAGTACCGGACTTTTTGAGCAGTACTACTGTCAGCAATATTTTCCTATTCTCCAAGGTTCGGATAGTCCCGGTAGTACCGGAGCTTTTGTTCCGGTAGTACCGCAGTAAGCCGGTAGTACCGGGCTCGCTGCGGTAGTACCGGGATCTCCGCGGTACTACTCTCTGAAGATGGATTCTGGACGTTTATGGCTCGGATGGTCCCGGTAGTGCCGGGGTTGGAGCCCGGCACTTGGGCCCGGTAGTACCGGGGTTTTATCCCCCGGTAGTACCGCGCGCTCGGTTTTCTGCGGCAACGAAGATACCGCAGGGCCGGTACTACCGGGCTTTTGGCCGGTACTACCGCCCTTGCGGAAGAAGATGCTGTTGCAACGGCCAGATATTTGTGCTAGACTATAAAAGGAGGGGTTCTTCCTCCTTTGACTTTGAGCTTGAAGAAGATACACACTCCATTGATACAAGCTCAAGATTTGCTAGATCTCCCAATCCTTCCATACAAGCTTGCTGATCTTTGGAGGATTGAAGGAGAAGGCCCCGATCTACATCTTCACCGAGCCGTTCTTCATTTCCCCCTCATTCACTTGAGGGAACACTTGCTAGGGCTTCCACTAGGAAACCTAGCCCATTGTTGTACTTACCTATTGTCTTTGTGACAGATTGTAGCTGTTCGGGAGCCCCCAAGCCCTTTGTGGGTCGTGCCCCGAATCGTTGTTGTAAAGGCTCCGGATTCCGCCTTGAAGGATTCCGATAGTGGAAAGTGAACCAAACCTTTGTGGTGCGGTTCACCGGAGATTTGGGTGAGGCCTTTGTGGCCGTTGAACCATTGTGTTGGTTCACACCTCTCCAACGAGACGTACTCCCATTTTAGGGAGGAACTCGGGAATACATACTTGTCGTCTCGTGTCTTCACTTCGGTTACTTCTATCCTTATTTATTGCCTTATTATATCTTGTTTAGTTGCTAGCTTGTCATATAGGAAATTCACCTTAGTTGCATATCTAGTGAATTTACCTTTTGTGTCAAGCCTAATTTGAAAAAGAACTAAAATTTGAATTAGCACCTATTCACCCCCCCTCTAGGTGTCATACCGATCCTTTCAATTGGTATCAGAGCAAAGGCTCTCTTGTTGGGTTTAACCGCCTAAGAGAAGTATGACACAAAGTGAGGATGAGACCGCAAGGCTTGCCGAGGCTAATGAGTCCTTTAAAAAGGACCAAGCCACCGCGGCATCCATGGCCGATATCAAAGCTTTGGAAACAACTTTGACATCTTCCATGGATGCTAGGTTTAATGAGTTTCGTGACTTGCTCAATAAACTCATTAACAACAAGCCTTCGGATATCATCCCGCTTGAAAAAGCTTCTAACTCCGATGAGGGTGGACCCAAGGAGGATAAAGAGCAAAAAGAGAAGGAGGGGAAAGCAAATGATAAGCCTAAGTCATCTCCCAACTTGCATGAGGAAAAGGAAGAGTATCATGCCGTTCGGGGATGGTACTCTCCCGATCCAATTATCACTACCCGCATAAACCCTTTAGGTCCCCCACCTAAGCTTAATGCATTAGCTTTTGCTAGTTGGCAACGCTCAATGAAATCTCATGTCAACAGTGCCTCCATCGAGCTTTGGAGGATTATTGAAGAAGGATACACGGTGGAGGATCCAAGCAACATGACCAAGAGAGAGTTCGCCGAAAAGCAACTAAACGCTTCCGCTCTCCACATGATTGAACTCTCCTTGAGCGACAACGACAAGCATCATGTTCTACATGCCACCACCGCCAAAGAAGCTTGGGATTGTCTTGAGCGTGCCTTCCTTGGAAATGAAAGCATGAAGAGAAATAGATATGAATCTTTGAGCAATGCCGCCGAAGGTTTCTACATGCTTGACAACGAGACCCATGAAGAGATGTATGGTAGACTCAAGACTCTTGCCAAAGCCTTTTATGATGTGGGAGCAACATATGTTGATGATGCTTGGGTCAAGAGGAAGTATGAGAATGCTCTCTTGCCTTCGGAGCCAATGGAGTTGAAATCTATTCAAGGAAGATACAACTACCTTCAATTGTCTTCCCATGAAGTTATGCAAGAAGTCCAAGCCTCCAAGGTTGCCACCAAGAATGCCGAAGATAACCGTGCTAGGGCCATGGGAATGAGACAAGGTCCCTCTCTTGCCTTGAAGGCTAAGGTGACTTGCCTAGATGCCAATGATGAAGTTGAAGCTTGTCCTGGCAACATTGCTCCACATGATCTTGAGCAAGCCCTCAATGGTCACATTGCACTTGCCACAAGAGTGTTTTGGAATGACCCGGCTAGTGCTAAAGCTCGTGTTGATCGAGATAACAACTCAAGTGGCAAGAAAGAGCTTGCCTCAAGGACAAAGACATGCTACAATTGTCATGACAAGAACCACTACATAAGAGAGTGCCCTTATGAGAACCGTGAGCAAAATGGTGGGAAGCTTATCCCAAAGGATCACTCCAAGTTGATTCAAAAGAAGCCCGCAAGACCAAGAAAGCCCTTCTTCAAGAAGGCACCGAGAATTGTGTTGGTGGCACAAGAGGAATATGCCACAAGTGATTCCGAAGATGAAGATGCACCTAACAAAGAGGTAGCCGCATTGGCTATTGTCTCCACTTCATCATCATCTCTCTTTGAATCCCCCAATGAGAACCTCTCCATCAACACCGCTCGTTGCCTCATGGCTCATGTCACCGAGGTATCATCCCCTTCTCCTAAGACTATGCATGATCAATCTAGTCTTGAGATTAAAAAGGAACTAGTTGCCTTCGATACTTTTGTGACTAACTTGCAAGGTGAGGCCAAGGAACATGTTGAGTCTCTCATGAGACAACTATGTGCGGCCGAAGAACTTCTTCAAGAAAAGAGTAAGATTGAGAGAGAGGATTCTCTCACCATTGCTTCCTTGAATGCTTCCATAGCATCCTTAAATAGCTCTCTTGATGAAGAAAGTGAATATAGAACCACTCTAGAGGAAAGACTTGAATCTCTTGATGCTAAAAATGATGAAATCATTAGTAAAATCATTAAGGATAGAGATCATGTTTTTGCCAAATATAAAGTGATTAAAAAGGAGAAAGTTGAACTTGGGGTTGCAAATACTATACTTCTTGAGGATATGGAGAAGCTTGATAAAGCTCACAAGGTCTTGAAAACGACCCACTCCATCCTTGTTAAGTCACATGAGCAACTCCAAACTCAACTCTCTAAAACTTGCTCAACTAGCATAACCATTCTTCCTCGTGTTCATGAAAATGTCATTGAAGAAAATGCTAGGTTAAAGGTGGATCATGCTAAGACCTCTATCCCTAAAAGTAACAATAAGGGTTTTGCTTATTTGTTTGAGTTAAAACCACACAAAGGAAAGGAAGGTCTTGGGTATGTGGCCAAGGCAAAGAAGAAGGTGAGCAACACCAAGGAGAACAAGACCAAGCCCGCACAAGCTAAGACTAACATTGCGAGTGGTAATGCCACTAGGGGCAAGACCACTCGTAGTGACTTTGCGGGGCATAACAATCCCAACTACATTCTTTATGTTGATTATTATGGTGATGTTTATGCAAAATATGTTGGTCCTTATGATGGTTACATTGATTATTCTATTTGGGTTCCTAAGACCCTTGTTGCTAACCGAAAGGGACCCATTGAGAAATGGGTACCTAAATGCAAGAAATGATTTCTTGTAGGACTATGCTTCCGGTGGATCTAAATGGGTGGTTGATAGTGGATGCACTAGTCATATGACCGGAAGCAAGGAGATCATGACGGAGTTGAGACCAAATTTAAATCACTCAACCGTCTCTTATGGTGACAAGTCCAAAGCCGAGGTAAAGAGTCTTGGCAAGGTGGTAGTTGCAAGGGATATCACCCTTGTAAATGTCATGCTTGTTGAGTCTCTAGGTTACAATCTTATGTCCGTTCGTGCTCTTAATAAGATGAACTTTGATGTCCATTTCACTCTTGATATGGTGGTACTCTTGAGGAGCAAGACTCTAAAGGTCATGTTCGTTGGGTATGTTGAAAATGAGTTGTTTGTGGTTGACTTTTCGGGGTCAATCAACACTCAAGCAATATGCTTATTCGGAAAGGCCGACGTGGGGTGGTTGTGGCATCGCCGCTTATCCCATGTCAATATGAGAACTTTGCAAAGTCTTCACAAGGGTGGCCACATTCTTGGACTAAATGAGAATGTTTCTTTTTCTAGAGATCGTCTTTGTAGGGCTTGTGTTGAAGGAAAGATGCATGATTCTCCCCACCCAAGCAAGACCATCATCTCATCAACGAGGATTTTGGAACTTCTTCATGTTGACCTCTTTGGTGCCGTACCGCAACCAAGTCTTGGTGGGAAGAAGTATTGCTTGGTAATTGTTGATGACTATTCGAGATTCACTTGGGTTTTCTTCTTCAAGACGAAGGATGAAACTCAACAAACCGTCATCGACTTCTCCAATGAAGTTCAACGTCAACACAATGTTCCCATATTGGCCATTAGAAGTGACAATGGCTCCGAGTTCAAGAACTACACCCTAAATGAGTTTCTTAGTGATGAGGGAATTCGTCATCAATATTCCGCTGCGTATACCCCTCAACAAAATGGTGTAGCCGAGAGAAAGAACCGGACTCTTATGGATATGGCTAGGTCCATGTTGGCGGAGTTTAAGTCTCCACTCTTCTTGTGGGCCGAAGCTATCTCCACGGCGTGTCACTCCTCCAACCGGTTATTCTTTCGCAAAGGGAAGAAGGAAACCCCTTATGAAATGCTTACCGGCAACAAGCCCAACATCTCCTACTATCGAGTATTTGGTTGTAAGTGTTTCTACAAAATCAAAGGTGTTCATTTATCTAAATTTGAAGTTAAAGCTTTAGAAGGTATTCTTGTTGGGTACGGTGCGAACTCTCACACTTATAGAGTCTATGACAAATCCTTAGGGAGAGTTGTGGAATCTTGTAGTGTGAAGTTCGATGAGAATGACGGCTCCCAAGTGGCGCAATTTCATGTTTGTGATGTAGATAATGAGGAACCTCAAGATGCCATAAGAAGAATGGGGGTTGGTTTCCATCGCCCCATTGAAATCCATCATGAGCCTCCTCAAGCAAGTACAAGCTCCACTCAAGTGGAGACTCCATCATCACAAGTTGAAGCGGCACCTACTAAGGAAGCAAATGAGACACCTATCCAAGAACAAGAACAAGTTCCTCCTCAAGTTGACAATGAGGCCACACAAGAATCAAGTTCTCCTATTGTCAACTCGAGCCAAGATAAAGATCAAGAGCAACCATCTACTCCCATTATTGAAGATGTTCAACAAGATGGTCAAGCTCATCCTTCCGGTCCAGACGGGGACTCAAATGATCTAGGTGATCAAGCCGATATCCCACGCAACAATGGGGATATCGAAACCCGCCGTCAAGCAAGAGTCAAGAGAAATTTGGAAATCAAGTGTCACAAGCTTGAAGCCATCATTGGTGATGTATCTCGCAAGGTCTCCACAAGAGGTCAATTGGCAAGCTTTAGTGAACATCAAGCTCATATCTCTATGATTGAACCAAAGAAGGTGTTTGAAGCTCTTGAAGATCCGGATTGGTTGGAAGCCATGCATGAAGAACTCAATAACTTCAAGCGCAACAAAGTATGGAATCTAGTAGAGAAGCCAAAAGATTGCCGCAATGTTATTGGCACCAAGTGGATATTCAAGAACAAGCAAGATGAGCATGGAATGGTTGTAAGGAACAAGGCAAGATTGGTAGCTCAAGGGTACTCTCAAGTTGAAGGCATTGATTTTGGAGAGACCTATGCTCCCGTGGCTCGTCTTGAGTCCATCCGTATCCTACTTGCCTATGCATCACATCATAATTTTAAGTTGCAACAAATGGATGTGAAGAGTGCATTTCTTAATGGTCCCTTAAAGGAGTTGGTATATGTAAAGCAACCACCGGGATTCGAGGATCCACACTTCCCAAACCATGTCTACAAACTTGATAAGGCCCTCTATGGTCTCAAACAAGCACCTCGTGCTTGGTATGAGCACCTAAGAGAGCTACTACTAGACCGTGGCTTTGAAGTGGGGCAAATCGATCCCACTCTCTTTACCAAGAGAGTAAAAGGGGAGCTTTTCATATGCCAACTTTATGTTGATGATATTATTTTTGGCTCATCTAACAAAGCTTTTAATGATGAATTTTCAAAGCTTATGACCGATAGGTTCGAGATGTCCATGATGGGAGAGTTGAAATTCTTTCTTGGTTTTGAAATCAAGCAATTGAGTGGAGGGACTTTCATCTCTCAAGCCAAATATATTCAAGACATGCTCAAGAGGTTCAAGATGCAAGATGCAAAAGAGAAGAGGTTTCCTATGGACACCAAATGCCATCTTGAACTTAGTCCAAAGGGTAAAGATGTCGATCAAAAACTCTATCGCTCTATGATTGGTTCTTTGCTTTATCTTTGTGCATCTAGACCCGATATTGTGTTAAGTGTAGGAGTGTGTGCGAGGTACCAAGCGGCTCCTAAAGAAAGTCACTTGATAGCGGTGAATCGAATCTTCCGATATTTGGTTTATACCCCAAGGTTTGGTTTGTGGTATCCTAGGGGGTCCAACTTCTCTCTTGCCGGTTACACGGATTCGGATTGGGCCGGTTGCAAGGATGATAGGAAGTCAACCTCCGGTGCATGTCAATTCCTTGGGAAGTCTTTGGTGAGTTGGTCCTCCAAGAAGCAAAATTGCATATCACTATCCACCACCGAAGCCGAATATGTGGCGGCCGCTAGTGCATGCACTCAATTGTTATGGATGAGGCAAACTTTAAAGGAATACGGTGTCCATTGTGACAAAGTGCCTCTTTTGTGTGACAATGAAAGTGCTATCAAGATTGGTCACAACCCGGTGGAGCACTCAAGAACGAAGCATATTGAGATTCGTTATCATTTTATTCGAGATCACATCAACCGGGGTGACATTGAGCTTGGTTATATTCCCACGAAGATTCAACTCGCCGACATGTTCACGAAGCCACTTGATGAAGCAAGGTTCACATTTTTGAGGCATGAGCTAAATATCGTGGATTCTAGGAGCGTTGGTTGACTACCTTGCATGCACACCTCTATCTTATCTCTCTATTTGATCTAGGTGTAGGCATGGACATAGGGGGAGTGCGGTCCTAATCCATTGGACTATCCCTCCCCCCATTATGCCGATAGCAAGTGTTCTTTTACCTCTATATTCATTCTTATGTCTAAATGAGCTAAAATGACGAGTATTGGTTATGTACCCAAGATATATCTTCGCGGTGACATGCCATACGCTCCAACATGGTGGCCTCGGCCACCGCCCTCTTCTCCTTGTAAGAAGAGTTGGTTTTCATGACAATTTCTTGGATTTCTTTTGCCTAATCTTGTTCTATGGAAAACACACTCAATTTGGTCTTCCGTGCGTTTCTAATGTCATTTGCAAATTGAGTGTGAAGTACCATTTCCAGTGACTCAATCTATCCTAAGCTCAAAAATCTCATCTCGCAAAACATTCTCCTTCTTGCACAAGTCCATCCTGTTAATCTGGTGTCCTGTCAGGAGAGCTCGGTACTACCGGGTAGAAAAGTCCGGTACTACCGCCTGTATCCGAAAGGTTCTAGCCCGCAAGGGCTGGAAACTTTTATCAGGCAGTAGTACCG
Organism: Poa annua; assembly: GCA_026929855.1. NCBI lineage: Eukaryota > Viridiplantae > Streptophyta > Magnoliopsida > Poales > Poaceae > Poa > Poa annua. Next base: position 40,007,722 of record CM049436.1, read on the forward strand.
CCCTTTTGTCCGGTACTACCGGGTTTGCGGAAAACTTCGCCGGCCCGGTACTACCGGCCCTTGGACCGGTACTACCGGCTGTGCGCGATTCTGGGGGTACAGAACCGCGTGGGGAGAGGAGATTTCAGATCTCCTCACTTTTCCCCATCGTGTTCTTCCTCCTCCCTCTCTCCTCTCAAGAACACCACCGAAGCCCCCTCCTTGGTGCTTTGGATTCGGCCCTCCCCCGGCCAGATCTGCTCCGTGGAATCGCTCCTCACTCCAACCCCATCGATGGCCTCCGGTATTTGCCTCTCCATTGCTCCTTTTAGGTCTCTTTGTTGAAACCTAGATGCTTTTGGGCAAATACTAGATAGCTCCGTGATTCGCGGTTAAAATCGTGTGGGATGCTGGATTTGGGTGTTTCGGTTGCTGGGTAGTAAGCATGTGTAGGCATTGTGTTGAAATTTCTAAGATAAGTGTAGATACCGAACAGATTCGAGGATGAACCGTTCGACCCGGTACTACCGAGCTATTGCCCGGTACTACCGGATTGCCGGCACTACCGCCGGATCTTGTCCGGTACTACCGGACCTGGAACTTTCGACCTATTTCTACATCTGCTTACTCCGTTTTTCCCACTTCCTACTGGACTTGTGCACTCATCTCTATTCCCTCCCTACCATATGTTGCTGTTCACAGGTGGAAGGCAAAAGAGTGTTCCGCTTGCTCATCCTCGCAAGAAAGCCAAGGCCAATCAACCGCCCATCAGCGACAGTGACAGTAACAGGGAAGATGACAGTGATTTTGAGGAAGAAAGTGAGCAAGAAGCTCTACCTTCTCGCACTACAGCTCGCACCTCAGCTCTCAACAAAGGCAAAGGCCCCTTACCTCCTACCAAAGCCAAGGGGGTCCCTTCCTCCTCCAAGTCAAGGGCTACCGCTCCCAAGCAGCCCGTCAGATCCACCAAGACTATGTTGCAGCTGAGGCAGTCTGACTATCAAACCATTCGGGAGAATAACCCCTATCTTCTTGGTCGAGACCCCGAGTGCACGGATCGCTCCTTCTACACCCGCACTCAACAGAGAATCTATGAGGAGATCTATGTGGCCAAGCGTTACGGAGTCACTATCCAACACACAATTGACTTGGCTCACATGAGGCAGCCCAAGTTTGGCACCTATTTTGACGAGACTCTTGCCATGGCCGAGGACTTTGGGTTGTTTCCGTTAATGGAGTACAACCATGGCTATATTGAGGAGTACATCATTCAGTTCTTCGTCACCGTGTACTTTGCAGACAATGCAGATAGGACTATTCATTGGATGACCAAGGAGTGCAAGCTTGAGGCCACTTGGAAGGAATTTGCTGATTTGCTCGAGTATCCGTTTGTGAGTGATTCTGTCCCCTCCGGATGGCGGTGCCATGGTAAAGGGGTTGCAAGCAACAAGAAGGTCATCAAGAACATCACCATGCCGGGTGGGATCCCGGGGGAAACCAAGCATTTGATCCCTCCTTTTGAGATCCTTCACCGCATCTTTAGAGAGAACGTGGCCCCTCGTGTTGGAAATTGGGACCAAGTTCATGGCTATGTGTTTGATCTTTTGAAGCTCTCCAAGGACAAGCAAGGAACCGGTGAGAAACTGGATGTAATGGACTTCTTGTATCAAGAACTTTGGCTTGCGGTGATGGATAGGAGGGCTCCCGTCTATGGACCGTTCCTAATGAAGCTCATTCGGAAGAAATACTTGGACAAGACTAAGCAAGATCTTTTCCGGGATGGCTCCACCATTACTGAGCATCCGGTTAAGCAACTAAGAAAGAAACCTCACTTACCACCCAAGAAGAGAAATGATCATGAAGCTAGCACCTCCACATCTTCCGCTCCCTCTTGGTACAAAAAGCTCAAGGCGGAAACCAAGAAGCTGTTTTGTCGTTCTTTAGACTTCCACTATGATGCTTATGTTGCTCAAAAGTCCTCAGCTCGCCGTCAGAAACAGATTATGAGGAAGTTAGACATTCCAACTTCTCCCGAGCCTTCTGATGATGAAGTCACTCCTCGTGAGCAATGGGTTGCTCAACACAGCGCTTGGCTTGATGAAGAGCAAGAGGATGAGCAGCCGGGCACCCCTCCCTTCGACGAGGACGAGTGATTCTTCATGGGACGTGTAGCGCCACATGTTCCCCTTTTTGACATTTCGATGACAAAGGGGGAGAATGTGCATAGGATTTGCGGGGATTTGCTAGGGTTGGGCTCCTCGCAATTTGCTATCTTATTTGGATTTCGTTTGGGACATCCTAAGTTTCGAACTCTATCTTTGTGCATGGTGTGAGACATGCCTTACTCTTCGTTTAAAACTTTGGGTTGTAATAGAACTAAGTAGTTTCCTATCTATGTTTTATTCCATATATTTGTGTGTGCAAGCTTGCCTTATTATGTTGTCTATATTTCACCTTGCTTAGTTTGTAAAATATAGGGGGAGCATGATGTCCATTGAAAATTTGTGTTTGCATTCAAACGCAAATATCAAATAACACAAATTCCTTTTGCCCGCCTATCTTTTGCAAATCTATGCTCTAAACTAGTGTGTTGTCATCTAACACCAAAAAGGGGGAGATTGAAAGAGCATCTCTATCCCTAAGAGTTTTGGAGTTAGTTGACAACACAATAGTTGGTCTAATTGTGTGCTAAGTGTTTTTCAGGCAAAAACCATGTTTTAACAGGTTGGCCGGTAGTACCGGACTTTTTGAGCAGTACTACTGTCAGCAATATTTTCCTATTCTCCAAGGTTCGGATAGTCCCGGTAGTACCGGAGCTTTTGTTCCGGTAGTACCGCAGTAAGCCGGTAGTACCGGGCTCGCTGCGGTAGTACCGGGATCTCCGCGGTACTACTCTCTGAAGATGGATTCTGGACGTTTATGGCTCGGATGGTCCCGGTAGTGCCGGGGTTGGAGCCCGGCACTTGGGCCCGGTAGTACCGGGGTTTTATCCCCCGGTAGTACCGCGCGCTCGGTTTTCTGCGGCAACGAAGATACCGCAGGGCCGGTACTACCGGGCTTTTGGCCGGTACTACCGCCCTTGCGGAAGAAGATGCTGTTGCAACGGCCAGATATTTGTGCTAGACTATAAAAGGAGGGGTTCTTCCTCCTTTGACTTTGAGCTTGAAGAAGATACACACTCCATTGATACAAGCTCAAGATTTGCTAGATCTCCCAATCCTTCCATACAAGCTTGCTGATCTTTGGAGGATTGAAGGAGAAGGCCCCGATCTACATCTTCACCGAGCCGTTCTTCATTTCCCCCTCATTCACTTGAGGGAACACTTGCTAGGGCTTCCACTAGGAAACCTAGCCCATTGTTGTACTTACCTATTGTCTTTGTGACAGATTGTAGCTGTTCGGGAGCCCCCAAGCCCTTTGTGGGTCGTGCCCCGAATCGTTGTTGTAAAGGCTCCGGATTCCGCCTTGAAGGATTCCGATAGTGGAAAGTGAACCAAACCTTTGTGGTGCGGTTCACCGGAGATTTGGGTGAGGCCTTTGTGGCCGTTGAACCATTGTGTTGGTTCACACCTCTCCAACGAGACGTACTCCCATTTTAGGGAGGAACTCGGGAATACATACTTGTCGTCTCGTGTCTTCACTTCGGTTACTTCTATCCTTATTTATTGCCTTATTATATCTTGTTTAGTTGCTAGCTTGTCATATAGGAAATTCACCTTAGTTGCATATCTAGTGAATTTACCTTTTGTGTCAAGCCTAATTTGAAAAAGAACTAAAATTTGAATTAGCACCTATTCACCCCCCCTCTAGGTGTCATACCGATCCTTTCATATATGCGTGACCACCCAGCCACCCTCTCCTGCAAAAACAGAAAGGACAGGACCCACGCATTAGTTCAGGCTAAACGCCATTACAGACAGAAACGCAATTAGGCGCGAACTAAATAGTGATTTGAATTGGAGTCTCTCTCAACCGTTGGATCAGTGCCGAAGCGGTACAAGCCAGTCCCTGCCGTAGATCCTTGATGAGGCGCTGATCCATTTCTTCAGAGTTCTTCAGGCAGGACCATCGTCTCGTCAGGGTCCTGACACCGGCGCCACTCCGGGCTGGGGGACTCGGTGTCGGCGTTTGTGTCCATTTAGCGGTGGCGTGGTTACGGTGGCCGTATTTCGGCGGTGGATTTCCGGCAATTGGGTTTAGTATTCGCGACGGGAACCAACGGGAAGGGCGGAACTGGAAGCCGTGGCAACTTGGGTAGCCGCGGTGCCGGTGGCGAGGAGGTGGAGGTGGCCATGACCATGAGACGATGGAGTGCGAGGAGAAGAGCTCGCTCGGACTAGAACACTAATTTCGTTGGGCTTAGAGCATCTCTAGCGGACACCGCATTTCCACCGAAACTGTAAAATAACCGCTGTTTTTCCGTTCCGGGCCGAAAACGCACACAGACCCGACCCCGCAGAAGTTACGGACCTGCAAAAAAAATTGCGGGGCGCAGGATTCCCCACCCCCCCGAAACTGTTAAAATCGGGTTTTCGCTTCCGACCCGCCGGTGCCCTATATAGGCAGAAACGACTTGGCGGGAGGGACATTTCCTTTTCCTTTCCCGGCCGCCACGAGCTCCCAGCCCGCCGCCACCCTAGATTCCGGCGGCCGGAGCCGCTTTTCCGCCGCCCCGCCGCCGTCTGAAGGGCCCGCGGACCCTCTGCCACCGCTGACCCGCCGGCGGAGCCGGCAATGTGGCTCGGCCGTCCTAGATCGAGGCCGCCCCGGCGAAAGGGGATCCGCCTCCGCTGCGCCGCCGGTCCGTTCCGGCCCCAACCGCGGCTCGTCGGCAAAATCTCAGGTGCGAATCACCACCTCCTCCCCCCACCGCACCGCACCGCTCCGCCATGCCCCCATGTCCTCAGCCTCGCGGTGTTATTGCGCAGATGGAGCTTAGCGAAGATGAACAATTTGTGCTCGAGGATTCTTCGTCGGACGACGACTCGGATGTGGAGAACCTGCTGGCGAGCCATCGCCAGCAGATGTTGGTCATCGTCATGGCTATCAAGGAGACCGAGGACCGACGGACAAAGAGTAGGCGGCTCGGATCGAGGGTCGGCCGCCTCCGCATCCCGCGCTACCGCGTCCTCGGCAACGAGCTTCTGATGCGAGACTACTTCGCATTTGGACAGTTGTTGTAATTTTATTCTTTCATTTGAACAATTGTTGTAAGTTTATTCTTTCATTTGAACCATTCATGTAATTGAAACCATTCGTGTAATGTAGAATTTCAGTTTATATTTCTATAATAATTGTGCACTTTGCTGTGATTTAACTACCAAAACATTGAGGTATGCGGGTCGATTTTTTGCTGCGGCAGAACAGACACCGCATTGCGGAACTGCAAAACAGAATGGCCATCTCCAGAGTTGCTCTTACCGCAGCAAAAAATCGACCCGCATACGCGTTTTCCGCGATCTGCATTCCGCTTTTGCGGGTTCGGGAAATGCGGTGTCTGCTAGAGTTGCTCTTAGGGCATCTCCAGCCGTTCGGCCCCCCCCAGGTTTTGGTTCGGCGCTTTTTAGCGTTAACGCCGCCCTTCACCAAAACCTGGGGGGGGGGGGGGGCGATTTTACCAGTCGTTCGGCGGCCCAGGAAAACACAATGGCCATAAATTTGAAAGTTCTTCTTCCCGCCCCAAAAATAGCCCGAGTTCGGCGATCACAGCAGCCACAGTTGGGCGAACACATTACAAAAAAACGCCATAGTTGGGCGATCAAATAGCCTCGATCAAGCCACAGTCGGGCGATCACGGCCACATTCGGCAGTCAGCTGACGCGCAGATCAGATAGAGGCCGGCGACACCGCGGCGTCATCCTCGACGTCGACGACGGGAGCGGTGGTTGGAGCTGGCGGCGAGCTCGGAGTTGCAGTCTCGGCGGCCTCGAGGTCGACGATGGGCGCGGCATCCTCTAGGTCGATGGCCGCCTCGGCGCCCTCCCGGTCGATGTGCGTGCTCGGCGACGCAGTAGTAGGAGGATTGGGAGGCGGCGGCGTCTCGGCTGGGCTGACCGAGCTTGTCGGGCTGTCGCAGGTCGTGCCCGCCGCGGTGGCGTAGCTCGTGTCCGCCGGGGTCGGGGCCGGGGCCGGGGCCGTAGCCGGGCTGATGTCGCTGAGGATGAGACGGCGCTGCGCCATGAACCATGCCCTCACCTCGGGGTCCATCGCGTCCGGATCGCCCCCATGAGAAAGGCGAGGTCGTGGTTCCTCTTCTTCGCCACGGTGCCGGTCCTGAGGAGGTCGATCTTGACCTTGGAGTTGTCCATGAGCGCCGCCCAACTCTGCTTGGCGGTCTCCTCCCTCTTGGCGGCCTGGGTCTGGGCGTCGGCGATGCAGGTCTCGATGGACGCCTGTAGCTTTGCCGCTCCCGGCGCGCCGTCCCTCGCCGCCTTGGCTTTCTTCTGCCCCATCGGTGGGCAGCCTTCAGACGCCCCGGCAGCCACCGCGTCGGGGACATACTCCTTGCCCTTGCCGAGCGAACGGCGAGCCTCCGCCCACTTCTCGCACCCCTCGATGACGACGAAGACGTGGAGGTACTTGAAGTCGGCGTTCTCGTCGTTCTTGTACTCCTCCAGCATCTGAACGATCTCCATCTCGCGGTTGGCGCCGCTCTGCGGCCTGTTCGCGACCTCCTCCTAGATGCCATGCCACTTGTTGCAGGCGGTCTGGATGTTCGCCCAATGGTTGGCCATGGCCTTCTGGCCGCGATCCGTGGCGCATGTGGCGAAGTCGGGGTCGATCATCCGGCGCTCGTCGTACGCCGCCATCACCCGCTTCCAGTAGTTGTCCATGGCCTGGTTGGCGCCGACGATGGTGTCCTGGCTGACCGTCTTCCATGACTCGGCGAGGAGGACGTCCTCCCTGTTCGTCCACTTGATGCGAGGCTCGACGGGCGTCTTGGGCGCCGCCTTGGAGCCCTTCCTGGGTCGTCGGCCACCCGTGTCGCCCTCCTTGGCTGGGCCTTCTGCTCCCTCCGGCGCTGCAGGCGTCGTCTCTGCGTCTTCTTCCGCCGAGGCCACCTCCTCCGTGTTGGCACCGGCGCCAGACGCACCCTGGCCGTAATCGCCTTTGCCCTGCGAGAAAAACTCCCCACTTTGCTCGAGGAAGCCCGGGCATGCCGCTGCCGCCATCGAGCCGGCGGTGATGATCTCGTCCATGTAGCTGTCTTGGGGCTGCAGCCCGGCCAACATGGCTTGCGCGGCGTAGGGGAGAGGACGGCGGTGCGACGGTGAAGATGCGTAGCCCGGTGAACCGACGTACATCATCGGCGAATGGTGGGGGAAGGTGAGGTTGGGGTTGAATCCGCCAAGGGGGTCAGCGTCGGCGTACCCAGGGGAGTAGCGGAACCGCGGTGACGGCGATGGCGAGGCGACGGTGGCTTGGCTCCAGCCGCCGAACATCGGAGCGAAGGCGCCCCTGCGCTTAACCGGCGGCGCCGCAGCCGCGACCGGAGTGGGCGGCTCATCCAGCGCCTCTTCTTCCTCCTCCCCTTCCTCTTCTTCCTCGATGTCGGCCGTGTCCTCGGCCGCCGCCAGCTGCGCCGTCAGCTCCCTCTGCCGCTGCGATGCCTCCCTCGTCCGGCGCTGGAGGTTCGCCGTTCTCCGACTTGTCTGCTCGGCGATCCACTCCTTGTTGGTCATGCCCGGCGGCTTCTCCTTCTGCGCTCTCGGCTTGCGCGGCTTTTTGCCGATCATGGAGGTGGCGGAGGCCGCGGGGACGGCGGCGGCGACTCAAGGACCTGCGAATCGGACGGGAGCCATGACAGCCAGATCTTGGAGATGGGGAAATGGCGGGAACGGGGCGGGGAGAGGTGTATGTGGGGGAGAAATGGAGGAAAATGCCGAAATTATGGAGGGAAATCACCTTTCCTCGCCGACAAGTCTGGCCCACGAACGACTTTTGTCCCCCCAAGCCGAACCCAGCGCGCTGGGTTCGGGCTGGGTTCACCGACGCGAAACGGCGCCAAAAACAGCGGTAAGCGGGCGCTAAAAAGGACCGCTGGGGGCGCGGGACGGCTGGAGATGCCCTTACAAGCCCAGGTCGCAACGGGTTGGGCCCTTGTGGGCTCCCGCTGTTGTGAGTGTGGCTGTCCTGTCCTCAGGAAGAACTGTCAACTGTAGAGAGAGAGAGAGAGAGAGCACGGCGGCGGAGGCGATGGCGACAGGAGGGAAGGGGCTGAACTCGACGGGGGAGTTCTTCCGGCGCCGTGACGATTGGAGGAGGCACCCGATGGTGGGGAACCAGCTGCGCCACGCCACCCCGGGGCTCGGCATCGCCATCGTCGCCTTCGGGATCTACCTCGTCGGCGAGGCCGCCTACAACCGCCTCTACCGCCCCGCCGGCGACAACCACCACTAGATCGCCCTCCGAGGTAAACGCCCCATGTCTCCGCTCCGTTTTTTCCGAATCGGACAAAAGGGGTGGATTTGGATTGATTTCAAGGCAGCAAGGGCTGTTTGGATGTTTTCACCTAGATCTACACAGTGTAGTACTGTCTTCTGTGGAACGGATTATGGATCTTACATGTTTGAAATAAACTGCTGCGGTGATTTGGACTAATTCTTATGTGCTTGTGGCATAATTGATGTTTGCAAAAGATTGGGCTGAAATGTATCGCCTTCACGCATAATGACTCATAAACTGGTTAGTTCTTGCCCAGCATATGTCCATTCGTGTGAAACTCGTCTACACATTTCAGAAATAACATGCCGCAAAACTAAAGTCGCTCTTTCGTGAGGCAATACCTGAGTACTGACCAGTAAGGGAGAAAGTAACAAGCATAATAGATCACTCAGACAGGAGGGTGCAACCTCTTTTTGTCTACGACTTGTCTAGACGGCGCTGAAATAAGTGGTAAGCTGGCGACAAAGAATTCATCTCATTTGGCAATGTATGCTTGACCTTAAACAGATACTGATAAAATTGTAGAGTGTCTACAAGGTGAACCCAGAAAACCCTGAATTCACAGAGGAGGTTCCTGAGTTTCTCAAGTACCATTTCAAGTGATTTTAATCATCGTGTAGGTGAATTGATCTCAGTTCATCTTCCAAGTTTTCCCACTGAAATCCTTCACGTTTGAGTTTAGTATATTAATGGAGCTTTGTTGATACCCATTTTTTTAAGTGTGGATTTGGATTTTCTTGACTGTTATAATTTTTTTCTGTTATCGTGAAATAAGTCATCCGCAGAAATGAATTATCGCTTAAGTTCTTATGGAAGGTGTAGAAAAATTCTTGAGATATGGTCGTAGGTCAGGCTAAACAGTACTACTTGCGGCCTTAGGAAACGTATGGCCCCAGTTGGGTTTGTGCAGTTGACCTGCTGGATGCTCTTAGAAGTATGTGGTTCCATTGAAGTTGTGATGTGCTCATATCAAGTCAGCATATGGCTAATACTGAGAAAGATATTTTCACATTTAGCTCTATGTTATGTCAATGTTGTGCCCCACTTTCAATTGGTATGATGTAAATTTAAGCTTAGCTAATTATGGCACTAAACAGATTGCCTGCTTTGTTCAGATGAGTATTTGATATTCAGGACAATTACCACGTACAACTGTGGTCAAGCAAAGATTATATGTTGGTATAGGTCCATATGTTTGTGTGAGTTGACCTACGTTTCTGAACGGAAATTGTAAATAGTACATGTATATTACAATTTGTTAGCTTTAGTTCAGTTAAATTGTATTTGCTCGAGGTATCGATTGCATGCGTTGAATATTAGCAACTCTAGTCAGCAGATGATGACATAGATATTGGAAGTAATGGACAGCTACGACATTCCAGTGACTTTCTCAGCCTTTATAATTTGGTTATGAGTATATTATTGCATGTGTGTATGATAGCATTGAACAGTTTTATTATGTTGATCCTAGTTGGGTGTATTAATGGTGGAACTTGGTACTGTGTTTGAATGTAAACAAATGGAATCGTAGATCGTACAAATAATTGCAATTAAGAAAGTTGAAAAGAATTGTGGCTGTGATTCTTCTTTGTCTCAATGTTGTGTGCGTAGTTAGCTTCCCTATAACTCTCAGTCATTACCACAAGAGCCTGAATGAAGGGTGCTTAGCTGTGCATCGTTTGTTATCCGATTTGCTTTTCATCGTTTAATAGCCCTGTGATTAATTGGTGATATTGCATGTTACAGGTAAAGTAGCTGGAGCGAACTTTACGAAACACCAATGTTGATCTTTTCCAGTTTGAGGTCATAAGGTCTGGCATGACCAACTTGTAACTCACAACCAGGGAGACATGCTATTGGTTCAACTATTGTTCCTGGAACCGTGTACTTTTTGTTTAATATTTGGTGCTTATACTCCGACATTTGGAAATTGCATTGTTCTCACACAACTGAATTCATATATCTACCACGTGCATGTTTGGTTTCAGTCCTATAGGTTAGCTGCGTGAAATTTAAAGTGACTCTAGATCCAGCTGCCTCTGCACGAATTTTCCACTGTACAAGTTGCGATCTATGTTGGCTGGATTGTGTATATCCGCTTATATCAGTTTTGTGCGTTTGTGACCTATGCTGTTGAGTCAGTCTTCTGAGCTGTTGCCGAAGAAGAACAATGTTACAACTTGCGTCCAGTTATTTTTCCAGGTGAGCAGAGTAGCTCTTTGAGAATTGGTTGATGTCACGCAAAGCTGAACTAAGCAAATGCTCTCAATACAAGTATTGAACGTTTGGTTGTCATACAGAAGTTAAGCAAATGCTCTCAATACAAGTACATATTACGTTTGAACGTTTGGTTGTCATACAGAAGTTAGCGCGCACACACGGACTACAGTATCTTACAGTAGCTTCACTGATAACGTCCTACATTTTTATCTGAGTTTTGATGTCGGCCGGAGCGAGTATCCGTCTCCTCTGAACTGCTGCCGCCCATTCTTGTCCGCTGATCCGTGCAACTCTGATGTTGGTCGTAGCGAGTATCCATCTCCCCTGAGCCGCGCCCAGATTCTCTGCCTACTATCATGGTCGTCGCCATCTTCTCCGTTCGTATTCATCCCAGGATGAGCATCTTGCCGTCTTGCCACCTCACTGCCACCTCTCCTGACTCTCCCGTTCATGTCACAATCTCTTCTGCCATAGTTGTTCCTAGCTTCCTTCTTTTTTCTTGGATTCCATGTTGGCTCATCCAAGTCGGAGGCGAAGCCGTTACCACCAGTAGTGCGGCTCATGTATCTCCTTGGCCTTTCTCCACCGTTGACATCAGGCCTAGTATATTTCAACCCTGGTCGGCCCCTTTGGTTCTCACTTCGACTAAACCTGTTTGGTCCTCTCCATTTTGATTCCAACTTGTCATCCCTTCCACTCTCTGGATTTGAATCAAAGTCACCACTGATGCGAACCTTTCTGATTACATTGCCATGACTATCATGCGAGAGCTTCCACTTCACCGTGGTATCCGATGCGTCCTCTCTATTCTTTGCTCTCCGCCTCCATTTTGGCTCAAAACCACGGCGGCTCACCTCTGAATCGGAGAAAGAACCGCCACACATCCTGTCCGTCCCAATGGCATTGCTGCCCTCGGTGTTCGGAGGCTTCCATCTTCCGGTTAGAGGATTCCTTCTACTTGCGCTGCTTCTGTCTGGCCATCTTTGATCAAGAAGACCTTTTCTTGTGCCTTCTGAATCTGAAATGGAACCACGTCTTCCTTCTACTCGCCAGCCACTGCCCATCTCCCTACCGCCATCCATAGTGTCTGCAACCTCACCACGTCTTGCTACACCACTCCTCCTTCCATCTACTCTACCAACTGCTTGTTGTACCTGACCAAAATCGACATCTTCTTCGTTGTCCTCCGAGTCAGAGATAAAATCATCACTGATCCAACTCCGGTCGCCCGAATTGGTCTCATCACCACCATCCAAAGCAATCACCGGCTCCCACATTCCATCTCTTTCCATTAATTCGACTGTGGGCTCGCGGTCGCCATACACATCTTCTTCGTCAGCGTCATTCTCACGAACGCCCTGCGGGCCATCGACTCCGGCACCGAGACGCGCGTATGGTTGGACGCTGTGGACGGCGTCCTTGGGGAAGAACCGCGCGGAGGCCCTGCCTGTGTCCGGGGAAGCGAATACCTGGGGCCCGTCGCGGTCGTTCCAGAGGTCGACACCGCCGGGACGGTGGAAGCGGTCGGCGAGCCCCTTGAGCTGGTCGTCGGCGGCGACGGAGAGGAGGTTGGGCGCCAGCGCGGTGGCAGAGACTGGGGATGAGTCGGAGTCCCAGGGTCGCTCGAGGTGGAGGACAGCGTCGCGGAGCTCGGCTCGCTTGCGCATCTCGTAGAGCTGGCGCTCGCGGGCGAGGCGGGCCTTGAGGAGCTGCTTCGCCTTCCTAGCCTGCATGCGCTTCCACTGCCACTTGGAGACGCCGCCGGGGAACGTGCGGGGCCCGCCGCCCATGCGGATGACGAGGTCGCCACGGCGGAGGGGGCGGCGGGCGGAGGAGGGGAACGAGAGGAAGGGGAGGGCGAGGCGGTTGGAGGAGAGCGGCAACGGCGGCGTGGGGAGGAGCGGCATGGCGGTGGTGACGCGGGCCTGGGATAAGAGGTGCGCGAGAGGCGAGAGTTCTTCAGGACGAGGAGTTGTGGGGAGACCGACACGATTTTGCTTCAGACTTGCTGCTTTGCCTGTGAGGCTGTGACTCCCTGATATTTTGCGCAAGGATAGCGAGCAGCAGCGGTCCAAAATTGCATTCAGAGCATCTACAGCAGTATTCTTTAGAACAGCATGATTTTTTTTTCAAGATCTCATTTTATTGATCAATTAAACCACGAAACAGGCTTTCGCCCCGCTTTATAAATAAAGCAACATTGATCAATTAAACAGAGTACATCAGATCGAAACATCAAAAATCTTACTTCTCTAACTATTCTTCTAGCATCTTAACATTCCTCCAAAAATCATGTGACCAACATAGAAGACCAAACATGTATAGCTTGGACTAAACTTGAAGTTTTAAAAACAATGAGGTAGACCGGGGACAAAGAACTGAGAAGCTCTGGCTAGGGCTTCCCTGGATCACGGGAGTAGAAAACAAATGAATTGAAATCCTACGCGAATGGCCATTTGGATAATACACATAAAAAACACAGAAAACTGACTCGATCCTATGCGAATGAGTGTAAAAAAGAGGTTAGAGTGGATGTTTAAATTTCTATATAATTGGGGTGTAGCAATGCAATCCATATGAAATTTGGAGGTGTCATTTCTTTGATTCAAAGGGATTCCTTAGGAAAAAATCCTATGAATTGAAATCCTCCAATATTTTTATGAAAATCCTTCAGTCCAAAGAGGGCCTTAGAAATCAAGTCGATGCTTTCTCTTTGCCATTCACGTAACAACAACATGATTCCTAAACTGTGGTGCTAGTAGTCCTTATAACATCGACCAACTCCCGTAGCAATCCATAAAACTTGGTCGTGATTGTCAAACAATACCTAGATAGGTTATCAAACATACGAATGAAAAAACTATTCCACAATAGATAGTGCGCACAAATGCTCGTCATCTCAGTTGCTTCATATGGTGCGCCCGAGTTGTAGCGTGAGCTCTGGCCTGACAATTTTGCGCGTTCTGTGAGTGCTCATCATCTTCGGTGTAACTCTCCTTAGGTGTCCGCACCCCTCTTTCGTGACTTCGGTTGTAACTTCATCGTAGCTATGTGTTCCTATGTGTGTGTATGCGGCCGTTTGTTGTAAATTATGTTCAACACTTTTTATCTGTTTTCATCGAGTTTGGTGTTACTAATTTAACGTTAGGCTTTAGATTTTTTTTATTTAAAAGAAAAATCGCCTCGAAGCCGTTCCAATCTACTATGGAAGAACTTTCCCGAAGAAGGAAACCGGAAACAAAATAAGTACTCCCTACAGTTTTTATTTCACGTTATCTTTTTTTCGAAGTCAAACTTTTGCAAATTTGAGCAAATATATTCGAAAATATATCAACACATATCTAATGTATATAATATAAAAAAATTGTGATGATTCTAACACTATTAAATTTATTGTAAATGCTGAAATATTTATTTATAAATTCGATCAAATTTATGAAGTTTATAAGTTTGACTAAACCTCGAAATGTGCACGGAGGGAGTACAGGCACGAATCTCCAGATAGCCAGGAGAGAAATGTGAAGCGTGCAGCAACGTCCCTTATCCGATCCCAAGATTCCAGCCTCGCCGTCCCGGAATCCACGTCCCCAGGCCCCCACCACGTAAAAAAATTACTCAAATAAACTACACCAGAGAAACAAGGCCGAATTTCGCTAACCACACCCCCCAACGATACACAACACAGCACACTCTCTCTTCTCTCTGCGTCTCTCTCTCTATCTCCCCCGATCAACTCCCCCAATCCGCAGCTCCCCACGCCCTCCTCTCCTCGGTCATGTCCGGCCTCCTCCGGTGGAGGCGCCTCGCCGGCGCAGCCACGCGCGCAGCCTCCACCCTCACCGCAGCCGAGTGCTCCCCTGCCGCCGCGCCGCCGCACCGGCTCCTCCAGGATCGGCGCAAGTGGGAGGGCCCCTCGTCCTCCTCCGGGGGCGGCTCCTCCTCCTCGTCCCCCTCCACCGAGGATCCGGAGCCGCGGCGTATCCGCGCGGAGGCCCACTGCCCGCGCTGCTCCAAGCACATGGACATCCTCTTCTCCCACCGCGCCCCTCCCCCAACCGCCCCCGCCGGCGCCGGCGGTTATCAGGCGCTCAACCTCTGCCCCAACTGCCGCACCGCCTACTTCTTCCGCCCCAACCTCCTCGCGCCCCTCCAGGGCACCTTCGTCGAGATCGGCCGCGTCCGGGCTGACCTCCCCCCGGACGGTGTCAAGGTCCGTGCGAGCTCGTCTTCGCGCGACGATGGGGATGGGAGTGGCGTCGCTGTGCACGTGCCACCCGGGCCGCCCTTCCACCCTAACCTTAACGTCGTCCGCTTAGGCGGTGGCGGTGGCGGTGGCGGGGGAGGAGCTGGGGGCGAGGACGGAAAGGAAGGATGGGGCGGCTCCAACCTTGGCAAGGATTTTCCGACGCCGAAGGAGATTTCCAAGGGCCTCGATAAGTATGTAATTGGGCAAGACAGAGCCAAGAAGGTGAGGATTCTCATAAGCATTACTGGGAGTGAATACCAACAATGTTTTCATTTTTGTTGTGTTTTTTGTGAGAAAGTTTGGGGCATCGCTCTCTCAACTACGGTCTATTTTAGAGAAGTTTACACTTTACAGATATCGATATAGATCACTGGTGTGGAATTATACCTTATACCTAGTACTTACTCCTTTGAGCTAGTTCGGCCTAGAGGCTGAGCCTGCTGCTTGATCAGACTAGCCAATAGCGACAGTTTATGAAGTGTTGATAACATAGAGACCTGCAACTTAAATGGAAAATTTAGAAATAAATAAATGAGAAGAAACAATTAATTTCAGTCAAATTGTTGCTCCGGCTTTTTGCTAGAACCTGTTATGCTCAAAAGCAAAGAAGGGAGATGCTCAATGGGTAGAGCTTGGCTTGAATCATTCATGGTCAAATAAGAAAAGAGAAGAGAAAAAAGCGAAGGCCGAAGGGTATGCACGGGATGGCTGGGACGATGCGAAAGGAAAAAGAAGTCAATAGTCTCTGACATTGCAAACAGTGCTTGGAAGTTGGAGAGGACCATACAATAAAATAGCAACATGTCTTTTAGGATAGAAAACCGGACATCTTGGTATTTCTGGCGACTTTCTATGCTCAAAAGCAAAGAAGGGAGATGCTCAATGCGTAGAGCTTGGCTTGAATCATTCATGGACAAATAAGAAAAGAGAAAAGAAAAAATCGAAGGCCGAAGGGTATGCACGCACGGGATGGCTGGGACGAGGAAAAAGAAGTCAATAATCTCTGACATTACAAACAATGCTGGAACTAGGAGAGGACCATACAATAAAATAGCAACATGTCTTTTAGGATAGAAAACCGGACATCTTGGTTTTTGGGGAGACACGGCCCACGGCTCCTTCCTATCCGCCAGTGCTAACAGTTTTCTACAAAAGTTGTACAGAAGAACTTTGATGGTTTCACCTTCGATCAACTTCGCACCTTCCCTTGTCTAAACCAAATATGGTATAAGTTCCACTGATCCATACACATAATATGGTACACATAATTTTGATGATATTTTGCCAATCAACCTATCTAAACATCACATTCTCACTTTTAAGTTGTATTAGCCATGAGCAGCAAAAGTTTCACATAGATATTTATTTGTCTATTCTAATCTGCATGATAAGCTCAATTACTCCTGCTCAGTGTAGTGTTACTCAACAGTCAACCACTATAAATGATAAGCTCACGTACTTCCGTAGCTTTGCTTTTCTGATCTGATACTATCATTTGAATTTGCAGGTGCTATCTGTTGCAGTATACAACCATTATAAACGTATATACCATCAATCTGTACAGAAAGGGTCGGTAACCATCTCAATTTTTTTCCTTAGTGACTTGTGGAATTTTTTTATTGCACCTGCAGAATTTAGACTTGATGCATATCATTCAGTGACTAATTATGTGGTATATAAGCTAAAACATTAGGTCTGGAGCAGATTTGGGTTGTTCTGATGGAGAAGCTGATGCTGAAGATAATGTTGAACTAGAGAAAAGCAATGTACTGTTAATGGGTCCTACTGGTTCAGGTAACATTTGCTGCTAATCACAGTTGTTGTGATTGGAACACATTCAGTTCTGGGTTTTTCTATGCTGGATGAACTATAATAAAAGGAGATACACTCAGTAGTATTTTGTTCTGATGCTTCATTTGTTTCACAGGTAAAACTTTACTTGCAAAGACATTAGCTCGGTTTGTGAATGTGCCATTTGTAATTGCTGACGCAACAACTTTGACCCAGGCAAGTGTTCACTATTCACTTAATGCTTACTTTCTGGAGAATAGCAGAAGTGCATAACGATGTCTGCACACAACCACCATCATTTGTAGATATTGTTAGTAACAGTGGCCATTTAGTACCTGCTAATGTATTCTTTATTCAGGTGGTGCCTACAGTTTGAGTTTATTAACTAGAGAAGTGTAGGATGTGAGCTAAAATGGTTAGGTATACGAATACGATAATCCAAACTTATATACATTTTTGCGAGTCATTCATGTAATGGAAAGTGATTAGCTGTTCTCACCCGGTTTTATTAGGCATAATTTCTCAGTGTTTTTTCTTCTGTTTTCATATCAACTTGGTTCTGACACCAAGGATTGAATTCCCAACTTCCCGCAGGCAGGGTATGTAGGAGAAGATGTAGAATCAATATTATACAAGTTACTTACGGTATGGTACTATGGTTTTGACTCCACATTTTCTTTTAAGAATAGGACCCTCTGGTTCTCTTGAATCTTAATATCTTGTCTTTGAAACTCAACTATGGGTGTTATATTTGGACATTTACTAGGTGGCAGATTTTAATGTGCAAGCAGCACAACAAGGGATGGTGTATATTGATGAAGTTGATAAGATCACTAAGAAGGTCTGTCCTGGTTAGCTTTTCATTGAACATTTTTCATTGGTATGGACATCATTATTAATCAGTTGATGCATTCAACATGCAGGCTGAGAGCCAAAACATTAGTAGAGATGTGTCAGGTGAAGGTGTTCAGCAGGCTTTGTTGAAAATGCTGGAAGGCACGGTGAGTCATATGCATTAACCTCTGGATGACCCAGTCAGCTCACGTGTTAGCCTACTCAATTACACAGAAAGTCTAAATGTTTGTACACAGATATTGGTTACCTACATTATGTGTACTGAAATGTAAAATTTCTTGATAATTGTCTCTACATACGGATGACTTATTTTTCTATGTTGACATCTTTAGATAGTTAATGTCCCTGAGAAAGGAGCAAGGAAGCATCCTCGTGGTGATAATATACAGGTACTGTTAGCACTTACTCCTAGCACAAATTTTATATGACATTCTTCCACAAAAAAGAGTTCATGCTATATTGTTTTGTCTGAAAATTTACACCCTGCCAGTTCCCGCATCCTGTAGATAGCGGAAATAGAGAAAATGTGGAATCATATAGGTTATGACCTTATTAGTATTTAGTAGTAGAAAAGAGAACTGTTATGAATGCATACTGGATTGGTTGCATTCAGTGCTTCTTTTTCTTTATAAAAATATCATATTATTTATTTACACCCAGTGGAGGTGCCAGGAGCTAGGACATCCAATGCTAGTAACTTGTAGTAGAATGCATATTTTTAAGAACAAGTTTCTTTAGGAAAATCTGTGTATCTGCTGACGCACAGCTTTTACAAAGCACCACTACTGTTTACACCACAAATGTCACCTTTCACTAGCAAATTTTAATTGCTTTCTACTAGCTAAACCATGCTCCACTTTTGTAGCCATTCCTTGTTTAAGGTATGTAATCATGGACTAGCTAAATTCTGTGGTCTTCATGTCATACAGATAGATACAAAGGACATTCTGTTTATATGTGGGGGTGCCTTTATTGACTTGGAGAAAACTATATCAGAGAGGTATCATTATTTTTACCTGTTTGGAAACCGCTATCTCTCTGGTGTTTCCTATCAGTCTTCGTCTAAGGTGCATCCCATCCCCCTTTAAAAAAATAGGCGTCAAGATTCTTCTATTGGATTTGGGGCACCTGTCCGTGCAAGCATGAGAGCTGGTGGTATTTCAAGCGCTCAAGTGACATCGTCCTTGTTGGAATCAGTGAGTACCACGTGTCTGGGAGCCAGATATTTTTGAAAGCCTTTGTTTCACGGAGAAGGTGAATGTATTAGTTTTGTAAAACCTATGAAGTGCTCTTATGTGGCTTTATTTTCAGGTTGAGAGTGGTGATCTTATAGCGTATGGGCTCATTCCGGAGTTCATTGGACGTTTTCCTATCCTTGTTAGCTTGGCAGCACTAAACGAGGACCAACTTGTTCAGGTATCATGATTATGTGCTGTAGGAGAAACAGAACTTTGATCATCTTGTGCTCTAGTTATTTACCTTATTAGGGAAGACATGCTCCTATATTTTTGTATGATTGTTATTGAACTTCCAATGGGTCACTAATACAATGGTATCCTGCTAGGTTCTTACGGAGCCAAAGAATGCTCTAGGTAAACAATTCAAGAAATTGTTCAGCATGAACAATGTGAGTATATTTACATTGGAACATATGCAACCTATTATCAAAGTATATTTGTGTTGGAAGCATGCAACCTACTATCTACTGTAGCTTTGTGTCTCATGTTGCCTGAATGTTTGCTTCCAGGTTAAGCTTCACTTCACAGATGCTGCACTAAGAATAATTGCCCAGAAGGCAATGTGCAAAAATACGGGTGCACGGGGCTTAAGGACCATCCTTGAGAATATTCTCATGGATTCCATGTATGAGGTTTGTCCCACGACGAATGTGTATACCTTTTGTTTACCTTGCACACAAACTCGATGGAGCTGTGTAAACCACCATAAATTTGTGAATTATCACTGCCATGCAGATTCCAGATACAAAGTCTGGAGAGAAGCGTATTGACGCAGTGGTTGTAGATGAAGATGCAGTAGGATCATTTGAACGACCTGGTTGTGGAGCTAAGATCCTGTATGGTGACGGTGCTTTTGACCGTTATCTCTCCGAGATAAAGGTGTGAATTGCTGACCTCAGTCAGTATAGCCTTTATTTTGCCTTGTGATGTTTCTGAATGTATATCTGGACTTCTAGACCTATACCATGTGCTGCCAGTAATATTTGGTGAACTAAAAATGTTGCAGGCAGTGGGAGATGGAGCAGGAAGTGAAGTGGACGGGGAAGCCGATCTTTCCCCGTCAAGAGCCATGAGCATGTGATTTCATGGTTCACATAGCTCCACTGTAACCTGTAAAAAATCTGATCCTAGCTGTATGAATGTAAGTATTTACCTGTAAAGAAAAAAAAGTACGGTGTCCAATTGTCCATTGCTAATTCAAGCCCCAGCACCCGGCTGGCTGTCCTCCCCCCTTTGCATAATGTGTAGCAAGATTGGGGTGTGTATAGTAGAGCAAGTTACGGGTGGCGTATCTGTGGTTGTCTGGACGGGAGGCGCGTCAAGTCAATAACTGTAACGGCTGCCAGATGTTAGAACTTTTCGAACACTTGAATGGAAGGGGAGATTTTTTTTTTTTGAGAAACACATTACAAACGCGGACGCTCACATACACGCGCGCACACTCACCCCTATGAACGCACACACGCACACCCTACCCCTACCTACCCCTATGAGCACCTCCGAAATACTGAGCCGGCGGATCGAGTCTTGAGATTGACGAAGTCACCACAGGCGCCTCGCTGTCGACGGGAACGTCGCCTCCCACTGAAAGAATATTCCGCCTAAATGCAAACTTGTGGTTTGAACTCTGATGGGCTGAGGGTACGACCATCCTGATAACCATTCAACCAAGGGTTGGTTTGCGGAAGGGGAGAAATTTAGCAAGTATATTCGAAATTATGTTGCCAGCTCTTTGTTTAAATTCTGCTGTATAATGAGTTAATGATCGGTAGTCAGCTTCTTTGTTTCTTCCCATAAAGAAAGAACCACTTGTTCGCGTTCTGTGTTTGGTCTGTTTGCGTCGTCGATCGGATAGGCGGATGTCGGCCCATTGGTGGTGAGTGCACCTGGTCCGTTTGCGTCGTCGATCGGATAGGCGGATGTCGGCCCATTGGTGGTGAGTGCACCCAACGGCGGTGATGGTTTTCTTTTCGGGCAAATTTTATAATTCATACATGGACCTAATTGACTTATATAGGGGGTTGGGCCAACTGCCAGGCCATGACAAGCCGCCGGTCGCCGGAGGAGCCTACTCCTCTTCATCCGAAGGGTCAAGGACGAAGTACTCCGAGGCCTTATAGAAGTGTTGCGGCGGTGCCGCTGCACCCAGACGCGGTGGAGTGGCAGGCCCCTGCTTCGGCTCCGGGAGCATGTCAGTGGGGTTGCTGGTACAAGCCCAGTCCTAGCCGTACACCGGCATGAATCAGTCCGGCATGGCATCGCGCTCAACCACAGGCTGCGCCTCCTCTGCCTCACGGCAGCACAGCTCCTCCTCCTGCATTCGGAGCGTCTCCTCCTCGAACTGCTCCCGCTGGCGCGCCAAGTGTGCATACTCCCGGAGGGCCGGCCCGAGCCCGATCCATCTACTAAACTCATGCGTGTCCACGGTGAGCTTGGACTCCACCAGCGCGGCCTTCAGGCCGGGGTCGTCCTCGAAGTCGCAGGTGTCCTCCATGGCCTCCTCATCCTCCTTCGTCTTGAACGCGCGCGGCGACGCTGCGAGATGGGGTGGTGCCGCTCTAGCCACCCTAAGGTGAAGTGGGGGAGACGACCGACCTGTGGGCGGCGGGACGCGGCTTCGGCGGCGTGCAATTTCTTGGTCGCGCGGCCTGGCTTGCCGGCATTGGAATCCGCTGGGGATTCAAATGCCAGTCGCCCGGAAGCTTGACGTCGCCCTAGGGCACGGGACACGAGTGTTCCCAGTACCATTGGCACTCCCGCTTCTTCACATAGTGCATGACGCAGCCGCTGACCTCAGCCTCCTCGACCTGGGCACCCGGAGGCGCAAGGGTAAAAGGGGCTGGTGCGGGGCCCGGTGGCGGTGACGGGGAGCGTGCGCGAAGGCGACCGCCTAACAAGGACCCCGCCTCGTGGTCGTGCCTCGTCTTCCCGTTGAACGGCCATTGGAGCGGCATGGTGAGCTCGAGGTGGGTGGCGAGCGTAGACGGTGGCTAGGGTTTCTGCGCTCGCCGAAGTGGGGAATGACAATGTCATCCCTTTCCCTACGCTCACTGGCATTTAATATGACCGCGTGGGGAGGGCGACCGGCGCACTACCACTGCCGAGTGGGCCAGTGGGAGGACATGGCCGGACACACATAGGGTCTATTGCTGTCTGCGCGGACGCAAACGTGGCCTAAAGTTGGGCCAGGAATGGGTCGAGCCGGACCCACGACGGTCCTAAACCAGACACCGTCCCCGCGTTGTGTCGTGGTTTCGACGCAAACGGACAGAATCGGACACGGGTGGATGGGTCGGCCTGTTGGACATCTAAAGGAATACTCGATTACACATAGTAAGCATTAATTTAATATACTCCCTCCATCTCGGTTTAATTAGCAATTCTCTCTGAGACTAAGGTCGTCTATTGGGTGAGAAAAATTTCCTAACACTAGCATTTGTTGCACAGAGGCCCAATGACTAGCACCTAAATTACGTCTAACTCCTGAGATTTTTCAGATTTGTTATTGTGCCTTATAAACTATGATGGAGGGAGTATAGTAAATACATAGCAGGCATTTATACTTATAACGGACATTAATTAATACTGTTAAATTTTTAGGCGTCCATAGAGAGCAATTTGTAGGTGGAGTGCAAATAGCGCTTCATCATGCTTTTCTTTTTAATTAGGCACCGACATTCATTCACATGCACCGCCATGATGTACATTGAAAATTCTGACAACGGATGGTTTTCTGGAACTCTTCGCAAGCACCACGATACTGTTTTTTTTTTGTTTTGAATTTTATAAAGATATATTAACCAAGACACATAGAGGGATTACAATCATGTTCGGTCTGCTTGACCACATTAGGAGGGACAGACCCCAATAAAACAGAACCAGGAGTATGAAAACTACTTAACTTAGCTAGCTCATGAGCAACCATATTACTAGCACGGTTTACTTTGGTAACAATCCAATCAGGGAAAGAAGCAAGAGACATTTTAATGTCTTGAACAATCCCAGCGATCGCCGATTTTGAAGATGATCTGTCCTTCAACTCTGATATCAGGGTCGCACAATCATTTTCTAGATGGACAGGGCCGGCAAATCTTGTACTGATGCAATTCACACTTTCAAGGCCAGCAATTGCTTCAGCACATTCAGCTGTTGGGCAGGAAGGAATAAAACCCCAGGCTGAGAGATCTGGCGGGGCGCTGTTTACCTCCATCCTGTTATACATCCATCGCTGCCAACCCTAGCCGCCGCCACCACCGTTCTCCTCGTCGCCGGAAGCTCTCCCTCCCTCCCCCTCCCTCCCCCTCCCGCCCCCGCGCGGCGGCAGGGGGAGCCCTAGCGCCGACGCCGCCCCCAGCCCCCCGCAGCTCCTTCTCCCTTCCTCCCCCGCTGCCACCACGGGCACGGCCAGGCAAAGCCTGGGCGCGGCCGGCGGCGGGGGGGTCTTGTCGCCCTCGAAGATGGATGGGCCGGCGCGGGTGGGTGCCGTCATCCTCGGGCGTGGTGCCGTCGCCAGGCGCCATGGCGACGTCGTGCCCTACCTCGACGACGCGGCGGGCGGCGTGGTTCCCGGCTCTTCGGGCGCAACGCGGTGGCTTCCGGCGGCCCGATCTGCGGGGCGTGGAGCGGATCCTTGTGAGTGGGGCTTGGTGATCTCGGGTGTGCCGCTCACTCCGGTGGCCGCGTCATGCCTGGATCTTGCCTCGACTCGCGGAGATATGAAGGAGTTGATGATGGCCGGTGAGAGCCGGGCTCCGACGTCGGAGCCGACGATGGCGGCGCCCGTGGGCGTCGTTACCTTGTTGAAGGAGTCGTCGCTGTGACTCTGCTGCCTTCCGCCCGGATGTTCCGGGGGAAACCCCAGATCTGGTGTTACCGGATCGGACGATGGCGGCACCTTCGGTGTCGTTTATCCCTCTTGGGGGCATCGTTTTGGAACATGGGTGCCTGGAGTAGCCTACCGGCGGTGTGGAGCTTCACCTTCAATGACGAAGACGGCTTTTCTTGGCGGCGTGGTGCAGCGAGGACTTGTAGTCGGTCCTTGTTTGGTGACTTGCACAGGGTGGAGGCGCTGCCTGGTGTCATGGTGGCATCGGCGGCAGGACTGGCGAGAGGTTTGCTCCGATCGGCATGCTGAAGTTGGGTTGGAGGAAGAGGATGGAGGCGACTTCCGGAGCGTGTGCACAAGGCACTATCTCTGCGTTAGCCAAGGAGCCGGCGACGGCTGTGGACGGGGTACAAGGCCCTGTTCCCTCTGTCGTTTGTGCTAGTTGTTCGGTGTTGGTGGGTTCAGCTTGTACTCGTTCGTTGTAAGGCTTTTTGCCAGCTTTGTTGAATAAAAGTAATAAAGTAGCCGTATGCATCATTTTGATGCAGAGGCTGGGGTGACCCTTTTCTAAAAAAAAAAAAAAAAAAAACCCAAGCTAACAGGATAATCTCCCCATTTTCATCCCGTAAAACAGCACCCCAAGCTCCTTTATTTTCTTCTTCACAGAAGCTTGCATCAAAATTCAGTTTTGCCCAGCCAGACCTTGGTTTTGACCATGGTACCGGAATCTCTTTCCTCATCTTATTGATATGGGTCTCACAGGTAGCAACAGGAGATTTCCCTTTCCCATCCACGATGGCCTCCATGTTTCTTTTATCTCTGAAAACGTTTAGGTATGATTGTAAGAACAGAACAGATTTATCAACTCTTTCTTTTCCATCTCCAAAGATAATGTTGTTTCTTAAATGCCAGCATCTCCACCATAGCAGCAGCAATTTAGCCCTCATGAATTCATCAACTTGACTGAGTAGAATAAGCACCCAATCATCTCCAGTATTTCGGAATTTTTCCCCGGTGGCAAGATCCAATCCTTTTCCAAGCATTGTCGTAGGGCACATGCCTTAGTGCAGGTATTCATCGCATGAAAGGTGTTCTCTGGTTCCATTCCACAAATAGAACAGGTTGGGACCACGTCCAGTCCATGTTCCTTCTGAATCTGTGAGTTTGAATGCCTAGTGAATTTGTTGCAAGTTTCCAACCAAAAACCTTTACCTTTGGTGGTACATTTGTCTTCCATATTAGATTCCACATATCCCTCTCGCCAGCATCCTTGTTACTAGTCCCAGGATTGACATGGCTCGTTTGTGAAGCTGCTAGCTTATAAGCACTTTTCACAGTGAAAAAACCATGCTTTTCATGCTGCCACGCGATATAGTCTTCCCCTTCATGCCACGGAATTTTGATATTTAGCACATGTTCTGCATCAGTCTCATGAAAAATAGACCGGACAAGCTCCTCTTTCCAAGACTTATTCACCGGGTCAATCAGATCCGACACCCATTTTAATCTTGTATTTGTAGCTTTACCAATAATTTTTAAATTCCCCCTAGGGACCCAATTATCTCTCCAAATTTTAATCTTTGATCCATTAACAACCCTCCAGATCACACCCTTCTTCAAAAGCTCTAGACCATGCATAATACCTTGCCAACATGGTGATGCATTTTGAATGAAGGCTGTATCAATCAAATCGCCAACAGGGTAGTACTTTGCCTTTAGAACTCATGCACAAAGGCTTTCAGGGTTTTCTATAAGTCGCCAAGCTTGTTTGGCAAGTAGTGCTTGATTGAATAATCTCAAGTCTCTGAATCCTATACCACCTTGCGATTTTGGTTTAGTCATTTTATCCCATGCCATCCAGCGTACCTTATTTTTGTTCTCTTCGTCCCCCCACCAAAAGTTCCTAAAAATCTGGCAGAGATCGTCACATAGGCCAGCTGAAAACTTAAAAACACTCATGGCATGGTTAGCTATAGATTGAGCTACCGATTTAATCAGTGTCTCTTTTGCTGCTCCAGACATATATTTCTCAGACCAATCTGAGCATTTCTTCAAAAGCTTTTCCTTTATCAGATCAAACTTCTCATTTTCCATTCTACCATCTGGAACCGGTAAACCCAAATATTTGTCATCAAAGGAAGTAGTCTGTGAACGGGAATCCGGCACCTAGAGGGGGGGGGGGGGGTGAATAGGTGCTATTACAAATTTTAGGTCTTTTCAAATTTAGGCTCAACACAAAGGTAAATTCTCTAGATATGCAACTATGGTGAATTTACCTAAATGACAACCTAAGCAATAACAAGATAAAAGCTAACAAGACAAGCAAGTAAGGGAGCAAGATAAAGGGAACCGAGTGAAGCACGCGGAGACGAAGATGTAATCCCGAGTTCCACCCAAGGGTGTACGTCTCGTTTGGAGAGGTGTGCGCTACCACAACAGGTTAGCCGCAACGCCACAAAGGCTCACCTTCTTCTCCGATGAACTCAACCACAAAGGTTGCGAGTTCACCTTCCACTATTGATCCCCTTTTAGGGCGGAGATCGAATCCCTTACAAACGCTTGAGGCACGCACCCACAACTTAATTGGGGGCTCTCAAGAAGACCACAACAGGTCAAGGACCACAAAAGGTCAAGGCAACACCAAGATTACAACAATGGTGAACTAGGTTTTCCCACCGGAAACCCTAGCCACGAAATCCCCAAGTGAATGGGGAGGAAATGCAAATCCCTTCGGTGAAGATGTAGATCCGGGCCTTCTCCTCCAATCCTTCAAAGATCAACGAATTTGGGTGGAGGGATTGGGAGATCTTGATGATTTGAGCTTTCAAGAATAGTAGGAGAGAGAAAATCTGAGAGCTATCTGTTCTTGAGTGAGTGAGGGGGTATATATACCCCCTCCCAAAATCTGGCCGTTGGCTGTCTCGAGGACCCGGAAATTCCGGTATAAGTGACACCCGGAAATTCCGGGTCACTCGGAATATCCGAGTCTGTGAAATATCCGAGTTGAATTTCCGGTTGAGATCAGAACGTCTTCGACATCTTGACTTAGCCAAATTTCTGAGGGTGACTCGGAAATTCCGAGTCAGTGAAATTTCCGAGCTGAATTTCCGGTTGAAGTCAGAACGTCTTCGACATCTTGACTTAGCCAAATTTCTGAGGGTGACTCGGAAATTCCGAGTCAGTGAAATTTCCGAGCTGAATTTCCGGTTGAAGTCAGAACGTCTTCGACATCTTGACTTAGCCAAATTTCTGAGGGTGACTCGGAAATTCCGGGTCAGTGAAATTTCCGAGCTGAATTTCCGGTTGAAGTCAGAACCACTTCCTGACTTTTCCTTAGCCATTTTTCTGTTAGATATAGGAGACCCGGAATTTCCGATCCTGAAAATTTCCGGCTCCAATAATCCGATTCTGGGAAGAATTCCAGAAATTCTTTTTCTCTCCATTTTGGCTTTGGGATATGTGGTATGCAACTCACACAAACTGAAATACTTAGCAATAGGATTAGTACATCATTGGTATTGTTAACTAACACACAAAACACTAGGGATTAAGAAATGTTCTTTCAATCTCCCCCTTTTTGGTGTTAGATGACAATACCAAGATTTGCAAAGAAACAAAATGCAATATCATGTTTTTGACAGAAAATAGCTCCCCCTAAACAAGTGCATGTATGAAACACAAAAAGACAAAGGATAGGAGCAATTTTATAATAACAAACACAAGATATCACAAAGGAGTAATGGGACAAAATGAAGGTTATTTTACCATTTGAGACTAGATAGATTTTCATACCTTGTGTAAATAGGATATGAAGAGAATACCAACACAATAACTTTGAAGTCTCAACCATAGGATAATGATAGCATAACATTGTCTCAATACACATAGATAATAAAAGAGTTCAACAAATAACCACAAATAAGATAAATGGACACAAGCGCAAAGAAATGGTAAACGCATATGCTTGTGCCCGAACCCCTGCAAATCCCCGAAGTCCTAGTAGAGCAACTTCTCCCCCTTTGGCATCAAAACGCCAAAAAGGAAGAGGAGCGATGCTACGTCCCGTGAAGGTCTTCAGTCCGAGGGGGTCTCCTCCTCATCATCATCATCCTCAGCATCATCATAATCTGCCTCCTCATCATCATCATCATCCTCATCATCATAATCATGTCCAGTGGTGTACGAGCTGCCGCCAAGGTCATGATCAATTTGAGTCCATGGAGCCAAAGAACCCTGGTTCCACTGAGCAAAGGTCAGAGGATCAGAGAGATCAGCAGGAGCAGGAGAGCCAGACACATGATGAAGGATCAAGTCTTGATTGTAGGCCAGCTGACGACGATCCTTGTAGGCGGTGTATTGCTCTTTGCGGATGTCCACATTCATGCGCAGGATGTTGCGTTGGAACCAATTCAGCTTCTTCACCTTCGCATGAGTGGCCGGGACATAAGCAGGAGCAGCAGCCCTCCTAGCATCACCCATAAAAGATCCACCCGGAGCTGAGCTAGAGGAAGGCACAGGAGGAGGCTTGACCACTGTCTTCTTCTCATATAGTGTCTTGAAGTCATGCGGCTCCAACTCATCGACACTGAAGTTATAGTCAGGAACCTTGAACTTGATGAGTTTCATGATGTAAGGAGCATAGGGGATAGTGACTCTGGTGGTCATGGCTTCATACATCTCATTGTAGATGTAATCCATAACATCCACACTCCAGTCTTCATCAGAGCCAGGGTCCTCCACAATGCGGTTGGCATGAAGGAGCAAGTTGCATAGAGGGGTCACCACATTGTCGTTGTTGCCACCACTTGGTGCAATGTTCTCACGGAGGATGCGCACAAGAACATCATAAAGAGGAAGCAAGTCTCGAGAATTGCCGGGTGTGGCTCCCTCACCATATAAGTGCACGGTCTGCTTCTTGTTGATCTTGTACGGGTGGTGCATGCGATAGCCTTGAGGATTGTTTCCATCAAACTTGTAGCCCAAAACCTTGGCAAACTCCTCAAAGTTGGACTCACAGAAAGATTTACCAGTCATCCACTTAATTGTCTTCTTTGAGTCACCCTTGATCACTAGAGTGGCAAAGAACTGCATCACAAGCTGAGAGTTGTAAGGACAACGAGTGAGCACTAGCCTCTCCAAGCCCATAGTCTTGACAAGATGTATAGCTTCAACAAAGGAGGCTTTCTTCTGCAGAGTTGCAAGGTCAAACGGATGCATAGGCCGAATGGGCTTCGACAGAGAGTAGTAGAGGTCCACGAGTATGTGCTCTTGCTCTTGACACCAAAAGCTGCGATCATCCAGAGTGTTGTCCCTTGGCCTAAGGTACCAATCCCCTTGTCTGAGCTGAGAGTATTCAACAGAGTTCATCTTTGAATAGTTCTGACGTTGAGGAGCAGGAGCATTCTTCCTTTTCTTGGATGATGGCTTGCTAACAACAGTTTTCTTCTTCCTTTGAACAGGTGGATTGCTTGAGGAGGCAGGACCCTTACCCTTGTTGACAGGGGTCTTGTGAACAGGTGCCCTTGAGGTGTACCTTGATGCCCCAGCGGACGGACTCCCACTAGAACCTGTGAATTTGAGCATAGTGGGTAGCAAAAGGTAAGTACACACAAGTCAGGAGAGGATACACACATTAGGTAGGCATTTGATGAATCATATGTAGTTAAACATGAGTTAATCTTAAAACTGCAGTGTTCAGCTCGGAAATTCCGATTCAAACATAACCGGAAATTCCGGGGGACCGGAAATTCCGAATCAGGCTGAGTCGGAAATTCCGACCTAAACAGAAACAGTGCAGATCTGAGATTGACTCGGTCTAAAACTAGATCGATCCAACACAATGCAAAACTAATGTATGTAGATGGCAGGGAATGAAGCTAGGAACAATCTCTACCAAGCAATCTTGAAACAAATAACTCCACAACAAGATCCTAGTGCAAGCACATAGGGAAGAGGAAAAGTGAAGTTACCCTCATCCATTGAGGCCATTGCTTGGAGGAGTGAGTTCCCGGGGCGGAGGAGGAACAGATCCGGCCGAGAAAGAGGTTCCCCGGCGGTCGGAGTGCTCCGGAGGGATCTTGGAGCAGCAGGGGCGGCGGTTGGAGGAGAGGGAGTTCGGGGGTGGAAGAAGGGCACGAATGAGCCTTCACCCCGAGCCTACCCTTAAATTTTTAGACAAACCGCCCGATCGGAATTTCCGGGTGTAACTTACACCGGAAATTCCGAGTCACCGGATATTCCGGTTCATAAATGAACCGGATATTCCGACCTGCTGAACTAAAATCCCAGTTTTCAAATGGATGACTTGTGTGCAATAGAGAGAAATGTTTTCAGGGGGAAGTAGGCTTGGGATAGATTTCCAAACTGTCATTGGTACACCATACTCAACTCACAACTACCAAAACGAAACATAAAGCGCCAAGTTGAGTAGGTTTCCCACATGCATGAAAAGGAGGGCAAATAGCAACAATAAGCTCCAAATAAAACCAACTCTTCAAAGAGAAGAGGTCGGTGGCCGAGGCCACCATGTAGGAGTGTATGGCATGTCACCGCGAAGATGTATCTTGGGCACATAACCAATACTCGTCGTTTTAGCTCATTAGTCATGGGAATGAATATAGAGATAAAAGAACACTTGCTATCGGCATAATGGGGGGAGGGATGGTCCAATGTATTAGGACCGCACTCCCCCTATTTCCATGCCTACATCTAAACAAGATAAGATGCAATTACGCCCTAGGTGAGTGTGCAAGCGATCAAGCTAGGGACCTCGAATCAATGATATTTAGCTCATTCCTCAAAAAGCAAAACCTTCCTTCCTCAAGGGGCTTCGTGAAGATATCCGCCAATTGATCCCTTGTGCCCACATGTGATAAGTCAATGTCTCCTCGGGCCACATGATCTCTGATGAAATGATGGCGGATCTCAATATGCTTGGTTCTTGAATGTTGCACCGGGTTGTAAGCAATCTTGATGGTACTTTCGTTGTCACATAGAAGAGGCACTTTGTCGCAATCGACTCCGTACTCCTTTAAAGTTTTCCTCATCCATAGCAACTGAGTGCAACAACTTGCGGCGGCAACATACTCGGCTTCGGCGGTGGAGAGAGATATACAATTTTGCTTCTTAGAAGACCAACTTACCAAGGACCTCCCAATAAATTGACAAGCGCCGGAGGTTGACTTCCTATCATCTTGATCTCCTTCCCAATCGGAATCCGTGTACCCACATAGTGAGAAATTTGCATCCTTGGGGTACCACAATCCAAAGGTTGGGGTATAAGCCAAATATCTAAAGATCCTCTTGACCGCCATATCATGGCTTTCTTTAGGAGCCGCCTGATATCTTGCACACACTCCTACGGCTAGCACTATATCCGGTCTAGATGCACAAAGGTAGAGTAGAGATCCAATCATGGAGCGGTATACCTTTTGATCCACATCCTTACCCTTGGGGTTGAGCTCAAGGTGACATTTGGTTTGCATTGGGGTAGAGGCACCCTTGAGCTCAAGCAACCCGTACTTCTTGAGCATGTCTTGAATGTACTTTGCTTGGTTGATGAACGTTCCTTCCTTCAATTGTTTGATCTCAAATCCGAGGAAGAACTTCATCTCACCCATCATAGACATCTCAAACCTGTCAGTCATAAGCTTAGAGAATTCTTCGTTAAATGCTTTGTTAGTAGATCCAAATATAATGTCATCCACATATAATTGACAAATGAAAAGCTCTCCATTAACTTTCTTAGTGAAAAGTGTGGGGTCGATTTCCCCAACTTGGAATCCACGGTCTACAAGTAGTTCTCTAAGGTGCTCGTACCACGCTCGTGGGGCTTGTTTAAGGCCATAGAGTGCCTTATCTAACTTGTAGACATGGTTCGGATACTTGAGGTCTTCAAACCCCGGTGGTTGCTTAACATAAACAAGTTCATTTAGTGGACCATTTAGAAAAGCGGATTTAACATCCATTTGTTGCAACTTAAAGTTATGATGAGTGGCATAGGCAAGAAGAATACGAATAGACTCAAGTCGAGCCACGGGCGCGTAGGTTTCTCCAAAGTCAATGCCTTCAATTTGGGAGTAACCTTGAGCCACCAATCTTGCCTTGTTTCTCACCACCATGCCATGTTCATCTTGCTTGTTCTTGAAAATCCACTTGGTGCCGATAACATTGCGGCAATCTTTGGGTCTTTCCACCAACTTCCACACCTTGTTGCGCTCGAAGTTGTTGAGCTCTTCATGCATGGCATCAAGCCAATCTTTATCTTCAAGAGCTTCAAAGACCTTCTTGGGTTCCACCATG
Organism: Poa annua; assembly: GCA_026929855.1. NCBI lineage: Eukaryota > Viridiplantae > Streptophyta > Magnoliopsida > Poales > Poaceae > Poa > Poa annua. Next base: position 40,039,622 of record CM049436.1, read on the forward strand.
GAGATGTGAGTTTGATGTTCACTAAAGCTTGCAAGTTGTCTTCGGGTAGAGACCTTGCTTCTCACATCACCAAGCACCTTGTCAAGAGATAGAGCTCTTAATTCTTGTGAGGTGCCAACCCTATTCAAGCGGCGGATCTCGATATCCCTACGAGTGGTGGGAGGAATCGCTTGATCATCTTGATCATTCATGTCTCCGCCTTGACTGAATTGATGGCCTTGATCAACCATTGGAGTGACGTCCAGCGGTGAAGGAGAGGGTTGATCTTGGCCTTGCTGCGAGCTGCTACCGGGAATGTCAGCAGGACCGGATATTCCGGGTTCAGTATGGACCGGAAATTCCGAATCACCGGAATTTCCGACTCCAGTTTGAACCGGATTTTCCGGCCCTCCGGAAATTCCAGGAGCAGCTGGAGAGTCTTGTGCTTCTTCTTGGCTAGGCGTGTTGGGCACGGTGTTGTCGATGGGTGTTTCTTGTGTTGGGGTAGCCACCACTTGTGAAGAACTTGATCCTTGTTGAGCAACCTCATAATAGACTTCAACGGGGCGGTGGACTCCCAACCCCATTCTTTGAATAGCATCTTGAGGTTGATCATCACCTACAACGGAAACACCACTTTGCTCCACAAGGGAGCCGTCATTCTCCTCGAACATCACACTACAAGTTTCTATGATAATGCGCGAGGCCTTATCATAGACTCTATAAGTGTGGGATTCGGACCCGTAGCCCACAAATGTCCCTTCAAGAGACTTAGATTCAAACTTGCCCAAACGAACACCTTTGATGAGATAGAAACACTTACAACCAAAAACTCGGAAGTAAGAGATATTGGGCTTGTTCCCGGTAAGCACTTCATAAGGGGTCTTCATGAGTCCTTTGCGAAAGAAGAGCCGGTTGGATGAATGGCAAGCGGTGTTGACGGCTTCGGCCCAAAAGTTGTGAGGGGACTTGAACTCGGCCATCATCGACCTTGCCATCTCAATAAGAGTGCGATTCTTCCTTTCGGCTACACCATTTTGTTGGGGAGTATAAGCAGCGGAATATTGATGACGAATCCCTTCTTCACTAAGGAACTCGTTTAAGGTGTAGTTCTTGAACTCGGACCCGTTGTCACTTCTTATCACCAAGATAGGGACATTGTGTTGACGTTGAGCTTCATTGGAGAAGTCGATGATAGTTTGTTGAGTCTCCATCTTCGACTTGAAGAAGAAAACCCATGTGTATCTTGAATAGTCATCAACAATCACCAAGCAATATTTCTTGCCACCAAGACTAGCTTCCGGAATGGGACCAAAGAGGTCAACATGAAGAAGTTCCAAAACCCTTTTTGAGGAAATGATGGTCTTGCTTGGATGGTGAATATCATGCATTTTTCCTTCAACACAAGCCCTACACATCCGATCCTTCGAGAAAGAAACATGGTCTTTTAGTCCTAGGATATGACCACCCTTGTGGAGACTTTGCAAAGTCCTCATGTTGACATGGGCTAGTCGGCGATGCCATAGCCAACCCAAGTCCGCCTTAGCGAATAGGCACATTGAGTGGGAAGTGGTGACTCCGGAGAAGTCAACCACATAGAGTCCATTCTCAACGTACCCAACGAAAGACACATTGAGAGACTTGCTCCGCATGAGGATAACCATCTCCTTTTCGAAGACAACGGTATAACCCAAACAAGTTAAAGAATGGACGGAGATCAAGTTGAAACCTAGGGACTCGACAAGCAAAACATTCACGAGTGTGATGTCCGGTGCCACTACCACCTTGCCGAGCCCTATTACCTTAGACTTTGAATTGTCACCATATGTAACGGTCATTTGATCATCATTGGGCTTCAACTCTGTTACAATTTCCTTGCTTCCGGTCATGTGACTAGTGCACCCACTATCAATTATCCATTTCGATCCTCCGGAAGCAAGTCCCTACACACAATCAATTCTTTGGTTTAGGTACCCATTTTGCAATGGGTGCCTTTTGGTTAGCAACAAGAGTCTTTGGGACCCAAATAGCATATTCAATGTAACCATCAAAAGGACCAATGTATCTAGCATAGACATCCCCATAATAATCAACATATAAAGCATAATTGGGGTTAGATATGCCCGCAAAGTCATCACGAGTGGGAGTGCCCCTTGTGGCATTTCCGCTTGCTATATCATCTTTCTTGGCTTGTGCGGGCTTGGTCTTTTTCTTGATCATCTTCTTCTTCTCCTTAGCAACATAGCCTAGACCTTCCTTACCCTTGTGGGGCACTCGCTCATGAAGAGGAGTAGTGAGTGTCCCCTTGCCTTTATCAAGGGAGGTCTTGGGCTCGGTTGCCATGGAGGGAACAAACAAGACCCTAGCTTTATCCTTGACAACATTTGCATTAGTATTCAAAGGAGTAGAAGTACTAGGTTTCTCAAGAATAGATATCCGAGTTTGGAGTTGATCACGAGACTTGAGGAGACGCTCGTGATCACTTGTCAATACCTTGTGAGTATTTTCAAGTGACTCGAAGTCTTCGCAAAGTCTAGCATGAGCAACTACAAGCTCGGACTTTTCATTTTGCACAATTTTACATTTAGCAAAGTAAAGATCACGATCCTTAGTGATCTTAGTAAGTTGCTCCTTGAGGAGAGCATGAGCTTCTTGTTCATCTTCGAGAGAGGATTGGAGGGACACCTTAGCGTGTGCATCCTCTCTCTCAATCTCACCTTTTAATTCAAGCTCATCCTCAAGCTCACCTATACGACTCATAATTGAGCCAAAGTGTTTCTTTCCTTCTCCTTGCAAGTTAGTCATGAATTTATCAAAAGCAATAATTTCTTCCTTGACTTCTAGGCTCATACCATCATCAATGTCATGGGATATGGGGGTGGGGGACAATTTTACCTCGGATGTCTTTGCCATAAGACATCTTGCATTCTTGATGATGGGGCTCTCGTTTGGTGAGGAGAAGAGTGACGGAGGTGTGGAAGAAATGGCTAGTGCGGCCACTTGCGTTGGAGTGTCCTCCTTGTCACTATCTTCATCATCGGTGGGATATTGCTCTTGAGTTACCAAGACAATCTTTTGGTTCTTCTTGAAGTAGGGCTTCTTCATGGGCATGGGCCCCTTCCCTTTCGTCTTGGCCACGAGCCTCCCACCATGATCCTCTCTTCTCTCCCATGGGCAATCTGCAACAAAGTGGCTTTTGTCATCACAGTTATAGCAAAGCCTCACCTTGTTGAATGGCTTTCCTCCATTGGAGGGAAACTTCTTGTCAATCCTCGCTTTGGCCCTTCCGGGGTTCTTCCAAAACGTTCTTGCCGCAAGACCCATGTGTTGAGTAAGAGTACTTGAGAGAGTCTCACTAGAGAGCTCGACTTGATCATCATACTCCTCTTCATCCTCTTCTTCAACGGTGGCCTTCAAAGCAATTGAGGCATGCTTGTGCATCCCTATGGCTCTAGCTCTTGCATCTTGTGCAATCTTGGAGGCCACCTTGTATGCGGTCATCTCTTGCATGACTTCATTGGATGTCATCTTTGCGAAGTCATGTCTCCCTTGGAGTGTCTTCAAATCCGTTTCCTCAAAGGGCAAGAGAGCGGTCACAAACTTCCTCTTGATCCAAGCGTCATCAATGTAGACCGCCCCGAGGTTCTTGAAGGAGTTGGCAACCAACACCAACCTCCGGTACATGTCCTCGTGGCTTTCTCCATCCAACTTGTAGAACCCTTCCACCTCATTGCATAAGGCATCATACCGGTTCTTCTTCATGCTCTCATTCCCGACGAAGATGTCGGAAAGAGCATTCCAAACTTCTTTGGCGGTGGAGAATTGTTGAATGAGTGCCATGTCCTTCTCTCCAACGGCCATTTGGAGTTGATGAAGAGCGGTGGCGTTGAGTTGGCTATCAACCACCTCTCTTCTTGTCAAGTTGGTTGGATCATGAGGCTTGAATCCTTCTTCAATGATGCGCCATAGCTCAATGGAGGCACTACATAGATGAGACTTCATTAGAAATTGCCATTGAGAGAAATGAGTAGGTTTGAGCTTAGGAGGATCACTTCTAAAGTTTACATGAGGGTGAGGGATAGGAGGGTTAGGAGAGTAATTATGGTTGACATTATGAAATTCCTCTCCTTTGGGGGTGTTATGGGAGCTAGGTGATTCATCCTTTTCCGCCTTTCCGAGGGAAACACTTAGAGGAACGTCTTTGGACCCATCTGAAGATGACTCCTTAGAGTTCTCACCATGCTCCTTAGGAGGAGGAGAGGGAGAAGTAGCCTCGGGCTCCTTAGACTTCAAGAGTGCCATGAGCATCTCATTCATCTTGAAGAGTTGGGCCTCCAAGGACGATCTCATATCAATAAGATCGGCCATGGTTGCCCCTTTGGCTAACGCCTCCTTCTCCGCCTCTAATTTCTCACGGGCGGCCCTCTCGGCATCGGATTCCGTCATCGTTGCACTTACGCGGTTAAGCCCTTAAAAGTGAACCTGGCTCTGATACCAATTGAACGGGAATCCGGCACCTAGAGGGGGGGGGGGGGGTGAATAGGTGCTATTACAAATTTTAGGTCTTTTCAAATTTAGGCTCAACACAAAGGTAAATTCTCTAGATATGCAACTATGGTGAATTTACCTAAATGACAACCTAAGCAATAACAAGATAAAAGCTAACAAGACAAGCAAGTAAGGGAGCAAGATAAAGGGAACCGAGTGAAGCACGCGGAGACGAAGATGTAATCCCGAGTTCCACCCAAGGGTGTACGTCTCGTTTGGAGAGGTGTGCGCTACCACAACAGGTTAGCCGCAACGCCACAAAGGCTCACCTTCTTCTCCGATGAACTCAACCACAAAGGTTGCGAGTTCACCTTCCACTATTGATCCCCTTTTAGGGCGGAGATCGAATCCCTTACAAACGCTTGAGGCACGCACCCACAACTTAATTGGGGGCTCTCAAGAAGACCACAACAGGTCAAGGACCACAAAAGGTCAAGGCAACACCAAGATTACAACAATGGTGAACTAGGTTTTCCCACCGGAAACCCTAGCCACGAAATCCCCAAGTGAATGGGGAGGAAATGCAAATCCCTTCGGTGAAGATGTAGATCCGGGCCTTCTCCTCCAATCCTTCAAAGATCAACGAATTTGGGTGGAGGGATTGGGAGATCTTGATGATTTGAGCTTTCAAGAATAGTAGGAGAGAGAAAATCTGAGAGCTATCTGTTCTTGAGTGAGTGAGGGGGTATATATACCCCCTCCCAAAATCTGGCCGTTGGCTGTCTCGAGGACCCGGAAATTCCGGTATAAGTGACACCCGGAAATTCCGGGTCACTCGGAATATCCGAGTCTGTGAAATATCCGAGTTGAATTTCCGGTTGAGATCAGAACGTCTTCGACATCTTGACTTAGCCAAATTTCTGAGGGTGACTCGGAAATTCCGAGTCAGTGAAATTTCCGAGCTGAATTTCCGGTTGAAGTCAGAACGTCTTCGACATCTTGACTTAGCCAAATTTCTGAGGGTGACTCGGAAATTCCGAGTCAGTGAAATTTCCGAGCTGAATTTCCGGTTGAAGTCAGAACGTCTTCGACATCTTGACTTAGCCAAATTTCTGAGGGTGACTCGGAAATTCCGGGTCAGTGAAATTTCCGAGCTGAATTTCCGGTTGAAGTCAGAACCACTTCCTGACTTTTCCTTAGCCATTTTTCTGTTAGATATAGGAGACCCGGAATTTCCGATCCTGAAAATTTCCGGCTCCAATAATCCGATTCTGGGAAGAATTCCAGAAATTCTTTTTCTCTCCATTTTGGCTTTGGGATATGTGGTATGCAACTCACACAAACTGAAATACTTAGCAATAGGATTAGTACATCATTGGTATTGTTAACTAACACACAAAACACTAGGGATTAAGAAATGTTCTTTCAATCTCCCCCTTTTTGGTGTTAGATGACAATACCAAGATTTGCAAAGAAACAAAATGCAATATCATGTTTTTGACAGAAAATAGCTCCCCCTAAACAAGTGCATGTATGAAACACAAAAAGACAAAGGATAGGAGCAATTTTATAATAACAAACACAAGATATCACAAAGGAGTAATGGGACAAAATGAAGGTTATTTTACCATTTGAGACTAGATAGATTTTCATACCTTGTGTAAATAGGATATGAAGAGAATACCAACACAATAACTTTGAAGTCTCAACCATAGGATAATGATAGCATAACATTGTCTCAATACACATAGATAATAAAAGAGTTCAACAAATAACCACAAATAAGATAAATGGACACAAGCGCAAAGAAATGGTAAACGCATATGCTTGTGCCCGAACCCCTGCAAATCCCCGAAGTCCTAGTAGAGCAACTTCTCCCCCTTTGGCATCAAAACGCCAAAAAGGAAGAGGAGCGATGCTACGTCCCGTGAAGGTCTTCAGTCCGAGGGGGTCTCCTCCTCATCATCATCATCCTCAGCATCATCATAATCTGCCTCCTCATCATCATCATCATCCTCATCATCATAATCATGTCCAGTGGTGTACGAGCTGCCGCCAAGGTCATGATCAATTTGAGTCCATGGAGCCAAAGAACCCTGGTTCCACTGAGCAAAGGTCAGAGGATCAGAGAGATCAGCAGGAGCAGGAGAGCCAGACACATGATGAAGGATCAAGTCTTGATTGTAGGCCAGCTGACGACGATCCTTGTAGGCGGTGTATTGCTCTTTGCGGATGTCCACATTCATGCGCAGGATGTTGCGTTGGAACCAATTCAGCTTCTTCACCTTCGCATGAGTGGCCGGGACATAAGCAGGAGCAGCAGCCCTCCTAGCATCACCCATAAAAGATCCACCCGGAGCTGAGCTAGAGGAAGGCACAGGAGGAGGCTTGACCACTGTCTTCTTCTCATATAGTGTCTTGAAGTCATGCGGCTCCAACTCATCGACACTGAAGTTATAGTCAGGAACCTTGAACTTGATGAGTTTCATGATGTAAGGAGCATAGGGGATAGTGACTCTGGTGGTCATGGCTTCATACATCTCATTGTAGATGTAATCCATAACATCCACACTCCAGTCTTCATCAGAGCCAGGGTCCTCCACAATGCGGTTGGCATGAAGGAGCAAGTTGCATAGAGGGGTCACCACATTGTCGTTGTTGCCACCACTTGGTGCAATGTTCTCACGGAGGATGCGCACAAGAACATCATAAAGAGGAAGCAAGTCTCGAGAATTGCCGGGTGTGGCTCCCTCACCATATAAGTGCACGGTCTGCTTCTTGTTGATCTTGTACGGGTGGTGCATGCGATAGCCTTGAGGATTGTTTCCATCAAACTTGTAGCCCAAAACCTTGGCAAACTCCTCAAAGTTGGACTCACAGAAAGATTTACCAGTCATCCACTTAATTGTCTTCTTTGAGTCACCCTTGATCACTAGAGTGGCAAAGAACTGCATCACAAGCTGAGAGTTGTAAGGACAACGAGTGAGCACTAGCCTCTCCAAGCCCATAGTCTTGACAAGATGTATAGCTTCAACAAAGGAGGCTTTCTTCTGCAGAGTTGCAAGGTCAAACGGATGCATAGGCCGAATGGGCTTCGACAGAGAGTAGTAGAGGTCCACGAGTATGTGCTCTTGCTCTTGACACCAAAAGCTGCGATCATCCAGAGTGTTGTCCCTTGGCCTAAGGTACCAATCCCCTTGTCTGAGCTGAGAGTATTCAACAGAGTTCATCTTTGAATAGTTCTGACGTTGAGGAGCAGGAGCATTCTTCCTTTTCTTGGATGATGGCTTGCTAACAACAGTTTTCTTCTTCCTTTGAACAGGTGGATTGCTTGAGGAGGCAGGACCCTTACCCTTGTTGACAGGGGTCTTGTGAACAGGTGCCCTTGAGGTGTACCTTGATGCCCCAGCGGACGGACTCCCACTAGAACCTGTGAATTTGAGCATAGTGGGTAGCAAAAGGTAAGTACACACAAGTCAGGAGAGGATACACACATTAGGTAGGCATTTGATGAATCATATGTAGTTAAACATGAGTTAATCTTAAAACTGCAGTGTTCAGCTCGGAAATTCCGATTCAAACATAACCGGAAATTCCGGGGGACCGGAAATTCCGAATCAGGCTGAGTCGGAAATTCCGACCTAAACAGAAACAGTGCAGATCTGAGATTGACTCGGTCTAAAACTAGATCGATCCAACACAATGCAAAACTAATGTATGTAGATGGCAGGGAATGAAGCTAGGAACAATCTCTACCAAGCAATCTTGAAACAAATAACTCCACAACAAGATCCTAGTGCAAGCACATAGGGAAGAGGAAAAGTGAAGTTACCCTCATCCATTGAGGCCATTGCTTGGAGGAGTGAGTTCCCGGGGCGGAGGAGGAACAGATCCGGCCGAGAAAGAGGTTCCCCGGCGGTCGGAGTGCTCCGGAGGGATCTTGGAGCAGCAGGGGCGGCGGTTGGAGGAGAGGGAGTTCGGGGGTGGAAGAAGGGCACGAATGAGCCTTCACCCCGAGCCTACCCTTAAATTTTTAGACAAACCGCCCGATCGGAATTTCCGGGTGTAACTTACACCGGAAATTCCGAGTCACCGGATATTCCGGTTCATAAATGAACCGGATATTCCGACCTGCTGAACTAAAATCCCAGTTTTCAAATGGATGACTTGTGTGCAATAGAGAGAAATGTTTTCAGGGGGAAGTAGGCTTGGGATAGATTTCCAAACTGTCATTGGTACACCATACTCAACTCACAACTACCAAAACGAAACATAAAGCGCCAAGTTGAGTAGGTTTCCCACATGCATGAAAAGGAGGGCAAATAGCAACAATAAGCTCCAAATAAAACCAACTCTTCAAAGAGAAGAGGTCGGTGGCCGAGGCCACCATGTAGGAGTGTATGGCATGTCACCGCGAAGATGTATCTTGGGCACATAACCAATACTCGTCGTTTTAGCTCATTAGTCATGGGAATGAATATAGAGATAAAAGAACACTTGCTATCGGCATAATGGGGGGAGGGATGGTCCAATGTATTAGGACCGCACTCCCCCTATTTCCATGCCTACATCTAAACAAGATAAGATGCAATTACGCCCTAGGTGAGTGTGCAAGCGATCAAGCTAGGGACCTCGAATCAATGATATTTAGCTCATTCCTCAAAAAGCAAAACCTTCCTTCCTCAAGGGGCTTCGTGAAGATATCCGCCAATTGATCCCTTGTGCCCACATGTGATAAGCCAATTGACTTCATTGGATGTCATCTTTGCGAAGTCATGTCTCCCTTGGAGTGTCTTCAAATCCGTTTCCTCAAAGGGCAAGAGAGCGGTCACAAACTTCCTCTTGATCCAAGCGTCATCAATGTAGACCGCCCCGAGGTTCTTGAAGGAGTTGGCAACCAACACCAACCTCCGGTACATGTCCTCGTGGCTTTCTCCATCCAACTTGTAGAACCCTTCCACCTCATTGCATAAGGCATCATACCGGTTCTTCTTCATGCTCTCATTCCCGACGAAGATGTCGGAAAGAGCATTCCAAACTTCTTTGGCGGTGGAGAATTGTTGAATGAGTGCCATGTCCTTCTCTCCAACGGCCATTTGGAGTTGATGAAGAGCGGTGGCGTTGAGTTGGCTATCAACCACCTCTCTTCTTGTCAAGTTGGTTGGATCATGAGGCTTGAATCCTTCTTCAATGATGCGCCATAGCTCAATGGAGGCACTACATAGATGAGACTTCATTAGAAATTGCCATTGAGAGAAATGAGTAGGTTTGAGCTTAGGAGGATCACTTCTAAAGTTTACATGAGGGTGAGGGATAGGAGGGTTAGGAGAGTAATTATGGTTGACATTATGAAATTCCTCTCCTTTGGGGGTGTTATGGGAGCTAGGTGATTCATCCTTTTCCGCCTTTCCGAGGGAAACACTTAGAGGAACGTCTTTGGACCCATCTGAAGATGACTCCTTAGAGTTCTCACCATGCTCCTTAGGAGGAGGAGAGGGAGAAGTAGCCTCGGGCTCCTTAGACTTCAAGAGTGCCATGAGCATCTCATTCATCTTGAAGAGTTGGGCCTCCAAGGACGATCTCATATCAATAAGATCGGCCATGGTTGCCCCTTTGGCTAACGCCTCCTTCTCCGCCTCTAATTTCTCACGGGCGGCCCTCTCGGCATCGGATTCCGTCATCGTTGCACTTACGCGGTTAAGCCCTTAAAAGTGAACCTGGCTCTGATACCAATTGAACGGGAATCCGGCACCTAGAGGGGGGGGGGGGTGAATAGGTGCTATTACAAATTTTAGGTCTTTTCAAATTTAGGCTCAACACAAAGGTAAATTCTCTAGATATGCAACTATGGTGAATTTACCTAAATGACAACCTAAGCAATAACAAGATAAAAGCTAACAAGACAAGCAAGTAAGGGAGCAAGATAAAGGGAACCGAGTGAAGCACGCGGAGACGAAGATGTAATCCCGAGTTCCACCCAAGGGTGTACGTCTCGTTTGGAGAGGTGTGCGCTACCACAACAGGTTAGCCGCAACGCCACAAAGGCTCACCTTCTTCTCCGATGAACTCAACCACAAAGGTTGCGAGTTCACCTTCCACTATTGATCCCCTTTTAGGGCGGAGATCGAATCCCTTACAAACGCTTGAGGCACGCACCCACAACTTAATTGGGGGCTCTCAAGAAGACCACAACAGGTCAAGGACCACAAAAGGTCAAGGCAACACCAAGATTACAACAATGGTGAACTAGGTTTTCCCACCGGAAACCCTAGCCACGAAATCCCCAAGTGAATGGGGAGGAAATGCAAATCCCTTCGGTGAAGATGTAGATCCGGGCCTTCTCCTCCAATCCTTCAAAGATCAACGAATTTGGGTGGAGGGATTGGGAGATCTTGATGATTTGAGCTTTCAAGAATAGTAGGAGAGAGAAAATCTGAGAGCTATCTGTTCTTGAGTGAGTGAGGGGGTATATATACCCCCTCCCAAAATCTGGCCGTTGGCTGTCTCGAGGACCCGGAAATTCCGGTATAAGTGACACCCGGAAATTCCGGGTCACTCGGAATATCCGAGTCTGTGAAATATCCGAGTTGAATTTCCGGTTGAGATCAGAACGTCTTCGACATCTTGACTTAGCCAAATTTCTGAGGGTGACTCGGAAATTCCGAGTCAGTGAAATTTCCGAGCTGAATTTCCGGTTGAAGTCAGAACGTCTTCGACATCTTGACTTAGCCAAATTTCTGAGGGTGACTCGGAAATTCCGAGTCAGTGAAATTTCCGAGCTGAATTTCCGGTTGAAGTCAGAACGTCTTCGACATCTTGACTTAGCCAAATTTCTGAGGGTGACTCGGAAATTCCGGGTCAGTGAAATTTCCGAGCTGAATTTCCGGTTGAAGTCAGAACCACTTACTGACTTTTCCTTAGCCATTTTTCTGTTAGATATAGGAGACCCGGAATTTCCGATCCTGAAAATTTCCGGCTCCAATAATCCGATTCTGGGAAGAATTCCAGAAACTCTTTTTCTCTCCATTTTGGCTTTGGGATACGTGGTATGCAACTCACACAAACTGAAATACTTAGCAATAGGATTAGTACATCATTGGTATTGTTAACTAACACACAAAACAATAGGGATTAAGAAATGTTCTTTCAGTCTGTATGTTCAAATATTTGTCACCACGATACTGTTATTAACTTATCATCATAACATAATTTTGACCAGCATACATGATTGTCACAGTGCTGCTCGTATGACCCATGACGAGTGTGCCAGGCATTCACGCGAATGGAAATTCCAAGCGAAAGGGAACAAACGAGATGACATGTACAGATGTGTGAAAGAAGGGGGCGAACAGTCGGAAAAGGTTAACATGATTTCCTATCTTACGTCCACGAGCTTGTTAGAAATACACAATAGATCACCGGTATCTACTGATCCAGCAACGATAGGTATATCACCAATGTCTCTACTGATCCAGCAATGAGAGGTACATCACCAACGTCTACTGATCCAGCAACGAGAGGGACCAGGATGGTTGCTCTAGAACTCGGTGTCGAAGCAAGACGCCATCACTTTCGAAACGACTGACCGTGCAAAGGGTATATAGCTTAGACTGTACCTGCAAATACCAACAACTGTATCTTCAGAATTGTGCTCTATCGCTCATACTTTGGCAATGCTAATTTATGTGATTGAATCCTTTGCACATATAAACATGTCTGCCCATTTTGCGTGATATGATGAGACATTAGTTTCATATCTTGCAGGTTTTAACATATGCAGACACACTACGATGTCTCTTAGCTGCGAATATTTTTTAAAGGAAAATAGCAGCGAATTGGTTCATGCTCTAAGATGTATAACTTCAAATGAGATTTTCTTAAGCATAACTGCACCTAGAAGAAGTTATGACCGTTGCAGTTGCGGCTGGGCCGGTATTTGCAAGGTTGACAAAACCTATTGTTAAAATTCAAACAATTGAAGAGACTCAACTTACCAGACAAGGGCACCAAATTCCAAAATGATGGCAAGTAGAGTCAATACCTTACTGTGAATCTGTTTGGGGAGAAAAGATCACATGTGTAGTTGATTATAAATGAACACATACAGAAGGAATGCAATTTATGAAATATGCCAGATTTCTCAAAGCAGTTACTTACCAAGAGAGCACAGAATAGAGCAACAATGATGCTTGCAATGTATATAGCAGTGGCATATATGCGCACAGAATCAAGCATCATATCAAATTGCCTCTTCGGGCCTATAAGAAATGCTGTACTGTCAAACAAATAATCCCAGCATTAGCTGACATGAAGAAAAACTTTGAGACACATAAAAGATAATCTAGTTACAAAAGGTGCATCATCATTACAGAGCATATACCTAAAGTGACAAGGTAGGTACTTAGATATTGAGGTGCTCACCAAGTCACGACAAAATCATGTAACACCTTGTAAAGATTTTTTTTTAATGTATGCCGAAGTTAGATTGCATTAAGCACATGAACTTCTATAACTAGGTGAAGTTACAAAACAAGAAAATCCACATTCTTCAAAGTGATATGAAGAGTTAATGAAGGTCCTGATTTTGCATCCACACGACAAAGTGAAAAAGCATAAGCGAAGTCATCCTAAACATCATACTAATTTATTGGTTATGGTCTTATGGAGACATATAATTTAGTAGAAGGATTTTTGAAATGTTAGGGGATTCTTTCATATTAAAAAATGTTGTCCATAACCTCACATAAGAACATAGCATCTTAAAAAACAGTCTTTTAGGACCAAAAAACAGAGTATGGACTAACTCATTTTACAGGATCAGAACTAAAGATGAAAGGATACAAATGGATTCTCAAAAGGGAAAGAAAAATGACATAAATTCTATTAAACGAAACTTCAAAAAATGGTGCAACAGACCTTCCGAGTGCCATCATATTGCCAAGTGTGAATGTAACCCCAAATTTCACAGGATTGAAGAAAACGAGCATTGACTGCAATGGAAGAAGAAAATCGCTAAAATATAACTATTGAAGGGTAAAAACTAGCAATCGCAAACATAGGCATAATACATATAATCAAGTGTACGGTACAAGAACCACATTGCACTACATGATTGTCTCCAACTCTACATTATCTCTAACGCGTCATGTGATGCAAGAATGGACTATCGTGATTAGTACATCATGTGGTACAATAATGCTTCAACGAATTAATTATGGAACTCTACAAGGGAATACATCATAATATGAGAAGGCTTAGAAGCAAGTTCTCTCCTAAAAAGGAGCTCAGGGAACAGTATTAAGTACTTCAATGTAACATTTGCCCTGACCAACATTGTTAAGATTGGTCATGCCAAAATTTGGCAAAGCAAGGTGAATAGTAATAAGTAATCCTGATCGTAGACAATGTTATCTCGAATTCATACCAAAAGGCAGCAGAAAGTGTGATGTGTGAAGCATATGAATCAAACCAGAGGTAAACAACAGGGTGAAGCATCAAAATTGTGACATGAAGGCCCGAAGAGAAAACAAGAATGACGCGGAGTTGCATGTGCGATAAGAAAAGGGGAAAGTGCCCCTGCATGAGAATGCTGTCAAGGGGCAGATAAACTTACCAAAAAAGTGCACGTCAAACCAGCAGCCAAGCATATCGCGAAACCATACAGCCTCTGCACAAATAAAGGCCAAACAAGCATGAATTTCAGTTCCACGATACAATCGCCATACGCTCAGCAAAAGCAATTAGCCGTGACCGTGAATAGCCGCATTGCTCGAAGGGTTCTACCGCTACCTATCCTATACCGTAATTTCTCAGTGGCCAGAACCCGAAAATCCGCTAGTTAGCATCAACTCGGTCAACAATTCGGTCGTAGCCAGATCTGGGCGAGGACTCGACGGATCTGAGTGTTAGCGAGCACAGGAAGGCGGGAGGGAGAGGATAGCAGGATGAGGAGGAGGAGGAGGAGGAGGAGGAGGAGGGGGCGGGCGTATTACCTGGGTTGTGTTGAGGGTGCAGTGCCGGTTGATGTCGTCGAAGAAGGATTGCTCCTCTGGCGGTGGCAGCGCGGCCTCCTCGTCGACCTCCAAGCCGACCAGCATCTTGGCCCGCTCCAGGGCATCCCGCATCCTATCCATGTCAGCTGCCGGGTGTAGACTAGAGAGCTCAGCGGGCGCGTGGATGGTGGGTGAAGGCGGGGACGGGAGAGTATCCCGGCCGGCGAGGAAGATAGTAGAGGGCAGTTGGTTTGGGAATACAGATAGGAGTACCTGTTGCAGGAGGAAGATGGAGTAGAGTGTCCTGGCCCTTGGTTCGCAGGCCTCCGGCCCGCGGGCACGGATTTTCAACTGGGTACGGAGGCGACAAGGCGTGTGAATAAAAGGCCGTGCTGGCCTTCGGCCCGCCAATAACTAAGCTAATTCGCCAAAACAAGGTCTCAGGCCGGCCCGTGTGGCCCTTTTATATTATTTTCATATTTTTTAGACTTTTCCCCATCGCTTACCTTTTAGCCAACCAATTGTTCACATCATCTCACAAACATTTATTACTACATTTATTACTTATTATCCATCTCTATATGTAAGTATGCATATCATCTTTTACTTTAACCATTAAATTGTCCATGTCATCCTTTTTATAAGATCACACAATTTAATAATGATTACATGCAGGCTATCCACATCACTAACCATTTTAGCCCACCAATTTTCCACATCAGCACACTAACATTCATTACTTATTATCCATCTCTACATGCATACTTGCATGTCATCTCTTACTTCAACCATTAAATTGTTTATGCCATCCTTTTTTACCGCTCAAATGATAAGATCACACAATCCAGTAATTTAATTATAAAATTAAATCATAGGTTATGATAACACCGGAATCGGTTTATCAATCAAGTCAACTTTTTTATTTATATATTTCTATAGTTTGCTTTAAATTTGTGCTTATTGGTTTTTTTAAAAGATACCCGCTGCAGTACGTGGGGTATCGTTCTAGTACTTTTTATAAGACAAAACCCTACTAACATATTTTAAATCAGTCTATCTCTACATCCACTATTTGAGCAATTTATTTATCCATGTCATCACCACATCATTCACATTTAAAATATTTATTTATCCATATCATGTCATATTTATTTTTGATATTCATGCATACATGCAAGCTATTCACATTTTAAATTATTTTAGCCATAAACTTTCGACATCGTCAAGTTTTTCCGAGACAAGATATATAATAATCTGCATAGGTCAAAGACTATATTAGAAACATAATTGTGTTGTCACTAACACCAAAACTAGGGTTTTAGGAAGATGCACTTTCAGAGTTGTACTCTCAACTCACGTAACATGGAGGGAAGTATTGTGCTTTGGACAACCATGAACAAGACACGGTGAGTACGATACTCATATTTCTCTTGCTCACTCGTAGAGTCATCAAGCGTATGTCTTAGCGGTTCTTATATATTAATAGTATGTCAAACTTAGTGAGCATGCCTCTTGAGTTTTAATACTAATTGATGATATTTGACCCGGGGTCTGGGCCATCTATATAAGCCGGACCACGAGAAACCTGTAGGGCTAACTCGAATATGATCAATCTCAGCATTGTAGCATGTTCACAGCTATTGCCTTATAGTGAATTATAGCAGCACGTAGGATCCCGTCGCCGTTGTGAGATCCGAAACTGGGTAAACTCGCCGTGTTTAATCCCATCCTTGACGACACCAGCCTTCTACCCCCACAATCATCCATAGGCTAGAGAATCCCCGTCTCCTATCAACAATGCCGATACCACGGCAACTATTTTTTTTAAGAGAAGATAGTAGGTGTTCACAAGATGTGTGTTTATATTACTTACTATTTTTACACACATAGAAACAATTTTTTTTTTATATGAATAGTGTCATTTGTATATTTGTCTATCTGTGACACTATTCATCTTTTTTTCTTACGAAAAGAAACACCGAACGGTACAAATAATCTCAATAAAAACAAAAAATTATAACGAAATCAAGTCAAGTAAATTACAACGAAATCTTCGAGATGCCCTTCGTCTTCAACCTCCAGACCGTGTTCTTGGCGCGCCGCGGCTGCCGCTCTTCCGAGAGTCGGTATGACGTTGTTGGATGCGGATGGGAGGTCGCCGAACGGGTGAAGAAGACCATATCCGCCCCGGAGCTTAAGAAGAAGAAGGATGAACCGCCGATATAGCTCCATGACGATCCGAAGATCGCCACCTTGAGAACCACACCACCCCGCAAACTTTCTTGACGTTGCTGTCGAGATAGGGCTGAAAGCCGGGGAGACTTTATTGGACAAGGCGCCGCCACTGACACCTGACCGCCACCCCACCAAACCTTAAACCAGGAGAACGGAGCCCTCTCGTCGACGGGGGCCGAGATCCACCCCACCTCCATTGCCCGACGGCCATAGAAGAGAGGCAGATTGGCGGCAGCGCCGACTGGAGGCGGAGGATCTTGTATTTGTCTTTTTTGATTCTGTGTGTGTATTTCGAATTTGGTTCTGAAAATTTTAGGACCATAGACACATCTTGTGAACACCCACAAACTTATTTTGAATTTTGCAAATTCGAATTTGAACTAGTGGTGTCATATGAGATATGGTACCACTGGATATGCACTCGCTTGGCTGGATGTTGCCCGGTGCCGTGGTGATAGCTGATCAAAATCACACGCGCCCGGTTCGGATGCGTCGAACTATTTGTGGCGGAGAGGAGTAACCGGCCAAGGGCCCCCTCCACAAGCCAGCTGTAGTCGGGCCCAGCTGCCCGTGGCCGCAGCTAAACCCAATGGAAAACCCTAGCGCCGACATCAACCCCCCTATATATACACACCATGGGAGTCGACGGCGGCGCATAGTTCAAAACAGAGCGCTCCTGCCAGCCACCATCAACTCCGGTCCAATCTCGAGAGGCGAGAACAATGCCGTGCGTCCCAATCACCACACTGCTCGCGCTCAGGTGCCCTGCCACACCACCCCTCCGTCTCCTCTCGTTTCCATGGCCTCGGGCGTTTCCGATTTTCTAAATACCATCTTTCTTGTTCGTCTTGTTATTATGTCCGTGTTGTTGCAGCCGGCGGGGTTACGCCGCCGCGGCTGGAGCAGAGGTGAAGCAGAGCATCACGGCAATGACGGCGAGGGTCTCGGGCGCGGAGGGTGGCCCTACCCAGGCGCCATCAGTTAGGGATATCTTCTGGATGAGGGACCCCAAGACGGGGAACTGGATCCCTGAGAACCGGTTCGCCGACGTCGACGCCGCAGAGCTCCGCGCACAGCTGCTCTCCAGGAAGGCCTAGAGGAACAGGCGGACACCAACGATGGCAGCTCCATCCATTCACAATGCAATCTCAGTCCCACCTAAATCAGAGTTCAATTTTGATCGCTTTCTCTGGCTTGTTAGAAATTTTTATTGTGTCCCGAAATCTGTAGAATTTTTGTCTCTGCAGTTGAAATAATCGAATTTTCAATTATTCATTCATTTTGGTAAGACGTAAGGAAAGGCCATTCGACTCTGATTTCTTGAGAATGCGTGGGCTAATAGTGGAGCTACACGATCGGTAGGAATTGGATTGAACAACATGGTCTGGCGATGACAAGAGACAGCAGTATCAAATTGTTAGGGGAATCTAAGAACCGGCGGTGGGGCACCATCACATCGTCTTGAATTTGATATCCGTCGGGATGCTCACAGCAGGGCCGTTCTCTGGCCGGACGGCGGCAGAAGCAGTCCCCTTCTGGGTCGACAGGGCCGACGCCAGCCCGATGGGCATGAGGCAGAGGCCCTTGCTCTGAAGGTACTGCATCGCCAACGTCATGTTGTTCTCCATCAGCTGCGCGATCTCCTGCTCGAACGCCGCGTTGTCTTCATCGGATTTGGGTCTTGATCTTGGGGATCCAAGGAGAAGTCCAGAACTCTGCGTCATAAGTTGGCACCGGTGAAAAAAGAAGAATGAACTCCCAAAAGGACAACTGATTGTTAATCTCCTTACCTCATCCTGAGACTCCATCAGAAGCGGAACCACGGCTTCGGTCGCGCCCAGCCTGCTCATGCTCAGAACCTTTTCAAATAAACATTTCAATGGCGTCAGTACAGAAGCAGGAGGAGAAAATTTTAGCTGAATATACAGACCATGGGAGTTACCTTGGTTTGTAACTGAAGAAACTTTATGTACTCGATGATCTCTTCAAGCATAGACGCCTTGTCCGTCTGCGCAGCAGAAACGAAGGTTCAGAAACAAGTACACAATAAGCCTAAGTTTTATCTCGGTCACATACCACCAGAGTCACCACCCGCACACCCACCCACGGTTGACCGGAGGAGGGCGAGATGCAGGACCTCGCCGCTTCTCTGCCGTGGGGGATAGGGCGCCGGGGCAATCGAGGGAGAGAAGGAAGAAGAATGACAGTTTCTTCCTTGGTCTCCACAAATTAACAATGCCACTATCTATATACTGCATCCGCTAACAGCTTGGCACTATTTTAGGATCCAACTCAAAAGGTCCCAGGTATAGCAATGGCAATCTGGACTTTGCCAAACTAACGTAGGGTTACCTTTCTGGTTTGCGTGTCAGCTAAACATAGCCGTGATGTGCATGTTCCTTGCGCTCTAACACTGTGTCAGGTCAACGTGCTACTCGATCGAGCGGGAAACAGAGCAGTAAATGGAAATGATACCTTGTTTGAGTTTGGAACCAGTTCCTGCAAATTCTTCATCCTGTCTGAGATCTTCTCCCTCCGGAGCTGCAAGCAGACAGAACCCAGTCAGAAGCCGTTATGGACGAGGACATCAGGGTCGAGGCGTAGGAACGAGAATCGCTGCTATGCGATGGACGGGAAGCTCACTCTCTCCGCGATGCTGTGCGGATCCGTAGCCTGGCCGCGGCGAGCCCTGGCGCGAGGCCTGGGAGCAGCCCCACCTCCGTTTCCGGCGGCCCCATTCCCGTTAATGTTGCCGTCTTCAGTGATCTGTTTGGGATTGAACGGTGCAAGCTGTGTCCCGGGAAGCAGCGAGGAGAGGTCCAGGTGACGCAGGCCGCCGCTGAATTCCTGGATCGTTGCGATCAGGACATCAGGTTATGTGACAGTTGAGACTTCATCACGTACGGTCGATTGGATTCAGCACCAGCCGTCAGCTAATTACTAGCAGTAAAAGACTGCTAGTGTCTCGACAAAACCAAATGAAATACTAGTTGCAGTGGTCACACTCACATTTTGGTTCATCTGCTGCAGAGTGTCGATGCCGCCGGGGCGAACTTGTGGCCCAGGAGAGAACGACAGCAGCTTGCCGCTGCTGAACTCAGCATCATCCTGCAGGCGTAAACATGCAGAACAAAATGGATTATCTACTAAGAAGATTAAGGGAAGATCATCTACTGTACAACTATCCGTGCCAAGGTTTACGAGACTTACGTGTAGCTGCAGCGCAGCTGCGGACACGGTGTCGAGTTGCTGGTACCTGTTCGCCCCGTTCGGGGCGCAGGCTGCAGCCTCGTGCAGGATATCCTCGCCGGAGATGCCACCGAACCCATAGCTCTGGGTCGACGTATCATCGCCAGCCATGGAGCCGAGGCAGGCCGGGGGCCACACAGACGGGTGCTCTGTTCCCATGAGAAACTGAGGCAGGCCGGGAACACGGGACTGCTCGCTCCCGTTGCTATCGTTCGAGCTGCAGATCACCGGGGCGCTGTCAGTCAGCGAAACGGGGCACGGCAGGATCGACCCCAGCGAGCCGCCGCCGTCGAAATCCAGGCCGTCGCCCTGCAGGAGCAACAGCTGGTCCTGTAGCTCCTCGGACGATAGTGCGGCACCGTCGCCAGGAAACACGGTCGGGGAGGAGCCGTTTTGGAGGTGGTAGAACCCCATGCCTTTGGCCGAGGAACCGGCGAGAGAGGAGGCTCCGGTGCCTGCCCACGATGACGAGCCGGCGAACACCATGTCCTGTGGCCATGCCGACGACGGGATGAAGGGATCGACGAAGCCGCCCATCGATCTCACTCTTGTGCAATCCACTTAACACAAGGAATCCTGCTACAGAGTTGGGAGAACAAGATTACTCTCAGTGATCAGTTGATCACTACACACTACAAGTGGAAGAAAGAGGTAGCACATGAGACAGACTCTGTCTGACAGAGTGCGTTGACTATAGTTGAGCCTGTGATCCAGATTCCAGAACACAAAGAAATGTCATTACTGATAACTATAGTATAGTATACTATACAGGGCAACTAAGTACCAAGCGACTCCAATTGAAAAACGCAAGTTGCCACTCCAGGATAATTATATCCATTTTTTCTCTAGTTATCTGACAGAAGGCACTAGCAGGAGGATCTGCAATAAAACCACCCTTATTAAAAAGGATTTCTAACTCGACCGTTTGCATCTGGCATGCATACTGCTTCATAAAAAACAATTCATGGGGTAATCATAGAGTCAGCAGGTTTTAATGCCCGAATATGAAAAACCTCAGAACAAAGTTTAAAAAAAATCTTAGGAATCTATGATCCATTGATCCGTCGCTCGGCTAGTACGTCTCTGATTCATACTAGTACTTGTAAATCAGATTCAACAACATTCAGCAATAACGTTTCAGCCGAAATAGGTACAGTGAACCAATTGAGTCTACAAGAAGAAGAACAGTTTAGCACGACGAAATAAAATCATTCTCTAGCATCCAAGCGACTACCAGGGGTGAGAGAAATAGAAAGAGATTGGAACATGAATCACCCAACATCCGCGTCCTGCACGGACCATAACCTCTCTGTTCCCACCCACAGATTCGCCCCCAAAACATGTAAGAAGAACAAGACAAAGAAACTCGGCACCTCATGGCTCATGAGAACAAATGCGAAAAACAAACGGGCGATTCGTCAAGAAACTAGCGGCGGCGGACTCGCGGGCAGGAAGATGTCGATTCATTTATCCGGGAGAAAAGGAGACCGGAGGGAGGAAGAGAAGATAGGAGCTCACAGTTTGACGATGAAGAAGACGATGCGATAACCGCTTCAGCTCCGCTCCTCCTCTTTCTCTGGCCCGGCCTGAAGAAGAGGAGAACGGGGAGGGAGGCGCTGTTGGTTTTGTTTGCTCTGTGCGTGTGTGACCGCTTCGCTTCGTGTGCTTGTATCCGCGCGTGCGTCGCACCACGAGCGACAAGTGTAGGCACCAGAAGCGGGGCTGATTGTTATATACGAGTACTCGTCCGGGCATATTTTTTCTTCCTTTTTCTCTTTGTTTTTTTCTATTTTTTTGCATGTCCGTTTCTTCTGGCTACGGATGATGCATGCATGGATACGAGATAATTTCCCATGGATTCCTGATTTTTTGTTTTCCCTCATGGTTCTACTTTATATGTACGCTTGATTTTTGAAAGGCACATATCAATTTAGTCCGGTCTTCAAAATTAAGTCTATACTCGTAATTTGTTATGGCAAGTCTTTGCCTTGTTCCCCAAAAAATCATAATTTGAATTCATGTAACTTGCATATAATTTGACGTGCTGGATAAAATTTATATACTATCGGACCTATTATCATTGAGAAATGTGCCTGAGTTAATGCCCAACTTTTTATTTTAATCCAACTTAGCAATTTTGCCCTATGTTATGTAATAAAAATATGGAAGAGAGTTGATAAAGTAATTACTCTGCCTGATACATATTAATTGTGACCGACTTTATAAAATATGTGACAATTAATATAAATCAGAAAGAGTGGATTTTTTTTTGTAGACTTGATAGAAGCACCTTTTGTCATGGAACACAACAACCATGGCAGTACATTCGACCGATTTGGCAAACAACAGATACAACACGTACACTATCGACAACAAAACACCCGCAAGGTAGCACACAAGAGTCATCAGATAATCGCTTCTCCTCGAGCAATTGACTCTGATTTTGTCGTAAACTACAAACAACAAAGCGCTCACTGAAATAGTGATGTGAAAACACAATATGATAAGCCAAAGAAAGTTGGCTACATACACCATGGACATGCAACTCCGATTCGGAGGGAGGGCATTTATGAACACCTCGTGGATGTTGCCGTCACACATTGAATCATTTAAATTTTCCTTTACCCTAAATAACATTTGAACCCGTTATGTAAAATCCAGGACCTGAACCATTCGTTCTTACGGAAATAATTGGAAAACCACATTATGAATCCCCATGTATGTAAGTGGATTTTTTTTACGGGATGTAAGTGGATTTGTATTGTTCTTTTCAGCACATATCTAGCCCACACGTTCTTTTCTAGCCAATTATTCCAAGTAGCTTTTAACTTAGTCCGGTCTTAAAAATTATGCCAATAATTTGAAAGGCACATATCAACTTAGTCCATTCTTCAAAATTAAGTCTATACTCGTAATTTGTTATGGCAAGTCTTTGCCTTGCTCCCCCCAAAAAAACTCGTAATATGAATCCGTGTAACTTGCATATAATTTGACATGCTGGATAAAATTTATATACTGTCGGACGTATTATCATTGAAAAAATGTACCCGAGTTAATGCCCAACCTTTTATTTTAATCCAACTTAGCAATTTTGCTCTATGTTATGTAATAAAAATATGGAAGAAAGTTGACAAAGTAATTGCTTTGCCCGATCCATATTAATTGTGACCCACTTTATACAAAATATGCGACAATTAATATAAATCAGAGGGAGTAGCTATTTTTTTATAGACTTGATAGAAGCACCTTTTGTCATGGAACACAACAACCATGGCAGTACATTCGACCGATTTGGCACACAACAGATAATACAACACGTACACTATCGACAACAAAACACATGCAAGGTAACACATAAGAGTCGTCAGATCATTACTTCTCCTCGAGTAATTGATTCTGACTTAGTCGCAAACTACAAACAACAAAGCGCTCACTGCAATAGTGACGTGAAAATACGATATGATAAGCCAAAGAAAGTCGGCTACATACACCATCGACATGCAACTCCGATTCGGAGGGCGGGCATTTATGAACACCTCATGGAGGTTGCAGTCACACACTGAATCATTTAAATTTTCCTTTACCCGCAAAAAGCATTTGAACCCGTTATGCAAAATCCAGGGCCTGAACCATTCATTCTTACCAAAATAATTAGAAAACCACTTTATTAATCACCTGTGTATGTCAGTGGATTTTTTTTGAACGGGATGTAAGTGGATTTGTATTGTTCTTTTCAGCACATATCTAGCCCACGCGTTACTTTTCTAGCCAATTATTCCAAGTAGATTTTTATCCTTATATTGAGCATAGCTTTCGCTAAAAGAAGATATATGGATTCCACATGGTAGATTCGGCAAGCTACATGGTTCTTTGACATCATGACAGCTAATGACATCAAAGAAAGGAATGAAGAACTTTTTTTTGCAGTAAAGAACGGAAGAACTCACTGATAGTGACAAAATGAAAAGGTGAATACAAATGATTAAATCCTAACGATTGTACTAATTAATTGGCTAATGATGTTACTCCATAAAGAGATTTTAAGCAGAGCCTTTAAAACGGCACCGGCCCAGCCCATAAAAGAGATTTACCTTAACTTGTACTCGCGCGACCCCGGCCGGTACAAATACCGACCGAAGCGGCGGATGTGCGTTCAAACCCTCATTTCCCCACCGCTGCACCAGTCGCGTGACCTAGCTCCGCCGTTAGCATCCCCAACTCCGGCGAGAAATTCCGAGCGAGTAGGCGCAGATCCGGCGATGAGGCTCTCGCGTGCGCTCTTTGGGGTCGGCGGCGGACGCAACGGAAGCATAGGAGGGCCACTAAGACGCCCCCCCCCCCCCCCCCGACAAACCCGAGGGAAGTGGCCGAAGCGAAGCGGCGCTGCTCCGACGGAGCGAAGAAGCACATGGTGCGGCACTGGACCAGCTACGGCCTGACCCCGCCGCGGTCCCTCGCGCGATATGTGTCGGGCGCCTCCAGAGATCTCCTCCGCCGCCGAGATACGAGCCGGGGTCCTCTTCACACGCTTCGGCGCCTCCCTCTCCCCACTTTCCCGACACCGACTCCGACGAGGAGAAGCTCCCCATCGTCGGTCGTGAGGACTAAGATATGGACACCAACGAGGAGGAGCTCGCCCTCGAGCGGATGCGGAAGGAGTTCGTCCGCGAGCGCGAGGCGGAGATCCCCCACGAGCAGACGGAGAGGCGCCGAGTCGTCGCGCTCGTCGCGGTGCACCAGGCGACGGAGAGGGAGAGGCAGAGGACGGCAGCCGCGGTGTCGTCAAGCTCGAGGAGTTCGAGCTCATCGACCTCGCCGGCGAGGAGTAGGTGCTCCGACGCCCCGCGCCGCTGCAATGTAGTTCTTCGGAACTCGATTTTGGTATACTGCGCGCGGCGACGTTAACCTTGATTAGATGTAGGATTCCTTTGGCAGCTTTTGTACTAGCTATTTTTATGTAAAACTTGAAAGTTATAATCTGAATTCTGAACTTGTTCGTCGCATGTTCGTATGTGAATTTTGTCGGGAAGGCAAGATTTGAGTTTGCAGTTTAATTTACCCATTCTAATACTTGTGGAATCCTCAAATTTTTCGCGTGCATCTTTATTTTACAGTTCACGACTTTAAAAGCTCTGCTAGAGATTTTCTAAGACGATAGAACTAGCCGCGGTTATGCTTAGTGTAAAGATGTTGTGTGTAGGTTTAAATTAATTATTACTTGGACTGTCTATGTACTAAAACAAAGGACTGTGTCTTTTCCAAGAGCAGGCCTCCTGATCCAAGAAACGATTTTGTTCTAGCTCGATCTCTCTCACTCTCTCGGGATCGACAGTAACGGTTTATTTTATTTTTAATCCACACGGATCGTCGCAGTACAAAAGAGAAATGACCGTGCTGGCCCTTGTAGCCGTTGGTATACTTTGGCCCGGTCAATTCGTGCGCGTCTCTCGTCCAACTTCCGTTGATCGGTTCATTGCATGTAACTGCTTTTGTTACGACTAGTACTACTACTACTATTGCTTCATCATTCTGACAATAAATTGCAACTCCAGGAACAAACCATTTTTGACGAAACGGAGGGGAAACGATCGAAATTTGTGCAAGTCTCGACTGAATCACTGAATGTCTTTTTTGCAATCTTTCTGCGGATATGTTAGTATGGGTCTTGTTTAATCGGCTTATAGTTTGACGAACTTCTAATGTTTCCAAAAATAAAACCAAATTGTCCATGAACACCAACTATAATGTAGATGGATGCACGCCACAACCACAGTGGTACAACGTGTTAGAATTGGGCCCATTAGTGGGGCAGCCCAATTATCAATTTCAGAAATCTTAAAACCCATTTTAGTAGCAGCACATGTGAGTGGAGTGGGAGGTCAGTTTAGTCCCATACTGCTAGTGGGAGAGGAGTAGCACCAGCTTATGTAGTGGGGTGGTGTGCTACATGGTAACCTGTGAGAACAAGAGGCTCTCTCACGTGCTCCTCCTCCTCCGCCGCCCGCCGTCCGTCCCGTCGCGGGTTGCGGGTTGACTGACGCGTCGTGGTTAGTCAGTTCGGATCGCTCCCGGATCGTGGGCTACCAACCGATCTAAACGTGTACGACATGGCCGTGGCCCACTCCGTAGAACATCCGAACCAATCTAGGTTTTACCAAAACTCGTGCCTTGCGCCGCCACCGTAGTCTACTCCATCCCGAGCGCCGGCGTGCACCGGCGAACGGGACAGCAGGTGTCCGGAATCGCTCGCCCTTGTGATCCTGTACGGTAGAGGGCGAATAAGGTTTTTGGGAAGCGCTCCGCGCGACTGCTCTCAAGGTCTTCATCACGGCTCGTCTTCCTGTGCGATCGCCGGATTCGAGGGCGGCTCGTCTCCAACGTCGTCATCGTCTACAGGAAGCTGTTGCCGTCGCTGCTGCAACAACTACGACAACTCCGACAACTACTACAACTACTTCATCTACTTCCGTTCGGTATGTTTGTGACTATCCGATATGCTGGTATCATATGGCTGTACTTGTAGATGTTTTGCTACTGTTCATGTTGAGTAGGACATCTAGTATGTTCGTGTTTCACATGTTAGTAGCTGCTGTAGTATTGTTTAATATACTGGAATTAATCAGGGAAATTGTGCCTAATAATCCAACAATCCAAAAACCTTATGTGTGTTATAGGCAATTTTCTGAGTTAAACATGGGACATCTATCTGATGCGCTGAGTCCGGATAAGTTTACCGGTGAGGGCTTTAAGAGATGGCAGTACAAGACCATTCTGTGGTTGCAATCTCTGAAAGTGTTCGAGCCTAGTGAGGGTTTAACTGAAGGAACTATATCTGACAAGGATCAGAACAAGTTCAAGGAAACCAATACTGCCTTTGATGTGTACATGCACTTCAAAGATGGCAAAGAGCTCTAGGAGGCACTGAACGCTAAGTTCGGTGTAGCAGATGCTGGCAGTGAACTATACATCATGGAGAGCTTTCATGATTACAGGATGGTTAACAACCGTTCTGTAGTCGAACATGCTCATGAGGTACAGTGTATTGTTAAGTACCTTGAGCACGCAAAGTGTGCCTTACCTGACAAGTTTGTGGCTGGATGCATTATTGCAAAGTTGTCCCCTTCATGGAGGAACTTCGCCACAGTTCTCAAACATAAGAGACAGGAGATATCGGTTAAAAACCTGATAGCGTCTCTTGATGTTGAGAAGAAGGCTCGGGCTAAGGACACTGCTGAGAGAGGTGGTGAAGGTCAGTCTAGCGCCAACATGGTGCAGAAAAATCATAATCACGGCAAGAACAAAGTAAAGTACAAGCCTGCTTTCAATGTACCTGTCAAGACTAATTCTTTCAAGAAGTAGAAGAAGATGAACAAATCTGAACTAGGTTGCTATACCTGTGGAGAGCTCGGCCACTTCTCAGTGGACTGCCCGGATCGTGCAGACAAGAAAGGGAAGAAGGCCAAGACTGCCAACGTCGTGACCGCTAGCAATACTGATGGGTATGGTAATTTACCATTTATGCTTTTAGTATTTCAGTCTCCATGTTGGTGGATTGATACGGGTGCTAACGTTCATGTGTGCGCTGACATGTATTTGTTCACTTCTTATCAGGTCGCTCGGGATTCTTCCGTCCTAATGGGGAATGAATCACATGCTACTGTTCGTGGTGTTGGCACGGTAGATCTGAAGTTTACTTCGGGGAAGATCGTGCAGCTGAGAAACGTGCAGCATGTCCCTACTATGAACAAGAATCTCGTTAGCGGTTCCCTTCTATGCAGAGATGGGTTTAAGTTAGTCTTGGAGTCCAATAAAGTTTGTGTCAAAGTTTGGACAATTTATTGGTAAAGGTTATGAGTGCGGAGGCTTGTTCCTCTTTCACTTTCAGATTTTTGTAACAAATCAGTGAACCATATTTGTGGCGGTGTTTCCGATGATACCAGTGTTTGGCATTCTCGTTTATGTCACATTAATTTTGGTTTGATGTCTCAGTTGTCCAGTATGAGTTTAATTCCGAATTTGACTATTGCCAAAGGTTCCAAGTGCCATAGTTGTGTGCAATTAAAGCAAACTCGAAAGCCTCACAAGACAGCCGAGGAGAGACACTTGGCACCGCTGGAACTCGTACATTCCGATCTATGTGAGATGAATGGCGTCTTGACAAAAGGTGGAAAGAAATATTTAATTACTTTAATTGATGATGCTACTAGATTCTGTTATATATATTTGTTGCAAACTAAAGATGAAGCTTTAGACTACTTTAAAATTTACAAAGCCGAAGTAGAAAATCAACTAGAGAGAAAGATCAAACGTCTCAGGTCGGATCGTGGTGGCGAGTGATGACCCATAAGTATAGGGGATCGCAACAGTCTTCGAGGGAAGTAAAACCCAAATTTATTGATTCGACACAAGGGGAGCCAAAGAATATTTATAAGCCTTACCAGATGAATTGTCAGTTCAGCTGCACCTGTGAATAGAGTTGCTCGAGACAGATTATCAGTAGCAACAGTTTTATAGTAGTGACAGTAGTGAAATAACAGCAGCAGTGAAATAAAGACAGCAGTAGTGATTATAGTAGACAGCAGGATTAAAACACTGTAGGCATATGGACGGATGTACGGGCGTTGCATGGATAAGATAGTTCATATAATATCAAGACATAGACATTTGCAGATAAATAAGATAAAGCATCCAAGTATTAAATAACCATAGGCATGTGTTCCAATTTAGTTGTGCGTGCTCGCAATGAGAAACTTGCACATCATCTTTTGTCCTACCAGCCCGTTTGAAGTGGGGCCTCAAGGGAATCTACTGGTAATCAAGGTACTCCTTTTAATAGAGTACCGGAGCAAAGCATTAACACTCCGTGAACACATGTGATCCTCACATCACAGCCTTTCCCCGAGGCTATCCCAATTATTGTCACTTTGGGACCTAGGGTTCCGGACAATGACATGTGTAATACAACTTGCAGATATGATCCAAAACAATAATTATCTTCATGATACAATAACATGTTCAGATCTGAAATCATGGCACTCGGGCCCTAGTGACAAGCATTATGTATAGCAAGTTGCAACAATGACGTAAAACACTGATAACGGATACTAGGCACCATGCCCTAATGATATTATAGCTATTACATGAACGATCTTATCCAATCCCTACCACCCCCTTGAGCCTACAGCGGTAGATTACTCACACATGGATGGGGGAATCATGGATGGTTGATGGAGAGGTGGTGGCGATGACGATGGCGATGATCTCCTTCGATTCCCCGTCCCGGCAGGGTGCCGGAACAGAGATGTAGCGTACCTGCACTTAAAATATGGCAAGGTACCTGTGTATAGTGCAAATCCCTGGATCGATTCGTTTGCACACACAGTTTACGATGTAATATCACAACAAAGTATCAATATTACACGAGGATCCAGTACTTAGGAAATATTCATTACAAGTTGCATAGCACGAAGCTAGCTTTGAAAGAGTAAAGCAGCGGAATTACAATAACAGTGAGTCTCCATCATCTTCATGTTGCCACAGGCAAAAACATGTTGGTTGCAGACTCAAAACCTTTAAACGACACCTCACTCGTCATCTGGACATTCTGCAATAAGAAAAATATTGCAGCAACGTGGGTCAGAACCATTTAAAATGGAACTGGCAAGTGACACTATGGTGGACACTTAGTGGAATAACTCTAATAACCTATATGCTTATTTGGCTGGTGGAGTTCAAGGCTATTTTGCATAAAGCCAATTTTTCCTAACTCTTTTGAAAACACTTTTCTTCTATTCGAGACATCCGTGGCATGAAATCCACTGTCTCATTCTACCCTTGTTCACCCATCAAGTTTTAAATTTTGAGATTGGAATGGTGGGATCCTCCGTTGACGTCCTTGATCAGCTGCTCAAAATTGTCCGTACCGGGGACACGGCTAAGTACTTAGATTTTAACTCTGCAGAGGTTGTGCACGTTCACCATTGTACCCATTCAGCCCAAACTATCCTTTACACTCTATAAGTGATAAGGAAAAGGAGAAGAATGAGACGAGATCTTTCAGAAGCATTTTCCCTCCCCATACTGCATTTTCCCTCCCCATACTGGCTTGACCCGTTCCACCTAACACCCTCTACATCTGCTTGTCAAGCCGGGGTGAGTCCACGCAACTTAGTTGATCAAGCGAGAGCCCATATTGGCAATGGCTGCACTGGAAGCTACCATCACTTGGAGTTCTTCAGATCCCTTTGTTCCCTGGGTGGCCATCCACAAGTGCACATACTCAGGTATACACCATAGAAATGGTCCTGAGTAGCCACTCAACTTCGCCTCCGTATACAACCAATCCACCCAGGAGGTTCTTTCTTAACTTAGTAGAATTTAGATTTTCATAAAACAATTTTTGCACAACATCAATAATTCTACTAAGTCATTACATAGGTACCTAGACACAATGGAGTAGGGAAATCTAAACATGTCTGCATAGCAATACTATTAAGTCCTACACATGCATAGGAAAAATAACTAAGTCATGCATAGAAAATACTTAGGAATTTATGAGGTGTGCCACTTGCCTTTGGAAGTTGTCGGTGCTCACAACTCTTTTCAACGTAACTTAGGGCTCTCCGTTCAATCTAAACAACAATACAACAATCAACATAAAACACAACAACACAACACATACATAAAGAACAAACAAGTTTCATAAAACTTCTAAGGAAAATATGTCATGCATATGTGCAAGATATTTCTAAGTTAATGCAGGGAAAATATGTTGGTCAAAATTGACTAAGGACCAAGGTCATAAGTTGGACAAAATACTTTGGTATAAATCAACTTGAATAAGTTGTAAGGCTGCTCTAAGTCTTCACATGCTTCTCGAAATCTTCAACTCCCTTGTAGCTTTATTCATCTTCAATTAGCACTCTAGGGACTTAGTAATGATGTGCAGAAATACTTAGAGAAAATACTAAGTCTATTCTTCAAGGTGATCAACAATTATTAACAACTCTTTGTAAAATTGGATATTCACTATAGTGAGAGAGACAAACACCCAGCCAGCCACTTATGATTGTGGAACAGGTCTCATGTACGTGGACATGTAAGGTTAGTCTCCGGGCCGCTTCATCTCACTATGCCACTAGGATCCAACATACTTCAAAGGTGGTAATATCATGATCAAAAAGGGGTTTATGTCCAAAGTGAAAGAGGGATAGGAAGGGTAGAAAGAGATAGAGAAGATGTAGTTGGTCTTCCAGGCTTCTTCGTAACTTTCTCCTTGGTATGATGACTTCATTGAAATTTTGTAGACTTGATGGTTCTTCAGGGTTTTTGATATCTCCAGGGCTGGTCTTGGATATAACTTAGCCACCACAAAGTCTAAGAGAAGAAGGAAGAAAAGAGAGAAAGGAAAGAAAGACTTAGAAAATGTAGGTGGTTGGTCTTCATGAACTTCTTCTTGATTTTCTTCTAAGTGCTTTCACTTCTTGGAGATGCTTCTGGAGTCTGTTTTCTTGGCTAAGTCCTTCATTGGCCTTCTAGCTCCATGTTGAGAATCCCAAGTATGTCTAAGTACAACTTTTTCAAAATACTATAAAAAATAAACCTAAACTACTTAGCAAAATAAGGGAGAAGTTTTCCTATGAGGAGTATAACTATACAATAAAATATGCTATGCATGCAATGCGCTTTTTAATCACAAAACATCATACTAACTTTTGTGATTTTTATAAAGTATGCATGGAGTTATAAATGCAATTTAAATAATTTCTATTATTGCAAATATAATAAAAGGGGTAAATACAAGATTAAAGTTTTCCATGATTAGATTTTTATAACAAAATTTTATAAACAGTTCTAATGGACAGGGGGCGTTTAAACAAATTTTTAGCAATTGGATTTACTCAAAAATAATGTTTCTATCAAAAGTTATGTCAAAATTACTCAAGTTATTCAAATTAAACCTATAATTGTTAAATCATCAAAAATAATGCTCAAAAATATTTTCTAACAGGGGCATCATATTACAAATATTCTAAGATTTCTAAAACAATTTTATTTGCAAATTTTGGAATTATAGATTTAAAGTTATGACAAATATACTCAAATCATCCATTTGAGATTTGAATAATTTAAACTAAGTTAAAACAGAGAACTAACAGTGCTAAAATATTCTACATGTCAAGGGCTTTCTATTGATATAAACTTTGTCCAATTTGGATTTGTGGTTTAAAAGATATAACAATTCTAATAGGCAGGTGCTTTTCTACAAAATGTCCATTTAATCCCTATTCGGGGAAAAATGCTGGGCTGACGTGGCGCTGACGCGGCGTTGACGTGTCGATGACGCGGCTGCCATGCGGGCGTACCGATTCGCAAAATAGAAGATCTAATCCTACGCGTCAAATTTGGATCGGACGGTTCTGATTTAAACAGAAAGAGAAGCTCACCGGGTGGCGCTGCGCTCGGGCTTGGAAGTTGTCGACGATGTGGCGCTCCCCCGGCCTCGTGGAGACGACGACGTCGCTTCCCAAGCATCGGTTACGGCAGTGCTCCGGCGACAAAAACGAGCATCCTTGTCCACCGTTTTCAAAATAAAACATCATACGGGTGAAAAATAAGGAGGATAATTTGATTGACAAGGCTAAAGATGCTCGGGTTGACCGAGACGATGAGCCCAACCTTCGAAACTCGTCCATGGCGACGGTGATGCGGACAGAGACTAAGAAATGAAGCATGACGATGTCCTGGAGGTAGGCCTTGACGAGTGGAGTCTTCTGGTGCGAGGAATCGATGAGATGACCTCCGTGGCTGACAAGATCTAACGATGAACTCGTTTTTGGGGCTGAAGTTGGAATGCTTGGTACGAGCACTAGAGAGATCCTTTAGGGAACATTTGAGAACGGAAATGAGAGAGGAAGGAGAGGGGCACGAAGTGACGCGCTCAGTTTGTCTGGGTGTGGCCGAAGGAGGGAGATCGGGAGCTGTATGCCGAGTGGGGCATTTGGTTCACCACTCCGTCCTGAACAATTAGGACATTAAAACGGAAAATAAATTCCCTGAATGAGATGCTCATACAATTTGTAGTAACTTTCGTATTGAAGTCGAAAAGAAACGCTCACTAACTTGATGGGGGAAATTGAAGAGGAGAGTAACAGCCATGATTCATGAACGTACGTAACGTTCGGAGTTTGACCGTGCTCGTCCAGGAAGAAGATGATCGATCGGCCTAGTTGGGCCAGATTCGGCCTAACAGAAAAATAGAATAAAGGAGAGAAAAAAAAAAAAGAACATGGGCTGCTTTGCCCGAATAGTATAGGTCCCTTTTTTTTAACAAACCTTTTTCCCTTTTCTATTTTCTATTTTCTGCTTTTTCAAATAACTTTTAAAATATGAATCCAGTTAGATTCAAACCAGTTTGTAAAAATTCCTAAAATTCATATCTTTATTTTAAAACATTTTTTTGGCATGTTTTGAACACTTTTCAAAAATAATAAATTTGAAATATTGAATAAATGCGATTTGACACCTTATGTCAATTTGAAAATATGACTTAAATAAATTTAATTATGGTTAAATAAAATTTATGAAAATACCACAATTATATATGCTTGAAATTAAGTTATTTTAAACTCTTTTTTTCAAATAATAATTCATTTCGTTGTTTTTCTTATGATTTTATTGTTTTATCTTAATCAAAAACAAAAGTTTAAATTTTTAGTGATTTTTAAACATTCCAAAATATTGGGATGTTACAAGAGACTTCTGGTCCCCGAATTGGGTTTCGAGGTGGCGGCGGCGCACGGAGATGTTTCTGGGAAAAGTGACGAACATGTCTCTGTTTTTAGGTCAGGAGGACCTTAGATCCGAGAGGGGGGCGCGAGTACGTGACCGAGGCGGCCACACCATGTGGTGGCGCGGCCAGGGGCTTGCCGCGCCACCAGGTGGTGTGGGCCCCTCGTGGCTCTTCTCCTTTTTCCCTTCTGGCTCTGGGACTCTTCGGGGAAAAAATGACTTTGGGCTTTTTCCTGTTGTTTTTCCTGAAAGTTGATTTTCTGCACAAAAACGAGACACCAGGGTAAATCTGCTGAAAACAGCGTTAGTCCGTGTTAGTTGCATTCAAAACACACAAATTAGAGGCAAAACAATAGTAAAAGTGTTCGGGAAAGTAGATACGTTTTGGACGTATCAACTCCCCCCAAGCTTAGCTTATTGCTTGTTCTCAAGCAATTCAGTTAACAACTGAGTGCGATAAAAGAATTTTCACGAACACATTTGCTTCATATGATGTAAATATTCTCATTATCTGGCAAATGCTTATGCTATTCATAATAAGATATATGTAAATGGTGTCACCTAGTTAGTTATGTAAACTTTGAAGAGATGCCAATCATACCAATAATAAATAACATGAAACATATAAATTCACAGGATTGCAAGGCTCATAATAAAGTATGATAATGTGGTATCTCGCTTGCCCGAATGTGTACAGCAAAACATAAATGCCCAGGCACCTCTGAGTTTCAAGAGAAGACTAGAAATAAAGATATCAAAGATAAAAGAATCAAAGTTACACCGCGGTTAACAATATTCTGGGACAAGCACATTACACTAAGAATGACAACTATGCTCTCAAGAAGGTGCTCAAAGAGGGATGGTGACTCAACAATAAAGTAAAAGATAGGCACTTCATAAAGGGAAGCAGGGATTTAACATGTGCTAGAGCTTTTCATTGTTTTGAAAACAGAGGCAAAATTGTTTTTGAGTGGTGATTGATTTGTCAACGAATGGCAATAGAGTTCCTGTTATCTTCCATACTAAGCAAGTTGAGAGCGGTTCCGATTTATTTAAAACAAGCATTTGTAATATGCACCTTATTTATACAATTTGACACTCCTCCCAACCTTTGCTTTCTCAAACCACGGCTAACCGAATCCTCGGGTGCCCACCAGCAATCACATACCATGGAGGAGTGTCTATTTTTTCTTTTCAAAACTTTGGGATATTATAGTGGTCTAACCAGGCCTTTGCAAAATTAATGACGAGCAGATGAAGCATGCAAGTCAATGGTTACTTAATTAGTATGGAATATAACAAGTCCAACTACTACTGCCTCATGCGCTAAAACAGTGTCACAAATTGAGAAGTTGTTTGAAGGTTTTAAAGATAGCACATGCAAATTTACTTGAATGGTTTGAAATGCCATACATATGTGTTTTTGGTGGAATCTTTGGAATAACTTGGTTTTCAGGGATTTGTAAGCACAAGCATTTGCAGCTTAGTACAAGTGGAGGCTAGCAATAGACAGGGAAGCGGCAATTCAAGAGAGCAATAACCGTCATAATCATGCTTGCGACAAAATAAAATTAACAGAGGCGTAAAAGTGATACTATAACTCTGAGGCAAAATAAATCATCAAGGCTTAATTGACTCTTTGTTTTCAGTCATATACATGTGTGAGCATGTGCCAAGTCGATACAAATGAATTTGTTCAGAGTAGGATACCACAGTTTCATACTCTTTCATGAACAAAACAATGCAAGCAAACATCCATAGAAACATGTCATTTACTATTAATAAATTGGAATTGATCATAAGAGAACATAAATAACTAAGCATCCACCAATCGACATATATCTTATGCGAACCATCTAAGCATGCTCACATGAATGAGTATATGTACAAAAATGAAAAACAAATAGAGTTCATTACCAGCCTCTTACCCAACTCGAATTGTCATATATCGTCATTATTGCTCCTTCACTTGTGTGGCTTGAATAATATGAAATGAAAACCAATCTCCACGGAGTAACGGATGGTATTGAGATCTGAAACAAACTATACAAAACAAAAAAGAAATAACAAATATTTTTGGATTTTCGGATTTAGAAACTAAAAACAGAATAGCCTGTGAAGACGAATTTTTTCGAGGACCTTAACATGCTCAGATAAGAAAACTCAAAACTAATGAAAGTTGCGTACATATCTGAGGAACATGCACAAGAAATTTCAGGTCATTTGGAGTTTTCTACAGGAAGTTATGAATTAAATGGTGGACAGCAGAAATCTGTCCCTGCGCGAAACGCAAACAACAAAGAAAAATATTTTTGGATTTTTGCATATGGAACCGAATTAAACAACTAGGCAAACTAATACTAGAGACTCAAATGAACTAGCAAGAGAAATAACAGAAATATTTTTGATCTTTTTGAGTTTTTAGAAAGTAAAGCAAAGGAAGAAACAAACAACAGAAAGAAAGAAAACTAAACATGGATATACAAAGTACCGATGTAATGATATATAGGTGAGTGTGATATCGGTATACCTCCCCCCAAGCTTAGACTTTTTGCCTAAGTGGGAAATCAGCCCCATGGCGCGTACGACGAACCCCACCCTGGTGGGTCGTTCCGGGCGTGATCATATTCTGCCCCGGTCGAATTAGAAAAGGAGGTGGAAGGCCCGGCGTAGTCGTGGTACGGGTACAAAGAGCCAGCAGTGTCAGGGGGCTGGCCGAAATCATCCTCTGCCCCCTGCGTATCATCCTCCATGCTCTGGCCGTGCTGAGCCACGTATGCGTCAAGCTCAGCCTCCGAAAGTGACCATATTTCCCTAGGATCAAAATCAAACAAAAGAGGCGCAGGCAAACAAATAATCCTAGGAATTTCCTTGGTTCTCAAGCCTGACTTCTTGAAAAATATTATCTCATACGGTAGGCTACTCAAGTTACCGGAAGGGGCAATAAAACCATGTTTCCTCATGGCAAAAACATCTAATCTCTCCGGAGAAATCTGAAAATCATTATAATGAGGGACTAAACCATGCATATCAAGCAAACGTGAAGCAATGAGTCCCCCACAAATACCACCCTTCTCGCGGTTAGTGGAAAGACGGTAAGCTATTAATGCACCCACGTTATATGTCCTATCCCTTCTCAAAGCAGCAGCTAAAAATGCCAAATCATGCATAGATAGCTTGCTCCCAACCTTCCTAGCAAGGACACACTTTGTGATAAAATAGGCAAAATATCGAATGCATGGGAGATGAATACTCTGAATTTTACCATGTCCATCCGCGAAGCTCCTGCCTTGGCAAATGTCCTTGTACAGGTCCATCAATGGCTTGGGTTTTTCCTTCACCTTCTCTCGTGATCCCCATTGTGGCACCTTGATTGCTGTACAAAAATCATCGAAAGGCAAGTTGACGGTTTTATTGTAAATCTTGTAGTGCACCATGGGGTTAGATGAGGCTAGGTTGCAAGTAAAGTCCTGCACCATAGACATAGCAAGTTTTGCATATTGGTTAGGTTCACCAACAGCAAAATACTCCAATCCTGCATTAGAGAGAAAAGTTTGAAAATCCCGAGCAATCCCCGCAGCATTCATGAATTCGGGGCATGGATAGGCAGCGGGAAATACACCCTCTTCTCGGTGAACTGCCATGACATCATGCACCACTAGCTCATGTTGGTTGATGAGATGCCTATTCCACTCCATATTCTGAAATTTTTAACAAGTGTCATAAAAATTGATTTTGAGCTAGCTAATTGAGGGGAACTACCATAGTGACTTGCTAGAGGGTTAAACATGCATCAAAACTAGTTATTCCAACTTAGAACAAGCATTTAAACTCACTAAACATGACACCTACAGCAGCTAAATACTAAAGATATAGATCACTAATCAAAATTCCACTTGGATAATCGGAGGAGTCACTTACCGGAGAGCAAAATCCCCAAATATCAGCAGTAAAGATGGCCTGAGGAAGGAGATCGAAAATGCACAGCAAGAACACGAAAAATTTCAATCGCTGGGTGTTTGGTCGGGAGAGAGAAAGGATGGGGAGGAAGGAGAGTAAGTGGAGGGACCTGTGGGTCCCACACCATGTGCTGGCGCGGCCCAAGGGCAGCCGCGCCACCATGTGGTGTGGGGGGCCTGTGGGTCCCCCTGGCCACTCTCTGGTGTTTTCTGAATCCTCCCAGAAAAATAGGAATTTTGACATAAATTTTTTAAAATTCTGAGAAATTTTATTTCTGTGCATTTTCTGGATTTTGAGATATTAAATTCAATGCATGAAAAATATTTTTCAAATCATATTCAACTAAAACTATGCAAACCAAATAATATTACAATAGGTAAAATAAGTTTGAGAGAAAGAAAGTTGTTTAGCACTTTTATGCATTTAAAATGCACTTGTTAACAAGGTTGATCAAGTCTTGCCACCAAATGAATTTTATATGACATAAAAGATTTAAACTTCACGGGACACTCATGTTACCTTGTATCGTATGGGTATGGATCCAATCATGAGAGTTTTGTATTCTTCTTTATAAGGGCAATCAATACTTCCCACTTTAATAGATCTCACATTGGTAATTGTATTAACTCCAAGTACTTTATCCAACCTCTTGGGAAAATAAACAGTATGTTCCTTGTCATCCACATGAAAAGTTACTTTTCCTTTATTGCAATCAATAACAGCCCCTGCGGTGTTTAGGAAAGGTCTCCCAAGAATAATAGACATATTATCATCTTCAGGCATTTCAAGCACAACAAAGTCAGTCATGATTCAACAATTAGTAGCTACTTGAATAGGAACATCCTCACAAATGCCAACAGGAATAACAGTAGATTTATCAGCCATTTGCAAAGATGTATCAGTAGGTATCAGTTTATCAAGGTAAAGTCTCTTGTAAAGAGAGAAAGGCATAACGCTAACTCCTGCTCCCAAGTCACATAGAGCAGTTCTAACATAATTATTTTTGATAGAGCAAGGAATGGTTGGTATACCTGGATCTCCCAACTTTTTTGGAACCTTGCCATTGAAAGAATAATTAGCAAGCATAGTAGATATTTCCTCATTAGGAATTTTCCTTTTGTTAGAAACAATATCTTTCATGTATTTTGAATATGGAGGCAATTTAATAGCATCAGTCAAAGGAATTTGCAAGAACAAAGGTTTCATCCAATCACAAAATTTATTATAATGTTCTTCTTCTTTGGTTTTAAGTTTCTTAGCAGGAAAATGCATTTGTTTTTGGACCCAAGGTTCTCTTTCACTACCATGTTTCTTAGCAATAAAATCTTCCTTAGTGTACTTTTTATTTTTAGTGTGTTTTTCAGGTTCCTCTTCTATTTCTTCCCTATCCGAATTGGCATTTTTATCATTATCATTGGCATTGTTACTATCATTATTAAATTCATTACCACTTTTGGTTTCAGAATCAGAAACAGATATACTATTAGGATTGTTAACAGGTTCAAAGTATTCTACAACAGTTTTATGTTTCTTCTTCTTTTTCTTAGAAGGAGCACTAGGTTCACTGATTTGTTGAGAATCTTGTTCAATTCTTTTAGCATGTCCCTCAGGATATAAAGGGTCTTGAGTAGATTTACCACCTCTAGTTGTTACTTCACAAACATGTTTTTCTTTATCCCTAGAGGCATTCATTAACATTTCTTTTTGCACTTTAGAAAGTTGATCAATTTGAGTTTGAACCATATGAAAATGTTTAATAAGTATTTTAACATCATTGGAGGTTCTATCAACAATATCATGCAAGTTACTAATAGCTCGAGAGTTTTCTATTAAATGATTCTCAATCCTCATATTAAAATTACCTTGCTTAGCAATAAAAGTATCAAATTCATCTAAGCATTGATCAGGAGGTTTAGAGTAAGGAATATCTCCATCATCAAACCTTTGGAGAGAGTGTACCTCAATTATGGGTGAAGGAGGAATTGGCTTACATAATTCTTCTATAGGAGGTAAATTCTTCACATCTTCAGGTTTAATACCCCTCTCTTTAAGAGATCTTTTGGCTTCATTCATCACCTCATCACTTAATTCAATAATACCCCTCTTCTTCGGTGTTGGTGTGGGTGTAGGAGTAGGTTCCGGAATATTCCAATCATCATAATTCTGGCTTATTTTAGCTAATAGTTCCTCAGCTTCTTCTGGAGTTCTTTTCCTGAAAACACAACTAGCACAACTATCCAGATACGTTCTAGATTCAACAGTTAGTCCACTATAGAATATATCAAGTAAATCATTTTTCTCCAAATCATGACTAGGCCGAGCTCTAAGTAGAGAGCAAAAACGTGTCCAAGCATCAGGTAGTTTTTCATTTTTATCTTGATTAAAGTTATAAATTCTTAGCAAAGCTTCACGTTGAGCACTAGCAGGAAAATATTTCAGAAAGAAAGCATCAAGCAAACCAATAGGACTAGTAATGGAACCAGGAGACAAGTTATTATACCAAGTTTTAGCTTCTCCTTTTAATGAGAAAGGAAATATTTTAGTAACAAAGTAAGTACGTATTTTAATATCATCAGAGAATGTACCACTTAAAGTAGAGAGTTCATTCATGTGGTCTACAACACTTTCTTTTTCAGTTCCACAGAAAGGTTCTTTCTCAACAATAGATATGAGTTCTAAATCAAGAGAGAAATCATAATCTTTATCTTTAATGTTTATGGGAGATGTAGCAAATTTAGCATCAGGAGATAATTTATATTTAACATCACGTTTTTCAAGAATACTTTTCCTAGCACTAGCAGTACTAGCAGCATTAATTTCATCAACAAGATCATCATCAAGTTCCACGTAAGTTTCATCAGGATCATCAGGAAAATACTCTCTAGACTCAGGTGAACTAGCAGAAGGATTAGAATTTTCAGCATTTTCAGTTTGTTTAGATTTATCAATTATAGCATCTAGAAAGGTCCTAAGGAACCATTTTCATCAAGCACAGTAGAAGCATCATCACAATTTTCAGAAGCATTTTCAGATTCGGCAGAAGTAATAGTACGAGTAGCATGCAGCGGTGAAATAAGCTTACTCATCACAGACGGAGAATCAAGAGCAGCTGCGGAACCCAGAGTTGTACCTTTTCTTGTAGTGGATGGCAGTATGGGAAACTTCTTTTCACCAGGTTTTCCCATGATGAAGGAATTTCAGAAAGCAATATCAATCTCAGGTGAACTTATAAATAAAGCTATGCTCCCCGGCAACGGCGCCAGAAAATAGTCTTGATGACCCACAAGTATAGGGGATCGCAACAGTCTTCGAGGGAAGTAAAACCCAAATTTATTGATTCGACACAAGGGGAGCCAAAGAATATTTATAAGCCTTAACAGATGAATTGTCAGTTCAGCTGCACCTGTGAATAGACTTGCTCGAGACAGATTATCAGTAGCAACAGTTTTATAGTAGTGACAGTAGTGAAATAACAACAGCAGTGAAATAAAGACAGCAGTAGTGATTATAGTAGACAACAGGATTAAAACACTGTAGGCATAGGTACGGATGTACGGGCGTTGTATGGATAAGATAGTTCATA
The DNA here is from genome assembly GCA_026929855.1 of Poa annua. Lineage (NCBI taxonomy): Eukaryota > Viridiplantae > Streptophyta > Magnoliopsida > Poales > Poaceae > Poa > Poa annua. Next base: position 40,080,899 of record CM049436.1, read on the forward strand.
TAATATCAAGACATAGGCATTTGCAGATAAATAAGATAAAGCATCCAAGTATTAAATAACCATAGGCATGTGTTCCAATTTAGTTGTGCGTACTCGCAATGAGAAACTTGCACATCATCTTTTGTCCTACCAGCCCGTTTGCAGCGGGGCCTCAAGGGAATCTACTGGTAATTAAGGTACTCCTTTTAATAGAGTACCGGAGCAAAGCATTAACACTCCGTGAACACATGTGATCCTCACATCACAGCCTTTCCCCGAGGCTATCCCAATTATTGTCACTTTGGGACCTAGGGTTCCGGACAATGACATGTGTAATACAACTTGCAGATATGATCTAAAACAATAATTATCTTCATGATACAATAACATGTTCAGATCTGAAATCATGGCACTCGGGCCCTAGTGGCAAGCATTAAGTATAGCAAGTTGCAACAATGACGTAAAACACTGATAACGGATACTAGGCACCATGCCCTAATGATATTACAGCTATTACATGAACGATCTCATCCAATCCCTACCATCCCCTTGAGCCTACAGCGGTGGATTACTCACACATGGATGGGGGAATCATGGATGGTTGATGGAGAGGTGGTGGCGATGACGATGGCGATGATCTCCTTCGATTCCCCGTCCCGGCAGGGTGCCGGAACAGAGACTTCTGGTCCCCGAATTGGGTTTCGAGGTGGCGGCGGCGCACGGAGATGTTTCTGGGAAAAGTGACGAACGTGTCTCCGTTTTTAGGTCAGGAGCACCTTATATCCGAGAGGGGGGCGCGAGTACGTGACCGAGGCGGCCACACCATGTGGTGGCGCGGCCAGGGGCTTGCCGCGCCACTAGGTGGTGTGGGCCCCTCGTGGGTCTTCTCCTTTTCCCCTTCTGACTCTGGGACTCTTCGGAAAAAAAAATGACTTTGGGCTTTTTCCTGGTATTTTTCCTGAAAGTTGATTTTCTGCACAAAAACGAGACACCAGGGTAAATCTGCTGAAAACAGCGTTAGTCCATGTTAGTTGCATTCAAAACACACAAATTAGAGGCAAAACAATCGCAAAAGTGTTCGGGAAAGTAGATATGTTTTGGACGTATCAGCGAGAATTTCTCCATAATATTTGATGTATTCTGTGAGGAACACGGTATTATTCATGAGAGGACGCCTCCCTATTCTCCCCAATCAAACGGGGTTACCGAGAGGAAAAACCGCACGCTGACCGACTTGGTGAACGCCATGTTGGACACTGCTGGTTTATCTAAGGCATGGTGGGGGGAGGCTTTATTGACTTCGTGTCATGTCCTGAATAGAGTTCCCAACAAGAATAAAGAGAAGAGCCCTTATGAGGAGTGGTCTGGGAGAAAACCATCACTTTCTTATTTACGCACTTGGGGGTGCTTGGCGAAAGTCAATGTTCCAATACCTAAGAAACGTAAACTTGGACCAAAGACAGTGGATTGTGTTTATCTTGGTTATGCTCAGTGGAGCATCGGCTATAGATTTCTAGTGGTTAAATCTGAGGTACCATATATGCATGTTAATACTATTATGGAATCTCGTGATGCAACATTTTTTGAGAACATGTTTCCTATGAAGGATATGCATAGCACTGTTAGAATTTCTTCTGAGATATTTACTGAATCTAGTACATCTGTTGATCATTCTGAACAACCACACGTTGAGGAAGTCCTTGAGAAGGATGACAATGAAGCTCCCAAGAGGAGCAAGAGACAGAGGATTGAAAAATCCTTTGATGATGATTTCATTGTGTACCTTGTGGACATGATACGTCTCCAACGTATCTATAATTTCTTATGTTCCATGCTTATATTATGCCAATTGCTACATGTTTTATATACACTTTATAGCATTTTTATGCATTTTCTGGGACTAACCTATTAACAAGATGCCACTGTCGGAGAGTGATTCCCATGAGACAGGGATAGTCACACTCTGAAGAGTAGTTCGAGAAGGGGACTGAACACATTGGTCTACAACCCTCAACCGGCACGGCGACGGTGCTCGTCGAGCCCGAGGAGGGACAGCACGGCAGAGATGGACAGCGGCCCGTACCCAGGTTCACAGCCCTCAGGAGGAGGTAAAACCGCTACTCCTGCGTGTCTGTATTGCACTGCAGAGGTTACAGTACAATGAGCTTGCCGAGGGCTCCCTTATGGCGGAGTGGAGCTCAAGGAGGGAACGCTAAGATCTTCTTCCTCCTCGAGCTGGTTCGACTTAGACTATGCTACTGTAGGGTGTCCAAGTTCTCCGAGATCGATCCTTTGCTACGGAGGTGCCCCCTCCCCTTTTATAGGCGCCCCGGGCCTCATCCTTGCGCACTGCGCAGCGGAAGGGTCCCCACATGGCGACGAAACGGAGGAGCGGGGTGCACCGCTGCTGGGATGTCCATGGACTCGGTCCATGGTCGCAAAGCCTGCCCTGGTGGCAGGCAGACCACCGTCCTCGCAGGACGGCCAGCTGGTGTCGTAGAGATCGTGGGGGGCGCCCACGGTGACGTCGTCCTTGGAGCGTAGCGCCGGCCATCCGCTTTATCACCAAAGGGGAAAGGTTCGTAGTTCGGCGCGGGGGACACAGCTTTGTTGACCACTTTAATCATCAGAATGGCAACTGCGGTGCCGTCGTCATCGCGCGCAGACGCGCGCGTCACTCTGCGGCCGCGACAGAGGCCATGTGCGCCCTGCGGCGATTGCTTCGTAGCGAAGCATCTCCACAGGGCCTGGGCGGCCTTGTGGAGGGATTTGCGTTGACCCCTCTCCAGGGGAGAGGGCCTTGTAGAGGGGCAGCCTCGGGAGGAGCCTCTTCAGGCCTTCGCTGCTCCCTCCAGTCCTCTCGAGAGACCTTTCCTCTCGAGGGTCTCTCCAAGCGTTCTGCTTGGTCCTTGGTCGTTTCGTCGACACTGTCGCGTGCGAGGGCTGTGGAGAGTGGGCTCTGCATACCCTGGATCCTACTGGGCCGACAGCCACAGTGCCAGTTCCCTGTTTTCTGCTGTTTTGGTTTCAGAAAAGCTGTTAAGGAAATATTCTCGGAATTGGACGAAACAAAAACCGAAGTCCCTATTTTTCTCGGAACCATCCAGAACACCGAAGAGGAGGAGAAGACGGAGACCGAGGCGGCCTGACCATGTGGTGGCGCGGCCCCACCTCTGGCCGCGCCGCCACATGATGAGGGCCCCTCGGGGCTCCACCTCCTTCGCCCTTTCGCCTATAAATACCCCCCGACGAAATAAGACCTAACACCCGAGCACTTTTCCATGAAACATTACGGAGCCGCCGCCGTCGTCAACCCTAGTTCGGGAGGGTTCAGAAGCTCTTCCCGGCACCCTGCCGGAGAGGGGAATCATCACCGGAGGGCTCTACATCACCATGCCCGCCTCCGGACTGATGCGTGAGTAGTTCATCCTTGGACTACGGGTCCATAGCAGTAGCTAGATGGTTGTCTTCTCCACTTGTGCTATCATGTTTAGATCTTGTGAGCTGCCTATCATGATCAAGATCATCTTTATGTAATGCTACATGTTGTGTTTGCTGGGATCCGATGAATATTGAGTACTATGTCATTTGCTTCATTATACATTATGTGAGTGCGTTATTTATGATCTTGCATGCTCTCCGTTACTAGTATATGCTCTGGCCAAGTAGATGCTTGTGACTCCAAGAGGGGGTATTTATGCTCGATAGTGGGTTCATGTCTTCATTTAATCTGGGGGAGTGACAACAACCTCTAAGATTGTGAATGTACTGTTGCTACTAGGGATAAACCATTAGTTCTTTGTCTAAGGATAATTGTGCTACTTACATTACACGCTTTGCTTAATGCAATAATCTGTTGTTTGTAACTTAATACTGAAAGGGGTGCGGATGCTATCCGGAAGGTGGATTATTAGTCATAGATGCAGTTGGATAACGGTCTATGTATCATGTTGTAATGCACAAATGAATCTCACACTAGACACCATGACTTATACATGCATTATTATGCAGTTCTTTATTTTGTCAATTGCCCAGCTGCAATTTGTTTACCCTCATGTATGCTATTATTATTTATGGAGAGACACCACTAGTGAACTGTAAACCCCGGTCCTTTTCTTTAAATTGATAATACAACGTACTGCAATCCTGTTCTTTCATTCTCTGCAAACAAACACCATTTTCCACACTATACGTCTAATCCTTTGTTACATCAAGCCATTGAGATTGACAACCTCACTGTTAAGTTGGGGCAAAGTATCTTGATTGTGTTGTGTGCAGGTTCCACGTCAGCTACACGCCGCAAGACTTTTCTGGCGCTGGTGACACCTTCAGAAGAACATTCATCTCCTACTGGTTCGATAACCTTGGTTTCATAACTGAGGGAAACTTGCTGCTGCACTGCTTCACACCTTTCTCTTGGGGTTTCCCAACTGCTGAGAAGAAGATCTTCAACTCAGTCATCAAGCACTTTTTCTGGCGCCGTTGCCGGGGAGGTGAAGGCACTTCTGTTCAGTAAATCTCTATCTCTCTCGTCAACTAAGCACCAGACTTTTTCTGGCGCCGTTGCCGGGGAGATCAAGCTCTTCTGCGAGGGGAGTCTCTCACTTCCAATATTTTTATTTTGTCATTGTCTTGCTTAGTTTATTTTTATTACTGTCTTGTTTGCTTATTATCAAAAATACAAAAAAAAATTAGTTACTTGCATTTATTTCTGTATTTCGGTTTTGCTTTAATTTTGCTAAAATGAGTACTGCTGAGAATACCAAGTTGTGTGACTTTAGCACACATAATAATGATTTCATATGCACTCATATTGCTCCACCTGCTTCTAAAGCAGACTTCTTTGAAATTAAACCTGCTTTGCTAAATCTTGTTATGAAAGAGCATTTTTCTGGTGCTGTTACTGATGCTGCTGCTGCCCATCTTAATAATTTTGTTGAATTATGTGAAATGCAAAAATATAAAGATGTAGATGGGGATATTATTAAGCTAAAATTGTTTCTTTTCTATTTAAGAGGAATAGCTAAAGAATGGTTGTTGTCGTTGCCTAGGAATAGCATTGATTCATGGACTAAATGCAAAGATGCTTTTATTGGAAAATATTATCCTCCTGCTTAGATCATTTCCTTAAGAAGTAGCATTATGAACTTTAAACAATTTGATAATGAACATGTTGCTCAAGCTTGGGAAAGAATGAAATCTTTGGTTAAAAATTGCCCTACCCATGGACTGACTGCTTGGATGATCATCCAAACCTTTTATGCAGGACTGAACTTTTCTTCAAGAAACTTATTGGATTAGGCTGCAGGAGGTACCTTTATGTCCATCACTTTAGGGGCTGCAACAAAACTTCTTGATGATATGATGGTGAATTATTCTGAGTGGCATAATGAAAGGGCTCCTCAAGGTAAGAAGGCAAACTCTGTTGAAGAAACCTCTTCTTTGAGTGAAAAGATTGATGTTATTGTGGCTATGCTTGTGAATGGTAAATCTCATATTGATCCAAATAATGTCCCCTTAGCTTCTTTAGTTGCACAGGAAGAGCATGTTGATGTGAACTTCATTAAAAATAATAATTTTAACAACAATGCCTATAGGAACAATTATGGTAACAACAACTACAAGCCCTATCCTTCTAATAATGGTAACAGTTATGGTAATTCCTATGGTAGAATGCCTAGTGAGGAAAGGATTTTAGAAGTTGAAAGAACCACTAAAAACTTTATGCAAACCCAATATGAGAAAAATAAAGTATTCACTAAAACTATGGAGGAACAATCTGCTATGTTGAAAAATATTAGTTTTCAAATGGAGAAATTGAATAGAGAGATTTCGGGTTTGCAAGGAAAAATTTCGAATGCTGAAACTTGTATTTCCTCTATGTCTGAAGCACAATCTTCTTTGATTAATAAAATGGCTGCGAAACCTGAGAATATTGATGATAATCCCTTTGCCACTTCTAATGCCATACAAGTAAGAATTGATGATAATGTTAGGATGATGGGTGAATTGCATGCTAGATGGGAAAGAGAAGAAGAACTAGCTAAAAAGGATAATATGGCTAGAGTTTATACTATTACTACTACTGAAAATAATGTTACTTCACATGCTAGTAAACCTTCTACTATTAATGGTAACATAATTGGTGTTGGCAATGTTTCCTCTACTTTTTCAAAAAAATTAAAATTGCCTAAAACTGCTGAAACTGTTCTTGATAAAAGTGCTGAAATTTTTAAGAACATAGGAGATAATGGTTCGGTTTCTTTTGATAATATGACTTTGATTTTGATGATTGTAATATCTCTGAAGTTATTAAGTTCTTGCAAAAGTTAGCTACAAGTCCTAATGCTAGTACCATAAACATGGCATTTACCACTCATATTACAAATGCTCTCATTAAAGCTAGGGAAGAGAAATTAAAACTTGAAACTTCTATCCCTAGGAAGTTAGAAGATGGTTGTGAGCCCATCATTAAAATAAAGGTGAATGAGTTGGATTGCAATGCTTTATGTGACCTCGGTGCAAGTATCTCTGTTATGCCTAAAAAACTTTATGATATATTTGATTTGCCACCTTTGGAACATTGCTATTTGGATGTTCTTGTCGATAATGCCATGAAGAAACCTTTAGGGAGAGTTAATGATGTTCTTATTATGGTTAACAATAACCTTATCCCCGTTGATTTTATTGTCTTGGATATCGAATGCAATGCCTCTTGTCCTATTGTGTTGGGAAGACCTTTTCTTAGAACTGTGGGTGTTATTATTGATATGAAAGAAGGAAATATTAGATACCAATTCCCACTCAAGAAAGGTATGGAACAATTCCCTAGAAAAAGAATGAAGCTATCTTTCGATTCTATCATTCGAACAAATTATGATGTTGATGCTTCATCTCTTGAAAACACTTGAGTTACACTTTCTGTGCCTAGCTGAAAGGCGTTAAAGAAAATCGCTTATGGGAGACAACCCACCTTTTTATTCCTGTTATTTTATTTTATATTGAGTCAAGGAACATGTCTACCTCTGTAGCAATTCCTTTGTATATTTATTTTATCGCATTGTTGTGTCAAGTAAAGCCTCTAGTAGAAAGTTGATGCTAGATTTCGATTTCTGTGCAGGAACAGTTTTCTGCTGTCCACCGTTTAATTCATAACTCTTTACATAAAAATCGAAAAAGTATGATATTTTCTGTGCGTGATCCTCAGATATGTACGCAACTTTCATTAGTTTTGAGTTTTCTGATTTAAGCAAGTTAAGTTACTCGAAAAAATTCGTCTTTACGAACTGTTCTGTTTTTGACAGATTCCACCATTTATTTTGCATTGCTCCTTTTGCTGTTTTTGAGTGGATCTTTTTGCTCCACAAAATACCAGTGGCTATGTCCAGTAGCATGTGTAATGATTTGTCCATGCAGAATATGAGAATTTTTTATTATGAACTAACCCTCTAATGAAGTCTACTTTGAGTTTGGTGTGAAGGAAGTTTTCAAGGATCAAGAGAGAGGATGATATGATGTGATCAAGAAGATGAAAAAGCCTAAGCTTGGGGATACCCCCGTGGGTCACCCAAGCATATTTCAATAAGACTCAAGCGTCCAAGCTTGGGGATGCCCAAGGCATCCCTTTCTTCATCAACAAACTATCATCTCTAGTGAAACTATATTTTAATTCCGTCACATCTTATGTGCTTTACTTGAAGCGTCTGTTTGCTTTTATTTTTGCTTTGTTATTTTAATTTTCTGAATAAATTGGATCCTAGCATTCTTTTATGTTTGTGGCGAAAGCTGAAAGCCTCAGCAGTTATCTTTTATCTTTATGGCGAAAGCTGAAAGCCGCACCACTTATTGTTTTATGTTTATGGCGAAAGCTGAAAGCCGCAGCGGTTAGGTTATAGTATGTTGTTTCATTGATAAATACTTGGAGAGTTTATGTTTAAATAAGTTGATTTGTTTGGTTAGGAACAGAAAATGTTAAATGTGGTAGATGGTATAACGAAAGGATACATAATCTTGTAGATCATTAAATTGTTTCATTTGAATCATTGATGTTGTTTTGAGATATTCATATGCTTAATGGTAAACTTGATGGTTTAGTAAAATAAAATGATGAATGGTTGGTCTAGAAAATTTGAAGCTGTGCCACACATAAATATCCAGTTGATATACTAATGTTAAAAGCAACCGTAATGACTTTGTGTTATGCGCTACGGTCGGGGTCCCAACAGTGACTTGTTCATTTGCCACAGTCCCTCATGGAGTAATTTTCATTATGCCTTGTAAGATCATATTTCTAGTTGGAATCTTTTTACTTGTGAGTTCTATGCTTCAGTTTTCATGGCACTTCCACCATCATATTTGCTAGCCTCTTCGGTACTTTGCATTGCCCTTTCTCACATTGAGAGTTGGTGCATACTTCGCGGGTACATCCAAAACTCGTGGGAGATCTTCATCATGTTCTCCTACACATAAGCCAAATATCTTCCTCAAAACATCCACCATACCTTCCTACCACAACATTTCCATAGCTGTTCCGAGATATATTGCCATGCAACTTTCATCTTACATTACATGACTTGCTGTCATTTATCATTTATATATTGCCTTGCATGATTCTATACAGCTGATGTGCGGTTTCACCCATTTTACGCTAGATCATTGCATATCCTGCTACACTGGCAGAGGCACCGTTTCATACATTATGTTTTATTCATTATGAGTTATTTGTACCAAAAGTATGTTGTCATATTAGAATGTTTGCCCCTAAAAGTGAAAAGAGCCATGGAGGCCATTGAAAAGAGAAACAGAAAAGAGAAAAAAAAAGAAAAAAGAGAAAAGAAAAAAAAAGAAAGATAGAAAAATAAAAAAGGGGCAACATTACTATTCTTTATCCACACTTGTGCTCATGTTTTAGCACCTGTAGTATTCATAGTCAACATTTGTGCTCATGTTTAGCACCTTTACTTCATATGAGAGAGTTTTCATGTTTTACTTGCATAACTATGTGGGGAATACATGATAGAACTTGGCTTGTATATTCCAATGATGAGTCTCCTCAAAAGTGCTCTAGGTTTTCATGAGCAAGCAAGTTGGATGCACCCCCACTAGTCCCATTAGAGAGCTTTCAAACACTTATAGCTCTATGTGCATCCGTTGTGTGGCAATCACTACTCCTTGCATAGCTTCGATTATAAGACTTCCTCTTGTCTAATGATCACTTTCAGCTGTGTGAGACTTTCTTCCATTGGCCTTCCAAACCCCCCTTAATGTTCTTTTAGCCACAACATCCTGGTGCCAGGAACCAACGCTGAACGCTTGCTTGTTTTTAAGTGAACAAATAGAGAGATGATTTTCTACGTGCATATTGTTATTGCTTGACTTGATCCTAACATAAAGTTGTCATGAGCGTTTGCTACATTAGATGATTATATTCTTGTTCTTGAAGCTTAAATCATCTTTAATATCTACTATGCACGGTTGATTGTTCTTTAGTACTGATTCATTTTAAGTCTTACTTTGCTCTTCCTACTTGTTTATACATTACTCATTTGATATCAATATAAACTACAGCTCTTATTCATTTGATCTCAATTTACATGCATTACATTATTATATGATGAAGATTGTGTGAAAGCATGTCACTTCAGAAATTATTCTTGTTATCGTTTTACCTACTCGGGACGAGTAGAACTAAGCTTGGGGATGCTTGATGTCTCCAACGTATCTATAATTTCTTATGTTCCATGCTTATATTATACCAATTGCTACATGTTTTATATACACTTTATAACATTTAATGCATTTTCTTGGACTAACCTATTAACAAGATGCCACAGTGCCAGTTCCCTGTTTTCTGTTGTTTTGGTTTCAGAAAAGCTGTTAAGGAAATATTCTCGGAATTGGACGAAATAAAAGCCGAAGTCCCTATTTTTCTTGGAACCATCCAGAACACCGAAGAGGAGGAGAATACGGAGACCGAGGCGGCCTAACCATGTGGTGGCACGGCCCCACCTCTGGCCGCGCCGCCACATGATGAGGGCCCCTCGGGGCTCCACCTCCTTCTCCCTTTCGCCTATAAATACCCCCCGATGAAATAAGACCTAACACTCGAGAACTTTTCCACAAAACATTACGGAGCCGCCGCCGTCGTCAACTCTAGTTCGGGAGGGTTCAGAAGCTCTTGCCGGCACCCTGCCGGAGAGGGGAATCATCACCGGAGGGCTCTACATCACCATGCCCGCCTCCGGATTGATGCGTGAGTAGTTCATCCTTGTACTATGGGTCCATAGCAGTAGCTAGATGGTTGTCTTCTCCACTTGTGCTATCATGTTTAGATCTTGTGAGCTGCCTATCATGATCAAGATCATCTTTATGTAATGCTACATGTTGTGTTTACTGGGATCCGATGAACATTGAGTACTATGTCATTTGCTTCATAATATATTATGTGAGTGCGTTATTTATGATCTTGCATGCTCTCCGTTACTAGTAGATGCTCTGGCCAAGTAGATGCTTGTGACTCCAAGAGGGGGTATTTATGCTCGATAGTGGGTTCATGTCTTCTTTTAATCTGGGGGAGTGACAACAACCTCAAAATTGTGAATGTACTATTGCTACTAGGGATAAAACAGTAGTTCTTTGTCTAAGTATAATTGTGCTACTTACATTACACGCTTTGCTTAATGCAATAATCTGTTGCTTGCAACTTAATACTGAAAGGGGTGCGGATGCTATCCGGAAGGTGGATTATTAGTCATAGATGCAGTTGGATAACGGTCTATGTATCATGTTGTAATGCCCAAATGAATCTCACACTAGACACCATGACTTGTACATGCATTATTATGCAGTTCTTTATTTTGTCAATTGCCCAGCTGTTATTTGTTTACGCTCATGTATGCTATTATTATTTATGGAGAGACAGCACTAGTGAACTGTGGACCCCGGTCCTTTTCTTTAAATTGATAATACAACCTACTCAATCCTGTTCTTTCATTCTCTGCAACCAAACACCATTTTCCACACTATACGTCTAATCCTTTGTTACAGCAAGCCAGTGAGATTGACAAACTCACTGTTAAGTTGGGGCAAAGTATCTTGGTTGTGTTGTGTGCAGGTTCCACGTCAGCTACACGCCGCAAGACTTTTCTGGCGCCGGTGACACCTTCAGAAGAACATTCATCTCCTACTGGTTCGATAACCTTGGTTTCATAACTGAGGGAAACTTGCTGCTGCACTGCTTCACACCTTCCTCTTGGGGTTTCCCAACTGCTGAGAAGAAGATCTTCAACTCAGTCATCAGGACAATACTCCTACGTCCATTGCAGAGGCATTTGCATCTCCTGATGCGGATGACTGGAAAGAAGCTGTCCGTAATGAGATGGACTCGATTCTTTCTAATGGAACTTGGGAATTATATGAACGACCATACGGTTGCAAACCAGTGGGTTGTAAATGGGTGTTCAAGAAAAAGCTGAGACCTGATGGTACTATTGAGAAGTACAAGGCACGACTTGTAGCCAAGGGCTACACCCAGCGTGAAGGCGAAGATTACTTTAACACCTATTCACCTGTTGCTAGACTGACCACCATTCATGTACTAATTTCCCTGGCTGCCTCCTATGGTCTGATCGTTCATCAAATGGACGTAAAGACAGCTTTACTTAACGGAGAGTTGGAAGAGGAAATCTATATGGATCAGCCTGATGGGTTTGTAGTAAAAGGTGAAGAGAGAAAGGTGTGCAAATTGTTAAAATCTTTGTATGGGCTGAAGCAAGCACCTAAGCAATGGCATGAGAAGTTTGACAGAACTTTAACTTCTGCGGGCTTTGCCATTAATGAGGCTGATAGGTGTGTGTATTATCGCCATGGTGGGGGCAATAGTGTCATACTATGCTTGTATGTTGACGACATACTAATTTTCGGTACAAGCATGATAGTGATAATTGTGGTAAGTCTTTCCTGTCAAAGAGCCTTGATATGAAAGATCTGGGACAAGCTGATGTGAACATTAAGCTGATTAGGGATGAGAGTGGGATTACATTAACGCAATCACACTATGTTGAGAAGTTCTTGAGCCGATTCGGCTTTATAGACAGCAAGCCTTCTCCAACACCCTATGATCCCAGTGTGACACTCAGAAAGAACAAGAAAGAGACGAGAGATTAATTAAGATACTCTCAAGTGGTCGGTTCACTCATGTACCTTGCGAGCGTGACGAGACCAGATATCTCTTTTGCTGTGAGCAAATTGAGCAGGTTCATGTCTAACCCGGGTACTGATCATTGACATGCACTTGAAAGGGTCATGCGCTATCTGAACGGTACAATGAGCTATGTGATTCACTATTCAGGACACCCTGCTGTGCTTGAGGGATATTGTGATTCAAACTGGATCTCAGATGTGGATGAGCTCTACGCCACCAGTGGATATGCGTTTATTCTTGGAGGTGGCACAGTATCATGGAGGTCTTGCAAACAGACCATATTGACGAGGTCAGCCATGGAAGCAGAACTTGCTGCTTTAGATACAGCTTCTGTAGAGGCAGAATGGCTGCGTGAGCTCTTGATGGACTTGCCGGTGGTTAAGCAACCATTATCGGCCATCCTTATGAACTGTGACAACCAAACGGTTATCGTAAAAGTGAACAGTGCTAAGGATAACGCGAAGTCATCAAGACACATTAAAAGACGTTTGAAGTCTGTCAGGAAATTGAGAAACTCCGGAGTAATATATGTTTCGTATATTCAAACAGACAAAAACCTGGCAGATCCCTTTACGAAGGGACTATCACGTAATGTGATAGAAAGTGCATCGAGGGAGATGGGGTTGAGACCCATAAGCGTTACTCCATAGTGATAACCCAACCTATGTGATCGGAGATCCCGTGAATTAGGACCTGGGAAGAACAAGCTAGTGGTGTGACAGAGGAGACTTGTTACCTAACCCTCTCTATGATGCACAACTCTCAAAATCTGTAAGGCAGGTTGGCAACATGCCTTAATGATGGGTTCGTAGCATAGAAAACAAAAAATTTCCTACGGTGTGAACAAACCAACAAGCCAAGATCTAATCTAGGAGATGCTCGTAACGAGTGGAACATGTTCCAAGAGAAACTCACACTCGAAGACCGTAAGCGTTTCGAGAATAATTCTCGTGGATGATGTAGTCGTTCACTAGCCGATCTCAAGATCGTGAAGATGTGTGCTGCAACGGGCAGCGCCTCCGTACTAGGTCACACGTACGGCTTGATGACGACCTCCGTTCCCTCGATCCAGCGGGGCAGCGGAAGTAGTAGAACCACCGGAAACTCCAGCAGCACAACGGCGTGGTGTGGTGGAGAAACTAATTGGACATGGCTTCGCCAAGCGGATGGCTGGAAGGTGGAGCAGCGGGAGGAGGGAGAGAGAGGCAAGTGTGTGGGGGAGCGGGAGCTCACACCCCTCTTTATATAGGAGGGGGAGGGAGCCACGAATTTGGAGTGCCCCCACCTCTCCCCTCATCATGTGAGTGGAGTCTCCACTCAACCCACTCATTCTCTCATCAATTTCCACTCAAAATTCCAAGGGTTTTTCTTTATTAAATAAAACAATTTCATTTCTTTTTAATATTTGTTAATTCTATTAACAAACATTAACACTTAACCCCTTGGTTCATTTGTTAATTCTATTAACAACCATTGGCAACCATTGACAATTAACCCCTTGAACTATTTCAATATTACCCGAAACAATTTTGGTGTTGTCCAAACTTTTCTCCGAAATTCCGTGTCTACCCAAAAGCGTCGACAAACCTTAAGTGTGTCACCCTACGGTTCGTGAATAATGTAGACATGATCGAGACACCTCTCCGATCAATAGTCAACAATGGGATCTGGAGATCCGTAATGACTCCTACATATTCGACGATGAATCTTGTGATCGTGTGAACCAAAAACGTCATAACCAATTCCTTTTGTCTCGCGATATTTTACTTGTCCGAGATCCGATCATTGGTATCATCTATACCTAGTTCGATCTCGTTCCTGACAAGTACTCTTTACTCGTTCCGTGATATGACATCCTTGTGACCTAGTCACGTGCTTGCAAGCGGTGTCGATGTGATATCACCGAGAGGGCCCAGAGTATATCTCTCTGTCATCTGGATGGACAAATCCCACTTCTTGATCCATGAGCCTCAACTAATACTTTTGGAATACCCAACGCCACCTTTATAGTCACCCTGTTCCGGTGTGATGTTTGATGTCATCAAAGCATTCTTCCGGTGTTAGTGATTGACATGATCTCATGGTCTAAGGATTAGGATTACTTCGTATGCTTAGTATAACAATGTAAACTTAATGACTTGATCGCATTGCTATACTTAATTTGGGTGCGTGTTCATCACATCATTCTCCTAATGATGTGATCTCGTTATTTACAACATCCAATGTTCATGATCAGGAAACCTTGATCATCTGTTAATCAACGAGCTAGTTAAACGAGAGGCTTTACTAGGAACTCTTATTTGTTCATTAGTCACACATGTATTAATGTTTCCGATTAATACAATTCTAGCATGAGAAATAAACATTTATCATAAATATGGAATAAGATAATAACCACTTTATTATTACCTCTCGGGCATATTCCTTTCACTTAATGTGTTTCTGTTGACTATTCATAGCAAAGATGCTGTTCTACAGAGCATTCTTGAAAGAACACACCTATATGAGTCAGATTGTTAAACGTCGCAATCTATGAGATTTGGGTGATCTCTAGTAAACTCATGAAAAGACCAGTAAACTCATGAAAAGACCAGGTAGTATGACGCATATGCTACACCCGCGGGGTAGGCTACTGGCAGCCAAGTACCATTTATGATTTTGTGTGAAATCTAAAAGCACCAAACTTGCAATTCAATGTTCGTCCATTGTTCAAGTTGACGATAGACGTAGCTCAAGGTTCTAGGCAAAAGTTCAACTTAACAATCTCTGCTGAAACACTGGTATATAAACAAGACTCGAGGTCTGACAAATATCTCTAAATGAGAATTTGAGATCTGGTTGGGGATTGTTAGAATTGGGCCCATTAGTGGGGCAGCCCAATTAGCAATTTCAGAAATCTCAAATCCCGTTTTAGTGGCAGCACATGCGAGTGGAGTGGGAGCTAAGTTTAGTCCCATACTGCTAGTGGGAGAGGAGTAGCAACAGGTTATATAGTGGGGTGGTGTGCTACATGGTAAGATGTGAGAACAAGAGGCTCTCCCACGCGCTCCTCCTCCTCCGCCGCCGCTCGCACACACGCACGCACGCACGCACCGCCCGACCGTCTCGTCACGCCGCGCCGCGGGTTGCGGGAGTCTCGCCGAGCCGAGATTATTTTTGCAATACAGGAAAACGGTTTCGACGGACGCGTCGTGGTTAGTCAGTTCGGGTCGCTCCCGGATCGTGGGCTACCAACCGACCTAAACGTGTGCGACATGGCCGTGGCCCACTCCGTACCCGTTAGGGTTTTCCGAAGAGTTGCGCTACATAATGCCCGGCACTGCGTGCGCTGAGAACATCCGAACCAATCTAGGTTTTGCCAAAACTCGTGCCTTGCGCCGCCACCGTAGTCTACTGCATCCCGAGCGCCGGCGTGCACCGGCGAACGGGACAGCAGGTCTCTGGAATCGCTCGCCCTTGTGATCCTGTACGGGAGAGGGCGAATAAGGTTTTTGGGAAACGCTCCGCGCGACTGCTTTCAAGGTCTTCATTACGGCTCGTCTTCCTGTGCGATAGCCGGATTCGAGGACGGCTCGTCTCCAACGTCGTCATCGTCTACAGGAAGCTGTTGCCGTCGCTGTTGCAACAACTACGACAACTACTACAACTACTTCATCTACTTCCGTTCGGTATGTTTGTGACTATCCGATGTGCTGGTCTCATATGGTTGTGCTAGTAGATGTTTTGCTACTGTTCATGTTGATTAGGACATCTAGTATGTTCGTGCTTCACATGTTAGTAGCTGCTGTAGTATTGTTTAATATACTGAAATTAATTATGAAAATTGTGCCTAATAATCCAACACAACGTCCACAAAATACTACTACCTCTGGTTTCCAAAAAGTGTCGGGGAAAAGCTACTACGACAGCATAAGTTTATGTACATCTCCGGACTCTAATTAGGGATTTGAGGGAGTAGATTCACATAGTTCCAACTCTGAGAAAGTCACCGCAAGGCACACATTTGTGGTCATATTTCTGAGATGTTAATATCGGTCTTGTTGATGACCTTCTAATGTTACTAAAAAATAAAACCAACTCGTCCAAGGACGCCAAAGTGGTACAACGTACTGAAATATTGCCCAAATATTATGTGGGCCTTTAGCCCATTTAGCAATTCAAGAAAAATCCCTAAAGCCCATGCTGCTGTCATGGCAAGTGGTGGGACTTTAGTCCCATACTGCTAGTTTAGTGAGATGTGCATCAGCTTATATACTGAGCCATTCTACTACTAGTACGAGTTGGTATAAGGTATGAGGAGAATGGCTGTGTACCACACGCGCGCTCCTCCTCCGCTGCCCGCCACGACGCGACGCGACGCGACGCGGGTTGCGGGTTGCGGGAATCTCGCCGAGCCGATGTATTCTTTTTGTCACGCAAAATTGGAGAATACGAGTACGGTCGCAGCTGAAACGTTTTGTCTTAATGGAAAATGAATACGAGTTGTAACGCCTGTGTACGTTTCGGTTTGCCCTCTCGCCTCCTGCGTTGCGTATATGAAGGAGAGGTCGCTCCTCTCCTGCATACCATAGAATAGAATCATCTGCCCACAGCCGCCACCGTCTCAGTTGTTCCTCTACCTGTTTCTTCCATCGCTGATCCCATCCCGTCCACCGCCTACACGGCCGACGGGAGAGCAGGCCTCCGGAACCCCGCCTCTCTGAATCCTGTACGGGAGAGGGGCGATTAGGTTTTTGGGGAGCGTCTCATACGCGACTGCTCGCGTACGTTCTTCGTCATCGTCTGCGACTACTTCCTCTTCGTCCTCTACTTCCACTACGTCCGCGTCGCCTTCGTCTTCGTCATGGGAACCGACGCCGACCGCCTTGCCGCTGAGAAGGCTGCCGCTGACAAGAGGGCTGCCGACGACGCTTCTGCTTCTGCTTCGGCCAATTGGCCAACTGCTGGGTATGATATGTTCATCCCTCTACTGGTTATTTCCATGATTGCCGTACTAGTAATCTGTGTAGATGTTTCTACTACATATCTAGTACATGGTTACATCATTAAGTTTCAGTATGTCATTAGCACCATTTACGTCATGATGTTAGTTTATAATTGGATTAATATAATCGAACAATTGCTTATATTCTCAACAATCCAAAAACCTAATATGTGTAGCCAATTTTCGATCCAAGGTTTTGCTGCTGCACTGAAACCAGCCCCGTTTATGGGGACATACTTTAAGCGTTGGCAGACCAAAACCACCTTATGGCTCACTGCGATGAACGTGTTCTAGGTCACCGGTGTCACTCCCACTGGAACGATTGCTCCTGAACAGGAGAAGGCGTTCAGGGAGGCCACCGTCGTCTTTGTTGGAGCCGTTCTGAGCGTGATCGGAGATAAGTTGGTTGACGCATATTTACATGTGCGGGTTGCCAAGGACTTGTGGGAAGCGCTCGAATCTAAATTCGGCGCAACCGATGCTGGAAGCGAGATGTATACCATCGAGCAGTTCCATGATTACAAGATGGTTGAAAACCGTCCTGTATTCGAGCAGGCTCATGAGATACAATGCATCGCAAAAGAGCTTGAGCTTCTCAAGTGTGATCTACCGGGCAAATTAGTCGCGGGATGCATAATCGCTAAGCTGCCTAATTCATGGAGGAGTTTTGCCACTACTCTGAAACATCAGAGGCGTGAATTCTCTGTTGAGGATGTCATTGGCCATCTGAGTGTTGAGCAGAATTCCAGGGCAAAGGACTCGCATGGAAAAGGTGAAGGTACTTCTGTTGCCAACATGGTACATAAGAACTTCAACTCACACAAGCAAAAGGAAAAAACTGGTGTCCAACAGAATACCGACTTCAAGAAGAAGGGTACCAAACCCTTCAAGAAGGATAAGAAGAAAGGTGCATGCTACACCTGTGGTTCAGAGGAACATTGGGCTCCTAAGTGCCCGAAGAAGTTCAAGAAACCAGGACAGGACTCCAAGTATGTCAATATGATCGTGAGCAACAATGAGAACGGTGCATCCGGGTACGGTAATTTGTTTACTGTATTTTCAGTTTGTTAGTCTAATGAATGGTGGATTGACACAGGTGCAAATACTCATGTATGTGCTGACATCTCATTGTTTTCTTCTTATCAGGTCACAGGGAACGAATCCGTATTGATGGGGAATGGCGCGAGTGCTTCTGTTCTTGGTGTTGGCACGGTCGATCTGAAGTTTACTTCGGGAAGGATCGTGCAGCTCAAGAACGTGCAGCATGTCCCCGCCATCAAGAAGAATCTCGTTAGTGGCTCCCTTCTATGTAGAGAAGGTTTTAAGTTGGTATTCGAGTCTAATAAAGTAGTTGTAACGAAATATGGACTATTTGTTGGAAAAGGTTATGAATGCGGAGGCATGTTCCGCTTTTCTCTTACTGATTTTTGTAATAAAGTCGTGAACAATATTCATTCGAATGTTAATGAAACAGAAGTTTGGCATTCACGTCTTTGTCACATTGGTTTCGGTTGTATGTCGCGATTAACAAAACTAAGTTTAATCCCATCTTTCACTTTAGCCAAAGGTTCTAAATGTCTTTCATGTGTGCAAGCAAAGCAACCTCGCAAGCCTCATAAAGCTGCGGAGGAAAGACACCTGGCACCGTTAGAACTTATACATTCTGATCTTTGTGAGATGAATGGCTTATTGACTAAAGGTGGAAAGAGATACTTCATGACACTGATAGATGATTCCACTAGATTTTGCTATGTATATTTGTTAAGTACTAAAGATGAGGCTCTTCACTACTTTAAAATCTATAAGGCAGAAGTTGAGAATCAACTTGAAAAGAAAATTAAACACATCCGGTCTGATCGTGGTGGAGAGTACTTCTCGAATGAGTTTGATTCTTTCTGTTCGGAACACGGTATTATTCATGAGAAACGCCTCCCTATTCTCCCCAGTCAAATGGGGTAGCCGAACGGAAAAACCGTACTCTAACAGATTTGGTTAACGCCATGTTAGATACATCGGGTTTATCCAAGGCATGGTGGGGGGGAGGCGATATTGACGTCATGTCATGTCCTGAATGAAGTTCCGACAAAAGACAATGATCTCACTCCGTATGAGCAATGGGAGAAGAGAAGGACAACACTCTCATACTTACGTACTTGGGGCTGTTTGGCGAAAGTCAATGTGCCGATCCCCAAAAAGCGTGAGCTTGGACCCAAAACCGTGGACTGTGTTAATCTGGGCTACGCTAAGAATAGCGTTGGCCATAGATTTTTAGTAGTGAAATCTGAAGTACCTGACGTGAAGGTCGGTATAGTTATGGAGTCTAAAGATGCTACTTTCTTTGAGGATGTTTTTCCTATGAAAGATATGCAAAGCACTTCTAGACAGAAATCTGAGGAAACTCATCAGCCTGCCATTCATATGGAATATTCTGAACAAACCCATGATGAAAATCCTGAGAAGGATGATGAGGAAACCCTTGGTAGGGGCAAGTGACAGAGGACTGCAAAGTCCTTTGGCGATGATTTCCTCGTGTACCTTGTGGATGACACTCCAACTTCTATTTCAGAAGCTTATGCATCTTCGGATCCTGACTACTGGAAAGAAGCAGTCCATAGCGAGATGGATTCCATCATGGCTAACGGGACATGGGAAATTACTGAACGTCCCTATGGTTGTAAACCGTTGGGATGTAAGTGGGTGTTCAAAAAGAAGCTTAGGCCCGATGGTACGATTGAAAAGTACAAGGCTAGACTTGTGGCCAGGGGCTATACCCAGAAAGAAGAGGAAGATTTCTTCGATACTTATTCACATGTGGCTAGACTGACCACCATACGAGTTTTACTCTCGTTGGCGGCCTCGCATGGTCTTCTCGTCCATCAAATGGATGTTAAGACGGCTTTCCTAAATGGAGAGTGATACGTCTCCAACGTATCTATAATTTCTTATGTTCCATGCTATATTATACCAAGTTATTACATGTTTTATATACATTTTATATAGTTTTATGCATTTTCTAGGACTAACCTATTAACAAGATGCCACAGTGCCAGTTCCCTGTTATCTGCTGTTTTTGGTTTCAGAAAAGTATTTAAGGAAATATTCTCAGAATCGAACGATTTCTTTTCTGAAGTCCATATTTATTTGGGAACGTTCCAGAAGACCGAAGACGAGACGAAGTGGGAGGCCAAGGCGCCGCCACCACGTCCTCGCGCGGCAGGAAGTGGGGCCGCGCGAGGGACAGGTGTGGGCCCCTCGGGCCTCCACCGACCTCGCCCTTTAGCCTACATATACCCCCCGGAAATAAAACCCTAGGAGGGTGTTCGATATTTCCTCCACGGGTCCAGAGCGCCGCCGCCATCGAAGACAAGATTCGGGAGACAGAAGTCTCTGTTCCGGCACCCTGCCGGGACAGGGAATTGCCCCCGGAGCCATCTCCATCGACTCCACCGCCATCTCCATCGCCGTTGCTGACTCCTACGATGAGGAGTGAGTAGTTCTCCCCCGGGGCTGCGGGATCTACGGTAGCTATGTGGTCTATCTCTCTCTCCCATGATGTGATCTTTTATGTGATCATGAGCTTTGTAATCTAGTTGAATATGTGATGCTACTCTTTATCTATTATGCACTCTAGAGGTTATTTTAATATGAACTCCGGGGTTATTCACGGTTGTAACGGTGACAGTGTGTGCACCGTGTGTGATTCCTTTATGACGTTGTGGTGTTAGTTTACTCTGACTTTGGGGTGTGCTCTTGTAGCCCTACACAATGAATGGTGTTTATCATCCAACATGAGAGTGTTTGAGAGTAGTGTTTATTTATTTAACTTTGATGTCATTGTTGAGAATGTCCACTGGTGAAAGTAGGATCCCTAGGCCTTGTTTCTAAGCATTGAAACACCGTTTCCAACAAGTTCTGCTACATGTTTGCTTGCTGCCATTTTTATTACAGATTGCAATTACTACTTATAATCATCCATATTACTTGTATTTCACTATCTCTTCGCATAACTAGTGCACCTATACATCTGACAAGTGTATTGGGTGTGTTGGGGACACAAGAGACTTTTTGTATCTTAACTGCAGGGTTGCTTGAGAGGGTTATCTTTGACCTCTACCTCCCTGAGTTCGATATACCTTGGGTGATTCACTTAAGGGAAACTTGCTGCTGTTCTACAAACCTCTGCTCTTGGAGGCCCAACACTGTCTACGAGAATAGAAGCGTGCGTAGACATCAGAGAGCTAGACGAGGAAATCTATATGCAACAGCCAGATGGCTTTGTATTAGATGGTCAGCAAGGAAAGGTATGTAAGTTACTGAAATCTTTATATGGCCTAAAACAAGCACCTAAGCAATGGCATGAGAAGTTCAATACAACTTTAACCTCTGTTGGTTTGTTGTTAACGAAGCTGACAAATGCGTATACTATCGCCATGGTGGGGGCGAAGGAATTATACTGTGCTTGTATGTTGATGACATACTGATTTTTGGGACCAAACTCAAAGTCATTGAGGAGGTCAAGTCGTTTCTATCTCAGAACTTTGAGATGAAAGACCTTGGTGTGGCTGATGTTATCCTGAACATCAAGCTGCTGAGAGATAATGAGGGTGGGATTACACTTTTGCAATCCCATTACGTTGAGAAGATTTTGAGTCGTTTTGGATATTCGGACTGCAAAACTTCTCCAACGCCTTATGATCCTAGTGTGCAAATTCGAAAATTCAATGGCACAGCTAAGTATCAACTAAGGTACTCTCAAGTAATTGGCTCTCTCATGTACCTAGCTAGCGCGACAAGGCCTGACATCATGTTTGCTGTTTACAAACTGAGCCGGTTTGTTTCCAATCCGGGTGATGTGCATTGGCATGCTGTCGAAAGAATCATGCGCTATTTGAAATGTACTGAGAACTACGGACTTCACTATACCGGAAGCCCGTCAGTACTAGAAGGGTATTGTGATGCGAATTGGATCTCTGATGCTGATGAGATGAAAGCCACAACAGGGTATGTGTTTACTCTTGGAGGTGGAGCTGTTTCCTGGAAGTCTTGCAAGCAAACGATCCCGACGAGATCGACAATGGAAGCAGAATTAACAGCATTGGACACATCTGGTGTCGAAGCAGGATGGCTTCGAGATCTTTTGATGGACTTGCCAGTGGTTGAAAAGCCAGTTCCGGCTATCCTTATGAACTGCGATAACCAAACAATGATTGTAAAGGTTAAGAGTTCAAAGGACAACATGCAGTCCAACAAACACATAAGAATGAGATTAAAATCTGTCAGACATTTAAGAAACTCCGGAGTTATAGCGTTGGATTATATCCAGTCGGCTAAGAATCTGGCAGATCCCTTCACTAAAGGGCTATCACGTGTTGTGATAGAAAATGCATCGAGGGAGATGGGTATGATAGTAACCCAACCTATGTGATCGGAGATCCCGTGAAGTAGGACCTGGGAAAACAAGCTATTGGTTAACTGAATAGAGTAAACTATACTAACCCACTCCGTTGAATATGCAATACTCTCGGTAACTGTATGGCAGGTTGACTTTTGTCTTAATGTGTTTCAAATCTTTGCATAAGCAGACGCTATCGTACAGAGCGATCTTTGGAGGAACACACCTATATGAACCTGACTGCTGGTCACAGTCTATGAGATTAGGGTGATCTCTCGTAAGTTCATGAATAGGTCAGGAGTGTGACTAATATGCTCCACCCGAGGGGTCAGCCTTCGGCAGCCTAGTACTGTTAAGACATTTGGTGAAACTTCTTTACGCCAAACTGACAATTCAAGACCTAGTCCATTGTCAGTTCTGAAGGAGTGTAGCTGATTGCTCTAGGTAGAGTTCAACCTTAACAGGTCTCTACTGAAAATACTGGTATATTAAAACAGTGTTTGGAACAAGTGATAACATCATGTGACTTTGGGATCTGGTGGGGGATTACTGAAATATTGCCCAAATATTATGTGGACCTTTAGCCCATTTAGCAATTCCAGAAAAATCCCTACAACCCATGCTGCTGTCATGGCAAGTGTTGGGACTTTAGTCCCATACTGCTAGTTTAGTGAGATGTGCATCAGGTTATATACTGAGCCATTCTACTACTAGTACGAGTTGGTATGAGGTATGAGGAGAATGGCTGTGTACCACACGCGCGCTCCTCGTCCGCCGCCCGCCTCGCCACGCCTCGTCTCGTCACGATGCGCCGCGCCGCGGGTTGCGGGAATCTCGTCGAGCCGATGTATTCTTTTTGTCACGCAAAATTGGAGAATACAAGTACGGTCGCAGCTGAAACGTTTTGTCTTAATGAAAAATGAATACGAGTTGTAACGCCTGTCTTAAGTACGGTTGTTTCCAGTATTCATTGCCCTAATGGAAATTGACTATGTACGTTTCGGTTTGCCCTCTCGCCTCCTGCGTTGCGTATATGAAGGAGAGGTCGCTCCTCTCCTGCATACCATAGAATAGAATCATCTGCCCACAGCCGCCACCGTCTTCGTCGTTCCTCTACCTGTTGCCTCCATCGCGGATCCCATCCCGTCCACCGCGTACACGGCCGACGGGAGAGCAGGCCTCCGGAACCCCGCCTCTCTGAATCCTGTACGGGAGAGGGGCGATTAGGTTTTTGGGGAGCGTCTCATACGCGACTGCTCGCCTACGTTCTTCGTCATCGTCTGCGACTACTTCCTCTTCGTCCTCTACTTCCACTACGTCCGCGTCGCCTTCGTCTTCGTCATGGGAACCGACGCCGACCGCCTTGCCGCTGAGAAGGCTGCCGCTGACAAGAGGGCTGCCGACGACGCTTCTGCTTCTGCTTCGGCCAATTGGCCAACTGCTGGGTATGATATGTTCATCCCTCTACTGGTTATTTCCATGATTGCCGTACTAGTAATCTGTGTAGATGTTTCTACTACATATCTAGTACATGGTTACATCATTAAGTTTCAGTATGTCATTAGCACCATTTACGTCATGATGTTAGTTTATAATTGGATTAATATAATCGAACAATTGCTTATATTCTCAACACAACGTACATAAAATACTAGATTCACATAGTTCCAAGTTCCAACTATGAGAAAGTCACCACAAGGCAGACATGTGTGATTTGATCCTCGATGGGCATGTTACAGTTGTAACGATTAACCTACATGCCATTTTCATGGTCACCCAACATTGGTTCTCTACATAATATACCTGCAAAATTAGATAATTATGTGTATCTTTTATCTTACCTTTTAGATTGATGTGATTATAATTTTCTTTCGGGCTAGTTATGCCAAATAAGATAACATAACAACATATTCAGTTTCGCAAAACACTTCTTCAGCCCTTTCAAAACTAGCCAATCTCATTCATGCAAACTTGCGGGCACCATGTTCGTCCTGACAGCTAGCGATGACCCAAGTCCACACAGCTCGGCTTATTCACAGGGCAAGGATACAATTTTATTTACCGTCTCATCCGCAAGCGAGCGTGTTAAAAATTTCTGGCCACCTGGTCTTTGACGAATGTGGCCAATATCAAAATATTCAATATCTATTAGTATCGACCACGGTGGCACCTCTCATTGATCACGGCCCCACACGAAACTGCTTGATCCAAGTCTTCGCTGAAGTAAATTTATCACCTTCACTGAAGATCACACTATGTAAAATGTAAATACTCATAAAAGGCTTGTATCATGTGTGTGGGACGTTGGCTCCCGCCTTCTTTTTCATCACTATACATTATCTCGGTGAAGTCGTTGCCGACAAGCGCCATGGGTAGTGGTCACCTAGGTCGCGGAAACATGGCCAACAAAGATGAGAATCCTACCATGTCGGCTATAGAATCCGGTGTCTCCACTTCAGTTATTATTAGATTCAAAAACTACATCAGTGTAGTATAAACGCAACTTTATTATCATTTTTCATTCCAAGACAACACAAGTAGATAGACGACCATTTTTGTTTACTATCATTGAATCAAAACCTAGGTTTTGGCGGAGAATTTCCGTGTTTTCTGTACTTAAATGTGACTCGAACAACTCTTGCGCTTGGAGATTCAGGTGCAATTGAAATGTCGTGAGTGAATTCATCGCACGACAGTTCCAACCCCGTATTTTCATTGCCTCAGACAGCACCATTCACGGGGGCCTTGGTCCCCGTCAATCGATGAGTTTCCTTACGGGTTTGCTGAACAAACGAAGTTACATAACTTATGCGTTGATTGACCAAGCAAACATATAAAACCTTATTGTTTAACAAACAAAGGAACAAGATCCGCCACACAGACGAGGAGATGGTGACCCACCGCTTGCCGAACCTGACACAACAAGGACAAAATTACGCCAACACATAGAGCGGGAACTCAGGGAGGAACAACTACGCTTCTTGATCAAGCACACAAGATCATCGACGGTTGGGGCACATAGTGCACATTTGGATCTTGGACCACCAAAGCATTAAGCCAGACATACCGAAAACTGCATGTCCCGATTTAGAAACTGCATAAACAGCAAGAGAATATCCACAATCTATGTTTGACTACATTTGTTGTTAGGTGGTGAAGAAGTGTGCTTAACACATACTTCCTCCGTTCCTAAATGTAAGTCTTTCTAGCATTTTTCTAGTCAAGAAGGAAGGAAGGGAGTAGAAACTTTCCGGAGGATCGTCAAGGGAGGATGCGTGAGTGATTACTCTTGTCCAATTAGTACTGATGATACGGTTTGTACTGATTGATGTTTGTTAACTGTGTATCTTTACTATTAAAACAGAATGCGTGGTATGGCGTCACACGTCAAATGTCATGCCACAAGATGTCTAATTACGCTGCTCTGCCACCTATAAGTGAAGATACCTGTTCAAAAACAAGCAAAAAAACATGCCTAATTACGCTACTCTGCCATCTATAAGTTAAGATACATGTTCATCTAATTATAAAAAGAATGTCACCCCTAAGAAATTTCCTAAAACTCACTCACCGCTAACAACCGTCCTGCGCACTCTCATCTCTCCACACTATTTTCCCTCCCAATAAAGTGCTACCATCAAATTAGTTGGAGATCCCGTGACAACCCCTCAGGCCTCAGGATAATCTTCTCTCTCCTAAGAGTCGTGGAAGAAAACCGTAGCCTAAACTCTAAAGAGTCCTACATGCATCTTCGCCATCTCAGATTCACCTGACGATCCATGGATGGCTCCATCGCATCGGTGCAAGTGCAATCGGAGTCGTCCGGTCGTCGGACCTACCGACCACATAGGCGGAAGTGCAGTCAGACTTTTATGCTTGCGGTTAAGGACCACAACTCTCACCTTATGATCTTACACGCCACCGATGTCAGACTGCCTATTAGGCTCGCGCGGCTCAAGCGCCTCAATGGCGGCGAGAGGCCGATCGAGCTACCTGCTCTAGGCTTTTTATGGTCTTTGCTTAAACCCATCTGGATCTGTGGCTACACGTGACTACACTGCTCCCTCCTCCTGGTCTCATATGAACGCACGAGCAAATTCAGTTAGGGACTTCGTTTGCCTCATTGGTTCTGAGTTTGTTGTCTTCCTTGCATGGATGCGTAATCGCATATTCCTTTTATCTCTGATAAGAGATCAGATGCGTCATCATTCATCACTAAAAAGTGAATCAAGGCATCCAGTACCGGGTGAGTATAAAGCCATGACTTCCACGAAACAGGATTTCGCCCCGCTATATAAATATAGCAACCGCCAATACAACAAAGATAACCGCTGGGGCAAACAACACAATCAAACCCAAAAGAAAATAAAGAGAAAAAAGAAGAGAAAGAAGGCCGACACCGACGAATCAACGAAAACGAAAACGACTATGCAACCGCTGCGTCCTCCGGAGTATTCCCACCACAAGTCTAGCACTCCGAATCGCCGCGTACCAAGCAACACCTCCAAGAAGGAAAACGACGACGACGACGCTGCTGCCCGGACTGGTCCTAGGATTTCTCCCGATACGCTACAGGTAGTGGGGAGGGGGTACACCAAACGCCCTTCAGGAAGGATGAGCGACACACGTAAGCGTCACTGCGTCGGTGTCAAGATGACAAGGATTTCTCCCGACCCCCAACACACCTCTGGACAATTTGAAGCGCTCCACCCAACTTGCCACCCACCAACAAACGCCACCACGGAATTACAGTCACTAACGTCGTATCACCATGGCAAGCACTGCGTGGCTAGTCGAATTGAGAGGAATCCGTCATAGACAAGGAACGGCGGTACCACAACCACACGGGAGGGAACAACCTCCACCGCCAAAGATGGCGGTAGCCGACCGGACGCAGTAGGCAAGAGCACGGCCACCATTGGAGCCGGAGGGCGGCAGCAGCGCAGCCACCTGGAGGACCTCCTCCACCGCCAACGGCGGGTGCCGACCGGTCAGACCTTAAAGGGCCCGTGAAGTCTCCGCCGCCGTGTTGCTGCACGTAGGCCACCACCGCCGCTACCCTCTAATCCGGCACCAAAGACCCGGCCAGACCTACTGGTCCGCGAAGCTCTAGCCACTGCGCAGCAACAGGCGCGGTGTCGTCGCTGCCACTCCTGTCAAAGGATTCCAAGCTCAGTCAAAGCAGGGCCCAGCCCGACCCGCCTTACCCAGATCGGGCCCAAGAGGGCCAGATCTGGGCCTCTAGGGCCCTGGCCGAATCCTACCACCCGCGCCCATCACCCGAAGCGTCGAAGGAGCCGACGCCAGGAACCGGACCGCTGTCGCCTGAGAGCACCACCCGGCGCCGCGCCGCCCCGCGCGAGGAGGCCACCGGGGGGGGGGGGGGGGGGGGGGGGGAGAAGCCGAGGGCTGCCGGCGCCAGGGCTGGCCAGGACAAGCCCGGCGAACCACGCCGACGCCGGCAGAGGAGCAGGGACGGGGGAGGAGCGCTGGGGCGGGAGCTGGCAGCGCGGCCGGTCGCCCGCGCGGGGGGCGACCAGTCGCGAGAGGATCGGCAAATAATGCTCTCAGTCCG
The DNA here is from genome assembly GCA_026929855.1 of Poa annua. Classification (NCBI taxonomy): domain Eukaryota; kingdom Viridiplantae; phylum Streptophyta; class Magnoliopsida; order Poales; family Poaceae; genus Poa; species Poa annua. The sequence goes on from CM049436.1 coordinate 40,109,031, forward strand.
GGAGGAAAGCCATGACTTCTGGTTCTGGTAACCATATTTTTAATCAGGTTTTCTTGAAGTTTATATTTCCATGTGATGTTTTACAAGATTCGTTGACGTTAATAGCATGTGTTGTTGGTTTCTGGGAATGCCTGCAGCTCCGTGTCAAGACTCAAGATAATGAAGGTAATGGTTTTGTACTTTTACTGGATTTTTGTAGCACAATATATTGGCCTCCTTTTGAAGCAAACAAGCTCTTTCTTTTGTGACAGGTCTTCAGCCAATACTCCTATGTGAAATATGGAGCATGCAAATCCAATCACCAACCTAAGTAGAACGTGCGGAGTGGAATTACAAAGATGGAAAAGGTTTTGTGAGGGAAGCAACAAAAATGGGCGTCCTTAGGGCGGAGGTGAATAAAATGGCCACGTTTACAACACGCTAAAAAGAAGTTCTTGATCGCAGGCGCGCATAGACAAAGAGAAGGACCAGCGGCTTGCCGGCACAGTCGGATCGGCAGCCGCGGGTGCACAACTTGGCCTCACCAGTCGATGCCTCGAGGGTAAGGGTATATGTAGGTGCACATACATTTGTTAGTTTCCTTGTTTTATCCAGGTTGTAGGATTAAAGGTGATTAATTTAGGTTCTGGCGGAGGAGTATATATAGAAGTTCGAAGCCATGTGTAAGTTTATTTTTTTATTGTTGTACAATTCTGGTTCACAGGGATATACGATTTTCATTTTTTATGAGCATCGAGAAGGGTACTTTAATTATGTACTGCCCCGATACTCATGTTGACTTAGGCTCCGTTTGGTTTAGCTTCCGAACTGACTTCGCGGTGGCAAACGGAGAATCTCAACCAAACGAGTTTTTAACCGCATCCAGATTTCCAAACGCAGGTGCTTTTCCTTTGGGGGGTCTCTATGGATCAGCTAGCTGGGAAATAAGGTTTTTTCCAGCTAGCTCTCGCGCCAGCAGGCACCCGCGTGCAGTATGCGCGTACGATGCCCCCTTCTCCATTTTCGTGCTTGCGAGTAGCGTGTACGTACGGCCGGCCAGACGATTGTTGTTGGGCCGTTTTCATTGTCTTCTGTTTGGTTAGTTTTTTTATGGGCCGTTTTCTTTTATGTTGTTTGCTCGTTCATATATTTGGGCCGCTGTTTAGCCATTTTTCCATGCAACAAACCTCGCGAGAACATGAGCTGTAGTGTACAGGAACCAGATCGACTATTACAGCGTGCTAATTGCTCCGAGGTCTCCAGAGTCCAGCCTAACTATGTCTCTCAAAAAAAAAAACTCTCCCGGCCAGCCGACGAACCTGATATTTTGCTCCGTGACTTTTTCTCTGGTAATATTAGGTACTCCGGGTATTAGCTTGGCCAGAGAGAGGAGAAAGCGCACAACAATGGCTGCACAGTCTGCTGAGCTGAAAATTGGTGAGGGAGTTTTGTGTTGCAACTCTAACGGTAACTGACTCATCTCGATAATTGATGCAAAATGTCAGTTCTATATTGAGTTGCAACAAACTCTCTTTATAGTGGGGAGAATGAAAATGTCAGTTGCGTGTCGAGTTGTAACTTAAGACAAAAGAAAAGGACGACGATAATGGAAAACAATCCTCGGTTACAACCCTAGCTGCAACCGACTCCCTCTACAGTCGTGGGGAGAATGTTTGTTACAACCATAAAATGAAACAAAAAATTACTGTTGTGTGTTCAGTTTGGAACAAAAAAATCCAGTTGCGTGTTGATTTGCAACTAACTCCCTTTTAAAACATCACGGGGATTGGGGGAGGAGACTATGTTAGTTGCGTTTAGAGTAGCAACTAAAAAATACAACGACAAAAAAAATGGAACACAAAAACCCCAAGTTACAACCATGATTGGAACTGACTGCATCTACGGTCGGGGGAGGTTAAATGTCGGTTACAACCATGATTTGAACAAAAAAATCCAGTTACATGTTGAGTTGCAGCTGAATCAGGGGGATTAGGGGAGGAGGCTATGTCCCTTGCGTTTAGAGTTGCAACTAAAAAATACAACGAACAAAAAAATGGAACACAAAATTCCCCCAGTTACAACCATAATTGTATCTAAGTGCAAGATTGGAAAAAAAAAATCCAGTAGCATGTTGAGTTGCAACTGACTCCCTTTTAAAACATCAAGGGATTGGCGGGGGAGGCTATGTCAGTTGAGTTATAACCATAATTGCAACTGACTCCAAGTACAGTTAGGACGACATCAGAAACATGATTTCTCAATTTCAACCTAAATTGTGTGTCTAGTTAGGGAAGGGGGTGTCCGTTTTGTGTCGAGTTGCAACTACTAGTCCCATGGTCCGTGGGAGGGAAATGTCAGTTGCGAGTCGAGATACAACGACAAAAAATGTAACACAAATCCCTCAGTTACAAACCTCAGTTACAAGGGACACCAATGGTTGAAACAAAAAAAACAGTTGCGTGTTGAGTTGTAACTAACTCCTTTTTACAGACACGGCGGAGGAAAATTGGGATGTCAGTTGCATGTCGGGTTGCAACTAAATACAACGACCAAAAATGGAAACACAAATCCCTCGTTACAAAACCTCATTGCAACCGACTCTATTTCCCAGTCAGGAGGGTCCTTTCAGTTGCGTGTCGGGTTGAACCTAAATACAAACGGCCCAAAAATGGAAACAAATCCCCAGGTACAACCCTTATTGTAACTGGCTCCATCTACAGTCGAGGGGTTCATTTTGACCTGTTCAGTTACAACCATAATTGGAAATACGTGTTCGCTTGAGTTAAGTGTGGAGGTTTATTTTGAAGCGGATGTGTGGGGGGAGGAAATGTCAGTTGCGTGTCGAGTTGCGACTTAAATGCAAAACAACAAAAAGGACAACCACGGGAAACATAATCCTCAGTAACAACCCATGTTGCAACTAACTCTCTCAACAGTCGACGCCGAAAAAATGACAATTACATGTTGAGTTGCAACTGACTCGCTCTACATTCGAATTCGAGGGGAAGTCAGCTCCGTGCCGACATGCGATCGAATCCACGACTAGACCATACGCGCACGACATCGACTACGGATTATGGACAAGACCTAAAAGGCCACAACCAGGACAAAAAAAAAGCGTCGGTGGCTCACCCATGATACTAACCATGATCTGTGCGTCGGCAAAAAAAGAAAAGGAATTGCGGCACAAAAGAGAAGAAACCACACGCTAAAAACAGCCCTCACCAAAACCCAACGTCACAAAAAAATAATAGAAAAATCGAAGTAATTAAGGATCTAAAAACTACTACCTCCGAGTTGCACTGCCCCGTCGTTTTCTGACGATATTTTTTCTGGTCTGGAGTGAGTATAAAACTACACCAGAACTACCAAATGCGGCCCAAAAACAACAAAAAAGGAAGCGCAGAAACAAAGCCCACGAAGAAAAACTGCTAGAACAAAACCGCGGCCCATAAACACAACAGCAGGCCAAACGCGGGCCGAAACGAGACAATCTTCCAGCGAACGAATATTCACGCGAGCGAGGGATCGAACGGTGTCCCAGCTAGCTGTGCCGTAGCTTATTTCCCAGCTCCCCTTTCCTTTTACCATTCCCGCAGCGCCTAGCGAGCAGATTTCATCGCGTTGACAATGGACTTGTGCGTAATATTACCCACTGCCACCCAATAAGTTGTACCGGTTCGACGATTCTATTCCTTCTCCATCCAGCAAATGCTCTCGTCTCGAATGGGGTACGCGCGAATAGAACGCACATACGGCTAGGGTTCCAGCCGCGCCTCCGCGGTCGTCCGTCCGGTCTGCTCGCCGGCGTCGAGGCGCTCATCCGCCCGATCCCCTCCTTGGTCCTTCGTTTCTCTGTCCCGTCCCTGACCAGAAGCTATCCCGACACTCGCCGCCTTCAGCCGGCAACCCAGCGCCGCCACCGGCCCCCGTCCGTGCTGATCCCTCCACTAGCGTGAGGCACACGATCGAAAACAAAACGTAGTACCACTGTACCAGCCATCGTTGTCCACTTGTCCTTCCCTTACCCCGCTTTTGTTTTGATCTTCTAAATTTTTATTCAGTCTCGGTTTCTGCTGCTGACCATGGCTGGTTGGATGGGTGTGAGTTACGTGAGTAGCGTATGTAGTTATTAACAAATATATGTGATGTGGCAGCGGCCGGTGAGCACTTGTCTGTGAGATGGCCATAGGAGGAGCTTGCGCCGGTGAGCACTTGTCTGTGAGATGGCCATAGGAGGAGCTTGCGCCGGCAATCATGCGGCTACTGTTTGATGCAGAAACCGGAAGTAGAATCGTATTAGGGAGCTTCCGCCGAGTATCGGAGGGTCCAGCGAGGTCTGAGCAGCTCCGGCGAGGTCACGGTTCCGACGAAGTTCTGGGAGTTTCCATGGTGGTTCGAATGATCTCCGGCGAAGTTCCGGTCAACTCCAATGATGTTCCAGTCAACTCCGGCGAGATGTTTCAGTATGACGTGCTGATGAGGTGCAACAGAGCTCCGGCCAGGTGCTCCACTGCGGTGGTCGGTGAACTCCGACGAGGTGGCTAACTCCAATGATTCTCCGGCGAGGTCTGTCCAGGAGCGAGGTGGTCGTGGTGGGGATAAGGCGAACTCTAGCGAGGAATCCCGGCCTGTGATCGTACGGTTTAAACAGTACTACAGATGATCCGTAGAAAATCCACAGTTTCACAGTTGTTTCAGCCAAACAACTTTCAACTTTGTCACAGTTCTTGACTCATAGCAGCTTTTTCACAGCTCACAGTTCACAGCTGCTTTTTTAGAATCCACAGCTGAACCAAACACACCCTTAACTGCCCAACGGATGACATAATAACAAATAATGTGTGTGCTTGCAACAACCTTATAGGTTGAAACCGCAAAACAAGGTGACAAAGCACTACCTACTAGCACAATGAAAGAATACAAACGACGCTTATGCCTTGTACATTGCTATCGTCGGCTCACCGATAAAATCCAGAGAATATGTATAGCGTTGAACAGAAAAGAGGGCATATTTTATGACATGTAGTTGCAGACCCACTCCTCCTCATTTCTTGCGGGTTATATAAGGGAAGAAGAAATATAACGTCTTGTGCACATACTCCAGAAGTCGCCGCTCTCATCTTACACGAACCCATCTCTATAGTGTTCATCGAGCCAAGGTATAATTGGGCTATCACAAAATGGTGGTGTGATGCCACATTCATGGTAGAAACGAAGACACAGAGGCGATGTGCAAAAAATAATGGAAGGAAGGAAGTGAGACTTTTTATTAAGAAGTTTAGGCGAAAAACATAAAGTTATACACATGGAGAGTGAGCTGAAGAGGAACCCTAACACTCTTACATTGTGTAGGTAAATAATGCACACATCACACGCAAATCACTTTCACGAAATATAAACTATTTTTATTATTGTCTATATATATGCTTCTGTTATCCCGTAGCAACGCGCGGGTATTTCGCTAGTATGTGTATGTTGTGAACTATGCGTGTTTTATGGATTATGATACTAATGATGTGTTATATGATGTTTGTAGTTGCAACTAGTTCTTATAGTCTGATCTGGTAACCTCATCACTCTTGAGAAAATGTTACCATGGCGGCAGTAGTGGAGCCAATCATCTATATACTACTACCCTCCGTCTCAAAATATAACACATTTTGGTAGTATATTTTAACCCAATAAAATGTCTTACATTTAGACGCTGAGGAAGTAGTTGCATTATGCAGTGCATGCAACCAAACAGCTACATCCTGATTTGCGAAAGGTAGTTTTTTTTCTCTTTCTATGTGACCAAACAACTGAAACAATATGGATCAGGTTTTTTTTCTTCTGAACCACCCCCAAAGCCTGCTACACGAAGCCCGGTTGTTTTAGAAATTCTAAAATTCCACCTTTTTTTTTGCAAAAAGAAAGTTAAACTTCGTTCTCACGTAGTTAAGTCGGCTTTTAAAATTTTCAATGCAGCGGCTGACGTGAGCGAGATACTTTTTTGTTATTGTTGAGATTGGAGTACTTGGGCTGTGATGCAAGGTGCGCACATCGGAAAGATGCTACAGACCGAAAGCATCAGAGTAGTGCGTCCATATCTGCAATTGGTCTGGCTCGTCACCTGAACGACAAGTACCTGCATTCTTCTTCCTTTTTGCAGGAAAGAAGTACCTGCATTCTGTCTGCCCAGAAAAGACTCTCCTCCTGCTGAGTGAATGTTACTCGCAGAAGAGAGCAGATGACATCATCAGCACAATTCCAGATGATGATCTGCCCCTAAAACAACAGATGACGACCACCAGCACAATTCACAAATTGGTCATAGGTTACAGTTGATTTCAAAACAGGACACATGTTACTCAAACAGAAAAGAAGACCAGCACTGAGTAAACAGTTCAGGACACTACACTGGTCATGATTCCAAAGAGCAAAACCTAGGACAGCCACATAACTAACCATGTTTACATTCAGCAGGAGGGACATCCTCAATATCAAAGAATCACATCACAAGCACAAACAGGCAGGCAGCTACAAGTTACTATGGTGCTTACCCATCACTCTGCTACTCCTGGTTGCTAATACCTCTACAACCTAGCAGCACTCAATAGTCATTTCTTGTTCCCAGACCAACCTAATTGGGAGCAATTCTAACCAGGACAATGCTAGTTAATAGATAGAAATTCTCCAATCACCTTTACCGTGCCCGGAGTTACTGGCTCTCTTCCTCTTCATCTTCCATCTCCTCCTCCTCATCTTCCTTGTTGTCGGAGTCGCTGCCACTCCCGGTGCCCGTGGCATCCGCACTGACATTGTTCTGGTTGTACTGGTAAGAAGGTCGTTGCGAGGCGTGGTGGTGCCTGCCGTCCTTGAAACGGTACCGGACATGGTGATTGCTGCTGGTCGCAACATCGGTTGCGACAGAATTTCTCCTCGAACCGTTGCCATCGGCAGCGCCAGTGGCTGCGGTGGAGGCTGAATTGCCAGCCATGGCAGCGGCGGCAAGTGAGACAGCTAGTGGGGCACCGTTGTTGGCCTTTGAGATCTCCATCTGCATCTTGATGAAGAACTGCACACGCTGTTCCTCTAGCTGTTGTGCAGCTTCCAGGCGGTCCCGCTCCATCCGGAGCTCATGCTCCCTCTTTGAGGACTCCACGCGCTCATACACCTCCCCAAGCCGCCGAATTGCCCCTGCAAGGTCCCGCAGGCCCTGCACGCGGTCGCTGCTGTCAGCTCCATTCGCCGGCTCCTCGACGCGCTGCCTCTTGCCGTTCAAGGCCTCAACCAGTGGTTCGGGCGGGAATCCGTCAGACGAATCCGACGAAGCTGATGCCTGGCTCGGCGATGGCAGCCTCCGCTTCATAGCTGACGAGGGAAAGGCCGTGCGGGTGCGCTGAGGGAAGTTGACACGCGGGGCCATCGGTGCGGTGCTCCGGTTGCTCGGGTTGGAGGAGCCAGAATTGGCCGCTGCCCCGCCAGAATTGCCACCGAGCTTTTGCAGTGGGGCGAGCAGGTAGTCGAGGCGGTCGAAGAATGGCCATGATGAGTCCGACTTGGCCTTCTCGACCTTGTACTTCTTCTTGAGGGTGTCGATGCGGTTCTTGCACTGCACATCGGACTTGGGCGGCTTGGAGTAGCCGTCGCGGCAGGAGACGACCTCGGCGACCTCCTGCCACTGCGGGTGGCGTAGGCTGCCGCGGCCCAGCGCGACGAAGCGCTCACCCCAGGCGTCGATGAGCGAGGAGGTGGCGCCGTCGCTCCAGGCGTCCTCCCTGCCCCCTCCGCCGCCGCCGCCGCCGCCGCTGGAGTGTCCATGCTTGTAGATAGGGATGGCGAGGGCGAGGTGGCCAGGGGGCACGGCGGCGACGGTGACGGGGTCGGCGATCGGAAGCGGCGAAGCGGAGCGCGACGGGGAGGGCGAGGGCGACGGGGAAGCGCCGCCGTCGTCGTCCATGGGCCGAGATCTGGACTTCGTCGTCGGCGGCGGCGGGCGAGGGTTTGGGGATATTTCCGGGATGGGGCTAGTGTGCTGGGGATGCGGAATTATTCCGGGTGCATTAGCTAGCGTTTTGTGGCGTGCGGTGGCCGTCGTGTCCGGCGGCGATGGGAGCTGTTTACCTGTTGCTAGCCTGCGACGGAGCGGGATGCCTCTTGGGCTGTTTCTTCTTCAGAGATGGGCTGGCTTCCTGTGGGCTGGCCTGATTCTGCATATCACTCTGTCAAAATAGAGAGACCACTGCAGAAAAAATCCACTGAAACAAAAGGAGTTCACCGCCGCCGGCCGCTCTCGCAGATCGCGGAAAGATGGCCGGGGCAACGTCGTCGACGGCTCCTGCTCTCTTCATCTGCTTGCTGTCACTCGTTCTTTTTCTGCACAGGTTAGCCGCACTTCTTCTACAACTCATCCGGTGCTGAACCCTTGGGGGATTTGTATACTGAATTTACATGCTGAAGATAGAGCGGCTTCTTAGCCTTTCTGCCACGAACATCTTAGATTGGCGGGACTAGCATGCTCGCCGCGCCAGATCCGATCAAAATTTCGCTCTTAATCAGCCCCTGCATCCCTAGGTCGCCGCTTCGCTAGCTTAATTGCGATAATTTGGAATAATTGCGCGTAATTGTTCTAAAACGTTCTTGGCATGAATTTCTGGTGAACTGACAAGTGTTTGTGCGATTAATTCAGGTGCCGGACTACTTGTGGGGCTCTGGAAAGGGAGAGGACGCTGGCGATGATCAAGCCGGATGGTTTATCTGGTAACTACACGGAGAAAATCAAGGAGGCCATCTTGGAGTCTGGATTTGGCATCATTGAAGAGGCAGTTGTCCTCCTGGATGCAGAGAGGGCATCCCTCTTCTATGCTGAGCATGCGGAAAGAAGCTTCTTCGACAGCCTAGTGAAGTATATGACGAGGTATGTTGTTCAAAAGACTGTGTATTTTGTTACTCTCTCGTGAAATGTAAGGACAGTGTGAATCATATATCATGTTTTCTTTGTTAATGAGACGCGTGAAGATGCTTCGCTTAAGGTACCGTATGATGGCATTTATCTAAAGAAAAATTGATGGATCTATGTCACCTCATAAGATGCTGTTTAGGAAAAGGCCACTCAAAATGTTGTTTGTGCAAGGCGTGCTCCATCCAGTGCCCGACCGAGTTGAATTTGTTTCTTTAGTTGCTTCGTATGAAAAAAAAAACATTATCTGCAAACATACCCACTTCATCCTCATCGTCCTATCTGGCTGGGCATTTTGTTGCAAAATCCGGTAAGCATGCTCACATTACATCCGAGTCAAATAAGACATTTGTTAGGTCACAACACATCTTGCTCCATTGAAGTTTTTTGTTTTTGGAGAGAGCTCCATTTTAGTTTTTTGTTTGCATTTGAGTACTCTCTGGCCTAACTCCCCTTCACAATGCAAGCAGCCCGTGACATGATATTTATGTTTGTTCTGATATTCAGTGGTCCGGTCCATGCTTTGGTTCTGGAAAGGCATGATGCCATCTCACATTGGCGAGCTTTGATAGGGCCAACTGATGCAAGAAAGGCTAAAACTTCACACCCTAACAGGTAAAAAGCTACAGCCTTCCTTTTTTTTAATACTGTACTTTGGAGCACCTTTGTGAGATCAATGATAACTCCAATGCGAACATATTAATACAACTAGCAGTGTTCCATGGGAAACATACTGTTCATCCCCAAGTGTCAGTGATCCATGTCTAGTAGCACTGAGATTATCCTATTGATGAGCCTGAATATGCTGGCTCTTGTTTCTGTGCTTGTGCATTTCATGTTATTCACGAACACCACGCTTCTCTTTACAGTGTTAGAGCAATGTGCGGATTGAACTCTGAAAAAAACTGTGTGCATGGTTCAGATTCACTGCAATCTGCAGCCAGAGAAATTTCATTTTTCTTCGGAGATGTTAAATCTGGTCAGCATCTTTGCTTTTGTTTCATATGTTTTGGAGATAACACCTTGAATTTTCTGACCTTTATAACTTCAAAATGCAGAAACCATGGAACATGACGAGCTGTAGAACATAGACAGGTGTCCTCCAAAAACAGACAATTAATAGTTTGATGGGCCCTTCCAACTGTTAGTTGATGAAAGCTTCTGTGCTTCAAGATGAGGCCAGTCGACATCAAACTTCTCCACATGGTAGCTTCATGTGTACGGACTGCTAGCCTAAGGCCAGAATGTTGCATTCCTATCATTCTGATTGTTGTATTGTATCCCCATGAAAAATGTAATCATCTGTATTGGATAGATACCCTATAAATTTGTGTATCCATACTGAGCGGCTTGATCATGTCAGTCTTCTTCATAAAAAAATGTAACTTGTTAGTTCTCAGGAGGCAAGTCCAGATGCAGTACCGAGAGTAAGGGAGAACAGATCTATGTAAGATTGTTTCTGCTGTTACTCTGATGCAAGTCCAGATGCAAGACCCTATAAAATAGCATGTTTTGGTACCAGCAATTTGTTTCTGCTGTAGTTAATATTGCAAGTCCAGATGCAAGACCCTATCCAAGAGTACTATTTTACCTTGCCTTGCTAATATTCTGAATTTAGCTGAACTAGTATGACCTGTAGCTAATACTGATCGATTAATTATGAGATGGAATTCATGTATCTGGTGTGATAATTGTAGCTAATACTGAATTTAACTCTTTTTTTTTTCAAAAAGTCTCTTATACCATGCTCACGTTTGTTGTCCTTATGTGATGTTGCTCCCTCTGTCGCAAAAATATAAGGCGTGCTATTTTGTTCTGGTTTTTAATGCTCAATTATGACTATTAATATATATATTACATTATATCACATTATATGTATTGAGAATGTATAAATGACACAAGAAGTGAGCTTAGGGAAATGGATGTATAACTCAACCACCGGGTTCAAGTTCTCACAAACAAAGATTTGTATTTTAAAACGGAGGTAGTATATATTTTACCTGAAGTTTGTATGATACTACTATTTTTGGATTTTCTAAACTAGGCAGCGCATTGTTATTTTTCCCTTATGAAGGGCTCATTTTATATTATAAATAATTCGTTTTGAATTTGGATTCGGATTTGATTTTTAATTTAGGAGTAGAACTTGGAAGATCCAATTTCTGATGACGGCTGAAAGGGAAGAAGGAAGGAAGAAGCAAAAGCTTCGCTCGTACCCGCTCTCCTCCGGCTCCGTGCCAGCCACGCGAGAGGAACAAACCCTAGAATAAATTTCCCCACCGCTCCGCCTGGTTTATCGACAAGTCGCAGTCCCCGAGGATTGCGGCCTTCTGATACGATCTGCCTAGGTGAACCCAGACTCCACGGCTCCACGCTATGTCTCGGGCCGGCCCGGATGAGCTCCTCCTCTCCACCTCCCTCGCTGGCTTCTTGGACAGTGAGATACTTCCCTTGCAGTTTCTTCTTCGATTCTGTTCCTGTTTCCCTGGTGCCGGGTCTAGGCTGTGTTCAGCTGGGTAGTCGAAGAAGCCGGTGGTAGTAGATTTGGGCTACTCGGCGTATTCGTCGAAAGCTATAAGTTCGAATTGGGATATGTGATATGTAGGATTCAGTGCCCTGGTTTGTGCCAGCATTGGATTTTGTTGTCTTGCTCGAAACAAAATTCAGGGTGTTGCTTACTCGTTGAAGGATACAGCTTGATAGTGGACTGCTAGTGTGTCTATAGTTGTACTTTAAATTGGTTATAGGCATTGAAACATGAAAACCTCAGACTGTTTGTGCAAAAGTGGTAACCTCCAATGAAGCTAGTTGTGCTTGTACCACCATACTTGAAAAATACAAAGAACTTGATTCACAGTCTAGCATAGTAGCAGTTAATTACCTGCACTAGTTCTTCAATTAGTTTCAGGTGATATGATTCGTATTGCAGGCAGGCCATATCAGAAATGACTGGTAGCAGCATTGTCAAATAGCTGATAGAAGCACAATCTATGAAGAACAATTCAACTGCCATATCGATACAAAACTATTGTGGGATAGAAATTTTGAGTTCTGATCTCGGAAGTGGAAACAGTGTTATATCTATCAGAAATGCATTTGCAACTAATTCGTATGCGCATATTAACATTTGCTGCTCTATATGAATTTGATCATTTGCATGGTTGCCATGCCAAGTACATCTTGTTTGTTTGTGTGTGCTATTCCGTTGCCAACTTATACATATTCCTTCTTACAGAGAAACTCATAGTCCTATTACGAGACGGAAGGAAACTGCTTGGCACTCTGTGTTCATTTGATCAGTTTGGTATGCCACAGTGAGATCCATGTTCCTATTGATTATGACCATTAAAATGTGGGCCGCCAAAATAGTTTTTACTTAAAAAAATTGTTACATCCACAGCAAATGTTGTTCTCCAAGGTGCTTGTGAACGAGTAATTGTTGGAGAAATATATTGTGATGTTCCCCTTGGTCTTTATGTCATCCGTGGAGAGAACGTTGTTTTAATCGGTGAATTGGTAATGATCACATTTTGCAGAACAGATGACCCTACATAGAGTCATATATATACATTCATGTATTCGGTATTGAATTGAGCAGGATCTTGAGAAGGATGAACTCCCTGCGCACATGACTTGTGTTTCGGAGGTGGAAATTAGAAGGGCAAGTGCTTCTATTGATAAACTCTTGTTTCGAAGATGGTATTGTTTTTAGATTAAGTTCTTCTGGAGTCACTTGCTGTTGTTCGTGGGTACTCTGCTTTTTTTCTTCCGCTTTAATGTTTATGAATTGTGGTCACAGTTTTCCTCTCAAGATCCTAACTAAGGTTGCTGATAGCCATTTATCTTAGAAATACTCAGGTTTTTCCCGAGAGGACACATTCCTCTCATGTCGAGATTAGTATTAGGGGCCCTTAGTATTATTAACCGGTTACTATACGTACATGCAGTGAGACAATCGATCTATGCTCTCATTCACATTTCATTCTAGCACTGACGACTCCAGCTCTATCTATCCCTAGAAGCAAATGGAGCAAGTCCGATGGAACACTCGGATTGGAAAATCACATTATACTGATAGGCATGTATGAGAAAAGCTTGGAAACTACTTCAAATCAAACTCAAAAGCAACTAGGCAATCCAACTTCCATTGAAGCCGCTTCCCTGGAACTAGCTGCCATTCTATCGGTTGGCACAATTTCTTCTCTTAGAGGCAGGGCAATAGATTAAGATTAGGCAGTAAGCGAAGGAACTGTAGGGCTTAGGGCTGCGGGTGAATTGCTATTCTGGTCCCAAAGAATCATCTGTGTCATCATTTGAAAACAAAAGAGGAGCATGCCATATAATTTTAGGTAGTTGATCAATGTCTGAGGCAAATGAAAATAGAAAATATTTGATGTGTTAATTGGAATGTCTTTATCTCTTCTCTTTGTGTTGCATGAGACCATGAATAATATATGCTTTTGACACAATGGCAGCATAAGCATAGTTTGGTAGGTTTTCTACCTGGTCAGCCTGTGAGTAGTTCCACTTGACATCATATAATACCCTTGATAGGCAAAATACCAGCGTTTAGAAAAAATGTGTAATCACTATTCTGAAATTTGCTTGATCTGGAACGGGAGAAAAAGTACCAGATCGGGAGAAAAAGTACCCATCTTAATGGCCTTTAACTCCAGCCTTCAACTTGTGCCACTTATATGGGTTGAGTAATTCTACGTTAGCAGTCTAATAAAATCATGGGTCCTTCCCAAGTACCCATGGCTTCAATGCTAGCAAGTTTTATAATTATCAAACCAAGTTAGAATATTTGCTTTCCATAGTTCCAGTTCCATTTTTGGCATTTCTTCAAGTACCTCTACTGTTATTCTTTATATATTTTTCGTATGCTTAATCAGGACAGTTTCTCTTTCTGATAATTGTTTTCTTCTTTCGCTAATAATATAACTTTGTTTCTGCCTCCACTCAGGCTGAAAAAGCAGAAAGAGAAGCAAGAGATCTCAAGGGCTCGATGAGGAAACGGATGGAGTTCCTAGACTTTGATTAGCAGGTAGGTGGAAGCCGAGATGTTTTTTATTGGCGACTGCTGCTACATGGAAACATAGACCTTATCCCACCATGTAATTTTCGGCCTCAAATCCAAAGCTTTCACATGTCAAATCCTCCATAATAACTTGGCGGTGCTGTCCTGAGCCCTTGGGAAGTTTCCATTACACTCTGTAGTTTGCAATTGTAGGCTTTCTCATCTACAATTTAGAGGCTGATGTTTCACAGTTCTATGACTGTTTAGGACCTTTGTACATTTCTATCTACAAAGAGCATGTTGTCTGCAAAGATTGTGATGTCTGGGCTTCGAGTTCATTGTCTCGGCCTGGCTAGTCTTGGGCTCAAACTGTCGATCTGCAGGATCGGATAAACTTCAGTGCGGGGCCTAGGCGCAATGACAGGTCTATTGTGGAACCATGTAACACTCCTACGTAGTATTTTTTCTGGACCACATTTCGCCAAGAAAACCATTCATCATGGCAAATTGTTGTGCTCAACCTCCATTATTTGGTTTCATTTGTGTCATATATCTTACATTTCATTTAGCTACTCTCCCGGTACTTGTCTTGCTAACTTGTATGTAATCAATTATGTTCTGGCGACATATTTTCCGAATCGGAGGGAGTAGTACAACTTTTTCCCTAAAACGCATACTGCTACAAGAAGATTAGGAGGCCATGATCTATGCTCTGATGGCATTTTTATTTCTCGCGACCTCGATAACAGGGCAGGTTCCACTGTGAGAGAGATAACGAAATAAATAAGCGTATGTTAAAAAATCCAAACATGAAAATAAACATAAAAATAAACTCTACATATCGCATACGGCCAATTTTCTAGATGTTCCGATGACATTTACATGTCCTGAAACATTTTCTAAAGAAAAAGCATAAATAATGTCAAATGCAAAAAAGACAAAAGAAAAGTACCGGAAGTTATCTTTTTTTTACATTGATCGTCCAAAATTTATTTTGCATGAAACTTTATATGCGCTTATAAAATATATAGATGTATACATGCTATATTTTTTTAAAAGTTTTGACATCTTGAAATGTACTATTTTTAACGACTGGAGTTAGTAGTCCCACGAGTCAAAGTGGATTTCTGCCTTGTAAACATCTTATTATATTCTAGGAAATTCGAAGTAATTCTTTTTTCCCTGGTTGCTAAAGCGAAAATTTGTAAGAGCGCTAACATGACAAGCATGGCCAGTATAAAAAACAAATATAGTAGCAAACTAATCAAGACGCCCGAAGGTTGAAAGGAAGAAGACATACTCCGAATAATTAAGATGTTATTTGAGGTTATCCCTTTTCACTTTGCATTCAAACGAATTTAAGACGAACAAGGACATTAGATATGCAGTTTCCCTAGGACCTTTTGTAGATCATGGCTATCGGCTACCAAGCTCTTTGGCAGTTACGCCGGTGCTTGCACTGCACAGTTACACGTCGCTATAGGAAGGCTGGAAGGGTTCCTATCCGTCGCGGCCGCCCAGATGCTCTGCCTGGCCGGGAAGGCGTCGTTGCCGCGCGTCGGCCGCTAGCTTCACCAGAACGGCCGGGCGTTGGGAACGAACGGCGTGGCGAAGCAGGGCTCCACGCCGATCCACGCCGGGTACGACGGCGAGCCGTGCGGCGGTGCCGGCGGGCCCTCGAGCGCCGCCATGTAGATCGCCGCCAGCTTGCGGACGGCGCGCCGGAGCCACCGCGCGCGCGTCGCGAGCCAGCGCAGCCGGAGCCGGCGCAGGAGTCCGCGCCCGCCGCCAGACCTGCTGCTGCCTCCGAGCCGGACGATGGGGAGCTTCCGGCGCCGGCCGAGGCGGCGCCACAGCAGCACCCCCTGCCGGCGCCGCGGCGTGACGTTGCATGGCGCGTCCCACATGCTTTCTTCTTCTCTCCGCTCTCGGTAGCTATGTGGCTCGCAACCTTTTGTCCTGCGTTTCGTTTCGGAGGCGGGTCAGGCCAAGCAAGGCCCACGCTTAGGCATCTCCAACGGCTCTCCCACAGCCAAAACGGCCGATTGTGTTCGCTTTGGGCTGTCCGCGGACTATTTTGTGGCCTCTGTCTTCTTTGGTAATGAAGTGCCTCCAATGGCCCAGCGCAAAAAAAGGACATCAAAATTAAATATATTACATATACTGAGTTCGATAGGGCCCAGTGGCCAGTGAGACAGACAAAACAAAAAAAACTAAAAATTAGGTCGGGGAAGGGCGGCGCCGGCGTCGTCGGAGTGGAAAATGGGCGGCGCCGGCGTCGTCGGACGGCCGTTGCGCTGGCCTCCTACTCGTCCTCATCGGAGGAGTCGAGGATTACGTAGGGTGGCGGCGCGTAGAGGTGGGCCGATGGCGCCGGTGGTGCTGGAGGCGTGGCGGGCGCCTCGGGGTCCTGGGGCATTGCCGGTGGGGGCACGTACTCCCTGGCCTCGCCGGGCTCTGGCCACGGTGACCATGGCACCTGCCAGCGCGCCCGCTCGTCGTCCCGGCGCGCCTGCTCGGACACGGCCTCCATGGCGGACGCACGAAGCGTCGCCGCCAGATCGGGCCAGCGCCCGAGCTCGTCCAGCTCGGATTGCTCGATGGCCGCCTTCAGGTCCTCGTCCATGTCCTCCGGCTCTGCCTTCACGTCGTGGCCGTCGCCGTCCTCGCCCTCGGACCACCGCTGGTCTGAGTCCTCGTCCGGCTCAAGCCCGACGAGGTCCACCTCATCCTCCTCCGGCTCCGGCTTGGCGTAGTCCGGTGGGAGCGACGCCGCGAAGGCGAGCTGGCGCCGGTGGTTGTGCTCCAACTCGAACCACCCGTCCCGTAGGGACGAGTTGAGCGCGTAGGCGGGGTCCTGGAGGAGGTCGGGGGGCAGCAGGGCCCGCCGGCGGTGGATCTCCTCCGTGCGCTCACGGCCGGAGCGTGCCACTGGCGGCACGGGGACCCGAAGTCGGTTAAGATGCCACCCCTCGGGGAGGTGGACATCGCCCCACGGCAGGGGTTGGCGCCGCTCCCAGTAGAGCTAGGCCACCTCCAGCCCGACGCGGGCGCGGCGCACCCGGCGGCGGGCGTTGCGAGCCGCGCGGGCGGCCGCGGTATCGGCGGCGACGGGGGGGCCGCGGGGTGGAGCCACGGGGGCGGGGATCGAGCGGCGCCGCGGCGGGCCACGAGAGCTCGAGGCCTCGTGGTTGTTTCGGCCGCCCTTCGCCCAGAAGGGCTTCATCGGCAGCGGCGGCGGTGGCGGGACGGTGGCCGGGGCTAGGGTTTGCGGCGTCGGAGTGGGAGGCGAGGAGTGGGGTGGGAATGGATAGCGACGGCCGGCCACCCACCCCATTTAATAGGACCAGGCCAAGCGGCCGGTCTCGCTGGCGCGTGGGCCAGGGCGGACAAGGGGAGGACACGCGCTGTGTCCTCGCCTCCCCAAACTTGGACCAAATTTGGGCCAGGTTTGGTCCAGTTTGGCTGTCCGCGCGGACAACTGTCCCTTTGCGCCGGCCCGTTGGAGGCACCATTCTGTCCGTTCGGATAGTTTCGGACGGGCCAGTGGCAGATGCGGAGGGCCGTTGGAGGTGCCCCAACGGCGCATATGGGCAGGGCTTGTCCTAATCTGTCCTTCCGGACAGAGGAGCCTCTCCAACGGACCGGCGCATAGGGACAACAGTCCGCGCGGACAGGTTTTCGGCCCCAAACCTGGCCCAAGTTTGGTCCAGATTTGGGGAGAAAACAGATAGCCTCTTGTCCTCCCTTGTCCGCGCCTGGCCCAGTGGCCAGCGAAACAAACCTCATTCCTCCCACCCTCCACACAAACCCTGCTCCCACCCTCCGCCGCCGTCGTCCTAGCTACCGCCGCCGCCCACGATGGAGGACGGACTTTCGGCGGCCACGGCCACTTCCGGCGCCGCCCTGTTGAAGATGAAGAAGGAGAGGCTGCCGGCGTCGGACAAGAGGGCAGAGCGGAGGGAGAAGAAGCGGCTGAAGGACCTCACGGCCATGGAGGCCGTGGAGAAGGAGCGGAGGGTCGCCATCGAGGCCCGCGCTGCCAACGACCTCATAGCCACCCAAGCCGCAGCCCGGGCGGTGCTTCTTCTCGGCGGCCTCATCCCATCCGCTGTCCCCGAACTCGTGGCCTCGGCGGCGAGTTCGGCCTCGTCCGCCAAAGGGAAGCCGCCAAGGTCAGCGTCCCCCGTGCTCTCTACGGCCTCGCCGGCTGGGCACCCTGCCACGGCTGGCATTTCGCGGCTCAGGTCCCGCGAGGCGTCACCGGAGATGGGCACACACGTCCCCGTCCCCGCAGCCCCTGTGGCGCCCCTCGATCTGAACGTCACGCCGGCCGCGAGCGCGTCAAGCCGAAGAGCCGGTCGATGTCGGCGGCTGGCACCGTACCCGAGCCTCGGGTGCTCGACTTTGAGGAGCCACCCTTGACGCCTGCCGACCCGGCCTTCTTCAATGAGGAGGACGGTGATTGTTTCATGGGCGACATGTCCAGCGACATGGCCGACATGATCTTCACCGGCCCAAGCTTCGTCAACCTCGAAGACGCCGAGACACAAGACCCAACCGGCCTTGGTGAGACCCAACAAGCCGAGGGTATCTCAATGACGAAGAGCCTCTCGACTTTGATGAGGAGCATGCCACCCTCGTCGCCAACCTCAAGAAGAGCAATGCACGCACGGCGTCATACACGGACATGGAGGATAAAGTCATTTGTGAGTCGTGGATGACGGTGAGCCAAAATGCCACCATTGGTGCTCAACAAAAGGCACAATGTTTTGGATTCGGGTTCACAAGCACTTCCATGAGATAAGGAAGTTGCGCCCTTACCAATTTGAGAGTGACCGGAACGAGGGGTCGCTTAGCAAGAGGTGGGCACACATTCAAACCGAATGTAGCAAGTTTCAAGCCTCCTATGATCGTATGAAGGCCCGGAAGGTGAGTGGGTTGGCATTGATGTCCGTGGCTTTCAAGCAATGGACTTCTTCAAGAAGGTGTACAAGACTAAGTTCAACTTGGTGCATTGTTGGGAGATGATCAAAGGATGCCCCAAGTGGACCGAGCTATACAACTCTTTGAAGAGTGGATCAAAGAAAAGGGCGAATGAAGGTGATGAAGAGGTTGAGCTCGGCCAAGGCTCCAATGGTCGGGCGGTGCGACCGAGAGGACACAAGTCCACGGCCCAAGATGCCAAGCGCGAGGAGGCCGCGGCCAAATTGGAGGCGACGTTGAAGGGGTTGCTCGAAATCAACCAATCTACCATCGCCGCAAGGTATGTCGAGAAACGCAAAGATAAGGAGGAGGCCATGGCATGCTATCTTGCTATGCAAAAGAAGAAGCTTGAGATAGAGACCGAATCAAGAGAGGCGGAGCGCACCAAGCTCACGGTGATGGCCGAGGAGAACCGGATCATGATGGCCGACTTGACCATCATGGACCCGGAGACAAGAGCTTGGGTGCTCAAGAAGCAAAAGATCATTCGTGACCGTGACGATGTTTGATTTGCATCTTGTTTCATTTGCTATCATTTATATTTTGAACTATGGATCATTTAATTGTTTCGAACATGTCTATGTAATGCTTGTTTGACAAATATTGTCATATTATTATTTGAATGTTGTTGTGCTATTGTATTTGTTTCAAATTTGAGAATGAGTCAATCTTTTTTTTCTTCAAAACGGACTGGTTTTGCGCTGGGCCGTTGGAGGCACTTCCTCCCCAAAGCGAACAGAGGCCCAAAATTGGTCCGCGGACAGCCCAAAGCGGACAGAATCGGTCTGCTTTGGCTGTCCATATGCGGAGGCCGTTGGAGGTGCCCTTAATACATGCGACGCCACAAAACTTGCATGAATTTGGTAAGGCGTGTCCATTTGTTTATTCTATTTTGTACTGTGTATTTGGTAAAGAGCACACTATATAAGAAACATGCTATATATCCTCGAAACAGGCTTTCGTCCCGCTTTATAAATAAAGCAACAACCAACAAACAACCACGAAGATACAACAACACACACACCACACAAGCTGGGGCAACAACAAACACCAGACATGCCCAAAACAGAAGAAATGGAGACATAGGTAGAAAGACTAAACTAAGGTGACCCGTAACCGTTGCGCCCTCCGGAGAATTACCGCCACACTCCTAACGCCGGACCGTTGAGTACCAAGCAGCACCTTCAGGAAGGAAAGCAATTGCTACTGCCCGGACCATTGCTGGTCCTAGGGTTTCCCCTGGCACACCGAGGACAGTGGATGGATGGTAGCCACGACGCCCTTCAAGAAGGAATGATGCCACAGAAGGGTGGCCTCGCGCCGGTGTCAAACATGTCGACAAGGATTTCTCCCGAAAACCATATCCACACCTCGAGCGATCCATTGTGAAGGAGCCCCGCAAAGACGAAGCTTTGCCAACCCAGACTCGCCGCCCACCAGCTTGCGCCACTACGGTTACGAAGTCACCACCGTCGTCTCCTCGAAGCGACTACCACGAGGTCTATTATATGGAGGAGAGGAGAAGCTTGGCTTGGAGTCAGCGGCACCACGGCTGCGCGGGAGGGAACTGCCTCCACCGCCAAAACGGTAGTCGACCGGACGCAACCGCAGGCACACCGGTCCCGATTAGATCCAGCCACCTGCCAGTTCCAACCGGGTCCAGCAAAGCCCGCAGTCGCGCTGCAACCAAGGCTGCCGTCGTCGCTGCTGCACCCCCAGCACGAGCTCTACCACCTCGATTTACAGAACGGGTCAACGCAGAGCAGTTCAGCCCGCCACAACCCAGATGAGGCCCAAAAGGGCCCGGATCTGGGCCGAGGCAGAGCCAGCGCCGCACCGCAGAGATCCCGTCGCCCCATCGTGCTGTGCACCTCACGGCACCACAGGAGCGCCACCGTGTCGCCACCACCCGGCCGGAGCCGGACCGCCGCCGCCCTGAACGCACCGCCGCCGGAAGGGAGAGGCCCCGACCCGCCTCCTAGCACGCGGGGGAGAGCAGTTCGCCGCCGCCGGCACCACACGGGCCCCGCCCGGCGGCCCTTGCCGACGGCGGCGACGGGAGAGGCACGCTAGGAGAGGGCCTGGGGCGGGAGAGGCGGGGGCGGTGCTCCGTCGCCTCGGGGGGGGGGGGGGGGGGGGGGGCGACGGGAGCGCAGGAGCGGTCTATTCGGTAGCTTTCTCTCCTCGCCTCGATTGCTCGAAACATGCTATATACTAGGGAAATTTAGCGCGGCGTGACGCCACGCCCTTTCGCATGTATTGCTTCGTTGGGTCGATTATTTGATTATAGGGGTACTTGAGTTTTAGAGCAGCTGTGTATTTTCTTAAGCTGTAAATTATTGATTACATTGGGTTTTAAAAGAATGTTATTAATTGCGCAAGTATAATATATGTAATACTTGCTACTGTGGAACAGTAGGTAATATTCATGGTAAGAACATACATAGAGAACACATTTTGGCTAACTAAGTTACATTTATTTTAAAAGTTTTTCTTGTAAGAATTGTCAATAAGTTTGTCTAGATTTTTTTGCATTGTTTGATGCGTGGATTTATTTGTATGTTTTCTATAGTAAGGATATTATGTTTGTGTACTGTTTTCTGGTTAGTCCTTTTTTTTTGTTTCAAACGTGTGAAGTGTAAGGGAAATGATATGTTGTTCGTGCTGAGCTGTATGTATGAGTGTTAGCTGCAGGCACGTAGTTTTGTTGTTTAGGATACGTGTCTGACTGCATGCTTTGCAGGTGTGAGTGTTAGTTGCAGGCACGTAGTTTTTTTTGTTTAGGATACGTGTCTGACTGGATGTTGTGCTAATCTTTACGTGGTGTTGTAGATAGGGATGCTGCTCTTGGTGCTATATAAGACGGGCGGTAGTGTATGGCAACAGTATATGAAAGAAGGACTCTCTGTAGAGGCGGGATATCCAGTGTGATCGTTTAGAAATTTAGATGTCGAAGAATCACCAGCTCTGGTCAGATTTGTCGGGATGCTCGAGGGATCGCCAGTTTTGGTCGGATTTTTCGGTATGCTCGAGGAAGGACGTCGATGAGCCGCTGCCCCCAGAGCATGATGTTGTTCAGTTTTGGTTAAAAGAAGGTGACGCAGATTTAGAGCAGATTGTTCGTGATGTTCTCTCATCTTACTTCATTTTCAGAAGTTTCTTTGATGTGAGAAAGGGTAGCAACGGTGTTTCTGTGTTTGCGATAGCACAGCGTGAAGAGCATGCTTCTCATCTTCATGGGAAAATCTTTTGTTTAGAAGAAGCAGGATGGTTATATAGTGCGAAGGTTCATCGCTCTCGGATGGACGATAAAGATCTAGCTGAAGACGACATGCGAGACATAGAGTTTGAGTATTGGATCTAGTTATGTAATAGTACGTCGGTATTTAAATAAAGGAGCTATGCTACGTATAGGTGCGTAGGTTGTCGGTCAGGTTAAGTTTTTAGTGGGCAAGGTTGCTGTATTATTCGGATAAATATATAAACCATGGATGATGTGGATGTTGTTGTAAGTTGTGATGAAGTGTTGTTACTACTTGGATAAATATGTGAGTGATGAGTGATGTGGATGCTGTTGGAAGCTGTAACGTGGTATTGTTTTAATTTTTAGCATTTGCAGGTGTTTGTAAGTAGCGGTACAAAATGCAAACTGTATTTCGAAAAAATTAAAGGCGACGGTGCACATATGTTTAAATAATGTAGGTTCGAAAATTAGTGTATTTTGAAGAAGATCGCGTTAAAAAATTGCTTGGTTCGCGATAATTGGCCAGAATGGACCGTTTTTGTGGATTTGAATCTGTTCTACCTTCGTAAAATGAGTAGATAAGGAGGGTAAGTTTTTTTTGTGGAATAACCTGTTGTAATCACTTTGATTTTTTTTTTCATGTTTGTCCGATGGTTATGCTTGAAGATATTATTTTTTCGTAGTTAACCTTTTGTTAATTTTGTCTAAAATGGCACCGAATTGAAACTTTAAAATGGTGTTGCAATGTGTCTTAAGTAATTACTTCTGGTGTGATCATGTTGGTATTTTTTTTGACGAGCACATTTAAAGATATTAATTTTCAAATATTAATATTTTTTGGTGTTTTCCATCTAAATCTGAACCAATATGAAACTTTTCGAATGTGTTGTGTTGTGCCACAAATAGTTAGGTATTTTTTTGTGATAATTTTGATAACTTTTCATACGTTTTTTATGCTTGTATTTTTAAGACATTAAATTATCTAAATCAATCATCTGTTGTTTCTTTTTATTTGAAAAATGGGAAAAAGAGGCTGATAGGTCAATTTTATGTTTTTCTGTAATTGTTTTTTATTTTCTGCAAAAATACATGCAAATATGCTAGTTGTGAAGAAGTTTTGTTCTCTAAAAAAAATTGTATTCTTTTGAAATGCATGCCGAAATCTTTTGTTTTCATTTTTGAAGTAATCATTTTTTATGGTGTGTGAAAATGCATGTAAATGGGTTAGTCCAAAATAAATAT
This sequence comes from Poa annua, assembly GCA_026929855.1. Classification (NCBI taxonomy): domain Eukaryota; kingdom Viridiplantae; phylum Streptophyta; class Magnoliopsida; order Poales; family Poaceae; genus Poa; species Poa annua. The sequence goes on from CM049436.1 coordinate 40,132,446, forward strand.
TTTTTACTTAAATTTTGGTATTTTTTTTGCATTTTTCTGAGCTGGGTATCAAAAGATATGAACTGTTTATGTTTTCTTTTATTTCTTTTAATACAAAAACGCTGTCAGAGGGATCCACCCGTCAGCCAGTGACGGGTGACGTCAGCCCTCGCGTCAGCGGGCGGCGGGACGGCCGGCGACGCCGAGCTGGCGCTGCGCGGCGGTGGACGCACGCGTCGTCCGGAGCGCGCGGATCCGCTAGAGGGCGCGGAGGCGAGGCGAATGGGCGGCGGGGCGAGCCATTTGGTCGCCGGAGCGGCCGGCGGCGACCGAAACCGTGGCGGCGCGGCTGGAGGACGGCGACCACGAATCGGACCGATTCCGGCCGTCCCGGAACGCTTCCGGCGGGCAGGAGGTGAAGGGCGAGGCAGCGCGGCTCCCCGTGCCCTTCGATTTGGCCGGGGAGACGCGTGGCGGCGGTGGCACGCGGCGGCGGCGGCGGCGACCGCGCGGTCGCGGGAGGGAGGAAGGAGGAGAAGGGATTGTGTGTGTGAGTTTGCAGAAAAGTACTTCGTGTTTTGCGTAATCGCAGATGAGTCCCTTGGCGTGTTAATTTCTGTACCGCGGGGCATGGGCTCGTTTTTTCCGGACGCTTTTCTGTAAAACAGCCACACGGGGGCAGCGCGGACCGTCGAATCCGTGATCGACGGCGCGAAGGCGTCCGCGCACTGTAGCTAACGGGGAGAAGGGTCTCGTGTACCGTCGGATGAGCGATCTACAGCGGAGGGGGCCAGTCACTGTAGCTTTCCAAAGCTACAGTGACCAAATCGCTGTGAGGCCGGCGATTCCTTCGTCTTTAATATAGTTAGTTGAAGAAGTTTTGTTCTCTCAAAAAAAAAATTTGTATTCTTTTGAAATGCATGCCGAAATCTTTTGATTTCATTTTTGAAGTAATCATTTTTTATGGTGTGTGAAAATGCATGTAAATGTGTTAGTTGAAAAAAAAAATTTACTTAAATTTTGGTATTTTTTTTGCATTTTTCTGAGCTGGGTATCAAAAGATATGAACTGTTTATGTTTTCTTTTATTTCTTTTAATACAAAAACGCTGTCAGAGGGACCCACCCGTCAGCCAGTGACGGGTGACGTCAGCCCTCGCGTCAGCAGGCGGCGAGACGGTCGGCGACGCCGAGCTGGCGCTGCGCGGCGGTGGACGCACGCGTCGTCCGGAGCGCGCGGATCCGCTAGAGGGCGCGGAGGCGAGGCGAATGGGCGGCGGGGCGAGCCATTTGGTCGCCGGAGCGGCCGGCGGCGACCGAAACCGTGGCGGCGCGGCTGGAGGACGGCGACCACGAATCGGACCGATTCCGGCCGTTCCGGAACGCTTCCGGCGGGCAGGAGGTGAAGGGCGAGGCAGCGCGGCTCCCCGTGCCCTTCGATTTCGCCGGGGAGACGCGTGGCGGCGGCGACCGCGCGGTCGCGGGAGGGAGGAAGGAGGAGAAGGGATTGTGTGTGCGAGTTTGCAGAAAAGTCCTTCGTGTTTTGCGTAATCGTAGATGAGTTGCTTGGCGTGTTAATTTCTGTACCGCGGGGCACGGGCTCGTTTTTTCCGGACGCTTTTCTGTAAAACAGCCACGCGGGGGCAGCGCGGACCGTCGAATCCGCGATCGACGGCGCGAAGGCGTCCGCGCACTGTAGCTAACGGGGAGAAGGGTCTCGTGTACCGTCGGATGAGCGATCTACAACGCGGAGGGGGCTAGTCACTGTAGTTTTCCAAAGCTACAGTGACCAAATCGCTGTGAGGCCGGCGATTCCTTCGTCTTTAATATAGTTAGTTGAAGAAGTTTTGTTCTCTCAAAAAAAAAATATTGTATTCTTTTGAAATGCATGCCGAAATCTTTTGATTTCATTTTTGAAGTAATCATTTTTTATGGTGTGTGAAAATGCATGTAAATGTGTTAGTTGAAAAAAAAAATTTACTTAAATTTTGGTATTTTTTTTGCATTTTTCTGAGCTGGGTATCAAAAGATATGAACTGTTTATGTTTTCTTTTATTTCTTTTAATACAAAAACGCTGTCAGAGGGACCCACCCGTCAGCCAGTGACGGGTGACGTCAGCCCTCGCGTCAGCAGGCGGCGAGACGGTCGGCGACGCCGAGCTGGCGCTGCGCGGCGGTGGACGCACGCGTCGTCCGGAGCGCGCGGATCCGCTAGAGGGCGCGGAGGCGAGGCGAATGGGCGGCGGGGCGAGCCATTTGGTCGCCGGAGCGGCCGGCGGCGACCGAAACCGTGGCGGCGCGGCTGGAGGACGGCGACCACGAATCGGACCGATTCCGGCCGTTCCGGAACGCTTCCGGCGGGCAGGAGGTGAAGGGCGAGGCAGCGCGGCTCCCCGTGCCCTTCGATTTCGCCGGGGAGACGCGTGGCGGCGGCGACCGCGCGGTCGCGGGAGGGAGGAAGGAGGAGAAGGGATTGTGTGTGCGAGTTTGCAGAAAAGTCCTTCGTGTTTTGCATAATCGTAGATGAGTCGCTTGGCGTGTTAATTTCTGTACCGCGGGGCACGGGCTCGTTTTTTCCGGACGCTTTTCTGTAAAACAGCCACGCGGGGGCAGCGCGGACCGTCGAATCCGCGATCGACGGCGCGAAGGCGTCCGCGCACTGTAGCTAACGGGGAGAAGGGTCTCGTGTACCGTCGGATGAGCGATCTACAGCGCGGAGGGGGCTAGTCACTGTAGCTTTCCAAAGCTACAGTGACCAAATCGCTGTGAGGCCGGCGATTCCTTCGTCTTTAATATAGTTAGTTGAAGAAGTTTTGTTCTCTAAAAAAAAATTGTATTCTTTTGAAATGCATGCCGAAATCTTTTGATTTCATTTTTGAAGTAATCATTTTTTATTGTGTGTGAAAATGCATGTAAATGTGTTAGTTGAAAAGAAATATTTTTTACTTAAATTTTGGTTTTTTTTTTGCATTTTTCTGAGCTGGGTATCAAGAGATATGAACTGTTTATGTTTTCTTTTATTTCTTTTAATACAAAAACGCTGTCGGAGGGACCCACCCGTCAGCCAGTGACGGGTGACGTCAGCCCTCGCGTCAGCGGGCGGCGGGACGGCCGGCGACGCCGAGCTGGCGCTGCGCGGCGGTGGATGCACGCGTCGTCCGGAGCGCGCGGACCCGCTAGAGGGCGCGGAGGCGAGGCGAATGGGCGGCGGGGCGAGCCATTTGGTCGCCGGAGCGGCGCGGCTGGAGGACGGCGGCCACGAATCGGACCGATTCCGGCCGTCCCATAACGCTTCCGGCGGGTAGGAGGTGAAGGGCGAGGCAGCGCGGCTCCCCGTGCCCTTCGATTTAGCCGGGGAGACGCGTGGCGGCGGTGGCACGCGGCGGCGGCGTCCGCGCGGTCGCGGGAGGGAGGAAGGAGGAGAAGGGATTGTGTGTGCGAGTTTGCAGAAAAGTCCTTCGTGTTTTGCGTAATCGCAGATGAGTCCCTTGGCGTGTTAATTTCTGGACCGCTGGGCACGGGCTCGTTTTTTCCGGACGCTTTTCTGTAAAACAGCCACGCGGGGGCAGCGCGGACCGTCGAATCCGTGATCGACGGCGCGAAGGCGTCCGCGCACTGTAACTAACGGGGAGAAGTGTCTCGTGTACCGTCGGATGAGCGATCTACAGCGCGGAGGGGGCCAGTTACTGTAGCTTTCCAGAGCTTCAGTGACCAAATCGTTCTGAGGCCGGTGATTCCTTCGTCTTTAATATAGTTAGTAATGCGAGTACTAGTTAGTAATCTCGATGCACGTTAAAAAAAGACCAAACATGTTGACCCTCCTTGGCTTTGTCCTGGCAGGTATATGTTCATAGTCACGTGTACAAGCACACCATTAGAGTTTCATCCGCTTATTCACAAGTCCGACTAACCAGTATCGAGATCCATATAATATTCTTCGTCAGCATAAATAGCTACGGTTACGAAGTCATCCCAACCAAATGTGATGTTCAGGAGAGAGTTGGTTAAACCAAGACTTGTAGCGTGGAATGCTCTAATAATATGTCGGCTGGTTTTGATATAGTTGTTCGTAAGGGTCTGATGAATTTCGCTTGAATCTAGAGAGAATAAAAACTTCTCTGTGAACTCCATACATGTTGGTTTATCCAAAAATACGGTCGGTAATAATAAATAAATTTAAATGATGAAGATACTCCTAAAGCTAAAAACAATTAACCAAGATTTACATTCATTGAGATGTTATTTTAACCAGGATAAACTTTGTTAAACACAACTAGAAAGTATGAAATATGTTTTCTACCCTCATGAGAAAACAATCAAATACTTATTCTTTGATCGCAAGTTTGCTCATGTTATTTGGTAAGCCATAAAAAAAAGTTTCTAATTCATATCTACCACGGCTCGTTGCAAATATTTTCGGTAATTAGTTACATGGTATGGATCACAAGTTTAAAACATTAATTAGGATGAGTGTTATAACGGTAATATGATCGCTTAGTTGTGTAGAAATTTTGTGGTAAAAATGATTGTCTTAAACAGGTAATCTACCTATGCATCAGTTTGTTATATTCGTGGTATATATTATATTACGTGAAAGTATATATTATATTACGTGAAAAAGTGAGATCTTTCTATGGCGAGTGATTTTCGGATTGGCCCCAACATCATAGGTGATACGAAGTTATTGACTTGTCACTCCCCTATGTATTTTTATTTTATTTTATTTTTGTTACACTGTGCAGTTGTTGGCTACGTTCATCATTTATATAAAAAAAGAGAACCGGGCAGATGCCCAGTGGTTGGAGCTGTGGCTGAGCACTGGGTCTCATTTATATAAAAAAAATCCTCCAATCAACTTTAGGAACCCAGCCAAAACTCCAGGTACTGCTACTGATATAGTTTGCGTCATACTACATCCTCAAAGCCTCACCTTGCGGCCGGGAGTACAGCGGTAGCACACCTACATCGATCTCTATCCCTAGCAGCTATGGCTATCGGCATTGCGTGCCTCACCCTGCGGTTTCAGCCTTTCCCGGCGTTGGGTTCCAGTACTATCCTCCACCTTTGATTTGGATGCTTTCCCTGGCGATCACGTCGTCAAGGCGGCCATCTATGGCATCTACCTACGTGATGGTTAACGATGGGACTTTCGTTCACCGATGAGACGCGCAAGGCAGGGCTACCACCAAAGCCGAACAGAGACGGCACGCGCGTACGTATGCTCTATAGGATGATTTCAACGGACCCATCTAAGAGCATCTCCACCAGACACGAAAATCGCCCACCAGCGGCACCCCAAAGTCTCGTCCCGAGCGATTTTATGTCCGGCACCACAGGGGCATGGCCCTGACAGCGCTGACCCGCCCAATTCCCCTTCCTCTACATTGCCGCCCCCGGCGCCAAAATCTTCCCTATCTTCCCTCCATTTTCCAAACCCTCGCCCTCGCCCCGCCGCGACCTCCTCGCCTTTCTCCACCATGCCACCCAAGGGTGCCGGCCTCTCGAAACCCAAGGGGCACAAGCTGCCGACGTCGTCGCAGCCGAAGAAGAAGCCGATAAAGAGGGAGCCGCAGGAGCTTGCGATGCCGGCGCCCATGACCCAGGACCAGCTTTGATTTGGCGCTTCCCAGCTTCGGCAACAACGACGAGTCAAGGCGAAGGACAAGTCGGCTGATCTGTCGTCGCCGAACGACAACGCCAACGCCGCCAAGAGCTTGGTCGCCATGAGCCGAAGCAGCCAGAGCAGGCAAAACGGGTTTGTCGGGTCGCCGTCTGTCCCGTCCTTCTTCGACGGCACCTCCGGCTACCCGTCGCAGGCGTCACGGTTTTCCCCCGAAGAGTCGCACCTCGATCTGCACGCCGCGTCGCTGTTCAGCGAATCGCCAAGTCCGACGAGAAGTGGAAACTCTACTTCAAGATGCAGGAGGCCAAGCTCAAGAACAAAGAGAAGAAGGAGGAGCGTCTCTTCATGGCCACGAACACGACCGGCATGAGCACCAACCAGAAGGCCTACTTCGATGGCGAACGGAGGCAGATCCTGGCTGAGAAGAAGGAGGCCGAAGCGGCGGAGGACGACGAGGAAGAAGTCGAGGAGGAGGCCGCCGCGTGATCGGAATGAACCATTGCGCCAGGGAGGCGCCCTTTTGATGGCTGGCCTTGGAGACTTGTTCTCCGGCGCGGTCGACCCCTTTTTGATGCCCGGCGTTGGAGATTGTTCTCCGGCGTGTTCGAAACTATTCCAAGTTTCTAACTTGCTCTCCGGCGCGGCAAAACTACTGTTTGATTGCCGGCATCATTTTTATTAATGCATGCACCGTCATCCTGTTCCTCATTTGTGTTGTTCATCGTCGGCGGTTCGTGCGCCCGCAAGGTGTTCGACACTTTGCTCAAAATTTGCGCCGTTTGGGGGGTGGGCCTTTGGGGAGTGCCAGTGTGGGCGGCCTCTAGATGTTGACCGGACACATGTCCGGCACCCCCCAAAAGAGGCCCAATTGGGGGGTGCCGGACACAGATTTAGAGGCCCCCGGTGGAGATGCTCTAAGAGCATCTCCACCGTCACCCTTCAAATTCGTGTCCGGCACCCCCCAATGGAGACCCAATTGGGGGTGTCGGATATGTGTCCGCCCATGTTTTCGACGCAGCCCACAACGGCGCACCCCAAAAACTCACCCCCAAACGCGAGCAAATGATCGAACACCTTGCCGGCGATCAAATTAACTCAAAAAAACTTCAACAATTCAAATGAACACCTCGCGGGCGGCGGATTTTATTAAACGAGATTTAATAAACTTACAATTTAAAATCTAAACGAGATTTAACAAACTAAACCGTACCGGCGTCGTCTTACAGCTTCTAGCCAACCACTATAGGCGCCGCCGGTGAGGAGAGATGCCGCTTCATGGCCGAGCCAAGCGTCAGAATCATCAACAGATATGTATTCCAATCGGCTACAACATTTAGAAACGGCGGCTGAGGCTTCTGGCTTCAGCTACCGGCTGCGCGCCTGATGGGAATCCTCGCCGACTTGGGCTGGCGTACCCTTCTCCGGTGACGGCGACAGAAAATAGTCTTGATGACCCACAAGTATAGGGGATCGCAACAGTCTTCGAGGGAAGTAAAACCCAAATTTATTGATTCGACACAAGGGGAGCCAAAGAATATTTATAAGTCTTAACAGCGGAGTTGTCAATTCAGCTGCACCTGTGAATAGACTTGCTCGAGACAGATTATCAATAGCAACAGTTTCATAGCAGTGACAGTAGTGAAATAACAGCAGCAGTAGAATAAAAACAGCAGTGATGATTATAGTAGACAGCAGGATTAAAATACTGTAGGCATAGGGACGGATGAACGGACGTTGCATGGATGAGATATTTCATATAATAACCAAATCATGGGCATTTGCATATAAATAATAGTAAGCATCCAAGTATTAATTAACCATAGGCATGTGTTCCAATTTAGTTGTGCGTGCTCGCAATGAGAAACTTGCACATCATCTTTTGTCCTACCAGCCCGTTGCAGCGGGGCCTCAAGTGAAACTACTGGTAATTAAGGTACTCCTTTTAATAAAGTACCGGAGCAAAGCATTAACATTCCGTGAACACATGTGATCCTCACATCACAGCCATCCCCTCTGGTTGTCCCAATTGCTGTCACTTTGGGGCCTCGGGTTCCGGACAATAATATGTGTATACAACTCATAGATATGATCTAAAACAATAATTATCTTCATGATACAATAACATCTTCAGATCTGAAATCATGGCACTCGGGCCCTAGTGTCAAGCATTAAGCATAACACGTTGCAACAATGACGTTGAACACCGATAACGGATACTAGGCACCATGCCCAAATGATATTACAGCTATTACATGAACGATCTCATCCAATCGCTACCATCCCCTCAAGGCTACAACGGGGAATTACTCACACATGGATGGGGGAAACGATGATGGTTGCTGGAGAGGCGTTGGTGATGACGATGGCGATGATCCCCTTCGATTCCCCGTCCCGGCGGAGTGCCGGAACAGGAACTTCTTGTCCCCGAATTGAGTTTCGAGGTGGCGGCGGCGCTCGGATGCGTTTCTGAAAAAAGTGCTCGGGGTGTCTCTGTTTTTAGGTCAGAGGGGGCTTATATCCGAGAGGGGGACGCGAGGACGTGACTGAGGCGGCCACATCATGTGGTGGGGCGGCCAGGGGCCTGCCGCGCCACCATATGGTGTGGGCCCCTCGTGGCTCTCCTCCGTCTCGTCTTCTGGCTCCGTGGGTCTTCGGGCAAAATAGGAGCTATGGCCTTTTTTCTGATATTTTTCCTAAAAGTTGAATTTCTGCACAAAAACAAGACACCAGTGCAATTCTGCTGAAAATAGCGTTAGTCCATGTTATTAGCATTCAAAACACACAAATTAGAGGTGAAACAATAGCAAAAGTGTTCGGGAAAGTAGATACGTTTTGGACGTATCAACTCCCCCCAAACTTAGCTTATTGCTTGTCCTCAAGCAATTCAGTTAACAACTGAGTGCGATAAAAGAACTTTCACGAACACATTTGCTTCATATGATGTATATATTCTCACTATCTGGGCAAATGCTTAAGCTATTCATAATAAGATATATGCAAACGGTGTCACCTAATAGTTATGTAAACTATGAAGAGATGCCAATCATATCAATAATAAATAACATGAATCATATCAATTAACAGGATTGCAAAGCTCATAATAAAGTATGATAAGGTGGTATCTCGCTTGCCCGAATGTGTACAGCAAAACATAAATGCCCAGGCACCTCTGAGTTTCAAGAGAAGACTAGAAATAAAGATATCAAAGATAAAAGCATCAAGATTATACCGCAGTTAACAGTATTCTGGGACAAGCACATTACACTAACAATGACAACTATCCTCTAAAGAAGGTGCTCAAAGAAGGATGGTGACTCAACAATAAAGTAAAAGATAGACCCTTCATTGAGGGAAGCAGGGATTTAACATGTGCTAGAGCTTTTCATTGTTTTGAAAACAGAGGCAAAATTGTTTTTGAGTGGTGATTGATTTGTCAACGAATGACAATAGAGTTCCTGTTATCTTCCATACTAAGCAAGTTGTCGGCCCAGTGAGGACCAGGGTGTGCAGAGCCCACTCCCCCAGGCCTCGCACGCGACAGATTCGACAAAACGACTAAGGACCAAGCCACCGCTTGGAGAGACCCTCGAGAGGCAACTCCTCTTGAGGGCCTAACGAGGAAGCCAGGCCCTGAAGAGGACCCCGCGCTTCAAGAGACTCCCCAAGGCTCAACACGCTTGGAGAGAGGTCAGCGGAAACCTCTCCACAGGCCACCACGGCCCTATGGAGACACTTCGCGGCTAAGCAAGCGCTGCAGGGCGCACATGGCCCCTGCAGCAGCCGCAGAGTGACGCAAGCTCCTCAGTTGCCATTCTGGTGGTAAAGGAGTCAACAAAGCTGCGCCGCCCGCGCCAGGACAGCCAGGACTTTCCTCTTTGGTGATAAAGCGGCTGGACGGCGCAACGCTCCAAGAAGCTCGTCATCGTGGGCTCCACCGCGACCACTGCAACTCCTGCGAGCCGTTCTGCGCGGTCTGCAACCTGTCGGCCACCGCGCCCAACTTTAGCATGAATGGACCGCGTCCATGGAGATTTCGGCAGCGGTGGACTCCCTCCCCTTCGCGTCACTGCCCAGTGGGAGCCCACCGTAAGCGCGCTGCGCAGGGAAGAGGCCCGAGGCGCCTATAAAAGAAGCAGGAGCTCCACCGTAGAAGGGGATCGGCTGATTGCTTCCTAGACCCGGGGAACCTTAGCCAAGCGCGTAGGATAGCCTACTGCTGGAGGAGGAAGACGACCATTGTGTCCCTCTCCAAGCACCAAACTGCCTCAAGAGAGCCCTCGGCAAGCTCATTGTCCTGTAACTTCCACAGTGCAATACAGACAAGCAGGAGTAGCGGTGTTACCTCCTCCTGAGGGCCGTGAACCTGGGTACGGGCCGGCGTCCATCTCTGTCGTGATTGTCCCTCTCCAGGCCCGGCGAGCACCGTCGTCGTGCCTCTCGAGGGTTGTTTGACCTCCGCGTTCAATCCCCCTTCGAACTACTCTTCAGGGTGTGACTATCCCTGTTCCGTGGGAGTCACTCTCCAACATTTGGCGCGCCAGGTAGGGGGTTTGAGGCGCGTCAACGACCTTCGAGCCGCCTCCGCGCCATGACGGACACTCGCGCCGCACGCGCCGCCCGCGCCAGCAGGCGCGCGCCTGAAGGAGCCACCGCCGCGCCAGGCGCCACCGCCACTCGTGGACGACGGGGTCGCCCCCGCCGTGAAGAGCGTGCCAACACCGAGCCGCACGTGGAGCAACCCGAGAGCGAGCCCGAGCACAACGGGGAGGAGCACCCCGAACAGCAGGCCGACGCGGAGTCCTCGCGCAGGACGCAGCATCAGAGCGCCTCCTCCCAGGGACGCGCGGATCCAGCTCCGCACACGACCCTGCTCATGGCGCAAGAGCTTCTCCGCTACCAGCCTACTGCTGAGGATCGCGAGCAGTGGCTGGAACGCCTGAACCACCTCGTCGGCATCGCCACCACTCGCCCAGCCCCGTCGCGGTCGATTGTGCACCACTCCCTCGCGGGCATGGCTGCGCATGACGCGCCTCCGCCGCCCCCAGGACCTGCTCCGGCCGCGACACAGGGAGCCGCCTCGCACGCCTCCTCGCCGCGCGACTGTCAAATCATGCAGCGCACCGCGCCGGACGCGCGCGTGGGGATGGAGCGCCAGCGGGACCGCCAGAACCGCCTCGTGGAGGAGATTGGCCAGGCGGGCCAGCAGAACCGCGCAGCTCTGCAGAACGGGGTCGCCACGTACGCCTCGGGCTGCATGGCGTTCACCCGCTCCCTGCGCCGCGTGGTCTGGCCCCAGAAGTTCAGGCCAGCCCTCCCCAAGGGCTACGACGGCTCCAGCAACCCCGTCGAGTTTCTGCAGCTCTACACCACCTCCATCCAAGCTGCAGGGGGAGACGACAAGGTCATGGCCAACTGGTTCTCCCACGCGCTGCGCGACTCTGCGCTGTCGTGGCTCCTGAACCTCCCTGAGGACTCCGTGGGCACGTGGGAAGAGCTCTGCAAGCAGTTCGTCGCCAACTTCAAGGGCACGTACGAGCGCGCGCTCACCCACAACGACCTGCGCGCGGTGGTGCAAAAGAAGGATGAGACCCTCCGCAAGTACATCCAGCGCTTCAGCCAGGTGCGGAACAAGATTCCAAACATCCCCGACACCCAGGTCATCGCTGCCTTCCGCGAGGGCGTCACGAACCGCAGGATGCTCGAGAAGCTCGGCATGCACGACAAGCTCACCTCTGTGGTGAAGCTGTTCGATCTGGCGGATAAGTGCGCCAAGGCTGAAGAGGGACTCCTCTGCGTCAAGATGAGCTCGCGGGGAGACGACCCTGGCGAGGGGTCCAAGAGCTACAAGAAGAAGGAGGAGCCCAAGCGCAAGGCCACCGCAGTCCTCGCGGCAGAGCCTGACGCGAAGGGCTCCCGCAGGGGTTCTCCCGAGCGTGGCGAGAAGAAGGAGGACGACAGCCCATTCTGCGTCTACCACAACAGGCGCGGCCACTCTACCGAGGCCTGCTTCGACCTCAAGAGGCTAAGCAAGGAGCGCGAACAGGCTGAGGGCAGCGGCAGCCGCGGTCGAGGTCGCGGCTACCGCGGAAGCGGACGCAAGAACGGCTACCAGAAGTCACCTGGCACACAGGCCAACGCCGCCGAGAAAAACGGCAACCTCCCTGACGAGGAAGATGGAGGCTACCAGGCCCCGAGAGGCGCCATGGCCTGCATCCTTGGCGGGGCTCAGGCGCCCAAGTCGAACAACCAGTTCAAGCAGTTTGCTCGCGAGCTCAACGCCGCGCTCCCCAGCGTCGAGACCTCCAGGCCCCTCAAGTGGTCGCAGTACACCATCGCCTTCGACGCACAGGACCACCCCAAGTCCACCAAGACTATTGGCACCCTCCCGCTAGTCTGCTCCCCCACCATCAACAACATCTCCGTCTCCAAGACGCTCATCGATGGGGGTGCGGGCCTGAACGTCATTTCCATCGAGACACTTCAAGTGCCCTACGAGTGGCTCATGCCCTCTAGGCCCTTCACGGGAGTCACCAGCGGCTCCATCGAGCCTCTGGGGCAAGTCCGCCTCGCGGTCACCTTTGGCACGCAGAAGAACTACCGCACCGAGCTCATCGACTTCGACGTCGCGCACATCGGCTTGCCGTACAACGCCATCCTCGGCTACCCCGCCCTCGCGAAGTTCATGGCCGTCACGCATCATGCCTACAATATGGTCAAGATCCCCGGCAGCGCTGGCACCATCTCCATCCACGGCCACGTCCTGGACGCCACGCGCGCCGTCGAGACAGCCTACAAGGCAGCCGCCATGGCGTTTCCGGCTGCGGAGGACATGGAGTCTCTCGAGAGGCCCAAGAAGAAGAAGCAGCTGTTCTCTCAGGAGCCAGCTTCCACGAAGAAGGTCTCCCTGAGCACCAGCAGCTCGGGGGCTGAGGGCTCGGGGGCTAGCGTCACCATTGGCGCTGCTCTGCCTCCCAAATAGGAAGGCACGCTCGTCGCCTTCCTCCGGGCAAACTCTGACATGTTCGCGTGGACCCCGTCAGATATATCCGGTGTACCGAGGGAGGTGATCGAGCACCACTTAGCCGTGTGTCCAAACGCACGCCCCGTCAAGCAAAGGGCAAGAAAGCAAGCCCCCGAGAAGCAAGCATTCATCGTCAAAGAGGTCGAGAAGCTCAAAGCGGCAAACGTTGTCCGCGAAGTCGCGCACCCCACTTGGCTCTCCAACGGCGTGGTTGTCCCAAAGCCCGCCGGAGGAGGCCGCCTCTGCATCGACTACACTGATGTCAACAAGGCCTGCCCCAAGGACCCTTACCCCATGCCGAGAATCGACCAGATCGTGGACTCCACGGCAGGCTGCGACCTCCTCTGCTTTCTCGACGCTTTCTCTGGTTATCACCAGATCAAGATGGCTAAAGAAGACGAGGAAAAGACGGCATTCCTCACCCCTTGTGGTGTGTATTGCTATGTCTGCATGCCTTTCGGCCTGAAAAATGCTGGCGCCACCTTCCAGAGGCTCATGAGGATAGCCCTTGGCGAGCAAATGGGCAAAAACGTAGAGGCTTACGTCGATGACATCGTCGTCAAGTCTCGAGAGGGAGATACTCTCCTCAAGGACCTTGAAGAGACGTTCGCCAGCCTGCGCAAGGTGAACATCAAGCTCAACCCCGCCAAGTGCGTCTTCGGAGTGCCTTCAGGCAAATTGCTTGGCTTCCTCGTGTCCCACCGTGGCATAGAGGCAAATCCTGACAAGATCAAGGCCATAGAGGAAATGCAGCCTCCCCGCCGGCTCAAGGACATGCAACGCCTGGCAGGCTGCATGGCCAGCTTGGGCCGCTTCATCTCCAAGTTCGGCGAGAGAGCACTGCCTTTCTTTAAAATCATGAAGAGACCCGGCACCTTCAAGTGGACGCCTGAAGCGGAAAAAGCCTTTGAGGATCTGAAGAGGTACTTGGCCAGCCCACCAGTCATGGTTGCCCCAAGGACAGGCGAACACCTGAAGCTATATCTATCAGCCACTCCACAGACCGCCAGCGCCATCCTGGTGGTTGAAAGGGAAGAGCCAGTCCTCCACAAGAAGAGTGCAACCACTCCGAAGCCAAAACCGCCTGACGAAGAGCTCGACAAAGGGGCAGGTTCCACAAACCCAACGCCAGGCCCAGAGCCACACGCCGAGCCCGCCCCAAGTCCTGATCTCGCCAAGGAACCTGAAGAGCCTCCACAGGCCAACCCCCTTGAGGGCCCTGAAGAGCCTCCCCAGGCAGACAGCGCTGCGCCTAAACTGACAACCCTTGTCGAGCACCCCGTCTACTTCGTCAGTACAGTACTGCGGGATGCTCGGGAACGGTACACAATGCAGCAGAAGCTCCTCATGGCGCTCCTCATCGCCTCAAGGAAGCTGCGACACTACTTCCAGGGACACTCCATCACGGTGGTCACCTCATTTCCCCTGGAGCAGATCCTGCGCAACCCTAACGCCACAGACCGTGTCGCGGGATGGAACATAGAGCTACAGCCGTTCAACTTGCGCTTCGATACCACAAGGGTCATCAAAGGAAGAGCGCTGGCAGACTTTGTCGCCGAATGGACTGATCCAACCCCTGAAGAGCCTCCAGGAGAAGAGCCAGAGCCCTCTGGAGAGAAAATGCCCAGCCACTGGACCATGAAGTTCGACGGAGCCTTCGCCTGCCGCAATGGCGGGGCTGGCGTTGTCCTGATCTCGCCCAAGGGTGACAAGCTCTATTACGCGGTCCAGCTGTGCTTCGTGATCGACAAGATCTCCAACAACATTGCGGAGTACGAGGGCCTGCTCGCCGGCCTACGAGCCGCCATCGCTCTAGGCATCAAGCACCTGCTCATCAAGGGCGACTCCCAGCTGCTCGTCAACTTCTCCAACAAGAGCTACAAGCCTAAGGACGACCACATGGCCGCATACCTTGAAGAGGTCCGCAGGCTTGAGAAGCACTTCAGGGGCATGGAGCTCATGCACATCCCAAGAAAGGAGAATCAAGAGGCTGACGATATCGCCAAGCGCGCATCAAGGAGGCAAGCTCAGCTGCCCGGCATCTTTGAAGAGAGACTCGTCAAGGCATCCATAAAGCAGCCTCAAGAGGCCATGCCCGCAAGCACAGACGAAGTGCCCCCGCCACCACCTACAACTGGGGCTCCCGACTGCGGCCCCCAGACAGGGGAGCGCCTGTTGCTCACAGCGGTGCATCAAGAAACAGGCTGGATCGACGAGCTCAAGGATTACCTCGCCAAGGGAATCCTCCCCGAGGAAGATGTCGAAGCAGAGCGAATCGCTCGCCAGGCAAAATCCTACCACATCCTCGAGGGAGATCTCTACCGCAAGCGCCCAAATGGCATCACGCTCAAATGCGTCCCTCCTGAAGAAGGAAAGAGCTTGATCAAGGACATCCACAGCGGGGAATGCGGCCACCATTCGTGCGCCCGCACCCTAGCAGGCAAGGTCTTCGGGAGTGGTTTCTACTGGCCGCAAGCGCTTCAGGATGCAGTTGACATCGTTCAAGCTTGCGAAGCCTGCCAGTTCCACGCCAAGCAAATCCATCAGCCCGCGCTGGGACTTCAAACCATCCCGCTCTCCTGGCCGTTCGCGGTCTGGGGGCTGGACATCTTGGGACCATTCCCAACAGCGCAAGGGGGCTATCGCTACCTCTTCGTGGCCATCGACAAGTTCACCAAGTGGCCCGAGGTTGAGGCGACGCGCACAATTCCAGCAGGCGCAGCGGTGAAGTTCGTCCGAGGCCTGGTCTGCCGCTTCGGAGTGCCTAATCGCATAATCACTGACAACGGCTCGCAATTTACAAGCGGCATCTTCAGGGCTTACTGCGATTTGCCTCGGTAGCTCACCCGCAGAGCAATGGCCAGGCCGAGCGCGCAAACGCAGAAGTCCTCAAGGGCTTAAAAATCAGGACCTTCAACATCCTCAAGGGCCACGGCAAGGGCTGGATCAGCGAGCTCCCTTCGGTGCTCTGGTCCATCCGCACCACGCCGCCCAAGCCTACGGGAGAAACGCCGTTCGCCCTCGTCTACGGAGCCGAAGCAGTCCTCCCTATAGAGGTCAAGCATGGATCCCCGCGGGTCCTTGCCTTTAATGAGGACGAGCAAGAGGACCTCCACAACGACGACCTGCTGCTTCTCGAAGGACTACGCCGCCGTGCCGCCCTCCGGGCGGCAAAGTACCAGCAGGACCTGCGACGCTACCACAGCCGCAACGTGCGCTCGCGCACCCTAGAGACAGGCGATCTCGTCCTCAGGCGGATCCTCTCCAGGGAAGGCCTCCACAAGCTGTCACCCATGTGGGAAGGCCCCTACAGGGTCACCCACATCGCCAGGCCTGGCGCGGCTCGCCTCGAGACTCAAGACGGCATCCCCGTCAAAAATCCATGGAACATCATGCATTTACGCAAGTTCTACCCGTGATCATTGTCACGCCCGTGATCATTGTCACGTCAAGACATCTGGCTGAAGAGGCAGCTTACGGCTCCACCTCCAAGCATTTTTTGTCTCTAGAGGTTAAAAGCTCACGGCTTAAACCTCCAAGCCCCAAAGGCTTCTCTCGAGGTTCAACCCTCCGAGCTCTCCGTGTAACGAGCCGCCTCAGGCCGTTGAGAGTCTCTGCCACTAACGGGTGGTCCCCATGCCTCGACATGGTAAAATACATTAACTTGGCAACTCCAAGCATAATGAGACAATTTTGTTCCTAAGTGAACTTTGCGCTACGGCGCCGTTATGTAATATTTCAGTGGTGAGCTTATTCCCGCATTATTGTTTTTTCAATGTGCGCTTATATCTTTCCCCATGCGCACCTCGCGAGCGGGGGCTGAGTACGGTGCCAGTGCCTCAAATGACACACCAGCAGCACTGCAAAACCCAAGGATCCGAGCTCTGGCTGGAGGGCAAGCTCCCACAAACACGCCGTCTCTACAAAGGACCTTGGTACTTACTCTCCTCGCAAGGAACGCCTGAGGAGACCTATAAGCGCGCATGAGTTCCCACTACCATATACAAGCGTTTGGGTTCGCCTCTCTAACATCTACAGGGAACAAGTGTCCCTGCAAGCCTGAGGAGGCAACAGGGGAAAAGCCCTTGAAGAGGACCTCCTCGCCAGGCAAAAAACCTCTACAGGGCAAAAGCCTCGAGAAGCTAAGTCCCGCACTCATGCCTCGAGAGCCTTTTCCCGCTGCCAGCACGCGTTTGTCCCTCGAGTGATCTCGTTTTCCCTTGTGCTTCATGGACTACTCGCACGTCTAAGGGGGGCACTTGAGCATCGCGACTCAGGGCTCTTACCTCTCCAAGCCTTAAACTCCCCCCGGCCTTGCTGAGTCATTGCTCTAGCATACCGCAGAGGCGGAGTCATAGCGCGAAGAGACGGGTCCTAACGACGCAGAGAAAACATAGACATGAAAATAAGACAAAAGGGGCCTCTCGAGGGGCACACGAGCTGACATAAATAGCTCAAAGAGTATATTACATGCCCAGAATGCATAGTGTCTAAACATAAAACTGTTTCAGATACAAGCGCTCGAAGGCGCAGTAATCAAGGTTCAGGCGGAGTCTACGCCATCGTGCTCCTCCTCCGCAGCGTCTCCCTCTGTCTCGGCAAGGGCGGCCTCCTCCTCACTCTCGTCCTCAGCAACCTCCGCGCGCTTGAAGCGGTTACAGAAGGCGTCGACCTGCTCGCGGAGGGAGTTGGAGACCCGCCACACCTCGTCGCCCTGGCGAGCCTCGGTCACCGTGGAGAGATCGAAGCCTGGCGAGAGGAGCCGGAGGTTGGTGAAGATGCGGTCCACGACCACCCCCAGGAGCTGGCGGCTCTCAACCTCGATCACCTCGCGGAGGTCACCGGCAGGGCTCTCGAGGGCCGTGAAGAGTTGGTCGAAGTAGACCAGGTACAGGGCAGCGTCGCCACGGCCTCGAGCCTCGGCGTGCGGCGCGTCCGCGCCAAGCTGGGCAGCGAGTTCGTTGCCCCTGGCGACCAACGCCTGGAACATGCGTTCCCGCTGCTTCGTGAGCGCCCGAGCCGCCTGCGCGGTGTCCGCAGCCTCCGCTGCCTGCTCAGCCACGGGGCCCACCTGCTCCTCCACGTCCCTGACGAGGGCGTTCAGGTCCAGGACGGCGGCCTTGTGAGCATCCTCCGCCTGGCGATAGGCCTCCTTGGCGCGCTGGAGACGGACCTCCAGCTTGGAGTTGGTCTTCTCGAGCTCCGCGATCCGCCTGGCGGCGGTAGTGTGCTTGGCCTTGAAGCGGTCCTCCTGCTTCTTGGCCTTGTCGCGGTACTCCTGGGAGGTGGTCCGCCTGAACTCCTTCTCGCGCTCCGCAAGGGCCGCCTCTGCCTCCTTCTTCTTCTCGGCGAACCGCTGCTGGAAGCGCTCCAGGGTTTGCTTCTGGGCGGCGACGTTCTCGTCATGGCTCTGGAGCACCTGAGCCAGGTTCCCCTCACGCGGCTCAAGCTCTTCGCGCTTGGTGGCGAGCTCGCCCTCCGCTTGCAGCCGCTGCTCGTCGCGCAGCAACACATCTGCCTCCTTGGAGGCCAGCTGCCGCTCGCGCTCGGCCAGGCTCTTGCGGTCCTCCTCCAGAGTCTCCTGCGCGGCCTGGTGGACGGAGAGGACCTGGGACTCTAGCTGGGCCAGCTCGCGGCGTTTCTGCGCCAGCGAGCCCTCCATAGCTTCGCGCTCGGCCTTCACCTCAGCGAGGAGCTCGGCGGCGGCGTTGCGCTCGTCCTGGAGGGGAGCAAGGAGCTCATCTGCGTCACGGATGGCCCCCTCGCGGATCTCCTTAGCGAAGCGGGCGGCCTCCTCACGCGTGGCCTGTAGCGCCTGATCCTCCTGGCGGCGGGCCTCAACCGCGGCGTGGAAGGACGACCACGCCTCCGCAAGCTCGTCGCGCTGCCGGGCGAGCTGCGCGTCCTCTAGAGCCAGATGCGCCTCCAGGCCCTCCAAGGACTCCCTCACAAGGCGGAAGACGACCTCGCGGTGCCCCGCGCTCCAGTTCCAGCCGCTAAGGACCAGGCCGCGGTGCGTGGAGGGCCCGGCCCCGGCGTCAAGCCTGGAGAACCTGGCCTCAGGGCGATCCTGGGGGCTAGGCCGCGCTCCGTCCCCCGCGGCGCCCGAGCTGGCCTCGCTGCCCTCGCCACCCTGGCGCGTCCCCTCCTGCGGCTTGCTCCCTGCGGCGGGGCATGGCGGAGATGAAGGAGCTCCCCCTGCAGATGCGCCCGCGCCTGGCGGGCCCTGGTCCGTCTCGGCCTCTGGCTGCGCGGGAGGCGTGGTCGCGCAGGGTGGAGTAGCCTCGCGGGCCGAAGTTGGCTCACGCGGTGGAGTGGCCGCGCGAGGCGGGGTAGGGGCGCGAGGAGGGATAGCAACCCGCTCCTCCTGCGCCTCCACCACCATCGGCTCGGGGGGCGGCGCAGCTGCCCCCGCCTGAGGCGCTGCTGCCCCCGCTAGAGGCCCAGCTGCCTCCGCTTGAGGCATCTCTTCGGTTGGGCCTGTGGAGGCCGTCTCCACAGTGCTCGCGGCCTCCTCAGCCATGACCTCAGTCGTGGCTTTCTTCACCTCTGCTGCCTTGCGAAGCTTGCGGCGCTTCACGGGCACAAGGTCACTTGCAAGCATCAGGGAAAGATCGTCAGGGATGGGTGAAGAAGAAAAGAACAAGAATCAAGCAACTAATAGCTAGAAGCGCTTACCCGGACTGCTTGGCGCCGGTGTCGACCCACGCCAAGCCTGGCGAGCGCCAGGAAGGCTTGGCCTTAGCACCTGACCCCTCCGGGGGCGCCTCGGCTTACCTCTTGGGGGGGACGTCTGACGGCCTCGCCCCGGACCGGTCCACAGCCGCCTTGGAGCGGGGCTCGCGCCGCCCTGGCGAGGCCTCCTCGTCAGAGGCCTCCTCCTCGGCCTCCTCGTCCTCCACATGGCGCGTGGGCACCACCACGAAGGCGTCATCATCATCACCTGACGAGATGTCGCAAATCTCGTCAGTAAAGGGCCCGGCCCTCGAAGAGGACTCCTCCCCTGCTGCGACCTCCTCCTCGCCTCGCCCAACTCCTGAGGCAGAGGGCGACTCAGCTCCCTCCACCACCTGCACCACCGGCTCAGGCACCTCTTTCCCCGCCGGGCCCGACGGGGTGAACGAGGGCATCCCCTCTCGAATGGCCAGGCGCTCTGTCATGTTGTACTGGTGCAAAGGCCGGAGCGTGATAGGGAGCTCGTCCATGGCGGGCACCACCGGATTGATGAAGAGCGCGGACAGGACGTTGTCGACTGCGTCCTTGTCGTTGTCCTCACGGTGGAGCCGCATCTTGTCCTGGGGACCGGAGTACATCCACATGGGCGTCGCGTCCGCCTGGAGGGGAGCAATGCGGCGCGTCACGAAGTCCGCGACGATGATCTGCCCCGTGAGGCCCTCCTCCCGAAGGTAGCTCAGGCGGCCCATCAAGATTGCGTTCTGCGCGCCGCTGAAGGGGGCCTTGCCCCAGTTCGAGTTCTTCACGGGCGGCGCGTCAGGGACCTCGAGGAAGGCGCAGGGCTGCTCCACCCTGACAAAGAACCATCGCTGGCGGAAGTCGTCCACCTTCTTCGTCACCGACGTGATGGCCTTGCCCTCGCTCCACGACATGGGAATGTAAACACTCCCCATGCCATCCACGATGCGGAATGAGACGCATCCATAGCGCTCATTCTTCGCCGTGCTCCGGAGCGCATAGAAGCACCGGAAGAGGTCCACCGTGGGCTCCAGGCCCAAGTACGCCTCGCAGAGGTAGGCGAAGACGGCGAGGATGAGCACGGAGTTGGGGTGGAGGTGCAGCAGCTGGATCTGGTAAAAGGCCAGCACCGCCTCCAAGAATGGAGAGAACGGTGGCACCAGCCCCGCCGCAACGCAGTGCTGGAAGACAGGGAAAAACCCTCGCGGGCGCTTCCCGTGCGCCGCGGCCTTGAGCGCGGTAGCGCCGTGCTCGTTGGTCCGGTCCGCCACCAGGAAGCGGACCTTGGCGAGGGCCTTGTCGTTGACGCGCACCCCTAGCAAGGCCGCGCCGTGCGCGACCTCAGCAGGCGCCGCCTGCGAAGAAGGCCCCGCGGCCGCCTTGCCCTTGTTCTTGGCTGGACTCATCGTCGGAGAAGAGGCGTGAGCGGCGGCGGAAGAAGCTGGAGAAGAGAGGAGTTGAGCGCGCCGGAGGGCAGGAGTGGAGAGCTCGGGACAGAGAAGGCTTCTGCGAGAAGATTGGGAAGCAGTAACGGCTCCTTGCCTCGGCGCGCAGGCTTTATGTCTCGTCAAGGAGCAGTTACCGGGGCGCGGTGGGACCCCCCCACGACGCACGCCCCAGATCGTGCGCGGCCGTTACTCATCTGAGTGACGCGTGGCTCGGGCCGGCCGGACACTTTGGGCCCACGACGCTCCGGCTGCGTTCATGGGCTCAGCCGCGCCCATCGCGGGCCCGGGGGCTACTGTCGGCCCAGTGAGGACCAGGGTGTGCAGAGCCCACTCCCCCCAGGCCTCGCACGCGACAGATTCGACAAAACGACTAAGGACCAAGCCACCGCTTGGAGAGACCCTCGAGAGGCAACTCCTCTTGAGGGCCTAACGAGGAAGTCAGGCCCTTAAGAGGACCCCGCGCTTCAAGAGACTCCCCAAGGCTCAACACGCTTGGAGAGAGGTCAGCGGAAACCTCTCCACAGGCCACCACGGCCCTGTGGAGACACTTCGCGGCTAAGCAAGCGCTGCAGGGCGCACATGGCCCCTGCAGCAACCGCAGAGTGACGCAAGCTCCTCAGTTGCCATTCTGGTGGTAAAGGAGTCAACAAAGCTGCGCCGCCCGCGCCAGGACAGCCAGGACTTTCCTCTTTGGTGATAAAGCGGCTGGACGGCGCAACGCTCCAAGAAGCTCGTCATCGTGGGCTCCACCGCGACCACTGCAACTCCTGCGAGCCGTTCTGCGCGGTCTGCAACCTGTCGGCCACCGCGCCCAACTTTAGCATGAATGGACCGCGTCCATGGAGATTTCGGCAGCGGTGGACTCCCTCCCCTTCGCGTCACTGCCCAGTGGGAGCCCACCGTAAGCGCGCTGCGCAGGGAAGAGGCCCGAGGCGCCTATAAAAGAAGCAGGAGCTCCACCGTAGAAGGGGATCGGCTGATTGCTTCCTAGACCCGGGGAACCTTAGCCAAGCGCGTAGGATAGCCTACTGCTGGAGGAGGAAGACGACCATTGTGTCCCTCTCCAAGCACCAAACTGCCTCAAGAGAGCCCTCGGCAAGCTCATTGTCCTGTAACTTCCACAGTGCAATACAGACAAGCAGGAGTAGCGGTGTTACCTCCTCCTGAGGGCCGTGAACCTGGGTACGGGCCGGCGTCCATCTCTGTCGTGATTGTCCCTCTCCAGGCCCGGCGAGCACCGTCGTCGTGCCTCTCGAGGGTTGTTTGACCTCCGCGTTCAATCCCCCTTCGAACTACTCTTCAGGGTGTGACTATCCCTGTTCCGTGGGAGTCACTCTCCGACACAAGTTTAGAGCGGTTCCGATTTATTTTAAAAAAAAACAAGCATTTATAATATGCACCTTATTTATATAATTTGACACTCCTCCCAACCTTTGCTTTTCTCAAACCATGGCTAACCGAATCCTCGGGTGCCCACCAACAATCACATACCATGGAGGAGTGTTTATTTTTACTTTCTCAAATCTTTTGATATTATAGTGGTCTAACCAGCCCTTTGCAATATTAATAACGAGCAGATGAAGCATGCAAGTCGAGGGTTACTTAATTAGCATGGAAGATAACAAGCCCAACTACTACTTCCTCATGAGCTAAAACAGTGTCACAAATTGAGAAGTTGTTTAAAGGTTTTAAAGATAGCACATGCAAATTTACTTGAATGGTTTGAAATTCCATATATAGGTATTTATGGTGGACTCTTTGGGATAAACTTGGTTTTCAGGGATTTGGAAGCACAAGCCTTAACAGCTTAGTACAAGCGGAGGCTAGAAATAGACGGGGAAGCGACAATTCAAGAGAGCAATAACCGTCATAATCATGCTTGCGACAAAATAAAATTAACGGAGACGTAAAAATGATACTAGAACTCTGAGGCAAAATAAATCATCAAGGCTTAATTGGCTTTTTGTTTTCAGTCATATACATGCGTGAGCATGTGCCAAGTCGATTCAAATGAATTATTCAGAGGAGGATACCACAATGTCATATTCTACTATGAACAGAACAATGCAAGGAAATATCCATGAAAACATGTTATCTACCATTAATAAATTGGGACCGATCATAAGAGAACATGAACTACTAAGCATCCACCAATAGACATATACTTTATTCGAACCATCTAAGCATGCTCACATGAATGAGTATATGTACAAAAATGAAAAACAAATAGAGTTCATTACCAGCCTCTTACCCAACTCGAATTGTCATAGATCATCATTATTGCATTTTCACTTGTGTGCTTGAAAGATATGAAATAATAACCAAGCTCCACGGAGTAACTGAAGGTGTTGAACTCTAAAACAAACTATACAAAACCAAAGAGAAACAAGAAATATTTTTGGGTTTTCGGATATAGGAACTAAAACAGAACAGCCAGCAAAGAAGAATTTTTTCGAGGCCCTTAACATGCTCAGATCAGAAAACTCAAAACTAATGAAATTTGCATACATATCTGAGGATTATGCTCACGAAATTTCAGACCATTTGGATTTTTCTGTGAAAAGTTATGAATTAAACGGTGGACAGCAGAAATCTGTCCCTGCGCGAAACAGCAAACAACAAAGCAAAATATTTTTGCGTTTTTGCATATTGAACCGAATTAAATACTAAGCATACTAATACTAGATACTAAAACAAACTACTAAGAGAAATAACAGAAATATTTTTGTTATTTTTGAGTTTTGGAAAGTAAAGTGAAACATGAACAAAATAAAGAAAGAAAGAAAACGAAAGCGAAACATGGATATACAAAGTACCGAATGATAATGATATATAGATGAGTGAGCTATCGGTATACCTCCCCCCAAGCTTAGGCTTTTGGCCTAAGTGGAGATCAATCCCATGGTGCCCAAGTAGAGACGTCTCCAAAGTATGATGAAGAAGAAGCTTCGCCTTGATACGAACTCGAGGATGCTCCAGTGTAGTGCGCGGTGTAGTCCTCCTCAGGTGTCTCCTCCACGCCGTGCTGCCCGTAGAACCCTAGCACGTTCAGCTGCTCATCCAACTCCACCTTCGAGCGCGACCACGGTCTCATGTCAAGACTGAACAAACCGGGCTGCGGCAAAGGGACTTCCCTCTCGTCCCCATCAGTAAATAAAACTCTGTACACAAGCCGACCTGCAATAGAACTAGCAGTAACAAATTGATGACCTTTCATCGCAGCAAGGTCGAGCCTACAAGGGGTCAGTAACTCATCACTAGGATCAATAGGAAGGTGCAGATGTGCAATAATACGCGAGGCAATAATCCCTCCATACATAGGTCCCTTCGTAGCTAAGCGACGAGCAATAAGGGCCCCAAGATTATAAGTAGTTCGACCATTAAGTGCAGCAGCAAGAAAGGCAAGATGATAACTAGAAATGTTGCTAGTGTTCTCCCTACCAAGAATGCTAGTAGCAATATAATAAGCAAAATATCTAATGGCTGGGAGCTGAATGTTCCTTATCTTGCCACGTTGGGCTGTGCGGTCATCATCATTTGTCACCCCTCGGTAAAGTTGCATCAACTCAGCGGGGTTCCCTTGAATCTTCTTTGCTGTCCCAGATGGTGCAATACCTATCACACTGCAAAACTCTCGCAAACTCATGGTAACAGTCCTACCATAAATCTTAAATGAAACAGATGGATGAAAAGCTAAATTTTTAAAAGTGAAGCTCTCAACAAAAGTTTTGGTGAGCATGACATATTGGGGACTCTCATCCTCCACGTATGTAACCAAGCCAACCCTCTGCACAAGAAACAAGAAATCATCAAGTATCCCTGCATCACGCAAAAAGTTAGTACATGGGAAGGAAGATGGGTTTGGAATTCCATCATCCCTCTCATCTCCAATGCTTGGTGCTATGAGATCTTCATTGTAGGATTGCCTAATGCGAGTAGTTGCCCTCCTAGGCCTTTCTACCCTTGGTGCATCACTCTCAAATATCTCCCCATAGGTATGGTTATGCATCTTCCTTTTCTGAAATTTTTAACAAATGTCATAAAAATTGATTTTTAGCCAACTAAATGAAGGGAAACTACTATAGTAACTTGCTAGAGGCTTAAGCATGCATCAAAACTAGTTATTCCAACTTAGAACAAGCATTTAAACTCACTAAACATGACATCTACAGCAGCAAAATACTAAAGATATAATCCACTAAACAAAATTCTATTTGGATGAACGGAGGAGTCACATACCGGAGAGCAAATGCCCCAAATCTCAGCAGCAAAGATGGGCTGAGCAAGGAGATCGAAAATCCGAGGGCAAGAGCAGCAAGAACACGAAATTTTTCAATGGCTGGGTGTTTGGTCGGGAGAGAGAAAGGTTGGGGAGGAAGGAGAGTAAGTGGAGGGACCTGGGGTCCCACACCATGTGGAGGCGCGACCAAAGGCCTGCCGCGCCACCATGTGGCGTGGTGGCATTGTGGGTCCCCCTAGTCACTCTCTGGTACTCCCAGGACCCTCCTCGAAAAATAGGATTTTTGACATAAATTTTTTTAAATTCTGAGAATTTTTATTTTTCACATTTTCTGGTATTTTGCATTAATAAATTTAATGTTGAAAAATTGTTTTCTAACACCAAATACAACTAAACTTCGCAAACTAAATGACATTACAGTAGGTAAAACAAGGATGAGAGAAAGAAAGTTGTTTAGCACCTCTATGCATTTAAAACATATTTGTTAACAAGGTTGATCAAGTCTTGCCACCAAATAAATTTTAGATGACATAAAAGGATTCAAACATTGTGAGACACTCATGTTACCTTGTATTGTATTGGTATGGATCCAATCATAAGAGTTTTGTATTCTTCTTTATAAGGGCAATCAATACTTCCCACTTTGATAGACCTCAAATTAGTAATTGTATTAACTCCATAAATTTTATCTACTCTCTTGGGGAAATAAACAGTATGTTCATTGTCATCCACATGAAAAGTTACTTTTCCTTTATTGCAATCAATAACAGCCCCTGCAGTGTTCAGAAAAGGTCTTCCAAGAATAATAGACATATTATCATCTTCAGGCATTTCAAGCACAACAAAATCAGTCATGATTAAACAATTATTAGCCACTTGAACAGGAACATCCTCACAAATACCAACATGAATAGCAGTAGATTTATCAGCCATTTGCAAAGATATATCAGTAGGTATCAACTTATCCAAATAAAGTCTCTTGTAAAGAGAGAAAGGCATAACACTAACTCCTGCTCCCAAGTCACATAGAGCAGTTCTAACATAATTATTTTTGATAGAGCACGGAATGGTTGGTATACCTGGATCACCCAACTTCTTTGGAACCTTGCCATTGAAAGAGTAATTAGCAAGCATAGTAGATATTTTCTCTTTAGGAATTTTCCTTTTGTTAGACACAATATCTTTCATATATTTTGAATAAGGAGGCAATTTAATAGCATCAGTCAAAGGAATTTGTAAGAACAAAGGTTTCATCCATTCACAAAATTTATTATAATGTTCTTGTTCTTTTGTTTTAAGTTTCTTACCAGGAAAAGGCATTTGTTTTTGGACCCAAGGCTCTCTTTCACTACCATGTTTCTTAGCAACAAAATCTTCCCTAGTGCACTTTTTATTTTTATTATGCTTTTCAGGTTCTTCTTCTATTTCTTCCTGATCCGAATTACCATTATTATCATTATCATTATTATTAGTATTATTACTATCATTGTTATGTTCATTACCACTTTCAGTTTCAGCATCAGAAATAGATATACTATTAGGATCATTAACAGGTTCAGAGGATTCTACAACAGTTTTATGTTTCTTCTTCTTTTTCTTAGAAGGAGCACTAGGTTTATTAATTCGTTGAGAATTTTGTTCAACTCTTTTAGGATGTCCTTCGGGATATAAAGGATCCTGAGTAGAAATACCTCCTCTAGTTGTTACTTCACAAACATGTTTTTCTTTATCTATAGAAGCATTTTCTAACAAATCCTTTTGCACTTTAGTAAGTTGATTAATTTGAGTTTGAACCATATGAAAATGTTTAATAAGTATTTTAACATCATTGGAGGTTCTATCAACAATATCATGCAAGTCACTGATAGCACGAGAATTTTCCATCAAATGATTCTCTATTCTCATATTAAAATTACATTGCTTAGCAATAAAAGTATCAAATTCATCTAAGCATTGAGCAGGAGGTTTTGAGTAAGGAATATTTCTATCATCAAACCTTTGGAGAGAGTGTACCTCAATTAATGGCGTAGGAGGAATTGGCTTACATAATTCTTCAATAGGAGGTAAATTCTTCACATCTTCAGATTTAATACCCCTCTCTTTAAGAGATTTCTTGGCTTCCTTCATCACTTCTTCATCTAATTCAAGCATACCTCTCTTCCTTGGTGTTGGTGTAGGTGTTGGAGTAGGTTCAGGAATATTCCAATCATCATAATTCTGGCTTATCTTAGCCATTAATTTCTCAGCTTCTTCTAGAGTTCGTTTCCTGAAAACACAACTAGCACAACTATCCAAATATGTCCTAGATTCAACGGTTAGTCCACTGTAAAATATATCAAGAAGATCATTTTTCTCTAAATCATGATTCGGCTGGCCTCTAATTAGAGAGAAAAACCGTGTCCAAGCATCAGGCAATTTCTCTTCTTCTTCTTCTTGATTAAAGTTATAAATTCTTAGCAAAGCATCACATTGAGCACTAGCAGGAAAATATTTCCGAAAGAAAGTATCAAGCAAACCAATAGAACTAGTAATGGAACCAGGAGACAAATTATTATACCAAGTTTTAGCTTCTCCTTTTAATGAGAAAGGAAATATTTTAGTGACAAAGTAAGTGCGCATCTTTATGTCCTCAGAAAATATACCACTCAAAGTAGAGAGTTCATTCATGTGTTCTATAGCACTTTCATTTTCGGTTCCACAGAAAGGTTCTCTCTCAACAATAGCTATGTGTGCTAAATCAAGAGAGAAATCATAATCTTTATCTTTAATGTTTATAGGAGATGTAGCAAATTTAGCATCAGGAGATAATTTATATCTAACAACATGTTTTTCAAGAAGACTTTTCCTAGCACTAGCACTGCTAGCAGCATTAATTTCATCAATTAAGTCATCATTAAGGTCCACATATATTTCATCAAGTTCATCATCAGCATTATTCGAAAACTCAGGTGAATTAACAGGAGTTTCAGCATCTTCATCAGGAATTTCAGCATTTTCAAATTGTTTAGACCTAGCAATTGTAGCATCTAAAAAGGGACCTAATGAACCAGTTTCATCAAGAACAGTAAAAGCATCATCATAAGTAATTTCAGATTCAGCAAGAGTAACAGTGCAAGAAGCTTGAGGTGGTGTAACAAGCTTACTTAAAACAGACGGTGAATCAAGAGCAGCAGCGGTACTCAGAATTGTACCTTTTCTTGTAGTGGATGGTATGATGGGAAATTTCTTATCACCAGGTCTTTCGATGATGAATAAATTCCAGCGAGCAATATCACACTCAGGTGAACTTATAAATAAAGCTATGCTCCCCGGCAACGGCGCCAGAAAATAGTCTTGATGACCCACAAGTATAGGGGATCGCAACAGTCTTCGAGTGAAGTAAAACCCAAATTTATTGATTCGACACAAGGGGAGCCAAAGAATATTTATAAGTCTTAACAGCGGAGTTGTCAATTCAGCTGCTGTCGGAGAGTGACTCCCACGTAACAGGGGTAGTCTCGCCCTGAAGAGAGGTTCGAAGGGGGGACTGAACACGGAGGTCAAACAACCCTCGAGAGGCTCGACGACGGTGCTCGCCGGGCCTGGAGAGGAACTATCACGCCAGAGAGGGACACCGGCCCGTACCCAGGTTCACGGCCCTCAGGAGGAGGTAAAACCGCTACTCCTGCCTGTCTGTATTGAACTGTGAAGGTTACAAGACAATGAGCTTGCCGAGGGCTCTCTCGAGGCAGTTTAGTGCTTGGAGAGGGACACAATGGTCGTCTTCCTCCTCCAGCAGTTGGCTATCCTACGCGTTTGGGGAGCGATTGCGCGATTGGGCGATCGGGCCATCCTCCTCTACGGTGGAGCTCCTGCTCCTTTTATAGGCGCCCCGGGCTCCGTCCTCGTGCCGGTGGGCTCCCACACGCCAGTCGCATGGAGGAGCGGGAGTCCACCGCGGCTCATCCGTCCATGGACGCGGTCCATCCGTGCTAAAGTAGCGCGCCGTGGCCGACAGGTTGCAGGCGGTGCAGGGTGGCTCGCAGGCGCAGCAGAGGTCGTGGTGGAGCCCACGGTGACGATCTTCTTGGAGCGTTGCGCCGTCCAGCCGCTTTATCACCAAAGAGGAAAGTCCTGGCTGTCTTGCCGCAGGCGGCGCGGCTTTGTTGACCCCTTTATCACCAGAATGGCAACTGGGATGCTCGCGTCACCCTGCGGCTGCTGCAGGGGCCATGTGCGTCCTGCAGCGCTTGCTTAGCCGCGAAGTGTCTCCACAGGGCCGTGGTCGCCTGTGGAGGGGTTTTCTGCTGACTCCTCTCCAGGCGTCCTGAGCCTGGGGAGCCTCTTGAAGCGCAGGGTCCTCTTCAGGCCCTGGCGTCCTCTTCAGGCCCTCGTGCGGAGATGTCTCTCGAGGGTCTCTCCAAGCGGTATCTTGGTCCTTAGTCATTCCGTCAAAGATCCTCGCGGGCGAGGCCTGTAGGGAGTGGGCCGTGCATACCCCGGTCCTTACTGGGCCGACAGTAGCCCCCGGGCCCACGATGGGCACGACGAGGCCCGTTGGGTCTAGGCGAAGCGTCGTGGGGCCAATCCTGCAGGCCGGGCCGAGCCACGCGTCACTCCGGCGAGTAACGGTTGCGCACGATGTGGGACGTGCGTCGTGGGGGGTCCCACCACGCCCCGGTAACTGCTACTCGACGAGACATAAAGTCACCGCGCCGGGGCAGGGAGCCGTTACTACTCCCACTTCTTCTCGCAGACGCCATCCGCACCGAGCTCTCCGCTCCTGCTCTCCGGCCCCCTTTTCTCCAGTTTCTCCAGCTTCTCCTTGCGCCGCACCTTCCTTTCTTCCGACGATGAGTCCGACGAAGAACAAGGGCAAGGCGGCCGTGGGGTCTTCCTCGCAAGCGGCGCCCGCCGAGGTTGCGCACGGCGCGGCATTGCTAGGCGTGCGCGTCAACGACAAGGCCCTCGACAAGGTTCGCTTCCTGGTGGCGGACCGGACCAACGAGCACGGCGCCACCGCGCTCAAGCCCGCGGCGCACGGGAAACGCCCGCGAGGGTTTTTCCCCGTCTTCCAGCACTGCGTCGCGGCGGGACTGGTGCCGCCCTTCTCTCCGTTCCTGGAGGCGGTGCTGGCCTTCTATCAAATCCAGCTGCTGCACCTCCACCCCAACTCCGTGCTCATCCTCGCCTACCTCTGCGAGGCGTACCTAGGCTTGGAGCCCACGGTGGATCTCTTCCGGTGCTTCTACGCGCTCCGGAGCACGGCGAAGAACGAGCGCTCTGGATGCGTCTCGTTCCGCATTGTGGACGGCATGGGGAGCGTTTACATCCCTATGTCGTGGAGCGAGGGCAAGGCCATCACCTCGGTGACGAAGAAGGTGGACGACTTCCGCCAGCGGTGGTTCTTCGTTGGGGTGGAGCAGCCATGCGCCTTCCTCGAGGTCCCCGACGCGCCGCCCGTGAAGAATTCGAACTGGGGCAAGGCTTCCTTCTGCGGCGCGCAGAACGTGATGCTGACGGGCCGCCTGAGCTACCTTCGGGAGGAAGGCCTCACGGGGCAGATC
Organism: Poa annua; assembly: GCA_026929855.1. Classification (NCBI taxonomy): domain Eukaryota; kingdom Viridiplantae; phylum Streptophyta; class Magnoliopsida; order Poales; family Poaceae; genus Poa; species Poa annua. The sequence goes on from CM049436.1 coordinate 40,162,994, forward strand.
ATCGTCGCGGACTTCGTGATGCGCCGCATTGCTCCACTCCAGGCGCACTCGGTGCCAATGTGGATGTACTCCGGCCCCAGGAAAAGATGCGGCTCCACCGCGAGGACAACGACAAGGACGCGGTCGACAACGTCCTATCTGCGCTCTTCATCAACCCAGCGGTGCCCGCCATGGACGAACTCCCGATCACGCTCCGGCCTCTGCACCAGTGCAACATGACCGAGCGCCTGGCGATTCTGGCGGGGATGCCTCCTTACACTCCGTCAAGCCCTGCGGGGAAGATGGTGCCTGTGCCGGTGGTGCACGAAGCGGAGGGAGCAGAGACGCCCTCTGCCTCAGGAGCTGGGCAAGGCGAGGAGGAGGCCGCGGCGGGGGAGGAGTCCTCTTCGAGAGCCGGGCCCCTTACTGGCGAGATCTGCGACATCTCGTCAGGCGATGATGAAGACGCCTTCGTGGTGGCGCCCGCACGCCGTGCGGAGGAGGAGGAGGCCGAGGAGGAGGCCTCTGACGAGGAGGCCTTGCTAGGGCGTCGCGAGCCCCGGTCCAAGGCGGCCAGCGGCAGGCCTGGCGCGAGGCCCTCCGACGTCCCCTCCAAGAGGAAAGCCGAGGCGCCTCCGGAGGGGTCAGGTGCTAAGGCCAAACCCTCCTGGCGCTCGCCAGGCTTGGCGTGGGTCGACACCGGCGCCAAGGAGTCCGGGTAAGTACCTTTAACTGCTGATTGCCTGATTATTGTGCTCTTCTTTTCATGATTCTGATAATCGCCCCCTGATTTTCGCCAGCGACCTTGTGCCTGCGAAGCGCCGCAGGCTTCGCAAGGCAGCGGAGGTGAAGGGAACCGCGGCAGAGGCCGTGGCTGAAGAGGCCGCGAGGCCTGTGGAGACGGCCTCCTCAGGCCCACCCGAAGAGGCGCCTCAAGCGGAGGCAGCTGTGCCTCTGGCGGGGGCGGCAGCGCCTCAGGCGGAAGCCGCTGCACCGCCCCCCGAGCCGTTGGTGATGGAGGCGCAGGAGGAGCGGGCGGCCAGCCCTCCTCGAGCTCCTACCCCGCCTCGCGCGGCTACGCCGCCGCGTGAGCCGACTCCGGCTCGCGAGGCTACGCCACCGCGCTCGGCCACGCCTCTCGCGCAGCCAGAGGCCGAGACAGACCAGGGCCCCCGAAGCGCGGGCGCCTCTACAGGGGGAGCTCCTTCGTCCCCGCCACGCCCCGCAGCGGCCGGCGAGGCGCAAGAGGCGACGCGACAGGACAACGGGAGCGGCGAGACCAGCCTGGGCGCGGCAAAGGACGGGGAACAACCTAGCCCTCAGGCACGCCCAGAGGCCTCGTTCTCCAGGCTTGACGCCGGGGCCGGGCCTTCCACGCAACGCGGCCTGGTCCTCAGCGGTTGGGACTGGAACAAGGGGCACCGCGAGGTGGCCTTCCGCCTGGTGAGGGAGTCTCTGGAGGGTTTGGAGGCGCAGCTCGCCCTCGAGGATGCCCAGCTCGCCCAGCAACGCGGCGAGCTTGCGGAGGCTTGGAGACGCTTCCATGCCGCTGTTGAGGCCCGCCGCCAGGAGGATCTGGCCCTTCAGGCTGCACGCGAGGAGGCCATCCGCTTTGCCAAGGAGGTCCGAGAGGGGGCCGTCCGCGACGCAGACGAGCTTCTTGCCCCCCTCCAGGACGCGCGCGACGCGGCCGCCGATCTCCTCGCGGAGGTGAAGGCCGAGCGCGAGGCCATGGAGGGCTCGCTGGCGCAGAAACGCCGCGAGGTGTCCCAGCTGGAGTCCCAGCTCCTCTCCGCCCACCGGGCCGCGCAGGAGACTCTGGAGGGGGATCGCAAGAGCCTGGCCGAGCGCGAGCGACAGCTGGCCTCCAGGGAGAGGGAGGTGGAGCAGCGGGACGAGCAACGGCTCCAGGCGGAGGGCGAGCTGGCCACGAAGCGCGAAGAGCTCGAGGCGCGCGAGGGAGACCTGGCTCAGGCGCTCCAGAGGTATGACGAGAATGTCACCGCCCAGAAGCAAACCCTGGAGCGCTTCCAGCAGCGGTTTGCCGAGAAGAAGATGGAGGCGGAGGCGGCCCTTGCGGAGCGCGAGAAGGAATTCAGGCGGACCACCTCCAAGGAGTACCGCGACAAGGCGAAGAAGCAGGAGGACCGCTTCAAGGCCAAGCACACCGCTGATGCCAAGCGGATCGCAGAGCTTGAGAAGGCCAACTCCAAGCTCGAGGTCCGCCTCCAGCGCGCCAAGGATGCCTATCGCCAGGCTGAGGAGGGTCGCAGGGCGGCTGTCCTGGAGCTGGACGCCCTCGTCAAGGACGTGGAGGGGCAGGCGGGCTCGGCGGCCAAGCAGGTGACGGAAGCCGTGGACACCGCACAGGCGGCTCGCGTGCTCACGAAGCAGCGGGAGCGCATGTTCCAGGCGCTGGTGGCCAGAGGCAATGAGCTTGCTGCTCAGCTTGGCGCGGAGGCTCCGCTCACCGAGGCTCGCGGTCGTGGCGATGCTGCCATGTACCTGGTCTACTTCGACCAGCTCTTCACGGCCCTCGAGAGCCCCGTCGCCGATCTCCGCGAGGTGATTGAGGTCGAGAGCCGCCAGCTTCTGGAGGTGGTCGTCGACCGCATCTTCACCAACCTCCGGCTCCTCACGCCCGGCTTCGACCTCTCCATGGTGACCGAGGCGCGCACGGCCGGGGAGGCCTTGCGGGTCTCCAACTCCCTTCGCGAGCAAGTCGAGGCCTTCTGCAACCGCTTCAAGCGCGCGGAGGTGGCTGCTGAGGACAGCGAGGAGGAGGCTGCCCCTGCCGAGGAGGAAGACGCTGAGGAGGAGGAGCGTGCTGGCGCGGACTCCGCTTGAGCCTGGATTATCGCGCCTTTGAGCGCCTGTATCTGAGATAGTTTTTGTATTCATACACTGCATATTTTGGGCATGTAATATACTCTTTAAGCTTATTTGTGTTAGCTTGTTTACCCCTCGAGAGGCCTTTTCTGCCTTATTTTCATGTCTATGTTTTCTCTGCGTCGTTAGGACCCATCTCTTCGCGCTATGACTCCGCCACTGCGGTATGCTAGAGCAATGACTCCGCAAGGCCGGGGGGAGTTTAAGGCTTGGAGAGGTAAGAGCCCTGAGTCGCGATGCTCAAGTGCCCCCCTTAGACGTGCGAGTAGCCCATGAAGCACAAGGGAGAATGAAATCGCTCGAGGGACAAACGTGCGCTTGGGGAGAAAAGGCTCTCGAGTCACAGGTGTAGGACTTAGCTTCTCGAGGCTTTTGCCCTGTAGAGGTTTTTTAGCCTGGCGAGGAGGTCCTCTTCAAGGGATTTTCCCTGCTGCCTCCTCAGGCTTGTAGAGACGCTTTTTTCTGTAGATGTTAGAGGGGCAAACCCAAACGCTTGTGCACGGTACAAGGGACTAATGCGCGCTTATAGGTCCCCTCAGGCGTTCCTTGCGAGGAGAGAGAGTACCAAGGTCCTTTGTAGAGATGGCGTGTTTGTGAGGGCCTGCCCTCCAGCCAGAGCTCGGATCCTTGGGTTTTGCAGTGCTGCTGGTGTGTCATTTGAGGCACTGGCACCGTACTCAGCCCCCGCTCGCGAGGTGCGCATGTGGAGAGATATAAGTGCCCATTTTCAACAAAGAAAATAATGCTGGAATAAAACTCACCACCAAAATATTACATAGCGGCGCCGTAGCGCATAGTTCACTTAGGAACGAAAATGGCGCCTGAGCGCAGAGTTCTCTTGGAACGAAAATCGATTCATTACACTTGGGTTTGCCAAGCTAACGTTCCTTCCATGTCGAGGCATGGGGACCACCCATTAGTGGCAGAGGTTCACTGCGGCCTGCGGGGGCTCTTTTGCAGGAGAGCTCGGAGGGCTGGGCCTCGGGAGAAGCTTTGAGAAGCTTGGAGGTGAAGCCGTGAGCTTCCCTCTAGAGACAAAAAATGCCTGGCGTGACTATGATCACGGGTAGAACTTGCGCAGATGCGCGATGTTCCACGGGTTCTTGACGGGGATGCCGTCTTCGGTCTCGAGGCGTACCGCGCCAGGCCTGGCGACGTGGGAGACCCTGTAGGGGCCTTCCCACATCGGCGAGAGCTTGTGGAGGCCTTCCCTGGAGAGGATTCGCCTGAGGACGAGGTCGCCCGCCTCAAGGGTGCGTGAGCGCACATGGCGGCTGTGGTAGCGTCGCAGGTCTTGCTGGTACCCCGCCGCCCTGAGGGCGGCCTGTCGGCGTAGTCCCTCGAGGAACAGCAGGTCGTCGTTGTGAAGGCCCTCTTGGGTGTCTTCATTGAAGGCAAGGACCCGTGGTGACCCATGCTTGATTTCCGCAGGAAGGACTGCCTCAGCTCCGTAGACCAGGGCGAAGGGCGTCTCGCCTGTAGGCCTTGAGGAAGTTGTGCGTATGGACCAGAGCACCGAAGGGAGCTCGTCGATCCAGCCCTTGCCGTGGCCCTTGAGGATGTTGAAGCTCCTGGTCTTGAGGCCCTTGAGGACCTCTGCGTTTGCTCGCTCGGCTTGACCGTTGCTGCGTGGGTGAGCCACCGAGGCGAAGCAGACCTTGACGCCAAGCTTGTCGCAGTAGGCTCGGAAGATGCCGCTGGTGAATTTCGAGCCGTTGTCAGTGATGATGCGGTTAGGCACGCCGAAGCGGCAGACCAGGCTCCTGATGAATTTCACCGCGGCCCCCGCTGGTATGGTGCGCACTGGCTCAACTTCGGTCCATTTGGTGAACTTGTCGATGGCCACGAAGAGAAAACGATAGCCCCCCTGCGACCTTGGGAAGGGGCCCAAGATGTCCAGCCCCCAGACCGCAAACGGCCAGGAGAGCGGGATGGTTTGAAGCCCCAGCGCCGGCTGATGAATTTTCTTGGCGTGGAATTGGCAGGCGTCGCAGGTTTGCACAATGGCGACCGCATCTTGAAGCACTTGAGGCCAGTAAAAGCCGCTCCTGAAGACCTTGCCTGCGAGGGTGCGCGCACATGAGTGGTGGCCGCACTCCCCGCTGTGGATGTCCTTGATCAGCTCTCGGCCTTCCTCAGGAGGGACGCACTTGAGCGCGATACCGTTTGGGCGCTTGCGGTAGAGGTTTCCCTCGAGGATGCAGTAGGATTTCGCCTGTCGAGCGATTCGCTCTGCGTCAGCATCCTCTTCAGGGAGGATTCCTTTCACCAAGTAGTCCTTGAGCTCATCAATCCAGCCTGAGGCCTGGTGGGTTGCCGTCAGCAACAGGCGCTCCCCTGTGCTGGGGCCGCAATCAGGCGCCCCAGACTCAGGAGGTGGTGGGAGCGCTTCGTCTGCGCTTGCGGCTGTGGCCTGTCGAGGCTGCTTGATGGATGCCTTGGCGAGCCTCTCTTCAAAGACGCCGGCCTGCTGGGGTTGCCTTCGCGAGGCCCGCTTGGCGATGTCGTCAGCTTCTTGGTTTTCTTTCCTCGGGATGTGCATGAGCTCCATGCCCCTGAAGTGCTTCTCAAGCTTGCGGACCTCCTCGAGGCATGCGGCCATGTGGTCGTCTTTCGGCGTGTAGCTCTTGTTGGAGAAGTTGACGAGCAGCTGAGAGTCTCCCTTGACGAGTAGGTGCTTGACGCCTAGAGCGATGGCGGCCCTTAAGCCGGCGAGGAGGCCTTCGTATTCGGCGATGTTGTTGGAGATCTTGTCGATCGTGAAGCACAGCTGGACAGCGTAGTATAGCTTGTCACCCTTGGGCGAAGTTAGGACGACGCCTGCTCCGCCATTGCGGCATGCGAAGGCTCCATCGAAATGCATGGTCCAGTGGCTGGGCACCGTGCCTCCCGAGGGCTCGGCTTCTGCCTCGCGAGGCTCCTCAGGGCTTGGGTCGGTCCATTCGGCGACGAAGTCAGCCAGCGCTCTTCCTTTTATGACCCTCGTGGTGTCGAAACGCAAGTTAAATGGTTGCAGCTCGATGTTCCATCCTGCGACGCGATCTGTGGCGTTGGGGTTGCGCAGGATTTGCTCCAGGGGGAAGGCGGTGACCACCGTGATGGGGTGGCCCTGGAAGTAGTGTCTCAGCTTCCTGGAGGCGATGAGGAGCGCGACAAGGAGCTTCTGCTGCATTGGATATCTCTCGCGAGCGTCCCGCAGCACTGTGCTGACGAAGTAAACGGGGTGCTCGACGAGGGTTGCCTGAGGTGGCGCAGCGTCAGCCCTCTGTGGAGGCTCTTCAGGGCCCTTGTCGAGATCCGCCTGTGGAGGCGTCCCGACAGGGGTGGGGGGAGCAGACTCGACTTGAGGCGGTGGGCCTGGCAGTGGGTCTGTGGAGGCTGCTCCTTCGACGAGGCCTTTGTTGGGGGGTTCTGGGCTTGGAGTGGCAGTGCTCTTCTTGGGAAGGACAGGCTCTTCCCTCTCGACCACTAAGACGGCGCTTGCGGTCTGAGGGGTGGCAGAGAGGTACAGCTTCAGGTGCTCGCCTGCCCTGGGGGCCACCAAGACTGGAGGGCTAGCCAGATACTTCTTTAAGTCCTCGAAGGCTTTATCCGCCTCAGGGGTCCACTTGAATGTGCCCGATCTCTTCATGATCTTGAAAAATGGCAGGGCTCTCTCGCCAAACTTAGAGACGAAACGGCCAAGGCTGGCCATGCAGCCCTCTAAGCGCTGCATATCCTTGAGTCGGCGGGGAGGCTGCATTTGCTCTATGGCCTTGATCTTGTCAGGATTTGCCTCTATGCCACGGTGAGACACGAGGAATCCGAGGAGCTTGCCTGAAGGGACCCCGAAGACGCACTTGGCGGGGTTTAGCTTGATGTTCACCTTTCTCAGGCTGGCGAAGGTTTCCTCGAGGTCCCTCAAGAGGGTGTCCCCTTCTCGAGACTTGACCACGATATCATCGACGTAGGCCTCGGCGTTTCTGCCCATCTGCGCCCCCAAGGCTATCCTCATGAGCCTCTGGAAGGTGGCTCCAGCATTCTTCAGACCGAAGGGCATGCATGTGTAGCAGTACACGCCGCAAGGGGTGAGGAATGCCGTCTTCTCCTCGTCCTCTTTAGCCATCTTGATCTGGTGATAACCAGAGAAGGCGTCCAGAAAGCAGAGGAGGTCACAGCCAGCAGTGGAGTCCACGATCTGGTCTATCCTCGGCATGGGGTATGGGTCCTTGGGGCAGGCCTTGTTGACATCGGTGTAGTCGATGCAGAGTCGGCCTCCTCCAGCGGGTTTAGGAACAACCACGCCGTTGGAGAGCCAAGTGGGGTGCGCGACTTCGCGGACGACATTTGCCGCCTTGAGCTTCTCCACTTCCTTGATGATGAAAGCTTGCTTCTCGGGGGCTTGCTTACGTGCTTTTTGCTTGACGGGGCGTGCGTCTGGACACACGGCAAAGTGGTGCTCGATCACCTCCCGTGGTACACCGGACATATCTGACGGAGTCCATGCGAACATGTCAGAGTTTGCCCGAAGGAAGGCGACGAGCGCGCTTTCCTATTTGGGAGGCAGGGCAGCGCCTATGGTGACGCTAGCCCCCGAGCCTTCAGCCCCCGAGCTGGTGGTGTCCAGCGACACCTTCTTCGTGGCAGCTTGCTCCTGAGAGAACAGTTGCTTCTTCCTCTTGGGCCTCTCGAGAGGCTCCATGTCCTCATCAGCCGGGAAAGCCATGGCGGCTGCCTTGTAGGCGCTCTCGACAGCGCGCGTGGCGTCCAGGATATGGCCATGGATGGCAATGGTGCCAGCGCTGCCGGGAATCTTGACCATGTTGTAGGCGTGATGCGTGACGGCCATGAACTTCGCGAGGGCGGGGTAGCCGAGGATGGCGTTGTACGGCAGGCCGATGTGGGCGACATCGAAGTCGATCAGCTCCGTGCGGTAGTTCTTCTGCGTGCCAAAGGTGACCGCGAGGCGGACTTGCCCCAGAGGTTCGATAGAGCCACTGGTGACGCCCGTGAACGGCCTGGAGGGCATAAGCCACTCGTAGGGCACTTGAAGCGTCTCGAAGGTCTCGACAGAGATGACATTCAGGCCCGCTCCCCCATCGATGAGCGTCTTGGAGACGGTGATGTTGTTGATGGTGGGGGAGCAGACCAGGGGGAGGGTTCCAACAGTCTTGGTCGACTTGGGGTGGTCCTTGGCGTCGAAGGCGATGGTGTACTGGGACCACTTGAGGGGTCTGGAGGTCTCGGTGCTCGGGAGCGCAGCGTTGAGTTCGCGGGCGAACTGCTTGAACTGATTGTTTGACTTGGGCGCTTGAGCTCCGCCGAGGATGCAGGCCATGGCGCCTCTCGGGGCCTGGTAGCCTCCATCTTCCTCGTCGGGGAGGTTGTTGTTCTTCTCGGCGGCGTTGGCCTGAGTGCCCGACGGCTTCTGGTAGCCGCCATCGCGCCTACCCCTGCCGTCTCTGCGGTAGCCGCGACCTCTGTCGCGGCTTCCGCTGCCTTCTCCTCGCTCGCGTTCCCTGCTCAGCCTCTTGAGGTCGAAGCAGTCGTCTGTGGCGTGCCCACGCCTGTTGTGGTAGACGCAGAACGGACGGTGGTCCACCTCTTTGTCGCCGCGCTCGGGAGAACCCCTGCGGGAGCCCTTCGCGTCAGGCTCTGCCGCGAGGACCGCGGTGGCCTTGCGCTTGGGCTCTTCCTTCTTCTTGTGGCTCTTGGGCCCCTCGCCAGGGTCGTCCCCCCGCGCGCTCATCTTGACGAAGAGGAGTCCCTCTTCAGCCTTGGCGCACTTATCCGCCAGATCGAACAGCTTCACCACAGAGGTGAGCTTGTCGTGGATGCCGAGCTTCTCGAGCATCCTGCGGTTCGTGACGCCCTCGCGGAAGGCAGCGATCACCTGGGTGTCGGGGATGTTTGGAATCTTGTTCCGCGCCTGGCTGAAGCGCTGGATGTACTTGCAAAAAGTTTCATCTTTCTTCTGCACCACAGCGCGCAAGTCGTTGTGGGTGAGTGCGCGCTCGTACGTGCCCTTGAAGTTGGCGACGAACTGCCTGCAGAGCTCCTCCCAGGAGTCGATGGAGTCCTCCGGCAGGTTGAGAAGCCAGGACAGCGCTGAGTCCCTGAGGGCGTGGGAGAACCAGTTGGCCATGACCTTGTCGTCGCCCCCTGCAGCCTGGATGGAGGTGGTGTAGAGCTGCAGGAACTCGAGAGGGTTGGTGGACCCGTCGAAGCCCTTGGGGAGCGCTGGCCTGAACTTCTGCGGCCAGACCACACGACGCAGGGCGCGCGTGAAGGCCATGCAGCCTGAGGCGTAGGTGGCCGTTCCTCCCTGGAGGGCCCTGCGGTTTTGCTGCCCCGCTTGGCCGAGCTCCTCGACGAGGCGGTTCTGGAGGTCTCGACGTCGCTCCATGCCCACGCGCGCGTCAGGCGCAGTGCGCTGCACGATTTGACAGTCGTGCGGCGAGGAAGCATGTGAGGGAGCCCGCTGCGCCGCGGCCGGAGGTGGCCCTGGCGGCGGTGGGGGCGCACCTGGTGCGGCCGTCCCTGCAGGGCCGGAAGGCACGATGGAGCGCGACGGAGCAGGGCGCGTGGTTGCGATGTCGACGAGGTGGTGGAGGCGGTCCAGCCACTGGTCGTGTGCCTCGGCACTTGGCCGGTAGCGGAGGAGCTCCTGGGCCATGAGCAGCGCGGTATGCGGGGCGGGCTCGTGGCGTTCCCGCGTGGACACGCTCTGGCGCCGGGACGGGTGCGAGGACTCAGCGTCCCCACGGCGCTCGGAGAGGTCCTCGTCGTCGCGCTGGTCTCCGCCGCGGCGCTCCTCGCTCTCTGGCTCCTCCACGCGCGGGCCGGTGCCAGCGCGCTCGGTCGCGCGGGGGCGACCACGGCGGCCACGGGTGGGAGCAGTGCCGGGCTCGGTGTGAGCTCTCTCAGAGGTACGCCGGTTGGCGCGCGTCGCGCGGGTGTCCATCATGGCGCGGAGTTCGGAGGTTGAAGACGCGCCTCAGTCCCCTACCTGGCGCGCCAAATGTCGGAGAGTGACTCCCACGTAACAGGGGTAGTCTCGCCCTGAAGAGAGGTTCGAAGGGGGGACTGAACACGGAGGTCAAACAACCCTCGAGAGGCTCGACGACGGTGCTCGCCGGGCCTGGAGAGGAACTATCACGCCAGAGAGGGACACCGGCCCGTACCCAGGTTCACGGCCCTCAGGAGGAGGTAAAACCGCTACTCCTGCCTGTCTGTATTGAACTGTGAAGGTTACAGGACAATGAGCTTGCCGAGGGCTCTCTCGAGGCAGTTTAGTGCTTGGAGAGGGACACAATGGTCGTCTGCCTCCTCCAGCAGTTGGCTATCCTACGCGTTTGGGGAGCGATTGCGCGATTGGGCGATCGGGCCATCCTCCTCTACGGTGGAGCTCCTGCTCCTTTTATAGGCGCCCCAGGCTCCGTCCTCGTGCCGGTGGGCTCCCACACGCCAGTCGCATGGAGGAGCGGGAGTCCACCGCGGCTCATCCGTCCATGGACGCGGTCCATCCATGCTAAAGTAGCGCGCCGTGGCCGACAGGTTGCAGGCGGTGCAGGGTGGCTCGCAGGCGCAGCAGAGGTCGTGGTGGAGCCCACGGTGACGATCTTCTTGGAGCGTTGCGCCGTCCAGCCGCTTTATCACCAAAGAGGAAAGTCCTGGCTGTCCTGCCGCAGGCGGCGCGGCTTTGTTGACCCCTTTATCACCAGAATGGCAACTGGGATGCTCGCGTCACCCTGCGGCTGCTGCAGGGGCCATGTGCGTCCTGCAGCGCTTGCTTAGCCGCGAAGTGTCTCCACAGGGCCGTGGTCGCCTGTGGAGGGGTTTTCTGCTGACTCCTCTCCAGGCGTCCTGAGCCTGGGGAGCCTCTTGAAGCGCAGGGTCCTCTTCAGGCCCTGGCGTCCTCTTCAGGCCCTCGTGCGGAGATGTCTCTCGAGGGTCTCTCCAAGCGGTATCTTGGTCCTTAGTCATTCCGTCAAAGATCCTCGCGGGCGAGGCCTGTAGGGAGTGGGCCGTGCATACCCCGGTCCTTACTGGGCCGACAGCTGCACCTGTGAATAGACTTGCTCGAGACAGATTATCAGTAGCAACAGTTTTATAGCAGTGACAGTAGTGAAATAACAGCAGCAGTAGAATAAAATCAGCAGTGATGATTATAGTAGACAGCAGGATTAAAATACTGTAGGCATAGGGACGGATGAACGGGCGTTGCATGGATGAGATATTTCATATAATAACCAAATCATGGGCATTTGCAGATAAATAATAGTAAGCATCCAAGTATTAATTAACCATAGGCATGTGTTCCAATTTAGTTGTGCGTGCTCGCAATGAGAAACTTGCACATCATCTTTTGTCCTACCAGCCCGTTGCAGCGGGGCCTCAAGGGAAACTACTGGTAATTAAGGTACTCCTTTTAATAAAGTACCGGAGCAAAGCATTAACATTCCGTGAACACATGTGATCCTCACATCACAGCCAGCCCCTCCGGTTGTCCCAATTGCTGTCACTTTGGGGCCTCGGGTTCCGGACAATAATATGTGTATACAACTCATAGATATGATCTAAAACAATAATTATCTTCATGATACAATAACATGTTCAGATCTGAAATCATGGCACCTGGGCCCTAATGTCAAGCATTAAGCATAACAAGTTGCAACAATAACGTAAAACACCGATAACGGATACTAGGCACCATGCCCTAATGATATTACAGCTATTACATGAACGATCTCATCCAATCCCGACCATCCCCTCAAGCCTACAGCGGGGAATTACTCACACATGGATGGGGAAACGATGATGGTTGATGGAGAGGCGTTGGTGATGACGATGGCGATGATCCCCTTCGATTCCCCGTCCCGGCGGAGTGCCGAAACAGGAACTTCTGGTCCCCGAATTGAGTTTTGAGGTGGCGGCGGCGCTCGGATGCGTTTCTGAAAAAAGTGCTCGGGGTGTCTGTTTTTTTAGGTCAGAGAGGGCTTATATCCGAGAGGGGGACGCGAGGACGTGACCGAGGCGGCCACATCATGTGGTGGCGTGGCCAGGGGCCTGCCCCTCGTGGCTCTCCTCCGTCTCGTCTTTTGGCTCCGTGGGTCTTCGGGCAAAATAGGAGCTTTCGCGTTTTTTCTGGTATTTTTCCTAAAAGTTGAATTTCTGCACAAAAACAAGACACCAGGGCAATTCTGCTGAAAAGAGCGTTAGTCCATGATAGTTGCATTCAAAACACACAAATTAGAGGTGAAACAATAGCAAAAGTGTTCGGGAAAGTAGATACGTTTTGGACGTATCAGCGACGCTGCAGACCAGGATGCGCCTGCCGTTTCTATCGGTAGATCGGGCAGCTCGGGGTCATCGACGGCGGCTGCGTCGTCGTCGTCCGGTGCACACAACTCAGGCGTTGGTTCCCGCGTGTCGGTAGGGAGGAAGTCGCCAGCACAGCGCCCCTCCTACTCCGCGTCCACCACGGCGTGCCAGTATGGCGCCGAGATGGAGTACTTGGGGTCAAGCTTCTGCTCGAACGACATCGCATGCCATTGCCGCATGATGAAGTCGACGCGGTCCTTGCCGCGGAGCCGCGGCGCCACCGGCACGTTGACGGCGTTCCTCGGCCACCCTTTGGGAAGGGAGGCTTCCCCCTCCACCGGCACGCTGTGCCGGCTGCACAGCTGCGTCGTCTCCAGCGACACGACGTACGGAGGCGCGTTGGCTGCGTCATCGAGCCACCGCTCGCGTTGATACGCCCTGGCCATTTCCACCTCCTCGTTGCGGCGACGGCGTTCCTCCATCTGCTCGCGCTGACGCTGGAGCTCGCGCTCCTCCGGCGTCTCGCGGTTGCCCTCCATGCTCGGCGGCCGATCTACTGGTGACGTGTTGAGAGAGGGGAGAAGAGGTGGTGTGGGGAGAGGAGGGCCGCGACGCGCCGGGTTTTAAGGGTGGTCAGATGAGCGTGGTTGGGTGGCCTGCATTAACGCGGCCACCGGTTCGCCTGGCCACGCATTGACGTCGACGACGCGTGCGCAGGGCGCCGCCGCAGTCAGCCGATGCGCCTGCAGCACGCGTCGCTTCCGTCTGCGCCATGGGCGGCAATGTCGCTTCGCTCTGCGCCCGCCTGGGAAACGGGCAGAGCGTTATTGCGAGCCGTCTCGTCTCCGCGCCCTTAAACGCGGCGCAACGGCCTCTTGCCAAGCCCAGCCCAAGTTAACAAGGGCGCGCCAGCCCTGTCAGAAGCATGTCCGCCCCCATGTTTGGAGGCCTCTTCGGGGGTGCCGGACATGTTTTTGCTCGGGGCGAGGCATTGGGGGGTGCTGCTGGTGGCGTTTTTTGGCGTCCGGACCCCCAATGGGCCTTTAGGGGGTCGTTTGGAGGGTGCCCGTGGAGATGCTCTAAACGTATAGGCCATTTATCCGTTTTTATATGTTTATGTCCGTCTCTTGCTTGCCACTATCCCCAACAGGGTCGACGCATCTAGTCCGCCCGCGCAGGGTTGTGCCGTTTTTGATTTTTTCTTTCCTGCCAGGGTTTTTGCCATTTTGAACACAACGGTGCACAGTTTGATTGCCACTGTCCCCAACAGGGCCGGCACATCCAGTCCACCTGCGCAGGGCTTTGCCCTTTTTGATTTTTTTCCATGCCAGGATTTTTGGCCATTTTGAACACAACGTTGCACAGTTTGATTAAATCAATCAAAATAAACATATCTCAAACACAATAAGCATACGGTCATGACGGCATTCATCTCAAAATAACCAGTAATAAATCATATGGCCATCCCGACCACCTCTAGGTCATATTCTTTCGGTCATCTCGGCCATGGTTCACAACACCGACATGCAAGCATTACAAAAGGAGTGAGATATCGCTCTCGCTCCATATAGTACATTTGCTTCTACTCGTAGTAGGTCTTCTTCTTGGGAGTGAAGGTGGAGAGATCCATTGCCATGATCTGGTTCTCCTGTTTTTGTGGGGCGAACTCCAGCTCTTTGGCCTTGACATCGACGTCCTTGGATCTTGCCTCCGACTCCTTGGCCCTAGCATCGGTCTCCTTCGATCTCATGTCAACCTCCCTAGCCGCTACCTCGGCCTCCTTCGCTCTTGTCCGGGCATTCTCCTCCTCGATATCAAGCTTTTTTGTTTGTAATTCCAAATATTTTTTATCCGCCTCCTCCCTCTCTCGGCGTTCTCTCTCTTTCCTCTCCTCCTTCTTCTCGGATGCCTTGTCCTTTAGGGATAGGAATCTGTTCAAGATCTCTTGCATGGCCATTGTTGTTGCGTCCCTTTTCAAGTCGGCCTTGGAGTTGTTTCTCCTTCTTGGCCTCTTCTCCTTCTCGGTCGGGTCCTCATTCGGTGGGGCAATTGGCACCCCACCGTTCTTCATGGACGCGTAGAGGTCCTTCCACTTTTGGTGGTCCTTGAGAATTTTGTAGCAATGGGTCAATGTTAAGGTCTTCCCATTGTGTTGAACCTTGAATGTTTCCAATACTTGGATGGCCTACACACAGGGTCTAAACATCAATTCAAAGGCCACAAACTAATGAATAATGAATGGTTGAGCAAGAATTGAACATACCAATTCCTTTATTCCTAGTCCACTTATTGGACGGGCTTAGACGTGCTCGTAGGAGCCATAAAACTTGCTCACCTCCGCACTGATGTGCGACCACCTCTTGTTGATTGATAACTCGGTCCGGTCGTACATCACTTGGTCATGGTAGGGTGGAAGGAGTTTCCTCTCCATGTAGTGTTTGTAAAACCGAGACCAATAGGCGATTGGTCCGTGCCAACCTCTATCCACGACTCGCAAATTCTCGTCCTCCTCTTGTGTGAAGGAGGTGCCCCTTTGGCTGACCTTCTTCTTCATAGCCCGGGACTGCTCGCCGAGCTCTTGGTCAAACATCGGCTCATCGTCGATATTCACCAATTCTGGGCCAGGCGGCTCAACAAAATCATCTCCGGCCAAGTAGTCGTCATGGGCATAGGTCATGTTATTTTCTCTGATCAGCCTTGTAGGGCTACATACCCCTCCGCATAGTAGCCCTCATCGGCCGGAGTGAGCATTTGGCCGAACAGGCTGCGGCCGTGGATGCCAACCGGAGGGGCAGCTGCACGCGTGATACGTCTCAAACGTATCTATAATTTCTTATGTTCCATGCTTATATTATATCAATTGCTACATGTTTTATATACACTTTTATATCATTTTATGCATTTTCTGGGACTAACCTATTAACAAGATGCCACAATGCCAGTTGCCTGTTTTCTGCTGTTTTTGGTTTCAGAAAACTTGTTAAGGAAATATTCTCGGAATTGGACAAACGAAACGTCAAAGTGCTTGAAATTCCCAGGAGGTTCCAGTGAAGGGGTTCCGTAGCAGAAAACAATAATTTTTCTAACTAACGAAAACCAAACATGCCAGGATCTATCTATCTAGTAATGCGGTAACGGTGGGCGGAACTGGTCACATACCTCTTGTAGACCAAATAGCGGGGATTACGCTCCCGCACAAGCGTTGCTGACGTAGACGCCGTAGCCGACCTCAAGGTCGCGAAGAACTTGGCGCGACGAAGTAGACGATGACGCGGCGATGTCGATGGTGTCGGGCGTCTGGCGTCGGGCGCCGGGCGTCTGGCGTCGGGCGTCGGTCGCTGGTCGTCAGTGACTGGGCGACGGCAGCTGGGCGTGACGATGTCGCCCGAGCACCTCAAATGTGGTGCCTCCGAGTACTCGCACACATACGGAGCTTAACGACAACCCCCGGTCACTCAGGTCTAGCTGAGATCGCAGGAGTAGAACAATTGGTGGAATCCCGCGGTACGACTGGGCACTGCGGTATAGCCTTGGTGGGAGAGAGAGAGAAAAGCGGGCGGAGAATTAACTCAGGCCGGCGTATACAACATTAATTGTATTTTAGATTGTATTTAAATCAATTAATATGCCCATCTATATAAAGGGGGGAGGGGGTGTGCAAAAACCTTGCCTCCCCCATGTGGGACTAAAGGAAGGAACAAAGGGAGGGTGGCCGGCCGGCCATGGCTGGTGCGTGGTGGCCATGGGCCCCACCGCCCCACCATGGTGCGCCCCACTATGGGCCCAATTCGGCCCATATGTGGGCTGCCCCCTTTTTCCTTTATTTTTAATTGATTTAATTAATATTAAATTAATATAAAATATAAATAATTCATAATTAATATATTTATACATAATTTAATATCCCGTGACTCCGAAACAACTTCCGGACCACCCGAACTACCTTCGGTCATTCCCGGAACCCTTCCGATGCTGCCAGAACTTTTCCGGATTATTTCTCTCTCTCCTATATCCATATTTATTCCAGTAATAAATCATACCAACGTTCTCCACGTGTCGCAAAGACCTTAAGTGTGTTACCCTACGGTTCGAGAACACTCCAGACATGGCCGAGACCCTTCGCTCGCCAATGACCGCCAGGGAGACCTGGACATCTGTAACGGTCCCTGTGCATTCTACGAATATCGTCGTTGAACCATAAACATGATATCTATTCCTTTTGTTTCTTCGATACTGCCTTGTCCGAGATATGATCGTAAACATCCGATGTCCTGTTGTATCTCGTTACCGACAGAGGTTTATTAACTCGTCTGTGATATTACATCTCCATGACCTAGTCATTAGCTGCGCAGCTCTATAGATGTAATCTCACCGAGTGGGCCCAGAGTATCTTCCTATCACGAGGATGAACAAATCCCGCTCTTGATCCATACGCCTCAACATACTCTTTCGAGATACACGAGGTACACCTTTATTATCACACTAAATAAGATATGACGTTTGATGCACTCAGAGTAACCTACGGAGCAGCAATTAATATGATCTCACGGTCTGAGGAATAAGCTATCATATTACTTTCCCATTGCAAACGGCAAACATCGTGACACGATCCTGTTGCAATACCTTGGGTATGTTCATCACCTTATTCTACCAATAAGATGACCTCATTGTCAACCGACGCAATTGTCCATGACCGGGAATTCTCGATCAACTGTTGCCCAATGAACTAGTATATATAGAGGCTTACTAGGGACTCTGGTTTGTCTATGTATCACACGTGTATTAACAATTCCGATTAATACAGTTATAGCATGATACAAAAACATATTATAAACTTAATGGAATAATGCAATAAATACCACTTATTTATTTGCCTCTAGGGCATATTCCCTTCAGTCTCCCACTTGCACCAGAGTACAAATAAACCAGCTGCATTTTACTTAATCATACCACCTTATCCAATAAGCGTTCTATGATAATGCCTGCTCGTGGAAGAGTGTTACTACAACAATCTGTACCATACATGATTGTGTGTTCTTTGCGATTCACTGATATCACCTAGTTTGATATCATCCTGTTATCCTGATAACATATATGCACACATCGTAACTAAGTGAGACTTTCGTTTCCCAGCGCTTACTCTGATTCTGTTAACCAGACAAATGCTTTGCAAACGCACTCAGCTGTAATATGTACAATCTCGCGACATCTATATGCCTTTCATATCTATGTAGAGTTACGACATTCCAATGTCAGTCTGGTGCCTAATGCTATTCTACTTCTAGTAAATTCCAAATTTACTTTGATAATTGTTCTTCTTCTAAGAACATGAGTCATACTTTATCGAGCTCATAATATGGTTTCTATATGATGTCTGTTATCATGATATAAGAGACCAACATATCTAGCAACCACTATTATCGTGTACCAATTACACTAAATGTTTTGACTGGATTTCCAAGGACCTTTCCATTGGCTTTATTCCATTCTGACACTTCAGAATCCAATCTAAACAGCTCGACCTTCTATTTAAAATTCCTGTTCTATTCGAAATAGACACAACCTTTTAAATCATTTCATAACTTCATCTTTAATTCTAATTCTACTGGTACTATCCATGATATGTCATTCACATACGTGGATCTTAGCTCCCACTCAAAATATGTCACTCACATATTAAATTGAGCAAACTAATTCAACTCCTACTTAAAGGATTTAAACTCCCACTCAAAAATATGTCTCTCACATATTTGAGTAAACTAATTCTAAGCTCCCACTTAAATTAGCAAATCCACAATTTCTTTCGATATTTTGGTCAAACCGAAATCATTGATCATTTATCAATTCGAATTTTAATTCGACTCCCACTTAAATTCATAATTTCTTTCGATATTTTGGTCAAACCAAAATCATTGATCATTTATCAATTCGAATTACAATACGATCTGATAGTATTCTACCAATACTTATCCCACAGACTTTAAGCATGTCTACACTCATGTAGTCAACAACTTTGATTTTGTCCAAGACACTTCTTGACAAAATTTGCTTCCAGTCTTTCTTATAGATACATTTCTTTCATATAACACTTTATATGATGATTAAATAATCTTATTCTCTTAATAAGATTCAGAGTAACATTTACTGTTTTAATCCTTCTAAATGTAACTTGGATTTTAAGACTCATAGCCTTAATTCGTATTCTGATATTTCCTCAACTTTCTTTGTATTTACAAGGTGTATCATGTTCTGACAACATGATCTAAAATACTGAATATCAAACTGTGACCTGACTAGTAAATATTCTTAAATCAACACCTCATTTAAAAGCTTCTTGTTTGAAAACACTATGATCTCTTATCATCAATTTTTCAATTCCATTTGCAGAGATATTCTTCTCGGAACAGATTCCAATATTCTACTCTTATGGAAAACAAGGTCCAATACCTTATTTTAAGCTTCTACTTTTATTCCATCGACCTTAATTCGACAAATCATATTTTCTCATGAATTACGCAGACAGCAATACAAATTTTGCTTCTGTTGGTATTTGGAATATAATCCCATCTTAATATGAGAATTCTACAAAGAACCATTCGTGTATATTCTGTATTATCATATAATCATCTATATCACGACACTTACTGTCGATCACACGAATCTTTGTTGGAAAAATATCCTATTCCTAAAGTGGGTGACGACTACAATGCCTGAATATATTAAGAGATTCTAAAAGACCACACTTTATCTGAAATAGAGCATGATTATAATATATCACATATCACTATATCTGATATTATAATTTTGTGGAACAAACTTTCACAAGTCATTTTATGTTGAAACCATAAAAATAATGTCCCCTCTTTAATCGAATCATATGGATACAACTTCCATCTATTTTTCTTCTGAAAAATTCCTTTGATCTTATATCAAATTATTTTCAGACTCATGTTCCCTTAGGCGAATACATTTACTCACTTGGAATCATAGAAAATTCGAATTGATGATATTCACCACTAATTAATTTAATAATCATCTAATATGACTTTCAATCAATTTCTTTGTATATTGACACTTCAATATCCATTGAAACTTAATCAATTCGGCACATGTAACCTTGATAGATCGAAGTATCTATATTTCTTACATTGCCTTTGTGATCAAATTCGGCGGTGTTTGTTCTTGTAACAAAATCATTTAATCTTTGGACATCTAATTTTATTATTCTGGTTTTATACAAACAATGTAATTGAGATGTGATTGCATAAAAGCTTTACTCATAATATAAAACAACTGACTTGTTCCATTACATAAAACAACTGACTTGTTCTATTACATGTATGAATAACTTTGTCTTGTAACATTCAAGACATAAAACAAAATCACACTCTCACTATTACAAAAGGTCTTATAAAAAACTATTAATGATAACTATAATGATAACTTGAGGACGTGAACACCGCTGGCCATCAACTCCTTTGCTTGCCATCACTTGCGCACTGTCACATCATATATCTTCTCATACTTGTGACAATCGGGTCCTGTTTCATAAACAGAACAAGCATCAAATGCTTTTCATCAAGTATCACGTGAAGAATACATTTACAACTTTGTATATCAAATATACCTATAGCGTCGAAGATTTCTCCTTCGATGGATTCAACCTTCACAGATCTGAACTGGCTTATGAACTGGAAGAAAGTCATCGTATCTCTTCTTATAGCATAGCCACGGACATGTTTCTCATAGCTGGGAGGTAAAGATGCCAACGCAGCAGCTATCGCACATGAATCCGCCATCCAGTAGTCGTAGACATTTGTGAATTTCAAGTAAATGTCATACATTTTCTTCAAATGAGTTTCCAAACAGGTATGTTCCTCCATCTGGAGTGAATGGAACTTCCTCAGCTGTTTGTATTGCTCATACTTAATCTCATCTATGAAATGTGCCTTGATCGAATCTATCATATCATAAGGTTCGATATGTTGAAACTGAACTTTCAACTCTGGTGCCAAGCTTATGACCATGATGCTTTGCACTTCTATGAAAATGTCACGACGCTGATGAAACTCTTCATCTTCTTCTTCACTAGCAGAATCATCTGGTTCATCTCCTAATCCCTCTTCTATGACATAGAGTATATTATTGTGCATGAGAGTTTCTCTTAGTTTATTGTACCAGTAGATGAAGTTTGACCCATCAGCCAACAATGACCGACTCCTAAGGAAGTGATCGAAGTAGAGCACCATCTACAGATATAATCGCAAAGAGGGTAAGGCTAAGTTTATAATAATATGAGTTTCAGTTTATAATCAAATTATTTAAACAAACTCCACTAAGATTATTATCCCTTCAATAATTTTAGCGATTACATGACCCCAATCCACTGTACCACCCCCGATCGTCACGGCCGGCAGCACAGTTTCAAAGGTGGACATCGAAATGTCGATCACAACAACTCTGTGACTCATGCTCGATCTTTCGACCATCCGTGTTCCGAGGCCATGTCTGTACATGCTAGGCTCGCCAATTAAACCTCGATGTTCTTGCGTGTGCAACATGGCTTACACCCACCGTATGCGAACGACGAAATGTGTGACACCCGATCGTCACGGCCAGCCTCATAACGTAGAACTTTCTTGGTGGTGCACAACGAGGGAGAACACAATTTTGGTATTTATTAGGGATCATCCTATTATAGCTATCGTCGTATATCTAATATATATATAGCACTCAATAGGATATACACACAACAGCACACAATCAAATAATGTAATGAAGTGCGATATGACATGGTCGTGCGTCTGGACCTCCTTGGCGCCGTGCGCTTGGACCGGGCGTCCCGGCATGGCTCCGAGTCTACGGTGCCTCCTTTGCCTCCGACATTACGAATAATTCAAAACTTACCGTAACCATGTCATATTTAAATGCCTCTGCAAAACAAAGTTAGACGCCTCTATCTTTATCTAGTTTTGCAAGTTTTACGTGGCTTTATAGGCTTTCGCGAGAGAACCGTTCCCTACCTACGAACATAGTGCCACAACGTCGATCCAATAATTGCATGTTTATGTATCCCTTTCGGGCCCTCCATTGAAAATGCAAAGCCAACTAAAGAGAAAGAAACAGACACCCGCCAGCCACATATACGGTACCAGCCGTATGTTAGTAGTGGAACCAGTCTCGCGTAAGCGTACGCGTAAAGTCGGTCCGGGCCGCTTCATCAACTCAATGCTGCCGACAGTGCAAGTGCACGCGAGAGGGTAGCAAATATAATAAAGACGTCCTCGTGTTCAACACGAGTTCTAACCGTACCAGCATACTACGCATAGATCGGCTCTGATACCACTGAAGGGGTTCCGTAGCAGAAAACAATAATTTTTCTAACTAACGAAAACCAAACATGCCAGGATCTATCTATCTAGTAATGCGGTAACGGTGGGCGGAACTGGTCACATACCTCTTGTAGACCAAATAGCGGGGATTACGCTCCCGCACAAGCGTTGCTGACGTAGACGCCGTAGCCGACCTCAAGGTCGCGAAGAACTTGGCGCGACGAAGTAGACGATGACGCGGCGATGTCGACGGTGTCGGGCGTCTGGCGTCGGGCGTCGGGCGCCGGGCGTCTGGCGTCGGGCGTCGGTCGCTGGTCGTCAGTGACTGGGCGACGACAGCTGGGCGTGACGATGTCGCCCGAGCACCTCAAATGTGGTGCCTCCGAGTACTCGCACACATACGGAGCTTAACGACAACCCCCGGTCACTCAGGTCTAGCTGAGATCGCAGGAGTAGAACAATTGGTGGAATCCCGCAGTGCGACTGGGCACTGCGGTATAGCCTTGGTGGGAGAGACAGAGAAAAGCGGGCGGAGAATTAACTCAGGCCGGCGTATACAACATTAATTGTATTTTAGATTGTATTTAAATCAATTAATATGCCCATCTAAATCGATATAAGAGTAGAATATTGGAATCTGTTCCGAGAAGAATATCTCTGCAAATGGAATTGAAAAATTGATGATAAGAGATCATAGTGTTTTCAAACAAGAAGCTTTTAAATGAGGTGTTGATTTAAGAATATTTACTGTCAGGTCACAGTTTGATATTCAGTATTTTAGATCATGTTGTCAGAACATGATACACCTTGTAAATACAAAGAAAGTTGAGGAAATATCAGAATACGAATTAAGGCTATGAGTCTTAAAATCCAAGTTACATTTAGAAGGATTAAAACAGTAAATGTTACTCTTAATCTTATTAAGAGAATAAGATTATTTAATCATCATATAAAGTGTTATATGAAAGAAATGTATCTATAAGAAAGACTGGAAGCAAATTTTGTCAAGAAGTGTCTTGGACAAAATCAAAGTTGTTGACTACATGAGTGTAGACATGCTTAAAGTCTGTGGGATAAGTATTGGTGCTTAATGACAGGGTTGTCTGGCAGCCTCTACTAAATGGTGTATATAGAGGTTACTAAGAATTCCAGGTTTCTTTGGCCATACATGCACTGTGGGTATCATTTGTATAAATACGTGTTGTCAATGCCTTCTTCATGTCAGGCAAAATAAACTTACTGTTTCTGGTTTTGTTGGTGCAGACAAAATTGCCAAACGATGCAGTTCTTTTCTCCGGAAAAAGCATGAACCTGCCCTGATTAGTGAAGTGATAGGGTAAGTAAGCCTATAGAAGCCGTAATTCAGCACATTAATTCTGCATTAGAAATTAGGTATATTCTTGCAGTCTTTCTCAAATGTATTATACGAGTCTTTCTCAAATGTATTTTAGGTTAAACTTACATGGATTTAAATCTTGAAAGGCTGCTTATGAAAGCGAATGTTCAGAGTGACGATTATGAATATCAGTTCCAGGTTAACCAAGAAATAACTATAATGAGAAATCATAGGAGATTCTTTTAAACCAGGAGCTGGAAGTGTATTTATACAGTACAATGCAGATCACCAGTTTGTTCATAGTTTCCTATAGAATTGCTGGTACTGTAGTTTGCATGTTGAGTAGATTCAGCTAAACCATGAGCTTACCTAAATCTTCTTTTTGTTCTTTGCTAGCCATTCCGCGGCTCTTAATATTGGTGCCATGAATAGGCGAGCTTCTTGCACACTTAACATTCAGTGTTGTTGATGCCAAATGGAATAATGGATCAAACCAAGTGATTGCATAGCATCTGCTGTAGGAGTTGGAGCTCTCAAAATCTATTGAGGAAATTATATGGAAATTTTTTTTTTGCGAAACTAGAGGTACACGTTTCTCCTCTTCTCCTCCCTTCAATTTGGTGACCATTTTTTCGTGCTCTGTTCATACTGAATTAGGTGGTTGCCTTTTTTTATCATGTGGTTGCCTTCATGGGGTCCTTTCTTTGCTTATCCAAAGAAATTATCATGGTTGATGCTTGTAAGGATTATGTATGTTAGACTTTTATTTTATTACTTTTTTATTGGTCAATTGGGTTTCATTTCAGCTTGCATACATTAATAGAATGGTTGGGGCGGATGGGGGCATATATATGTACTTACCTGCAATGACACACTTGCCACCCAGAGTCCTTGGAATGATGTTGCAGAGTCTCACCCAATTGCTGAACAATATATGTTTATTGGCCAGCTATTCTTTATTTCCTTAAGAGATGGTCACCGAATCAATATTTTATCTCCAGGAAAGATGGTTGCAATAATTTTGGGACTCTGACAACTTAAATATAGTTTAAGCTCCTCCATGGCAACCTATGTCAAATCATGTACATTAGGCTCCTCCACTCCACAGCAACCTGTAGTTGCTTTACCCCTGCCCATTGTATGTTCAAGGATATGATGTTGTGATATCTGCATTATTCTACACACTCTGGTTGTGCTTCTTCTGCTTGAAAGGAGGGTTCTTTTTTGTTTTCTATTTGTATATTTTTTTGGAAAGTCCGTGAAGGCATTCTGTCCAATACAAGATTCTGTCTTTGATAATTTAATCATGGAAATGTACTTGGATTTTATTTCAATATCCTTCTATCTAGCTACTTCAGAGATTCATTGGCCTTGATATCTTAAAGAAGAAATGATAAATGACTGATAGTGTGTTTCACAGATAGTTCTTTTAGTTGTGATGTTTTTTCTCCAGGGTGAAGGACTCAAGTCACCCCAATGCCTATTTGATAGATTATGAGTACACATAAAATAAGAGATCTTTCAATGTGACCTTAATGAGAGAACTTGTGTGCACTAATTATTAGCAAATAGTCCAAGCTAATTTTATTATAATGCACTAATGGTGAGATGCTACGAATAAACATATAACGGTCAATTGTTTGTGGTCACTTTTGTGAGATGAATAAAACTTGAACTGCACATTGTTGTACAACAATTGTTCCCTTTGATAGTTTTCTAATGATATTCTTCAAAGTTGTAATCGCTTTTTGAAAGTGCCAACTTTAATGTCATTTTAGTATCAATTGTCATTATGTGGTGGTATGATAATGAATTAATCGTGGTTTTCCTAGCTAAAAAGGAAATGTAAATGCATTATGTGACTGAACCACGCAAAGAACAAACATTCTCTACACATCTGCACATGTATGGATCTGGGCGCGGCAAAGCGCGCCTAATCCTTCTAGTTCCTATCATGCCTCCTAGTCTTCGCACCACCGGAGAGAGGTGCCACCGTTACTTAGGCGAAATGAACGCCACGAACCCCAACGCCATTGTCCTCCGCCTAATCTTAGCCGTGTGGCACCATCCAATCGATGAAGCCAAGGGGATGAGGACTGGAGCAGGGTAGAGGGTTGCCGACACCAACACGCTAGGGTTTCGCCATGTTGCATTCGCGGTGACGCGAGGTTTCAGAGGTGTCTCTGTTATGTCACTTCTCCCGCAGACATTCATAGTTTTTTTTTTCTTTTACGTCCATATAGCTTGATCTTGTTACATAGAGTTACACATGACGACAGGGGAACAAATTCCTTTGCATTTCTTACCTAATTAAAGTGAATGTGTGTTTCAAAAAAAAAAATTAAAGTGAATATGAAGAACTCATTCTATCATGCACAAATGAAATTATGAATGATCCTGACAATCACGCTATGACACATCAACATTCTCCTAGTGATGATTTTGCGTCAGATTTAATGGCGTCTTCCTATTTCTAGTACTATATGCAGTGTTTTCTCCGCTTGTTCTTCGACCTCTTTTGCATATCCTTATCCTGATTCTCTCTGAATTCTCACTAGCCAACCTGGAGGCCGGGGCTCACTACCTGTTGGAGAAGATGGCCTCGAGATCCTTGTAGAGTGCCTTGGACTTGGGCCTCCACTCCCCCTTGGCCTTGGCGTCGGAAGACTGCGACGTCACCGACGAGCTCCGGCTCCGTTTCCCCTTGTACGCGCTGCTGCTGGACGGGTCCTCCCCGTCCCTGCTGAAGCTCGCCTTGGCCATCTCCCGCAGCTGTCCGAGCCAGGAGCGCTCGTTTGAACTCCCCTGCGTTTCGATCTGTATCCCCCGGCCACCATCCGCGCCGCTATCCGGCGACGGTTGGTCCTTCTGCAGGCGGTCGCCGATCAGCGACGAAGGCAGCACCAACAGCAGCAGGCCGATGGAAGCCGCCTTGGCTCCCTCCAGGAAGGAGCTCCTGTCAGAGCTCAGGAACTGCACCTGCCGGTACAGCGCGTTCCACTCGTTGCACACCTGCGCGGCGAACGCCAGCGAGAACACTCCGAGCATGGCGATCCCTACGCCGCCGCTCTCCTCGACCTGTTCGAGTTCGCCTCTGCCGCTGTTGTTCCTGTCGATGAGCACGAGGCAGGCGGCGAAGACGAACACCTCGCTGGCCACCGCGACGATCTCCACCAGCTGCACCCGCTTCTTGATGAACGGCTTCTTGAGCAGCATGAAGAAGAGCTGGAACGAGGCGAGGGCCAGGACCACCACCGCGTGCGCCCGCGACGACCGCCCCGACGACGCGTGCGCGCCCGCCACGATGCCCAGCGCCACGCGCTTCACCGACTCGATGAGCGTGTAGTAGATCCTGAGGATGCCGAACACCTTCTGCAGCAGCGGCGCCTCCGCGTCCTCGTTCTCGTCCTCCGACGCCATGATCCGCTGGTCTGCCGCCGCGCGCTTCCCGCCGCCCCCGCCCACGACGATCTGCGTCAGCATGTACTTGGGCGGGCCGCGCAGGTCCTCGAACAGCGGGCCGAGCTTGACGAGCCGCGCGGCGCGCCCGGGGTCCTTCCACGTCCACTGCCCGCGCTTGCCGGGCCCCAGCGTCCGCCTAATGATCTCCTGGTACCACCGGTGCTCCTGCCCTTCCTGGTGCACCTCCTTGTACTGGAGGAGCCTCCCCGTCGTGATGCCCAGCGACAGGAACAGCAACAGAGCCACCAGGAAAGCCGTCAAGACGCCGGTGAGCACGATTCCGACGGCAAGCCCTCCGGTAGTCCCACCTGATCGATCGGTCGTTCATCCAGCAAAAGCAGTTAGGTACTCAATCCTTGCATCGATCGGAACGAGCATTAAGATGACCTTTGTGGCGTACCTCTGATGAGTGCTGCAGACGCCTGGGATATACATGGCAATGCAAGGATTGCAAGCATGATCTCAAACCTGGGGAGGACAAGTGCTCCGTAGCTTCCCGTGCCTCCCCTGTATCTTAGTCTCAGGTAAAGGAGGAGAAGAAGATGCAGCAGGATCAGACCTCCCCCGATCACACCCAGCCAAAACATGTTCCTTCCGAAGTATTTCCACCTGCACCGTCCATATTTCAAGATCATATGTATTTCAGTCAGTATCTTGTCACTTCGTCATTGCTAGTTCTCGGGCATCAATGAGCATTACCCGTCCAAATCTTGCAGCTTCATGATGATCTGTGCTTCAGGTTTCATGTCCTGATTCTGCATTTCAGCGGTGTTGTGCTCATTTAACATGCATTGAGGAGCAATGAAAATCAAATACAGGTAGGAAATCAGTTCGTGTATGCATGTTATGTGACCTCAAAGAAAGATCGGTACTCCATCGCGGTCAGCGGCTTCCCATCCAACGCCGGGATCTGCAGCGGGATCGCCCCTTGTACCGGTATCTGCATCGGCATAATCGGCTGCTGACCAGCTCGAGGGTTGTAGGGATCAGCCGCTACACCAATCCTGTCCACCAGCTCCGAGTACGCAATGGCAGGCATGGTGGAGTACCCTACGAATGGATCTGCAGACGGCCCCTCCCAGGGAAGGCGAATGTAGGGAATGGTCCACTCGATCCCCTTCGCCATCTCGTAGTACTCCACCGGCAGGTTTATCGACAGCCATCTCGACAGAGCGAAGATCTGGATGTGGCAAGCCATTCTCTGAAGAAAATAATACGATCATCGATCATACGTACGTTGATCAGCATGCTGAAATCTGAACTCTTTGGGGTATGTAGGAATACTAGCAACAGAGTGTCCACGCTGAATGATTACCAGAATGTTTCGTGATGGTTCGGAGATGGAGTAAGACGAAGGCCTCGTTATGGTCCCGGACCTAATGAGTGATGCCGTGGAGACGCTGAGGAGCGTGGCGACGGCGGCGGTTGCTGCGAATGTTACGGTGACGATGGTCGCGATTGATGACGACGATGCAGGCACAGAATCTGCATGTGCAGATCATAGTAAAGAGAAGCGATGAGCCCAACCAGACAGAGTACCGTTTTTTTTTTTTTTGAAACGAGGCAAAAGCTTTGCCTTTTATATTGATATAGTAGAAGCAAACAAAATACGGCCGAAGCCAAAAGAAAACGAGTCACATAGGTCGGGGCCTACTAAACGATAGAAAAGTATACCCACACAGGATCTAGATCATCCTACTCCGTCCAGTCTCTCGGAAAGATAAATCGTCATTTCTCACAGAGTACCGTTTGTGATTCAAGCAATAAATGAGTAGCAACAATAATCGAAGAATGAATGCTTCCTCTTATAAATACATACAGTGTCTCACTTGGAGGCGCTCTGATGCCAGATTGTGATTCCCGGCGACGTCCTGAGCTGTGTTCTCAGCGACCTGGACCGAAACCAGCTTGTCAACTGCCTGGATCTGCACTGTGTATATGCTCTTACTAGCTTCATGGAAGCTGAAAGCAGCAAAAACGAACCATATATGAAGAAAGCAAATGATTTAATTAGTGCTTATATTCAGACGTTCAGGCGTTGAAATGGAGTATCTAGCATTAGTTCCTGCCTCAATAATTTGCCCCCGGAAACCTGCACTGCCGAGGAGCTGAAGTTAAACACGGGCTTCTCAAACTTGATCAAGACCGGGATGTTGCGAGAGCTTGTCCTCACTGTCGACGTTGCGAGTTTAACAGAAGGCCTTTGAGTATCTGCATGTGGCGTCATCCGTCAGAAGAAGAGAAAGGTTCGAGATTTGAAAATAAAGTTCAAGTGTACACATATCTGGTGTTCTATACTGCAGCGAAAACATACCATAGAGAAACGTTAATGGTTCTGATGGAAAAACCGGGCTGCCTTGTCTGCTGATTACAGAATTCGTATCACATGCAACAGTCACAACAGCGGTGTCTGATATTCTGTTCACCTACAGACAGATCAGGTGGAGAAACATACAGAATTGAGTCAAATTAAACAGCTAATTAGGCTGTTGAAAGTTCGACGGCCGGTGAGCTTACGACGTAGCCGAAACGACGGTTGCCGAGCGTGGCCCTGTTGGTCGGCGTGAGCACGGCGCCGGTGGCGCTGAGCGCGGCGAGAATCTCTGATGACGAGTTCATCACCGGTTCGGCGAAGGACATGTATATCCTCAGCTCCCTGTCGTTGTTGGTAGCTCGGACCAACCTCGTGGCGCCCTCGATCTGCAGCAGCTTCTCCGGGATGGTG
The DNA here is from genome assembly GCA_026929855.1 of Poa annua. Taxonomy (NCBI): domain Eukaryota; kingdom Viridiplantae; phylum Streptophyta; class Magnoliopsida; order Poales; family Poaceae; genus Poa; species Poa annua. Next base: position 40,192,020 of record CM049436.1, read on the forward strand.
GCGGAGATGTTCATCGCGTCGTTCCTCCTGTCTGGGAACCACGTTTCGGATTCAGAGATATAGGCGCCGTTGCGACGTGAGCATGCAGCAGTGAGAATGGCCGACCGGCGGAGCACGTACCGAAGCGGAGAGTGAAGCTGGAGTTGGAGGTCCTCCTGAAGTAATGGCCGGCCACATCGGTGCAGAACCCACGGCGCATCACCAGGATCAACCGCCCGTAGTCCACGTCCGGCGACGCACTCACCGCGACGGAGTACTGCAGCCCCGGCACGACCTCCTCCAGGGTCGACGGCTCCACGAGGCCGGGCCCATACACGATGAGCTGCAGAGACGCGCGCAACGCAGACGCAGGTTTTACATACGCTTCAGATTCAGACAATAGTAAAAGCAGAGTCTGGGAGTGGTACGACGACGATCACGTACGTTGCAGTAGGAGGCGTTGCAGGTGAATCCGCCGGCGCCGGGGCACGGCTCGCTGAAGGAGATGAGCACCGAGACATTGGAGGCGCTCGTGAAGGCCGACTCCGCCGCCACGGACGCCGTCGGCGGAACAGTGTCTGCACCATCGACATGGGTTCAGATTAGTTTGTGATCACAGATCGAGTGGAGATTTTCTGCAGCTGGGCTGGGTTTAACGTGTTACTCAACCGACATCCCAGGCGTAGGTGGCGCAGGTCGCGTCGCCGGCGGTTCCTGACGCCGGGGTCGCGCACGCCGCAAACGTGTGGTTCCCGTCCTTGAGTCCTGCATAGCTCACCACCTCCGTGCCGTTCCCGTTCCCAGATCTTCCCCCACAATCCGATGTGCTTTCACCGTCCAGCTGCGTTCACGGGACCAATATGACTGATTAACTCTGACAGGTAGTAACTTGTGCTAATGCACGGAGCTTTGGAAGTATCTGAATTATGTTTTGTAGTGCAGACATTTGAAATCCAGCTGGTAAGCTTGTTGTGGATTTTTTTTACTGATACTAGTATTACTATTAAATCTTCCAAGTGAAAATGTGAGTCCTTTAGAACATTGATACAGTCTTCATGATAGATACTTTTGGCCATTAGTTTATGATCAAACATATTGCCTCATATACAAATATTACTCCCCCTGTTGCATCCTATTATTTTTTGTAGAAGTCTTGACGTTCTAACTTTGAACAATTTTATCAAAAAACTACGAAGATCCACAATACTAAAAAAATAAAATGTAGTAGTCATTAGTGATTTTGTTTATACCAGTAGTACTCCATTGTAATGAATTGCATGACCTTCCAGTCCTCTGCAGAATCATTCATCTCGTACAATTTAATTCAAGGCCGTATTAATTTATGGAGTACTCAAAATACAATTATCGGGAAGAATGTAGGAGTACTTTGAATCTCTCCATTTCATTCACTATTTATTTTTGTATGAAAGAGGACGCACTCCCTGGCTGCGCAAGCTATTTTCAAGCATGCGTAGCACTTCCATTACCAGGCGCAGCATAGATGACATGAGCACTGAACACGATCATTTGAAAATTCGAATTTGGAAATGCGTAGAATGTTAGAATTTCGAAAAGGGCGCGTGCCCGTGATGCTAGTGGCTAGAACAGTAGAACAGTAGGAGCGCGTGCACTAGATCGAGCTACTGACCTTGCAGGTGATGTTGCAATCTCCGCAGGTCCAGCCACTGCTCTGCATAGCTCGGAAGGCGAACACTGCCGACGCCGACCTCGAGATGCGTGGTGGGGCGCTGGTCAGGGTGAGCGAGACGTCGCTTGCAGCAGCAGCGGTGCCGGGGCCGAGGAAGAGGAGCACGGCGCTCAACAGCAGCCTCCATCCCCAGCTCTTCCACACCATCGGTCTGCCTTGCTCGAACCAGCCGTTGCAGCTGCAGGGAAGAGAAGAGGACAGCAGGAGCCACACAGCGCTGAATGCGTGCGTGAGGAGGGATGGAGTGGGCGCGCACTGGACAGAGAAGTGAATGCACGGCGTGTGCAGGCCAGCTTGGGGAATGGCGCGCTAGCTTGCTATTATGGCTACCCCTGGACACTGGTATAGTGAGCAGTACGCACTGAATACTGCCGAGGTATTATCGTGTTAGCTAGCGAGCCGGTAACAGTGGAGCTGGAGCTCATGTGAAACTGACCTAATGAAGGACAACAATGGGCGACAGGAGGAGGAGAAGGAAGAAGGGGCCGTGGCGAATTAAGGCGAATCAAGCCGGCAATGGCATGTGATTGTGGCCGTCCAGTGAGGGGTTTTGTTTCGGGGTGGAGGGGATGATGCACATGAGGACCAGAACGGCCAAACTGTCCCTTGTTTCTACGTACTATATAGCAAGTTTTTGTGCAGGAAAGAAGAGAAATCTCTTCATTTTCGGAGCTCCCTAATCCGCTTTCTTTGATCTCGTGGCTGCGACTGCGAGGCTTAGCTACTCGCTTGGATGCGATTCTTTTCCCCCCTGTCTCTGTCTTGGGGTGACATCAAAGTCCTCAAAACACGAAGAACAAAAAACAATTTAGCTGAAAGGAACAGAGCCAGGGATTGATGCTGTGATAGTACACTGGAACAATTGCTGCGGACAAATCCTGAGCAATCATGAAGGTGCTCGAGTTTCAGTGTTCAGCGGCCACATGAGCCAGTGATTCAGGATAGGATGATGGTGTGGATCATATGTTATTTTTTACGGTAAATAAACATCCGGTTATTTAAGCACGAAAAAACAGGTATGTTCTTGTTGCATACAAGAGGGCATTAATGACAGAGTGGGGTCAATGGCTGGTGGGCACAAAACCTGAACGTGCCACATCTTGAAAGGAACAACGAACATCCCTGTGTGCTGTTAATAATCCTATAAAACGCCTGCAAGCCCTGAAGCAGCTAAAGTAAAAAAACAAAATAAATGGGAATCAAGTTGCACTGGGGACTGAGATCTGTCTTTGCACATGCATCAGCTGCCCCCACATAACTACAGTACATTGCAGGCAAGCTAATTTTATTTTGTATTCTTCGTAATCACATATTCCCCTTTTCATACGTACAACCCCTCTATACATGAAAACGGAACATCAGCAAAACATGTACGGTATAAGGAGTATTTACTAAATATATTATGGATATCAAATTTTGTGGCATATGCTAACCGAATAGCAGTAGCAGATCTTCAGCACTACTGACAAAGTGCAGATCACGCACTGATAAGTGAACAAGGAAACTTTAAATAAAAAATAGTGGTATTGTTAACACTCCTAACTCCGTAAAATTGTTTACAGTTCGCCGTTTTAGCACCGTGTCAACTTTTTTTTAAAAGGTGCGTATAACCCAAGCTGTATCAATTAATGCATGCACCGAACCTTTTTTTTATTACGGAGTTCCTTATTTAAGTTACTAAAATATCAAGTGTCATAAAATTCAATACATGAATCAATCATGTGAAAATGAAGAGCATATAATCTCTCAACGATTGCGCCCAGAAGCTCTAAGTCCCCGTTGATCTGACGGGAGAAGACATGACCATAGACGAATGCAACGGGTGGCCAAGGTGATAACCTGCAAAAAAGTTGGAATAAGTACAAAGTTATTTCTAAAATTTCATACCGACCAACATAAACTACACTGAAACCCTTATACAAATTCTAGATTTAGTTTTCTTGCTGATTCCATTAAACCAATTCCCAAGTATATATTTTTATATTGGTTGGTGGAGGAAGATTGAAATCAATAAGATTACATGAATCAATCATCTCAAATGAAGAGCATATAATGTCCGATTGCGTCCAGAAGCTTTAAGTCTCGTTGATCCGACAGGAGAAGAGATGACCATACACGAATGCAATGGGTGGCCGAGGTGTATAATCCGCGAAAAGTTGGAATAAGAACAAAGTTATTTCTACAATTTCATAAACCAAAACTCCTATACAATTTCTAGATTTAATTTTCTCGTTGACTCCATTACCAATCCCAAGTATATATAGTTTTTTTATATTGGTTGGTGGAGGAAGATTGAAATTAAACAAGATGTACAAAAGGACACGAGACAAACAAATAGTTCATGGTCTCCATCGAGAAAGAAAAATCCATCTTGTTACACCCGTTTTAGTTTCTTTTAGTCAAATTTTCTTTCGTAAATGAAACTTTTCTATTGAGTAATCACATACAATATTTATCTTGGGGGTTATTTCTAGTTTCAAAGATATTTTTGAAAATACCCCATATGACCATTCTAAGGTCTCCATGCATAGATTTTACCAAGAAGACCCCTAAAGTTGTGAGCTTCCAAACAAATATGAAAACAATACATCTCAACAAATCATCTAGTGTTGGCCCTACCCACTAGTACAAAACCAAGTCATTAGAGTTAGCCACCACTGGAGTCGGGTTTCAATATGGGTCAACACAATAGTAGCTAATACTATTGATCTTTAGAGATCAGTAAAAACAGACTCCAATGATAGCTATGAAAATTGTTGCTTTGAAATATAAAATGACACCAAACTCGTGGTATTTCGAGTCAGGTCGTCCATAACAAACCGTTTAGGAGAAAACCAGACGATCCAAATCGTTTGGATTTTCTAGCGTCAGTTCTTTATTGAAACAAATTTCGCCTCAATGTTCGGTTAGTTTAGAAAATCTACTATGATGTAATAGTGGGGCTCAGATTTTACGGAACAAGATTTTCGGACAGTTTCAAAAACTGGCTCTAATTATTAATCTGGACTCTCATATAGTCAAAGGATAATAATTTGTAATTCACATCAACGACGTGGTGGAATGCTCCGTCGTATTTAATCACATGTCTAATCAAGAAGGAAACTAGTTATGTGGAGGTCATAACAAGTTTGATATTTGACACTTCCATTAAGTCAATTTGTGAATGTTGTAGTAATACTAATTGTGACATAAACATGAAAAAATAAGGAAAATATGTTCATTTAAGAAAAATATAAGATGCATGAATACCCCGTCCGATACTTTATAGGGACAATTGCTTCAGTGCCCCGGTTCTGTCTAGTTTATCCGTCTGTGCCATACCCGCGTAGTTTCTCTCGTCTGTGCCCTGTATGGCTCACAAATCGGCCAAACGCTCCGTTGCCCTCTAGTCAACCGTCACGTGGCTTGACTGGTGGGGTTGGCCTGGCGCGGCTCGGTTGGGATTTCCTGGGGTCGGCTTGTGTGCGGCTCAAACTTACCACGTCTCCCGCTGTGTTGTTGAGTTGTTTTTTAGTCTCACCTCGCTAGTTGGGTGTGTGCGCGACCTCTTTATATACCACAACATTCCAAGACTATTGTTAAGCATTGAAATGAGCAGGGTTTAACCGGGCCCGGACCCTCTTCTTTCAATGCTTTTACGGATGATTAGTCATTTGTCCCAACAAATATAAGTAATTTTTGGTGTAAAATACGTGTTGCTGTATAGATCCGCCCCTAAAATTGTAGATAGTTTTGGTACGGATGATTAGTTATTTGTACCAAAAAATATAAGCAATTTCTGGTGTAAAATACGTGTTGGTTTATAGATATGCCCGTAAAATAGTAGATAGTTTCGGTATGGATGATTAGTCATTTGTCCCTAAAAATATAAGCAATTTTTAGTGTAAAATAGGTGTTGGTTTATAGATCTGCCCCTAAAACTGTAGATAGTTTCGGTGATTAGTCATTTGTCCCAAAAAAATATATGTAATTTCTGGTGTAAAATACGTGTTGGTGTATAGATCTGCCCCTAAAACTTTAGATAGTTTCGGTAGAGATGATTAGTAATAAGCGGTTGGTCCAAATGAGACGACTGGTTTATCATAAGCGGTTGGTCCAAATAACATAGAGGTTACATTGCATTAATTATGCTTACATCGCATTAATTAACTACGACTGACAATCAGCAGATAAACAAATCCTAGAGCAAGTATATAGAGATAAAACCCTGCAGCTATCAGATTAGCCTGCTTCTTCAGATCATTCATCTGCCTTAAGTTCTTGTTCAACTTCTTCAGTTCGCCTCTCACTTACTCAAGCCCCATCGGCAGAGGAACCATGTCAGACCCCATCGGCGGAGCAGATGGCGCAATCTCCACATCAGACGGCAGAGGAAGGTCGCTGGGCGCGGGCCACCTTCCATCCCGTTTAAGCTGCGAAACGTATTCATCCATCCACTGAAAATGGCTGCATGGTTCCAACCCCTGGAAAAGTCAACCTGAACCCTAAATCCCAAATCTGAGCAAGAAATTGAAAACACTGAAGAAATCAAAACAAAAGGATGCGAGAGAAAGATCTTTACATCATGTGGCAGGCTCTGGCATTTCAAATACTCTCGCCCCTTGTTGGGTGTCTCCGCCTTACTAGCCTTACGGAGCAGTGGCTCCTTGCGTGAGCATTTAGAACATGGCGGCAACGGCACCTCAGGCTGCTTTGGCCAAGTGGGGCGAAGGAATGAACTGGAGGAGCTCGACATTGCTGCTGCCCTTTGTCGCCGGAGAGGAAGAAGAGGAAGGAAGAGTAAGGAAGAGGAAGGAAGAGGAAGAAGAAGATGGTCCAAATAGGATGGATACTCTGTCTATGAAGAGGAGGAAAATGGTGGGTCCGTGGTGAGCGTGCCATGCGGTGATGCGGCTGTTGCGAGTCCACCAACTCTTTTTGCTTAGAAATGGGGCCGTTTACCCTACCTTTGGAGCTCATTTGAAACACATCGAACGGGTTGAGAAGAATGAGCTTCTCACACGGGTTAGAGCCAATCAGATCGCAGAACGAGCCTCTCGCGGATCGCCCCGAGTCTGCCAGATTCCTTCTAGAGGACGATCAAACGGCTGCAGTTCAGCGCTAGGGTTAAATCGACGGTCATTGTTCAAATGGGGTTTAGAGGCACTCAACGGGGTTTTGAAAAGTTTGATAAAGTGTCCAAGTTTCATTTTCGAGTGACTAAGAAGGATCGATGCTTCGTTTTTCAAATTTCATGTTTTAAACTTGTTACCGAAATTTGAAATGAGCTTCAAATATTCAAAAAAAAATCAAAAAAGGAAATATTGCGCACATAGTCGTCTTATGTCATATACTAGCGACTCAAGTTGAAAAACATGGTCTACATACATTCAAAATGAGAAGGACATGGATCTCTTGTGATATCGCAAAACTCAAACGATGAGGTCCAAGGTTGAAGAGAAGTGGTTTTGGAATTACAACATGAAATTTTCAAAAACCTCACAAAAGCTTCATTTTGGAGTGACTAAGAAGGATCCATGCTTAGTTTTTTATTTTCATGTCAAAAACTTGTTTAAATGTTGCTCAAACTTAGGTTTGATCGAATTTGAAATAAGCATAATAAATTCAAAAATTATCGAAAAATTGAAAAACCGACGCACATAGTCTTCATATGTCATATACTAACGAGTCAAGTTGAAAAACATGGTCTACATACATTCAAAATGAGAAGGGTATGGATCTAATGTGATATCACAAAACTCAAACGATGAGGTCTAAGGTTGAAAAGAAGTGGTTTTGGAATTGCAACATGAAATTTTCAAAAACCTCACAAAAGTTTCATTTTGGAGTGACTAAGAAGGATCCATGCTTAGTTTTTCATTTTCTTGTATTAAACTTGTTTAAATGTCGGTCAAACTTAGGTTTGACAGAAATTTGAAATGAGCTTCAAATATTCAAAAACATTCAAAAAAAGGAAAATCCTGCACACATAGTCGTCTTATGTCATATACTAACGATTCAAGTTGATAAACAAGGTCTACGTACATTCTGACGAGAAATGCATGTGTTAATTGTGTTTTTCAAACTATGTCGTATGAACTCAATAGTAAAGAGAAGTGGTTTTGGACTTGCAACATAAAAGTTTGAAATAAATGACCGGAGGCAAGCTTATCCATCATAATATAATTACGGTGACGCATAGAGCGCGCACAGAACGCGCCCAGCGCGCGCCAGAGCGCGCCAGTTCATGCCCAGAGCACGCCCATAAGGTGTTCGACCAAAATACATCCGACCAAAATACAACTCATAGTAATATTAATCAGTCTCTTCTTTGACGTCGTCAAAGCCGGACATCATCTCGTCAGCCCACTGCTCGATCTGTTCGCTGGGGTCGCTGATCTCTTCGTCCGACTGCTCGATGTCTTCGTCGGGCCCCTCGACGTCTTCGCTGACCTTCTCAAATGTCAGCTCGATGTACTCCTTCTTGAAGATCACCTTGATAACGTAGAGATCACCAAAGCGAATCGGCAGTTGCTCCCTGAATAGATCCCAGTTCTCCGTGAACTCGATGTAAACCTCGTCGTTGACCACTCGATATGATCCAAAGATCTCGGCATCGTCTCTCGCCAAAAGACGAGAATTTCCGTGAACTTGACGTAATATGAGATCACGCGATGGAATAACATCGTAGCCATCTAGTACCTCAATCTTGAGATGCTATCAAAACAACATGAGCATCATATCAGAATAGTTCAAGTGACAGAACTGAGGGATCATTCAAATGACAGAACATGAGCATCGTATCAGAATACCAGAGAAACGACATCTAGAGAATCATTCTCAATCCTGCGCACGTAGAACTGAGGGATCTCTTCCAACTCCTTCGTGGCATCTTTGAATAAAGCGAGAGATATCGCATTCATTTCTGAATAGGTGACATCTCTCGGTTCCTCAAATATGGTTGACAGGAGGGCTGGCTTGCAGCATCCGTCAATCTGCTTTAACTCTGATCAAAGAGAGGAAGTCAGAAAACTTGTAAACTACTCAATGTGTAAGAAAAAGAACACAAACGAGCATACCCGTGTGTTGCACAAAAGGTTTTGCAGCATTGTGCTCGTTAGTCACTTCAACATTGAACAAATGCTGATCTTCATTCCAAGTGAATTTGACAACATCGCCTTCCTCGATGCCGTAGCATTCACATAGTGCTCTCCACTGCGTTCCACAGATCTGCGTGTACTTATGGATGTTCGGGCTACCACTTAGCCGCTTATAGAGATAGCTCTGATCTGTTTCATGTTCAATTACCCACCTATCCAGGTAGAAGAAGTACTGGTCTCCGTTCGGACACCTAGCCTCCATCCAGTTCTTATGAGCGCCAATTGCCCGACTCTCTAGAAGATATCTTAAAGGGCATGACAGAATCTACATGTAATACAAAATCGGAGAAACTATGAAGACACTCATTGAATGAAAAACAAATGACATTCCCTCGAATTTGAAAGGCAATACTTACAACAGCCGTTTTGTAACCGTGTTCCATCGGGATTTTGAAAGTATTGGAACGACGAGTTAGTGTGCGACAGAAAGTTGCTTCGTAAAGGCACAAAGCACAGTAATCGACGCCATCACTATCGCTATCGGAATCCTATTTTAACAAATGAAATTTAGAATCAGATAAACAGGCGGAATCTGGGGTTTTTCCCCATTCCGCAAGCCAAATAGAAAATCAAATCTACTCACATATAATGCACCAAACAAGAAAATGAAACATGTAGAGAAGATAGCACTGACCATCGAAATGGGGGTGATGGACTGCAGCTGGAACCGTTGGCGACCAAAAAACCCCAAACAGCGAAGGCGGCCGTACAATGGCGATGACGATGGAGCTCCTTGCTTGTCCCTCCTTCTCGACGGGCCACGGGAGACGGGCGGGCGACGACAATGGCGATGGCGATGGAGCTCCTTTGCGCCTTCAATCACCCTGCTCTCCGCCCTAAATCCAACCCCTATTGCTCTGTTCTTGGGGGTTCCTCGGGGTTCTCTCGGCGGCAGCAGTGAGCCAGGGAGAATGTGATATCCCAGATCAATTTTGATGCTAGCTGGTTATTATTTTGCAAAATTTTCAAAAGAAGAAATATCTGAGAATGTTATGCACTTAAATGTGATTTTGGAATATAAATATAGAGTGGAAGATAAGAAAGAAGTGAAAGAAAAAAATAGCAGGCATTGGCGCTTGATATCTTGACCTTCAGTTTTGAAAGCGATAGCAACAACCAATTTGCTATGCTGTAATTTTGTTAGAACTTTCTCTGAGTTGGTTTTAGTACACCTAGCGTGTGAGGGTAGGAAAACCACGGGGCTGGGATCAAGGCCCAATCGGACTAGACGACTGTACGTTTCTGCGTAGCCTTTTAACAGCGTTCTAGGGTTGCGCCGGTTCGTTTCAGCCTCCTCCTATCTCGCCACTACTGTTGATTTCAGATCGAGGCGGCCGCCGTTGAGGTCGCTGCTGCTGGATTCTACATCATCTGCCGCCGCTGTGTCCTCTCCATCTGTTACGTCGCCGCCATCGGGTCGCTGCCTGATCTAGTTTTGTCTCCGTTCTTCATCGTGGCAGTAGTGCGTGCATCAGTTCTTTTGCCTTCTTTCTTATTCTTCCTTCAACGTTGTAGCATAGTAGTTCTGGTAGTGTTACCGGTTAGGTATTAAGATTGCTAAAACTAGGTTGTTTGGACGATTGGATTAATCCCCGTTCCTGTACTCCATGGGGCCTGTCCCAGCTTGTAGTTTTTAGCATCACGTTTTGGCAAGGAGAAACAATTAAGTCTGCAGTTTGCTAATCTTCTCTTAGCTTGAACTTGTGTTCTACTAAACCGTATCAGTGGGTGGAGCTAGAGAGAATCGGAAATTCTACAGCTGCTAGTTCTCTTAGCCTGTAGATGTGTTTTCTGAACCGTGCTAGTAGGTTCAGTTAGGGAAAAGTTCTGCAGTTTTTGTCTAGTAGACTAATCATTGAGTCCTGGTCTGTTATACCCATATTTTCGAGTTGAGATCTGTACGAAAGTTATAGATCATGTTTCAGGCTTTCCGCAGAATTTTTATTTGCGCAATTTGGTCAGACGGTTTAGTCGCAACGATTTGTTTCGTGTACTGTCCAGAACTGTATCTTTCCTGCATACAGTGATCTTATTTCCAACTTCAGGCATTTTTACATTCCAATTAAATCATGGTCTTAACATGGAAATTGGGGAGAATTGTCTTCTTGTGTTAGAACACCTTTATACCCATATATCTAGTGGTTTGTCCTGTTTTGGCTGAAAGTCTAGTAGTTCTGAAGTTTGGGTCTTGCACATAGGAGCGACTTAATATTTTGAATATATGTTTTCGAAGTGTTGTTGTGTATTGAGTGTGAAATATGTTTGATTATCAGGTGCTGGTATTTCCGGCTCGGACCCCTACAACTCACAATTTATGCCACGCGGTTGAGGCAAGTTCATGGTGGATAGTGAATTTTGCACATCTCTCTTCACTTGGTTTATTTATAGAGCTTGCCCTTATGTATATGATATTTCCATGATGATAATGATAATGATTATGACGATGACATGTGCACATTATGCATATTTACATACCATGATGATGATGTTAGAGTGACCTACTTTGGTAGGCACAATGAGACTTCCTTTGATAGGTTGCGACCCACATTGGAAGCACCCTCCACGAGTTGGAGTGAGTGGATGCCGACGGGTGTCCACTCAAGCGATACCGGTATCCGCAATGAAATGAGATGAGCATATAGGCATATAGGACATCTTAATTAATGTTGATGAATATATGATGTTAAATGATGGATTGGTGTTTTGATTTATGTAAGGTTTACTATTTGTTTATGAACTTGTTGAGTCTTTGTACTCACCCTTGTTGCTTTCATGTTTTTAGGTACTACTTGTGAGCGTCATGCATGGGAATAATTGGGAGTAGCACCTTCATCACTTCACGACTCACCCATTTATCCTTGTGTTGGATCTATGCATTTGAACCTTGAGTTATACCTTTTATTACCTGATTTTAAAGTCTTGTGGAAGTTTGATTATTGTTGATGTTTGTGGATGGTAACTTTATGAAGTTGTGGTATTGGAAAGTTAATTATGGTTGACTGTTGCGCCTATTATAATCATATGTTTTATTTATATAAAATTGTCTCTTGGATGTCTCCAAAAACAAAGGAGGTGCTGTCAAATTTTCCTAAAAAGTATTAGTTACGTTTGTATTGTTTAAATGTGGTAGCATCCCAAGGGCTTAGTTGGCTTGGGGTGTTACAGTTGGTATCAGAGCGGGCTTTAGTTCTGTGGTATGGATTCGGTTATCATAGTTAAATAAATTTAGAACATTACTTAGATATTAAAAAAAAAGTGAAACACAGTTTGAAATCTTAAAATTTGACACACTGGTGCACAGTAGGATGGGTTGGGCCGTGCATTGCTGTTACTTTCCACTATATCTTTTTGTTGATCTCTTATGTCAATATTTTGGTTGTGCATGTTGGCAAGCTATTGCCGTGAGCCCATGAGAGGCTTGTAGGACTTTATTTAGGGTCCCTCTTTTCTTGGTAGTAAGTATTTGACTAGCAAGATAGAGAGAGAGACACAGTCTCTTTAGGTTTGGTGAATTCAACATTGGAAGGAAAAGTTTTTAACTAATCTTCCAGTACAATGGAAGTATGAACAACATGATGAGAAGATACTTAAATTAATGGGCTTAGATATATATGTTGCTTGTTGGACTCTTGAGGAGATGGATGAAGTGATTGGCTTTGGCGTCCAAGTTTGATTACATATAATGTTACCATGGAAAATTAAAGCTGGGTGTGCTTGGTGCTTCCTGAAGTTTTGGTATGTGTCAAGTTATTCTAAAGGAGTTTGAGAGAGCAATTTGCTAGTCTGGAAAAATGAGGTCGACCAGTGATTGGTAATTCAAAAGGATTTGGATAACCTGGATGGTGTAGTACCGGAGTGGATAAATGATGTTTTTAGGACTTATCTAAACCCGAATAAAATACGAGAAGCTCTTCTCATCTATCCATGAACCCTAAACCACAATCTCTGTTGTTGGCTTCCTCCTTATTGGTGACCTTCACATATTCTTTGTATTGCATCACTGGCACTTGGCCTGGTTTGGTGATCATCATCTAGTAGTGGAATTATCGATGTTGGCTTCATCTTTGAGGTTGAGGGAGGAAATGTCCTTGTTGGCTATCAAAAAAAAAATCCAGTATTGAAACCTTCTTTTTGTCCCTTTTCTTGTCCATTTTCTTCTTTGAGATTCATATGTGTACCTTGCTAAATCTCAAGTTCTTCACCATCCATAATCCGACTCTTAATTCTTTAGTTTGTACACACAACCATGAGTGCTCTTGAAAGATCTATAGATCATATTTTGTACCTGGTTGAAAAAAAAGAGATTAATGGGAGTTGACCTTGAACCTTAGTTCGTGAGATCTGTTGGCAATGCAAGTGAGAAGGCCCGAGTTTTAGTTGCGTGATTCACACTTTCAGTTACAAAGTTAATAGTTTGGGTGCGGGATGGATTGGCCCCCATACCAATTACCCTTACTATTCGCTCTTGTATCTTTGAGTCGTGAATCATTGCGTGACTTTTCCTTAGGATACTTTTGAGACGATGTGAAGTAGCTTGAAGCATAAAATGGTATGACTTTTAACATCTAAAAGAGGCAACTGCTGCTAAGCATATGAGATGCGGTGAGGCTAAACCTTCGTCGTTCTAGTACTATGTAAGAAATAAACCGTGCTAGGCCACCATGAGATTTCCAGATATGTTCTATGGTGTTCATTAGTAATGTTTCAAAGTTGAAGAATGTTGAGCATTGAGTGGAAATGTAACATCTGCATTCTCCATAAGGATTTCATGATTTTCCAAGATACCATGCTTCTCCCTATTTCTTCTAGAGAGAGATGTGGAGTCTTTCAATTATCTTATTCATGGCAATAGGCCAATCTCTATGTCTCCTTATCAATTGTCACGACCATTTTAAGAAGAATCGAAGAAACAATTAGATTATGTGTTGTCCAAAGGCTTGATTTGACGTAGTCTCTCACCTTGGGCAGCGCCTGTTATGTTTACATGCACGAAGGATGGCGGTTGGCGAAAGTGTGTTGATTATCGTGCTCTCAACGCGGTAACCATCAAGGACAAATATCCATTGCCCCGCATTGAGGACTTGTTTGATCAACTAAATGGAGCGAAGGTGTTCTCAAAGATTGATCTCCAGTCTGGCTATAGTCAAATCCGTGTGCGGGATGAGGATATTGAAAAGACCGCTTTCTCCACAAAATATGGGCATTATGAATACAAGGTTATGTCTTTTGTACTAACCAATGCTCCTGCCATCTTTATGGAGACAATGAACAATATGCTACGTGGGTTCCTTGATAACTTGGTGGTAGTGTTCATTGATGATATCCTCATATATTCCAAGACAGAAGAAGAGCATGAGCACCATGTGAGACTTGTGCTTGAAACTTTGAGGAATAATAAATTTCATGTCAAGCTAAAGAAATGTGATTGGCCTTCGAAAGTTGGTTTTCTAGGTCATGTCATCAATTAGCATGGCATCTTGGTTGATCCTAGTAAGGTTTCTACCATTGGATTGGCTTAGACCATCCAATGTCAAGGAAGTGAGAAGTTTCTTGAGCTTGGCGGGTTACTATAGGATGTTCGTGGAGTACTGTTCTATTATAGCAAGCCAATGACCAAACTAATCTAAAACGATGTGAAATTTCAATGGAATGATGATTGTGAGCATAACTTCTCTACTCTCATGAATAGTTTGGTGACTACCCCTGTTCTCACTCTCCCCGAGCCATGGAAGTGATTCATAGTCTACTCTGATGCTTCCCTAGTTGGACTCGGTTGTGTTCTCATGCAAGATGGGAGGGTGATTTCCTATGCTTCTAGGTAATTGAAAAAGCACGAGCAAAATTATCCTACTCATGATTTAGAGCTTGCGGTTGTGGAGTTTGCACTCAAGCTTTGGAGGCATTATCTTTATGGTGAATATTATGATATTTTCACTGACATAAGAGTCTGAAATGAAATACATCTTCACGTAGAAGGAGTTAAACTTGAGGCAAAGACGTTGGCTGGAATTGATAAAGGACTATGATCTTACCATCCAGTACAACTTGGGCAGGGTGAACGTTGTTGCGGATGCTCTTAGCCGCAAGTCTGTACCTCCCAATACTGATTGTCTTATCGGCTATTTTGAATGGATGGTCATTTCATATTCTTTTGCTGGTGTAGCAGATGAGGAGATGTAGTTTATCCTTCAGTCAGAAATTCTAGATAGAGTGAGAGAAGCACAACAAAGTGATCGACTGTTACAGCAAGTGCGAGAGCCCATCCTAGATGGCGGACCTAGATAGTTCTCTATAGACGGCACATGCGTTGTTCGGTTTCATAGCCATCTTTGTGTGCCACAAGAGTCTCGAGTGAAGGAGGGCATTTTAAGGGAGTCACATTGTACCCCCTACACTTTTCATCCTGGGGAGACAAAGTTGTATCAATACCTGAAAAAAGACTTATTGGTGGAAAAGAATGAAAGTTGATGTGGCTAAGTATATGTCCACTTGTGGGTTTGTCAACGAGTAAAGGTTCCAGAATGGCCATGGGCTGACATTGCCATGGATTTTGTCGTTGGCCCACCTCGTACACAGAGAGGGAAGGATGCCGCTAGGGTGGTCGTTGATCAGCTTAGTAAAGTTGCTCATTTTATTCCTATCTGCACCGTCGATTCTGCAATTGACCCGACACCAATTTATGTGCGTGAGATAGTAAGGTTGCATGGGGTTCCTAAAACCATTTCTTCTGATAGAGATGCCAAGTTTGTATCAAAGTTCTGGCATAGCTTGGAGATGGCCTTGGGTACGCAATTGAGACTTAGTACGACGTTTCATCCCCAAACAAATGGACAATCAGAGCGTACAATCCCAACTCTAAAAGACATGTTGAGGTGTTGTGTACTATCTTGACAAGGGAGTTGGAAGGATCACTTGCATCTTGTAGAGTTTGCTTACAATAATAGCTACTAGGCTAGTATACGGATGTCACCGTATGAGGCTTTGTATGGAAGGAAGTGTTGATCTCCACTGTGTTGGAGCGCTGTGGGCGAGAAGGCAGTGCTTGGACTAGATTGGGTTCAACAAGCCACTGAGAAGGCAGTGCTTGGACTAGATTAGGCAAAATATGTTGGCAGCACATAACCGACAAAAGAGTTATGCTGATTCCAAGAGGTCGAATGTGGAATTTCAAGTTGAAGAGGAGGTACTCTTGAGGGTGTCACCCACCAAAGGCCTTGTAAGATTTAATATCTAAGGGAAGCTTAGTCCGTGATACATTGGACCCTTCATGATAGTAGAGCGAGTGGGAAAACTAGCCTACAGACTTGAGTTGCCAGAATCAATGATAGGCGTGCATAATGCGTTCCATGTAACTATGTTACGGAAGCATTTACGTGATCCAGAATGACAAATAACCATGGAGCCAATTACCATTGAACAAGATTTAACCTTTGAGGTGCATTCCGTGAGAATATTGGAAGAGTCTGAGAACGTCATGAGGAATAGAATAATAAAGTATGTAAAGTTCTTTGGTCACAACAAACTTAGCGTGAGGCGACTCGGGAGCTTGAGTCTCGCATGGGCGAGAAGTAACCAGAACTATTCATGTCTGGTATGTGATGTCTGATTTTTTTTTTCCTGCTATGTTAGTTCTACGAGTAGTAAAGCGAGGAAGAATTCGGGGTCGAATTCTGTTTAAGGGGGTAAGAATGTGATATCCCAGATCAATTTTGATGCTAGCTGGTTGTTATTTTGCAAAATTTTCAAAAGAATAAATATCTGAGAATGTTATGCACTTAAATGTGATTTTGGAATATAAATATAGAGTGGAAGATAAGAAAGAAGTGAAAGAAAAAAATAGCAGGCATTGGCGCTTGATATCTTGACCTTCAGTTTTGAAAGCGATAGCAACAACCAATTTGCTATGCTGTAATTTTGTTAGAACTTTCTCTGAGTTGGTTTTAGTACACCTAGCGTGTGAGGGTAGGAAAACCACGGGGCTGGGATCAAGGCCCAATCGGACTAGACGACTGTACGTTTCTGCGTAGCCTTTTAACAGCGTTCTAGGGTTGCGCCGGTTCGTTTCAGCCTCCTCCTATCTCGCCACTACTGTTGATTTCAGATCGAGGCGGCCGCCGTTGAGGTCGCTGCTGCTGGATTCTACATCATCTGCCGCCGCTGTGTCCTCTCCATCTGTTACGTCGCCGCCATCGGGTCGCTGCCTGATCTAGTTTTGTCTCCGTTCTTCATCGTGGCAGTAGTGCGTGCATCAGTTCTTTTGCCTTCTTTCTTATTCTTCCTTCAACGTTGTAGCATAGTAGTTCTGGTAGTGTTGCCGGTTAGGTATTAAGATTGCTAAAACTAGGTTGTTTGGACGATTGGATTAATCCCCGTTCCTGTACTCCATGGGGCCTGTCCCAGCTTGTAGTTTTTAGCATCACGTTTTGGCAAGGAGAAACAATTAAGTCTGCAGTTTGCTAATCTTCTCTTAGCTTGAACTTGTGTTCTACTAAACCGTATCAGTGGGTGGAGCTAGAGAGAATCGGAAATTCTACAGCTGCTAGTTCTCTTAGCCTGTAGATGTGTTTTCTGAACCGTGCTAGTAGGTTCAGTTAGGGAAAAGTTCTGCAGTTTTTGTCTAGTAGACTAATCATTGAGTCCTGGTCTGTTATACCCATATTTTCGAGTTGAGATCTGTACGAAAGTTATAGATCATGTTTCAGGCTTTCCGCAGAATTTTTATTTGCGCAATTTGGTCAGACGGTTTAGTCGCAACGATTTGTTTCGTGTACTGTCCAGAACTGTATCTTTCCTGCATACAGTGATCTTATTTCCAACTTCAGGCATTTTTACATTCCAATTAAATCATGGTCTTAACATGGAAATTGGGGAGAATGGTCTTCTTGTGTTAGAACACCTTTATACCCATATATCTAGTGGTTTGTCCTGTTTTGGCTGAAAGTAGTAGTTCTGAAGTTTGGGTCTTGCACATAGGAGTGACTTAATATTTTGAATATATGTTTTCGAAGTGTTGTTGTGTATTGAGTGTGAAATATGTTTGATTATCAGGTGCTGGTATTTCCGGCTCGGACCCCTACAACTCACAATTTATGCCACGCGGTTGAGGCAAGTTCATGGTGGATAGTGAATTTTGCACATCTCTCTTCACTTGGTTTATTTATAGAGCTTGCCCTTATGTATATGATATTTCCATGATGATAATGATAATGATTATGACGATGACATGTGCACATTATGCATATTTACATACCATGATGATGATGTTAGAGTGACCTACTTTGGTAGGCACAATGAGACTTCTTTTGATAGGTTGCGACCCACATTGGAAGCACCCTCCACGAGTTGGAGTGAGTGGATGCCGACGGGTGTCCACTCAAGCGATACCGGTATCCGCAATGAAATGAGATGAGCATATAGGCATATAGGACATCTTAATTAATGTTGATGAATATATGATGTTAAATGATGGATTGGTGTTTTGATTTATGTAAGGTTTACTATTTGTTTATGAACTTGTTGAGTCTTTGTACTCACCCTTGTTGCTTTCATGTTTTTAGGTACTACTTGTGAGCGTCATGCATGGGAATAATTGGGAGTAGCACCTTCATCACTTCACGACTCACCCATTTATCCTTGTGTTGGATCTATGCATTTGAACCTTGAGTTATACCTTTTATTACCTGATTTTAAAGTCTTGTGGAAGTTTGATTATTGTTGATGTTTGTGGATGGTAACTTTATGAAGTTGTGGTATTGGAAAGTTAATTATGGTTGACTGTTGCGCCTATTATAATCATATGTTTTATTTATATAAAATTGTCTCTTGGATGTCTCCAAAAACAAAGGAGGTGCTGTCAAATTTTCCTAAAAAGTATTAGTTACGTTTGTATTGTTTAAATGTGGTAGCATCCCAAGGGCTTAGTTGGCTTGGGGTGTTACAGAGAAAGACCACGTGGGCCCCATCGGCGGTATCCCTTGATTAAACAAGTGCCCCGGCCCCACGCCGACCCACGCGCCGACCCCACGCTCCGACCCCACGCCGACCCCAGGAAATCCCAACCGACCCTACGCTCCGATCCCACGCTCCGACCCCAGGAAATCCCAACCGAGCCGCACACAAGCCGACCCCAGGAAATCCCAACCGAGCCGCGCCAGGCCGACCCCACCAGTCAGGCCAAGTGACGGTTGACCAGAGGGCAACGAAGCGTTTGGCCGATTTGCGAGCCATCCAAGGCACAGACGAGAGAAACTACGCGGGTATGGCACAGACAGGTAAACTAGACAGAACCGGGGCACAGAAGCAATTGTCCCTACTTTATGCGACCCACACAATTCAGTTAAATCTGTTACTACTGGTATAAAGTCAAAGATAATACTTTTATATTTGCAAAAAAAATGTATTGCACGTGCAAGTGTTAGTGGAATCTAACCGGATAACCCAGATGATGATTTATTTCTTATAACCCTTCTTATTTATTTTCCTCCTCGCAAGAAAAATGCTTTGGAATGTTTAGAGATTATAGATGGTACAAGAGAAGTATTTTTTATATTACATAACATAAATGTATGGTACAAGAGAAGTCACTTTTCAAGATGTCTTCTTATTTGCTTGCTTAAAAATTGTCTTCTTATTAAGAACCTCCCACCTGCCCTCCTTCTCCTTCTCTACACAAATAAGCCACAAAGTTGAAACA
Organism: Poa annua; assembly: GCA_026929855.1. NCBI lineage: Eukaryota > Viridiplantae > Streptophyta > Magnoliopsida > Poales > Poaceae > Poa > Poa annua. The sequence continues at coordinate 40,211,539 of CM049436.1, forward strand.
CAACTAGTGATCACAAATCACATTTATTGCGGACACTTAATATACAAGAGGTAAGGTATAAACCATTGTGAGGATTGTATAAGATACAAATTAGTCATAGTGGGGAGTATCATATACCAGTATCATGCATACGATATTTCTCTATGTTACTATGTCAATAGTGAGTGGTAACATATAATATGCAATTATTAGGCTATCGAGTCATCTTGGCTTGTAATCTGTTTTGTTATGGTATCTACCTATGTTTCATCATCACCCCTCTACTTATTAATTACTTGTCACGTCACTATTTTTATCTATATGTCATGCATATTATGTTGCTCTCATTATTATATTTATATGATAGTTATATATCCATATAGGAGTGCCCTAATAGACAACACCTTTAGTGGGCCTACACGCTTGCTCTCCTCATTTCGTCGTGACTGCGAAACCCTAGGCTGCACCTATCCCGGCCTACTACAAAAGCTACAGGAAATTTGAAGCCCAGTTAACTTAACGAAATAAGGCCCACGGAGCAACCGGTCTTGGACTCCGAGGCTCCGAGCTGTCCACGCTTCCACCAACGGGGGCGCCTAGTTGCCGCGGTACGCGGACCGAAGGAAGCTCCGCGCACCCCCTCCCTCGTTCCCTGCGCTAATGTGTCGGCCCGATAAGAAGGTTTTTAAATTTCAAATATATTTTCGGTATAAACAATTTTAGAAACTAAACTTTTTTTAATTTAAAGAACTTTTGAATTAGATTTTTTTCGAAAAGTGAACAATTTTTAGTTTTGAACAAATTTCTTTTTGAACATTTTTAAAATTTGAACATTTTAAATTTAAGAAGTTGAACATTTTTCAAAATATAAAAGAACTTACTATATTTTCGAAAGCTGGACTTTTTTGTTTTAAACAAATTTATGTTTTTTAACATTTTTTATTTTGAAAATTGTAAAAATATATCCAAAAAAAAGAAACTAAAAAACAGCCAAAAATGAAAAATGAAACGAAAAAAGAAAAAAAAAGCAAACTAATTCTGGCCTTATTGGGCCGGCCCGTTACGCGGGGGGGGGGGGGGGGGGGGGGGGGGGGGGGGGGGTTAGCTCTGTGGTACACAGCAACTAGGATTTGCCTCCACCGCCCCACTCACAGTCACCTTATCGTCGCCGCTGCACGAACGTCGATGGCCGCGTCCCCGCCTGCCGCACCGCCGCCTCCCGCCATGTCCGCCCTCCCCACCTTCGCCTCCTCCCACCCCTACCCTTCCCTCCCCACCCCCAAAACCCTCAACCACAAGCCACGCCTCACCTTCGCCCACGCCGGTGTCGCAGCAGCTCCCAATGCCGTCCCCCACCCCGCCGCCTCCAACGACCGCCTGCGAGGCCTCGTCCGCCGCGGTGATTTGGAAGAGGCCCTCCAATTAGTCGAGTCCATGTCCGGCCTCAAACCCTCCGCCGCCGCTGGCCCCTGCGCCGCGCTCATCAAGAAGCTCTGCGCGTCCGGGCGCACCGCGGAGGCCCGGCGCGTGCTAGACGCCTGCGAACCCGACGTCATGACCTACAACGCGATGGTCGCCGGGTACTGCGTCACGGGGCAGCTCGAAACCGCTCGCCGGCTCGTCGCGGACATGCCCATGGAACCCGACGCGTACACCTATAATACTCTCATCCGCGGCCTATGTGGCCGTGGCAGGACAGGGAATGCCCTTGCGGTGCTCGACGATATGCTCCACCGAGGGTGTGTGCCCGACGTGGTCACCTACACCATCCTTCTCGAGGCCACTTGCAAGAGGAGCGGGTACAAGCAAGCCATGAAGCTTCTCGACGAGATGCGCGACAAGGGGTGCGCCCCAGACATTGTCACGTATAATGTCGTTGTCAATGGAATTTGCCAAGAAGGGCGAGTTGACGATGCCATCGAGTTCTTGAAGAGCCTGCCGTCATATGGATGCGAGCCAAACACCGTTAGCTACAACATTGTGTTGAAGGGCTTGTGTACTGCAGAGCGGTGGGAGGATGCTGAGAAGCTCATGGCTGAAATGACCCAGAAGGGCTGCCCCCCAAATGTGGTAACATTCAATATGCTCATCAGTTTCTTGTGCCGCAGAGGATTGGTTGAACCTGCAATGGAAGTTCTTGATCAAATTCCAAAGTATGGGTGCACACCTAATTCGTTAAGTTACAACCCAATACTTCATGCATTCTGCAAGGAAAAGAAGATGGATAGAGCCATGGGTTTTGTGGAACTTATGGTGTCCAGGGGCTGTTACCCTGACATCGTTTCATACAACACGCTTCTTACTGCGCTCTGTCGCGGTGGGGAGGTTGATGCTGCTGTTGAGTTGCTTCATCAGCTCAAGGGCAAAGGGTGCACACCTGTCTTGATTAGTTACAACACAGTCATTGACGGCCTTACTAAAGCTGGCAAGACAGAGGAAGCTTTAGAGCTGCTGAATGAGATGGTAACCAAAGGGCTCCAACCGGATATTATCACTTATTCAACAATATCTTCTGGTCTTTGTCGAGAAGATAGAATTGAAGAGGCAATTAGAGCATTTTGTAAAGTGCAAGATATGGGCATAAGGCCCAACACGGTGCTGTACAATGCGATACTTCTTGGGCTTTGCAAAAGACGCGAAACACACAATGCTATTGATCTGTTTGCTTATATGATATCGAATGGCTGCATGCCGAATGAATCAACTTACACTATACTGATTGAAGGCTTGGCTTATGAAGGCTTGGTCAAGGAGGCACGGGAATTGCTGGGTGAGTTGTGCTGCAGAGGAGTTGTGAGTAAGAGTTTGATAAATAAGGGAGCTATTAGGTTACTTGATGAAACTACACATACTTAAAAAGGGTTATCAGTAGGAGTATGTGGATCCAGGAATATTTTTGTGCATCGTCGGCAGGAGGGATACATCATTACACTTAATGATATATTAATCGAAGCTGCGTTCAAAGAAACATGTGAGCGCCTTCCCCTAATTTGTAACGCATGGCCTTTCTCCAATTTTCGACTTGGTAGGTACTTGTACAGTCTAAGACTCACCAGATAATGCTATGCTAGCTTAGTTTTTGAGAGCTGTTCTGATTGAGCATTGTTATATTTTTTATTACATTGCACGGATTAAAGAAAGGAATGCGTTGACACTGTAATCTGATTCAGACTACTTATCCTACTTTCTCATCTGCAGTCAACCGCAGTAATTGAGACAAATCCAATCTTTACCCTATTTGTCCCAATAATCTACGAAACCCCAAACTTTACATTTACCCACTCTGCCTTAAGTATCCAACACGTTTCTTGTGTGTGCAAAGTTTATGTTCGTCGTTCTATCATATATTCTATTCGAACAAAATATTACACACTTCAATGGGCATAGTTTGTTAGAGTTTATATATAGCCAGAGGAGGTGATTTTACTGCCTGCCAATTTAGTGACCGACCTTCACATAAGAGTTTGCACCTTCTCAGTTTACATTACAAAGGCGATTGTGTAGATAACCAAGCACGGGCTACGAAGAGTTAAAGATTTTAATATTATTTTCATATTTTACATTTGTAGGAAAGTTTTTTATATTATTTATGTACTTCATATTTGTACTGAATACTTTAATCTGAATTCTGTTAACTTCCGAGTTTGACAGAAGTTCATCTAACCATGAGTTTGCCCAAACTGCATATACAACAATGATTGATACACTAAAAAGATGGAGGGGAGCCGACTGATATGCTCTAAAACTGAATTTGGTATATTAAAATTGATATTGATGCCTGGACCGTGCCACGACATGAGATGCTGCCATGGTACACCATCTTCCTTTTCATCTCTTCCTTTCAGTCAACCTGAGCTCAAGGTTTAGTTACAACTTTGCGAGTGAGATCACAGTCCTGATAACCATCAGGGTAGAAACACGGGCTTCACGGCAAATATTTTGAGAGGCTGAATATGCATGCAAAGATGTCTAGACTCTCTTTCCCACAAAGTTCTCATCTGTCACAGGCATCAGGGAGGAACTCACACAATCCTTCCCTCTTCAAAGGAAGACCAGGGAACCTACTTGAGAGAGGACCTTAAGAGCATCTCCACCGGCACCCTCCAAATTCGTGTCCGGCACCCTCCAATCGAGGCCCCAATTGGAGGGTGCCGGACATGTGTCCGGCCATGATTTCGACGCAGCCACAGCGGCGCACCCCAAAGCCCCACCCCCCAAACGCGGGCAAATGATCGAGCACCTTGCCGGCGTTCAAATTAACTGAAACAAAATTACAACTATTCAAATGAACACCTCGCAGGCGGCGGATTTTATTAAACGAGATTTAACAAACTTACAAATTTAAAATCTAAACGAGATTTAACAAACTAAACCTAACTACTGCGGTACCGGCGTCGCCCTACAGCTTCTAGCCAACCACTATACGGGCCGCCGGCGAGGAGAGATGTCGCTTCATGGCCGAGCCGGCGAGGAATCATCAACATATGTGTATTCCCATCGGCTACAACCTTTAGAAACGGCGGTTGAGGCTTCTGGCTTCAGCTATCGGCGGCGCGCCTGATGGGAATCCTCGCAAGCTTCGGCTGGCGCACCCTTCTTCGGTGGCGGCGACACTTCAGACCAAGATGCGCCTGCCGTTTCTATCGGTAGATCGGGCAGCTCGGGGTCGTCGTCGTCGTCGTCCGATGCAGACAACTCCGGCGTTGGTTCCCGCGCGCCGGTAGGAAGGAAGTCGCCGGCACAGCGCCCCTCGTACTCCACGTCCACCACGGCGTGCCAGTAGGGCGCTGAGATGGAGTACTCGGGGTCAAGCTTCTGCTCGAACGACATCGCCTGCCACTGCCGCATGATGAAGTCGACACGCTCCTTGCCGCGGAGCCACGGCGCCACCGGCACGTTGACGGCGTTCCTCGTCCACCTTTTGGGCAGGGACGCTTCCCCCTCCACCGGCACGCTGTGGCGGCTGCACAGCTGCGCCGTCTCCAGCGACACGACGTACGGAGGCGCGTTGGCTGCATCCCGAGCCACCGCTCGCGTTGATACGCCCTGACCATTTCCACCTCCTCGTTGCGGCGACGGCGTTCCTCCATCTGCTTGCGCTGACGTTGGAGCTCGCGCTCCTCCGATGTCTCGTGGTTGCCCTACTGGTGGCGTGTTGAGAGAGGGGAGAAGTGGTGGTGTGGGGAGAGGAGTGAACGGGAATCCGACACCTACGGGGGGGGGGGGGGGGGGGGGTGAATAGGTGATAATACAAATTTTAGTTCTTTTTCAATTTAGGGTTTGACACAAAGGTAAATTCTCTAGATATGCAACTAAGGTGGCGCACCTAATTTAATGCTTATAGGTGGGATGCCCGTTTGTGGCGCACCTAATTTAATGCGCCACAGAAAAGCATTTTTGTGGCGCACCCGAGCCCATGCGCCACAAAAATATGACTTTCTGTGGCGCATGGGCTCGGGTGCACCACAGAAAGTCGACATTCTGTGGCGCATCAGGTGGGGTGCGCCACTAAATTGCTACACTTTCTGTGGCGCATGGGGTCAGAATTTCTGCACTCAGATCCCACCCCCCACCCCCACCCCCCCCCCCCCGTGGATCGCCTTTTCAATTTTGCGGCAAAAAGAAGAAAATGAAAAATTGTTCAAAAAATTCCATCCTTTAAGATATGGGTAGGTATTATTGTCTACTTCGTGTAGAATATTTGAAATATGAGTTTTGACCTTTTATGCAAAATCACTGTAAAAAAAGTCGAAACGGCCCTAACTTTTGCATACGATGTCGAAAAAATGCGTTTAATACCTTAAAAAAAACTAGAGAATTATAGAAAATGGCTCGAACCCGGGCTTGCCCGGTTTGGCCTTTTTTAGATCCTCAAACTGCCAAACGAAAAAAAAGTTATTTAAAAAATAAACTTTTTCTAAGCAAAATAAAAAAAAAAAAGAAAAAAAATTCTGTGGCGCACCGGGAGGGGGTGCGCCACAGAATTATTTGGCGGGATTTGAAATTTGAACCGGCCGCCCCCTTTTCCTCTCCTCCTCCCTCCTATTCTCCTCCACTTCTCTCATTTCCTCCTCCTCCTCTTCTCCTCTCATTTCCTCCTCCTCCTCTCCTCTCATTTCCTCCTCCTCCTCTCCTCTCCTCTACTTCTCCTCCCTCCTCCTTCTCAACTCCGGCGAGCTCCATCTCCTCCACCACCACCTCCGGCTACCTCCTCCTCCACCACCATCTCCGGCGACCACCACCTCCTTCTCCTCCTTCCGTGACCTCCTCCGGCGATCACCACCTCCTTCTCCTCCTCCGGTGACTACCACCACCTCCTCCGGTGACCTCCTCCGGCGACCACCACCACATCCTCCTCCGGCGACCTTCTCCGGTGACCACCACAACTTCCTCCTCCAGTGACCTCCTCCGGCAACGAACACCTCCTCCTCCTCCTCCTCCACCCATCTCCGGCGACCCCCATCTTCCACCCACCCACCTACGGCCAAGCCCGGTGCTGCCTCCGACGAGCTCCGACGAAACGAAAATATTTTGAAATTTGGGCGGCCCGATCTAGATCTGGCCAGAATCCAGATTTAGATCTGGCCGCCCTTTTTTTTGAAATTCAAAAAAAAATTAGTGGCGCACCTAAGTGGGGGTGCGCCACAGAAATATATTTTAGTGGCGAGATAACTGTGGCGCACCCCCCATTTTCCTGGGTGCGCCACAGAAAGGCTTTTTGGTGCGCCACATCTAGCCCTTTTTCCACTAGTGCCTATATGACAAGCTAGCAAGTAGATACACGACACAAGATAACAAGTGCGATACAAGTAAGTAAGGTAGTAAGGAATAGGGGAACCAAGTCGAAGCACGCGGAGACGAAGATGTAATCCCGAGTTCCACCCAAAGAGTGTACGTCTCGTTGGAGAGGTGTGTGCCACCACAACAGGTTGGTCAAAACGCCACAAAGGCTCACCTTCTTCTCCGATGAATTCAACCACAAAAGGTACGAGTTCCCCTTCCATCATTGATCCCCTTTGGGGCGGAGATTGAATCCCTTACAACACTTGAGACACATACCCACAACTTAATTGGGGGCTCTCAAGATGACCACAAAAGGTCAAGACCAGAAAAGGTCAATGCAACACCAAGTAGCAACAAAGGTGAGCTAGGTTTTCCCAATGGAAACTCTAGCCACAAAACCCCCAAGTGAATGGGGAGGAAATGAAGAACGCTTTGGTGAAGTAGTAGATCCGGGCCTTCTCCTTAAATCCTCCAAATATCAACGGATTTGGGTTGAGGGATTGGGAGATCTTGTAGTTCTTAGCTTCGCATTAATGGAGAGAGAGAGTGTAGAAGCTGTGTTCTTCAAAGGTAGGTGAAGGGGTCCTTATATAGCTCCTCCAAAATCCGGCCGTTTGGAGCTGCAACTTACGCAGCGGTAGTACCGCTGGAGGGGCCGGTAGTACCGCTGGGCTCTTCGAGTCAGACCGTTGGAAGCCCAGCAGCGGCACTGCCGCTGAGCTACCGCTCCAAATCCACGCCGCTGGGGAGGTCGGTAGTACCGCTGGCGGGCGGTAGTACCGCCCTGGTACCGCTCGAGGTACTGCACTGAGTAACAGACGACCAAAAACGGCGGTACCACCAGCAGTACCGCCAGTGGCAGCGCAGCTCTGAGGCCCCTGCAAACCTGCACAAAAAAACACACAGCGGTACTACCGCTGGAGTGGCCGGTAGTACCGCTGGCGGGCGGTAGTACCGCTCCGGTACCGCCCGAGGTACCGGACAGAGTCACAGAGCGCCGAAATCGGAGAGCGGTAGCCAGCGCTCCGAGATGGCCTCAGGCCAGTGTGAAGAACGCGACGGTAGTACCGCTGGAGGCCAGTACTGCCGCTCCGGTACCGCTCGAGGTGCCGCTTTGCCAAATAGAGGGGCAAAAACGGCGGTACCTCCGGCGGTACCGCTAGCGGTAGCTAGCGCCACAGTGCTTCGCACAGGTGAGAGTCCAGTGCAGCGGTACTACCGTTGAGTGTAGCGGTACTACCGCTGCCTGGAGCAAGGCTTGCTGAAAAGCTTTGGAAGCACCGGTTTCGAATCTTTCCTTTTTGGTAAGTTCTAAGATACAACCTGCAAGCTTTAAGAATATTGTTAGAACACAAGTTGTGTTTTCATTAGCACCAAAACAAGGGTCTACTAGAAAATGCTCTTTCAAGGAGGGCTGCGACGCGCCAGGTTTTAAAGGCGGACGGAGGGGCGTGGTTGGGTGGCCTGTATTAACGTGGCCACCAGTTCGCCTGACCACGCATTGACGCCGACGACGCGTGTGCAGGGCGCCGCCATGGGCAGCCGCTGCGCCTGCAGCACGCGTCGATTCCGTCTGCGCCATGGGCGGCGTTATTTCGACGCGTCGCTTCGCTCTGCGCCCGCCTGGAAAACGGAAACGGGCGGAGCGTTATTGCGAGCCGTGATGACAGGCGAGCCGTCGTCTCGTCATTAAACACGGCGCAACGGCCTCCTACCAAGCCCAAGTTAACGCGCGGGGCGCTGTGTGTATGGCGGGCGGGCCAGCCCTCAGAAGCATGTCCGCCCCCATGTCCGGCACCCCCGAGAGGACCTCCAAATTTGGAGGGCTCTTGGGGGTGCCGGACATGTTTTTGCTCAGGGCGAGACATCGGGGGTGCCGCTGGTGGCGTTTTTTGGCGTTCGGACCCCCAATGGGCCTTTTAGGGGTCGTTTGGAGGGTGCCGGTGGAGATGCTCTAAGGTACACAGGACACACAAAAATTTACATCAATCCATCACACCAGTTAGTGAAATGTTGCCGTCATATTTTCTGGACAAGGAGTTCTTTTCTTCCACAATAAATTATAAACTCCCGTGAACTGTTTAGCCTATGGAGTTCCCAAGTAGTCAAAACTAAGAAGAAAAAACTGCATAGAATACACCATGCAATCCCTGCCGAGTTATTGAGGAAGAGCAGCTAAATTTAGCTAATCATGGACTTAAGGTACACTTGACAACATATCGTATATTAATCCATTACACCAGTTTGCAAAAATGCCTCTCTGGACTTGAAATCCTGCTGTACTAATGGATCGCTCAGTGTCTGCTTACAACATATCGGATCATTGACACACAGCTCCTTCATTCAGGATAGACAGCGATCAGGAACACAGGGAACCCTGCGAGTTCAGGTTCTTTCTGCTGCCCAGCATGGGTTCATCAGGGTCTGGGCGCCTCGACGGCAGGCCCAGCCGGTTTTTGGTTGAGAAGAGGCTGTATCGCCTTCACGACAATCGTCATGTTCGGCCGGAAATCGGCTTCGTACTGAACGCACAGCGCCGCAACTGCTGCTAGCTGGAAAACATGAAGCGACAACTTCAGTATGGTGATTGTTGACTTCTATACTGCACTTGTTTTGCCAGATATGCTACAGTATCATACCTTTGCAACGGCTTTTGGAGGGTAGTCACTGTTGAGCTTTGGATCAACACATTGCTTCACTTTATCTTCGCTCAACCTTGGAGTGGCCTGTCTCACATGATCGTGAAACATATATATATGTAAGAATTATATTAAAAATAAATGACTTGTAAGGAAGGTAACTTACAAGTTTATCCAAAGGGAATAAATTAGGAAATGTAGAATACCCAAGTAACAAGACTTTGTTGCCCTTTCGGCATGGTGTGGTCGACTGGTTTCCTTCCCGTCAGTAGCTCTAGTAGGATAACACCAAAGCTGTAGACATCACTCTTTTGGTTGATTTGCCCTGTCATAGCATATCTGAATATTACCCAAACCCAAACAGTAAACCGTGAGCAAGGTTAATACCGCAGAAACATAACTGACTGTATAAAATTTGTTATGTTAAAAATCCATTTGGTCTTACTCTGGAGCGTGGTACCCAAAAGTTCCTAGCACACGAGTCGAGTGTAACCGAGCAGCAGTGTCAGTACCCTGGTTTGTCAGGTTGAAATCTGCAATCTTGGAGCTGAACTCGTCGAATATCAGGATGTTGCTTGACCGAATATCTCGATGAACAATTGATGGTTGGACTTTCTCATGAAGGTACTCTAGCCCCCTAGCCGCTCCGTAAGCTATCTTCACGCGCTGAGCCCAGTTCAGGACTGGTCCGGGTTCAGCGCCCTGCACTCCTTTCTTGCCTACACCGGCAAGAAATGTTGAGTTACACTTGCAATTTGTCTGCACTAATTTGGCACTCAACTTGACAGGGGCCGAAAATTTATACAGGAGACGCACCGTGCAAGATGTTATGCAAAGAACCCATCGTCGCGAACTGATAGGCCAGCATGCGGTTGCCATCCTCCATGCAATAGCCCATGAGTTCCACGAGGTACTCGTTCTTTAGCTTGGAGACCATTGCTAGCTATGGCAATGAGATAATGAGGAGAACACAAAGAGAAGAAAGAGATCAATTAAGTTTGACAAGATTAAATTGATGTGGCAATGTGGCCTCATCGATCACCATCGTCTCAGTTGGTTGGGAGGAAGACATAGAGGATTGGTTGGATTTGCACGCACCTGAGCAGCAAAGTCTGGATCAGACTCCTGCGAGGCGCTCGGATCGAGCTTCTTGATCACGGCCGGGCGGCCGTCGCTTAGGGTGCCGTTGTAGACGCGGCCGTAGGATCCCTCTCCGATGAGAGCCTTGTCGCTGAAGTTGTTGGTCATCTTGTTGAGCTCGTCGAGCGGTATGGCCAGCACGTCGATGTTGACGGGCTTGGCCGGACCTCCGGCCCTCGGGGCACCCGGTCCTCTCGGCCCTCTGTTGCCTGCAATCGTCGACAACGCCATCAGACAAAGATCGAGCTCCATGGCTGATCGACGTGTGCAAGATATGCATGCATGGGACATCTGAAAAGATATAATGACAGCGATGAGGAGGATGCATGAGTGGATACCCGGAGCGTTGACGTTGGGGGGCGGAGCGGCTTGGTTGGCCGGCGGGCCGTAGGTGTCCTCCTCGGCGCTGCCGCAGCAAGACATTGTTCTCGCCGGACTGGATGGCGCTCGCGAGTTAATTTGGGGGCGGTCAGCAGATCATGACCTGGATTTACATTCCCAACAACAGCATTCTCTCAAGGAACAAAATTAAGGTGGATACAGATTATCTCTGCTCTAGATTTAAGTAAACTTTTGGAGAATCTGGCACTGAGCCAATGGATCTTGCCGGATCCTCCGATCTCCAAAGAAAATAAAGTGTATCGAAGCTATACTGGGAAGATAGCTTTGCATTAACATTACCTCCCCAAAATTTCCACCGGAGAATGGTCGATCGTCGGTGGATCAAGAACGCGGAAGAACAGCGGTGTTTTGTTTCCAGGAAAGAGACGAATGGTGGGGAAGGGTGGGAGATCCCTTTTTTCGCGCCAAAGGACGCTCCGGTCCCGTTTTAACTGTCCACAGACTCGTCGATTTTACTTGTGCTCCTGCCTTGTCCTATTGTTGGCATGCAATGTTACATCAAGAGAGTGAGGACGCCGTTCCATGCAAAACTTGCCGAGTCTTATTTGCAATTTATCAAAATATAATAGTCTCTCTTTTGTCGAGTCTAATTTGTAATTTATCAAAATATAAGGATACGTCCCAGCAGACGTATCGGTTTTAAAAAGGAGAGGCCAAGCGGCCGTTTACAACGCGTTTTGGCACATGCGCCACGAACGCAACCCACTGAAAAGAGAAAAAAAAACAGAGATCACTCGCCAACCCTCCACCTCTTTACGGGTCCCAGCCCATCCCTAAACAACCCAGCCGCTATTCAAAGGTCCGCTTCTACCTCCACCATCTTTATCGCGGCCTCCACTGAAGGCGGGTGGTCTTGGAAGACCACATTATTCCTGTGCCTCCATAGGCTCCAGCAGATCAAAGCATTAGCTGTCCACAAGTCCTTCGTCTCCTTCCCTTCGGCCTCCTTAGATGAAAGCCAATCCACCAGTCGACCCTCCTTGCCTGGGATCCAGTCCGCTTTCCCCCAATTTCCCACGAAGGAGGACCAGACTTCTCTCGCAAGGACACATCCGAGCAAGAGGTGGCTAATATATTCCTCCACCTGGTCGCAGAAGGGGCAGGCCGCCGGTTGAGGTAGGCCTCTTCGTCCAAGGCGGTATGCCGTTGATGACCTACAAGTATAGGGGATCGCAACAGTTTTCGAGGGAAGTAAAACTCAAATTTATTGATTCAACACAATGGAAGCCAAAAAATATTTATAAGCCTTAACAGATGAATTGTCAGTTCAGCTGCACCTGTGAATAGACTTGCTCGACACAGATTATCAGTAGCAACAATTTTATAGCAGTGACAGTAGTGAAATAATAGCAGCAGTGAAATAAAGACAGCAGTAGTGATTATAGTAGACAGCAGGATTAAAATACTGTAGGCATAGGGACGGATGAACGGGCGTTGCATGGATAAGATAATTTATATAATAATCAAGACATATGCATTTGCAGATAAATAAGATAAATCATCCAAGTACTAAGTAACCATAGGCATGTGTTCCTATTTAGTCGTGCGTGCTCGCAAATGAGAAACTTGCACAACATCTTTTGTCCTACCAGCCCGTTTGCAGCGGAGCCTGAAGGGAACTACTGGTAATTAAGATACTCCTTTTAATAAAGTACCGAAGCAATTAACACTCTGTAAACACATGTGATCCTCACATCACAGCCATCCCCTCCGGTTGTCCCAATTATTGTCACTTTGGGGCATCGGGTTCCGGACAATAATATGTGTATACAACTTGTAGATATGATCTAAAACAATGATTATCCTCATAATTCAATAACATGTTCAGATATGAAATCATGACACTCGGGCCTGATACGTCTCAAACGTATCTATAATTTCTTATGTTCCATGCTTATATTATACCAATTGCTACATGTTTTTTATGCACTTTATATCATTTTTATGCATTTTCTGGGACTAACCTATTAACAAGATGCCACAGTGCCAGTTCCCTGTTTCCTGCTGTTTTTGGTTTCAGAAAAGTTGTTCTGGAAATATTCTCGGAATTGGACGAAACAAAAGGCAAAGTTCCTATTTTTCCCGACACGACATGGAGTCCAAAGTGAGATAAAGGGGGTCGAGGAGGCAGCCACACCATGTGGTGGCGCGGCTACCCCTCTGGCCGCGCCGCCACGTGGTGCGGGCCCCTCGGGCGCCCACCGACGTCGCCCTTTCGCCCATATAATGCCCCCGACAAAATAACCCTAACCACCGAAGCCTTTTCCCGAGAAGAGTTCCGCTGCGCCGCCGCCATCGAAGACAAGATTCGGGGGACAGAAGTCTCTGTTCTGGCACCCTGCCGGGACGGGGAATTGCTCCCGGAGCCATCTCCATCAACTCCACCGCCATCTCCATCGCTGTTGCTGACTCCTACGATGAGGAGTGAGTAATTCGCCCCCGGGGCTGCGGGCTCTACCGGCAGCTATGTGGTTTATCTCTCTCTCCCATGGTGTGATCTTTATGTGATCATGAGCTTTATAATCTAGTTGAATATGTGATGTTACTCTTTATCTACTATGCACTCTAGAGTTTACTTTAATATGAACTCCGGGGTTATTCACGGTTGTGAAGGTGACAGTGTGCGCACCGTGTGTGATTTCTTTATGACGCTGTGGTGTTAGTTTACTCAGACTTTGGGGGTGATTTTGTAGCCCTACGCAGTGAATGGTGTTTATCATCCAACAAGAGAGTCTTTGAGAGTAGTATTTATTATTCAGCTTTGATGTCATTGTTGAGAGTGTCCACTAGTGAAAGTATGATCCCTAGGCCTTGTTTCTAAGCATTGAAACACCGTTTACAACCTGTTCTGCTACATATTTGCTTGCTGCCATTTTTATTTCAGATTGTAATTACTACTTATAATCATCCATATTACTTGTATTTCACTATCTCTTCGCTGAACTAGTGCACCTATACATCTGACAAGTGTATTGGGTGTGTTGGGGACACAAGAGACTTCTTGTATCTTAATTGCAGGGTTGCTTGAGAGGGATATCTTTGACCTCTACCTACCTGAGTTTGATAAACCTTGGGTGATTCACTTAAGGGAAACTTGCTGCTGTTCTACAAACCTCTGCTCTTGGAGGCCCAACACTGTCTACGAGAATAGAAGCGTGCGTAGACATCAGGGCCCTAGTGGCAAGCATTAAGCATAACAAGTTGCAACAATGAAGTAAAGTACTAACAACGGATACTAGGCACCATGCCCTAATGATCTTACAGCTATTACATGAATAATCTCATCCGATCCCTACCACCCCATTAGGCCTACAGCGGGGAATTACTCACACATGGATGGGGGAAACATAGATGGTTGATTGAGAGGCGTTGGCAATGACGATGGCGACGATCTCCTCCAATTCCCCGTCTCGCGGAGTGCCAGAACGGAGTTTCCGATCCCCGAAATAGGGTTCGCGATGGCGGCGGTGCTCTGGAAGTCTTTTTTGGAAAAAGGTCGATTCCCCCGACGTTTTTAGGTCAGAGGCACTAAGTAGGCGAGAGGGGGGACGCGGGGGCGTGGCTGAGTCGGCCACACCATACGGTGGCGCGGCCAGGGGCCCACCGCGCCACCACGTGGTGTGGTCGCCTCGTGGCCCCCCTCCGTCTGGTCTTCTGGCTCCGTGACTCTTCTGGCAAAATAGGAGGTTTGCGATATTTTCTGGTGTTTTTCCCGAAAGTTGAATTTCTGCACAAAAACAAGACACCAGGGCAATTCTACTGAAAACAACGCTAGTCCATGTTAGTTGCATTCAAAACACACAAATTAGAGGTAAAACAATAGCAAAAGTGTTCGGGAAAGTAGATACGTTTTGGACGTATCAACTCCCCCCAAGCTTAGCTTATTGCTTGTCCTCAAGCAATTCCGTTAACAACTGAGTGCGATAAAAGAAACTTTAACGAACACATTTGCTTCATATAATGTAAATATTCTCGTTATCTGACCAAATGCTTAGGCTATTCATAATAAGATGTATGAAGATAACGTTACCTAATAGTTATATACACCATGAAAAGATACCAACATGCTAATAATAAACAACATGAAACATATCAATTCACAGGATTGCAAAGCTCATAATAAAGTATGATAAAGTGGTATCTCGCTTGCCCGTATTTGTACAGCAAAACATAAATGCCCAGGCACCTCTGAAGTTCAAGAGAGGACTAGAAATAAAGATATCAAAGATAAAAGCATCAAAGTTATACCGCAGTTAACAATATTCTGGGTTAAGCACATTACACTAAGACTGACTACTATGCTCTCAAGAAGGTGCTCAAAGAAAGGATGGTGACTCAACAGTAAAGTAAAAGATGGGCCCTTCATGGAGGTAAGCAGGGATTTAACATGTGCTAGAGCTTTTCATTGTTTTGAAAACAGAGGTAAAATTCTTTTTGAGTAGTGGTTGTTTCGTCAACGAATGGCAATAGAGTTCCTGTTATCTTCCATACTAAGCAAGCTGTGAGCGGTTCCGATTTATTTTAAAAACAAGCATTTATAATATGCACCTTATATATATAACTTGACACTCCTCCCAACCTTTGATTTTCACAAACCATGGCTAACCGAATCCTCGGGTGCCCACCAACAATCTCATACCATGGAGGAGTGTCTATTTTTTACTTTCTTAAATCTTTTGGAATATTATAGTGGTCTAACCAGCTCTTTGCAATATTAATGACAAGAAGATGAAGCATGTAAGTCGAAGGTTACTTAATTAGTATGGAAGATAACAAGCCCAACTACTACTTCCTCATAAGCTAAAAAAGTGTCACAAAATGGGAAGTGTTTTGAAGGATTTTAATGGTAGCACATGCAAATTTACTTGAATGGTTTGAAATGCCATACATAGGTATTTATAGTGGACTCTTTGGAATAACTTGGTTTCAGGGATCTGGAAGCACAAGCATTAACTGCTTAGTACAAGTGGAGGCTAGGAATAGACTGGGAAGCGACAATTCAAGAGAGCAATAACCGTCATAATCATGCTTGTGACAAAATAAAATTAACGGAGACATAAAAATGATACTAGAACTCTGAGGCAAAATAAATCATCAAGGCTTAATTGACTCTTTGTGTTCAGTCATATACATGTGTAAGCATGTGCCAAGTCAATTCAAATGAATTATTCAGAGGAGGATACCACAATGTCATACTTTTTTATGAACAAAACAATGCAACCAAATATCCATAAAACATGCTACCCACTATCAACAAGTTGGAAATGATCATAAGAGAACATGAACTACTAAGCATCCATTAATCGACATATACCTTACGGGAACCAACTAAGCATGTTCACATGAACGAGTATATGTATAAAAATGAAAACAAATAGAGTTCATACCAGCCTCTTACCCCAACTCAAATTGTCGTAAATCGTTATTATTGCTCTTTCACTTGTGTGCTCGAATGATATGAAATGAGAAACAAGCTCCACTGGAGTCACGGAAGGCTGTTGAATTCTGCAACAAACTATACAAAACCAAAAAGAAACAACAAATATTTTTTGGGTTTTCGAATTTAGAAACAAGAGCAAAAAGAAACAAGCAACCAAGCAAAATATTTTTGGGTTTTTAAATATTGAACCGAATTAAAAAGTAAGCAAACTAATACTAGAAACTTAAATAAACAAACAAAGAGAAACAACAGAAATATTTTTGGTCTTTTTGAGTTTTGAAAGGTAAAACAAAACAAGGAACAACAAAAAGAAAGAAAGAAAATAGAAATATGGATATACAAAGTACCAACAAATAATGATATGTAAATGAGTGAGTTATCGGTATACCTCCCACCAAGCTTAGGCTTTTGGCCTTAGTGGAGATCAACCCCACGGAGCCCCGGAGGAAACGTCTCCAAAGTATGACTAAGAAGAACCCTCGCCCTGATACGAACTCGAGGACGCACCAGTGTAGTGCGCGGTGTAGTCCTCCGCAGGTGTCCTGTCCTCGACGTGTTGCCCGTAGAAACCCAGCACACTCAGCCGCTCGTCCAACTCCTCCTTCGAACGCGACCATGGTCTCCTGTCAAGACTAAACAAACCGGGCTGCGGCAAAGGGACTGCCCTCTCGTCCCCATCAGTAAATAAAACTATGTAAACAAGTTGTCCTGCACAAGAGTTAGTGGTAACAAATTGATGGTCCTTCATTGCAGCAAGGTCGAGCCTGTAAGGGGTTAGTAACTCATCACTAGGATCAACATGAAGGTTAAAATGTGCAACAATGCGTGAGGCAATAATCCCTCCATAAATAGGTCCCTTAGCAGCTAAGCAACGAGCAATAAGAGACCCAAGATTATAATTAGTGCAACCATTAAGTGCAGCAGCAAGAAAAGCAAGATGATAGTTAGAAATGTTGCTAGTGTTCTCCCTACCATGAATGCTAGTAGCAATATAGTAAGCAAAATATCTAATAGCAGGGAGCTGAATGTTCCTTATCTTTCCACGTTGGGCTCTGCGGTCATCATCATTTGTCACTCCTCGGTAAAGTTGCATCAACTCACTAGGGTTCCCTTGAATCTTCTTCGTCGTCCTGGACGGTGCAATACCTATCACAGAACAAAACTCTCGCATGGTCATAGTAATAGCCCTATCATAGATTTTAAATGAAACAGATGGACTGAAAGCTGAATTGCGTAAAGTAAAGCTCTCAACAAAAGTTTTGGTGAGCATGACATATTGGGGACTCTCGTCCTGCATGTATGAAGTCAAGCCAACCCTCTGCACAAGAAGTAAGAAATCATCAAGAATCTCTGCATCACGCATAAAGTCAGTGCATGCGAAGGAAGATGGGTTTGCAATCCCATCATCCCTCTCATCTCCAATACTTGGTGCCATGAGATCCTCATTGTAGGATTGCCTAATGCGAGTAATTGATCTCGAGGGCCTTGCTACCCTTGGTGCATCCCTTTCAAAGATCTCCCCATAAGTGTGGTTATGCATCTTCCTTTTCGGAGAGAAAATGCCCCAAATCTCAGCAGCAAAGATGGGCTGAGGAAGGAGATCGAAATTCCAGGGCAAGAACAGCAAGAACACGATTTTTGGTAGTGGCAAAGTGTTTGGTCGGGAGAGGGAAAGGATGGGGAGGAAGGAGAGTAAGTGGAGAGGCCAGGTGGGCCCACACCATGCCCTGTCGCGGCCAGGGGCCTGCCGCACCACCATGTGGTGTGGGGGCATGGTGGGTCTCCCTGGTCACTCTCTGGTACTCCCAGGTTCCCCCTCGAAAAATAGGAACAATGGCATAATTATTTTTAATTTTTGAGAACTTTTAAATTTTACATTTCCTGGTATTTTGCAATAATAATTTTAGTGCATGAAAAATGTTTTTCAAAATCAAATTCAACTAAACTTTGCAAGCCAAATAACATTACAGTAGGTAAAACAATGATGAGAGGAAAAATGTTGTTTAGCACCTCCATGCATTTAAAACATACTTGTTAGCAAGGTTGATCAAGTCTTGCCACCAAATAAATTTTATATGACACAAAGGATTTAAACATTATGAAACACTCATGTTACCTTGTATTGTATTGATATGGATCCAATCATAAGATTTTGATATCCTTCTTTATAATCATATATAGGGCAATCAATACTCCCCACTTTGATAGACCTCAAATTAGTAATTGTATTAACTCCAAATACTTTACCTGGAGCTGCAGATTGGAGGGGGAAAACTCCGGCGGGGCGCTGCCGGTGTGGTCTCCACCTTCTCCAACGACTTCTCCACCGTCTCCATGATGAAGAGGGAGTAGTCCACCCCTGGACTATGGGTTTGTGGAAGTAACTTATGTATCTCTCCTCTCTCTTGAGCTTCACTAATTAGTGCCATATGAGCTGCGGAACATGATTATGGTCATATATGTAATACCTTTGTGGTGGATCTCTTAAGTTGATATATGTTATTATGATTGCAATTATTATGTCTTTGTTATGAAAGTAGATGCATATTATGTACCCCGTTCTTGTCTACGTGTTTTGATCCAACATGAGCGTGTGAGGGGGAACGTGTGCATTAGTTGGAGTAACGGGGGGTGGTTTTGTGGAGTTGACAGCAATACCGTGATCCACTTTGGTTTTTACCTTACTTTGTTGCCTCACTAGGGATAAAGGAAATACCATACTACCGGGGATATGTGGATGACATTGCCACTATCACCATGACTAGATCTAGCATGTTCTTATTTAAACTTCATGTCATTGAACTTAAAGCTATACTCTGTTTATCTTAATTACTGAGGTGTTATGATTTAGTTCGCATCTTGGTGGAGTATAAGAGAGATTAATAACCCAAAGATCTCTATGTTAGGATGTGATGCCCATATTATTAATAACTTGTCTTGTTGCAATCTCATATGTCAATTACTATGTTCCATTATCTACCACCATATAAAAGAGAGAGTGCATTTGTGAAACCATGAATCCCAGTCCATTTTTAATCATAAGAAACACCTTTCCAACACTTTATTAGCACTTTACATTTTCTGTCATTTAAAAATCCGAAAATAAAAAATACTTTTACATCTTGCAAACACCATACAAACCATAAAAACATCATCCAATATCATTCATACCATGCTTGCACTTTTATTTACCACCATTGCATATTTTTTTTTCTGTTTTGCATTTATTATTTCTATATCTTTTACTTACACCTTGTGCTTGACAACCACTTGGTGAGGTTGAGGGCACAAAACAGTTTACTTTGTATTGTAGGTGTCATAAAGAAGGATAAGGAGACAACAATTTTGGTTCATTTCCCCGAGAGTTCGATATTAAACCCCCGAGTCACCCTCGTGGGGAAAATTAGTCTTTTCCCTTACTATACACTTTGCACTTGGAGTCTCAACCTAACCGTATTGTTTTGACACAGGTCATCTACGGTCATCAGATCCCCGCGCCCGTCGGAGTAATGTGGCCGCGACGTGACGCGTGGGGTCGACTGCTGGCCTTGACTTGAGGTTCCGGAGCGGCCGCATTCTTACCTTCGCCATTTCCCCCCCAAGCCATTGCCTCCAAATCTTCTCTACTCTCTACTGAATCAAATGCTCACCCCTCTTGCCTCCTTTGCCACGAAGCCAGATCCGCTCCGCCGTACTCTGATGGCTCCAAGGAAGGCTCGGCGAGCGGTGCCGAAGAAGTCGGCCAGGACAAATCAGGCGGCGGCGGCTTCACCAAGGGTGACCAAGGCGCTGCTGTCTCCGAGAAAGTTCTCCGACGAGGTGGCCATGGAAGGCGTCCGTCATACCTTGACCTCGTGCTTCCGTGGAGCGGAAGTGGGTGTGTACCCCGGGGACGGAGGAGAGTACGTCGACGGGGTGGCCACCTTCCACACCTTCTCGACGATGGGACTTCTCCCATCGTTCTCCAAGTTCTTCTTGGTTGTCTTGGAGGCGTACGGTCTGGCGATGTTGCATCTGCACCCCAACGCGGTGCGGATCCTCGCCGTCTTTGCTTACGCCTGTGAGGCGTTCGTGGGGGTCAGGCCGTCCGTGGCCCTATTCCGGCACTTCTTCGTCCCGCCCCTAGGCAGGTCCAACTGGATTGCTGGGGGCGTGACCTTCCGCCTCCGAGATGGCGTCGAAGATCAGTACCCGGAGATGATCACGACGGGCCCTATCGGGGAATGGAGGAGGGAATGTTACTCCGTCCGGGCGCAGGCGGCGAATGTTCACCTGGCGACTCCGGGTTACCCGGCGCAACGCTTGGCGCACTCGAAAAAGCTGAGCCCTGAAGACGGAGCCTTGTCCACGACGGTCGCCAGACTGGCCTTCCTTCGAGAGAAAGGCGTGACGTGTACCGCGATCGCGGCGGATTTCCTCCGCAGAGGGATTGTCCATTGCAGCACAGGGACCGCCCAGTTTGGGAGATCCACCAGGTGGGGTGCAGCGATTATGTGCAGGGGTTCCGATTCTCGGAACCCAGTTGGAGGAAGATCTTGGGAGTGCTTTCGCCTCGAGCGTCGATTGCCCTTCCGAGTGGCGTTCTGCCCTTGTTCCAGGACCTTCTTGCTGATGAGATCATAATCCCCATGCCTCGGTGCAATGAGTATGGTCTGCGGGGTACGGCGACGATTGATCCTCCTCCGGCGCCCAAGGTTCAAGGGCCGCTTGGTGATGGCTTGCAGGCATCCGGTTTGGCGCAAGGGGACGTCTCCCCGGAAGAGCCCGGCGCTTCTGGCGGGTGGAGAGACGATGAGCTCCCGGGATTTCCTGCAGGAGGTATGGGCCCGTGTCCAGCGGGACAGCCGGCTTCGCTAGGTTCTCCGGGGGAGAGGGGCTCTCCTCGGCCGTCTATGAGCCTCCCTCTCCCGGAGGTCAGCGATGGGTCTCGAGGATCGGGTGTCCGGACGCCAGGCGTCTTTGAAGACCTGGCGGGGAGGAACTGGTGCTTCTCCGGGTCCAAGAGGAAAGAAAAGTGAGTTTCCTCTGCTGACGATTTCAACCTTAGAAAGCCTGTGTGCTTGCGAAGTCATCTTGAGACCCCTTCTTCGTTTCGTGCAGGGACCAATCGCCTGAGGCCTCTAGCAAGCGCGTTCGAGGGGATGATGGTGACGGTGTCGAAGACGCCGGAGAGTCCGCCTCGGTCCCCGGGCTGGTCTTGGCTCCGACGAGCTCGCCGTTAGCTCCTCTGGCAGCCTCGGTGGGTGGAGCGCAGGACTCCAAAGCCCCCAGGGGAAAACGCGGCGTAGACCCCCGGGGACCCTCCAGTCTGCCCAGTGTCAGGGCTGACGCTCCTCCCCGGGTTGAAGACCCGGAAGAAGAGGTCCCTCCAAAAGGTCCTGGCGGAGCCGGCGCGGGCTCCGATTCCCCCATGGCGTTTGCCAACGTAGGAGAGCTCCTAGCGTTCACTGAGGCTCAGCTGGGCCAGCTGGCGATTCTCGTGACCCGTCGGGAAGATGAGTTGAAGTCTTGGGAGCAGAAACTAGCGGCCGAGGCAGAAGCCCTCGAGGCCAGGGAGCAGAAGCTGGCTGCGGAAGATGAGCTGTTGAACGCTCGAGAGCAACGCGTCTCTGGGCGTGAGAAAGAACTGGACGCTCAGGCGTCAGCGCTGGACGAGGCTAAGAGGAAGTGCCAGGAAGGCAATTCGCAGCTTCGTCTGGAAGTGGAGCGGAGCGAGCCTCGCTTGGAGCAAGGCTTGGCGAATGCGAGTAGCTGGGCCCGGCAGGAAACGAGGGACTTGAGCCAGCAAGTAGCCTCGCTTACTGAGCAAGTCTCCAAGCTGAAGCAGGAGCTGGCGGACAAAAAGCGAAGCCGAGACCGGGCTGACAAAGACTACAAGAGGGTCCGAAGCGAGCGGGACCAGCAAATTGCTCGTGCCGATGACTTGGCGCGTGACGTCGCCGGTATGAAGCATGCCATGGCCGATCGCGGAGAGAAGCTCGAGCGCATTGGCGCTCTCCAGTCTAAAGAGAAAGAGGAGCGCGAAGAGAAAGACGCTGAGCTTGCAAGAGTGAGGGAGGCTGCCGAGACCTCGAGATCCACGGCGCAGGTTGCATGGGCTCGCCAAGAGGAGCTAGTCGAGCTGCTGAAGAAAGCCACGGAGGAGCGGGACAAGATGGCAACCTCCAAGTGCGAAATGCAGAGCTACCTCCCGGACATGAGCGCTTCGGCGAAGAAAATCTCCCGGGAGCTGACGAATTTGCGGGTGCCCCAGCCCCCGGTTGCCTCGAGCAAATTCTCCAGCTCCTACAGAGGCTATCCTTCCTTTCTGGCGCGTGTTGCGGAGCTTCTGGGTGAGCTCCGATCTCAGGCGGGAGAAGCCGCCCGCCTAGCCGGCGAGAAGGCCGCGAAGCAGGCGGTGACCCATCTCGTCGCCACCCTTCAGCAGCGGCATCCGGACATCTCCCTGTTCGCAGAGATGGATGATGTTGCTCTGGAAGCAGCGTCGCTCCCGGGGGTTGTTGGCGAAGTGGAGAAGATCATGGAGCGCTTCTCCCGCGAAGGTGATTCATAGGCTGTCGGGTTCCTGAAACACTCAGAAGGACAATACCGGGTGTCGTGAGCTATGTTTGATGTATCGCTGAAAGGCAGGACTTAAATGCTTTTGAATGTAAATATCCTTTCCTTGCATCGAACTGTCTCTGTTATACCCGTGGAGGCTTGACGCTTTCGGGAAGGATCTTTCGGCCAGAGCGCTAACCAGCCGTGTACCCCCAAACTGTCTAGAGCGCAGACACAGGGCACAACCCCCCCAAAAGATCCATCGTTTCTGACCGCACAATCCTCAGCCCACAAGCCCGCTGCTAGAGGGAAACAGACAGCGGTGTTGGGGAAGGCGATGCCCCAGGTTTACGCCCGCGTTCGTTTTAGCCAAGGCATAAAGAAAAACAGAACAATTAAGGTAAATGCACTTAGCTTGATTCGTGAAGTCCTTCGGCTATCTCGGTATTTGGTAGCGCCGCCGCCATGGCGGGTCTTCTACGCCGTGTTTCGGGCGTAATTCTTTTCTGTCTGCCCAGTTTGGCAGGAAATAGAGCCTTGAACCGAGATAGCCCATTCCCAGGTCTGACCCGTAGTGCCTTCCTAGGCACGGCTGTTGCTGGCCAGAGCCGGTCCTGAGACCTTATATTTCTTCCAATACTCGGAGTTCACCACACAGGTGATCCAGCAGCTGGCTGGCGTAGTGACGACGCCGGTCCTGAGACCACTAGACTTCTTCACCAGATAAAAAACCCTTCCGGCGAGAAGACCCGGAAATACTTGCTGACGTAATGAAGACGTCGGTCCTGAGACCTATCATAAAAATCTCTTCCGGCGAGAAGACCCGGAAATACTTGCTGACGTATTGAGGACGTCGGTCCTGGGACCCATCAGTAAAATCCCTTCCGGCGAGAAGACCCGGAAATACTTCCTGACGTATTGAGGACGTCGGTCCTGGGAACCATCAGAGAAATCCCTTCCGGTCACTCGGGCTCAAGATAAGAAAACCAATTCCTTTATATTCCATTTTTTCTATTGATGCGGCAGAGATGCCGGTTCCGTAGTTCCAACAGTGTTTGACTTAGACTCCTCAGAAGTCATCCATTTGGAAATCCAATATTTCTGGGGGGGGGGGGGGGGGGGGGGGCGTGCTTAGCCCGGTTTGGATGGTCACCACGTGACCCGGGAGTTCCCACTGCCCGCCCGGAGTGTCTCCCGGGGCAAAAGCTTGATCCCAGATGGAAGCTGTGTTTTGCTTGGGCTGCAGAGGGACTGGTAGATTGTCTCCGGGAAATCACCGGTTTGCGTGGAGACGCTGGAGAAAGTTCTAAGAGATCTTTCCTTCTTGAGCACCCGAAAGTCTGACTTGGCCTTTCTTGTTGGCTTGAGGGGGCATAACCGGCTGAGGTGCCCAAGTTCCCCACAGGTCTAGCAGTCTCCTCTGTTGTGCTTGAGATAATTGTTGTTCCTGAACTGGCTGCAGACCTCCAAGCTATGCTTATCTGACTGATGGTACACGCATGATGACCCACAAGTATAGGGGGTGTATCGTAGTACTTTCGATAAATAAGAGTGTCGAACCCAACGAGGAGCAGAAGGTGATGACAAGTAGTTTTGATGAGGATTTCACTGTAAATACTAGCAGACAAGTTTTTAGGAGTTTTTGATATAACAGATAAATAAAGTGCGAGTAAATAAAGCACAACAATAATAATTGCAGCGAGTGGCCCAATCCTTTCTAGAGCAAAGGACAAGCCAGTTTGTTTACTTATGATGACCAAACGTTCTTGAGGACACACGGGATTTATGTCTAGTGCTTTCGCTTCATATAGATGATTAATCTTTAGTGTTTTGATAAGTGTTGTGTGGGTGAACCTATGCTAATGCACCGCCCTTCGTAGGACTAATACATACTTGTGATTATACCCCTTGCAAGCATCCGCAAATACAAGGAAGTAATTAAGATAAATCTAACCACAACCTTGAACTCTGAGATCCTGCTATCCCTCATGCATCGAGATATTAACGGGGGTTTAGGTTTCTGTCACTCCGGCAACCCCACAATTAATATTCGAATACACAATGCATTCCCCTAGGCCCATAAAGGTGAAGTGTCATGTAGTCGACGTTCACATGACACCACTAGAAGAATAGCACGACAACTTAAATATCAAACCATTAAATATTACTCAACATAGTTCACTACTAACATCTAGACTTCACCTATGTCCTCAAGAACTAAACGAACTACTCACAACACATCATTTGGAACATGATCAGAGATGATATAATGATGGGTAACAATCTGAACATAAACCTTAATTCAACGGTTCCACCCAATAGCATCAATAACAATAGTAATTAACATCGGGAGAGTTTCCCCTATCAAACACACAAGATTTAGCCCTAGATGTTACAGCGGGAACGGAGTGGAGCGGTGGAGATGACGGTGACGGCGGTGGAGATGATGGTGATGATGATCCCGATGAAGTGCAGCTCGATGACGGTGACGATGGCGACGATTTCCCCCTCCGGGAAGGGATTTCCCCGACAGATTTCTCCCTACCGGAGAGCTTTCTTCTCTCTGGTGTTTTCCGCCTCGTGGCGGCGGCGGAATAACTCTAACTCTCCGTAGAAGGTCTTAGGTTTTCGGGGAGGTCAAGTACGCGAAGGGGCTCGGCCAGAGGTGGGCCAGGGCGGCCAGACCCCTTGCTCTCGCGGGTCCAGAAGCTGCCGCGCGAGGGCATGGTGTGGGCCCCCTGGGCCCCACCTTGGCCTCCCCTTTTGGCCTCCCCCATGATCTGGTAAAATAGGAGTTTCCACGGTCTTCGTTTTATATTTTGAGCTTCACAAATAATGTATCTTGACGCTGCTTTTTCCAGCTGTTTCCAGACTCCGGTGATCAATTCTCCAATAATCATCAAACATGCAAAATAGATGAAATAACATAAGTATCATCTCTAAGTATGAAATATATCAATGAATAACAGCAAATTATGATATAAAATAGTGATGCAAAATGGACGTATCAACTCCCCCCAAGCTTAGACCTCGCTTGTCCCCAAGCGAAAGCTGAACTCAGTAAACATGACCACAAGTTTATGGAGTGAAGTGTCGTTAAAGAATATACGGACATGAAGCATCACATTTAATAATACACAAGTCATCTTAGATATCAACTCCGTTCATATAACTCAACTTGTAACAAGTAAAGGTAAATCACAATAAAGTGCATAGAGAAAACCATAGTTGGTGTTGGCAAACTTCATTCTTGGTCAGAGAACAATGAACATATTGAGCTTACTCTACTAAACAACCCTCTTAAATAGTTGCCAACTCTCAAAGTCATATTTATCAAATACAGCAATGTGCCAAACAAGGAAGAATAAGAGACATGATTAACAATACGAATGTACAGATGGTTGAATCACAATCAACTCAAATGCTTGCTTAAGATAGAAAGAGATAGGTTTACTGACTCAACATAAAGTAAAAGATAGGCCCTTCGCAGAGGGAAGCAGAGATACAAGCATGTGCTAGAGCTTTTAGTTTAATAGGTTTTGAAATCATATAGAGAGCATAAAAGTAAGTTTTTGAGCGGTGTTTGCCGTTGTCAACGAATGGTAATAGAGTTCTTGTCATCTTCCATACTAAGCAAGTAGAGAGCGGTTCCGATTATTTAAAACAAGCCTTTATAATAAACAACTATTTTGATAACTTTGACACTCCTCCCAACCTTTGCTTACACAAGCCATGGCTAACCGAATCCTCGGGTGCCCACCAATCAATCTCAAACCATGGAGGAGTGTCTATTTTTAACTTTCTCAACCTTTTGATATTATAGTGGTCTAACCAGCCCTTTGCAATATTAGTGACGAGCAGATGGAGCATGCAAGTCAAGGGTTACTTAATTAGTATGGAAGATAACAAACCCAACTATTATTTCCTCATGAGCTAATAAACATTGACACAAATAAGGGATAGTAGTTTTGAATAAAGATAGCACATGAAGTATTTACTTGGAGTGGCGCAAAATACCACATAATAGGTAGGTATGGTGGACACAAGTGACAAGGGTTTTGGTTCAAGGTTTGGAAGTATGAGAAGCATTCCCTCTCGATACTGGTCTTTGGCTAGCAAGGTTGGGTAGCAAGCATAAGAGTTGATGGATACAAACAAATATACATGTAGTAAAGACAATCATGCAATTCTTACTTGGAGGCACAAACAATTTTAAATTGTGAATACTAAACTTATCATCTACAAGTGAGAAAAGGTCATTGAAAACTATATCTACATGTAATTATTTTCCCCACTTAAGTCTCAAAGTATTGTAGCTACTGACCAATGCTAAGTTTGCCAAAACCAAAAGATTTACTATATGTTCCCAAAGTGATAACAATACTAATGACAAGATCAATCATATATGCTAGAAGTTGCAAACTAAAATAAAGTGTGCAGAAAGTAAATGACAAAACTTCTCATTAATATTTCATAACGACAACTCACACCAAGGGATACATAGATAGATAACCAACTAAAAGAGAGATACTTCCACATTGCAAACCATCATATAAGATAACTTCCCTACTCATGATATGACACTACTAAAAGGTAAAAGGTAAAAGATGATGGTGTGATACCACGGCACTCCCCCCAAGCTTGGAACAAGTTAAGGGAGATGCCAATACCGATGATGAATTACTCCCTTGGTCGTGATGGTTGATCCTTAATAAGCTTCATAACAAGCTCCTTCAACTCGTCAATCCTGTAGGTGAGGTCACGAATCATCTCCGTGTTGCCCACAATGCGGCTCATAATCATATCTGCTTGTGAATCCCAGCTCTTGGAGTTGTTCCCCCACTCCTCATCAGGCTTAGAACTTCTTTGACCTGCATTGTTAGAACGATACATATTCCAAGGATTTGGCCGCATTGCCTCAGGAAGCTTTTCAATTTGATCCAAATAGATTAAGTTGTGGAAAGGGCTGTTGTTGTTGTTGCTCGAAGGAGATGTCTGATGGCACCGGTGAGGTGTTGTTGGGAAACCCCAAGAGAAAGGTATGAAGCAGTGCAGCAGCAAGTTTTCCCTCAGTTGTGAAACCAAGGTTATCGAACCAGTAGGAGACTAGAGTTCTCCCGGAGGTTGTTGGTGGCAGAATATGGCATGGCGCAACACCAGGGATTCCGGCACTGACGTGGAAACTGCACACAACACAACCAAGATACTTTGCCCCAACTTAACAGTGAGGTTGTCAATCTCACTGGCTTGCTGTAACAAAGGATTAAACGTATGTGTGGATGATGATGTTTGTTTGCAGAGAATGAAAGTAACAGGATTGCAGTAGGATTGTTTATCAGTTTAAAGAAAAGGACCGGGGTCCACAGTTCACTAGTGGTGTCTCTCCATAAATAATAATAACATACATGCGGGTAAACAAATTACAGCTGGGCAATTGACAGAATAAAGAAGTGCATAATGATGCATATACTATAGTTATGATGTCTAGTGTGATATTCATTTGGCCATGACAACAATATACATAGACCGTTCCAACCGCATCTATGACTAATAATCCACCTTCCGGTTAGCGTCCGCACCCCTTTCAGTATTAAGTTGCAAGCAACAGATTATTGCATTAGGCAATGTGTGTAATGTAAGTAATACAAATACCCGTAGATAAAGTACTACTGTTTTATCCCTAGTAGCAACACTACATCTACAATCTTAGAGCTTGTTGTCACTACCCCAGATTAAATAGAGACATGAACCTACTATCGAGCATAAATACCCCCTCTTGGAGTCACAAGCATCTACTTGGCCAGAGCATCTACTAGCAACGGAGAGCATGCAAGATCATAAACAACGCACTCACAAGATATATTATGAAGCAATAACATAGTACTGAATATTCATCGGATCCTAGCAAACACAACATGTAGCATTACATAAAGATGATCTTGATCATGATAGGCAGCTCACAAGATCTAAACATGGTAGCACAAGAGGAGAAGACAACCATCTAGCTACTGCTATGGACCCGTAGTCCAAGGATGAACTACTCACGCATCAGTCCGGAGGCGGGCATGGTGATGTAGAGCCCTCCGGTGATGATTCCCCTCTCCGGCAGGGTGCCGGGAAGAGCTTCTGAACCCTCCCGATCTAGGGTTGACGACGGCGGCGGCTCTGGACTTCGTGGAGGAAAAAGGGTCGTGTCCTAGGGCTTAGATATCCGAGGGGTATAAGTAGGCGAAGGGGCGAAGGCTGTGGAGCCACGAGGGCCCCACACCCTATGCTCGCGCGGCAGGGAGGGGAAGCCGCGCCGGGAGGGGGTGTGGGCCCCTCGGGGTTCCCCTCCGTGACTTCTTCGGTGTTCTGGAACCTCCCGGAAAAAATAGGAACTTTGACGTAAAGTTTGTCCAATTCCGAGAATATTTCTTTAACAACTTTTCTGAAACCAAAAACAGCAGAAAACAGGCAACTGGCACTGTGGCATCTTGTTAATAGGATAGTCCCAGAAAATGCATAAAATGATATAAAACTGTATATAAAACATGTAGCAATTGGCATAATATAAGCATGGAACATAAGAAATTATAGATACGTTTGAGACGTATCAAGCATCCCCAAGCTTAGTTCTACTCGTCCCGAGTAGGTAAAACGATAACAAGAATAATTTCTGAAGTGACATGCTTCACACAATCTTGATCATATAATAATGTAAGGCTCATGTTATGAATGAAGTGATTCAAAGCAATGGTTTATAGTTTGCTAACAAATAGACAAGGAGTAAACAACTACATCATATAAGCAAAAACTTTTCATGGATAGTACTTCCAAACAAGCATCAAAATGATTCACATGAAAGTTAACTCATAAAGCAATAGTCTCTAAGTAAAAGAGCATTGAAGCAACACAAAGGAAGATATAAGTTTAAGCATTGGCTTTCAACTTGAACATGTATATCATATAGATAGTTGTCAACACAAAGGAATATAACAAGTGCAATAAGTAAGCATATAAGAATTGCTGCACACAGTTGACACAAGTGTTTGCTTCTAAGACGGAAAGAAGTAGGTAAACAGACTCAACATAAAGTAAGAGAAAGGCCCTTCGCAGAGGGAAGCAGGGATACAAACATGTGCTAGAGCTTTTTAGTTTTTATAGGTTTTTGAAATCATATAGAGAGCATAAAAGTAAGTTTTGAGAGGTGTTTGTTGTTGTCAACGAATGGTAATGGGCACTCTACCCCCCTTGTCAACCTGACTTTCAAGAGCGGCTCCCATGAAGGACGTTATTTCTACCAGCAAGGTAGATCATCCCTCTTATCTCTTTTATTTACACATATAGTTAAAAACTGTTGTCATTGCTTGACTGATTAGATCAGGGCAAAAATGTGAAGAGATTGCAGCGGTTAAAGTTGTAATTAATTGGGACTGGGCACCCCATTTGCCAGCTCTTTTTGCAAAATTAATGGATAAGAGGATGTATATGCCACTAGTCCGGTTGTGAAAGTCTGTCTGAAAGCAAATCACAAGGTTGATATCCGTAACACCACATACTTCCTCATGAGCTAAAAAACATTGACACAGATAAGAGATAATAAATTTTGAATAAAAGGTAGCACACGAAGTATTTGCTTGGAATGGCAGGAAATACCATGTAGTAGGTAGGTATGGTGGACACAAATGGCATGGGTTTTGGCTCAAGGTTTTGGATGCACGAGAAGCATTCCCTCTCAGTACAAGGCTTTGGCTAGCAAGGTTATTTGAAGCAAGCACAAGTATAAACTATGAAAACAAGACATATATAAAAACATATTGCAAGTATTATAAAACTCTACATTGTCTTCCTTGTTGTTCAAACACCTTTACTAGAAAATATCTAGACCTTAGAGATACCAAACATGCAAACCAAATTTCAACAAGCTTTACGGTAGTTCTTCATTAATATGTTTTAACTACATGATGTAAAAGCTTAAACATGATCTACTTGAGAGCTCAAAACAATTGCCAAGCACCACAACATACAAGATAACAATCCATAAGAGCATGTATATCTTTTCATTATACCATCTACCACATTTAGCATTTTCCGTTTCCAACCAAACACCAATCAACTTATTTAAACATAAACTCTCCAAGTATTTATCAATGAGATATGAGAGTGTAACATAAGAAAAACTAACAACTCCAACAAGAGATGCATGAAAAACAAGAGCTAATAGTATTGAAGTAACATAGAAGAATACTCAACAAATATAAGTGAAGAATACGAGTATTCATAAGAAAAAGCGGAGCGTGTCTCTCTCCCAGAAAGGAATGCTAGGATCCATTTTATTCAGAGAATGAAAATAACAAAAACAAAAACAAAAACAAACAGACGCTTCAAGTAAAGCACATAAGATGTGTCGGAATTAAAATATAGTTTCACTAGAGATGACCTGATAGTTTGTTGATGAAGAAGGGGATGCCTTGGGCATCCCCAAGCTTTGACGCTTGAGTCTTCTTGAAATATGCTTGGGTGACCCACGGGGGCATCCCCAAGCTTTGGCTCTTTCATCTTCTTGATCACATCACATCATCCTTCTCTCTTGATCCTTGAAAACTTCCTCCACACCAAACTCAAAGTAAACTTCATTAGAGGGTTAGTGCATAATCAAAAATTCTTATATTCTGCATGATCTTAATTGCTACCAATGCTAATGGATATCAGCTACAGCTACTGATACTTTATGGAACAAAAAGATCCATTCAAAATAGTAAAAGAGGCATTGCAAAATAAATGGCAGAATCTGTCAAAAACAGAACAGTCCGTAAAGACGAATTTTTTGGAGGCCCTTAACTTGCTCAAATCAGAAAACTCAAAACTAATGAAAGTTGCATACATATCTGAGGAGTTTTTGTGAAGAGTTATGAATTTAACGGTGGACAGCAGAAAACTGTTTCAGCACAACAATCCAAATCTATCATCAACTTTCTACTAGAGGCTTAACTTGACACAAGAATGCAATAAAGTAAAGATACAAAGGAATTGCTACAGAGGTAGACATGTTCCTTGACTAAAGCTGGAAAAAGATAATGGGTTGCCTCCCAAAAGCGCTTTCTTTAATGCTTTTTAGCTAGGCTTGATAGTTCTAATGATGCTCTTATGAAGATAGAAAATGAAGCAAAAGGAGCATCAAGAAGCAAATTCAAAACACATTTAAGTCTAACCCACTTCCTATGCATAGTAATCTTGTACACAAATAAATTCACAAAGAACAAAGTGACAAGCATAGGAAGATAAAACAAGAGTATCTTCAAAACTTTTAGCATATAGAGAGGTGTTTTAGTACCATGAAAACTTCTACAACCATATTCTCCTCTCTCATAATAATTTTCAGTAGTAGAAATAAATTCAACCATATAACCACAAGAATCATTCAACTTAGATAATATATGCACATAAAGAGTATCGCTAAATTTATTTTTGAATTCATTAGCATGCTTTCCTCTTTCAAAATAGTTACTAAGATCAATATCAAGTTTAAGATCATGGTTGCAACAAAGATTTGGAACTAGAGACAATTGCAAACCACATAAGTATCTCTCAACATAAGCAAATTTCTCCTCCATGGTGTAATTAGGAGAATTTAAGAACAAAGTAGGACTCTCATGAGTAAGAGTACCGTCACAAGCAGCAATTATATCATTTCTATCCTCACATAAATAAGTAATAACTTCTAAACATAGAGGATTATTGATAAGCATAGGACCATCATCTAAAGCATTATCATATATAACATTAGGGAGCACATTTTTACTTTCTTTTATTTCCTTTGTTGCGTCAAGGAACATGCCTTTTTCAAATTTATCAAAAGTAGATATTTTAATAGATTCATGACATTCAACAATATAGCACACTTCCTCCTTAGACACACATGGAGGGCAATCAAATAATGTAAGAGTTAAAGAGTTACTATCTTTAGGAGGTAGATCCTCCTTTTGTTCTTCACTCTCCTCCTCTTTTTCATCTAATGAGGGTTCAGCAATTTCTTCTTCTATAGGTTCCTGCAAGACAACGGTTTCTTCTATTTGAGTATGTCTTTTCTCAAGAAATTCAGCAATATAAGGATTATCATTATAATACTCAAAACAGTAACCAAGTATAGCATAATTCTCAGTTTTACAAGGGGCATCATCATTTTGAATATAACCAGCAATTTCATAGGCACCCTTAAAAACAACAAATTCTTCAATTTGTTCAAGATTACCAAAGTCATAGTTTCCTTTAGCATAAGCAGTCAAGGTTTCATTATCATTATAATCACATTGAAAAGGGAGGTGTTTATGCCTTCTACAACAAAAAGATTCATTAAAGCAGTAGGATTCATCATATGTAGAACACAAGTTCTTGGCAAAATAATTCAATCTACTTATTTGTTCCCATAAATATTTCCCTTTTTTAGACAAGCGGTATTCCTTTTTTGTATCAAATATAGAATCCATTGATAGCAAGTAAAGAACTAGACATAATAACAAACCAAAATAACAAATGCAACACAAAATGCAAAACTGAAAATAAAATATGCAAACCGAAATAAAAATATTAATGCAAGTAACTATTTTTTTTGTATTTTTGATATTAAGCAAACAAGACAGTAATAAAAATAAACTAAGCAAGACAATAACAAAATAAAAAGATTGGAAGTGAGACACTCCTCTCGTAGAAGAATCTAGTCTCCCTGGCAACGGCGCCAGAAAAATTGCTTGATGGCACCGGCGAGGTGTTGTTGGGAAACCCCAAGAGTAAGGTATGAAGCAGTGCAGCAGCAAGTTTTCCCTCAGTTGTGAAACCAAGGTTATCGAACCAGTAGGAGACTAGAGTTCTCCCGGAGGTTGTTGGTGGCAGAATATGGCACGGCGCAACACCAGGGCTTCCGGCACTGACGTGGAACCTGCACACAACACAACCAAGATACTTTGCCCCAACTTAACAGTGAGCTTGTCAATCTCACTGGCTTGCTGATGCACCGGTGAGGTGTTGTTGGGAACCCCAAAAGGAAGGTATGAAGTAGTGCAGCAACAAGTTTCCCTCCGTTGTGAAACCAAGGTTATCGAACCAGTAGGAAACTAGGAATCTTCTCAAGGTGGCAACGGCGCCAGAAAAGTGCTGGAGTAGTTGACGTGGAACCTGCACACAACACAACCAAGATACTTTGCCCCAACTTAACAGTGAGGTTGTCAATCTCACTGGCTTGCTGTAATAAAAGATTAAACGTATGTGTGGATGGTGTTTGTTTGCAGAGAATGAAATTAACAGGATTGCAGTAGGATTGTTTATCAGTTTAGAGGAAAAAGGACCGGGGTCCACAGTTCACTAGTGGTGTCTCTCCATAAATAATAATAGCATACATGCGGGTAAACAAATTACAGCTGGGTAATTGACAGAATAAAGAAGTGCATAATGATGCATATACTATAGTTATGATGGCTAGTGTGATATTCATTTGGGCATTACAACAATATACATAGACCGTTCCAACCGCATCTATGACTAATAATCCACCTTCCGGTTAGCGTCCGCACCCCTTTCAGTATTAAGTTGCAAGCAACATATTATTGCATTAGGCAATGTGTGTAATGTAAGTAATACAAATACCCTTAGATAAAGTATTACTGTTTTATCCCTAGTAGCAACAATACATCTACAATCTTAGAGCTTGCTGTCACTACCCCAGATTAGATAGAGACATGAACCTACTATCGAGCATAAATACCCCCTCTTGGAGTCACAAGCATCTACTTGGCCAGAGCATCTACTAGCAACGGAGAGCATGCAAGATCATAAACAACGCACTCAGAAGATATATTATGAAGCAATAACATAGTACTGAATATTCATCGGATCCCAGCAAACACAACATGTAGCATTACATAAAGATGATCTTGATCATGTTAGGCAGCTCACAAGATCTAAACATGGTAGCACAAGAGGAGAAGACAACCATCTAGCTACTGCTATGGACCCGTAGTCCAAGGATGAACTACTCACGCATCAGTCCGGAGGCGGGCATGGTGATGTAGAGCCCTCCGGTGATGATTCCCCTCTCCGGCAGGGTGCCGGGAAGAGCTTCTGAACCCTCCCGATCTAGGGTTGACGACGGCGGCGGCTCTGGACTTCGTGGAGGAAAAAGGTGCGCGCTCTAGGTCTTGTAATTCTGGGGGGTATAAGTAGGCGAAAGGGCGAAGGCGGCAGGGCCTCGAAGGCCCCACACCCCGTGCTCGCGCGGCCAGGGGGGGACCCGCACCGGGAGGGGGTGTGGGCCCCTCGGCGTCCTCCTCCGTGTCCTATTCGATGTTCTGGAACCTCCCGAGAAAAATAGGCACTTTGACGTTTCGTTTGTCCAATTCCGAGAATATTTCCTTAACAACTTTTCTGAAACCAAAAACAGCAGAAAACAGGCAACTGGCACTGTGGCATCTTGTTAATAGGTTAGTCCCAGAATATGCATAAAATGATATAAAAGTGTATATAAAACATGTAGCAAGTGGCATAATATAAGCATGGAACATAAGAAATTATAGATACGTTTGAGACGTATCACTTGCTGTAACAAAGGATTAAACGTATGTGTGGATGATGATGTTTGTTTGCAGAGAATGAAAGTAACATGATTGCAGTAGGATTGTTTATCAGTTTAAAGAAAAGGACCGGGGTCCACAGTTCACTAGTGGTGTCTCTCCATAAATAATAATAACATACATGCGGGTAAACAAATTACAGCTGGGCAATTGACAGAATAAAGAAGTGCATAATGATGCATATACTATACTTATGATGTCTAGTGTGATATTTATTTGGGCATTACAACAATATACATAGACCGTTCCAACTGCACCTATGACTAATAATCCACCTTCCGGTTAGCGTTTGCACCCCTTTCAGTATTAACTTGCAAGCAACAGATTATTGCATTAGGCAATGTGTGTAATGTAAGTAATACAAATACCCTTAGATAAAGTACTACAGTTTTATCCCTAGTAGCAACAGTACATCTACAATCTTAGAGCTTGCTGTCACTACCCCAGATTAAATAGAGACATGAACCTACTATCGAGTATAAATACCCCCTGTTGGAGTCACAAGCATCTACTTGGCCAGAGCATCTACTAGCAACGGAGAGCATGCAAGATCAGAAACAACGCACTCACAAGATATATTATGAAGCAATAACATAGTACTCAATATTCATCGGATCCCAGCAAACACAACATGTAGCATTACATAAAGATGATCATGATAGGCAGCTCACAAGATCTAAACATGGTAGCACAAGAGGAGAAGACAACCATCTAGCTACTGCTATGGACCCGTAGTCCAAGGATGAACTACTCACACATCAGTCCGGAGGCGGGCATGGTGATGTAGAGCCCTCCGGTGATGATTCCTCTCTACGGCAGGGTGCCGGGAAGAGCTTCTGAACCCTCCCGATCTAGGGTTGACGACGGCGGCGGCTCTGGACTTCGTTGAGGAAAAAGGGTCGTGTCCTAGGGCTTAGATATCCGAGGGGTATAAGTAGGTGAAGGGGCGAAGGTGGTGGAGCCACGAGGGCCCCACACCCTGTGCTCGCGCGGCAGGGGGGGGGGGGGAAGCCGCGCCGGGAGGGGGTGTGGGCCCCTCGGGGTTCCCCTCCGTCACTTATTCGGTGTTCTGGAACCTCCCGGAAAAAATAGGAACTTTGACGTAAAGTTTGTCCAATTCCGAGAATATTTCTTTAACATCTTTTCTGAAACCAAAAACAGCAGAAAACAGGCAACTGGCACTGTGGCATCTTGTTAATAGGTTAGTCCCAGAAAATGCATAAAATGATATAAAAGTGTATATAAAACATGTAGCAATTGGCATAATACAAGCATGGAACATAAGAAATTATAGATACGTTTGAGACGTATCAATGTCGTTGGAGCTAGAAAGCGACGTGGAACCTTCCCTCCTGTGCTCATCCTTGCGCCCATCTTGCGGTTGGAGGGGTTTGCCACCACTCCAATGCTCGCAACAGTGGCGCGAGGTTGATGACGCGGGCCGTCTTCCACCTCTTCTTCATCTTCACTCTTGACTTCCTCCTCTAGCTTGGGATCCTGGGGTTCATCCTCCAAAGCCTTCCTTCCCTTGCCGTTAGCGGAGACCATGATGCCTCCAAAACTGGAACAGAATTCTGGACAGAAACAACTCGAAACAAAACACTTTGAAAACACAAGATACGGACCTCGGGGTATCCGGGGGTTTATATAGCAAAAATTTACATGACAAAAGGAAGGCAACGGGACGAGATCGAGTAGGAGACGGACTCCGAGGCGTCCAGACCCCCTGCTCGCGCGGCCAGGATGGGGCCCGCGCGAGCACATTGTGACGGCGCCTCGGGCTCTGTGTCCTGCTCGTTTTCGTCTTGTATGTTTCAATATTTTCTAAAAATAGTTTCTGTGTCTTCCAAAATTAAAAACGTGAACTTTTTCTTACCGAAACTGTGCCTTTTCGAATTCAGCTTCTGCAGACTCAGAAAATTTCTCTTTGATAAAAGTTTCCGGAGCGATAACTTGAATAATATCAACACCTTCAAGTATCGGTCACCGGGTTGGTGAGATCTCTAGCGCCTTTGGGGAAAAGGGGCGGACAGGGACTAACAGTGGGTAGATGGTGTCCCCTGTCCGCGCCTTTCTTCCCAAGTCCTCTAGGGGCTTCCACCGACCTCTGGAAGGTGGTAGAAGCCTTATCTTCTCCTTGTACGGTCTTGTACCCGAGAGGGAGCCCGGCCCCGCCGGGGACTCGCGCTCTCGGGATCTTCGGTTCCCTCCGGGGTATAGGAGGTCTTGCTTGGCGCGGGTGCGCCCGCCAGGCGTTGCGTCGAGTCTTGGCCTTGTTCGTCTTCGTGGTGGGCCCACAGGCGGTGGACCCACTTGGGCAGCGCTAGGGGAACCCCATGTTCCACTGCTACGACACACCTGGCCCATGTTTGTGTGCATATACAACCTCCTGATGCTCTCGCAGCGTTGGGCTACCCCAAGAGGAAGGTGTGGAGAGTACAGCAGGAAGTTTTCCCTCAGTTTGTGAAACCAAGGTCATCGAACTAGTAGGAAACTAGAGTTCTTCGGAGGTGTCGACGACGCCAGAAAAAGCCTGGTGCTGAGTTGACGGCAACAGCGTCAGAAAAGGTCTTGCGTCGAAGGCTGGAACCTGCACACAACACAATCAAGATACTTTGCCCCAACTTAACAGTGAGGTTGTCAATCTCACCGGCTTGCTGTAACAAAGGATTAAACGTATGTGTGGAAAATGATGTTTGCTTGCAGAGAATGAAAGTAACAGGATTGCAGTAGGTTGTTTTATCAGTTTAAAGAAAAGGACCGGGCTCCACAGTTCACTAGTGGTGTCTCTCCATAAATAATAATAACATACATGCGGGTAAACAAATTACAGCTGGGAAATTGAAAGAATAAAGAAGTGCATAATGATGCATATACTATAGTTATGATGTCTAGTGTGAGATTCATTTGGGCATTACAACAATATACATAGACCGTTCCAACCGCATCTATGACTAATAATCCACCTTCCGGTAAGCGTCCGCACCCCTTTCAGTATTAAGTTGCAAGCAACAGATTATTGCATTAGGCAATGTGTGTAATGTAAGTAATACAAATATCCTTAGATAAGGTACTACTGTTTTATCCCTAGTAGCAACAGTACATCTACAATCTTAGAGGTTGCTGTCACTCCCCAAGATTAAATAGAGACATGAACCCACTATCGAGCATAAATACCCCCTCTTGGAGTCACAAGCATCTACTTGGCCAGAGCATCTACTAGCAACGGAGAGCATGCAAGATCATAAATAACGCACTGACAAGATATATTATGAAGCAATAACATAGTACTCAATATTCATTGGATCTCAGCAAACACAACATGTAGTATTACATAAAGATGATCTTGATCATGATAGGCAGCTCACAAGATCTAAACATGGTAGCACAAGAGGAGAAGACAACCATCTAGCTACTGCTATGGACCCGTAGTCCAAGGATGAACTACTCACGCATCAGTCCGGAGGCGGGCATGGTGATGTAGAGCCCTCCGGTGATGATTCCCCTCTCCGGCAGGGTGCCGGGAAGAGGTTCTGAACCCTCCCGAACTAGGGTTGACGACGGCGGCGGCTCTGGACTTCGTGGAGGAAAAAGGTGCGCGTTCTAGGTCTTGTAAATCTTGGGGGGGGGGGGGGGGGGGGGGTATATGTAGGCGAAAGGGCGAAGGCGGCGGAGGCTCGAGGGCCCCACACCCCGTGCCCGCGCGGCCAGGGGGGACCCGCGCCGGGACATGGTGTGGGCCCCTCGGGGCTCTCCTCTGTGTCCTCTTCGGTGTTCTGGAACCTCCCGAGAAAAATAGGCATATTGGCTTTTCGTTTGTCCAATTCCGAGAATATTTCCTTAACAACTTTTCTGAAACCAAAAACAGCAGAAAACAGGGAACTGGCACTGTGGCATCTTGTTAATAGGTTAGTCCCAGAAAACAGGGAACTGGCACCGTGGCATCTTGTTATATACACTTTATATCATTTTTATGCATTTTCTGGGACTAACCTATTAACAAGATGCCACAGTGTCAGTTCCTGTTTTTCTGCTGTTTTTGGTTTCAGAAAAGTTGTTAAGGAAATATTATCGGAATTGGACAAACGAAATGTCAATATGCCTATTTTTCTCAGGAGGTTCCAGAACACCGAAGAGGACAGGGAGGAGAGCCCCGAGGGGCCCACACCATGTCCCGGCGCGGGTCCCCCCTGGCCGCGCGGGCACGGGGTGTGGTGCCCTCGAGCCTCCGCCGCCTTCGCCCTTTCGCCTACATATACCCCCTAGAATTGCAAGACCTAGAGCGTGCACCTTTTTCCTTCACGAAGTCCAGAGCCACCGCCGTCGTCAACCCTACCTCGGGAGGGTTCAGAAGCTCTTCTCGGCACCCTGCCGGAGAGGGGAATCATCACTGGAGGGCTCTACACCACCATGCCCGCCTCCGGACTGATGCGTGAGTAGTTCATCATTGGACTACGGGTCCATAGCAGTAGCTAGATGGTTGTCATATCCTCTTGTGCTACCATGTTTAGATCTTGTGAGCTGCCTATCATGATCAAGATCATCTTTATGTAATACTACATGTTGTGTTTGCTGGGATCCGATAAATATTGAGTACTATGTTATTGCTTCATAATATATCTTGTGAGTGCGTTATTTATGATCTTGCATGCTCTCCGTTGCTAGTAGATGCTCTGGCCAAGTAGATGCTTGTGACTCCAAGAGGGGGTATTAATGCTCGATAGTGGGTTCATGTCTCTATTTAATCTGGGGGAGTGACAGCAACCTCTAAGATTGTAGATGTACTGTTGCTAATAGGGATAAAACAGTAGTACTTTGTCTAAGGATATTTGTATTACTTACATTACACACATTGCCTAATGCAATAATCTGTTGCTCGCAACTTAATACTGAAAGGGGTGCGGACGCTAACCAGAAGGTGGATTATTAGTCATAGATGCGGTTGGAACGGTCTATGTATATTGTTGTAATGCCAAAATGAATCTCACACTAGACATCATAACTATAGTATATGCATCATTATGTACTTCTTTATTCTGTCAATTGCTCAGCTGTAATTTGTTTACCCGCATGTATGTTATTATTATTTATGGAGAGACACCACTAGTGAACTGTGTACCCCGGTCCTTTTCTTTAAACTGATAAAACAACCTACTGCAATCATGTTACTTTCATTCTCTGCAAGCAAACATCATTTTCCACACATACACTTAATCCTTTGTTACAGCAAGCCAGTGTGATTGACAATCTCACTGTTAAGTTGGGGCAAAGTATTTTGATTGTGTTGTGTAGGTTCCAGCCTTCGACGCAAGACCTTTCACTACTACGGAATCGACCTTTTGTGACGACACACCTGTTGACGACATCGAATTTGTCACTGATTATCCATAGGGACAATTGCTTCTGTGCCCTGATTGGCTCTAGTTTATCCGTCTGTGCCATACCCGCGTAGTTTCTCTCGTCTGTGCCCCGTTTGGCTCGGAAATCGGCCAAACGCTCCGTTGCCCTCTAGTCAACCGTCACGTGGCTTGACTGGTGGGGTCAGCCTAGCGCGGCTCGTTTGGGATTTCCTTGGGTCGGCTTGTGTGCGGCGCGGCTCAAACTTACCACGTCTCCCGCTGTGTTGTTGAGTTGTTTTTTAGTCCCACCTCGCTAGTTGGCTGTGTGCGCGACCTCTTTATATACCACAACATTCCAAGGCTATTGTAAAGCATTGAAATGAGCAGGGTTTAACCGGGCCCGGACCCTCTTCTTTCAATGCTTTTACGGATGATTAGTCATTTGTCGCAAAAAATATAAGCAATTTCTGGTGTAAAATACGTGTTACTGTATAGATCCGCCCCAAAAATTGTAGATAGTTTTGGCACGGATGATTAGTCATTTGTCCCAAAAAATATAAGCAATTTCTGGTGTAAAATACGTGCTGGTTTATAGATCTGCCCGTAAAATAGTAGATAGTTTCGGTATGGATGATTAGTCATTTGTCCCAAAAATGTAAGCAATTTCTAGTGTAAAATACGTGTTGGTGTATAGATCTGCCCCTAAAACTGTAGATAGTTTCGGTAGAGATGATTAGTAATAAGCGGTTGGTCCAAATGAGACGACTGGTTTATCATAAGCGGTTGGTCCAAATAACATAGAGGTTACATTGCATTAATTATGCTTACATCGCATTAATTAACTACGACTGACAATCAGCAGATAAACAAATCCTAGAGCAACTATACAAAGATAAAATCCTGCAGCTATCAGATTAGCCTGCTTCTTCAGATCATTCATCTGCCTTAAGTTCTTGTTCAACTTCTTCAGTTCGCCTCTCACTTCCTCAAGCTCCATCGGAGGAGCAACCATGTCAGACCCCATCGGCGGAGCAACGATGCCCATCGGCGGAGCAGAGGGCGCAATCTCCATATCAGACGGCAGAGGAAGGTCGCGCGGCAACCTTCCATCCCGTCTAAGCTGCATAACGTATACATCCAACCACTGAAAATGGCCGCATGGTTCCAACTCCTGAAAAAGTCAACCTGAGCCCTAAATCCCAGATCTGAGCAAGAAATTGAAAACACTGAAGAAATCAAAGCAAAAGGATGCGAGAGAAAGATCTTTACGTTATGTGGCAGGCTCCGGCATTTCAAATACTCGCGCCCCTTGTTGGCATTCTCCTTCTTACTAGTCAAACGTTCCAGTGCATCCGTGCGTGAGGATTTAGGACATGACGGCAACGGCACCTCAGGCTGCCTTGGCCAAACGGGGCGAAGGGTTGAACTGGAGGAGCTCGCCATTGCTGCTGCCTTCGTCGCCGGAGAGGAAGAAGAGGAAGGAAGAGGAAGGAGGAGGAAGAAGAAGATGGTCCAAAGAGGATGGATGCTCTGTCTGTGAAGAGGAGGCAAATGGTGGGTTCGCGGTGAGCGTGTAACTGTCACATGCGGCGGTGCGAGTCCACCAACCCTTTTTGCTTAGAAATGGGGCCGTTTACCCTAACTTTGGAGCTCATTTGAAACACATCGAGCGGGTTGTGCAGAATGAGCTTCTCACACGGGTTACAGCCTCTCGCGGATCGCCCCGAGTCTGCCAGATTCCTTCTAGAGGATGATGAAACGGTTGCAGTTCAGCGCTAGGATTAAATCGACGGTCATTGTTCAAATGGGGTTTGGAGGCACTCAACGGGGTTTTGAAAAGTTTGATAGTGTCCAAGTTTCATTTTCAAGTGACTAAGAAGGATCGATGCTAGGGACTCAAGTTGAAAAACATGGTCTACATACATTCAAAATGAGAAGGGCATTCAAAATGTGATATCGCAAAACTCAAACGATGAGGTCTAAGGTTGAAGAGAAGTGGTTTTGGAATTGCAACATGAAATTTTCAAAAACCTCACAAAAGCTTCA
Source organism: Poa annua (assembly GCA_026929855.1). Lineage (NCBI taxonomy): Eukaryota > Viridiplantae > Streptophyta > Magnoliopsida > Poales > Poaceae > Poa > Poa annua. Next base: position 40,254,452 of record CM049436.1, read on the forward strand.
TTTTGGAGTGACTAAGAAGGATCCATGCTTAGTTTTCAATTTTCATGTCAAAAACTTGTTTAAATGTTGGTCAAACTTAGGTTTGACCGAATTTGAAATAAGCATAATAAATTCAAAAATTATCGAAAAAATGAAAAACCAACGCACATAGTCTTCATATGTCATATACTAACGACTCAAGTTGAAAAACATGGTCTACATACATTCAAAATGGGAAGGGTATGGATCTCATGTGATATCACAAAACTCAAACGATGAGGTCTAAGGTTGAAGAGAAGTGGTTTTGGAATTGCAACATGAAATTTTCAAAAACCTCACAAAAGCTTCATTTTGGAGTGACTAAGAAGGATCCATGCTTAGTTTTCAATTTTCATGTCAAAAACTTGTTTAAATGTTGGTCAAACTTAGGTTTGACCGAATTTGAAATAAGCATAATAAATTCAAAAATTATCGAAAAAATGAAAAACCGACGCACATAGTCTTCATATGTCATATACTAACGACTCAAGTTGAAAAACATGGTCTACATACATTCAAAATGAGAAGGGTATGGATCTCATGTGATATTACAAAACTCAAACGATGAGGTCTAAGGTTGAAGAGAAGTGGTTTTGGAATTGCGACATGAAATTTTCAAAAACCTCACAAAAGCTTCATTTTGGAGTGACTAAGAAGGATCCATGCTTAGTTTTCAATTTTCATGTCAAAAACTTGTTTAAATGTTGGTCAAACTTAGGTTTGACCGAATTTGAAATAAGCATAATAAATTCAAAAACATTCAAAAAAAAGGAAAATCCTGCGCACATAGTCGTCTTATGTCATATACTAACGATTCAAGTTGATAAACAAGGTCTACATACATCTGACGAGAAATGCATGTATCAATTGTGTTTCTCAAACTATGTCGTATGAACTCAAGAGTAAAGAGAAGTGGTTTTGGACTTGCAACATAAAAGGTTGAAATAAATGACCGGAGGCAAGCTTATCCATCATAATATAATTACGGTGACGGACAGAGCGCGCACAGAACGCGCCCAGAGCGCGCCCAGAGCACGCCAGTTCATGCCCAGAGCACGCCCATAAGGTGTTCGACCAAACTACATCCGACCCAAAATACAACTAATAGTAATATTAATCAGTCTCTTCTTTGACGTCTTCAAAGCCGGACATCATCTCGTCAGCCCACTGCTCGATGTCTTCGTCGGTGTCACTGATCTCTTCGTCCGACTGCTCGATGTCTTCGTCGGGGTCGCTGATCTCTTCGTCCGACTGCTCGATGTCTTCGTCGGGGTCGCTGATCTCTTCGTCCGACTGCTCGACGTCTTCGCTGACCTTCTCAAATGTCAGCTCGATGTACTCCTCCTTGAAGATCACCTTGATAATGTAGAGATCACCAAAGCGAATCGGCAGTTGCTCCCAGAATAGATCCCAGTTCTCCGTGAACTCGATGTAAACCATGTCATTGACCACTCGATATGATCCAAAGATCTCGACATCGTCTCTCGCCAAAAGATGAGAATTTCCTTGAACTTGACGTAATATGAGATCACGCGATGGAATAACATTATAGCCATCTAGTACCTGAATCTTGAGATGCTATCAAAATAACATGAGCATCATATCAGAATAGTTCAAATGACAGAACTGAGGGATCATTCAAATGACAGAACATGAGCATCGTATCAGAATACCAGAGAAACGACATCTAGAGAATCATTCTCAATCCTGCGCACGTAGAACTGAGGGATCTCTTCCAACTCCTTCGTGGCATCTTTGAATAAAGCGAGAGATATCGCATTCATTTCTGAATAGGTGACATCTCTCGGTTCCTCAAATATGGTCGAGAGGAGGGCTGGCTTGCAGCATCCGTCAATCTGCTTTAACTCTGATCAAAGAGAGGAAGACATTCAGAAAACTTGTAAACCACTCAATGTGTAAGAAAAAGAACACAAACGAGCATACCCGTGTGTTGCACAAAAGGTTTTGCAGCATTGTGCTCGTTAGTCACTTCAACATTGAACAAATGCTGATCTTCATTCCAAGTGAATTTGACAACATCGCCCTCCTCGATGCCGTAGCATTCACATAGTGTCGGCCCAGTGGGATCCAGGGTGTGCAGAGCCCACTCTCCACAGCCCTCACACGCGACGGAATCAATGAAACGGCTAAGGACCAGGTGGAACGTCTGGAGAGGCCCTCGAGAGGAAAGGCCTCTCGAGAGGGCTGGAGGGGGCAGCGAAGGCCTGAAGAGGCTCCTCTCGAGGCTGTCCCTCTACAAGGCCCCCTCCCCTGGAGAGGGGTCAACGCAAATCCCTCCACAAGGCCACCCAGGCCCTGTGGAGATACTTCGCTACGAAGCAAACGCCGCAGCGCGCACATGGCCTCTGCCGCGGCCGCAGAGTGACGCGCGCGTCTGTGCGCGATGACGACGGCGCCGCAGTTGCCGTTTTCGTGATTAAAGGAGGTCAACAAAGCTGTGTCCCCTGCGCCGGCTTACGAGGGTTTCCTCTTTGGTCATAAAGCAGTTGGCCGGCGCTACGCTCCAAGGACGACGTCACCGTGGGGACCCCCACGATCTCTACAGCACCAGCTGGCCGTCCTGCGTGGACGGTGGCTTTCTTGCGTCACGGGCAGGCTTTACGACCATGGACCGAGTCCATGGACAACTCAGCTGCGGTGCACCCCACTCCTCCCTTTCGTCGCCATGTGGGAACCCTTCCGCTGCGCAGGTCGCAAGGATGAGGCCCGGGGCACCTATAAAAGGAGCGGGAACCCCTCCGTAGCAAGGGATGGGCCGATCGATCAGTCGACTACTCGCACCATAGCTTAACCTAGCTTAGCAGACTCGAGGAGGAAGAAGACCTCAGCTTCCCTCTTTGAGCTCTGCACTGCCGCAAGTGAGCCCTCGGCAAGCTGATTGTACTGTAACCTCTACAGGGCAATACAGACAAGCAGGAGTAGCGGTTTTACCTCCTCCTGAGAGCCATGAACCTGGGTACGGGTTGGTGTTCATCTCTGCGTGCTATCCCTCTCCGGGCTCATCGAGCATCGTCGCCGGGCCGGTTGAGGGTTGTAGACCAACGTGTTCAGTCCCCTCCACGAACTTCTCCTCAGAGAGTGACTATCCCTAGTTTCGTGGGAATCACACCTCGACATTTGGCGCGCCAGGTAGGGGACTGAGGCGCGTCTTCAACCTCCAGCCGGTCTCCGCGCCATAACGGACACCCGCGCGACGCGCGCCAACAGGCGCGCAGCTGATAGGGCTCACACTGAGCCCGGCACCGCCCCCACTCGCGGCCGCCGCGGCCGTCCTCGCACGACGGAGCGCGCCAACACCGGCCCGCACGTGGAGGAACTTGAGAGCGAGGAGCACCGTGGCAGCGACCACCGCGGCAACAGGGATGCCTCCCCTGAGCACCACGACGATGCTGAGTCTTCGCACCCGTCTCGGCGCCAGAGCGCGTCTTCTCAGGGACGCCCGGAGCCCACGCCGCACACCGCGTTGCTCATGGCCCAGGAGCTCCTCCGCTACCGACCAAGTGCGGAGGCTCACGACCAGTGGCTGGACCGCCTCCACCACCTCGTCGACGTCGCGACAACGCGCCCCGCTCCCTCTCGCTCCCTCGTTCACCACTCCGCCCGCGCTGGAACAGCCGCGCCGGATGCGCCTCCGCCGCCGCCAGGACCACCTCCGGCCGCGGCCTAGAGGGCTCCATCTCATGCGTCCTCGCCGCGCGATTGCCAAATCGTGCAGCGCGCCGCGCCAGACGCGCGGGTGGGGATGGAACGCCGGAGAGACCTTCAGAACCGCCTTGTCGAGGAAATCGGCCAGGCGGGGCAGCAGAACCGCAGGGTTCTCCAGGGCGGCACCGCCACATACGCCACCGGCTGCATGGCCTTCACCCGCGCCCTGCGCCGCGTGGTATGGCCGCAGAAGTTTAGGCCAGCCCTCCCCAAGGGCTACGACGGGTCAAGCAACCCCATCGAGTTCCTGCAGCTCTACACCACCTCTATCCAGGCTGCAGGAGGAGACGACAAAGTCATGGCCAACTGGTTCTCCCACGCCCTCAGGGACTCTGCGCTGTCGTGGCTCCTCAACTTGCCTGAGGACTCCATCGACTCGCGGGAGGAGCTCTGCAGGCAGTTCGTCGCCAACTTCAAGGGCACCTACGAGCGCGCGCTCACCCACAACGACCTGCGCGCTGTGGTGCAGAAGAAGGATGAGACTCTCCGCAAGTACATCCAGCGCTTCAGCCAAGTGCGCAACAAGATCCCGAACATCCCCGACACGCAAGTCATCGCCGCCTTCAGGGAAGGCGTCACAAATCGCCGGATGCTCGAGAAGCTGGGCATTCACGACAAGCTCACCACTGTGGTGAAGCTGTTCGACCTCGCTGACAACTGCGCCAAGGCTGAAGAGGGACTCCTCTTCGTCAAGATGAGCCAGGGGACGGACGACCTGGCTGAGGGATCCAAGAGCCACAAGAAACGTGAGGAGACCAAGCGCAAGACCACCGCTGTCCTGGCAGCAGAGCCAGCCGCCAAGAGCGCCCGCAGAGCCTCCCCTGAGCCTGGCGACAAGGAGGCGGACAACCGTCCGTTCTGCGTCTACCACAACAGGCGCGGCCACGCCACGAACAACTGCTTCGATCTCAAGAGGCTGAGCCGAGAGCGCGAGCGCGAAGAAGGCAACGGGAGGCGCGGCAGAGGCCGCGGCTACCGCAGGGACGGCAGAGGCGGACGCGGTGGCGGCTATCAGAAGCCGCCAGGCACTCAAGCCAACGCTGCCGAGAAGAACAACAACCTCCCTGACGAGGAAGATGGAGGCTATCAGGCCCCAAGGGGGGCTATGGCCTGTATCCTCGGTGGAGCTTAGGCGCCCAAGTCGAACAACCAGTTCAAGCAGTTCGCCCGCGAGCTCAATGCCGCGCTCCCGAGCACCGAGACCTCCAGGCCCCTCAAGTGGTCCCAGTACACCATCGCCTTCGACGCCAAGGACCACCCCAAGTCGACCAAGACTGTTGGAACCCTCCCCCTGGTCTGCTCCCCCACCATCAACAACATCACCGTCTCCAAGACACTCATCGATGGGGGAGCAGGTCTGAACGTCATCTCTGTCGAGACCTTCGAGACTCTCCAGGTGCCTTACGAGTGGCTCATGCCCTCCAGGCCATTCACGGGGGTCACTAGTGGTTCAATCGAACCTCTGGGGCAGGTCCGACTGGCCGTCACCTTCGGCACGCAGAAGAACTACCGCACCGAGCTGATCGACTTCGACGTCGCACACATTGGCCTGCCGTACAACGCCATCCTCGGCTACCCCGCCCTCGCGAAGTTCATGGCCGTCACACATCACGCCTACAACATGGTCAAGATCCCAGGCAGCGCTGGCACCATCGCCATCCATGGTCATATCATGGATGCCACGCGCGCTGTCGAGAGCGCCTACAAGGCAGCTGCCATGGCGTTTCCGGCTGACGAGGACATGGAGCCTCTCGAGAGGCCTCAGAAGAAGAAGCAGATGTTCTCTCAGGAGCAAGCTTCCACGAAGAGGGTGTCCTTGGGCACCAGGGGCTCGGGGGCTGAGGGGACAGGGGCCAGCGTCACCATAGGCGCTGCCCTGCCTCCCAAATAGGAAAGCGCGCTCGTCGCCTTCCTTCGGGCAAACTCTGACATGTTCGCTTGGACTCCGTCAGACATGTCCGGTGTACCAAGGGAGGTGATCGAGCACCACTTAGCCGTGTGTCCAGACGCACGCCCCGTCAAGCAAAAAGCACGTAAGCAAGCCCCCGAGAAGCAAGCATTCATCGTCAAAGAAGTAGAGAAGCTAAAAGCGGCAAATGTTGTCCGCGAAGTCGCGCACCCCACTTGGCTCTCCAACGGCGTGGTTGTCCCTAAACCCGCTGGAGGAGGCCGACTCTGCATTGACTACACAGATGTCAATAAAGCCTGCCCCAAGGACCCATACCCCATGCCGAGGATAGATCAGATCGTGGACTCCACCGCCGGCTGCGACCTCCTCTGTTTTCTGGACGCCTTCTCTGGTTATCACCAGATCAAAATGGCTAAAGAGGACGAGGAGAAGACAGCATTCCTAACCCCTTGTGGTGTGTATTGCTACACCTGCATGCCCTTTGGCCTGAAGAACGCCGGCGCCACTTTCCAGAGGCTCATGAGGATAGCCTTGGGGGCACAGATGGGCAGAAATGCAGAGGCATATGTCGACGACATCGTGGTCAAATCTCGGGAGGGAGACACCCTCTTGAAGGATCTCGAGGAAACCTTCGCCAGCCTGCGCAAGGTGAACATCAAGCTGAACTCCGCCAAGTGCGTCTTCGGGGTGCCTTCAGGCAAACTCCTCGGATTTCTCGTGTCCCACCGCGGCATAGAAGCAAACCCTGACAAGATCAAGGCCATAGAAGGGATGCAGCCTCCTCGCCGACTCAAGGACATGCAGCGCCTAGCAGGCTGTATGGCTAGCCTGGGCCGTTTCATCTCTAAGTTCGGTGAGAGAGCCCTGCCATTCTTCAAGATCATGAAGAGATCCGACACATTCAAGTGGACCCCTGAGGCGGACAAGGCTTTCGAAGACCTGAAGAGATATTTGGCCAGCCCACCAGTCATGGTGGCCCCCAGGACAGGCGAACATCTGAAGCTATACCTATCAGCCACTCCTCAGACCGCAAGCGCCGTCCTGGCGGTCGAGAGGGAAGAGCCAGTCCTCCCCAAGAAGAGCGCTGCCACTCCAAGCCCAAAGCCGCCCGACAAAGACCTCGGCGAAGGAGCAGTCTCCACAGACCCACTGCCAGGCCCACAGCCTCAAGTCGAGTCTGCTCCCAACACCCTTGCCGAAACCCCTCCACAGGCGGATCTCGACAAGGGCCCTGAAGAGCCTCCACAGAGAGCCGACGCTGCACCTCCCTCGACAGCCCTTGTCGAGCACCCCGTGTACTTTGTCAGTACGGTAATGCGAGATGCTCGGGAGCGGTACCCAATGCAGCAGAAGCTTCTCGTCGCTCTCCTCATCGCCTCCAGGAAGCTGAGACATTACTTCCAGGGCCACCCCATCACGGTGGTCACCTCCTTCCCCCTGGAGCAGATCCTGCGCAATCCCAACGCCACAGATCGTGTCGCGGGTTGGAACATCGAGCTGCAGCCATTCAACTTGCGCTTCGACACCACAAGAGTCAACAAGGGACGAGCACTGGCAGACTTCGTCGCAGAATGGACTGACCCAAGCCCTGAAGAGCCTCGGGGAGAAGAGGCCGAGCCCTCCGGAGACATAATGCCTAGCCACTGGACCATGCACTTCGACGGAGCCTTCGCCTGCCGCAATGGCGGGGCAGGCGTCGTCTTGACCTCGCCCAAAGGCGACAAGCTCTACTACGCTGTCCAGTTGTGCTTCACGATTGACAAGATCTCCAACAACATCGCCGAATATGAAGGCCTCCTCGCCGGCTTAAGGGCCGCCATCGCTTTAGGCGTCAAGCACCTGCTCGTCAAAGGCGACTCCCAGCTGCTTGTCAACTTCTCCAACAAAAGCTATACGCCTAAGGATGACCACATGGCCGCATACCTTGAAGAGGTCCGCAGGCTTGAGAAGCACTTCAGGGGCATGGAGCTCATGCACATCCCGAGGAAAGAGAACCAGGAGGCCGATGACATCGCCAAGCGAGCCTCGCGAAGGCAGGCAGGCGTTTTTGAAGAAAGGCTCGCCAAAGCATCCATCAAGCAGCCTCGAGAGGCAGCAACCGCAAGCACGGACGAAGCACTCCCGCCACCTCCTGAAGCTGGGGCACCCGACTGCGGTCCCCACACAGGGGAGCGTCTGTTGCTAACGGCGGCTCACCAGGACACAGGCTGGATTCACGAGCTCAAAGATTACTTGGCAAAAGGGATCCTCCCCGAGGAAGATGAGGAAGCAGAGCGAATCGCTCGACAGGCAAAATCCTACTGCATCCTTGAGGGAGACCTGTACCGCAGGCGCCCAAATGGCATCGCGCTCAAATGCGTCCCTCCCGAGGAAGGCCGGACGCTGATCAAGGACATCCATAGCGGGGAGTGCGGCCACCACTCGTGTGCGCGCACCCTCGCAGGCAAGGTCTTCAGGAGCGGGTTCTACTGGCCACAGGTGCTTCAAGATGCGGTCACCATCGTCCAAGCTTGCGACGCCTGCCAGTACCACGCCAAGCAAATTCATCAGCCGACGCTGGGGCTCCAGACCATCCCGCTCTCCTGGCCGTTCGCGGTCTGGCGGCTGGACATTCTGGGCCCCTTCCCGAAGTCGCAGGGGGGCTACCGCTTCCTCTTCGTGGCCGTCGACAAGTTCACCAAGTGGGCCGAGGTTGAACCAGTGCGCACCATACCAGCCGGAGCAGCGGTGAAATTCATCAGGAGCCTGGTCTGCCGCTTCGGAGTGCCTAATCGCATCATCACCGACAATGGCTCGCAGTTTACCAGCGGCATCTTCCGAGCTTACTGCGAAAAACTCGGCATCAAGCTCTGCTTCGCCTCAGTGGCTCATCCACGGAGTAATGGTCAGGCCGAGCGAGCAAATGCGGAAGTCCTTAAGGGCCTCAAGACCAGAAGTTTCAACATCCTCAAGGGTCACGGCAAGGGCTGGATCGATGAGCTCCCATCTGTGCTCTGGTCCATGCGCACAACCTCTTCAAGACCCACGGGAGAAACGCCATTCGCCCTTGTCTACGGAGCCGAAGCAGTCCTCCCCGCAGAAATCAGGCATGGATCCCCACGGGTCCTTGCCTTCAACGAGGACACCCAAGAGGACCTCCACAACGACGACCTGCTGCTTCTTGAGGGACTGCGCCGCCGTGCCGCCCTCAGAGCAGCCATGTACCAGCAAGACCTGCGGCGCTACCACAGCCGCCATGTGTGCTCACGCACTCTTGAGGCGGGCGATCTCGTCCTCAGGCGAATCCTCTCCAGAGAAGGCCTCCACAAGCTCTCGCCGATGTGGGAAGGCCCCTACAGGGTCTCCCACATCGCCAGGCCTGGCGCGGTACGCCTCGAGACCGAAGACGGCATCCCCGTCAAGAACCCGTGGAACATCGCGCATCTACGCAAGTTCTACCCGTGATCATAGTCACGCCCATAATCATCGTCACGTCAGGCATTTTTTGTCTCTAGAGGAAAGCTCACGGCTTTACCTCCTGAGGGCCAACCCTCCGAGCTCTCCTGCTAACGAGCCACCGCAGGCCGTAGTGAATCTCAGCCACTAATGGGTGGTCCCCATGCCTCGACATGGAAGGAACGTTAGCTTGGCAAACCCAAGTATAATGAACCATTTCGTTCCTATGTGAACTGTGCGCTACGGCGCCATTTCGTTCCTAAGTGAACTATGCGCTGAGGCGCCGCTGTGTAATATTTCGATGGCAAGTTTACTTTCGTCATTTACTTTTCCATGTGCGCTTATATTCTTCCCATGCGCACCTCGCGAGCGGGGGCTGAGTACGGTGCCTGTGCCTCAAGAGCACCCTAGCAGCACTGCAAAACCCAAGGGACCCTGAGCTCTGGCTAAAGGGCATGCTCCCGGATACACGCCACCTCTCCAAAGGACCTTGGTACTCTCTCTCCTCGCGAGATACCCATGAGGAAGCTTATAAGCGCGCATGAGTCCCAACTATCATGCTCTAGCGTTTTGGTTCGCCTCTCTAACATTCACAGGGAACAAGAGTCTCTCTAAGCTTGTGGAGGAGAAACTCGGCCCCTGGAGAGAAACGCATCGCCAAGGGAGTCCTACGCAGGGCGAAAGCCTCGCGAAGCTAAGTTCCCTGCTCACACCAGGAGAATCTCTACATCTCTCTCACGAGCACTCTGCGTCCCTCGAGCGTTCCTTTTCCCTCACTCTCCATGGACTGCTTGTGCGTCAAAGGGGGGCCCTTGAGCATCGCGCCTCGAGGACTCCTACCTCTCTAAGCCTTAAACTCCTCCGGCCTTGCCGAGTCATTGCTCGAGCATACCGCAGCGGCGGAGTCATAGCGCAAGGAGAAGGGTCCAAGCGACGCAGAGCGAAAAAGACATGGAAGTAAAGCAAAAGGCCCTCGAGGGGCACACACACAAACTTAGCAGCACATGCTTAGAAATATGAAGTGTATTACAGACTGAACAGCAAAAGTCTTTAAGACAAATATCCCTACGGCGCTACAAGCACGTTACGTTTCAGGAAGAAGTCAGGCAGAGGCCTCGCCGTCGTCCTCCTCGGACCCTTCTCCTTCAGGCTCGCCCTCCTCGTCGTCGCCCTCCTCGCCGCCATCATCCTCCGCCGCAGCGCGCTTGAAGCGGCTGTAGAAGTCGTCGACCTGGTCGCGGATGGAGTTGGAGATCTTCCACCCTTTCTCCCCCTCGAGAGGCTCGGTCACCGTGGTGAAGTCGAAGCCCGGCTGGAGGTGCTGGAGATTGGTGAAGATGCGATCGACCGCTACCGCCAGGAGCTGGCGGCACTCCTCCTCGACGACGTCGCGGAGCTCCGCGGCAGGGCCCTCGAGCGCTGTGAAGAGCTGCTCGAAGTACATGAGGTAGGTGGCGGCGTCGGAGTTGCCCTGAACGGGGACAGCCGGCGCTTTCGCTCCCAGCTTCGCGGCGAGCTCGTTGCCCCGGCCCACTAAGGACTGGAACATGCGCTCCCGCTGCTGCGAGAGCACCCGCGCCGCCTGAGCGCTCTCAGCAGCCTCCACCGCCATCTCCACAGCAGGGCCCACCTGCTTATTCATCTCCTCCATGTCCGCCATGAGGGAGGCGAGGTCCTGCGCCATGCGGTCGCGAGCTTGTTCGGCAGCGCGGCGACCGTCCGCAGCACGCCGCGCCCGGGAGTTCAGCCGGGCGTTCATTTGTTCCAGCTCGCGGATATGAGCGGCATCCTCATCGCGCCTCTTCTTGAAGCGGTTCTCCTGCTTCGTGAACTTCTCGGCATAGTCGCGGGAGACAGCGCCGCGGTACGCCTTCTCCTGGGTTTAGAACTCCTTCTCAGCCTCCTTCTTCTGCTCGGCGAACTTCGTGTTGAAGCGCTCCACACGCCCCTTGTGGGTAGCCACCTCGCGTTCATACCTGCCGAGAGCATCGGCCAGGCTCTCTTCGCGGGACTCGAGGGCGGCGCGCTGCCCCGACAGCTCTTGCTCCCTCAGCGCCAGCTGCTCGTCGCGGCGGCGCACGTCCTCCTCGCGCTCGCTCAGGCCCCGCCCCCTGGCGTCCAAGCTCGCGCGGGCCCCCTCCAGGGCGGTCCGCACGGTCTCAGAGTCGGCGAGGATTTTGGCCTCAAGCTCGACAAGCTCGTGGTGCTTGGCTGCCAGGGAGTGCTCCACAGCCTCCCGCTCTGCCCTGGCCGCGGCCAAGTCTTCTGCAGCTGCCCGGCGCTCGGCCTTCAAGGGCTGCAGGATCTCTTCGGCGTCGCGCATGGCACCCTCGCGGACCTCCTCGGCGAAGCGCAGCGCCTCCTCGCGCTCCGCCTGCAGGGCCTGGTTGCTCCGCCGGCGAGCCTCCACAGCCGCGTGGAACGCGGCCCAAGCCTCCGCGAGCTCGTCTCGCTGCCGGGCAAGCTCCCGGTCCTCCAGAGCGAGGTGGGCCTCCAGCCCCTCCAGGGACTCCCGCACCAGGCGGAAGGCGACGTCACGACGCCCCCTGCTCCAGTCCCAGCTACCGAGGGCAAGGGCTTGGGAAGTCCTGCTCGGAGCGGAAGGCCCTGCGCCCGCGTCAAGCTTGGAGCGGGGAGCCTCCGCGCGGGCCTGAGGGCTTGGCGGCGTGTCCTCCGCTTCGGCGCCCGCGTTCTGCGCGCCAGCGCTGCCCCCCTCAGGCGGCGCCTCGCCCTGGGTTCCCGGGGCAGGAGAGGTCTGCCCCGTAGCCGCTGCCTCCTCCTCTGCCGTGGTGCTTGGCGGGGGCGGCGGGAGATCTGCTCCCACCGTCTCATCGGCCTTTGAAGGGCTCGGGGCCGATGTAGTGCCTGTCGCGGCCTCCTGCTGCACTGGCGGAGTCGCAGCACGCGGCGGAGTGGGCGCCTTCTCCGCCCGCCCCTCAGGGCGCTCCACCTCCAGAGGCGGCGCGGTCGCCTCAGCCTGAGGAGCATCCCCGTGAGGGCCTGCAGGGATTTCCTCCGCAGGCCTCGAGGCCTCTTCTGCTGCGGCCTCTGCCGCGGCCTCCGGAGCGGTCCTCTTCACGTCCGCCGCCTTGCGGAGCCTGCGGCGCTTCGCAGGCGCCGGGTCGCTGGCAGAGAACAAGAAGATCTGTCAGAGGGAGCAAACAAGCAGAGACTGAAAAAGGAGAACAAAATTAGAAACACTAACCCTGTCTTCTTGGCGCAGGTGTCAACCCACGCCATGCCGGACGAACTCCAAGAAGGCGTAGTCCGGGCTCCGGATCCCTCCGGAGCCGTCTCAGCTTTCCTCTTGAGGGGAGCGCTCGGGGGCTCCCCAGCAGGCCTGTCGTGGGCCGCTTTGGTCCGGGGTTCCTGTCGCCCCGCCTCGGCCCCCTCCTCGTCGCTTGACGAGAGCTCAAAGACCTCCTCAGAAGGGGGCGCGGCCCTTGACGAGCTCGCGCCGCCTGCAGGGGGAATGGCCCCAGCCGCCGCGTCGCCCTGCTCAGCGTCAGATGCGTACGGCGACTCCGCAGCATCTGCTCCTTTCGCCATGGGCATGGGCCCCTCTTCCTCCTCCTCCCCCGCCAGGCCTAGCGGGGTGAAGGTGGGCATCCGCTCCAGAATCGCCAGGCGCGGAGCCAGGTTCATCTGATGAAGAGGCCTCAGCTCCGCCGCGATCGCCACGGGCACGTCGGGGTTGATGAAGAGGCCGCCCATGATGGTCTCGACGACGGCGGGGCGATGGTCGCAGGGGTGGAGTCGCATCGGGTCGGAGGGGCCCGAGTACATCCACATCGGCTTCTTATGCGCCTGTAGAGGCGCGATGTGGCGGCGCACGAAGTCCTCCGCGATCATCTGGCCGGTAAGGCCGTTCGCCCGAAGCGTCCTCATGCGCACCACGAGGGCTCCTATCTGTGGACCCTGGAAGGCCTGCTTGCCCCAGTGAGTATTCTTCACGGGCGGCGCCTCCGGGGTGTCGAGGAAGGAGCTCCGTCACGAGGCGCCGATCAGGAACCACTTCTGCCTGAAGTCGTCCACCTTCTTCACCACCGCCGTGACGGGCTTCTCGCCGCTCCACGACATGGGGATGTAGACGTCCCCCATGCCGTCCACGATGCGGAACGACACGCATCCCGTCCGCTCGGTCTTCGCGGAATTCCGGAGCGCGTAGAAGCTCCGGAAGAGGGCCACCGAGGGCTGCACCCCCAAGTACGCCTCGCACAAGTAGGCGAAGATGGAGAGGACGAGGATGGCGTTGGGGTGTAGATGAAGGAGATGGATCTGGTAGAACTCCAGAACCGCCTCCAAGAAGGGCGAGTACGGAGGCACCAATCCTGCGAAAATGGTGTGGAGAAAGATGGGGAAAAACCCCGCCGGGAGTCGGCCGAGCTTGGCGGCCCGGATGGCGCTGGCGCCGTGCTCGTTGGTATTCCCGGCGACCAGGTGCTGGATCTTGTCCAGCGCCGCCGCATTGACGCGCTCGCCGATCAGAGCGGGGCCAAGCGCCTCTTCGCCCTGCGCATCGGAGGGGAGCGTCCCCATTGCCGCCTTGCCCTTCGGTCCGCCCATTGTCGAGGAAGGGGCAAGAAGCGGAGTGCCGAAGAAGGAAAGAGTTCGCCGGAGAAGGAAGGAGTTCGCCGGAGAAGGAAAGCTAGGGAGCCGAGAGCTAGAAGACTGGATGCGCGGAATGGGAGTAATGAATGCGGTTCGGACCGGTGCGCAGCTTTATACCCCATTTGGGCAGTTACCAAGGCGTGGTTGTGGTGGTCGTGGTGGGACCCCCCACGACGCACGTTTCTGCCGGAGAAGCCGAGTCGCCGCAAACTCACCACCGAACGACGCGTGTCACGGGCCGGCCGGACATTTTGGACCCACGACGCTTCGTCTGGACCCGATGGGCCTCGCCGTGCCCGTCATGGGCCCGGGGGCTACTGTCGGCCCAGTGGGATCCAGGGTGTGCAGAGCCCACTATCCACAGCCCTCACACGCGACGGAATCAATGAAACGGCTAAGGACCAGGCGGAACGCCTGGAGAGGCCCTCGAGAGGAAAGGCCTCTCGAGAGGGCTGGAGGGGGCAGCGAAGGCCTGAAGAGGCTCCTCTCGAGGCTGTCCCTCTACAAGGCCCCCTCCCCTGGAGAGGGGTCAACGCAAATCCCTCCACAAGGCCACCCATGCCCTGTGGAGATACTTCGCTACGAAGCAAACGCCGCAGCGCGCACATGGCCTCTGCCGCGGCCGCAGAGTGACGCGCGCGTCTGTGCGCGATGACGACGGCGCCGCAGTTGCCGTTTTCGTGATTAATGGAGGTCAACAAAGCTGTGTCCCCTGCGCCAGCTTACGAGGGTTTCCTCTTTGGTGATAAAGCAGTTGGCCGGCGCTATGCTCCAAGGACGACGTCACCGTGGGGACCCCCACGATCTCTACAGCACCAGCTGGCCATCCTGCGTGGACGGTGGCTTTCCTGTGTCACGGGCAGGCTTTACGACCATGGACCGAGTCCATGGACAACTCAGCTGCGGTGCACCCCACTCCTCCCTTTCGTCGCCATGTGGGAACCCTTCCGCTGCGCAGGTCGCAAGGATGAGGCCCGGGGCGCCTATAAAAGGAGCGGGAACCCCTTCGTAGCAAGGGATGGGCCGATCGATCAATCGACTACTCGCACCATAGCTTAACCTAGCTTAGCAGACTCGAGGAGGAAGAAGACCTCAGCTTCCCTCTTTGAGCTCTGCACTGCCGCAAGCGAGCCCTCGGCAAGCTGATTGTACTGTAACCTCTACAGGGCAATACAGACAAGCAGGAGTAGCGGTTTTACCTCCTCTTGAGGGCCGTGAACCTGGGTACGGGTTGGTGTTCATCACTGCCGTGCTATCCCTCTCCGGGCTCGTCGAGCATCGTCGCCGGGCCGGTTGAGGGTTGTAGACCAACGTGTTCAGTCCCCTCCACGAACTTCTCCTCAGAGAGTGACTATCCCTAGTTTCGTGGGAATCACACCTCGACACATAGTACTCTCCACTGCGTTCCACAGATCTCCGTGTACTTATGGATGTTCGGGCTACCACTTAGCCGCTTATAGAGATAGCTCTGATCTGTTTCATATTCAATTACCCACCTATCTAGGTAGAAGAAGTACTGGTCTCCGTTCGGACACCTAGCCTCCATCCAGTTCTTACGAGCGCCAATTGCCCGGCTCTCTAGAAGATATCTTAAAGGGCATGGCAGAATCTACATGTAATACAAAACCGGAGAAACTATGAAGACACCCATTGAATGAAAAACAAATGACATTTCCTCGAATTTGAAAGGCAATACTTACAACGGCCGTTTTGTAACTGTGTTCCATCGGGACTTTGAAAGTATTGGAACGACGAGTTAGTGTGCGACAGAAAGTTGCTTCGTAACGGCACAAAGCACAGTAATCGACGCCATTGCTATCGCTATCGGAATCCTATTTTAACAAATGAAATTTAGAATCAGATAAACAGGCGGAACCTGGGGTTTTTCCCCATTCCGCAAGCCAAATAGAAAATCAAATCTACTCACATATAATGCACCAAACAAGAAAATGAAACATGTAGAGAAGATAGCACTGACCATCGAAATGGGGGTGATGGACTGCAGCTGGAACCGTCGGCGACCAAAAAACCCCAAACAGCGAAGGCGGCCGTACAATGGCGATGATGATGGAGCTCCTTGCTTGTCCCTCCTTCTCGACGGGCCACGGGAGACGGGCGGACGACGACAATGGCGAGGGTGATGGAGCTCCTTTGCGCCTTCAATCACCCTGCTCTCCGCCCTAAATCCAACTCCTATTGCTCTGTTCTTGGGGGTTCCTCGGGGGTTCTCTCGGCGGCAGCAGTGAGCCAGGGAGAAAGACCACGTGGGCCCCATCGGCGGTATCCCTTGATTAAACAAGTGCCCCGGCCCCACGCCGACCCCACGCGCCGACCCCACGCTCCGACCCCACGCCGACCCCAGGAAATCCCAACCGAGCCGCGACAGGCCGACCCCACCAGTCAGACGGTTGACTAGAGGGCAACGGAGCGTTTGGTCGATTTCTGAGCCAAACGGGGCACAGACGAGAGAAACTACGCGGGTATGGCACAGACGGATAAACTAGAGAGAACCGGGGCACAGAAGCAATTGTCCCTTATCCATAATAGGTGACGAATTTTTCATCTTTGTCACGCATTACTGTTAACGGATGACGACCAACTTTCGTGTCACTAAATTTGTCACGGATCACTAATGGTGACGGATTTAGGGCGTCACTCTGGTTGTCACCGATTCTTTGGGACCGAATTGTCAGATAATTAAGTAAAATGGGAAAAAATGGTTTAGATGCGTTTTGAACCGGGGACCTGCTGAAAAAAAGAACAGATGCACTACCGATAGGTTATAGTATGGTTATTGTTTGAAACTTAGTATTACGCTTTTCAAAGTATATAAATATGTAATATATATAGAATATACCTAACAGATCTCTGTTGTTATTATCATTTTATCATCGATTATTAATAGAGGATACAAAATCCATAGGGTGGGTGCTTGTTACGGCTGCGACACGAGGGGGGTTTCACGGCGGCATTGCCTTGGAGATCTCCGGCGACGAGATCAATGGATTCGGCCGTACGGGAAGGCAGCGGTGAGTTCCGGTTCAATATTAACATACTTGATTATTGTCCTACCAAATTGTAAGGTTTTCGATTAAGAATCGGATCATTGTTTGTAGGCAATGAATCGAGATTGGATTAATAATGCGATAAAATTCTCACCTGAATACCTCCAGGGTGCAAAGGAGTTCATGCGGTTCGTTCGTGATCATGGCAACCCGGATAGAATATTGTGCCCATGCACTAAATGTCTTAATTTGATTCGGCATACTCAGGACATGGTTCATTCTCACATAGTCCAAAATGGTATGTCCAGCACATATACAAGATGGACTTGTCATGGGGAAGACAGGGCAGATGATGATGACCACGGCGCTTATGAAAGTGACAACGACGATGGCAATGAGAATGAGAACGGTACTAATGATGATGGTATTTCTGCTATGTTACGAGATCTACAGAAGACAGGGGAGAGAGGTTATGATGAACCTAATATCTATTCAAATCTCATTGAACAAGCGAAGATAGATCTTCATAAGGGATGCAGCACAATGACAAGGCTGTCATTCATTATCAAGATGCTTCATATCAAATCCTACAACCGGGTCACAAATAGATGTTTCGATCGATTCCTTGATATGTGGTCTACGACAGTTCCAGAATTGGATATACCTAGGTCTTATAAGGAAGCAAAGCGTCTTCTCTCTGATTTTGGACTTGGTTATCAGACCATTCATGTATGCAAGTTTGGTTGTGCTCTGTTCTGGGGAGAACATAAAGACAATACACATTGTCCTGTCTGTGGGCTATCTAGATGGAGAGAAAACAAAGGAAATAAAAAGATTCCTCACAAGGTGCTACGATACTTTCCCATTATCCCAAGGTTGAAAAGTCTATTTGAGTCTAAGAAAACTTCTATATTCACAAAGTGGCACAAGGAACAGAGGGTTCCTGAGAAGAATGTTCTGAGGCACCCAACTGATGGTGAAGCATGGAAGCACTTTGACAAAGAGTTTGGCTGGTTCGCAGATGATCCACGCAACATCAAGCTTGGAATGGCCACAGATGGATTCAATCCTTTTGGAAATATGACCAACGCATACAGTATGTGGCATGTGTTTGTCATTCCGTACAACTTTCCACCTTGGATGTGCATGGATCAAAATAACTTCATGATGTCGCTTCTTATCCCAGGAAAACATTCACCAGGGAAAGATTTTCATGTATTTATGCAGCCATTGATAAAAGATATGATGGAGCTGTGGAGTGGTGTTGAGACGCGTGATGTGTGTGCAGCTGATCCGTTTCAACTACATGCTGCTTTTCTTTGGTCCATACATGATTATCCTGGGTATGCCACTATGTCTGGCCGTAGCACAAAAGGCTATTACGCATGTGTGCACTGCGATGTGGATCCTTGCTCCGAGCCTTTGAAACACAAAATTGGATATTTTGGCCATCGTCGATTCCTTCCTATGGATCACCCGTATAGGGAAATCAAAAGTTTCAATGGAAAAGTTGAGAATAGAGAGGCACCAAGGAAGTACACACAAGCAGAATTGCCGGAGAAGTTAGCAAGAGTTGAGGATTACACACCAGGAAAAAATCCATCTAATAAGAGAAAGCGGGTCCCAGAGAAAGGTGAACCAACCTGGCACCTCAAGGCTAGCTTACATGATCTACCATATTGGCATGTACTGAAGATAGCACACAACCTAGATGTGATGCACATTGAGAAGAACATATGTGAGAATATCCTAGGTACACTTAACGAGATAGAAGGAAAAAGTAAGGACACATTTAGCTCCAGACTTGATTTGCAGAAATTTAAGATTAGGAAGCAATATTGGTTGCAAGAAGATAAGGGTGGTAAATTTACGAAACCTCCTGCACCTTGGATGCTTAGGAAGGAAAACAAGAGCAAGTTGTGCAGATTTTTGTACAACTGTAAATTCCCAGATGGGTATGCTGCAAACCTAGCAAATTGTGTGGATATTGCTACTGGTAAAATAAGTGGTTTGAAGACGCATGATTGCCACATGCTTCTGCAGCGTGTGTTGCCAGTAGGGCTGAGAGGACTTGTTCCAAAGTCAATGTATGAGGCCATAGCCGAATTGGGAAGATTTTTTAGGGAGTTGTGTGCTAAAACTCTGAGAATTGATGTGCTGCAGAGGATGAAGGTTGAGATTGTTTTAATTTTGTGCAAACTTGAAAAGCTCTTCCCCCCTTCATTTTTTGATATAATGGTGCACTTAGCTATGCATCTTCCTGAAGAGGCAATTCTTAGAGGTCCTGTTCAATATGGTTGGATGTATCCAGTTGAGAGAAGGCTGGGGTATCTGAAGTCAACAGTTCGTAACAGAGCTAGGCCCGAAGGTTCAATCGCTGAGGGCTACATCGTTGATGAGTGTACCACATTTTGCTCCAGACATTTCAATATGCGTATGGAAACCAGATATAAGAAAGAAAGTAGGTTCAAAGACCAGAATCGAAGAAAACAAGTTGATGAGGTTGGAATTTTTTCAGACGGAGCACAAGGCAGTAAGCATTACAAACTATCGCATTTTCATCACGAGTTTCAGAAAATGGTTTGGTACGTACTAAACAATTGTGATGAGGCGCAACCTTACATTACGTAAGTTCCGACACCCTCTAATATAGTCATTCATTGTTTTGGACATCATTACTGATATCACATCTTATATATAACTACTTTTAGGCTTTTTCGATCGGAATTACTGAAGAAAGGTGTGCGTAACATCGATGAGAGGCTTCAGAAAGAATTCCCAGCATGGTTTACTGAACATGTCAGGCATCTGCCAAATCTTTCTGCAGATCTGCGGTCGCTAGCTTTTGGGCCACACAAGGAAGTGTTAGTACATACTGCATGCAATATTAATGGTGCTAGGTTTCGTACTGTCGCAGAAGTGGAACACGGGGTTCCTCTAGCGCTGCCCAAGTGGGTCCACTGCCTGTGGGCCCAACACCAAGACATGCAAGGCCAAGGCTCAGCGCGAGGCTTGGCGGGTGCACCCCCGTCACCAGCGTCCCTTCGGGCACAAGGGACCCCCGGGTCCCCTGCACCCCGGAACAGAGAGAAGACCCCGAGAGCGCGAGCTCCCGGCAGGACCGGGCTCCCTCCCGGGTGAAAGGCCGTACAAGGAGAGGATAAGATCTCGACCACCCACCAGAAGACGGTAGAAGACGCCAGAAGGCTTGGGAAGCAAGGCGCGGCCAGGGGACACCACCTACCCACTGTCAGCCCCTGCCCGCGGCTTTCCCCGAAGGTGGCAGAGATCCCACCAACCCGGCGACGGATACTTGGAGGAGAAGAGGCCACGTCGCCATCTCCACCACGGAGAGGGGTTGCCTCCCGCCAAAACCCCTCACGCTCCTCGCATGACCTCTGTGGGATCCCCTTTCCCTATAAAAGGAGGACCAAGGCCATGGCGAGGAAGGACGGACTCTAGAGGCAAGATAGCTTAGTAGGCAAGGAAGTTCCGGCCTGCCCAAGGAGGAAGACGACCTCCGAACTAGGCTAGAGAGAGTGGAGAAGGGAAGGAAGGTGATCTCCTCCGGGCAAGGATCTGTCCTTCTCCTTCTTCCTAGACGAGCTACCCTGCCGGGTACCTCGACGAGCAACACCATTGTAGCCACACCATGGTCCGATCATCTATCCAGACATGCAGGAGTAGGGCTTTTAGCCTCCGGGCGGCCTGAACCTGGGTAGATCGTTCTGTGCTTTCCTTGTTCATCCACCACGTCGAGATCGAAGAGCGAGTGAGGAACTTGTCCGGCGATCGTCCTCTGGGAGTCGTTTCCAGCCTCCTTCGCGCCCCTACCGAATCTACAAAGGGGGTGCCTCGCATCCCCGGTGTCCGTCCTTCGAGACACGACATCTGGCGCGCCAGGTAGGGGGCGCAAGCGCTGGTTTCGTCTTCGTCAACCTCGAGATCTTCTCTGAGTTCTTCATCAAGATCTGCGTCAAGCATGCCGCCCAAGAAGAAGTCCGAGGCTGCAGCTGCCAAGATCGCCTCTCCTTCTCGGACGCGGGCGCCTAAAGAGCGCCGCGCCACGAACAACGAGCGCTCGGATGCGCCGCCCCCACCGCCTGAGGCGCAAGCGGTGCAGGGCACCACGACCGAGTCCAACCATGGGCCCGGTGGAGGATCCAAGGGGGACGTGGCCCCTCGCCCCTCGACCCGACATCCATCACCTCTCTCCGGAGAGAGGAGCGTCGGTGACGAGGCTGCCAAGGCTCGAGCTGCGAGATGCACCGCCTCAAACAGGAGCAAGTCCTTCGCCAACGTGTCCCCGGACGCTCAAGCTCGCCACGATGCCCTTGTGGCAGCCAGGGCCATGATGTAGTTCCCGCCAAGTACTGCTGATCCCAAGGTGTACCAGGCTTGGAGGGAGCGCTTGGAGAACCTCCTCCATTGCGCTAATGATCGACCAGCGCCCGCAGGAGCACAAGCGACTACTGTCGACAACCCCGACGCCACGACCGAAGGAACGCGCACGCAGGGGGCTAGGCGTCATGGGAACCTTTTCCCCGAGGCAAATCCCCCTCGTACCGCGCCTCCCGTGGCCAACCTTCCACCACGGGACCCAGGCAAGACCATCTCCGTCGGGTCTTCGACCTCGGAGGAGCATGACCTTCGACGCGATCTCAACAACCGTCAGCACGAGGACATGCGCACTCGCATCGAACACCGCCGAGAACGCTATCGCCGGGAAGATCGCGACGACGACCTCGCCGAGGGCTGTAATGCCCTCGCACCCGAGATCCGTCGTTTCAACTGGCCCAAGAAGTTCAAGATCGACGTTCTTCGCTTCGACGGCACCAACAACCCCCGGGACTTCTTGCAGATCTACTCTATTGCTGCCATGGTCGCCGGGGCTGACGAGATCATGATGGCCAATTGGTTCCCTTTGGCCCTCAAAGGAGACGCCCAGACCTGGCTTCTCAACCTTCCAAAGTGCTCCATCAAGTCTTGGCGAGCGCTGAAGGAGCAGTTCCTGGGAGCGTTTCAAGGGGGTTTTGAGCCTCCGGGCACCCCGCGAGACCTGTACGACTTCAAGCAGCTTCCCGGCGAGACTCTTCGCAAATACATCAAGCGCTTCATGCATAAGATGAACACCATCCCGTGCATCAAGGACGAGGTGGTGATCCAGTCCTTCAGCGCCAACATCCGCAACCCTCGGATGCAGGAGAAGCTCAGCATCCATCGCGTGGAAACGACCCGTAAGCTCTGGGAGCTCGCGGACCGCTGCGCGCGCGCGGAAGAAGGCGTAAGAGACAACGAACCCGAGGACAAAGCCGCTGCCTCCAAGAACAAGAAGCGGGACCCCGGGAACGACAAGCGCGTCTTAGTCACCGAGCCGCTCGCGAAGAGGATCAAGCCTGCCGAAGCTGAAGGAGAAGAAGAAGAGCCTTGGTGTCACATACACCCTGAAGGCAATCACCCTCTCAAAGACTGCCGCGCCCTCCGAGGTTTCGCTCTGAGGGAGCAGCGTCGAAATGACGGAGTCGGCCCGGGTGGCTGCTTCAACTGTGGCGCCGCTGGACACCGCGCCCGCGTGTGCCCCACGGGTCACCAAGGCGGCGGTGGCCGAGGCTGGCCACGGGGCGGCGGCCGCGGAGGAGGACGCGGCGGCCAAGGCGGACAAGAACAGCAGCTCCAGGCGGCGGTCCAGGGCAACAACGGCGCTGCCCCTGCTGTTCCTGGGAACGGTGGGCAGTTCCAGAAGTTGCCGGGATCGTTGGTTGCATCCATGGAGGCTCCTCCCTGCCTCCATCCAACAGCGCCGGCAAGAAGCTGGTGCGTGAGCTCAACGCGGTGGTCTCAACACCACCTCGACCCCTGGATTGGTCTCACCTGGTCATCACCTTCGACTCATAAGATCATCCCGCCAATACGGCCGGGGTCGGAACGCTGCCCCTGATCATGTCTCCGGTCATCCACAACTTCAAGGTCATCAAGATGCTGGTCGATGGAGGCTCCAGCCTCAATCTGCTAACGGCAAAAGCCCTGACCGCCCTGCAAGTTCCGTTCTCCCGTCGCACCGACACGAACGTCTTCCAGGGCGTGAACGGGAGCATCACGCGGCCCATTGGGAAGATCACCCTTCCCGTCACCTTCGGCGACTACAAGAACTTTCGCACCGAGGACGTCACCTTCGACGTCGCAGACACCCCGCTTTCGTACAACGGCATACTTGGCCCGCCCGCACTGGCCAAGTTCATGGCCGTCTCCCACTTCGCGTACAACATGCTGAAGATCCCGGCGCCACATGGTGTTATCAAGATCCAAGCCGACACGGAGGACGCAATCTTCTGTGTCCAGAAGCTGAACCAGACGGTGGCGGCGACGTCAAGCGTTCGCCAAGAACCGATGGAGGACGATCTCGACGCATACCCTGGGAACGAGGCTGATCCCGGGGGCTCGACTTCGACTTCCATCAAGAAGGCGGCGTTCCAGGGCGACTCCTAGATGACCAAGAAGGTGGCTCTAACAGGGGATGGAGTCCGCTCCATCACCATCGGCGCTCGCTTAACGGACAAATAGGAAAGCGTGCTCGTTACCTTCCTTCGGGAGAACTCTGATGTCTTCGCATGGGACGCGTCAGAGATCCCCGGCGTTCCAAGGGAGGTGATAGAGCACAAACTGGCGGTCAGCGCGGACGCGCGACCAGTGAAGCAGGTTCTCCAGAACCAAAGCAAACATAAGTTGGAGTTCATCGTCGCTGAGATCGACAAACTGCTAGAGGCCGGCGTCATACGCTCGGTTCCCCACCCCCTCTGGGTGGCCAACCCGGTGGTGGTACCGAAACCCATGACGCTCAAGTGGCGCCTTTGCATCGACTTCACCGACCTCAACAAGGCCTGCCCGAAGGATCCTTTCCCCCTGCCCCGGATCGATCAGATAGTGGATTCCACGGCAGGGTGCGAGCTGCTGTGCTTCTTGGACGCCTTCTCCGGGTACCATCAAATCCTGATGGCTGTCGAAGACCAAGAGAAGACAGCCTTCATCACGCCCAAGGGATGCTACTGCTATACCCGGATGCCATTCGGCCTCCGGAACGCAGGCGCAACTTTTCTGCGCGCGATGCAGGCATGCCTTGGACCGCAGTTGGGACTCAATGTCGAAGCCTACATTGATGACATTGTGGTCAAGTCCCGGCACCAGGATTCGCTCATCCAAGACCTCCATGAGACCTTCGAGAACCTCAGGCGGGTCAACTTCAAGCTCAACCATGAAAAGTGCGTCTTCGGGGTCCTGTCGGGCAAGCTGCTGGGTTTCTTGGTTTCCCATCGGGGAATCGAGGCTAATCCAGACAAGATCAAGGCGATCGACCGCATGGAGGCTCCTCGACGGATCAAGGACGTGCAACGCCTCAATGGGTGCATCACGGCACTCGGGCGTTTCATCTCAAGACTGGGAGAGCGAGCTCTCCCGTTCTTCAAGTTGCTCAAGAAGGAGGGCCCCGTCGACTGGACCCCCGAGGCTGAGGAAGCCCTTCAGTCGCTCAAGCGATACCTTGCGTCGCCACCAATCCTGGTGGCCCCGACGCCAAAGGAGCCGCTGCTGCTATACATCGCCGCCACCAATCAAGTTGTGAGCACGGTGTTAGTGGTAGAGCGAGATGCTCCCCCAAGAAAATCAAGCGAAGCCAAGGGCAAGCGTTCCGGGAACTCCCTCGCGGGCCCGCCCTACAAAAAGAAGACGTCGGGCTTGCCCGGGTCCCAGGACCTCAGCAGCCCGGCCACTTCTGCGGATGACAACGGTACCGAGGCACTGGGGGCAGGGCCGCCTCCAGTCCAGGACGTGAACTCCGTGGAAGATGGGGAAGATCTCAACCAAAAAGCTGCCGCACGCAAAGCGCAATACCCGATCTACTTCATCAGCTCGGTCTTGCGCGACGCACGTGAGCGCTACCCCATGATACAGAAGCTGCTACTGGCGATCCTCCTCGCCTCCCGCAAGCTGAGACCGTACTTCGAAAGCCACCCCATTACCGTGGTCTCCAAGTACAATCTAAGAAGCCCCTTGGAGAACCCGTTAGCCACCGGACGAATCTCGTGGTGGGCCATGGAGCTTCAAGGATTCGGCCTCAAGTTCGAGCATACGGACAACATCAAGAGCCAGGCGCTTGCGGACTTCACCGCCGAATGGACCGAGACGGCATTCGAGGACCCGGAAGAGGAAACCTGCGTCCCCGGGAAGGAGGACCCCAGCGCTTGGATCCTGCACTTCGACGGTTCTTACTCCAAGAATCAAGGGGGAGCTGGCGTCGTCTTGACGTCACCAACAGGCGACCGCCTGAAGTTCGTCGTTTAGATGCACTTCCGGGGTGGCGTCTCCAACAACACGATGGAGTACGAGGGCCTGCTCGCGGGGCTCCGTGCGGCCATCAGCTTGGGCATCAAGAAGATCGTTATCAAGGGTGACTCTCAGCTGGTCATCAAGCAGGTCAACAAGGAGTACGCGAGCCCGCAAATGGCGCCGTACGTCGAGGAAGTATGGAAGTTGCAGCAACGCTTCGACAGCTTCCGAGCCACGTACATTCCCCGGGGGGACAACTCAGTCGCAGATGAACTTTCGCAGCTGGCCTCCCAACGGGAGCCCGTCCCGGCGGGAATCTACATCGAGATACTCAAGCAACCGTCGGTCCCCCACGATCGAGTCAAGTCAAACCCGGGCACGGAGCCGGGGGCTGGCGGCCCATCTGCCCCGGCAGAGCAGGGCGCCGGCTCAGGAGATCAAGACCCGGTGGCGCCTGTGACGGAGGAAGCCTCGCTTTCCTCCTGTCAAGTGGTGCTTCCGGTGGAATGAAGCTGTCCACCCTGGGCCTAGGACATCGTCAAGTACATGACCGAGCATACCCTTCCGTGCAACGACCACGAAGCTGAGCGGGTCTCCCGTCAAGCCAAGCTCTACGTCTTAATTGACGGAGAGCTCTACCGGCGGCGAGACAACGGGGTCAAGCTTCGCTGCATCGCACAAGAGCAATGCAAGGAGCTACTGAAGGAAATCCATGAAGGCACGTGTTCCAGCCACGTCGCATCAAGGTCACTAGCGGGGAAAGTCTTCCGTCATGGGTTCTACTGGCCAACGGTTCTGCACGACGCAGAAAAAATCGTCAAGACGTGTGAAGCCTACCAGCACTATTCGAAGGAGATACACCAGCCAGCACAAGCTCTACAGCCTATTCCAATATCTTGGCCGTTCGCGGTCTGGGGGCTGGACATAGTGGGCAAGATACCAAGGTCTATCGGAGAACATGAATACCTATTCGTCGCCATCGACAAGTTCACAAAGTGGGTAGAAGTGATGCCAGTGCCAAAGCAGACGGCTCAAGCCGCCATCAAGTTCATCGAGGGGATTGTATTCAGATTTGGAGTGTCCAACAGGATCATCACCGACAACGGCTCTCAATTCACCAGCCGGGCTTTTCTCAGTTTCTGCGAAGAAAGGGGCATCAAGGTGTGCTTCGCCTCGGTGTCCTACCCAAGGAGCAATGGGCAAGTGGAGCGAGCTAACGCAGAAGTACTCAAAGGTCTGAAAACCAAGGCTTTTGACAAGCTAGAAGATCGGGGCAAGAACTGGATCGAACACCTTCCAAGCGTTCTATGGTCACTCAGAACCACCACCAGCAGGGCCACGGGAGAAACCCCTTTCTTCCTGGTCTATGGAGCAGAAGCAGTGCTACCCACTGAGCTCAAGCACGGGTCCCCCCGGGTACTCGCATATGAAGAGGAGGCGCAAGAGGAGAGGAGAATTGATGATATCAATTTCCTGGAGGAAGTGCGGTGTCGAGCATCCCTGAGATCGGCTCGATACCAGCAAGCGCTCAGGCGCTATCACGGCCGCCACGTGCGAGCGAGAGCATTGGAGCCAGGCGACCTCGTACTCCGGAAAAAGCAAAAACTCGATGGCATGAACAAAATGTCATCGAAGTGGGAAGGTCCATACCGGGTTACACACACCCTGAGACCTGGAGCGGTCTACCTGGAGGATGAAAACGGTAGACCGGAAGGCAATGCCTGGAACATCGAGAACCTCCGGAAATTCTACCCCTGACTACAAACACGAATCGCACTAAGTTAAGATCAACTATGCACGCCCTGGGGGCTAGTGTTCTGTACAAGGGTGTAAGAATCGTCGCCAAGGAATAAAGATAAGTTTTTAATTCCGTGAGCCTCAATTTATGTCGTAAATTCGTTCTTCCGCAGCAACTCGTAAGCAGGGGGCTGGTATGTGCCAGTGGCTGGCGGGTCGACGCAGCTCCTACCAGTAGGGGTTGCCTACCTGACCGGTCGTACTGCCGCAGAAAGGAGTGATTGGGCAGTGTTGTGCTTTAAAGCACCTAAGTACAGAGATGCACTACCAACTTTGCTTGCGAATTGCCTTGGATGAACATCTTCACGACAGGTAGAGAGGGCCCGTTCTTTTCCTACTAAAAGTTTGCTATGTGTAGCGCCTCCCCGGGACAGGAAATCTTCAAAAGGAGACGGATGTGGAGCTTACCCGGGAGAGGCCTGAATCAGAAAGCGATTGGAAAAACAGATAAGTCTTGCATTCACATACATCTTAGGCATGTATCTCGCTTGGAGCCAATATACCATCAACCTGAGCATGCTTAACGGTGTATGAGAGCCCTTGCGGGGATCAGGCGTCCTCCCTGGAGAACGGTCAGTTTCCCTCTGGCTTAGTATCCATGGCTATGGAGTAAAGCCTCGAAGGGTATAGTGTTCTTGGGGGTATTACTTCTGCTGCTGACAGTCAAGGATACTTGCACCCGGGTTCACTCCTCATAGATTGGAGGGCACATAGTGCAAAGGGGGTTGGGAAATGGCCCCGGGAGTTGAGCTAGCAAATGCATTCATGTTTAAATCCAGAAAATTACATACCAGCATTACATTCAGCTAGGCAACTTGTGCCCATATCTAGCCTGTGCTACTAAGGCCAGCCTGGGCGCCCGGGCTGTGCCATCCTGTCTGCTCATTGGCTGCCGGGAAAGCTCCTCTTCTCCGGGGACGCCTGGAGGAGGGAAGTGACTCCCGCGCAGCATTTTCAGGCATCTCGCGGGGCAGGAGCTCTCGCTGGAGGCGCAGATCTGAACTGGCCGAACAAGCGAACGATGCCTTCCGCCAGCTCGCAAGTGGCCTCCTCTTCTTCCTAAGAAGAACGACGGTCACCCATCCGGTCCAAGTCTGGCTGAAAGGCAAACGGAAGAAGGGAGCCATCCTTACCTGGTTGACGGCCTCAAGCTCGGCCAAAGGCTGGGCCAGGCCCGGGATCCCGGCGGTCTTCCTCTTCAGGAAATCCATCAAGAAGGCTTTCTTGATGGCCCTTACCCGGGCCGCTTCTTGCGCGGCCAGACCTGACACAGCAGCCAAGTCGGCAAGGGCACGGGCAGTGGACGCTCCGGAGGTCTCATCTCGACCGGCCGTCCAGATCCGTTCGGCCTGAGGAGCTTCCGCAGCGCCCCGGAATGACGACTCCGCCGTGGAGATCTCCGAAGACCCATCCCCTGACATCGCCGCCGCCTCGCCGGACATCTTCGTCAATTCGCGTCCTGGGTCAAGAAGGAGCAAGGGCGAGAGGGATGGATGAGGAGAAGCGTGCGACTAAGGCTGGAGGCTGCGAGGGCTTTTATAGACCGCTCGGCCAACACCTACCGCTTGGCGCCTCGGATGCGGCAGTAATGGGGACACGTGTTGCAAAAAGCCCGTTCTCATTCACACGGGGCACAAGAATAGAATACAGAAAGCGGGAACAAGCTCTTCTTCGACAAAGGCCAGATCTACGACGACACCCTACTTTTTTACAGAAAAAGGATCCACCCCCGGTAACCCGGGAGTGCAAGTGTACACCAGAAGGCGCTACTTCCAGAAGTACGTCGACGAGGCAGCCAAGAAGGAGGTCAAGGACATCTTCGGCGCCCTCCTTCCGGTCCCTCGCCTTCTCAGGAGGCCGAACCCTCCTCCTCCTTGACGCGGAGCGAGCTTTCCTCATCTTCATCCTCGTCAGAGGAGCCGAAGTCGCCGCTGCCGCTATCGCTGCTGCTGCTTTCCGCGCAGCACTCGACGCGTCCTCCTGCAGCATCGAAGACCTTCACGGACAGCGTCGCATCTCCGTCGTACAGGAACGTTACTCTCTCGCCCCGGGCCAGCCGCTGGGAGCGAGAGAATAACTTCCACCCATGGCCCAGATGCATGGAGTCGTCGATATCATACTCTGCCCAGACCCAGGAGGGGCCGTTGGGGCAGCCTTCGACTTGCAGCCAGAAGCCGGGAGGTTTCCCCTCCGCCATGGCCTCCGCAAAGGACCTTGGGAGGCGCAGACGACCGCGAAGCTCGCGGCCTAGATCCACCAAGAACTCGAATGGAGCGAAGCCCGTGTGGGCCGTGCTCCTGGGAGGAGGGGAGAGCTCCCCGCGGCCTCCCCGACCGCCGCGGCTCCCTCTCCCTCGACCTCCTCGACCACCACGACTTCCTCGACCGCGACCTCGGCACCCGCTCCGGCCTCGGACAGACGGTACTTCTTCCGCTTCGCCCCGAGCGGCGCGAGTACGCCCCCTTTCTCTCCTCGCCGGCGCCATGGGAACAGAGTTTCGGAGGGGGGAGATGGGTTGGAAGGCCAAGATGGATAAGTAAAGTACGGAGGGGTCCGCCCTCGTTTTTATAGTGCGGGCTTCCCTCTTCACGCTGGACTCCTAGTTTCCTCCGTTTTCGGGAGTCGAGAAGACCCGCGCAGTTATTCCCCCACGCGGAATAACTCCAAGGACAACCAGGCGCCGGACCCACTTTGACCTTTTTGGCCATAGCCCCGGCAGCCTCAGAAGACCGAAGCCGCCGGGACCATGCCCGGGGGCTACTGTCGCAGCAGTGGAACACGGGGTTCCCCTAGCGCTACCCGAGTGGGTCCACCGCCTGTGGGCCCAACACCAAGACATGCAAGGCCAAGGCTCAGCGCGAGGCTTGGTGGGTGCACCACCGTCACCAGCGTCCCTTCGGGCACAAGGGACCCCCGGGTCCCCTGCACCCCGGAACGGAGAGAAGACCCCGAGAGCACGAGCTCCCGGCAGGACCGGGCTCCCTCCCGGGTGCAAGGCCGTACAAGGAGAGGATAAGATCTCGACCACCCTCCAGAAGACGGTAGAAGACGCCAGAAGGCTTGGGAAGCAAGGCGCGGCCAGGGGACACCACCTACCCACTGTCAGCCCCTGCCCGCGGCTTTCCCCAAAGGTGGCAGAGATCCCACCAACCCGGCGACGGATACTTGGAGGAGAAGAGGCCACGTCGCCATCTCCACCACGGTGAGGGGTTGCCTCCCGCCAAAACCCCTCACGCTCCTTGCATGACCTCTGTGGGATCCCCTTTCCCTATAAAAGGAGGACCAAGGCCATGGCGAGGAAGGACGGACTCTAGAGGCAAGATAGCTTAGTAGGCAAGCAAGTTCCGGCCTGCCCAAGGAGGAAGACGACCTCCGAACTAGGCTAGAGAGAGTGGAGAAGGGAAGGAAGGTGATCTCCTCCGGGCAAGGATCTGTCCTTCTCCTTCTTCCTAGACGAGCTACCCTGCCGGGTACCTCGATGAGCAACACCATTGTAGCCACACCATGGTCCGATCATCTATCCAGACATGCAGGAGTAGGGCTTTTAGCCTCCGGGCGGCCTGAACCTGGGTAGATCATTGTGTGCTTTCCTTGTTCGTCCACCACGTCGAGATCGGAGAGCGAGTGAGGAACTTGTCCGGCGATCGTCCTCCGGGAGACGTTTCCAGCCTCCATCGCGCCCCTACCGAATCTACAAAGGGGGTGCCTCGCATCCCCGGTGTCCGTCCTTCGAGACACGACACGTACTTTGGCAAGTGAGGAGAACTTACGTACTCAAAATTCTGGCGTAATGAATATCGCATCATCTGGTGATCAAGAAGAAACGGAGTACTACGGTGTTGTTAAGGAAATTCTTGAACTGAGGTACATGTCAACCAAAGAGCGAGAAAGATCAGTCTTCTTATTTCGATGTGATTGGTATGACCTTGCATCTTCTAAGAATACCAAGATGAGGGATGATGGATACTTCAAAAGCGTTAACACAGCAGCACTGTGGTACAAGAACGAACCCTTCGTTTTGGCTAGGCAAGCAAAAACATGCTTCTACTTGGAAGACACTAAATATGGTGCTCCTTGGAAGGTGGTTCAGACTTTCAGCCATCGACACGTATATGATGTACCAGAAGATGAAGAAGGAACTCAACAAGGTGAAGAAATTAACAAAGATGCTTATCATGAAGACCTGTGTTCATCAACTCGTATTGTCAGCGCTGTTGAAGATGAGGAGGAAGAAGTGGATGAAGATGACCCTGAGGCTCATCTGGATGATGAAGTGGAACGTATAGAAAAAAGAATTGGTCATCAACTACGGCGTGAACGTGATGCTGCCAACATAGATGTTCAGAACAGCGACGACGAAGATGTGGGGCAGTTGAAGGGGAATGAAAGAGGTAACGCGACTTCAATATCGGATGATGACAGCGATATTGATTAGTTACATTTTCTTATTCAATTATTTTTAGGGATTTCTATTTCTGTGTCCCTTGTTCGTTAGTTGTACTCACTTTTATCCAGCTGCTAAACTTTTCATCACTTTTAATTTTGCCTTCGTCTATAGTTACTTCCTGATAGTGGGGCCATGTAGTGCGTAGGTTCTTTTTGTCCGTTACCTGCTGACAGGTGGGCCCACCTAGTGACATGTGGGGAGCAGCTTCTCCTTCCCCTCGCCAAATCTTTCCTACTAGTTTGGAGATGGAAAAGGAACCGCATGGTCGGCTGTCTCGCTCAATATAGTTCTAATCAGATTCGGTTACACATTCCCCCACTTTTGGAAACAAAACGTTCCAGCAGCTTTTGTCCCTCTCTATCCAACATGGTCGCACCGATTATGAAATCAAACTCAAATTAAAAAGCCTAATTCAACAACCACAAGCATATAACAGAATACTCAACACAGATTAACCATATTAACCATTATATTAAGGAACCCAGCTAATTAACTTAGAGCATGGGCATCAGTAGTAGCAGTACTAGGGATTGAATTTGTTCACCATTACAACCGGCATTGCATGCATAATTAAACAAAAAAACATAAAACAGAAGGCCCGCGGCGGCAGCAGCACAAGGGCGGCTGCGATCTTCAGATCAGCCCCAGCTTGACGTTCCTCCTGTGCTTCTTGCTCCCCTGCCCCACTACCTTCGGCCTCTTGGCACGAGGAGTGATGTCTACGCACGCTTCTATTCTCGTAGACAGTGTTGGGCCTCCAAGAGCAGAGGTTTGTAGAACAGCAGCAAGTTTCCCTTAAGTGAATCACCCAAGGTTTATCGAACTCAGGGAGGTAGAGGTCAAACATATCCCTCTCAAGCAACCCTGCAATTAAGATACAAGAAGTCTGTTGTGTCCCCAACACACCCAATACACTTGTCAGATGTATAGGTGCACTAGTTCGGCGAAGAGATAGTGAAATACAAGTAATATGGATGATTATAAGTAGTAATTGCAATCTGTAATAAAAATGGCAGCAAGCAAACATGTAGCAGAACTTGTTGGAAACGGTGTTTCAATGCTTAGAAACAAGGCCTAGGGATCATACTTTCACTAGTGGACATTCTCAACAATGATATCACAATTGAATAATAAATACTACTCTCAAACACTCTCTTGTTGGATAACAAACACCATTCATTGCGTAGGGCTACAAGAGCACCCTCAAAGTCAGAGTAAACTAACACCACAACGTCATAAAGGAATCACACACGGTGCACATACTGTCACCTTTACACCCGTGGATAACACCGGAGTTCATATTAAAGTAACCTCTAGAGCGCATAATAGATAAAGAGTAGCATCACATATTCAACTAGATTACAAAGCTCATGATCACATAAAGATCACACCATGGGAGAGAGAGATAAACCACATAGCTACCGGAAGAGCCCGCAGCCCCGGGGGAGAACTACTCACTCCTCATCGTAGGAGTCAGCAACGGCGATGGAGATGGCGGTGGAGTTGATGGAGATAGCTCCGGGGGCAATTCCCCGTCCCGGCAGGGTGCCGGAATAGAGACTTCTGTCCCCCGAATTAGGGTTTTTGGTGGCGGCGGCGCAGCGGAACTCTTCTCTGGAAAAGGACTCCGTCCTAGATCTTAGAAGTCTGGGGGGTATTTGTAGGCGAAAGGGCGAAGGCGGTGGAGGCCCGAGGGCCCCACACTCTGTCCTCGCGCGGTAGAAGGGGGGGCCGCGCCGGGAGGGGGTGTGGGCCCTTCGGGGTCCTCCTCCGTCTCCTCTTCGGTGTTCTGGAACATCCCGGGGAAAATAAGCACTTTGACGTTTCGTTTGTCCAATTCCGAGAATATTTCCTTAACAACTTTTCTAAAACCAAAAACAGCAGAAAACAGGCAACTGGCACTGTGGCATCTTGTTAATAGGTTAGTCCCAGAAAATGCATAAAATGATATAAAAGTGTATATAAAACATGTAGCAAGTGGTATAATATAAGCATGGAACATAAGAAATTATAGATACGTTTGAGACGTATCAAGAATCCCCAAGCTTAGTTCTACTCGTCCCGAGTAGGTAAAACGATAACAAGAATAATTTCTGAAGTGACATGCTTCACACAATCTTGATCATATAATAATGTAAGGCTCATGTTATGAATGAAGTGATTCAAAGCAATGGTTTATAGTTTGCTAACAAATAGACAAGGAGTAAACAACTACATCATATAAGCAAAAACTTTTCATGGATAGTACTTTCAAACAAGCATCAAAATGATTCACATGAAAGTTAACTCATAAAGCAATAGTCTCTAAGTAAAAGAGCATTGAAGCAACACAAAGGAAGATATAATTTTGAGCATTGGCTTTCAACTTGTAACATGTATATCATATAGATAGTTGTCAACACAAAGGAATAAAACAAGTGCAATAAGTAAGCATATAGGAATTGTTGCACACAGTTGACACAAGTGTTTGCTTCTAAGACAGAAAGAAGTAGGTAAACTGACTCAACATAAAGTAAAAGAAAGGCCCTTCGCAGAGGGAAGCAGGGATACAAACATGTGCTAGAGCTTTTTAGTTTTATAGGTTTTTGAAATCATATAGAGAGCATAAAGGTAAGTTTTGAGAGGTGTTTGTTGTTGTCAACGAATGGTAATGGGCACTCTACCCCCTTGTCAACCAGACTTTCAAGAGCGACTCCCATGAAGGACGTTATTTCTACCAGCAAGGTAGATCATCCCTCTTATCTCTTTTGTTTACACATATAGTTAAAAATTGTTGTCATTGCTTGACTGATTAGATCAGGGCAAAAATGTGAAGAGATTGCAGCGGTTCAAGTTGTAATTAATTGGGACTGGGCACCCCATTTGCCAGCTCTTTTTTCAACGTTAATGGATAAGCGGATGTATATGCCACTAGTCCGGTTGTGAAAGTCTGTCTAAAAGCAAATGACAAGGTTGATATCCGTAACACCACATACTTCCTCATGAGCTAATAAACATTGACACAAATAAGAGATAGTAGGTTTTGAATAATAAAAGGTAGCACATGAAGTATTTGCTTGGAATGGCAGGAAATACCATGTAGTAGGTAGGTATGGTGGACACAAATGGCATGGGTTTTGGCTCAAGGTTTTGGATGCACGAGAAGCATTCCCTCTCAGTACAAGGCTTTGGCTAGCAAGGTTATTTGAAGCAAACACAAGTATAAACTATGACAACAAGACGTATATAAAAACATATTGCAAGTATTATAAAACTCTATATTGTCTTCCTTGTTGTTCAAAACATCTTTACTAGAAAATATCTAGACCTTAGAGATACCAAACATGCAAACCAAATTTTAACAAGCTTTAAGGTAGTTCTTCATTAATAGGTTTTAACTACATGATATAAAAGCTTAAACATGATCTACTTGAGAGCTCAAAACAATTGCCAAGCACCACAACATACAAGATAACAATTCATAAGAGCATGTATATCTTTTTCATTATACCATCTACCACATTTAGCACTTTCTGTTTCCAACCAAACACCAATCAACTTATTTAAAAGATAAACTCTCCAAGTATATAACAATGAGATATGAGAGTATAACATAACAAAAACTAACAGCTCCAACAAGAGATGCATGAAAAACAAGAGCTAATAGTATTGAAATAACATAGAAGAATACTCAACAAATATAAGTGAAGAATACGAGTATTCATTAGAAAAAGCGGAGCGTGTCTCTCTCCCACAAAGGAATGCTAGGATCCATTTTATTCAGAGAATGAAAATAACAAAAACAAAAACAAACAGACGCTTCAAGTAAAGCACATAAGATGTGTCGGAATTAAAATATAGTTTCACTAGAGATGACCTGATAGTTTGTTGATGAAGAAGGGGATGCCTTGGGCGTCCCCAAGCTTTGACGCTTGAGTCTTCTTGAAATATGCTTGGGTGACCCACGGGGGCATCCCCAAGCTTTGGTTCTTTCATCTTCTTGATCACATCACATCATCCTTCTCTCTTGACCCTTGAAAACTTCCTCCACACCAAACTCAAAGTAAACTTCATTAGAGGGTTAGTGCACAAAAAATTCTTATATTCTGCATGAACACAATTGCTACCAATGCTACTGGACATTAGCTACAGACACTGATACTTTATGGAACAAAAAGATACATTCAAAATAGTAAAAGAGACATTGCAAAATAAATGGCAGAATCTGTTAAAAACAGAACAGTCCGTAAAGACGAATTTTTTCGAGGCACTTAACTTGCTCAAATAAGAAAACTCAAAACTAATGAAAGTTGCATACATATCTGAGGATCATGCACAAAAAATTCCAGGTCCTTTTGATCTTTCTGTAAAGAGATATGAATTTAACGGTGGACAGCAGAAAACAGTTTCAGCACAGCAATCCAAATCTAGCATCAACTTTCTACTAGAGGCTTAACTTGACCCAACAATGCAATAAAGTAAAGATACAAAGGAATTGCTATAGAGGTAGACATGTTCCTTGACTCAACAAAATAAAATAACAGGAATAAAATATTGGGTTGTCTCCCAAAAGCTCTTTCTTTATAGCCATTAAGATAGGCATAGTGATTTTTATGATGCTCTCATAAAGATGAGAGTTGAAAAACAAAGGAGAGCATCAGGAGGTAAAAACATCAAACACATTTAAGTCTAACCCACTTCCTATGCAAAGGAATCTTGTAAAGAAACAAGTTATGAAAGCACAAAGCAATAAGCATAGGAAAGCAAAACAAGTGCAAATTCAAAATTTTCAACATAGAGAGAGGTGTTTTAGTACCATTAAAACTTCTACAACCATATTCTCCTCTCTCATAGTAGTTGCAAGTAGTAGAAATAAATTCAACCATATAACCACAAGAATCATTCAACTTAGATAATATAGGCATATAAAGAGGATCATGAAATTTATTTTGGAATTCATTAGCATGCTTCCCTCTTTCAAAATAGTTATTAAGATCAATATCAAGTTTAAGATCATGGTTGCAACAAAGATTTGGAACTAGAGACAATTGCAAACTACATAAGTATTTCTCAACATTAGCAAATTTCTCCTTCATGGTGTAATTAGGAGAATTAAAGAACAAAGCAGGACTCATGAGTAAGAGTACCATCATAAGCAGCAATTATATCATTTTTATCCTCACATAAATAAGTAATAACTTCTGAACATAGAGGATTATCAATAAGCATAGGACCATCATCTAAAGCATTATCATATAGCATATTTAAGCAATAGCTCTTATCATGAGCCACATGCATAAAAGAATTAATACTCTCCACATAAGCATAGTCATTCTTATTAATTGTAGTGGGAGAAAATTCAACAAAATAGCTATCATTATTATTCTCATCACCATAATCATCAAAGATAGGAGGCATATTGTAATCATAATTAATTTTCTCCTCAATAGTAGGTGGACTGAAAATATCATATTCATCATTGTAATCATCATATATTGGAGGTATAGTATCATCAAAGTAAATTTTCTCCTCCGTGCTTGGGGGACTAAAAATATCATGGTCATCAAAACTAGCTTCCCCAAGCTTAGAATTTTCCATAGCATTAGCAATAATGGTGTTCAAAGAATTCATACTAATAACATTGCTACTAGCATGCAAATAAAGTTCCATAGGTTTTTTAATTTTCTCTTCAAACACCTCATGTCCTAACTCAAGATAAATACTATAAAGATCTCTAATATTTTTGTTGTTTTCCATTAAGCCTAACTAGTGAAAATAAAAACAAGAAACAAAAAGAAATAATTGCAGAATCTAAAGGAAATAACTTCGAGCACTCACACAACAGCAACAGTGCTAGAAAATAGCTTAGTAGCCAGAGTATGTGAGTACCTTTTACCTTACCTCCCCAGCAACGGCGCCAGAAAATAGCTTGATGTCTACGCACGCTTCTATTCTCGTAGACAGTGTTGGGCCTCCAACAGCAGAGGTTTGTAGAACAGCAGCAAGTTTCCCTTAAGTGAATCACCCAAGGTTTATCGAACTCAGGGAGGTAGAGGTCAAAGATATCCCTCTCAAGCAACCCTGCAATTAAGATACAAGAAGTCTCTTGTGTCCCCAACACACCCAATACACTTGTCAGATGTATAGGTGCACTAGTTCGGCGAAGAGATAGTGAAATACAAGTAATATGGATGATTATAAGTAGTAATTGCAATCTGTAATAAAAATGGCAGCAAGCAAACATGTAGCAGAACTTGTTGGAAACGGTGTTTCAATGCTTAGAAACAAGCCCTAGGGATCATACTTTCACTAGTGGACATTCTCAACAATGATATCACAATTGAATAATAAATACTACTCTCAAACACTCTCTTGTTGGATAACAAACACCATTCATTGCGTAGGGCTACAAGACCACCCTAAAAGTCAGAGTAAACTAACACCACAACGTCATAAAGGAATCACACACGGTGCACATACTGTCACCTTTACACCCGTGAATAACCCCGGAGTTCATATTAAAGTAACCTCTAGAGTGCATAATAGATAAAGAGTAGCATCACATATTCAACTAGATTACAAAGCTCATGATCACATAAAGATCACACCATGGGAGAGAGAGATAAACCACATAGCTACCGGAAGAGCCCGCAGCCCCGGGGGAGAACTACTCACTCCTCATCGTAGGAGTCAGCAACGGCGATGGAGATGGCGGTGGAGTTGATGGAGATGGCTCCGGGGGCAATTCCCCGTCCCGGCAGGGTGCCGGAACAGAGACTTCTGTCCCCCGAATTAGGGTTTTTGGTGGCGGCGGCGCAGCGGAACTCTTCTCTGGAAAAGGACTCTGTCCTAGGTCTTAGAAATCTGGGGGGTATTTGTAGGCTAAAGGGCGAAGGCGGTGGAGGCCCGAGGGCCCCACACCCTGTCCTCGCGCGGCAGAAGGGGGGCCGCGCCGGGAGGGGGTGTGGGCCCTTCGGGGTCCTCCTCCGTCTCCTCTTCGGTGTTCTGGAACCTCCCGGGGAAAATAAGCACTTTGACGTTTCGTTTGTCCAATTCCGAGAATATTTCCTTAACAACTTTTCTGAAACCAAAAAGAGCAGAAAACAGGCAACTGGCACTGTGGCATCTTGTTAATAGGTTAGTCCCAGAAAATGCATAAAATGATATAAAAGTGTATATAAAACATGTAGCAAGTGGTATAATATAAGCATGGAACATAAGAAATTATAGTTACGTTTGAGACGTATCAAGGAGCCGGCACCCTGCCTTCCTCGATGTCGAGGTTGCGCTGCCTCCTGAGGAAGATGCCGTAGGCCCTGTGCTTGGCCTTCACGGCGAACACGTTTTGACCTTCCCTCTCCTGAGGGTAAACGGTCTCGGCGTGCTGCATCACGCTCATGAAGTTGGAAGCGATCCTCTTGGGGCAGAAGGGGCAGCGGACCTTCGGTCCGGTCCAGAAGGCGTCGAACTCACCCCGGTCCAGCCGGGTCAGGGTGGAACTAACCTTCCTCTGCTGGGACTCCTCGTCGCTGTCAACATCCTCATCCGTCTGTTGCAAATACAAGCATATATATCACTAAATATTTGCTTACAAACTAAAAACAAACTAGTACATCACATCTCTAACCTCATCCTAGCACTAGCATAGCATATCGGAATCACATCTAATATATCCACCAATAGCTAGATCTATCGGGGCATCCAATACGTAGATCTAACAGAAAACCCTAATTGTCGACTTGTTCGACGACGTGCTATCGGCAAGATTTGTAGATTAGCGATGTACGTACCTCTGAGCAGCTGTGGACGATAGGCTTTCCTGGGAATGACATGTCGTACTCGTCGTCGTACTCGTCGTCGTCGTCGTCGCGCTTGTTGTTGGTGGATCCGTCCACCTCCTCCTTGGTGGGCTCATCGCCGTCCACCCCCTCCACGCCCGGTCGAGGAGACGCTGGAGCCGAACCGCCTACAGTAGCGGTGCCCCTACCGCTGGGGTTAGAGCCGGCATCTGAGCCGTTCGACAGCCACCCCGACGCCAAGTTCGAATCTTGGCAGCCGCCGCCTGCGCCGTCTGCTGCCGTGGAATCCATCGCCGGAGATGGGAGGGGGAATGGGGGGGGGGCGGCGGACGGTGCTGGGGTTTTCCGAGGGTTTGATGGGACAGATTGGGGGAGATGGGAAGAAGCGAGACTGGACCGACGTGTGCGTACGTGGGGTGCGGGGCATTATGAGGGGAGAGTCTCGGTCGACGGTTCAGTTCCGCAATGGACACGTGTACGCGTTTTTTTGCTACTCCTTTTTTTTTTGCTCATTTTATGTTACTGCGTTCTGATTGCTCCAGACCAACATCCCACGGATCGTTGCCATCCACCGTTGGATGCTCGTCCTCTACCTTTACATCGTGGCCATCTACCGTTGGATCCAGCTGAGTGCTGGCCTCCTGCTCAGTTTATTGCTTACAACCTTGAGGTTGATAACGATCAATCACTTCCATTGTGAAATCTGATATATTTAATTTCAAAAAAAGAAATCTGATATATTTATTTATTTGCTAATTCATAACTTCACCAATTCTTTGATAATAGAATTGATCAAAAAAAAATGACAAGAAATAGTACACACTTTAATAGGAACACAACTTCATTGATTGCTCCTACAAGTCCGACCAAAAGTTCCTCCATCTTATGATCAATGGCTTCACTTTTGCTCATGTAAGGATGCTTTTGTTCCTCCTCAATCTTGGAGATCGCCTCGTCAGTTCTCTCTTCCGTAGCAACTAGTGGACCGACATCTAGTACATTCCGACTAATCAGTATGTCAATGTACTCTTCCTCCCAGTACCAAAATTGACAACCTTTCTGCATAGCAGCATATCAAACATTGAGTTCCACACAGTACGGAATAAAAGATTATAGGATCAAAATTCCACTCACTTTGTCCATTTCACACTTGAAAAAAATCAATCCTGGATGTTTGTCCGTCTTCGATATTCACCGCTGGACCAGCCGGCCGCACTTGTCACAATTGATGATTGGTAGAGGCTGGCCGGCGAGCTGCTGTGCGAGGAGTGACCCGGGACGAGCAACGATCGAGGAAGTTGTTGCCGTCCGATCAGCGGCAACACGACGACTATAGGAAGAAGACATACCCACGGCCTGACTATGGAGGTTGGGTCACCGATCGTTACTCGAAAAGGCTATGTGCGGCTGCCTTATATTCGGTAACGGACCTAAGGCAATAACGGATCTGACAGATATGCTGGTAAAAGTTTTTTCCTCCTCTCACCGGATTTTACGGATCTGATTGAGATCACCGAAGGCTCATTCAATATCTCAAACTCAATAACATTAATAATACGCAAACATATCTATATAGAAGAGAGGTTCATAATTCGAATATCCCTAAGTTCATAATTTATATGAAGATAACCCTAAGTTCATAATTCGATGAAAATAAAAAGGTTGATACATGATTGTTCAAACAAACAGAGAGAAAGGCACATCACATTTACATAGAAAACCTATGCATCTGATGGCCCTGCAGGAACACCCTACTGCTGGCCTCGCTTGGCCATCTCAACCTCGAGGAGCTCACTCTGTAGCAGCTGCTCTTTCTTGGCCTTCTTCACCTTCTTGTCGAGGCGCTGCTTCTCCAGCGTCATAGCTTGGTTTTCCAGGACTAAAGCTTCTTTCCGCGCCAGCTGGACTTCCATCTGGAGGGCCATAACCTTCTCATGAAGATATAGGTTGTTCTCCACCTGGACCTTCAGCTGGTCGGACAGCTTCTCAGCGAAGTCCGAGGCCGTGAGGAACTGCTGTCTAGCTTTCACCGTCTCGTCCATGTACTGATTAGCTTTCTTCAAGGCTTCAACTAGTTGTCCTTGTAAGTCCTCAATCGACTTCGTGAGGGAGGCGATCACCGACACCTCCTCCGGCGTGCGATCCGCCTCCGCTGCATTATCCCTGCTCATATAATCCGAATATATATGATGTTAAAAAACCATGTGACCGGATGTAAACAACATATGCAACCGTAAGGAAATAACAATCGGATCTGTACACATATTAGACCACACCTACCTCATGGTAGTAGAGCGCTTGAGCGGTGATGCCATGGATGGAGAAGCCGCGACGAGTACAAGAATTTGGATGAGTGGCGGCGGCGTGAAGACTCGAGGATGAAGTACATACGGGAGGGGGTGTGCACCTCTATTTATGAGAGCCGTGGAACTGAAGAGGCGGGTGCGGAAGTAATGGCAACCCCACGAACTCGTTTCCCCACGCCCCACAACTGCACGTTTCCCACTTACTCGCTTGCCCACGCATTATCGTTATAACAATTAGGGTGATTTAGATTGCACAAAAGGATAACTCGAAAATGAATACTCATCGTGTCAACTCATAATTAGATGAAAATAACCCTAAGTTCGTAACGGGATACAAATCGACCCATCGTCTACATGTACCAATACATATAATAAATAATTCGCTACATGAACTACTCCACATCCAGATGTCGAATGTAGGATGCAAAAAGGAAAAGCCCTTTATTTCCATGGTAGAGCATGAAGAGCACTGTGTCTCTAATTCTTAAAGTGTTTTCCTTTTCCATAAAATCCTTCCACCCATTAACAAGAATGCGACCATCATCAGGAGAAATAGCGTAGGTGGTCCGGACTTTACTGTACGGATGACACACGATGGTAATATTACCATATTCCTGCATCCCGACGTGGGCCATACGGCGAGGAATTTACTGTTTGTAACATCCCAAAATTTTGGAATGTTTAAAAATCACTAAAAATTTAAACTTTTGTTTTTGATTAAAATAAAATTTTCAAAACATAAGGAAACTAAAATATAAAGAACATT
The DNA here is from genome assembly GCA_026929855.1 of Poa annua. Taxonomy (NCBI): domain Eukaryota; kingdom Viridiplantae; phylum Streptophyta; class Magnoliopsida; order Poales; family Poaceae; genus Poa; species Poa annua. Next base: position 40,296,569 of record CM049436.1, read on the forward strand.
ATAGGTCCTTCCAAAGAGTTAACATTTAAAACATTCTAGTAAACAATATTTGAATTTGGAGTTTAGTTTAAAAATCCTTGATCCAAAGTATTTCTTAAATCCCATGATAATTTGCTAAGTTGAATTAAAATTTGAGAGAGCCTTCTTCATTTCATAAAAAGTTTCATTTTAAGTAATTGACTTTAAAACACTTAGCCTTGGCTATTTATAAAACCTAAAACCATATTTTAAAAAGTGTTTTAAGTATTCTTAAGTATGCCCTTTTCTAAAACGGTTTTGATTAAACCATATGTTCTAAAGATATCTATACAACCCTTGGATGTTTATTTGACCTTCCAATAATGTTTACAAATGTTTTAAAAGCTATTTAAAGCATAATCTATTTTATAACATGGCTTTCATTTAAATATGTTTTGACATATAAGATTTAGGAAGTACAATCCAGATAAAGTTTAAACTCCAAATAACGATTTTAAATTCTCGAATGCATCCTTGGAAATCTAAATGAATTATGGTACTTAAAACTTAAATGTTTTGCACAAACTACTTCGGTTAGATAATGAGTCCATCATAATCCATAGTCAATACAAATAATTGTGGTATTTCTACTTTACTATTTACTAAACATCATATGACTTTCTGAAACACTTCCTTAAATGTACAAAGTGTCAATTAAGAAGTGACCAAATCATTCAAACATCCTATTTTGAAAGATATAAAAGCAAGCTAACAATGCATCATTATTATCATGTCACCCTTGAGTTTAAATCACAAAAGTTTGGCATGTGAGATCTACACATAAAACCTTAAATCTTTAAATAAATAAGCTTACTAAAAGAGTTTATGTATGCTCTAAACAATATTTGATTTACTAAATTATATTTTGACAAAAGTGTTACCAAAAGTTTCCATTATGACCAAGTTAGTTAAACATTTATATACATATATATATATATTCTTCTGAATTTCGATAAAACCCAAAAGGTAAATTTAAGAAAACTCTATGTTCAAATTTGACATATATTTAATCAATATTTAAAACTATTATTTTTTAAAATATTCAAAAGATGTGCATGAATGTTTTAAATGATAGATATGATTTTTAGAAATTTTTAGAAACTTATTTTACTTAATTTGGAATTATAAAACAAAAGATATTAAAGAAATAAGAAAACAGAAAAGAAAAAAAAATGAGAAAAGGCACAACGCACGTACGCATGGGCCGGCCGGCCTGCTTCCTTGCTCGCGTACGAGCGTACGCGCGTACGGCCTGTGCATGCACCGGTTTGCCTTTTTGCCTCTTTTTTGTCCCACATTGCTATTTTAGCACGCACACCTAATCCTAGCCTATATAATGGCCCTAAGGGTATAGGAAAAATCACAAAATTTAGCTTGAACCATTTATTTTGGTTTGACTAAAATAAAATATTTATTATCATTTTTTGGACTTCTATTCTTCTCTTTCAACGGCGCGTCTCACACAACGGAGGTACTGCATACTTCTTTTTTGTACATAGTTTTATAGAATACCTTTTGTAGTATAATTTAGGCCGTAAATTTAGTAGCAGTATATTTTTCCGTAGCGTAGTTTATTAGTAGATATAAAATTTTAGCGTAGCTTTTAGTATAGAGTAGTATTTATTTATACATCGTACGATCCGTTTTTAGCTCGAGTCGTGTCGTAACTTAGCCGCATGCTTTTAATCATACGATCACTATACGACCACTATTAGATCGTCTAAACCAACCTGTACCAGCCAATCACCTCATGCCACTTAATTTAACTATTTTCCGGGTTAACCTCGAATAGAAAATTCATTGGCAGTTTTGTATAAACACCCCTATAACTTCAAACACTCATATCTTTTTAACCACATGTCCAAATTTGAGAAACTTTATGCCCATGGAAAACTCTTGACCTGTAGAATCTTTTGACACTGCTATATTTATAATTTGACTAATTTAAATCCATTCCATTTTCAAATGCATGATTTGAGTATATTTGACATAGATTTTAAGAATAAGTATTCACTGTTATAAATTAATTTTGATCAACTCTAAAATGAATGTTTAAGTTTGGACTTCAAATATTTTTGATATGTTAATATGACAAACTTTGATTATAAAATATGCTAAAACCTTTTTACCAATTTAACGTGTCATCTTTTAACCAAGATCAAAACTAAGATTTATTAAATTAGTTTGAAACATAAACTTGTGTGCATGTGTTTAAAATATGTTAGCTACTTTAAAATTTTAAACCGCGCTCTTTAAATGCGTTAAGACGTCTTGACCATTCTTGTGTGATCTTTTTGTTTAAAAACAACCCTTTAGAACCTATGGAATAATACTCTAAATTACATTCAAAAGTCGAACTATTCAAATTTGATAGGTTTTAAAATAAATTGATGACCAACCTTTAACCAAAATGGTTAATAACTAAAATCTATCTCATTAACTCTATGGCATATTAAATTATGTGATGAATCTTAATCAAATATATTATGAAGAATATGTTATTCATGTTTGTCTTGGTATGCTATGAGTTGTTGAAATGTTTGTTTGTTGGTGTGTTATTGCTATGTTATAGATTGATCGGAGTGGAACATTACTTATTAGAAGAGTGCGATAAACGTCGATCAACTTTCAAAGGCAAGTGATACCATAAATGACCCATTATTTTATACTATTGCATTCCTAGTATTTTCAGTAGTATGCATGACAGGTTTACTATTGTTATATATATTATGCTATGCAAACCTTTTTAGGATATCCATATGACCACCTTGATAGATACCTATTATAATTTAGTGGAAGTACATGCTGCAAAAATATTGTTTTATGGTAGATGTGATAAGTGAAAATTCCACTAAATTAATTTACCGCCTGGGTGGATTGGTTCGATAGAGGATGATGTGAGTGGAGTGGCTATTCATGGGTCATTTCTATGGCTGTCTTGTTTATGCTCACTTGTGGTTGCCACCCAGGGCTATGAGATTGAAGTTACACTGAGTATAGTTGCTTACCGTGCAACCATTAGTCATATGGGCTCTGTCTTGACGGAGTAAGTCGCGAGAACCTGAATCCGTCGTGACCAGCAGATGTAGAGGGTGTAGGTTGGTTCGGGTCCGCGTGTGATTTGGGGGATTGCTTCTGAAAAGTCTCGTCTCGATCTTCTTCTTTTCCTCCTCACTAAATGAGTGTAGAGGATAGTTTGGGTTGATTGAGTCTAATGGTGAAAGTGCACAAGCTCTCGAGAGTCTAAACCTAAGATCTTAGCCGTGTCCCCGGAAACGGACAATTTGAGTGACTACACAAGGCTGTCTACTGAAAATCTCTTCATTCCAATTTCTTAAATAAAATTTGATGGGTGAACTCGGGTAGGAGACGCGGATGAGTCCGGTGGTCTCTTAAATAGAAGTTTATGATTACAAAAATGGTTGATGAAATATAGGACAAAACTTGCTTTGCGCAATAGCCTTTGAGCTCCACCAGCCAAATATGCATGTAGTAATAGTCTTGCCATTTATATCCACCATAGTATCACTTGCCACCACAATTCAATTGTGCTGGCCCTTTATAGCTGGGCTGCAACTAAACTTTGCAGGTTCGACAAACGATGAGTGAGGTTTCGATAGGATTTCGAGTCTACAACCAACATGCCTTGCCTGTGGCACATGAAGATGATGAGGTTCATTGTAACTATTGTTTTCCGCTGCTGTACTTTGTATTTTGCAAACCTTCTGAGGTTATGCAAATTGTAATGAATTTTGTAACACTGGATCATGCGATTTAATAAAGTATTTGACACTTTTGCATGATATACATCTTAAACTGTGGTGCTAGCATTTGATCCAGGGACTAGCACATTAACACAGGGATCTCCACCCTATAATAAAAGGTGAGGTCGCTATAGATGGTATCAGAGCACTGTGTTGCCTGTAGGTTCGAGATCCTAGGTTTGGATAGAAATAGGCTTTGACCATATGATTGAAAATATTTTTTTATCACTTTACTAAAATAAATATATAATTCATTTATCTTTTCTTGTACTCTCGTCTACTATCTACATTCTAGAAAATATCTTATCTATTTCTAGATGACCATGTTCTTGAAGACTGAGTCTGATACTTCATAAGACATTCTACGATTCAACACGAAGAACTACATTGAAGATCATGGAAGAACATAGATTTAGAATTCAAACACTTAGAAGAATTTCAATAAGGTTGAGAAGGAACTTGAAGCATTCAAGAAGAAGATAGACTAGACCACCATTTATTAGAACAACGTTATCGTGTTAGTGTATTGTTCATACCAACTTAGGTTGTATGTCGATACTAGATTGATTGCTTGTTTGTGTTTGAATCTTGTTGCTTGGTGTGTGTTAGATATTGTTTGTAAAATGAATTGTCTTTATCTACTCTGTTGGGATAGGATTCTCACTTAGTATCATTCGATCTCTACTCATCCATTCTAAACCCAACCATATGTCATCTCTATCCTTGGATACAACTTTTTGAACCAACAAGATTGGATAGAATTACGGAATTGAAGTTTATGAGTTAAGACAACATGGAAGTCTATCACATCAAGGAGAAGAAGTTTTGAAGAGACAACGACTTTTGAGCTCTTGTTGTGTAGGATTTAACGCAACCCACTAGTATGAGGATCGATAGTTTAGCCCAGGTTTGTCTTACAGATTGGAAACATTCTGTGAGATAAGTGAGGTGACCAAGAGTTAGAATACGAGATTCATCAAACCAAATACAAGGTAATGAGTGAGTGCGACATGGATTGGCCCCCATGGTGAATACTCATATCATTCGCTTTGCTATAAGGAATGGTAAATCTGGAGTGACATACCTATAGGAGAGACGACAACGTTAAGCCTAGACCATAGAATGGTATTATATATATAACCATGTGTAAGGCAAGTGTTGCCGAAACGTATGAATATACGGTGAGGATAAACAGAAGCTCAGTTTGGAGGTAACCTACAATGAAAGAATTGCCTACCATGAGAGTTACGTAGTTGCTGGGAAGCTGTGAAGATGAAGCGCATTGAGAACATCAAATAAATTGAGATAAGGAGGCCTTTGTCAAATGTTCTCAGTTTGGTCTTCAGATTGACCTGAGAGTGACCTTGGTATCGAAAGCTATTCATTGGACTTCTGTTGTCCTACCACTCTGCCATGTTGGAAAAGTTCTACTCAAGAATTTGAGACAAAGATTTTAAACCGACCACAAAAGCTTCTTTTAAGGGTGGTAGCCACCCAGATGCTCTAATCCAGTTATCTAAATACCGAATTATCTTTCTAGCCTTCTCGAATCTCGGGGACGAGATTCCTTTTAAGGGTGGTAGTCTGTAACATCCCAAAATTTTGGAATGTTTAAAAATCACTAAAAATTTAAACTTTTGTTTTTGATTAAAATAAAATTTTCAAAACATAAGGAAACTAAAATATAAAGAACATTATAGGTCCTTCCAAAGAGTTAACATTTAAAACATTCTAGTAAACACTATTTGAATTTGGAGTTTAGTTTAAAAATCCTTGATCCAAAGTATTTCTTAAATCCCATGATAATTTGCTAAGTTGAATTAAAATTTGAGAGAGCCTTCTTCATTTCATAAAAAGTTTCATTTTAAGTAATTGAATTTAAAACACTTAGCCTTCGCTATTTATAAAACCTAAAACCATATTTTAAAAAGTGTTTTAAGTATTCTTAAGTATGCCCTTTTCTAAAACGGTTTTGATTAAACCATATGTTCTAAAGATATCTACACAACCCTTGGATGTTTTTTTGACCTTCCAATAATGTTTACAAATGTTTTAAAAGCTATTTAAAGCATAATCTATTTTATAACATGGCTTTCATTTAAATATGTTTTGACATATTAGATTTAGGAAGTACAATCCAGATAAAGTTTAAACTCCAAATAACGATTTTAAATTCTCAAATGCATCCTTGGAAATCTAAATGAATTATGGTACTTAAAACTTAAATGTTTTGCACAAACTACTTCGGTTAGATAATGAGTCCATCATAATCCATAGTCAATACAAATAATTGTGGTATTTCTACTTTACTATTTACTAAACATCATATGACTTTCTGAAACACTTCCTTAAATGTACAAAGTGTCAATTAAGAAGTGACCAAATCATTCAAACATCCTATTTTGCAAGATATAAAAGCAAGCTAACAATGCATCATTATTATCATGTCACCCTTGAATTTAAATCACAAAAGTTTGGCATGTGAGATCTACACATAAAACCTTAAATCTTTAAATAAATAAGCTTACTAAAAGAGTTTATGTATGCTCTAAACAATATTTGATTTACTACATTATATTTTGACAAAAGTGTTACCAAAAGTTTCCATTATGAACAAGTTAGTTAAACATTTATATACATATATATATATTCTTCTGAATTTCGATAAAACCCAAAAGGTAAATTTAAGAAAACTCTATGTTCAAATTTGACATATATTTAATCAATATTTAAAACTATTATTTTTGAAAAGTATTCAAAAGATGTGCATGAATGTTTTAAATGATAGATATGATTTTTAACTTAGCCGCATGCTTTTAATCATACGACCACTATACGACCACTATTAGATCGTCTAAACCAGCCTGTACCAGCCAATCACCTCATGCCACTTAATCTAACTATTTTCCGGGTTAACCTCGAATAGAAAATTCATTGGCAGTTTTGTATAAACACCCCTATAACTTCAAACACTCGTATCTTTTTAACCACATGTCCAAATTTGACAAACTTTATGCCCATGGAAAGCTCATGACCTGTAGAATCTTTTGACACTGTTATATTTATAATTTGACTAATTTAAATCCATTCAATTTTCAAATGCATGATTTGAGTATATTTGACATAGATTTTAAGAATAAGTATTCACTGTTATAAATTAATTTTGATCAACTTTAAAATGAATGTTTAAGTTTGGACTTCAAATATTTTTGATATGTTAATATGACAAACTTTGATTATAAAATATGCTAAAACCTTTTTAGCAATTTAACGTGTCATCTTTTAACCAAGATCAAAACTAAGATTTATTAAATTAGTTTGAAACATAAACTTGTGTGCATGTGTTTAAAATATGTTAGCTACTTTAAAATTTTAAACCGCGCTCTTTAAATGCGTTAAGACGTCTTGACCATTCTTGTGTGATCTTTTTGTTTAAAAACAACCCTTTAGAACCTATGGAATAATACTCTAAATTACATTCAAAAGTCGAACTATTCAAATTTGATAGGTTTTAAAATAAATTGTTGACCAACCTTTAACCAAAATGGTTAATAACTAAAATCTATCTCATTAACTCTATGGCATATTAAATTATGTGATGAATCTTAATCAAATATATTATGAAGAATATGTTATTCATGTTTGTCTTGGTATGCTATGAGTTGTTGAAATGTTTGTTTGTTGGTGTGTTATTGCTATGTTATAGATTGATCGGAGTGGAACATTACTTATTAGAAGAGTGCGATAAACGTCGATCAACTTCCAAAGGCAAGTGATACTTAAATGACCCATTATTTTATACTATTGCATTCCTAGTATTTTCAGTAGTATGCATGACAGGTTTACTATTGTTATATATATTATGCTATGCAAACCTTTTTAGGATATCCATATGACCACCTTGATAGATACCTATTATAATTTAGTGGAAGTACATGCTGCAAAAATATTGTTTTATGGTAGATGTGATAAGTGAAAATTCCACTAAATTAATTTACCGCCTGGGTGGATTGGTTCGATAGAGGATGATGTGAGTGGAGTGGCTATTCATGGGTCATTTCTATGGCTGTCTTGTTTATGCTCACTTGTGGTTGCCACCCAGGGCTATGAGATTGAAGTTACACTGAGTATAGTTGCTTACCGTGCAACCATTAGTCATATGGGCTCTGTCTTGACGGAGTAAGTCGCGAGAACCTGAATCCGTCGTGACCAGCAGATGTAGAGGGTGTAGGTTGGTTCGGGTCCGCGTGTGATTTGGGGGATTGCTTATGAAAAGTCTCGTCTCGATCTTCTTCTTTTCCTCCTCACTAAATGAGTGTAGAGGATAGTTTGGGTTGATTGAGTCTAATGGTGAAAGTGCACAAGCTCTCGAGAGTCTAAACCTAAGATCTTAGCCGTGTCCCCGGAAACGGACAATTTGAGTGACTACACAAGGCTGTCTACTGAAAATCTCTTCATTCCAATTTCTTAAATAAAATTTGATGGGTGAACTCGGGTAGGAGACGCGGATGAGTCCGGTGGTCTCTTAAATAGAAGTTTATGATTACAAAAATGGTTGATGAAATATAGGACAAAACTTGCTTTGCGCAATAGCCTTTGAGCTCCACCAGCCAAATATGCATGTAGTAATAGTCTTGCCATTTATATCCACCATAGTATCACTTGCCACCACAATTCAATTGTGCTGACCCTTTATAGCTGGGCTGCAACTAAACCTTGCAGGTTCGACAAACGATGAGTGAGGTTTCGATAGGATTTCGAGTCTACAACCAACATGCCTTGCTTGTGGCACATGAAGATGATGAGGCTCATTGTAACTATTGTTTTCCGCTGCTGTACTTTGTATTTTGCTAACCTTCTGAGGTTATGCAAATTGTAATGAATTTTGTAACACTGGATCATGCGATTTAATAAAGTATTTGACACTTTTGCATGATATACATCTTAAACTGTGGTGCTTGCATTTGATCCAGAGACTAGCACATTAACACAGGGATCTCCACCCTATAATAAAAGGTGAGGTCGCTATACTGTTGCACAAAAAGATATGACATTGCTTATTAAAATTTGTTATACATGCTACCACAGGAGTTATAGATGCGAAAAACATAGATATGCAGTGCTTACCAGTTCTCTCTTCACATGGTTTGTCCAGTTCATTGTGTGTAGCAGAAGGGTGCATTCACCACGATTATAGTCGCCAGCACGATGGCAATCTACGTAATACTCCAGTTTCTTAACATATTCAATCACTAACTCCATCATCCTCCAGTTAATAATGGTTCCCGAAGTTTTAACAAAGGAGTCCATTATCTCAGGTTTATCCATTGGCAGCTTATAGTATGCTGGTACATGTAGAAATAATTAAATTATTACAATTTGTACCTAGGTGAGGTATAATATAATTGAAATATTTGCATAATCAGTAACATACATGGATGGTACATCGGCAGATGGGTTGAGGTGACGGGGATTGAATCACCTTGCACGTCCAGATCAGATAAGACAAGCTCAGCTCCAAATCCGAGTTGGTACATTCTAATAAATTCTTTCCAGACTTTGCCATGAAATTTTTTTTTGTCGTCTAAGTTTGTAACCCTAACTTTGTACTTGAATCCCTCTTCGGTAGTTAACTATAAGAAGTAAACGAAATGAAACCCATGAGTACACAACTAATCGATTGGATCACTACAACAAACACAATGACGGATTAGTAGATTACCGTCTTTTCAGCACAACAGGCGTCTAGGGTCACAACGAAAAAGGATTTCTTCATATTGTTGCCAACGCACAATCCCTTTTCGTCAGAGCAGTAACCACACTACGAACTCATAAGAAAAATATAAGTACTCAAGATATGGCGTTTGATAATAATGAAATGAGATTGGTATATAATTTGTTACCCAATTGCTCGTAGCCATCGATGAACTTGTCGCACTGTGAGCTGCGAAGATCTGTTAAGAGAAGTAACGGGGTCAGTGAGAAGCCATAGGAGAGAGGTTGACGAGTATAGGTGAACGAAGAGATCGGGTACAAGATGCAACGACGACGATGCTGGATCCGAGAGCGGCGGTGTCGTGTATGTGATTTTTTGTTTATTGGAGACTGAGTACATCTTGGAGGGAGGAGAGGTCAGGGTTTATAAGTAATGGGTGAGCGCGGACCCGTCCATATATTACGTTCCCTCCTTTTCCATCAATTTTTTTCGTTCCCTCCTTTTTTTTTGACCAAACCAAACTACTCCCGCTACCCCCGTCCCCCTAAAACTAGAAACCGTAATCTCGCCACGAGATTGGAACTTTCCTAATTTTGAATGCTTCGATCGCGGACTGAAGATTTACATTATTATCATGACAATTATATGTGTCTCAATCAATTTCTTGCAAGAAAATGGCTAGAAAGCGCCAGCACGATGGTAATTTTTTTCTTCATATTAATTACAGCAAACTATGACATACATGTAGTTCAAATTTGACCTACTTTTCGTAAATCGGCGTAAGTTCATTTAAATGAGCAAAATTAGATAGCTCTCGACCAAAAATCAAAATACTTCGGTACTACGCATAACATAAGTCCCTATTTTCGTGGTAATTGTGTTCATGCTATTTTGCACCTTATTTGTGCCACTTGGTTCACAAAAAAACTCAAATTTGGCGCTTACAAATTTGAAGAAAAAAAATATTTCCAAAAAATGAGTTGTTCACTAATGTTCCCTTGCCAGGATGCACCTATGTACCAAATCCCAGTTCATTATCATGTAGTTTGACATGGATATGGTGTTCTTCCAAGACATTTGGGCCTGAGGCTCTTGAATCTTCTTTCTCGAATGCGCTCTACTTAAAGTGTTGTCTTATGATCTTGTCATATTCTAATTTATTTTTTTAACTTAGAAACCAGAGGACATAAGGGTACTACATGAGAAAAGTTTTTTGGAACTTTCCACATTTAGTTTGAATTTTTTTTAAACAGGGTTTAATTTGAAGGCATGGTGATTCATGTGTAGGTGTCGAGTCTTTGAGAAGTTTCGACGACTCTGTGATACAATAACTACTTGGGTAAGTCAAAATTATTTTTTCAAATTAATTACAATAAACTATGACAAACTTGTAGTTCAAATTCTACCTACTTTTCCTAAATCGGCTTAAGTTCATTAAAATGAGCAAAACTAGATGGCTCTCGACCAAAAATCAAAAAACTTCGGTATACTACGCATAACATAAGTCCCTATTTTCGTGGTAATTGTGTTCATGCTATTTTGCACCTTATTTGTGCTACTTGGTTCACAAAAAAACTCAAATTTGGCGCTTACAAATTCGAAAAAAAAAATCTAAAAATATTTCCAAAAAATGATTTTTTCACTAATGATCCTTTGCCAGGATGCACCTATGTACCAAATCCAAGCTCATTATCATGTAGTTTGACATGGATGTGGTGTGCTTCCAAGACATTTGGGACTGAGGCTATTGAATCTTCTTTCTCGAATGCGCTCTACTTGAAGAGTTGTGTTATGATCTTGTCATATTCTAATTTAAATTTTTTAACTTAGAAACCAGAGTACGTAAGGGTACTACATGAGAAGTGTTTTCATTTTTTTTTGAACTTTCTACATTTAGTTTGAATTTTTTTTAAACGGGGTGATATTTGAAGGCATGGTGATTCATGTGTAGGTGTCGAGTCTTTGAGAAGTTTTGACGACTTTGTGATAGAATCACTACTTGGGTATACCAAAATTATTTTTTCAAATTAATTAAAGAAAATGAGTTGTTCACTAATGTTCCCTTGCTAGGATGCACCTATGTACCAAATCCCAGCTCATTATCATGTAGTTTGACATTGATATGGTGTTCTTCCAAGACATTTGGGCTTGAGGCTCTTGAATCTTCTTTCTCAAATGCGCTCTACTTGAAGAGTTGTGTTATGATCTTCAAATGCGCTCTTCCAAAACTTCAAAAAAAAAACAGCGACAACAGCTAGCTGCGCTACAGTAAAAGTGTCGCTCTGAAACTGAACCTTTGTCTGTCAGGCTTATAGTTCTGCACGGACCTGGTACTATTGGATCGTATGCTACGATAGTTGTAGTCTAGATGTTTATTAGAAAGGTTATTGATTTTTGTTTCAGTAGTTATAAAAAAAATCCCTTCCCTCCTTTCAAATATTTTCGTTCCCTCCTTTCAATCAAATATTTTCGTTCCCTCCCATATTTTTTGACCAAACCAAACTCCTCCCGCTACCCCCACCCCTAAATACGCACATCCCTCCCACAACCCACGTTCGCACCTTCCATCTTCCCTAGAATTCGCCGCCTATCACCAGATCTGCTACCGCACACCTCATTCTCTACCTCACCATGGTAGATCCGGCTGCAGCGTTGCCGGTTCGCGTTTGCCGGCCATTTGATCCCCAAGCCGGAGGACGACATGGCCGGGAGGGCAAGCCGGGGAAATGTCCAGGGTAAATCTTTGAAAAAATCAAAGAAAGCTTCGAAGAAACTTGGGAAAGAACAAGGTCGTTCTTCAATCCCATCTCGTCATTTTATTTGATATGAGCTCTATTCATCGATCTACTTCTATTATGGTAGGAGATGCAATCTTACGTATTAGTGGAGTACCGTATAACATGCGCAGTTCATCCTGCCTAGGGTTTTATTTGAGATATAGTTTTGTCAGCTTGTCACCTAGATCTTATAATCTTCCAATTCTTACTTTCTTCTTTTTCTTAGAGATTACTGAACTAACAAGCTACGAGAAGATTCGGGAACAGTCTATGGCAGAGAGCGCTGCACGTATGGCTGCAATCTTGCAGCAGAAAGCTGGCAACAATGCTGGTCAAGGCCTAAAAGATTTCTCATCCATAGCACAATTATTCGTGTATGGTGGTGCACAAACAGGAACGAAGACGGTAGGAAAAGATGCAGCACCGGCAGACGATGTAGGTAATGACTCAGGGTATGAGCCAGATCATGCCGAGAAGGCAGCTGAAGAAGAGGACCGTGCATTAGATGAAGAGGAGCGCAGTTGTGCAAACCAGGTCATATGAAACTACATATATTATTTCATGTACAGATTATAATGTTGATTGCGTACTAATGTCTTCAGCTGTTTCTCAGGATCAAGTAGATGGTTGTACATGACCACGAAAGAAGAAGAAGCGTTCGACTAACGTTCTGCCTACGACTAGAATGACAAGATCAACCGCATTCCAAGATTCCCAACCGTTGGAAGAGACACCCCCAAATGGGGAGGACATTGTTGCGGCACAGAACTCGCCAACACAAAATTTAACCTCCAAAGACAGCAACTCACCTGATGATAATGCACTTGCTAACATCAACAGTCAGCGTACGCTCATCATTCCCTTTTTTTTATTAACATACTTTGTTCTTTCTTTTATGCATCTGATTGTACTTCATGTTACATCGTGCGTTGTGAATTTATTTCAGAGGTTTCAACCATCTCTATGAGGGGAAGCAGAAAGCGAGGTAAACGCACAGAAACAATGGGGCATGGCCTAGAAGCGTACGCAAGACAGCATGGAGGCAATAAGATGCAGATTGACTTCACCTTAGGTTTTAAAAGACCCGTAGATCATGTGCAAGCAGCTAAACTGAGTTCCCAGTTCGGTGTTCACGTCCGCACTGGGATGCCTGTTGCAACCAAATGGAAGGAGTATGGCATTAAGGACACTCCTCTTCAAAATGTGATTCCAGATGCTTTGAAGCGTGTGGCGGTGAGTCGGCACAGTTATGATATTGATCACCTAATGTTTACGTGCAGTTCAGCCATACCGTCGTTATAACATTGGATTCATATTTTCTGTAGGAAAAATTTAACATGGACACAAATGATGAAGTGGCCAAGGAAGTGTGCACTGCCATTTTGCAGCGTTCTGTTCGCCAATACCGATATAGGCTGAAATACAAATATTGGCCCAAGATTTGTAATCTAACTGTACCGCAAGCACTCTTGCTGAAGCCAGCTGAAGTTGACGAGGATAGTTGGGAAAAGCTGGTCACCTTATGGTTTGAGGAAGATTACAAGGTACAAGTTACATATTAATGCAGTCGCCAGATTGTTCGATTACACTACGTTTCTGCTTTTTATTGTGAATACTAATAGTGCAGCTATTTTAAATAGGCAAAGTGTGTGAAGAATGTGTCGGAGAGTGATTCCCGCGAAACAGGGATGTTCACACTCTGAAGAGAGTGTTCGAAGGGGGGCTGAACACGGAGGTCAAACAACCCTCAACCGGCACGGCGACGGTGCTCGTCGAGCCTGAGGAGGGACACCACGACAGAGAAGGACACCAGCCCGTACCCAGGTTCACGGCCCTCAGGAGGAGGTAACACCGCTACTCCTGCTTGTCTGTATTGCACTGCAGAGGTTACAGTACAATGAGCTTGCCGAGGGCTCCCTTATGGCAGAGCGGAGCTCAAGGAGGGAACTCGGGAGTCTTCTTCCTCCTCGAGTGCGCTAGGCTAAACTACGCAATGGTGGAGCGCTCAAGGTCTGGATGGTCGATTCGTCGTCCCCTTGCTACGGAGGTGCTCCCTCTCCTTTTATAAGCGCCCCGGGCCTCATCCTGGCGCTCTGCGCAGCGGAAGGGTTCCCACATGGCGACGAAAATGGAGGGGCGGGGTACACCGCAGCTGGGTTCTCCATGGACCCGGTCCATCGTCGTAAAGCCTGCCTGTGGGGCAGGGAAGCCACCGTCCGCGCAGGACGGCCCGCTGGTGCCGCAGAGACCGTGGGGGGTGCCCACGGTGACGTCGCCGTTGGAGCGTAGCGCCGGCCATCCGCTTTATCACCAAAGAGGAAAGCTTCGTAGTCCGGCGCGGGGGGACACAGCTTTGTTGACTCCTTTAATCACCAGAATGGCAACTGTGGCGTCGTCGTCACCGCGCGCAGGCGCGCGCGTCACTCTGCGGCTGCGGCAGAGGCCATGTGCGCTCTGCAGCGGTTGCTTCTCAGCGAAGCCTCTGTACAGGGCCTGAGCGGCCTTGTGGAGGGATTTGTGCTGACTCCTCCCCAGGGGAGAGAGCCTTGTAGAGGGGCAGTCGCGGGGGGAGCCTCTTCAGGCCTTCGCTGCCCCTTCAAGCCCTCTCGAGGACTTTTCCTCTCGAGGGTCTCTCCAAGCTTTTTGCTTGGCCCTTAGTCGTTTCTTCGGTGCTGTCGCGTGCGAGGGCTGTGGAGAGTGGGCCCTGCACACCCTGGATTCCACTGGGCCGACAGTAGCCCCCGGGCCCATGACGGGCACGGCGAAGCCCACCGGGCTCAGGCGAGGCGTCGTGGGCCCAAAGTGCCCGGCCAGCCCGAGACACGCGTCGATCAGTCGTGCGTCTGCGACGACATGATCTCTCCGGCGGGGCATGCGTCATGGGGGGTCCCACCACGCCCTGGTAACTGCTCCGACGAGACATAAAGCCTGCGCGCCGGCTCGAGCAGCCGTTACTGCTCTCACTCTGCGCGTCTAGCCTTTCAATCTCCCATCTCCGAGCCTCCTCACTCCGGCGATCTTCGCTTCCTTCCGCGCTCTCCCACACTTCTTCCTTTTCCGGTGATGGCTTCCGCGAAGGGCAAGGCGGCGATGGCGAAGTCCTCTGCGAGCGCGCAGGGGGAAGGGGCGCTCGGCCCCGCCCTGGTCGGGGAGCGCTACAATGGGGTGGCGCTGGACAAGATCCAGCACCTGGTCGCCGGGAAGACCAACGAGCACGGCACCAGCGTTCTCCAGGCCGCGAGGCTCGGCCGGCTTCCGGCGGGGTTTTTCCCCATCTTTCTCCACACCATCTACGCCGGGCTGGTGCCACCATATTCGCCCTTCCTGGAGGCGATCCTGGAGTTCTACCAGATCCACCTCCTCCATTTGCACCCCAACTCCATCCTGATCCTCTCCATCTTCGCCTATCTCTGCGAGGCTTATCTGGGGGTGCAGCCTTCGGTGGCCCTCTTCCGAAGCTTCTACGCGCTCCGGAGCTCCGCAAAACTCGAGCGGACGGGGTGCGTCTCCTTCCGCATATCCGACGGCATGGGAGATGTCTACATCCCCGTGATGTGGAACGGCGAGAAGCCGGTCACGGCGCTAGTGAAGAAGGTGGACGACTTCCGGCAGAAGTGGCTTCTTATCGGCGTCAAATCACAGAGCTCCTTCCTCGACGTCCCAGACGCGCTGCCCGTGAAGAACTCCCACTGGGGCAAGCAGTCCTTCAGGAACCCGCAGATCATGGACCTGGTGGGCCGCATGAAGCTTCTCCGGGAGAACGGCTTCACCGGCCAGATGATCGCGGAGGACTTCGCGAGGCGCCGCATCGCTCCTCTACAGGCGCACAAGAAGCCGATGTGGATGTACTCGGGCCTCTCGGACCCGTTGCGTCTCCACTGCTGCGACCACCGCCCCGCCGCCGTCTCCACCATCATGGGCGTCCTCTTCATCAACCCGGACATGCCCGTGGCGGTTACCGAGGTGCTGAGGCCTCTCCACCAACTCTCCATGAGCACGCGCCTGGCGATCCTGGAACGGATGCCGACCCTTACCCCGCCTGGCTTGGCGGGGGAGGAGGAGGACGAGGTGGCCATGCCTGTGGCGAAGGCGCCAGGAGCAGCGGAGTCGCCCTCCGTATCAGACGCCGAGCTTGGCAACGAGGTGGCCCGGGCGAACCCCTCGGCCGGCGGAGCAAGCTCATCAAGGGCTGCGCCCCCCGCCGAGGAGATCTTCGAAGTCTCATCCGGCGACGACGAGCCCCAGAGAGAGGCCCCTTCGCGCCCCGCCACGGAGGGGGAGAGTAGCGACGATGACGAGGATGCGGCGGGGCGAAGAGAGCCTCGGTCTAAGGCGGCCCACAAGAAATCTGGGTGAGTATCTTGATCTGGGTGAGTATCTTGATCTCGGTTTTCCCTTCCTCGATCCCTGCTTGCTCGTTCCCTTCTGATGTATTTCCTTGCTTCTTGCCAGCGACCTGGTGCCTGCGAAGCGCCGAAGGCTTCACAAGGCCGCGGAGGTGAAGAAAGCTGCGCCAGAGGCCGCGGCTGACGAGGCCTCGAGGCCTGTGGTGGCGGATGCCGCAGGCCCTGCCAAGGACGCACCTCAGGCTGAGGCGGCTGCGTCGCCTCTCGAGGGGAGGCGCCCTGAGGAGCAGGCGGAAAGGGTGCCTACTCCGCCTCGCGCTGCCACTCCTCCGGCGCAGCAGGAGGCCGAGGCGGACGCGACGCCGATCCAGAGCCCGCCAAGGGCCGATGAGACGGAGAGGGAACCTCCCCCGCCGCCCCCACCAAGCCCTGCAGCGGAGGCGGAGACAGGGGCTACGGGGCAGGCCTCTCCAGCCCCCGAGGCCCATGATGAGGTGCCGCCCCAGGGCGGCGACACCGGCGCGCGGAGCGCTGGTGCTGAAGGGGAGAAATCGCCGCCAAGCCCCCAGGCCCGCGACTCTGCAGGGCCCCGCGCAGAGGCCCCCTCCTCCAAGCTCGACGCTGGTGCAGGGACTTCCGCGCCGCGTGGGGCTTCTCGAGACCTGGTCCTGAGCGGCTGGGATTGGAGTAGAGGACGCCGCGGCGTCGCCTTCCGCCTGGTGCGGGAGTCCCTGGACGGGCTGGAGACACACCTCGCCTTCGAGGATGCGGAGATCACCCGGCGGCAGGGCGAGCTTGCGGAGGGCTGGGCCGCCTTTCATGCAGCCGTGGAGGCACGCCGGCAGAGAGACCTGGCTCTGCAGGCAGAGCGCGAGGAGGCCATGCGCTTCGCCAAGGAGGTCCGTGAGGGCGCCGTGCGCGAAGCCGAGGAACTCCTGGAGCCCCTCCAGGCCGAGCGCCAGGCGGCGGCGGACGACTTGGCCGCAGCGAGGGCGGAGCGGGAGACGGTGGAGCTCTCGCTGGCGGACAAGCACCGCGAACTTGTCCAGCTCGAGGCCAAGATCCTCGCCGACTCCGAGGTCGTGCGGAGCTCTCAGGAGGCGGTCCACGCGGCCTTGGACGCCAGGGGGCAAAGGCTGGGCGAGCGCGAGAACGACGTGCGCCAGCGCGACGAGCAGCTGCTGCAGGCGGAGCAGGAGCAGTCTGTGCAGCGCACCGACCTTGAGGCCCGGGAGGGGGCTGGCCGAAGCCCTCGACAAGTTCAACCGCGAGGTGGCCACCCACAAGAAGCACGTGGAGCGCTTTAACGCCGGGTTCGCCGAGCAGAAGGAGGAGGCGGAGAAGGAGTTCCAGGCCCGGGAGAGGGAGTACCGCGCCGCCGTCTCTCGAGACTATAACGAGAAATTCAAGAAGCAGGAGAACTGCTTCAAGAAGAGGCGCGCCGAGGATGCAGCCCGGATCTACGAGCTGGAGCAGATGAACGCCAGGCTGAACTCCCGGGCGAGGCGTGCTGCAGACGGTCGCCGCCTTGCTGAAGAGGCTCGCGAGCGCATGTCGCAGGACCTCGCCGCCCTCATGGCGGACATGGAGGAGATGAACAAGCAGGTGGGCCCTGCCGTAGACCGAGCAGTGGAGGCTGCCGAGGGCGCTCAAGCGGCGCGGGTGCTGTCGCAGCAGCGGGAGCGGATGTTCCAGTCCTTGGTGGCTCGGGGCAACGACCTCGCGGCGAAGCTGGGGGTGGAGGCGCCGCACGTCCCCGCTCAGGGCAACGCTGACCCCGCCGCGTAACTCGCCTACTTCGACCAGCTCATTACGGCGCTCGAGGGCCCTGCCGCGGAGCTCCGCGACGTCGTCGAGGAGGAATGCCGCCAACTCCTGGCGGTGGCGGTCGACCGTATCTTCACCAACCTCGAGCACTACTCCACGGTGACCGAGCCTCTCGAGGGGGAGAAGGGGTGGAGAATCTCCAACTCCATCCGAGACCAGGTCGACGACTTCTGCGGCCGCTTCAAGCGGGCTGAGGCGGGAGAGGACGACGGCGAGGAGGCAGGCTCCGAGGGCGAGCCTGGAGAGGAAGGGTCCGCGGATGAGGGTGGCGACGATTCTGCCTGATCCCTTCTTGTATTGTAATGCGCTTGTAGCGCCGTTTAAAAGACTTGGCTTAGAGATTTTTGCTCCAGTCTGTAATATACTTTTAAGTAGATGCTATGAAATTCGCATCTGTGTCCCTCGAAGGGTCTTTTACTTCAACTTCATGTCTTTGTTCGCTCTGCATCGTTAGGACCCTTCTCCTTGCGCTATGACTCCGCCGCTGCGGTATGCCTGAGCAATGACTCGGCAAGGCCGGGGGGGGTTTAAGGCTTAGAGAGGTAAGAGTCCTCGAGGCGCGATGCTCAAGGGCCCCCCTTTGACGTGCAAGCAGCCCATGGAGTGTGAGGAAAAGAATCGCTTGAGGGACGACGCGTGCTCGCGAGAGGGAAAAGATTCTCGAGGCGTGAGCGCTGGACTTAGCTTCGCGAGGCTTTTGCTCTGCGTAGGTTTTCCCTGGTGACGTGCTCTCCTCTAGAGGCCGAGTTTCGCCTCCACGAGCTTGGAGGGACTTTTGTTCCCTGCGGATGTTAGAGAGGCGAACCAAAACGCTAGTGCATGGTAGTAATGACTCATGTGCGCTTATAGGTTTCCTCAAGTGTATCTCGCGAGGAGAGTAAGTACCAAGGTCCCTTGGAGAGGTGGCGTGTTTTTGGGAGCATGCCCTTTAGCCAGAGCTCGGATCCCTTGGATTTTGCAGTTCTGCTGGGGTGCTCTTGAGGCACAGGCACCGTACTCAGCCCCCTCTCGCGAGGTGCGCATGGGAAGAATATAAGCGCACATGTGAAGGCAAATGATGAAAATAAACTCACCACCAAAATATTACATAGCGGCGCCGTAGCGCATAGTTCACTTAGGAATGAAATGGTTCATTGTACTTGGGGTTGCCAAGCTAATGTTCTTTTCATGTCGAGGCATGGGGACCACCCATTAGTGGCTGAGACTCTCTACGGCCTGCGGTGGCTCGTTTACAGGACACTCGGAGGGCTGACCCTCAGGAGAAGCTTTGTGAAGCATGGAGGTGAAGCCGTGAGCTTTCCTCTAGAGACAAAAAATACCTGACGTGACAATGATCACGGGCGTTACTATGATCACGGGTAGAACTTGCGTAGATGCACGATGTTCCACGTGTTCTTGACGGGGGTGCCGTCTTCAGTCTCGAGGCGCGCAGCGCCAGGCCTGGCGATGTGAGAGACCCTGTAGGGGCCTTCCCACATAGGCGAGAGCTTGTGGAGGCCTTCTCTGGAGAGGATTCGCCTGAGGACGAGGTCGCCCGCCTCCAGAGTGCGCGAGCGCACATGGCGGCTGTGGTAGCGTCGCAAGTCTTGCTGGTACTTTGCCGCTCTGAGGGCGGCCCGGCGGCGCAGTCCCTCGAGAAGCAGCAGGTCGTCGTTGTGGAGGTCCTCTTGGGTGTCCTCATTGAAGGCAAGGACCCGTGGGGATCCGTGCTTGATTTCTGCGGGGAGGACTGCTTCGGCTCCATAGACAAGGGCGAACGGCGTTTCACCAGTGGGCTTTGAGGGAGTTGTGCGTATGGACTAGAGCACCGATGGGAGCTCGTTGATCCAGCCCTTGCCGTGGCCCTTGAGGATGTTGAAGCTTCTGGTCTTGAGGCCCTTGAGGACTTCCGCATTTGCTCGCTCGGCTTGACCGTTGCTCTGTGGATGAGCCACCAAGGCGAAGCAGAGTTTGATGCCGAGTTTTTCGCAGTAAGACCGGAAGACGCCGCTGGTGAACTGCGAGCCGTTGTCGGTGATGATGCGGTTAGGCACTCCGAAGCGGCAGACCAGGCTCCTGATGAATTTCACCGCTGCCCCGGCTGGTATACTGCGCGTCGGCTCGACCTCGGGCCACTTGGTGAACTTGTCGATGGCCACGAAGAGGAAACGATAGCCCCCTTGCGACTTCGGGAAGGGGCCCAAGATGTCCAGCCCCCAGACCGCGAATGGCCAGGAGAGCGGGATGGTCTGGAGCCCCAGCGCCGGCTGATGGATCTGCTTGGCGTGGTACTGGCAGGCGTCGCAGGCTTGGACGATAGTGACTGCATCTTGAAGTGCTTGCGGCCAGTAGAAGCCGCTCCTGAAGACCTTGCCGGCGAGGGTGCGCGCGCACGAGTGGTGGCCGCACTCTCCGCTATGGATGTCTTTGATCAGCATTCGGCCTTCTTCGGGAGGGACGCATTTGAGCGCGATTCCATTCGGGCGCTTGCAGTACAGGTCTCCCTCGAGGATGTAGTAGGATTTTGCCTGTCGAGCGATTCGCTCTGCTTCCGCATCTTCTTCGGGGAGGACCCCCTTCATCAGGTAGTCTTTGAGCTCGTCAATCCAGCCTGTTTTTTGGTGTGCCGCTGTCAGCAGCAGACGCTCCCCTGTGTGAGGACCACAATCGGGTGCCCCAGCTTCAGGAGGTGGTGGGAGCGCTTCGTCTGTGCTTGCGGCTGTAGCTGCTTGCGGCTGCTTTATGGATGCCTTGGTGAGCCTTTCTTCAAAGACGCCTGCCTGCTGGGCTTGCCTTCGCGAGGCTCGCTTGGCGATGTCATCGGCCTCCTGGTTCTCTTTCCTCGGGATGTGCATGAGCTCCATGCCCCTGAAGTGCTTCTCGAGCTTGCGGACCTCCTCAAGGTATGCGGCCATGTGGTCGTCCTTAGGCGTGTAAGTTTTGTTGGAGAAGTTGACAAGCAACTGGGAGTCGCCCTTGACGAGTAAGTGCTTGACGCCTAGAGCGATGGCGGCCCGCAAGCCGGCGAGGAGGCCCTCGTATTCAGCAATGTTGTTGGAGATCTTGTCAATTGTGAAGCACAGCTGGACCGCGTAGTAGAGTTTGTCGCCCTTGGGCGAAGTCAGGACGACGCCTGCCCCGCCATTGCGGCAGGCGAAGGCTCCGTCGAAGTGCATGGTCCAGTGGCTGGGCATCGTGTCTCCGGAGGGCTCGGCCTCTTCTTCCCGAGGCTCTTCAGGGGCTGGGTCAGTCCATTCAGCGACGAAGTCCGCCAGCGCTCTTCCCTTGATGACTCTTGTGGTGTCGAAGCGCAAATTGAATGGTTGCAGCTCGATGTTCCATCCCGCGACACGATCTGTGGCGTTGGGGTTGCGCAGGATCTGCTCCAGGGGGAAGGAAGTGACCACCGTGATAGGGTGGCCCTGGAAGTAATGTCTCAGCTTCTTGGAGGCGATGAGGAGAGCGACGAGAAGCTTCTGCTGCATTGGGTACCGCTCCCGAGCATCCCGCAGTATTGTACTGACAAAGTAGACGGGGTACTCGACAAGGGCTGTCAACGGAGGTGCAGCGTCAGCTCTCTGTGGGGGCTCTTCAGGGCCCTTGTCGAGATCCGCCTGTGGAGGGGTCTCGGCAAGGGTGTTCGGAGCAGACTCGACTTGAGGCTGTGGGCCTGGCAGTGGGTCTGTGGAGACTGCTCCTTCGCCGAAATCTTTGTCGGGCGGCTTTGGGCTTGGAGTGGCAGTGCTTTTCTTGGGGAGGACTGGCTCTTCCCTTTCAGCCACCAGGACGGCGCTTGCGGTCTGAGGAGTGGCTGATAGGTACAGTTTCAGATGTTCGCCTGTCCTGGGGGCTACCATGACTGGTGGGCTGGCCAAATATCTCTTCAAGTCTTCGAAAGCTTTGTCTGCTTCAGGGGTCCACATGAATGTGCCGGACTTCTTCATGATCTTGAAAAATGGCAGGGCTCTCTCGCCGAACTTGGAGATGAAGCGGCCCAGGCTGGCCATACAGCCAGCTAGGCGCTGCATGTCCTTGAGCCGGCGAGGAGGCTGCATTCCTTCTATGGCCTTGATCTTGTCAGGGTTTGCTTCTATGCCGCGGTGAGACACGAGGAATCCGAGGAGTTTGCCTGAAGGCACCCCGAAGACGCACTTGGTGGGGTTCAGCTTGATGTTCACCTTGCGCAGGTTGGCGAAGGTTTCCTCGAGATCCTTCAAGAGAGTGTCTCCCTCGCGAGACTTGACCACAATGTCGTCGACATAAGCTTCTGCGTTTCTGCCCATCTGCGACCCCAAGGCTATCCTCATGAGTCTCTAGAAAGTGGCGCCGGCGTTCTTCAGGCCGAAAGGCATGCAAGTGTAGCAGTACACACCACAAGGGGTGAGGAATGCTGATTCTCCTCGTCCTCTTTAGCCATTTTGATCTGGTGATAACCAGAGAAGGCGTCCAGAAAACAGAGGAGGTCGCAGCCGGCGGTGGAGTCCATGATCTGGTCTATCCTCGGCATAGGGTACGGGTCCTTGGGGCAGGCCTTGTTGATGTCTGTGTAATCGATGCAGAGTCGGCCTCCTCCAGCGGGTTTAGGGACAACCACGCCGTTGGAGAGCCAAGTGGGGTGTGCGACTTCGCGGACGACATTTGCCGCTTTTAACTTCTCTACTTCCTTGACGATGAATGCTTGCTTCTCGGGGGCTTGCTTCCTGGCTTTTTGCTTGACGGGGCGTGCGTCTGGACACACGGCTAAGTGGTGCTCGATCACCTCCCTTGGCACACCGGACATATCTGACGGAGTCCATGCGAACATGTCAGAGTTTGCCCGAAGGAAGGCGACGAGCGCGCTTTCCAATTTGGGAGGCAGGGCCGCGCCTATGGTGACGCTAGCCCCGGCGCCCTCAGCCCCCGAGCCACTGGTGCTCAGCGACACCTTCTTCGTGGAAGCTTGCTCTTGAGAGAACATCTGTTTCTTCTTCTTGGGCCTCTCGAGAGGCTCCATGTCCTCGTCAGCCGGGAACGCCATGGCGGCTGCCTTGTATGCGCTCTCGACAGCGCGCGTGGCGTCCAGGATATGACCGTGGATGGTGATGGTGCCAGCGCTGCCGGGGATCTTGACCATGTTATAGGCGTGATGCGTGACGGCCATGAACTTCGCGAGGGCGGGGTAGACGAGGATGGCGTTATACGACAGGCCAATGTGCGCGACGTCGAAGTCGATCAGCTCAGTGCGGTAGTTCTTCTGTGTGCCGAAGGTGACAGCCAGCCGGACCTGCCCCAGAGGTTCGATCGAACCACTGGTGACCCCTGTGAATGGCCTGGAGGGCATGAGCCACTCGTAAGGCACTTGAAGCGTCTCGAAGGTCTCGACAGAGATGACGTTCAGGCCGGCGCCCCCATCAATGAGCGTCTTGGAGACGGCAATGTTGTTGATGGTGGGGGAGCAGACCAGGGGGAGGGTTCCAACAGTCTTGGTCGACTTGGGGTGGTCCTTGGCGTCGAAGGCGATGGTGTACTGAGACCACTTGAGGGGCCTGGAGGTCTCGACGCTTGGGAGCGCGGCGTTGAGCTCGCGGGCGAACTGCTTGAACTGGTTATTAGACTTGGGCGCCTGAGCTCCGCCGAGGATGCAAGCCATAGCCCCCCTTGGGGCCTGGTAGCCTCCATCTTCCTCGTCGGGGAGGTTGTTGTTCTTCTCGGCGGCGTTGGCTTGAGTGCCCGGCGGCTTGTGGTAGCTGCCCTTGCGTCCGCCTCTGCGGTAGCCACGGCCTCTGCCGCGGCTGCCGCTGCCCTCTTCCTGCTCGCGCTCTCTGCTCAGCCTCTTGACGTCGAAGCAGTTCTCCGTAGCGTGGCCGCGCCTGTTGTGGTAGACGCAGAATGGACGGTTGTCCTCCTTCTTGTCGCCAGGCTCAGGGGAGGCTCTGCGGGGGTACTTGGCGTCTGGCCCGGCCGCTAGGACAGCAGTGGTCTTGCGCTTGGTTTCCTCCCGCTTCTTGTGGCTCTTGGACCCCTCGGCCGGGTCGTCTGTCCGCTGGCTCATCTTGACGAAGAGGAGTCCCTCTTCAGCCTTGGCACACTTGCCAGCGAGGTCGAACAGCTTCACCACAGAGGTGAGCTTGTCGTGAATGCCCAGCTTCTCGAGCATCCTGCGGTTTGTGACGCCCTCCCTGAAGGCGGCAATGACTTGAGTGTCGGGGATGTTCGGGATCTTGTTGCGCACTTGGCTGAAGCGCTGGATGTACTTGCGGAGGGTCTCGTCTTTCCTCTACACCACAGCGCGCAGGTCGTTGTGGGTGAGCGCGCGCTCGTATGTGCGCTTGAAGTTGGCGACGAACTGCCTGCAGAGCTCTTCCCACGAGTCGATGGAGTCTTCAGGCAGGTTGAGGAGCCATGACAGCGCGGAATCCCTCAGCGCGTGGGAGAACCAGTTGGCCATGACCTTGTCGTCTCCTCCTGCAGCCTGGATAGAGGTGGTGTAGAGCTGTAGGAACTCGATGGGGTTGCTCGACCCGTCGTAGCCCTTGGGGAGGGCAGGTCTGAACTTCTGCGGCCAGACCACGCGGCGGAGAGCGCGGGTGAAGGCCATGCAGCCGGTGGCGTACGTGGCTGTCCCGCCCTGGAGAGCCCTGCGGTTCTGCTGCCCCGCCTGGCCGATTTCCTCGACGAGTCGGTTCTGGAGGTCCCTCCGGCGCTCCATCCCCACTCGCGCGTCGGGCGCGGTGCGCTGCACGATTTGGCAGTCGTGCGGCGAGGACGCATGGGAGGCAGCTCTCTGCGCCGCAGCCGGAGGCGGTCTCGATGGCGGTGGAGGCGCATTCGGCGCGGCCGTTCCTGCGCGGCCAGAGTGGTGAACCAGCGAACGCGATGGAGAGGGGCGCGTCGTCGCGATGTCGACGAGGTGGTGGAGGCGGTCACGCCAGAGGTCATGGGCCTCTGGGTTAGGCCGGTAGCGGAGAAGCTCCTGGGCCATGAGCAGCGCAGTGTGCGGACCGGGTTCGGGGCGTCCCTGAGAGGACGCGCCCTGGCGCCGAGACGGACGCGAGACCTCAGCGTCCTCGTGGTGCTCGGAGAAGTCCTCGTCATCGCGGTGGTCGCCGCTGCGGTGATCCTCGCTGTCGGGCTCCTCCACGTGCGGGCCGGTGTTGGCGCGCTCCGCCGTGCGAGGGCGGCCACGGCGGCCGCGAGTGGTGGTGGTGCCGGGCTCGGTATGAGCCCTCTCAGCTGCGCGCCTGTTGGCGCGTGTCGTGCGGGCGTCCGTCATGGCGGGGAGGCTGGTCGAAGGTTGATGACGCGCCTCAGCCCCTACCTGGCGCGCCAAATGTCGGAGAGTGATTCCCACGAAACAGGGATGTTCACACTCTGAAGAGAATGTTCGAAGGGGGGCTGAACGCGGAGGTCAAACAACCCTCAACCGGCACGGCGACGGTGCTCGTCGAGCCTGAGGAGGGACACCACGACAGAGAAGGACACCAGCCCGTACCCAGGTTCACGGCCCTCAGGGGGAGGTAACACCGCTACTCCTGCTTGTCTGTATTGCACTGCAGAGGTTACAGTACAATGAGCTTGCCGAGGGCTCCCTTATGGCAGAGCGGAGCTCAAGGAGGGAACTCAGGAGTCTTCTTCCTCCTCGAGTGAGCTAGGCTAAACTACGCAATGGTGGAGCGCTCAAGGTCTGGATGGTCGATTCGTCGTCCCCTTGCTACGGAGGTGCTCCCTCTCCTTTTATAGGCGCCTCGGGCCTCATCCTCGCGCTCTACGCAGCGGAAGGGTTCCCACATGGCGACGAAAACGGAGGGGCGGGGTGCACCGCAGCTGGGTTCTCCATGGACCCGGTCCATCGTCGTAAAGCCTGCCTGTGGGGCAGGGAAGCCACCGTCCCCGCAGGACGGCCCGCTGGTGCCGCAGAGACCGTGGGGGGTGCCCACGGTGACGTCGCCGTTGGAGCGTAGCGCCGGCCATCCGCTTTATCACCAAAGAGGAAAGCTTCGTAGTCCGGCGCGGGGGGACACAGCTCTGTTGACTCCTTTAATCACCAGAATGGCAACTGTGGCGTCGTCGTCACCGCGCGTAGGCGCGCGCGTCACTCTGCGGCTGCGGCAGAGGCCATGTGCGCTCTGCGGCGGTTGCTTCTCAGCGAAGCCTCTCTACAGGGCCTGAGCGGCCTTGTGGAGGGATTTGTGCTGACTCCTCCCCAGGGGAGAGAGCCTTGTAGAGGGGCAGTCGCGGGGGGAGCCTCTTCAGGCCTTCGCTGCCCCTTCAAGCCCTCTCGAGGACTTTTCCTCTCGAGGGTCTCTCCAAGCATTTTGCTTGGCCCTTAGTCGTTTCTTCGGTGATGTCGCGTGCGAGGGCTGTGGAGAGTGGGCCCTGCACACCCTGGATTCCACTAGGCCGACAGAATGCAGAAAACCGTGCACTGGTCAAGCAGCATCATACCACTGGTTCTAGAAGCTACCTTACACATTGGGAAATTGTGGCAAGTCTTTTAACTGTACTTGTGCAAACCACACTTTCTCAGCAATTATGTGATGTACATTGCTAATGCTATCATGGTACAATTATTGTAGAAATCAACTATGAGGGAAGATCAAGATAAGGAAAATCCTTCATCTATTGAATTTTATAGGATTTCTCACACTAACAAGGATGGTATCATGAGCAAGGAGTCGGTAGAAGCATATGTAAACAAATTTACCTCATTTCATTGCAGCAACCTTGTTAAATTTTCATTACAGTACTGACAAAAGGCGTTTTAATCATGCTGCAGGTAAACATGCTTCTAAAAAAAATGGGTCCCCACCAAGAACATGAGCCCGCAAAAACAGATTTGCAAATAGTTGAAGAAGTCCTCAAGGAGAAATTGGCGAAGAAGAACTCGAGGAGCACATTCCTCACGAGCTTGAGTCTGTCAGCTGTATCCAGGAAATCTAGCATATCATCTTCACGCATCAAAGAATTGGAAGAAATGCTAGAAGATCAGGAACATCAATCAGTAGAGTCAGCTGAAAAGTACAAGATATAAATGGAGCAAAAGCTAAAGGCCCAGCAAGAGGAATTTGCAGAAGCTACAAGGAGGCAGCAAGAACAACTTGAATCTCTAGAGAATTCCCATCGAGGGAAGTCTTCACAATTTGAATCTAGGCAGCAGGAAATGCAAGCCATGCTAAATTACCTCTTACGGAATACGCAATCATCCCAGCCCAACTAAACATAGCGAACTGTTATTCGTGCACAGAAGCTTTCCCTCCATTTTTCTGTGTATTTTTTATTTTTTCATGTGTACTCTAAGTGCTCGTGTTATAATGAAAATATAATTCATTTGTTTTATTCACCGCATTTGAAATATTCAATTTTCTGTGTATTTATTTTTGTTGAAATAAATGCCGTGAAGAAAATTTCAAATAATTCATCACGGCCTAAATGTGGTCCCGCATGTCAGAAATCCGGTGGGTCCCACATGTCAGCAAACTGGTGGGTCCCGCATGTCAGCAAACCGGTGGGTCCCACATGCCAGCAAACCGGAGGGTCCACATGTCAGCATTTCGTGGACCCTTTTGACATCATGCCACGTCAGCGGAGAACGGACCCACATGTCAGCATACACGTCAACAGACACGTCGATTGCCACCTAAACAGCCACTTGTCAGCATCCACGTCAACAGCCACGTAAACGACCACATCATCTTCATTGACCGACAGGTCAGCAGCTTTGACCGGTCTAAAACAGGTGACGAACCAATCAATGACATAATTTTTGTCACGCATTCCGTTCATCGGTGACAAATTTACGAATTAACGGTGACTAATAATGTTATTATGCATTCCATCAATGCGTGACGCGAAAAAACGCGTTACCGATTATCCATAATGTGTGACGCGATTTTGTCGTGGCGTCACTATTTTGTAATCTGTGACGCGGATTTTGTGACGGGCCTAGTGACGCCCTAATATCGTCATGAAGGGGTAATCCGTGACAAATTTCGTTAATACGTGACAAAATGACCGCGTCACAAATAGCCAGTTCGGTTGTAGTGTTTTCTGGCGCCATTCACCAGACTTTTTCTGGCGTCGTTGACACCTCCGAAGAACTCTAGTTTCCTACTGGTTCGATAACCTTGGTTTCACAAACTGAGGGAAAACTTCCTGCTGTATTCTCCACACCTTCCTCTTGGGGTAGCCCAACGCTGCGAGAGCATCAAGACTTTTTCTAGCGCCGTTGCCGGGGAAACTAAGCTCTTCTGTGAGGGGAGTCTCTCACTTCCAATCTATTTATTTTGTTATTGTCTTGCTTAGTTTATTTTTATTACTGTCTTGTTTGCTTAATATCAAAAATACAAAAAAAAATAGTTACTTGCATTGTTATTTTATTTCGGTTTAGTATTTATTATTTCGGTTTTTATAATTGTTATTTCGGTTTGTCTTTTAATTTGCTAAAATGAGTACTGCTGAGAATACTAAGTTGTGTGATTTCACTAGCACCAATAATAATGATTTTATATGCACTCCTATTGCTCCACCTGCTTCTAAAGCAGAATTCTTTGAAATTAAACCTGCTTTGTTAAACCTTGTTATGAGAGAGCAATTTTCTGGTGTGTGTACTGATGATGCTGCTGCCCATCTAAATAATTTTGTTGAACTTTGTGAAATGCAAAAGTATAAAGATGTAGATGGTGATATTATAAAACTGAAATTATTTCCTTTCTCTTTGAGAGGAAGAGCTAAAGAATGGTTGCTTTCATTGCCTAGGAATAGTATTGATTCATGGATTAAATGCAAAGATGCTTTTATTGGAAAATACTATCCTCCTGCTAAGATTATTTCTCTAAGAAGTAGCATTATGAATTTTAAACAACTTGATAATGAACATGTTGCTCAAGCTTGGGAAAGAATGAAATATTTGGTTAAAAATTGCTCTACCCATGGACTGACTGCTTGGATGATCATCCAAACCTTTTATGCAGGACTGAATTTTTCTTCAAGAAACTTGCTTGATTCGGCTGCTGGAGGTACCTTTATGTCCATCACTTTGGGGGCTGCAACAAAACTCTTAGATGATATGATGGTGAATTATTCTGAGTGGCATACTGAAAGGACACCTCAAGGTAAGAAGGTAAATTCTGTTGAAGAAACCTCCTCTTTGAGTGAAAAGATTGATATTATTATGTCTATGCTTGTGAATGGTAAATCTCATGTTGATCCAAATAATGTTCCCTTAGCTTATTTAGTTGCACAAGAAGAGCATGTTGATGTAAACTTCATTAAAAATAACAATTTCAACAACAATGCCTATAGGAACAATTATGGTAATAATAACTATAAACCCTATCCTTCTAATAATAGTGGTGGTTATGTTAATTCTTATGGTAATTCTTATAGCAATAATAGGAATACCTCCACTGAACTTGAAACCATGCTAAAAGATTTTATCACTACACAAACTGCTTTTAATAAAACTGTTGAGGAAAAGCTTGGTAAAATTGATATTCTTGCCTCTAAAGTTGATAGCCTTGCCCTTGATGTTGATCTTTTAAAATCTAAAGTCATGCCTAATGATACTAAAGAGATTAAGACCTTTGCTAAAATTAATGCCATCCAAGTTAGAATTGATGAAAATGTTAGGATGATGGCCCAATTGCATGCTAGATGGGAAAGAGAGAAAGAACTAGCTAAGGAAGATAATATTGTTAATTTTTTTACTATTACCACTACTGAAAATAATGTTACTTCACATGCTAGTAAGCCTCATACTATTAATGGTAACATAGTTGGTGTTGGAAATATTTCTTCTACTTCTTCCAAAAAGTTAAAATTGCCTAAAACTGCTGAAACTGTTCTTGATAAAAGTGCTGAAATTTTTAAGAACGTAGGAGAAGGTGGTTCGGTTTGCTTTGATGATAATAATTTTGATTTTGATAATTGTAATATCACTGAATTTATTAAGTTCTTGCAAAAGTTGGCCACAAGTCCTAATGCTAGTGCCATGAACATGGCATTTACAACTCATATTACAAGTGCTCTCATAAAGGCTAAGGAAGAGAAATTAAAACTTGAAGCTTCTATCCCTAAGAAGTTAGAAGATGGTTGGGAGCCCATCAATAAAATAAAAGTGGATAAATTTGATTGCAATGCTTTATGTGACCTTGGTGCAAGTATCTCTGTTATGCCTAAAAAGCTTTATGATATGTTTGATTTCCCACCTTTGGAACATTGCTATTTGGATGTTTTTCTTGTTGATAATGCTATGAAGAAACCTGTGGGGAGAGTCAATGATGTTCTTATTATGGTTAACAATAATCTTGTCCCCGTAGATTTTATTGTCTTGGATATTGAATGCAACCCATCTTGTCCAATTGTGTTGGGAAGACATTTTCTTAGAACTGTGGGTGCTATTATTGATATGAAAGAAGGAAATATTAGATACCAATTCCCACTAAAGAAAGGTATGGAACACTTCCCTAAAAAAATAATGAAGCTACCTTTTGATTCTATCATTCGTACAAATTATGATGTTGATGCTTTATCTCTTGGAAATACTTGAATTTCACTTTTTGTGCCTAGCTGAAAGGCGTTAAAGAAAAGCGCTTATGGCAGACAACCCACTTTTTATTTCTGTATTTAATTTTGTTGAGTCAAGGAACATGTTTACCTCTGAAGCAATTACTTTGTATCTTTACTTTATTGCATTTTCGTGTCAAGTTAAGCCTCTAGTAGAAAGTTGATGCTAGATTTGGATTGCTGCGCAGAAACAGTTTTCTGCTGTCCACCGTTAAATTCATAAATAATTACAGTAAAATCAAAATGACCTGGAATTTTTTGTGCGTGATCCTCAGATATGTATGCAAATTTCATTAGTTTTGAGTTTTCTGATTTGAGCAAGTTAAGTGCCTCGAAAAAATTCGTCTTTACGGACTGTTCTGTTTTTGACAGATTCTGCCATTTATTTTGCAATGCCTCTTTTGCTATTTTGAGTGGATTTTTTTTTTCCATAAAGTATCAGTGGCTGTAGCTAATATCCAGTAGCATTGGTAGCAATTGTGTTCATGCAGAATATAATAATTTTTGATTATGCACTAACCCTCTAATGAAGTCTACTTTGAGTTTGGTGTGGAGGAAGTTTTCAAGGATCAAGAGAGAAGGATGATGTGATGTGATCAAGAAGATGAAAGAGCCAAAGCTTGGGGATGCCCCCGTGGGTCACCCAAGCATATTTCAAGAAGACTCAAGCGTCAAAGCTTGGGGATGCCCAAGGCATCCCCTTCTTTATCAACAAACTATCAGGTCATCTCTAGTGAAACTATATTTTAATTCCGACACATCTTATGTGCTTTACTTGAAGCGTCTGTTTGTTTTTGTTTTTGTTTTTGTTATTTTCATTCTCTGAATAAAATGGACCCTAGCATTCCTTTGTGGGAGAGAGACACGCTCCGCTTTTTTCTTATTAATACTCGTATTCTTCACTTATATTTGTTGAGTATTCTTCTATGTTACTTCAATACTTTCAGCTCTTGTTTTTCAAGCATCTCTTATTAGAGCTGTTAGTTTTCTTATGTTATACTCTCATATCTCATTGATAAATACTTGGAGAGTTTATGTTTAAATAAGTTGATTGGTGTTTGGTTGGAAACAGAAAATGCTAAATGTGGTAGATGGTATAATGAAAAAGATATACATGCTCTTATGGATTGTTATCTTGTATGTTGTGGTGCTTGGCAATTGTTTTGAGCTCTCAAGTAGATCAGGTTTAACCTTTTACATCATGTAGTTAAAGCCTATTAATGAAGAACTACTTTAAAACTTGTTGAAATTTGGTTTGCATGTTTGGTATCTCTAAGGTCTAGATATTTTCTAGTAAAGGTGTTTGAACAACAAGGAAGACAATTTAGAGTTTTATAATACTTGCAATATGTTTTTATATACGTCTTGTTGTCATAATTTATACTTGTGTTTGCTTCAAATAACCTTGCTAGCCAAAGCCTTGTACTGAGAGGGAATGCTTCTCGTGCATCCAAAACCTTGAGCCAAAACCTATGCCATTTGTGTCCACCAAACCTACCTACTACATGGTATTTCCTGCCATTCCAAGCAAATACTTCGTGTGCTACCTTTTATTCAAAATTTATTATCCCTTATTTGTGTCAATGTTTATTAGCTCATGAGGAAGTATGTGGTGTTACGGATATCAACCTTGTCATTTGCTTTTAGACAGACTTTCACAACCGGACTAGTGGCATATACATCCGCTTATCCATTAACTTTGCAAAAAGAGCTGGCAAATGGGGTGCCCAGTCCCAATTAATTACAACTTTAACCGCTTCAATCTCTTCACATTTTTGCCCTGATCTAATCAGTCAAGCAATGACAATAGTTTTTAACTACATGTGTAAACAAAAGAGATAAGAGGGATGATCTGCCTTGCTGGTAGAAATAACGTCCTTCATGGGAGCCGCTCTTAGAAAGTCTGGTTGACAAGGGGGGTAGAGTGCCCATTACCATTCGTTGACAACAACAAACACCTCTCAAAAGTTACTTTTATGCTCTCTATATGATTTCAAAAACCTATAAAAACTAAAAAGCTCTAGCACATGCTTGTATCCCTACTTCCCTCTGCGAAGGGCCTTTCTTTTACTTTTTGAGTCAGTTTACCTACTTCTTTCTGTCTTAGAAGCAAACACTTGTGTCAACTTTGTGCAACAATTCTTATATGCTTACTTATTGCACTTGTTATATTCCTTTGGGTTGACAAGTATCTATATGATATACATGTTACAAGTTGAAAGCCAATGCTGAAACTTATATCTTCCTTTGTGTCGTTTCAATGCTCTTTTACTTAGAGACTATTGCTTTATGAGTTAACTCTCATGTGAATCATTTTGATGCTTGTTTGAAAGTACTATCCATGAAAAGTTTTTGCTTATATGATGTAGTTGTTTACTCCTTGTTTATTTGTTAGCAAACTATAGACCATTGCTTTGAATCACTTCATTCATAACTTGAGCTTTACATTATTATATGATCAAGATTGTGAGAAAGCATGTCACTTCAGAAATTATTCTTTTTATCGTTTTACTTACTCGGGACGAGTAGAACTAAGCTTGGGGATGTTGATACGTCTCCAACGTATCTATAATTACTTACGTTCCATGCTTATATTATGCCACTTGCTACATGCTTTATATACACTTTTATATCATTTTATGCATTTTCTGGGACTAACCTATTAACAAGATGCCACAGTGCCAGTTTCCTGTTTTCTGCTGTTTTTGGTTTCAGAAAAGTTGTTAAGGAAATATTCTCGGAATTGGACAAACGAAAAGCCAATATGCCTATTTTTCTCGGGAGGTTCCAGAACACCGAAGAGGACACGGAGGAGAGCCCCGAGGGGCCCACACCATGTCCCGGCGCAGGTCCCCCTGGCCGCGCGAGCATGGGGTGTGGGGCCCTCGAGCCTCCGCCGCCGACGCCCTTTCGCCTACATATACCCCCCAGAATTGCAAGACCTAGAGCGTGCACCTTTTTCCTCCACGAAGTCCAGAGCCGCCGCCGTCGTCAACCCTAGCTCGGGAGGGTTCAGAAGCTCTTCCCGGCACCGTGCCGGAGAGGGGAATCATCACCGAAGGGCTCTACACCACCATGCCCGCCTCCGGACTGATGTGTGAGTAGTTCATCCTTGGACTACGGGTCCATAGCAGTAGCTAGATGGTTGTCTTCTCCTCTTGTGCTACCATGTTTAGATCTTGTGAGCTGCCTATCATGATCAAGATCATCTTTATGTAATACTACATGTTGTGTTTGCTGGGATCCGATGAATATTGAGTACTATGTTATTGCTTCATAATATATCATGTGAGTGCGTTATTTATGATCTTGCATGGTCTCCGTTGCTAGTAGATGCTCTGGCCAAGTAGATGCTTGTGACTCCAAGAGGGGGTATTTATGCTCGATAGTGGGTTCATGTCTCTATTTAATCTGGGGTGTGACAGCAAGCTCTAAGATTGTAGATGTACTGTTGCTACTAGGGATAAAACAGTAGTACTTTGTCTAAGGATATTTGTATTACTTACATTACACACATTGCCTAATGCAATAATCTGTTGCTCGCAACTTAATACTGAAAGGGGTGCGGACGCTAACCGAAAGGTGGATTATTAGTCATAGATGCGGTTGGAACGGTCTATGTATATTGTTGTAATGCCCAAATGAATCTCACACTAGACATCATAACTATGGTATATGCATCATTATGCACTTTTTTATTTTGTCAATTGCCCAGCTGTAATTTGTTTACCCGCATGTATGTTATTATTATTTATGGAGAGACACCACTAGTGAACTGTGGACCCCGGTCCTTTTCTTTAAACTGATAAAACAACCTACTGCAATCCTGTTACTTTCATTCTCTACAAGCAAACATCATTTTCCACACATACGTTTAATCCTTTGTTACAGCAAGCCAGTGAGATTGACAACCTCACTATTAAGTTGGGCAAAGTATCTTGATTGTGTTGTGCAGGTTCAGCCTTCGACGCAAGACCTTTTCTGGCGCCATTCACCAGACTTTTTCTGGCGTCGTTGACACCTCCGAAGAACTCTAGTTTCCTACTGGTTCGATAACCTTGGTTTCACAAACTGAGGGAAAACTTCCTGCTGTACTCTCCACACCTTCCTCTTGGGGTAGCCCAACGCTGCGAGAGCATCAGTCCACCATTTTGCCGTGTGTTTTTTATGGTGATCCAAATTCATTTGTCGATATAGAGTGTGTGGCTAACTTCGGAGCGAAGCGGAGGCCCGTCGCCGGAGGCTCGCGGGGGTGCGGGGGCGGCAGCCCCCGCGGTACGGTATGGATCGTGTCCGAGTCGGCTCGCAACTGAATTAGGGTTTTGCCCACTATAAATACATCTTGTAAGCCGCCGGTTGGGGTAAGCCATACATTGTAAACCCACGGCGTTTGTAACCTCACCCCGATATAGTGAAGTATTGCTGGCTGGCGCCCGTGGTTTTTTTCCTCTCCTTTGTTTGGAGAGATTTTCCACGTTAAATCTCCTGTGCCCGTTGGTTTGATCTTTCCGCTCTTCATCGTATTCGTGCTATCTTTTGTAACAAGTGGTATCAGAGCCAGGTTTCAGATCTGTTTTCAGATTAGGGTTTTGGATGGCATCAATGAAGTTCGATCTACCGTTGCTGGACTACAAGACGAGATTTTCGTTATGACAGGTCAAGATGTGTGCGATTCTCGCACAGGCAAATGATCTTGACGAAGCGCTGGAGAAATTCGGCGACAAGGCGGCGGCCGAGTGGTCCGCCGATGAGAAGAGAAAAGACCGTAAGGCTACGTCTCTTATTCAATTGCATCTGTCTAATGATATCCTGCAAAAATGTTCTACAGGAGAAAACCGCAGCCGCGCTGTGGGCTAAGCTGGAGTCGATCTGCATGTCCAAGGATCTAACCAGTAAGATGCATGTGAAAATGAAGTTGTTCTCACACAAGCTGCAAGAAGGTGGTTCTATAATGAATCACATATCAATCTTTAAGGAGATCGTTTCCGACCTAGTGTCGATGGAGGTAAAACATGAGGACGAAGATCTAGCCCTCTTACTCCTAGTTTCGCTGCCAAATTCCTATGCAAATTTCCGTGATACCATACTGCTTAGTCATGATGAACTAACCACTGCTGAAGTTTATGAGACCCTCATGACGAGGGACAAGATGAAGGGTATGGTACAGAAGGAGGAGTCATCCTCTTCGAAGGGTGATGCTTTGGTGGTCCGTGGAAGGCCTCAGCAGCGAGACAACAACTACAACAACAACAGAGACAAGAGCAAGGGCGACAGAGGTCGCTCAAAGTCTAAAGGCCGTGACAAGTTCTGCAGGTATTGTAAGAAGACTAACCACGGCATTGATGATTGCTGGAAGTTGCAGAACAAGGAGAAAAGAAAAGGTACTTACCAACAGAAAAATAAAGATGAAGGTAATGATACCGGTGAGGCCGCTGTTGTTGATGGTTGTTCTGATGGCGAATGCCTAGCTGTTTTAGCTGCATGTGTTTCTCGTCAGGATGAATAGATTCTAGATTTTGCATGTTCTTTTCATATTTGCTGTAACAAAGATTGGTTCAGTTCTTATGAGTTAGTGCAGACTGGAGACTTTGTGCGTGTGGGGAACGACCAGCAATGCACCAGTGCTGGCGTTAGATCTGTTCAGATCAAGACGCATGACGGCATGACACGCACGTTGACGGACGTGAAGCACATACCAACCATGGCAAGAAATTTGATCTCACTCAGTACCCTTGATTGTGACGGGTACAAGTATACCGGCGGGAACAGACTCCTGAAGGTATCAAAAGGCTCTCTCATTACTATGGATGGTGATATGAATTCTGCTAAGTTATATGTTCTTAGAGGCAGCGTTTTACCTGGTACTGTTGCTGCTGTTTCTCATGATGATGCAAATAAAACTAACCTCTGGCATAAGCGTCTTGGACACATGAGCGGACTTGGTATGGAAGAATTGATCAAGAGAGAGTTGATGCATGACTGCAGTTTGGGAAAGATGCAATTTTGTGAACATTGCATATTTGGTAAGCACACGAGAGTTAAGTTCAATGCTTCCGTTCATACCACCAAAGGTACATTTGATTATGTACATGCTGATCTTTGGGGGCCGTCACGTAAGCCCTCTTATGGTGGTGCTCGTTATATGCTTACTATTATTGATGATTACTCTAGAAGAGTTTGGCCTTATTTCATGAAAAATAAGGATGATTCGTTTGCTGCTTTTAAAGAGTGGAAAGCTATGATAGAAAGGCAAACTGAGAGGAAGGTGAAAATACTTCGTACTGACAATGGTGGCGAATTTTGTTTGAATGCTTTTAATAATTTTTGCAGAACAGAAGGAATTGTCAGGCACCTCACCATCCCGTACACGCCCCAGCAGAATGGTGTAGCGGAGCGGATGAACAGGACCATCATATCCAAAGCTCGCTGCATGATATCTAACGCTCGCATGTGTAAGCGTTTTTGGGCTGAGGCGGCTGCCACCGCATGTTACTGATACGACTCAAACGTATCTATAATTTCTTATGTTCCATGCTTATATTATGCCACTTGCTACATGTTTTATATACACTTTTATATCATTTTATGCATTTTCTGGGACTGACCTATTAACAAGATGCCACAGTGCCAGTTGCATGTTTTCTGCTGCTTTTGGTTTCAGAAAAGTTGTTAAGGAAATATTCTCGGAATTGGACAAACGAAACGTCAAAGTGCCTATTTTTCTCGGGAGGTTCCAGAACACCGAAGAGGACACGGAGGAGGACCCCGAGGGGCCCACACCCCCTCCCGGCGCGGGTCCCCCCCTGGCCGCGCGAGCATGGGGTGTGGGGCCCTCGAGGCCCCGCCGCCTTCGCCCTTTCGCCTACTTATACCCCCCAGAATTACAAGACCTGGGGCGCGCACCTTTTTCCTCCATGAAGTCCAGAGCCGTCGCCGTCGTCAACCCTAGATCGGGAGGGTTCAGAAGCTCCTCCCGGCACCCTGCCAGAGAGGGGAATCATCACCGGAGGGCTCTACATCACCATGCCCGCCTCCGGACTGATTCGTGAGTAGTTCATCCTTGGACTACGGGTCCATAGCAGTAGCTAGATGGTTGTCTTCTCCTCTTGTGCTACCATGTTTAGATCTTGTGAGCTGCCTAACATGATCAAGATCATCTTTATGTAATGATGCATGTTGTGTTTGCTGGGATCCGATGAATATTGAGTACTATGTTATTGCTTCATAATATATCTTGTGAGTGCGTTGTTTATGATCTTGCATGCTCTCCGTTGCTAGTAGATGCTCTGGCCAAGTAGATGCTTGTGACTCCAAGAGGGGGTATTTATGCTCGATAGTAGGTTCATGTCTCTATTTAATCTGGGGTAGTGACAGCAAGCTCTAAGATTGTAGATGTACTGTCGCTATTAGGGATTAAACAGTAGTACTTTATCTAAGGGTATTTGTATTACTTACATTACACACATTGCCTGATGCAATAATCTGTTGCTTGCAACTTAATACTGAAAGGGGTGCGGACGCTAACCAGAATGTGGATTATTAGTCATAGATGCGGTTGGAACGGTCTATGTATATTGTTGTAATGCCCAAATGAATATCACACTAGCCATCATAACTATAGTATATGCATCATTATGCACTTCTTTATTCTGTCAATTGCCCAGCTGTAATTTGTTTACCCGCATGTATGTTATTATTTATTATGGAGAGACACTACTAGTGAACTGTGGACCCCGGTCCTTTTTCCTCTAAACTGATAAACAATCCTACTGCAATCCTGTTACTTTCATTCTCTGCAAGCAAACATCATTCTCCACACATACGTTTAATCCTTTGTTACAGCAAGCCAGTGAGATTGACAACCTCACTATTAAGTTGGGGCAAAGTATCTTGGTTGTGTTGTGTGCAGGTTCCACGTCAGTGCCGGAATCCCTGGTGTTGCGCCGTGCCATATTCCGCCACCAACAACCTCCGGGAGATCTCTAGTTTCCTACTGGTTCGATAAACCTTGGTTTCACAACTGAGGGAAACTTGCTGCTGCACTGCTTCATACCTTCCTCTTGGGGTTCCCAACAACACCTCACCGGTGCCATCAATCATTTTTCTGGCGCCGTTGCCGGGGAAGCTAGACTCTTCTGCGACGGGAGTCTCTCACATCCAATCTCTTTATTTTGTTATTGTCTTGCGTAGTTTATTTTTATTATTGTCTTGTTTGCTTAATATCAAAAATACAAAAAAAATAGTTACTTGCATTGTTATTTTTATTTCGGTTTGTCATTTTTTATTTCGGTTTAGTTATTATTGTTATTTCGGTTCGTCTTTTATTTTGCTAAAAATGGGTAGTCCTGAAGTTGAAGTTCGTTCGTGTAAACAACAAGGGGGAGAAAGTTTAAAAGATGCATGGTATAGGATAAATGATGCTCATCAAAAATGCACTAAGAAACATTCCACTCTAATCCTCCTCAGGAATTTTTATGTTGGTATTTCTAGTTGGTATAGGTATGTTCTTGACACTCTTACGGGGGGTAACTTTCTTGGTACACCTGCTTTGGAAGCCTGCAATTTAATTGAAAATTTGGTAGGATAACCACCACCTATTAAAGAAACTAAAACTGAGATCACTTTGGAAGATGTTATTAAAAGGTTGGATTCTATGGAGAATTTTTTTCTTAATAATGCTAGCAAGGGTAATGAATCAATAGAGGATATTAATGGAAGAATCACTGCTTTAGAAACTAGCAACACCCTTGACACTCATAATCATAGGATATATGAATTAGAAGAGGCTATGAAAACTTTAAGTTCAACTTTTTCCTCTATTAAAACTAAGAAAGAGAAAGCCTTTGTAGGGAGGGAGCAAAAGTTTATCTATATTCCAAAGCCCAAACCCCCTAATATGCCTAAAGATGATGGTAATGATTTACATAATAGGACACCTTCATGGATATCTAAAGCACCTATTGCAACCAACAATGTCTTGGATGAAATTATTGATGTTGATGCTTCATCTCTTGGAAATACTTGAATATCACTTTCTGTGCCTAGCTGAAAGGCGTTAAAGAAAAGCGCTTATGGGAGACAACCCACTTTTTATTTCTGTTATTTTATTTTATTTTATTGAGTCAAGGAATATGTCTACCTCTGTAGCAATTCATTTGTATCTTTACTTTATTGCATTGTTGTGTCAAGTTAAGCCTCTAGTAGAAAGTTGATGCTAGATTTGGATTGATGTGCTGAAACAGTTTTCTGCTGTCCACCGTTAAATTCATAACTATTTACAGAAAAATCGGATGGACCTGGGATTTTTTTTGCGTAATCCTCAGATATGTATGCAACTTTCATTAGTTTTGAGTTTTCTGATTTGAGCAAGTTAAGTGCCTCGAAAAAATTCATATTTACGGACTGTTCTGTTTTTGACAGATTCTGCTATTTATTTTGCAATGCCTCTTTTACTATTTTGAATGGATCTTTTTGTTCCATAAAATATCAGTGGCTGTATCTAATATCCAGTAGCATTGGTAGCAATTGTGTAAATGCAGAATATAAGAATTTTTGATTATGCACTAACCCTCTAATGAAGTTTACTTTAAGTTTGGTGTGGAGGAAGTTTTCAAGTATCAAGAGAGAAGAATGATATTATGTGATCAAGAAGATGAAAGAGCCAAAGCTTGGGGATGCCCCCGTGGGTCACGCAAGCATATTTCAAGAAGACTCAAGCGTCAAAGCTTGGGGATGCCCAAGGCATCCCATTCTTCATCAACAAACTATCAGGTCATCTCTAATGAAACTATATTTTAATTCTGACACATCTTATGTGCTTTACTTGAAGCGTATGTTTGTTTTTGTTTTTGTTTTTGTTATTTTCATTCTCTGAAAAAAATGGATCCTAGCATTCCTTTGTGAGAGAGAGACACGCTCCGCTTTTTCATTTGAATACTCCTATCCTTCACTTACATTTGTTGAGTATTCTTCTATGTTATTTCAATACTATTAGCTCTTGTTTTTCATGCATCTCTTGTTGGAGCTGTTAGTTTTTCATATGTTATACTCTCATATCTCATTCTTAAATACTTGGAGAGTTTATCTTTAAATAAGTTGATTGGTGTTTGGTTGGAAACAGAAAATGCTAAATGTGGTAGATGGTATAATGAAAAAGATATACATGCTCTTATGGATTGTTATCTTGTATGTTGTGGTGCTTGGCAATTGTTTTGAGCTCTCAAGTAGATCATGTTTAAGCTTTTACATCATGTAGTTAAAACCTATTAGTGAAGAACTACCGTAAAGCTTGTTGAAATTTGGTTTGCATGTTTGGTATCTCTAAGGTCTAGATATTTTCTAGTAAAGGTGTTTGAACAACAAGGAAGACAATGTAGAGTTTTATAATACTTGCAATATGTTTTTATATACGTCTTGTTGTCATAGTTTATACTTGTGTTTGCTTCAAATAACCTTGCTAGCCAATGCCATGTACTGAGAGGGAATGCTTCTCGTGCATCCAAAACCTTGAGCCAAAACCCATTCCATTTGTGTCCACCATACCTACCTACTACATGGTATTTCCTGCCATTCCAAGCAAATACTTCGTGTGCTACCTTTTATTCAAAATTTATTACCCCTTATTTGTGTCAATGTTTATTAGCTCATGAGGAAGTATGTGGTGTTACGGATATCAACCTTGTCATTTGCTTTTAGACAGACTTTCACAACCGGACTAGTGGCATATACATCCGCTTATCCATTAACTTTGCAAAAAGAGCTGGCAAATGGGGTGCCCAGTCCCAATTAATTACAACTTTAACCGATTCAATCTCTTCACATTTTTGCCCTGATCTAATCAGTCAAGCAATGACAACAGTTTTTAACTATATGTGTAAACAAAAGAGATAAGAGGGATGATCTACCTTGCTGGTAGAAATAACGTCCTTCATGGGAGCCGCTCTTGAAAGTATGGTTGACAAGGGGGGTAGAGTGTCCATTACCATTCGCTGACAACAACAAACACCTCTCGAAACTTACTTTTATGCTCTCTATATGATTTCAAAAACTTATAAAAACTAAAAAGCTCTAGCACATGTTTGTATCCCTGTTTCCCTCTGCGAAGGGCCATTCTTTTACTTTATGTTGAGTCAGTTTACCTACTTCTTTCTGTCTTAGAAGCAAACACTTGTGTCAACTGTGTGCAACAATTCTTATATGCTTACTTATTGCACTTGTTATATTCCTTTGTGTTGACAACTATCTATATGATATACATGTTACAAGTTGAAAGTCAATGCTTAAACTTATATCTTCCTTTGTGTTGCTTCAATGCTCTTTTACTTAGAGACTATTGCTTTATGAGTTAACTTTCGTGTGAATCATTTTGATGCTTGTTTGAAAGTACTATCCATGAATTTTTTTTGCTTATATGATGTAGTTGTTTACTCCTTGTCTATTTGTTAGCAAACTATAAACCATTGCTTTGAATCACTTCATTCATAACATGAGCCTTACATTATTATATGATCAAGATTGTGTGAAGCATTTCACTTCAGAAATTATTCTTGTTATCGTTTTACCTACTCGGGACGAGTAGAACTAAGCTTGGGGATGCTTGATACGTCTCAAACGTATCTATAATTTCTTATGTTCCATCCTTATATTATGCCACTTGCTACATGTTTTATATACACTTTTATATCATTTTATGCATTTTCTAGGACTAACCTATTAACAAGATGCCACAGTGCCAGTTGCCTGTTTTCGGCTGTTTTTGATTTCAGAAAAGTTGTTAAGGAAATATTCTCAGAATTGGACAAACGAAACGTCAAAGTGCCTATTTTTTCGGGAGGTTCCAGAACACCGAAGAGGACACGGAGGAGGACCCCGAGGGGCCCACACCCCCTCCCGGCGCGGGTCCCCCCTGGCCGCGCGAGCACGGGGTGT
This sequence comes from Poa annua, assembly GCA_026929855.1. Lineage (NCBI taxonomy): Eukaryota > Viridiplantae > Streptophyta > Magnoliopsida > Poales > Poaceae > Poa > Poa annua. Next base: position 40,339,467 of record CM049436.1, read on the forward strand.
TGGGCCCTCGAGGCCCCACCGCCTTCGCCCTTTCGCCAACTTATACCCCCCAGAATTACAAGACCTGGGGCGCGCACCTTTTTCCTCCATGAAGTCCAGAGCCGCCGTCGTCAACCCTAGATCGGGAGGGTTCAGAAGCTCTTCCCGGCACCCTGCCGGAGAGGGGAATCATCACCGGAGGGCTCTACATCACCATGCCCGCCTCCGGACTGATGCGTGAGTAGTTCATCCTTGGACTACGGGTCCATAGCAGTAGCTAGATGGTTGTCTTCTCCTCTTGTGCTACCATGTTTAGATCTTGTGAGCTGCCTAACATGATCGAGATCATCTTTATGTAATGCTACATGTTGTGTTTGCTGGGATCCGATGAATATTGAGTACTATGTTATTGCTTCATAATATATCTTGTGAGTGCATTGTTTATGATCTTGCATGCTCTCTGTTGCTAGTAGATGCTCTGGCCAACTAGATGCTTGTGACTCCAAGAGGGGGTATTTATGCTCGATAGTAGGTTCATGTCTCTATTTAATCTGGGGTAGTGACAGCAAGCTCTAAGATTGTAGATATACTGTTGCTACTAGGGATAAAACAGTAGTACTTTATCTAAGGGTATTTGTATTACTTACATTACACACATTGCCTAATGCAATAATCTGTTGCTTGCAACTTAATACTGAAAGGGGTGCGGACGCTAACCGGAAGGTGGATTATTAGTCATAGATGCGGTTGGAACGGTCTATGTATATTGTTGTAATGCCCAAATGAATATCACACTAGCCATCATAACTATAGTATATGCATCATTATGCACTTCTTTATTCTGTCAATTGCCCAGCTGTAATTTGTTTACCCGCATGTATGTTATTATTATTTATGGAGAGACACCACTAGTGAACTGTGGACCTCGGTCCTTTTTCCTCTAAACTGATAAACAATCCTACTGCAATCCTGTTACTTTCATTCTCTGCAAGCAAACATCATTCTCCACACATACGTTTAATCCTTTGTTACAGCAAGCCAGTGAGATTGACAACCTCACTGTTAAGTTGGGGCAAAGTATCTTGGTTGTGTTGTGTGCAGGTTCCACGTCAGTGCCGGAATCCCTGGTGTTGCGCCGTGCCATATTCCGCCGCCAACAACCTCCGGGAGATCTCTAGTTTCCTACTGGTTCGATAAACCTTGGTTTCACAACTGAGGGAAACTTGCTGCTGCACTGCTTCATACCTTCCACTTGGGGTTCCCAACAACACCTCACCGGTGCCATCAGTTAATTGATTGACAGGTCAGCATGTATTCCCCTCGACAAGAAAACTCCCATTGAGGTATGGTCTGGTACCCCTGTTGATTATTCACAGCTTAAGGTTTTTGGTTGCACTGCTTATGCTCATGTTTATAATGGAAAGTTAGAGCCAAGAGCTATTAAGTCTGTTTTCATTGGTTATGGTTCGGGAGTGAAAGGATATAAGTTGTGGAATCCCGAAACTAACAAGGCACTTATGAGCAGAGTGTTGTTTTCAATGAATCTGTTATGTACTTTGATAAGTTGTCCTCAGATGTTTCAGATAGTTCTGGTGAAGAACAGGTTCGTGTCGAGGTGGAGCACTCTGTTGAAAAGGATAATGTCATTGTTGACAATGATGGTGATATGTCAGATGATTCTGGTAATGATATTGTTCAGCACTCACCTCCTATTTTGCAGCCACAAAATCAGTCCATCACTAATCGCAGAACAAGGAGGAATATTGTTAAACCTACACGGTTGATTGAGGAGTGTAACATTGTTAATTATGCTCTGAGTTGTGCAGAACAGGTGGAGCATGGACATGAGCCGTCCACGTATACTGAAGCTATTGCTACAAGTGACCGTGAGAAGTGGATATCCGCTATGCAAGAGGAGATGCAGTCACTTGAGAAGAATGGCACATGGAATGTTGTGCGCTTGCCTAAACAAAAGAAGGATGTCCGCTGTAAGTGGATCTTCAAGAGAAAGGAGGGTTTGTCTCCAAGTGAGCCTCCAAAATTTAAGGCAAGGTTAGTGGCAAAAGGTTTTAGTCAAATCCCAGGTATTGATTACAATGATGTTTTCTCTCCGGTTGTCAGGCATAGTTCTATTCAGACATTTTTCTCCATTGTTGCTATGCATGATCTTGAGCTTGAGCAGTTAGATGTTAAAACTGCGTTTCTGCATGGAGAGTTGGAGGAGGAGATATACATGGACCAGCCAGAAGGGTTCATAGTGCCGGGTAAGGAGGATCTTGTGTGTAATTTGAAAAGGTCCCTATACGGTTTGAAACAATCTCCTCGACAATGGTATAAAAGGTTTGATTCGTTTATGTTGTCACATGGGTTTAAGAGGTCTGAATTTGATAGTTGTGTGTACATTAAGTTTGTTGATGGATCGCCTATATACTTGATGTTATATGTTGATGATATGTTGATTGCTGCCAAGAGCATGAAAGATGTCGCTGCTCTCAAGTCACAGTTGAGTAGCGAATTTGAGATGAAGGATCTTGGTGCTGCTAAGAAAATCCTAAGTATGGAAATTACACGTGACAGAAAGTCTAGATTCTTATTTCTTAGTCAGCTGAGTTACATTAAGAAAGTTCTTCATCGTTTTAACATGCATGATGCAAAGTCTGTTAGTACTCCTATTGCTTCTCATTTTAAGTTGTCATCTACTCAATGTCCTACTACTGATGATGATTTGGAGTACATGTCTCGAGTTCCATATTCTAGTGCTGTTGGTTCCTTGATGTATGCTATGGTCTGTTCACGTCCTGATTTGTCATATGATATGTCCTTGGTGAGTAGATACATGGCTAATCCTGGAAAAGAACATTGGAAAGTTGTTCAGTGAATTTTCAGGTACCTCTGTGACACGTCTGATGCTTGCTTGAAGTTTGGCAGAGCTGGTGAGGGACTCGTAGGCTATGTGGATTCAGATTTTGCTGCCGATTTGGATAAGAGGAGGTCCCTCACAGGTTATGTGTTCACCATTGGTGGTTGTGCTGTTAGTTGGAAGGCAACACTTCAGCCGGTTGTTGCCCAATCCACCACGGAGGCTGAATACATGGCCATTGCAGGGAAGTAGCAATCAAATTTCAAATGAAGATACCAATTGAGACTAACTCCTAAAAAGAGCAAGGTTCCAACAAATAAACCAAACCCTCTACACTTTTCATGATGGCACAAAGTACCAAGACTAAAAGGTTTGTCTTCCATAGAGACGTGTCATTGGGATTAGGGAGGAATAAGAAGGCTCAAATGACACAAGAGTACAACTAGTGTATATAAAAGGATATAAGGTAGCTCGCCCAATAATAGTGCACCATTTATGTTCTTGCATTTAAATACTATGTGCACAAGTGGAATCATCGCTCTCCAAATATCTATTACAATACTAGTCAAATAGAAAGAGAAAGCACTAGGATCCAATATAAAGATAAGTTACTCAATATAGGATAGCTCACCCAAGAATAGTGCTTTATCTATATCCATTGAAGGCAACATACACAATAATGGGATCAAAGCCTCTCCTACTCCAATTAAATCATTAGAAACGTTTGAGTAAACAAAGGATCCAAATGAGACAAGGAAGATAATGTGAGTTAAGGCATAATGATTATTGACAAGAAATAAGGCAATAAATCATGACCCTAAGTGAAGATGATCTACAAATTTCACCACAATTATGAATATCACTTGTCAACGACAAGGAGTATATGGAGATATTTCTCGGTGGTATATTGGAATGATTTTCGAGATCATATACACAACAACTAAGCAAATGTCAATGGATAAGATTGAAGCACAAAGCTTAGATAGATAAATGTTCTTGATAGCCTCAAATATTCATGCAAGCATGTAAAGCAACTACAAAGAGTAGCTTGAAGCAATCGGTTTTCAAAAGGATATATAGATATCATATTGTAGGAGAACCATATCAAGAACATTTGTTTCAAACAAGATCCCCAAGATGAGCATATTTAAACATTCGGGAGAATTGGAACTTTGTTTGATCATCATGCCCCATGGAAACAAGATAATGTACAATATCAATTCCAAGTGGCAATACCTCACATGTTCACATTTTCTAGGCTCGTAATATGCACCTAGCTTATTACTCCCCCATAATGTGATAATCCATTTCTCTCAACAAGAGGCAAATAAAAACCAACTATAGATAATTAATGGACATTATAGAATTCGAATTTCTCATGAGAATGACAAGCCACATAGAGAATAGATGAAAGTGATATATCAACAATAGTGGTATTACTCATGTATACACATTTTTAGGATCATGAAGTGCACAAAGCATATCACTCCCCCAAAATGGGATAGTCCATTAATCTCTCTAAAAAGAGCCAATTAGCATATAAGCAAGTTGATATAAAGGCTCAACATAAAACCACGCGTACATGGTGTGCAAGCCAACATACACATACTTAATTTCTTAAGATAAGTAAGTAGAGAGCACAACATATACTGTAACATCCCAAAATTTTGGAATGTTTAAAAAAAATCACAAAAATTTAAAACTTTTATTTCATATTAAAATAAAATCATCAATATCCAAGAAGGAAAACTAAAAAGGATTATTATGACATATTCAAAAGTATTATGATATTAATCCAATCAAGCAAACTTTATTTTCAAATTTGAGTGTTGAGCTATAAATAAATATCTAAATACTTATTAAACCCTAACACCATATTTCTAAAGTACTTTAAATTATTTAAAGTATGCTTATTTCAAAAATGTTTTGATTATATTATATAATTCAAACATTATATTTTGGGTTCTTAATAAACCCTAGGTCAATATTTATAGTCATAAAACTGTTTGCCACATCCTCTATTTTTAAAATATAGTTTTGACTCAAGTGTTTGAGTTTGAAAATGGGTTTGGAAAGATTTATTTTAAACATTTGCATTTTTGAAATTTTTCTTAATTTTACTAAGACTCAAATTCCTTTATTAAAACGCTATTTTAAATTTGCCAAAATGTGTCAAATTACATTATTTAAGGATGTCACAATTTGAAAAGTTTGGAGAACATGTGTATGAATGTTTTAAATGAAATATATGATTTTTACAAAACTATAGAAATTGGTTTGAACTCATTTGGATAAATGAAATAAAAGATATAAAACAAATAACAAAAACTGAAAAAGAAAAGAAACAAAAAAAAAGATCTGTCGGGCCAGCCCGAGCCGGCCAAGGTTTAACTCCCGCGCATGTGACGCCCAGGGGCCCAGCAACGGCCCAGCCTCGGCCTCTCTCTGCTCACTCTCACCGACAGGTGGGGACCACCTGTCGGGGCCTTCTTCTCCAACCGCTGCCCACGACCGAAGCGAATGGCACGACCCCGCCTCACTCCCTCCACTCGCCCTCTCCCCCCGAGCCCTCTTAAGCACACCCCTCTGTCGCATTTGGTAGCCCAGACCCTCCTCTCCACTTTCCCTCCCTCCGTTCTTCAAATCGTGACCCCAGTCCGACGAAATTCGTCGCCGGAATCCACATCGCCGCCGCCGCGAGTTCCTCTTTTCCGGCGAGGTTTGTGCTCGCCCGAGACCCCACCACTCCTTCCCCCTCGTCCTAACGCAGCCTCCTGACATCTGGTTCGAATTTTTGCACAGCCGGAGCCTCGACTTCGACCGCGACCCGAAGGTCACCAGAGAAAAATCGTTGCGCCTCTCGTGTGCTGTCGTCGCTCCGGGAAGCATTCGAGGACGCTGTCTTCGCCATCGTCTTCCTCGTACCACGCCGCGCCTCCCCGCCTTCTTCCCCGAGCCCAAGGACCACCGGAGCGAGGAGAACGTCCCCGCCCGAGGCCAGTGCCGCCGCAGCGCCATTTTCCCGGCGAGCTCCGCCGCCCGATTTAGGTCAAACCGCCCAGCGTCGTCCGATCTGCCTCGAACGGTTGTGATTAGAAGAAATCCACGAAGAGGCATCACCCATTCCCAGCCGTCGGATCTAGATCTAGTGGCTGTTATTGAATCACTTAACTAACCGTAACCAACCAATCACAGAAAGCCACGTCACCCAGCCCCATTTTCTGGATTAAATCCCGAATAGAATTAAATGGTAGTTTTACAGAAAAGACCCTGATAATTCAAACCATCATATCTTTTCAACCACAGAGCCAAATTTGAAAAACTTTATACCATTGGAAAGCCCTTCACCTGTAGAATCTTTTAGCACTGATGAAATTTAAATTTGACTTGTTTAAATTCATTCAAATTTCAAATGGATGATTTGAGTAAATTGGACCTAAGTCCAAATCCGTAAGTCCAAAAATTGCAAATAAAATATTTTTGGAAAACTTAGGATCTGTCTAATAATTTTGCACTATTAAAATTAATTTTTAGCAATGACATTTCCATTTAAAAATCAGAAACCCTATTTGTGTGTTTCTAACATAGTTTGAATTCTATTAACCTTATTAAATTGTTTTCTTTTACGAAAAATAACACAAGTATTTTCTTTCGACCAGAAGTAATAAAACTAAGCCTACTCAACCATTTTTGGAATATAAACTTGTAAATATGTGTTTAAAACCTGTTAGATATTTTGGAGTGGCAAACTTTAAATATTAAAATGTGTTAAACCCTTTTGATCAAATACATGTGTGATCTTTTAATCAAGACCAGTTCTATAGAACCCTTGGAACATCACTTCAACCTATTCATATTTGAAATGTTCAAATTTGAATTAGACCATCCCTTGACCACAAATGGCAAACCCTAAGTCCTATCACATTAATTCCTTTTGTAAATTGAATTATGTGATAAGACTTGACCATAAAATAAATGAACCAAAACAAATATTAATGAACACATTATTGTGATATTTTCTTTTATGTGCCATGTGTTTGTTCGAATGGTTTGTTTATTGTAGTTCTCTTTCCTCGTATAGATTGAACGGGGTGAAACGTTATTCGTTGGAGAGAGTGTGTGAGCAACGACATCCTCCAAAAGGCAAGTGATACTTCAAACATAAATACCCCATTTTGTTAATTATGCATTATATTTCTCTTATGGTATTCATGATAAAGTTATTAAAATGATGTGCTATGCAAACCTAGTAAGGATAGCCACATGTTTTTGTGATCAATTCTGTAGAAAACCAATGTAGGAGTTGTTTGCTTAGCCATGCTTGTAGAAGAAGTTGAAAACATTTCAAGAAGACTAATTAAGTTGGAAGAATGAGAATCATTGATGAGTCGAGGATAAGTTATATGAAGAATTTGGATTGCTACTTTTATGAAAGTTATGAGTAGGGGCCGATGGCCAGACCTATCGATCAATCCTATGAGTAGGGGCCGATAGCCAGACCTATCGATCAATCTTATGAGTAGGCGGCCGATGGCCAGACCTATCGATCAATTCTATGAGTAGGGGCCGATGGCCAGACCTATCGATCAATTCTATGAGTAGGGGCCGATGGCCAGACCTATCGATCAATCTTATGAGTAGGCGGCCGATGGCCAGACCTATCTATCAAATCCTATGAGTAGGGGCCGATGGCCAGACCTATCGATCAATCTTATGAGTAGGCGGCCGATGGCCAGACCTATCGATAAAAACCTATGAGAAGGGGCCGATGACCAGACCTATCGATACCTATCGAATCATTATATGAGGAGAAGCGTATGACTGTGACACAAGTCTTTGGAAACAAAACTGGAGCGACTAGACTGAAGAGGTTGACTTGAAGAGGCTGTACTTGAAACAGTTCCCATTTTATGGAGATTTTATGGTTGAACTATAACCTGGATTCACAAAAGACAAGGAGTAGTACTACTTAGATAAATGAAAAATTGTCTTATAAAATGATAGGAGAAAAACTTTCTTTAGGCCAATCAGCCTCAAACTTAAACGGGCCAAATATGCCTGTTGATTTAGTCTTGCTAAATTAATCAACATAGTATCATCTTGCCACCACAATTCAATTGTGCTGACCCTTTATAGTCTGGGCTGCAACTCACCATTGCAGGTTCGACAAACGATGAGTGAGATTTCGTTAGGGTTTCGAGTCTACAACCAACATGCTTGCCTGTGGCACATGAAGATGATGGAGGCTCATTGCTACTTCTATTCCGCTGTGTTGAACTCTGAATAATATTATGCTAGCCCGTGGGGTTATGCAAGTTGTATAGAATATTGTAAGTCTGGATTCATGCGATGTAAACAAAGTATTTGACGCATTTGCATGATATTTCATCTTAAACTGTGGTGCTAGCAAGTCGATCCAGGGACTAGCACAATAAACAGGAGGTCGCTACCTTATAGTAAAAGAGGGGCCTTTACATATACAAACACTAGAAAGGTACAAAACCAAACACATGCAAGGGTGCAAGCAACTTTCAATGTATATATGATTAAACTATAAGTTACCGCAAGGAGGAACATTGGCTATGAGGTAGAGCAATATAATCTATGACTTGGCTTGAGATAATATAATTGATGAAGATCCCTTAATTCTTCATGATGTAGCCAAGTCTCCAATGCCCTCCGTCCACACCTATCGATCAAGTGATAGCTTTTTGGTCCCCAACCAAGTTGGGTCCTAAGAGGTTAGTCACAATAGGCTTGGCAACCCAAATGATTCTTTTCTTGACACCATTTTGAGTACCAACATATTTGGCAAACACATTGCCCATCTTATCCTTCCTAAGAGAAGAAACATTATCAATTATAATGGGGTTGGATAAGGTACAACTAGTGCATGAAGAAGCAAAGTGACCCTTCTCACGGCATAAGTAGCAACATTGGCTTCCTCCTTTCTTCTTAGTGGAAATTTCAACTTGAGGAGGAATAGCTTGATTATTCTTGGGAAGGGGACGTTCTTCAACTTGAACTTGAGGCCTCTTCCCTTGTTGCTTCTTGCCAAGAGACTTCTTCTTCAACGGGCACGATCTAACATGGTGCCCTTCTATTTTGCACTTGAAGCAAATGATCTTCGCCGAATTCTTGACTTGTTCTTGGCCCTTCTTCTTCTCGATATTTTTGGACTTGTTCTTGTTCTTGGAGTTGAATCCAAGTCCACTCTTGTCATTGGGACATCTTTGCACACTCAACATATTGTCGAGTGTGGACTTCTCAACATGGCGCTTTTCCAAGTCTTTATTCAAAGAAGTAACTTTGGCCTTGAGCTCTTTTAATTCCTCTACATGGTTAGTATCAACACAAGCACTAGAGGAAGTACATGCTTCATTATTAGAGCAACAAGGCAATGCAAGTAATTCGTCACAAGATGTAGCAATGTTATGAGTGGATGAATTACAAGGAGTGGCACATGGCAATAAAACATTTTGAGTAGAAGTTGTGCCATTACCCATATGAGGCTCACAAGATGTTACCTTTATCATAATAGCCTCATGAGCTAACTTTAGCTTGTCATCGGAGACTAGAAGATCTACATGAGAGCTCGAGAGCTTTTCATGTTTTTCTTTCAATTTTCCATAACCACTAGATAGCACCTCAAGTTGAGCCCTTAGCTCAACATTCTCCGTCAACATGGATGCTTCACAAGAGATGGAGTTAATAGCACAAGCATCATAATTAATTGCACTAGGAGATGATAAATTGGAAAGCTCTTTTGAGTGTGAAACTTTAAGGTGCGCATGAGACTCGGTGAGTTTGATGAGCTCACCCTTAATGACCATAGAGTCATTGTTTAGGCGCTCAAAATCCCCAAGGAGTATAGCATGTGCATCTACAAGCTCACCATTTTTTATTTTGAAGTCATTAGCCACTTCAATAGCTCTATCATGGGAACCCTTTACTCTAGAAAGTTCAAGAGCAAAAGTTTCCTCAAGAGACTCCTTAGTAGCTTGTTCTTCTTCAAGAGCTTCCTTGAGTTCCGCGATCTCATATGCATATTTGTGTTCACGGTCTAGATCTTTCTCAATGGTGTCCTCATGCTCATCAATAAGTTTCTTGCTCTCAATTGCAATAGTCAATATTTCTATGAAGCTAGAGCAAGCAATTTTATTTTTACCTAGAGCATGATAGACAATTTCACTTTTACTTTTTAATGAAGATAAGATATCATCATTATCATCATCACTATCGTCATGGGATATATTGGGGTCCAAAGTAGATGATACCTTGGAAGCTTTAGCCATGAGGCAAAAGTGAGTATTGGACGATGATGATGAATAAATGCTTGGAGCACCAATTGAATCCATGTCTTGTTCCATGGAGTTTTCGGTTTCCTCTACATTGTTAGGCAAACAAATACTAGAGGGAATAGAAACATTTTTATCAAGGCAACAAGACATAGGGAGCATATCCTCATGATGATTAATCAAGCAATTTGTACATGATATGCAAGAACTATCCACACAAGCATGTAAATCATTTTTTGTGCTATATGTGTTTAAGTCCAAAGATAAATCATTGCAATGAGATAGAGGTGAAGGATCATCAACAATAAGCTCACTATCAACATTACAATATTTATCACTACTCACCATTACATTAATTTGTGGCTTGCCACATGTGGGTGGAGTAGAGGAAGTTGAGAACTCATTACGACCGGAAGTGGATGGAGTACAATCATCTCCATCAATCTTGGACAAACTATATTTATCTTGAAGCTTGGTCCAAAGCTCATGAGCATTCCGAAAAGTAGAGACCGACATAATAACTACATCGCTCAAAGCATTGAAAATCACATTAGAAGCTTGAGCATCTAGATACGAGTTATTCTCATCCAATAAGGATAATCTTTTTGGATTCCTTGGAGGAGAATAACCCCTATCTAAGATTCGCTCTATGTATGGGTCAATGACCCGAAGAATATTAAGCATGTGAATTTTCCAAACATCATAATTTGTGCCATCTAATATAAAGGAAGCATTGTGCACTAGATCACTAGACGACATCTTTACTCTCTAGGCGGTGAAGCCTACTAATGAGAGAGCCTGGCTCTGATACCAATTGAAAGGACACGGATGTCGCCTAGAGGGGGGGGGGTGAATAGGCGATTAAAATTAATACGGTTTAATGCTTGAATAAAACTCTTGTTTAATTTATCAAGCAAGAAACCTAAACAAGCTAGGTTTACCTATGTGCACCAACAACTTATGCTAAGCAAGATAAGCAACTATGTGATAGCAAGATATATTACTCCAAGCTCTATGGCTATCACAAGGTAAATTGCATAAGTAAGAAGCTCGGGCATAGAAATACCGAGGCACTTGGAGACGATGATTTATCCCGAAGTTCACTTCCCAATGGAAGCTACGTCTCCGTTGGAGCGGTGCGGAGTCACAAAGTGATCCCTGAATAGCCGTCAATGGCACACCGTAATCTCCTTCGTGCCTCCACCAATGCGGAGTTCCACGAACCACTATGGGACACTTGAGGGTGGTCACCGAACCCGTACAAGGATGAGGCACACTCCACAACTTAATTGGAGGCTCCCAGCAAATTCTCGCGGCTCCCAAAGCCACATGAATCAACAAGGTTGAGGCACACTCCACAACTTAATTGGAGGCTCCCAACAATCCCGCGAGCCACCAAAACTCCGAGATCAACTACACCGTCTAGGGTACCCAAGTACCCAAGAGTAACAAGCTCTAGGGCACCCAAGCACCCAAGAGTAATAAGCTTCTCAACTTCGATTTCCACGTATCACCGTGGAGAACTCAAACCGATGCAACTAATGCAATGGGCAAGAGCACAAGAAGTGCTCAAAATCCTTCTCTCTCAAATCCCACCAAAGCAACTAATGCTATGGGGAGGAGAGGAGAGGAAGAACACCAAATTCGTCCAAGATCTAGATCCAAAAGCTTCCCCTCACTTAGAGGAGAGATTGATTGGTGGAATGATAGATCTAGATCTCCTCTCTCTTTTCCATCTAATTGGAGGCAAGAATCATGGAGGAATAGAGAGAAAGCAAGCTCCAAAAGGTCAACAATGGTGGGGGGAAAAGAGCTCAAGAAGTTGGGCACCTTTTGGGGAAGAAGGCCCCTTAAATAGCCCCCCCCCCCCCCCCCCCCGAAATCTGCCCGTTGGGCTTTTTTCCCGAGGGCCGGCCATGCCGGGGTCAAGGGCCGGCCATGGCTGGGGGGGCCGGCCATGTCGCTCCAGTTTTTTCTTAGGGCGAAGGGAGGCAAGGCCGGGCACCCGAAAACGCGATATCTTTCACTTCCAGACTCCATTTTCGGTGATTTTGGGCTCGTTGCATTCGTTACAACGAGCACTACAAGATGGTATAGAGAAACATCATAGTCCATCATAGTGGCAAAAATCAAATGGTGAAAGGTTTGATCTCTCAATTAAAGAACAACCGGTAAAACCGCCAACACCAAAAACGCAACAAGTTTTTCATATGAAATCCGTTTTCGGTGAGCTTGGGCTTGGCATGCAGAACACGACAAGCACCAAAGCCACACAAGGAGAGAAAAAAATAAGAACCAAGAAATATGATGATGCTAAGTATGCAAAGGTTTGAGCTCTCTCCGATAGATACGATAAAGCTTAGTTGAGAGCCCCTCTTGATAGTACGGTATCTAACCTATACCCCTATCTAGATCGTACCTTTGCCTTGTGCATTCCACTTGAGCTAGATGATGAAGATATTGATCTCTTCAAGTGGATCACCTTTCTTAATTGTGCTTCGCTCGGTGAAGACTCACATATTGCTCCCCCATACTCCACTATGGGAGAGCCTATTTTAGGCACATCTTCACATGACCATTTTCTCCAAATGGGTTGCAAGCTTCAAGCATAAGATTTCTTCGAGATGCTTCTCTTGAACTTACACTTCAACCATGATGACGATTCCTACTTGACGTCATCCTTCATGGGCTATATGAATCTTCATTTGATGCAAGCCCATAGAAATATACCTAACCCCACATAAACATACCACACGCATAGATCATGGGTTAGTACACAAAGCTATATGGACAAGTGCTTACCATACCAAGTGATACATGATCCCACTTGGTACATCTTGTAGCTTTGTGTGTTGATCAAACATCTTGATCAACCTTGTATCTTTTCTTCTCTCTTGATTAGATGATGTCTTGAAGATAACCATCACATAATCCTTTTCTTCAAGACATACTTGCAATATGCACCATTCTCATATGACCAATCATCGAATAACTCTTCGAACCATAGCTTGGTCATCACATAATCTTCTTATTGACCATCTCAAATATATCCATGCAACTCGATGATCTTGATGCCAAATACTCCATTATATCACTATCTTTATGGCATCAACCTGGACTCCAACATCAAGCAAGGTCTATGGACAAACACTACAAATATAACTCAATGCAACCATTAGTCCATAGGGATTGTCATTAATTGCCAAAACCATACATGGGGGCGCCATGCCCTTTCAATATCATAGTATGCGATAAAATGACCATATTCAGCACATATGTGTGCCATGGTATGAGAAACAACGTCGCCGAAGCGATTTTCCAAATTCTTTTTAGAAATATCATTTTCCATTTTTAAGTGCATAAAATGACTTTTTTGTGAAGCAAGTACATAAAATATGGTCCAAAATGACACTCATTTAATTTTCACAGAGAGTAGTACATATTTGATGGATAATCCCTAAATATGAGAATTTTCCTTGCTTTCTATCTAAATTCCCCTCTTTAATTTACTTTATGTCAAAATGGAGAGCATGGCTATTCATCAAAAGTGGTCGATTTTCAAAAACTATCGACGGTTCTATGTTGTAACCACTACCTGTGTATCATAAAATTATTTTTGTAACAATTTCAGAGCAAACTATCACACAGTTGTAGTTATTGAATTACTTTAGGAAAATTGACGTAAAGTCAATTAAAGAGGGGAATTTAGATAGAAAGCAAGGAAAATTCTCATATTTAGGGATTATCCATCGAATATGTACTACTCTTTGTGAAAATTAAATGGGTGTCATTTTGGACCATATTTTATTTACTTGCTTCACAAAAAAGTCATTTTTAGCACTTAAAAAATAATGGAAAATGATATTTCTAAAAAGAATTTTGAAAATCGCTTCGGCGACGTTGTTTCCTATACCATGGCACACATATGTGCTGAATATGGGAACTTTGTCACAAACTGTTACACGATAATGGCCATACACTGGTCATTTGGCTTGAAACTTATACATGTTTATAGATGATTGACATTTTGGTGAAGTATTGTTTTGAAAAGTTTGTCAAAACTCAAGTTTATTATTTTTACTAGAAACTAGTACACATAAAAGGACTGCATGCCAAAGGGTTTCTTTTCTTGAGTATTTTTTCACTTTTTTCATTTCTTTCAAAAAATGGTCAAAATGGAGAGCATGACTATTCATCAAAAGTGGTCGAATTTTCAAAACCTATCGACGGTTCTATGATGTAACCGCTACTTGTGTACCTTAAAATTATTTTTGTAACAATTTCAGAGCAAACTATCACACAGTTGTAGTTCAAATTTGAATTACTTTCGGAAAATTGACATAAAGTTAATTAAAGAGGGGAATTTAGATAGAAAGCAAGGAAAATTCTCATATTTAGGGATTATCCATCAAATATGTACTACTATTTGTGAAAATTAAATGGGTGTCATTTTGGACCATATTTTATGTACTTGCTTCACAAAAAAGTCATTTTTAGCACTTAAAAATGGAAAATGATATTTCTAAAAATAATTTTGAAAATCGCTTCGGCGACGTTGTTTCCTATACCATGGTACACATATGTGCTGAATATGGGAACTTTATCACAAACTGTTACACGATAATGACCATACATTGGTCATTTGGCTTGAAACTCATACATGTTTGTAGATGATTGACATTTTTGTTAAGTATTGTTTTGAAAAGTTTGTCAAAACTCAAGTTTATTATTTTTCCTATAAACTAGTACACATAAAAGGACTCCATGCCAAAGGGTTTCTTTTTTTGAGTATTTTTTCACTTTTTTCATTTCTCTCAAAAAATGGTCAAAATGGAGAGCATGACTATTCATCAAAAGTGGTCGAATTTTCAAGAACTATCTACGGTTCTATGTTGTAACCACTACTTGTGTACCTTAAAATTATTTTTGTAACAATTTCAGAGCAAACTATCACACAATTGTAGTTCAAATTTGAATTACTTTCGGAAAATTGACATAAAGTCAATTAAAGAGGGGAATTTAGATAGAAAGCAAGAAAAATTCTCATATTTAGGGATTATCCATCAAATATGTACTACTCTTTGTGAAAATTAAATGGGTGTCATTTTGGACCATATTTTTTGTACTTGCTTCACAAAAGAAGTTATTTTTAGCACTTAAAAAATGGAAAATGATATTTCTAAAAAGAATTTGAAAATCGCTTCGGCGACGTTGTTTCCCATACTATGGCACACATATGTGCTGAATATGGGAACTTTATCACAAACTATGACACGATAATGGCCATACTGATACCGACATGACCATGTCATCGCGCCCTCAAGGTGTTTGACAGTAGTTTGACGGGGCCGCTCGCTCGTGGTAGTAGAAAAAGCCCTCTCTCGTGCGTCAAAACTTACCCATTAGGATGCTCGGCTCACATTGAGCACGATAAAGTGGACTGCGAGGCCGGACTAGATCTGTTTTTCATGAAAACACGATAGAGTAAGTTCAAAACTAGCAAACCCGAAAAACTGGAAAGTTGTAGTAAATCCAGTTCTGCACACAAACATATAAAGATTGCTTCCCAATTAGTTGGGAATCGGTGAGAACATGATGATGCCGACATTGGCATGCTCAGATCGCGCACTCAAGGTGTTCGACAATAGTCCAACGGCGTCGCCCGCTTGTAATCGTGGAGAAACCCTCTCTCTCGCGTAACACCTTGCCCATTAGGACGCTCGGTTCATCCTGAGCACGATAGAGGGGAAAGTGAGCTCGTATGCAGGTGAATCGAGCACTGTGGTGTTCACGTATACGAGCTAGCCAGCCACCCATCAACTCACGTATAGCACAATATTTTACAATTTTTTTCATTTTTACACAGGCCAAACGACACAATATTTCCGCGCTCTAATTTTGAACACAAGTATAAATTATCATTGGCAACATCCGAGATTTTTTTCACATATAAATTCGAAAGTTGACTTTTTTCGAATTCTGCACGGTTCTAGATCTAGATCTCCGATTTAGAAATTTGTATTTTTTATACAGACCAAACTATACAATATTTCACACTCAAATTTTGAACACATATATAAATTATTATTAGCAACATAGTAGATTTTTTTCACATTTAATTTCGAAAGTTGACTTTTTCGAATTCTGCATTGTTCTAGATGTAGATCTCCGATCTAGAAATTTGTCTTTTTTATACAGACCAAACTATAGACTATTTCACACTCAAATTTTGAACACATGTATAAATAATCATTAGCAACATCTGGAATGTTTTTCAGAATTTTTCTTTTCAAACTTGAAAATTCGAATTTTGCATCGTTCAATTGCTTTTGTGCCATGGTTCTCTCACATGTCAAAGGAACGGTCAATGCACGGTCAAGACCGCAACAGCTTACCCGAGCGCGGGCTCTACTAGTCAGAGTTAACGGTCAATGCACGGTCAAGACCGCAAACGTCCGGCTAAGAGCATTTGTGAGAGTTTCAGCTAAGAAAGTGGGGAAAAGTGAGCACAAGTTTGTAGCGTGGGGAAAAGTGAGTAGTACTAAGAAACGAGGGGCACAGAATTAAATATCCCATAAAAATAGTCCCCGACGGCTTTCGGAAGAGAGCGCCGCGGAAACACAGAAACCACGAAATAGAAACCTGGAGCTGCAGATTGGAGGGGGGGTACTCCGGCGGGGCGCTGCCGGCGTGGTCTCCATCTTCTCCAACGACTCCACCATCGTCACCATGATGAAGAGGGAGTAGTCCACCCCTGGACTGCGGGTTTGTGGAAGTAGCTTATGTATCTCTTCTCTCTTGTTCTTCACTAATTAGCACCGTATGAGCTGCTGAAAATGATTACGGTCATCTATGTATTATCCTTCGTGGTGGATCTTTTTATGAGTTAATATATGTTTAAGATTGCAATAGTTTTGTCTCAGTTATGAAAGTAGATGCATATTATGTACCCCGTTCTTGTTTACTTGTTTTGATCAAACATGTGTATGAGGGCGTGTGAGGGGGAACGTGTGCATTAGATGAAGTAACGGGCGTGGCTAGTGCGGAAAGCTGACAACTAAAATCTTGCGATCCACTTGGGTGTTTACCTTACTTTGTTACCTCAATAGGGATAAAGAAAATACCATGCTACCGGGGATGTTGGGTGTGACAATGCCACTTCTCCATGACTAGATCTAGCATGTTCTTATTTTAACTTCATGTCATAAAGCTTAAGGCTATATTCTGATTGATCTTAATACTAGGGTGCTTCGATTTAATTCACATCTTAGTGGAGTATAAGAGAGATTAATAACCAAAACATCTCTATATTAGGACGTGATGCTCATATGATTAATAACTTGTCATGAAACATTGTTGCAATCTATTATGTCAATTCTAATGTTCCATTATCTACCACTTTATTACAGAGAGTCTGCATTTGTGAAACCATGAACCCCGGTCCATTTTTTATCATAAGAAACACCTTTCCAACACTTTATATTCACTTTTCATTTTCAGCCATTTAAAAGTCCGAAAATACAAAAATACTTTTATTGCTTGCATTCATCGTATTAAACCCAAAAAACACTATCACCACTCATATCCACCATGCTTGCATATTTACTTACAATCATTGCATTAGTTTTAGTCCCACGTCAACTACCAAACCATTTTCTAGCACCGTTGCACTATCATCCATATCATTGCATATTTAATGTCACTTTTGCATTATATTTTATTTCCATATCTTTGCTCATTGTGCTTAACAACCACTTGGTGAGGTTGAGGGCACAAAACATTTTGCTTTGTTTTGCAGGTTTTCCAAGAGAAGGACAAGAGGATAAATCTTCTACACACAGTTTCCCGAGAGTTCGATATAAACCCCCAAGTCACCTTCGTGGGGAAAATAAGTCTTCCACATCTACACACTCTGCACTTGGAGTCTCAACCTAACATCCATCTCAAGACATCAAGAGTTGGAGCATCATCTGCGCACGCGGACACCAGGGAGGGAACGATCCCTCCACTTTTAGTTGTTCGGTAACTTAGGAGCGCAGAGACCTCGTCGGCGGGAGAAACCGCTCGAGTGACCTTGTCGGCACAACACAACACACAACAACACACGGATTTTATCCAGGTTCAGGCCATTCGAGGTGGATGTAATACCCTACGTCTTGCTTGTCTGATCTTCGATTAGGTGTAGAGGATTACAAAGGGTAGTGCTCTTCCTGCTACTCCGACTACCCGACCACCGGTTTCTTTCTTCTCCACCTCCTCCGGTTACGTTTCCTCTACCTCCTAACTTACAGTATACAATGTTGCAACCCTCTTTTCCTACGAGGCGAGTCCCCTTTATAGTGCAGGGGCTCACACACGGCGGACAGATGGCCATGCCACCTACGCGTGCCCATCGACAGATGGGGCAACACTTCTGAAGTAGCGACAAAACCTCGTCACCGCGTTGTCCATGCGTCAGCCTTCTCCTGGTACCGTGGTGTGGCTCGTCATCTTTCCTCCCGGGAGACGACTAGTCCAGCCTCAGGTCTTTGCCGCATCTCTCATCCCTGGGGAAGATTGTCCTCGCCGGGCCGTGGATGCCCGCGTGACCCCGGAGCGAAGCCAGGCAGTGCGAGGCCTGCCGGGCTGAGCCCCCGAGACACGCAGGCACCACGTGTCAGGAAAGTGCGCCCTCCACCCGAGGCTCTGCACCGGTCGTCCCGCACATGTCGCCGGTGTCCTGCGCCCGCTGAAGTCTTCGGTGTCCGGTCTCGATAACCTCCTTCGTCCCCTAGTATAAATACCAGGGCGTAGGAGCATGGCTCCTTCATTCAAGCCCATTCTGTACTTCTGCCTTCTCGATCCCTGCATGTCGAACTCAGTGCTTCGTCGAGCCGCGAAAGAAGGTGAGCGGTCGTGGTCGGGCTCTTCCATAACAAGAGGAGAGCTAGACCACATGGCGGCTATGGGCTTCCTTCCTACCCAAGCTCGGTGCCGGTGGCGAGTTCCGGTAGAGGAAGTCGCTCCCGATCCTCGCACAGGTGAGTGTGTCCTGTTTGCTTCATTCCTTAGAGGGGGCTCTCCCCTCCCGTTCACCACTTCCTAGGCCACATCCTTAGCGTGTACAGGATCCAATTCCACCACTTGACACTTGAGTGCATCATCCACATCTCGTGCTTCATTATCCTTTGCGAGGGGTATCTCAGCATCCACCCTCACCTGGGTACATGGTGCTCATTGTTCTTCCTCACCGGCAAGATTGCCGGTGAAGGAGACGAGGACCATGAATGCGGCATAGTGAGGGTCGTTCCCCGCTGTGCGGACTTTACCGACCTCCACCTGATGTACGCGAACCCTGATCGGGAGCACACCTTCTTCTATTGACTGGATCTGCCCGAGGCCAATGGTGGTCATAATCCCTGTGGAGACTATCCTCATTTATTCTGATAAAAACACCAGAAACAAACACATAGCCTCAGGGGGTCATGCAAATTAAGGAGGTAATCTATGATAAGGCTTGGTAGGTACTGGCCGGTGTCAAATGACAAACAATCCCTTATAGCTATAATGCATAAGCAAACAAAAAATCCCATTAAAAATAGATGCAAGTTTGTGTTACTGGCTGTTCAGACGTCGGGTGACCATTTTATCTGGCTTCGCCCATCCTACATGAGCTAAGAGAGATACGTTAATTAGGTCGCTCATGAGCTCGCGCAATTTGCATCGGATCATCGCACACATAACCCTTTTGTGGCAGAAAATGTTGTGTTTGCTAAGTTGCTAAGAGGGTGTTTGGTTAGACTTCTTTTTTTCTTTTGCTTTTGCCTTATAAGCCATAAAATCACCTAAATAGGTGCTTTTGGCTTTTGACTTATGTTCTATTTAGGTGTTTTTATGACCTATAAGCCAAAGCCAAAAGCCAACTAAAAAGTCTAACCAAACACCCTCTAAATCCCGCGGCCATATATTGGGTAGTTTTAGCCGGTTGTAGGCTATTGGCATATCCACGTATACGTCGTCTATTTGCATGGCTGATAAGGAAAGATCGATCAACGTGCTCACGATCAGTAGGCATATGCAGATGGTGTACGTGTGGTCTATAATTATTAGACATGCAGGAATGAAAAGACATGATCATTGCCGTGTTGTTCCTCTCTCCTTGAGAGAATGAATGAGAGGTACTCCAGGTGTAGCTAGCCAGCTTATCATTTCTGACACCTGATTATGATTGATAACACCGGTGGATAAGTTGATAAGCATGTAAGGGCCCCACCACAGTGTCACAGCAAGAAGATCTCGGTCGATCTGTACTCCCGCACCCGCTGCGTACATCAATCCAATAATCACAATCAGTTTGCCTAATCGCTTCGGTTTGAACCGTTCGCTGGCCGGACTCGCGTAAGCGTTTTGTGTCGTCGTCGATGGATGATGCATGAATGGATGGATGGTTTCGTTTGCGACGGCGAGCCCACACACGTGTCGCCGTCGCCGTCTACGTGGGCTCGCCCAATCAAGCCTTCGACCGTGAATATAAGCTACTCTAGAGTTGCCCACATCAACACGTGTATGCCCGACCCGGCCTTGTCAACTTTCCCTGTCTCTTGCCTTGTCTCGACGTGCGTAATCGTGAAAAATTAACTACAATTTGACATAGCAATAACGGGTGAAACCTCTAGCTCATGGTATGTCGACTTAGATCTCCACATAATTAACTTTAACAGAGAATAGTTTGCATGATGTCAGTTTTCGATGTCGTAATAACACAGGGTAATTTTTTCCTCTTGTGCACCTGTCCCCCGCGTCGTCTCCTCGAGAGGTGACTCGGGGGAAACCATAGAAACAGCGCTACCACCCTTGCTCAACAGCTCCACCCGTCGCGTCGTCGTTGGAGTAAACCGTCGGACAATACCCGCGTGGCGAACAGCGGCGGCGGGGCATCCAACTTCATGTGTGGTGTCTTCCTCGATGGTGATGGATCTTCGTGGGGGAAGCTCGGTCTCCGGTGGCCCTCCTCCTCGCGCTTCTGGTCAACAAGCCAGTTGTGCCTCCTTAGATGGCGGCTTCGGCCGCTCGTCGATGCGGCGTTGCTGACAAGTCTGACGAGTCGGGTAGGTTGGCAGTCTAGCCCTCATGTTTCCTGGTGGTTGGGCGGCGTGGACTTGGAGTTCGCCAGCTATATTTCGTCGACTTGGTGCTAGAGGCACCAGATCTGGTCCGCACCTGATCTGGCCGTTGACGCACGTTTCGAGGTGTTCAGCTGTGCGGGTTTGCGTGTCGATGGCGTTGCTGATCGATTTTGTGAGGGATGTGGTTTCTGGGTTGCTCTGGGCGAAAGCCTTTCGACGCGGCCCTTGTGGGCGTCACCATCCCACCTTGGTGGTCGCCGTGGAGCTCTCCTCTCTCCGCTGCCTCGGATCCCATCTTCAGGCGAAGACCTGGATCCTGCGGTGCAGGGTTGGACGACAGTGTCGATCCTCATCGCCTCTCCTCTTGAGGGCGTCGTTTTGAAGATGGCAAATCCCTGCGCGCTCTCCTGGGTCGGCCTTGCACGACATTGTGGTTGGGATCGGCTCACTGTCGATGTGGAGGTTCCGTGCGGCGGCATCAGGCTTAGCAACGACGATGGTTGTGAGCGATGGTGTGGTCGCGACAATGACTTCATAGTCGGCTCTATTTCGGCGTGTCCGAGAGTCTTCATGTTGGTCTCCCAAGGCAGTGGAGTCGGAGCTGCTATGTTTCTCAAGCTTCTTCCTTTGAGCGGTGTACGATGACCTGCATGGGGCGGTCTGGTGGTGAAGATCTTCTTCAGCGTAGGTCTTGTGCGTCTCTTTTTCGGAGCTCATCATCAAAATCGGAGCTGCCTACCTCTGCGTGAAGAGTCATTTGTTTGGCATCTCCGCTTGGGTTTCTCAACACCGCTTCGATAATGGTCTCCTTGGTGGTTTTCCTGTGAAGTCGGAGTTGTCGCAAGGTGTGCAACTTGATGATGATGACACGGGGGCAACCTCGACGACGACTCTAACTTCGGTGACGTATGTAGCTTATGTGGGTAATCAGGGTGGTTCTGTGTACCCTCGTGATGGTTTTGTTCCATGACGGTCGTCGACAGTGTTGTTTTTGTTTTAGGCCGGTTTCCGGCCAATTCCCACTTCTTCTAATTAATAAAAATGGCAAGTTTTTTACCTCGGTAAAAAATTTAACATGGGGTAAAATCTCTAGCTGATGTTATGTCTTAGAGCTCCATATAAATTTCACGGGTAACACTTTGAGGACATAGGGTTCTGCCCTATATTATTGCAAATGATGACCTTCCAAAGTTATGCTTATGGATGGATGATGTATGTACGATGATAAATGATGTATGTACGATGATGGATGATCGATGTTCCTATGATGATACAATGCTTGGTATGCTCATTTTTGTCAATTTACTGTGATTCATAAATTTCTGTGAATTTTGAATCGAACCAGGAAAATCTGGCAAAAAACTGGGTAGGGGTTACGCCGACGGCATTGCCGTCGGCAGACCCCTCGCAGGGACCAAATGGCAGGACCTGGCCCGACGGCATTGCCCTCGACGTAGGTGCATGTCTATGCCGACGGCCATGCCCCTCGGCGTAGACTCTGTCCAGACACTCCCAGACGACGCCACGTGTACGGCTATGCCAACGGTATTGCCGTCAGCGTAGCGTGGTGCTGGGAAGCTCCCAGGTTGCGCCACGTGGTTGGCTATGCCGACGGTATTGCCGTCGGCGTAGCACCCGCCGTAGCTAACGGACGTCAAACCGTTTGTGGGGCCCACGTGATCTACGCCGACGGCCCAATTTTGCCCCTCGGCACGACGTATATGCCGACGGCAATGTCTACGCCAAGAGCCACGTGGCCTAAACCGGCGGGGTGGTACGCCAAGGGGATACGCCGACGGCTGCCCTCGACGTAACCCTATGCCGAGGGGAATCAAGGCTACGCCGACGGCCGGCCGTCGGCGTCTAGACAGTTTGCTGTAGTGTTCCAAGACACGTGCGTGCTGGTCGCTCCAACTGCCTCGTTTATTTTGATGGCACTCACACGCAACCACGGACAGGAGAGTTCCACTGTTTCTCGTGCACGTACTGATAGTGATACGGCCTCTCGATGATTGAAATCACGCAACCACGGACACAAGTCATAAGTCATGATGTTTCACCAAACAAAAGTATATTCGACATTGCCCACTGGTACACAAATAGAAAGAAGACTCTTGCCATGCCAGGATGACACTCCACACCACAAGCAAAACATAGATATCAACCTTTATAATAGTTTTGTTGTACAAAGGAAAAGCCAAACTCTTCCAAAGTCAGCCACGCAACCCAAATTCCACACCTACTACAAAGCTAGGTCTAATAACACAAATTAACATCGGGTCGTTTGCATGCAAGATCACGACACCACATGCAATTTGTTAGCGAGCACTGCCTATACACATCTACCTAGCTAGAGAGTATATATATGGTTCTGTTTTTCTTTCCATGTACAGCATTGATGAACAAACACAAGAAAGTATTTACAGGCCAGCATGCAGCGCAATCTAGCAACCATATCACGAGGTCGCTGATGGCTGGCGGCGGAGCACCGTCTGACCAGTGGTGAAGGGGCCAAAGTGAGGCCTGGCGAATATGGTGGACATCGCCGATGGCGGGGATGCACCCGGTCCCGGAGATGACACTGACGCATTGGTAGTGACAAAGAGAGGATTGTTGTAGGTTGTAGGCTTATTATCACATGACGGGCACGCCCTAACCCCATACAGGTGATGATGGTTGTAGAGAGCTGGGTACGTGGGACGGAAAGCGCGCAGCTCTGCCACCTCTCGTTGGAGCCTTCGGTTCTCCTGTGTCAGCGTCTGGCAGCAGCGCTTCAGATACTCGCAGTCCACCTCAGTTTGCTTCAGCTTCGTCCTGCGAGATTATGACAAACTGGGTCTGATTGATGTTGGATGGAAGAATTTGTTCAGACAGAGAGAGAGGGAGAAAGAGTGAAAATAAAGTCTCAACTTACTAGTAGAATACAAACTAGTACAATAATTTTATTTTAGGCACAAAGATCCAGTGCCATCGAACAGAGGGGAAATGATGGTATATTCGGTTACCTGGCTCTTCTGTTTTGGAACCAGACCTCAACTTGGCGTGGTCGAAGGTTGAGCCGGTTGGCTAAATTGCTCTTTTGTTCCTGTGTGCAGAATGAAGAAAAATAAAAAGGGCAATGTTTGGTTAAATATCAACACGTACTGTTCATTTGCAGATAGATTTACTGCCAAACTTCTTATTCCCAGTATGCATGTATGCGCTGCCCACCAAAAAGCCCAAACAACCCATGTGTCCCATCAGCAGTACGAAATAAAACATGCCTGATCTCTCACATGGTAACGAGTGATTGATGTTGTTGATGTAAAATTTACTCCTAAGTCTTACTTCTAATCGAAACATTTCATTCTTTTTATTTTGTTTTCATCATAAGAATGCACTTTGGACTATTTCATACACATCTATAACAAATTTGAGTTATATTATATGCTCACTGTATGTGCTTTTATGAACGCCATCAATATTCATCAAGCAGTTACATGAAAAACAGTTGAGTTATATGCTCTTAAGAGTGTCAAGAAGAAAACAGAGAATAGGGCACACAAGTTTAGTTTGCCAGATATGGAGAATTATAGCAAGCTAGGCAGAACAAGATAGGACGCATACCAGGCTTAGGGTGCTATGCTCTTTGAAGTTGTCCTCTAGAAACGCAGACTGTTCCTTGGACAGCCTCAGCTTCTTCCTCACCCTGCCACCTCCATTCTCCTCATCATCTGAAGCTTCTTGATCAACTGCATGTATTAACGGAGACAAAGACCTCGCTATGGATGCTCCACCGTTCACCGGAACAGCGTTCACATAAAACCCTTGTCTGCGCACATCTGAATTCACACTCCCTGTACAGAAAAGGACTCATCACCACACAAACAATTTACACGCCAACCTTAGCTTCAAGGCACTTAACCACCTATGGACCTACCGGGACAATCAAACAAATAGCATACATAATCTGAAGAATTCTCTAGAACTTACTGGTTTGTGCAGAAGCTAGGTTCAGGGGGCAACTGAGGCTCGCTTCGACAGGCAGCTCAACCTGAGGGCATGCTTCATCATCTTCTAGCACCACGGTATCTCCTCGTCGTGGGCTTGTCCTCTGGATATATTGTTCAGATTCTTCGGTAGGCGTTACTCCAAGCCCGAGAGCGAGATCATGGCCTTTTCGTTTGCCTTTGTGTGTAGGTGCCGCCGCAGGAGTTATGGTGTGCTTCAGTGGAGCTAGAGATTCTCCTAGACTTAACTCAAGCTCCATATAGAAGAGGGAAAGGTCTTGGAGTGATGAGGCAAAAGAGGAAGCATAGCGCAAGTAATGTATATATAGTAGTGATCGGCTAATCATCAGTTTGACCAAAGAATAGTTTCAAGGCACCCAAAGATGATTAAGTATCAGAGAAGAGATTTGGATTACTATGTGAGGCATGTCCCTTCAACAATATTATATTATCTCTCCTCCTATTACATTCAATGCATATTTTAAATCATGGCAAAGCGTGCAATCTATTTATAAAGTGGAAATACTTCCATTCTTGTGGTTGTTTGCAAAGAGATTTTTCTAAGTGCTACTCCCTCTGTTTTTAAATATAAGATGTTTTAGTTTTTGTTCGGATTCACATGCACGTAGATGTATCTAGACATGTTTTAGTGTGTATGTGCACACATTTTAGTCCGCACCTAGACAACATGTGAAGTAACTAAAATATCTTACGATATTTAAAAAAGGAGGGAGTAGATGTGAACTGTTCCATGATCATAATATATTGGCAGACTTTTTTTGTAGAGAAATATATTGGCAGACTTGGTGAGCATATATATGGCATTTACAAACATGGGCTTCCATAATAAAGGCCTCAGGGAATGTAAACGCACCAATATATGGGCTATTACTATGGACAATGCAATTCACCATAACATGAGATTTATGAAACTTACTGTCATGGGTCTCTTCAAAACCATTTTTTCCGATTTTCCAAACCGAATCATATATTCTTCTCAGGAAAAACTTCAACCAATATATGGAAACATTCAGACTCAGAACTTACCATTGAAATTAGTAACTTTCAAGCAAAGATGAAAACTAGGAACGTCGAAAAATGAGATACCAAACTTTCAACAGGCATCCAAAAATATTCAACTTTGGGGAGTGTTAACAGAGATTCATATAACAACCGTGATCCAAGAAAACTATCACTCTGACATTAAAATTTTCAACTTTTACGGGAAGGTGTAGGCATCAACAAGATGAGTTTCTCACGGGACACGTACAAAAGAGCATTATGTGCTATTAAGCAACTTTTTATTTTCGTAAGACAATAACCATTTTTGTCCTTAAAATTAAAAGCATGGTTGAAAGCCAAATAATTCATGCAAATAGTGCATAATTATCACAAGTTTGATCAATTTTTATGCTATGCATAATGAATACAAAATACAATTCGTCAACAGATTTCTTTCAATGCTATCTCTTCTTTTTTTTAAACAGACTTTCACTAAAATAAATAATGCATATTGCAATTAAGTTTCCGGAGCAAGAAAAAAAATGCTAGTGGATTTATCAAACGACTGCTATAGCCTATGAAGATAGGATTAGTTGGTAAGATGATGCTATATGTCAAAATCTGAACCGCAATCATCTTCTGGCTGAAGTGATCTAGATACTCCACATATAAGCAAGAATGGCAGAATCTGGAGTCTATTATGTGGAGAGCATGTAAGAAAAACACTTTGTTATTGTAAGAACAACTACGCCGGGTAACGAGTCCAGTTATGTGATTGGGCTACAGTTAGACGAGAGATTGGGAAAACATCAATTTTTGTGGTTCTTATTTTGTTCTCAAGTATCTAATCAAAATGGCTATAAGAGATGGCCAAGTTTTATCTGGACAATAGTATTTAATCACTCCTTGAAACTTACGGCTCCAACAGAATCATATCTACAGATAGTATATGCGTGATGAACTGCAGACAGGAACCCCACACTAGTAGAAAACATGCTAACAGTTCCGGTTGGTAAGTGCCTTTTGTCCCGGTTTACAAACCGGGACTGCAGAATCGGGACTAAATGCCTCCCCCTTTAGTCGCGGTTGTGTCTGCAACCGGGACAAATAGCATCCACGTGGGCTCGCATGCGAGCTGCTCAGGCGAAGACCTTTTGTCCCGGTTTGTCTTACAAACCGGGACTAAAAAGTTCGAGGGGTTTTGGGTTTTGCTTTTTTATTTTGTTTTCTGTTTTCTGTTTTCTGTTTTATTTATGATTTAAACTATTATTCGTACGCTACAATTACACACATCGATGCATATATTATATAACGAGTCTAAATTAAGCATACATGCATATATAATATAACGAGTCAGTCGTACGAGCATATATACATCGATCATATATACACGAGTGTCTTCCGAATACGAGAATTACATGAATATCACTAAGGATGGTATTCTTCTATTGGGGCTATGACCTCGTCAAGCAAAAATCCAGCAATTTCCTCTTGAATTTCTCTTATGCGTTGCTTTGGTGGGAGTTGCGACCGCGAAGCCACATTCTGTATCAAATAGAAAGTCGATATGAATATATAAATTGTCATTAACAAAAGTAAAACTCTGAATATATATATTAATATTAAACGTACATGTTGAGAAGTCCGCACACTGACACACGTGCGCACGTACTCGCAAACGAAGTATCCACGTAGATTAGTCGCCGGTGGCTGTTTCTCGCACTTTATGAAAATAGAGTTGAATCAAATAATAATGAAACAGGACAATCTGATATTAAAACTAGAATTAAAATGAATACTATACTTACGGGGATTTGTTTAAAGGTCAGCTCCGATTAAATTGACCATTGGCAGATCTTGTGAACCGCTTCCATACCCTACAAATAAAATGAATAAAGAAGATATTAATAACTAGAACACAGGAAAATAAAGAGGCCGATATAGTGTAATAACGATTGAAATTACTTTTGGAGCATATCAGTAATGCTTGCGTAATACTCCAAGGTATGCGCTATTGAGTCCTTGATCTCAACTATCCCACGGTCAATTTGAATGTTCAAGAGAATCCAATGGTAGCTGCACACGTATAGTAAAAACACTCTCACCTGAAGTTGTAAGGAAACAAAATCACATCTTTATAATTTTGTTGCTCCAATGCATTAAATAAGTTGTTCTCCGTTTCCTCCGGAAAACTCTGTAGGTTATGTACATGAACTCGATCTGGGTCAACGAACCCAACATGATAATTAGGCATCCTCTTACATTCAAAATCTTCTTTCTGCATAATAGCATATAAATGAATGTATGTAGTGAGTACAATTATAGGCAAAATGATGAGCTTAATTAGCTAGAGACTTAATTAATAACAGAAATAAATTAATCACTTACAGACAATAGCAGCTCATGATACATTTGTCGAGGGCTTCCATATTGAATAACTGCCACAATTTATCAAAATCAATATGGATTGTCTGTTCTCCGATGAAGTAATGCTCTTCTTTATATGTTTTATATGTAAGAGTCATCATTGTCTGGCCGTCTTTTGTGGCCTACATGTACCACTTATGTAATTCTCGCATTCTTAGAGGTAGCGGTGCCAACTCCGCCTCTGTGACCAGTTCCTTCCCCATGACAAATTGCCTTGCCAGGGGAGCCATGGGGGTTTCAACTCGGCCTAGCATTTCATCTATCGTCAGACCAGGAATTTTTTCAATAATATTGGCTTCTTCTAATACAAATGGGGATGCCACCTTCAACGGAACGATCGATTTTTTTTCTGTTGTCCAAGCTGGGCAACGTCGGCTCTCTGCTGCCTCTTATTCTCCATGGGACGACCCTTGGGGACCCGTGGAAGCGGTGACACTTTCTCCTTAGTAGGTGGAGTCGGGCACTTCCGCTTTACTCCAATGTACTGAGTGGGCGGCGCCGAAGATCGAGTCCGCTGATGCAGCGTGGAAGATGAGGGAGCCTCCGCCGCAGATGAGGGAGCCTTAGGCGCAGATCGAGGCGGCGATGGTTGAGGTGGAGGTGAGGGAGCCTTAGGCGGCGATGGTTGAGGTGAAGGTGAGGGAGCCTTCGGCGGCGATGATCAAGGTGAAGGTGAGGGAGCCTTAGGCGGCGATGATCGAGGTGGAGGTGCCTGAGGCGCAGATCGAGGCGGTGATGATCGTTGTGGAGGTGATGGAGCATTAGGCGGCGATGATCGAGGTGGAGGTGAGGGAGCATTAGGCCTTTGCTTCGAGCCTGGCAATATGATATATTTCTTTTTCCATAAAATGACTCCATGCAAGACTTCTCCCAGGGTCGACTCCCCTTCAGGACCAGCGATGTCAATCTCCAATGTCTCACATCCGGGTAGAATTTCATCCACCCCGACACGAGCATACCCAGCTGGAATCTCGCGGCAATGCCAACGCGCTGCAGGATCAACTTTGAAAGCATAGCCGACGGCCACCTTCATGGATATATTCTTCATTGGCTGGTGTAGCTCACAATCAGTCATCTCTTCGATATTGTCCACGGGGTAGCGCTCCATCGGTGACGCATCAACCTGTGCATCATCAACGATGACATGCAACGTCGTGGAAGCCATGCTGCTTCTCCAGCAGTCGGGTGCGGGATCTATGTACATCTGATCTCCTTCTGGATGGCTTGATATTTGCTCCTTCATCTGAGAATACAGCGCAAAGAGCTGCTCGTTCTTTTCTTCCACCTTCTTCAGCCGGTCTGCCGCCTGCTGCTCCCTCCTCTTCTGTGCTCTCGCTCGGCTTCTATAAGTGTTTAAGTTCTCATGAAACCCTATCTTTCAAGAAACACCTCCATAGCCTCGTACACGTCCTCCGTGCTCAGGCTTTTTGAGTGCCTTTGTCAGTTCGTCGTTCTCTCTATCGGGAATGAACGTTCCCGCCTCCACCTCGGCTATTGCTGTTTTAAGTTCCTTGAGGGGAGTCAACACTGCTTTCTTCGTCGGATCACGAAGAACCAACTCCCCTGTTTCCATATCCAACGTCATACCATGCGCCATTAGGAAATTTCCTGCTCTATCGGGCACTTTCTCTGTAGCTGGAGAAAGCCCTTTTGCCTTAATTTCATCCTTAAGTTTATCCCACTTAGGCATGGCAGTCCTGTAGCCACCTGTTCCCAGATTATGATGATATACCTTCAGCGCGGCATTATCCGCATTCTTTTTCGACCTAGCTTTAGCTTCTTCCGATTCCTTGTATGTCTTGAAATCATCCCATTGAGAACGTAACCTCTCTTGAGTTCCCTTGAACTCCGGAGTTTTATTCCCGCTCTTTACATAATTCGCCCACAATCTTTTCTTGTGGTTACAGAATTGTGTGGCCATCTTCTTGAGGATCCACGCCTTCACTTCCGTCATGGCCTTTGTTTTCTCCGGGGTGTCCATCTTCGGCAGAGAGAAATGTGATATCAGCTTCTCCCAAATAGAATTTTTTATCTCGTCAGAGACAAAACTTATTCCGTCGGATCTTGCTGGCTTATTCCATTCCCGACAGGTGATCGGGATCATATCCCTAACTAGAACTCCTGCTTGATTTGTAAATGCTGTCACGCTCTTTTTGGGCCCCAAAGGGATCCCATCGGCACTAACTACATCAATCCTCATGTGCATATTCTCGTCCCACTTTTTGGTCGGGCCCCTTGGAGTGGAGGATTTGTTCGATTTGAAGGTCTACAAAAAACATTCGTTAAATATATGCTCAATGTGTGAAGGTCTAACTAGTGATATATATCATGAGCAAAGACTTAAATATTTACATCGGAGGACTTGTAGGTTGAGGGCCCAGCGCTAGTATCGACATCAATACTTGTTTGCGGGTTGTCTCCTTGTAACAAATCATCCAACAAGCAATACCCATCTTCATTCAGATATTGTGAGCCGTCATCTAGAAAATTCTCTACATCTTCTGGTCGGCTTTCCCCTATCATGTTCAACAATGCATCTTCCTGAGGATCTCTACCGGTACCGTTGTGGTCCATAGCTTTAACTATAAAGAAGAAGGATTAAATAAAGATTAAAAGTAGTAGCAATAACAACAAAGAGGGACATTGAAAGTAGCAGTAGCAATAACATCAATTAGTTACAAGTCATAATAATATATATCGCATCCATAATACATCAAGCTAATCAAAATGGACGTCGAACCGCCGGAAACATGCCGCGGGCGGTGAAAACCCAAAGTGAAAGAACCCAAACAGGATCATAACTAATGTGAGATCCTTGAAGATGCTGCCAAGTGTTGGACGGATGGACGTGCTCGTCCTCCGCCCTGACACGACGACGTACCAACTCCTCAGGGGCCGGCACCCTATGTACCCGTCGTGGCCCACGTGACCGCCACCAAAGAACTCCGGGTCGACGATGGTTCCCTCATTCCTCACCAATCTGCGCACACCGGAAGGTAGCACCTCCCAGTGCCAACCCGGCGGAGCCCAGTCCCGTCCATCTCGAAACTATGAATCTTTACATTAACTCTTAAAATTCCAAGACATTGTATAAAACATTGTAAAATTCAAAGACATTGTATAAAATTCCAATATAGTGCTAAATTCTAAATTCAACTACTAAGACCTAAAACAATAGTTCTAAATTCTAAATTGAAGACCTAAATCAACTAAATTCCTATTGCTAAGAAATAACAATTTAAACAACAAGTTGCTAAGACACTAAAATACTATAACAATTTGCTAACAATTTGCTAAGACACTAAATTCCTAAATCAACTAAATTCAACTAAGTCCTAAATCAACTTAATTCCTAAATCAACTTAATTCCTAATTCAACTAAATTCCTAAATCAACTTAATTCCTAATTCAACTAAATTCCTAAATCAACTTAATTCCTAAATCAACTAAATTCCTAATTCAACTAAATTCCTAAATCAATTAAATTCCTAATTCAACTAAATTCCTAAATCAACTAAATTACTAAAACAATTTCACTAAATCAACTAACACTAACCCTAACCCTAACCCTAACCCTAACACTAAGTGAGGGGAGAGGAATGCTCACCGGCTGCGACGACGACGGCGAGCTCGGCGGGGACGGGGACGGCGAGCTCGTCAGCGCGGCGTTGAGGGAGACGAAGAGGAAGCGGGGACGGCGAGCTCGGCAGCGGCGTTGACGGACGGCGGCGCGCGGCAGCGGACGGCGGCGAGGCGGTGCGCGGCAGCGGACGGCGGCGAGGCGGCGCGCTCGATTTGGGCAGCCTGGCGGCGTCCTGGGTGGTTCCTTAGCGCTGTCCCGGTTCGTGGATTGAACCGAGATTGTGAAGAAGAACTATATATACCCCTTTAGTCGCGGTTGGAGCCACGAACCGCGACCTACTAAATTTTTGGCCGCTCAGTTTTCGCGCGCGGTGCCACTCCTTTAGTCGCGGTTCGTAAAACCAACCGCGACTAAAGGTGTGTTTTTGCGCCAAAACTCAAATATTTTTCATTTTACAATTTCAAAAGAGGTTGAACATACATTTGAATAACTTCTGACTACATATTTGGATTTTGACAAAACTTTGAACATGAAGAGTGTTTCAATTTGAATAACAAATATAAAACCATTTTCTGATTCTTAAAATAATTATTTTAGCTATTAAAATAATAACCATTTTGCCATTTTCAATTAAATATGAGGTAAACTCAGATCTTTTGCATTATATTTTATAATTAAACTAATAATAACTTGAAATAAGGCGGCGTGATGGCGCGGAATACATTATTACAGCTTCTGACACATACAGTTACATAAAAGGTTTAATACATTATTACACATCACCATTAGTGTATCGCTTTCTTATATGCGCTGTGTAACCATGGAGAATCTTCATTGTTTAACCTGATACTTGGGTCAATGTTGACTTTGAAGGGTGGGATTTCATCAAACTTATTGTAATCTTCTGACATGTCTGTCTTGGCCTCCACTCCCACGATGTTTCTTTTCCCTGAAAAAACTATGTGACGCTTTGTATCACCGGATAATGCTTTGTCTTGCTTTTCTTTTCTTTTATTCAGTCTAGTAGACATATCCTTCACATAAAAAAACTTGAGCCACATCATTGGCTAGGACGAATGGTTCGTCTAGGTACCCAAGATTCTGGAGATCCACCGTTGTCATTCCGTACTGGCTATCTACATGTACCCCTGTCATCTTGACCCATTTGCACCGAAATAAAGGGATCTTAAAAGAAGATACATAGTCAAGTTCCCATATCTCCTCTATGTAACCATAATATGTGTCCTTACTTCCATTGTCGTTTGTTGCATCAAAGCGGACACCACTGTTTTGGTTGGTGCTCTTTTTATCTTGTGTCTTCGTGTAAAATGTATTCCCATTTATCACGTACCCTTGGAAAGTTGATATGGTCGAAGATGTTCCGCTGGCCAAGTCGTACAACTCCATGTCAACAGTGTTGTTATTCATTAGATGTGCTTGCAACCAACCGCTGAAATTCGCCATGTGTGCTTCTTTTATCGAGGAGTCATCCATCTCCGGGTTTTTGGACCGTACAATATTCATGTGATCCTCAATATAAGGAGCCACAAAGCTGAAATTCTGCAGAACTGTGTAATGTGCTTCAGTTAAAGAATGACCGTCCATACAGATCATTGTTTTCCTTCCGAGAGTGCCTTTTCCACTCAATCTCCCCTCATGCCGCGATTCAGGAACACCAATCGGCTTAAAATCAGGAATAAAGTCCACACAAAACCCAATGACCTCCTCTGTTCCAAAGCCGTTGGAGATGCTTCCTTCAGGCCTAGCACGGTTATGAACATATTTCTTTAAGACTCCCATGAATCTCTCAAAGGGGAACATATTGTGTAGAAATATAGGACCGAGGATGGAAATCTCTTCGACTAGGTGAACTATCAGGTGCGTCATAATATCGAAGAAGGATGGTGAGAACACCAACTCGAAACTGACAAGACATTGAACCACATCAATCTGTAAGCTATGTAGACTCACTGGATCGATTACCTTCTCAGATATTGCATTCAGGAATGCACATAACTTCACAATGGGTAGTCGAACACTTTCTGGTAGAAGCCCCCTCAATGCAACCGGAAGCAATTGGGTCATAAGCACGTGGCAGTCATGAGACTTTAGGTTTTGGAATTTTTTCTCAGCCATATTTATTATTCGTTTTATATTCGACGAGAATCCGGATGGGACCTTCATACTACTCAGACTCTCAAAAAATATGTCCTTCTCTTCTTTCGTAAGAGTATAGCTGGCAGGACCTTCAAACGACTCTTGATGGATGTCGTCCTTTTCTTTCAAACGTTGCTGGTCCTCTCGTGCTCCCGGTGTATCTTTTTTATTCTTCCCATACACACCCAAGTGGGTTAGAAGGTTCAAGCAAAGATTTTTCGTCACGTGCATCACGTCGATACAAGAGCGGACCTCTAGGATTTCCCAATAGGGTAGCTCCCAAAATATAGAAAAAAAATTCCACATGGGTGCGTGTCCGTTAGCGTCATTCGGAACTTTTAGGCTGCCAGGACCCTTTCCGAAGATTACTTTCAAATCCTTAACCATATCAAATACATCAGCACCAGAACGAATGGTAGGCGTCTTCCCTTTTTCCGCCTCACCAAAATGCTTGCCTTTTTTTCTTAAGGGATGATTGGGTGGAAGAAAACGACGATGCCTAGGGTACACATTCTTCCCCCTGTTAGCCAAATATACACTATCAGTCTTATCTAAACAGTGTGTGCATGCATGATATCCCTTGGTTACTAAGAGCATGCCAATCATTGATGGTTACGAACAGCAACGCTCGTAGGTCAAATTCCTCCTGTTTGTACTCATCCCATACACGTACACCTTCTTCCTACCACAACTGTAAACATTCCTCAACTAATGGCCTGAGGTACACATCAAGGTTGTTGCCGGGTTGCTTCGGTCCTTGGATGAGCAATGGCATCATAATGAACTTCCGTTTCATACACAACCACGGTGGAAGGTTATAGATACATAGAGTCACGGGCCAGGTGCTATGACTGCTGCTCTGCTCCCCAAAAGGATTGAAGCCATCTATACTTAGACCAAACCTTAAGTTCCTTGATTCATTTGCAAAGTCGGGAAACGTTCTATCAATTTTTATCCACTGCGACCCATCAGCGGCGTGTCTCAACATCTCGTCTTTCTTACGGTCTTCCTTGTGCCATCGCATCAACTTGGCATGCTCTTTATTTCTGAACAAACGTTTCAACCGTGGTATTACAGGAGCATACCACATCACCTTGGCAGGAACCCTGTTCCTGGTGCCCTTGCCCTCAACACCTTCAGGGTCATCTCGTCTAATCTTGTACCGCAATGCAGTGCATACCGGGCATGCAACCAAATTCTCATACTCACCGCGGTACAGGATGCAGTCATTTGGGCATGCGTGTATCTTCTCCACTTCTAATCCTAGAGGGCAGACAACCTTCTTTGCTTCGTACGTACTGACGGGCAATTCGTTGTCCTCTGAAAGTTTCTTTTTCATAATTTTTAGCAACTTTTCAAATCCCTTATCGGTCACACCGTTCTCTGCCTTCCATCTCAGCAATTCTAGCGTGGTATCTAGCTTTTTCTCGTCATTTTTGCAAGTTGGGTACAACAATTTTTTGTGATCCTCTAACATCTGCCTGAACTTCAGCCTCTCTTTTTCACTTTCGCAGTCTCGCTTCGCATCAGCAATGACCCGACCAAGATCATCAACAGGTTCATCTGGTGCTTTAACTTCTTCTTCTTGTTGTTCTTCATTTTCGACATTTTCTGTCTCACACTGTTCAGGGAACATAGGATAGTCGTCATTATTATCTTCTTATTCGTCGTCTTCCATCATGACCCCTATTTCTCCATGCTTGGTCCAACATTTATAGCCGGGCATGAAACCGGACGTATAGAGGTGGATGTGAATATCCCGTGAGTCGGGGAAATCCCTCTCGTTCCGACACACACAGCATGGACAACACATAAAACCATTATGCGCGTTTGCCTCAGCAACCTCGACAAATTCCTGCACGCCTTGCATGAACTCATTCGATCGCCGGTCACTGTACATCCATTGTCGTCTCATCTACACACAATTATATAGAGAGAGAGTAAGTGCTCAAATTAATATAGCGTTCATCACAATACAAGCGCAATCACAATACTAACAATAATTCTGAGTCCCAACACAGTACGACAACACTAGTTTGCACACTTTAAAAACCGTACATGGCGATTATAATCGCGACTAGGAGAACAATGATACCGAATGAGTAATGTAGGAACATTTCATTTCGGAGAGCTGCCTTTTTCATCTTATTAATCTTCAACCTCGTTCTTTCCCGAGTTTCACGAGTCTGGATCATGTGTCCATCGATGATATCCGCCAAATCCAACTCTATTTCCCCCCTTATTTTCCACAACCATGTCTCTTTTTTCGTTTAGAGTTTTTAAATCTTGCTTCATCTTGTGGATTGTATCATGAGCTAGTCTTAGCTTCTCTTCGGTCCTCCTCAAATTTTCATCGGTCTTTCTCTTCTCCTCCCTTGTAAAATTTAATTCTTCCAGGAGAATGACTTTTCCTTGTAGACAATGTTGAAACTGGACACATCCATCACGAATGCCGCACTCACATACTGATTCCTAATATTTATAATTGAAAATTTTTAATTAGGAAATTCTCACCCTAAATTAAAAATTATTTTATATTAGAGTGACGACATGACATCTAGATGTGCTAATAATACCTCATCCGAAAAGGAGGAGTTGTTCACGACGCCGTAGGGGACCTCGCTGTTGTCGACCATCGTATACGGCTGCGTGGCTCGGATATGCGACATATTATTATATACATAAATAACTAAGTTGAGCTAAAGTTGAGCTATTGTTGAGCTATGTTGAGCTAATTAAGTTGACCACATCTTCACACATATGCAAACTAGGTAGTTAAAATTTGAGCTCACACTTCCCACAAAATTGCTCCTAAAACTAAATCCACCAATCTCTATACTTCGAAAGCATGAATTGAGCAAACAATAGCAATAAGAGATAATAGGATATAATGGCTAACCTTTTAAAAGTCAGAAAGCTTCAAATCTTCACAAATCGACGGCAACGCTGATGAACTCGAGCTCCACGCGAAGAACACGAAGAACAGCTCTCCAGCTAGCTTCTCCACGCTCTGATCCAGAAAATGCAACGGTTGGCTCGGGCGAGCGGGGACGAAGCATATATAAAATGGGAATTTTAGTCCCGGTTTGTTACATGAACCGCGACTAAAACCTTTGATCGCGGTTCGTATATCAAACCGGGACTAAAGGATTTCGACCTCGTGATGCCATCCTTTCCGTTGGAACCGGGACTAAAGGTAGTATTAGTCCGGGTTCCAGGCAGGACCGGGACTGAAGGGTCTCAGTGGTTAAAACCGAAATCCCATTTTCTACTAGTGCCAGTGGATGTCCTCGCATGGATAAGTACTATCCTGGCACTGGATCTTCCAATTTTGACTCAAGTCAGCCAAGATCTGTGATCATGATGATGTATGCCGCAGCAGTTTTTCTTATTCCCACACAAAACACGCGACCCATATACACATAAACTCATATTCCCAAGTAATGGGCCTGCTAGTTTCTAATGATAAGGATCAGTGATTACAGACAAAAAAGAACTGTTCTTTGTCGTAGTTGTAACAGAAAAATTGAAGGCTTCCTCTTGCAAGGCTTAACAAAACTACAGATTGCTTTCATTAAAATTTCAACGATAGCCTTCTTTGAAAACTAGACCAGTAAGACGTGTGCAACATTGTTTGACAATATATTGGACCAACAAAAACCCAAGGAAGGTTGTTTGGCTTGGCCGACAAATTTCCACTTGACAATTTGCAGAACTGAAACTAATGTAAAAGAAAAGTTAGTGAATTGTTGTCACCCTTTTGTTCTCACCGAATATTTTAATGGTAAAACTGATTAAATTTCCTTGCCGATAGCGACAATACCGCTGTTTTGTTTTGTTTTGTTTTGGGGAACTAGACTAAACTAAAAGATAGATTGTTTTACAGATAATGTAGCCATGGAATATAAGCCTTCATAAATGCATGTTGCAGTTAACTAATTTTGAATGTTTCTGAAAACATAAGTCAAACTAATATATCATGACTCGCTAATCAGTAGCTTGCTCTTTAAGAAATCACGGACCGAAGCAACAACACTATACCGTGGAATAGTACTTACTTTTCAAAATCCGGGCACGTGAATGGATCTTACGGTTTTTAAATTTCTGTTGAGAAGTTCTTGATAATTTTGTGGCGTCGTTTAGTAAGTTCCTCCAAGCAAAGTGTTATAAAAGTGCATTTGCAGTAAAAAAAAAACGACAATTGTTGATTTGATATTGCATCGTTGTGTGCTGGAAACTTTCTGCATTCATAATGTGAAACAAGGCTCCTAACTACAATACTTAATTTCAAATTGATACCTGGAGCACAAATGGAGTATCTCCTCTTCTTTGTGTACTACTCCCTCCGTTTATAAATATAAGACGGTTGTTTAGATGCATACTAAAATAAGTGGATACACATACTAAAACGTGTCTATATATATTTGTGTATATGTGAATTTGGACAAAGGCTAAAACATCTTATATTTAAGAACGGAGAGTGTATCCTGTCAAAAAAAAAACGGAGAGTGTAATTTGCATTTTGTTGACCAGGAGGAACTTGCTTACAGTTATCTTGCAATATTTTATTATCTAGTGGGGCATTAGCTTTTTAGCTCTCTGTTGAAGTGGTGACGTTCTGAAGGCCGGTTCTGTCGAAGGTCTAGTTGTGTAAACGCACCAATACGATTTAATTATGAGTAAACCACACCAGCTGTCCTAATTCTTTTTCCGTACCTTTACTTTGGTCCCGGTTCTTTAAAATAGCACATGTAGGTCCTAAATCTTTGTAAGTTGCTTATCGGAGGTCCTAAATTGGTTTCACCCGCGTTGACCAGTGTCACGTCTAGTGGGACCTAGGAGGAATACCAGTCACCGTTCATTTTTTTCAAATAGGCCCCTATGGTTGTATTCTTTTCCAAAACAGAGTCCTTGATTCCCTCCCATAACGAAAATTCGGAAACAAAACCGAAAAATGAGCTACACACGTCTCCTAGCTAAACACAAGCAAGCATAAGGATGGATAGATTGGGCAGCACAAGCATGTGTGGTGGTATGAGCCATAGAAGAGTGCGGCCGGCAGCTCCCAGCGCGGTTACTCACGTGCTGGCTCAGCGGACGAGTCAATCAGGCTAAGGAAGAGCGCGGCGATGATGTGTGAAAGTGCTGAGCACGGATGGGTAAGGTCAGCGTCCACGCTGGCTTGCCGTTGGGCGGCGAGTTAGGGCGGAGAAACAAGCGGAGATGGGGTCTGCTACGAGGGCAGCAGAATGAGCGCCTCGCTGCCGGCAGGCCGGACATGGGGCGGCGCACCCAGCGGCACTCCTTTCTTTCTCTCCCGACGCACGACAAGGATGGGATTCGATCTGATTCGGAAAGAGAAGAGGAAGCGTGAGACCTGTTTCGGATGAAATACAGCCATGAGGTCTATGGGCAAATATGCATGGTGACCGGTATTCCTCCTAGGCCCCACTATTGACGTGGCACTTGTCAGCGCGGGTCAAACCGATTTAGGACCTACGATGAACAACTTATAAAAGATTTAGGACATATATGTGCAATTTCAAAGAACTACGACTAAAGTAAAGGTGTGGGAAAAGAATTAGTACCGCTGGTGCGGTTTACTCTTTAATTATAGTATTTGTTTTGAGAAAAAGCCTATCCCTAGCTATCTATGAGGCTTAACTAAAATGATGCAGTACTCACAGGGTGATGGTCGCATGATAATCATGAACCCCAATAGAATTTACCTCCCGGGACCCGAGGAGGCTCGACTCTGAATCCAATTCGAGTTTCAGAGAAGCAGAAGCATACCCCGGCCACAATGGGGATGAGGAGGTACGGCAGGGCGGCGGCTGCGGCCGCTCCTCTCCTTTTGAACAAAATTAGGTGATCCTGGTTTCCCTTACGCACGGTATATGGTGCGGGACGAGCGAAGTGGCGAGCGATGGGAGCGACGCCGTCGAGCCGCTAGAGACGGCGTCGGACGAACTCCCCAGCTACAGCCGGACCTCGATGGATGCGCCAAAATGAGTGATTGATTTCTTTTTACGAATGGAAAATAAGTGTTGTTACCGGGGTCTTGGGCTATCTGGGAGCAGGCTTGGGCCGTGGCCTAGTAAGGGCATGCATGAAAGATGCTTATCCACGATCTCCTAAGAAAAGAAATGCTTATCCACGATGCAACTTTTTTTTTTTGATTTTATCCACGATGCAACTTAATATAACTAGTTGAAAAATGTCACGCCGTGATACAGTCAGTTGTTAATCCATTGTTATCGTACTCCCTCCGGTCCCAACTAAATGACTTTCATTTATCTAAAAGTTGATATACCAAGATATGTTACATTTAGACAAATGGATGTTATCTAATTTAGAATGGATAATTTAGAATGGAAGGAGTACATAATAGTCTGAAACTAACCCCTAGCTTAATAAACAATATATATTTATATTTTTAGGATGTACTCCTTAAATATGTTCTTACATACATTATACTAAGTTATTATATTTCTTAGGCGATTAAGTTATTAAATTTTGAATCATGTAGAGAGTACTAATGTGTCCATACAATCTTTATTTTTCACATAAATTATTTTATAATGTAGAGTTCACCCGATCTTAATTTTCTTCAAAGTTCTCCGCCACTGCTTAGAGTACAAATATAATGTATGACCTCCAGTTTACCACAACTACAAGACATCATATACCCCTTCCATTTCATAATATAAGATGTTTTAACCTTTTTTATATGCACATGTCCAAACTTATATCTAAAAATATTTTAATATATGTATATAATTATTTTAATATGAATCTAAACAACATGTACAACACCTATAATATCTTATATTGTGAAATAGAGGGGAATGTGACCTCTTTTTCTCAGAGTATGGCGTCCGCCCTCGGCTTCATCGTGTTACTTAGCTCCTTTCGCCGACGCACCTAAAGGGCATCTCCAGCCGTCCCTCCAGGAGCCCCCCAGGACACGTTTTAGGTTCGGTTTTTAGTCTCGGATGGCAAAAAGCGCCGAAATGCTACTAGTCAGCCCCCCCAGGACCCAAAATAGCGCCGTTTTGCGCTGTTTTGGCGCCGGCGCACCCAGGCCAAACCCAGGAAGCTGGGTTTGCGCTGGGGGGGGGGGGGGGGCGATTTGCATGCAAAAGGCCCACTGTCAGCCACCAACTCCTCTCTTTCCTCTCTGGGGCCACCACGTGCTCCCTCTCCTTCCCCTCCTTTTTCCCCTCCTTTTCCCCCCACCCACCGCACGCACGGAAGAAGAGGCGCCGGCCATCCCCACCCCTCTCCTCGAGCTCGCCGGCCATCCCCGCCGAGACCGCACCTAGAGCTCGCGCGGACGCCCGGCTCCGTCCGCCGGCCTCCTCGAGCTCGCGGCTCTGCTCCGGCCTCGTCGAGCACGAGCGGCCGCCCTTC
The DNA here is from genome assembly GCA_026929855.1 of Poa annua. NCBI lineage: Eukaryota > Viridiplantae > Streptophyta > Magnoliopsida > Poales > Poaceae > Poa > Poa annua. The sequence goes on from CM049436.1 coordinate 40,381,280, forward strand.
TCTGGCCTCGTCGAGCACGAGCGGCTTGCGAGCTCCTTCTTCAAGCCGGTCACGGGCCGCCGCCTGCACGACCTCCCCATCCTCGCCGTCGTGGCCTGGTTCCCGGGCTCGCGAGCTCCTTCTTCAAGCTCGGCGACATCGCCTCCTCCATGGCGGCCTGGCGCTTGCCGGCGACCCGCCCCGGCGACCTCTCCAGCACGGTCGCCGCGCGCCCTCCGTGGGGTTGGGGTGGGGAGCGGCTGGTAAAAGTGTCCACCCCAGGTTTTGATTTACCGCCGTTTGACGCCGTCGAACCTGATTTGCGCTGAATCTGGAGTCCTGGGGGGCTAGACGGCTGGAGATGCCCTAATACTCCTCTCCTTGTACATAGGCCCTTTGGATCCGTCGTGTTCACTTGTTATCACTACATGTTGTTGCTACAAAAAGGTCGACGAAAATACTAATTACTAAACTTCTAACAAATCACATAGTGGTCGTGCCGGAGTGGTTGTCGGGCATGACTAGAAATCATGTGGTCTTTGCCCGCGCATGTTCTATTCCTGCCGACGACGATTTTTTCTCAAATCTTTTACAGTGTAGAACGAACTGAATCTTTGATTCAAACGACGCCATTTCTTCACTGTGAGCTGTTGTCAGCCAAATCTTTCTACCACGATTTTTTCTCAAATCTTTTACAATGTAGAACGAACTGAATGTTTGATTCAAACGACGCCATTTCTTCGCTGTGAGCTGTTCTCAGCCAAATCTTTCTTGTTTTTGTCCTTTTCTTCAGCAAAGTAGAACTCAAACAGGACCGAGACACGCAGATAGGTCCAGGACTAAACCTCACAAAATAGCAAGTAATTGATGATTCGATCAATCATATGCCTTCGTCGCATTGTAAGCTTCCTAGCAACATACACATTGGGAGCTAGCGGCGCCAGCTGCCGTGCCCGCGCCACACTGCCGCAGTAATTTCGTCAGTGCGCATTCGGCCGGCCGACGGCGACCTTCCGGCGCGCGTGACAAATGGAACGGATGCGTAGTGCAGCTTGCCAAGGCCAAAGCAAGGCCCCAACGGTATATATATATATATATATATATATATATATATATATATATATATCAAGCTACAAGAGTGGTTGTTGGAGTACGAGAGGAGATCGATCGATAGTTCGTTCGGCGGGAGCAATCAAGATGGCCCTGTCACGATGGACGTCGTGGGTCGCCGCCGGACTCCTCGCGCGTCTGCTCATGATCGCCTTCTTGCTCATGTCCGTGCGTTTCGTCCTGGCCAACCACACCGACGTCAAGCTCAGCAGCAAGATCGACTACTACAAGCTCCAGAGCTACTCGTACGTGCGATACATATATAGTTTTTCTTTTCTTGCGATTGCGAAACACATCGGATGCTACCCGCTCTATGTACTGAAGGATTTTATCTCTGACAATACTGCACTACAGGTACGTGGTCGCGACGGCCATCCTGGGAACTGCGGGAAGCCTGCTACAGATACCCGTCGCCATCTACCTCATGTGCAAGCGCAAGAGGATGACGACCAGCGCCATGGTCCTGGACATCAGCATGGGTGCAGACATGGTTATCAGCCTCGTGCTAACCAGCGGCGTCAGCGCCGGCTTCGGCGCCACCAACGACGTTCTGCGGTACGTTGGCGGCGTCGACTGGACCCCCTCGTACGTCCAGAAAACTCTCGAGGACTACTATCACGGGGCGATCGTCGCCCTCATCTTGCTCCTCGTCGGCATGCTCCTCTCCATCTGCGCTACGGCCATCTCCGCCAGGCTCCGATCCAAGGCCATAAACGACCGTGAATTCGAAGGTGCCTGACCTGACCGAGTTTCAATTTTCTAAGCAAGGACGGAGCCGTCGAGATACCTTGTATTGGCGCTGTTCGAAATGCAGCTTTTTGTGAAATAGTTGAAAATATAGCGGATTTGCTATTGACGTCCTCCAGGAATTGTCATTTCCATTTCATCATGTCGTTCGTTGGTTCTTCATCTGACAGTAATTTTGGTGTTTGATTGAATGCCACGTAAGTGCCGCTATATAGACTATCCAGACTAAAGGACACTTACAAAAATGTCTCTACACACCCTTAATTGACAACATCTTGTTAACACACAATTTTTTGGAAAATACCTTACAAGAAATTGTGGTTCGAACCATGTGTTTCGCAATAAGGTAGGTCTGTTTATGAAGTCACTAAGAATATTTTAGGTGAAAAGGTCTCCCAAAAAATGTCTCTACAAGTTCCCCTACAAGCAATTTGTGTCGTACTTATATATTAAAAATTATGTGCGACAGAACAGTTTAACACAAAAACTGCTTGAGGTTGTGTAACTTGCTCGACTTAGAATTAGACGGTCTCACATTCTTGTTCATACAGGTACTCATTTTCGATGAGATTTGGACAAACCTGGTTAGCAAATACTTCTATATAAAGCTAATTACACCCAGAGTACACCAACTTGTCTTTGGTGTGTATTTTCATACACCAACATTGAAATTGTAGTGCGGTAGTGTCGCAGCAGTGAAACATGGGGTTCCACTAGTGCTGCCAAAGTGGGTCCACCGCCTGTGGGCCCAACACGAAGATGGACATGACCAAGACACGGCGCAAGACTTGGCGGGCACCCCGCACGCCAGGCAGCACCCCCGGGTGCCAAGGACCCCCGGGTCCTCCGCGCCTCTGAAGGAGCAGAAAACCCCGAGAGCGCGAGGCCCCGGCGGGGCCGGGCTCCCTCTCGGGTACCAGCCCGTACAAGATGAAGATAAGGCCTCCACCACTCTGGAAGACGGTGGAAGGGCACAGAAGCCTTGGGAAGGAAGGCGCGGGCAGGGGACACCACCTGCGGTGTGTCAGCCCCTGTCCACCTCGCTTTCCCCAAAAGGGAGAGGATCTCACCAACCCGGCGAAAGATACTTGGAGGAGGAGAGGCCACGTCTCCACCTCCACCACGGAGAGAGGTTTCCCCGCCAAGACCCCCTCACGCTCCTAGCGTTGTGTTGCCGACACGTGTATGTCACGTAACTTGTCTTTGGTGTGCATTTTCATACACAAACATTGAAATCGTGGTGCGGTAGTACACAAACTTTGCACATGGATTCGTTTTAGTCCATTAGTGTTGTGTTGCCGACATGTGTATGCCACCACGTAGGTAACTGGCCACGCGCGTGTTTTTGGTAATTGTAAAGACATTTTGTCTAACCAATAAGGGAAATCCCCAAACCTCAAACTCTATGGTCAACGACGGCGATGGCGGAGGTGTGGCTGAGGGGCACAGATCGCCGGTCTCCTCCGACGCATCCGGGCTGCCGCCGCCGGAGGTGGGAAGACCACATTGACGATGCTCTCGGTACCCGTGAGCCACAGAAACAGCAGCTGGATCGAGCTCAACACCTCGGACCTCCTCGCGCACGGCGCCGGTAGCAGCGTCGTCGTCTCGACCCGCGGTGGACGCATCGACGACGGCCGGCGTCTCGCTCTTCTCCGGTGCCGTGGCGGCCATGGCGGAGCTCCGTCAAGCGACGGGCGACGGGATGCAGCGGTGGCGGCTGGTGTGGTGCGGCTCGGTGTCGGCAGCCTCTCAGCTTGTCGTCGGCAGCAGCGGCGCAGCCAGGGCCCGATCTGGGCCCAGATGGGCCGGGCGGGCTGGGATGCGCGCGGCTTTGCTTCTCCCTCGCGCTGCGCCGTCTGGTGCTAGGTGGAGGTGGCCGGCTGCGTGCGGCTGGGCGTGCAGGGGCTACAGCGCGGTCGGCGGGAGATGGAGGCCTCCCGTCCGGCTTTCCTTGGTCGGCACATCGCGTCGGCTTCGGGAGCGGCACCGCGTGAGCGTGGCTGGGCGTGAAGATGTCCTGCAGCATCTGGACGCCGGGGTGGCGGCCCCGGACTTGGTGGTGGCGGCGCGCTGAGCTAGGAGGTGGCTCAGCGTGAAGCGGACCTAGGCCCCGGCTCCTAGCTCTGTTTGGTGGCCGTGGACCGTCGTGCGCGCGGGGCTGACAGTGTCTGTGTGCGGGTCTGTGTTGGTGGGCTGGTCGGTCCCCGTGTGGGCGGGCGGGCGGTTTGTGTTTCTTCGTCGGGTGAAAACCTTGCCCTGATCGTCGGTCAGGACAGGCGACGGTGACGCCCTCGGGCGTCATTTCCTTCTTGAAGGCGTTGTCGTGGCGGTGCTCTCACTCCTCCGTCCGGGGACTTCCGGCGGAAACCCCAGATCCTTCGTGGATCGGGCGAGGGTGGCGCTTGGGCGTCGTATTCCCCTTGGGGCCTCGTCTTGGATGCTCGCCGGCCAGAGGGACCCGTGGGGATGTTTTGGTGGTCAGCGGCGACAATCTTCTCGTCTTCGTCAAGGTGGCGCGCGGCCCTGGGGCCTAGGGCCGGCGTGGATGTCGGAGCGGCGGCTCCGATCTCGCCTCCGCTGCGTCACGTTGAGGTGCGAGGGTGTCGACCTTTCCTGCTTGGGCGGTTTCGTCGTCGACCTGTGTGGTGCGTGGCTCGTGGCCAGCATGGATGTCGGAGCAGCGGCTCCGAATTTCGCCTCCGTTGTTGCGTTGAGGGGTGAGGTGTCGGCCTTGGCTACTTGGGTGGTTAGGTCGTCGACTTGTGTGGTGCGTGGCCTCGGGGCCGGCGTGGTGTGTTGTGTTGTTGTATCCGGATTTCGGCCAGTTTTCCTTATAAACTGGCCAATTCACTTCTTCTATATCAATGAAAAGGCAAGCCTCCTGCCAGGTTTAAAAAAAAAGAGAGTTTCATACAACTCCTCAGCGTCCTCTCCATGACCTCCTCCTTCTTCCCCTGCCTTTGCCTCTGCTTGTATTCCTGGCATCATCAGGAACTTGTGCCGAACTTATCCTTCCCCTTCCTCTTCCCCTTAAGTTTCCTCTAGAGGATGCAATACCTAATATATAATAGCTCCCAGGATTCGCTCCACCTCCTGCGTCCACGTCGCCCGAATTTTTTCGGCCGTCCGATCGTCGAAATCAACGGCCCAGATAAGGCCACGTCGGGCTTCCCGGGCGGACACTGTTCATTTCCGATTTTTAGCCAATAGAATGACGCCACGTCGCCCGGTTTCCATCCGGTGGCGCCGGTTTCAGCCGGTGACCGTGTTGTTTTGCACAAAAACCACTACACAATTTGAACCATCAACCCGCACTCCACAAGCTAACACAACGAGGGACCTAAGCGCAAATATGAAAAACCTCACAGACTTTTCTGCAAAGTAGCATCGCAGAAACCCCCTCCCCCTCTCTCTCCTCTCCCGCGACCGCGCGGTCGCCGCCGCCGCCGGCCGGCGCCGCCGCTGGACGCACCCCCGCCCAGATAGAAGGTCGCAGGGAGCTGCGCCGACTCGGCCTCCACCTCCTGGCCGCCGGAAGCGTCCCGGGGTGGCCGGAATCGTCACCGCCGTCTCCTCCGCGTCCGCCGCCGTGGATTCGGTCGCCGCCGCCGACTCCGGCGACCATTTGGTCCGCCGCGCCGCCCGTCCGACTCGCCGCGGCCTCCTCTGTCGCAAGCGCGCGCTCAGAGCGTCGCGCACGTCCTCCGCCGGCTGCCACGAGTTCGCCAGCGCCGCCGCGCCCGCCGCCCGCTGACGTCAGCGCGGTGAGGCTGACGGGTGGGTCCCCCTGTCAGCGTCTCTGAAATATCAGAAAATGGAAAAAAATCAAACAATTCATATCTTTCGATTTCCAATTCAAAAAATGCAAAAAAAAACCAAAAATTGAAGAAAAATTGAAGAAAAATTATTTCTTTCCAACTAAGCACATTTACATGCCTTTTCACACAACATAAAAAATAATCACTACAAAAACAAAATTCAAAGGATTCGTATCTTTCGGTGTGCATTTCAAAAGAATACAAAATAAATTGAGGAAACAAAAAACTTCTTTACAACCAACACATTTACATGTACTTCTACAAAACATAAAAACCAGTTACACAAAAACATAAAATTCAAAAGAGTCATATGTTTCGATGTGTAACTAAGAAAACACAAAAAATGCCAGAATTTGCGGAAAAAAATATTTCTTCGCAACCAACCTATGTACATGCATTTGTACAACCAAAACTGATAATTACATCAATTCCATACCTTTTCATACTAACCATAGAGGTTACAATTTTTTCCTAATTACCGCAAATTCAAATCCACAAACCGCTCCATCCACAAAAAATACCGCGAATTAAGCAATTTTTTAACGCAATCTTCACTAATTTTCGAATCTACATTATTCAAACACATGTACACCACCGTCTTTTCTTTTTTCGTACAGCCGCGCCACAATCCACTAGTAGTAATTATGCCTCCAGGTGCAGGAATCGAATCTCTAGCAGCTTGGACAAATGTACTTTCCTGAGGTAGAGGTCCATGTGTCCTTGTGACGAATGTTCGTGCTTGTTATGAGAAGGAAAGGAACAGAGAAGATCGGAAACATATTAATGACCTGATCTTTTTGGCTATATGTCCTGGTCATACAGGAACTGGACGAAGCGATGTCCTTTCACGGAGTGCCTAGGTCTTTTTCACAACATAACAATGGCCTAAATGTCCAACCTGGCAGTCAACACACCAATTCGGACTTATGAAAATGCACATCGTGGACAAGGTACCTACGTGGCGTTATTAGCTTATTTTTATTTCATTTCTAGCTTATTTTCTACTAAAAACTAGCATACATCAGATAACATCGCTTTATTAAGTGCACATATAAAATTTAAAGGCGTTACACACATCTTACAACTCAACATAGCAAATAAGTAAAAATTCAACAAGACCAAAAGCCAGTTTATGCATAAACATAAGCTCAAAGGAAGTCGCCATTAAGTTTGGCCGAAACACCATCGCAATGTGTACCTAGAAACTGTTCACTTTTTTTTAGCTGACTGTTCGCAGAATGTGGGTAGTTCTAACTAAGACCCCTTAACAAACTCAGCGATATTTCAAGATAAGAAATATTGGTTGCACAGCTATAAAACAATATTGGCTGCTAGCGCTTAAAAAAAACAGGCTGCTGCTGCATTTTACCTTGTTGCTATCGTTGTTGTTACCTCCAATGCTGAAATTCTCACATTAATACAAATGGATTCATTCATGTCTCAGTGAAATATATAAGGCATCTTTAGGGATCATTCATAAGGTAAACTAGTTACATCTTGAGTAAATTTGAGGTAAACCTATCGACAAGATATACACAATTCTGGAATCGGTAAACATGATTGCTCAGCGAAATTTCCTTCTATAATTGAACATCTCCGGTTTTATTTGAGATGACATGTTTATCTAACCTTTTACCTTTATCAGACTGCGGGGCCTTATGCACATGGATTTGATTATTCAGAGGGAAGAATATCTAAATGTAAATTATATCGAAACGAATCGGTTGGACGCTCCATTTGGGCGTCCATGACCTTGCGGCCATCTAAGAAGCCGATGTCTCAACATCTCCATCATCAGAGTGCGAAGACCCACCACCATTGATCATCTCAGTATCTCCTATGAATAGGTCCGCCTCGTTACGCCTTAGCGACCCACCCTTTCTTTGTTCTAGAGACAAAGTGAAAACAAATTATGCTATGCTATTGCTGGCAGGACGAAATGACTACGAAAATAATTCATAATGGGTCCACAAATCCACTTTGGCTCGCAGGAGCATCTGCTCCCACTGCCTAAAAACACGTTTTCAAAATGTCAAATATTCCTACATCCATTCCATGTTCGCACACAAAGTTTCAAGAAAAAAGACATTTGTATGGCATGTGTAAAAAATTATATAAAATGACTCATAAATATGCATTTTAGAACACAGAAAATTGTTTTTTACACGAGCCACCAAAAATGTCTTTCTTCAGGAAACTTTGTGTGAACATGAAATGTATATTTTCAGATCTGTTGACATTTTAAAATGATTTTAAAATATATTTTTTCATAATGGAAGTATCAAGTATCTACTCATATGAGCCGAAACAACGTAACGTCTCTGTAATGATCTTACTTTTGTTGGTTATGGTGTTGCGCGTTATTGCCAAGAAGTCTTCCCATGTGTATGTGTCCAGTTTTTTTTTCTCTTCCTCCGAAAGTTCAAAATTTGGCTCCCTTCCACACATAAAAGCTGCCCTGCACGTAGATAATAATATACATAAATTAGGCTTATCTGGCCTCGGCGTGCCATGACATCCATATCACTTGATCAAAATTAAGAACCAAAAGTGCAAATGTATCAGAGGAGACATGCCTGCTATAAGGTTTCCTACAAAGGATTGTAAAAAGTCGTAACTCAGGCCCATGAACCAAAATATTTGGAAAACTTGCTAATTGCTACATAAAGTACGTTTAGTTGACTCTCAAATGATATTTGTATCAGTGTAATGGTTTGAAAATATTGCGCGACAATAATGACTGCCATGATCGAGAAAAATGTCAAGAGAGTTCGAACAGAGAAGAAACAGCAGAATGCAAATCAAGCAGAAGACAACATCATGATCAGAAATAAGTATGGTGATACCTATCATATAGTCGGGCTGCTTCATCCTGTGTTCCAACAGTGCCCAAGTGAATTTGTTTCTTATCAACTTTTATAGCAGCTTGCCATTTCATGTTTTTGAAATAGACGCCTCTCATTATGCATGGCTCTTGGTCCACATACTGCTTTCTTCTATGTCGCTTTCTGCGCTTAATCTCCTTGCCTAAAATGACAAGGGACAAAACAAAAACATAATATAGTTACCCACTTTAGAGCAATTGTGATGTTCATCGTGCACGCTGTGATTCTTTAGCAAGGATGAAGATAAGACTAGTAACACCAATACAGAATGGTAGAAAACAAGAGGTTCTGCAATTCCAAAATAAGCCATGTATACCAAACAACTATAACAAAGGACAGATCTAATAGGAAATGGAGATATAATATACTATTCCAAAATAAGGCATGTATCGAAAATAAGGTATGGAATGAAGATAACGTTCAATTAGTATAAGAAAAGAAAGTTTAACATGAATGTGCTTATGTACTGGAGCTAACAAATCTAACATAGACTGTAAATTATCCTTTTGACAAGAAACTGCAACTCTATCCAAGGACTTTACTACACGGCTGCCACCACATGGTTGCATTAGGGTGGCGTTTTTCCTCGGCGGTTGCCAAATTGTTATCACTTTGTTTCCAGGTTACACCTACTTAGTTGCAAAGTTTTAATAACATAGTTCAGTGCAAAGCAGCATAATAATATTGTGTATGAAATGACATCATCTGTTAGTTACTGTAAACACTAGATATTCAATCGCTATCTCTGTATAACATTGCAATGACTAAAACACATACATGAACTTATATCTGGCAACTACACATTACTATGTTGGCAATTCTTCAATGTTTATTTGGCAACCACTGTCTATACAAATGACAACTGGTGCAGCGAAAATAAATCGTCGAAACTTAAAACATTGGATCTAGTTTTGACGCCCCCGCCGATACGAACAAAACAGTGAAAACAGATTGCTAATCAGATTAACGATTTATAAGATAAATCATTTTGAATATTCAGATTTTGGCAATGTGATGATGTCAGCTATGCATACATGCGCTTTTTCCTTATAAAGGGGGACTTCCAATTGGAGACCCGCCAAACCATAAGACTAACTGGGACACGTGCCCAGTTGGACGGGCCACGGTTATATTAGCCGGTCGAAGAATATTAATATTGTGAAAAGAAGAGCATGAATACTGATGTCTTTCATGAAAAAATTGTTAGCCAAATCATATTTTGCTCGAAGATTTGTATGTAGTTCTAATTCACATCGCCTGCCATATAAAATGATAACAATAATTACATGCACTCCACATGGATAAAGGAAATACAAAGAATAATCCGAAAAAAACCTGGATAATATTGTTTTTTCTCTTCCTTCAAAGAATCAGAACCATTTGAGGATTCTGGGAGTACATCGGAAATCCTGGTCTGCAACAAATAAAAAAAATATTAGCTAAACCATCTTTGCAACTGCAACCAACAAGCTTTAAACTTCACTGGAAACACAAAACAAGAATCACTAAGAAGACACATCAGGATTTGTATAGATACAAAAGAGAGGAGAAATAACCATCAAATTTACAAGGAACAGGCAATTGCTAAACTTACCAAGGGCAATGGGTGCACACTGAACGGGTTCACATTTGGGTGTGCACCTTCTGAATGTTTTTCATTCTCAACAGGCTTAGGAAGATCAACTGGCAACGAATCTTTGCCTGAAAGAAAAGCTAAGTTCATTTAACCGTGTATACAATAGCCGCATACAGAGTTCGTTAATCTATGAAGATGCACTTAAGTAGCACAGCTGAAATTACAAGGGGTTATTTTCATCAGTGTTTTTGCACAAATCTGGTTCTGTTCCATGAATGTTTTCTTTCTATTGCCGATATACAGATGATATGTACTTGTCTGATCTTGCCAAATGTCTTCCGGTAGTCTGTTGCCTCACAAATAATTACCAAAACACTTGATACCGCCTTTATAAAAAATATAGATGTCATTTGCATGGCAAAAAAATTTAGGTGTAAACAATAGTATTTATGCTTTATCTCAACATAAGTCAATTTTAACTTGCACTGCCGGTTCGTGCAAACTGGCAGTCAAAACATTAGAAACGGATCCACATTCGACCATGTAAATTGGAAAAAGTGACCACTGCACCAGGATTACTCATGTCTGTTCTGAAAGCCTTGACCTACTACCCCTACTAGAATAGGGAGGTGTCCATGGTGTGTTGCCATGCACGACGCCACGTTGGATGCATATTTTTGTGGAGCATGTGTGAGCTAGCCTATTTCTCCAAAGCTTGAGATATGTTTTGTCCCAGGCGGGTCTGATGTGACCTGGGAGCCATACGCAGGCAGCCAACTGGATGGCAGTACAATCTGCCACTTCCTGGTGTACTATCAGGGTAGGTCAGATCCCTTCTGATAAGGCACCGTCTGGCTCCACCATGGACAAGTAAGACAACTCGAACTTGCAAGAAGATTTAAGAAATTAACCAGCTCAGAGACGGACCAAATTTAGATAAATAAGCCAGCTAGGATAGACCTAAATATTCACAGCCAATGTCGCATCCTCAATGATATATTACCATTGCTAACTCACTCTCGGGGACTCAGGGTGATCCCTACCTGATAGAGTGGAACCTGGAATATCAGATTCAATATGTGCAAATTTACATAGTGAAAGGTGGTGTTTTCACTTATAAGAAGTTCAAGCTGCCACTTTGATACAAACAGAAGAGTCAAAGTGCAATTTACCCAAACAAATTGATGTCTGAACCCAAAAAGAACACTTTCATATATCTTCAGAGAACTGAGAATGGTAGGCTTTACCTTGTCAATTTCCATGGTCAGTTCCAGAAATAGAGTGTACAATAAGCAGACACATTGACAGTGGAATGTTTAATCTAGTTTGATTCCCACTACAGGTAACATGGAACAGAAAATAATGTGTCCATGTCGGCCTCCAATTGGCGTCGCATCTACCATGAGGTCGGTACCAGAGGTTCCTGCCAAAATTTATCGTAACCACAACTCTTGTACTGGCAGCACTAGATTTTTAACGAACTCTCCACCCATGAAAACTCACGATTTAAGTGGGACAGGTGTGTCACCTAGCCCACTTGGTGTCCTACCAACACAAACCACTTAACTCCTTTGCAGGTAACCCATGTAGCGCCGGCAGAATAAGCAGTCAATGCCCATTGTCCCACTTATCCCCGTTTGACTAGACGAGGGCAGCGTAGCAGCATGTAAAATACCGGCCATCCTTGCTGCCCACTCTGCTAATGTCGTGAACTGACTACTGCCGCTTCTCGCTAGCAGTTGTCTCCTGTATGCGGTTGTGACATCCTCGCAGAGCACGGCACGGGAGTCGCTGCTGGTCATGTAGACATACATGGACAAGGTCGCCATCTTGAGCTCAGCCACGCCGATGGGTAACCAGGCGGTACTCGATGTGAACCGCATGCATTCCTCAGACAGTGACCACGAACCTGAGACAGTGCTATTGACAATGCATGGTCACCTCGTCGATGCGACTATGTGGTCTCCCATGGGATGCACAGGTCCCGCTACGTCTCCTACCCTGTTTAATCCCGGTGGGCAAGATTGGGCGGGAAACAGTCATCCCATGTCTGTCCCACATGCATCATTAATGAAAACTGAAACTCTCCAAACAATCTATGGCTGTTGACTACTCTCCCATCGTTATTTATAGAACTACCCAATCCTACAAACATGTGGACTACGGAGCAACCTACTACTGGTATGTGAGGAGATACAAAATTCTTGTGATGAAAGAGTAGTTACATACGAGAGAGGAGAATTAGAGCTTGTCATAAAAACTATAAGATATAAACTATTGCATGTTCTTTATTTCTTTTATCTGTAACTGTATGGCTTATAGGAAATCTGGAAGATGTGGTTTTGCAGCTTCATCTACATAGGACTGAAAACATTTTCACAACATAAATTAACGAAACAATTCTTTACAACATATGAGCAAGATGTTTCAAGTTATTGCAGCAGCTTTGTCTTACCAGAACAAAGTCCCAATAGTCGACGTCTCCTCAGGCTAACCATACTTGAACTGCCACCTGTAATAGCATGACCCATATGAGAATATACTAGACAGATTAAAGTCAGTAATAAGAAATTGGTAAATAAAACAGTATTGGGTTAAAAATGGAGACTTTAAGAAGGCAATGCATGCAGCACAAGTAAGCAAGGGCTTCAGAAGTTCTGATTATGCCATCCATTACTAATGTGCTTCATGGTTAGGACATACAAGGCCCACAATTTCCACTGGGCATTCTGAATTCTGAAACGATTAAAAAGTACAACAAAATGCAAACAAGAGAGAAGTAAAAAAACAAACAGGAATGCTACTGATGGACCAGGTTTGGAGCACAAACTCCAACCGCACTGCATTTTCTCCCATGATTCCATCACGTGGAGGCCCATTCTGAGCAGAGGGAGTGTGGCAGTACCCCTAAAAGTAGAAACAGAAATAGGGTGGTGTACTTGTCACTGCTACCAGTTACCCGAACTGGCGAAGCACACACTTAGACTCCATGGCCTACAAAATGATGCTACACATCTGATAAGTATCCGAGGAATCTCTAATGGTTGACGTGTACAAGAAGAATCATACTCCAGTAGTTGATAACCGTGTCAGCTTAGCTAGCAATGCAGCTCCAGGTAAAAGTACGGTGGAAGAGAATTACAGAATCTGGCATCAAGTCACGAACTAGAGAACCGACGCTTACTCATCAAAACCAAAAATTTCGGTCATAATTATCATTCTATCCATCAATGCAATCGTACAAAATCTCCATGCCACGATTTCCGATTACAACCATCAGAACCCAACGGAGAAATCGTCATAAATCAATCAACCAATCGCAAACAGATATACGGGAGGCGGCGAGGAGCCTCGCCCCTACCATGTACCCAGAAAACCAATCAGAGGAATCCCCTCGACTCGAGAAGACAAGAATTTTCCGCAAGTCCACCCCCACCGGACAGACGCATCCCCAACCACCGCCACCTTCCAATCCAAACGCACAAAGAAGAGGCTAGATTGAGAGCTGCAGTCGAGCAAGAAGCGAGGAAGTATCGCCGCCACCGACCGAGAGCGGACGAGGAATTAACGGAGAAAAAAAAGCCGGCCAGCCAGTCCTACCCTATAAACACGGCCGCGGCCGGTAACTGACCAATCACGAGGGGGCCACTGGCTGGCTGGCGGCGGCGGGCAGAATCAGTACAGCGTTACGTGCAACAGAGACAGCAGAGGACGGCACGTACGTACCGGCGTCTTCGGCAGGCCGGCGGCGGCGGCGGCAGGAGAGAGCGAAGGCCGGGAGACGAGACGAGGGGGGAAAAGAAGTTGGTAGGAGAAGAAGTTGGCGAGGGATACAAAGAGGGTGGCTCACATCTACCACCTTTGTTTCTCTCTCTCCTCCTCTTATCTCGCTTCGTCTCCTCCCGTTAATTGCTGGGGTTTTCTTTCCGTATTTTCTCTCTCGATTTTTTGTGAAGAGGATCGGTGACGTATCCGACGCTGCGGTGGTGGTGCGAAAGGACCGGTTTGCCCCTGTGGTGGCCAACTAGGGCGTGGACTTTTACTGGTCAAGTCGTGTGTGACCCTGACGTCTGACGGGGATCTTTTTGTAAAATACAGAATACGTTCGAATCGTACCTCACGCGGGCGGGTGGAAACCGAAACCGCTACGCGGTTGCCTGCTGCTTGTCCCGCCGCCGCTTGCTCTCCGCCCGGCTGCAAGTCCTCCGCACCGCGCCGCCACAGCTTGCTCCGCCGCCTCGCCTGCGCGCTGCCTCACCGGCAACCGATTTGGTCGCGTGTGTGGCGGGCAGAAGAACGAGGGCGAGGATTGGTTGGGTCGGGTGAGGGGGTGAGAGGCCCGGCAGGTGCAACCGGAGCACCAGCACATGCACAGGCCCCCGATGCTAGAGTAGTTCCTGAGCCCATATATTGACATGTCTAATCCAATCCAAAGGCCCGACACCAGCCCACTAGCTTTGAGCCTTTGACCGAACGCCCGTTGCGACGCAGAAAGAAACAGAAACAGAAACAGAAACACAAAACAAACAAAAAACAGAAACATAGGAACGAATGTAATCTCCCCTATCTAACTCCTATATCTAGAGCCGTTTAGCCCCCGAAACGTTTTCTAGGGTTTCGGAGTGGAGAGAGGCGGCGCGAGGCGATTTCCAGGTCCCTCGGCGCTAGATCGATCTACTACGCTTGGTCTGACCTCGCCGGCGGCTTGCCTGCTATGGCTAGCTCGGGACTGGGGGATGGCCCGACTAGTGAGAAGGGAGAGGGAGAAGCCATGGCGGACAGTGGGTTCGCGGAGAGGTTCAAGAGGTTGATGCTGACGGAGAAAGAGAAGAAGGTCCTGGACATGGACGACCTCGAGGACGAGGAAGGTTCGTGGATCGCGGTGGTGGGGAAGGTGCTGGCACCATCAAAATTCCATATAGATACGATCCGCAGTGCCCTTCGCCCACAGTGGGGAAACCCTAGAGGGTTAGAGTTTCAGGCCATGGGAGATAACGTGTTTTTGGCAACCTTGGAGAAGGAGCAAGATCGTAAGAGGATCTGGGAAGGTGCGCCATGGATGGTTGGCAATCATGCTGTGATCTTGGACGACTTTGAGAGAAGCATGAGACCATCAGAAGTTCGGTTCGGAAGAATTCCGATCTGGATACAGTGCCATGACTTGCCTTTCAACTGGCTAAACACAAAGCGGGCTGAACACATAGCAAGTCAGATTGGCGAATTCATCAAACTGGACACCACTGGCAATACAAGAGGATGGGGACAGAGCTTGCGAGCGAGAATTTGGTTAAACATAGAGGAGCCAATCCAGCGGGTGATCCTGGTAAATTCACAGAAGAGGAAGGAGCTGATAGATTATCCAATACTGTATGAGAGGCTCCCATATTTTTGCTTTTCATGTGGCCGGCTTGGCCATGCGGCGTCTTTCTGTCCGACGCCGGGAGAGACGGACGAAAATGGAGAATGGCTGTATAAGTCTTCCCTACGTGCACCAGACCCTAGGAAGATAAAGAAGGAAGCAGGGGTGCAGCAAGGTGGAAGAGATGATGCTGATGGCTGGAAATCTGGGCATAACGGGGGAGGGTCGTCCCAATCCCAAACGGCACCAAAGCACGTAGCCAATCCATTCTCGGGTGTGGCAGGAAGTGTGTTTGGGAATGATCAGCCAGGCATGTTTTTCAAAGCTCAAGGAAGGGGCAGAGGTAAACCGTCGGCAGCGCGCAAGTTGGCGCTTGGGGCTCAGACCTACGTTCCAAAACTGCCGAGTGGGAACAGTATGGATGTTGCTGCGCAGGGTGTTAAAAGGAATGCATTGGCGAACTCGCCGAGCAAAGTTGACAGTGATATCCTAGACTTGAAGAAGAAGCGTGCGATGGAGGAGGGTGAGGATGGCTCGTTAGTGGACGAGAACAACAACCACAAATTAGCGGAGGCTGTTGATCAGCCCCGCTTGCCCCAATGAGATGCATAAGCTGGAACTGTCGCGTGCTTGGGAACCCGGAGACAGTTCGTGAGCTTCACGATTTAGTGAGGCTGGAAGCGCCCACCGTTGTCTTTTTGATTGAGACAAAGATAACGGGTGAGAGAGTTCGTGGCATTGCTAAACTGCTGGGCTTCTCTGGCTGCTCGGCAATTGATAGTAATGGACTAAGTGGGGGCCTGGCCATTCTATGGACGACGGAGGTTGCAGTCTCATTGCAATCTCAGTCGGAATCACACATTGATGTACATGTACATAACCTGGAAGGAGACAGGCGCCTCTGGCGTTTTACGGGTTTCTATGGTAAACCGCGTAGAGAAGTACGAAAGGAGAGCTGGGATTTGCTAAATTGGCTTCGTGGACAGAGTGACTTGCCGTGGGTTTGTGGGGGTGACTTCAATGAAATCTTGGACAACACGGAGTACTTTGGACAAAACGAAAGAGCTGAATGGCAAATGCAGGGCTTCAGAGAGGTTGTGGATCAGTGTGATCTACAGGACCTGGGCTATGTTGGCATCCCGTACACATGGGACAATAAACAACAAGGAGATGCCAATGTTAAGGTGAGGTTGGATAGAATTCTTACTTCACCGCATTTGCTGGAAATTTATTCCGAGGCAATGGTGAGACATGTTTCTTCACCAAAATCAGATCATTGTCTGCTAGTGCTGGAACTTCGGTGTGTTGACGCTGGCGAGCGCACTCCGTATACATTCAGGTACGAGAATGCCTGGTGTAGGGAGGAATCATACGAGGAAACGGTAGCGGCGGGATGGGCCGCATCTGCGGCGAACTGTGGGGCTAGCCTGCTAGGTGTGGCCGAGAAGTTAGGCCGGATGCAAGGCACACTGCGCAAGTGGAGTGCGGAGAAGTTTGGCAATATTTGTAGGAAATTAAAAAAGGCCCGCGAGGAATTTGAGAAGGAACGTCATGGCGCGATCTTGAAAGGATCATCAAATAGAGAAAAGCAGCTTGCTACTCAAATTGCTGAACTCCTACGTAAGGAGGAAGTGATGGCCAAACAAAGATCACGTGTGGACTGGTTAAAGGAGGGAGATCGAAATACAGCATTTTTTCATGCGAAGGCTACTGTCCGGAAGAGAAGAAATAAAATCTCAGCCCTTAAAGATGACACGGGCAGGTTACGCATGGAAAAGGAAGTGATTCACGGCATTGTTCAATCTTTTTATACTGACCTTTTTAAGGCTCAGGAACAGATTGATATACAAGGAATTCTACACTATGTAAACGGAAAGGTAACTGAGGCAATGAATCAGGCTCTGTGCAAGGTATACGAGCCAGGAGAAGTGGAGATCGCTCTATTCTCAATGGGACCTTCAAAAGCCCCTGGTGTTGACGGATTCAATGCAAACTTTTATCAGAAGCACTGGTCCATTATCAAGGGAGAAATCACAGAAGCGGTCTTGGGTTTTCTGAATGGAGGGCATCTACCTGAAATCATAAACAAAACAGTGATTGTACTAATCCCAAAGGTCAAGTCCCCTCAGGATATTACCCAGTACCGGCCGATCGCATTATGTAATGTCATATACAAAATATGCTCAAAGGTTCTGGCTAACCGACTCCGTCTCGTGCTCGATGAGATTATCTCAGAGGAGCAGAGCGCGTTTGTGCCAGGACGGCTGATTACGGATAACGTGTTGACGGCTTACGAGTGTGTGCACTCAATGAAGCGGAAAAAGGGGAAAGCAGGCTTCTGTACAGCAAAACTTGATATGATGAAGGCATACGACCGTGTCGAATGGCCCTATCTACAAGGAATTATGCGAAAACTTGGATTTGCGGAGGCATGGATCTCCCTGATCATGAGATGTGTTACAACTGTAACGATGGAGGTGAAGGTGAATGGTGTGTTGTTAGCACCCTTCCGACCGAGTAGAGGTCTGAGGCAGGGTGATCCGATTTCTCCCTACCTATTTCTGATTTGCGGAGAGGGGTTCTCATCGCTGCTCAAAAACTATGATGGTGGTTGGGTCGACAGAGGCATCAGGGTGAGTTATCGAGCCCCTTGGATTACACACCTGTTGTTTGCTGATGACTGCTTGGTCTTTATGAAGGCGGACGTCCGTAGTGCGAAACGACTAGATGAAATACTGGAAATATACAGTATGGGTTCAGGGCAAAAAATTAACAAGCAGAAGAGCTCTACGTTCTTCAGTCGGAACTGCCAGGAACCGGTGAAGGCAGAATTCAGAGGTGTGCTCCACATTGAAAGGGAAGCGCTATCTGAAAAGTATCTGGGTCTTCCCACAGCTTCAGGGAGACTAACGGATAAACAATTCGAGCATATTGTTGAATACTCAAGATCTCGTGCCCAGGGATGGTGTGAGAAGCAATGCTCTTTTGCTGCGAGGGAAGTGGCGATCAAGTCGGTGATTCAGTCCCTATCAACCTATGCTATGAG
The DNA here is from genome assembly GCA_026929855.1 of Poa annua. Taxonomy (NCBI): domain Eukaryota; kingdom Viridiplantae; phylum Streptophyta; class Magnoliopsida; order Poales; family Poaceae; genus Poa; species Poa annua. The sequence continues at coordinate 40,399,803 of CM049436.1, forward strand.
CTGTTTCAAGCTCACAAAAGGTTTATGCTCCAAATTAATGACGATTGTGTCCAAATACTGGTGGGGTGGATCACTCGACAAGAAAGGAATGCACTGGCTTTCGTGGGACAAAATGTCCATCACTAAGGGAAAGGGAGGGATGGGTTTCAGAGATTTTCAGAAGTTCAATGATGCCATGCTTGGCAAGCAAGCCTGGAGATTGCTAGAGAACCCAAACAGCCTTTGTGCCCGTGTTTTAAAGGGTAGATACTACCCGGATGGGGACTTCCTGTCGGCAGGATGCCCGAAGAGCGCTTCCAAAACCTGGAAGGCTATTATGTGTGGTAGAGAGGTGGTGAAGAAAGGACTGGTGAAGCGCATTGGGAATGGCGTCGGAACCAGAATTTGGGAAGATCAATGGCTGTCAACGGTGCCGGGTCTCAAGCCCCTCATACCAAACCCAACATCACAGCTGACGATTGTGGCTCAGCTGATTGATGACACTACAGGGGAGTGGAAAGATAACGTTATCCATGACACTTTCAGTGTACTAGACGCGGAGGCGATTCTGAAACTGCCGCGTCCGCGAGGTGGGGGTGACGATTTCTGGGCATGGAATGAAGAAAAGACAGGAATTTACACTGTTAGATCGGCCTATCGTCTACTCATGCAGAACTGTTGTGAGTCTACAGGAAGCTCAAGCTGGGACTCTGACAAAGTTTGGCAAACCCTTTGGAAACTAAGGGTCGTGCCTAAAGTACGTATATTCTGGTGGAGAGCGATTAGAGGCCTCCTGCCGTGCTATGCAGAATTATCAAGGAGACATGTGATGGAAACAGGTACATGCAAACTATGTGGACATGAGGATGAATCGTTATTTCATGCCCTTGTCCAGTGTACGCATGCAAAACAGTTTTGGGCTGCTAATTTGGAGTACTTCGGTTTCTCTTTGCCGAGGTTACACCCAGCGACATGGACGCGTGATGTGTTGCTAGATTCAAAGCTGACGAAAGAGCAGGTGCCAATAGCAATTACAGTTCTGTGGTGCATTTGGACAAGTAGGAATAAATTTGTCCATGGGGAGGAGCAGTATCAACCGATTGGTTCTATGCAATTGGTGGAGGAGCAGATTTCGCTGCTAGAGCTTCCGCCTGCGCAACCAAAGGTGAAGAAACCAGTGTGTAGATGGGCAAAACCTCCAGTGGGATGGCACATAATCAACTCCGATGGGGCGATCAACGCTACTACGAGGGAGGCAGGCTCAGGCTACGTCATACGTGATGAGGAGGGAGAGTTTGTCGAAGCGGGCTGTCGCAAATATCGGATGACAGATGACCCTTTCATAAGCGAATTGCTCGCAAGCCGAGATGGGCTAGAGGCAGCCAGGAGGAGGGGTCTGCAGAAGGTGATCTTACAAACCGACTGTAGTATGCTCGTGAAGCTGTGGCATGAAGCTGGTGTTGTGCGCGCGGAAGGAGCGCACATCTTTCAGGAGATGAAGTTTCTAAGTTCTAGTTTCCAGGATTTCAAGTTTCTCTTTTTGGGTCGTGATGCAAATGGTGTAGCGCATAGGTGTGCAAGAGAGGCTTTAAGCGTAGTAGGTTCTGTTCGCTTTGATGTAAAACCTGGATTTCTGACTGATGCGATTCAGTCCGACTGTAACCACTATCCCGTTTGAATAAAGGAGTGAAGTACGATCAAAAAAAAAAAACTCCTATATCTAAAAAAAATTGATTCCTCATTCCCTCCTCTGCTTTCGGCCAATATATCGTTTTTTCTACCTACATCAACTACTCTGATCCATTTAATGTTAATTATATCCTAAATGGCAGGCAAATTAAATATATCAATCACTAGACGAGTACGATCAATCAAAAGAATCAATCTCTCATATCTAAACAAAAAATGTGGTTACTCATCCCCATCAAGATTTTCGTCCAACCTCCGTACTTTCCCACCCAGAGCGATCAATCGACATTAATTACGCGCAATCAGGACCAGCACCAATTTCGCTCGGCCGTTCATCGTCTCTCTCCCTCTCGAAATCTACATGATATATTCCCTCGCCTTGAGCCTTGATTCGATTTCCTCCAGATCTTCGACGGAACGAAGAGGAACTTGAAAGAAACACGACTCTGTGGCAGAAAAATCTGGGATAGCACGACCAATCTAAAACATCGAGCATCTATCTCTACACGCACCCCTCTTTACCCTCCCCTCCGCCTCGATTTGTACGGGCTCGTCAGGTTCGAGACGGAGGTGATCGGAGTCCGGCGGGAAGCCGCCCGGAGGTGGGTGGTAACATCCAGGAAGCTCGGGGTAAAAGGGGAGCAGGACGAGGAGGTGTACGTGGTTTGCAACGGGCACTATACACAGCCTTGCATCGCCTCCATACCTGGTAATCATACTCTGCAGCACAAATTTGGTAACTATGCAAAATTGATTTGAATTCTACAAGGGAGTACGCACTCTTGTATTTTAGAGCGTCCATTTTTTGTTACAAACTTACACTGGCATGAATTATGATCATCAAATCCACAAAAAATTTACCAACTTGGATTTTTTCCACACTTGAGATTGGTCACCAAATCTATATTTCTAAAACATTTACAAGGGCACATGCCTGGCTTGGAAAGCAAATGCATAGGCACAATTACCATGTGCCAGGGCCATTCGTTGATCAACTGAGTATGTTTCTCACTTTGATATATCCTCCCCTTATGTTATGTGTTGATGTGTTTACTATGTCAAAGTTGAAGTGTGCACTGCATTGGTAGGTAGTGATTGTAATCGGGGCCTCAGCGAGTGCATTTGACAAAAGACACATTTTTTACTCCCGTGTCAATTTTGTTTAGCAAGGTTATCTCTTGTAAGAATTACCCCTTGACGGAGATACCACACAAACACCTTCGTTTTTAGCGGTATCTTCATCATCCAAATTTTCTTATTATTATCAACTGGTACATCAGACTTGGTTAACGCTTTGTACATGGAATCAATCAAGAATTAATCATTCTTATTAAGATTCTATTTAAATTTATCTGAACACCATGTCGACTGAACATGGTTGATGTCTACGCACACTTCTATTCTCGTATACAGTGTTGGGCCTCCAAGAGCAGAGGTTTGTAGGACAGCAGCAAGTTTCACTAAAGTGAATCACCCAAGGTATATCGAACTCAGGTAGGTAGAGGTCAAAGATAACCCTCACGAGCAACCCTGCAATTAAGATACAAGAAGTCTTGTGTCCCCAACACACCCAATACAATTGTCAGATGTATATGTGCACTAATTCAGCGAAGAGACAGTTAAATACAAGTAATATGAATGATTATAAGTAGTAATTCCAATCTGTAATAAAAATGGCAGCAAGCAAACATGTAGCAGAACTTGTTGTAAACGGTGTTTCGATGCTTAGAAACAAGGCCTAGGGATCATACTTTCACAAGTGGACACTCTCAACAATGACATCAAAGCTGAATAATAAATACTACTCTCAAACACTCTCTTGTTGGATGATAAACACCATTCATTGCGTACGGCTATAACAGCACCCTCAAAGTATGAGTAAACACACACCACGACGTCATAAAGGAATCACACACGGTGCACACACTGTCACCTTTATAACCGTGAATAACCCCGGAGTTCATATTAAAGTAACCTCTAGAGTGCATAATAGATAAAGAGTAACATCACATATTCAACTAGATTACAAAGCTCATGGTCACATAAAGATCACACCATGGGAGAGAGAGATAAACCACATAGCTACCGGTAGAGCCCGCAGCCCCGGGGGAGAACTACTCACTCCTCATCATAGGAGTCAGCAACGGCGATGGAGATGGCGATGGAGTTGATGGAGATGGCTCCGGGGGCAATTCCCCGTCCCGACAGGGTGCCGAAACAGAGACTTCTGTCCCCCGAATTAGGGTTTTTGGTGGCGGCGGCGCAGCGGAACTCTTCTCTGGAAAAGGACTCCGTAGTAGGTCTTATTTCGTCGGGGGGTATTTGTAGGCGAAAGGGCGAAGGCGGCGGGGCCTCGAGGGCCCCACACCCCGTGCTCGCGCGGCCAGGGGGACCCGCGTCGGGAGGGGGTGTGGGCCCCTCGGGGTCCTCCTCCGTGTCCTCTTCGGTGTTCTGGAACCTCCTGGAAAAAATAAGCACTTTGACGTTTCGTTTGTCCAATTCCGAGAATATTTCCTTAACAACTTTTCTGAAACCAAAAACAGCAGAAAACAGGCAACTGGCACTGTGGTATCTTGTTAATAGGTTAGTCCTAGAAAATGCATAAAATGATATAAAAGTGTATATAAAACATGTAGCAAGTGGTATAATATAAACATGGAACATAAAAAATTATAGATACGTTTGAGACGTATCAAGCATCACCAAGCTTAGTTCTACTCGTCCCGAGTAGGTAAAACGATAACAAGAATAATTTCTGAATTGACATGCTTCACACAATCTTGATCATATAATAATGTAAGGCTCATGTTATGAATGAAGTGATTCAAAGCAATGATTTATAGTTTGCTAACAAATAGACAAGGAGTAAACAACTACATCATATAAGCAAAAACTTTTCATGGATAGTACTTTCAAACAAGCATCAAAATGATTCACATGAAAGTTAACTCATAAAGCAATAGTCTCTAAGTAAAAGAGCATTGAAGCAACACAAAGTATGATATAAGTTTAAGCATTGGCTTTCAACTTGTAACATGTATATCATATAGATAGTTGTCAACACAAAGCAATATAACAAGTGCAATAAGTAAACATATAAGAATTGTTGCACACAGTTGACACAAGTGTTTGCTTCTAAGACAGAAAGAAGTAGGTAAACTGACTCAACATAAAGTAAAAGAAAGGCCCTTCGCAGAGGGAAGCAGGGATACAAACATGTGCTAGAGCTTTTTAGTTTTTATAGGTTTTTGAAATCATATAGAGAGCATAAAAGTAAGTTTTGAGAGGTGTTTGTTGTTGTCAACGAATGGTAATGGGCACTCTACCCCCCTTGTCAACCAGACTTTCAAGAGCGGCTCCCATGAAGGACGTTATTTCTACCAGCAAGGTAGATCATCCCTCTTATCTCTTTTGTTTACACATATAGTTAAAAACTGTTGTCATTGCTTGAATGATTAGATCAGGGCAAAAATGCGAAGAGATTGAAGCGGTTAAAGTTGTAATTAATTGGGACTGGGCACCCCATTTGCCAGCTCTTTTTGCAAAGTTAATGGATAAGCGGATGTATATGCCACTAGTCCGGTTGTGAAAGTCTGTCTAAAAGAAAATGGCAAGGTTGATATCCCTAACACCACATACTTCCTCATGAGCTAATAAACATTGACACAAATAAGAGATAATAGGTTTTGAATAATAAAAGGTACCACATGAAGTATTTGCTTGGAATGGCAGGAAATACCATGTAGTAGGTAGGTATGGTGGACACATATGGCATGGGTTTTGGCTCAAGGTTTTGGATGCACGAGAAGCATTCCCTCTCAGTACAATGCTTTGGCTAGCAAGGTTATTTGAAGCAAACACAAGTATAAACTATGACAGCAAGACGTATATAAAAAAACATATTGCAAGTATTATAGAACTCTACATTGTCTTCCTTGTTGTTCAAACACCTTTACTAGAAAATATCTAGATCTTAGAGATACCAAACATGCAAACCAAATTTCAACAAGCTTTACGGTAGTTCTTCACCAATAGGTTTTAACTACATGATGTAAAAGCTTAAACATGATCTACTTGAGAGCTCAAATCAATTGCCAAGCACCACAACATACAAGATAACAATCCATAAGAGTATGTATATCTTTTTCATTATACCATCTACCACATTTAGCATTTTCAGTTTCCAACCAAACACTAATCAACTTATTTAAACATAAAACTCTCCAAGTATTTATCAATGAGATATGAGATTGTAACATAAGAAAACTAACAGCTCCAACAAGAGATGCATGAAAAACAAGAGTTGAAAGTATTGAAGTAACATAGAAGAATACTCAACAAATATAAGTGAAGAATACGGGTATTCATAAGAAAAAGCGGAGCGTGTCTCTCTCCCACAAAGGAATGCTAGGATCCATTTTATTCAGAGAATGAAAATAACAAAAACAAAAACAAACAGACGCTTCAAGTAAAGCACATAAGATGTGTCAGAATTAAAATATAGTTTCACTAGAGATGACATGATAGTTTGTTGATGAAGAAGGGGATGCCTTGAGCATCCCCAAGCTTTGACGCTTGAGTCTTCTTGAAATATGCTTGGGTGACCCACGGGGGAATCCACAAGCTTTGGCTCTTTCATCTTCTTGATCACATCACATCATCCTTATCTCTTGATCCTTGAAAACTTTCTCCACACCAAACTCAAAGTAAACTTAATTAGAGGGTTAGTGCATAATCAAAAATTCTTATATTATGCATGAACACAATTGCTACCAATGCTACTGGACATTAGCTACAGCCACTGATACTTTATGGAACAAAAAGATCCATTCAAAATAGTAAAAGAGGCATTGCAAAATAAATGGCAGAATCTGTCAAAAACAGAACAGTCCCTAAAGACAAAAAAAATCGAGGCACTTAAATCGCTCAAATCAGAAAACTCAAAACTAATGAAAGTTGCATATATATCTGAGGATTACGCACAAACAATCCCAGGTCCATCCGATTTTTCTGTAAAGAGTTATGAATTTAACGGTGGACAGCAGAAAACAGTTTCAGCACAGCAATCCAAATCTAGCATCAACTTTCTAATAGAGGCTTAACTTGACACAACAATGCAATAAAGTAAAGATACAAAGGAATTGCTACAGAGGTAGACATGTTCCTTCACTCAACAAAATAAAATAACAGGAATAAAATATTGGGTTGTCTCCCAAAAGCTCTTTCTTTATAGCCATTAAGATAGGCATAGTGATTTTTATGATGCTCTCATAAAGATGAGAGTTGAAAAACAAAGGAGAGGTAAAAACATCAAACACATTTAAGTCTAACCCACTTCCTATGCAAAGGAATCTTGTAATAGGATAAATTATTGAAACATAAAGCAACTATCATAGAAAGATGAAACAAATAAAACTTCAAAGCTTTCAACATAAAGAGAGGTGTTTTAGTAACTTGAAAACTTTTACAACCATATTTTCCTCTCTCATAATAACTTTCAGTAGCATCATTGATAAAATCCACAATATAACCATCACATGAAATATTCTTATCATGATCCATATGCATAAAAGTATCATTATTTCCCTCATAAGAAAAATTCTTCTCATTAATAACAATGGGAGCAGGATCATCATAAAGAACTTGACCATGATAGACAAGTTGTGTATTGAAAGTATTGGTTTGAGTAATTCCTCTATAACTATGACAAGTTTCAAAAGGATAATTGTAATAGTAACCAATGTCATAGTATTCTTTATAATTATCAAAGACTGGAGGCATAGTATCATCATAAGTAATAGAATAGTTATCCTCCAAAGTGTGTTTATTGGTTAACATATCATCATTTTTACTAGAAGGGGAGGTATCAAATATATAATCATTAGTAGCAAAAGGATTTTCAAACACCTCATCCTCAAGCTCAGAGCTTTCTATATCATCATGCGAAGGAACATGGATAGTACTAATAGTGTAGCAATTATTAACATCATCATTTTCAGAATTAGTGTCCTAGAGATTTTCAATATCAAAAGAAGTGTGCTTTTTCCAATCATGATCACTAATATAAATAATAGGCATAGGTTCATCATCAAGTTCAGAATCATCAAACTCAGAATTATAAGTATTGACTGTAACAGGAGCAACAAGTTTGGGAGAAGATATCGTTTCCTCTTTCCTTTTACTCCTCTTCTTCTTCTTCTTCCTCTTTCCCTTTTTCTTCTTCTTTTCCTCTTTAGGAGGGAGAGGCTTGAAAGGAAGCTTCTCCATATACCCTGGTTTAGTATTAGAGACAATGGAAGAAACTTGGGGGAGTTCCTCTCTTTCATTAATAAGCTCAAAACACACATTAGTCCTGTCATACTTTGGTAAAGTCTCATCCTTTATAATATTTTGTATGTAGGTGTTAGCATGGCAATCATTAACACAATAGAGACAACATCCATGCAACAAATCATTCATATCAATATCACTCATATTTAACAAAGAAGTTTTTCTTGATAACTCTTCACACCCCAAAAATAATGTAAGCTCATCATGTTGATTAGGAGTGATCATGTTATCACAACAGTCTCCTACAATATCTTTATTAGATCCTGAGCATTGAAATTCGAAATGACCTTCTTCATAGCAAAGTTCACAAATAAAAGGATAGGTGGCACAAATTGTTTTACCAAGATCTCTTAGAACCTTATACCAAGCTCTAGTATTTTCATTCCTATGATGGATACAATATTCATCTTCGATTTGATTAATTCCACAAGGTCTATGTATCCCACAAAAATTAACATGCTTATAAGAAATAATATTTTCAGAAGTCTGAGCATGTTTATTGCAATTATTAACAACAATTTCATTTTCCATGCAAGTGTCTTTGAAAGGTTCATGATACACATCCCAATTTTCTTTAGGAACATTAATATGAGAAGCAAAGGTTCTAAAATAATCAGCAATAATATGAGAATCAAGACCATATTTAACACTAAGCTCTTGAAAATCAGCAGTTTCAACGAAATACTTAATGCAATCATATTCATAGTTTATACTTGATTCTTTACCTTTGTCATTCTCCCAATTTTCAGCATTGTTTCGAATTGTTTCAAGAAGATCCCATCTAGATTCAACCTTCTTACTTGTGAAAGAGCCCCCTGAACAGGAATCTAGATAATCCTTGCAATGTCCTGAAAGTCTTGCATAAAAATTATTAACAATTATTTTATCAGGAAGCTCATGGTTAGGACATTTGAGTATTAGTGTTTCCAGCCTTCCCCAGGCTTGAGCAATGCTTTCTCCTTCATGTGGCCAGAAATTATATATAGAATTCCGATCTTGGTGAATCTCACTTGGAGGATAAAATTTAGAATAAAAGAGAGATACAACTTCCTCCCATCCAAGAGAGTGCCTATTCTTCAACAATTTATACCAATGCGCAACTCTTGCACCAAGTGACATAGAAAATAATTTCTTCTTAACTTTGTCCATTGAAATGCCTGCACACTTGAACAACTCGCATAATTCATGTAAAAATAGCAAATGATCACCAGGATGGACAGTTCCATCCCCTACATAGCGGTTATCCATAACACGATCAATAATTTTCATAGGTATTTTAAATGGCACTATTTCTTCAGGTGGCTTTAGAATATCACAAGCATCATCAGATTTATCATATATTGGAGGCAAAACATTATCAAGGCAAAATAATTCCTCCAAAGCTGAGGAGCAAAAATGATTATTTTTATGTAAACTAGCTTCCCCAAGCTTAGGCTTTTCCACAGCCTTAGCAATAATAGTGTCCAAAGAATTTATACTAATAACATTACTACCACTATTATGCAAACAAACTTCCATAGGTTTTTTAATTTTCTCTTCAAAAGTATCATGTCCTAATGCAATATAAATTTCATAAAGATCTCTAATTTTGTTGTTGTTTTCCATTTAGCCTAACTAGTAAAAATAAAAACAAGAAACAAAAAGTAATAACTGCAGGATCTAAAGGAGATACCTTCAAGCACTCACCTCCCCGGCAACGGCGCCAGAAAATAGCTTGATGTCTACGCACACTTCTATTCTCGTAGACAGTGTTGGGCCTCCAAGAGCAGAGGTTTGTAGGACAGCAGCAAGTTTCCCTTAAGTGAATCACCCAAGGTATATCGAACTCAGGGAGGTAGAGGTCAAAGATAACCCTCTCGAGCAACCCTGCAATTAAGATACAAGAAGTCTCTTGTGTCCCCAACACACCCAATACACTTGTCAGATGTATAGGTGCACTAATTCAGCGAAGAGACAGTGAAATACAAGTAATATGGATGATTATAAGTAGTAATTCCAATCTGTAATAAAAATGGCAGCAAGCAAACATGTAGTAGAACTTGTTGTAAACGGTGTTTCGATGCTTAGAAACAAGGCCTAGGGATCATACTTTCACAAGTGGACACTCTCAACAATGACATCAAAGCTGAATAATAAATACTACTCTCAAACACTCTCTTGTTGGATGATAAACACCATTCATTGCGTAGGGCTAAAACAGCACCCTCAAAGTATGAGTAAACACACACCACAACGTCATAAAGGAATCACACACGGTGCACACACTGTCACCTTTACAACCGTGAATAACCCCGGAGTTCATATTAAAGTAACCTCTAGAGTGCATAATAGATAAAGAGTAACATCACATATTCAACTAGATTACAAAGCTCATGGTCACATAAAGATCACACCATGGGAGAGAGAGATAAACCACATAGCTACCGGTAGAGCCCGCAGCCCCGGGGGAGAACTACTCACTCCTCATCATAGGAGTCAGCAACGGCGATGGAGATGGCGATGGAGTTGATGGAGATGGCTCCGGGGGCAATTCCCCGTCCCGGCAGGGTGCCGAAACAGAGACTTCTGTCCCCCGAATTAGGGTTTTTGGTGGCGGCGGCGCAACGGAACTCTTCTCTGGAAAAGGACTCCGTAGTAGGTCTTATTTCGTCGGGGGGTATTTGTAGGCGAAAGGGCGAAGGCGGCGGGGCCTCGAGGGCCCCACACCCCGTGCTCGCGCGGCCAGGGGGGGACCCGCGCCGGGAAGGGGTGTGAGCCCCTCGGGGTCCTCCTCCGTGTCCTCTTCGGTGTTCTGGAACCTCCTTGGGAAAAATAAGCACTTTGACGTTTCGTTTGTCCAATTCCGAGAATATTTCCTTAACAACTTTTCTGAAACCAAAAACAGCAGAAAACAGGCAACCGGCACTGTGGTATCTTGTTAATAGGTAAGTCCCAGAAAATGCATAAAATGATATAAAAGTGTATATAAAACATGTAGCAAGTGGTATAATATAAGCATGGAACATAAGAAATTATAGATACGTTTGAGACGTATCAATGGTCCAACCACAATAGCAAAGCATTTCAGGGAGCTTGCCTACGGCCAAATAAATTCCTGATAAACAAAACATTCGTCGAAGGCCCATCACCTTAGCGAGCGCATCACCTTTATGTCGCACAATATTATACAAGGACGGATATTGTTCACATAGTGTGGCTTGACCTAGCCATTTATCCTCGCATAATCAAATTTCCGAACCGTTCTTAATAGAAAAAGATCTATGTTGGAAGAAATACTTCTTCTTAGCCATGAGGCCAGTCCATAAGTGTGAATCGTGAGGTTTTCATAGAATCTAGGATACCGCTTGAGTGCCCACATACTTCCTACTTAGGAGGGTTTGTCAGACCCCTTCTTTGGAAAGAAGTGTGAAGATCCACTTACCATGTAGTGCTATATTCTTGACCTTGATACGTCTCCAACGTATCTATAATTTCTTATGTTCCATGCTTATATTATACCACTTGCTACATGTTTTATATACACTTTTATATCATTTTATGCATTTTCTGGGACTAACCTATTAACAAGATGCCACAGTGCCAGTTCCCTGTTTTCTGCTGTTTTTGGTTTCAGAAAAACTGTTAAGGAAATATTCTCGGAATTGGACAAACGAAACGTCAAAGTCCCTATTTTTTCGGGAGGTTCCAGAACACCGAAGGGGACACGGAGGGGAGCCCCGAGGGGCCCACACCACCTCCCGACGCAGGTCCCCCCCTGGCCGCGCAGGCACGGGGTGTGGGGCCCTCGAGCCTCCACCGCCTTCGCCCTTTCGCCTACTGATGCACACGGTGGTGTTTTGTTGGGAAACCCCAAGAGGAAGGTATGATGAGTGCAGCAGCAAGTTTCCCTCAGTTAGGCGAAAGGGCGAAGGTGGTGGAGGCTCGAGGGCCCCACACCCCGTGCCCGCGCGGCCAGGGGGGACCCGCGCCGGGAGGTGTTGTGGGCCCCTCGGGGCTCCCCTCCGTGTCCTCTTCGGTGTTCTGGAACCTCCCGAGAAAAATAGGAACTTTGACGTTTTGTTTGTCCAATTCCGAGAATATTTCCTTAACAGTTTTTCTAAAACCAAAAACAGCAGAAAACAGGGAACTGGCATTGTGGCATCTTGTTAACAGGTTAGTCCCAGAAAATGCATAAAATGGTATAAAAGTGTATATAAAACATGTAGCAAGTGGCATAATATAAGCATGGAACATAAGAAATTATAGATACGTTGGAGACGTATCACCTACTTATACCCCCCAGAATCCCAAGACCTAGGACGCGCACCTTTTTCCTCCACGAAGTCCAGAGCCGCCGCCGTCGTCAACCCTAGTTCGGGAGGGTTCAGAAGCTCTTCCCGGCACCCTGCCGGAGAGGGGAATCATCACCGGAGGGCTCTACATCACCATACCCGCCTCCGGACTGATGCGTGAGTAGTTCATCCTTGGACTACGGGTCCATAGCAGTAGTTAGATGGTTGTCTTCTCCTCTTGTGCTACCATGTTTAGATCTTGTGAGCTGCCTATCATGATCAAGATCATCTTTATGTAATACTACATGTTGTGTTTTTGCTGGGATCCGATAAATATTGAGTACTATGTTATTGCTTCATAATATATCTTGTGAGTGGGTTATTTATGATCTTGCATCCTCTCCGTTGCTAGTAGATGCTCTGGCCAAATAGATGCTTGTGACTCCAAGAGGGGGTATTTATGCTCGATAGTGGGTTCATGTCTCTATTTAATCTGGGGGAGTGACAGCAACCTCTAAGATTGTAGATGTACTATTGCTACTAGGGATAAAATAGTAGTACTTTATCTAAGGGTATTTGTATTACTTACATTACGCACATTGCTTAATGCGATAATCTGTTGCTTGCAACTTAATACTGAAAGGGGTGCGGACGCTAACCAGAAGTTGGATTATTAGTCATAGATGCGGTTGGAACGGTCTATGTATATTGTTGTAATGCCCAAATGAATCTCACACTAGACATCATAACTATAGTATATGCATCATTATGCACTTCTTTATTCTGTCAATTGCCCAGCTGTAATTTGTTTACCCGCATGTATGTTATTATTATTTATGGAGAGACACCACTAGTGAACTGTGGACCCCGGTCCTTTTCTTCCAACTGATAAAACAACCTACTGCAATCCTGTTACTTTCATTCTCTGCAAACAAACATCATTTTCCACACATACGTTTAATCCTTTTGTTACAGCAAGCCAGTGAGATTGACAACCTCACTGTCAAGTTGGGGCAAAATACTTTGATTGTGTTGTGTGCAGGTTCCACGTTCATTGTTGACACCGGTAGTGTGCCCTGCCAACGTCAGTTTCAACAACCTTCAGAAGAACATTCAACTCCTACTGGATTGATAACCTTGGTTTCACAACTGAGGGAAACTTGTTGTTACACTACTTCATACCTTCCTCTTGGGGTTTCCCAACAACACCTCACCGGTGCATCAAGCATTTTTCTGGCGCCGTTGCCGGGGAGTTGAAGCTCTTCTGCGAGGGGAGTCTCTCACTTCCAATCTCTTTATTTTGTTATTGTCTTGCTTAGTTTATTTTTATTACTGTCTTGTTTGCTTAATATCAAAAATACAAAAAAATTAGTTACTTGCATTAAATTTTTATTTCGGTTTAGTTATTTATTATTTCGGTTTGTTATTTTGTTTATTTCGGTTTGTCTTTTAAATTGCTAAAATGAGTACTGCTGAGAATACTAAGTTGTGTGACTTCACTAGCATCAATAATAATGATTTTATATGCACTCCTATTGCTCCACCTGCTTCTAAAGCAGAGTTCTTTGAAATAAAACCTGCTTTGTTAAACCTTGTTATGAGAGAGCAATTTTTTGGTGTTAGTACTGATGATGTTGCTGCCCATCTAAATCATTTTGTTGAACTTTGTGAAATGCAAAAGTATAAAGATGTAGATGGTGATATTATAAAACTGAAATTATTTCCTTTCTCTTTGAGAGGAAGAACTAAAGAATGGTTGCTTTCATTGCCTAGGAATAGTATTGATTCATAGATTAAATGCAAAGATGCTTTCATTGGAAAATACTATCCTCCTGCTAAGATTATTTCTCTAAGAAGTATCATTATGAATTTTAAACAACTTGATAATGAACATGTTGCTCAAGCTTGGGAAAGAATGAAATCTTCGGTTAAAAATTGCCCTACCCATGGACTGACTGCTTGGATGATCATCCAAACCTTTTATGCAGGACTGAATTTTTCTTCAAGAAACCTTCTTGATTCAGCTGCGGGAGGTACCTTTATGTCCATCACTTTGGGGGTTGCAACAAAACTCTTAGATGATATGATGGTGAATTATTCTGAGTGGCATACTGAAAGGACACCTCAAGGTAAGAAGGTAAATTCTGTTGAAGAAACCTCCTCTTTGAGTGAAAAGATTGATATTATTATGTCTATGCTTGTGAATGGTAAATCTCACGTTGATACAAATAATGTTCACTTAGCTTTTTTAGTTGCACAAGAAGAGCATGTTGATGTGAACTTCATTAAAAATAACAATTTCAACAACAATGCCTATAGGAACAATTATGGTAATAATAACTATAAGCCCTATCCTTCTAATAATAGTGGTGGTTATGTTAATTCTTATGGTAATTCTTATATCAATAATATGAATACCTCCACTGAACTTGAAACCATGCTAAAAGATTTAATCACTACACAAACTGCTTTTAATAAAACTGTTGAGGAAAAGCTTGGTAAAATTGATATTCTTGCCTCTAAAGTTGATAGTCTTGCCCTAGATGTTGATCTTTTAAAATCTAAAGTCATGCCTAATGATACTAAAGAGAGTAAGACCTTTGCTTAAATTAATGCCATCCAAGTTAGAATAGATGAAAATGTTAGGATGATGGCCCAATTGCATGCTAGATGGGAAAGAGAGAGAGAACTAGCTAAGGAAGATAATATTGTTAAAGTTTTTACTATTACCACTACTGAAAATAATGATACTTCACATGCTAGTAAGCCTCCTACTATTAATGGTAACATAGTTGGTGTTGGAAATATTTCTTCTACTTCTTCCAAAAAGTTAAAATTGCCTAAAACTGCTGAAACTGTTCTTGATAAAAGTGCTGAAATTTTTAAGAACATGGGGGAGTGTGGTTCGGTTTGCTTTGATGATAATAATTTTGATTTTGATAATTGTAATATCACTGAAGCTATTAAGTTCTTGCAAAAGTTGGCCACAAGTCCTAATGCTAGTGCCATGAACATGGCATTTACAACTCATATTACAAATGCTCTCATTAAGGATAGGGAAGAGAAATTAAAACTTGAAGCTTCTATCCCTAAGAATTTAGAAGATGGTTGGGAGCCCATCATTAAAATAAAAGTGGATAAATTTGATTGCAATGCTTTATGTGACCTTGGTGCAAGTATCTCTGTTATGACAAAAAAGCTCTATGATATGTTTGACTTGCCACCTTTGAAACATTGCTATTTGGATGTTTTTCTTGTTGATAATTGTAACATCCCAGGATTTAGAGTCCAGAAATATAGAGGACACATGAGTGTGCATTGCATTCATGCATCAGAAAATCCGAATAATTTTCCCGCATTTAATTTTCAAAACACTAAGTGATTGAAGTTTCACTTGAGTTGGTGGAATTGAAGTAGATCATCAACTTAAGCGTTATAAACTTTGAGATGATCTTGGCTTACACCTTATTTTGGGGTAGAGAGATATACGATAAGTAGCTAAACCTAAATGAAATAAAAATTGTTACATCAAATCATTACTCTAGGAGTTAATGATCAACCCAACTATTCTTAGTATTCTCTGAGCATCTATTCTTATCAATTGTGCTAGACATATCTAGTACATAGGAATCATGATAGTTTTGAAGACCAAGCTGAATTACCTAAATATTAACCTAGATCTTCTTACTTTATCTAGACATCATATTTCTTATCTCCCAATCTTCTCGAAGGCATCCACAAGAGAAGATGGCCAGAAAAGAAGAAATACAACAAGAAGGCTTAGAAGAAAATTCCCTAGAAGGGCATAGAAGTGTTATGTCAATCTACCATGGAGAATTGGAAACTCTCATATCATCACCCATCTGTATTAATGTCTCTAGAAACAGTGTGATATTCAAAGGTTTAAGATATATAGAACTAGTTTGATAACAAGCTTAGAAACCTTGTTAACAGCTCACTTCTGTATGCACAAAACAATTGAGTGTCATATGCAAATAAATAGAAGGCCGGATAATCCAGCACATCAAATATCTCAGTGATGTCTACGCACGCTTCTATTCTCGTAGACAGTGTTGGGCCTCCAAGAGCAGAGGTTTGTAGAACAGTAGCAAGTTTCCCTTAAGTGAATCAACCAAGGTTTATCGAACTCAGGGAGGTAGAGGTCAAAGATATCCCTCTCAAGCAACCCTGCAATTAAGATACAAGAAGTCTCTTGTGTCCCCAACACACCCAATACACTTGTCAGATGTATAGGTGCACTAGTTCGGCGAAGAGATAGTGAAATACAAGTAATATGGATGATTATAAGTAGTAATTGCAATCTGTAATAAAAATGGCAGCAAGCAAACATGTAGCAGAACTTGTTGTAAACGGTGTTTTAATGCTTAGAAACAAGGACTAGGGATCATACTTTCACTAGTGGACATTCTCAACAATGATATCACAATTGAATAATAAATACTACTCTCAAACACTCTCTTGTTGGATGATAAACACCATTCACTGTGTAGGGCTACAAGAGCACCCTCAAAGTCAGAGTAAACTAACACCACAACGTCATAAAGGAATCACACACGGTGCACATACTGTCACCTTTACAACCGTGAATAACCCCGGAGTTCATATTAAAGTAACCTCTAGAGTGCATAATAGATAAAGAGTAACATCACATATTCAACTAGATTACAAAGCTCATGATCACATAAAGATCACATGGGAGAGAGATATAAACCAAATAGCTACTGGTAGAGCCCGCAGCCTCAGGGAAGAACTACTCACTACTCATCGTAGGAGTCAGCAACGGCGATGGAGATGGCGGTGGAGTTGATGGAGATGACTCCGGGGGCGATTCCCCATCCCGGCAGGGTGCCGGAACAGAGACTTCTGTCCCCCGAATCTTGTCTTCGATGGCGGCGGCGCAGCGGAACTCTTCTCGGCAAAAGACTTATTGATCTAGGGTTATTTTCTCGGGGGCAATATATGGGCGAAAGGGCGAAGGCGGTGGAGCCCCGAGGGCCCACCCTCAGGTGCTGGCGCGGCCAGGAAGGGAGCCGCGCCACCACCTGATGGCGGCGCCTCGGTACCCGTCTTCGTTTCTCCCTCGGAGTTTTGGAACGTGTCGGAAAAAATAAGGTCTTCGGTATAAAAATTGTCCAATTCCGAGAATATTTCCTTAAGTGGATTTCTGAAACAAAAAACAGCAAAAAACAGGGAACTGACACTGTGGCATCTTGTTAAGTTAGTCCCAGAAAATGCATAAAACAACACAAAGTGTATATAAAACATGTAGCAATTGGTATAATATAAGCATGGAACATAAGAAATTATAGATACGTTTGAGACGTATCAAGCATCCCCAAGCTTAGTTCTACTCGTACTCGAGTAGGTAAAACGATAACAACAAATAATTTCTGAAGTGACATGCTTTCACATAATCTTGATCATATAATATTGTAAGGCTCATGTTATGAATGAGGTGACTCAAAGCAATGATCTATAGTTTGCTAACAAATAGACAAGGAGTAAACAAGTACATCATATAAGTAAAAACTTTTCATGAATAGTACTTTCAAACAAGCATCAAAAGGATTTACATAAGAGTTAACTCATAAAGCAATATTCTCTAAGTAAAAGAGCATTGAAGCAACACAAAGGAAGATATAAGTTTCAGCATTGGCTTTCAACTTTGAACATGTATATCATATAGATAGTTGTCAACACAAAGAAATATAACAAGTGCAATAAGTAAGCATATAAGAGTTGTTGCACACAGTTGACACAAGTGTTTGCTTCGGGGACAGAAAGAATTAGGTAAACTGACTCAAAATAAAGTAAAAGATATGCCCTTCGCAGAGGGAAGCAGGGATACAAGCATGTGCTAGAGCTTCTTGGTTTTATAGGTTTTTGAAATCATATAGAGAGTATAAAAGTAAGTTTTTGAGTGGTGTTTGTCGTTGTCAACGAATGATAGTGAATGAAAACTATATTTACCATGTTATCTAGACTTTCAAGAGCGGCTCCCATTGAAGGACGTTATTTCTACCCAAGGGTAGATCATCCCTCTTCTCTTTTGTTTACACATGCACACTTTTTATAAATTGGTTTGGCACTCCTCCCCACCATTGCTTACACAATCCATGGCTAACCGAATCCTCGGGTGCCTTCCAATCCATCTCAAACCTTGGAGGAGTGCCTATTTTTGAATAACATAACACTTTGGAACTTTCTTTTTAATAACTAATTGAAAACCATGTGAAGAGAATTGAACAATTAAACTTGGGACTGGGCACCCCATTTGCCAGCTCATTTGAAAGTCTATCTAACAAGTTAAACATAGAGTAACCCACATACTTCCTCATGAGCTAATAAACAGTGACACAAATAAGGGATAATAATTTTGAATAAAGATAGCACAAGAAGTATTTGCTTGGAATGGCAGGAAATACCATGTAGTAGGTAGGTATGGTGGACACAAATGGCATGGGTTTTGGCTCAAGGTTTTGGATGCACGAGAAGCATTCACTCTCAGTACAAGGCTTTGGCTAGCAAGGTTATTTGAAGCTAACACAAGTATAAACTATGACAACAAGACATATATAAAAACATATTGCAAGTATTATAAAACTCTACATTGTCTTCCTTGTTGTTCAAACACCTTTACTAGAAAATATCTAGACCTTAGAGTTACCAAACATGCAAACCAAATTTCAACAAGCTTTACGGTAGTTCTTCACTAATAGGTTTGAACTACATGATGTAAGAGCTTAAACATGATCTACTTGAGAGCTCAAAACAATTGCCAAGCACCACAACATACAAGATAACAATCCATAAGAGCGTGTATATCTTTTCATTATACCATCTACCACATTTAGCATTTTCTGTTTCCAACCAAACACCAATCAACTTATTTAAACATAAACTCTCTAAGTATTTATCAATGAGACAAGAGAGTATAACATAAGAGAACTAACAGCTCTAAACAAGAGATGCATGAAAAACAAGAGCTGAAAGCATTGAAGTAACATAAAAGAATACTCAACAAATATAAGTGAAGAATAGGAGTATTTAAATGAAAAAGCGGAGCGTGTCTCTCTCCCACACAAGAATGCTAGGATCCATTTTATTTAGAGAAAGAAAATAACAAAGCAAAAAATAAAAACAAACAGATGCTCCAAGTAAAGCACATAAGATATGGCGGAATTAAAATATAGTTTCACTAGAGATAAACTGATAAGTTGTTGATGAAGAAGGGGATGCCTTGGGCATCCCCAAGCTTTGACGCTTGAGTCTTCTTGAAATATGCTTGGGTGACCCATGGGGGCATCCCCAAGCTTAGGCTCTTTCATCTTCTTGATCACATCATATCGTCCACTCTCTTGATCCTTGAAAACTTCCTCCACACCAAACTCAAAGTAAACTTCATTACAGGGTTAGTGCATAATAAAAAAATCTCATATTCTGTATGGAGACAATCATTATCATGGTACTGGACATTAGCTACAGCCACTGGAATTTTATGGAACAAAAAGATCCATTCAAAAACAGCAAAAGAACCAATGCAAAATAAATGTCAGAATCTGTCAAAAACAGAACAGTCCGTAAATACAAAAAAATTCGAGGCACTTAACTTGCTCAAATCAGAAAACTCAAAACTAATGAAAGTTGCGTACATATCTGAGAATCACGCGCAAAAAATATCAGGTCATTCCGACTTTTCTGTAAAGAGTTATGAATTTAACGGTGGACAGCAGAAAAACTGTTCCTACGCAGAAATCCAAATCTTGCATCAACTTTCTACTAGAGACTTAACTTGGCACAACTATGCGATAAAATAAAGATACAAAGGAGTTGTTACAGAGGTAAGCATGCTCCTTGACTCAAATAAAATAAAAATAACAGAAATAAAATAGTGGGTTGTCTCCCATAAGCGCTTTTCTTTAAAGCCTTTTAGCTAGGCAAGAAGATTTTTATGATGCTCACATAAAGATGAGAGTTGAAACATAAAAGAGAGCATCAAGAAGCATATATAAAACATATTTAAATCTAACACACTTCCTATGCAAAGGAATTTTGTAAGAAAATAAATTAATATAGCACAAAGTGACTAGCATAGGAAGGCAAAACAAGTGCAACTTCAAAAATTTCAACATAAAGAGAGGAGACTTAATATTATTGTGATGTATGAATCCATGTCTCCCTCTCTCATAACGACCAGTGGGTCTTAAAGTACCCAGCAAATAAAAGAAAATCAAGAGAAGACTCAAAACATTCATCATAAAGAGAAGAAACTTAGTAACATGAAGATTTCTATAACTGTCGGCCCAGTGGATTCTAGGGTGTGCAGAGCCCACTCTCCACGGCCCTCACACGCGTCGATGCCGACGAAACAACTAAGGACCAAGCGGAACGCTTGGGGAGACCCCCGAGGGGAGAGCTCTCTCGAGGGGACTTGAGGGGGCAGCGAAGGGCCTGAAGGGGCTCCCCCTGAGGCCGCCCCCCGGCAAGGCTTTTCTCCCCTGAAGGGGAGTCAACACAACTCCCTCCACAAGGCCTCCAGGGCCCTGTGGAGATACTTCTCTACGAAGCAATCGCTGCAGAGCGCACATGGCCTCTGCAGCAGCCGCAGAGTGACGCGCGCGTCTGCGCGCGATGACGACGGTGCCACAGTTGCCGTTCTGGTGATAAAAGCAGTCAACAAAGCGC
Organism: Poa annua; assembly: GCA_026929855.1. Classification (NCBI taxonomy): domain Eukaryota; kingdom Viridiplantae; phylum Streptophyta; class Magnoliopsida; order Poales; family Poaceae; genus Poa; species Poa annua. The sequence goes on from CM049436.1 coordinate 40,420,778, forward strand.
TGTGTCCCCTGCGCCGCCACCAAGGCTTTCCTCTCTGGTGATAAAGCAGGTGGCCGGCGCAACGCTCCAAACGGCGACGTCACCATGGGCACCCCCACGGTCTCTGCAGTACCAGCTGGCCGCTCTGCAAAGACGGCGGCTGCCCTGCCACGAAGGCAGGCCTTGCGACCATGGACCGAGTCCATGGGCACCTCAGCTGCGGTGCACCCCGCTCCACCATTTCGTCGCCATGTGGGAACCCTTCCACTGCGCAGCACGCAGGGATGAGGCCCGGGGCTCCTGTATAAGGAGCAGGAGCGCCACCGTAGCGGGGGACGGGCGGATCGATCGATCGCTCATCCATAGACACCCCACAGTAGCTTAGCCAAGCCGAGCTAGCCCAAGGAGGGAGAAGGCCCGAACCTTCCCCCTCCAAGCTCCGCACTGCCTCGCGAGGGCCCGCGGCAAGCTCGTTGTACTCACCCTCTACTGAGCAATACAGACAAGCAGGAGTAGCGGTTTTACCTCACCCTGAGGGCCGTGAACCTGGGTACGGGCCGGAGTCCATCTCTGTCGTGCTGTTCCTCTACAGGCTCGACGAGCACCGTCGCCGAGCCGGTCGTAGGTTGTTGACCAACGTGTTCAGTCCCCTTCACGAACTTCTCCCCCGAGAGTGGTTATCCCTATTCCGTGGGAATCACACATCAACATTTGGCGCGCCAGGTAGGGGACATCCACAGCGGGGAGTGCGGCCACCACCTGTGCGCGCGCACCCTCGCAGGCAAGGTCTTCAGGAGCGGTTTCTACTGGCCACTAGTACTTCAAGATGCGGTCGCCATCGTGCAAGCCTGCGACGCCTGCCAGTTCCACGCCAAGCAAATTCACCAGCCGGCACTGGAACTCCAAACCATCCCCGCTCTCCTGGCCGTTCGCGGTCTGGGGGCTGGACATCTTGGGCCCCTTCCCGAAGTCACAGGGGGGCTATCGCTTCCTCTTCGTGGTCGTCGACAAGTTCACCAAGTGGGCCGAGGTTGAGCCAGTGCGCACCATTCCAGCCGGAGCCGCGGTGAAATTCATCAGGAGCCTGGTCTGCCGCTTCGGGGTGCCCAACCGCATCATCACCGTTAATGGCTCGCAATTCACCAGCGGCATCTTCCGAGCCTACTGCGACAAGCTCGGCGTCAAGGTCTGCTTCGCCTCGGTGGCTCACCTTCGCAGCAATGGTCAAGCCGAGCGAGCAAACGCAGAAGTCCTCAAGGGCCTCAAGACCACAAGCTTCAACGTCCTCAAAAGGCACGGCAAGGGCTGGATCGATGAGCTCCCATCCGTGCTCTGGTCCATGCGCACAACCGCTTCAAGGCCTACAGGCGAAGCGCCGTTCGCCTAGTCTACGGAGCCGAAGCTGTCCTCCCCACAGAAATCAAGCATGGATCCCCACGGGTCCTTGCCTTCAACGAGGACATCCAAGAGGGCCTCCACAACGACGACCTACTGTTCCTCGAGGGACTGCGCCGCCACGCCGCCCTCAGGGCGGCGAAGTACCAGCAAGATCTACGACGCTACCACAGCCGCCATGTGCGCTCGCGCACCCTCGAGGCGGGTGACCTCGTCCTCAGGCGAATCCTCTCCAGGGAAGGTCTCCACAAGCTCTCGCCGATGTGGGAAGGCTCCTACAGGGTCTCCCACATCGCCAGGCCTGGCGCAGTACGCCTCGAGACCGAAGACGGCATCCCCGTCAAGAACCCGTGGAACATCGCGCATCTGCGCAAGTTCTACCCGTGATCATAGTCACGCCAGGCATTTTTTGTCTCTAGAGGGAAGCTCACGGCTTCACCTCCAAGCTTCTCCCGAGGCTCAGCCCTCTGAGCTCTCCTGCAAATGAGCCACCGCAGGCCGAAGTGAACCTCTGCCACTAATGGGTGGTCCCCATGCCTCGACATGGAAGGAACGTTAGCTTGGCAAACCCAAGTGTAATGAACCCATTCTCGTTCCAAGTGAACTTTGCGCTCAGGCGCCGTTTTCGTTCCAAGTGAACTTTGCGCTCAGGCGCCGTTCTCGTTCCAAGTGAACTTTGCGCTCAGGCGCCGTTCTCGTTCCAAGTGAACTTTGCGCTCAGGCGCCGTTCTCGTTCCAAGTGAACTTTGCGCTCAGGCGCCGTTCTCGTTCCAAGTGAACTTTGCGCTCAGGCGCCGTTCTCGTTCCAAGTGAACTTTGCGCTCAGGCGCCGTCTTCGTTCCAAGTGAACTTTGCGCTCAGGCGCCGTTTTCGTTCCAAGTGAACTTTGCGCTCAGGCGCCAGTGAACTTTGCGCTCAGGCGCCGTTCTCGTTCCAAGTGAACTTTGCGCTCAGGCGCCGTCTTCGTTCCAGGTGAACTTTGCGCTCAGGCGCCGTTTTCGTTCCAAGTGAACTTTGCGCCAAGGCGCCGCTATGTAATATTTCGATGGCAAGTTTTACTTTCATCCCTTACTCTCAAATGTGCGCTTATATTCTTCCCATGCGCACCTCGCGAGCGGGGGCTGAGTACGGTGCCTGTGCCCAAGAGCACCCCAGCAGCACTGCAAAATCCAAGGGATCCTGAGCTCTGGCTAAAGGGCATGCTCCCGGATACACGCCACCTCCCCAAAGGACCTTGGTACTCTCTCTCCTCGCGAGGCACCCATGAGGAAACCTATAAGCGTGCATAAGTCCTTACTACTATGCTCTAGCGTTTTGGTTCGCCTCTCTAACGTCCACAGGGAACGAGAGCCTCTCCAGGCCTGTGGAGGAAAAACTCGGCCCCTGAAGGGAAGGACATCGCCAGAGGAATCCCCCGCAGAGCGAAAAGCCTCGCGAAGCTAAGTTCCCTGTTCACATCAAGAGAACCCTTGCATCTCTCTCACGAGCACTCTGCGTCCCTCGAGTGGTCCTTTCCCTCACTCTCCATGGGCTGCTTGCGCGTCAAAGGGGGGCCCTCAGCATCGCGACTCGAGGGCTCTTACCTCTCTAAGCCTTAAACTCCCCCCGGCCTTGCCGAGTCATTGCTCGAGCATACCGCAGCGGCGGAGTCATAGTGCGAAGAGAAGGGTCCAGCGACGCAGAGTGAAAAAGACATGGAATTGAAGCAAAGGCCCCTCGAGGGGAGCACACACAGACTTGGCAGCACTGGTTAAAAAATAAGAAATATATTACAAACTTCTAAACGAAAGTCTTTAAAACAAATGCCCCTTCAGCGCTGCAAGCGCACTACATGGCAGGAGAGGATCTCAGGAGGAAGTTAGGCAGAGGCCTCGCCGTCGTCTTGGCCGGATTCTTCTCCTTCAGGCCCGCTCTCCACGTCGTCATCATCCTCATCCTCCGCCGCGGCCCGCTTGAAGCGGCTGCAGAAGTCGTCCACCTGGTCGCGGACGGAGTTGGAGGCCTTCCACCTTGCCTCCCCCTCAAGGGGTTCGGTCACCGTGGCGAGGTCGAACCCGGGCTGGAGGTGCACGAGGTTGGAGAAGATGCGGTCCACCGCCACCGCCAGGAGCTGGCGGCACTCCTCCTCGACGACGTCGCGGAGCTCCGCGGCGGGGCCCTCGAGCGCTGTGAAGAGCTGCTCGAAGTATAGGAGGTAGGTGGCGGCGTCGGAATGGCCTTGAGCTGGGACGGACGGCGCTTCTGCTCCCAACTTCGCAGCAAGCTCGCGGCCCCGGCCCGCCAGGGACAGGAAGATGCGCTCCCGCTGCTGCGACAGCACCTGCGCAGCCTTGGCGCTCTCGGCCGCCTCCACCGCCTTCTCCACGGCAGGACCCACCTGCTGGTTCATCTCCTCCATGTCCGCCATGAGGGAGGTGAGGTCCTGCGCCGGGCGATCGCGCGCCTCTTCAGCAGCGCGGCGACAGTCCACCTCGCGCCCAAGGCGGGCGCTCAGGGTGGTGTTCGCCTTCTCCAACTTGTGGATGCGGGCGGCGTCCTCGTCGCGCCTCTTCTTGAAGCGCTCCTCCTGCTTGGAGAACTTGTCCTTGTAATCCTTGGAGACGGCGGCGCGGAGCTCCTTCTCCTTCTCCTGGAGTTTCTTCACGGCCTCCTCCTTTCGTTCCGCTAGCCGCGCGTTGGCACGCTCCACGCTCCCCTTGTGGCCAGCCACTTCGCGCTCAAGCTTGCTGAGCACCGCTGTCAGGCTATCCTCGCGGGCCTCGATGGCAGCGCGCTGCCCCGACAGCTCCTGCTCCCTCAGCGCCAGCTGCTCGTCGTGGCGGCGCACGTCCTCCTCGCGCTCGCCCAGAGTTCGCCCTCTGGCCTCCAAGTTCATGCGGACCTCGTCCAGCGCAGACCGCACCGTCTCAGAGTCGGCGAGAATCTTCGTCTCGAGCGCGACGAGCTCGCTGTGCTTGGCCGCCAGGGAGTGCTCCACGGCCTCCCGCTCTGCCCTGGCCGCGGCCAAGTCCTCAGCCGCGGCCCGGCGCTCGGCCTTCAAGGGCTGCAGAAGCTCCTCGGCGTCGCGCGTGGCACCCTCGCGGACCTCCTCGGCGAAGCGTATCGCCTCCTCGCGCTCCTCCTGCAGGGCCAAGTCGCTCTGCCGGCGAGCCTCCACAGCCGCGTGAAAAGCGGCCCAAGCCCTCGCGAGCTCGTCCCGCTGCCGGACAAGCTCCTGGTCCTCCAGGGCGAGATGGGCCTCCAGCCCCTCCAGGGACTCCTGCACCAGGCGGAAGGCAACATCTCGGCGCCCTCGGCTCCAGTCCCAGCTGTCGAGGGCGAGGGCCTGCGAGGGCCTGCGTGGCACGGAAGGCCCTGCGCCCGCGTCGAGCCTGGTGAAGGTAGCCTCCGCATGGGCCTGGGGGCTTGGAGGCAGGTCCTCCTCCTCATCGCCTGCCTGCTGCGCCCCGGTATCGTCTCGCTCGAGCGGCACTTCCTTGCTCGCTTCCGGGGCAGAGAAGGTCTGCCCGGTCGCCGCTGCCTCCTCCTCCGCTGTAGTGCTTGGAGGGGAGGGGGGAAGATTCTCCCTGCTGGCCTTGGGAGGGCTCAGAGCTGGCGGGGCGCCAGCCCCAGCTTCAGGTTGTGCTGGAGGGGTGGCTGCGCGGGGCGGAGTAAGTGCCCTCTCCATCTGCTCCTCCACGCGCTCCTCCTCCGGGGGCGGCACGTGTGCCCCCGTCTGGGGCATCTCCTCCTGAGGGCCCGTAGGAGTCTCCTCCTCAGGCCGAAAGACCCCCCACAACGCACGATCGTCCGGAGAAACCGAGTCGTCGCAAACTCACCACCAAGTGACGCGTGTCACGAGCAGGCCGGACGTTTTAGACCCGCGACGCTTCGTCTGGGCCCGATGGGCCTCGCCGTGCCCGTCGTGGGCTCGGGGGCTACTGTCGGCCCAGTGGATTCTAGGGTGTGCAGAGCCCACTCTCCACGGCCCTCACACGCGTCGATGCCGACGAAACAACTAAGGACCAAGCGGAATGCTTGGGGAGACCCCCGAGGGGAGAGCTCTCTCGAGGGGATTGAGGGGGCAGCGAAGGGCCTGAAGGGGCTCCCCCTGAGGCCGCCCCCCGGCAAGGCTTTTCTCCCCTGAAGGGGAGTCAACACAACTCCCTCCACAAGGCCTCCAGGGCCCTGTGGAGATACTTCTCTACGAAGCAATCGCTGCAGAGCGCACATGGCCTCCGCAGCAGCCGCAGAGTGACGCGCGCGTCTGCGCGCGATGACGACGGCGCCACAGTTGCCGTTCTGGTGATAAAAGGAGTTAACAAAGCGCTGTGTCCCCTACGCCGCCACCAAGGCTTTCCTCTCTGGTGATAAAGCAGGTGGCCGGCGCAACGCTCCAAACGGCGACGTCACCATGGGCACCCCCACAGTCTCTGCAGTACCAGCTGGCCGCTCTGCAAAGACGGCGGCTGCCCTGCCACGAAGGTAGGCCTTGCGACCATGGACCGAGTCCATGGGCACCTCAGCTGCGGTGCACCCCGCTCCACCATTTCGTCGCCATGTGGGAACCCTTCCACTGCGCAGCACGCAGGGATGAGGCCCGGGGCGCCTGTATACGGAGCAGGAGCGCCACCGTAGCGGGGGACGGGCGGATCGATCGATCGCTCATCCATAGATACCCCACAGTAGCTTAGCCAAGCCGAGCTAGCCCAAGGAGGGAGAAGGCCCGAACCTTCCCCCTCCAAGCTCCGCACTGCCTCGCGAGGGCCCGCGGCAAGCTCGTTGTACTCACCCTCTACTGAGCAATACAGACAAGCAGGAGTAGCGGTTTTACCTCACCCTGAGGGCCGTGAACCTGGGTACGGGCCGGAGTCCATCTCTGTCGTGTTGTTCCTCTACAGGCTCGACGAGCACCGTCGCCGAGCCAGTCGTAGGTTGTTGACCAACGTGTTCAGTCCCCTTCACGAACTTCTCCCCCGAGAGTGGTTATCCCTGTTCCGTGGGAATCACACATCGACAATAACCATACTTTCCTCGCTCAAAATAATTTTCAGTGGAATCATGAATAAACTCAACAGTATAGCTATCACCTAAAGCATTGTTATCATGATCCATAAGCATAATAATATCATTACTCTCCACATAAGCATAATCAATTTTATTGGTAACAGTGGGAGTAAAACTATCACATCCATCATTGTAATTATCATAAGTTGGAGGCACAGAATAATCATAATTAATTTTATCCTCAATAGTAGATGGACTGAAAACATCATATTCATCATTGCAAACATCATATATAGGAGGCATATCATAATCAACATAAACTATATCCTCAATAGTAGGTGGACTGAAAATATCACAAAGATTATAATTATCATATATTGGAGGTATAGTATCATCAAAGTAAATTTTCTCCTCTGTGCTTGGGGAACTAAAAATATCATGCTCATCAAAACCAGCTTACCCAAGCTTAGAATTTTCCATAGCATTAGCAATAATGGTGTTCAAAGAATTCATACTAATAACATTGCTACTAGCATGCAAATAAAGTTCCATAGGTTTTTTAATTTTCTCTTCAAACACCTCATGTCCTAACTCAAGATAAATTTCATAGAGCTCTCTAATTTTTTTGTTGTTTTCCATTAGGCCTAACTAGTGAAAATAAAAACAAGAAACAAAAAGTAATAACTGCAGGATCTAAATGAGATACCTTCAAACGCTTACCTCCCCGACAACGGCGCCAGAAAATAGCTTGATGTCTACGCACGCTTCTATTCTCGTAGACAGTATTGGGCCTCCAAGAGCAGAGGTTTGTAGAACAGCAGCAAGTTTCTCTTAAGTGAATCACCCAAGGTTTATCGAACTCAGGGAGGTAGAGGTCAAAGATATCCCTCTCAAGCAACCCTGCAATTAAGATACAAGAAGTCTCTTGTGTCCCCAACACACCCAATACACTTGTCAGATGTATAGGTGCACTAGTTCGGCGAAGAGATAGTGAAATACAAGTAATATGGATGATTATAAGTAGTAATTGCAATCTGTAATAAAAATGGCAGCAAGCAAACATGTAGCAGAACTTGTTGTAAACGGTGTTTTAATGCTTAGAAACAAGGCCTACGGATCATACTTTCACTAGTGGACATTCTCAACAATGATATCACAATTGAATAATAAATACTACTCTCAAACACTCTCTTGTTGGATGATAAACACCATTCACTGTGTAGGGCTACAAGAGCACCCTCAAAGTCAGAGTAAACTAACACCACAACGTCATAAAGGAATCACACACGGTGCACATACTGTCACCTTTACAACCGTGAATAACCCCGGAGTTCATATTAAAGTAACCTCTAGAGTGCATAATAGATAAAGAGTAACATCACATATTCAACTAGATTACAAAGCTCGTGATCACATAAAGATCACATGGGAGAGAGATATAAACCAAATAGCTACCGGTAGAGCCCGCAGCCTCGGGGAAGAACTACTCACTCCTCATTGTAGGAGTCAGCAACGGCGATGGAGTTGGCGGTGGAGTTGATGGAGATGACTCCGGGGGCAATTCCCCGTCCCGGCAGGGTGCCGGAACAGAGACTTCTATCCCCCGAATCTTGTCTTCGATGGCGGTGGCGCAGCAGAACTCTTCTCGGGAAAAGACTAATTGATCTAGGGTTATTTTGTCGAGGCCAATATATGGGCGAAAGGGCGAAGGCGGTGGAGCCCCGAGGGCCCACCCTCATGTGCTGGCGCGGCCAGGAAGGGAGCCACGCCACCACCTGATGGCGGCGCCTCGGCGCCTGTCTTCGTTTCTCCCTCGGACTTTTGGAACGTGTCGGGAAAAATAAGGTATTCGGTATAAAAATTGTCCAATTCCGAGAATATTTCCTTAAGTGGATTTCTAAAACCAAAAACAGCAGAAAACAGGGAACTGGCACTGTGGCATCTTGTTAATAGGTTAGCCCCAGAAAATGCATAAAACAACACAAAGTGTATATAAAACATGTAACAATTGGTATAATATAAGCATGGAACATAAGAAATTATAGATACGTTTGAGACGTATCACTCAGCCACTTGGATATAAAAAGCATTTGGAGACAAGCTTTGCAACCTTGTTCACCAAATATTTTCATATGCACAAGGTCATTTGATGTCATAAAATACACCTACATTCATCTATTTCCAAGATATATTCTTCAAAGAAAATCATCTCCAATAGGAAGGAGTTATCAAACTTTGTTCATCAGTGTGAGTAGAGGAGTAAAGCAAGAACTCTATTCTCATCATTTTATCTTCCATAAGACCTTCCTTAGGCGGGATATCCTTATTTTGTGTATCCAGAGACATCTGATCATGTTTCCACATGATTTAGATGTGAGGTATCACAGGTCAACGCCACAATGGCAATGTTCCATCTGGAACATGAATGTTAACTAATTCATTGTATATACTCTTCGTAGGGTACCATAGTGAACAATTGGAATCATCATTGGACATCCATTTGGAAATGTCAAAGAATTCATAATGCATCACAAAACAAGTTTAAGTATCCATATCTATTTTAATCTTTGAGTAAGCCCTCAAATCACTTCAGAATTTAAAGAGATCAAAACACCACATATAATTAAGGACATAGAAAAATCTTGCCATGTTACTAAAATGCATTATAAAGATAAAGAAGTGTGGTGGCACAAATTTTACTCAAAAGAAATAAATACATATGTGCCCAAAATTCACTTTATAATAAAGGGTATTAAAAATAGACAATTATTCATAAAACAAAGTAGAAACAAACATTTTAAACATTACAAGACCTCTCTGTAAGTTCTGTAATCCATTTTTTGTCCAAAACAATAGACAGGGGTCTGTTTGAACTAACTCTGTAGTTTCCTGGAAACTCAGGGGGCTTTTCGCAAAAATCTCTTAAATCACTTTCTTCTTCCTCGCGACATAAGGACAGAAGAGCCGTGTCGCCGCCCCGTGCTTGCGTGCCCCTTCTGCTCGCCTCCCTCGCGCGGATAAGGGCCCGAGAAGCCATCCTCATCCTCCTCATTTTCCCCTCGCGCCTCTCTCTTCGTTCCTCTTCCAACCCTAACCCTAGCTCTCTCGGCCGCCGCCGTGCACCGGCGTTCCCCGATGATTCCGAGCACACCTGACCTATTTTAGCAGCGTAGGAGCTCTGCAGTGTCGTACTCTCCATCCTCCTCGAGCAGATCATGCCGGAACGCTCGAAGTCGAGGGAATCGACTGATTCTTCTCCGCCTCCGGCCGCCGTCTCTCCAAGCCATTCCGGTCGTCACCGACTTCCTCCGGCCACCCCAACCACTCCATCGTCTCCAGGGTGAGCTGGAACACCTCGTAGACCACCTTTCCCTCTTTAATCGTCACTAGTTCATAGCATCGCCGACAGCTGTCTCCAGCCGCCGCAAAAACTCGCCGCCGGCGAGGTTCCAGTGACTATTTCGGAGCGGCGCCGCCACTTATAGGATCGTCTGGTCGTTATCTATCGCCTGCTCGAAGCAATTCATCCATAGGCGTTTGAAATCGTTGAATTTGTATTTGGGAGGAGATGAACTCCAGTGCTGACGTCATGATGACGTCAGCAATTCAATATTAATCATTTTTGTATTTCAATTCTGATTGTTTAGAGTATGGCATGCGGGTCCTCATGTCAGATTTTTACTCATTTCCTAAATTAGTTTCTGAAAATATTAAAATTATGACAGGTGGGCCCAAGTCTATTTAATAAATTCCAGAAATTGATTTAAATTGAGTTAAACTTTGTAAATTCATAACTAAATCATTTTAAATCATAAAAATACAAACTTTATATCAAAATGTTCAGAAAAATAAAATCTACAATGTTGTATCATTACAATTTGTGTTTGAATAAAATTGAAACATGATAAAATTTGAAATACAAATCACATAACCTTTTTAATATGAAGTTATTTGAAATGCTATTTTGGATGCATTTCAAACTTCATTTAAAATATCTCACATGCATAACTTTAACTTTAGAAATGTGTTTCTATTACTATAATATGGAATATGTTTATTCAATAAATCTATTTTAAAATGATATTCTATTTTAAAAATAATAATTAATAAGAATGATTCCATAATTGTGAAAATGAAGTTATAAGCTTACAAAAATTGTTCTACTACTATTTAGCAACCATTTAAAATAAATAAAGAGCTAATAACATTTTAAACTACTAAGTTTCGTTATGTATAAATATGCACCTTTATTTAACTCATGTTTAATTATAATTGGTTAAGTAAAATAAATAGGAAACAATTTAAAAGTTCATAACATTAAGGTAGTAATGCAACTTGTCAATTCTAAAAACAAGTTATGACTTATAAGAAACCAAGCCAAGCATATGTTAGTTCGTGTGTATTGTTTGTAATGCAAAGTCTTCAGTAAAACACACAAATAAGAACACTCACTATAACCCTCTCTTAACTATGTACTATAATACCAACAATTGTGTACATTTTATGTTCTTCAAAAGTTATTCTCTTTGTATTCATGAAATGTAGTACTACCCTACTTTTCTAGTTAAGCCAAGTTAATACATATTCTTTACAAACAAAAGATGCACACAACCTAAAACAACCATTGAGTGTTTATATGTTGTTTTATTTTATTCTTATGCTTAATATGTTACATGAACATTAATGTTAAAGAATCCATCCTTCTTACGAAGTAAACTTGAACATAAGACAACTCTAAGTGAAATCACCCAACACAAAGAACACACAATCATTGAGAGTGAGCTACGGGTACTTTGCGATGCATCTCATACTTATGCATTAAGCATGTTGCTTCTTTGAACATTAGTCCTTACCGGACCAATGATGATGTTTTCAGATTTCTCGGAGTTTATATTATATCGAAGACCTTGGCTGCATAATCTTGCAGTCAAAAAGGCAAGTTCATCCCTTATTCATGTCCTTTGAGATATTTCTTATCAAACTATTTGCAAAGGGTGCTAATATCACATGCATTACAAAAAAGGACAGAAAACTTATTTTATAATAATATGACTATGGTTACCGACCAGTGTGGTGGTAATCTCATATGGCTGGCAGATGGGACCACGGTAAGAATGTTGTGGTGGAGGTCTGATGCACTCACGGTGTAGTTGGAAAACCCCAAGAGGAAGGTGTGAAGTAGTGCAGCAGCAAATTTCCCTCAGTGATGAAACCAAGGTTATCAAACCAGTAGGAGATGAAGAACACGTCTGAAGGTTGTTGGTGGCGCCGTTTACGATCACCAACGTGGAACCTGCACAACACAATCAAGAAACTTTGCCCCAACTCAACAGTGAGGTTGTCAATCTCACCGGCTTGCTGTAACAAAGAGATTAACCGTATGGTGTGGAAAATGATGTTTGTTTGCAGAGAATGAAAGTAACAGTTTGCAGTTGGTTGTATTATCAGTTTAGAGAAAAGGACTGGGGTCCACAGTTCACTAGTGGTGTCTCTCCATAATAATAATAATAGCATACATGCGGGTAAACAAATTACAGCTGGGCAATTGACAGAATAAAGAGCTGCATAATGATGCATATACTAATGACATGATGTCTAGTGTGAGATTCATTTGGGCATTACAACAATATACATAGACCGTTCCAACCGCATCTATGACTAATAATCCACCTTCCGGTTAGCGTCCACACCCCTTTCAGTATTAAGTTGCAAGCAACAGATTATTGCATTAGGCAAAGTGTGTAATGTAAGTAATAGCATTATCCTTATACAAAGTACTACTGTTTTATCCCTAGTAGCAACAGTACATCTACAACCTTAGAGCTTTCTGTCACTGCCCCAGATTAAATAGAGACATGAACCCACTATCGAGCATAAATACCCCCTCTTGGAGTCACAAGCATTTACTTGACCAGAGCAACTACTAGCAACGGAGAGCATGCAAGATCATAAACAACACACAACATTATATATTATGAAGCAATGACAAAGTATTCAATATTCATCGGATCCCAGCAAACACAACATGTAGCATTACATAAAGATGATCTTGATCATGTTAGGCAGCTCACAAGATCTAAACATGATGGCACAAAAGGAGAAGACAACCATCTAGCTACTGCTATCAACCCGTAGTCCAAGGATGAACTACTCACGCATCAGTCCGGAGGCAGGCATGGTGATGTAGAGCCCTCCAGTGATGATTCCCCTCTCCGGCAGGGTGTCGGGAAGAGCTTCTGAACCCTCTTGAACTAGGGTTGACGACGGCGGCGGCTCTGGACTTCGTGATGTCCACAGTTCACTAGTGGTGTCTCTCCATGAATAATAATAACATACATGCGGGTAAACAAATTACAGCTGGGCAATTGACAGAATAAAAAAGTGCATAATGATGCATATACTATAGTTATGATGTCTAGTGTGAGATTCATTTGGGTATTACAACAATATACATAGACCGTTCCAACCGCATCTATGACTAATAATCCACCTTCCGGTTAGCGTCCGCACCCCTTTCAGTATTAAGTTGCAAGCAACAGATTATCGCATTAAGCAATGTGTGTAATGTAAGTAATACAAATACCCTTAGATAAAGTACTACTGTTTTATCCCTAGTAGCAACAGTAAATCTACAATCTTAGAGGTTGCTGTCACTCCCCCAGATTAAAGAGAGACATGAACCCACTATCGAGCATAAATACCCCCTCTTGGAGTAACAAGCATCTACTTGGCCAGAGCATCTACTAGCAACGGAGAGCATGCAAGATCATAAATAACGCACTCACAAGATATATTATGAAGCAATAACATAGTACTCAATATTCATTGGATCCCAGTAAACACAACATGTAGTATTACATAAAGATGATCTTGATCATGATAGGCAGCTCACAAGATCTAAACATGGTAGCACAAGAGGAGAACACAACCATCTAGCTACTGCTATGGACCCGTAGTCCAAGAATGAACTACTCACGCATCAGTCCGGAGGCGGGCATGGTGATGTAGAGCCCTCCGGTGATGATTCCCCTCTCCGGCAGGGTGCCGGGAGCAGGTTCTGAACCCTCCCGAACTAGGGTTGACGACGGCGGCGGCTCCGTGAGGAAAAGTGGAAAAGTGTTCGGGTACTATGCCTTAGGGTTTAGGGGGGTTTATATAGGCGAAAGGGCGAAGGCGGTGGAGCCCCGAGGGCCCCACCTCAGGTGCTGGCGCGACCAAGGAGGCTGCCGCGCCACCCCTTGAGGTGGGCGCCTCGGTGCTCGTCTCCTTTTCCCCCTCGGACTTCTGGAACGTGTCTGGAATTCTAAGATCTTCGGTATAAAAATTGTCCAATTCCGAGAATATTTCCTTAAGTGGATTTCTGAAACCAAAAACAGCAGAAAACAGGGAACTGGCACTGTGGCATCTTGTCAATAGGTTAGTTCCAGAAAATGCATAAAACAATATAAAATGTGTATAAAACATGTAGGCAATTGGTATAATATAAGCATGGAACATAAGAAATTATAGATACGTTTGAGACGTATCAAGCATCCCCAAGCTTAGTTCTACTCGTCCTCGAGTAGGTTGTCGGAGAATGACTCCCACGTAACAGGGGTAGTCTCGGCCCCGAAGAGAGGTTCGAAGGGGGACTGAACACGGAGGTCAAACAACCCTCGATGCTCGCCGCGACGTTGCTCGCGGTGCTTGGGGTGGAGCGGCACGACAGAGAGAGACACCGGCCCGTACCCAGGTTCACGGCCCTCGAGAGGAGGTAAAACCGCTACTCCTGCTTGTCTGTATTGCACTGTGAAGGTTACAGGACAATGAGCTTGCCGAAGGCTCTCTTGAGGCAGTTTAGTGCTTGGAGAGGGACACAACGGTCGTCTTCCTCCCCCAGCAGTTGGCTATCCTACGCGCTTAGGGTGCGATTGCGCGATTGGGCGATCCCCTTCTACGGTGGAGCTCCTGCTCCTTTTATAGGCGCCCCGGGCTCCGCCCTCGGGCTGGTGGGCTCCCGCACGTCAGTCGCATGGAGGAGCGGGAGTCCACCGCACCTCGTCCGTCCATGGACGCGGTCCATCCGTGCTAAAGTAGCGCGCCGTGGCCAACAGGTTGCAGGCGGTGCAGAGCGGCTTGCAGGAGCAGCAGAGATCGTGGTGGAGCCCACGATGACGATCGTCTTGGAGCGTTGCGCCGTCCATCAGCTTTATCACCAAAGAGGAAAGTCCTGGCGGTCCTGGCGCTGGCGGCGCGGCTTTGTTGACCCCTTTTATCACGGGAACGGCAATGGTGACGCTGCTGCTGTCGTGCGCGCTGGTCGCGCGCGTCACTCTGCGGCCGCAGCGGAGCCCATGTGCGCGCTGCAGCGCCCATGTGCGCTTTACAGCGCTACCTTCGTCGCGAAGTATTCCCTCAGGGGCCTGAGGCTCTCAAGGGGATAAGGCCAAACCGGCTCCCCGCTGGGGGAGGGAGCCCTCAGGCGGGACGCCCTCGGGGGGAGCCCCCTTCAGGCCTCTCCAGCGCCGCAGGTCCCCCGCAGGGGTTTCTCCCTTGGGGGGCACACTCCAAGCGGTTGGCTTGGTCCTTAGTCGTTTTGTAGACGCTGTCGCGTGCACGGCCCGTGGAGAGTGGGCCATGCACACCCTAGATTCCACTGGGCCGACAGTAGCCCCCGGGCCCATGATGGGCGCGCCGAGGCCCATCGGGACTAGGCGAAGCGTCGTGGGCCCAAAACAGCAGGCGAAGCGTCGTGGGACACGCGTCACCTAGAGGTCGACTCGCGGCGTCTCGGTTACTCCGGCGGAAACGTGCGTAGTGGGGGGGGCCCACCACGCCCGCCACGCTCATCATCATCGTGTCTCGGTAACTGCTCGGGCGGGGTTAAAAGTCGCGCGCTGGTCCGCGGCGCAGTCATTACCCCGTCCCGTCTTGTCCATCTAGTCCATCGGCACTCCGCCTCTTAGTCTCCCACCTCCGGCGAAACTTTCTCTTTCCGGCCAACTCCTTCCGCCCTCCGAGCCCCCGTCCCTCTCCGACAATGGGAGGATCCAAGGGCAAGAAGACGGCGGCCTCGGTCCGCCATGGCGCGCACGGAGAGGCGGAGTTCGGCCCCGCTCTGGTCGGGGCGCGCATTGACGCGACGGCGCTGGATAAGATCCAGCACCTGGTTGCCGGGAAGCACAACGAGCATGGCGCCAGCGCCATTCTGCCTGCGCGGACCGGACGCTTTCCCGCCGGCTACTATCCCATCTTCCTCCACACTCTCTTCGCTGGGCTGGTGCCGCCCTACTCTCCCTTCTTCGAAGCTGTTCTTGAGTTCTACCAGATCCACCTTCTGCACCTCCACCCCAAGGCCATCCTCATCCTCTCCATCTTCGCCTTCTTGTGTGAGGCGTACTTGGGGGTGAAGCCCTCCATCGCTCTCTTCCGAAGCTTCTACGCCCTGCGGAATACTGCGAGGAAGGAGCGGACGGGCTGCGTATCCTTCCGCATCGCAGACGGCATGGGAGATGTCTATATCCCCATGGCCTGGAACGGCGACAAGCCCATGACGGCGGTGTCGAAGAAGGTGGAGGACTTCAGGCAGAAGTGGTTCCTCATCCGCGTTCCCTCGGAGAGCTCCCTCCTTGAGGTCCCCGAGGCGGCGCCGGTTAAGAACACTCACTGGAGCATGCGCTCCCTGGAGGGGCACGCAATAGCCGACCTCGTGGGCCACTTGAAGGCGCTTCGCGAGCACGGCCTGACCGGCCAGCTGGTGGCGGCGGAGTTTGTGAGGCGCCGCATCGCCCCCCTGCAGGCGCACAAGAAGCCGATGTGGGCGTACTCAGGGCCTACGGATCCGCTGCGGCTGCACCTGAGCGACCATCGCCCCGCAGTCGTCGAGACCATCCTGGGGGGCCTCTTCGTCAACCCGGAGGTGCCCGAGAGAGTCCACGTGGCGATACGGCCTCTGTTCGAGGTCCCCGACAGGCGCCGGGCCACCCTGGCGCAGGCGCCCGCGTTCACCCCGCTAGGCCTGGCGGGGGATGAAGAGGAGGAGGAGCCCATGCCAGCGGGCACCACCGAGTCGCCAAGCGCGTCCGACTCGGAGCAGGGCGATGCGGAGACGAGGACGGGGCCCTCTGCAGGCGTCGGGAGCTCGGCGGGCGCGGCGAGTTCTTCCGGCGTTGCGCCCCCGGCGGAGGAGGCTGACGAGCATTCCTCCGGCGACAGCGAGGAGGCCGCGGCGGGGCGCTATGAGCCGAGGACTAAGGCGGCCCACGACAGGCCCGCCGGAGAGCCCCCGGGCGCTCCCCACAAGAGGAAAGCCGAGGAGGCCCTCGAGGCGGGGACGCGGGCTGTGCCCTCGTGGCGCTCGCCAGGCATGACGTGGGTGGACACCCGCGCCAAGAAGACGAGGTAAGGTTCTTTTGCCCTTTCCTTTCCTGGTCCGGCATGCTTGCTTTTGTTTCTTGACCAATCTCCCCTTTACTCCACCAGCCCCGCTCCTGCGAAGCGCCGCAGGCTTCGGAAGGCCGCAGACGTGAAGAGGGCCGCCCCTGACACCGCACCGGGGACCGAGGCCGGCGAGGCCGCAGTGTCGGAGGCCTCGAGGCCTACAGGCCCTCGGGGGGAGGTTCCTCAGGAGGACGCATCGGCGCCGCCACCCGAGGCAGAGCGGGTGGAGGAGCAGGTGGAGAGGGCGCCCACTCCTCCCCGCGCAGCTACCCCGCCGGCGCAGCCAGAGGCTCCTGCGGGTGCCGAGTCGGCGCCGTGTCCCCCCAAATCTCGCCGGGAGGGCACTCCACTGCCGCCACCGGGCACCGCGGGGGAGGAGGAAACCGCGAGGGCCGGGCCTCACGCCCCTGACTCGGAGGCGGACCGGGAGGTGCCGCCCGAGGGGAGAAGCACTGGGGGCCGGGGACCGAGCACGGAGGAGGTCCTGCCTCCGAGCCCCCAGGCCCACGCGAGGGCGTCTGCCGCGGAGCCTGACGCGGGTGCGGGCCCTTCTGGGTCGCGCGGTCCGCCCCAGGGCCTTGCTCTGGGCCGGTTCGACTGGGGTAGAGGGCGCCGCGATGTCGCCTTCCGCTTCGTGCGGGAGTCCCTGGAGGGGCTCGAGGCCTACCTGGCCACCGAGGACCGGGCGCTCGCCCGCCAGAGGGACGAGCTTGCCGACGCATGGGCCGCCTTCCACGCGGCGGTAGAGGCCCGGCGCAAGAGCGATCAGGCGCTGCAGGCGGAGCGCGAGGAGGCGGCGCGCTTTGCTGAGGAGATCCGCGAGGGGGCCTTGCGTGAAGCCGAAGAGCTCCTCCGGCCCCTGAGGGCTGAGCGCCGAGCTGCCGCCGAGGACCTCGCCGCTGCCAAGGCGGAGCGTGAGGCCGCGGAGCGCTCGCTGGCGGCGAAGCACACCGAGCTCATCGAGCTCGAGAAGAAAATCCTGGCGGATGCCGGGGTTGTGCGGACCGCTCTCGAAGAGCTCCGCACGGGCCTGGAGGCCCGCGGACGCGCCTTGAGCGAGCGCGAGGAGGATGCTCGCCGGCGCGACGAGCAGCTGGTGCTGCGAGAGCAGGAGCTGTCCGGACAGCGCACGGCCCTCGAAGCCCGCGAGGACAGCGTCGCCGCGGCGCTCAGCAAGCTCGAGCGTGATATCGCCGCTCACAAGGGGAATGTGGAGCGAGCCAACGTGCGGCTTGCCGAGCGGAAGGACGAGCTCAACAAGGAGCTCCGGGAGAAGGAGAACAAGATCCGCGCCGCCGTCTCCCAGGACTACAAGGAGAAATTCTCCAAGCAGGAGGATCGCTTCAAGGCGAGGCTGGGGGAGAGCGGCGCCCGGATCCAGCGGCTCGAGAAGGAGAACGCGAAACTCGCCGCCAAGGCGAAGCGCGAGACCGATCGCCGCCTCGCCGCCGAGAAGGCCCGAGAGGACATCTCCAAGGACCTCGCTGCCCTCATGGGGGATATGGAGGAGATGAACCGGCAGGTGGGGCCTGCCGTGGAGAAAGCGGTGGAGGCGGCGGAGAGCATCCAGGCGGCGCAGGTGCTGTCGCAGCAGCGGGAGCGCATGTTCCTGTCCTTGACGGGACGGGGCCGTGAGCTTGCCGCGAAGCTGGGGGCGGAGGCGCCAAGCGTTCCGGCTCAGGGCCACGCTGACGCCGCCACATACCTCCTGTACTTCGAGCAGCTCTTCACAGCGCTCGAAGGCCCCACGGCGGAGATCCGCGACGTGGTTGAGGAGGAGTGCCGCCAGCTTCTGGCGGTGGCGGTGGACCGCATCTTCTCCAACCTTGTCCACCTCCAGCCCGGGTTCGACTTCGCCACGGTGACCGAGCCGCTGGAGGGGGAGGCTGCGTGGAAAGCCTCTAGCTCCGTCCGCGACCAGGTGGACGACTTCTGCAGCCGCTTCAAGCGGGCCGCTGCGGAGGAAGGTGGCGAGGGGAGCGAGCCCGAGGAGGAAGAAGAGAGCGACCAGGACGATGCTGAGGCCTCCAGCTAATCTCCTCCTGCAACGCGTCGCGCTTGTAGCGCTTTAGGGGCGTTTGCCTGTTAGGGAATTTCATTTTCTTCCTCGCAATTTACTTCTTCGCTTTGTAAACATTTTGCTATCAATTAAGTGTGCCTCCTTCGCGGGGTCTTTGCTTCATCTCCGTGTCTTTTTCGCTCTGCGTCGTTGGACCCTACCCCTCGCGCTATGACTCCTGCCGCTGCGGTATGCGCGAGCAATGACTCGGCAAGGCCGGGGGGAGTTTAAGGCTTGGGTAGGTAAGAGCCCTCAAGTCGCGATGCTGAGGGCCCCCCTTTGGCGCGCAAGCAGTCCACGGAGAGTAAGGGAAGAACCACTTGAGGGGCGCAGAGTGCCTATGAGAGAAGTGCGAGGATCCCCTTGAGGTGGGCGAGAAACTTAGCTTCGCGAGGCGTTCGCCCGATGTGGGCCTTCTCTGGCGGAATTCTCCCCTTCAGGGGCCGAGGGTTCTCCTCCGCAGGCCTGGTGGGGATTTTCGCTCTCTGTGGATGTTAGAGGGGCAAGCCGAAACGCTAGATCATAGCATCAGGGACTAATGCGCGCTTATAGGTCCCCTCAGGCGTTTCTTGCGAGGAGAGAGAGTACCAAGGTCCTTTGAAGAGATGGCGTGCTTGGGAGGGCCTGCCCTCTAGCCAGAGCTCGGATCCTTGGGTTTTGCAGTGCTGCTGGTGTGTCATTTGAGGCACTGGCACCGTACTCAGCCCCCGCTCGCGAGGTACGCATGTGGTGAGATATAAGTGCCCATTTTCAACAAAGGAAATAAAGCTGGAATAAAACTCACCATCAAAATATTACATAGCGGCGCCGTAGCGCATAGTTCACTTAGGAACGAAAATGGCGCCAGAGCGCAAAGTTCACTTGGAACGAAAATCGGTTCATTACACTTGGGTTTGCCAAGCGAACGTTCCTTCCATGTCGCGGCATGGGGACCACCCATTAGTGGCAGAGGTTCGCTGCGGCCTACGAGGGCTCATTTGCAGGAGAGCTCGGAGGACTGGGCCTCGGGGGAAGCTTTGAGAAGCTTGGAGGTGAAGCCGTGAGCTTCCCTCTAGAGACAAAAAATGCCTGGCGTGACGGCGATCACGGGTAGAACTTGCGCAGGTGCGCGATGTTCCACGGGTTCTTGACGGGGATGCCGTCCTCGGTCTCGAGGCGTACTGCGCCGGGCCTGGCGACGTGGGAGACCCTGTATGGGCCTTCCCACATCGGGGAGAGCTTGTGGAGACCTTCCCTGGAGAGGATTCGCCTGAGGACGAGGTCGCCCGCCTCAATGGTGCGTGAGCGCACTTGGCGGCTATGGTAGCGTCGCAGGTCTTGCTGGTACCCTGCCGCCCTGAGGGCGGCCTGGCGGCGCAGTCCCTCGAGAAGCAGCAGGTCGTCGTTGTGGAGTTCCTCTTGGGTGTCCTCATTGAAGGCAAGGACCCGTGGCGATCCATGCTTGATTTCCGCGGGGAGGACCGCCTCAGCTCCGTAGACCAGGGCGAACGGCGTCTCGCCTGTAGGCCTCGAGGGGGTCGTGCGTATGGACCAGAGCACTGAGGGGAGCTCGTCGATCCAGCCCTTGCCGTGACCCTTAAGGATGTTGAAGCTTCTGGTCTTGAGGCCCTTGAGGACTTCTGCGTTTGCTCGCTCGGCTTGACCGTTGCTGCGTGGGTGAGCTACCGAGGCGAAGCAGATCTTGATACCAAGCTTGTCGCAGTAGGCTCGGAAGATGCCGCTGGTGAATTGCGAGCCGTTGTCAGTGATGATGCGGTTGGGCACGCCGAAGCGGCAGACCAAACTCCGGATGAACTTCACCGCAGCCCCAGTTGGTATGGTGCGCACCGGCTCGACCTCGGTCCACTTGGTGAACTTGTCAATGGCCACGAAGAGGAAGCGGTAGCCCCCCTGCGACCTCGGGAAGGGACCCAGGATGTCCAGCCCCCAGACCGCGAACGGCCAGGAGAGCGGGATGGTCTGAAGCTCCAGCGCCGGCTGATGAATTTGCTTGGCGTGGAACTGGCAGGCGTCACAGGTTTGCACAATGGCGATCGCATCTTGAAGCACCTGAGGCCAGTAGAAGCCGCTCCTGAAGACCTTGCCTGTGAGGGTACGCGCACATGAGTGGTGGCCGCATTCCCCACTGTGGATGTCCTTAATCAGCTCTCGGCCTTCCTCAGGAGGGACGCATTTGAGGGCGACACCATTTGGGCGCTTGCGGTAGAGGTTCTCCTCGAGGATGCAGTATGATTTTGCTTGTCGAGCGACTCGCTCCGCGTCAGCATCTTCTTCAGGGAGGATTCCTTTCACTAAGTAGTCCTTGAGCTCGTCAATCCAGCCTGAGGCCTGGTGGGTTGCCGTCAGCAGCAGACGCTCCCCTGTGCTGGGACCGCAATCAGGCGCCCCAGACTCAGGAGGTGGTGGGAGCGCTTCGCCTGTGCTTGCGGCTGTGGCCTCGCGAGGCTGCTTGATGGATGCCTTGGTGAGCCTTTCTTCGAAGACACCGGCCTGCTGGGGTTGCCGCCGCGAGGCTCGCTTGGCGACGTCGTCAGCCTCTTGGTTTTCTTTCCTCGGGATGTGCATGAGCTCCATGCCCCTGAAGTGCTTTTCGAGCTTGCGGACCTCTTCGAGGTATGCGGCCATGTGGTCGTCTTTCGGCGAGTAGCTCTTGTTGGAGAAGTTGACGAGCAGCTGTGAGTCTCCCTTGACGAGTAGGTGCTTGACGCCTAGAGCGATGGCGGCCCTTAAGCCGGCGAGGAGGCCTTCGTACTCGGCGATGTTGTTGGAGATCTTGTCGATAGTGAAGCACAGCTGGACGGCGTAATATAGCTTGTCACCTTTGGGCGAGGTCAGGACGACGCCTGCTCCGCCATTGCGGCAAGCGAAGGCTCCATCGAAGTGCATGGTCCAGTGGCTGGGCGCCGCGTCTCCCGAGGGCTCAGCCTCTGCCTCTCGGGGCTCCTCGGGGCTTGGGTCAGTCCATTCGGCGACGAAATCGGCCAGCGCTCTTCCTTTGATGACCCTTGTGGTGTCGAAGCGCAAGTTAAATGGCTGCAGCTCGATGTTCCATCCTGCGACGCGATCTGTGGCGTTGGGGTTGTGCAGGATCTGCTCCAGGGGGAAGGCAGTGACCACCGTGATGGGGTGGCCCTGGAAGTAGTGTCTCAACTTCCTGGAGGCGATGAGGAGCGCGACGAGGAGCTTTTGCTGCATTGGATACCGCTCGCGAGCGTCCCGCAGTACCGTGCTGACGAAGTAGACGGGGTGCTCGACGAGGGTTACTTGAGGTGGCGCAGCGCCAGCCCCGTGCGGAGGCTCTTCAGGGCCCCTGTCGAGATCTGCCTGTAGAGGCATTTCGACAGGGGTGAGAGTGGCAGACTCGGCTTGAGGCGGTGGGCCTGGCAGTGGGTCCGTGGAGGCTGCTCTCTTGACGGGGCCTTTGTCGGGGGGTTCTGGGCTTGGAGTTCCAACAGTCCTGGTCGACTTGGGGGAGGGTTCCAACAGTCCTGGTCGACTTGGGGTGGTCCTTGGCGTCGAAGGCGATGGTGTACTGGGACCACTTGAGGGGTCTGGAGGTCTCAGTGCTCGGGAGCGCAGCGTTGAGTTCGCGGGCGAACCGCTTGAACTGATTGTTCGACTTGGGCGCCTGAGCTCCGCCGAGGATGCAGGCCATGGCGCCTCTCGGGGCCTGGTAGCCTCCATCCTCCTCGTCGGGGAGGTTGTTGTTCTTCTCGGCGGCGTTGGCTTGAGTGCCCGACGGCTTCTGGTAGCCGCCATCACGCCTGCCCTTGCCGTCTCTGCGGTAGCCGCGGCCTCTGCCGCGGCCTCCGCTGCCTTCTCCACGCTCGCGTTCCCTGCTCAGCCTCTTGAGGTCAAAGCAGTCGTCTGTGGCGTGCCCGCGCCTGTTGTGGTAGACGCAGAACGGGCGGTGGTCCACCTCATTGCCGCCGCGCTCGGGGGAGCCCCTGCGGGAGCTCTTCGCGCCAGGCTCTGCCGCGAGGACCGCGGTAGCCTTGCGCTTGGGTTCTTCCCTCTTCTTGTGGCCC
Organism: Poa annua; assembly: GCA_026929855.1. Classification (NCBI taxonomy): domain Eukaryota; kingdom Viridiplantae; phylum Streptophyta; class Magnoliopsida; order Poales; family Poaceae; genus Poa; species Poa annua. The sequence continues at coordinate 40,443,644 of CM049436.1, forward strand.
TTGGACCCCTCGCCAGGGTCGTCCCCCCGGGCGCTCATCTTGACGAAGAGGAGTCCCTCTTCAGCCTTGGCGCACTTGTCCGCCAGATCGAACAACTTCACCACAGAGGTGAGCTTGTCGTGGATGCCGAGCTTCTCGAGCATCCTGCGGTTTGTGACGCCCTCGCGGAAGGCAGCGATCACCTGGGTGTCGGGGATGTTTGGAATCTTGTTCCGCACCTGGCTGAAGCGCTGGATGTACTTGCGGAGAGTTTCATCCTTCTTCTGCACCACAGCGCGCAGGTCGTTGTGGGTGAGTGCGCGCTCGTACGTGCCCTTGAAGTTGGCGACGAACTGCCTGCAGAGCTCCTCCCAGGAGTCGATGGAGTCCTCCGGCAGATTGAGTAACCAGGACAGCGCGGAGTCCCTGAGGGCGTGGGAGAACCAGTTGGCCATGACCTTGTCGTCGCCCCCTGCAGCCTGGATGGAAGTGGTGTAGAGCTGCAAGAACTCGAGAGGGTTGGTGGACCCGTCGAAACCCTTGGGGAGCGCTGGCCTGAACTTCTGCGGCCAGACCACACGACGCAGGGCGCGCGTGAAGGCCATGCAGCCAGAGGCGTAGGTGGCCGTTCCTCCTTGGAGGGCCCTGCGGTTTTGTTGCCCCGCCTGACCGAGCTCCTCGACGAGGCGGTTCTGGAGGTCGCGACGTCGCTCCATGCCCACACGCGCGTCAGGTGCGGCGCGCTGCACGATTTGGCAGTCGTGCGGCGAGGAAGCGTGGGAGGGAGCCCGCTGCGCCGCGGCCGGAGGCGGTCCCGGCGGCGGCGGTGGCGCACCCGGCGCGGCCGTCCCTGCCGGGCCGGAAGGCACGATGGAGCGCGACGGAGCGGGGCGCGCGGTTGCGATGTCGACGAGGTGGTGGAGGCGGTCCAGCCACTGGTCGTGCGCCTCGGCACTGGGCCGGTAGCGGAGGAGCTCCTGGGCCATGAGTAGCGCGGTGTGCGGGGCGGGCTCTTGGTGTTCCCGCGTGGACACGCTCTGGCGCCGGGACGGGTGCGAGGACTCGGCGTCCTCACGGCGCCCAGAGTGGTCCTCGTCGTCGCGCTGGTCTCCGCCGCGGTGCCCCTCGCTCTCTGGCTCCTCCACGCGCGGGCCGGTGCCAGCGCGCTCGGTCGTGCGGGGGCGACCACGGCGGCCGCGGGTGGGGGCAGTGCCAGGCTCGGTGTGAGCCCTCTCGGAGGTGCGCCTGTTGGCGCGCGTCGCGCGGGTATCCATCATGGCGCGGAGTTCGGAGGTTGAAGACGCGCCTCAGTCCCCCTACCTGGCGCGCCAAATGTCGGAGAATGACTCCCACGTAACAGGGGTAGTCTCGGCCCCGAAGAGAGGTTCGAAGGGGGACTGAACACGGAGGTCAAACAACCCTCGATGCACGCCGCGACGTTGCTTGCGGTGCTTGGGGTGGAGCGGCACGACAGAGAGAGACACCGGCCCGTACCCAGGTTCACGGCCCTCGAGAGGAGGTAAAACCGCTACTCCTGCTTGTCTGTATTGCACTGTGAAGGTTACAGGACAATGAGCTTGCCGAAGGCTCTCTTGAGGCAGTTTAGTGCTTGGAGAGGGACACAACGGTCGTCTTCCTCCCCCAGCAGTTGGCTATCCTACGCGCTTAGGGTGCGATTGCGCGATTGGGCGATCCCCTTCTACGGTGGAGCTCCTGCTCCTTTTATAGGCGCCCCGGGCTCCGCCCTCGGGCTGGTGGGCTCCCGCACGTCAGTCGCATGGAGGAGCGGGAGTCCACCGCACCTCGTCCGTCCATGGACGCGGTCCATCCGTGCTAAAGTAGCGCGCCGTGGCCGACAGGTTGCAGGCGGTGCAGAGCGGCTTGCAGGAGCAGCAGAGATCGTGGTGGAGCCCACGATGACGATCGTCTTGGAGCGTTGCGCCGTCCATCAGCTTTATCACCAAAGAGGAAAGTCCTGGCGGTCCTGGCGCTGGCGGCGCGGCTTTGTTGACCCCTTTTATCACGGGAACGGCAATGGTGACGCTGCTGCTGTCGTGCGCGCTGGTCGCGCGCGTCACTCTGCGGCCGCAGCGGAGCCCATGTGCGCGCTGCAGCGCCCATGTGCGCTTTACAGCGCTACCTTCGTCGCGAAGTATTCCCTCAGGGGCCTGAGGCTCTCAAGGGGATAAGGCCAAACCGGCTCCCCGCTGGGGGAGGGAGCCCTCAGGCGGGACGCCCTCGGGGGGAGCCCCCTTCAGGCCTCTCCAGCGCCGCAGGTCCCCCGCAGGGGTTTCTCCCTTGGGGGGCACACTCCAAGCGGTTGGCTTGGTCCTTAGTCGTTTTGTAGACGCTGTCGCGTGCACGGCCCGTGGAGAGTGGGCCATGCACACCCTAGATTCCACTGGGCCGACATAGGTAAAATGATAACAAATAATTTCTGGAGTGACATGCTTTCACACAATCTTGATCAAATAATAATGTAATGCATACAAGTTGAGATCAAATGAATAAAAGCTGTAGTTTATATTGATATCAAATGAGTAATGGATAAACAAGTATGCATGACAAAGCAAAACTTTCAATTAATCAGTAATAGAAAACAATCAACCGTGCAAAGTAGATATTAAAGATGATTTAAGCTTCAAGCACAACAATATAATCATCTAATGAATCAAACAATCATGACAACTTTGTGAAAGGACCAAGTCAAGTGATAGCAATATGCACATAGAAGATCATTTCTCTATTTGTTCACACAAAAACAAGCAAGTGTTCAGCGTTGGTTCCTGGCACCAGGATGTTGTGGCTAAGAGAATGTTAATGGGGTTTGGAAGGCCAACGGAAGAAAGTCTCACACAGCTGAAAGTGGTCATTAGACAAGAGGAAGTCTTATAATCGAAGCTATGCAAGGAGTAGTGATTGCCACACAACGGATGCACATAGAGCTATAAGTGTATGAAAGCTCTCCAATGGAACTAGTGGGGGTGCATCTAACTTGCTTTCTCATGAAGACCTAGAGCACTTTTGAGGAGGCTCATCATTGGAATATACAAGCCAAGTTCTATAGTGTAAAGTTCCCCACATAGTTATGCAAGTAAAACATGAAAACTCTCTCATATGGAGTATAGGTGCTAAACATGAGCACAAATGATGACTATGAATAATATGGGTGCTATAACATGAGCACAAGTGTGGATAAAGAGTAGTAATGTTGCCCCCTTTTTATTCTTTCTTTCTTTCTTTTTTCTCTTTTTCTCTTTTTTCTATTTTTTTCTATTTTTCTGTTTCTCTTTTCGATGGCCTCCATGGCTCTTTTCACTTTTAGGGGCAAACATTCTAATATGATAATATGACAACAAACTTTTGGTACAAGAATCTCATAATGGATAAAAAATTGGTGTATGAAAACGGTGCCTCTGCCAGTGTAGCAGGATATGCAATGATCTAGCGTAACATGGGTAAAACCACACATCAGCTGTATAGAATCATGCAAAGCAATATATAAATGATAAATGACAACAAGTCATGTAATGTAAGATGAAAGTTGCATGGCAATATATCTCGGAACAGCTATGGAAATGCTGTAGTAGGTAGGTATGGTGGATATTTTGAGAAAGATATTTGGCTTATGTGTAGGAGAACATGATGAAGATCTCCCACGAGTTTTGGATGTACCCGCGAAGTATGCACCAACTCTCAATGTGAGAAAGGGCAATGCAAAGTACCGAAGAGGCTAGCAAATATGGAGGTGGAAGTGCCATGAAAACCGCAGCTTTAGAACTCACAAGAAAAAGGATTCCAAATAGAAACATGATCTTACAAGGCATAATGAAAATCAGTCCACGAGGGACTGTGGCAAATGAACAAGTCACTGTTGGGACCCCGACCGTAGCGCATAGCACAAAGTCATTACGGTTGCTTTTAACATTAGGAGCCATATTTCATTATGCTATCAACTGGAATTTTAAGTGTGGCACAGCTTCAAGTTTTCTAGACCAACCATTAATCATTCCACCTTACTAAACCATCATGTTTACCATTAAGCATATTAATATCTCAAAACAACATCAATGATTCAAGTGACACAATTTAATGATCTACAAGATTATGTATCATTTAGTTATACCTTCTACCACATTTAACATTTTCTGTTCCTAACCAAACACCAATCAACTTATTTAAACATAAAACTCTCCAAGTATTTAACAATGAAGCAAGAGAGTAACTAACAGCTCTGAACAAGAGGTGCATGAAAAACAAGAGCTGAAAGTATTGCAGTAGCTATAGAAGAATACTCAACAAGTATAAGTGAAGAATAGGAGTATTCAAATGAAAAAGCGGAGCGTGTCTCTCTCCCACACAAGAATGCTAGGATCCATTTTATTCAGAAAACAAAAATAACAAAGCAAAAATAAAAACAAACAGACGCTCCAAGTAAAGCACATAAGATGTGGCCGAATTAAAATATAGTTTCACTAGAGATAACCTGATAAGTTGTTGATAAAAAAGGGGATGCCCAAGGCATCCCCAAGCTTTGACGCTTGAGTCTTCTTGAAATAAGCTTGGGTGACCCACGGGGGCATCCCCAAGTTTAGGCTCTTTCATCTTCTTGATCACATCATATCATCATTCTCTCTTGATCCTTGAAAACTTTCTCCACACCAAACTCAAAGTAGACTTCATTAGAGGGTTAGTGCATAATCAAAAATTCTCATATTCTCCATGAGACAATCATTATAATGGTACAGGACATTAGCTACAGCCACTGAAATTTTATGGAACAAAAAGATCCATCCAAATACAGCAAAAGAACCAATGAAAAATAAATGGCAGAATCTGTCAAAAACAGAACAGTCCCTAAAGACGAATTTTTTCGAGGCACTTAACTTGCTCAAATCAGAAAACTCAAAACTAATGAAAGTTGCATATATATCTGAGGATCACGCACAAAAAATCGCAGGTCATTTTCATTTTTCTGTGAATTCTTACGAATTTAACGGTAGACAGCAGAAAACTGTTCCTTCGCAGGAATCCAAATCTAAGATCAACTTTCTACTAGAGGCTTAACTTGGCACAACGATGCAATAAAATAAAGATACAAAGGAATTGCTACAGAGGTAGGCATGTTCCTTGACTCAACAAAATAAAATAACAGAAATAAAAATTGGGTTGTCTCACATAAGCGCTTTTCTTTAACGCCTTTGAGCTAGGCACAGAAAGCAAAACTCAAGTGTTTCCAAGAGAAGGAGTATCAACATTGTAGCTCGTACGAATAATAGAATCAAAAGGTAACTTCATTTTCTTCCTAGGGAAGTGTTCCATACCTTTCTTAAGTGGGAATTGATACCTTATATTTCCTTCTTTCATATCAATAATAGCACCCACCGTGCGAAGGAAAGGTCTTCCCAAAACAATGGGACAAGAGGGATTGCACTCAATGTCCAAGACAATAAAATCAACGGGCACCAGGTTATTGTTAAGCATAATAAGAACATCATTAACTCTCCCCAAAGGTTTCTTCAAAGCATTATCAGCAAGAAAAACATCCGAATAGCAATGTTCCAATGACGGCAAGTCAAACATATCATAAAGTTTCTTAGGCATAACAGAAATACTTGCACCAAGGTCACACAAAGCATTGCAATCAAATTCATTCACTTTTATTTTAATGATGGGCTCCCAACCATCTTCTAACTTCTTAGGGATAGAAGCTTCATGTTTTAATTTCCCTTCCCTAGCTTTAATGAGAGCATTTGTAATATGTGTAGTAAAAGCAAGATTTATAGTGCTAGCATTAGGACTTGTGGCTAACTTTTGCAAGAACTTAATAACTTCAGAGATATTACAATTATCAAAATCAAAATTATTATCATCAAAGCAAACCGAACCACTTTATCCCAAGTTCTTAAAAATTTCAGCACTTTTATCAAGACTAGTTTCAGCAGTTTTAGGCAATTTTAACTTTTTGGAAGTAGTAGAGGAAACATTGCCAACACCAATTATGTTACCATTAATAGTAGGAGGTTTACTAGCATGTGAGGTAACATTATTTTCAGTAGTAGTAATGGTGCAAACTCTAACAATATCATCACTTTTAGCTAATTCTTCCTCTCTTTCCCATCTAGCACGTAATTGAGCCATCATCCTAACATTTTCATCAATTCGAACTTGGATGACATTTATTTTAGCAAAGGTCTTACTCTCATTAGTATCATTAGGCATGACTTTAGATTTTAAAAGTTCAACATCTAGGGCAAGACTATCAACTTTAGAGGCAAGAATATCAATTTTACCAAGCTTTTCCTCAACAGTTTTATTAAAAGCAGTTTGTGTAGTGATTAAATCTTTTAGCATGGTTTCAAGTTCAGTGGAGGTATTCATATTATTGATATAAGAATTACCATAGGAATTACCATAACCACCACTATTATTAGAAGGATAAGGCTTGTAGTTACTATTACCATTATTGTTCCTATAGGCATTGTTGTTGAAATTATTATTTTTAATGAAGTTCACATCAACATGCTCTTCTTGTGCAACTAAAGAAGCTAAGGGAACATTATTAGGATCCATATGAGATTTACCATTCACAGGCATAGACATGATCATATCAATCTTTTCACTCAAAGAGGAGGTTTCTTCAACAGAATTTACCTTCTTACCTTGAGTAGCCCTTTCAGTATGCCACTCAGAATAATTAACCATCATATTATCCAGAAGTTTTGTTGCAGCCCCCAAAGTGATGGACATAAAAGTACCTCTAGCAGCTGAATCCAATAAATTCCTTGAAGAAAAATTTAGTCCTGCATAGAAGGTTTGGATGATCATCCAAGCAGTCAGTCCATGGGTTGGGCAATTCTTAACCAGAGATTTCATTCTTTCCCAAGCTTGAGCAACATGTTCATTATCAAATTGCTTAAAGTTCATAATGCTACTCCTTAGGGAAATAATCTTAGCAGGAGGATAGTATTTTCCAATAAAAGCATCTTTGCATTTAATCCAAGAATCAATACTATTCCTAGGCAATGAAAGTAACCATTCTTTAGCTCTTCCTCTCAAGGAGAAAGGAAATAATTTCAGTTTTATAATGTCACCATCTATATCCTTATATTTTTGCATTTCACAAAGTTCAACAAAATTATTTAGATGAGCAGCAACATCATCAGAACTAACACCGGAAAATTGCTCTTTCATGACAAGATTTAACAAAGCAGGTTTAATTTCAAAGAATTCTGCTTTGGAAGCAGGTGGAGCAATAGGTGTGCATATAAAATCATTATTGTTGGTGCTAGTAAAGTCACACAACTTAGTATTCTCAGCAGTAGTCATCTTAGCAATTTAAGGGACAAACCGAAATAAACAAAATAAAAACTGAAATAAAAATTGACTAAACTGAAATAATAAATATGCAAAACGGAATAAAAATGATAATGCAAGTAACTAATTTTTTTGTGTTTTTAATATTAAGCAAACAAGACAATAATAAAATAAAATGCAAGACAAAAACAAAGTAAAGAGATTGGGAAGTGAGAGACTCCCCTTGCAGATGTGTCTAGATCTCCCCGGCAACGGCGCCAGAAAGTGCTGTTGCAGGGAGTCAAGACTTGCTAACACAGAGGTGCTCCTATATCCCCGGCAACGGCGCCAGAAATTCTTTGATGCACTCACGGTGTAGTTGGAAAACCCCAAGAGGAAGGTGTGAAGTAGTGCAGCAGCAAATTTCCCTCAGTGATGAAACTAAGGTTATCGAACCAGTAGGAGATGAAGAACACGTCTGAAGGTTGTTGGTGGCGCCGTTTACGATCACCAACGTGGAACCTGCACAACACAACCAAGAAACTTTGCCCCAACTCAACAGTGAGGTTGTCAATCTCACCGGCTTGCTGTAACAAAGAGATTAACCGTATGGTGTGGAAAATGATGTTTGTTTGCAGAGAATGAAAGTAACAGTTTGCAGTTGGTTGTATTATCAGTTTAGAGAAAAGGACCGGGGTCCACAGTTCACTAGTGGTGTCTCTCCATAATAATAATAATAGCATACATGCGGGTAAACAAATTACAGCTGGGCAATTGACAGAATAAAGAGCTGCATAATGATGCATATACTAATGACATGATGTCTAGTGTGAGATTCATTTGGGCATTACAACAATATACATAGACCGTTCCAACCGCATCTATGACTAATAATCCACCTTCCGGTTAGCGTCCGCACCCCTTTCAGTATTAAGTTGCAAGCAACAGATTATTGCATTAGGCAAAGTGTGTAATGTAAGTAATAGCATTATCCTTAGACAAAGTACTACTGTTTTATCCCTAGTAGCAACAGTACATCTACAACCTTAGAGCTTTCTGTCACTGCCCCAGATTAAATAGAGACATGAACCCGCTATCGAGCATAAATACCCCCTCTTGGAGTCACAAGCATTTACTTGACCAGAGCAACTACTAGCAACGGAGAGCATGCAAGATCATAAACAACACACAACATTATATATTATGAAGCAATGACAAAGTATTCAATATTCATCGGATCCCAGCAAACATAACATGTAGCATTACATAAAGATGATCTTGATCATGTTAGGCAGCTCACAAGATCTAAACATGATGGCACAAAAGGAGAAGACAACCATCTAGCTACTGCTATCGACCCGTAGTCCAAGGATGAACTACTCACGCATCAGTCTGGAGGCGGGCATGGTGATGTAGAGCCCTCCGGTGATGATTCCCCTCTCCGGCAGGGTGCCGGGAGCAGGTTCTGAACCCTCCCGAACTAGGGTTGACGACGGCGGCGGCTCCGTGAGGAAACGTGGAAAAGTGTTCGGGTACTATGCCTTAGGGTTTCGGGGGGTTTATACAGGCAAAAGGGCAAAGGCGGTGGAGCCCCGAGGGCCCCACCTCAGGTGCTGGCGTGGCCAAGGAGGCTGCCGCGCCACCCCTTGAGGTGGGCGCCTCGGTGCCCGTCTCCTTTTCCCCCTCAGACTTCTGGAACGTGTCTGGAATTCTAAGATCTTCGGTATAAAAATTGTCCAATCCCGAGAATATTTCCTTAAGTGGATTTCTGAAACCAAAAACAGCAGAAAACAGGGAACTGGCACTGTGGCATCTTGTCAATAGGTTAGTTCCAGAAAATGCATAAAACAATATAAAATGTGTATAAAACATGTAGGCAATTGGTATAATATAAGCATGGAACATAAGAAATTATAGATACGTTTGAGACGTATCAAGGTCCCATTTGCACGGGAAAGTATCACCTAGGACTTAACAACAAATGTCGCCAGTGATTCTTGCGCCGTATATAACGCGCAACCATAAGATTTGGAATGGGACGGAGAAGTCAGCTGTACCCTTTTCCTCTCGTACACCAACGGATGGCTAGATCAAAGCCGGGCGGTGTGTAAATCCGCTGAGCTTGAGGTGGCCAGGATAATAACCTCACCTTCGGGTTGTGGCTTCTAGCATCTATGAAGGTTGGCTTCAGGACTAATTTGATGCGGTTTCCAAATAGTCAGCAGGATGGAAGTTGGGTTTTCCCGCCACCTGCAACTGAAGTAATGGGGGGTGTGCGGGGTTGTTGGAAAGGCGCAGTGATTGGCTTGGATCACCGACTGGGCCCCACACCAAGGAAGTGTGGACGGGAAAGATCACCCGGATGTGCAACAAGGCGTTGATCTCTTATGGGTAAAGCAGCGCACCTCTGCAGAGTGTATAAATGTGACATGTTACTCCATGTTCCAGGATGGAACGACGAACGCAGCAGGAAAGGAGGCTCCTCAAAGCCCTAGCACCTGTGACTCCTGACGGACATAGTTCTTTAGAATAAAAGCAACCTTTTGAAGAAATGTTTTCGAAAACTTGCATTAGCCTACGACAATCCATCGTCTGAGGCTGTATTTATGCATCAAACTTCCCACCATATATATTGAACTTGCTGGGTAACGCTGTTACTCACCCTTGCCTCTTGAACCCCTTCTTAGACATGAAGAACTATGAGAAGGCAACACTGGAAGATGAACTTAAGATACCACAGAAGGCAACTACGACGAGTTGAAGCAATCCAGAGAAGATGGAGGTCAAGTGAAACCGTAGTATAGAGGGGAACAGATCCCTAGTCAGTAGAACCTATTTCTTTAGGCGATGCTATAGCAGCAGTCGCAAGCCTAACAGTATTAGCAGTAGGCTTAGAATAGATTGGTTCTCCGAGATTTTCCATTTGATCTTTTTCTATTAGGGCCTTCCCTCATTATATCGAGGAGGTTCTAAAGATCTGTTGTTCTGGATCTTCTGTTTGTAATCTATAGTCATGCCTTGGACCTGCGATGTTTCTGTTGTACCACTCTGATGATGTAACACTGGTGGGTGGTGATGCATTGGTGCTATGTCAACGACTATAGCATACTACACCATGCAGTGGTATGCTGGGTCACCACAATAATGCTATGAAGAAACCTGTGGGGAGAGTAAATGATGTTCTTATTATGGTTAACAATAATCTTGTCCCCGTTGATTTTATTGTCTTGGATATTGAATGCAACCCATCTTGTCCAATTGTGTTGGGAAGACCTTTTCTTAGAACTGTGGGTGCTATTATTGATATGAAATAAGGAAATATTAGATACCAATTCCCACTCAAGAAAGGTATGGAACACTTCCCTAGAAAAATAATGAAGCTACCTTTTGATTCTATCATTCGTACAAATTATGATGTTGATCCTTCATCTCTTGGAAATACTTCAATATCACTTTGTGTGCCTAGCTGAAAGGCGTTAAAGAAAAGCGCTTACGGGAGACAACCCACTTTTTATTTCTATTATTTTATTTTGTTTAGTCAAGGAACATGTCTACCTCTGTAGCAATTACTTTGTATCTTTACTTTATTGCATTGTTGTGTCAAGTTAAGCCTCTAGTAGAAAGTTGACGCTAGATTTGGATTGCTGTGCAGGAACAGTTTTCTGCTGTCCACCGTTAAATTCATAACTAATTACAGAAAATTCAAATGACCTGGGATTTTTTGTGAGTGATCCTCAGATATGTATGAAACGTTCATTAATTTTGAGTTTTCTGATTTGAGCAAGTTAAGTGCCTCGAAAAAAATCGTCTTTACGGACTGTTATGTTTTTGACAGATTCTGCCATTTATTTTGCAATGCCTCTTTTACTATTTTGAATGGACCTTTTTCTTCTATAAAGTATCAGTGGCTGTAGCTAATATCCAGTAGCATTGGTAGCAATTGTGTTCGTGCAGAATATAAGAATTTTTGATTATGCACTAACCCTCTAATGAAGTCTACTTTGAGTTTGGTGTGGAGGAAGTTTACAAGGATCAAGAGAGAAGGATGATGTGATGTGATCAAGAAGATGAAAGAGCCAAAGCTTGGGGATGCCCCCGTGGGTCACCCAAGCATATTTCAAGAAGAGTCAAGCGTCAAAGCTTGGGGATGCCCAAAGCATCCCCTTCTTCATCAACAAACTATCAGGTCATCTCTAGTGAAACTATATTTTAATTCCGACACATCTTATGTGCTTTACTTGAAGCGTATGTTTTATTTTGTTTTTGTTATTTTCATTCTCTGAATAAAATGGATCCTAGCATTCCTTTGTGGGAGAGAGACACGCTCCGCTTTTTCTTATGAATACCCGTATTCTTCACTTATATTTGTTGAGTATTCTTTTATGTTACTTCAATACTTTCAACTCTTGTTTTTCATGCATCTCTTCTTGGAGCTGTTAGTTTTCTAATGTTACAATCTCACATCTCATTGATAAATACTTGGAGAGTTTTATGTTTAAATAAGTTGATTGGTGTTTGGTTGGAAACTGAAAATGCTAAATGTGGTAGATGGTATAATGAAAAAGATATACATGCTCTTATGGATTGTTATCTTGTATGTTGTGGTGCTTGGCAATTGTTTTGAGCTCTCAAGTAGATCATGTTTAAGCTTTTACATCATGTAGTTAAAACCTATTAGTGAAGAACTACCGTAAAGCTTGTTGAAATTTGGTTTGCATGTTTGGTATCTCTAAGGTCTAGATATTTTCAAGTAAAGGTGTTTGAACAACAAGGAAGACAATGTAGAGTTTTATAATACTTGCAATATGTTTTTATATACGTCTTGTTGTCATAGTTTATTCTTGTGTTTGCTTCAAATAACCTTGCTAGTCAAAGCCTTGTACTGAGAGGGAATGCTTCTCGTGCATCCAAAACCTTGAGCCAAAACCCATGCCATTTGTGTCCACCATACCTACCTACTACATTGTATTTCCTACCATTCCAAGCAAATACTTCGTGTGCTACCTTTTATTCAAAATTTATTATCCTTTATTTGTGTCAATGTTTATTAGCTCATGAGGAAGTATGTGGTGTTACGGATATCAACCTTGTCATTTGCTTTTAGACAGACTTTCACAACCGGACTAGTGGCATATACATCCGCTTATCCATTAACTTTGCAAAAAGAGCTGGCAAATTGGGTGCCCAGTCCCAATTAATTACAACTTTAATCGCTGCAATCTCTTCACATTTTTGCCCTAATCTAATCAGTCAAGCAATGACAACAGTTTTTAACTACATGTGTAAACAAAAGAGATAAGAAGGATGACCTGCCTTGCTGGTAGAAATAACGTCCTTCATGGGAGCCGCTCTTAGAAAGTCTGGTTGACAAGGGGGGTAGAGTGCCCATTACCATTCGTTGACAGCAACAAACACCTCTCAAAAGTTACTTTTATGCTCTCTACATGATTTCAAAAACCTATAAAAACTAAAAAGCTCTAGCACATGTTTGTATCCCTGCTTCCCTTTGCGAAGGGTCTTTCTTTTACTTTATGTTGAGTCAGTTTACCCACTTCTTTCTGTCTTAGAAGCAAACACTTGTGTCAACTGTGTGCAACAATTCTTGTATGCTTACTTATTGCACTTGTTATATTCCTTTGTGTTGACAACTATCTATATGATATACATGTTACAAGTTGAAAGCTAATGCTTAAACTTATATCTTCCTTTGTGTTGCTTCAATGCTCTTTTACTTAGAAACTATTGCTTTATGAGTTAACTCTCACGTGAATCATTTTGATGCTTGTTTGAAAGTACTATCCATGAAAAGTTTTTACTTATATGATGTAGTTGTTTACTCCTTGTCTATTTGTTAGCAAACTATAGACCATTGCTTTGAATCACTTCATTCATAACATGAGCCTTACATTATAATATGATCAAGATTGTGAGAAAGCATGTCACTTCAGAAATTATTCTTTTTATCGTTTTACCTACTCGGGACGAGTAGAACTAAGCTTAAGGATGTTGATACGTCTCCAACGTATCTATAATTTCTTATGTTCCATGCTTATATTATACCACTTGCTACAAGTTTTATATACACTTTTATATCATTTTATGCATTTTCTGGGACTAACCTATTAACAAGATGCCACAGTGCCAGTTCCCTGTTTTCTGCTGTTTTTGGTTTCAGAAAAACTGTTAAGGAAATATTCTCGGAATTGGACAAAGGAAACGTCAAAGTCCCTATTTTTCTCGGGAGGTTCCAGAACACCGAAGAGGACACGGAGGGGAGCCCCGAGGGGCCCACACCACCTCCCGGCGCGGGTCCCCCCCTGGCCGCGCAGGCACGGGGTGTGGGGCCCTCGAGCCTCCACCGCCTTCGCCCTTTCGCCTACTTATACCCCCTAAAATCCCAAGACCTAGGACGCGCACCTTTTTCCTCCACGAAGTCCAGAGCCGCCGTCGTCGTCAACCCTAGTTCAGGAGGGTTCAGAAGCTCTTCCCGACACCCTGCCGGAGAGGGGAATCATCACCGGAGGGCTCTACATCACCATGCCCGCCTCCGGACTGATGCGTGAGTAGTTCATTCTTGGACTACGGGTCCATAGCAGTAGCTAGATGGTTGTCTTCTCCTCTTGTGCTACCATGTTTAGATCTTGTGAGCTGCCTATCATGATCAAGATCAACTTTATGTAATACTACATGTTGTGTTTACTGGGATCCAATGAATATTGAGTACTATGTTATTGCTTCATAATATATCTTGTGAGTGCGTTATTTATGATCTTGCATGCTCTCCGTTGCTAGTAGATGCTCTGGCCAAGTAGATGCTTGTTACTCCAAGAGGGGGTATTTATGCTCGATAGTGGGTTCATGTCTCTATTTAATCTGGGGGAGTGACAGCAACCTCTAAGATTGTAGATTTACTGTTGCTACTAGGGATAAAACAGTAGTACTTTATCTAAGGGTATTTGTATTACTTACATTACACACATTGCTTAATGCGATAATCTGTTGCTTGCAACTTAATACTGAAAGGGGTGCGGACGCTAACCGGAAGGTGGATTATTAGTCATAGATGCGGTTGGAACGGTCTATGTATATTGTTGTAATACCCAAATGAATCTCACACTAGACATCATAACTATAGTATATGCATCATTATGCACTTTTTTATTCTGTCAATTGCCCAGCTGTAATTTGTTTACCCGCATGTATGTTATTATTATTTATGGAGAGACACCACTAGTGAACTGTGGACCCCGGTCCTTTTCTTCTAACTGATAAAACAACCTACTGCAATACTGTTACTTTCATTCTCTGCAAACAAACTGAAGGAGATATGCCCTAGAGGCACTTAATAAAGAGTTTTATTTATCATGTCTCATTTGTTCATAATGCGTTTTTGTGTCATGCTATAACTGTATTAAGCGGAAACATTAATACAGGTGTGATACGTAAAACAACCAGGTCCCCAGTAGCCTCTATTTGACTGGTTCATTGTGCAATCGATGATCGAGGTTTCCCGATCATGTGACATGGCGTCTATTTGACAATGAACTCATGTGGTTGGTAGAACGGTGTGATGGACATACCCAATATTTGTAGGACGTAGTCATTACGCCTCCGACCGTGAGACCTACTCCTATTGCTATTCCTGGAAGACACTTTGATTGCATCAAACGTCATATCTTACATAGTGTGACAATAAAGGTGTCCCTCTCGGGTGTCGTAAAGGAGTATGTTGAGACGGGGGGTCAAGAGCGGGATTTGCCAGTCCCATAGCAGGATAGATACTCTAGGGCCCACTCGGTGAGATTATGTCAAAAGAGCTTGCAAGCGTGTGACTAGGTCACCAGGACATAAGATCATGGACGAGTAGAAGTTAGCGGTGTCAGTAACGAGATCAAGCTAGGTATGGAGATATCTATGAACGAGTCTCGGACACGCTAAGTATCGCATGGCAAAAGGTTTAAGACTCGGACGTCCAGGTTCGATAGGAAAATTATTCGTTATCTCGCAGGGATTAATTCTGGGTATCCAATGTCCACGAATTAGTCATTGATCGGAGAGGAGTCTCGATCATGTCTGGTGAGATAATCGAACCGCTAGGGTAACACGCTTAAGGGGAGTCGACATTTTACCGGAAGAGAAAAATAGGAAAAGAGAGCACCGGGAAAGTTCCGATGGAGATCGGGCAGCGACGAAATAGTTTTCAGAGACAGAATAAATTATGTAATATGTATTTAATATTAATTAGTGTAATTATTAGTTAAATATATTTTATTTTGATTTTTTCTGAATTTTTAAAGGCTGAATACCTTAAATGGGCCTTCTGGTGGAAAGAAGGCCCATGAGGGGGGGAAGCGCCCCTCCTTGGTGCGCATGGGGGAGGGGCCGGCCTAGGTGGGCCAAGTGGGGCCCACCTAGGGCCGGCGCACCACCTTGGCCGGCTGGGGTGTGGGTTTAGTCCCACACCGCCAGCCTGGCAGGTTGGGCAGCCCCCCGAGCTCCTATATATACATGGGTACCCCTGGCCTTTAAAGACACACCAATTTCTCTCTCTCTCTCCTTGGATCCCGTGACTCCCCAGTTTGGAGTTGCGCCAAGGATAAGTTTTCTCCACCATACGCACGCCGACGCGCTGCTGGTCTTCCGGTCCCAGTCTTCCGCTGCTTCGTCTTTGGATCGGAGCCCGGAGTTCGTCGGCTTCACCGTACGTGTGTGACGCCCTGCGAGGCACCACGCTAGTGGTGCTAGAGGTCTGCTTCCTCTACACGGCATCGAAGTCTTCGTCGGCTTCATCGACAACGCTTGTGCGGGAGCGTAATCCCCGCTTTTCGGTCTACAAGGGTATGTGCACCGAACCCCCTGCGTAATACTATATCTGCATAGTATAGATTCTGGCTAGTTTAAGGTTATCGATGTTAGGAAAATTTTTGTTTTCTGCATGCGATCCCCTTCAGTGGTATCAGAGCCGATCCATGCGTAGATATAGCCTTGCGCTAGCTGCACCCGTGTTTTTCACGGGGGCAACGTTCTTATTATTTGCTACCCTCTCGCGTGCACTTGCACTGCCGGCAGCATCGAGTTGATGAAGCGGCCCGGACCGACCTTACGCGTACGCTTACGCGAGACTGGTTCCACAACTGACATACGGCTGGTTCCGTATATGTGGCTGGCGGGTGTCTGTCTCTCTCTCTTTAGTTGGCTTTGCATTTTCAATGGAGGGCCCGAAAGGGATGAATAAATATGCAATTATTTGATCGTTGTTGTGGTCATAGGTTCGTAGGTATGAAGCGGTTCTATTTACGAAAGCCCCAAGCCACGTAAAATATGCAAAAGATAAAGTAGAGGCGTCTAACTTTATTTTGCAGGGGCTGTGTGATATGGTCAAGGTAAGTTTATTAAATTGTTTATGAACTGTTGGCGCGAAGGAGATCACCGGCGCAAGGACCATATCACGTCGCATTACATTTGATGTTTTGAGTGCATCTTATATTGTGTGTGTATATATATATAGTATATATTAGTTACACGGCGGTAGTTATATAAGATGATCCCTCCAAAATACCATTTGTGTTCTCCCTTCAACGTTCACCACCAAGAAAGTTCTACGTTATGAGGCAGGCCGTGATGATCGGGTGTCAGACATATCGTCGTTCGCATACAGTGGGTGTAAGCCACGTTGCACAAGCACTTTCGTTGAAGGTTATTATGGCGAGCCTAGCATGTACAGACATGGCCTCGGAACAAGGTGACCGAAAGGTCGAGCATGAGTCACAGAGTTGTTGTGATTGACATTCCGATGTCTACCTTTGAAGTTGTGTTGCCGGCTCTGATGATGAGGGGTTGCACAATGGATTAGGGTCGTGTAATCACTAAAACGATGAGAGGGATACTCGTTTTGAGTGGGAGTTCTTATAGTTATTTTCGAAAATACTTGAACTCAACATATTATGAACAAACTCTTATGTTTTGCAAATTCCATTGTAGATGTCTCACCCCACCTTTAGCCTAGCCCTGTTCCTTGAGAAAGAGAAGCTTAGGACCAATGGGTCCAACTTTGTATCATGGTTCCGCGATCTGAAGTCCATTCTGAATACCCACGGGGTGGCTTACCTCCTTGAAGCCCCCTTAGGTGATCAGCCAGCAAACACCGCCTCAGAATTCGTTAGGAGTGTCCACGAGTTGAAGGCGGAGATTTCCTCTTTTGTCCGGAGTGGCATGCTCTTTGCCATGGAGGCTGACCTGCAGAACCATTTTGAGAACAAGAGTGCTTATGAGATAATCACTGAACTCATGGTTATTTTTGCACGGCAAGTCAAGGATGAGAGGTTTGAAGCTACCAGGCTTTTCTTCTCAGCCCAGATGGAAGAGCACGGCAATATAAGTGAGCACTTGGCCAATATGTATGGCAGCGTTCAGCTCCTGAAAGATCTGGGATATGTGATCCCAGAAGAGCTGGTTATAGATAGGGTGCTGTTGTCGCTGCCCCCTAGCTATAAGGACGCCATCATGAACTACGACATGATTGGGACATCAAAATCCCTATCGGAAATTCTTATGATGCTCAACATGGCCGAATTGGAAATCAAGATGGACAAGATGGTGGTGACCATCAGATCCCTGGAAACGCAACTGCCCAAATGTCTAGAGGATAAGAAGGCCGGCAAGATTGTTGGAAAGGAGAAAGGTATATTTGATATACATGTTATTGATGTGTACCTTACCTGCGCCCGAAGCAACACCTGGGTATTTGATACTGGCTCTGTTGCTCATATATGTAACTCTCAGTAGGAGTTGCGGAATAAACGGCGCCTGGCAAAGGACGAGGTGACGATGCGCGTCGGCAACGGATCAAGAGTTGACGTGGTGGCTGTCGGCACACTCCCTCTACATCTACCATCGGGATTAGTTTTGGTTCTGAATAAGTGTTATTTTGTACCAACCTTGAGTGTAAACATTATCAGTGGGTCTTGCTTGTTGCAAGACGGATATTCGTTCAAATCAGTATCAAGTGGTTGTGCTATTTCTATGAATGATATCTTTTATGTTAATGCTCTCGAGAATAATGGTCTATTCTTGTTGAATCTCGATCGTAGTACTCACATCCATAGCATAGATGCCAAGAGGATTAAACTTAGTAGCGATACCGCCATGTATATATGGCATTGCCGTCTCAGTCATATTGGTATACAGCGCATGAAGAAACTCCATGCCGATGGACTTCTGGACTCGTTGGATTTTGGATCCCTCGACACATGCGAACCATGTCTCATGGGCAAGATGACTAAGACACCGTTCAATGGTTTCATGGAACGGGCGTCGGACTTATTGGGAGTCATACATACAGATGTGTGTGGACCAATGAGCGTGTCGACACGCAATGGTTATCGTTACTTTGTCACCTTCACCGATGACTTGAGTAGATATGGGTATATCTATTTGATGAAACACAAGTCTGAAACATTTGAAAAGTTCAAAGAATTTCAAAGTGAAGTTGAAAATCAACTCAACAAGAAAATCAAGCACCTTCGATCCGATCGTGGTGGCGACTATTTGAGTTTTGAGTTTGGCACACATCTGAAGGCCTGTGGCATCGTGCCGCAGCTTACGCCAGCTGGAACGCCGCAACGCAACGGTGTGTCCGAGCGACGTAATCGTACCCTATTAGATAGCGTCCGGTCTATGATGTCTCTTACCGACTTGCCCGTGTCTTTTTGGGGGTATGCGTTAGAAACAGCCGCATTCATTTTAAATAGGGCTCCATCCAAATCCGTAGCAACGACACCGTATGAGGTATGGCATGGCCAGAAACCTAAGCTGTCGTTCCTGAAGGTCTGGGGTTGTGAGGCATATGTTAAGAAACTACAGCCCGACAAACTCGAACCGAAGTCGGAGAAAGTCGTCTTTGTAGGGTATCCGCGGGAAACCATAGGATACACCTTCTACAACCAAGCTGAGGGCAAAACGTTTGTCGCGAAGAACGGTACCTTTCTCGAGAAGGAGTTTCTCGCCAAAGGAGTAAGTGGGAGGAAAATAGACCTCGACGAGATCGTTGATCCTGAACTCGAAATTCCGAGTGGCACAACGGAAGCTGTTCCGGAAACGTCCTCCACGGATGGAGTGGGAGAAGATGTCGAGGGTGCTATTCTACCTCGTAGGTCAGGGAGATCTCGGATCGCCCCTGAATGGTATGGCAACATGGTTTGCACCGTCATGTTGATTGAACAAGACGAACTACGAACTACAAAGAGGCTATGGCCAGTCCTGAGTCCGAGAAATGGCTTGAAGCCATGAAATCCGAAATAGGATCCATGTATGATAACAAAGTGTGGACTTTGATGGAGATTCCCGAAGGGCGCAAGGCCGTCGAGAATAAATGGATCTTTAAGAAGAAGACTGATGCTGATGGTAATGTGACCGTCTATAAAGCTCGGCTTGTCGCAAAGGGTTTCCGACAAGTTCATGGGATTGGCTACGATGAAACGTTTCCACCGGTAGCGATGCTAAAGTCTATTCGGATTTTGCTAGCAGTTGCCGCATATTATGACTATGAGATATGGCAAATGGATGTCAAAACAGCGTTCCTAAATGGTAACATTGAGGAAGAGTTGTATATGGTACAACCTGAAGGTTTTGTCGATCCAAAAAATGCTAGCAAGGTATGCAAGCTTCAGCGTTCCATTTATGGACTGAAGCAAGCATCTCGGAGCTGGAATCTTCGCTTTGATGAGGTGATCAAAGATTTTGGATTTGTCCAAAATAGCGAAGAGACCTGCATTTACAAGAAAATGAGTGGGAGCTCAGTTGTGTTCGTAGTACTATATGTTGATGATATACTACTAATAGGGGACAATGTGGAACTTCTGAATAGCGTCAAGAAATATTTAAACAGTAAATTTTCGATGAAGGACTTAGGAGAAGCTGCATACGTTTTAGGCATTAAGATCTATCGTGATAGATCAAGACGTCTATTAGCGTTAAGTCAGAGTACTTATATTGACAAGATCTATAACTGTATTAAGCAGAAACATTAATACAGGTGTGATACGTAAAACAACCAGGTCCCCAGTAGCCTCTATTTGACAGGTTCATTGTGCAATCGATGATCGAGGTTTCCTGATCATGTGACATGGCGTCTATTTGACAATGAAGTCATGTCGTTGGTAGAACGGTGTGATGGACATACCCAATATTTGTAGGACGTAGTCATTACGCCTCCGACCGTGAGACCTACTCTTATTGCTATAAAGGTGTCCCTCTCGGGTGTCGGAAAGGAGTATGTTGAGACGGGGGGTCAAGAGCGGGATTTGCCAGTCCCATAGCAGGATAGATACTCTAGGGCCCACTCGGTGAGATTATTTCAAAAGAGCTTGCAAGCGTGTGACTAGGTCACCAGGACATAAGATCATGGACGAGTAGAAGTTAGCGGTGTCGGTAACAAGATCAAGCTAGGTATGGAGATATCTATGAACGAGTCTCGGACACGCTAAGTATCGCATGGCAAAAGGTTTAAGACTCGGACGTCCAGGTTCGATAGGAAAAGTATTCGTTATCTCGCAGGGATTAATTCTGGGTATCCAAGGTCCACGAATTAGTCATTGATCGGAGAGGAGTCTCGATCATGTCTGGTGAGATAATCGAACCGCTAGGGTAACACGCTTAAGGGGAGTCGACATTTTACCGGAAGAGAAAAATAGGAAAAGAGAGCACCGGGAACGTCCCGGGAAAGTTCCGATGGAGATCGGGCAGCGACGAAATAGTTTTCGGAGCCAGAATAAATTATGTAATATGTATTTAATATTAATTAGTGTAATTAATAGTTAAATATATTTTATTTTGATTTTTTCTTAATTTTTAAAGGCTGAATACCTTAAATGGGCCTTCTGGTGGAAAGAAGGCCCATGAGGGGGGGAAGCCCCCCTCCTTGGTGCGCATGGGGGAGGGGCCGGCCTAGGTGGGCCAAGTGGGGCCCACCTAGGGCCGGCGCACCACCTTGGCCGGCTGGGGTGTGGGTTTAGTCCCACACCGCCAGCCTGGCAGGTTGGGCAGCCCCCCGGGCTCCTATATATACATGGGTACCCCTGGCCTTTAAAGACACACCAATTTCTCTCTCTCTCTCTACTTGGATCCCGTGACTCCCCAGTTTGGAGTTGCGCCAAGGATAAGTTTTCTCCACCATACGCACGCCGCCGCGCTGCTGGTCTTCCGGTCCCAGTCTTCCGCTGCTTCGTCTTTGGATCGGAGCCCGGAGTTCGTCGGCTTCACCGTACGTGTGTGACGCCCTGCGAGGCACCACGCTAGTGGTGCTAGAGGTCTGCTTCCTCTACACGGCATCGAAGTCTTCGTCGGCTTCATCGACAACGCTTGTGCGGGAGCGTAATCCCCGCTTTTCGGTCTACAAGGGTATGTGCACCGAACCCCCTGCGTAATACTATATCTGCATAGTATAGATTCTGGCTAGTTTAAGGTTATCGATGTTAGGAAAAATTTTGTTTTCTGCATGCGATCCCCTTCACAAACATCATTTTCCACACATACGTTTAATCCTTTTGTTACAGCAAGCCAGTGAGGTTGACAACCTCACTGTCAAGTTGGGGCAAAATACTTTGATTGTGTTGTGTGCAGGTTCCACGTTCGTTGTTGACACCGGTAGTGCGCCCTGCCAACGTCAGCTTCAACAACCTTCAGAAGAACATTCAACTCCTACTGAATTGATAACCTTGGTTTCACAACTGAGTGAAACTTGCTGCTGCACTACTTCATACCTTCCTCCTGGGGTTTCCCAACAACACCTCACCGGTGCATCAAACCTCAAGGTCATGAATTTTAAATTCTCCTTGATCTTTTGGACGGCTACCACACTTCACATACACAGTCGATATTTCCTTTTTTTTTTATCATCACCTTGCCAAAAGAATCTCGATCAGAAATAGTCCAACCTTGTTAAGACTCCTTTTGAAAGTTGAAAGAAAGAAATCATATAAAGTACCATATTTGTTAGTACTGAATTTATGAGAACCATTTTTTCCTTCAAAGGATAATAGTTTGCATTTTCAACTATTTAACCAAATTTGCAGTCTTTTCTCCACCAATTTTCATTCAACATTTGTAAGCCTCCGTTAATGAATGAATCGGAATATCCAAATACTTTATTTATACAGTGAAACTTCTTTTGAACCATAAGAATGTTTGAATCAAGTGAACAAAAACATGAAACTCGGAGTATTGTCTTAAACGACGTTAACATTTTCTTTCAGCCTAGTGAGTTTTATTGACTGACTATTTTTCTATTAATATAAACATTTTTGTACACATTTGAAAATCGTAAAACTGATAAAAAGGAAAAGAAAAGATAAAAATGCAAAATAAGAAGAAAACATAAAAAGGAAAAAATGCAAAATGATGTACTGCAACTTGTAACTTCAGGTTTCGTTCAAGTAAAGGAACCGGGGCAGCTGCCCTTTCAATCTAAAAAAAATGCAAAATGGTACGGCTCATTGGCGGACGCCTTTCAACGGGCTTGATGTGCCGCACAGAGTGGCAAATAGGAATTGCGCTCACTCGTCAGATTCCACGACCAGATATTACTGTTGTTCCCCTAAAAAAGACATTGATACTGCTAATGCTACCATTTGGACGCTGTAGTTTTTGGATGTCAAGCTCAAGGTTGTAGGTGCTTGTTCTCAAATTTAAAATTAAATCATATATAGCTTTTGATAAACTTTTTTCGTACTTTTAAACTGATATACTTATGCTTCATAGTATACTTCAGTCTCAGTGTACCTGAATTTATGTGAAAAAAAGGTAGGCATAAATTCGTCCCAAACCTGAAAGACAAACATTATCTCCGTAACCTCGGATGCCAAATTCGCAACCACTTTTCTTTTGCGAATCAAATTGGCAACAACTTGCAGTCCCACGGTCCCGCCTCTCTCCATCGGGTTGTTCTCCTATGTGTGGAGGACGATGGAGGTGGACACCTCGTATTTGGCCGGCCGCGGAAAGAGGTATATCCGCCAGCGGAGCAAACAATATGGCGCTTCCACGTATCATTCCTGAGCACCTCGATGATTGAGGACTAAACACATAACTAAACTGATCCCTCCCGCCACCTGTGGCTGCAAGGTAGCCGGGCATGTCTGTCAGCACATGGTTTCGTTTCACATAACCAAACTCACTACGGAGGCATTAATCCTACGCGCCTGGCCAGACACCTGTTTTCATTCTCGTTTCGGATTGGATAAATTAACCCGGCACATGATGCTCCCATCAATCGTGCCCGGTGACCGTGGAGCGTGCAGTCCGCCGCAGCACGCAACCTGTCAATCGGCGCCATTATTTACATAGACAACATCCAGTATTCCAGTGATTAGCATAAAGAATACACATATAGAGATCCATTATAAAGCATCTACAGCTTGGCTTGGAGAAACATCCCAGAGATTAGCAGAGACTGGGACGGAAGTGGCCAACTGCACTAAGCCAAGCACTCCCGCTCCCGCTCCCGCACTTGTCTCTTGTCCACGACTCGTCTTCCCGCTCCCTGCACTCAAAGGCCATCCGAGAACGACATACGCGCGGAGCCGATCCGAGAACGCGCTGCTCGCCATGGCGGACACGTCGGCGTCGGCCGCGGCGCCGCTGCTGCCGCGCAAGAAGTCGGCGGCGGCGCAGTACACCCGCTGCGCGTCGCACGCGCGGGACGAGCTGCGCAGCTTCCGTGCCTGCCTCCGCTGGATGTGCGTCGACCACACCGACCGGCTGCGCTCCGCGGGGTCGTGCGCGGTCTTCTTCCTCCTGGCCGTCGCGGCGCCCTCGGCGGTCACCCTCGCGCTCCCGGACTCCGCGCCCGCGCGGCCGTTCGACGGGCAGGTCCAGGTCTCGCTCACCCTGGCCGCGGCGCTCGCCTACCTCTCCCTCGCCTCGCTGCTCCGGGTCGGCCTCCGCCGCCTCCTCTGCATCGACCGCCTCCGCCACGACTCAGACGAGGTGCGCGTGGGCTACACCGCGCAGCTCGACCGATCCTTCCGCGTCCTCGCATGCTTCCTCGTCCCCTGCTCCATCGCCGACGCCGCCTACAAGGTCTACTGGTACTGGGCCGCCGCGCCTTTCCGCTCGCCCTGGTGGAACGCCGCCGCCTGCGCGGTCGACGTCGCCTCCTGGGTCTACCGCACGGCCGTCTTCTTCATGATCTGCGTCCTCTTCCGGGTCATCTGCTACCTGCAGGTGCTGCGGATGGTCGGCTTCGCGCGGGAGTTCGGCAGGTTCGCCGACGTCGCCGTCGTGCTCGAGCACCACCGCCGGATCAGGGACCAGCTCCGGCGTATCAGCCACAGGTACCGCCGGTTCATAATCCTCTGCCTCGTGCTCGTCACCGCCAGCCAGTTCTCAGCGCTGCTCGCAACCACCAGGCCGCATGCGCAGATCAATCTCGCCACCGCCGGCGAGCTCGTGGTAAGTACTCTGCTTCTCCACGTTAAGTAATTCTAGGCAGGCACGGTTCGATCTAATCGCAACGTTATTGTGCAATTTCGGTGGTTCCGTATCCTTCTGAAAATTCCAAATCAAGTTAGGCAAGAGCAAGTTATCATGTCTTGTCACCTAAAGATCCAGCTAAGCATGGGTGTACGTTCATCAAGTTTGGATGATAATTCTCGGGGTCATTTGGCATGCATCATTTTCATAAAATTTATTTCAGATTCCATACCCAAACGTGTTTGGTCGTCATGAAATTGAAATGTGATTTCAATTAGAATTCTAAAGAATGTCTATCCTATGTTAAGTCAATTCATGTTTCTAATACTGTCATTTCTCTAAAATTCATTTCATTTCATTTGGCATAAATGAAATGAAATTATGGGTTCCAAACAAGCCCAGATGAAAATTATGTGGTGTTAGAAATGAACCAGCAATACTGAATCCACTAATGGCGATAGGTATACACATGCTTACTGCCTTAGCTGTCTTTGTTGCCTCAAAAGGCGACACAGCTATGTTCCTAACGCCAAAGGCATACATCAAGATTTCCTCACTGAAGGCTGAAACGATACAATTTCGGAAGTGAAATGATACTCTGTTTTCTGCGGGTGAGAGTTCAGAAACCAAATGTTGAAATTTTGAGTTCGCGTTTTTAAAGACCGTTAGTAAGTGGAGTATTCGAGCCTTTGTCCAATTAAATATCATTTCTAGAGCTTGTTGGATATATTTGTCTCGTCAGTAAATCCAACCCCAAACTCCATGAAATTTCGTCATGTTACCACCACTGCATTGCACCAATTAACCTTGATCCATGACTGACACCGTACTTATCCACCATCTGCATGCAGCTCTCCTCGGTGAGCCTCGTGGCCGGGCTGCTGGTCTGCCTCCACAGTGCCGCCAAGATCACGCACAAGACGCAGGCAATCACGAGCGTTGCAGCGGCGTGGCACGCCGACGCCACCATCCACGCCTTTGACAACGATCTGGAGAACCCTGACCCCGCCCTGCCCGCCTCCACGGGCTACCTGGCGCCCGCCAACGCCTACCGGGTGGCCGCCGGCGAGGAGTCCGACGGCGACGACTCCAGGAGCGACGACTCCCTCGACGACCCCAAGCTCGTGCCCTTCCAGGTCAACAACATGTGTTTCCAGAAGAGGCAGGCACTGGGTAAGCTCAAGCACACCCCTGCGCAGGCATCCATTGTTGGCGTGCGCCAGCAGCAGCTTCTCTGTTGGTACGTATATAGCGAGCTAATGGCGACCGGCCGTGCTTATTTATTTTGCAGTGACGTACCTGGAGAACAACCGGGCAGGGATCACGGTGTACGGCTTCGTCGTTGACCGGACATGGCTGCACGCGCTCTTCATGATCGAGTTCTCGCTCGTCATGTGGCTGTTGGGGAAGACGGTCGGTATATCTTGAAGGGGTTGCCTCGCCTGTCCAGGATCTCTCCTTTGTTGCTGGCTTGCTGCTGCTGCCGATCGGTCCTGAGGTCTGAACGTCTGCTGGAGGCGTTCACTTGGGATGTAAAAATTCAGTGCACACAGCTTCAGTATCCATTGCTTCATTCCATATACAGTACAGTATATAAAACACGGATGTTGTTCTTTTGTTCTTAATTTTTGTGAAGGGGTTCGGATGGAGCGCCATTTAGTTGGCAGGTTGGTTCGATGAAAATTATGAGAATACTAGCAGCCAAAAGAAGGGTCGATTCGACAAAATAATGTAAAAACAGTACCACATTTGAAGGTCTGTTTGTTGATTAGGTGCGTAATGATTTCTACTGCACATCATAATGTCCCCTGTGCAGCGAAGGTAAATGACAATGGAATTCTTTGATCCTTCCGGGTACGCAGAACATCTTTTGGCGGCATAGCGAAGACTGGGACAGCCGCAGGCTGCGAGTTTGTTGCCGCATCGATCCCAGGTATTTTTGGATGCAGCATGGGTAATTGAATAAACCGTGCAATCCAGTATGGCACATTGATACAAAGGAGTCCTTTTTAACAAAAATGCAGTCGCAGCTGGCTTTTCATTGTCATAGAAGAAGAGTACAAGAATACGAAGCCGGGCGACACGGGGGGCGCCGCCGCCGCCGGTTCCCGAGCCCCCTCCTCCCTCACCCTGCCATCACGCCGTCGTTGGAGGACCTGCTGGGTGAGGCCCTGGCGGCGACAACGGCGGCGGGGACCTCCTCCTCGTGCGGCGGCGGTGGTTCACTCGCATGGGGGCGGCGCGTGGTGCGATGCTGGCTCGACGGCGAGGTGCCGTGGAGCCCCGACGCGAGCGCAGATCGGCGACCATGGAGGGCCGCGGTCTCCCACGGCGGAGGAGCCCCTGCTGCTGCGGCCAAGCTCCAAGCCCGTCCGTGGCCATCTGGGTCCCTGCGGGACTGAGGCGACAGGCGGCGCCGGGACGCCTGGTGTCGCCGGTGCTTGGCACCGTGGCGGTGTCGGCGGCCGGTCAGGCAGCGGCGGGCTGGTTTACACCGGCTAGTCTCGTCGGCTCGGATTGAATAAAGGTGGCAGTCCTGAATCTTTCTAACACCAAGACGAAGATTTACTTAATGCAGCTCTTCATTGATATGGCCGGATTGTCGAGTCCGGAAGGCTCCGCCAGCGAACTCCCTTGGGCAAATCAAGCCTGGAGACTGACGGATCGGGTGGGATTCGGTCGCGCGCAGCCATGTTTTTTCTGACCGTTTGGTTTCAGATGTAGCGTTGCGAAGCTCTGCGGTCTGTTGAGTGCGGAGAATGGCATGAAAGCCGAGATTTGAGGACTTGCAATGGTGGTTCCAGTCCAGGTGGGATGAGGGATTGGCTAGGTGATTCGTAACTTGGAACAGCAGCAACGGCAAGAGGGGGCGACAGCACATGAGAAGTTCAGAGTCTAAACTTTCAGGGTGAAAACCCAAGATTTGGCCTTAATTGGTTGTGCCTGACAATTGTCTTGTTGAAGGCATTGTTTATGCGAGTGTGGACATTCTTCGGGGTGAAAACCTTATGATCTTTGATCAGGGCGACGACGGCGCTTGAACACTGTTTCCTTCTTGGAGGCGTCGCTTTTGGAGAAGTTGGCCTTCTGGTACTGTTTTGGTGGGGTAGGTCTGCTGTAACAATGTTTGGATCACTGTAGCGGGATTTTTTTTTGTAATTCTTCTTTTTATTCTGGGCTGTGTGCATCCGTTGTTGCAGAGGCTGGGTGTAATTGGTATCATCGTGATATTAATAAATGCTCTTTTTCTATAAAAAAATACGAAGCCGGCAAAAACGGAAAAGAAAACAGAAACTACAGCTAAGAAAAAACCTAAAGGAGCACTTAGTCACCTAAGTTCAGTTGGTTTCGCTGGGTCTTTTTTTTTTTGAAATGGCGAGCCCTCCGATTTCCATTAACAGAAACCAAACTGCAGTAGTTTTAGGCAGAGCAAATTCTGTCCAGTATCTCTAACAAGTGAAAAAAAAAGCTGCAGAAGCTAACCATCTAACTCCTCAATACAAACCACTCTCTACAAAGAGGACAAGAAAGGAAAACTTCAGCAAAACTGCTACCGGCTAACAGCTATCACAAATAACAACGAACAGAAGAACAAAACAAAAGGAGCACCACAAAACTGGACAAGCTCCAGGAAGCTCCAACCTAGAACAGCAAACGCAGCTCCAGGGAAACTATCAAAATCCTTCTTGGCAAATTCACAGCTACAAAGTTGCAGGAACCCAGTCATCAACCAACTCCAGTCCGCTGTTGTAGAGACCGCCATCCCTTCGCTGCATCAAACACCTCCTTTGCTACTTGTTCGAACAACATTGTTCCCCACAACAGTAGATTTTTTGCTGCCTCCTTTTACAACAACGACCACATGTGAAGCCAGTATCCAATTGTTTTCAAATCGCCAAAGGATCACAGTTCTCGAGCGATAAAAGCAAATACTATTTTTCATGGTCCAAATCCACCAAAAGACCGCTGACACTCCCACTAAAACTAGCTACCGTGTTTGCCGACTAAAATGGTCAATCCACGTGTCCCAGATGCGATCTACCTCATCTGGTAAATCTGGTAAGTCAAATGCATGTTTCATCACATTCCAAATAAAACGTGAGATTGGGCATTACATAAATAAAACGAGCAGGATGTTTTCCGATGGAAGCTGACCATGTCCGGAAAATTTACTGTCAAGCCAATGTATGCTGATTCCTGATTGTATGCATGGTCATACTTCTTTCCTTAAAAAATACCTATGGAAATTAAAGGTACCCTTGAAGATTAAGATTTTCATGTGGTTCTTGAATCAAAAAGTTATCCTTACCAAAGATAATTTAGCTAAAAGAAATTGGACCGGTGACAAACGTTGTGTGTTTTGTCAGTCCGATGAAACTGTGGAGCACTTGTTTATTGCTTGTCCCTTTGCGCAGGACATCTGGCGGTTGATTCACTTCACTTTTAATATCTCACAACCAACTAGCATTGCTAATATGTTTGGTAATTGGCTAGATGGGATTGATAAGATAACCAAAGCTCACATTCACATTGGCGTATGTGCCTTTATATGGGCAATCTGGAATTGCCGTAATGATGTTGTTTTTAACAAGATTGGAAATGCTCATTTTTTGCAGGTTGTTCACCTTCCTACTCTCGATCGATTAACGGGGGCTTATGGACCAGGGCTGCACTCGGTTGATGGCGGTTGTCCGAGCTATATACCGGTGTGGCTGGCAGCATTCTAGACGTCTTCAACATGTTTAGAAGCACTATATTGTTGGTGTTTTGCTGGCTGGTCCTTGATACGTCTCAAACGTATCTATAATTTCTTATGTTCCATGCTTATATTATACCCACTAGTAAACATGCCCGTGCGTTGTAACGGGAGACAAAAACAATAAACTTGGGATCCACATGGTTTGTCATTCGTGAAAAAAACCCGACATTCTAATCGTATTGTAAAATTTCCGGTTGAGTGCATAAAAATTTCACTTGGTTAGCTGTTTTAATATTTATTCTTATCCGATGTTGCCACAAAACTCTCCGAAAATCTCATAAAATATTTGAATCTTTAAACTCGTTTTTTTAGATTTCAAGAAATTATAACCCTAGCATTTATTTGTCCTTTTGTTTTAACTTTTTTCTATTTCATGTACTCGGCAAGGTGCTTGCAACAAATTACTATTGATACCTAGCAAATTACATGGTCCATCATCTCAATAAAGTTAAGTTAGATGCTTGTCTCAGCTTCCCTGCACGAGCAAGGAGACCAATGACACCGCCGCATGCCCAACTTATACTCAGATGTTATTTATATTACCTGGAAAAGTTCCTTCTTTAATCCATTGTACCAGCATGGTTCCAATCATTTATCCGGCCAGAAATACACAAACATGGTTAGGATGTACTCACGCAACGGGAGGGAGGGGCACAATCGGAAGACTGGCTGCAGCTGCGCACCCACGCCTTATGCTCTGGTCAAAAATCGAATTTTTTTTTACGCCCTAAGCCTAGGAACGGAGGGAGTACTCCCTCCGTTCCTTGAAGCAAGGCATGAAATTTCTGGCTCTACAACCAAGGCAGCACAGTGCGGAGGCAAATATGCCGTTAGTTGGACTATTTTACCCCGTGAATCATCTGTGTGCAGTTATGATCCACGGGAATCTCGCGTATTCCCACGCGCATGCGGGCAGGCATGACCAATCGGAATCAGCTTTGTAGGAGGCGTGTAGCTACATTGGGCAAGAGAGCCGGGGTACTTCTGGTAGATATCATGCAAACCTGCTCCTGCGCCTTATTTTGTGAGAAAATTTGAGAAAAATTTTGCGCCTTGTTTCAAGGAACGGAGGGAGTAGCACGGTAGCATGGACCATGGAACAGAAAAGCTGGATTGTCTCATTCATCATACATAAGTCTTGTTATAAACACGCGCACTTCTCGGCTCTCGCGCTGAACGGATGTATTTTCTGCAAATTCCCCCCGGTACTATTTCTCGAAGTCTCGGTCTGATATTAAACCTCACGGTCGGCAATGCTAACTTTGGGAGCTCTCTTGTACAAGAAGAATAAAAGAAAAGCAGGGCTCGAGCTGATCGATATATACAGAGGCACAGAGCGGAGAAGGTGGGCGAGGTCGTCGGACTGGACTGGACTGGATGTGCTCAGCAGTTCGCTGGCGTTTAGTGGAAAGTTTTAGAATTAGTACATCGATTCTTAATTGAGCAGTGCAGTTCATACCGCCGAGGGCCGGTGGAGGGGGAGTTTGCCAATGGTGAAGTTTAGACTCAGGTTGTTCCAGTTGTCCATTGCGACGACCATCGCTGTGGGCAAGCCGTAGGCAACGGCTACGTCCATCCAGGCACCCGGCACCAGTGGCGCTTGTCCTGACCAAAAGCCCCGCCACGGGGATGGCAGGGGCAGGGAGCCGACGATTCCGAGGGCGGCACTCCGTGCAGTTTCCCGCTGTAAGAAGTTGGTCTCGAGGATGCATGTACGCAAGGGGCGTCCTTGGTGAGGGTGGGCGGCCGCAACTGGGCGGAGTCATCACCCACCACGCCACCACGGGTTAACCCGGACCTGGATGGTTGCTGCTCGATCTCCTCTCTCACCTTGGCCAGGACCAACAGTCCGGGAAGACGCGTGCCGACCATGGCGCGTAGGTTTGAACCAGCGTGATTTCTTCAGGCCCTCCGCGCGTTGTGCGCTGCTCCCTCTCCTGGCTCCTGACGGCATGGGTGCGGGGGCTCAGCGTGCCGGTGAGAGGGTCCGTGGTAGGGGCGACCATGCCAGGGATCCCGCCAGAATCTGTGAGATAGCAGAGAGAGTAGCGCGGCGGCGCCGAGGACCGGGACAGAGGCGGGCGTGGGCAGTGAGCACGACGTGCGGGATTTTGGGGTCGGAGAAAGATAGAAATTGAACCGGTACAATGGCTATTACAGTATTATGTGTCTAGGTGGAAGGGTAAAATCGGAAATAAAAATGACGTACCGCAAGAAAGCTATTAGGTATAGATTGCTACATGTTTTATATACACTTTATATGGTTTTTATGAATTTTCTGTGACTAACCTATTAACAAGATGCCACAGTGCCAGTTCGCTGTTTTCTTCTGTTTTTGGTTTCAGAAAAACTGTTAAGAAAATATTCTCGGAATTGCACGAAACAAAAGCCAATATCCCTATTTTCCCCGGAAGCATCCAGGATACCGAAGAGGAGACGGGGGGGGGGGGGGCACGAGGCGGCCACACCTGTTGGTGGCGCGGCAGGCTCCTTGGCCGCGCCACCACGTGGTGTGGGCCCCTCGGGGCCCCACCTCCTTCACCCTTTCACCTACAAATACCCCCCGACGGGAAAACCCTAAACACCCGAACACTTTTCCACGAAACATTACGGAGCCGCCGCCGTCGTCAACCCTAGTTCGGGAGGGTTCAGACGCTCTTCCCGGCACCCTGCCGAAGAGGGAATCATCACCGGAGGGCTCTACATCACCATGCCCGCCTCCGGACTGATGCATGAGTAGTTCATGTTTGGACTACGGGTCCATAGCAGTAGCTAGATGGTTGTCTTCTCCTATTGTGCCATCATGTTTCGATCTTGTGGGCTGCCTATCATGATCAAGATCATCTTTATGTAATGCTGCATGTTGTGTTTGCTGGGATCCGATGAATATTGAGTACTATGTCATTTGCTTCATAATATATTATGCGTGTGTTATTTATGATCTTGCATGCTCTACGTTGGTAGCAGATGCTCTGGCCAAGTAGATGCTTATGACTCCAAGAGGGGGTATTTATGCTCGATAGTGGGTTCATGTCTTCATTTAATCCGGGGGAGTGACAGCAACCTCTAAGATTGTGAATGTACTGTTGCTAATAGGGATAAAACAGTAGTGCTTTGTCTAAGGATAATTGTATTACTTACATTACACACTTTGCTTAATGCAATAATCTGTTGCTTGCAACTTAATACTGAAAGGTGTGCGGATGCTATCCGGAAGGTGGATTATTAGTCATAGATGCAGTTGGATAACGGTCTATGTATCATGTTGTAATGCCCAAATGAATCTCACACTAGACACCATGACTATAGTATATGCATCATTATGTAGTTCTTTATTTTGTCAATTGGCCAGCTGTAATTTGTTTACCCTCATGTATGCTATTATTATTTATGGAGAGACACCACTAGTGAACTGTGGACCCCGGTCCTTTTCTTTAAATTGATAATACAATCTACTGCAATCCTGTTCTTTCACTCTCTGCAAACAAACATCATTTTCCACACCATACGTTTAATCCTTTGTTACAGCAAGCCAGTGAGATTGACAACCTCACTGTCAAGTTGGGGCAAAATAGTTTGATTGTGTTATGTGCAGGTTCCACGTTCGTGGTTGACACCGGTAGTGCGCCCTGCTAAGGTCAACCGCAGCAACCTTCGGAAGAATCTTCATCTCCTACTGGATTGATAACCTTGGTTTAATAACTGAGGGAAACTTGCCGCTGCACTGCTTCACACCTTCCTCTTGGGGTTTCCCAACTGCTGAGAAGAAGATCTTCGACTCAGTCATCAAGCATTTTTCTGGCGCCGTTGTCGGGGAGGTGAAGGCACTTCTGTTCAGCAAATCTCTATCTCCCTCGTCAACTAAGCACCAGCATTTTTCTGGCGCCGTTGCCGGGGAGATCAAGCTCTTCTACGAGGGGAGTCTCTCACACCCAATCTCTTTATTTTGTTATTGTCTTGCTTAGTTTATTTTTATTACTGTCTTGTTTGCTTAAACATAAAAAATACAAAAAAATAATAATTATTTGCATTTATTTCTGTATTTCGGTTTAGTTAAAATTTGCTAAAATGGGTAGTCCTGAAGTTGAAGTTCGTTCATTTAGACAACAAGGAGGAGAAAGTTTGAAAGATGCATGATATAGGATAAATGATGCTCATAAAAAATGCACTAAAAAACATTGCACTTTAATCCTTATTAGCAATTTTTATTTTGGAATTTCTAGCTGGTATAGGTATGTTCTTGACACTGTTACGGGGGGTAATTTTCTAGGTACTCCTGCTTTGGAATCTTGCAATTTAATTGAGAGTTTGGTAGGAGCACCCCCACCTACTAAAGAAATTAAAACTGAGATCACTCTGGAGGATGTTATTAAAAGGTTGGATTCTATGGAGAATTTTTTCTTGATAATGCTAGCAAGGGTAATGAATCAATAGAGGATATTAATGAAAGAATCACTGCTTTATAAACTAGCAGCACCCTTGATACTCATAATCATAGAATTGATGAATTAGAGGAGGCTATGGAAACCTTAAGTTCAACTTTTTCCTCTATTAAAAGTAAGAAAGAAAATGCTTTTGTGGAAAGGGAGCAAA
Organism: Poa annua; assembly: GCA_026929855.1. NCBI lineage: Eukaryota > Viridiplantae > Streptophyta > Magnoliopsida > Poales > Poaceae > Poa > Poa annua. Next base: position 40,477,740 of record CM049436.1, read on the forward strand.
AGTTCATCTATATTCCCAAACCGAAACCTCCTAATATGCCTAAAAATGATGGTAATGATTTACGTAATAGGACACCTTCATGTATACCTAAAACACCTATTACAACCGACCATGTCTTGGATGATATTATTGATGTTGATGCTTCATCTCTTGGAAACACTTGAGTTATACACTTTCTGTGCCTAGCTGAAAGGCGTTAAAGAAAAACGCTTATGGGAGACAACCCACTTTTTATTTCTGTTATTTTCTTTTATATTGAGTCAAAGAACATGTCTATCTCTGTAGCAATTCCTTTAAATCTTTATTTTATCGCATTGTTGTGTCAAGTTAAGCCTCTAGTAGAAAGTTGATGCTAGATTTGGATTTCTGCACAGGAACAGTGTTCTGCTGTCCACCGTTTAATTCATAACTACTTACAGAAAAATCGAAAAAATCTGATATGTTTTGTGCGCGATCCTCAGATATGTACGCAACTTTCATTAGTTTTGAGTTTTTTGATTTGAGCAAGTTAAGTGCCTCGAAAAAATGCGTCCTTACGGACTGTTCTGTTTTTTGACAGATTCTGTCATTTATTTTGCATTGCTCCTTTTGCTGTTTTTGAGTGGATCTTTTTGCTCCACAAAATACCAGTGGTTGTAGCTAATGTCCAGTAGCATGTGTAATTATTTTATCCATGCAGAATATGAGAATTTTTGATTATGCACTAACCCTCTAATGAAGTTTACTTTGAGTTTGGTGTGGAGTAAGTTTTCAAGGGTTAAGAGAGAGGATGATATGATGTGATCAATAAGATGAAAAAGCCTAAGTTTGGGGATGCCCCCGTGGGTCACCCAAGCATATTTCAAGAAGACTCAAGCGTCAAAGCTTGGGGATGCCTTGGGCATCCCCTTCTTAATCAACAAACTATCAGGTAATCTCTAGTGGAACTATATTTTAATTCTTTCACATCTTATGTGCTTTATTTGAAGCGTCCGTTTGCTTTTATTTTTGCTTTGTTATTTTTATTCTCTGAATAAAATGGATCCTAGCATTCTTTTGTGGGAGAGAGACACGCTCCGCTTTTTCTTATGAATACTCCTATTCTTCACTTATATTTGTTGAGTATTCTTCTATGTTACTTCAATATTTTTAGCTCTTGTTTTTCATGCATCTCTTGTTTAGAGCTATTACTTCTCTTATGTTATACTCTCTTGTTTCATTGTTAATAACTTTGATAGTTTATGTTTAAATAAGTTGATTGGTGTTTGGTTGGAAACAGAAAATGCTAACTGTGGTAGATGGTATAATGAAAAGATATACATGATCTTATGGATTGTTATCTTGTATGTTGTGGTGCTTGGCAATTGTTTTGAGCTCTCAAGTAGATCATGTTTAAGCTTTTACATCATGTAGTTAAAACCTATTAGTGAAGAACTACCGTAAAACTTGTTGAAATTTGGTTTTCATGTTTGGTATCTCTAAGGTCTAGATATTTTCTAGTAAAGGTGTTTGAACAACAAGGAAGACAATGTAGAGTTTTATAATGCTTGCAATATGTTTTTATATACGTCTTGTTGTCAAAGTTTATACTTGTGTTTGCTTCAAATAACCTTGCTAGCCAAAGCCTTGTACTGAGAGGGAATGCTTCTCGTGCACCCAAAACCTTGAGCCAAAACCCATGCCATTTGTGTCCACCATACCTACCTACTACATGGTATTTCCTGCCATTCCAAGCAAATACTTCGTGTGCTACCTTTATTCAAAATTTATTATCCCTTATTTGTGTCAATGTTTATTAGCTCATGAGGAAGTATGTGGTGTTACGGATATCAACCTTGTCATTTGCTGTTAGACAGACTTTCACCAACCGGACTAGTTGCATATACACCGCTTATCCATTAACTTTGCAAAAAGAGCTGGCAAATGGGGTGCACAGTCCCAATTAATTACAACTTTAACCGCTGCATTCTCTTCACATTTTTGCCCTGATCTAATCAGCCAAGCAATGATACTAGTTTTTAACTACATTTGTAAACAAAAGAGAATAAGAGGGATGATCTACTCTTGGGTAGAAATTACGTCCTTCAATGGGAGCCGCTATTGAAAGTCTAGTTGACAAGGGGGTAGAGTGCCCATTACCATTCGTTGACAACGACAAACACCACTCAAAAACTTACTTTTATGCTCTCTATATGATTTCAAAAACCTATAAAAATTAAAAGGCTCTAGCACATGTTTGTGTCCTGCTTCCCTCTGCGAAGGGTCTATCTTTTACTTTATGTTGAGTCAGTTTCCCTACTTCTTTCTATCCCCGAAGCAAACACTTGTGTCAACTGTGTGCAACAATTCTTATATGCTTACTTATTGCACTTGTTATATTTCTTTGTGTTGACAACTATCTATATGACATACATGTTCAAAAGTTGAAACCCAATGCTGAAACTTATATCTTCCTTTGTGTTGCTTCAATGCTCTTTTACTTAGAAACTATTGCATTATGAGTTAACTCTTATGCAAATCTTTTTGATGCTTGTTTGAAAGTACTATCCATGAAAAGTTTTTACTTATATGATGTAGTTGTTTACTCCTTGTCTATTTGTTAGCAAACTATAGACCATTGCCTTGAGTCACGTCATTCATAACATGAGCCTTACAATATTATATGATCAAGATTGTGTGAAAGCATGTCACTTCAGAAATTATTCTTATTATCGTTTTACCTACTCGGGACGAGTGAACTAAGCTTGGGATGCTTGATACGTCTCAAACGTATCTATAATTTCTTATGTTCCCTTCTTATATTATACCCATTACTACATGTTTTATATACACTTTATATGGTTTTTATGCATTTTCTGGGACTAACCTATTAACAAGATGCCACAGTGCCAGTCCCCTGTTTTCTGCTGTTTTTGGTTTCAGAAAAACTGTTAAGGAAATATTCTCGGAATTGCACGAAACAAAAGCCAATATCCATATTATCCCCGGAAGCATCCAGAACACCGAAGAAGAGACGGAGGGGGGCCACGAGGCGGCCACACCTATTGGTGGCGCGGCAGGCTCCTTGGCCGCGCCACCACGTGGTGTGGGCCCCTCAGGGCCATACCTCATACGCCCTTTCGCCTACAAATACCCCCGACGGGAAAACCCTAAACACTCGAACACTTTTCCACGAAACATTACGGGGCCGCCGCCGTCGTCAACCCTATTTCGGGAGGGTTCAGAAGCTCTTCCCGGCACCCTGCCGGAGAGGGGAATCATCACCGGAGGGCTCTACATCACCATGCCTGCCTCCGGACTGATGCGTGAGTAGTTCATCCTTGGACTACGGGTCCATAACAGTAGCTAGATGGTTGTCTTCTCCTATTGTGCCATCATGTTTAGATCTTGTGAGCTGCCTATCATGATCAAGATCATCTTTATGTAATGCTACATGTTGTGTTTGCTGGGATCCGATGAATATTGAGTACTATGTCATTTGCTTCATAATATATTATGTGTGTGTTATTTATGATCTTGCATGCTCTACGTTGCTAGTAGATGCTCTGGCCAAGTAGATGCTTATGACTCCAAGAGGGGGTATTTATGCTCGATAGTGGGTTCATGTCTTCATTTAATCTGGGGGAGTGACAGCAACCTCTAAGATTGTGAATGTACTGTTGCTACTAGGGATAAAACAGTAGTGCTTTGTCTAAGGATAATTGTATTACTTACATTACACACTTTGCTTAATGAAATAATCTGTTGCTTGCAACTTAATACTGAAAGGTGTGCGGATGCTATCCGGAAGGTGGATTATTAGTCATAGATGCAGTTGGATAACGGTCTATGTATCATGTTGTAATGCGCAAATGAATCTCACACTAGACACCATGACTATAGTATATGCATCATTATGCAGTTCTTTATTTTGTCAATTGCCCAGCTGTAATTTGTTTACCCTCATGTATGCTATTATTATTTATGGAGAGACACCACTAGTGAACTGTGGACCCCGGTCCTTTTCTTTAAATTGATAATACAATCTACTGCAATCCTGTTCTTTCACTCTCTGCAAACAAACATCATTTTCCACACCATACGTTTCATCCTTTGTTACAGCAAGCCAGTGAGATTGACAACCTCACTGTCAAGTTGGGGCAAAATAGTTTGATTGTGTTGTGTGTAGGTACCACGTTCGCGGTTGACACCGGTAGTGCGCCCTGCCAAGGTCAACCGCAGCAACCTTCAGAAGAATCTTCATCTCCTACTGGATTGATAACCTTGGTTTCATAACTGAGGTAACTTGCTGCTGCACTGCTTCACACCTTCCTCTTGAGGTTTCCCAACTGCTGAGAAGAAGATCTTCGACTCAGTCATCAAGCATTTTTCTGGCGTCGTTGTCGGGGAGGTGAAGGCACTTCTGTTCAGCAAATCTCTATCTCCCTCGTCAACTAAGCACCAGCATTTTTCTGGCGCCGTTGCCGGGGAGATCAAGCTCTTCTACGAGGGGAGTCTCTCACACCCAATCTCTTTATTTTGTTATTGTCTTGCTTAGTTTATTTTTATTGCTGTCTTGTTTGCTTAAATATAAAAAATACAAAAAATTAGTTATTTTGTTATTGCATTTATTTCTTTATTTTGGTTTAGTTAAAATTTGCTAAAATGGGTAGTCCTGAAGTTGAAGTTCGTTCATTTAGACAACAAGGAGGAGAAAGTTTGAAAGATGCATGGTATAGGATAAATGATGCTCATAAAAAATGCACTAAAAAACATTCCACTTTAATCCTTCTTAGGAATTTTTATGTTGGAATTTCTTGCTGGTATAGGTATGTTCTTGACACTCTTACGGGGGGTAATTTTCTGGGTACTCCTGCTTTGGAAGCTTGCAAATTAATTGAGATTTTGGTAGGATCACCCCCACCTACTAAAGATTTTACCGTGAACTTTCCATTATTCGTTAAGTTCCAGATCAGTACGTCTCTATCTTCTGTTAGTATAATAGAATCACAATAATTTAGAATGTTATTCCATTGTTCTAACCTATTTCGCCAAAGTGTTCTACGAAAACAAATTGCTCTACCTCTATTTCTAATAATCGAAGCAACATAGATCCCTTTATGAAAACAGATATCATACAAATCAGCATAATACTTGGCACCCCCGGTTGGCGGGGTGTCAACAGCTAGAAACTTGGCGACACTGTATAAAGCCTTCTTCAATCTTGAGGAGGGTATCACGACCATAATATCTTCACCCACCAGTGTTGCAAGTTTCAAATCACCATCTCTCTCCCTACCCATTCAAACACCTTGTCCTTCTAACACTTGGGAGAGTTGACATGGATCTACACTTTCACCAAAGCAATTTGATTCCCCCCATCCATTCCATTGAGGAACTTGTTACTCTTGGGTTCTTTGGAACCCTAGACGGTTGTGGTTGTCTTTGTAGCTTTGAAAGCCGGGGGACAAGCCGGGAGCCTCCAATTTAAGATGTAGATGTGTGCCTCGGCCTTGTGAGTCTTGTGGCTTTGAGAGCCGCGGGGTTTTGGTGGAAGCCTCCAATTTGTTAAAAGAAAAAAGGAACTTTGTAGTTGCCTATTCACCCTCCCCCTCTAGACAACCTACTCGATCCTTTCAGTAATCCATATACAATTGCCTCTATAGCTTCATTTAGCCCCATTTCGGTGCAACAATAGCTGATATGGAGGGAAATGAAGGGAACCTACTATTTGTCATGATCCACTATTTTAAACATTGTCAGTACAAGGTAAATGAATTTTACCATCATGAAATTCGAAGCAAATCTAACTGTAATTTATAGGGAGGTAAAGCACACCAAAAACAAAACAAAATCCTAGACCATATAGATATACACGGAACCAATGTGTAAACTAATGGACGAGCCAATAAAGAAAGATGCATGGGACAATTGCTTATGTGCCCTGGTTGGCTCTAGTTTATCTGTATGTGCCATACCCGCGTAGTTTCTCTCGTCTGTGCCCTGGATGGCTCGGAAATCGGCCAAACGCTCCGTTGCCCTCTGGTCAACCGTCACTAGGCCTGACTGGTGGGGTCGTCCTGGCGCGGCTCGGTTGGGATTTCCTGGGGTCGGCTAGTGGGGTCGGCCCTTTGACCTTAGATGTGGGCCCAGCGAAGTGCATGCACCCCGTCCCACCTGCATGCATGCGGCCGTACGTGCGCGTCCATGCCGTTCCACCTGTGCTCGCCGCGCCTTCAATGGCGTGCCCCCCTGGCCGGCAAAAAGCTGCCTCGCCGCCTACACTGCCGGACCAGACGCGCATCTACTCCGCCGTCCTCGTGTCTCTCTTGCCTACTCTATCCTGCTGCAAGATGAGCAGTCTGGAGCCGAATCAATGCCCGGTCGCCATTACTGCCGTCTAGACCGCGACGCCGTCCAGACCGCTCCTAACATTAAAAGGAGCAATTTCCTTGCCCATTGCGCTCACAAATCCCCTCTTCCTCTCCTAAACACCTTCGCCCAGTCCTGTATCTCTCCATCCCTCGTGGTGATGGCAGCTCCACTCCCAGCTCGAACCGCCGCCGCCGCCACGTCCCCTATCCTTGGTTTCTTGAGGCGAGCGAGGGAAGCGGCATGGGGAGTGGGCGTGGGCGTGGGCGTGCGCGTACTCCTCCAAGTTCGAGCAGGAGGCGAGCGAGGGAAGCCGCATGGGACGGGGAGTCTCCAAGGGGCAAGCGCAGGGCCATTGCTCCCGATCCCATTCCCTTCATCGATCTGTCCGACGAGGACGACCAGGGTATGGACTGGACCATGGCCTGGAAGGAGGAGGTCACGGAGGTCCTGGACCCGGGTTTGGCCTGGGCCATGGCCGACCAGAAAGCCATGGACCTGGTCAAGCATTCCGCCGCCGAGCAGCAACGGCTCAGTATGTACTCGGAGAGCAAGGGGAAGAAGGAGGACATGTGGTCGGCGTCGAACAGCAACGCCCCAGAAGAGGTCGATGCCAAGGGCAAGGGCAGGGGCAAGGGCAAGGCCGAGTCGGTGGAGGTTTCCGATGACGAGGACGAGTGGTAGTCAATTTTAGTTATTAGTTGCATTATTAAGGGCAAGTGCCAATTTAGTTATTAGTTGTTGATCTATTTTATAATTTAGCAAGGGCAAGTCCATTTTGTACTACCATGAAATTTGGCAATGGCCTTGTGCTTGACGTTTCCAATTGTGTGTGTAAATGGTGCCGTTTACCCTACCTTTGGAGCTCATTTGAAACACATTTTTCAGCGAGTCCACCATTTTTGCTTAGAAATGGGGCCGTTTACCCTACCTTTGGAGCTCATTTAAAACACATTTTTTCAGCGAGTCCACCATTTTTGCTTATAAATGGGGCCTTTTACCCTACCTTTGGAGCTCATTTGAAACACATTTTTCAGCGAGTCCGCCTTCTTTGTTTAGAAACGGGGCCGTTTACCCTACCTTTGGAGCTCATTTGAAACACATTTTCCAGCGAGTCCACCATTTTTGTTTAGAAACGGGGCCGTTTACCCTACCTTTAGAGCTCATTTGAAACACATTTTTCAGCGAGTCCAAGCTCATTTGAAAATTTATATGGATTCAAGCTAGATTTGAGCAAGCTCATGGCTATCCTCATTTGGTTTGCCAAAATCCTGTATCTCTCCTAAACACCTTCGCCCAGTCCTGTATCTCTCCATGCCTCGTGGTGATGGCAGCTCCACTCCCAGCTCGAACCGCCGCCGCCGCCACGTCCCCTATCCTTGGTTTCTTGAGGCGAGCGAGGGAAGCGGCATGGGGAGTGGGCGTGGGCGTGGGCGTGGGCGTGCGCGTACTCCTCCAAGTTCGAGCAGGAGGCGAGCGAGGGAAGCCGCATGGGACGGGGAGTCTCCAAGGGGCAGGGGCAGGGCCATTGCTCCCGATCCCATTCCCTTCATCGATCTGTCCGACGAGGACGACCAGGGTATGGACTGGACCATGGCCTGGAAGGAGGAGGTCACGGAGGTCCTGGACCCGGGTTTGGCCTGGGCCATGGCCGACCAGAAAGCCATGGACCTGGTCAAGCATTCCGCCGCCGAGCAGCAATGGCTCAGTATGTACTCGGAGAGCAAGGGGAAGAAGGAGGACATGTGGTCGGCGTCGAACAGCAACGCCCCAGAAGAGGTCGATGCCAAGGGCAAGGGCAGGGGCAAGGGCAAGGCCGAGTCGGTGGAGGTTTCCGATGACGAGGACGAGTGGTAGTCAATTTTAGTTATTAGTTGCATTATTAAGGGCAAGTGCCAATTTAGTTATTAGTTGTTGATCTATTTTATAATTTAGCAAGGGCAAGTCCATTTTGTACTACCATGAAATTTGGCAATGGCCTTGTGCTTGACGTTTCCAATTGTGTGTGTAAATGGTGCCGTTTACCCTACCTTTGGAGCTCATTTGAAACACATTTTTCAGCGAGTCCACCATTTTTGCTTAGAAATGGGGCCGTTTACCCTACCTTTGGAGCTCATTTGAAACACATTTTTCAGCGAGTCCACCATTTTTGCTTATAAATGGGGCCTTTTACCCTACGTTTGGAGCTCATTTGAAACACATTTTTCAGCGAGTCCACCATTTTTGTTTAGAAACGGGGCCGTTTACCCTACCTTTGGAGCTCATTTGAAACACATTTTCCAGCGAGTCCACCATTTTTGTTTAGAAATGGGGCCGTTTACCCTACCTTTAGAGCTCATTTGAAATACATTTTTCAGCGAGTCCAAGCTCATTTGAAAATTTATATGGATTCAAACTAGATTTGAGCAAGCTCATGGCTATCCTCATTTGGTTTGCCAAAATCCCCATTTAAGTTACGATGACGGGTAACAGCCAAAATCCGCATTTGGTGTGCCAAAATACCCATTTTTGTGTCACTGAGGCAAATGGGGGTGGGCGAGCCAAAATCCCGTTGGGTCCGCCGTGGTCCACTCGTCAGCGGGTGTACAACCCTTGTCTTACGCGCGCGTCCAATCAGATCGCAGAATGAGCTTCTCGCGGATCGCCCCGAGTCTGCGTGCAGATTCCTTCTAGAGGAAATCGGACGGCTGCAGTTTAACCGACATTTGAAATGAGATTCAAATATTCAAAAAAAAATAAAAAATAAAGGAAAATCATGCGCACATAGTCATATTATGTCATATACTAACGACTCAAATTGAAAAACATGGTCTACATACATTCAAAAGGAGAAAGACATGGATCTCATGTGATATTGCATAACTCAAATTATGAGGTCTAAGGTTAGAGAGAAGTGGTTTTGGAATTGCAACATGAAATTTTCAAAAACCTCACAAAAGCTTCATTTTGGAGTGACTAAGAAGGATCCATGCTTAGTTTTTCATTTTCATGTTTTAAACTTGTTTAAATGTTGGTCAAACTTAGGTTTGACCGAATTTGAAATAACCATGGTAAATTCAAAAATTATCGAAAAATTTAAAAACCGATGCACATAGTCTTCATATGTCATATACTAATGACTAAAGTTGAAAAACATGGTCTACATACATTCAAAATTAGAAGGGCATATATCTCATGTGATATCGCAAAACTCAAACGATGAGGTCTAAGGTTGAAAAGAAGTGGTTTTGGAATTGCAACATGGTAATTTCAAAATACTCACGAAAGTATCATTTTGGAGTGACTAAGAATGGTCTAGGCTTAGTTCGCGCCCAAATGTGCGCCAGTGCGCTCCCAGAGCACGCTGTGGCGCGTCCGGAGCACGCCATGGCGCGTTCAGAGTGCGCACTGTTTGACAGAAGTATAATAACAAATATTACAAACGATTCAAGTTGATAAATAAGGACTACACACGTTCAGATCACGTAACTACACAGAGCGCGCATTGTGGGTGTCAGTTCACGTCCAGTTCGTATCCAGATTGCGCTTGGTGTGTTGACACGGATGCACCGATACGTGTAGTTCACGTCCAGTTCGTGTCCGGATATTTGCACGTAAAAATAAAATTGATCGTGTCAGTTCTCGCAAAAAATGCTTCTGATACGTGTAGATGTCTCACAGTGTCTCCAACTGCATTAACTTGGACCAGAACGACGACGCGCGTCAACTGTTCGACACTTGTACTCGACACGTCTAGGGGCACCAGATGACGTGGTAAACATTTACAGGCACGTCAGTTCGACTAGACGTGAAGCGCGGTCACACGATGCCATCATTGCGAATATAATCTGTAAATTGTGTTGTCATGTTACACTGCGTTGGCAAGAAAACGAGTCGATGCGCCTGTTCGGTGCCACAAGCTGTTATCGATTTACACGCCGGCGGGAGGAGGAGGACGACGACGACGAGGAGGAGGAGGAGGCGGAGGAGGAGGATGACTCCGACGACGACTCCGACGACTCCGACGACGACGACGAACCGCCGGCCAAGAAGCGGCGCGTGTAGGCCGAGGCCGGCGTAGTAGCAGTAGTGCATTAGTTGCACTGCTGATTAGTAGTAGTATTAGGCCGCCGCCGGCGTAGTAGCAGTGCTGCATGCACTGCTAATCTTTTGTAATTGTGAATATAATCCTAATATAATCCTATTTGAGTTATAAATCGATTTTCAATTAGTAGTAGTAGTTTCAATTCGAGTTATAAATCGATTTTCAGTTTTCAAATCGAGTTATGAATCCTATATTATAAATCAATTCCAGTTATAAATCGAGTTTCAATTAGTAGTAGTAGCAGTTTCAATTAGTAATAGCAGTTTCACTAAACAATGACGTACTAATCAACGAATTGTGAGTTACTTCAGTGTTAATTCAGTTAATTCAGTTTTAACTCAGTTAATTCGGTGTTAACCACGTGTTAATTGGGGCCGAGATACCCAACCTGGGCGTCAGACTCGTCCCTTCCTGTCCCCACTTGAGACTCTCTTCCTGTCCCCACTTGAGCGGTCCCACTTGGAGGAGGAGGAGGAGGATGAGGACGAGCATGCACTTCGCTGGGCCCACATCTAAGGTCAAAGGGCCGACCCTACTAGCCGACCCCAGGAAATCCCAACCGAGCCGCGACAGGCCGACCCCAGGAAATCCCAACCGAGCCGTGACAGGCCGACCCCACCAGTCAGGCCAAGTGACGGTTGACCAGAGAGCAACGGAGCGTTTTGCCGATTTTCGAGCCATCCAGGGCATAGACGAGAGAAACTACGCAGGTATGGCACAGACGGATAAACTAGAGAGAACCAGGGCACAGAAGCAATTGTCCCAAGATGCATATGCTTGTTTTAATAGTCAAGTTTACTTGTAGAAAATGATTTTCAAGGGAACTATGCAGGAATTCTATGTTTTTTTAATGTAAAAGACCTCTTGGTTATAATGAATGTATCCTTTCAAGTTATGTGGAGTTATCTTACCACACTATTATTTCTTCTACCTAGATGTTAGACTTCGAATATTTCTACGCATGTCCATGACAGTTGTAAAATGCCTCAATCTTTATTCATGTGTTTCCTACGGTTCCACCGAAAAACTTCTAATACTAGCTAGTGTGCATCCAATTCATGCATGATTCAACATATCACAACATTTCTTTTTGTCTTTTCAATGTCCCCATGTTCACGCAATCCAAAGTGTTCGAGTAATATTGACTAGAATTATTATTGGTGTTTTCGTTTGTGTTCTCCATAACATTTAGCAATAAATGTAACCATTCTCTAAATCAAAGTAGTAATAGTGGATATTTTGTATTAGTATTAGTGAAACACAATGAGAACTTTATTTTCATCTACAATACAATAAGTAATTTAACTCTGAAGTTTAGAAAGTTCCATCATGTATTAAAATTTGACTTGCTATGGTGAAAACAATTTGAAATACAACTGACTGTTTTTCCTTTGCTGCGAAGAAGTTTCCATGTGCTTTTAGGGACTGAATTGATCTTATGAGATTGGAGAATGATTAAGTTATAATTCTTTTAGTCTTTATTTCGTAATACCATTTTAAGGAAACTCAACCGTGTAATTTAACACAAATTTCATAGAAATATAAGTCTAGAGGCTAAATGTGTGCTTGCTGGAAAGTGGAAATAACTACAAATTATGTCGATTATGATTAACAAAATACCATTTTTATATTTCATACACTTTTATAAGTGTTAAACAATCAAGCATATAAGTGAGGAGGAGAGGTAGAGTTACAATGCTTTCAAACGTATGCATTCACCAACATGCACCATATAGACATGAGGTAGACACGAACTCTTAAACACAATTCCTTCCATGTTATATAATTTATGTCTATTTGTACGCATGCTCAAGAAAACTCATCGGTGTAAATACCCTAATTTATTTCGTACATAAGGCGATAACTGGTTAGGTATAAGAAGCAATTTTTCTTTTGAACTGAATTTTAACCATTCCACCTTAGAACGACATTTCCATGTATCAACTTACTAAGATACGAAACCATTGCAAAATCTGAAGCAAGCAAAGACCAACAAAGGAAATCCACCTGGCATGAAATTTATCAGCAAAATAAATTCAAAATACCTTGACATAACGCTTAAAATAAAATTAGCACTGCTTCAAAATAATTAATATATGCATATCATACTTACCCCCAATATAATTATGTAGTGTAAACCCCATTATGGATTGTTAGGGTGTTTCTTTCACACTAGAACATTATCTGGCTCGTATAAACCGAAGACAGAAACAAACCACACAAATTTTATAATACACCAAGCATATAAATGCATAATACAAATACACAATCGTAAGAAATACACAAATCTATCAAAGGCATCCATTTTTTTTTCTTTTGGAGAGATCTAGTAGTACAACATATGCATATGCGGAATCCCCCATATGCCTGGTAGACACTAGCAGAGCAGGGTATCCACCTAAAGTTCACCTACGGAGCAGAAAAAACAAGCAATTTGCGTAGGGTTTGTGCCCCCATCCGGAACGTGTACGAGTCCATGTCCAACAACAACAAGGAGAGAGGAGAGCGCCACGGTGCTAGGAGGGGCAGCCAAATCCTATAAAAACCCCAACAAAATATATATCCCTATCCTCCTCTCTCGCAAATTGCTTTTTGTTCGCTTCCCCCCTGCCCTGCCTGCCCTTCCGCCCCGCAGCCGCCGGCCGCTTCAATTCGCCGAGGGCAACTCGCCGACCCAGCGGAAGAAATCGCCGCCGATACAATCCGCCCCCCGTCGCCCGTCTCGCCGGCTGATTCCGAGCGGATTCAGTCGGGGAGGAGGCGCCGCGCGATACGATACGAGGGCAATTGGAGGCGGCGGCCCCGAATTTTTTTCCCCGTGATTTTTTCGGGGCCCCTGATTTGTAGGGCTGCCTCTCGTGATAACCCTATCTAGGGTTTGAGGGTTTGGGTCGGGCGGCGAGGCGGAGGCGCTCCCTCGCTAGGGTTTGGGGACGGTAGCGGTGCCTCCGCGCAAGGGGCTGTCGGGGAGGTCGCCGCCATGAGGTGATTGCTGGCTGACAAGGAGGAAGAGGAGCGACGGTGGTGTGGCATTGCGGACGCGGATTGGGCTGGTGGACGGCGCGGAGCGGATTGGATCGGTGGAGGAGGAGGACCTCCCCTCTCCGCCGCCGTCTGTGGGTAGATGGTGAGTGGTGCCCGTCGCCATGGAGCAGGACATACCCGCCTTCAAGCCGCAATGGCTGATGCAGGGCCAGGTCACGGCCACTGGTGCCGCCAGCCTCTGGGCTGCAGCTTCGTCGCGCAAAGGTGAATTCACCACCCTTCCTAATTTTGTGTTTGTTTCTCAGTTTGGCAGTGCTATAAATGCGATGTAAGTCCTCGTGTGCATTGCTCTCTGTGGGATTATATGATTGAATGTGGACATACCTGGTGAAACCGATGCGTTTTGATTCTGTGTTGTGCACGGATGCGTTTCGATTCATGTTGGAGCTATACACCCGAAATTTAATGCGATACATACATGGGGGGATTTTCCTTAGATAAGATACGGTTTCTTTTGGTGCTTTTGTAGTCTGATGAGGTCACGAGACAAATGCTTCTCTATCAGTTTTTAACTTGCCATATCTGACTGTTGAATTGGTGTATGATTTCTTGGATAAATAAGACGATGGAGATGGCACAGTTATGGTTATTGCTGATGAATCCATGTGTTCTTGTCTAGTTTCAATGGTTCCTGTAGCTATGTAGCGTGAAAGGATGCTCATATGATTTAGGTGGTATCAGCTGCAATTAGTAATTGCTTCGGTGTTATACATGTTTTATTACTATGATTTGTACACCTGGAAACAGGGAACATTGTCGGAAGGGTCAGGACACTTATTCACTCCCTACTAGTTAACATTTAATAGTTGTTTGGTGGAACATGTTGCCTCGAACTACTGAGTGAGTACGATATGCAAACGGAAACTACGTGAAGCAGTTCTGTTGGGTTATGGCATGGTGCTTTATTGTTTAAGCTACTAATGCCAATTTTCAATAAATAAACAGAATTTTTTCATCGACTGTGGTTGCGTACTAATACTATGCTTAGAAGAGAACTATTGCAATGCATGTTCATATAGTTCTTGTGTATATCATCCAAGTAGGAATGTAGCATGTCTGTTTGCTGGACCACTTTTTTCTGATAAAGTTATGAGTCTACTACTTCTTTGCAATTAGAGTAATTTTTTATGTGCTACTATGAGCACATACTATTTATCTGCAAATGCCGTTATGAAGAATTACTCTCTAGTGGGGTGAGACATTGTGGTTTTGGAAACTTGTATTCAACTATAAGTGGCATTATTGTTTTGTGTTGCAAATCTGACATCTCACTGACAAGTTGTTTCCGGTATATCTTTAGATGTTCAAGTTAAGGGTGCTTCATCAAGAAACCGTTCATCTGGGCACAATCGTGACCAGACTTCCCGTCAATCTTCATCACGGAGGAGTTCAGTCTTGAGTGGGCCCCGGCGGCTTGATCGGGATGACACGGGGAAGACAAGGGGCTATTCAAACTTTGGAAGGAACAAGGATAAAGAACGGGAGAAGGATTTTGATTCCCGTGATAGGGAGAGTAGGTCTGGTGCAGGAGATCGTGATGGCTTTCAGTCATTTAGCTCATGTAGACCTGAAAGGGATAGGTTAAATCGTGCTCGCTCGAAACCAGACACATCAAGTAAGGGAGTAGTTAGTCTAAATAATGGTAGTACATCTAGAAGCAATACTGTTGGTGTCACCTTTGAGCGAGAGTTCCCACAGCTTAGTACCGAGGACAAGAATGGAAGGCAAGACATAAGCAGAGTCCCATCTCCTGGTATCACCACACCAATTCAGAGCTTGCCTCCATTTACTCCATCTGATGGCTGGACTTCTAAGCTAGTAGGTGCTCCTGTATCAAGTGAGCCAAAGAAAAATCCTGTTGCCTCTTCTGTACCACAAGCTGCTCCTAGTAAAAAGCCTGAAGTAACAGTGAACAGTGGAACTGGATTAAGTATGGCAGAGACTGTAATGCAAGCTCCTCAGAGAATTTCTGTTGGACCTCAGGTAGGAACAACGATGTCATGGTGTTTATAACGTTCTAGTAATCTTGGCTCTCTGGATTCATGTGAATGTACTCTTTTCTTTATAGTTGTCAATTGATGCTCAGAAGATTGAAGAAAGAACTTTGAGACAAAATACTCTAAGACCTATGACATCTACAGCAAGCAAATCTTCTGTGAGTTAGCTTCTGCCTTGTACCTGAACATAATTTCACATTTAGTATCTTTTTTCTGCAATCTTTTTTTTTACGTGAGTGGAAATCACTTACCATATTTGTTGGTAGTTGCCAAGCAATTATTTAGCAATATACGAATATATGAGAACTGTCAGTGTTGGACAGGACATATTTTATTCATGTGTTGTGGTATGATTTATCAAGTTAGAATGGTATAAAATATAATCATGGGGCAGCTCATTTTTCTCTTGAAATACGCAAAATATAATATTGGATTCTTTCCTCTAGTACTGCATGTTTGGTTATACGTGAACAGCACTCAACTTATGGGGACTCTTGAGAAGATGTTTTATATGTCGTATACTCGTATCTGGCAGTGCAGCGGTGATATGAATATGCTTTGGAAGTGGATTATTCACACTCTGTTTTGTCTATGTTAGAGGCATGGGAAAAATTACTGCTATGGAGCACATTCTTATGCTTTGCTTGTTTCACCAAAATGAAAAAATATATACATATTCCGAAGTGTTCCTAACAACTACCGTTTGAATTTAGTTTGATAGGTTGCTTTCCACATATGAGTGATCTGAGCTTTGACCAAAGGTAAATACTGTTAAAGGATGCCAAATGGCACATGCTTGAAATGAGCGGGACTTTTATGTAGAGGTGTGCGTATCTAATAACTAGATAGCAATAATAGATGGAAATAATTTGCTTTTGGAAACTAATAATCAGAATCCCCTATTAAACTTAGCTGCCGTTGCTACATGCTTTGCTCTAATTGGTCTCAGCAGGCTCATGATTGTAGTATGCTAAACCTTTGTTTGATATCATGCTACCTTGTTTG
The DNA here is from genome assembly GCA_026929855.1 of Poa annua. Taxonomy (NCBI): domain Eukaryota; kingdom Viridiplantae; phylum Streptophyta; class Magnoliopsida; order Poales; family Poaceae; genus Poa; species Poa annua. The sequence continues at coordinate 40,494,201 of CM049436.1, forward strand.
CTAGGGCAGCATTACGTGTGTTAAATATATATAATTAAACTCTAGTTTTACCTCGAAAAGGCCAAGAGCTCTGGATTTGCGGTCTCTTTTATGTTGTCTCACCTTTTTTATTTCAGGGAAGTTCAGCAGCACACCAAATCAATATTTTTTGCTTAGCTAACTTATTTCATGATTATCCAGGTAACAAGTTCTTCCAAAAGAAAAGGAACAAGGAATGGAGATCTTGGTGGTCCCAGTAAGGCAATACAACAATCAGTAGCACCACCTGCCAATGGTTCTGTTCGAGCTCCAGTCAAAACAAAGCTTTTTCCTTCCGGAAGCCTTAAAATCCTCAGCCGAGAGCAAAATGGTGCCCCACAGACACCTAAAGACTCTCCAGGCAATCCTGTGAGTCCTCCAGCTCAGGTGGCTTCAGTGGAACCACAGAAGACACCTCTCAGCCAAAAGCCTAAGGTTTCCACACATGATACTCCTCTATTGCAAGGTCCATCTGGTTTAGTTCCAAGACTTAAATTCTTCGAATCATTGCGAACCAAGTTATATAATGGTTCAAGCTCAGCTGTTGAGTCAAGTTGTGAACCATCTCCATCCAGTGTAGTTGATGCAAAGCATGATTCTTGCCCTAATACTGGAATGAAATGCACGGAGAATGGAACCTGTTTCTGTGAAGCAAATTCTTCTGAGGGATCTCAGGGACACCTGTCTGACAATGAGGAGAACAATTCATCCTTTGAACCTGCAGACATCGCAGCTGCTGAATCTCAGCAGCTTCTAGTTGAAAATGTGGAGTCTGACTCCTCATCTGAACTAGCTGACAGAGGAGATGAAGGATTCCAGGTGTCTGTCTCAGACAATGCAGAAGATAGTTCCTCCTCAGCACTTGCAGATTCGGATGACGGGTACAAGAATTTCCAGTCTGGCAATGAAGAAGCTAGTTCATCTTCAGAGGCTACTGAACCAGAAGATGAGGAGTATGCAGCTGATGCCATATTTACTTCAGAAGATTTGGATTTCATGATATCACTAGGCTGGAGTAAAGATGAAAAGGTGCAGCCTTTGGGTTTGGAAGAAATTGCGGACTATGTAAGTCTTTTTTTCATCCTTCATTTCTAATATCTTCACTTTCTAATGATTACTGGATCGATGTGTGAAAAACATTTCTTGCTCCCGAGCTCCAGTGCTCCTGTTTTTTAAAACCGAAATAATTATTTTTGTCTTAATTTTTTTCTGGAAAAACATACAAATACTTATACCCCCTCCGGTTCCAAATTAAGTGACTTCCATAGTTCCATGTCCACACGTGGAGTATCTAGACATCTTACATGTATAGATACATTCACATGTAGACAAATGGAAGTCATCTAATTTAGAACGGAGGGAGTACTTGTCTACTATGTACTACGTGATTTACACAGAAAAGACATGTAGCAAGCTGTTCTTTTTCACCCTTTCTGAGTCATGATTTTGCGTGGCCTACAGTACACCATATCATTGAACAAAACTATGCCTATATGTAGATAATATGTATATGCATCCACATAATTGTTTTTAGATTTTTTTGAAAATATCATTTCAATTGTTTCAAAAGATCTTGATCATTGAGCTCGGGAGCCAAAAATCCTTTCTCTTCAATGTGCCCGTTTAACCAAAGCTTGAGCCTAATTATTTGAAACTGGAACAATTCTGTAGTTGCGAATTACTTGAAAACATTTCATGTCTTTTTTGCTGAGGAAGGTATGAGCTCTGCCGATAACTTGTGAGTACTGCAAGTTTTGGACCACTCCCAATGCAACCTTATTATTTGATGACGTGCTTAATTTTCTTTAAAAAAATCACAACACTGATGATGCATTACATGCATCTCGAGAAACAAAAAAGACAAATATAATGCTAATAATGTTAATGGGCCGAATTCACAGACCAATTTAAACAGTTACTCCCTCCGTTTTTTAATATAAGACGTTTTAGCTTTTTGTCACCATGTGTATGTTCATTCATTTCAGTGTGCATGTTGACACCATTTGCAATGTCTAAAACATATACTCCTATTGAAAATAGCACTGTTTTTCAAATTAGATCTGAGTTTTTGTCCTTCTAGTTTCTAGCTCTGTGTTTCAAATTTGGATCTTAGTTTTTGTCACATGATAATACTGCTGTGTCTGTCACCAATATTGGTTTGAAACTTTCACAACTTTTAGGATGATGTTTACCTCGAGTACTCCAAGCTTGTGAGTACTTGATACATTCTTGAGCTCTGCCGTGCATTCCTAGAAAGGGCAAGACAAGTGCCATCATTTTCGTTATGTGACGCCAATTCCAATTTTCTGCAGGTGAGGCGCCATAAGGAGCTGGAGCAGAGGCTTTTGTCCATGGAAGCCAACTCTGATATCAAGTTACTTCTCCTTTATCTTTGCGGGCAGAGCTGAGTGAGAGGCCGCACAAGCCTAGGAAACAGGAACAGATTGTTCAGAAAGCAGGTACTGGGAACTAAAGGAAGCCACAGAAGGAGCTGTTTGCAAAATGCAATGTCTAGTCAGATCGAGCGATGGTGCTGGTTATGTTTTGATGCTGAGAAAGATAGCAACGAGTCTTGGCATGAGTTTTGTCTAGATTAACACAGTTGAGATTTTTTTTTTCCTGCTGACGCTTGTCCAGCAACTTGGGAGGTGGTTCACAAGTAGTTCTGACAATTTTTGGCATGTTGGAAACATGAGCTTAGGATTTGTCCGCTTTTTCCCAGGAATACCGAAGTCTTGCTGCCTTTCGGAAAATAGGTTGTTTTCCCCTTGTCAGGCTTATCTTTGTTTTGAAAAAAAAAGATAAGGTGGAGTTTTTGAACATGAAATAGGTGAATATGATTATAGTTGTCTTGGAATTTTTTTCTTTGGCTCCATTATGTCTCTATGCTCCCTTTTATTTTATGTTGTTTGATTGGTTATTTTTGTGTGGCCTATCCAGTTATTTTCATTTTTGTCGTGTTACATGATGAAGATGTAATGATTATGTTGGTAATCGTAGCGCAAGAATGCACGTTTTAGTTAGGGAATTGCTACCCTTCTGGGACTGCATCAGCTGTGTACTGTCATTCAGCTGGTCGAGCCCTGTGGTGGTTGTGTCAGATCCACGGCTGCGCAGATGGCACCACCCTCATCCACCCCTATAGCACGGTTTGGCGGTGTAAATGTCGTCTGAACGGTACGTCTTACCCTACCGCTGGAGCGATACCATTTACAAGGCAACTGCCAGTTCATCTTGTGGTACCGCATAGACCCTCTGGCGATCTGTAGTCATTTGTTTGAAAAAGGTCCAGCTCAAGTTTCAAAGGAAGATCATGTTTGTCAAAATTGCCTATGGATACGTTCCACCATTCCACGTATTGTTCTGTTGAAACAGGCTTTTGCACCCGTCATCTGATTGCCTCTCTTTAATCCAGCGCATTTCTGCCAGATCGCGAGATCGATCTCTGCTGGGCTCAGTAGTGACGGACATCAAAACCTTGAAGGTGGTTTCTACAACTGCTGTTTCAAACATGTCTTTCACCCTTTTTTTTTGCGAAACCCTTTGAATGTAGTAGCACATAGTTTAGCCCGTTCTTTGGACCATTTATCATGTATTCTTTCTTTTGATGTTATCCCAGAATTTATCCAGTCTGAACTCTATAGTGATGTTATGTGACCAATAAAATGCAAAATTCTCTAAAAAAACAGGTTTTCGCCCAACCAATCGGTGCAACTGTAAGGCCACTTTTGGAGTAAACAACAAAAATATGTGATGGTTGTGAATTAACACCACTCGTTGGGACTCCAAGAGGATAATGTTATAGCAAGCGTGGTTTTCCCCACAAGGATGAATCGAGGGTTTAAATCGAACTCTCGAGTAATTGGATTAAAAAATGTATTTCTCCGCTCCTATTCCAGCAACCTACAAAATAAGTATTTTGTCTTGTGTCCCCAACACCACCGTGTGGTTGTCAAGCACACGGATTCGTATTAGTAAAACTGAAATAAAAATATAGAAAGTAAATAAATAAATAAAACTATCTATAGCTAGGCAAGTAAAGCTCCTTATGTGTTTTTTTTAATTGTAGATGCAATAATTAAAAATATTTTTGTATGTTCGGATTTAATTAAAACTAGAAATAAGAAGTGTAATAAAAGTGTTGGAAAGTTGTTTTTATATTAAAAGATGGGCCGGGTTCATGAGTTCACTTATCTACTCTCTCATAAGGTGTAGCGGACATAAAACAATTTACAAGTGGCATAATATTGGTTCAACTTAATTATGTGAAGGATATCATTCATATGGGCATCACGTCATATTTTAGAGATGATGCAACACATCTCTCCTATACTCCCTCCGTTCCATAATATAAGATGTTGTATGTGTTGTACATGTTGTCTAGATTCATACCAAAATAAGTGCACACATAAACTAAAATGTGTGTAGATACAAGTTTGGATATGTGCATGTGAAAAAAGGCTAAAACATCTTATATTATGAAACGGAGGGAGTACTCCTCTAGAAAGGAAAAACTCCATGCAATTTAGAATCAAGAACGAATATAGTATAGCATTTTGACATAAATTTTGAATATCAAATATGCTAGCTCTAAGGCAAGATTGTCTTGGTTGTCACTAGACATCAAATAGCATATGCATTCACTTAATCGTAACGAAAGGTAAAAACCATAGTGGATCTCGAATTTATTGTCACTATCCAATGACCACCACATGTTACTCCATATAACACACACTTTTCCCCACACATGCTCTTTCATACATGATTGATCAAAATAAGTAATAAAGAACGGGGTACATAATATGCATCTACTCATACATCTCACACATAATGGAATTGAAATCTCAAATATCATCTCGTAAAATAAAGATCCATCACAAAGGAAATTACATAGACAACCATCATCATGTTAGGAAGATCATATTGTACTAATACATTGAAAGCACGAGAGAGATAGGATAAGCTACTGCCACAAACCATAGTCCAGAGGTGGACTACTCCCCCTTCATCATGGTGACGATGGTGGAGAGGTTGGAGAAGGTAGAGATCCCACCGGCGGCGCTCCAACGGCGTTTCCCCCTCCAATCTATGCTGGTTCTGTCTCGGTTTCGGTGTTTATGTGTTTATGTGGAGCTCCTTCCGATATTCGTCAGAGAACTTCTTTTATAGGCGTTTTTAGGTCAAGACCTAATTTTGGGCGAAAGATGGACGACTGGGGAGCCTCGAGGGCCAAACGGTATGGGTGGCGCCACCTATGCCCTTTTGGTCCTCGTGCTCGCCTCCCGAGGTGCAAAAGCTCAATCAACTTCTTTTCCTAAAAAAATCCTCAAAAAATCTCGGGTTGATTTGACGTCGTAAGTGATGCACCTAAAATGCATCTACTTTTCCAAGTACTTTGCTTCATAATTTTGTCCGGAGTCTTCCCATATTAGAATAAAATCGCAGAATCTGACACTGTTTTTAGCAAAGTCTCGTTTCTGGTTGTTTTTGCAGGAAATTAAATCGGGGAAAAAATACTACGCCTATTTTTTGGAAAAAGAAGGAGTTCGTGAATTGGACGGACACGAGGGGGTGTCCGAGGGGGAAAAGAGGGTGGCCCATGCGGCCAGATTCCCTGGCCGCGTGGGGCCTGCAATCTTGGCCCTCGGGCGTCGCCTCCCCTTCGACTTTCGCGTAACCCCTCATATATATGAAAAAGTGGCTGACCTACAAGGAGAGAGCCTTTCGCGAAACAGAGCGCCGCCGCCAACACGATCTTCGTTTTGGAGACAGATTGATCCAGGATTTCTACCCCGGAGGAGGGATCCGGAAACCATCTTCACCGCCATCTTCACCGCCTTGATCTCCATCGACCATGAGCTCCCTCACCATCACCATGTGTGAGTAGTCCTCTGTAGGAATATGAGGTGGATGGGGATTGGATGAGATTGATCATGTAATGGTACCCGTTGTCCAAGATCTTGGGGGTTTATCTTGAGGATATTTTTGTATTGTGTTGATTGATACGTCCATTTTGCATCACTATTTTATATCATAATTTACTGTTATTCATTGATATATTTCATATGTAGGGATGATACTTATGTTATTTCATTTATTTTGCATGTTTGATGATTATTGGAGAATGGATCACCGGAGTCTGAATTCTGCTGGAAAAAGCACTGTCAAGATACAATATTTGCGAAGATCAGAAACCCAAAGTGAAAAGCTGGAAAGTCCTATTTTACCAGATGACGGGGGGAGCCAAAAGTGGAGGCTGATGTGGGCCACCATGGGCCCAAACCATGCCATGGCGCGGGCACCATGCTTGCCGCGCCGGCACGTGGTGTGGGGCCCCTGGCCCACATCTGGCCGAGCCCCTTCGCGTACTTCATCCCCTCGAAACCCTAAGACATTACAGACCGTCGAGGAAATATTCCGCCGCCTCCACGGGGCGGAAACACCAGAGAGAGAAAAGCTCTTCGGCAGGGAGAAATCTGCCGGGGAAATTCCCCCCGGAGGGGGGGGGGGGGGGGGGAATCGTCGCCATCGTCACCGTCATCGTGATGCACTTCATCAGGATCATCATCACCATCATCTCCACCGCCGACACCGTCATCTCCATCGTTCCACTCCATTCCCGCTGTAACATCTAGGGTTGAATCTTGTCTATTTGATAGGGGAAACTCTCCCGGTGTTGATTACTATTGTTATTGATGCTATTGAGTGAAACCGTTGAATTAAGGTTTATGTTCAGATTGTTATCCATCATTATATCACCTCTGATCATGTTCCAAATGATGTGTTTTGAGTAGTTCGTTTAGTTCTTGAGGACATGGGAGAAGTCTAGATGTTAGTAGTGAACTATGTTGAGTAATATTTAATGGTTTGATATTTAAGTTGTGGTGCTATTCTTCTAGTGGTGTCATGTGAACGTCGACTACATGACACTTCACCTTTATGGGCCTAGGGGAATGCATTGTGTATTCGAATATTAATTGTGGGGTTGCCGGAGTGACAAAAACCTGAACCCCCGTTGGTATCTCGATGCATGAGGGATGGTAGGATCTCAGAGTTTAAGCCTGTGGTTAGATTTATCTTAATTACTTTCTAATATTTGCGGATGCTTGCTAGGGGTATAATCACAAGTATGTATTAGTCATTGGAAGGGCGGTGCATTAGCATAGGTTCACCCACACAACACTTATCGAAACACTAACGATTAATCATCTATATGAAGCGAAAGCACTAGACAGAATTCCAGTGTGTCCTCAAAAACGTTTAGTCATCATAAGTAAACAAACCGGCTTGTCCTTCGCTCTAGAAAGGATTGGGCCACTCGCTGCAATTATTATTATTGCACTTTATTTACTCGCACTTTATTTATCTGCTATATCAAAAACTTCTAAAAACTTGTCTGCTAGTGTTTACAGTGAAATCCTAATCAAAACCGCTTGTCAGCACCTTCTGCTCCTCGTTGGGTTCGACACTCTTATTTATCGAAAGTACTACGATACACCCCCTATACTTGTGGGTCATCAAGACTATTTTCTGGCGCCGTTGTCGGGGAGTAAATCGTTATAGGTAAGTGGAATTGGTAAGGGAAATTTCTGTTGTAAGTGCTGTTTTTATTTCTGTCTCCTAATTTATTTAATTATGGAGAGTGCATCGATTGATTTCTAATTTGGAAAAACTACTGCCAATGCCGAGGTAGTAGAGGAGGCGCTGATACGTCTCAAACGTATCTATAATTTCTTATGTTCCATTCCATGCTTATATTATACCAATTGCTACATGTTTTATATACACTTTATATCATTTTTATGCATTTTCTGGGACTAACCTATTAACAAGATGCCATAGTGCCAGCTCCATGTTTTCTGCTGTTTTTGGTTTCAGAAAAGTTGTTAAGGAAATATTCTCGGAATTGGACGAAACAAAAGCCGAAGTTCCTATTTTTCCCGACACGTTCCAGAAGTCCAAAGAAGAGACAGAGACGGGCAACAGGGTGTCCACACCATGTGGTGGCGCGGCAGGGAATCTTGTCGCCCCACCGTGTGGTGTGGGCCCCTCGGGCGCCCACCAACATCGCCCTTTCGCCCATATATTGCCCCCGACGCACAAAACCCTAAAAAGTCAGCCTTTCCCGAGAAGAGTTCCGCAGTGCCGCAGCCATCGAAGACAAGTTTCGGGGGACAGAAGTCTCTGTTCCGGCACCCTGCCGGGATGGGGAATCGTCCCCGGAGTCATGTCCATCAACTCCACCGCCATCTTCATCGCCGCTGCTAACTCCCATGATGAGGAGGGAGTAGTTCTCCCCCGAGGCTGAGGGCTATATCGGTAGCTATGTGGTTTATCTCTCTCCCCCATGGTGTGATCTTTATGTGATCATGAGCTTTGTAATCTAGTTGAATAATTAGATGTTACTCTTTATCTATTATGCACTCTAGAGGTTACTTTAGTATGAACTCCGAAGTTACTCTCCACGGTGTGAAGGTGACAGTGTGCGCATCCTGCATGACTCCTTTATGACGTTGTGGTGTTTGTTTACTCAGACTTTGGGGTGTGCTTTTATAGCCCTACGCAATGAATGGTGTTTATCATCCAACAAGAGAGTGTTTCAGAGTAGTATTTATTATTCAACTATGAGGTCATTGTTGAGAGTGTCCACTAGTGAAAGTATGATCCCTAGGCCTTGTTTCTAAGCATTGAAACACCGTTTACAGCCTGTTCTGCTACATGTTTGCCTTGCTGACTTTTTAATTTCAGATTGCAATTACTACTTATAATCATCCATATTACTTGTATTTCACTATCTCTTCGCCGAACTAGTGCACCTATACATCTGACAAGTGTATTGGGTGTGTTGGGGACACAAGAGACTTCTTGTATCTTAATTGCAGGGTTGCTTGAGAGGGATATCTTTGACCTCTACCTCCCTGAGTTCGATAAACCTTGGGTGATTCACTTAAGGGAAACTTGCTGCTGTTCTACAAACCTTTGCTCTTGGAGGCCCAACACTGTCTACGAGAATAGAAGCGTGCGTAGACATCAAGCTATTTTCTGGCGCCGTTGGCGGGGAGGTAAGCGTTGGAAGGTATCTCCTTTAGATCCTGTAGTTATATCTTTTTGTTTCTTGTTTTTATTTTCACTAGTTAGGCTTAATGGAAAACAACAAAAAAATTAGAGAGCTCTATGAAATTTGTCTTGAGTTAGGACATGAAGTGTTTGAAGAGAAAATTAAAAAACCTATGGAACTTTATTTGCATGCTAGTAGCAATGTTATTAGTATGAATTATTTGAACACCGTTATTGCTAATGCTATGGAAAAGTCTAAGCTTGGGGAAGCTAGTCTTTATGAAAATGATCTTTTTAGTTTCCCAGCTTTAGAGGAGAAAATTTGTTATGATGATACTATGCCTCCAATATATGATGATTACAATGATGAATATGATATTTTAAGTCCACCTACTGTTGAGGAGAAAATTAATTATGATTACAATATGCCTCCTATATTTGATGATTATGGTGATGAGAATAATAATGATAACTATTTTGTTGAATTTGCTCCCATTATGATCAATGAAAATGACTATGCTTATGTGGAGAGTGTTAATTCTTTTATGCATGTGGCTCATGATAAGAATGTTTTATGTGATAGTTATATTGTTAATTTTATTCATGATGCTACTAGTGAACTTATTTATGATAATGAGGAGTGTTGCTTAAATATGATATATGATAATGCTTTAGATGATGGTCCTATGCTTATTGATAATCCTCTATGTTTAGAAGTTGTTACTTATTTATGTGAGAGTAAAACTGATATAATTATTACTTGTGATGGTACTCTTACTCATGAGAGTCCTACTTTGTTCTTGAATTCTCCTAATTACACCATGGAGGAGAAATTTGCTTATGTTGAGAAATACTTATGTGGTTTGCAATTGTGTCTAGTTCCAATTTTTTTTGCAACCATGATATTAAAATTGATATTGATCTTAATAACTATTATGAGAGAGGGAAACATGGCTATATGTATCTCAACAATATTAAGTTTCCCCTCTTTATGTTGAAATTTTTGAAGTTGCACTTGTTTTGCTTTCCTATGCTTGTTGCTTTGTGCTTTCATGACTTGTTTCTTTACAAGATTCTTTTTCATAGGATGTGGGTTAGACTTAAAAGTGTTTCATATTTGCTTTTTGATGCTATCTTTTGATTCAACTCTTATTTCTTACGTGAGCATCTTTTAAAATCACTATGCCTATCTTAATGGCTATAAAGAAAGAGTTTATGGGAGACAACCCATTGTTTATTTCTGTAATTTTTATTTTGTTTGAGTCAAGGAGCTTGCTTACTTATGTAACAAATCCTTTGTATCTTTATTTTATCGCATTGTTCTGTCAAGTAAAGCCTCTAGTAGAAAGTTGATGCTAGATTTGGATTTCTGCACAGGAACAGTTTTCTGCTGTCCACCGTTTAATTTGTAAGAATTCATAGAAAAATCGAAATGACCTGATATTTTTTGTGCGTGATCCTCAGATATGTATGCAACTTTCATTAGTTTTGAGTTTTCTGATATGAGCAAGTTAAGTGCCTCGAAAAAATTCGTCTTACGTACTATTTTGTTTTTAACAGATTCTGCCATTTATTTTGCATTGCTTCTTTTGCTGTTGTTGAGTGGATCTTTTTGCTCCACAAAATACCAGTGGCTGTAGCTAATGTCCAGTAGCATGTGTGATGATTTTGTCCATGCAGAATATGCGAATTTTTTATTATGCACTAACGCTCTAATAAAGTTTACTTTGAGTTTGGTGTGGAGGAAGTTTTCAAGGATCAAGAGAGAGGATGATATGATGTGATCAAAAAGATGAAAAAGCCTAAGCTTGGGGATGCCCCCGTGGGTCACCCAAGCATATTTCAAGAAGACTCAAGCGTCTAAGCTTGGGGATGCCCAAGGCATCCCCTTCTTCATCAACAAACTATCAGGTCATCTCTAGTGAAACTATATTTTAATTCCTTCACTTCTTATGTGCTTTACTTGAAGCGTCTGTTTGCTTTTATTTTTACTTTGTTATTTTAATTTTCTGAATAAAATGGATCCTAACATTCTTTTGTGGGAGAGAGACACGCTCTGCTTTTTCTTATGAATGCTCGTATTCTTAGTTATAATTATGTTCATGGCGAAAGCTGAAAGCCTCAGCAATTATCATGTTTTATCTTTATGACGAAAGCTGAAAGCCGCAGCACTTATTTTTTATGTTTATGGCGAAAAACATGTGGTAGATGGTATAATGAAAAAAATATACATGCTCTTATGGATTGTTATCTTGCATGTTGTGGTGCTTGGCAATTGTTTTGAGATCTCAAGTAGATCATGTTTAAGCTCTTGCATCATGTAGTTAAAAACCTATTAGTGAAGAACTACCGTAGAGCTTGTTTATCGGAGAGTGATTCCCACGGAACAGGGATAGTCACACTCTGAAGAGAAGTTCGTGAAGGGGGACTGAACACGTTGGTCTACAACCCTCAACCGGCACGGCGACGGTGCTCGTCGATCCTGAAGAGGGACACCACGACAGAGATGAACACCAGCCCGTACCCAGGTTCACGGCCCTCAGGAGGAGGTAAAACCGCTACTCCTGCTTGTCTGTATTGCGCTGTAGAAGGTACAGTACAATGAGCTTGCCGAGAGCTCTCGTGCGGCGGTGCGGAGCTCAAGGAGGGAGGCTATGGTCTTCTTACTCCTTGAGCGCGCTAGGCTAGGCTAGGCTATGGGGGTGTGTTGGTGGCTTGAATGATCCTTTTGGGGTTCGATCCGGGGGCCGATCCCTCGCTACGGAGGTGTTCCTTCCCCTTTTATAGGCGCCTCGGGCCTCATCCTTGCGACCTGCGCAGCGGAAGGGTTCCCACATGGCGACGAACGGAGGAGCGGGGTGCACCGCTGCCGAGCTGTCCATGGACTCGGTCCATGGTCGTAAAGCCTGCCCTTGACGCAGAAAAGCCACCGTCCACGCAGGACGGCCAGCTGGTGCTACGGAGATCGTGGGGGTGCCCACGGTGACGTCGTCGTTGGAGCGTAGCGCCGGCCATCTGCTTTATCACCGAAGGGGAAAGCTTCGTAGTCCGGCGCAGGGGGCACAACTTTGTTGACTCCTTTAATCACCAGAATGGCAACTGCGGCGTCGTCATCACTGCGCGCTGGCGCGCGCGTCACTCTGCAGCCGCGGCAGAGGCCATGTGCGCTCTGCGGCGATTTGTTCGTAGCGAAGTATCTCCACAGGGCCTGGGCGGCCTTGTGGAGGGGTTTGCGTTGACCCCTCTCCAGGGAAGAGGGGCTTGTAGAGGGGCAGCCTCGGGAGGAACCTCTTCAGGCCTTCGCTGCTCCCTCAAGCCCTCTCGAGGACTTTTCCTCTCGAGGGTCTCCCCAAGCGTTCGGCTTGGTCCTTAGACGTTTCTTGATGCTGTCGCGTGCGAGGGCTGTGGAGAGTGGGCCCTGCACACCCTGGATCCCACTGGGCCGACATTGTTGAAATTTGGTTTGCATGTTTGGTATCTCTAAGGTCTAGATATTTTCTAGTAAAAGTGTTTGAACAATAAGGAAGACAATGTAGAGTCTTATAATGCTTGCAATATGTTTTTATGTAAGTTTTGTTGTGCCAGTAGTCATCTTGTGTTTGCTTCAAACAACCTTGCTAGCCTAAAACTCTATACTGAGAGGGAATGCTTCTCGTGCATCCAAAACCATGAGCCAAAACCCATGCCATTTGTGTCCACCATACCTACCTACTATGTGGTATTTTCTGCCATTCCAAGTAAATACTTCGTGTGCTACCTTTATTCAAAACTTATTATCCCTTATTTGTGTCAATGTTTATTAGCTCATGAGGAAGTATGTGATGTTTTCGATATCAACCTTGTAATTTGCTTTTAGACAGACTTTCACAACCGGACTAGTGGCATATACATCCGCTTATCCATTAACTTTGCAAAAAGAGCTGGCAAATGGGGTGCCCAGTCCCAATTAATTACAACTTTCACCATCATTCACTTCACATGGTTTTGCAAAAATTTATTATGCTTCAAAGTGTTATACAATTTAATATATACACTCCTCCATGGTATGTGATTCTTAGAAGGCACCCGAGGATTCGGTTAGCCATGGATTGTGTATGCAATGGTGGGGAGGAGTGTCAAACCAGTTTTTAAAATATACATGTGTAAACAAAAGAGAATAGGAGGGATGATCTACCCTTGGGTAGAAATAACGTCCTTCATGGGAGCCGCTCTTGAAAGTCTGGTTGACGGGGGGGGGGGGGGGGGGGGGGGGGGGTGGAGTGCTGATGCATGCAAAATTACTCATATTTCATCCATATTTGCATCATATAAGGGTTATATCAATGTTTTATAATGTTTTGGGAAATATTTCACACTTTCCCTATTTATTTGGAATTAACCCCGTGCTGTCAGAAAACCCCTTTTTCTATATTTTGATGTTTCAGGGACCCAAACGTCGTCCAAATGACCTGAAACTTCGCGAATATCATTTTTTGGAAGGAACAAAGCGTAGGAGCGAAGGAAGTGCAAAAGTGGAAGGATGAGGAGCAAAACAGGGGGGCCCACGCGGCCAGATTCCTTGGCCGCGTGGGGCACCTCTTCTAGGCCCTCGAGCCTCCCATGCCATCGATGTTCGTCTCCGTGGCTTCGTCTTGACCTAAAAACGACTATAAAAATAGCCCCCCGAACCCTTTCGGATAGAGCGCTGATGCACCGGTGAGGTGTTGTTGGGAAACCCCAAGAGGAAGGTATGAAGTAGTGCAGCAGCAAATTTCCCTCAGTTGTGAAACCAAGGTTATCAATCCAGTAGGAAACTAGAGTTCTTCCGAAGGTTGCTGCGGTTGACCTTGGCTGGGCGCACTACCGGTGTCAACCACGAACGCGGAACCTGCACACAACACAACCAAGATACTTTGCTCCAACTTAACAGTGAGGTTGTCAATCTCACTGGCTTGCTGTAACAATGGATTAAACGTATGTGTGGAAAATGATGTTTGTTTGCAGAGAATGCAAGTAACAGGATTGCAGTAGGTTGTTTTATCAGTTTAAGGAAAAAGGACCGGGGTCCACAGTTCACTAGTGGTGTCTCTCCATAAATAATAATTACAGCTGGGTAATTGACAGAATAAAGAACTGCATAACAATGCATATACAAGTCATGATGTCTAGTGTGAGATTCATTTGGGCATTACAACATGATACATAGACCGTCATCCAACTGCATCTATGACTAATAATCCACCTTCAGGATAGCATCCGCAACACCATTCAGTATTAAGTTGCAAGCAACAGATCATTGCATTAATTAAAGTGTGTAATGTAAGTAGCACAAATATACTTAGATAAAGAACTACTGTTTTATCCCTAGTAGCAACAGTACATCTACAATCTTAGAGGTTGCTGTCACTCCCCCAGATTAAATAGAGACATGAACCCACTATCGAGCATAAATACCCCCTCTTGGAGTCACAACCATCTACTTGGCCAGAGCATCTACTAGTAACGGAGAGCATGCAAAGATCATAAATAACACACTCACAAGATATATTATGAAGCAAATGACATAGTACTCAATTATTCATCGGATCCCAGCAAACACATCATGTAGCATTACATAAAAGATGATCTTGATCATGATAGGCAGCTCACAAGATCTAAACATGATGGCACAATAGGAGAAGACAACCATCTAGCTACTGCTATGGACCCGTAGTCCAAGGATGAACTACTCATGCATCAGTCCGGAGGCGGGCATGGTAATGTAGAGCCCTCCGGTGATGATTCCCCTCTCCGGCAGGGTGCCGGGAAGAGCTTGTGAACCCTCCCGAACTAGGGTTGACGACGGCGGCGGCTCCGTAATGTTTTCTGGAAAAGTGTTCGGGTACCTAGGGTTTTCCCGTCGGGGGGTTTAAGTAGGCGAAAGGGCGAAGGAGGTGGGGCCCCGAGGGGCCCACACCATGTGGTGGCGCGGCCAAGGAGGGAGCCGCGCCACCAACAGGTGTGGCCGCCTCGTAGCCCTCCTCCGTATCCTCTTCGGTGTTCTGGATGCTCCCGGTGAAAATAGGGGTACTGGCTTTTGTTTCGTGCAATTCCGAGAATATTTACTTAACAGCTTTTCTGACACTGTGGCATCTTGTTAATAGGTTAGTGCCAGAAAATGCAAAAAAACCATATAAAGTGTATATAAAACATGTAGCAATTGGTATAATATAAGCATGGAACATAAGAAATTATAGATACGTTGGAGACGTATCAAGCATCCCCAAGCTTAGTTCTACTCGTCCCGAGTAGGTAAAACGATAACAAGAATAATTTCTGAAGTGACATGCTTTCACACAATCTTGATCATATAATAATGTAATGCATGTAAATTGAGATCAAATGAATAAAAGTTGTAGTTTATATTGATATCAAATGAGTAATGAGTAAACAAGTAGGAAGAACAAAGTAAAACTTTCAATGAATTAATACTAGAGAACAATCAACCGTGCAAAGTAGATATTAAAGATGATTTAAGATTCAAGAATAACAATATAATCATCTAATGCATCCAACACTCATGACAACTTTGTGAAAGGATCAAGTCAAGCAATAACAATATGCACGTAGAAAATCATCTCTCTATTTGTTCACTTAAAAACAAGCAAGCGTTCAGCGTTGGTTCCTGGCACCAGGATGTTGTGGCTAAAAGAATAATAAGGGGGGTTTGGAAGGCCAACGGAAGAAAGTCTCACACAGCTGAAAGTGATCATTAGACAAGAGGAAGTCTTACAATCGAAGCGATGCAAGGAGTAGTGATTGCCACACAACGGATGCACATAGAGATATAAGTGTATGAAAGCTCTCCAATGGAACTAGTGGGGGTGCATCCAACTTGATTGCTCATGAATATACAAGCCAAGTTCTATAATGTAAAGTTCCCCACATAGTTATATAAGTAAAACATGAAGACTCTCTCATATGGAGTAAAGGTGCTAGACATGAGCACAAATGAAGACTATGAGTACTACAGGTGCTATAACATGAGCACAAGTGTAGATATAGAGTAGTAATGTTGCCCCCTTTTTATTGTTCTTTTTTCTATTTTTCCATTTTTTTTTACCTTTTGTGTTTCTCTTTTCGATGGCCTCCATGGCTCTTTTCAATTTTAGGGGCAAACATTCTAATTTGACAACATACTTTTGATACAAGGACCTCATAAGGGATAAAACATAGTG
The DNA here is from genome assembly GCA_026929855.1 of Poa annua. NCBI lineage: Eukaryota > Viridiplantae > Streptophyta > Magnoliopsida > Poales > Poaceae > Poa > Poa annua. The sequence continues at coordinate 40,510,472 of CM049436.1, forward strand.
CATGAAACGGTGCCTCTGCCAGTGTAGTAGGATATGCAATGATCTAGCGTAACATGGGTAAAACCACACATCAGCTGTAAAGAATCATGCAAGGCAATATATAAATGATAAATGACAACAAGTCATGTAATGTAAGATGGAAGTTGCATGGCAATATATCTCGGAACAGCTATGGAAATGCTGTAGTAGGTAGGTATGGTGGATGTTTTGAGTAAGATATTTGGCTTATGTGTAGGAGAACATGATGAAGATCTCCCACGACTTTTGGATGTACCCGCGAAGTATGCACCAACTCTCAATGTGAGAAAGGGCAATGCAAAGTACCGAATAGGCTAGCAAATATGGTGGTGGAAGTGCCATGAAAACCGCAGCTTAGAACTCACAAGCAAAAAGATTCCAACTAGAAATATGATCTTACAAGGCATAATGAAAATCACTCCATGAGGGACTGTGGCAAATGAACAAGTCACTGTTGGGACCCCGACCGTAGCGCATAACACAAAGTCATTACGGTTGTTTTTAACATTAGAAGTCATATATCATCATGCTATCAACTGGATATTTAAGTGTGGCACAGCTTCAAGTTTTCTAGACCAACCATTAATCATTCCACTTTACTAAACCATCATGTTTTACCATTAAGCATATTAATATCTCAAAACAACATCAATGATTCAAGTGACACAATTTAATGATCTACAAGATTATGTATCATTTCATCATACCATCTACCACATTTAACATTTTCTGTTCTTAATCAAACACCAATCAACTTATCTAAAAATAAACTCTCGAAGTATTTAAACATGAGATATGAGAGTATAATATAAGAAAACTAACAACTCTAACAAGAGATGCATGAAAAACGAGAGCTAATAGTATTGAAGTAACATAGAAGAATACTCAACAAATAATAGTGAAGAATACGAGTATTCATAAGAAAAAGCGGAGCGTGTCTCTCTCCCACAAAGGAATGCTAGGATCCATTTTATTCAGAGAATGAAAATAACGAAAACGAAAACAAAAACAAACAGACGCTTCAAGTAAAGCACATAAGATGTGTCGGAATTAAAATATAGTTTCACTAGAGAGGACCTGATAGTTTGTTGATGAAGAAGGGGATGCCCAAGCTTAGACGCTTGAGTCTTCTTGAAATATGCTTGGGTGACCCACGGGGGCATCCCCAAGCTTAGGCTCTTTCATCTTCTTGATCACATCACATCATCCTTCTCTCTTGATCCTTGAAAACTCCCTCCACACCAAACTCAAAGTAAACTTAATTAGAGGGTTAGTGCATAATAAAAAATTCTCATATTCTGCATGGACAAAACCATTACACATGCTACTGGACATTAGCTACAGCCACTGGTATTTTATGGAACAAAAAGATCCACTCAAAAACAGCAAAAGGAGCAATGCAAAATAAATGGCAGAATCCGTCAAAAACAGAACAGTCCGTAAAGACGAATTTTTTTGAGGCACTTAACTTGCTCAAATCAGAAAACTCAAAGCTAATGAAAGTTGCATACATATCTGAGGATCACGCACAAAAAATCGCAGGTCATTTTGATGTTTCTGTGAATTCTTACGAACTAAACGGCGGACAGCCGAAAACTGTTCCTGCGCAGGAATCCAAATCTAGCATCAACTTTCTACTAGAGGCTTAACTTGACACAACAATGCAATAAAGTAAAGATACATAGGAATTGCTAGAGAGGTAGACATGTTCCTTGACTCAATAAAATAAAATAACAGAAATAAAAAGTGGGTTGTCTCCCATAAGCGCTTTTCTTTAACGCCTTTCAGCTAGGCACAGAAAGTGATATTCAAGTGTTATCCAAATCAAGAACGGAAATCCTCCCAACTACGCATTGTATTTTATCTATATAAGGTTCAGAGGTTCCTCTTTCATTACTTTTAGGTTTACTACTTTCATCAAAGGGGTTTTGAGGGACAATCCAATCAAAATTTTCTTCCAAAGCTTCATGCATAGCTACAAGTTTAATAGGTATTGGCACTTTAATTTTCTCCCTCTTAGTAGGTTCGGTTTTCCCCAATTTTTCAAGTGCATTAATAACATCTACACATGAGCCTAGCATATTAAAACGATCGAAGACTTTCCTAGCTTCTATAACAACATCATCAAATTCTTTAAGCAAGGTTTCCATAATGAAATCTTTCTTTTCAGCATTTTTAACATCATGAAGGTTAAGAAACATTTTTTGTATTACGGGGTGAACGTTAACAAACCTAGCCTCTAATATGTGAACTAAAGAAGCCGCAGCAGTTTCATAGTTTGGGGCAAGTTCTGCTATGGATTTCTCCTCAAGATTTTCAAGCTTGCTAACATGATTAAAGAATTCTTCAATATTTTCTTTTCCAATTATAGAACCACTACCTACTGACAGGTCTTCCAGGGTGTGCTTAGGGAGCAACATTTTAGCAAAAATAGAACAAAACCAAAATAAATAAATACTAAATCGAAATAAAAATATTAATGCTAGTAATTAATTTTTTTGTATTTTTGATATTAAGCAAACAAGACAGTAATAAAAATAAACTAAGCAAGACCATAACAAAATAAAAATATTGGGTGTGAGAGACTCCCCTCGCAGAAGAGCTTAGTTTCCCCGGCAACGGCGCCAGAAATTAGCTTGATGCACCGGTGAGGTGTTGTTGGGAAACCCCAAGAGGAAGGTATGAAGTAGTGTAGTACCAAATTTCCCCCAGTTGTGAAACCAAGGTTATCAATCCAGTAGGAAACTAGAGTTCTTCCGAAGGTTGCTGCGGTTGACCTTGGCAGGGGACACTACCGGTGTCAACCACGAACGTCGAACCTGCACACAACACAACCAAGATACTTTGCCCCAACTTAACAGTGAGGTTGTCAATCTCACTGGCTTGCTGTAACAAAGGATTAAACGTATGTGTGGAAAATGATGTTTGTTTGCAGAGAATGAAAGTAACAGGATTGCAGTAGGTTGTTTTATCAGTTTAAGGAAAAAGGACCGAGGTCCACAGTTCACTAGTGGTGTCTCTCCATAAATAATAATAGCATACATGCGGGTAAACAAATTACAGCTGGGCAATTGACAGAATAAAGAACTGCATAACAATGCATATACAAGTCATGATGTCTAGTGTGAGATTCATTTGGGCATTACAACATGATACATAGACCGTCATCCAACTGCATCTATGACTAATAATCCACCTTCAGGATAGCATCCGCAACACCATTCAGTATTAAGTTGCAAGCAACAGATCATTGCATTAAGTAAAGTGTGTAATGTAAGTAGCACAAATATCCTTAGATAAAGAACTACTGTTTTATCCCTAGTAGCAACAGTACATCTACAATCTTAGAGGTTGCTGTCACTCCCCCAGATTAAATAGAGACATGAAACCACTATCGAGCATAAATACCCCCTCTTGGAGTCACAAGCATCTATTTTGCCAGAGCATCTACTAGTAACGGAGAGCATGCAAGATCATAAATAACGCACTCACAAGATATATTATGAAGCAAATGACATAGTACTCAATTTTTCATCGGATCCCAGCAAACACAACATGTAGCATTACATAAAGATGATCTTGATCATGATAGGCAGCTCACAAGATCTAAACATGATGGCACAATAGGAGAAGACAACCATCTAGCTACTGCTATGGACCCGTAGTCCAAGGATGAACTACTCACGCATCAGTCCGGAGGCAGGCATGGTGATGTAGAGCCCTCCGGTGATGATTCCCCTCTCCGGCAGGGTGCCGGGAAGAGCTTGTGAACCCTCCCAAACTAGGGTTGACGACGGCGGCGGCTCCGTAATGTTTTCTGGAAAAGTGTTCGGGTACCTAGGGTTTTCCCGTCGGGGGGTTTAAGTAGGCGAAAGGGCGAAGGAGGTGGGGCCCCGAGGGGCCCACACCGTGTGGTGGCGCGGCCAAGGAGGGAGCCGCGCCACCAACAGGTGTGGCCGCCTCGTGGCCCTCCTCCGTATCCTCTTCGGTGTTCTGGATGCTCCCGGTGAAAATAGGGGTACTGGCTTTTGTTTCGTGCAATTCCGAGAATATTTCCTTAACAACTTTTCTGAAACCAAAAACAGCAGAAAACAGGGAACTGACACTGTGGCATCTTGTTAATAGGTTAGTCCCAGAAAATGCATAAAAACCATATAAAGTGTATATAAAACATGTAGCAATTGGTATAATATAAGCATGGAACATAAGAAATTATAGATACGTTGGAGACGTATCAAGCGCCGCAGAAACACAGAAACCACGAAACAGAGACCTGCAGCTGCAGATTGGAGGGGGAAAACTCCGGCAGGGCGCTGCCGGTGTGGTCTCCACCTTCTCCAACGACTTCTCCACCGTCTCCATGATGAAGAGGGAGTAGTCCACCCCTGGACTATGGGTTTGTGGAAGTAAGTTATGTATCTCTCCTCTCTCTTGAGCTTCACTAATTAGTACCATATGAGCTGCTGAACATGATTATGGTCATATATGTAATACCTTTGTGGTGGATCTCTTAAGTTGATATATGTTATGATGATTGCCAATATTATGTCTTTGTTATGAAAGTAGATGCATATTATGTACCCCGTTCTTGTCTATGTGTTTTGATCCAACATGTTTATGAGAGCGTGTGAGGGGGAACGTGTGCATTAGTTGGAGTAACGGGGGGTGGTTTTGTGGTAAGTTGACAGCAATACCGTGATCCACTTGTGTTTTTACCTTAGTTTGTTGCCTCACTAGGGATAAACGAAATACCATGCTACCGGGGATATGTGGGTGACATTGCCACTATCACCATGACTAGATCTAGCATGTTCTTATTTAAACTTCATGTCATTGAACTTAAAGCTATACTCTGTTTATCTTAATTACTGAGGTGTTATGATTTAGTTCGCATCTTGGTGGAGTATAAGAGAGATTAATAACCAAAAGATCTCTATGCTAGGACGTGATGCCCATATTATTAATAACTTGACTTGTTGCAATCTCATATGTCAATTCCTATGTTCCATTATCTACCACTATATAAAAAAGAGAGTGCATTTGTGAAACCATGAACCCCAGTCCATTTTTAATCATAAGAAACACCTTTCCAACACTTTTATTGCACTTTACAATTTCTGTTATTATTAAATCCGAAAATACCAAAATACTTTTATATCTTGAAAACACCATACAAACCACAAAAACATCATCTCATATCATTTATACCATCCTTGCACTTTTATTTATACCATTGCATATTTACTTTTGTTTTGCATTCGTTATTTATATATCTTTTACTTACACCTTGTGCTTGACAACCACTTGGTGAGGTTTAGGGCACAAAACAATCTACTTTGTTTTGTAGGTTACATAAAGAAGGATAAGGAGACAACATCTTTTGGTTCATTTCCCCGAGAGTTCGATATTAAACCCTCGAGTCACCCTCGTGGGGAAAATAAGTCTTTTCCCTTACTATACACTTTGCACTTGGAGTCTCAACCTAACCATATTCTTTTGACACAGGTCATCTACGGTCATCAAGACTATTTTCTGGCGCCGTTGCCGGGGAAGTGAGCAAGTAAAGAGTTGTTCCACAGGTCTTCATCAACTGTGCAAGATATTTTCTGGTGGAGTTGCTGGACAAGTGGAAAGGATACCTCACAAACAAAGTCAACATCACCAACGTGTGCAAACACCTAAGCTTGGGGAGGTTGCACCTTTGTGATCATCATCTTACCCATCTTTTTACCTTCAAAGCATTATATTTTGTTTTGTTTTTGTCACTTATACATTTCGGTTTAGTATTTTATTTTCAGTTTTGCATTTTTTTTGTACTTTTGTTATTTCGGTTTACATTGTTTTAGTGTCATTTTATTTTCAGTTTTGCATTAAAAATTAAAAAATACATAAAAACTTGCTACAATGGGAGAAAGAACTAAGTTGTGTGACTACACAAACACTCCAAATGATCAATTTATTGCTAGGCCTATTGCTACACCTAAGATAACAGCTGAGAGTTATGAAGTGAGTCCTAGTTTGTTGAACTTGATAACTAAGGAACAATTTGGTGGTAGTGCTATGGAGGATGCCTCTATGCATCTTCATGATTTTGTTGAAATATGTGACATGCAAAAATTTAAAAATGTTGAAAGTGATATCCTAAAACTGAAGTTATTTCCTTTTTCACTTAGAGGGAAAGCTAAAGAGTGGTTGCATTCACTACCTACTGATAGTATTAATACTTGGGATGATTTAAAAGAAGCTTTCATTAAGAAGTATTATCCACCTGTTAAAATTTTGCAAAATAGAAACAATATCCTTTCTTTTAGGCAAAATGAAAATGAACATGTTGCTATGGCTTGGGATAGGATAAAACGTATGCTTAGAACTTCTCCATCACATGGGGTTAACGAATGGACCATATTACACTCTTTTTACAATGGTCTAAATTACATGTCTAGAAATATCCTTGATTCTGCTGCAGGAGGGGCATTTATGAGTAAAACTATAGTAGAAGCTAAGAACATCTTAGAGAGTATTTTGCAAAACTATAGTTAATGGAACACTGAATGAGCACCTAATCCCCTTAAGAAAGTAAACTCCATAGAAGAAAGTAGTGACTTATCATCTAAAATGGATACTATTCTTGCTTTTATTAATAAACAAAATATTGAGAATGTTCCTTTGCAAGAGCTAGTGAGTAATAATCCTGAAAATGTTGATGTTAACTTTGTTAGATATGGTAATAGTGGGTTTGGTAACAACAACTATAATTCTTATAGTAAACCTCCATATGTTCCAAAAATCCGTCCTTTTGTTCCATATCCTGGTAATAATGATAATAAGTGGAAACCTGTGCCTTCAAATAATGATAATTTTGATGCTAATAAGATTCTTATGGAACAAGTTGCTAGTCATAATACCATGATACAAGAGTTGAATAAAGCTGTCACCTCCATTAGTTCTGATATTAAAGGTTTACAACTACAAGCTGAAGGACTAGATAAAGCCCTTTCAAAACTAGCTGATAATCAAGCCACTTTATTGAGTATGTCTGCGGGGAAACAACAAGCACCACCAGTGGTTGGAGTGAGTTCTATTAATATTGCTGAAAATGTTCCATCTACTTTGGAAGAAACTTTTAATGAGTTGTTACAATATCCTGAATACTTGTTGCCATTTATGTCTTATCTTTATAGTTTGAATGAAGCTAATGAAATTAAAAGTAATGATCCTCTTGTGAAAGAAGAAGTTAATATTCTTATTGAAGTCAAGGAACCACTACTTGACTTAGAGAGTTGTAGCTTGCATGAACTTATGTCTATCTTACAGAAATTTGCTAGTGATCCTTCTATTAATATTAATCAAGCTGATTTTGGTTCTTTTATTGCTAGCCATGTTTTAAATGAGAAAATTGCTAGGTACAACAAAGAAGCTATGACACCACCTAAGCTTGGGGATATTTGTGTTCCCAAGGTATTAGTAACAATTGGAAAAGAGACACACCATGCCATATTAGATCTAGGATCTAGTGTCTCTGTTATGTCTAAGAAACTATATGAAGTACTTGAATTAAAGAATCTTGAAAAATGCTCTATTGAACTTTCACTTGCTGATGAGTCCATTAAATATGCTTTAGGAAAAGTAAGTGATGTTATGGTAGAGTTACATATGACTTTTGTGCCTGTTGACTTTGTAATAATGGATATGGGGAATAAAACCTATAGTCCTATCATTTTGGGAAGACCCTTTCTTTGTACTAAAGGTGCTATAATAGATTCAAAGGAGGAGAACGTGAAGTTTCAGTTCCCACACAAGAAGTGCATGGAGCACTTTCCAAGGAAGAGGGACACATCAAGGTTCAAGCTCCCTCGCGAGTTTCGTCCACTTTAAATATCAAGTAAGAAGCCTAGCTATATGGCTATAAGGAAATCGCTTTACGGGAGACAACTCGGTTGTTTTTTATTTGAGATTTTATTTGAGTCCTCTTGCTGTACCAAGAGACTTTGTTTATAGTTTAGGTTCTGGAATTTTAAATAAAGTGCCAAGTTTTACCCATTTGGGCTTTGAAAGTTGCTTTTTCCATTCGGAGATTTTATTCCAGCACGAATCTGTGCACGGTATGATTTTTAATTCATATTATGTAACTCCGAATGAGCTGTAATTTGAACTGTAGTTGCAACTTTTCATCCTCTGTAAGCGTGAATTGTTTCAGATTTTTTCGACATATTTAAGTGGGGTAAAAAAATACGTTTTGCTGCTGCTGTTTTTCTGGACAGATTCTGTCCCATTTTGTTTTATGCATTCTTTAAGCTTTTAACTTGAATCTTTTTGATCCAATTGAGTTTATTAGAAGTAATACAACATTATACACTTTCTGGACATGTTTCTTATGTTTGTCTAAGGATTTCATGCAGCAAGCAATTCTATTGTTTTGTGCCTACTAATGTCACCCCACAGAAAAGAAATGGGAGAAGCGGTGTTTTGAATTTTTTTTCACAGAAATTAGAGAAGATGCACCAAGAGCTATCCAAGGATGGTGAAGACCATAAGCTTGGGGATGTGAAGACAACCCCACTGAACCAACATACTCTCGGTTTGCACACGTCTAACTTCTGTTTTTCGTTCATTGCACTTTATCGTATAAACTTGGAGCATTTTTGTTCTTTTTGTTATTTCGGTTTGTTTTTTTTGTTTGAGACCACTGTTGGAATTTTGGCCTAAATTGCCCAGCCCATTTAGTCTTTTCCATAATTCCTGAAAATCCTAGAGGCCCATGTGGCCCATTCATACATGGCAAGAGGTGGGACAAATGTTTAGTCCCACATTGCTAGTTTAGAGAGTGCTACACCAGTTTATAAGGTGAGCTCCTCTAGCACTAGTATGAGCATGAGAACAGGAGAGAGCTCCACGCGCGCTCCTCCTCCTCCGCCGCCCGCCTCGTCCCGACGCGCGCGCGCGGGTTGCGGGAATCTCGCCGAGCCGATGTGTTCTTTTTGCCACACATGAATGGATAAATATGAAGGTGAACGGTTTAGCACTAAATGAATACGAACGGAAATGTTCGCACTAATGGGAGATGAATGCGAATGGCTGCCTGTTCAATTCGCCTCCTGTCTTTTCATTTCATCTTCTGCGGTGCCTGTTCGCCTCTTATGATGTGCCTATAAAAGAGAGGTCGCTCCTCATTCTTAGACACACCGAAAAATACAGCCACAACTCATGCGCCTACCTCCTAGTTCTCGAGCACTGCGCCGCCGATCAAGTCTTCCTCATTCCATTCCACGGTGTGCACCGCGTGACGGAACAGTAGGCCTCCGGAACCCCGTCTCTCGCGATCCTGTACGGGAGAGAGGCGATAAGGTTTTTGGGGGAGCGTCTTCACGCGACTACTGGCTTCTTCTCCAACACGGACTTCGACGACTACTTCCCGGACGACGACTTCTTCCCCGACGTCGACGCCCTCTTCGACAGCATGTCTGCCACCGCGAACGGATCTTCCTCCACTGGACCGTACGTGTTTCTCTTCTGTCTAGTCGAGATCATGTTTCAGACTTTCCTTCTAGCAATATGTGTAGAATTGCTATATGCGTACTCTTTGTTAGATTACATGACTAGTTTGTTTCATACCTTTCTAGCCATGCTATATCTACTGTTTTTATGGATTAAATCATGTATAAAATTGCTTATATATTCAACAATCCAAAAACCTTATTTTAGGCAATTTTCCCCTGTTGGCTTTTCCGCTTCACTGAGGCCCGCTCCTTTCGATGGAGTGAACTATAAAAAGTGGCGTGCGAGAGCTACTCTCTGGTTTGAAACCATGAAGTGTTTTCACGCTGCTAAAGGCAAGCCTGAAGGAGAACTTAATCCTGATGAGGAGAGAGTTTTTCAGGAAGCCGACACCCTTTTGAGGGCTGCTATTCTTAGCATTCTTGGTGACAAAATTGTCGACCTGTATTTGTCCATCACTACGGGCAAGGGCATGTGGGACGCGTTCGAGGCCAAATTTGGGGTCTCGGATGCAGGCAGTGAATTGTATGTCATGGAGCAATTCTTTGACTACAAGATGACTGGTGAGCGCTCCATTGTTGAGCAAGCTCATGAGATACAGTCCATTGCTAAGGAACTTGAGCAAGTTTCGTGTGTGCTGCCCGACAAGTTCATTGCCGGAGGCATCATTGCGAAACTCCCTCCTTCATGGAGGAATTTTGCTACCTCTCTGAAGCATAAGAGACAGGAGTTTTCCGTTGTGGATCTCATTGGGTCTCTTGACGTGGAAGAAAAGGCGAGAGCAAAAGACACACGGGCTCGAGGTCTTGAGGGAGGATCTACTACTAACTTTGTGCAGAAGAAAAACTTCCAGTCCTACAAACACAAGAACAACAGAATAAGTCTGAGGGAAAAGGCAAGTTTGATGGAAAGAACAAGGCCTCACAGTCTACCAACTTCAAGAAGAAGACCGATAGGATGAAGGGATCCTGCCATGTCTGCGGTGATCCTAATCACTGGGCTCCAAGATGTCCTAACCGATATGAGCAACGTGAACTTGAGAAGAGCGGCAAGACCGCTAATGTTGTCATCGGTGATACTGAGATGAAAGATGCTGGGTACGGTATATTCCCAACTATATTTTCAGTATGTCATTCTCCTGAATGGTGGATTGACACTGGTGCAAATGTACACGTTTGTTCTGATATCTCAATGTTTTCTTATTATCAGGTCGCAGGGACTTCCCCCGTGCTGATGGGAAACGGGTCACATGCTTCTGTTCATGGTGTTGGTACGGTCGATCTGAAGTTTACTTCAGGGAAGATCGTGCGCCTGAAGAACGTTCATCATGTGCCCTCCATCAATAAAAATCTTGTTAGCGGGTCTCTTCTGTGTCGAGATGACTACAAGATAGTTTTTGAGTCCAATAAATTTGTTGTGTCCAAGTTTGGAACTTTCGTTGGTAAAGGCTATGAGTGCGGAGGCTTGTTCCGCCTGTCATTGTCAGATGTTTGTAATAAAGTTGAGAATCATGTTTGCACTACTATTGAATCAAATGTATGGCATTCTCGTCTTTGTCATATTAGTTTTGGGTGTATGACGCGGCTAGCCAAATTGAATTTAATCCCTTCTTTCACTACTGTCAAAGGTTCTAAGTGTCAAGTTTGTGTTCAAGCAAAGCAACCTCGCAAGTCTCATACGACTGCAGAAGTAAGAGATTTGGCACCTCTAGAGCTCATACATTCTGATCTCTGTGAGATGAATGGCGTATTGACAAAAGGTGGAAAGAAATACTTGATGACCCTAAAATGCATCTACTTTTCCAATCACTTTGCTTCATTATTTGTCCCGGAATCTCTCCATACTTGATTAAAACTGCTGAATCTGATGCTGTTTTTAGCAAAGTCTTGTTTCTGTCTATTTTTGCAGGAAATTAAATCGGGGAAAATTACCACGCGAAGTTTTATGGAAAAAGAGGGACATCGAGAAGAAGATGGACACGAGGGAGTGCTCGAGGCCCAAAAAAGGGGGCCCCACGCGGCCAGATTCCTTGGCCGCGTGGGCCCACCTATCTGGCGCCTCGAGCGTCCCCTCGGCCTCATCTTTGGTGTACCCCTTGATACGTCTCCAACGTATCTATAATTTCTTATGTTCCATGCTTATATTATACCACTTCCTACATGTTTTATATACACTTTTATATAATTTTATGCATTTTCTGGAACTAACCTATTAACAAGATGCCACAGTGCCAGTTCCCTGTTTTCTGCTGTTTTTGGTTTCAGAAAAGTTGTTAAGGAAATATTCTTGGAATTGGACAAACGAAACGTCAAAGTTCCTATTTTTCCCGGGAGGTTCCATAACACGGAAGAAGACACGGAGGGGAGCCCCGAGGGGCCCACACCCCCTCCCGGCGCAGCCCCCCTTCTGCCGCGCGAAGACAGGGTGTGGGGCCCTCGAGCCTCCACCGCCTTCGCCCTTTCGCCTACTTATACCCCCCAGATTTCTAAGACCTAATACGCGAGCCTTTTCCCGAGAAGAGTTCCGCAGCGCCGCCGCCATCGAAGACAAGTTTCGGGGGTCAGAAGTTCCTGTTCCGGCACCCTGCCGGGACGGGGATTGACCCCCGGAGCCATCTCCATCGACTCCACCACCTCCACTTCGACTCCATGATGGTTTGTGAGTAGTTACCCCATGGGCTACGGGTTCTTGGCTGTACCTAGTTGGTACTCTCTCTCCCATGTACTTCAATACAATGATCTCATGAGCTGCCTTACATGATTGGGATCCATATGATGTAATCGGTGTTGTGTTTGTTGGGATCCGATGAATTGTTACATTATGATCAGTCTATCTATAAGTTTGTGAAGTTATTGTTGCTGCAATCTTGTTGTGTTTAATGCTTGTCACTAGTGCACGAGTGGCATGATCTTAGATTTAAGCTCTATAATTATTGCTTAGATTGTATCTACAAGTTGTTTGCACATGTCTCTGTCCGGAACCCGAGGCCCCAGAGTGACAGCAACTAGGATAACTGGAGGGGATGGCTTAGATATGAGGATCACATGTTTTCACTAAGTGCTAATGCTTTGCTCCGGTGCTCTATTAAAAGGAGCACCTTAATTACCAGTAGTTTCCCTTGAGGCCCCGCTGCAAACGGGCTGGTAGGACAAAAGATGTTATGCAAGTTTCTCATTGTGAGCACGTATGACTATATATGGAAAACATGCCTACATGATTAATAAACTGGATGTTCTGTCTTAATGTTATTTCAATACTGTCAATTGCCCAACTGTAATTTGTTCACCCAACACTTATTCTTTGAGTGTTACCACTAGTGTAGATAGCTGGGAACCCCGGTCCTTCTGTCATCATCATTGCTCTAAAGTCAACTACGCACTTGAATATTTTCTGGTGCCATTGCCTCTGTGTTAATGTTACTGCTACTGTGTTACTATCACTATTGCTCTCATATTACTGCTGCTTTCACATCACCCCTGTTACTAGTGCTTTTCCAGTTGCAGCTGAATTGACAACTCCGCTGTTAAGGCTTATAAGTATTCTTTGTCTCCCCTTGTGTCGAATCAATAAATTTGGGTTTTACTTCCCTCTAAGACTGTTGTGATCCCCTATACTTGTGGGTTATCAAGACTATTTTCTGGCGCCGTTGCCGGGGAGGCATAGCTCTACTCATAAGTTCACCTGGGGAGTACACTCTACCTCTAAGATTGTAGATGTACTGTTGCTACTAGGGATAAAACAATAGTTCTTTATCTAAGGATATTTGTGCTACTTACATTACACACTTTACTTAATGCAATAATCTGTTGCTTGCAACTTAATACTGAATGGTGTTGCGGATGCTATCCTGAAGGTGGATTCATAGATGCAGTTGGATGACGGTCTATGTATCATGTTGTAATGCCCAAATGAATCTCACACTAGACACCATGACTTGTATATGCATTGTTATGCAGTTCTTTATTCTGTCAATTGCCCAGCTGTAATTTGTTTACCCACATCTATGCTATTATTTATTTATGGAGAGACACCACTAGTGAACTGTGGACCCCGGTCCTTTTCTTTAAACTGATAATACAACCTACTGCAATCCTGTTACTTTCATTCTCTGCAAACAAACATCATTTTCCACACATACGTTTAATCCTTTGTTACAGAAATCCAGTGAGATTGACAACCTCACTGTTAAGTTGGGGCAAAGTATCTTGGTTGTGTTGTGTGCAGGTTCCACGTTCGTGGTTGACACCGGTAGTGCGCCCTGCCAAGGTCAACCGCAGCAACCTTCGGAAGAATTCTAGTTTCCTACTGGATTCATAACCTTTGTTTCACAACTGAGGGAAATTTTCTGCTGCACTACTTCATACCTTCCTCTTGGGGTTTCCCAACAACACCACACCGGTGCATCAAGCTAATTTCTGGCGCCGTTGCCGGGGAAACTAAGCTCTTCTGCGAGGGGAGTCTCTCACACCCAATCTTTTTATTTTGTTATTGTCTTGCTTAGTTTATTTTTATTACTGTCTTGTTTGCTTAATATCAAAAATACAAAAAATTTAGTTACTTGCATTAAATTGTTTATTTTCGGTTTAGATATTATTTATTTCGGTTTTGCTTTTATTTTGCTAAAATGAGTACTGCTAAGAATACTAAGTTGTGTGACTTCACTAGCACAAATAATAATGGTTTCATATGCACTCCTATTGCTCCACCTGCTTCTAAAGCAGAATTCTTTGAAATCAAACCTGCTTTGTTAAACCTTGTTATGAGAGAGCAATTTTCTGGTGTTAGTTCTGATGATGCTGCTGCCCATCTTAATAATTTTGTTGAATTTTGTGAAATGCAAAAGTATAAGGATATAGATGGTGATATTATAAAACTGAAATTATTTCCTTTCTCTTTGAGAGGAAAGGCTAAAGAATGGTTGCTTTCATTGCCTAGGAATAGTATTGATTCATGGATTAAATGCAAAGATGCTTTTATTGGAAAATACTATCCTCCTGCTAAGATCATTTCCTTAAGAAGTAGCATTATGAACTTTAAACAATTTTATAATGAACATGTTGCTCAAGCTTGGGAAAGAATGAAATCTTTAGTTAAAAATTGCCCTACCCATGGACTGACTGCTTGGATGATCATCCAAACCTTTTATGCAGGACTGAATTTTTCCTCAAGAAACCTTCTTGATTCGGCTGCTGGAGGTACATTTATGTCCATCACTTTGGGGGCTGCAACAAAACTTCTAGATAATATGATGGTTAATTATTCTGAGTGGCATACTGAAAGAACTCCTCAAGGTAAGAAGGTAAATTCTTTGAAGAAATCTCTTCTTTGAGTGAAAAGATCGATGTTATTATGGCTATGCTTGTGAATGGTAAATCTCATATTGATCCAAATAATGTTCCCTTAGCTTCTTTGGTTGCACAAGAAGAGCATGTTGATGTGAACTTCATTAAAAATAATAATTTTAACAACCATGCCTATAGGAACAATTATGGTAACAACAACTACAAGCCCTATCCTCCTAATAATGGCAACAGCTATGGTAATTCTTATAGCAATAATAGGAATACCTCCTCTGAACTTGAAACCATGCTTAAGGATTTTATCACTACACAAACTGCTTTTAATAAAACTGTTGAGGAAAAGCTTGGTAAAATTGATACTCTTGCTTCTAAAGTTGATAGTCTTGCTCTTGATGTTGATCTTTTGAAATCTAAAGTTATGCCTAATGATGCTAAAGAGAATAAGACCTTTGCTAAAATTAATGCCATCCAAGTTCGAATTGATGATAATGCTAGGATGATGGCTGAATTACGTGCTAGATGGGAAAGAGAAGAAGAACTAGCTAAAAAGAATAATATTGCTAGAGTTTATACTATTACTACTACTGAAAATAAAGTTACCATCAGGCCCCGGTGAAATGGGCAGGTAGGACCATAGATGTTGTGCAAATTCTCTTGGTTAGTACGCACAACTATTTACGGAACACATACCTACATATATCAAAGTTAGAGATAAGTCCCATTGCTATTTATATCTTATGATATGATCAATCTTATTCATGCAACACCCCGCTGTCACCTCATGCCTACGTTTTAAATCTTTGAGTAACCCTTTTATTACTACTGCTGTTATATTTGCTTACTTAAACCATATCACTACTATCACTATTGTTGCTGCAAGTTTATTGATATACATGTGTGGTTGAGAGTGACGTCTCAATTTCTAAATTCTTATTGGTATTCTTGTGTTCCCCTTGAGTCGAACTATAAATTTGGGTAATACTTCCCAACGAAGATTTCAGCGATCCCCTACACTTGTGGGCATCACGACATTTTCTGGCGCCGTTGCCGGGGAATCTAGCTTTATTGGTAAGTCCACTTGTTATCATTTATTTGCTGCATTTGCTTGTTTCCAACTATGGGAAAAGAAAGAACTCCGAAGGTGATAAGACCTTCAACTACTCGTAGAGGTACGGATTTGCTAAGTAGGACAAAATTTTCACCTGATGCTACTTCTACTGCTCCTGCTAAAAAGAAAGATAAAATTGCATCTAGTTCACCATTGTCTAAAATGTCTACTAGTACTTAGAATAATGAAATATGTAGTAGCATGGACAAAGAAGTGACACCTGAAACATCTGAGATAATTGAAACACCTGAATTACCTGAACTGCCTGAATCTCGTATTATTAATGCTAATGATGAATCTGAGATAGAAGATAATGACCATTGTGAGGATGAATATACTTCTTCTGAGGAAGAGGATGCTTTTTGTATGGCTTTCATGGATCCGAATTTTGATAAACTTGATAGCTATAAGGATTCCACTCTTGATGAATATTTTTCTATTGCTAAAGAAATGAATGCTTCTGCTGTTGAAATAAAAGATGAAGATTATAATTTTAGTGTTGATGCTGAAATTATTAAAAAGGCTGAGCAAGTTAAGTTTTATGGTAGAGAAGATGAGTTCCCTCATGAGCATGTTACTTACTTGCATGATTTATCTGTGTTATTTGGTAAAGATGAAATACACCAACGTTACTATTTCCTAAAGTTGTTTCCATTTACTTTAGGAGGGAATGCAAAAAAAATGGTATAGCTTAGCACCTGGATGTATTACTAGTAAAGAAGCATGTTTGCAACTGCTCTTTTCTAAATATTTCCCTGCTGAAAAGGTTCATGTTTTAACTATGGAAATTAGTAACTTTTCACAGAAAGAGCAAGAGGATCTACCCCAAGCTTGGGGGAGGTTCAATAAGATGGTTAGGAAATGTCCTCCTCATGGCTTTAAGAAGAATGAAGTACTTGATATATTTTATAATGGACTAACCGAAACCACTAGAAGCTACCTTGATAGTATGGCAGGTAATGTTTGATACGTCTCCAACGTATCTATAATTTCTTATGTTCCATGCTTATATTATACCACTTGCTACATGTTTTATATACACTTTTATATCATTTTATGCATTTTCTGGAACTAACCTATTAACAAGATGCCACAGTGCCAGTTGCCTGTTTTCTGCTGTTTTTGGTTTCAGAAAAGTTGTTAAGAAAATATTTTCGGAATTGGACAAACGAAACGTCGAAGTTCCTATTTTTCCCGGGAGGTTCCAGAACACTGAAAAAGACACGGAGGGGAGCCCCGAGGGGCCCACACCACCTCCCGACGCGGCCCCCCCTTCTGCCGCGCGAGGACAGGGTGTGGGGCCCTCGGGCCTCCACCGCCTTCGCCCTTTCGCCTACTTTCCCCCCCAGAAAACTAAGACCTAATACGCGAGCTTTTTCCCGAGAAGAGTTCCGCAGCACCGCCGCCATCGAAGACAAGTTTCGGGGGTCAGAAGTTCCTGTTCCGGCACCCTGCCGGGACGGGGATTGACCCCCGGAGCCATCTCCACCGCCTCCACTTCGACTCCATGATGGTTTGTGAGTAGTTCCCCCATGTACTACGGGTTCTTGGCTGTAGCTAGTTGGTACTCTCTCTCCCATGTAATTCAATACAATGATCTCATGAGCTGCCTTACATTATTGGGATCCATATGATGTTGTGTTTGTTGGGATCCGATGAATTGTTACATTATGATCAGTCTATCCATCAAAGTTTGTGAAGTTATTGTTGCTGCAATCTTGTTGTGTTTAATGCTTGTCACTAGTGCACGAGTGGCATGATCTTAGATTTAAGCTCTATAATTATTGCTTAGATTGTATCTACAAGTTGTTTGCACATGTCTCTGTCCGGAACCCGAGGCCCCAAAGTGACAGAAATTGGGATAACCGGAGGGGATGGCTTAGATAAGAGGATCACATGTTTTCACTAAGTGCTAATGCTTTGCTCCGGTGCTCTATTAAAAGGAGTACCTTAATTACCAGTAGTTTCCCTTGAGGCCCCGCTGCAAACGGGCTGGTAGGACAAAAGATGTTATACAAGTTTCTCATTGCGAGCACGTATGACTATATATGGAAAACATGCCTACATGATTAATAAACTGGATGTTCTGTCTCAATGTTATTTCAATACTATCAATTGCCCAACTGTAATTTGTTCACCCAACACTTGTTCTTGGAGAGTTACCACTAGTGCAGATAGCTGGGAACCCCGGTCCTTCTGTCAACATCATTGCTCTAAAGTCAACTACGCACTTGAATATTTTCTGGTGCCATTGCCTCTGTGTTACTGTTACTGCTACTGTGTTACTATCACTATTGCTCTCATATTACTGCTGCTTCCACATCACCCCTGTTACTAGTGCTTTCTCAGGTGCAGCTGAATTGACAACTCCGCTGTTAAGGCTTATAAGTATTCTTTGTCTGCCCTTGTGTCGAATCAATAAATTTGGGTTTTACTTCCCTCAAAGACTGTTGCGATCCCCTATACTTGTGGGTTATCAAGACTATTTTCTGGCGCCGTTGCCGGGGAGCATAGCTCTACTCATAAGTTCACCTGGGGAGTACACTCTACCTCTCTCTCTGTTTTTATTTTATTTTATCTTGTCTAGTTTATTTGTGCTTAGTTTATTTCTGTTTAGTTGTGTTTTGTTTAGTTTACTTTTGTCTAGTTTATTTTTGTCTTTTTTTATTTTTCTTATATACCCGAAAATCCATAAAAATTTGAAAAACCGAAATATAAATAAAAAACAACTGTTGTTATGGAAGAACATGTTAGATATTCTATGGAACCTGAAGAATTATATATGAAGTATAGAGAATCATATAAGGGGAAAGTCATGAGAGGCGTGTTAGAAAAGTTGAATACAATTGCTGAAATTTTGCTTAAACGCCATGATATAAATTGTTGCTCTGAACAGGATACTAAACATCTTAAATTCCAATGTGGCTTTAGTAAAGAAGCTTTAATTGTGAACTATCATTGGAATAACTATATTCATCTTGGATTTGAAGAAGTAGAACAATTTGTTTTATTTATGGGAGCTTCTGAAATAGAATCCTTCATGTCTGAAAATTATGAAACCTGTGTTGCTTGTAATAACCTTAAAGATTATGTCTCATCTATACTTGATTATTGCATAGAAAATTTCAGCAATAATTGTTATATCATTGATTATAAAGAGAGACTCACTCATGCACAACAATGTATCCACCATTTGCAGGAACCTATGGAAGAAGAGATTGCTGAACCTGAAAGCTCATTAGATGAAAAAGAAGAGGAGAGTGATGAACAAAAGGAGGAAGAATGGATTAGCTACCCATGCCTACCTTCTAATAAGAGTAACTCTTCATCTCTTACACTATTTGATTGTCCCCCATGCTTACCAAAGGAGGATGAATGTTATGTTCCTGTGGATTCTCTTGAAATATTCCCTATAAGTAAAACTTGTGAGAATAATTATGCTACTGTTATATATGATAATCCATGCTATTTTGATAAATCTTATGAAAATCCTTTATTTGTGCCTAATTTCGAAATGCATGATACTAAAGAGTTTTGCTTAGAAAATGTTTATGATAAAGCTCTAGATGATGGTCCTATGTTACTTGATAATATTAATTGTACTACTATTGAAAATGGGATTGGAGAGGTCTTGACTTTATCTAGGAATCCCATACCTCTTGATAATGATCAATCATCTTGTTATAAAATTGTTAAAAGTGGGTTTGAATGTTTTAATCCCACTATTTTAGAGCTTGATAAAAATTATGTGTTTGTAGATCATGAAAAGCATGCTTTATGTGATGGTTATATTGTTGAGTTTATTCGTGATGCTACTGAAAATTATTATGAGAGAGGAAAATATGGTTGTAGAGGTTTTCATAGTACTAAAACACATCTCTATATGCTAAAAGTTTTAAAGTTATTCTTGTTTTATCTTCCTATGCTTGTCACTTTGTTCTTTGTGAATTTATTTGTGTACAAGATTCCTATGCATAGGAAGTGGGTTAGACTTAAATGTGTTTTGAATTTGCTTCTTGATGCTCTTTTTGCTTCATTTTCTATTTTCATGAGAGCATCATTATAACTATCAAGCCTAGCTAAAAGGCATTAAAGAAAAGCGCTCTTGGGAGACAACCTATGTTTTATTTCTGTAATTTTTCTTTTATTTGAGTCAAGGAGCATGCTTACCTCTGTAACAACTCCTTTGTATCTTTATTTTATTGCATAGTTGTGCCAAGTAAAGCCTCTAGTAGTAAGTTGATACTAGATTTGGATTTCTGCGCAGAAACAGTTTTCTTCTATCCACCGTTTAATTCATAACTCCCTACAGAAAAATCGAAAATATCTGATATTTTCTGTGCGTGATCCTCAGATATGTACGCAACTTTCATTAGTTTTGAGTTTTCTTATTTGAGCAAGTTAAGTGCCTCGAAAAAATTCATCTTTACTGACTGTTCTGTTTTGACAGATTCTGTCTCTGTTTTTTGCATTTTTTGCATTGTCTCTTGTGGACTTTAAGCAAGGTTCTCTATCATGGAGGGCTCTAGCTAATGTTTTATTGAGTTCTTGGAATGTGTCACAACAGAATCTAAGTGGATTAATGTTTTTGGGTACTAACCCCTCTAATGAAATTTATGAGAAGGTGTGAAGGAAGTTTTCAAGGATCAAAAGAGAGGATGATATGATGTGATCAAGAAGATGGAAAAGCCTAAGCTTGGGAATGCCCCCGTGGGTCACCCAAGCATATTTCAAGAAGACTCAAGCGTCTAAGCTTGGGGATGCCCAAGGCATCCCCTTCTTCATCAACAACTTATCAGGTCATCTCTAGTGAAACTATATTTTAATTCCGTCACATCTTATGTGCTTTACTTGGAGCGTCTGTTTGCTTTTATTTTTGCTTTGATATTTTCTTTTTCTGAATAAAATGGATCCTAGCATTCCTTTGTGGGAGAGAGACATGCTCCGCTTTTTCTTATGAATACTCGCATTCTTCACTTATATTTGTTGAGTATTCCTCTATGTTATTTCGATACTTTCAGCTCTTGTTTTTCGTGCATCTCTTGTTTAGAGCTGTTAGTTCTCTTATGTTATACTCTCATATCTCATTGTTAAATACTTGGAGAGTTTATGTTTAAATAAGTTGATTGGTGTTTGGTTGGAAACAGAAAATGCTACATGTGGTAGATGGTATAACGAAAGATATACATGCTCTTATGGATTGTTATCTTGTATGTTGTGGTACTTGGAAATTGTTTTGAGCTTTCAAGTAGATCATGTTTAAGCTTTTACATCATGTAGTTAAAACCTATTAGTAAAGAACTACCGTAGAGCTTGTTGAAATTTGGTTTGCATGTTTGGTATCTCTAAGGTCTAGAAATTTTCTAGTAAAGGTGTTTGAACAACAAGAAAGACAATGTAGAGTTTTATAATGCTTGCAATATGTTTTTTTATATATGTCTTGTTGTCATAGTTTATACTTGTGTTTGCTTCAAATAACCTTGCTAGCCAAAGCCTTGTACTGAGAGGGAATGCTTCTCGTGCATCCAAAACCTTGAGCCAAAACCCATGCCATTTGTGTCCACCATACCTACCTACTACATGGTATTTCCTGCCATTCCAAGCAAATACTTCGTGTGCTACCTTTTATTCAAAATTTATTATCCCTTATTTGTGTCAATGTTTATTAGCTCATGAGTAAGTATGTGGTGTTACGGATATCAACCTTGTGATTTGCTTTTAGACAGATAAACTCTCCAAGTAATTAAACAATGAGATATGAGAGTATGATATAATAAAGCTAACAGCTCTAGCAAGAGATGCATGAAAAACAAGAGCTAGAAAGCATTGAAATAACATAGAAGAATACTCAACAAATATAAGTGAAGAATACGAGTATTCATAAGAAAAAGCGAAGCGTGTCTCTCTCCCACAAAGGAATGCTAGGATCCATTTTATTCAGAGAATGAAAATAACAAAAACAAAAACAAAAACAAACCGACGCTTCAAGAAAAGCACATAAGAAGTGGCGGAATTAAAATATAGTTTCACTAGAAAGGACCTGATAGTTTGTTGATGAAGAAGGGGATGCCTTGGGCATCCCCAAGCTTTGACGCTTGAGTCTTCTTGAAATATGTTGGGGATGAACCACCGGGGCATCCCCAAGCTTTGGTTTTACTATTCTCTTGATCACATCATATCATCCTTCTCTCTTGATCCTTGAAAACTTCCTCCACACCAAACTTAGAGTAAACTTCATTAGAGGGTTAGTGCACGAAAAATTATGATATTCTGTTGGAACACAATTGCTACCAATGCTACTGGACATTAGCTACAGCCACTGATACTTCATAGGATAAAAAGATCCAATCAAAATAGCAAAAGAGGCATTGCAAAATAAATGGCAGAATCTGTCAAAAACAGAACAGTCCGTAAAGACGAATTGTTTCGAGGCACTTAACTTGCTCAAATCAGAAAACTCAAAACTAATGAAAGTTGCATATATATCTGAGGATTACGCACAAAAAATCCCAGGTCCATCCGATTTTTCTGTAAAGAGTTATGAATTTAACGGTGGACAGCAGAAAACTGTTTCAGCACAGCAATCCAAATTTAGCATGAACTTTCAACTAGAGGCTTATCTTGACACAACAATGCAATAAAGTAAAGATACAAAGGAATTGCTACAGAGGTAGGACAAATCCTTGACACAACAAAATAAAATAAAATAACAGGAATAAAAAGTGGGTTGTCTCCCATAAGCGCTTTTGTTTAACGCCTTTCAGCTAGGCACAGAAAGCAAAACTCAAGTATTATCAAGAGATGAAGCATCAACATCATAATTTGAACGAACAATAGAATCAAAAGGTAGCTTCATTCTCTTCCTAGGGAAGTGTTCCGTACCTTTCTTGAGTGGGAATTGGTACTTGATGGTACCTTCTTGCATATCAATAATAGCACCCACAGTTCTAAGAAAAGGCCTTCCCAACACAATTGGACAAGATGGATTGCATTCAATATCCAAGACAATGAAATCAACGGGGACCAGGTTATTATTAACCATAATGGGAACATCATTAACTCTCCTCAAAGGTTTCTTCAAAGCATTATCAGCAAGAAAAACATCCAAATAGCAATGTTCCAATGGTGGCAAATCAAACATATCATAAAGCTTTTTAGGCAGAACAGAAATACTTGCACCAAGGTCACACAAAGCATTGCAATCAAATTTATCTACTTTCATTTTAATGATGGGCTCCCAACCATCTTCTAACTTCTTAGGGATAGAAGCTTCAAGTCTTAATTTATCTTCCCTAGCTTTAATGAGAGCATTTGTAATATGAGTAGTAAAAGCCAAATTAAGAGAGCTAGCATTAGGACTTGTGGCCAACTTTTGCAAGAACTTAATAACTTCAGAGATATTACAATTATCAAAATCAAAATTATTATCATCAAAGCAAACCGAACCACATTCTCCCATGTTCTTAAAAATTTCAGCACTTTTATCAACACTAGTTTCAGCAGTTTTGGGCAATTTTAAATTTTTGGAAGAAGTAGAGGAAACATTGCCAACACCAACTATGTTACCATTGATAATAGGAGGCTTACTAGCATATGAAACACCATTATTTTCAGAGGTAGTAATAGTAAAAACTTTAACAATATTAGCCTCTTTATCTAGTTCTTTCTCTCTTTCCCATCTAGCACGTAATTGGGCCATCATCCTAACATTTTCATCTATTTGAACTTGGATGGCATTAATTTTAGCAAAGGGATTACTCTCTTTAGTTTCAGTAGGCATGATTTTAGATTTTAAAAGATCAACATCAAGGACAAGACTATCAACTTTAGAGGCAAGTATATCAATTTTCCCAAGCTTTTCCTCAACAGTTTTATTAAACAGAGTTTGTGTAGTGATAAAATCTTTTAACATGGTTTGAAGTTCAAAGGTGGTAGTCCTATTATTGTTATAAGAATTACCATAAGAATTACCATTATTAGGAGGATAGGGTTTATAGTTGTTATTACCATAATTGTTCCTATAGGCATTGTTATTGAAATTGTTGTTTTTAATAAAGTTCACATCAACATGCTCTTCTTGTGCAACTAAAGAAGCTAAGGGAACATTATTTGGATCAACATGGGATTTACCATTTGCAAGCATAGACATAATAATATCAATCTTTTCACTCAAGGAGGAGGTTTCTTCAACATAATTTACCTTCTTACCTTGATGTGTCCTTTCAGTATGCCATTCAGAATAATTCACCATCATATCATCTAGAAGTTTTGTTGCAGCCCCCAAAGTGATGGACATAAAGGTACCTCCAGCAGCTGAATCCAATAGGTTTCTTGAAGAAAAATTCAGTCCTGCATAAAAGGTTTGGATGATCATCCAAGCACTCAGTCCATGGGTTGGGCAATTCTTTATCAAAGATTTCATTCTTTCCCAAGCTTGAGCAACATGTTCATTATCAAGTTGTTTAAAATTCATGATGCTACTTCTTAGAGAAATAATCTTAGCAGGAGGATAGTATTTTCCAATAAAAGCATCTTTACATTTAATCCATGAATCAATACTATTCCTAGGCAATGAAAGCAACCATTCTTTAGCTCTTCCTCTCAAGGAGAAAGGAAATAATTTCAGTTTTATAATATCACCATCTATATACTTATATTTTTGCATTTCACATAGTTCAACAAAATTATTTAGATGGGCAGCAGCTTCATCAGAACTCACAAGATATATTATGAAGCAAATGACATAGTACTCAATTATTCATCGGATCCCAGCAAACACATCATGTCGCATTACATAAAGATGATCTTGATCATGATAGGCAGCTCACAAGATCTAAACATGATGGCACAAGAGGAGAAGACAACCATCTAGCTACTGCTATGGACCCGTAGTCCAAGGGTAGACTACTCACGCATCAGTCCGGTGGCGGTCATGGCGACGTAGAGGCCTCCGGTGACGATTCCCCCTCCCGGCAGGGTGCCGGGGAGGAGTTCTGATCTCTCCCGAATTGGTGTTGACGACGGCGGCGGCTCGGGACCCGTGGAGGAAAATATGAACATCGTGCTAGGGTTTTTGGTCTGGGGGGTATATGTAGGCGAAAGGGCGAAGGCGGTGGAGCTCCGTGGGCCCCACACCACCTCCTCGCGCGGCCAGGAGGGCTCCCGCGCCTGGGGGTGGTGTGGGCCCCTCGGGCTCCGTCTTCGACTCCTCTTCGGTGCTCTGGAACGTTCCCAAATAAAAACTGACTTCTAAAAAGAAATCGTCCAATTCCGAGAATATTTCCTTAAGTACTTTTCTGAAACCAAAAACAGCAGAAAACAGGGAACTGGCACTGTGGTATCTTGTTAATAGGTTAGTCCCAGAAAATGCATAAAACTATATAAAATGCATATAAAACATGTAATAACTTGGTATAATATAGCATGGAACATAAGAAATTATAGATACGTTGGAGACGTATCACTAGCTTTATTCAAAACTTATTATCCCTTATTTGTGTCAATGTTTATTAGCTCATGAGGAAGTATGTGGTGTTACGGATATCAACCTTGTCATTTGCTTTTAGACAGACTTTCACAACCGGACTAGTGGCATATACATCCGCTTATCCATTAACTTTGCAAAAAGAGCTGGCAAATGGGGTGCCCAGTCCCAATTAATTACAACTTTCACCATCATTCTCTTCACATGGTTTTGCAAAAATTTATGCTTCAAAGTGTTATACAATTTTATATAGACACTCCTCCATGGTATGTGATTGTTGGAAGGCACCCGAGGATTCGGCTAGCCATGGATTGTGTATGCAATGGTGGGGAGGAGTGTCAAACTAAGTTTTAAAAATATACATGTGTAAACAAAAGAGAATAAGAGGGATGATCTACTCTTGGGTAGAAATAACGTCCTTCATGGGAGCCGCTCTTGAAAGTCTGGTTGACAAGGGGGGTAGAGTGCCCATTACCATTCGTTGACAACGACAAACACCACTCAAAAACTTATTTTTATGCTCTCTATATGATTTCAAAAATCTATAAAAACTAAGAAGCTCTAGCACATGTTGTATCCCTGCTTCCCTCTGCGAAGGGCCTATCTTTTACTTTATGTTGAGTCAGTTTACCTACTTCTTTCTGTCCCCGAAGCAAACACTTGTGTCAACTGTGTGCAACAATTCTTATATGCTTACTTATTGCAATTGTTATATTTCTTTGTGTTGACAACTATCTATATGATATACATGTTCAAAGTTGAAAGCCAATGCTGAAACTTATATCTTCCTTTGTGTTGCTTCAATGCTCTTTTACTTAGAAACTATTGCTTTATGAGTTAACTCTTATGCAAATCATTTTGATGCTTGTTTGACAGTACTATCCATGAAAAGTTTTTACTTATATGATGTAGTTGTTTACTCCTTGTCTATTTGTTAGCAAACTATAGATCATTGCCTTGAGTCACTTCATTCATAACATGAGTCTTACAATATTATATGATCAACATTGTGTGAAAGCATGTCACTCCAGAAATTATTTTTTGTTATCGTTTTACCTACTCGGGACGAGTAGAACTAAGCTTGGGGATGTTGATACGTCTCCAACGTATCTATAATTTCTTATGTTCCATGCTTATATTATACCACTTGGTACATGTTCTATATACACTTTTATATCATTTAATGCATTTTCTGTAACTAACCTATTAACAAGATGCCACAGTGCCAGTTGCCTGTTTTCTGCTGTTTGTGGTTTCAGAAAAGTTGTTAAGAAAATATTCTCGGAATTGGACAAACGAAACGTCGAAGTTCCTATTTTTGCCGGGAGGTTCCAGAACACCGAAGAAGACACGGAGGGGAGCCCCGAGGGGCCCACACCACCTCCCGGCGCGGCCCCCCCTTCTGCCGCGCGAGGACAGGGTGTGTGGCCCTCGGGCCTCCACCGCCTTCGCCCTTTCGCCTACTTATACTCCCAGAAAACTAAGACCTAATACGCGAGCCTTTTCTCGAGAAGAGTTCCGCAGCGCCGCCGCCATCGAAGATGTCGAGGAGTGACTCCCACGTAACAGGGGTAGTCTCGCCCTGAAGAGAGGTTCGAAGGGGGGACTGAACACGGAGGTCAAACAACCCTCGAGAGGCTCGACGACGGTGCTCGCCAGGCCTGGAGAGGAACTATCACGTCAGAGAGGGACACCGGCCCGTACCCAGGTTCACGGCCCTCAGGAGGAGGTAAAACCGCTACTCCTGCTTGTCTGTATTGAACTGTGAAGGTTACAGGACAATGAGCTTGCCGAAGGCTCTCTCGAGGCAGTTTAGTGCTTGGAGAGGGACACAATGGTCGTTTTCCTCCTCCAGCAGTTGGCTATCTATGCGTTTGGGGTGCGATTGCGCGATTGGGCGATCGGGCCATCCTCTTCGACGGTGGAGCTCCTGCTCCTTTTATAGGCGCCCCCGGGCTCCGTCCTCGTGCTGGTGGGCTCCCACACGCCAGTCGCATGGAGGAGCGGGAGTCCACCGCGGCTCATCCGTCCATGGACGCGGTCCATCCGTGCTAAAGTAGCGCGCCGTGGCCGACAGGTTGCAGGCGGTAAAGGGCGGCTCGCAGGCGCAGCAGAGGTCGTGGTGGAGCCCACGGTGACGATCTTCTTGGAGCGTTGCGCCGTCCAGCCGCTTTATCACCAAAGAGGAAAGTCCTGGCTGTCCTGCCGCAGGCGGCGCGGCTTTGTTGACTCCTTTATCACCAGAATGGCAACTGGGATGCTCGCGTCATCCTGCCGCTGCTGCAGGGGCCATGTGCGTCCTGCAGCGCTTGCTTAGCTGCGAAGTGTCTCCACAGGGCCGTGGTCGCCTGTGGAGGGGTTTTCTGCTGACTCCTCTCCAGGCGTCCTGAGCCTGGGGAGGCTCTTGAAGCGCAGGGTCCTCTCCAGGCCATGGCGTCCTCTTCAGGCCCTCGAGCGGAGATGTCTCTCGAGGGTCTCTCCAAGCGGTATCTTGGTCCTTAGTCATTCCGTCAAAGATCCTCGCGGGCGAGGCCTGTAGGGAGTGGGCCGTGCATACCCTGGTCCTTACTGGGCCGACAGTAGCCCCCGGGCCCACGATGGGCACGGCGAGGCCCGTTGGGTCTAGGCGAAGCGTCGTGGGGCCAATCCTGCAGGCCGGGCCGAGCCACGCGTCACTCCGACGAGTAACGGTTGCGCACGATGCGGGACGTGCGTCGTGGGGGGTCCCACCACGCCCCGGTAACTGCTCCTTGACGAGACATAAAGTCTCCGCACCGGGGCAGGGAGCCGTTACTACTCCCACTTCTTCTCGCAGACGCCATCCGCACCGAGCTCTCCGCTCCTGCCCTCCGGCGCCCTCTTCTCCAGTTTCTCCAGCTTCTCCTCGCGCCGCACCCTCCTTTCTTCCGACGATGAGTCCGGCGAAGAACAAGGGCAAGGCGGCCGCGGGGTCTTCCTCGCAAGCGGCGCCCGCCGAGGTCGCGCATGGCGCGGCATTGCTAGGCGTGCGCGTCAACGACAAGGCCCTCGACAAGGTCCGCTTCCTGGTGGCGGACCGGACCAATGAGCACGGCGCCACCGCGCTCAAGCCCGCGGCGCACGGGAAACGCCCGCGAGGGTTTTTCCCCGTCTTCCAGCACTGCGTCGCGGCGGGACTGGTGCCGCCCTTCTCTCCGTTCCTGGAGGTGGTGCTGGCCTTCTATCAAATCCAGCTGCTGCATCTCCACCCCAACTCCGTGCTCATCCTCGCCATCTTCGCCTACCTCTGCGAGGCATACCTAGGCTTGGAGCCCATGGTGGATCTCTTCCGGTGCTTCTACGCGCTCCGGAGCACGGCGAAGAACGAGCGCTCTGGATGCGTCTCGTTCCGCATTGTGGACGGCATGGGGAGCGTCTACATCCCCATGTCGTGGAGCGAGGGCAAGGCCATCACCTCGGTGACGAAGAAGGTGGACGACTTCCGCCAGCGGTGGTTCTTCGTTGGGGTGGAGCAGCCCTGCGCCTTCCTCGAGGTCCCCGACGCGCCGCCCGTGAAGAATTCGAACTAGGGCAAGGCTTCCTTCTGCGGCGCGCAGAACGTGATGCTGACGGGCCGCCTGAGCTACCTTCGGGAGGAAGGCCTCACGGGGCAGATCATCGTCGCGGACTTCGTGACGCGCCGCATTGCTCCTCTCCAGGCGCACTCGGTGCCAATGTGGATGTACTCCGGCCCCCAGGACAAGATGCGGCTCCACCGCGAGGACAACGACAAGGACGCGGTCGACAACATCCTGTCTGCGCTCTTCATCAACCCAGCGGTGCCCGCCATGGACGAACTCCCGATCACGCTCCGGCCTCTGCACCAGTGCAACATGACCGAGCGCCTGGCGATTCTGGCGGGGATGCCTCCTTACACCCCGTCAGGCCCTGTGGGGAAGATGGTGCCTGTGCCGGTGGTGCACGAAGCGGAGGGAGCAGAGACGCCCTCTGCCTCAGGAGCTGGGCAAGGCGAGGAGGAGGCCGCGGCGGGGGAGGAGTCCTCTTCGAGGGCCGGGCCCCTTACTGGCGAGATCTGCGACATCTCGTCAGGCGATGATGAAGACGCCTTCGTGGTGGCGCCCGCACGCCGTGCGGAGGAGGAGGAGGAGGCCGAGGAGGAGGCCTCTGACGAGGAGGCCTTGCTAGGGCGTCGCGAGCCCCGGTCCAAGGCGGCCAGCGACAGGCCTGGCGCGAGGCCCTCCGATGTCCCCTCCAAGAGGAAAGCCGAGGCGCCTCCGGAGGGGTCAGGTGCTAAGGCCAAACCCTCCTGGCGCTCGCCAGGCTTGGCGTGGGTCGACACCGGCGCCAAGGAGTCCGGGTAAGTTCCTTTAACTGCTGATTGCCTGATTACTGTGCTCTTCTTTTTATGATTCTGATAATCGCCCTCTGATTCTTGCCAGCGACCTTGTGCCCGCGAAGCGCCGTAGGCTTCGCAAGGCAGCGGAGGTGAAGGGAATCGCGGCAGAGGCCGCGGCTGAAGAGGCTGCGAGGCCTGCGGAGACGGCCTCTTCAGGCCCGACCGCAGAGGCGCCTCAAGCGGAGGCAGCTGTGCCTCTGGCGGGGGCGGCAGCGCCTCAGGCGGAAGCCGCTGCGCCGCCCCCCGAGCCGCTGGTGATGGAGGCGCAGGAGGAGCGGGCGGCCAGCCCTCCTCGAGCTCCTACCCCGCCTCGCGCGGCTACGCCGCCGCGTGAGCCGCCTCCGGCTCGCGAGGCTACGCCACCGCGCTCGGCCACGCCTCTCGCGCAGCCAGAGGCCGAGACAGTCCAGGGCCCGCGAAGCGCGGGCGCCTCTACAGGGGGAGCTCCTTCGTCCCCGCCACGCCCCGCAGCGGCCGGCGAGGCGCAAGAGGCGACGCGACAGGGCAACGGGAGCGGCGAGAACAGCCCGGGCGCGGCAAAGGACGGGGAACAACCTAGCCCCCAGGCACGCCCAGAGGCCTCGGTCTCCAGGCTTGACGCCGGGGCCGGGCCTTCCACGCAACGCGGCCTGGTCCTTAGCGGCTGGGACTGGAACAAGGGGCACCGCGAGGTGGCCTTCCGCCTGGTGAGGGAGTCTTTGGAGGGTTTGGAGGCGCAGCTCGCCCTCGAGGATGCCCAGCTCGCCCAGCAACGCGGCGAGCTAGCGGAGGCTTGGAGACGCTTCCACGCCGCTGTTGAGGCCCGCCGCCAGGAGGATCTGGCCCTCCAGGCTGCACGCGAGGAGGCCATCCGCTTCGCCAAGGAGGTCCGGGAGGGGGCCGTCCGCGACGCAGACGAGCTTCTTGCCCCCCTCCAGGACGCGCGCGACGCGGCCGCCGATCTCCTCGCGGAGGTGAAGGCCGAGCGCGAGGCCATGGAGGGCTCGCTGGCGCAGAAACGCCGCGAGGTGTCCCAGCTGGAGTCCCAGCTCCTCTCCGCCCACCGGGCCGCGCAGGAGACTCTGGAGGAGGATCGCAAGAGCCTGGCCGAGCGCGAGCGTCAGCTGGCCTCCAGGGAGAGGGAGGTGGAGCAGCGGGACGAGCAACGGCTCCAGGCGGAGGGCGAGCTGGCCACGAAGCGCGAAGAGCTCGAGGCGCGCGAGGGAGACCTGGCTCAGGCGCTCCAGAGGCATGACGAGAATGTCACCGCCCAGAAGCAAACCCTGGAGCGCTTCCAGCAGCGGTTTGCCGAGAAGAAGATGGAGGCGGAGGCGGCCCTCGCGGAGCGCGAGAAAGAATTCAGGCGGACCACCTCCAAGGAGTACCGCGACAAGGCCAAGAAGCAGGAGGACCGCTTCAAGGCCAAGCACACCGCTGATGCCAAGCCGATCGCGGAGCTTGAGAAAGCCAACTCCAGGCTCGAGGTCCGCCTCCAGCGCGCCAAGGATGCCTATCGCCAGGCTGAGGAGGGTCGCAGGGCGGCTGTCCTGGAGCTGGACGCCCTCGTGAAGGACGTGGAGGGGCAGGCGGGCTCGGCGGCTAAGCAGGTGACGGAAGCCGTGGACACCGCGCAGGCGGCTCGCGTGCTCACGAAGCAGCGGGAGCGCATGTTCCAAGCGCTGGTGGCCAGAGGCAATGAGCTTGCTGCTCAGCTTGGCGCGGAGGCTCCGCTCACCGAGGCTCGCGGTCGTGGCGATGCTGCCATGTACCTGGTCTACTTCGACCAGCTCTTCACAGCCCTCGAGAGCCCCGTCGCCGATCTCCGCGAGGTGATTGAGGTCGAGAGCCGCCAGCTTCTGGAGGTGGTCGTCGACCGCATCTTCACCAACCTCCGGCTCCTTACGCCCGGCTTCGACCTCTCCACGGTGACCGAGGCGCGGCCGGCCGGGGAGGCCTTGCGGGTCTCCAACTCCCTTCGCGAGCAAGTCGAGGCCTTCTGCAACCGCTTCAAGCGTGCGGAGGTGGCTGCGGAGGACAGCGAGGAGGAAGGCGCTGAGGAGGAGGAGCGTGCCGGCGCGGACTCCGCTTGAGCCTTGATTATCGCGCCTTTGAGCGCCTGTATCTGAGATAGTTTTTGTATTCAGACACTGCATATTTTGGGCATGTAATATACTCTTTAAGCTTATTTGTGTTAACTTGTTTGCCCCTCGAGAGGCCTTTTCTGCCTTGTTTTCATGTCTATGTTTCCTCTGCGTCGTTAGGACCCATCTCTTCGCGCTATGACGCCGCCGCTGCGGTATGCTAGAGCAATGACTCAGCAAGGCCGGGGGGAGTTTAAGGCTTGGAGAGGTAAGAGCCCTGAGTCGCGATGCTCAAGTGCCCCCCTTTGACGTGCGAGTAGCCCATGAAGCACAAGGGAAAACGAGATCGCTCGAGGGACAAACGTGCGCTTGGGGAGAAAAGGCTCTCGAGCCACAGGTGTAGGACTTAGCTTCTCGAGGCTTTTGCCCTGTAGAGGTTTTTTAGCCTGGCGAGGAGGTCCTCTTCAAGGGCTTTTCCCTGCTGCCCCCTCAGGCTTGTAGAGACGCTTGTTCTCTGTAGATGTTAGAGGGGCAAACCCAAACGCTTGTGCACGGTACAAGGGACTAATGCGCGCTTATAGGTCCCCTCAGGCGTTCCTTGCGAGGAGAGAGAGAGTACCAAGGTCCTTTGTAGAGATGGCGTGTTTGTGAGGGCCTGCCCTCCAGCCAGAGCTCGGATCCTTGGGTTTTGCAGTGCTGCTGGTGTGTCATTTGAGGCACTGGCACCGTACTCAGCCCCCGCTCGCGAGGTGCGCATGTGGAGAGATATAAGTGCCCATTTTCAACAAAGAAAATAGTGCTGGAATAAAACTCACCACCAAAATATTACATAGCGGCGCCGTAGCGCATAGTTCACTTAGGAACGAAAATGGCGCCTGAGCGCAAAGTTCACTTGGAACGAAAATCGGTTCATTACACTTGGGTTTGCCAAGCTAACGTTCCTTCCATGTCGAGGCATGGGGACCACCCATTAGTGGCAGAGGTTCACTGCGGCCTGCGGGGGCTCTTTTGCAGGAGAGCTCGGAGGGCTGGGCCTCGGGAGAAGCTTTGAGAAGCTTGGAGGTGAAGCCGTGAGCTTCCCTCTAGAGACAAAAAATGCCTGTCGTGACTGTGATCACGGGTAGAACTTGCGCAGATGCGCGATGTTCCACGGGTTCTTGACGGGGATGCCGTCTTCGGTCTCGAGGCGTACCGCGCCAGGCCTGGCAACGTGGGAGACCCTGTAGGGGCCTTCCCACATCGGCGAGAGCTTGTGGAGGCCTTCCCTGGAGAGGATTCGCCTGAGGACGAGGTCGCCCGCCTCAAGGGTGCGTGAGCGCACATGGCGGCTGTGGTAGCGTCGCAGGTCTTGCTGGTACCCCGCCGCCCTGAGGGCGGCCTGTCGGCGCAGTCCCTCGAGGAACAGCAGGTCGTCGTTGTGAAGGCCCTCTTGGGTGTCTTCATGGAAGGCAAGGACCAGTGGTGACCCATGCTTGATTTCCGCAGGAAGGACTGCCTCAGCTCCGTAGACCAGGGCGAAGGGCGTTTCGCCTGTAGGCCTTGAGGAAGTTGTGCGTATGGACCAGAGCACCGAAGGGAGCTCGTCGATCCAGCCCTTGCCGTGGCCCTTGAGGATGTTGAAGCTCCTGGTCTTGAGGCCCTTGAGGACCTATGCGTTTGCTCGCTCGGCTTGACCGTTGCTGCGTGGGTGAGCCACCGAGGCGAAGCAGACCTTGACGCCAAGCTTATCGCAGTAGGCTCGGAAGATGCCGCTGGTGAATTGCGAGCCATTGTCAGTGATGATGCGGTTGGGCACGCCGAAGCGGCAGACCAAGCTCCTGATGAATTTCACCGCGGCCCACGCTGGTATGGTGCGCACTGGCTCCACTTCGGTCCACTTGGTGAACTTGTCGATGGCCACGAAGAGGAAGCGATAGCCCCCCTGCGACCTTGGGAAGGGGCCCAAGATGTCCAGCCCCCAGACCGCAAACGGCCAGGAGAGCGGGATGGTTTGAAGCCCCAGCGCCGGCTGATGAATTTGCTTGGCGTGGAATTGGCAGGCGTCGCAGGTTTGCACAATGGCGACCGCATCTTGAAGCACTTGAGGCCAGTAGAAGCCGCTCCTGAAGACCTTGCCTGCGAGGGTGCGCGCAAATGAGTGGTGACCGCACTCCCCGCTGTGGATGTCCTTGATCAGCTCTCGGCCTTCCTCAGGAGGGACGCACTTGAGCGCGATACCATTTGGGCACTTGCGGTAGAGGTTTCCCTCGAGGATGCAGTAGGATTTCGCCTGTCGAGCGATTCGCTCTGCGTCAGCATCCTCTTCAGGGAGGATTCCTTTCACCAAGTAGTCCTTGAGCTCATCAATCCAGCCTGAGGCCTGGCGGGTTGCCGTCAGCAACAGGCGCTCCCCTGTGCTGGGGCCGCAATCAGGCGCCCCAGACCCAGGAGGTGGTGGGAGCGCTTCGCCTGCGCTTGCGGCTGTGGCCTCTCGAGGCTGCTTGATGGATGCCTTGGCGAGCCTCTCTTCAAAGACGCCGGCCTGCTGGGGTTGCCTTCGCGAGGCCCGCTTGGCGATGTCGTCAGCCTCTTGGTTTTCTTTCCTCGGGATGTGCATGAGCTCCATGCCCCTGAAGTGCTTCTCAAGCTTGCGGACCTCTTCGAGGTATGCGGCCATGTGGTCGTCTTTTGGCGTGTAGCTCTTGTTGGAGAAGTTGACGAGCAGCTGAGAGTCTCCCTTGACGAGTAGGTGCTTGACGCCTAGAGCGATGGCGGCCCTTAAGCCGCCGAGGAGGCCTTCGTATTCGGCGATGTTGTTGGAGATCTTGTCGATCGTGAAGCACAGCTGGACAGCGTAGTATAGCTTGTCACTCTTGGGCGAAGTTAGGACGACGCCTGCTCCGCCATTGCGACACGCGAAGGCTCCATCGAAGTGCATGGTCCAGTGGCTGGGCACCGTGTCTCCCGAGGTCTCGGCTTCTGCCTCGCCAGGCTCCTCAGGGCTTGGGTCGGTCCATTCGGCGACGAAATCGGCCAGCGCTCTTCCTTTTATGACCCTCGTTGTGTCGAAACGCAAGTTGAACGGCTGCAGCTCGATGTTCCATCCTGCGACGCGATCTGTGGCGTTGGGGTTGCGCAGGATTTGCTCCAGGGGGAAGGCGGTGACCACCGTGATGGGGTGGCCCTGGAAGTAGTGTCTCAGCTTCCTGGAGGCGATGAGGAGCGCGACAAGGAGCTTCTGCTGCATTGGATATCTCTCGCGAGCGTCCCGCAGCACTGTGCTGACGAAGTAAACGGGGTGCTCGACGAGGGTTGCCTGAGGTGGCGCAGCGTCAGCCCTCTGTGGAGGCTCTTCAGGGCCCTTGTCGAGATCTGCCTGTGGAGGCGTCTCGACAGGGGTGGGGGGAGCAGACTCGACTTGAGGCGGTGGGCCTGGCAGTGGGTCTGTGGAGGCTGCTCCTTTGACGAGGCCTTTGTCGGGGGGTTCTGGGCTTGGAGTGGCAGTGCTCTTCTTGGGAAGGACAGGCTCCTCCCTCTCGACCACCAAGACGGCGCTTGCGGTCTGAGGGGTGGCTGAGAGGTACAGCTTCAGGTGCTCGCCTGCCCTGGGGGCCACCAAGACTGGAGGGCTAGCCAGATACTTCTTTAAGTCCTCGAAGGCTTTATCCGCCTTAGGGGTCCACTTGAATGTGCCCGATCTCTTCATGATCTTGAAAAATGGCAGGGCTCTCTCGCCAAACTTAGAGATGAAACGGCCAAGGCTGGCCATGCAGCCCGCTAAGCGCTGCATATCCTTGAGTCGGCGGGGAGGCTGCATTTGCTCTATGGCCTTGATCTTGTCAGGATTTGCCTCTATGCCACGGTGGGACACGAGGAATCCGAGGAGCTTGCCTGAAGGGACCCCGAAGACGCACTTGGCGGGCTTCAGCTTGATGTTCACCTTTCTCAGGCTGGCGAAGGTTTCCTCGAGGTCCCTCAAGAGGGTGTCCCCCTCTCGAGATTTGACCACGATATCATCGACGTAGGCCTCGGCGTTTCGGCCCATCTGCGCCCCCAAGGCTATCCTCATGAGCCTCTGGAAGGTGGCTCCAGCATTCTTCAGGCCGAAGGGCATGCATGTGTAGCAGTACACACCGCAAGGGGTGAGGAATGCCGTCTTCTCCTCGTCCTCTTTAGCCATCTTGATCTGGTGATAACCAGAGAAGGCGTCCAGAAAGCAGAGGAGGTCACAGCCAGCAGTGGAGTCCACGATCTGGTCTATCCTCGGCATGGGGTATGGGTCCTTGGGGCAGGCCTTGTTGACATCGGTGTAGTCGATGCAGAGTCGGCCTCCTCCAGCGGGTTTAGGAACAACCACGCCGTTGGAGAGCCAAGTGGGGTGCGCGACTTCGCGGACGACATTTGCCGCCTTGAGCTTCTCCACTTCCTTGATGATGAAAGCTTGCTTCTCGGGGGCTTGCTTACGTGCTTTTTGCTTGACGGGGCGTGCGTCTGGACACACGGCTAAGTGGTGCTCGATCACCTCCCTTGGTACACCGGACATATCTGACGGAGTCCATGCGAACATGTCAGAGTTTGCCCGAAGGAAGGCGACGAGCGCGCTTTCCTATTTGGGAGGCAGGGCAGCGCCTATGGTGACGCTAGCCCCCGAGCTGGTGGTGTCCAGCGACACCTTCTTCGTGGCAGCTTGCTCCTGAGAGAACAGTTGCTTCTTCCTCTTGGGCCTCTCGAGAGGCTCCATGTCCTCGTCAGCCGGGAAAACCATGGCGGCTGCCTTGTAGGCGCTCTCGACAGCGCGCGTGGCGTCCAGGATATGGCCATGGATGGCAATGGTGCAAGCGCTGCCGGGAATCTTGACCATGTTGTAGGCGTGATGCGTGACGGCCATGAACTTCGCGAGGGCGGGGTAGCCGAGGATGGCGTTGTACTGCAGGCCGATGTGGGCGACATCGAAGTCGATCAGCTCCGTGCGGTAGTTCTTCTGCGTGCCAAAGGTGACCGCGAGGCGGACTTGCCCCAGAGGTTCGATAGAACCACTGGTGACGCCCGGGAACGGCCTGGAGGGCATAAGCCACTCGTAGGGCACTTGAAGCGTCTCGAAGGTCTCGACAGAGATGACATTCAGGCCCGCTCCCCCCATCGATGAGCGTCTTGGAGACGGTGATGTTGTTGATGGTGGGGGAGCAGACCAGGGGGAGGGTTCCAACAGTCTTGGTCGACTTGGGGTGGTCTTTGGCGTCGAAGGCGATGGTGTACTGGGACCACTTGAGGGGTCTGGAGGTCTCGGTGCTCGGGAGCGCAGCGTTGAGTTCGCGGGCGAACTGCTTGAACTGATTGTTTGACTTGGGCGCTTGAGCCCCGCCGAGGATGCAGGCCATGGCGCCTCTCGGGGCCTGGTAGCCTCGATCTTCCTCGTCGGGGAGGTTGTTGTTCTTCTCGGCGGCGTTGGCTTGAGTGCCCGACGGCTTCTGGTAGCCGCCTTCGCGCCTACCCCTGCCGTCTCTGCGGTAGCCGCGACCTCTGCCACGGCTTCCGCTGCCTTCTCCTCGCTCGCGTTCCCTGCTCAGCCTCTTGAGGTCGAAGCAGTCGTCTGTAGCGTGCCCTCGCCTGTTGTGGTAGACGCAGAACGGACGGTGGTCCACCTCTTTGTCGCCGCGCTCGGGAGAACCCCTGCGGGAGCCCTTCGCGTCAGGCTCTGCCGCGAGGACCGCGGTGGCCTTGCGCTTGGGCTCTTCCTTCTTCTTGTGGCTCTTGGACCCCTCGCCAGGGTCGTCCCCCCGCGCGCTCATCTTGACGAAGAGGAGTCCCTCTTCAGCCTTGGCGCACTTATCCGCCAGATCGAACAGCTTCACCACGGAGGTGAGCTTGTCGTGGATGCCGAGCTTCTCGAGCATCCTGCGGTTCGTGACGCCCTCGCGGAAGGCAGCGATCACCTGGGTGTCGGGGATGTTTGGAATCTTGTTCCGCACCTGGCTGAAGCGCTGGATGTACTTGCGAAGAGTTTCATCTTTCTTCTGCACCACAGCGCGCAAGTCGTTGTGGGTGAGTGCGCGCTCGTACGTGCCCTTGAAGTTGGCGACGAACTGCCTGCAGAGCTCCTCCCAGGAGTCGATGGAGTCCTCCGGCAGGTTGAGAAGCCAGGACAGCGCTGAGTCCCTGAGGGCGTGGGAGAACCAGTTGGCCATGACCTTGTCGTCGCCCCCTGCAGCCTGGATGGAGGTGGTGTAGAGCTGCAGGAACTCGAGAGGGTTGGTGGACCCGTCGAAGCCCTTGGGGAGCGCTGGCCTGAACTTCTGCGGCCAGACCACGCGACGCAGAGCGCGCGTGAAGGCCATGCAACCTGAGGCATAGGTGGCCGTTCCTCCCTGGAGGGCCCTGCGGTTTTGCTGCCCCGCTTGGCCGAGCTCCTCAACGAGGCGGTTCTGGAGGTCGCGGCGTCGCTCCATGCCCACGCGCGCGTCAGGCGCGGTGCGTTGCACGATTTGGCAGTCGTGCGGCGATGAAGCATGGGAGGGAGCCTGCTGTGCCGCGGCCGGAGGTGGTCCTGGCGGCGGTGGGGGCGCACCTGGTGCGGCCGTCCCTGCGGGGCCGGAGGGCACGATGGAGCGCGACGGAGCAGGGCGCGTGGTTGCGATGTCGACGAGGTGGTGGAGGCGGTCCAACCACTGGTCGTGTGCCTCGGCACTTGGCCGGTAGCGGAGGAGCTCCTGGGCCATGAGCAGCGCTGTGTGCGGGGCGGGCTCGTAGTGCTCCCGCGTGGACACGCTCTGGCGCCGGGACGGGTGCGAGGACTCAGCGTCCTCACGGCGCTCAGAGGGGTCCTCGTCGTCGCGCTGGTCTCCGCCGCGGTGCTCCTCGCTCTCTGGCTCCTCCACGCGCGGGCCGGTGCCAGCGCGCTCAGCCGCACGAGGGCGACCGCGGCGGCCACGGGTGGGAGCAGTGCCGGGCTCGGTGTGAGCTCTCTCAGAGGTACGCCGGTTGGCGCGCGTCGCGCGGGTGTCCATCATGGCGCGGAGTTCGGAGGTCGAAGACGCGCCTCAGCCCCCTACCTGGCGCGCCAAATGTCGAGGAGTGACTCCCACGTAATAGGGGTAGTCTCGCCCTGAAGAGAGGTTCGAAGGGGGGACTGAACACGAAGGTCAAACAACCCTCGAGAGGCTCGACGACGGTGCTCGCCGGGCCTGGAGAGGAACTATCACGTCAGAGAGGGACACCGGCCCGTACCCAGGTTCACGGCCCTCAGGAGGAGGTAAAACCGCTACTCCTGCTTGTCTGTATTGAACTGTGAAGGTTACAGGACAATGAGCTTGCCGAAGGCTCTCTCGAGGCAGTTTAGTGCTTGGAGAGGGACACAATGGTCGTCTTCCTCCTCCAGCAGTTGGCTATCTATGCGTTTGGGGTGCGATTGCGCGATTGGGCGATCGGGCCATCCTCTTCGACGGTGGAGCTCCTGCTCCTTTTATAGGCGCCCCCGGGCTCCGTCCTCGTGCTGGTGGGCTCCCACACGCCAGTCGCATGGAGGAGCGGGAGTCCACCGCGGCTCATCCGTCCATGGACGCGGTCCATCCGTGCTAAAGTAGCGCGCCGTGGCCGACAGGTTGCAGGCGGTGCAGGGCGGCTCGCAGGCGCAGCAGAGGTCGTGGTGGAGCCCACGGTGACGATCTTCTTGGAGCGTTACGCCGTCCAGCCGCTTTATCACCAAAGAGGAAAGTCTTGGCTGTCCTGCCGCAGGCGGCGTGGCTTTGTTGACTCCTTTATCACTAGAATGGCAACTGGGATGCTCGCGTCATCCTACCGCTGCTGCAGGGGCCATGTGTGTCCTGCAACGCTTGCTTAGCCGCGAAGTGTCTCCACAGGGCCGTGGTCGCCTGTGGAGGGGTTTTCTGCTGACTCCTCTCCAGGCGTCCTGAGCCTGGGGAGGCTCTTGAAGCGCAGGGTCCTCTCCAGGCCCTGGCGTCCTCTTCAGGCCCTCGAGCGGAGATGTCTCTCGAGGGTCTCTCCAAGCGGTATCTTGGTCCTTAGTCATTCCGTCAAAGATCCTCGCGGGCGAGGCCTGTAGGGAGTGGGCCGTGCATACCCTGGTCCTTACTGGGCCGACAGAAGACAAGTTTCGGGGGTCAGAAGTTCCTGTTCCGGTACCCTGCCGGGACGAGGATTGACCCCCGGAGCCATCTCCACTGTGTCCACTTCGACTCCATGATGGTTTGTGAGTAGTTCCCCCATGGACTACAGGTTCTTGGCTGAAGCTAGTTGGTACTCTCTCTCCCATGTACTTCAATACAATGATCTCATGAGCTGCCTTACATGATTGGGATCCATATGATGTAATCGGTGTTGTGTTTGTTGGGATCCGATGAATTGTTACATTATGATCAGTCTATCCATCAAAGTTTGTGAAGTTATTGTTGCTGCAATCTTGTTGTGTTTAATGCTTGTCACTAGTGCACGAGTGGCATGATCTTAGATTTAAGCTCTATAATTATTGCTTAGATTGTATCTACAAGTTGTTTGCACATGTCTCTGTCCGGAACCCGAGGCCCCAAAGTGACAGAAATTGGGATAACTGGAGGGGATGGCTTAGATAAGAGGATCACATGTTTTCACTAAGTGCTAATGCTTTGCTCCGGTGCTCTATTAAAAGGAGTACCTTAATTACCAGTAGTTTCCCTTGAGGCCCCGCTGCAAACGGGCTGGTAGGACAAAAGATGTTATACAAGTTTCTCATTGCGAGCACGTATGACTATATATGGAAAACATGCCTACATGATTAATAAACTGGATGTTCTGTCTCAATGTTATTTCAATACTGTCAATTGCCCAACTGTAATTTGTTCACCCAACACTTGTTATTGGAGAGTTACCACTAGTATAGATAGCTGGGAACCCCGGTCCTTCTGTCATCATCATTGCTCTAAAGTCAACTACGCACTTGAATATTTTCTGGTGCCATTGCCTCTGTGTTACTACTACTGCTGCTGTGTTAATGTTACTATTGCTCTCATATTACTGCTGCTTTCACATCACCCCTGTTACTAGTGCTTTTCCAGGTGCAGCTGAATTGACAACTCCGCTGTTAAGGCTTATAAGTATTCTTTGTCTCCCCTTGTGTCGAATCAATAAATTTGGGTTTTACTTCCCTCGAAGACTGTTGCGATCCCCTATACTTCTGGGTTATCAATGTTTTCAGGGAGAGAACTGTTGATGAAGCCACAAAACTATTGGAACATGTTGCTAGAAACCACCAAGATTGGAATATTGAAGGGTTTAGTGAAATGATTCCTGAAAAGAAAGGAGACATTTTAAGATTATCTAAAGAGACAATGAAGGAAGCTAATAAGGATATTGAAGAGAAGGGAATTAAGACTTCTCATCTTAAGGAGTTGTCTGAAAAAGGTATTAAACTTCCTATTGATCAGCCATGCTTTCCAATACAAGTCAATGTCATTAACTCCATGGAAGGTAATGAGAAGGTAACACCACCCATTGATGTTTCATATGTTAATGATTTTGCTTATCGTCATAATCCTGAAGAGCATGCTATTAGAATGAGTATTATGGAGAACTCTCATAAAATTAAATTTCTTCGTGAAAATATAAATACTAGTGTTGGAGAGGTTAAAAGAATTGTTAAGCACTGTGAGATGTTGAATAATCAAGTTGAACAAATGGTTTCTCTTCAAAATCAACTTTATGAAAATCTTATGAAGAAGAAATAGGTTTGTGGAGTCAATATTAGAGGAGGTGCAAGTACTCAGGATCCTGATTATCCTGATGATCATCCTAAAAGAAAAAAGCAAGAGGCTCTTAAGAAGAAATCTTCTACAGGAAAATCTCCCAATGAAAATTAAGACGATGGAGATTCTCAAGAACAAGATAAGGATATTTCTATTTCTGATGCTGAAACCGAAGATGGTAATATTGAAGAGGAGGAATCACCTCCACCTGATGAGGAACAACAAGAAAAGGAAAGTAATGAAGAACCTGAAACTACTGAGAAAGAAGACACTCAACCATCTATTGAGAAGAATAAGAAGAAGAAACAAAAAGGTAAAGAGAGGGATCCATGGGTGCAAATACCCATACCATATCCCCAAGAGGTAATGAAGTCCTTGGATGATGCTAGGTTTGATAAGTTTTTCAAGATACTTAAGACTTTGTGTTTACAAATTCCTCTCATTGATGCTATTAAAATTCCTCCATATTCAAAATACATGAAAGATATTGTTACTAATAAGAGGAAGGTACCTAATGATGCAATTACTGCTATGCTTGCCAATTACTCTTTTGATGGTAAA
This sequence comes from Poa annua, assembly GCA_026929855.1. Taxonomy (NCBI): domain Eukaryota; kingdom Viridiplantae; phylum Streptophyta; class Magnoliopsida; order Poales; family Poaceae; genus Poa; species Poa annua. Next base: position 40,552,586 of record CM049436.1, read on the forward strand.
TTGCCTGAAAAACGTGGAGATCCTGGTATTCCTACTATTCTTTGTCGTATTAAAGAAACTTATGTAAGATATGCATTGTGTGATTTAGGAGCTGGTGTTAGTGTTATGCCATTTTCTTTATACAAGAAACTTAACCTAAACAAATTGGTTCCAACTGAAGTCTCATTGCAAATGGCTGATAAATCCACTGCTATTCCTATAGGCATATGTGAGGATGTTCCTATTTCCATTGCTAATGTATTAATCCCTGCAGACTTTGTTATATTAGAAATGCTTGAAGATGATAACCTATCTATTATTCTTGGAAGACCCTTTTTGAATACTGCAGGGGCTGTTATAAATTGCACTGAGAGCAAAGTGACATTTAATGTCCAGGGCAATGAACATACCATTCATTTTCCTAAGAAGAATGCCGTTGCTATGCTAAACAAGGGTGTGAATTCTATTGAGAGAAATACTATTATGTTTGGAAGTTTTGAGTGTGCATTACCACCTCCACCACCAAAGTATGCTATCTTGATGATTGGAACCATTCCAATCAAATATGAGGTACCTTGAGTTTTACTTTTTCATATAAATATAATGAATCATGCTTTATATCCTTTACATATTATTAATGAGACTTGATCAACCTCATTACTAATGTGGAAATGATGCAAACTTGGTTCCCATAAAAATTTGCGTTGCATTTTAATTTTATTTATCATAGATCATTAGAATATTTGCATAAACATAATTATTCCAGAGGCTCAGAAATTCCAGAATATGAACTTTGAAAAATTCTCTTCAGAAAATGTTCTTGAAAAATTCCAGAAAAAATATGGGTGTCAGTTATTTTACCAGAGGGACCAGCAGCCAAAAGGGGAGGACCAAAAGGCCACCAGGGGCTAAAAGGAGGTGCCCCACGCGGCCAGATTCCTTGGCCGCGTGGGACCCACCAACTTGGCCCACAGGTGGAGTTAGGTGAGCATCCAGTGCCCATCTCCTTCCCCTCGATAGAAAACCACCTCCAGGTATTTTTACCAAATTTTCCCGAGCTCCTGCTTCCTGCCATCTTCGATCTCCCAAGTTTGAGCAGATTTTTCAAATCTGTTTGGTGGAATTGCTCCTTGGTATGTGACTCCTCCCCCTATCTAATTTCTTTTTGTTCTTGTGATTTATATATGAAGTACTTTGCTGCACTAGGTGTCATCTAAAATGCTTGACAAACCCATGAGTTAGAGTTTTCTAGTTGATATGGATGCATGATATTGATGTGGAGACTCGTTATGGATGGCCCAATGTTATTTTAGAGTGTTACATCTTGATATTTGATGAATTTTATTTTTGGACAGCAAGCTTTCATCATGAACAAGGGAAAGGGACTCATGGGGATGATGTCAAGAACAAGGAGGAGGCCATCTAGAGCCACCAATAATCATGATGATGATCAACTATGGGAAGATGAGGCGGTGTACATAGGGGAAAGGCTCAAGATACATGCAACAAGATGGCAAGACCCACGTGTTCTTGACCAGTGGGGGATAGGAGAGGATTTCCACGTCTTTCTCGCTACCACGGGTTTGCTGGAGTTTTCCCGTCATCCACGGGGAACATACGAGGGGCTTGCAAGAGAGTTCATCTCCACCTTCCGCTTCGAGGGCCCCGAAGCTCACCGATACAGTAAGAGAAGTCATGCACCCACTCCTACCTTTACCATAAAATTCACTATGAGGGGGCAGCGTCTTGTTATGTCATTGGAGGAGTTTTGTAGAGCTATTCGTGTGGAGAACAGGGGTAGTTGGCTTGAGATAGGTGCTGATTCAAATCAGGACCTTGTCTCTTTTTGGAAGAGCATTTCTGTTAGAGCTCCTGATAGGCTCAACAGGGGCAAATTTACTAGCATACAACATCCAGCCCTAAGATACTTTGCATTGTTTCTTGCTAGAGGTTTTCTAGCTAGGGATAACACTTCTGCTTGCACGGGACCCATAGTCTATCTACTAAAATGTGCAAAAGAGGGAACACCTTGTCAATTTAATTTGGGAGTAGTTCATGCTAGAACTTTACATATAGCTGTGAGGAGAAACTTTACTGATGAAACTCCTATTTATGGTGGTGCCATTGCTACTTTGGTATATGAGCACATTAAGGAAGAAAGGGGGTTTGACAACAACATGGGTAGGCTTATCACGGAGGCCTATTTACTTGATTTTGGTATTACCTGTCGCATGGAAATGAGTGAGTGGTACAAGGATTCTTGTTACTATATCTATAAGAGTCGTAATGGACAAAATGTGTCCATTAGGCTCCCTCGTGCTGACCTTTTTGACAGGACCAATGGAAAGTGGACTGTGGAAGAAGCACCACCATAGAAGGATCCCCAAAACCCGGAGATGCAAAACTATGCATGGGGTCTCCAAGGACCGGAGTATGGAGGGTACCAAGGTGATGACCCCTCTTTCTATGGAGGAGGGTCATCAAGTGGTGCACCACCTTACTATGGCGGAGGTGGAAGCGGTGGACACTACCCGTCGGAATACTAGCTTGAGCTCAAGCTTGGGGGAGTACCTCTCTCCCTTTCATTCGTTGTTTTATATCACCTTTATCTTGTTATGTTTTGGTTTATTGTTCTATAAATCTTAAAAACACAAAAAGATTTTATTTGTTTCTTTAGCTTGTTTACTTCTTGTCACTTTCATTATGCATCTAAAAATCAAAAAGAACAAAAATATTTTCGTTTTCTTGAATCAAATGCCAAAACAGTTGTGCTGAAATTGCTGAAATCTGCTCACTGTTTCATTTTTTTTTTCTGTAACTCCGATTGAGCTGAAATTTGAACTGCTATTGCAACTTTTTGTCACCTACGCACCCGTAAAATATGAGATCATTCCGAGGTGTTTAGGTAGGGCAAAAACAGTACTGTATGCAGTAACGTTTTCTGGCAGATTTGATGTTTTAACTGTGCAGTTCAAGTGGGGAGAGGAGAAAATGCAATGATGATGATTATGGCAATTCGAGTAGGGTAAGAGGCTGGTATGAACTCCTTTGTTTTTCATTTTTGTACATATACTCATTCATGTGTGAATGCTTAGTTGATTCGCATAAGGTATATGTTGAATGATGGATGCTTAGTGGGTCATGTTCTCTTATGATCAGTCCCAATGTATTAATGGTAGATGACATGTTTTATGGATATTTGCTTGTATTGTTCTGCTCATAAGAGAAGTATGGCATTGTGGTATCCTCCTCTGAATAAATTCATTTGAATTGACTTGGCACATGCTCACACATGTATATGACTGAAAACAAAGAGTCAACTAAGCCTTGATGATTTATTTTGCCTCAGAGTTCTAGTATCATTTTTATGCCTTAGTTAATTTAATTTTATCGCAACCATGATTATGACGGTTATGGTTCTCTTGAATTGTCGCTCCCTATCCTATTGCTAGCCTCCACTTGTACTAAGCAGTTAATGCTTGTGCTTCCAAATCCTTGAAAACCTAGTTATTCCAAAGAGTCCACCAGAAATACCTATGTATGGCATTTCAAACCATTCAAGTAAATTTGCATGTGCTACCTTTAAAACTTGCAAAATACTTCTCATTTTGTGACACTACTTTAGCTCATGAGGAAATAATGGTTGGACTTTGTATCTTCCATACTAATTAAGTAATCTAGGACTTGCATGCTTCATCTGCTCGTCACTAATATTGCAAAAGGGCTGGTTAGACCACTATAATATCAAAAGTTTTGAGAAAATAAAAAGAGACACTCCTCCATGATATGTGATTGTTGGTGGGCACCCGAGGATTCGGTTAGCCATGGTTTGTGAAAGCAAAGGTTGGGAGGAGTGTCAAATTATAAATGCGAAGATGCATATTATAAATGCCTGTTTTTAATAATATTCGGAACCGCTCTCAACTTGCTTAGTATGGAAGATAACAGGAACTCCATTACCATTCGTTGACAAAGTAATCACCACTCAAAAACAATTTTACCTCTGTTTTCAAAACAATGAAAAGCTCTAGCACATGTTAAATCCCTGCTTCCCTTCATGAAGGGCATATCTTTTACTTTACTGTTGAGTCACCATCCTTTCTTTGAGCACATTCTTGAGAGCATAATTGTCATTCTTAGTGTAGTGTGCTTGTCCGAGAATATTGTTAGCTGAGGTGTAACTTTGATGCTTTTATCTTTGATATCTCTATTTCCAGTCTTCTCTTGAACTTCAGAGGTGCCTGGGCATTTATGTTTTGCTGTACAAATTCGGGCAAGCGAGATACCACTCTATCATACTTTATTATGAGCTTTGCAATCTTGAGAATTGATATGTTTCATGTTGTTTATCATTATGATTGGCACCTCTTCATAGTTTACATGACGATTAAGTGACACCATTTGCATATATCTTGTTATGAATAGCCTAAGCATTGTCCACATAGTGAGAATATATACATCATATGAAGCAAATGTGTTCGTAAAAGTTTCTCTTATCGCTCAGTTGTTAACTGAATTGCTTGAGGATAAGCAATAAGCTAAGCTTGGGGGAGTTGATGCACCTAAAATGCATCTACTTTTCCAATCACTTTGCTTCATTATTTGTCCCGGAATCTCCCCATACTTGATTAAAACTGCTGAATCTGATGCTGTTTTTAGCAAAGTCTTGTTTCTGTCTATTTTTGCAGGAAATTAAATCGGGGAAAAATACCAAGCGAAGTTTTATGGAAAAAGAGGGACATCGAGAAGAAGATGGATACGAGGGAGTACCCGAGGCCCAAAAGAGGGGGCCCGACGAAGCCAGATTCCTTGGCCGCGTGGGCCCACCTATCTGGCGCCTCGAGCGTCCCCTCGGCCTCATCTTTGGCGTACCCCTCCATATATACGAAAAACTAGATGACCTAGAAGGAGAGGTCTTTTCACGAAACAGAGCGCCGCCACCACCACGATCTTCGTTTTCGGAGACAGATTGATCCAGGATTTCTCCCCCAGAGGAGGGATTCGGGGGCTGTCTTCACCGCCATCTTCACCGCCTTCATCTCCATCGACCATGAGCTCCTTCACCATCACCATGTGTGAGTAGAACGCTGTAGGCATATGAGGTGGATGGGGATTGGATGAGATTGATCATGTAATGATACCCGTTGTTGGAGATCTTAGGGGTTTACCTTGAGGATACTTTTGTATTGTGTTGATGCACTCTTGCTATGTTTAATGCTTGCTACTAGGGCCCGAGTGGCATGATTTCAGTACTGAACTTATTTTGCTCCATCATATAATTGAGTTTGGTATCTATCTGCAAAGTGTATTGCCTGCTATTATGTTGAACCTGCGAACCCTAAAAGTGACATATAGGGAAAACAAGGGGGATATGTTCTAGTTTGAGGATTCTATGTGTTCATGAAGTGTTAATGCATTGTTCCGGTCTACTCGAAAGGGTGGACCTTAATTACATGTAGTTCCAAGTTGGCCCCCGTGAAATGGGCAGGTAGGACAATAGATGTTGTCCAAATTCTCTTGGTTAGTACGCACAACTATTTACGGAACACATACCTACATATATCAAAGTTAGAGATAAGTCCCATTGCTATTTATATCCTATTATATGATCAATCTTATTCATGCAACACCCCGCTGTCACCTCATGCCTACGTTTTAAATCTCTGAGTTACACTTTCATTCTTTCCGGTGAAAACTGGGAAACCCTTTTATTACTACTGCTGTTATATTTGCTTACTTAAACCATATCACTACTATCACTATTGTTGCTGCAAGTTTATTGATATACAGGTGTGGTTGAGAGTGACGTCTCAATTTCTAAATTCTTATTGGTATTCTTGTGTTCCCCTTGAGTCGAACTATAAATTTGGGTAATACTTCCCAACGAAGATTTCAACGATCCCCTACACTTGTGGGCATCAATACTTCATGACGTTAATCGATGACTCCACTAGATACTATTACGTCTACCTTCTGAAAACAAAAGATGAGGCTCTAAATTTCTTTAAAATCTATAAAGCTGAAACAGAAAACCAACTCGAACGGAAAATTAAGAGGCTTCGGTCTGATCGTGGTGGAGAGTATTTTACAAATGACTTTGACTCTTTTTGTGCGGAATATGGTATAATTCATGAGAGGACGCCTCCCTACTCACCCCAGTCAAATGGAGTGGCTGAAAGAAAGAACCGTACTCTAACTGATTTGGTTAACGCCACGTTAGACACATCGGGTCTTTCCAAGGCATGGTGGGGGGAGGCGATATTGACTGCGTGTCATGTCCTAAACCGAGTTCCCATAAAGACAAAGAGATAACTCCGTTTGAGGAGTTTGAGAAGAAAAAGTTAAAACTCTCTTACCTACGGACTTGGGGTTGTTTGGTGAAAGTCAATATACCAATTCCCAAGAAACGCAAGCTTGGACCCAAAAACGTTGATTGTGTTTTTCTGGGGTATGCTTTTCATAGCATTGGTTATAGATTCTTGATAGTAAAATCTGAGGTATCCGACATGCATGTTGGTACAATCATGGTGTCGAATGATGCGACTTTCTTTGAGGATATCTTTCCCATGAAGGATATACCGAGCTCATCAAATCAGGAGATGCCAAGTTCATCTAGTCAGGAATTAGTTGCAATTCCTGAACCCACCATTTCGATAGAACACCATAAAAATGTCGTGGAGGATGACAGTGAAACTCCTAAAAGGAGTAAGAGACAGAGGACTGCAAACTCTTTTGGTGATGATTTCATTGTGTACCTCGTGGATGACACTCCCAGTTCTATTTCAGAAGCATATGCATCTTTGGACGCTGACTACTGGAAAGAAGCTGTTCGTAGTGAGATGGATTCCATCTTAGCTAACGGAACTTGGGAAATCACTGAACGTCCTTATGGGTGCAAACCCGTGGGATGCAAGTGGGTGTTCAAGAATAAGCTTAGGCCTGATGGTACCATTGAAAAGTACAAGGCACGGCTTGTGGCCAAGGGTTATACCCAAAAAGAAGGTGAAGACTTCTTTGACACTTACTCATCTGTAGCCAGACTGACCACCATTCGTGTGCTACTATCGTTGGCTGCCTCACACGGTCTTCTCGTTCATCAAATGGACGTAAAGACGGCTTTCCTAAACGGAGAGTTGGATGAGGAAATTTACATGGAGCAGCCAGATGGTTTTGTGGTACCTGGTCAGGAAGAAAAGGTGTGTAAGTTGGTGAAGTCATTGTACGGCCTTAAACAAGCTCCTAAGCAGTGGCATGAGAAGTTCGAAAAGACTTTAACCGCCGAAGGATTTGTTGTAAACGAAACTGATAAATGTATGTACTATCGCCATGGTGGGGGCGAGGGAGTTATTCTCTGTTTGTACGTCGATGACATACTGATATTTGGAACCAACCTTAAGGTGATTCAGGAAGTCAAGGATTTCTTATCTTGCTGTTTTAAGACGAAGGATCTAGGAGTAGCTGATGTTATCTTGAATATCAAGCTCCTGAGAGATGATAGTGGTGGGATCACTCTGCTTCAATCCCACTACGTGGATAAGGTCTTGAGTCGCTTCGGGTATAGTGACTGCAAGCCTTCTCCAACACCGTACGATCCTAGCGTGTTGCTTCGAAAGAATCGACGTATTTCGAAGGATCAAATGAGATATTCTCAGATTATAGGCTCGCTCATGTATCTAGCCAGCGCCACGAGGCCTGACATCGCCTTTGCTATAAGCAAGCTGAGCCGGTTTGTTTCAAATCCGGGAGATGATCATTGGCATGCTCTCGAGAGGGTTATGCGCTATCTAAAAGGCACATCGAGTTACGGTATTCACTATACTGGGTATCCGAGGGTACTTGAGGGTTATAGTGATTCAAACTGGATATCTGATGCTGATGAGATTAAGGCCACAAGTGGTTATGTTTTTACACTTGGTGGTGGTGCTGTTTCCTGGAAGTCTTGCAAGAAGACCATCTTAACGAGGTCAACAATGGAAGCAGAATTCAAAGTATTAGACACAGCCACTGTTGAAGCAGAGTGGCTTCGTGAGCTTTTGATGGACTTACCTGTGGTTGAAAAACCAATACCCGCTATCCTGATGAACTGTGACAATCAAACTGTGATAATAAAGGTGAACAGTTCTAAGGATAATATGAAGTCATCAAGGCATGTGAAGAGGAGATTAAAATCTGTCAGAAAATTGAAGAACTCCGGAGTTATTGCATTGGATTATATCCAAACATCTAAAAATCTGGCAGATCCCTTCACGAAAGGTTTATCACGTAATGTGATAAATAATGCATCGAGGGAGATGGGTATGAGACCCACAATATGAGTTGTTCACAATAGCAACCCACTCTATGTGATCGGAGATCCCGTGAAGTAGAATTGGGAGAAAAGTTGTTGATCAACTGAGAGGAGAGTATCCTTACTTCTGTACAATACCACTCCGTAAGGATGTAATACTCTCCTAAACTGTAAGGTAGGTTGATGTATGTCTTAACGTGTACCAAGAGGCTTTATTTTAAGCAGAGATGTTGTCCCACAGAACATCTCTTGAGGAACACACCTATATGAGTATGACTGTCAAACGTCGTAGTCCATGAGAGTTGGGTGCTCTCTAATAAACTCATGAAAGGCCTCGGAGTATGACGTATAAGCTCCACCCGCGGGGAAGACCCACGGTAGCCTAGTATCGGTCAAGGCTTTGTGTGAAGCTAGATTCGTAGAAAACATGCAGTTCAAGGCATAGTCCACTGTCTAAGTGGCAAACTAGTGTAACATGAAGTTCTAGGTGGAAGTTTAACTTAACAGTCTCCACCATAACACCGGTATATAAACAGTGTTTGGAACCAAAGGTAAAATTCTGTGTGCCTCTAGAATCTTGTGGGGGATTATTGGAATTTTGGCCTAAATTGCCCAGCCCATTTAATCTTTTCCATAATTCCTGAAAATCCTAGAGTCCCATGTGGCCCATTCATACATGGCAAGAGGTGGGACAAATGTTTAGTCCCACATTGCTAGTTTAGAGAGTGCTACACCAGTTTATAAGGTGAGCTCCTCTAGCACTAGTACGAGCATGAGAATAGGAGAGAGCTCCACGCGCGCTCCTCCTCCTCCGCCGCCCGCCACGCCACGCCACGCCACGACGCGCGCGCACGCCGCGGGTTGCGGGAATCTCGCCGAGCCGATGTGTTCTTTTTGCCACACGTGAATGGATAAATATGAAGGTGAACGGTTGCACGAAGCTGAAATGTTTAGCACTAAATGAAAATGAATACGACCGGAAACGTTCGCACTAATGGGAGATGAATGCGAATGGCTGCCTGTTCAATTCGCCTCCTGTCTTTTCGTTTCATCTTCTGCGGTGCATGTTCGCCTCTTATGATTTGCCTATAAAACAGAGGTCGCTCCTCTTCCTTAGACACACCAAAAAATACAGCCACAGCTCATGCGCCTACCTCCTGGTTCTCGAGCACTGCGCCGCCGATCAAGTCTTCCTCATTCCGTTCCGCGGCGTGCACCGCGTGACGGAACAGTAGGCCTCTGGAACCCCGTCTCTCGCGATCCTGTATGGGAGAGAGGCGATAAGGTTTTTGGGGAGCGTCTTCACGCGACTACTGGCTTCTTCTCCAACATGGACTCCGACGACTACTTCCCGGACGACGACTTCTTCCCCGACGTCGACGCCCTCTTCGACAACATGTCTGCCACCACGAACGGATCTTCCTCCACTGGACCGTACGTGTTTCTCCTCTATCTAGTCGAGATCATGTTTCAGACTTTCCTTCTAGCAATATGTGTAGAATTGCTATATGCTACTCTTTGTCAGATTGCATGACTAGTTTGTTTCATACCTTTTAGCCATGCTATATCTACTGTTTTTATGGATTAAATCATGTAGAAAATTGCTTATATATTCAACAACCACCACTTTTTATTTATGTTATGAGACAGCTACTGGAAGTTTGGATTGAATTAAGTTGGATGCTATAAAAATATTGGGAAGAGGATGTTTGAGTTGATTTAAAAGAATACATATAGTTGCATGATTCATGTGCTTTGTTAATGAATATTAATATGCAAGTGTCTTGTTTAGAGTTATTTCTTATTCATGTTTTATATGCTGAATGATGCTTTACTTTGTTTAACATGAAATGGTTAGCTCTATGGACACTTATGCATGCATTTAGAAGGTCAACTTTCTCCCTCTTGCTAGCCCAAAAACTCCAACAAGTAAAAAGCTTGTTTTCCAACACCTTCAACCAAGTTTTTCCAGTGAGTCCACCATATCTACCTATTAGCTAATATGCTATTCCAAGTGTGTTTACCATGTTATATAGTTTTATCTATGCTTCCAAATTAAGATGCTTATGTTATTGGGATTGTCATGGGTTAAGTTGGTTTAAAAGCTCTCACGAACTTGATGCACACATTACTTTTCATGCACTTAATAAACATGACCCATTGTGATTAAGATTATGATGTTTTGGGCTTGACAAAGGTCTTTGGTTAGGAGCTAGCTCATACGTGCTGACACGTGGAAAGCTTTCAAAATTGCACTTTATTCTTTATGAAAGTTGATATCATGTTCCTTTGGTGATGGATGCCTAACATTGCGTGAAATAAAGATGGAAACTTAGTAAGTGGAGGAATCCATGACACATCTCATAACAGAAAAAACATTTACAAGAAAAAAAAGCATGAGTAAAGAAAGAGATGTAGAGATGTCCACTGTTTGCTTGCTTTGTCATTTGGACATGTGCCCACTTCCATGTCCTGGGGCAAAGGGTACCCGGGGTGAAACTCTCTATGATGCCACTTTTATTCACGATGACTGTAACCTTCACTTGATTTGTGGCCCAAGTTGAGTAGCCAGTCGGAGAGGTTTCTGTTTTCAACGGGCATGAGACTTTTTGACCCATACTTTGTCAAGCACATAACTCATATTTGCTTTCACTTTCAACTATTAATCACTAAAGATGCTATGATAGGGGTAATGAGAACTTCACACCAATGATCACTACATGGCAAATATTAGCTTAAGTTGAAGCATTTGGAAGCTAGATAATGCTCTTGCATGTTATTCCTCTACTTATTTATCTATCTTTCCAAAGTGTCCACCTTTTATATTCAGATTTCTATAACAATACTCTATGACCAACCTAGGATATCTTTTACTTTTCATTTATGCATTCATTTGGTCCATAGAACTTTTCTTTCATTTTACACTTTGTGAATTATCATTGAACATCTTTACCTTGAATATTTAATATCTCTTGATAATATGTCTTGTATGTTGCTACTCTTTATTAAAGAATGAATCATTTGACTCTATGTAGCAATCATCTTTGATATCCTTTGTTAAGTAATAAAATGCCAAGTCCATGTTTAGTTTTATCACCTTCATACTCGAGGACGAGTATAGGTTAAGCTTGGGGATGTTGATGCATGTAAAATGCATACATGAACTTTGCATTGTATTACTCATATTTCATCCATATTTGCATCATATAAGGGTTATATCAATGTTTTATATTGTTTTGGGAAATATTTCACACTTTCCCTATTTATTTGGAATTAACCCTGTGCTGTCAGAAAACCCATTTTTCTATATTTTGATGTTTCAGGGACCCAAACGTCGTCCAAATGACCTGAAACTTCGCGAACATCATTTTTTGGAAGGAACAAAGCGTAGGAGCGAACGAAGTGCAAAAGTGGAAGGCCGAGGAGCAAAAGAGGGGGGGGGCTCACGCGGCCAGATTCCTCGGCCGCGTGGGGCACCTCTTCTGGGCCCTCGAGCCTCCGATGCCGTCGATCTTCGTCTCCGTGTCTTCGTCTTGACCTAAAAACGACTATAAAAATAGCCCCCCGAACCCTTTCGGAGAGAGTGCCGCAGAAACACAAAAACCACGAAACAGATACCTGGAGCTGCAGATTGGAGGGGGAAAACTCCGGCGGGGCGCTGCCGGTGTGCTCTCCACCTTCTCCAATGACTTCTCCACCGTCTTCATGATGAAGGGGGAGTAGTCCACCCCTGGACTATGGGTTTGTGGAATTAACTTATGTATCTCTCCTCTCTCTTGAGCTTCACTAATTAGTGCCATATGAGCTGCTGAACATGATTATGGTCATATATGTAATACCTTTGTGCTGGATCTCTTAAGTTGATATATGTTATAATGATTACCAATATTATGTCTTTGTTATGAAAGTAGATGCATATTATGTACCCCGTTCTTGTCTATGTGTTTTGATCCAACATGTCTATGAGAGCGTGTGAGGGGGAATGTGTGTATTAGTTGGAGTAACGGGGGGTGGTTTTGTGGTAAGTTGACAGAAATACCGTGATCCACTTGGGTTTTTACCTTACTTTGTTGCCTCACTAGGGATAAAGGAAATACCATGCTACCGAGGATATGTGGGTGACATTGCTACTATCACCATGACTAGATCTAGCATGTTCTTATGTAAACTTCATGTCATTGAACCTAAAGCTATACTCTGTTTATCTTAATTACTGAGGTGTTATGATTTAGTTCGCATCTTTGTGGAGTATAAGAGAGATTAATAACCAAAAGATCTCTATGCTAGGACGTGATGCCCATATTATTAATAACTTGACTTGTTGCAATCTCATATGTCAATTCCTATGTTCCATTATCTACCACTATATAAAAGAGAGAGTGCATTTGTGAAACCATGAACCCCAGTCCATTTTTAATCATAAGAAACACATTTCCAACACTTTTACTGCACTTTACATTTTCTGTTATTATTGAATCCGAAAATACAAAAATACTTTTATATCTTGAAAACACCATACAAACCACGAAAACATCATCTCATATCATTTATACCATCCTTGCACTTTTATTTATACCATTGCATATTTACTTTTGTTTTGCATTGATTATTTATATATCTTTTACTTACACCTTGTGCTTGACAACCACTTGGTGAGGTTGAGGGCACAAAACAATCTACTTTGTTTTGCAGGTTACATAAAGAAGGATAAGGAGACAACAACTTTTGGTTCATTTCCCCGAGAGTTCGATATTAAACCCTCGAGTCACCCTCATGGGGAAAATAAGTCTTTTCCCTTACTATACACTTTGCACTTTGAGTCTCAACCTAACCGTATTCTATTGATACAGGTCGTCTACAGTCATCAAGTGCCCACTACCATTCGTTGACAACAACAAACACCTCTCAAAACTTATTTTTATGCTCTCTATATGATTTCAAAAACCTATAAAAACTAAAAAGCTCTAGCACATGCTTGTATCCCTGCTTCCCTCTGCGAAGGGCCCTTTCTTTTACTTTATGATGAGTCAGTTTACCTACTTCTTTCTATCTTATAAGCAAACACTTGTGTCAACTTTGTGTGCAACAATTCTTACATGCTTACTTCTTGCACTTATTATATATCTTTGTGTTGACAACTATCTTTATGATATACATGTTACAAGTTGGAAGCCAATGCTGAAACTTAAATCTTCCTATGTGTTGCTTCAATGCTCTTTTACTTAGAAACTATTGCTTTATGAGTTAACTCTTATGCAAAACTTTTTGATGCTTGTTTGAAAGTACTATCCATGAAAAGTTTTTACTCATATGATGTAGTTGTTTACTCCTTGTCTATTCATTAGCAAACTATAGATAATTGCCTTGAGTCACTTCATTCATAACATGAGCCTTACAATATTATTTGATCAAGATTGTGCGAAAGAATGTCACTTCAGAAATTATTTGTTGTTATCGTTTTACCTACTTGGGACGAGTAGAACTAAGCTTGGGGATGCTTGATACGTCTCAAACGTATCTATAATTTCTTATGTTCCATGCTTATATTATACCAGTTGCTACATGTTTTATATACACTTTATATCATTTTTATGCATTTTCTGGGACTAACCTATTAACAAGATGCCACAGTGCCAGTTCCCTGTTTTCTGCTGTTTTTGGTTTCAGAAAAGTTGTTAAGGAAATATTCTCGAAATTGGACGAAACAAAAGCCGAAGTTCCTATTTTTTCCGACACGTTCCAGAAGTCCAAAGAAGAGAGGGAGACGGGGATGGGCAACAGGGTGGCCACACCATCTGGTGGTGCGGCAGGGAATCTTGCCGCCCCACCGTGTGGTGTGGGCCCCTCGGGCGCCCACCGACATCGCCCTTTCGCCCATATATTGCCCCCGACGCACAAAACCCTAAAAATCAGCCTTTTCTCGAGAACAGTTCCGCAGCGCCGCCGCCATCGAAGACAAGTTTCGGGGGACAGAAGTCTCTGTTCCGGCACCCTGCCGGGACGGGGAATTGCCCCCGGAGTCATCTCCATCAACTCCACCGCAATCTTCATCGCCGATGCTGACTCCCATGATGAGGAGGGAGTAGTTCTCCCCCGAGGCTGAGGGCTCTACCGGTAGCTATGTGGTTTATCTCTCTCTCCCATGGTGTGATCTTTATGTGATCATGAGCTTTGTAATCTAGTTGAATAATTAGATGTTACTCTTTATCTATTATGCACTCTAGAGGTTACTTTAATATGAACTCCGGAGTTACTCTCCACGGTGTGAAGGTGACAGTGTGCACATCGTGTATGACTCCTTTATGACGTTGTGGTGTTTGTTTACTCGGACTTTGGGGTGTGCTTTTATAGCCGTACGCAATGAATGGTGTTTATCATCCAACAAGAGAGTGTTTCAGAGTAGTATTTATTATTCAACTATGAGGTCATTGTTGAGAGTGTCCACTAGTGAAAGTATGATCCCTAGGCCTTGTTTCTAAGCATTTAAACACCGTTTACAACCTGTTCTGCTACATGTTTGCCTTGCTGCCATTTTTATTTCAGATTGCAATTACAACTTATAATCATCCATATTACTTGTATTTCACTATCTCTTCGCCGAACTAGTGCACCTATACATCTGACAAGTGTATTGGGTGTGTTGGGGACACAAGAGACTTCTTGTATCTTAATTGCAGGGTTGCTTGAGAGGGATATCTTTGACCTCTACCTCCCTGAGTTCGATAAACCTTGGGTGATTCACTTAAGGGAAACTTGTTGCTGTTCTACAAACCTTTTCTCTTGGAGGCCCAACACTGTCTATGAGAATAGAAGCGTGCGTAGACATAAGGCCCCACCTGAGGAAATAGTGCCATTTAAAATGCATATGAAAATTATTGATCGTGTTATGGATAACCGCTATGAAGGGGATGGAAATGTCCATCCTGGTGATCATTTGCTATTTTTACATGAATTATGCGAGTTGTTCAAGTGTGCAGGTATTTCAATGGACAAAGTTAAGAAGAAATTATTCTCTATATCACTTGGTGGAAGAGCTGCGCATTGGTACAAATTATTGAAGAACGGGCGTTCTGTTGGATGGGAGGAAATTGTACCTCTCTTTTATTCTAAATTTTATCCTCCAAGTGAGATTCACCAAGATCGGAATTCTATATATAATTTCTGGCCTCATGATGGAGAAAGTATTGCACAAGCGTGGGGGAGGTTGAAAGCATTAATGATCAAATGTCCCATTCATGAGCTTACGGGTAATATTATTGTTGACAACTTCTATGCAAGACTCTCCTTTGAAGATAAAACATTATTGGATACTGCTTGTTCTGGATCATTGATACCCACAAGTATAGGGGATCGTTGAAATCTTCGATGTGTAAGTAAAGTATCGATCCCACGAGGAGTAGAAGGTATAAGTGTTTGTCCTTTCAAATAAGAGTGTCACTATTCTTATTATCTATGCAACAGACAAAGTAAAATGATGCAAGTGTTTTGGGTTTTTGGTGTAGAGTTTGCAATAAAGTAAAAGCTGAAAATAAAATATGACAAGTGAAAGCTCTCAAAGAGAGAAAGCCCAATCCTCTATGCAGCAAGAGGACAAGCTTAAGTGTGTGTTTCTTATGTGTGGAAAACGTTCCCAAGGGCTACATGGATTTCATGGCATAGATATTTCTATAACAACAAGGTAAATATTTTGTCAAGTTTTCTTATTCTTTGGACGGAGCCATAATTAGGTGTAGCTAAATAAATATACTAAACCCCTTATGATGGGTCTTGTGGCCAAGTAAATGACTGCACAAGAGTTATTAAGACATAAAGTCCCACCATAGCCATAAACTCTAAGGTCCCCGATATTAATCCCCTCCTAATGGAACTTCGTGTATTAGACCACAGGTTTATTTGTCAACTCCCAGGTCCTACCCAATCCATTACATAGTGTGATCACCTCATGCATTCCTCAACATATGTGTGCATTCATAGATTGTACAATAAGACAACCATCAAAGATAAAGACTTGACCAAATACTCAAACATGTTTAGTGAAATCATTGCCAATCCATCCTATGCCCCCAGGAACATGAGAGAACTACTCCCAATGCGAAGACATGATATGATTCAATGGCATAAGTGGTACAACACAATCTAAAAATATAATCTCCCCACAAAACAATGACAAGTAGCAATTCACACACATGTAGAACAGTACTTAGACAATAGCTAGGGTTCGAACAATCTCAAACTATGAGGGGGATGAAGTGGATCACGAAGATGGTGATGGAGATGGTACTACTTGACGGTGGTGTTGATGGAGACTCCGGAGGGGGGATGGAGAAGCCTTCCGGAGGTGATCCGGCGGCGTTTCCCCCCTCCAATCTTCTCCGGCGGCAGCCTTCTGACTCTCTGTTTCTTGGTTTCGTGTTTCTCCGCCGCCTCCTTGCCAAACTCCTCAGGGGACTATTTTTATAGTCGGTTTTAGGTCAAGACGAAGCCACGAAGAAGAAAAAGTACGGCATCGGAGCCACGAGGGCCCAAAGGGGGTGCTCCACGCGGCCAAGGAATCTGGCCGCGTGGGCCCACCTCTTTTGGTCCTCGGACTTCCATTTTCTGGCTTCCTTCGCTCCTACGCTTTGTTCCTTCCAAAAAAATGAGCTCCGTGAAATCTTAGGTAATTTGGACGTCGTATGCTCCCTGAAAGTCAAAAACATGGAAAAAGGGGTTTTCTAGTTCTGCAGGGTTAATTCCAAATAAATGGGGAAAGTGTTAATTATCCCCCAAAATCATTATATAACATAAATATAACCCATATATGATGCAAATAAGTTATAATATCAAGTAATAAAATGTAAAGTTCATGTATGCATTTTACATGCATCAATCATTCACACGTAATAAAGAAGAGTTTAAATGGGATCTTCTTGACCGTATTGAAGAGAACACTGAAGCATGGGAGAACGACAAAGGTAGGGAGTCAGGTATAAAATATGACTTCGAATGCATTAAAACTTTCATCAATACTGATGCTTTTCGAAATATTAGTAATGCTTATGGTCTTGACTCTCAAGTTGTTGCGAATTATTACAAAGCCTTTGCTTCATATTTCGGTTTGCCTAAGGATGATTTCAAGAAATATCATGAACCTTATAAAGATACATCTGTTTCTCCTATAACTAAAAGAATTGAAGTTAATACTATTGATCGCATTATTCCCGAGCCTTATATTGAAAAAATTCCTTTTCCTGTTAAAGTGAAGGAACATTCTATTATGGCTAGTGTTGTTAACAAAAGCACTAAGAAAGCTATAGAACCTGATGAACAAATTAATATTGAACCTTCTGCAGCTATAGTAAAAGATGTTGTCACTGAGAATGTGGAAGATGAGTATATTATATTTGTGAGGATGCTTCTAATGTTGTTTCTCATCCTAAAAGTTCAAGAAAAACTAGTGTGCCTGTGCTTTCTGTTAGAATTGGTGATCATTGCTATTATGGTTTATGTGATATTGGTGCAAGTTCAAGTGCTATTCCTTATGAGCTTTATAAAGAAATTATGCATGAGATTGGTCCTTGTGAACTTGAAGATATTGATGTGGTTATTCAACTTGCTAATAGAGAAACTATCTCCCCAATTGGTATTGTTAGAGATGTTGAAGTTTCATGCAATAAGATTAAATATCCTGCTGATTTTCTCGTACTTGGTTCAGTTGCTAGTAAGACTTGTCCTATCATTTTTGATAGACCTTTTCTGTATACTTGTGCTGCTATTATAGATTGTAAGAAAGAGAAAATCATTAGAAAATTTGCTGGTGATTTGTATGAATTTAATTTTTCAAAATTTGCTAAAGCACCTTATGAAACCGAATTGCCTAATGAAGATTTTAAAGTTGAACAGCTTGCCTGTAATGCTCTTGCTCCTAACAATGTTTTGCAGCAATATATGGAAGATCATGAAAGTGAAGTCTTTAGGGAATAAAGGAATGAGCTTGATGAAATATTCCTTCGTCAACCTATATTGAAACACAATTTACCGGTGGAAGATTTGGGTAAAACACTCCCACCTAAGGAAGAACCTGTTTTGATTTAAAACCTTTGCCTGATAATCTTAAGTATGCTCATATTGATGATAAGAAAACATATCCTGTTATTATTAGTGCTAACCTTTCAGGTAAAGAGGAAGAAAGATTATTGGAAGTATTGAAGAAACACCGTGGAGCTATTGGTTATACTCTTGATGATTTAAAAGGGATTTCTCCTACTATATGTCAACATGCTATTAATATGGAACCTGATGCAAAGCCAGTTGTTGAACATCAACGCCGTTTAATACCTAAGATGAAGGAAGTGGTAAGAAATGAGCTATTAAAACTTCTTGATGCTGGTATTATTTATCCTATTGCTGATAGTAGATGGGTGAGTCCTGTGCACTGTGTCCCTAAGAAAGGAGGAATTACTGTTGTGCCAAATGAAAATGATGAACTTATTCCTCAAAGAGTAGTAGTTGGTTATAGAATGTGCATTGATTTTAGAAAGTTTAATAAAGTCACTAAGAAAGATCATTATCCTTTACCCTTTATTGATCAAATGTTAGAGAGATTGTCTAAGAAAACTCATTTTTGCTTTCTTGATGGTTATTCTGGTTTCTCTCAAAGTGCTGTTAAAGCTCAATATCAAGAGAAAACCACCTTTACTTGTCCTTATGGTACTTATGCTTATAGACGCATGCTTTTTGGTTTATGTAATGCTCCTGCTACTTTTCAAAGATGCATGTCTGCTATTTTTCATGGTTTCTGTGAAGAGATTGTGGAAGTATTCATGGACGATTTCTCTGTCTATGGAACTTCTTTTGATAATTGTTTGCACAACCTTGATAAAGTTTTGCAGAGATGTGAAGAAACTAACCTTGTTCTTAATTGGGAGAAATGCCACTTTATGGTTAATGAAGGAATTGTTCTTGGACATAAAATTTCTGAAAGAGGCATTGAAGTTGATAGAGCTAAAGTTGAGGCAATTGAGAAAATGCCTTGCCCCAGAGATGTTAAAGGTATTCGTAGTATTCTTGGTCATGCTAGTTTCTATAGAAGGTTTATTAAAGATTTCTCTAGAATATCAAAGCCTCTTACTAATCTTCTACAAAAAGATGTACCATTTCTTTTTGATGATGATTGTAAGGAAGCTTTTGAAACCTTGAAGAAGGCTTTAACAAGTGTTTCTATTGTTCAACCACCTGATTGGAATTTACCATTTGAGATTATGTGTGATGC
The DNA here is from genome assembly GCA_026929855.1 of Poa annua. Lineage (NCBI taxonomy): Eukaryota > Viridiplantae > Streptophyta > Magnoliopsida > Poales > Poaceae > Poa > Poa annua. Next base: position 40,572,103 of record CM049436.1, read on the forward strand.
TAGTGATTTTACTGTTGGGGCTGTTCTTGGACAGCGAATAGATTATAAGTTTAGTGTTATTCATTATGCTAGTAAGACTTGATTCTGCTCAAAATAATTATGCTACAGCTGAAAAAGAATTTCTAGTTATTGTGTTTGCTTGTGATAAATTTAGACCTTACATTGTTGATTCTAAAGTTACTATTCATACTGATAATGCTGCTATTAGATACCTTATGGAAAAGAAAGATGCTAAGCCTAGGCTTATTAGATGGGTGTTACTTTTACAAGAATTCGATTTGCATATTGTAGATAGGAAAAGTGTTGAAAATCCTGTTGCTGATAATTTGTCTAGATTGGAAAACATTGCTTATGATCCTATTCATGTTAATGATAGTTTTCCAAATGAACAATTGGCTGCAATAAGGGTGAGTTCACGAGATAGTACTTGGTATGCTGATTATGCTAACTTTATTGTTTCGAAGTATTTGCCTCCAACCTTTTCAGCTCAACAAAGAAGAAAACTCTTCTATGACTTGAGACATTATTTTTGGGATGACCCACATTGATATAAAGAAGGAGTGGATGGTATTATGCGAAGATGTGTTCCGGAGTAAGAACAAAAAGAGATATTGAGGAAATGTCATAGTAGTGCCTATGGAGGACATCACGCTGGAGATTGAACTGCACAAAAGGTTCTACAATCAGGTTTTTATTGGCCTACTCTCTTTAAAGATGCAAGAAAGTTTATTTTCTCTTGGGATGAATGTCAATGAGTTGGTAATATTTCTAGACGTAATGAAATGCCTATGAATTATTCTCTTGTTATTGAACCATTTGATTGTTGGGGATTTGACTTTATGGGTCCTTTTCCTCCTTCACAAGGTTATACTCATATACTTGTTGATGTTGATTATGTTACTAAATGGGTAGAAGCTATACTTACAAAAAGTGTTGATGGTGAGACCTCATTAAAAATGCTTCAAGATATTATTTTCCCTAGGTTTGATGTACCTAGATATCTTATGACTGATGGAGGTTCTCATTTTATCCATGGTGGTTTTAGAAAAGTTCTTGCTAAATATGGTGTTAATCATAGAATTGCTTCAACTTATCATCCTCAAACTAGTGGGCAAGTAGAATTATCAAATAGAGAAATTAAATCTATCTTGCAAAAGACTGTTAATAGAACTAGGAAAAATTGGGCTAGTAAGTTAAATGATGCTTTATGGGCTTATAGAACTGCTTATAAAAATCCTATGGGTATGTCTCCTTATAAAATGGTTTATGGAAAAGCTTGTCACTTGCCTTTAGAATTAGAACACAAAGCTTATTGGGCAGTGAGAGAACTTAATAGAGATTTTAAACTTGCTGGTGAGAAAAGGTTGCTAGACTTGAGTTCTTTAGATGAATGGAGAAGTGAGGCTTATGAAAATGCTAAACTCTTTAAAGAGAAAGTTAAGAAATGGCATGATAGGAGAATTCTTAAGAGAGAGTTTCATGTTGGTGAGAAAATTCTATTGTATAGTTCTCATCTTAGATTTTTTGCAGGAAAATTACTCTCCAAGTGGGAAGGACCTTATGTTATTATGGAGGTATATCGTTCGGGTGAAATAAAAATTGCTTCACTCAAAGATGATTCTACACAAGTGGTAAATGGACAAAGACTCAAACATTATATTTCTGGAGATTCTTAGAATGAAGATGTTGATATTATTCAAGTGATTACTACGAAAGTTTTTATTAAAGAGCAAATTTCTGAGTCTGCAGAAGCTTAATTCGAAAAGGTAAAGTTTTGGTAAGAAAAAGTTCGCGTTTTAATTTTTGGAAGATATTTTATTTATTTTTAGAAAATATGGAAAATTACGAGACGAAAACGAGTACGAGACGGTGCCCGAGGCGCCGTCATCACGTGGTGGCGCGGGCCCCTTGCTGGCCACGCCACCGTATGGTGAGGCCGCCTCGGAGTCCGTCTCCGCTTAGGTTCCCTTCCGTGGATTTCCTTTTGTTGCGAAACTTTTTACTATATAATCCCCCGGATCCCCCGAGGTCCGTATATCGTGTTTTCGACGTGTTTTTGTTTCGAGCTGTTTCTGCCAGATTTCATCCTTGGATCTAGAGCCATCATGTCAGGAGGTTTTCATATACAAGAAGATGGCGGAACGTGAAGTGGAAATCGTTCACCGGATAGTGGGTGAACTTATTGCCAAGCACGAAATAGAAACCGCAAGGCTCTAGGAAGACGTTTTCTCACTCCATGAGACAACCAACAAGCTTCAGGCACAACTCTACGATGTTCAGAATCAAAACTGTGAGTATGAAACCAGGTTTAAATGCATAAGTGATGCTGCCAGTTTCAGGATACTCGAGACCAAGTCATCATTTGTTGATGGGGAGCCTCTACCTTGGAAGTTTGATGACAAGGATTCACTATCACCGCCAAAGGAGTAATTCATCATGGGTATTGGCATCCCCTTGGCTTGTTCCAAGCTTGGGGGGAGTGTCGCGGTATCACACCATTATCTTTTACCTTTTTATCTTTTCAGTAAAGTCATATCATGAGTAGGGAAGTTATCTTATAGGATAGTTTGCAATATGGAAGTATCTCTCTTTTAGTTGGTTATCTATGTATCCCTTGGTGTGAGTTACCAATATGGAATATTAATGAGAAGTTTTATCCTTTACTTTCTGCACACCTTATTTTAGTTTGCAACTTCTATTATGTGATTGATCTTGTTATTAGTATTGGTATCACTTCGGGAGCATATAGTAAATCTTTTGGTTTTGGCAAACTTAGCATTGGTCAGTAGCTACAATACTTTGAGACTTAAGTGGAGAAAATAAGTACATGTAGATATATTATTCAATGATCTTTCTCACTTGTAGCTCATAAGCTTAGTATTCACAAATTAAAATTGTTTGTGCTTCCAAGGAAGATTGCATGATTGTTTTTACTACATGTATATTTGTTTGTATCCCTCAACTCTTATGTTTGCTACACAACCTTGCTAGCCAAAAACTTGTATTATGAGGGAATGCTTCTCAGACATCCAAACCTTGAGCCAAAACCTTTGCCATCTGTGTCCACTATAACTACCTATTATGTGGTATTTTGCACCACTCCAAGTAAATACTTCATGTGCTATCTTTATTAAAAACTATTATCTCTTATTTGTGTCACTGTTTATTAGCTCATGAGGAAGTATGTGGGTTACTCTATGTTTAACTTGTTAGATAGACTTTCACCTTTGGACTAGTGACTCATCCGCTTATCCATTAATATTGCAAAAAGAGCCCGCAAATGGGGTGCCCAGTCCCAATTAATTACAACTACAACTGTTTAATTCTCTTCACATGATTTACTTTGATTTATCAAAAAGCAAGTTCCAAAGTGTTATGCTATCTAAAAAATAGGCACTCCTCCATGGTTTGAGATTGATTGGAAGGCACCCGAGGATTTAGTTAGCCATGGATTGTGTAAGCATTGGTGGGGAGGAGTGCCAAACCTATTTATAAAATGTGCATGTGTAAACAAAAGAGAAGAGGGATGGTAACGTCCTTCGATGGAAGCCGCTCTTGAAAGTCTAGATAACATGGTAAATATAGTTTTCGTTGACTACCATTCATTGACAACGACATACATAGCTAAAAAACTTACTTTATACTCTCTATATGATTTCAAAACTTAAAAGCTCTAGCACATGTTTGTATCTCTGCTTCCCTCTACGAAGGGCCTATCTTTTACTTTTATGTTGAGTCAGTAAACCTATTTCCCTCTGTCTCAAGCAAGCATTTGAGTTGTTGTGATTCAACCATGTATACATTTGTATTGTTAATCATGTCTTTTATTCTTCCTTGTTTAGCACAATGTTGTTATCTAATAGATATAACTTTGAAAGTTAGCAACTACTGTAAGGAGCCTGTTTTGTAGAGTAAGTTCAATATGTTCATTGTTCTCTGACCAAGAACGAAGTTTGCCATCACCAATTATGATTGCCTCTATGCACCTTATTGTGATTTTCTTTTACTTTTTACAAGTTGGGTTATATGAATGGAGTTGTTGTCTCAGATGACTTGTGTATTAATAGATGTGATGCTTCTTGTCCGTATTTTATTTATCGACACTTCACTCCATAAACCTGTGGTCATGTTTACTGAATTCAGCTTTCGCTTGGGGACAAGAGAGGTCTAAGCTTGGGGGGAGTTGATACGTCCATTTTGCATCACTATTTTATATCATAATTTACTATTATTCATTGATATATTTCATATTTAGGGATGATACTTATGTTATTTCATCTATTTTGCATGTTTGATGATTATTGGAGAATGGATCACCGGAGTCTGAATTCTGCTGGAAAAAGCACCGTCAAGATACAATATTTGCGAAGATCAGAAACCCAAAGTGAAAAGCTGGAAAGTCCTATTTTACCAGATGACGGAGGGAGCCAAAAGGGGAGGCTGATGTGGGCCACCATGGGCCCACACCATGCCATGGTGCGGACACCATGCATGCCGCGCCGGCACGTGGTGTGGTGCCCCTGGCCCACATCTGGCCGAGCCCCTTCGCGTACTTCACCCCCCCCCCCCCCCCCCCCCGAAACCCTAAGACATTACAGACCGTCGAGGAAATATTCCGCCGCCTCCACGGGGCGGAAAACACCAGAGAGAGAGAAAAGCTCTCCGGCAGGGAGAAATCTGCCGGGGAAATTCCCTTCCGGAGGGGGGGGGATCGTCGCCATCGTCACCGTCATCGAGCTGCACTTCATCGGGATCATCATCACCATCATCTCCACCGCCGACACCGTCATCTCCATCGTTCCACTCTGTTCCCGTTGTAACATCTAGGGCTGAATCTTGTCTATTTGATAGGGGAAACTCTCCCAGTGTTGATTACTATTGTTATTGATGCTATTGAGTGAAACTTTTGAATTAAGGTTTATGTTCAGATTGTTATCCATCATTATATCACCTCTGATCATGTTCCAAATGATGTGTTGTGAGTAGTTCGTTTAGTTCTTGAGTGAAGGGGATCGCAGGCAGAAAACAAAAAAATTCCTAACAGCGATAACCTTAAACTAGCCAGGATCTATACTATGCAGATATAGTAATACGGAGGAGATCGGTATACATACCCTTGTAGACCGAAAAGCGGGGATTACGCTCCCGCACAAGCATTGTCGATGAAGCCGACGAAGACCTCGAGGTCGTGTAGAGGAAGTAGACCTCCAGCACCACTAGCGTGGCACCTCGCAGGGCGTTACACACGTACGGTGAAGCCGACGAACTCCGGGCTCCGATCCAGGGACGAAGCAGCAGAAGACTGGGACCGGGAGACCAGCAGCACAGCGGTGTGCGTATGGTGGAGAGAACTCCTCATTGGCGCAACTCCAACAAGGGAATCACGGGATCAAGGAGAAAGAGAGAGAAATTGGTGTGTTTCAAAGGCCAGGGGTGCACCTCTATATAAAGGAGAAAGGGGACTGCCAACCTTGCCAGCCGAGCGGTGTGGGACTAAATCCCACACCCGCCCTCCCCTCCTTGGTGCGCCGGCCTAGTGGGCCCCATGTGGCCCACCTAGGGCCGGCGGAACCTCCTTGCTCCCTTGGGGGGAAGCTTCCCCCCCTCATGGGCCTTCTTTCCACCGGAAGGCCCATTTAAGGTATTTTGCCTTTAAAAATTAAGAAAAAATTAAATAAAAATATATTTAACTATTAATTACATTAATTAATATTAAATACATATTACATAATTTATTCCGGCTCCGAAAACTATTTCGTCGCTGCCCGATCTCCATCGGATCTTTCCCGGGACGTTCCCGGTGCTCTCTTTTCTTAATTTCTCTTCCGGTAAATATGTCGACTCCCCTTAAGTGTGTTACCCTAGCGGTTCGAGATCTCACCAGACATGATCGATACATCCTCTCCGATCAATGACTAATTCGTGGACCGAGGATACCCAGAATTAATCCCTGCGAGATAACGAATACTTTATCGTTCGAACCTAGACGTCTGAGTCTTAAACCTTTTGCCATGGCGATACTTAGCGTGTCCGAGACTCGTTCATAGATATCATAATACCTAGCTTGATCTCGTTACCGACAACGCTATCTTCTACTCGTCCATGATATTATGTCCTGGTGACCTAGTCACACGCTTGCAAGCTCTTTGGACATAATCTCACCGAGTGGGCCCTAGAGTATCTATCCTGCTATGCGGACTGGCAAATCCCGCTCTTGATCCCTCGTCTCAACATACTCCCTTCCGATACCCGAGAAGGACACCTTTATTGTCACACTATTAAGATATGACGTTTGATGCAACCAAAGTATCTTTCAGGAATAGCAATAAGAGTTGGTCTCACGGTCAAAGGCGTAATGACTACGTCCTGCAAATATTGGGTATGTCCATCACATCGTTCTACCAACGATATGACTCCATTGTCAAATTGACACCATGTCACATGATCGGGAAACCTCGATCATCGATTGCACAATGAACTAGTCACGTAGAGGCTACTAGGGACCTGGTTGTTTTACGTATCACACGTGTATTAATGTTTCCGCGTAATACAGTTATAGCATGACACAAAAACGTATTATGAACAAATGAGATATGATAAATAAAACACTTTATTAATTGCCTCTAGGGCATATCTCCTTCAGTCTCCCACTTGCACTAGAGTACAATTTAATCTAGTTTACAACTTGGTAAAAGCCTAACTCCCATAGCATTTTGGTGTTTCACATGCTTGTCAAGTAGGAGAGGCTTTGTCAGAGGATCTGCCACATTCAGATCCGTATGCACTTTGCAAATCTTCACATCGCCTTCCTGTACATACTGTCGTATCACATGGAAGCGTCGGAGAATGTGTTTGGCAGTTGAGTGAGACCTAGGTTCCTTCGCGTTAGCAATAGCACCCGTATTGTCGCAGTAGAGGGTTACGGGGTCTTGCGCGCTAGGGAACACTCCAAGTTCGATGATGAACTTCCTCAGCCATACAGCTTCATTCGCGGCTTCAGAAGCAGCGATGTACTCCGATTCCATTGTAGATTGGGCCACGATGGGTTGCTTCCCACTCCTCCAGCTTACAGCGCCTCCGTTCACCTTAAAAACGTATCCTGTTTGTGACTTAGAGTCATCTGGGTCTGTGCAGAAACTTGCATCAACGTAACCTGTTACGCCAAGTTCTTCTTCACAGTCACCATACACAAGGAACATTTCCTTTGTCTGCTTGAGATACTTAAGAATGCTCTTAACAGCTACCCAATGATCCTTTCCAGGATTACTTTGGAACCGGCTCGTCAAGCTAAGAGCCAATGCTACATCAGGTCGAGTACTTAACATGACATACATGATCGATCCTATGGCTGAAGCATAAGGATGTTTAGCCATTTCGGCTTTATCATGTTCCGTCACCGGACACTGAGCCTTGCTCAATATTCTATTCTTGACAACTGGCAGAGAACCTTTCTTTGCCGTCTCCATACCGATCCGTTTCAGTATCTTATCAAGATAAGTACTCTGACTCAACGCTAATAGACGTCTTGATCTATCACGATAGATTTTAATGCCTAAAACGTATGCAGCTTCTTCTAAGTCCTTCATTGAAAATTTACTGTTTAAATATTTCTTCACGCTTTTCAGAAGATCCACATTATCCCCTATTAGTAATATATCATCCACATATAGTACTAGGAACACAACTGAGCTCCCACTCATTTTCTTGTAAATGCAGGTCTCTTCCATATTTTGGACAAATCCAAAACCTTTGATCACCTCATCAAAGCGAAGATTCCAGCTTCGAGACGCTTGCTTCAGTACATAAATGGAACGCTGAAGCTTGCATACCTTGCCAGCATTTTCTGGATCGACAAAACCTTCAGGTTGTACCATATACAACTCTTTCTCAATGTTACCATTTAGGAACGCTGTTTTGACATCCATCTGCCATATTTCATAGTCGTAATATGCGGCAAGTGCTAGCAAAACCCGAATAGACTTTAGCATCGCTACCGGTGAAAAAGTTTCATCGTAGTCAATTCCATGAACTTGTCGGAAACCTTTTGCGACAAGCCGAGCTTTATAGACGGTCACGTTACCATCAGCATCAGTCTTCTTCTTAAAGATCCATTTATTCTTGACGGCCTTGCGCCCTTCGGGAATCTCCATCAAAGTCCATACTTTGTTGTCATACATGGATCCTATTTCGGATTTCATGGCTTCAAGCCATTTCTCGGACTCAGGGCCTGCCATAGCCTCTTTGTAGTTCGTAGGTTCGTCTTGTTCAATTAACATGACGGTGCAAACCAGGTTGCCGTACCACTCAGGAGCGTTACGACATCTCCCAGACCTACGAGGTAGAATAGTATCCTCGACATTTTCTCCCACTCCATCTGTGGAGGACGTTTCAGGAACGTTTTCCGTTGCGCCACTCGGAATTTCGAGTTCAGGATCAACAATCTCGTCGAGGTCTATTTTCCTCCCACTTACTCCTTTGGCGAGAAACTCCTTCTCGAGAAAGGTGCCGTTCTTCGCGACAAACGTTTTGCCCTCGGCTTGGTTGTAGAAGGTGTATCCTATGGTTTCCCGCGGATACCCTACAAAGACGACTTTCTCCGATTTCGGTTCGAGTTTGTCGGGCTGTAGTTTCTTAAGATACGCCTCACAACCCCAGACCTTCAGGAACGACAACTTAGGTTTCTTGCCATGCCATATCTCATACGGTGTCGTTGCTACGGATTTGGACGGAGCCCTATTTAAAATGAATGCGGCTGTTTCTAACGCATATCCCCAAAAAGATACGGGCAAGTCGGTAAGAGACATCATAGACCGGACGCTATCTAATAGGGTACGATTACGTCGCTCGGACACACCGTTGCGTTGCGGTGTTCCAGCTGGCGTAAGTTGCGGCACGATGCCACAGGCCTTCAGATGTGTGCCAAACTCAAAACTCAAATATTCGCCACCACGATCGGATCGAAGGTGCTTGATTTTCTTGTTGAGTTGATTTTCAACTTCACTTTGAAATTCTTTGAACTTTTCAAATGTTTCAGACTTGTGTTTCATCAAATAGATATACCCATATCTACTCAAGTCATCGGTGAAGGTGACAAAATAACGATAACCATTGCGTGTCGACATGCTCATTGGTCCACACACATCTGTATGTATGACTCCCAATAAGTCCGACGCCCGTTCCATGAAACCATTGAACGGTGTCTTGGTCATCTTGCCCATGAGGCACGGTTCACATGTGTCGAGGGATCCAAAATCCAACGAGTCTAAAAGTCCATCGGTATGGAGTTTCTTCATGCGCTTTATACCAATATGACCGAGACGGCAATGCCACATATACATGGCGGTATCGCTACTAAGTTTAATCCTCTTGGCATCTATGCTATGGATGTGAGTACTACGATCGAGATTCAACAAGAATAAACCATTATTCATAGGAGCATCAACATAAAAGATATCATTCATCGAAATAGCACAACCACTTGATGCTGATTTGAACGAATATCCGTCTTGCAACAAGCAAGAACCACTTATAATGTTTACACTCAAACTTGGTACAAAATAACACTTATTTAAAACCAAAACTAATCCCGATGTAGATGTAGAGGGAGTGTGCCGACAGCCACCACGTCAACTCTTGATCCGTTGCCGACGCGCATCGTCACCTCATCCTTTGCCAGGCGCCGTTTATTCCGTAACTCCTCCTGAGAGTTACAAATGTGAGCAACAGAACCGGTATCAAATACCCAGGTGTTACTACGGGCGCTTGTAAGGTACACATCAATAACATGTATATCAAATATACCTTTCTCTTTTCCGACCATCTTGCCGGCCTTCTTATCTTCCATATACTTGGGGCAGTTGTGTTTCCAGTGATCATTGCCTCCGCAAGAACAGCAGTTGCGCGCCTTTGGTTTGATGGTCACTACCATCTTGTCCATCTTGATTTCCAATTCGGCCATGTCGAGCATCATCAGAATTTCCGATAGGGATTTTGATGTTCCCATCATGTCGTAGTTCATGATAGCGTCCTTATAGCTAGGGGGCAGTGACAACAGCACCCTATCAATAACCAGCTCTTCTGGAATCACATATCCCAGATCATTCAGGAGCTGAACGCTGCCAAACATATTGGCTAAGTACTCGCTTATGTCGCCGTGCTCTTCCATCTGGGCTGAGAAGAAAAGCTTGGTAGCTTCAAACCTCTCATCCATGACTTGTGGTGCAAAAACAACCATGAGTTCCGTGATTATCTCATAAGCACTCTTGTTCTCAAAATGGTTTTGCAGGTCAGACTCCATGGCAAAGAGCATGCCACTCTGGACAAAAGAGGAAATCTCCGCCTTAGACTGGTAGACGTTCCTAACATCTTCTGAGGCGGTGTTTGCTGGCTGATCACCTAACGGGGCTTCAAGAATGTAAGCCACCTTATGGATATTTAGAAGGGACTTCAAGTCGCGGAACCAGGACACGAAGTTTGACCCATTGGTCTTAAGCTTTTCTTTCTCAAGGAACAAGCCTAGGTTAAAGGTGGGACGAGACATCTACAATGGAATTTGCAAAACATAAGACTTTGTTCATAAAATTTTGAGTTCAAGTTTTTAGAAAATAACTATAAGAACTCCCACTCAAAACGAATATCCCTCTAATCATTTTAGTGATTACACGACCCTAATCCATTGTGCAACCCCTCATCGTCAAAGCCGGCAACACAATTTCAAAGGTAGACATCGAAATGTCAATCACAACAACTCTGTGACTCATGCTCGACCTTTCGGTCACCGTGTTCCGAGGCCATGTCTGTACATGCTAGGCTCGCCATAATAACCTTCAACGTATACACTTGTGCAAACATGTCTTACACCCACTATATGCGAACGACGATATGTCTGACACCCGATCGTCACGGCCTGCCTCATAACGTAGAACTTTCTTGGTAATGCGACGTGACATGGTCCTTGCGCCGATGGTCTCCTTCGCGCCCACAGTTTATAAACAATTTAATAAACCTACCTTGACCATATCACATTGCCCCTGCAAAATAAAGTTAGACGCATTCTACTTTATCTTTTGCATATTTTACATGGCTTGGGGCTGTCGTAAATAGAACCGCTTCATACCTACGAACCTATGACCACAACAACGATCAAATAATTGCATATTTATTCATCCCTTTCGGGCCCTACATTGAAAATGCAAAGCCAACTAAAGAGAGAGAGACAGACACCCGCCAGCCACATATACGGTACCAGCCGTATGTCAGTAGTGGAACCAGTCTCGCGTAAGCGTACGCGTAAAGTCGGTCCGGGCCGCTTCATCAACTCAATGCTGCCGACATTGCAAGTGCACGCGAGAGGGTAGCAAATAAAAGAACGATGTCCCCGTGATAAACACGGGTGCAACTAGCGTACAGCTATATCTACGCATAGATCGGCTCTGATACCACTGAAGGGGATCGCAGGCAGAAAACAAAAAAATTCCTAACAGCGATAACCTTAAACTAGCCAGGATCTATACTATGCAGATATAGTAATACGGAGGACTTCGGTATACATACCCTTAGAGACCGAAAAGCGGGGATTACGCTCCCGCACAAGCGTTGTCGATGAAGCCGACGAAGACCTCGAGGTCGTGTAGAGGAAGTAGACCTCCAGCACCACTAGCGTGGCACCTCGTAGGGCGTTACACACGTACGGTGAAGCCGACGAACTCCGGGCTCCGATCCAGGGACGAAGCAGCGGAAGACTGGGACCGGGAAACCAGCAGCACGGCGGTGTGCGTATGGTGGAGAGAACTCCTCCTTGGCGCAACTCCAACAAGGGAATCACGGGATCAAGGAGAAAGAGAGAGAAATTGGTGTGTTTCAAAGGCCAGGGGTGCACCTCTATATAAAGGAGAAAGGGGCTGCCAACCTTGCCAGCCGGGCGGTGTGGGACTAAATCCCACACCCGCCCTCCCCTCCTTGGTGCGCCGGCCTAGGTGGGCCCCACATGGGGCCGGCCGAACCTCCTTGCTCCCTTGGGGGGAAGCTTCCCCCCCTCATGGGCCTTCTTTCCACCGGAAGGCCCATTTAAGGTATTTTGCCTTTAAAACTTCAGAAAAATTAAATAAAAATATATTTAACTACTAATAACATTAATTAATATTAAATACATATTACATAATTTATTCCGGCTCCGAAAACTATTTCGTCGCTGCCCGATCTCCATCGGATCTTTCCCGGGACGTTCCCGGTGCTCTCTTTTCCTAATTTCTCTTCCGGTAAATATGTCGACTCCCCTTAAGTGTGTTACCCTAGCGGTTCGAGATCTCACCAGACATGATCGAGACATCCTCTCCGATCAATGACTAATTCGTGGACCGAGGATACCCAAAATTTATCCCTGCGAGATAACGAATACTTTATCGTTCGAACCTAGACGTCTGAGTCTTAAACCTTTTGCCATGGCGATAATTAGCGTGTCCGAGACTCGTTCATAGATATCATAATACCTAGCTTGATCTCGTTACCGACAACGCTATCTTCTACTCGTCCATGATATTATGTCCTGGTGACCTAGTCACACGCTTGCAAGCTCTTTTGACATAATCTCACCGAGTGGGCCCTCGAGTATCTATCCTGCTATGCGGACTGGCAAATCCCGCTCTTGATCCCTCGTCTCAACATACTCCCTTCCGATACCCGAGAGGGACACCTTTATTGTCACACTATTAAGATATGACGTTTGATGCAATCAAAGTATCTTTCAGGAATAGCAATAAGAGTTGATCTCACGGTCAAATGCGTAATGACTACGTCCTGCAAATATTGGGTATGTCCATCACATCGTTCTACCAACGATATGACTCCATTGTCAAATTGACACCATGTCACATGATCGGGAAACCGCGATCATCGATTGCACAATGAACTAGTCACGTAGAGGCTACTATGGACCTGGTTGTTTTACGTATCACACGTGTATTAATGTTTCCTCTTAATACAGTTATAGCATGACACAAAAACGTATTATGAACAAATGAGATATGATAAATAAAACACTTTATTAATTGCCTCTAGGGCATATCTCCTTCATTGAGGACATAGGAGAAGTCTAGATGTTAGTAGTGAACTATGTTGAGTAATATTTAATGGTTTGATATTTAAGTTGTGGTGCTATTCTTCTAGTGGTGCCATGTGAACGTCGACTATATGACACTTCACCTTTATGGGCCTAGGGGAATGCATTGTGTATTCGAATATTAATTGTGGGGTTGCCGGAGTGACAGAAACCTAAGCCCCCGTTGGTATCTCGATGCATGAGGGATAGCAGTATCTCTGAGTTTAAGGCTGTGGTTAGATTTATCTTAATTACTTTCTAGTATTTGCGGATGCTTGCTAGGGGTATAATCACAAGTATGTATTAGTCCTAAGAAGGGCGGTGCATTAGCATAGGTTCACCCACACAACACTTATCGAAACACTAAAGATTAATCATCTGTATGAAGCGAAAGCACTAGACAGAATTCCCGTGTGTCCTCAAGAACGTTTGGTCATCATAAGTAAACAAACCGGCTTGTCCTTTGCTCTAGAAAGGATTGGGCCACTCGCTGCAATTATTATTACTACACTTTATTTACTCGCACTTTATTTATCTGCTATATCAAAAACTCCTAAAAACTTGTCTGCTAGTGTTTACAGTGAAATCCTAATAAAAACCGCTTGTCAGCACCTTCTGCTCCTCGTTGGGTTCGACACACTTGTTTATCGAAAGTACTACGATACACCCCCTATACTTGTGGGTCATCATTGATGCACTTATGCATTGTTTAATGTTTGCTACTAGCGCCCGAGTGATTTCAGTACTGAACTTATTTTACCCCATCATATAATTGAGTTTGATATATATCTGCAAAGTGTATTACCTGTTACTATGTTGAACCTGCGAACCCTAAAAGTGACATATAGGGAAAACAAGGGGAGATGTTATAATTTGAGAATTCTATGTGTTCATGAAGTGTTAATGCGTTGTTTCGGGCTATTAGAAAGGGTAGACCTTAATTACCTGTAGTTCCAAGTTGGCACCGGTGAAATGGGCATGAAGGACAATAGATGTTGTGCAAATTCACTTGGTTAGTACGCACAGCTATTTTCGGAACACATACCTACACATATCGGAGTTAGAGAAAAGTCCCGTTGCTATTTGTATTTTATTATATGATCAATCTGATTCATGCGACACCCCGCTATCACCTCGTGACTACGTTTTAAATCTCTGAAGTTACACTTTCACTTCTTCCAGTGAAAACTTGGAAATCATTGTTACTACTGCTGTTTTATTTACTTGCTTAAATCAAACCACCTCCTTCGCCCTTTCGCCTACTTAACCCCCCCCCCCCCCCCCCCGACGGGAAAACCCTAGGTACCCGAACACTTTTCCAGAAAACATTACGGAGCCGCCGCCGTCGTCAACCCTAGTTCGGGAGGGTTCAGAAGCTCTTCCCGGCACCCTGCCGGAGAGGGGAATCATCACCGGAGGGCTCTACATCACCATGCCCGCCTCCGGACTGATGCGTGAGTAGTTCATCCTTGGACTACGGGTCCATAACAGTAGCTAGATGGTTGTCTTCTCCTATTGTGCCATCATGTTTAGATCTTGTGAGCTGCCTATCATGATCAAGATCATCTTTATGTAATGCTACATGTTATGTTTGCTGGGATCCGATGAATAATTGAGTACTATGTCATTTGCTTCATAATATATCTTGTGAGTGCGTTATTTATGATCTTGCATGCTCTCCGTTACTAGTAGATGCTAATGTCCAGTAGCATGTGTAATGGTTTTGTCCATGCACTAAACCTCTAATGAAGTTTACTTTGAGTTTGGTGTGGAGAAAGTTTTCAAGGATCAAGAGAGAAGGATGATGTGATGTGATCAAGAAGATGAAAGAGCCTAAGCTTGGGGATGCCCCCGTGGGTCACCCAAGCATATTTCAAGAAGACTCAAGCGTCTAAGCTTGGGGATGCCCAAGGCATCCCCTTCTTCATCAACAAACTATCAGGTCTCTAGTGAAACTATATTTTAATTCCGACACATCTTATGTGCTTTACTTGAAGCATCTGTTTGTTTTTGTTTTTGTTATTTTCATTCTCTGAATAAAATGGATCCTATCATTCCTTTGTGGGAGAGAGACACGCTCCGCTTTTTCTTATGAATACTCGTATTCTTCACTATTATTTGTTGAGTATTCTTCTATGTTAATTCAATACTATTAGCTCTCGTTTTTCATGCATCTCCTGTTAGAGCTGTTAGTTTTCTTATATTATACTCTCATATCTCATTGTTAAATACTTGGAGAGTTTATTTTTTGATAAGTTGATTGGTGTTTGGTTAAGAACAGAAAATGTTAAATGTGGTAGATGGTATGATGAAATGATACATAATCTTTTAGATCATTAAATTGTGTCACTTGAATCATTGATGTTGTTTTGAGATATTAATATGGTTAATGGTAAACATGATGGTTTAGTAAAGTGGAATGATTAATGGTTGGTCTAGAAAACTTGAAGCTGTGCCACACTTAAATATCCAGTTGATAGCATGATGATATATGACTTCTAATGTTAAAAACAACCGTAATGACTTTGTGTTATGCGCTACGGTCGGGGTCCCAACAGTGACTTGTTCATTTGCCACAGTCCCTCACGGAGTGATTTTCATTATGCCTTGTAAGATCATATTTCTAGTTGGAATCTTTTGCTTGTGAGTTCTAAGCTGCGGTTTTCATGGCACTTCCACCACCATATTTGCTAGCCTCTTCGGTACTTTGCATTGCCCTTTCTCACATTGAGAGTTGGTGCATACTTCGCGGGTACATCCAAAACTCGTGGGAGATCTTCATCATGTTCTCCTACACATAAGCCAAATATCTTCCTCAAAACATCCACCATACCTACCTACTACAGCATTTCCATAGCTGTTCCGAGATATATTGCCATGCAACTTCCATCTTACATTGCATGACTTGTTGTCATTTATCATTTATATATTGCCTTGCATGATTCTTTAGAGCTGATGTGTGGTTTTACCCATGTTACGCTAGATCATTGCATATCCTGCTACACTGACAGAGGCACCGTTTCATACACTATGTTTTATCCCATATGAGCTCCTTGTATCAAAAGTGTGTTGTCATATTAGAATGTTTGCCCCTAAAAGTGAAAAGAGCCATGGAGGCCATCGAAAAGAGAAATAGAAAAAGTAAAAAAAAATGGAAAAATAGAAAAAAAGAAAAGAAAAAAAAGGGGGCAACATTACTACTCTTTATCTACACTTGTGCTCATGTTATAGCACTTGTAGTACTGATAGTCATCATTTGTGCTCATGTCTAGCACCTTTACTCCATATAAGAGTCTTCATGTTTTACTTGTATAACTATGTGGGGAACTTTACATTATAGAACTTGGCTTGTATATTCCAATGATGAGCCTCCTCAAAAGTCCTCTAGGTCTTCATGAGTAAGCAAGTTGGATGCACCCCCACTAGTTCCATTGGAGAACTTTCATACACTTATAGCCCTATGTGCATCCGTTGTGTGGCAATCACTACTCCTTGCATAGCTTCGATTGTAAGACTTCCTCTTGTCTAATGATCACTTTCAGTTGTGTGAGACTTTCTTCCGTTGGCCTTTCAAACCCCCCTTATTATTCTTTTAGCCACAACATCCTGGTCCCAGGAAACCAACGCTGAACGCTTGCTTGTTTTTAAGTGAACAAATAGAGAGATGATTTTCTACGCGCATATTGTTATTGCTTGACTTGATCCTTTCACAAAGTTGTCATGAGTGTTGGATACATTAGATGATTATATTGTTATTCTTGAAGCTTAAATCATCTTTAATATCTACTTTGCACGGTTGATTGTTCTCTAGTATTGATTCATTGAAAGTTTTACTTTGTTCTTCCTACTTGTTTACTCATTACTCATTTGATATCAATATAAACTACAGCTTTTATTCATTTAATCTCAATTTACATGCATTACATTATTATATGATCAAGATTGTGTGAAAGCATGTCACTTCAGAAATTATTCTTGTTATCGTTTTACCTACTTGGGACGAGTAGAACTAAGCTTGGGGGTGCTTGATACGTCTCCAACGTATCTATAATTTCTTATGTTCCATGCTTATATTATACCAATTGCTACATGTTTTATATACACTTTATATGGGTTTTATGCATTTTCTGGGACTAACCTATTAACAAGATGCCACAGTGCCAGTTCCCTGTTTTCTGCTGTTTTTGGTTTCAGAAAAGCTGTTAAGGAAATATTCTCGGAATTGCACGAAACAAAAGCCAGTACCCCTATTTTCACCGGGAGCATCCAGAACACCGAAGAGGATACGGAGGAGGGCCACGAGGCGGCCACACCTGTTGGTGGCGCGGCTCCCTCCTTGGCCGCGCCACCACATGGTGTGGGCCCCTCGGGGCCCCACCTCCTTCGCCCTTTCGCCTACTTAAACCCCCCGACGGGAAAACCCTAGTTACCCGAACACTTTTCCAGAAAACATTACGGAGCCGCCGCCGTCGTCAACCCTAGTTCGGGAGGGTTCAGAAGCTCTTCCCGGCACCCTGCCGGAGAGGGGAATCATTACCGGAGGGCTCTACATCACCATGCCCGCCTCCGGACTGATGCGTGAGTAGTTCATCCTTGCACTACGGGTCCATAGCAGTAGCTAGATGGTTGTCTTCTCCTATTGTGCCATCATGTTTAGATCTTGTGAGTTGCCTATCATGATCAAGATCATCTTTATGTAATGCTACATGTTGTGTTTGCTGGGATCCGATGAATAATTGAGTACTATGTCATTTGCTTCATAATATATCTTGTGAGTGCGTTATTTATGATCTTGCATGCTCTCCGTTACTAGTAACCTCCCTACTTAAAGAGTGGTAACCCCCTCTCCTTTAAAAGGTAGTAACCCCCATCTTTCAAGAGTGGTAACCCCCCATTTAAGGGCTGCCCATTGATTTGCCTCATGGACCAAGGAGGACAGGTCAAATGGACCAGTGGGCCACTCTTGGTCGTCCGGGACAGGTGGGCCCCACAGTGGGACCCTCCAGAACCTTCTAGAACATTCCGACACTCTGCCGAAAAATTCCCGAACTTTTCCGGAACCCTTAAATCAACTTGCCATATATAAATCTTTACATCCGGACTCTTCCGGAGCTCCTCGTGATGTCTAGGATCTCATCCGAGACTCCGAACAATATTCCTACACCATTAATAAAATTATCCCAGAGCTACTCTAGCGTTACCGAACGTTAAGTGTGTGACCCTACGGGTTCGAGAACGTGCAGACATGATCGAGACAACTCTCCGATCAATAACCATTAGAGGGGCCAGGATATCCATAATGACTCCCACACATTCAACGAAGATCTTTATCGGTTGAACCACTATGTCGTGGACTACTATAATCCGTATGCAATTTCCTTTGTCACGCGATATTTTACTTACCCGAGATTTGATCGTCGGTATCACCATACCTAGTTCGATCTCGTTATCGGTAAGTACTCTTTACTCGTTCCGTAATACAACATTCTTTATGACTAACTCATTAGTCATGTGTAACATCCCAATATTTTGGAATGTTTGAAAATCACTAAAATTTGAAACTTTTGTGTTTTATTAAAATAAGATATTAAAAAATTATAATAGAAACCAATAATTTTGGCAAGGTGATTTTTTTTTAAAGACACATTCATCTTATAAAATGTTTTCATTCCAAATAGCTGATTTTGAATATTTAACTTTTGACTATTTATTAAACTCAAAAACCATATTTGCAAAGTGCCTCAAAGTTATTTAAAAGTATGCCTAATTTGTAAAATGGTTTTCATGAATAAAGTCAACATAAATAATGAAATGTTTCCCAAATGTATTTTAGGGAGTTTCAAATAATGCATATCATTTTCAAACTTAACTTTGCATAAAGTGTTATTGGTTTGAAAATGAGTCCATTATATTTTCCTTTTCTTTTCAAATATTTGTGTTATAGAATATTACTCTTTTACTAAAGTTAAATAAATGGTTATTGGAAAAATGGACTTAAATAAGTTAATTTCCAACATTTATAAGTGTTGTATTTTTATAAATCTTATTTAGCCAAAAATAATTTTAATGAAGCCATATTTTCAAATTTGACATAAAGTGTCAAATTTGTATTTAACCAATATTTCAAATTATGAATTTTAAAAAGTGTTCAAAACATGCCCACAATTGGTTTAACACAAATATATGATTTTTAGAAATTTTTTGAAATTTAGTTTGCTTAATTTGGACACTTAAAACAAAAGATATGAAATAAATAAGAAAAATCAGAAAAAGAAAATAAAATGCTGACGTCAGCGATGACGTCATGTCGTCTTCAATCTGCAGAATCACGCCCGAAACGTTCCCGTGTCCATTGATTTGTACGTTTCTTCCCGAATTTATTCCCGGCGATTTAAAGCTCCAATTGAAGTGCCGTTTGTTCCTACTAAAATCCCTCGACCTCCTCCTTCATTGCCTCCCAAAAGTCCTCTCCGCAACGCCCCCAGGCCGCCTAATTTCGTCGCCGGAGTTCTTCACGTCCTCGGCCAATTTGTTCGATTCCGGCAAGGTGAGGCAACCCCCGAGCCCGAGAATCCTCTATCCTTCTTCCCCATCCACGTGCGCGCCTCCCTGACCCCTTCCCCGCCTTCCCTTTTCAGCTAAATCGAGAGGGGGAGCTCGACCTTGGGTCAATGGCGCCCGAGCCACTCCGACCGCATCTCCCTCCGCTCCGGGACAACCTGATCGACGCCGAAGCTCCCATCGCGTTCGCCGTCACGCGGTACACGCCTCCGTATTCTTCCAGAGGCCGGGGCACCACTGGAGCGCCGTGCCCGTCAATCACCGGAGCTCGCCGGCGCCCGTACAGCTTCGACCACGCATCCACGTTGCTCCGGGACAAATCCCTCGACGTCGTCGTCCGAATCGCCTTCGCCTCGTCATTCCGCGTCGCGTCGTCTTCCTCGCAAGGTCGGGGAAGGGCCGCATCATCGACAGCGTCCAAGCCCGAGCGCAGCGCCACCGCGACCTCCATCCCCGGCGACCGGAGCGCCGCCCGGTGAGCTTCTCTCTATTTTCAATCCGAGGCGTCCGATCCAAATTAGACGCGTGCGATTACATCTTCTATTTTTGTGAATAGGTACGTCCGCGTGGCAGCCTAGTCAGCGCCGTGTCAGTGCACAGTCAGATCCACGTGGCTCCGCAATTCCAGCGAATTTTCCTATTTAATTAAATTAGACATTTTGCAGAAAAGCCCCTTCATCTTAGAATTGTTATAATTTTTAAATCACATTTCCAAATTAGACAAATTTTATATCAAATTAAAGCTCTAGACTTGTAGAATATTTTAGCACTATTAGTTTTCTGTTTTTGACATAATTTAAATTATTCAAATTAAATGGGGAATTTGAGTATATTTGTCATAACTTTAAATCTATAAGTTCAAAAATTGTAAATAAAATTGTTTTAGAAACCTTAGGATTTGTGTAATTTGATGCCTCTGTTAGAAAATATTTTTGAGCATTATTTTGACGATTTAACAAATCATAAGTTTAATTTGAGTAGTTTGAGTAATTTTAACATAACTTTTTATAGAAACATTATTTTGAGTAAATCCAATTGCTAAAAATTTATTTAAACGCCCCCTGTCCATTAGCACTGTTTATAAAATTTGGTTATAAAAATTTAATCATAGAAACTTTAATCTTGTATTTACCCCTTTTATTATGTTTTGCTATAATAGAAATTAATTAAATTGCATGTATAGCTTCATGCATACTTTATAAAAATCATAAAAGTTAGTATGATGTTTCTTGTGATTAAAATGTTGCATTTCATGTATAGCATTTATTTTATTGTATAGTTATACTCCTCATAGGAAAAACTTCTCCCTTATTCTTCTCTAAGTTAGATTATTTTTCGACATAGTGTTTTTGGAAAAGTGTTATGCACTTAGACATACTTGGGTTTCTCAACACGAAGACTAGAAGGCCAATGAAGACTTAGAAGAAAACAGACTCTGGAATCATCTCCAAGAAGTAGAAGCACTTAGAAGAAAATCAAGAGGAACTTCAAGAAGACCAACCCCATTTATTCTCTAAGTCTTTCTCCCTTCTCTTTTCTTTCTCTTAGACTTCGTGGTGACTAAGTTATATTCAAGACCAACCTGGATGCTGTCAACACCTTCAAGTCTTCAGAACCATCAACTCTACAAATTGCAATGAAGTCATCACATCAAGGAGAAAAGGAAGCAAGGAGAAGATTCCTGGAAGACCAACTACATCCTTCTTTCTATCTTTTCCCTCTTTACTAATTTTGTCTTTCACTTTAGACATAAACCACTTTTTTTGATCATGATATTACCACCTTTGAAGTATGTTGGATCCTAGCGGCATAGTGAGATGAAGCGCCCCGGAGACTAACCTTACATGTCCACGTACATGAGACCTGTTCCACAATCATAAGTGGCTGGCCGGGTGTCTGTCTCTCTCACTATAGTGAATATCCAATTTACAAAGAGTTGTTAATAATTGTTGATCACCTTGAAGAATAGACTTAGTATTTTCTCTAAGTATTTATGCACATCATGACTAAGTACTTAGAGTGCTAATTGAAGATGAATAAAGCTACAAGGGAGTTGAAGATTTCGAGAAGCATGTGAAGACTTGGAGCAGCCTTACAACTTATTCGAGTTGATTTATAGCAAATTTATTGTATCCAACCTTTGACCTTGACCTAGCCAACTTGTTCAAGTTATTTTTTTCTACGTTCCTTAGATTAATTTTTGCATATCATGCATATCATTTTCCTTAGAATATTTTGCACATCATACATGACATATTTTCAATTGAAATGTTGGTTTGCTTGTATGTTTATTGTGGCTGATTTGTTGTGTTTTATGTTGATTGTTGTATTGTTGTTTGTCTATATTGTTTTAGATTGAACGGAGAGCTTCGAGTTACGTTGAAAAGAGTTGTGAGCACCGACAACTTAAGGCAAGTGGCACATTCATAAACCTCCTACTATTTTCTATATGCATGACTTAGTGTATTTTTCTATAAGCATGTGTTGGATAGTACTGCTATGCAAAGACTGTTTAGAATTTTCCCTATTCCTATGTGTCTAGGTACCTATGAAATAACTTAGTAGAAATATTGATGCTATGCAATTGATGAAAAGTTTTACAAAATGTTAAGTGGCTACTCAGGGCTGTGCTCGTGGTTGTCTTCGCCTAAGATAGTTTCTACTATACTTAGGGCCGTGAGCATGGTGGTTTTCACCTGAGAGTACTGAACGGATAGACGTCGCCTAGAGGGGGGGGGGTGAATAGGCGATTTAAAACTTTTTCCGGGGAGCCGGAATTTCCGAGCCTAGATGGACCGGAAATTCCGGGGAGCCGGAATTTCCGAGCCTAGATGGACCGGAAATTCCGGTATGCTTGATAAAGGCGGAATAAAACTAGTGTTTTACTTTAACAAGCATACAACCTAAATATACTAGGTTCACCTATGTGCACCAACAACTTATGCTAAGCAATACAAGTATCAAGGTGATAGCAAGATATATAACTTCAAGCACGAAGGCTATCACAATGTAAAGTGCATAAGTAAAGAGCTCGGGTATAGAAATAACCGAGGCACGCGGAGACGAGGATGTATTCCCGAGTTCCACCCAAAGGGTGTACGTCTCGTTTGGAGAGGTGTGCGCAACCACAACAGGTTAGCCGCAACGCCACAAAAGGCTCACCTTATTCTCCTGATGAACTCAACCACAAAAGGTTGCGAGTTCACCTTCCACTATTGATCCCCTTTTGGGCGGAGATCGAATCCCTTACAACAATCTTGAGGCACACACCCACAACTTAATTGGGGGCTCCCAAGTCTTGAGGCACACACCCACAACTTAATTGGGGGCTCTCAAGTGACCACAAAAGGTCTTGACCACAAAAGGTCTTGGCCACAAAAGGCCGGCCACAAAAGGCGTCTAGGGTCCAATGACCCAAGAGTAACAAGCTCACAAGTAACACCACCACGAATCCTCGTGGAGGGCTCAAACCGATGCAAATGCAATGGCAAGAGCACACGAAGTGCTCAAGTCCTTCACTCTCAAATTCCAACAAAGCAACAAATGCTTATGGGGGAATAAGAGAGGAAGAACAAAGAAAACCACAAAGGAGTCAAATCCTTCACTCTCAAATCCCACCAAAAGCAACTAATGCTTATGGGGGGAGAAGAGAGGAAGAACAAAGAGAAGAACCACAAAGGAACTCCAAGATCTAGATCCACTAGGTTCCCTTCACTTAGAGGAGAGATGGATTGGTAGGATTGTAGATCTAGATCTCCTCTCAACTTTCCCTAAAGAATATGCAAGAATCTATGGAGGGATTGAGAGGGAAGTGAGCTTTCCAAGGTCAACAATGGAGTAGGAGAGAGAGGGAAAACCTGCTGCCTTGGATTAGCTGAGGAAGAAGAAGGGGAGGGGTATTTATACCTCTCCAGGAAATATAGCCGTTGGCTGTTTCGAAACTCGGAAATTCCGGTATAAGTGAGACTCGGAAATTCCGGTCAACCGGAAATTCCGAGTCCATGAAATTTCCGAGCTGAAATTCCGGCTGGAGTCAGAACCAAAACCAAACTTTCCTTAGCCGTTTTCGCGAGGCTCTTTGAGGGCAACTCGGAAATTCCGGGTCATCAAAATATCCGACCACAATTTCCGGTTGAGTCCAGCACCTCTTTTCCTTCTTTCCTTAGCCGATTTCTTGGACGAGTTGGGGAACCGGAAATTCCGGTGGATCGAAATATCCGGCCCCAATAATCCGGTTCAGAACAGCCAAACTAAAACCGCTATAACTTTTGCAAATGAACTCCGAATGAGGTGAAACCAACTTTGTTGGAAAGATAGCGACGAGCACAGGGCTACAAAAAGTGGAAATATTGCATCCCATAAATAGAGCAAAGTCACCACACATGGCAAGGTGTGGGACTTTCCTCATGGTCGAACCGGCAATATTTCCGCCACCGAAAACGCAAGAAGTTTGCCAAAGTAAAACCGTTTTCGAAGCACTTGGGCTTGTCATGAGGAACACGACAAGCACCAAAACCCAACATCCAAAATACAACAAGATGAACGAATGAAATCCCGATTTGGATGATCTAGAGCTTGGCATGAAGATGAACCAAGCTCTAATTCCTCACATGGATAAAAGCCAAATAAGAACCAAGAAATATGATATGCCAAGTATGCAAAGGTTTGAGCTCTCCACAAATATGCGATCAAGTTACTCACTCGAGAGCCCCTCTTGATAGTACGCCTATCTATCCTATAACCCGGTCTCCACAAACTACATGAGACCGGTAGAAAAGAAAACCTATCAAGATCATACCTTTGCCTTGAGCATTCCACTTGAGCTAGATGATGACTATCTTGATCTCTTCAAGTGGATCTTCTTTCTTGATTGCGCGTCCAAGCACATGCTTGATGAAGACTTCTCCAAATACTCCCCCATACACATAATGGGAGAGTCTCACTAAGCTCCGTCTTCATGTATCCATCGCAAGCACCAAGCATAGGATATCTTCAAGAGTCTTCTCTTGGTCTTGCACATCTCAACTTCAACACATGACCATCCACCATATACATCATGGAATGGAACCTTGGTCATCAAATAAGCTTCAAGAGTCCAACACATGAACTCCACTATTCTCATGGACACGATCTATAAGATATCTCAATGCAAGCATTAGTCCATAGAGATTGTCATATAATTACCAAAACCACACATGAGGGAAAATGCTCTTTCAATCTCCCCCATTTTGGTAATTGATGACAATCTCTTTTGAGAGGGTTAATAATATGGAATTTAACGAACAAGAGTGGTTGTACTAACATCAAATACTACAAAGGTATGTGATGTTAGTCCATCCACATATATAGTGCAAACTCCCCCATAATTTATGCACGTGTGTATGAACATGAATTCATTGCATATATTGTCAACCATTACCGATGGTGGAGTTTCCACTATATATAAAACCAAGCAACGAATGCAAAGGCCAATAGCAAAGTACAAAGCCAATTCCATACAACCCTCCAAAACTTCTCCCCCATTGGCAACGATTGCCGAAATGGGCGAAAAGATTTAGAAGGACAACATAATAAGATCTCCTTCATAAAGTGTGCATTTCTCATAATGTGAGTGAAATCAAATGCACATATCCAATGACGAATAGATGGAGGGGGTCAAACTATATTGAGGATCCAACGATTGCACAAGAAAGATAACAATTGAAATCCACTAGAAGGATACAAATTGCAAAAGAAAAGATGCATTCACAAAGAAGCAAGCAATCAAAGGATCCAAGAAAAACAATTGAGCACAAGAAGATATTATGATAAGATCAACCAAGTGTTCTAAAAATAAAGAGGGAACTCCCCAAGGTACATGCACAATGAAAGATTTGTATTTCAATATAGTGTGCATAACATGGAATCCTCACTCCCTCCTAGATAATTTTGAACACAGACAAATGTTGAGCAACAAGAGAAAGAAGTGATAAATGAAGACTTGCTCAAACAAGAAAGGATGGGTGTGACATGGAAATACATTTTAGGAGACTAAAACAAGGATGAGCTAAGGCATCACTATAGTCTTTCAAAATATGAGGCACATAGTGCATATCATGTATTTCGCATACAATGCACACCAAAGAGGATACATCACATAGGACCACAAGCTTATTAAGAGGCAATGTGATTCCAATAGAAAAACAAAGCTTGTGCCTTTTAGCGATCACCAAAGAATCAAGAAAGTAATAAAAGGTGATCACTAAAGATTTTGAATACCAATTAAAGACGTAACTACTCTCATGTGTATAAGTTTCTAGGTAGACACTAAGTCAATCAAAGAAACATGCACACACAAAACTAGGTACAAGGTAAAAACATGATATCCAAGAGGAAGTCATAAACACACCGATAAGATTTTTGCTTAAAAGCAAAGCACATAGCTCAAATTAATCTTAAAGGGTATAGATGAACTTCCAACACCAAATTCTCAAAGCATCACAAATACCCACATAGGATAAGTGATAGTTGGGATGCTTCGAGAAAGATAACAAATATCACATAAGGCAAATGATTTTGAGAATTCATCAATATTGCACATGAGAGACTTTGAAGAAGATTTGCTAGATTAACATATTGGGGATCGGTGAATCATGAAAATGATTATATATATTCCCCTTGATGTGTAATCATCCCGGCTTACTCACATTTGCAATGACGATGTTTTTGAAAGGAACTTTGCAAAAACCATATCAAATGCAACCTAGAGATACTCATGCCAAAGAGCAACCTACACAAGGTTTGAGAGCTAGAACTATATGCATGAGTTAGATACTTGTTACCGAGATAGCATTGACGGTGTAGAAGATGAGAGTTCACAATCATCCAAGCTTGGCTCCAAGAAGCACATGGTGAAGACATCTTCTTTAATATGAGACAAGCTTCCAATGCATCTCCCATGTACCTAAAACAAGTCAAGTACACTATGGTACCCAAACTAATTGAGTCCAAAGTAGTTAGACCAACTACAATACATAGGACAAACTCCACATAAATATGTGCATATTGATATGAAATAGAATTTCATGCACATTTTAGCCATTTAGGATTTGATGGAGTTTATCCTATATATTGGATCAAGGAAAGTAAGCATGCCACAAGATATACAAATAGTAAATATGCATGCACAAAACTTTCAAGAACCAAATGAGATACAATTTGGACAAAACACCAATTAAATCAAGAAGCTACACATGAGTGTGGCAAGAGAAAGATTTGTCCACATTATATCAAAGACTCAAATCAACATATGATTGGAGAAACCAATTTGAAAAGATATCAAATGAAAACAAGGTCAAGGCTAAACCAATGAGCATAAGAAATAAATTAAACAAACATGCTCGAAGGTTTATCTCATCCAAGAAGGTAGACTAAGGACCATGGGATGAGATAGCCAACTCCACAAAGAAGAGTAAGGTTCCAACAAATAACCAAGCCCTCTACACTTTTCATGATGGCACAAAGTACCAAGACGAAAAATGTTTGTCTTTCAAAGAGACATGTCATCGGGATCAAATACCAATTGAAGATAACTAATGTTATAAAGCATATAGGATTGCTCCCCCAAGATTCGTGCATTCTTTATGATCTTGTATGTAAATACAAAATGCACACAAGTGGGATCATTACCCTCCATATATCTTTTTGAACACAAAGTTCAAGAAAATCAATAAGACCCGATATCAAATAAAAGGATGATGTTCTACTCAATGTAGGATAGCTTCCCCAAGAATAGTGCATTACTTAGAATTAAGTCTTTGAGTGTAAATGCACAATAATGGGATCCTTGCTTTTCCTAACTCAAGAAAGCACAACACAAATTATGAGTAGAGCAACAAAAAGATCCAAATGAAGCAAGGATGACAAAAGGGTGGTTAGACCAAAACAAACTTGGCGATAGAATAAGACAATTTATGAACAATAGCCAATGTGAAGATGATCAATAAATTTACCACAAATATAATTATCACTTGTCAAAGACAATGATTGTATGGAGATAGTTCTCGGTGGTACATGACATATATGTATTCAAGATCATATTCACAAAACATAAGCATGTGGCAAAATAAAAGAATTGAAAAACATGCTTACCTAGAGATTCTTGATGGCTTCAAATAATCGATGATCATACTAAGCATCAAGAAACTCTCTCACAAACAAGATACCAAAAGATGGGTGAACGAAAAGCATTTAAGCAAATATGGAACTTGTTTGAGTACCATGCCACCTAGGAACAAGATAATCAACAATATCAACTCTAGGTGACACTACCTCACATGTTCACATTTTCTAGGCTTGTAATATGCACATAGCTTATTACTCCCCCATAATGTGATAATCCATTCTTTTTAACAAGAGGCAAAAGAAATCCAAGAGATAATTAATGGACATTAGAATTTGAATTTCTCATGAGTAAGACATACCACAAAGAGAGTAGATAACATTGATATATCACCACTAAGTGGTAGTCCTCATGAATACACATTTTAGGATAGTGAGTTACCAAAAAGCACATCACTCCCCCAAAATGGGATAGTCCATTAATATCCTTATAAGAGCCAATTAAGATGAAATCAAATAGGCAAGAGGCTCAAAACATACATGGTGTGCAAACCAACATACACAAGTTTGATTACTCAACATAAGTAAGTAGAGTGCACAACACATATAAACACTTGTAAGGTACAAAACCAAACACATGCAAGGGTGCAAGTAACTTTCAATGCATACATATGATTTAAATACAAGTTACCGCAAGGAGGAGCATTGGATATAAGCTAAGACAATATAATCCAATTGACTTGACTTGAGAGAATATGGATGATTAAGATCCCCTAATTCTTCATGATGTAGTCAAGTCTCCAATGTCCTCCACCAACACCTATTGATCAAGTTTTAGCTTGTTGGTCCCCAACCAAGTTGGGTCCTAAGAGGTTAGTCACAATAGGCTTGGCAACCCAAATGGTTCTTTTCTTGACACCACTTTGAGTACCAATAACTTTGGCAAACACATTGCCAACCTTATCCTTCCGAAGAGAATGAACATTATCAATTTTAGTGGGGTTGGATAAGGTACCGTGAGTGCATGAAGAAGCAAAGTGATCCTTCCCACGACAATTGTAGCAAAGTCGGCTTTTACCTTTCTTCTTGGGAAGGGGAGGTTCTTCAACTTGGGAAGCTTGAGTTTGGACTTGAGGTAGCTTCCCTTGTTGCTTCTCACTAAGAGGCTTCTTCTTCAACGGGCAAGATCTAACATGGTGCCCTTCAACCTTGCACTTGAAGCACACAATCTTGGCCGAATCAATTACTTGTTCTTGGCCCTTCTTCTTGATGAACTTGTGCTTCATCTTGTTCTTGGACTTGTTATTGTTATTGGAGTTGAATCCAAGTCCACTCTTGTCATGAGGAAGTTGTTGCACTCTCAACATGTTGTCGAGAGTGGACTTCCCTTCATGACACTTCTTCAAGTCTTTCTTCAAAGAAGTGACTTGTGCCTTGAGCTCTTTGAGTTCCTCTACATGGTTAGTTTCAACACCAATACTAGAGGAAGTAGATGCTACATTGTTAGAGCAACAAGGCAAGGAATGTAATTCATCACAAGATTTAGCAATAGTATGTGATGTAGAATTACTAGTACTAGCACATTGCAATAAAGCATTAGAAGTAGAAGTTGTGCTAGTGACCACAAGAGGCTCACAATATTTTACCTTCGTAGTGACCGCCTCATGAGCTAACTTTAACCTAGCATGGGATGCTAGAAGATCCTCATTAGAGCTTGAAACCTTTTCATGATTTTCTTCCAATATCCCATACTTGCTAGTTAGCAAATCAAGTTGAGCCCTTAGCTCAACATTCTCCTTCAAAATAGATGCTTCACACAAAGTGGAGTTAGTAGCACAAGCATCATTAATATTAGAAATGGAAGGAGACAACATGACAAGCTCATTATTTAACTTAGCATTTTCTTTACTAAGCACATTACATTTAGCAATAGCAAGGTCATGTAAAGGAGTGGAGGTGCTAGAATTCTCAAGGTTTGATAACCGAGTTTGAAGTTGATCGTGAGACTTAATAAGAAGATCATGTTCACTTGTCAATGCCTTGTGAGCATTGTCAAGTGACTCAAGGTCTTCAACAAGTCTAGCATGAGCAGCCACAAATTCGGTCTTTTCATTTTGCACAATTTTACATTTAACAAAATGAAGATCACGCTCCTTAGTTAGCTTAGCAATTTTGGAGTTATGAGACTCCATGATAGTTTCAAGTTGCTCTTGAAGGTGAGCATTAGTTTCTTGTTCATCTTCTAGAGATGATTGAAGAGATACCTTTTCATAGGCATCTTCTCTCTCAATCTCACCTTTTAGCTCAAGAACATCCTCAAGCTCACTTATGCGGCTCATAAGAGAGCCAAAGTGTTTCTTGCCAACTCCTTGCAAGTTAGTCATGAAATGATCAAAAGCAATAATTTCTTGTTTGATTTCAAGACTAGTATCATTATCAACATCATCATCATCATCATGAGATATATTGGAGTGCACGGTAGGAGATACCTTAAACTCCTTAGCCATAAGGCAAAGGTGAGTAGTGGATGAAGACGATGAAGAGTTACTTGAAACACCAAAGAGGTCCATGTCTTGTTCCAACAATTGTTGGGATTCATCTACATTGTTAGCCAAACAAGTACTAGAGGAAATAGAAACATTTTGATCATGGCAACAAGACAAGGAAAGCATATCATCATGAGATTTAGTTAAGCAATTACTACATGATATGCAAGGACTATCAACACTAGCATGTATGACATTTGGAGTGCTAGAGGTGTTTAAGTCCAAAGATAGAGCATTGCAATAAGATGGGTGAGAAGTATAGTCAATAGTGGATTCACCATCAAGAATGCAATTTCTATCACCACTCACCATATCATTACCTTGTGGCAAACCACATGTCGGTGAAGTGGAAGAAGACGTGCGCTCATCACGACCGGATGTGGAAGGAGGACAATCATCCTTGGAAATGTTGGACACCTCATATATATCTTGAAGCTTTGTCCATAATTCATGAGCGCTCCGAAAAGGCATGATTGACGCAAGGACTACATCGCTCAAAGCACATATAAGACCATTAGATGCTAGAGTATCGAGATAAGAGTTTTTCTCATCCTCTAAAGATAATTCTTGTGAATCCTTTGGAGGAGAAAAACCCATATCTACAATACTCTCTAAATTTGAACCCATGTCTCTAAAAAGATTAAGCATGCGAATTTTCCAAACATCATAATTTGTGCCATCGAATCTATAAGTGGGATTGTGCACTAGATCTCTAAACGACATCTTTATCTCTAGGCGGTTAGTCCTAATAATGAGATAACCTGGCTCTGATACCAATTGAACGGATAGACGTCGCCTAGAGGGGGGGGGGGTGAATAGGCGATTTAAAACTTTTTCCGGGGAGCCGGAATTTCCGAGCCTAGATGGACCGGAAATTCCGGGGAGCCGGAATTTCCGAGCCTAGATGGACCGGAAATTCCGGTATGCTTGATAAAGGCGGAATAAAACTAGTGTTTTACTTTAACAAGCATACAACCTAAATATACTAGGTTCACCTATGTGCACCAACAACTTATGCTAAGCAATACAAGTATCAAGGTGATAGCAAGATATATAACTTCAAGCACGAAGGCTATCACAATGTAAAGTGCATAAGTAAAGAGCTCGGGTATAGAAATAACCGAGGCACGCGGAGACGAGGATGTATTCCCGAGTTCCACCCAAAGGGTGTACGTCTCGTTTGGAGAGGTGTGCGCAACCACAACAGGTTAGCCGCAACGCCACAAAAGGCTCACCTTATTCTCCTGATGAACTCAACCACAAAAGGTTGCGAGTTCACCTTCCACTATTGATCCCCTTTTGGGCGGAGATCGAATCCCTTACAACAATCTTGAGGCACACACCCACAACTTAATTGGGGGCTCCCAAGTCTTGAGGCACACACCCACAACTTAATTGGGGGCTCTCAAGTGACCACAAAAGGTCTTGACCACAAAAGGTCTTGGCCACAAAAGGCCGGCCACAAAAGGCGTCTAGGGTCCAATGACCCAAGAGTAACAAGCTCACAAGTAACACCACCACGAATCCTCGTGGAGGGCTCAAACCGATGCAAATGCAATGGCAAGAGCACACGAAGTGCTCAAGTCCTTCACTCTCAAATTCCAACAAAGCAACAAATGCTTATGGGGGAATAAGAGAGGAAGAACAAAGAAAACCACAAAGGAGTCAAATCCTTCACTCTCAAATCCCACCAAAAGCAACTAATGCTTATGGGGGGAGAAGAGAGGAAGAACAAAGAGAAGAACCACAAAGGAACTCCAAGATCTAGATCCACTAGGTTCCCTTCACTTAGAGGAGAGATGGATTGGTAGGATTGTAGATCTAGATCTCCTCTCAACTTTCCCTAAAGAATATGCAAGAATCTATGGAGGGATTGAGAGGGAAGTGAGCTTTCCAAGGTCAACAATGGAGTAGGAGAGAGAGGGAAAACCTGCTGCCTTGGATTAGCTGAGGAAGAAGAAGGGGAGGGGTATTTATACCTCTCCAGGAAATATAGCCGTTGGCTGTTTCGAAACTCGGAAATTCCGGTATAAGTGAGACTCGGAAATTCCGGTCAACCGGAAATTCCGAGTCCATGAAATTTCCGAGCTGAAATTCCGGCTGGAGTCAGAACCAAAACCAAACTTTCCTTAGCCGTTTTCGCGAGGCTCTTTGAGGGCAACTCGGAAATTCCGGGTCATCAAAATATCCGACCACAATTTCCGGTTGAGTCCAGCACCTCTTTTCCTTCTTTCCTTAGCCGATTTCTTGGACGAGTTGGGGAACCGGAAATTCCGGTGGATCGAAATATCCGGCCCCAATAATCCGGTTCAGAACAGCCAAACTAAAACCGCTATAACTTTTGCAAATGAACTCCGAATGAGGTGAAACCAACTTTGTTGGAAAGATAGCGACGAGCACAGGGCTACAAAAAGTGGAAATATTGCATCCCATAAATAGAGCAAAGTCACCACACATGGCAAGGTGTGGGACTTTCCTCATGGTCGAACCGGCAATATTTCCGCCACCGAAAACGCAAGAAGTTTGCCAAAGTAAAACCGTTTTCGAAGCACTTGGGCTTGTCATGAGGAACACGACAAGCACCAAAACCCAACATCCAAAATACAACAAGATGAACGAATGAAATCCCGATTTGGATGATCTAGAGCTTGGCATGAAGATGAACCAAGCTCTAATTCCTCACATGGATAAAAGCCAAATAAGAACCAAGAAATATGATATGCCAAGTATGCAAAGGTTTGAGCTCTCCACAAATATGCGATCAAGTTACTCACTCGAGAGCCCCTCTTGATAGTACGCCTATCTATCCTATAACCCGGTCTCCACAAACTACATGAGACCGGTAGAAAAGAAAACCTATCAAGATCATACCTTTGCCTTGAGCATTCCACTTGAGCTAGATGATGACTATCTTGATCTCTTCAAGTGGATCTTCTTTCTTGATTGCGCGTCCAAGCACATGCTTGATGAAGACTTCTCCAAATACTCCCCCATACACATAATGGGAGAGTCTCACTAAGCTCCGTCTTCATGTATCCATCGCAAGCACCAAGCATAGGATATCTTCAAGAGTCTTCTCTTGGTCTTGCACATCTCAACTTCAACACATGACCATCCACCATATACATCATGGAATGGAACCTTGGTCATCAAATAAGCTTCAAGAGTCCAACACATGAACTCCACTATTCTCATGGACACGATCTATAAGATATCTCAATGCAAGCATTAGTCCATAGAGATTGTCATATAATTACCAAAACCACACATGAGGGAAAATGCTCTTTCAAGTACACATCCACTAAGTTAATGAATCACCTGGGTGGAATGGTTGAATGGTTTATGTTGAGTGGCTACTCAGGGCTGTGCTCGTGGTTGTCTTCGCCTAAGGTAGTTTCTACTATACTTAGGGCCGTGAGCATGGTGGTTTTCACCTGAGAGTACACTTGTGGATTGCCCCCCAGGAACAAAGGGATTTGAAGTTACTCCAAGTGAAGATTGCTTCCAGTGCAGCCATTGCCAATATGGGCTCTGGCTTGATCAACTAAGTTGCGTGGACTCACCCCGGCTTGACAAGCAGATGTAGAGGGTGTTAGGTGGAACGGGTCAAGCCAGTATGGGGAGGGAAAATGCTTCTGAAAGATCTCGTCTCATTCTTCTCCTTTTCCTTATCACTTCCAGAGTGCAGAGGATAGTTTGGGCTGAATGGGTACAATGGTGAACGTGCACAACCTCTGCAGAGTGTAAAATCTAAGTACTTAGCCGTGTCCCCGGTACGGACAATTTGAGCAGCTGATCAAGGACGTCAACGGAGGATCCCACCAATCCAATTTCTAAGATAAAACTTGATGGGTGAACAAGGGTAGAATGAGACAGTGGATTTCATGCCCCGGATGTCTCGATTAGAAGAAAAGTGTTTTTCAAAAGAGTTAGGAAAATTTGGCTTTATGCAAAATAGCCTTGAACTCCACCAGCCAAATATGCATATAGGTTATTAGAGTTATTCCTATAAGTGTCCACCATAGTGTCAGTTGCCAGTTCCATTTTTAAATGGTTCTGACCCACGTTGTTGCAATATTTTTCTTATTGCAGATTGTTCAGTTGACGAGTAAGGTTTCGTTAAGGGATTTCGAGTCTGCAACCAACATGTTTTCGCCTGTGGCAACATGAAGATGATGGAGACTCACTGTTACTATTTTTCCGCTGTTTACTCTTTCAAAGCTAGCTTCGTGCTATGCAACTTGTAATGAATATTTCCTAAGTACTGGATCCTCGTGTAATATTGATACTTTGTTGTGATATTACATCGTAAACTGTGTGTGCAAACGAATCGATCCAGGGATTTGCACTATACACAGGTACCTTGCCATATTTTAAGTGCGGGTACGCTACATCATGTGCTTGCAAGCGTTACTGAATGTGCACTACCGAGTGGGCCCAGAGTATATCTCTCCGAAACACGGAGGGACAAATCCCAATCTTGATTCATGTAATTCAACAAGTACCTTCAGAGATACCTGTAAGACACCTTTATGATCACTCTATTACGAAGCGATGGTTGAAGTCCCCAAAGTATTCTTCCGGTACCCGGGAATAAGATGATCTCATGGTCTAAGAAACAGGGATACTTGACAATAAAAGGCATGACAATATAAACTTAATGAAACGATCAATATTGTTTGTCCATCACGTCATTCTTCTAATGACATGATCCATTTAATTAATTAACAACTCATGTTCATGGTTAGGAAACCATAACCATCATTAATTAACGAGCTAGTCTAGTAGAGGCTTACTAGGGACGCGGTGTTGTTTATGCAACCACACATGTATTATGTTTCCGGTTAATACAGTTATAGCATGGAAAATAAACATATATCATGAACACGGAAATATGATAATAACATTAATTTTTCATTGCCTCTAGGGCATATTTCCAACACGATAGTGGGTTCATGTCTCTATTTAATCTGGGGGAGTGACAGCAACCTCTAAGATTGTAGATTTATTGTTGCTGCTAGGGATAAAACAGTAGTTCTTTATCTAATGATATTTGTGCTACTTACATTACACACTTTACTTAATGCAATGATCTGTTGCTTGCAACTTAATACTGAATGGTGTTGCGGATGCTATCCTGAAGGTGGATTATTAGTCATAGATGCAGTTGGATGACGGTCTATGTATCATGTTGTAATGCCCAAATGAATCTCACACTAGACATCATGACTTGTATATGCATTGTTATGCAGTTCTTTATTCTGTCAATTGCCCAGCTGTAATTTGTTTACCCGCATGTATGCTATTATTATTTATAGAGAGACACCACTAGTGAACTGTGGACCCCGGTCCTTTTTCCTTTAACTGATAAAACAACCTACTGCAATCCTGTTACTTTCATTCTCTGCAAACAAACATCATTTTCCACACATACGTTTAATCCTTTGTTACAGCAAGCCAGTGAGATTGACAACCTCACTGTTAAGTTGGGGCAAAGTATCTTGGTTGTGTTGTGTGCAGGTTCCACGTTCGTGGTTGACACCGGTAGTGCGCCCTGCCAAGGTCAACCGCAGCAACCTTCGGAAGAACTCTAGTTTCCTACTGGATTGATAACCTTGGTTTCACAACTGAGTGAAATTTGCTGCTGCACTACTTCATACATTCCTCTTGGTGTTTCCCAACAACACCTCACCGGTGCATCAACGCTTCTACCCAGACAGTTCCCAGGGTTAGCCTCGGTGTGTGTCCTAAGATTTCCCCCGGTATACTGAGGGGTGGGAAAGATGTACCCAACGCCATTCAGGATGGATGTCGACATCCGCAGGCATCACCGTGTCAGTCCCAAGACAATAGAACTAAAAAAATCACACCCCTAGACGCTATGTATAGTTCCACCAATCTTGTCGCACACCAGTGCACGACACCACGATCTCGCAGTCATCACTGCCATCTCACTATGGCCCATGTCACGTGGCCGGAAAAACCATGTAGAAGGACTTGGTGAGGGTCAGCGGCATAGTGGCACGTGGGAGGGATTTGTCTCCACCACCGGAAGAAAGTGGCCGATGTGATGCAGCAGAGCAGACCAAACCCTCACGGGCCCGGGCGAGTCCAAAAGGGCCCGTAAAGCCCCGCTGCCGCACTACAACAAGGGAACCACCGACACCGCCATCCCCTGTGTTCTTACTCCTCCGTCCACCGGGGTGCTGCCACCACGCCTAGCAGTCCCGTCCAAGCCTAGACGGGCCCGCTTGGGTCCAGATCCGAGCCGAGAAGGTTACTGCCGGCCGCATGTAGGCTATCGCGGCTCCCCGCCGCCAACCGGCCGCACCACCGCCACCATGGTCACGTATTGTTTACTCGTTGGCATCGGTTTGAGAGGTAATTTAAGATGTATTTATCATTTAAATTATTGGTGTTTTTTGTGAAGAACGTTGCTAGAGTTGTTGCCGTGTGTTATAACTTCGAGTTTGTTATGGCAAAAGCTGCACCCGCTCTGTTCAGATTTATCACGCCGCACATATTTTAAGAAAAAGTTGAACCACTATTTTGATAAATAATACATTAGTAACACACAACAAAAAGTATATCATATGACTTATATTTAAATTGATGTTCAATTTTTTCCTTAACAAATGCATGAGGCTTTTAATCCAAAACGAGGGAGTACCTGAGGTAGGGTTTGGGCAGAGCAACACTTGCAGGTACTCAAGAAACAAATATCCTAATGTGTATACATAATGAGCAAGTTTTTAAGCATACTCAAAACTACGAAACCGTTGCCGGGAGGAAAATTTAGGCTCGAAGGTGGTGCTGGTGCTCACACAGCAGGTGGACCTCACGATGGGGTGGCTCGATTCCGGCGTCAATCTTTGATTTCAAGTGTATTCTTTCCGAATCATGGCAGCGGCCATGAAAAAAACGGCCTAGCGCAAGACTAGAGAATGTGGGGTTGGGAGAGCCGAAAGATAGGGCCGCAACGATCCTGGACCGAGCCATGCCGTAGGACCATGCGTACTCGCAGGGAGGTGCTCCAGTGACAAGAGGGGATGGATACAGAAAGAATGTGATGTCATAAGAAGAAAAAAAGATAGACATGACAGGTGGGACCCACGTGTAAAATGGATTTTATCATACGTACGATGAGAGTAGACCCGCTCGTTGTCAAAATGTTTTTTACATATCTACTAGGATTGTCTTAGGTCACCTGTTTTATACGTACCCTTAGACCATCCTAGCATCAACAAACGAACGGGGACATCTTCCCCTCATAGATGGAAATACATTGCGCAAAGCAACAACTAGACTTGATACTTAGGCAAGGCGTTTGTACATTTCTATCTCATCTATCGGGAATAAATTCGTGATTAGTTTCGGGTCCAACAATTTGCAATATATCTAGGGTTGGTTCTAGATGTAAGGGTAGACAACTATTCACCATCATGAATTTGCAGTGAACATGATTTGGTTCATGATGTAGACGTAGTCTCCATTGTTAGGCAATGTACATGGAGCCCTGATTTCTTTCGTCCATTTATCATTGTCGATGGTAATGAAAAGTGTATATGAAATCTATCAGTGCTCCAATCTGACTAACACTTTAACAAAGATGTTTTTTCTTGATAGTGCTTCAAAACTTCTGAACCAAAGGAACATGATACGAAATAATTTGAAGATATGTTATGTAAGCGAACTGAGCTTAACTTAGCTGGTTTGGTTACTTACGGTGGAACCAGCCCACCAAGATTCAAATCCTATACTTGGCATGTGTGCTCACATTTATCTAGATTAATTTAGAATTTAATCGACTAATATTTTTTCAGTAGTAGGTGATGTGCCCGTCAACAGCGGGATGCCCGTGATGACTTCGTCAACCTCAATATCTGTCGGACCAATCTCTCGGAAGTGCTCATAAGGGTAGGATGTAGATACGTGTATTCATAGGGGTATATGTACGTGCGTATTGATGAGCGTATTCGTTTGTATTGTATTTTTCTTTTTAAAAGAGGATATGTTATGTAAAAAAGAATGCTAGGGGTTGTACTCTAGGATAACAAACGGTATGTGGAAAGGCCGGCCGGGACGCCCACATTTCGTGGAAAGTTTCAAATTTCAAGAGAATAGGAAAGGAGTGCCTCCCCTACAACGTTCATGGTCAAGGCTAGCGCAATCTTTTCGTGCAATACAAATCGCTTGATCCGTTTCCATAGAGCAAACCGATGAATCTTCCACCGGAAGGAAGGACCCCAACCCAAGTTAAAAGTGCCCGTTCCTTCTCTCGCAAATCGCGATCTAAACCGCTGCCTCCATCTTGCTCCGTCCCCCCTCGCCTCCCTCCGTCCAAATCCACACGGATCCAGACCGCCATGTCGTCGTCGTGGTTGGTGGTTCCACTCCTCCTCCTCTTCCCATCGCTTCCATGAGGTCCGAACCGTCCACTCCTACGAGCCGTACTTCGACGACGACGATGACGTCAAGCCGGCGGTGATGCAGCGTGACTATGCCTACGGCGGGGTCGTCGCCGGGGAAGACGTCAAGCCGCCGAAGCAGCCGCGCCCGCATCCTGGGGGAGGAAGCGTCCGTGTAAAAGATGAGCGGCGTGACTATGCCGACGGCGGGGTCGGCGCCGTGGAAGACATCAAGCCGGCGAAGCAGCCGCGTCCGTATGGAGGAGCAGGAGGAGGAAGCTTTGGCGTACAGGATGATCATCAGACGGTGCTCTCTTGGCCGATGGTCGAGCAGTTCAAGTCGACGCTGGGAACCCAGGAGGCCCTCGCCGTGCTCCGCACCAAGTACAGCATCCCGGAGGGTTTCGGCCTGCACCTCGCCGGCGCCACCCAGGCAGCCTGCGCGCCGCCCCCTCCCCCCGCGCGCGGGGCCCGAGGAAGCGCAGCTGCGGCGGTTCCGATCTGCGTGCACACTCAAGCCTTCGCCGCGGGCATGCGCCTGCCGCTGCACCCGTTCGTCAGCGACGCGCTCACCCACTTCGGCATCGCGCCGTCGCAGCTTGCGCCCAACGGGTGGCGCTCCCTTGTCGGGTTCGCGGTGCTCTGCCACTTCCGCGGCGCCGGCGCGCCCACTCTGCCCGTGTTTCGACGCTTCTTTACCCTCGCGACGCTGCCCAACGGGAAGGGGTGGTACTCCTTCCGCGCCAGGGAGAACGTCCCGGCGCTGTTCACCGGTTACCCCACGTCCATCAAGGGGTGGAAAGAAGAGTTCCTTCTCGTGTCTCCTCCGCCGGGCACGCCGTGGCTGTGCCCCGTGAAATGGGGCGTCCCGACCAAAGAGGCGATGAGCGACCCTGTGCTCACCGGGAGTGATGACGCGCTGGTGCGCCGACTGTCGCAGGGGCAGTCGGACCTCAAGACGTTCCTGTCCGAGAGCAACCTCGTCGCCGCCAAGATTAGCCGCGCCCCAGCGGGTCTCGGTACGACGAACTGGAACACATGTGAAGAACGGCATAGTACATCTACATGGAGTGCAGAGTTGTGTTAATGTGCGACTGTTTTTATATATGGGCAGGTGCGGGAGCTTCAGAAGGTGCAGCGTCGCGGGCAGGGAAGAAGGGGAAGATGTCTGCTGGTGGCAATGGTGGTGACGTGCTTCGGTCGGAGTTGCAGGCCAAGGAAGCGGCTCTCTCCAAGGCCAAGGGCGAGATCAGCCAGCTGAAGAAGGAGCTGGGCAACGCCAAGAAGAGGGAGCTTGCCAAGGCGCAGCAGGAACTGGCGTACGCGGCGCAGGTGCTCATACCTGAAGGTTGTGGCAAGGGCGCTGGGGCAAGCAAGCGCCGCCGTGGCTCCCAGTGATCACGTCGATTCGGCACGGCATGCACCTCCACGCCAGTCGATGTTAGTCGATCTGTGCTTCACTAAGTCGCGGTTTACCGTTTACGATACTGTGTTCTAGGCTTCTATCGAATACTTCTGATAGTTATGTTTTGAGTTGGCTACTCGTCTGCTGAGTCGGTGTTGTTCTAAATCTCTGCCTGCACACAACCGTGCAAACTACTACAAGCTGGACATTTAGCTCATACAAACTCTTAACTTTTAAATGTTTGGGCACAGTTCAAAATTCATAACGCACCAACATTATAGTATTGGTAATCTGAACTTTTTAGGGGCTACCATGGTGATTTGATTCAAAGATCTTAAATATTGGAGCATACACATGTCACATGTGCACTATTAGTTTATCTTGAGTGATGAATAGTCTTTTTTCCTCAAAATCTGACGATATTGTCTCATATTTTCTATTTATGGTTCAGCATATTCATGGGTAAATATTGGAGCATAATTAAACATGTGAACTATTTTCAAGGCCCATTTTGTTATAGGATTCCAAACGTATAAGCAACGTTCAAAAAAGCGCTACTAAGCGTACGCTTAAGCGAGAAAGCGAGCGTAGCGGTGGCCTATCGCTCAGTTTCAGCCCTAAGCGCACGGTTAAGCGCTGAGCGGATTAAGCGGGGCGACTAAGCGCTAAGTGTAAGCTGAATCGCGCTGAAGCGGCGCTAGGCGGAAGAAAAGCGCCTCTGGAGCGTCCATGGTCGCCGGCGGGAATCCAAAAAATTGGATCGCGTGGGGGGGGGGGGGGGGGGGGGGGAATAAGGGGGACTGAGAGTCGATTAGGGTTCCCTGGCACCCCAATCGTCCATTCCCCCGTCCTGAGAGGGGGAGAGAGAGGCGGCGCAGCTCCCTGTGCAACTGCAGCTCCGCTGCCGGTGAAGGAGCTCCGGCTCCGCCCTTCGCCCTCCGCCCCCGTTCTTCGGCTCCCCTCCATCCCCTCTCTGCCTTCATCCCCTCTCCACCCAGGCATACAGAGCCCTAGTTCGAGCGAATCAGAGGACGTCCGCCGCCGGTCACTCGCCTGTCGCCTCACATCAGGTATTCCCGAACCCCTTCTTTCTTTTCTTGAACGTTGCTGCTCGGTGCTAGGTGCTACCGTGGATAGACCGATTGTTGGAGGGTTGGATTGGACTAGCCTTTGTAGCTGATTCTGCTGCTAGGTGCTACCGTGGATAGCTAGCCTTTGTAGCTGGTTCTGCTGCCGTGCTGCTAGTGCTAAGATCAGGACGGTGTAGTTCCTAGCTGATTCTTCATAATCTGTTTGTACGCTTTTCAGCTATTATATTGTCTTGAGCGCTTTTTTGAACCTTGCGTATAAGTATTCCAATGAGTGCAAACAATAACCGAAGGAATTTGCATAAAAATAGTTGATCAAAATTTGCACGAGATGTTTTTCAACAGCACATGGTCTCTAATTTGTTCATCAGCTGTGAAACTCATACGATTCTGAATTTCTGAGACAAAAAACTTACCCTACTACACGAAGATGCAAAACCTCAGTCCCCAACCCCTTACACTAACAAGGTTATCGGTAGTGACATAAAGCCATTCACATCTACTAAAATCTCTCAACGACTGAACAAGTATCATCTACACTACACGTGTTGCCTCAAGCCGAAACTACCAGAAATCAAGTTCATCAGCTCGAGCCTGTATTGTGCAATTTCAGTTGCAGCCATCGAGGCATGATTGTCAGGGTGTACTTAGCATGCTACATATTTACGCGCACAGAATGTATTTGCTAGATGAGAGCACTCCAAACAGAAGAGTCGCCTTCACCGCATCGAGCATGTACATCCTTTAGCCTCTCGACAGACTTACAAATGCCGCTGCAGCTCCAATCAAAGGATGCGACACAGACATTGCCAGCTTGCCCTTTCCACTCACAATCTGCAGAGATGTTGATGTACAATTAGGGGAGGTTAGAGAAGTGTATGATACAGGTTGTTCAGCGGCGAGGAAGCAAACAGACCTGGTGGAGTTCCACAGCACATGTTCCTCTCGTCGATATGATTAACCTCTAAACCAATAAACCATGACCCGAGTGATACATCTTCATTTGCATACTTGTGTAAAATAGGCCTGCCAAAGATCATAGGCATCATTAGATTGACTACATTCTGTATCCAGAGGACCATCTTACAACAAGACCATCAACGTAACATACTGATTTATTGAGATATAGGTCGCAAGATCTTTTGAGATGGCATATATCTGTCCAGTAGCATGGCGGAAGTACTTGTTCCCATCCTCCCCAAATTTCCAGGACTCAGGTTCATGGTACTTCAAATTCCTACACGACAAGAGCAGGTTCAAGCATGAAATTTATAGTTTGTACCTCAAGGTAGCATTTAATTTCAAGAAAGTTAAGTTAATATTACTTGTCAGCAAGAACTGGGCCTGACTTCATGCAGCCAATATAAGTTCTTGGTTTCGATTTATGCCGCGCAAGGGTAGTGGCGAGCATTCCTGTATTTTTCATGTGCAGCATACCAATAAGCTAAAAACAGAACTGATTTGATTTTTCCTCCAAAAGAAGGCTATAACATCATCAAAGAATAAAATGCACCTAAGTTCACATGCACATCATCATCGACCTTGACGTAGAAGTCAGCATCCCAAATGCCCACAGCTGTGGAGAAGAAGATTTTTGTCTTTGCGGAGAGTTCATGATACCCTTCCACATGGTCCTGGATGATAAATGAGCAGCAGAGGAACATGATCAGTGCTAGTGCCAAAGAAGTATGATTCAATGGCATAACATAATTGAAGGGTAAATTCTCACCAGTCTAAGAAAGTCGTGATGTTGTGCATCTTCTGCATCTATTGCTTTGTCCAATATACTATTGGATGTAGCACTGCACAATCACCAAAATAGTTCACATTTGTAAGGAACTACTACCGAATTTTGAAGCAGATAGGAAGGACAACAGGGAGAAAACTAAGACCCGTTGTTGTGAACCTTGATCAACACAGGATAACTACCATACTGAAGATAGCCAGACAGATTGGATGAGAGCATCTGAGAGAGAATAGACTGGTTTTTTCTTGCTTGCGGCAACAATATATCCATGATATTCTTATATAGTAGATACTAGGACCTTGACCTTTCCTAATATGGTACTAATTCTTGACAGATTAGATCATTGGACTCCTTCAATCCTAGATTTCCTAATGCACCACTATTTCCTACAGGACTACTCATTTTCCCCTAT
The DNA here is from genome assembly GCA_026929855.1 of Poa annua. Lineage (NCBI taxonomy): Eukaryota > Viridiplantae > Streptophyta > Magnoliopsida > Poales > Poaceae > Poa > Poa annua. The sequence continues at coordinate 40,615,466 of CM049436.1, forward strand.
GACCCCTTCTGCTAGTCCACAACACCCATGTTCCAGAGAAAGAGGAAGTTGAATTAAATCAGGGTTGCGTCACTGATTAGCAATTGCAACTGAGGGAGTTGAGATGCTCTGCTGCAAACGCCAAACCGCAACTTAGATGGAATTTTTTGCCTATCTGGGTGCAAAATTTCTGAAACCGTTGTTTATAACTTATTTATGGATGCCTGCAGGAATACTACTATGTTCTTTAGTATTTCAGAAAGACAGCAATGCCAACTTGTGTAGAGTCTGGAACACACAGATTATCTATGAGACCATGACAGTGGAAATGTTAACCGAAGTTGATTCATTCTAATATAGGAGATAAATGCATCCAAATGATATGTATACAGGCTCTAGGCAGAGAAACTGGAACACCAGAAATGATTAAAAGCACAAATGGTCTGGAGGGTAACAAGAAAACAACTGATTACCTATGCCCTATAGTGAAGCGGATAACAATACCCTTTTGTTCTTCAAGCTGCAGCAGCTTTTCACCTAAGTGCAGGAAGAGAGCTTTAGTGGAAACAAAATAGTGGATATGATAATATTTGGATTTCAATAATGATGTAACAAATATCAACAAGGAGGTTATTGTAAAGTTTATGGTTGTCATAAGAAAATAATACGCAATGGTTAATATAGAAAGAGAGAACAGACACCTACTTAATGAACAACATTTTCTACAAGAAAAAAATCAGTAAGCCATCTTACAAAGTAGATATCGGCTAGCTTATTACTCCCTCTGTCCCTAAATATAAGACATCCTAGAAGTGTAAATTTGAACTGCTAGGACGTCTTATATTTAGGAACAGAGGGAGTAGATAAGTACTCCTTCCTTCCCGAAATATGTTGCATATAGTTATTGGTCAAAGTCATTTTTTAAAAATTGACGAACTATATATACACAAAACATCAACATCTCCGATATGAAATCAATATTATTAGAACCGTCATGAAATTATATTTCATATTGTGTGCATTTGGTATCGTAACTGGTCAAACTTTAAAAACTTTGAATAAAAACTTTATGCAACTTTGTTTGGCAAGGAGGGAGTACTGTGTCCCAGCTCTAGTTATTCTTGGGCAAGCATAGCTAACAGACATATACAAAATCACTAATTCCATAAGGTCCCCCCATTATCCACCAGCTTCAACATCTCTACGGAGCTTGCCCATTCAGCCCCATTTAGTTATTATGATTATCACTTTTATCAGTGCCATTTGGTTCCTCAGGGGCGTGCCGAATATTCTAGTCCAATAAGTTTATCCCGTCATACCAACATAGGAAACCATGATGACTACACAAATAGAAAAGACAAGATAAAATGATGTGATGCTGTTAACATCTAACAAACGGCTTGTGGTATGAAGCAAAACCACAATAAGTGAATTAGTTCATCAACACCGAAATATAGTAAGCACAAAGATGTTCTTATTCATCTAATTGACAGAAACTACCAACCTTGAGGCATCCATGTCTCCCGGACTGAATCGCGACGCTTGCGGCTACTGAATGCGGTGTTAACTCCAACAACCACAAATGCTTTTTTCCTTGGTTGGCTAGTTTCTGAAGTTACTGGCACGCCATTACGGACCAGTTCCAACGTGCTTCGCTTGGCTGCAAGCTCCATTTGCAGGGTTGAGATGGACTTATCCAACAATCTAAGACCACAAAAAATCCCAACAGAATATTCAGATGCAAATAATCCAAATACCGTTGAACTCAGATTCAACACTGGAAGGAGTCAAACGAACTTACTGTATGGCTTCGTGGGTCCTGGTTACCTCTCCCATTATATCCTTGTCTGCCCCATGCTTCTGCAATCCAATTGTAGATTGAAGTGTTCAAACCAAAAGCAACGTACAAAATTAATGGTGTAATCATGTGAATTTACTGAATTTGGACTCGCACCCTCTTCGTATTGCAATCCTCTGACACGAGATGCAATTCCTGATCCTGCCTCCTGCGTTGAGACATGATGTGGTTACTGGTATCTGGTGCCGTCCAGAAGCTGTAAAAGCACCCGAAACGATTCGTCAAGATATGCCAAAGAACAAGCAATTCAAGTCCCTCTGAGATCAAGAACCAAAATTTCATCCATTTCCATTTCAGCACCTGAAATCTTCGAAAAGCAACTGAACCAAACAACTTTCACCTTAAATACCGTTTAATTTTTTTTCTAGCTGAGCTGTGCAGATAAAATCTGCTCAACAGCTACTCTTGCAAGTAAAGTAAAAATCCGACCGCACAAGAACAAACAGGTACTTGTTCCATCAAGCTTTATTAATAGCAAGTCTTGTTAACGTAAGTCCATTATAATTTATAAGAGAAGCAAGCACAGTAGCAGGCGAACCAAATGAACATTCTCCTGAAAAACGCGTCTTTATGGTAGATCTCATGCGGGCGTTTCGCGAAACGGCAAACTCAATCCAGTCTCGTTTCGATTCACAGATTACGCAAGCAGCAAGAAATTCCTTCTTCTCACAGAGATAATGCAGCGATGAACTTCGATGTACTGGAACAGGGGAAAACATGGAACAGTCCACATCAAAACGCGATCTCCCTTGTTCTAAAATAAAAAAATGAAAGCGCGAGCTTTCCACCAACCCAGATCGCCATGAGCTCGGAAGAGGAAAGACCAAAGAGAAGAAGACAGATTAAAACTCCAATCTCCCTCCAAACTAAACCTCAGCACGACAAGGAATTTAAAGCCACCGAGCATAGCCATTGGCTAGGACTAAAAATAGAAAGAAAAAACAAAGCAAGCCTTTTAAACTGCAAGTCTCAAGGAGTCAAAAAGGAAAGGAAATCCGAGCGGCCGCGCCATTAATTAACCCGAGCAATCGCTGAAGCCTCCAACAGCTCGAAGCGGAGAGGAGCTGAGGGCGAGATCCATCCAAGGACTCGTGCAGAGAGAGACGGAGAGAGGGAGGGAGCGAGCGAGAGCGAGACCCACCGGTTGGTGAAGAGCATGCCGAGACCGAAGCTGAAGGCGCAGAGTAGCAGCAGCCTCCACCTCAACGCGGTGGAGGACCTCCGCTCCAGCGCCCCGGCCTTCCCCTTCATCGGCTCTCCCTCCCTGCCACCCGATCAATCAATCCCGCCGCTGAATCTTGGCCTCGACTTCTTGAGTCGATCTTCCCAGCAGAGCTTCCACGACCCAGCAGAACGAAGATTCGAGACGAGATAGCGGGGGAGGCAGGCGTCGACGAAGGCGGCGGTGACCACCAGCAGCAGGCGGGGAGGGCTGGTCGAGTTTGTTTTGTGTTGCTGTCTGAAATTCTGGGGCGGCCTCTTTTGTTGGGATTTCTCTTCTCGAAAAACACGCTTTTTATTGTTTTTGCCAACTCCATTTCGCGCTATCTTGGCCAGCAACTTGATGCTGAGCACCTTTTTATTTTATTTGGTTCCTATTTTTATCCATTCATGGGATTCTTAAATTTACTAGACAAAAAACTCGATCTACTTGTTTGTATTTAGAAATGTTACATATATAAATATATCTACGTATGGCACAAAATTTATGTTTCATGTAGGACCTATTTAGCCATTGGGCAAGACGCACTCACTCGAATGTTTTAGAATTGGATGATGTAAAATAGGGCTCATAACAAAAACTGCTAAAAAAACAGCTTCAAGAGATGATATATCCTAATGGTGACGTAATTTTTTAAAACATTTCCTAAATTTATAACTTTGGTGATGTAAATGTACAATACTAATATGGTTGCCAAAACACGCAGTTCGCTTTGCGTGCAGCCCAACTGTTGTACTGAACTTTCCTCTTACGTCCCGCTGTCAGTGACCAAACTCCACCCCACGTCACCTTTGCTCTGCGTAGGCCCCCCACCCCACGTCCTTAGCTGCCGATTTTGTCGTTGTAGCTGTCAGATCGAGGACGTCTTCCTCATAGTCGGTGAACCTCCATTGTGATTGATCTGCTCGTCTCAGACCTCCTTTGCTCCCTCCCGACCACCACACTGTGTTCAAGGTGAGAACGCGGTTCTCCAGGACATTTTCTGCCTTCCCCGATGCTATGTTTTACCGTCGCGCATATCACCACTGCGCGTCGCCGCCAATTACCATTTGGTCCTGGCATTGGCACCAATCGACGCGTCATGATGAGATGGGTCGAATGCGGTAGGTCCCATCTTCCTACACGTCCTCCTCAGTTGTGAATTGTTGTCGGTCGTCGCATTGGCATCATGCTCGTGTATATGTGGGACCCTTCCATCAAAGTATCCTATTTTGCAGCATCTCCTCGAACTCACAAATTATCTGATGTCCTAAAATATGTCATTTGTCGTAGCCAAATAAGTTTTTTGTTAGCTTTAAAACGCAAAAGATGGTGCTCAAAATAAAAAATATTACATCATACTCACTATGTTTTTAAATATAAGATGTTTTAAACTTTATCTATATTCACATGTATATAAATATATAGAAATATTTTAGTGCGTATAGTATGTATCTAAACAACATGTGTAACACTCAAAACATCTTATATTTATAAACAGGTCGAGTATATATTAGAGATGCTCTGATCATGCGACATGACGTTGGAGGAAGGAAATCATTAGCGTGGATTGCAAGCTGTTTTTGCTTACTTGAGCCGAATTAGGGTCATCGCGCGCACATCGCTCGCGCCTCGCCGTCGCGGATGCAATGGCTGACCGAACCAAAAGATTCTCCCCACGACAGGAGCAGTGGAACACGCACATATATAGAGAACTGAGAAGTACAGTAGTGAAAAAAAGAAAGAGGTCGGCAAACGAAGAGATGGGAGTCAAAGCGGTTGATAAGCTTTTTTTTTCTTTTTCTTGCCAATCCAGTGGACAAATTAAAGGAGATTCGGGCATGCTACTTCTGACCATGGGCCTCTCCCCTAGCCAAACCTACTTCTGACCATGTGCCTTGTGTGATTTCTATTCAGTCCACAATGCCTAAAGCCTCAGTGTTTAGATTTGAAAACACATGGCTGGAGTACCCGGATTTTGTGCCCATGGTGAAAAAGATTTGGGAGGAAACGATCTACTATGGAGATGCAGCGAAAAGAATTAGTGCCAAATTCAAATTTCTGCGAAGAGAACTCAAAACTTGGGCCAAATCGCATGCCAAGATGAAGAACAACATTGCTGATATTAATCAAGTGATTTGGCTTCTAGATGCAGCTGAGAATAGTAGGTATTTGACTGATGTAGAGCAGACCTTCAGAGATGATCTTAAAGATGAGCTCTCTCAGCTCCTCAAGAAGCAGCAAATATATTGGAAGCAAAGGGGGAAAATCAAATGGGTTACTCTGGGAGATGAAAACTCAAAAAAATTCCACTCTCTAGCTTCAATTCAGAATAAAAAGAATTTCATTGCCTAGTCATTCTAAAAAAGCTGAAATGCTCCTTGATGCTTTCAAAGAAAGGCTGGGCCAGGTCGATAACACCAGTATGTCTTTCAACCTGGATGATCTGTTGACTACTCATCCAGATCTGAGCTTCTTGGAGGAACCTTTCACCTGTAAAGATATTGATAATGTCGTGGCTGCTATGCCAAATAACAGATCTCCAGGCCCTGATGGATTTAATGCAGAATTCATCAAGAGATGCTGGCCTTTTATTAAAAAGGATTTCTATGATCTCTGCAATCAGTTTCACCAGGGTACCTTGTGTCTTCAGAGTATTAATTCATCTCACATTACTCTGGTGCCTAAAAAGGATGATGCCTCTACGGTCAATGACTTTCGACCAATTTCACTCCTGAATTGCACTCTCAAACTGATTACAAAGCTGCTGGCCAACAGACTACAGACAGTTATACTGGATTTAATCCATGTCAATGTTAAGATAGGTCTAGCGTGACGTGTTATACGTATGTAAATTGTATTGTGTTGATCCTATATAAAGGAAGACGTGGAGAGGCATTGCCCCACGGAAACCCTAAATTTAACTTGGTATCAGAGCCTACCCTAGCCACCGCCGCCTCTCTCTCCGCGGCCGCCGCGCTCCTCGCGCCGCCGTCGCAATGTCGTTTAGCTCAGCCCTGGTCTCGGCCCTCTCGAGCTCCCCTTCCGCGCCTCCAGCTTTGCCTACTCCAATCATCACCCCACCTCCGGCAACGGCGGCCATCCCAACGATCCCGTCCATCGCGGTCTCGCTAGATCACAGCAACTTGATCCTGTGGAGGGCTCTCACCCTTCCCATCTTCGCCGGAGTTCGCCTCCACGGTTTCCTTGATGGCTCGGCGAAGGCGCCGGCCCCCACCGTGACGACAGGCACCGGCGACGCTGCTCGCACCGTGTCCAACCCCGAGTACGAGCAATGGTGGACCCTCGATCAGAAGGTCCTCGGGCATCTCCTCGGATCGATGCACGTGGAGATCTCAGCCCAGTTGATCGGCTGCACATCGGCTGCTGCGGCATGGGCAGCTGTGCATGCCATGTTCGGCGCACAGAATAGCGCGGGTGTTCGCAATCTCCGGCGCCAGATTCAGGCGCTAAGGAAGGGAGACAAGCCTGCGGGCGAGTATATGCAGAAGGTGAAGGCGCTTGCCGACGCCATGGCCGCCGCCGGCTCTCCACTTCGCGATGACGAGGTCATCGACTACATGCTGGTCGGACTCGGTTCGGCGTTTAACCCCATCGCCGCCTCGATGAACTTCGCGACCACCCCGGTCACGCTCACCGCGTTCTACTCGAGCGTTCTTCACTACGAGGCTTTACAGCAGCAGCAGGTAGAGACCGAGGACTGGACCTCCTCGGCCAACGCTGCGTCGCGGCCGGTCTACAACACCAATCCGGTACGCTCGTATGATGCTGGTCGCCCTAGTGGCGGCCGTCCGGCTGGCAGCCCTGTTCAGCCAGGAAACGTCGGCTACGGCCAAGGCGGCCAAAGCCAGGGTGGTGGTGGTCAAGGTCGCACTGGCGGCAACGGCAATGGTCGCAATGGAGGAGGAAACAGTGGCGGCAATGGCCGCAACCGGCGCTGACGCCCCAAGTGCCAAATCTGCAAGAACTGGGGACACGAGGCGGGCGATTGCCGCAACCGCTATGATCATGACAACCGCGCCGGCAACTCCGCGTCTACCTCCTCCTCCCACGAGCCGCCTCACTGGGTCATGGACTCCGGTGCGACGGATCACCTGACGAGTGACCTCGAGCGTCTTCACTTCCACGAGCGCTATGGCGGGAATTATCAAGTGCAAGTGGCCAATGGTGCAGGTTTGTCTATTTCGCATATTGGTCATTCCAATTTAGCTGGTTCATCTCTTCGTCTTAGAAATATTCTTCATGTTCCAAATATTAATCAACATCTTTTATCTGTTTATCGTCTTGTCACCGACAATGATGTCTTTGTGGAATTTCATCGTTTCTTTTTCCTTGTTAAGGACAAGGCCACGAAGAAAATTCTTCTTCACGGTAGAAGTCATGGCGGCCTCTACCCCATCCCGCTTAGTCGTGTGTCGTCCGCCTCCACTCGCTAGGCATCTTCCAGCGTCACCACCACCCCGTCCCAGTGGCATCAGCGTCTCGGTCATCCCACCAATAATGTAGTTCAAAACATTGTTAGGAATAATGGTTTAGTGTGCTCTTCGGAGAATCAGACTTCCGTTTGTGATGCTTGTCAGCGTGCTAAGAGTCGACAAGTACCGTATAATTTGTCTCATCGTGTTTCTACTATGCCTCTTGAGTTAGTCCATTCTGATGTTTGGGGGCCTGCTATTGCCTCCTCTGGAGGTTATAAGTATTATGTTAGCTTTGTCGATGATTACTCTCGTTTTTGTTGGATATATCTTCTTAAGCACAAATCTGATGTTGAGCAGGTGTTCTACACCTTTCAGGCTCATGTTGAGCGTCTCCTTCACACTAAAATCATAACCGTTCAGTCGGATTCGGGTGGCGAGTACCATAAACTGCATCGTTATTTTCAGCGCACGGGGATCTCTCACCGTGTATCTTGTCCCCACACATCTCAGCAAAATGGTGTAGCTGAGCGTAAACACCGTCATCTAGTCGAGACAGGTCTTGCCTTGTTGGCTCATTCCTCTCTCCCTTTGCGTTTTTGGGATGAGGCTTTTCTTGCTGCGTGCTATCTTATTAATCGCATGCCCACACCTGTTCTTCGACAGGATACGCCCATGTATCGCCTCCTCAAGGTGAAACCCGACTACACCTTTCTCCGCACGTTTGGTTGTGCGTGTTGGCCGAGTCTGCGCAAGTATAACGCTCATAAGCTTGCTTTCCGATCCACCATGTGTGTGTTCTTAGGGTATAGCCCCATGCATAAGGGATATAAGTGCTGAGATCGCTCCACGGGACGGATCTACATCTCCCGTGATGTTGTTTTTGATGAGTCGATGTTTCTACCCTAGCTGATGCGCTCTCTTTTCCTCCAAATGAACCGGCTACGCGTGACAATATGCGTAAATATGACATGTCCTATTTGTCTACTGATTCGCCTGTTTCAGGCAGTTTTCCTCCCATGCAGGACACACAGGGACCGGTGATCGACATGCATGGCGCATGCACGCCTCCGGCGCCTGGCGCTGGCACGCCTCCCGCGTCTGGTCCGCTTGCGGACGGATCGCCTGCGGGTGGCCCGCCTGAGGACGGCCCTCCAGGTTCACCCGGCCCATCGCCGGCTCGTTCGCCTGGCTCCTCGCCGGCTCGCTCGCCTGGCTCTCCTGTAGATGACTCGCCTGGCTCGTCCGCGCCGAGTTCACCTTCTCCGTCTCCTGGCGCTGCCTCGCCACAACAGACTGGTCAGCTCGCGTCGCCTTCTGTCGAGGGTACCTCCTCGACCGCGACGCCCTCAGCTGCGCCTGGACACACGATGGTCACGCGTACACGTGATAATACATGGCGCGAGAAGATGCTCACTGATGGGACTGTGCGTTATGACCCCCGCCGTCGTGCGTTTCTTGCGACGCCTGTCTCTCATCATGATGCTCTCCGTGAGACTGCATGGCGTGTTGCGATGACTGATGAGTTCGCTGCAGTTCATCACACCAAGACATGGGTTCTTGTGCCTCATCCGCCCGGTGTTAACATTTGGGGAGTAAGTGGATTTTCAAGACCAAGCATCGTCCAGATGGTTCTGTTGATAAGTATAAGGCTCGTCTTGTCGCCCGTGGTTTCACTCAGCAGCATGGCATTGATTATGGTGATACTTTCAGTCCGGTTGTTAAACCTGCCACTGTCCGACTGGTTCTCTCCCTTGCAGTGTCCAGAGGATGGAGTCTCAGGCAGATTGATGTCAGTAATGCTTTCCTTCATGGTTTTCTGACTGAGGATGTGTATATGCAGCAGTCGCCTGGTTTCGAGGATGCTCGGTATCCCTCTCATGTGTGCAAACTGCAGCGGGCTCTCTATGGTCTAAAACAGTCTCCTCATGCGTGGTATGCTCGGCTTAGTGCACGTCTCCTTGAGTTGGGTTTTGTCTCCTCCAAGGCCGATACATCTCTGTTTTTCTTCTCCCAGCATGATGTTCAGATCTATATGCTTGTCTATGTGGATGATATCGTCATTGCGGGATCTACTCAGGGTGCTATTGATGGTCTTGTTCATTCCCTTGTGGCCAGCTTTCCTATCAAGGATCTTGGGCCGCTGGAGTACTTTCTTGGTTTGGAAGTGTCCTACAATTCAGGGGGGATGACTTTGACTCAACGGAAGTATGCTTTGGATCTTTTGTACCGTGTGAGTATGGAGAATTGCAAGCCCACTTCCACACCGTTGTCTACGACGGATCGCCTTGCACGAGTGTCTGGTAAACCTCTTAGTACCGCTGATTCTTTCCGGTATTGCAGTGTTGTTGGTGGACTGCAGTATTTGACACTCACTCGCCCCGATATTTCATTTGCGGTGAACAAGGTGTGCCAGTTCCTTTCGCAGCCCACAGATGTTCATTGGGAAGCTGTCAAGCGCATTTTGCGCTATGTCAAAGGGACTTTGTGTACATGCCTAAAGTTTCGGAAGGCTGTATCCACTAGCATTAGTATTTTCACTGATGCAGATTGGGCAGGGTGCCCTGATGATCGCCGATCCACAGGAGGTTTTGCTATCTTTGTTGGACCAAACCTTATTTCGTGGAGTTCGAAGAAACAGCCGACAGTGTCGAGATCCAGTACCGAGGCCGAGTACAAAGCCCTGGCCAACGGAGCTGCTGAGGTCATCTGGGTAGAGTCTCTACTCAAGGAGCTTGGTGTTGTGCAGCAGCGTATCCCCGTTTTATGGTGTGATAATTTAGGAGCCACATACCTGACAGCTAATCCAGTCTTTCATGCACGCACGAAGCACATTGAGATTGATTTCCATTTTGTGCGCGAGCGCATTGCTTCTGGAGCTCTTGAAGTCAGGTTCATTTCTTCCGATGATCAGCTAGCTGATGTATTCACCAAACCAGCTACCCGTCAGATGCTAGACCGTTTCAGTACCAATCTAAACCTTGTACAGAGTAGAAGTTCAGATTGAGGGGGAGTGTTAAGATAGGTCTAGCGCGACGTGTTAACATATGTATACGTATGTAAATTGTATTGTGCTGATCCTATATAAAGGAAGACGTGGAGAGGCATTGCCCCACGGAAACCCTAAATTTAACTGTCAACCAATATGGTTTCATCAAAAATAGATCCATCCAGGATTGTGTAGCATGGGCATTTGAATACTTGCATCAATGCCATAAGTACAAAAAAGAAATCTTACTACTCAAATTGGATTTTGAGAAGGCTTTTGACAAAGTTGATCACTCATTCATTATGCAGATCCTAAGGAAGAAGGGTTTTGGAAATAGGTGGTGTGACTGGATTGAGAAGCTTTTTGCAACTGCCAATTCTGCTATCCTACTCAATGGTGTTCCCGGAAAATTCTTCAAATGCAGAAGAGGGGTACGGTAGGGTGACACCCTTTCGCCTCTTTTATTTGTTCTTGCTGCTGATTTTCTTCAATCGGTGCTTAACAAAGCTATGGCTGATGGTCACCTAGAGAAGCCTCTGCCTTGTGAAGCTCTGCCGGATTTCCCTGTCATTCAGTATGCGGATGATACGCTCATTGTTGTACCAGCCCAACTTGCTCAGATCCATTTTCTCAAAGATACTCTGCCAGCTTTCGCCACCACTATAGGTTTGAAAGTGAATTATCACAAATCAAGCTTAATACCCATTAACATCCCTGAGGATAGAGTTCAGCTCTTCACTACTGCTCTTCAATGTTAATTGGGGGTTATGCCTTTCACGTACCTTGGCCTGCCATTGGGTACCACCAAGCCTAGGGTGGAACATCTTATGTCATTAGTCTGTCGAGTTCAGAAAAGGCTGGTGGGTTGTGCCCAGTTTATAGGATCTGCTGGTAGACTAGAGATGGCCGACTCAGTCCTATCATCTCTGCCCACCTTCTACCTAAGCTTGCTAATGATGTACAAGTCGGTTATTGATCAGATTAATAAATACAGACGACACTGTGTCACTCGAGGTAGTGATCTAACTAAGAAGAACCCGCCCCTTGCTGCTTGGGATCTGGTGTGCAAGCCAAAGAGATGTGGGGGGCTGGGAGTGACTAATCTTCAGAGTCATAATAAGTGCTTATTGCTTAAGCACTTACACAAATTTATGAATAAGCAAAATCTCCCCTGGGTCACCTTGATTTGGTCTACTTATTATCAGAATTCGCTTCCCTTAGATAAGGTAGTGGATTGCTCGTTTTGGTGGAGAGACAGTCTCAAGCTTATGACCGATTATATGACTCTTGCCACCTGCACTGTAAACTCTGGGGATACTATCAAATTCTGGAAGGATCACTGGACTACTGACAACCTACAGACTGCCTGGCCGCACTTGTTCTCCTTTGCCATCAATGAGAATATAACTGTCAAGGATGTTGCTCTGTCTCAAGATGAGACTGAGCTTTTTCATTTGCCGTTGTCGGAAGAAGCCTTCCAGGAGCTTGGGGACTTGCAGGATTTTATGCAAACAATGGACCTTCAAGAGGACAACGATGAATGGCTTTATAGCTGGGGCAGAAATTATTCCGTCTCCAAGGCATACAAATTCTTCCAAGGACCAAACCATCCATCTTCGTCCTTTGCTTGGCTTTGGAATTCCTGCTGCCAAAAGAAACATAAAGTGTTTGCCTGGTACTTCATACATAACAGACTGAACACTAGAGCTCTCCTTCAGAGGAAAAATTTCCACCTACCTGATTATAACTGCATTATGTGTGCTTCAGGCACCTTGGAAGCAAGGGATCATTTATTCTTCCAATGCCCTTTTGCAGTTCGCTGCTGGGCTCAGCTTGTCCCAGGTTGGGTGGCTCCCACTGGTGACATCCATGAAGTAATCAGATCTTTCAAGTTATCCTTTCAGCACAATTTCTTCATGGAAGTTTTCATGCTGGCTCTCTGGTCGCTGTGGATTACAAAGAATGACCACATATTTAAAGGAGTCCGGGCAAATCTCTTTCGCTGCTTGAGGAAGTTCAAGGAAGAATTGGACTGGGTGGCCTTCCGAGCTAACCGTGTTAGTCTTGCCGGATTCAAGAACTGGATTCACAATTTCAGAGTCTCCTAGACAGCTAGTTGCCCTCTGTACATATTAGTTAGCCTTTTATTTTCCTGCATTACTTTTTTGTAATCACCAACCCCTTTTTTTTGGAAAATCTATAAAAATAACCAGCAGGGAACTGCTGTCCTTTCCAAAAAAATTAAAGGAGATTCGCCGAGCGGCAACAAGTACTATAAAATAATCCATTGTTTGATGGTTTCAGAGAACCATCTGAGATTTGGAGCACAAAATATGATGCACATGCACGTTACGTTAGTTAGCTAGGTGTTGTTAGGCGGGAAGAGTAGTCACGGCCCAGCCGCCAGCTATATGTGTGTGCTACGTGCCGCCAACGTCTCCTGAGAATGGCAGTGACACGGACAGAATACCCCAGCGCGGCAGCGCCGATCCAGCGCTTCCATTAATAGAAACCATCACTTCACCCCTGATTGAGCTTTAGTGCAGGTGGGTGAAATGTATACGGCTGGTAGGCCGACCTAGTGGCAGAAACTTGGGGCCCCTCATTCATTGAGCTTCACTTCAAAATCAAACCATATGGACTTCATTTCTAGATCAACCACACCGGTGGTGACCCACCCCTTCGGGCCCCACGGGTGCTCTCGACATGGCGATAAGGGAGGCGACTCAACCCTAGCCCCCGAGCTCCCGTCCTCCCCCGTTGACACCGGTGGACTTTGCCGGTGTAGGTCGCGCGGCTGGTGGTGGCGACGGGGAGCTTCGTCTCGCGTGTGTGGGTGTGGTGTGGCGTGCGTGGGTGTGTCATCGAGTCTAGGAGGGGCTCGGTCGATGCCTCGGCGGTAGAAGATCCCTTCCGGAAGTCGGGTGGCGCTGCCACGACTTGGATCACTCCTAGTCGATGCGCTCGTCCTTGGTAGATCAGGGTCGATGTTCCCCGGCTGCGGCCCTAGAGGTCGTCCTCGGATTTGGATGCTTTGGCTCCAACTTTGGGGGACTGGCGGTTGGTCCGTTCGGTCGACTGATCAATGGTGGCCAGAATGTGTTGTGTCGTCATGAGTTGTAACTGGCCTTCAACTTTAACGGTCTATCGGATGGTAATAACATGGGAAAGAAGGGATTTGTGCTCGCGGTTAGGGTGATTGCTAGCCATCGATCTGTACTAGAGCATAGGTCCCTTGGTACCCCCCCTCCACTTTTAGTTCCCGCCTGTTTCACTGGTGCCACACAGTGGTAAGGAGTCCGACTGACATGGTGTAAACACATCAAATCCCTCGGTTAGGTACCTAGGGTTTCGTATAGAGAGAGAAGTAGGCGGCTGGTGGTTCCGGACGGCTAACAAGCAAAGAGTTTACCTAGGTCTGGCCCCTCATTGTGAGGTAAACACCTACTCATGGTTGTTTGATCTGGTATTGATGGAGATTACATGGTGGCCGTAATGGCGATGATGGTGAGACGTGGTATTTTTCAGTCTATTGTCTATGGTGTTGCTGCCCTTCTTTTTGTCTACCCCTACCTGTCTTTATATATGCAGCCAGGGAGGGTTTTACATGAGTCCTAATAGACTATGACTAGGAGTCCTTGTCTTGTACTTCAAATTATTTGCTAACAACTTATTGGGCTTCGCTTGGCCACCCAGTGGGCCTCATCTTCATTATACGTCATAGTGGGGGTACCCGGAGGGTATAACCACGTCACTGACCAATTCTCCTTCTCTATCGTTTGGTTCCCGTCAAGAAAACGCCTCCCCCTTACGCTTCCTTAGCGCTCTCCGATGATGTTGTTGAGCCATGGTTGGTTTTGCCTCGTAACCGTAGGTGCAGTCTTCACTCAGTTCGGTACTAGTTCCTGAAGTCGCTCGGTGCTCTCATTTGGCCTTCTAGGGTGGGTGGCCGGGAGGGTACTATTGGTGATCTTGGATTTTCTTTTTTGCAGTAGCGGTTGCATGGAAATCCGAGGGCTCCAGCGAAATCCTTGCCTGGCTTAGACTACTCATAATGGGAGTAACTAAGGTGGTAATATAGATGCCACCTAGACAAAAAAATATGATGTGACATGTAGTTAATGAGTAGAGAGGTAAATAGAGTAACTTAGCTAGTTACCATCACATCACAGTTTTCAAGAGAAAATGAGTGTATAGAGTAATAAATGAGACTACATATGACACTACCTCTATGTTACTTTACACTATGAGGGTAGTAACATAGACTAGTAATATGTGTATGTTACTAGTTGAAGTTACTCCCCACGGTGACTAGTCTTAGTGCCAAGGACGATGCTCTCGAGCGCCATTCCCTCCTTAGAGGCGTCTTCGTTGATCCTCGTTCTTATTCCCTCTTGATTTGGTATCTCTTGGTGAAAACCTAGCTCCTCTCTACGTCGCGCAACGCTGTCACCTTCGTGTTGTTACATTCATGGACGTGTTTCATTTGGAACCAATGGTCTACCCCATTCTCTTGGTTCTCCATTTAGGATCTCCGTTCCTATGGTGTAGCATATGTGAAGATGGTTTAGTGGGATTTCGACATCTTCAAGGGTGTGAGCCGGCGACATTCAAGTTCTTAAGCGGTTGGGGACCAATGGTCTACCCCATTCTCTTGGTTCTCCATGTAGGATCTCCGTTCCTAAGGTGTAGCATATGTGAAGATGGTTTAGTGGGATTTCGGCATCTTCAAGGGTGTGAGCCGGCGACATTCAAGTTCTTAAACGGTTGGGGACGGAACCTTCAAGCGCAGATATGCATCTCTCTTATCTTAGCTAGATTGTATTAGTCTTGCTCTTCATGTCTCTAGATGTCGTTTTTCCGTTCACTTTGCATGTTTATTGTAAGCAGATAACCCTAGCATATTTTTGCTGTGTACTTTGGCCATCCAGGGCTTTATTAATTTGAAGTCAGGAATGGCATGTTTCTTTTTTTCTGGATAGTAACCATGCTACCAGAAACAAAGCTAACGCCCTGTCCCAAAAAAAAAAACTAACGACATGTAAAAAAAAACTAATGAAATGAACAAATGACCAGCAAAGGGATGGAACATCCAATGAGTCTCCACCAACTCTATGCCAAGCCGAAATTCCAACAATGCTGAGCTATAAGCATACATCAACATGCACTGTAAGAAAATCATGGAAATACTACACATAGCTCCTTTAGTCTTGAAAATAAATAATTAAAACATTCCTGATTTACATAAGTCAAACTGCAACACCACAACACTACTTGCTACGTGCATTTGATTTCAAGGTGCGATTATCCTCCATAAGGTGCGCCTTCTGGAGATCCTCTAATATCGCTCCCACTGTGCGATTTCCCCTCTCCAGGACTTGCTCCAGCGCCTCCACCTTCTCCAGCAGCTGTTGTGCTTTCGTATTCGCGCAGCTCAGAAGCTTATCTGAAGTCTTCAACGCCCTGCACAACTAGGGTTTGAGGTGCAGACAACGGGGATCATAGCTGTTAGCTTCAGACACGATTGCAGTAGATAACCACAGGGTACAGCACCCGGAAAACGAAAGGGGAGGCAAGAACCACACCTTCAGCATCAAGGAAGGCCATGAAGGATCATTCTCCTGTAGTGACTTCATCAAATTGTCATAGTCTTCCTGATTAGTGATGGGCACGCAAATGAATTACATTTCTGAACAGAGCCGAGAAGCCAGAAATAACATAAACAGAGTAGAACGCTGCATTTGATTGATGAACAATACAGCCGTATGTGTTCTGTTGGTGGACTCGTTTGCCCCAAACACTGAATCTAAGGACTAAGCAAGCAAGAAACACGAGGAAGCACATCAGAAGTTCAGTAATATTGATCACAATGGATCAAGTAACCTACCACAAGATATGATATATGAGCCTAACTTAGGTTAGATGAGACAACTTCAATTAATCCCTGTATCTAAGGCGTGCACCTTTTTTTGGTATCCAATATTAACCTACGGCACCAAGATCCTTCACGCAGAACAATTGAGTAGCTTAAGCTTTCACCAAACAAATCAATCGCTAGACGCAAGATTCGGGGAGTGAATTCGAAGGCGCGAGAATCAACATGACGAGGGAATCAATAGATGCGGACGAAAATCAGGAACGAGGCGACGAAGGGAGCCCTCACCTCGAAGAGCCGTTGGAGGTCGGACGGGTCGGATTCCTCCACCTGCTGCGCTGCCAACGGGGAGGAAGGGACAGATGAGTCGCCGCCGTCGAGCTGGTCGTCGCCACCGTCGACGGCGAGGTCGCTGAGGAGATCGCTCACGGTGAGCAACGGGCCTCCAACTCCCCGCATCTCTCTCTGCTCAGGAATCAGTTTCGCAATGGATGTGGGCTCATCTCAGTTGATACTCCTAGCAGCAGTCATAACTTAGGCCCTAAATGGGCCTTATTTGGACGTTCGTGAGTCCAGTTTGCACTAGCAATACGATAATTCAAAAAAATAAAACAGTTATAAAAATAATCAAAACGGTCAGTATCACCTGGTTGTCGTCGTACGCTAAAAAAAAGCTGGTTCTCGTCTTTCTTTTCCGCCGCAAGTCCTTAGACTAGTCACAATGGGTATCATAGGTGGTATCATGCATGTCATGTTGATAAAATGATGACGTGTCACAATAATTAATGAAGAAAAAGATGATAGTGGTATCATAGGTAGATACCGTAACATAACGGATTCCAATGAAATATGAGTCTAGCACATAATAAATTTAGTGTCATATGATACCACTCATATGTTACTATGCATTGTGAAAGTATTATCGTATACTAGTATCATATGCATGATACTACCATATGATACTCCCCATTGTGATTAGTCTTAGCTGCTGCCGCGGCTCCGCCTTCACCATAGGAGTTCTCCCTCCTCGGTCGGCTTTGCTGGCGTTAGGAGGGGTGGGAACCTGATCTATGAGAGCGTGTGCGGAGTTGCTTCAAAGTCAAGTCTAAAAGGCGTTTTTCTAGTCCAGCGCTGGGTCTAAACGCTGCGGTGCTCGAGTCTAAGAAAAAAGATTCCCAACCTAAGTCTAGTACTAGACACGATGTTAAGAGAATCAAATAACATGAAGGCCCACTCGACAAGGGATGAAACAGATTTATTTATTCTTTCTTTTTCTGACGACCGGTGGGACCTACGTTAGTGCTAAACGGTGGAGAGCAAACAAACTCTTTAGACTCACGTTTGCCTTTTTGTTAGATCTATCTACACGTTGCACACGCCCTGAGTAGAGTTTTTAATGGAAGTAGTGTTTTCAACTGTTTAGGGTTAAGGTTTTGATATTCACCTTCTTGATCAATGGAGATGGAGATGGCATCCTCTGCACTAAGTAATGTTCGGTTTTTCGTTCGACTACGAGATGTCCTTCTCAGCATCAAAGCTGGTGTTGGAAGATTAAATTTGTTTAGGTTTGATCTTTTAGATATCTTCACTAGATTGATTTTGTATTTTTCTCTTGGTTGCATCAAGGAGGTTTATCATCATAATATTTATCACGGAAGTTATGTCCTCCACAATGGTGGTTCGTACACTCGACACCCAGCGATGTCGACTAGGTTGTCCCTTGTCTAGTTGTTTTTCCCTCAAATACTGGTGTTGGTTCTCTTGACGATGTTCGTTGATTACTTAAATGACTTTGTGTGTGCACATAATTTTGGCACATCGCCTTAAAATAATTATGGGAGAATCCTCGTCGGTATTTACAAGTTTGTGTTTTCCTATCTTTGTCGTTCTACGATGCCTTTAGAAAAGTTCAAGATTATGTCATGAAAGAAAAAAGAGTTTGAAGATCTCGAAGATTTGCTCGCTTCTTTTAGACTTTATTATGTAATTGTTGTGGTCAGCTCATGTATCTCTATTGTGTATTGTTCTCCCCTATAATATTCATGATATTGATTGTCAAAAAAAGAATCAACTGGTTTCTTTATCGTCCGATCCATTTAAGTAAATCATTCTGTACCATTTCATTATCACAACATAAAACCCCTGAGCGCAATTTGTGTGTGTGTGTGTGTGTATGTAACATTGTTTGCAAGTTCTTATATTTTCAACACAGCAATGTAGCAAAAAATGACAACTTGTGCAACAATTTTCATTTGGTTGGAGAAATATGTTGGCCAAGTGTGTCATCGTTTGGACAAAAAGAACCAACTCATCCAACTTCAAAGAAACACATTTGTAGTAGAAATCTCCTTGTAGCATACACCCATAAATCATGCAACATGTTGTTTGTCGTTAGACACCAAAAGAAATAGCATTTTGAAACACATTTTCTACCTAAAAATTGTAAAAGAAACATTAACCGTCACCGACACTGAGTGGCGACAAATCGGACTCGCTGAATCCGGCGACCGCAGATCCATCCTCCTTAGCTTCCCCATGTACCCCTAGCGTGGAGCACATAGAGGACCTAGTATTAGAGCTCCCTAAGTACACACCAATGTCAATAGGTGCTCAGCTCTTGAGATGTATGGCCTTCACCTTGTGTGGTACGTGTTGTGCGGGAGGCGGCGGGTGACTTGGCCGGAACACAGAATGAATGTCAGTATACTGGAGGAGGGGTCGGTCGGCGAGCGCGGGGGCAGGGGACGGACATCAGAGTCATGGGTTGAGGGGCAGCGGTCAGCTCCTACTAGAGGCAGAGGCGAGCAGATGGTGAGACGAGAGAGAAGTAATGACTCGGTAAGAGGGTGTGGGGGGTCACATGCGGAAAAAATGTGTGAGCAAACTGAAGGACGGGCTCAAGATGTCGGTTGTGTAATAGTCCGCGCTCGAGTAAATTGGCTATTTATGCCTTAATCAGTGTCGCCTCCCTTGCGACAAGGAGAAAACCTAGCCCACGACAACCCCCTTCCCGTGCAACCTGCTCTCGCCATCGCCAAAGGACGAGCCCAACAGGTCGGCGGTGTCGTGGCATCAGGGCACGCTCCTCTCGCACGTGTAGTGTTTATGAGTTATGACGGTCTTTCGCCAACGAACCAAACAGTTATTTTCTTCTAAATTAGTAAGACAAGGTAAAGTTTGTGGTTTTGTTTCGGAAACAAATGATGTATGAGTAGGTGGCTTTATACTCTTCACTTCTAATTTACTTATTTTCTTTACTAAACTTGGGCAATTGAGCCGTCCTTCATGTTTTTGTCCTTTTTTCAAAAAGCCACTAAGTTCAGTTGTACAAACGGAAGTTCACGGTCCTCTGTTCTTGAGCATATCATAACCAAACCCAGTAAGACTATAGATTTATAGGTTTTAAATCCATTAAATTCTTAATCTACAACTTGCACATAGATTAGAGACGACCATATCCCAAGTAGAGATTTCTGGCTTTCGACCTCTGGTGCTCTTTTTGTGTTAATTTAAAAAAAAAACTCTAAAGCTTAAAACATTCTGAAAAAATATGCATGTTGTTAATGATGTATCCCACAAACATGTAAATACCGATTTTAAATACTTTGTATCATGATCTACAACACAAATGACAAATGTGTGTATCTAAATGTAAACACTTTCAAATCTGCAAAATTACATACGATTATTTATTGTTGTATAATTTAGAATATAGATTATTTCTAATCGGGATTTTACAAGCTTATAGGATATATTATTATAGTTTTCAGTTTTTCTAAACTTCTAAATATGATTTTTTTTATCTTGTTTTAAAATAGATGGGAGCACTGGAGTTCCGGAGCCAAAATGAATTTCAGCCATATCCCACCATTCTCATAGATTCTCTTTGTAGTACAGAATAATTTCAACCATATCCTCTGCTTTATATTATAATCAATTCCAAATTGTCCCTATTACAGTACACGTTCATTCAGATTTTACAGAGATGGGCAGCATCACTCGGGTGAAAGAGCGTCAGGCCGGTCTAGCTAGCGAGCTCTCCAGTCTTGATATCTGTAGTTGGATTGGCAATTTACTCTAGCGACTCCGGCCTGCAAAAGGGGAACGCCAACCTAGATTCAGTCCGGATAGTACATGTTGGCATGGCTGTGTGCATCATCATGATGCAGAGGCCGGGTTTCCCTTTTCAAAAAAAAAAAAAAAGTATATGTTGGCAGATCAATGTACCGATTAATCAGTTAACTTCCTCTGCAGTTCCTATTACACAGGAGCAAATCATTTCATTGTTTGCAACCAGGAGCGTGTTTAGGCAGCTGAGGGGCTCTTGATCAGTTGAGTGTAGCTCCAAATACGTACTGTACAATAGTGTGATCTACGGCAGTTCCGCAGAAATAAATAATGAGCTTGTGTGGCGCGATGATGGCTTACTCAGAAGAGGTGTACTTGGCAATGGCGGCGATGATCCTCTCCTTGTCCCTCGTCGCGAACGACTCCACCAAGACCCCGTCCTTGTAGAAATGGAACAGCGGCACCACCTTGATGCGCAGCCGGTCAGCCACCTCCGACTGCTCGTCGTACTCGTCGATAACCTGCACGCGCAGTGCAAATTACTACCAACTGATTGGGTTATTAATCAAGAACACGGCCAGGCGTAACAATGGCGCGCGCGTTGTTAGAGTTTACGGACGTACGTTGTGCTTGAGGAAGACGACGGGGGAGTCCTCGTCGCCGGAGCCCTTGCATAGCTTCATGAATCCCTGCTCGATGTACTTGCAGCTGCCGCACGAAGGGCGGAAGAAGTCCACCACCACCAGCGCGCCCGTCGCCTTGGACCTCTCCAGGAAGCGGGTGAACTCCTCGTCCGTCTTGAACTCCGTCACACACTCCACCGGGCAGAACTCGTCGTCTTCCTCCACGGGTGGCAGGCCGGGCAGCGAGCCGTTGTTGCTGCCGCGCTCCTCCTCCTCGCCTGCGCCGCTGCTTTCCGTCGACGCGGAGGTGTTGATCTGGCGGCGACGGAGTGGGGTTCTGGGGAAGGGGAGGGTGGTGCGGGGTGGAGGAGAGCGGCCGGAGGCGGTTGCGGGGAGAAGGGAGAGGGACGGGAGGTGGAGGAAGGAGGTGATCATGGCTGCATTCTGGTGGTGTCTTGAGGTGTTGTGGATATTGCGTGGGGTTCGTTTTTTCTTCTTTCCTTGAGGCTATTTTTTTTTAGTTGAGCTTGAGAGAGAAGGAAGGAAGAAGATTTTCATCTGTGGCTGAGATTGGTCGCTGTGTGCGCGAGGTCTTTGATATCTTCGGCTATCTTTTCTCAAACAAAATTTGATAAACAAATTTTTTTTGAACCATTTGACAGACAATTATTGATGGATTATTCCGTAACTCTTCTCCAAATTCCATCCAACCGATGAAGAGATCTATTTCTATTACGATACTTTCGTTGTATTGTTTGGAGCTTGTCATATCACATACTATGGTTTATCTTATTTATGTCAAAAAAAAAATACTATGGTTTATCTTACGTGCTGACTGCATCTCCGTGCTGTAAATGTTCCTCTCTAATCTTCAGACAGTATGAGGTTACAATGATTGATGACTTCCCATGGCAGATAGAGATTCTTACATTGCATAACTCATGCTAGAAACGTGATATTCACAGTTAAATATTCAGTATGCTACTCCCTCCGATCCAACAAAGTGTCACAGTTTTGAACTATTGTTAGTTCAAACCTGCAATACTTGACAAGAAGTAATAGTCATTTCCTCCAATTGGTCAACAATTTTTTTTTGAACAAGGGAAAGGCCAGAAAGGCCCAGAAGCTGCTACATTATATCGGTGGGAACGAGATACATCGGGGGCTTTACATCTCTTGCCTAGGAAACTCTAAAAAAGCAGAAAAGCCCCTGAACTTTACAATAAGAACCCCAGGAAAAAAGATAACACACAATCCAGTCCCTGAGCTTCTTCTCCACCGGCCGCCGGGGATCTCCAGGCCAGAACGCCGAGATCCGAGAAAGCACTCGAGGGGTTCTCCTTCCCGGCGGAGGATGCAAACCGCCGGTCATCGAATCGCGGTCGGGGACAAACCACTTGGCCGCAAGACGATGCCGAGCTCCGGCAGTAAGATCCAGAGAGGGCCTCCACCTTGGAGGTTGACGAAGATGGCCTCATCGGCCGCAGATAGCTCCGGCCCGAACGCCTTTGCTTGGATTCTTCAAGACGAGCAGCAGCAATTCCCTAGCCACCGTCACCAGAGTTCTTCGCCGCGTCGCCCACACACAGGGTCCAGCCACCATGGCCAGAGCAGAGGAGAGGAGACGCAGGCAAGAGCTCGAAGCAGCAGAGGCCAAACCGAAGGATCTTATGCTGGGGGCATGCGGTGGTCTTCTCCGGCGCCGGCCCTCGCCATGAGAGCTTCACCACCGGAAGGAGAGGGACCGCATCGGGGAGAACGGGATCCATCGCGTCCTCCTCGAAGCACCCGAGGCGGATATTATTCAGAGGAATGCTTGCCTTCCTCCACGTCGCCGGCACCACCGCTCGCCACCAGCAGTGAACCACAAAGCAGAGGGAGCGCAAGACGAGGAAGGTCAGACCGCCGGCGACCTCCTGCCTACCCTCAGACACCACAGGGGCAAACGCCATGGAGGCAAACCTAGCTACAGCTGTACACGTGGGGGGGGGGGGGGGGGGGGGACCCTCGCCCAATCTCAGCGCCGGCGAACGCCGGTGGAGAGAGGGGAGGGGCCAGGCGGCCCGAGAGGAGGAAACCCTAGAGGAGAGCAGAGTCGGGGAGGAGATGGGAGAAGGTTCGTATTTTACGACCGGTCAACAATTGAATACTAACAATGTGGCCACAAGGCACAGTAGAGGAACAAATATGCCTAGTTGTCAACATTTTGTACACAAGCATGGAAATGTCTTGCAGATGAATCAGGCCACAGCTCATTGAAAGAATTTCTTTATATGTCTAATTACAAAGGAGTTAGGAAAAGCCGGACTTCAACAGGGGTGGAATACTTCTGGACCATAATTCAAGGTCAGTTTGAAGAAACTCACCTAGCTGTATCAAGAATTACAACGCATTTTCTGTCACCGGAGCTCTATATGATCAGTAATTCACACTGTAGTCTAACCTAAAAATAGATTTGTCAACATGTCATGCAACTCTTCGCCAACCATCTTTGGACCTGTATGTGCCACCACGGTCAAATGATCTGAGTCGAATGGTCAAGCAAAAAGCTCCTTGTCCCTTTAATCAAAGACAGGGTATGCCCGTCACTTCAAATGTCATGTAGGTTATTCCACAGTAACCACCTGCTTGATGGTAATTCGTATTTAGATCTTAGATCAAAAAACCCAGACAGCCCACCCGCCTGATCAGGGAAGTGCCGAAACAATGTGAAATGCTGCAAAAATGAGTGTCACTTCGGTAACTGAGGCATTGTCAGGTCCATAGCTCCCTGCTAGAACTAACCCTTTTTAACGCCAAATAACTCTAAGCTCGAGGATTATTCACTGGACCCGCTATTTCTCGATGAAGAATCTGCAGCAAGTTAAGAGTGTAAGAAAAAACGTTTTAAAACTTCATAAGTAGATAAAACAGCACTGCAGACAAGACCTCGTGAACGGCGCTTTCCCTCCATAGCTTCTTTCTTTTCCTGACAGCTCTGGCAAAGGAACGGACCATCCCAGCGACGCAAGTTCCCCGGTTGCGACGAATCTTCATGTACAGATATCCCTTGATTTGGCTTTAACTCTACTTGGCAAATAGCACATATGAAGAGTTTGAACATATTTCGAACAGGGTACTCAGAATCAAGCCTGCAATCAAAACAAACAGAAGTTAAACCCCAAATACAAGTCTTAAGAGCTAATTGTTGCAATGTTGATAAAACAAGGTTGCACTCAGCGGCAGATGGATTTCTATATTTACTGTACCAAAAGGGATAGTGTAATTTTATTTCTTGCAAAAGACGATGCGAACGAACAAATTATTTTGAGAGTTCTGCATGGAATAGACCAGAAGGTCAGATCCAAATACTCCAAACATGACAACTTTATGTTGTTTGAATGAGTCATGGGCTCAATGTGTTGACACTTAAACTTCACAACTATTTGCTCCTTGAATAATCAAGTAAACTGAATTTTTAGAACCAACCGTCTTGAGAGAAATGCACATTCGTCCTCAAATATTTCTTCTACAACGTCTGGATCCATATATTCTCTATCTGAATGGGATGATGAGTCACAAGATGTTTTCTTGCGAAACATATTTTTGAAAACACCCATTCCTGGTTGCTTTTTAGGAGCTGGCATAGCTGGGTTGCCTTTCTCTTGTCCTAGGTCCACGACAATACAAGTGGTATCGTCTCTCAGTCCCTTTGAGTGCACTGCTTCCTGAAATAGATTTTAAATGTGTAAGGAAGAGTATCATGAAAGACTCAGGGTTAGAGAGAGAGAGAGAGAGAGAGAGAGTTGTACTTTCACAACTTGCTCAGCTGCGGCCTCAGGAGGAAGTCCCCGCGAACAGTCTAGAGACTTTTCTGCACTCAAGGCATCCCAAACACCATCACTTGCAATAATAAGCCGGCCTCCAGCAGTAGATAGCTATGCAATTTAGAAAGAACATTAGTATTCTCATAATTGATGTATCAGATTAACATGAACAAAACGTTAAACATATGAAATCATGTAATTAGTGGTGATGATGATGCGAGATATGAAGGCATATATTTGTCAAAGAACTCTAATCAGGGAAAACAACATACATCTTTTGTGAAAATTAGACAGGAATTTGATCATATGGAGATGAAATAGTTCCTGTGCAAATACATAATTACCTAGTTATAGACTGCAATATGAAATCTAAGCAGGAGACACAGAAAAAGGGGCAAATAAATGTCAAAGCAAAACAACTGCTCATAAGCTGCTATTTACTTGAATAATTATTATTTTGTGGCTTCAGCCTTCATGTAATGTCAATGAGTGCTCCATATTTTCCAGGACATACCTTTACTTGCTTGACGAGAGGAACAGGAACGATAAATTCACCCACATCCTGATCTCCAATTGACCTCGATAGGCACAACCCCCCCGGCCAACATCTAAGGGGGCCAATCTGAAGGTACGGCAAAAAGAGAATGATTAAAGCAAGTGAAAAAAAATGGAAACTAGTAGAGATAATCACATAAAATCTATCATTAAAATTAGCCAATGTCCCTTCTTATACCTCCACCTACACTGGACATTACTCCTCCCTTGTCACTCTTACCATGAATGCAAGATTAGGTACCATGTTTCTTGCATGTACTAACATGTTATATGCCATTGGACCTCTAAAATATACTGATCAAGGTTCTCAAAATTGACATTCAATAGCATATGTACCCAATACTTGACATCAAGTTCCAAAGCAGATTCAATACCAGGAGACAGATTTAACACGAAAATACAATAATGAACTAGTAGAAAAAGGAACAACATAGAATTAACATATGCAACTAGAATGCTAGCTATATTTGGTGATCAATATAAATTAATGTCAACAATGAACCTCGGCACAAGAGAATTAACTTGAAGGATAAAGTCAGCAAAGTTTAAACCTCAGCACCACCAACAACATTTAGCCTCCCAACATCACCTCCAGCTTCTGTTACACGATCAACCCTGCCCATCAAGTAATAACAGATAAGTTGTTGCAATGAGAGAATTGAGTGGGTACAAATCAGCATAAGACAAACTTACTCCTCTTTACTAGCATCAAATCGATGATCAGATGATAAGTGATAAATTGAACCTTCAGCTTCTAATACACAACGTGAATCACCAACAGATGCAACAGTAACAACCAATCCATCTATTATCACAAATGTCACTGTTGTTCCTGAAGAGCGAGCTGTAACAAATAAATGATATAAATATGTCAGGCTCGGCTAATGAGTAGTAACATTAAATATGCTAAAAGTACCGACTAATGAAAAACTATGGATGGCCATTAAATTCCAGGGCAAACACTTATGGCCATGCAATCCAGTAAAACAACTAACTTTGGTTGATGCTACTAATATTTACATGTGACTATGTGAGCTAGTCCTAAACTTTCATCTATGTACTATGACATCAGCAAATACAAGAAAAGGAATAAACGACATCCATGTCAAAGTATGAGAGATTCTCCATTACTGATAGTTTTCAGTGAGCGACTACAAGATGTCCTTTTGATTGATATGGTGACATGGTAAGCCCCTTTTCGTAAGTTAACTCAAAATACTGTAGGATTAGGCAAAGTTTGAATTTTCACTTGACAGACCTTTTGTTTGGAAATCTTTATCTGTTTTGACGAATGCTGCAACCATCGCCCTTGGAAGCGCAGCAAGCCAGTCCTCCCTGTTGAGATCAGCAGGGACCGCACTCAAGATGTTGTTCAAGAGATTCTCCTTAGTATATATAGCGGCTCCACTCCCATTGTGCCCATCAAATATCTGCAATGAAATCACAGCGCTGAGAGGCTCTGAATAATTGCTTATGGATAGCAAACATTCTTCGTCCAAACCTTTGCTTCCAAATTTCCTATGAAAATCATAAAAGCTGGACCGATAACAAATATAGCTACTTTATTCTATAACCATCATCCAGCAGCCAAGCTCCAGCATCACATAATTCCACTAGTGACGCGTATCCAGTCATTGTGTAAATTACCCTTCCAAATGTCCTAAAATCCGACCAGGCCTTCCCCAGAAACGATTCCAGAAATTCGCCACCAACCGAGAGAGGGCAACAAAAATCGACCCAGCTCACATTTCAACCATCACCGCCCCCTTATATATATAGAATTATAACGGATCGTGCAGGTAGTAATGCGGGAGGCGTAGAAGAGGATTGGTAGGGTGCGGGGGGGTGTGCTTACGCCGAAGGCAGAGAAGGAGGAGGAGGGGACGCCCGGGAGGCGCTCGCATTCGGGCTTGAGGAGGAAGAAGTCCTCGCCCTTCTTGGCCTGGTTGAAGTGTCCGTGCTGGAGGTCCGGGCGCTCCGCGGCGGTCCTCTCGCTGGCCACCTCCCGCCGCAGCAGCACGGCGAGCGGTACGGCCGAGCCCCCGGCCGCGCTGCCTCCGGCGCCCACGGAGCCCGGCACCGACTTCGACCGCGTGGACATCCCACCACCGTCGCGCCGATCCGCTGCAATTCCTGTCGCGCGAGGTCCCTCCCGTAATGGTGCGGTGCTTTTTTTGGGAGGGAGGGAGAGGAGAGGAGGGGAGGGGAGGGATGCAGAGGGGGAGGTCACATGGGGGGACGCGGAAATCCAGCCCGCCACGCGCAGGCGCATTACACAATTTCGGCAAAAGTAGGCAAGGGGCATGCATGTTCGGGCTTCGGATTAGGGTTGAGACTTGAGACACCCCATTGACCACTGGGAGTGGGACTGTGGGAGGGGCCCTGCCTCGTTCCCGCCTGCTCAAAAGTGTAGACGTACTTTTTTGGCACAATCGACCGCACATGTTTGCGCGTCTTCCAATCCGTGCCAATGCAGGTTGTAGACTGCTAAATCCTTGTTCTACTTGATTAGTGTAGTTTCTGCCATGTGCTTTGTAGTTTCTGTTTTGGAGAATTAGCATGATTGTCCTTAGTTTTGTCTTTTTTTTTGCAGTTTCTAGCTTCGTATTTAGGGGTGATGTACCTTTTATTTTTTGTAGTGTATGCCCAGCGCATGTAGCTTTTTGTCATGTGCATGTAGTTTCTGGCTTGCAACATTTTTGGATGATTTTTAGATGTAGGTGGGTGGTTTTTATGCCAATTAAATGAATGTTGTAGTATATGTGTTGAGGGTTCTATCCTAAATCATACATGTTCAACATTTTTTTAGGTTGATGTAATTTTTACGTTTTACCATATATTCGTCAGCGTTTTTGACACGTTTTCTTAGAATTGAGATTTTATCCGGTGGCAATGTGTTTCCATGTACAATGTACTTTTCATGGTTTTTTGTTTCATATGTAGAATGTATCAGACTGGTTGACGTGTTTATATCGGGTGGCCCAGTGAAGCCCAAGAAGCTGTTAAGGAAATTGTCGGCCCAGTGGGATCCAGGGTGTGCAGAGCCCACTCTCCACAGCCCTCACACGCGACAGAATCGATGAAACGGCTAAGAACCAGAGGAACGCTTGGAGAGGCCCTCGAGAGGAAAGGCCTCTCGAGAGGGCTGGAGGGGGCAGCGAAGGCCTGAAGAGGCTCCTCCCGAGGCTGTCCCTCTACAAGGCCCCCTCCCCTGGAGAGGGGTTAACGCAAATCTCTCCACAAGACCGCCCAGGCCCTGTGGAGATGCTTCGCTACGAAGCAAACGCTGCAGAGCGCACATGGCCTCTGCCGCAGCCGCAGAGTGACGCGTGCGTCTGCGCGCGATGACGACAGCGCCGCAGTTGCCGTTCTCGTGATTAAAGGGGGTCAACAAAGCTGTGTCCCCTGCGCCGTGATGCACACGGTGGGTGTGTTGTTGGGAGACCCCAAGAGGAAGGTATGAAGTAGTGCAGCAGCAAGTTTCCCTCAGTTGTGAAACCAAGGTTATCGAACCAGTAGGAAATAATGAATTCCCCCGAGGTGTCAACGGCGCCAGAAAAGTCTGTGACGTAAGTGACGTGGAACCTGCACACAACATAATCAAGATACTTTGCCCCAACTTAACGGTGAGGTTGTCAATCTCACCGGCTTGCTGTAACAAAGGATTAAACGTATGTGTGGAAGAAAGATGTTTGTTTGAAGAAAGTAACAGGTTTGCAGTTTGTGGTTTATCAGATTAAAGAGAAGGACCGGGGTCCACAGTTCACTAGTGGTGTCTCTCCATAAATAATAATAACATTCATGCGGGTAAACAAATTACAGCTGGGCAATTGATAGAATAATGATGAGCAAACCAATGCATATACCAACGTTATGATGTCTATTGTGAGATTCATTCGGGCATTACAACAATATACATAGACCGTTCCAACCGCATCTATGACTAATAATCCACCTTCCGATTAGCGTCCGCACCCCTTTCAGTATTAAGTTGCATGCAACAGATTATCGTCTTAAGAACTGTGTGTAAAGTAAGTAAGTAACATCATCCTTAGACAAAGTACTACTGTTTTATCCCTAGTAGCAACAGTACATCTACAACCTTAGAGCTAGCTGTCACCACCCCAGATTTAATAGAGACATGAACCTACTATCGAGCATGAATACCCCCTCTTGGAGTCACAAGCATCTACTTGGCCAGAGCATACACAAGTAACGGAGAGCATGCAAGATCATTAAATAACACACACATGATATATTATTAAGCAATAACTTTAGTACTCAATATTCATCGGATCCCAGCAAACACAACATGAAGTATTACATAACGGTGATCTTGATCATGATAGGCAGCTCACAAGATCTAAACATGATAGCACAAGAGGAGAAGACAACCATCTAGCTACTGCTATGGACCCGTAGTCCAAGGGTAGACTACTCACGCATCAGTCCGGAGGCGGTCATGGCGACGTAGAGGCCTCCGGTGACGATTCCCCCTCCCGGCAGGGTGCCGGGGAGGAGTTCTGATCTCTCCCGAATTGGTGTTGACGACGGCGACGGCTCGGGACCCGTGGAGGAAAATATGAACACCGTGGTAGGGTTTTTGGTTTGGGGGTATATGTAGGCGAAAGGGCGAAGTCGGTGGCGCCCCGAGGGGCCCACACCACGTGCTCGCGCGGCCAGGGGGCCTGCCGCGCGAGGACCTGGTGACGGCGCCTCGGTCGCCCACTTCGTCTCGTCTTCGGTTTTCTGGAACGTTCCCAAATAAAAATTGACTTCTGAAAAGAAATCGTCCAATTCTGAGAATATTTCCTTAAGTACTTTTCTGAAACCAAAAACAGCAGAAAACAGGGAACTGGCACTGTGGCATCTTGTTAATAGGTTAGTCCCAGAAAATGCATAAAACTATATAAAATGCATATAAAACATGTAATAACTTGGTATAATATAGCATGGAACATAAGAAATTATAGATACGTTGGAGACGTATCAACATCCCCAAGCTTAGTTCTACTCGTCCCAAGTAGGCAAGAACGATAAAAGAAGAATAATTTCTGAAGTGACATTCTTAAACACAATCTTGATCATAATATAATGTAAGGCTCATGTTATGAATGAAGTGACTCAAGGCAACGATCTATAGTTTGCTAACAAATAGACAAGGAGTAAACAACTACATCATATAAGTAAAACTTTTCATGAATAGTACTTTCAAACAAGCATAAAAAAGATTTGCATAAGAGTTAACTCATAAAGCAATATTATCTAAGCAAAAGAGCATTGAAGCAACACAAAGGAAGATATAAGTTTCAGCATTGGCTTTCAACTTTTGAACATGCATATCATATAGATAGTTGTCAACACAAAGAAATATAACAAGTGCAATAAGTAAGCATATAAGAATTGTTGCACACAGTTGACACAAGTGTTTGCTTCGGGGATAGAAAGAAGTAGGTAAACTGACTCAACATAAAGTAAAAGATAGGCCCTTCGCAGAGGGAAGCAGGGATACAAGCATGTGCTAGAGCTTCTTAGTTTTATAGGTTTTTGAAATCATATAGAGAGCATAAAAGTAAGTTTTGAGCGGTGTTTGTCGTTGTCAACGAATGGTAATGGGCACTCTACCCCCCTTGTCAACCAGACTTTCAAGAGCGGCTCCCATGAAGGACGTTATTTCTACCAGCAAGGTAGATCATCTCTCTTATCTCTTTTGTTTACACATATAGTTAAAAACTGTTGTCATTGCTTGACTGATTGGATCAGGGCAAAAATGTGAAGAGATTGCAGCGGTTAAAGTTGTAATTAATTGGGACTGGGCACCCCATTTGCCAGCTCTTTTTGCAAAGTTAATGGATAAGCGGATGTATATGCCACTAGTCCGGTTGTGAAAGTCTGTCTAAAAGCAAATGACAAGGTTGATATCCGTAACACCACATACTTCCTCATGAGCTAATAAACATTGACACAAATAAGAGATAATATGTTTTGAATAATAAAAGGTAGCACACGAAGTATTTGCTTGGAATGGCAGGAAATACCATGTAGTAGGTAGGTATGGTGGACACAAATGGCATAGGTTTTGGCTCAAGGATTATGGATGCACGAGAAGCATTCCCTCTCAGTACAAGGCTTTGGCTAGCAAGGTTGTTTGAAACAAACACAAGTATAAACTATGACAACGAGACGTATATAAAAACATATTTCAAGCATTATAAAACTCTACATTGTCTTCCTTGTTGTTCAAACACTTTAACTAGAAAATATCTAGACCTTAGAGATACCAAACATGCAAACCAAATTTCAGCAAGTTTTACGGTAGTTCCTCACTAATAGGTTTTAACTACATGATGTAAAAGCTTAAACATGATCTACTTGAGAGCTCAAAACAATTGCCAAGCACCACAACATGCAAGATAACAATCCATAAGAGCATGTATATCTTTTTCATTATACCATTTACCACATTTAGCATTTTCTGTTTCCAACCAAACACCAATCAACTTATTTAAAAGATAAACTCTCTAAGTAATTAAACAATGAGATATGAGAGTATGATATAATAAAGCTAACAGCTCTAGCAAGAGATGCATGAAAAACAAGAGCTAGAAATCATTGAAGTAACATAGAGGAATACTCAACAAATATAAGTGAAGAATACGAGTATTCATAAGAAAAAGCGGAGCGTGTCTCTTTCCCACAAAGGAATGCTAGGATCCATTTTATTCAGAGAATGAAAATAACAAAAACAAAAACAAAAACAAACCGGCGCTTCAAGAAAAGCACATAAGAAGTGCGGAATTAAAATATAGTTTCACTAGAAAGGACCTGATAGTTTGTTGATGAAGAAGGGGATGCCTTGGGCATCCCCAAGCTTTGACGCTTGAGTCTTCTTGAAATATGTTGGGGATGAACCACCGGGGCATCCCCAAGCTTTGGCT
Source organism: Poa annua (assembly GCA_026929855.1). Lineage (NCBI taxonomy): Eukaryota > Viridiplantae > Streptophyta > Magnoliopsida > Poales > Poaceae > Poa > Poa annua. The sequence goes on from CM049436.1 coordinate 40,647,794, forward strand.
TTACTATCCTCTTGATCACATCATATCATCCTTCTCTCTTGATCCTTGAAAACTTCCTCCACACCAAACTTAGAGTAAACTTCATTAGAGGGTTAGTGCACGAAAAATTATGATATTCTGTAGGAACACAATTGCTACAAATGCTACTGGACATTAGCTACAGCCACTGATACTTCATAGGATAAAAAGATCCAATCAAAATAGCAAAAGAGGCATTGCAAAATAAATGGCAGAATCTGTCAAAAACAGAACAGTCCGTAAAGACGAATTTTTTCGAGGCACTTAACTTGCTCAGATCAGAAAACTCAAAACTAATGAAAGTTGCATATATATCTGAGGATTACGCACAAAAAAGGGCAGATTATTTGGATTTTTCTGTGAGGAGTTACGAATTAAACGGTGGACAGCAGAAAACTGTTTCTGCGCAGGAATCCAAATTTAGCATGAACTTTCAACTAGAGTCTTATCTTGACACAACACTGCAATAAAGTAAAGATACAAAGGAATTGCTACAGAGGTAGGACAAATCCTTGACACAACAAAATAAAATAACAGGAATAAAAAGTGGGTTGTCTCCCATAAGCGCTTTTGTTTAACGCCTTTCAGCTAGGCACAGAAAGTGATATTCAAGTATTATCAAGAGATGAAGCATCAACACCAATAATTTCCTCCAAAACATGGTTGGTTGTAATAGGTGTTTTTGGTATCCATGAGTGTGTCCTATTATGTAAACCATCACTTTTAGGCATATTGGGAGGTTTGGGTTTGGGAATATAAATAAACTTTTGCTCTCTTCCTACAAAAGCCTTATCTTTCTTAGTTTTAATAGAGGCAAAGGTTGAACTTAAAGTTTCCATAGCATCTTCTAATTCATCATTTCTATGATTATGAGTATCAAGGGTGTTGCTAGTTTCTAAAGCAGTAATTCTTCCATTAATGTCATCTATTGATTCATTACCCTTGCTAGTATTATCAAGAAAAGTTTTCTCCATAGAATCCAACCTTTTAATAATATCTTCCAAAGTGATCTCAGTTTTAACTTCTTTAGTAAGGGGTGGTGCCCCTACCAAACTTTCAATTAAATGGCAGGCTTCAAAAGCAGGTGTACCAAGAAAGTTACCCCCCGTAAGAGTATCAAGAACATACCTATACCAACTAGAGATACCAACATAAAAATTCCTAAGGAGGATTAAAGTAGAGTGCTTTTTAGTGCATTTTTGATGAGTATCATTTATCCTATACCAAGCATCTTTTAAACTTTCTCCTCCTTGTTGTTTAAATGAACGAACTTCAACTTCAGGACTACCCATTTTCAGCAACTTAAATATCAAACCGAAATAAACAAAGTAATGCAAGTAACTATTTTTTTGTATTTTTGATATTAAGCAAACAAGACAGTAAAATAAATTGCAAGTAACTATTTTTTTTGTATTTTTGATATTAAGCAAACAAGACAATAATAAAAATAAACTAAGCAAGACAATAACAAAATAAAAAGATTGGAAGTGCGAAAACTCCCCTTGTAGAAGAATCTTCAAATCATCGGCAACGAAGTTGACGGAGGAGTGTGAAGGTCTTCAAAGGAATTCTTATTTCCCCGGCAACGGCGCCAGAAAAGTTGCTTGATGCACACGGTGGGTGTGTTGTTGGGAGACCCCAAGAGGAAGGTATGAAGTAGTGCAGCAGCAAGTTTCCCTCAGTTGTGAAACCAAGGTTATCGAACCAGTAGGAAATAATGAATTCCCCCGAGGTGTCAACGGCGCCAGAAAAGTCTGCGACGTAAGTGACGTGGAACCTGCACACAACACAATCAAGATACTTTGCCCCAACTTAACGGTGAGGTTGTCAATCTCACCGGCTTGCTGTAACAAAGGATTAAACGTATGTGTGGAATAAAGATGTTTGTTTGCAGAAAGTAACAGATTTGCAGTTTGTGGTTTATCAGATTAAAGAGAAGGACCGGGGTCCACAGTTCACTAGTGGTGTCTCTCCATAAATAATAATAACATTCATGCGGGTAAACAAATTACAGCTGGGCAATTGATAGAATAATGATGAGCAAACCAATGCATATACCAACGTTATGATGTCTAGTGTGAGATTCATTCGGGCATTACAACAATATACATAGACCGTTCCAACCGCATCTATGACTAATAATCCACCTTCCGGTTAGCGTCCGCACCCCTTTCAGTATTAAGTTGCATGCAACAGATTATCGTCTTAAGAACTGTGTGTAAAGTAAGTAAGTAACATCATCCTTAGACAAAGTACTACTGTTTTATCCCTAGTAGCAACAGTACATCTACAACCTTAGAGCTAGCTGTCACCACCCCAGATTTAATAGAGACATGAACCTACTATCGAGCATGAATACCCCCTCTTGGAGTCACAAGCATCTACTTGGCCAGAGCATACACAAGTAACGGAGAGCATGCAAGATCATTAAATAACACACACATGATATATTATTAAGCAATAACTTTAGTACTCAATATTCATCGGATCCCAGCAAACACAACATGAAGTATTACATAACGGTGATCTTGATCATGATAGGCAGCTCACAAGATCTAAACATGATAGCACAAGAGGAGAAGACAACCATCTAGCTACTGCTATGGACCCGTAGTCCAAGGGTAGACTACTCACGCATCAGTCCGGAGGCGGTCATGGCGACGTAGAGGCCTCCGGTGACGATTCCCCCTCCCGGCAGGGTGCCGGGGAGGAGTTCTGATCTCTCCCGAATTGGTGTTGACGACGGCGGCGGCTCGGGACCCGTGGAGGAAAATATGAACACCGTGCTAGGGTTTTTGGTCTGGGGGGTATATGTAGGCGAAAGGGCGAAGTCGGTGGCGCCCCGAGGGGCCCACACCACGTGCCCGCGCGGCCAGGGGGCCTGCCGCGCGAGGACCTGGTGACGGCGCCTCAGTCGCCCACTTCGTCTCGTCTTCGGTTTTCTTGAACGTTCCCAAATAAAAACTGACTTCTGAAAAGAAATCGTCCAATTCCGAGAATATTTCCTTAAGTACTTTTCTGAAACCAAAAACAGCAGAAAATAGGGAACTGGCACTGTGGCATCTTGTTAATAGGTTAGTCCCAGTAAATGCATAAAACTATATAAAATGCATATAAAACATGTAATAACTTGGTATAATATAGCATGGAACATAAGAAATTATAGATACGTTGGAGACGTATCACGCCGGCTTACGAGGGTTTCCTCTTTGGTGATAAAGCAGTTGGCCGGCGCTACGCTCCAAGGACGACGTCACCGTGGGCACCCCCACGATCTCTGCAGCACCAGCTGGCCGTCCTGCGTGGACGGTGGCTTTCTGGCGTTACGGGCAGGCTTTGCAACCATGGACCGGGTCAATGGACATCCCGGGAGCGGTGCACCCCGCACCTCTCCTTCGTCGCCATGTGGGGACCCTTCCGCCATGCAGTGCGCCAGGATGAGGCCCGAGGCGCCTATAAAAGGAGGGGCAGCACCATCGTAGCAAAGGATCGATCATTGAGAACTTGGACACCCTACAGCAGCGTAGTCTTAGTTGAACTCGCTCGAGGAGGAAGAAGACCTTAGTTTCCCTCTTCGAGCTCCACTCTGCCATACGGGAGCCCTCGGCAAGCTCATTGTACTGTAATCTCTGCAGTGCAATACAGACAAGCAGGAGTAGCGGTTTTACCTCCTCCTGAGGGCCGTGAACCTGGGTACGTGCCGTTGTCCATCTCTGCCGTGCTGTCCCTCTTCAGGCTCGACGAGCACCGTCACCGTGCCGGTTGAGGGTTGAAGACCAACGTGTTCAGTCCCCTTCACGAACTTCTCTTCAGAGTGTGAACACCCCTAGACTCCTGGGAATCACTCTCCGACATTTGGCGCGCCAGGTAGGGGACTGAGGCGCGTCTTCAACCTCCAGCCGGCATCCGCGCCATGGCGGACACCCGCGCGACACGCGCCAACAGGGGCGCAGCTGACAGGGCTCATACCGAGCCCGGCACCGCCACCACTCGCGGCCGCCGCGGCCGTCCTCGCACGGCGGAGCGCGCCAACACCGGCCCGCACGTGGAGGAGCCCGAGAGCGAGGAGCACCGTGGCAGGGACCACCGCGGCGACAGGGATGCCTCCCCTGAGCACCACGACGATGCTGAGTCTTCGCATCCGTCTCGGCGCCAAAGCGCGTCTTCTCAGGGACGCCCGGAGCCCACGCCGCACACCGCGTTGCTCATGGCCCAGGAGCTCCTCCGCTACCGGCCAAGCGCGGAGGCCCACGACCAGTGGCTGGACCGCCTCCACCACCTCGTCGACGTCGCGACAACGCGCCCCGCTCCGTCTCGCTCCCTCGTTCACCACTCTGCCCGCGCTGGAACTGCCGCGCCGGATGCGCCTCCGCCGCCGCCAGGACCACCTCCGGCCGTGGCGCAGAGGGCTCCCTCTCACGCGTCCTCGCCGCGCGATTGCCAAATTGTGCAGCGCGCCGCGCCTGACGCGCGGGTGGGGATGGAACGCCGAAGAGACCTCCAGAACCGCCTTGTCGAGGAAATCGGCCAGGCGGGGCAGCAGAACCGCAGGGCTCTCCAGGGCGGGACCGCCACATACGCCACCGGCTGCATGGCCTTCACCCGAGCTCTGCGCCGCGTGGTATGGCCGCAGAAGTTCAGGCCTGCCCTCCCCAAGGGCTACGACGGGTCAAGCAACCCCATCGAGTTCCTGCAGCTCTACACCACCTCTATCCAGGCTGCAGGAGGAGACGACAAAGTCATGGCCAACTGGTTCTCCCACGCCCTCAGGGACTCCGCGCTGTCGTGGCTCCTCAACTTGCCTGAGGACTCCATCGAATCGTGGGAGGAGCTCTGCAGGCAGTTCGTCGCCAACTTCAATGGCACCTACGAGCGCGCGCTCACCCACAACGACCTGCGCGCTGTGGTGCAGAAGAAGGATGAGACTCTCCGCAAGTACATCCAGCGCTTCAGCCAAGTGCGCAACAAGATCCCGAACATCCCCGACACGCAAGTCATTGCCGCCTTCAGGGAGGGCGTCACAAATCGCAGGATGCTCGAGAAGCTGGGCATTCACGACAAGCTCACCTCTGTGGTGAAGCTGTTCGACCTCGCCGACAAGTGCGCCAAGGCTGAAGAGGGGCTCCTCTTCGTCAAGATGAGCCAACGGACGGACGACCTGGCCGAAGGGTCCAAGAGCCACAAGAAGCGGGAGGAAACCAAGTGCAAGACTACTGCTGTCCTGGCGGCCGAGCCAACCGCCAAGAACGCCTGCAGGAACTCCCCTGAGCCTGGCGACAAAGAGGCGGACAACCGTCCGTTCTGCGTCTACCACAACAGGCGCGGCCACGCCACAGATAACTGCTTCGATCTCAAGAGGCTGAGCCGAGAGCGCGAGCGCGAAGAAGGCAGCGGGAGCCGCGGCAGAGGCCGCGGCTACCGCAGGGACGGCAGAGGCGGACGCGGTGGCGGCTATCAGAAGCCGCCAGGCACTCAAGCCAACGCTGCCGAGAAGAACAACAACCTCCCTGACGAGGAAGATGGAGGCTATCAGGCCCCAAGGGGGGCTATGGCCTGCATCCTTGGCGGAGCTCAGGCGCCCAAGTCGAACAACCAGTTCAAGCAGTTCGCCCGCGAGCTCAATGCCGCGCTCCCGAGCACCGAGACCTCCAGGCCCCTCAAGTGGTCCCAGTACACCATCGCCTTCGACACCAAGGACCACCCCAAGTCGACCAAGACTGTTGGAACCCTTCCCCTGGTCTGCTCCCCCACCATCAACAACATCACCATCTCCAAGACGCTCATTGATGGGGGAGCTGGTCTGAACGTCATCTCTGTCGAGACCTTCGAGACTCTTCAGGTGCCTTACGAGTGGCTCATGCCCTCCAGGCCATTCACAGGGGTCACTAGTGGTTCAATCGAACCTCTGGGGCAGTTCCGGCTGGCCGTCACCTTCGGCACGCAGAAGAACTACCGCACCGAGCTGATCGACTTCGACGTCGCACACATTGGCCTGCCATACAACGCCATCCTCGGCTACCCCGCCCTCGCGAAGTTCATGGCCGTCACGCATCACGCCTACAACATGGTCAAGGTCCCCGGCAGTGCTGGCACCATCGCCATCCATGGTCATATCCTGGATGCCACACGCGCTGTCGAGAGCGCCTACAATGTAGCTGCCATGGCGTTTCCGGCTGACGAGGACATGGAGCCTCTCGAGAGGCCCCAGAAGAAGAAACAGATGTTCTCTCAGGAGCAAGCTTCCACGAAGAGGGTGTCGTTGGGCACCAGTGGCTCGGGGGCTGAGGGGACAGGGGCTAGCGTCACCATAGGCGCTGCCCTGCCTCCCAAATAGGAAAGCGCGCTCGTCGCCTTCCTTCGGGCAAACTCTGACATGTTCGCATGGACTCCGTCAGACATGTTCGGTGTACCAAGGGAGGTGATCGAGCACCACTTAGCCGTGTGTCCAGACGCACGCCCCGTCAAGCAAAAAGCACGCAAGCAAGCCCCCGAGAAGAAAGCATTCATCGTCAAGGAAGTAGAGAAGCTAAAAGCGGCAAATGTCGTCCGCGAGGTCGCGCACCCCACTTGGCTCTCCAACGGCGTGGTTGTCCCTAAACCCGCTGGAGGAGGCCGACTCTGCATCGACTACACAGATGTCAATAAAGCCTGCCCCAAGGACCCATACCCCATGCCGAGGATAGACCAGATCGTGGACTCCACCGCCGGCTGCGACCTCCTCTGTTTTCTGGACGCCTTCTTTGGTTATCACCAGATCAAAATGGCTAAAGAGAACGAGGAGAAAACATCATTCCTCACCCCTTGTGGTGTGTATTGCTACACTTGCATGCCCTTTGGCCTGAAGAACGCCGACGCCACTTTCCAGAGGCTCATGAGGATAGCCTTGGGGGCACAGATGGGCAGAAATGCAGAGGCATATGTCGACGACATCGTGGTCAAGTCTCGCGAGGGAGACACCCTCTTGAAGGATCTCGAGGAAACCTTCGCCAGCCTGCGCAAGGTGAACATCAAGCTGAACCCCGCCAAGTGCGTCTTCGGCGTACCTTCAGGCAAACTCCTCGGATTCCTCGTGTCCCACCGTGGCATAGAAGCAAACCCTGACAAGATCAAGGCCATAGAAGGGATGCAGCCTCCTCGCCGGCTCAAGGACATCCAGCGCCTAGCAGGTTGTATGGCTAGCCTGGGCCGCTTCATCTCCAAGTTCGGCAAGAGAGCCCTGCCATTTTTCAAGATCATGAAGAGATCCGGCACATTCAAATGGACCCCTGAAGCGGACAAGGCTTTTGAGGACTTGAAGAGATATTTGGCCAGCCCACCAGTTATGGTGGCCCCCAGGATAGGTGAACATCTGAAGCTGTACCTATCAGCCACTCCTCAGACCGCAAGCGCCGTCCTAGTGGTCGAAAGGGAAGAGCCAGTCGTCCCCAAGAAGAGCGCTGCCACTCCAAGCCCAAAGCCGCCCGACAAAGATCTCGGCGACGGAGCAGTCTCCACAGACCCACTGCCAGGCCCACAGCCTCAAGTCGAGTCTGCTCCGAACACCCTTGCCGAGACCCCTCCACAGGCGAATCTCGACCAGGGCCCTGAAGAGCCTCCACAGAGAGCCGACGCTGCAACTCCCTCGACAGCCCTTGTCAAGCACCCCGCGTACTTTCTCAGTACGGTATTGCGGGATGCTCGGGAACGGTACCCAATGCAGCAGAAGCTTCTCGTCGCTCTCCTCATCGCCTCCAGGAAGCTGAGACATTACTTCCAGGGCCACCCCATCACGGTGGTCACTTCCTTCCCCCTGGAGCAGATCCTGCGCAATCCCAACGCCACAGACCGTGTCGCGGGATGGAACATAGGGCTGCAACTACTCAATCTGCGCTTCGACACCACAAGAGTCATCAAGGGACGAGCGCTGGCGGACTTTGTCGCCGAATGGACTGACCCAAGCCCTGAAGAGTCCCGGGAAGAAGAGGCCGCGCCCTCTGGAGACACTATGCCCAACCACTAGACCATGCACTTTGATGGAGCCTTCGCCTGCCGCCATGGCGGGGCAGGCGCCGTCTTGACCTCGCCCAAAGGCGACAAACTCTACTACGCTGTCCAGCTGAGCTTCACGATTGACAAGATCTCCAACAACATCGCTGAATACGAGGGCCTCCTCGCCGGCTTAAGGGCCGCCATCGCTCTGGGTGTCAGGCACTTACTCGTCAAAGGCGACTCCCAGTTGCTTGTCAACTTCTCCAACAAAAGCTACACGCCTAAAGACAACCACATGGCCGCGTACCTTGAAGAGGTCCGCAAGCTCGAGAAGCACTTCAGGGGCATGGAGCTCATGCACATCCCGAGGAAAGAGAACCAGGAGGCCGACGACATCGCCAAGCGAGCCTCACGAAGGCAAGCCTAGCAGGCCGGCGTCTTTGAAGAGCGGCTCACCAAAGCATCCATCAAGCAGCCTCAAGAGACTACAGCCGCAAGCACGGACGAAGCACTCCCACCACCTCCTGAAGCTGGGGCACCCGACTGTGGTCCTCACACAGGGGAGCGTCTGTTGCTGACGGCGGCTCACCAAGAAACAGGCTGGATTGACGAGCTCAAAGACTACTTGGTGAAGGGGATCCTCCCCGAAGAAGATGCGGAAGCGGAGCGAATCGCTCGACAGGCAAAATCCTACTGCACCCTCGAGGGAGACCTGTACCGCAAGCGCCCAAATGGCATCGCGCTCAAATGCGTCCCTCCCGAGGAAGGCCGAATGCTGATCAAGGATATCCATAGCGGAGAGTGCGGCCACCACTCGTGTGCGCGCACCCTCGCAGGCAAGGTCTTCAGGAGTGGTTTCTACTGGCCGCAAGTGCTTCAAGATGCAGTCACCATCGTCCAGTCATGCGACGCCTGCCAGTACCACGCCAAGCAAATCCATCAGCCGGCGCTGGGACTCCAGACCATCCCGCTCTCCTGGCCGTTCGCGGTCTGGGGGCTGGACATTCTGGGCCACTTCCCGAGGTCGCAGGGGGGCTACTGCTTCCTCTTCGTGGCGGTCGACAAGTTCACCAAGTGGGCCGAGGTCGAACCAGTGCGCACCATACCAGCTGGGGCAGAGGTAAAATTCATCAGGAGCCTGGTCTGCCACTTCGGAGTGCCAAATCGCATCATCACCGACAATGGCTCACAGTTCGCCAGCGGCATCTTCCGGGCTTACTGTGAAAAACTCGGCATCAAGCTCTGCTTCGCCTCGGTGGCTCATCCACGGAGCAATGGTCAGGCCGAGCGAGCAAATGCGGAAGTCCTTAAGGGCCTCAAGACCAGAAGCTTCAACATCCTAAAGGGTCACGGCAAGGGCTGGATCGGCGAGCTCCCATCTATGCTCTGGTCCATGCGCACAACCTCTTCAAGACCCACGGGCGAAACGCCGTTCGCCCTTGTCTACAGAGCCGAAGCAGTCCTCCCCGCAGAAATCAAGCACGGGTCCCCACGGGTCCTTGCCTTCAACGAGGACACTCAAGAGGACCTCCACAATGACGACCTGCTGCTTCTCGAGGGACTGCGCCGCCGTGCCGCCCTCAGAGCGGCCAAGTACCAGCAAGACTTGCGACGCTACCACAGCCGCCATGTGAGCTCACGCACTCTTGAGGCGGGCGACCTCGTCCTCAGGCGAATACTCTCCAGAGAAGGCCTCCACAAACTCTCACCGATGTGGGAAGGCCCCTACAGGGTCTCCCACATCGCCAGGCCTGGCGCTGTACGCCTCGAGACTGAAGAGGGCATCCCCGTCAAGAACCCGTGGAACATCGCGCATCTACGCAAGTTCTACCCGTGATCATAGTCACGCCCGTGATCATCGTCACGTCAGGCATTTTTTGTCTCTAGAGGAAAGCTCACGGCTTTACCTCCTGAGGGCCAGCCCTCCGAGCTCTCCTGCTAACGAGCCACCGCAGGCCGCAGTGAATCTCAGCCACTAATGGGTGGTCACCATGCCTCGACATGGAAGGAACGTTAGCTTGGCAAACCCAAGTGTAATGAACCATTTCGTTCCTATGTGAACTATGCGCTACGGCGCCATTTCGTTCTTATGTGAACTATGCGCTTCGGCGCCATTTCGTTCCTAAGTGAACTATGCGCTGAGGCGCCGCTGTGTAATATTTCGATGGCAAGTTTACTTTCGTCATTTACTTTTCCATGTGCGCTTATATTCTTCCCATGCGCACCTCGCGAGCGGGGGCTGAGTACGGTGCCTGTGCCTCAAGAGCACCCCAGCAGCACTGCAAAATCCAAGAGATCTGAGCTCTGGCTAAAGGGCATGCTCCCGGATACACGCCACCTCTCCAAAGGACCATGGTACTCTCTCTCCTCGCGAGATACCCATGAGGAAACCTATAAGCGTGCATGAGTCCTTACTATCATGCTCTAGCGTCTGGGTTTGCCTCTCTAACCTCCACAGGGAACAAAAGCCTCTCCAGGCTCGGGGAGGGAAAACTCCGCCCCGGGGGAAAACGCACCGCCAAGGAAAGCCTACGCAGAGCAAAAGCCACGCGAAGCTAAGTTCCCTGCTCACATCAAGAGAGTCTCTTCATCCCCTCTCACGAGCACCTTTTGTCCCTCGAGCGTTTCTTTTCCCTCACTCTCCATGGACTGCTTGCACGTCAAAGGGGGGCCCTTGAGCATCGCGCCTCGAGGACTCCTACCTCTCTAAGCCTTAAACTCCCCCCGGCCTTGCCGAGTCATTGCTCGAGCATACCGCAGCGGCGGAGTCATAGCGCAAGGAGCAGGGTCCTAGCGACGCAGAGCAATAAAAGGCATGGAGTTGAAACAAAAGGCTCTCGAGGGGACGCACACAAATCTAGTAGCACATAATTAAAAATATAAAGTATATTACAAACCATGGAGAAAAATCTCTAAGCCAAACGTCTCGACAAGCGTTACAGGCGCATTACATTCCAGGAGGAAGTCAGGCAGAAGCCCCGTCGTTGTCCTCCCCGGACCCTGCTTCCTCTGGCTCGTCCTCCTCGTCACCGCCCTCCTCGCCATCATCATCCTCCACCGCGGCCCGCTTGAAGCGGCTGCAGAAGTCGTCAACTTGGTCGCGGACCGAGTTGGAGATCTTCCACCCCACCTCTCCCTCGAGGGGCTCGGTCACCGTGGAGAAGTCGAAGCCAGGCTGGAGGCGCTGGAGGTTGACGAAGATGCGGTCGACCGCTACCGCCAGGAGTTGGCGGCTTTCTTCCTCGACGACGTCGCGGAGTTCCGCGGCAGGGCCCTCGAGCGCCGTGAAGAGCTGCTCGAAGTAGGCAAGGTACGCGGCGGCGTCGGAGTTGCCCTGAACGGGGACGGGCGGCGCCTCCGCTCCCAGCTTCGCGGCGAGCTCGTTGCCCCGAGCCACTAGGGACTGGAACATGCGCCCCCGCTGCTGCGAGAGCACCCGCGCCGCCTGAGCGCTCTCGGCAGCCTCCACTGCCTTCTCCACAGCAGGGCCCACCTGCTGGTTCATCTCCTCCATGTCCGCCATGAGGGAGGCGAGGTCCTGCGCCACGTGCTCGCGAGCCTCTTCAGCAACGCGGCGGCGATCCGCTTCGCGCCTCACCCGGACGTTCAGGGTGGCGTTCATCTCCTCCAGCTGGTAGATCCGGGCGCCGTCCTCACTGCGCTTCCTCTTGAAGCGGCTCTCCTGCTTCCTGAACTTCTCATCATAGTCACGGGAGACAGCGGCGTGGTACGCCTTCTCCCGGGCCTGGAATTCCTTCTCGGCCTCTGCCTTCAGCTCGGCGAGCTTCGAGTTGAAGCGCTCCACATGCCTCTTGTGGGTGGCCACTTCGTGCTCGTGCTTGACGAGGGACTCGGCCAGGCTCTCCTCGCTGGCCTCGAGGGCGGCGCGCTGCCCTGACAGCTCCTGCTCCACCAGCGCCAGCTACTCGTCGCGCCGGCGCAGGTCGCTCTCGCGCTCGCCCAGACTCTGGCCCCTGGCTTCCAAGCTCGCGCGGACTGCCTCCAGAGAGGTCCGCACGGTTGCGGAGTCGGCGAGAATCTTGGCCTCGAGCTGGGCGAGCTCGCGGTGCTTGTCCGCCAGCGAGTGCTCCATTGCCTCCCGCTCCGCCCTGGCCGCGTCCAGAGCATCCTCCGCTGCCCGGCGCTCGGCCTGGACGGGCTCCAGGGTCTCCTCGGCCTCGCGCACAGCGCCCTCGCGGACCTCCTTGGCGAAGCGCAGGGCCTCCGCGCGCCCCGCCTGCAGAGCAAGGTCGCTCTGCCGACGAGCCTCCACAGCCGCATGGAAAGCGGCCCAGGCCGCCGCAAGCTCGTCCCGCTGCCGGGCGAGCTCCCCGTCCTCGAGGGCGAGGTGAGCCTCCAATCCGTCCAGGGACTCCCTCATCAGGCGGAAGGCGACGTCGCGGCACCCCTTGCTCCAGTCCCAGCTGCCAGGGACAGGCGCCTGAGAAGTCCCGCGCGGCGCGGAGGGCCCTGCGCCTGCGTCGAGCTTGGAGGAGAAGGCCTCCGCGCGGGCCTGGGGGCTCGGCGGCGAGTCCTCCGCCGCGCCGCCCGCATTCTGCGCGCCGGCGTCATCCTGCTCAAGCGGCACCTCCTCATGGGTTACCGGGGCAGGAGAGGCCCGCCCCGCAGCTGCTGCCTCCTTCTCCTCCGCGGTGTTTGGCGGGGGCGGCGGAAGATCTGCTCCCACCTTCTCGTCGGCCTTTTGCGGGCTCAGGATCGGTGTAGTGCCTGCCGCGGCCTCCTGCTGCGCTGGCGGAGTCGCAGCGCGCGGCGGAGTGGGCGCCTTCTCCGCCTGCTCCTCAGGGCGCTCCTCCTCCGGAGGCGGCACAGTCGCCTCAGCCTGAGGCGCATCCTCGTGAGGGCCTGCAGGGACCTCCTCCGCAGGCCTCGAGGCCTCTTCTGCTGTGGTCTCTGCCGCGGCCTCCGGAGCGGTTTTCTTCACATCTGCAGCCTTCCGAAGCCTTCGGCGCTTCGCAGGCGCCGGGTCGCTAGCAGAGAACAAGAAGTCTTGTCAGAGGGGAGCAGCCGAGCAAAGATTGAAGAAGAGGAACCAAGTTACAAGCACTTACCCAGTTTTCTTGGCGGGGGTGTCAACCCACGCCATGCCAGACGCACGCCAAGAAGGCGTGGTCCGGGCTCCGGATCCCTCCGGAGCCGTCTCAGCTTTCCTCTTGAGGGGGGCGCTCGGGGGCTCCCCAGCAGGCTTGTCGTGGGCCGCCTTGGTCCGGGGCTCCTGTCGCCCCGCCTCGGCCTCCTCATCGTCGCTGGACGAGAGCTCGAAGACCTCCTCCGGAGGGGGCGCGGCTCTTGATGAGCTCGCGCCGCCTGCAGAGGGGATAGCCCCAGCCGCCGCGTCGCCCTGCTCAGTGTCAGATGCGTATGGCGACTCCGCGGCGTCTGGCCCTCTCGCCATGGGCATGGGCCCCTCGTCCTCCTCCTCACCCGCCAGGCCAAGCGGGGTGAACGTGGGCATCTGATCCAGCACCGCCAGGCGTGCGGCCAGGTTGAGCTGGTGAAGAGGCCTCAGCTCCGCAGCAATCGCCACGGGCACGTCGGGGTTGATGAAGAGGCCGCCCATGATGGTCTCGATGACGGCGGGGCGATGGTCGCAGGGGTGGAGTCGCATCGGGTCGGAGGGGCCCGAGTACATCCACATCGGCTTCTTATGCGCCTGTAGAGGCGCGATGCGGCGGCGCACGAAGTCCTCTGCAATCATCTGGCCGGTGAGGCCGTTCTCCCGAAGCATCCTCATGCGCGCCACGAGGTCTCCTATCTGCGGGCCCAGGAAGACCTGCTTGCCCCCAGTGAGTATTCTTCACGGGCGGCGCCTCCGGGGTGTCGAGGAAGGAGCTCTGTGACGAGGCGCCGATGAGGAACCACTTCTGCCTGAAGTCGTCCACCTTCTTCACCACCGCCGTGATGGGCTTCTCGCCGCTCCACGACATGGGGATGTAGACGCCCCCCATGCCGTCCACGATGCGGAAGGATACGCATCCCGTCCGCTCGAGCTTCGCGGAGTTCCAGAGCGCGTAGAAGCTCTTGAAGAGGGCCACCGAGGGCTGCACCCCCAAGTAGGCTTCGCAGAAGTAGGCGAAGATGGAGAGAATCAGGATGGATTTGGGGTGAAGGTGGAGAAGATGGATCTGGTAGAACTCCAGAACTGCCTCCAGGAAGGGCGAGTACGGAGGAACCAGCCCGGCGTAGACGGTGTGGAGGAAAATGGGAAAGAACCCCGCCGGGAGACGGCCGAGCCTGGCGGCCTGGATGGCGCTGGCGCCGTGTTCGTTGGTCTTCCCGGCGACCAGGTGCCGGATCTTGTCCAGCGCCGTCGCATTGACGCGCTCCCCGATCAGAGCGGGGCCAAGCGCCTCTTCACCCTGCGCATCGGAGGGGAGCGTCCCCATCGCCGCCTTGCCCTTCGGTCCGCCCATTGTCGGGGAAGGTGAAAGAAGCGGAGTGCCGAGGAAGAGGAAGGAGTTCGCCGGAGAGGAAAAGCTAGGAGGCCGAGAACGAGAAGTTTGGATGCGCGGAATGGGGGTAATGACTGCTATTCGGACCGGCGCACAGCTTTATACCCCGTTTGGTCAGTTACCAAGGCGTGGTCGTGGTGGTCGTGGTTGGACCCCCCATGACGCACGTTCTGCCGGAGAAACCGAGTCGCCGCAAAGCCAACACCGAACGACGCGTGTCACGGGCCGGCCGGACATTTTGGACCCACGACGCTTCGTCTGGACCCGATGGGCCTCGCCGTGCCCGTCATGGGCCCGGGGGCTACTGTCGGCCCAGTGGGATCCAGGGTGTGCAGAGCCCACTCTCCACAGCCCTCACACGCGACAGAATCGATGAAACGGCTAAGGACCAGGAGGAACGCTTGGAGAGGCCCTCGAGAGGAAAGGCCTCTCGAGAGGGCTGGAGGGGGCAGCGAAGGCCTGAAGAGGCTCCTCCCGAGGCTGTCCCTCTACAAGGCCCCCTCCCCTGGAGAGGGGTCAACGCAAATCTCTCCACAAGGCCGCCCAGGCCCTGTGGAGATGCTTCGCTACGAAGCAAACGCTGCAGAGCGCACATGGCCTCTGCCGCAGCTGCAGCCGCAGAGTGACGCGTGCGTCTGCGCGCGATGACGACAGCGCCGCAGTTGCCGTTCTCATGATTAAAGGGGGTCAACAAAGCCGTGTCCCCTGCGCCGGCTTACGAGGGTTTCCTCTTTGGTGATAAAGCAGTTGGCCGGCGCTACGCTCCAAGGACGACGTCACCGTGGGCACCCCCACGATCTCTGCAGCACCAGCTGGCCGTCCTGCGTGGACGGTGGCTTTCCGGCGTCACGGGCAGGCTTTGCGACCATGGACCAGGTCCATGGACATCCCGGGAGCGGTGCACCCCGCACCTCTCTTTCGTCGCCATGTGGGGACCCTTCCGCCGCGCAGTGCGCCAGGATGAGGCCCGATGCGCCTATAAAAGGAGGGGGAGCACCATCGTAGCAAATGATCGATCATTGAGAACTTGGACACCCTACAGCAGCGTAGTCTTAGTTGAACTCGCTCGAGGAGGAAGAAGACCTTAGTTTCCCTCTTCGAGCTCCACTCTGCCATACGGGAGCCCTCGGCAAGCTCATTGTTGAGGGGATAGATCAACAATATCATCCGGAGATGATTTATACGGGGCTATGTACGCGCGGACATCATCGATGTGGGTTAGCACACGAAAGACAAGATTTAGACAGCTTCGGGGCCCAGGAAACATCATCCGGTTATACCCCTACGTGCTGTTTGTGGGTAGGTCTATTCCGTATGCTCATGGTGGAAGTCGCCGTATGAGGCGGCTCCTCTCTTGTGTATGTCGTGCCTGTCTAGGCGGTGGGATTGTGTGTCTTGAGTCTGTCCTCTTGGGACGCCTTGCCCCTCCTTATATAGGTGGACGGGGCCGGCTTACATGTAGAGTCCTAGTTGGATACAGACTAGTCTCCTCTTCTATTACAAGTTGGTTAGGTGTACTAGTCCTACTATGGTAGTTCTTCCGGCTTACTGGGCCACCTCTTGATGGGCCACAATCACCGTCCATTCGGGTACCCGTGTCCCATATCCACAACAGTAGCCCCCGAGCTTTCGGGTGACTTGCAGAGTTAGGCGGAAGGTCTTGAGTTGTTGAAGATGTTGTCTTCTTGGGACACGGAATCTTTGTCGGGTTATTGATGTAGTGGATGTTGAGTTGCAGACGATCCTCGCCGGCTTGTAGATGTAGAGCTTGTCGAATCGTAGATGTCGATGATGCCGGCTCACCCGGCGTGTCAATTGCCGGGTTGCGGGCTAAGACGTCGTCGGGTCTGCTTGTTTCGATGTTGCCGGGGTCACCCAACGTAGATGATGATGATGCCGGGTTACCCGGGCTGGCTTTTGCCGGGTTTGGTTGAGGTAGATGTAGATGTTGCCGGGTTTGCTGGCGTCGAAGTCACCGCGTCGCTGGCTTTGACGTTGCCGTGTCTCTGTGTAAACGTTGCCGAGTCTCCGGCGTCATTCTTCAGGAGATTAACCCGGATGGATATATAGCCCCCAAGTGCCGGGTTGCATGCCTGCAGCAGCCTGGGACTTTCGTAACTCCTCATGTACCTGAAATAATACATGTGTATGCATTACACAGTTCATGATATATGAAAACAAAAAATTAAATAGATATCATAATTATTTAACTTGTGTTCAAATGATTAATCGTTCGCCTTGACTAAGTAGGCTTTCGCGGGGACTTTTTTCATGCAAAAATGTATGTTCAGTTTTGACAAAGACTTTTTTTGCAACAGAGTCGACCGACAAAATCATATGCACTACTTGGACAATTGCGTTTCACATCTGACTTAGCAAGAACGAACGTCAATTTATTTTGCCGGAGGCAGGATACGCATGTTTGGATCGCGCATCGTGGCAACGAGTCCTCTTTGGCAACCTTAATTATTTACGAAGGAAAAGTAGCCCCCGAGATTAACTCAAAGGTGCTGAATTTAATTATTAAATTAAAGCAAATAATATGAAATTAAAATATGAAAGCAACTTAGCTTGTTTTGTTCTCGTCCGTTGAGAGCCGGCGGCAGGAGCGACTTGGCCGCGTGAAGCCGATCAGGCCGGCTTATGGATGATCGCATGTACGGCCGGCCAGGTTATCTCTTACGAAGCCGTTCGTCAAGGACTGATCAGGTACTTCTTTATTTCTCTTTTTTTTCTTTCTTCCAAGTAAGGAGTTGATACGTATTCTCTCATAGCCTTGGAAGCCGTGTAGCACATGGAAACGTTGGTCCACATGAGTGCTAGTGCCACACGGTTTGCACTATTTTCTTCTCCCGTACGCGACCTGCTCTTTGCCCTGCTGGTATACGTGTCCGGCTTCTACTTGGATTAGCCCTGGAATCGCGTCACCGATTAGGAATCTGAGATCCACTCGCGGTCGAACGGATATGCAACTCTTCAGCCGATCTGCGCCCTACGGTGTCGAGCCCCCGGGCGCAGATGATCGTAGGGCAATAAAATTGCCGCCCGTTGATGAAGATTCCCATTGAATTGTGAATCCACGCGCACTTAGCCACACGGTGGGCGCCAATGTTGAGGGGATAGATCAACAATATCATCCGGAGATGATTTATACGGGGCTATGTACGCGCCGACATCATCGATGTGGGTTAGCACATGAAAGACAAGATTTAGACAGCTTCGGGGCCCAGGAAACATCATCCGGTAATACCCCTACGTGCTGTTTGTGGCTAGGTCTATTCCGTATGCTCATGGTGGAAGTCGCCGTATGAGGCGGGTCCTCTCTTGTGTATGTCGTGCCTGTCTAGGCGGTGGGATTGTGTGTCTTGAGTCTGTCCTCTTGGGACGCCTTGCCCCTCCTGGACGGGGCCGGCTTACATGTAGAGTCCTAGTTGGATACAGACTAGTCTCCTCTTCTATTACAAGTTGGTTAGGTGTACTAGTAGTAGTTCTTCCGGCTTACTGGGCCACCTCTTGATGGGCCACAATCACCGTCCATTCGGGTACCCGTGTCCCATATCCACAACACTCATTGTACTGTAATCTCTGCAGTGCAATACAGACAAGCAGGAGTAACGGTTTTACCTCCTCCTGAGGGCCGTGAACCTGGGTACGGGCCGTTGTCCATCTCTGCCGTGCTGTCCCCTCTTCAGGCTCGACGAGCACCGTCGCCGTGACAGTTGAGGGTTGAAGACCAACGTGTTCAGTCCCCTTCACGAACTTATCTTCAGAGTGTGAACACCCCTAGACTCCTGGGAATCACTCTCCGACAGAAATAACTTGAAGAACAAGATAAGGACTCCAGTTCATAGTTTATTAGGACTCATGTAAAACCCCCATGAAAATGGAGGGGAAGACAGAAAGACGAAGCAATACGCAATAGAAGATAGACAATAGACAACAGCTCATCTAGAGCCTTAGCCACCACCATCGCCATTATGGCCACCATGTAATCTCCATCAATACCAGATCAGACAAGAAGGAGTAGGTCTTTACCTCACAATGAGGGGCCAAATCTGGGTAAACTCTTTGCTTGTCATCCGTCCAGAACTACCATCCGCCTACTTCACTCTCTATACGAAACACTAGTTACCTAACCGAGGGATTTGATGGGTTTACACCCCACCGGTCCATGTTTTTTATGTTATTGGTGGATTTCATTTTTGTGCAAATACGTTGTTGAAATGACGTAGAGATTTAGGGCATTAGCCTCCATATATTTATTTTTTCCGTCAGTGATGTGTAGTTTTCAGTAAATATTACTTTAACGTATTGTAACATGTTTCTCTTACAGGTCAGCAGGTCAAATAGATAGCGCTATCCATGATCTTTCCACTTGTACGTAAGGTATATTAAAAGTTTTTGTTTGTTTTTTCCACGTTTACCCAATCCGTTTGTTGTTGTTTTTATCGCTTCAGTTGAGAGTCTGTTTCAGAAAAATTCTAGGACACCTAAGAGTGTTCCTAAGCAAACAAGATTCAAAAGAATTAAGCAAAGACTTTGTCTCAAAACTAAGGTCAATGTTCCAGAAGTTCCTATAGACCCACAGCTTGAAGGTGGCATAGAAGATGCTTTATAGATTCCAACGGAAGCACTACCTCCCCACGAGGTTCATCAAGATTCAACCGAAAACCCACCGCATCATCAGGATGAAGAAGCCGCAGCTGATGCCGGAGATGGTGTTTGATATCCCACAAGTATAGGGGATCGTGTGTAGCCTTTTCGATAAGTAAGAGTGTCGAATCCAACGAGGAGCCAAAGGTAGGATGAATGTTCTCTCAAGTTCTATCAACCACTGATATAACTCTACGCACACCAAACGTTTGCATTATCTAGGAAATAAAATTAGAGCAATAATACGGGTATGAGAGATAGCTTTGCAAGAGAATAAATACAAGAAAGTAAATGTTAGTGCTGCAGCGATAAAATATACTAAGTAAATATAAACTAACAGTACAATGAGTATGGAAAAGTGGTGGTAGTTGTGGTGGCTTTGTCCAAGATTAATTAGTGAAGATATCGGTTTCATTGTCTTCGATGCAGTTTTCTATGTGGGAGAGGCTAAATATACATGCACTCCACTACTTAGGATTACAAGTACTATATGATTGGATTGTTAGCAAACATCCATAAATACTAACAATGCATTAAGGTTACCCCAACCATAGCCTTAAGTTCATGGTCCTCTTACTCCCATATGTGCAACTAACCGGTTTGAGTCCTCAGGTTTCTGTCACTCCGGCAGAACTACCCCCTTCCTTTGCACATACTACTAACCCTAGGGTGTTGATCCATGCGCGCACAAATATAATGGACACCAAAGGACAGTACCATATCAACATACAACTCTAATGAATCTCATGCATTCAACAAAGCAATCAAAAGACAAATAACTACGCAAACATGTCATAGATCATAGGATAAATATTATAGCATCAAACACCATGTTTACATAGGACGGTACAGAGGTTTATGGGAGGATGAACCACTGAATACAAGGAGGAGTTGGTGATGGAGATGGCGGTGAAGTCGGTGAAGGGGGCAGCGAGAGGCGCAGGGCGGCGGCGGCGCCGGCGGTGGCGCGGGGAGCTCCTCCCCCGCCGCCGGCAACAAGGGGGAACGCCGCCCCTTAGCCTCCTTCCTTCATGGCTTCTTGGGAGACCTCCCCCATGGAGATGGGATCCATGGGGGAGGCAAAAACGTGGTTTTGGTGGCTGGAAATTCGTGAGTGGAGGAGTCTCTCACGACCTAGGGTTTCCTTCTTTATATAGACTCTCGGATTTCCGTCAACCCCTCTTGGGCTCCACGAAAACGGGCATATCTGGAGCATCCGGACTCAGATTGGGCCGATTTTTTAGTCCAGATTTATCTCTTCTCTATCTCTTCTCTACTATATAATACGGCTTACGGTGAGGACGTACGTCGTGGCGCTTTTGCAATTTCGCCCTTCAAGAAACGGGAAATCAACCCGCAGTCTAAACATGAAGTTGCATGTTTTGCGTTTGAGACCCTGTAACCACTTCACAACAGACGCGAACAATCCCCTCCAACCCGACCTACCGCCGCCGCCCACCCCATCTCCAGCCGTCGGCCGGCGGAGCGTCACGCCGCGCCGCGCAGCCTAGCTTCCACTCCTTCTGCCAACGCGCCGCCGCCGAGCTCCCTTCCGTCGTTCTCTCGCCCCCGAGCACCGCCTCCCCATGGCCATCAACCACGGCGCAGATTCCCTATCCTGCCTGCAGGACGAGCTCGGAACTGCCGATGACGCGGACCTGTGGCTCGTGGAGTCGGCCGATCCTCCGGCCTCACCACCCAAAGCTACGACCGTTCTCCTTTAATCGACTCTCGATCCACTTCCCCCTCGCCTCCCCGAACCCCTCTCCTTCCACTGTGGACGGCCGACGTCAGGCTGGTGTTGTATATCCCGGCGTGTGCTCGCCGCAACTCCTTGCCTTCAACGGGCAGCATGAGCTGCACAAGGCTGCTTCATCAACGTGCGTGTGCTGCCGAGCCTAAGGCAGGGTAGGGCCATGCACGCGCTGACCATCAGGCTGTCCTGGGGCATGCCCATGATCAAGACATCAACTCCCTATTAAACAGGATCACAGGTAGGTGACCTTGCAATGAATCTGAATGTTGTAGCATGATGCATGGAGTCCATCAGCCATCAGTCGATTCTCCTTTTCAGCAAGCTTTGCATCTAGCTGCAGATTGTCATCGTCCCGAGCCCAGCTCCACACACTCACGTCGTGTTTGGACGTTTCCTGGCCCACGGCCGCGCACACAGCCCAACTATAAGAAGAAAGCCCACTCCATCCTAAAAGCCCGGACTGAAGGGATGATTGAACTCTCTCTTATAAGCTGGGTGTGGCCTCCTCCCACTAGCGAGGTGGGACTAAAGTCACCGGCAACGCTTGGTACCTAACACCCCATCCCCCTAGGAAGCCCCCTAGGCGAGCATGGCGATGCCTGGCTCTGATACCAATTGTCAGCGTCCCGGGCCCAGCTCCACACACTCGTGTCGTGTTTGGACGTTTCCTGGCCCACGGCCGCGCACACAGCCCAACTATAAGAAGAAAGCCCACTCCATCCCAAAAGCCCGGACTGATTGGAGCAAGGAATCTCTCCCTTATAAGTTGGGTGTGGCCTCCTCCCACTAGCGAGGTGGGACTAAAGTCACCGGCAACGCTTGGTACCTAACACCCCATCCCCCTAGGAAGCCCCCTAGGCGAGCATGGCGAAACCTGGCTCTGATACCAATTGTCAGCGTTCCGGGCCCAGCTCCACACACTCGTGTGGTGTTTGGACGTTTCCTGGCCCACGGCC
This sequence comes from Poa annua, assembly GCA_026929855.1. Lineage (NCBI taxonomy): Eukaryota > Viridiplantae > Streptophyta > Magnoliopsida > Poales > Poaceae > Poa > Poa annua. The sequence goes on from CM049436.1 coordinate 40,669,615, forward strand.
GCGCACACAGCCCAACTATAAGAAGAAAGCCCACTCCATCCCAAAAGCTCGGACTGAAAGGTGGAGGGGACTCTCCCTTATAAGCTGGGTGTGGCCTCCTCCCATTAGCGAGGTGGGAATAAAGTCACCGGCAACGCTTGGTACCTAACACCCCATCCCCCTAGGAAGCCCCCTAGGCGAGCATGGCGATGCCTGGCTCTGATACCAATTGTCAGCGTCCCGAGCCCAGCTCCACACACTCACGTCGTGTTTGGACGTTTCCTGGCCCACGGCTGCGCACACAGCCCAACTATAAGAAAAAAGCCCACTCCATCCTAAAAGCCCGGACTGAATGGAGGATGGAACTCTCTCTTATAAGCTGGATGTGGCATCGTCCCACTAGCGAGGTGGGACTAAAGTCACCAACAACGCTTGGTACCTAACACAGATCCTTGCCGGATATAGTTAGTCAGGACCATAATAGGTTGATCCATCAGCTTCCAGGGAGCAGCCCGTCCAGGTTACATTACATGCGTCTCGACCAGCGTGAGTCTCGCAGATCATTCTCGATGTACGGTTCGTAATCTGGCATGTGTAGTATGGTTCATAATGACTGGGTGAGTTCTGAAGGACTATGGCGTGCATAGCAGTCGGCATGGACAAAGTATCAAGGTTCAGGTTTCTAAGTTTTCTGAATGTCGACTGCTCCCGCGCTCCTCTGCGAGATTCCCGCTCGGCCGACACGAAATGTGCTCCAACAAGAACTCTGAAAGAGCTTGTCAACGCACCTGCTAATGTCCTTACCCCTGGTTAGTAGATTTTCAGTCAGTCACTTTGTTATCCTTCATAGATTACATTATGTTATTTATTTATTGTATCATCATAATCCTGACTTACTGTCTTTCAGCTGTGCTTGCGGAGGAGGCATCAAACATTGCTTTTGTTTCACCGTTAGCTTGGTGTCACAATTACCACCCCTTCCAAAGTTTAACAGACCGCTCCGTCCACAAAAGTGAGTGGAAATCCATTTGTTTCCATTCTTTCCATTTCGTTGGTTTGGTAGTGGATGCAATTTACCATCTACATGGATCACTTCTTGACTTTCTTGGTTTTGTCCGCAACTCTGATTGAGATATGAGTCTGTTATGCAGATTGCAGCTAGGGTATGCACTCATACACCACAATTACAAGTTAGAAAAATATGCAATAAAGAACTTATTGGAGGTAATAAGAATCTGTGTAGTTGTCGGCCCAGTGGGATCCAGGGCGTGCAGAGCCCACTCTCCACAGCCCTCGCACGCGACAGTATCGGCGAAACGACTAAGGACCAAGCAGAACGCTTGGAGAGGCCCTCGAGAGGAAAGGTCTCTCGAGGGGACTGGAGGGAGCAGCGAAGGCCTGAAGAGGCTTCTCCCGAGGCTGCCCCTCTACAAGGCCCCCTCCCCTTGAGAGGGGTCAACGCAAATCCCTCCGCAAGGCCGCCCAGGCCCTGTGGAGACACTTCGCTACGAAGCAATCGCCGCAGAGCGCACATGGCCTCTGCCGCGGCCGCAGAGTGACGCGCGCACCTGCGCGCGGTGACGACGACGTCGCAGTTGCCATTCTCGTGATTAAACGGGGTCAACAAAGCTGTGTCCCCTGCGTCGGCTTACGAGCGTTTCCTCTTTGGTGATAAAGCGGTTGGCCGGCGCTACGCTCCAAGGACGACGTCACCGTGGGCACCCCCACGATCTCTGCAGCACCAGCTGGCCGTCCTGCGCGGACGGTGGCTTTTCTGCCCCACGGGCAGGCTTTACGACCATGGACCGGGTCCATGGTGAACCCAGCTGCGGTACACCCCGCTCCTCCGTTTCGTCGTCATGTGGGGACCCTTCCGCCGCGCAGTGCGCCAGGATGAGGCCCGGGACGCCTATAAAAGGAGGGGGAGCACCACCGTAGGAGGGGATCGATCTCGGAGAACTTGGACGCGCTACGGTAGCATAGTGTAAGTCGAACCAGCTTGAGGAGGAAGAAGACCTTAGCGTTCCCTCCTTGAGCTCCACTCCGCCATAAGGGAGCCCTCGGCAAGCTCATTGTACTGTAACCTCTGCAGTGCAATACAGACAAGCAGGAGTAGCGGTGTTACCTCCTCCCGAGGGCCGTGAACCTGGGTACGGGCCGCTGTCCATCTCTGTCATGCTGTCCCTCCTCAGGCTCGACGAGCACCGTCGCCGTGCCGGTTGAGGGTTGTAGACCAACGTGTTCAGTCCCCTTCTCGAACTACTCTTCAGAGTGTGACTATCCCTTTCTCGTGGGAACCACTCTCCGACCTTTGGCGCGCCAGGTAGGGGACTGAGGCGCGTCTTCAACCTTCGATCAGCTTCCGCGCCATGACGGACACCCGCGCGACACGCGCCAACAGGCGCGCAGCGGACAGGGCTCATACAGAGCCCGGCACCGCCCCTGCTCGCGGCCGCCGCGGCCGCCCTCGCACGACGGAGCGCGCTAATACCGGCCCACACGTGGAGGAGCCCGAGAGCAAGGATCATCGTGACGGTGACCACCGCGACGACAGGGATGCCTAACCGGAGCACCACGACGATGCTGAGTCCTCGCATCCGTCTCGGCGCCAAAGCGCGTCTTCTCAGGGACGCCCGGAGCCCACTCCGCACACCGCGCTTCTCATGGCCTAGGAGCTCCTCCGCTACTGGCCTAGCGCGGAGGCCCACGACCAGTGGCTTGACCGCCTCCACCACCTCGTCGACGTCGCGACGACGCGCCCCGCTCCGTCGCGTTCCCTCATCCACCACTCTGCCCGCGCTGGAACTGCCGCGCCGGATGCGCCTCCGCCGCCGCCGGGACCACCTCCGGCCGCAGCACAGAGGGCTCTCTCTCATGCGTCCTCGCCGCGCGACTGCCAAATTGTGCAGCGCGCCGCGCCTGACACGCGAGTGGGGATGGAACGCCGGAGAGACCTCCAGAACCGCCTTGTCGAGGAAATCGGCCAGGCGGGGCAGCAGAACCGCAGGGCTCTCCAGGGCGGGACCGCCACATACGCCACCGGCTGCATGGCCTTCACCCGCGCTCTGCGCCGCGTGGTATGGCCGCAGAAGTTCAGGCCTGCCCTCCCCAAGGGCTACGACGGGTCAAGCAACCCCATCGAGTTCCTGCAGCTCTACACCACCTCTATCCAGGCTGCAGGAGGAGACGACAAAGTCATGGCCAACTGGTTCTCCCACGCCCTCAGGGACTCCGCGCTGTCGTGGCTCCTCAACCTGCCCGAGGACTCCATCGACTCATGGGAGGAGCTCTGCAGGCAGTTCGTCGCCAACTTCAAGGGCACCTATGAGCGCGCGCTCACCCACAACGACCTGCGCGCTGTGGTGCAGAGGAAGGTTGAGACTCTCCGCAAGTACATCCAGCGCTTCAGCCAAGTGCGCAACAAGATCCCAAACATCCCCGACACGCAAGTCATTGCCGCCTTCAGGGAGGGCGTTACAAATCGCAGGATGCTCGAGAAGCTGGGCATTCACGACAAGCTCAACTCTGTGGTGAAGCTGTTCGACCTCGCTGACAAGTGCGCCAAAGCTGAAGAGGGGCTCCTCTTCGTCAAGATGAGCCAACGGACGGACGACCTGGCCGAAGGGTCCAAGAGCCACAAGAAGCGGGAGGAAACCAAGCGCAAGACTACTGCTGTCCTGGCGGCTGAGCCAGCCGCCAAGAACGCCCGCAGGAACTCCCCTAAGCCTTGCGACAGAGAGGCGGACAACCGTCCGTTCTGCGTCTACCACAACAGGCGCGTCCACGCCACAGAGAACTGCTTCGATCTCAAGAGGCTGAGCCGAGAGCGCGAGCGCGAAGAAGGCAGCGGGAGCCGTGGCAGAGGCCGGAGCTACCGCAGGGACGGTAGAGGCGGACGCGGTGGCGGCTATCAGAAGCCGCCAGGCACTCAAGCCAACGCTGCCGAGAAGAACAACAACCTCCCTGACAAGGAAGATGGAGGCTATCAGGCCCCAAGGGGGGCTATGGCCTGCATCCTTGGCCAGGCACTCAAGCCAACGCTGCCGAGAAGAACAACAACAACCAGTTCAAGCAGTTCGCCCGCGAACTCAACGCTGCGCTCCCGAGCGCCGAGACCTCCAGGCCTCTCAACTGGTCTCAGTACACCATCGCCTTCGACGTCAAGGACCACCCCAAGTCGACCAAGACTGTCGGAACCCTCCCTCTGGTCTGCTCCCCCACCATCAACAACATCGCCATCTCCAAGACGCTCATCGATGGGGGTGCAGGCCTGAACGTCATCTCTGTCGAAACCTTCGAGACTCTTCAGGTGCCTTACGAGTGGCTCATGCCCTCCAGGCCGTTCACAGGGGTCACTAGTGGTTCGATCGAACCTCTGGGGCAGGTCCGGCTGGCCGTCACCTTCGGCACGCAGAAGAACTACCGCACCGAGCTGATCGACTTCGACGTCGCACACATTGGCCTGCCGTACAACGCCATCCTCGGCTACCCCGCCCTCACGAAGTTCATGGCCGTCACGCATCACGCCTACAACATGGTCAAGATCCCCGGCAGCGCTGGCACCATCACCATCCATGGTCATATCCTGGACGCCACGCGCGCTGTCGAGAGCGCCTACAAAGCGGCCGCCATGGCCTTCCCGGCAGACGAGGACATGGAGCCTCTCGAGAGGCCTCAGAAGAAGAAACAGATGTTCTCTCAAGAGCAAGCTTCCACGAAGAGGGTGTCGCTGGGCACCAGTGGCTCGGGGGCTGAGGGGTCAGGGGCTAGCGTCACCATAGGCGCTGCCCTGCCTCCCAAATAGGAAAGCGCGCTCGTCGCCTTCCTTCGGGCAAACTCTGACATGTTCGCGTGGACTCCGTCAGATATGTCCGGTGTACCAAGGGAGGTGATCGAGCACCACTTAGCCGTGTGTCCAGACGCACGCCCCGTCAAGCAAAAAGCACGCAAGCAAGCCCCCGAGAAGCAAGCATTCATCGTCAAGGAAGTAGAGAAGCTAAAAGCGGCAAATGTCGTCCGCAAAGTCGCGCACCCCACTTGGCTCTCCAACGGCGTGGTTGTCCCTAAACCCGCTGGAGGAGGCCGACTCTGCATCGACTACACAGATGTCAATAAGGCCTGCCCCAAGGACCCATACCCCATGCCGAGGATAGACCAGATCGTGGACTCCACCGCCGGCTGCGACCTCCTCTGTTTTATGGACGCCTTCTCTGGTTATCACCAGATCAAAATGGCTAAAGAGGACGAGGAGAAAATAGCATTCCTCACCCCTTGTGGTGTGTATTGCTACACTTGCATGCCTTTCGGCCTGAAGAACGCCGGCGCCACTTTCCAGAGGCTCATGAGGATAGCCTTGGGGGCACAGATGGGCAGAAATGCAGAAGCATACGTCGACGACATTGTGGTGAAGTCTCGCGAGGGGGACACTCTCTTGAAGGATCTCGAGGAAACCTTCGCCAGCCTGCGCAAGGTGAACATCAAGCTGAACCCCGCCAAGTGCGTCTTCGGGGTACCTTCAGGCAAACTCCTCGGATTCCTCGTGTCCCACCGCGGCATAGAAGCAAACCCTGACAAGATCAAGGCCATAGAAGGGATGCAGCCTCCTCGCCGGCTCAAGGACATGCAGCGCCTAGCAGGCTGTATGGCTAGCCTGGGCCGCTTCATCTCCAAGTTCGGCGAGAGAGCCCTGCCATTTTTCAAGATCATGAAGAGATCCGGCACATTCAAATGGACCCCTGAAGCGGACAAAGCTTTCGAAGACTTGAAGAGATATTTGGCCAGCCCACCAGTCATGGCGGCCCCCAGGACAGGCGAACATCTGAAGCTGTACCTATCAGCCACTCCTCAGACCGCAAGTGCCGTCCTGGTGGTCGAGAGGGAAGAGCCAGTCCTCCCCAAGAAGAGCGCTGCCACTCCAAGCCCAAAGCCGCCCGACAAAGATCTCGGCGAAGGAGCAGTCTCCACAGACCCACGGCCAGGCCCACAGCCTCAGGTCGAGTCTGCTCCAAACACCCTTGCCAAGACCCCTCCACAGGCGAATCTCGACAAGGGTCCTGAAGAGCCTCCACAGAGAGCCGACGATGTACCTCCCTCGACAGCCCTTGTCGAGCACCCCGTGTACTTTGTCAGTACAGTACTGCGGGATGCTCGAGAGCGGTACCCAATGCAGCAGAAGCTTCTCGTCGCTCTCCTCATCGCCTCCGGGAAGCTGAGACATTACTTCCAGGGCCACCCCATCACGGTGGTCACTTCCTTCCCCCTGGAGCAGATCCTGCGCAACCCCAACGCCACAGATCGTGTCGCGGGATGGAACATCGAGCTGCAGCCATTCAACCTGCGCTTCGACACCACAAGAGTCATCAAGGGATGAGCGCTGGCGGACTTTGTCGCCGAGTGGACTGACCCAAGCCCTGAAGAGCCTCGGGAAGAAGAGGCCGAGCCCTCTGGAGACACTATGCCCAGCCACTGGACCATGCACTTCGATGGAGCCTTCGCCTGCCGCCATGGCGGGGCAGGCGTCGTCTTGACCTCGCCCAAAGGCGACAAACTCTATTACGCTGTCCAGCTGTGCTTCACGATTGACAAGATCTCCAACAACATCGCTGAATACGAGGGCCTCCTCGCCGGCTTAAGGGCCGCCATCGCTCTGGGCGTCAAGCACTTACTCGTCAAAGGCGACTCCCAGTTGCTTGTCAACTTCCCCAACAAAAGCTACACGCCTAAAGACGACCACATGGCCGCATACCTTGAAGAGGTCCGCAAGCTCGAGAAGCACTTCAGGGGCATGGAGCTCATGCACATCCCGAGGAAAGAGAACATCGCCAAGCGAGCCTCGCAAAGGCAAGCCCAACAGGCCGGCGTCTTTGAAGAGCGGCTCACCAAAGCATCCATCAAGCAGCCTCAAGAGACTACAGCCGCAAGCACGGACGAAGCACTCCCACCACCTCCTGAAGCTGGGGCACCCGACTGTGGTCCTCACACAGGGGAGCGTCTGTTGCTGACAGCGGCTCACCAAGAAACAGGCTGGATTGACGAGCTCAAAGACTACTTGGTGAAGGGGATCCTCCCCGAGGAAGATGCGGAAGCAGAGCGAATCGCTCGACAGGCAAAATCCTACTGCATCCTCGAGGGAGACTTGTACCGCAAGCGCCCAAATGGCATCGCGCTCAAATGCGTCCCTCCCGAGGAAGGCCGAATGATGATCAAGGATATCCATAGCGGAGAGTGCGGCCACCACTTGTGTGCGCGCACCCTCGCAGGCAAGGTCTTCAGGAGTGGGTTCTACTGGCCGCAAGTGCTTCAAGATGTAGTGACCATCGTCCAATCATGCGACGCCTGCCAGTACCACGCCAAGCAAATCCATCAGCCGGCGCTGGGACTCCAGACCATCCCGCTCTCCTGGCCGTTCGCGGTCTGGGGGCTGGACATTTTGGGCCCCTTCCCGAGGTCGCAGTGGGGCTACCGCTTCCTCTTCGTGGCTGTCGACAAGTTCACTAAGTGGGCCGAGGTCGAACCAGTGCGCACCTGTAACAGCCCAAGGTTTAAAACCTGCAAACCACTGTAATTTTTCCACTTTTGTGTAATTGCATCATGGCATACATCTCAAATTGCTACTATTATGACAATTGCATCCAAACACTGTGAATTGGGCATATTTGTCAAGGAAGTTCCAAGAGTTCCAAATATTATATTTGCTTGGTCTCCAAATCATTAAAGTGACAACTTATGGAAATATCAACAAAATGCCCTTTTTAACACCTATGAACAAAAGTGCACCAAACCATTTTATTTTGAGGAGCCAATTTTTGTGGTGCCTCTACATGATATGGGGAAGCTCCCTGAATTTTCCCAGATTTTTCAAAAAGGTTTAAATGCCCCAAATAAATCAAAACAGAGCACTGAATTTAAAAAGAAATAGAAAAGGGCCTCTATGTAATGGGGAAGGACCTGTTCGTGATGGAGTAATAAATCGGGCAGGGGGTTTTTCAGAAAAATGCCGTCTCCTTCCTCTGTAGCGACCGAGCTCGCCGTTCCCGCCGCGCCTCGTCGCCGTGTCGAGCTGCGATGCGCCGCGCCCAGGCCCCCTCCTCCTCTGCCGCTTGGAGGTGGATAAGAACACCACCGAGGCCGCTCTCTCTCTCCCTCCCCCAGATATTTCCCTCTGCTCCTCCCCCGCCATGGCCGAACCCTAGAAGAGCTCCGCCGCCGCATCGCCGACGTTGCAGACCACCTAGAGCCTAGCCAGGACCCGCCCTAGCTTCGCCGTGACGCCTGCTCCCTCTCCACCAACTGGATTGTACCGGGGAGCTCGGGATCGATCGCTCCGTCCGCTTCTTCCCCGACTCCGACCGCCGCGCCTCGGAGAAGCTCGTCACCGCCACAGACCTCCTCCCTCTCCTCCGAGCAGCCGCACGCGTCGAGGGTGAGCTTGCGGTCCTAATGGACATCCCCGCTCGCCCCCTCTCCCCCTAGATCGTCCGGTCGTTGTAGCTCGCTGTCGGGCGCCGCCGCGGGTCGCCGTGGAGCTCGCTCCGGCGACCAAAAGCCCGCGTCGCCGCCTCCGTTAGGTAGAAAATCGCCCGAAGGCTCGTTTGCGCGCAACCGCGCGTCCCCGCGTGCACCCCGCCGCCGAAACCGTGTTCGCCGGCGCCGCGCCACCGTGCTGGTCTGCGCCTCCCCGCTCCGGTCAACGAGCAGCTGACGTGGACGCCACCCTGGCCCCTGGCCCGCGCGTCAGTGGCTCGGGCTAGCCCAGCTTCAGTGAAAAACGACCCGGCTATTTTCCTGCGAAATTAAACTAAAGCCAGAAAATGCTTAAAACTTCAAAATTCATATCTTTCGCAATATTTATCCAAATTTAGCAAATAATATACCAAAATGATCAGAAAAATAAATGCTATCTAATGGACTGATTCACCCTTCCATTACTGCTACGGTGTTTTTCTGTTTTGTTAAATTAAAGAAGGGGTAGAAATAAAAATGTATGGTTTAAATCCAAAATAAATTCCTCCCATTGCTAAAATGGTGCCCCTTTAATTAAAAATGCTCATAAGCACCAATGCTACATATTAAAAATCATTCAAGCCTGTTACCTAGATTAAAATGGTAGGTGCAAATAAAAACAAATAGGAAAAATATAATTCCTATCTCGTCGAATAATGATTCCTAGCATCCCATCTAAATTTCATATAATTATTGTAGTAATTCATTGCATTAAAATGTCATACCATCATGTGCTTGCGCATTGCATATGAATTGCTTATATTGATTGTGTGCTTTCCGGTGTTTTTATACATCGATAGATCACGGAGACGGGGTTTCGCCACATTACCCCGACGATCAGTATTACCCGCCTGCTGAGCAAGGCAAGCGTGATCCCCACCCTCTTGCATATCTTATCCTATTTTATGCAAATTATTTTCTCCACTATAATATTGCATGCGGTTCCAAATGTCAATTTGATTGGATTAGAGTATCCTAAAGTTGCATTCAGTTACCGAAGCCATTACCTGTTTTCCCTCCTATTATCCATAGGATTGTGTTGATGGCCTGAATTGATTAACTATGTTAATTGTTGCTTAGCCATGCTTAGTTACTGCTTAGTGGCCCGATGGATATTCATGTTGGATCAGATGTGGAATTTCCGCGGATGATGGTGGAGAAATGGTGGTAATAACTAATAAAATGCTAAAAGGTGGGGATGAGAGGCCACATGGTATGTGGTGGGTTGTCTCGTTCTCGCCGCCTAAGTGCGAGTTCTCCCCTTCGAGCCAAGTTGAGCGTGCTACCATGCGTGGGCATATGGAACCTCGTCGACCGACTAACTTGTGGCGGACTAGCCGAGGGTCCTCTAGTTTGGTTTTCCATTTGCGCGTGTGTCGAGATGGTGGCCAAGACTGAGATGAGGATGATGGTGGTAGGAAAATGAGTGGCCGCGGGGCAGGGTGTTGGAGGCACTGAACTTGTCCTACGGTCACTGATGATCCTTGGTTAGTTCCAAGGCGAGGTAAAGGTCGTAGCCGCTCCCACCCAGCCGGCTTTCCCCGGAAGAGAGCTAAATGATCAGGCAATGGGTCGGACGGTACGCATGGATAAGGAGCTGGGAGGTCCTTCGGGAACCTGGCGCCTTTCACATTGTACACCCCCTGCAGGGACAAATCTTTTCGAAAAGCCGTGTCCGCGGTTATGGACGACTTGGTGACGAATTCAGGGATCATAGAATAACTTTAACGGAATGATTAAAAACTGGGTACTAAAGGTACCACTCACGATTGAAGGGTTGACTTCCTCGAGGGTGATTCGGGGAGGTGCCTTGGTGGAACAGGTACAGTGGATGTGATAAGGAAGTGAATCAAAAGAAAAGAGTTACTTCTTACCCCTCTTTTAAAATATTCTGATAGTCGATGCCTTGGAGTCATTTTATGAATAAAATCAGCTTTACGCAAAACAGCCATGAAGCCTTTAAAGCCAGTCATGGAGCATTTATAGCTCAAATTCTTGCTGAGTTCGTCGAACTCACCCTTGTTTATTTTTGTTTCAGAGGAGGACTTCACCGATCTCGACGGTGGGTTCTTTATTGACATCGACGAGTAGACTGGGGTTCCCGGGTGGCAGCCTGGGGCAACTCGGAACCAGCTGGCACGGAACTGTTTATCTGTAGGCCTCTTAGGCATATTTGGATCTTGTTGTTTAGAACAACTTAATTGGCTTCCGCTTGATTGTAATGTTGGGTCTGTGACCTCTGCGTGTAATATTTGCTATCTTCCTCTACTAAGAGTTGAACTATATATTATCTTGAGTCGTAGGGTCTGTTATTGTGCCAGGTGTTCCGGTGTCTTAGTCTCTTTATTATACTTTGAGGGCTATGCTTTGGATATGGCATGATCGAAGGGTTGTGTGGCCGATGATCCATGCCGAGCACGCCTGCCGATGTTTACTCGGCCTGGGAGTGGTAACCCCAGTAACCTTCGATTATGTAGCATGACCACCGACACATAGCATCACTGTATAATTTATGGATTGGGGCATTACATCTTGGTATCAGAGCAGTACCGCCTGTAGGAAACCCTACTACTGGTCGACGTTGAGTCTAGAGTTGGTGAAAATATTTTTAACCTAAAAATGAGTTGTGAAAACCATCTTAGGATTCTTTTTACTCCTTATCTGGTTATCCTCTATTCTCGGAGCAATCTTACCTCTATTTGTTTTGGGCCGTATCACGTGTCGCTTCCGCCGCGCATATCTGATCATTCAAGTGGTGTACTGTTACTCACTTGGGTTCTAGGGCGCGGGGCGACCAATTTTGGGGCTCCCGTCCCTCTGTTTGCTTTCAGGATCATTTTCCTTGCTGTTCCTAGTTTCTAACCGAGTTCTACTTTCATTCCTGAATCTAGAGTCTCCGTACCTGACATTTGAATTATTCTTGCTACAGATGACTGGTTCGGGCTTGGTTGTTCGCCTCACTCGATGTGAGGGCGTCCGAGGGTTCCCCGCCTTGTTTGCCGCAGCTTTGGCCAGCCAGGGTTGTAGGTGGTACCCGGAGTACACGGTGTATGAGGAGTATGTACCGTACAGCCAAGCGCAGTTCTTCTGTAAGGTGCGCGTGCTCAACGACGAGGGTCGCGTTGAGAACGTAGCTGGAGGCGTGGGCATGACCGTGGAGCAGGCGGTTCAGGAGGCCGCGTATAACGGCCTCTCTATTTACCGCAGCTATTGTCCGTACCTCGCTAATCAGGCGTCGGATTTCTGCCACTTCCCAGCTGCCGGCGACAGTACGTCAGGTGTCTACCGAGCTGTTTACAGCAGCGGCGAGTTTGAGTCAGACAGCAGGCACCGAGCACTGATTGAGCTAGTCCGAGCGTTGGACCGTCGAGCCCGGCAGTGGTACCTTTACGCTGTCTCGGCCCGCGCAAGCCACCGTGCTACGCTGATGAGTGTGCGCCCGTATGTCATGGATGGGACGCTTCCTCCCACACTGCTTCGTTCACTCCCGTTGGAGGAGCTGCCTCCCGACGTTCGCAGTCCGGGAGTTGGTGGCGTAACCCCGCCTACAGGACCTCACCGAGACCCGAGGCTCACTGCACTCGAGTCGCCGTATGGCAACCAGCCAGCCAGTGCGCGCTGCTTCCACACTCCCCCGGCGCCCCTTGCTGAGGACGTCACGGCGTACTACTAGCCACGTGTGTTCACCAGTAGATGCTCGAGTAATTGTGCCTTCCTGCGAGTTGTGCCATTACTCCCTTGCTGGTATCTCTGGAGCCTAGAGCAGTAGAGCTCGTTATGTAACAGACTCGTCAGTTTCTATCTTTCTAGTTTCTATTCAGCGTAAATGTATGAGGCTCGTACCTCTCTCTCATCGAACCATGTCTTGTACTAGAACCAGTATTTCAGTACTCAGTTTCCTCTATGCATTCGCCTAATGATGTGCAATGGTGTCCTATCTGTGGTTATTATCAGTTCCGCTGTCCCTATTTTGTGTAAAATGGTGACACGACGGAATTCTAACCGTGTCCTTGTCAATATCCAGAATGGTGGGCCCTCGCCGTGGCGGAGATTTACCGCCACCACCCACAATGGCGGAGGTCCTCCTGTTTATGGAGGAGAACCGCGTGCGCAGCGACCGACTCCTCGAGCAGTTGGTGCACCAAGGGAACCGGAGGAACAACGAGTGTACAAATCTCACTGAGTTCCTGCGATCCCAGCCACCGTCCTTCTCCGATGCTAAGGAGCCTCTGGACGCCGATGACTGGCTGCGTGCACTGGAGCGCAAGTTCGCTGCCCTGCATGTTCCTGCTGTGGAACAAGTCAACTTCGCCACTTACTTGTTGGCGGGCGCAGCGGGCGCGTGGTGGGAAAGCCACCAAGCAATGTTCGATGCTGGGCATGTTTTCACTTGGGAGGAATTCCGCACTGCCTTCCGCGCTGCCTACATCCCCAAGCCCATCATGGACATGAAGAGAAGGGAGTTCCTGGACTTGCATCAGGGTCGGATGGATATTCCAGCCTTTGGTCATGAATTCAGCCGTCTCTCCCGTTATGCCCCTCGGGATGTGACTAATGATGCGGATAAGCAGGAGTTGTTCCGCAAGGGACTAAATCCAAGGCTCCGTTATGAGCTGCTGCCCTTCACGTTCCCGAGCTACCAGGAACTATACAACCAGGCTCTCACCCTGGAACAGGGTAGGAAGGAAATGGAGGCCACTAAGAGGCCACTGCAGGGAGATCATCAGAGCTCCTCGGCTTCTGACAGCAAGAAGCGTAGGGTTTTTGTGCCCTATAGCTCCGTGCCCCGTCCTCCGTTTGTGCCAAGAACCTCGGGATACAGGCCACCTCTGCCGCGCCCTCCTACTCCGAGAATGGGCTCGGGCGGAAGTGGTTATCGTCCTCAGCTCCCTGCACCACCGACAAGCACCTGCTACAGCTGTGGCCAGCCTGGCCACTACTCCAGAGAGTGCCCTAGGAAGGCGCCACCCCCATCCTCTGCCATGCCCGTAGCCAAGACGGGTACGGCTAACCGTGGTCGCATGAACCACGTCACTGTTGAAGACGTGGAGGAGGACCCCAGTGTTCTCATGGGTACGCTTCGAATTCATGCAGCTCTAGCTACCGTACTGTTTGATTCTGGAGCATCACATTCATTCATTTCGGTAGCATTTGCACAACAAAACAATATACCGTTTGAAGAGTTGGAAACACCGTTAATGGTCACCAGCCCGGGTACTCGTTGGCAAACCAAAAGAGTGACCCCCGAAGTCCAAATTAAAATAGGCTCATTCCCCTTCCCATTTCCGCTGATAGCTTTCAAATCAACCGGCTTTGATGCCATATTGGGCATGAACTGGCTAGGGAAGTACAAGGCTAACCTCGACTGTGCTGCCAGAACCATCACCGTGACCACATCCTCCGGCGATACTGTGGAGTATTGGTCTGCACAGTCAAGACCTCCATCTTCATCCATGCCCAACTCACCCGAGCTTCTCCTTTGCCTTATGGAAGGCTTATCCCCTCCTGAAATTCAAGACTTCCATGTTGTGTGCGACTTCCCGGATGTGTTCCCGGAGGAATTGCCTGGCATGCCACCTGATCGAAGTGTGGAGTTTGTCATAGAGTTGCTTCCCGGTACTGCGCCGATTGCCAAAAAGCCCTACCGAATGCCGGTGGAGGAGTTGGCGTTGTTAAAGGAGCAAATTGATGAACTGTTAGCGAAAGAGTTCATTCAGCCGAGCAGTTCACCTTGGGGTTGTCCCGTACTCTTTGTCAAGAAGAGAGATTCTACCGTGCCTCGACTAGTCTCTGACTACAGGCCGTTAAATGCGGTGACAATCAAAAACAAGTACCCTATTCCCCGCATCAATGATCTGTTGGATCAACTAGCTGGTGCAACGGTATTCTCCAAGATGGACCTGAGGTCAGGGTACCATCAGATCAAAATCCGAAAGGAGGATATTCCAAAAACGGCCTTTGTTACTCGCTATGGCTCATATGAGTATACTGTTATGTCCTTTGGACTCACTAATGCTCCTGCGACGTTCATGAGGCTCATGAACTCCGTCTTCATGGATTTTCTCGACAAGTTCGTCGTCATTTACATCGATGACATCCTTGTCTACTCCAAAACCGATGAAGAGCATGCTGAGCATCTTCGCTTGGTTCTGACACGTCTTCGAGAACACCGCCTCTATGCCAAGTTCTCCAAGTGTGAGTTTTGGTTGGATAATCTTGTCTTCCTTGGACATGTGATATCCGCAAATGGAGTGGCTGTCGTTCCCGATAAGATTCAATCTATCATGGATTGGGTAACTCCCATGTCTGTCAAGGACATCAGAAGCTTTCTCGGATTGGCAGGTTACTACCGCCGATTCATCGAAGGGTTCTCCAAAATAGCCAAGCCTCTGACTGACCTTCTTAAGAAGGATACAAAGTTCGTATGGACGGACAAGGCTGAAGAGAGCTTCAAAACCCTAAAAGCCAAACTCACTTCTGCTCCTGTGCTTGCCCTGCCGGACGCAAGTAAGGATTTCGTAGTCTTCTGTGACGCCTCTCTGCAAGGCTTGGGCTGTGTGCTAATGCAGGATGGCCATGTAGTGGCATATGCCTCTCGCCAATTGAAGCCACATGAGCAAAATTACCCAACTCATGATCTAGAGCTTGCCGCTGTGGTTTATGCTCTGAAGCAATGGAGACCATACCTGTTTGGTAACCGTTGCGAGATTTACTCGGATCACAAGAGTCTGAAGTACCTTTTCACTCAGCCGGATCTAAATCTCAGGCAAAGACGATGGTTGGAGTTAATCAAGGACTATGATGTGAGTCTGAATTACCAACCCGGCAAGGCGAACGTCGTGGCTGACGCGCTAAGTCGAAAAGCTTATAGCAACAACCTGATGATTGAGAAGGCTCACCCTGCTCTCCATGAAGAGTTCGCCCGTTTGAACCTGGAAATTGTTCCTTCTGGCTACCTCGCAAATCTGGAAATCAAATCTACTCTGGTGGACCAGATAAAGGAGGCGCAGAAACTAGATAATGGCATTCTTAATATCAAGAAGAACATCGCTAGTGGAAAAGCCAAATGTTTCTTGGAGAATGAAGCGGGAATCGTGTACTTTGGTGACCGTCTGGTGGTACCAAAGGAACAGAATCTGAGGGAGCTAATCCTCAAAGAAGCTCATGATTCTCCTCTCTCTATTCATCCGGGTAGTACTAAAATGTACCAAGACCTCCGACCACTATTCTGGTGGACTCGGATGAAAAGAGAAATCGCCAAGTATGTTGCTGAATGCGACACCTGTCGTCGCGTAAAGGCTGAACATCAAAGGCCTGCTGGCACTCTTCGCCCTATTGCGATTCCAGAATGGAAATGGGATGAGATTGGTATGGACTTTATTACGGGTCTGCCGAAATCTCCCAAGGGCAACGATGCTATCTGGGTAATCATCGATCGACTATCCAAGGTGGCTCACTTCCTCCCAGTGCGAGTCGACATCACAGCTGCTAAGCTGGCTGACCTTTATACTTCCCGGATCATCGTACTTCACGGTGTTCCTAAGAAGATAATCTCTGATCGTGGCAGCTTGTTCACCTCTAAATTCTGGACGAGTTTCCAACAAGCAATGGGAACCCGCATCAACTTCAGCACAGCTTTCCATCCCCAAACGGATGGTCAAACAGAAAGAGTGAACCAAGTTCTGGAGGACATGCTTCGAGCTTGCGTGATCTCCTTTAGAAAAGGTTGGGAGAAATACCTTCACTTCGCTGAGTTCTCCTACAACAATAGCTACCAAACGAGTCTGGGTATGGCCCCATTCGAGGTTCTGTATGGAAGAAAATGCCGAACTCCGCTAAATTGGTCCGAGACCGGAGAGAGGCAACTCCTGGGTCCGGATGTGATCAATGAAGCTGAGGAGACGGTGAAAATCATACGAGAGAATCTGAAGATTGCCCAGTCTAGGCAGAAGAGCTACTATGACAAGCACCATCAGGAGGTGCATTATGAAATCGGTGACAAGGCCTATCTCCGCGTCTCTCCTCTTCGTGGTATTCGTCGCTTTGGTATCAAGGGAAAGTTGGCCCCTCGTTTTGTTGGCCCTTTCACCATTCTGGCCAAACGAGGAGATCTATCCTATCAGCTCGAACTCCCTACCAACTTCCCGGATGTGCATGATGTGTTCCATGTATCCCAACTCCGCCGTTGTTTCAAGGATCCTATCCGTGGAGTCAATCATGAGGAGCTGGATATCCAGGCGGATCTCACCTATCGCGAGCATCCCATACGTATCCTAGATGAAGCAGAAAGGAAGACTCGGAATAAGACGACCAAGTTCTTCAAAGTTCAGTGGTCTCACCATTCCGAAGAAGAAGCTACCTGGGAAAGAGAGTCTAGTCTTCGTGAGGAATATCCCGACTTTCTTCCGCAACTTTAGAATCTCGGGACGAGATTCCTGTAAGGGGGGTAGAATTGTAACAGCCCAAGGTTTAAAACCTGCAAACCACTGTAATTTTTCCACTTTTGTGTAATTGCATCATGGCATACATCTCAAATTGCTACTATTATGACAATTGCATCCAAACACTGTGAATTGGGCATATTTGTCAAGGAAGTTCCAAGAGTTCCAAATATTATATTTGCTTGGTCTCCAAATCATTAAAGTGACAACTTATGGAAATATCAACAAAATGCCCTTTTTAACACCTATGAACAAAAGTGCACCAAACCATTTTATTTTGAGGAGCCAATTTTTGTGGTGCCTCTACATGATATGGGGAAGCTCCCTGAATTTTCCCAGATTTTTCAAAAAGGTTTAAATGCCCCAAATAAATCAAAACAGAGCACTGAATTTAAAAAGAAATAGAAAAGGGCCTCTATGTAATGGGGAAGGACCTGTTCGTGATGGAGTAATAAATCGGGCAGGGGGTTTTTCAGAAAAATGCCGTCTCCTTCCTCTGTAGCGACCGAGCTCGCCGTTCCCGCCGCGCCTCGTCGCCGTGTCGAGCTGCGATGCGCCGCGCCCAGGCCCCCTCCTCCTCTGCCGCTTGGAGGTGGATAAGAACACCACCGAGGCCGCTCTCTCTCTCCCTCCCCCAGATATTTCCCTCTGCTCCTCCCCCGCCATGGCCGAACCCTAGAAGAGCTCCGCCGCCGCATCGCCGACGTTGCAGACCACCTAGAGCCTAGCCAGGACCCGCCCTAGCTTCGCCGTGACGCCTGCTCCCTCTCCACCAACTGGATTGTACCGGGGAGCTCGGGATCGATCGCTCCGTCCGCTTCTTCCCCGACTCCGACCGCCGCGCCTCGGAGAAGCTCGTCACCGCCACAGACCTCCTCCCTCTCCTCCGAGCAGCCGCACGCGTCGAGGGTGAGCTTGCGGTCCTAATGGACATCCCCGCTCGCCCCCTCTCCCCCTAGATCGTCCGGTCGTTGTAGCTCGCTGTCGGGCGCCGCCGCGGGTCGCCGTGGAGCTCGCTCCGGCGACCAAAAGCCCGCGTCGCCGCCTCCGTTAGGTAGAAAATCGCCCGAAGGCTCGTTTGCGCGCAACCGCGCGTCCCCGCGTGCACCCCGCCGCCGAAACCGTGCTCGCCGGCGCCGCGCCACCGTGCTGGTCTGCGCCTCCCCGCTCCGGTCAACGAGCAGCTGACGTGGACGCCACCCTGGCCCCTGGCCCGCGCGTCAGTGGCTCGGGCTAGCCCAGCTTCAGTGAAAAACGACCCGGCTATTTTCCTGCGAAATTAAACTAAAGCCAGAAAATGCTTAAAACTTCAAAATTCATATCTTTCGCAATATTTATCCAAATTTAGCAAATAATATACCAAAATGATCAGAAAAATAAATGCTATCTAATGGACTGATTCACCCTTCCATTACTGCTACGGTGTTTTTCTGTTTTGTTAAATTAAAGAAGGGGTAGAAATAAAAATGTATGGTTTAAATCCAAAATAAATTCCTCCCATTGCTAAAATGGTGCCCCTTTAATTAAAAATGCTCATAAGCACCAATGCTACATATTAAAAATCATTCAAGCCTGTTACCTAGATTAAAATGGTAGGTGCAAATAAAAACAAATAGGAAAAATATAATTCCTATCTCGTCGAATAATGATTCCTAGCATCCCATCTAAATTTCATATAATTATTGTAGTAATTCATTGCATTAAAATGTCATACCATCATGTGCTTGCGCATTGCATATGAATTGCTTATATTGATTGTGTGCTTTCCGGTGTTTTTATACATCGATAGATCACGGAGACGGGGTTTCGCCACATTACCCCGACGATCAGTATTACCCGCCTGCTGAGCAAGGCAAGCGTGATCCCCACCCTCTTGCATATCTTATCCTATTTTATGCAAATTATTTTCTCCACTATAATATTGCATGCGGTTCCAAATGTCAATTTGATTGGATTAGAGTATCCTAAAGTTGCATTCAGTTACCGAAGCCATTACCTGTTTTCCCTCCTATTATCCATAGGATTGTGTTGATGGCCTGAATTGATTAACTATGTTAATTGTTGCTTAGCCATGCTTAGTTACTGCTTAGTGGCCCGATGGATATTCATGTTGGATCAGATGTGGAATTTCCGCGGATGATGGTGGAGAAATGGTGGTAATAACTAATAAAATGCTAAAAGGTGGGGATGAGAGGCCACATGGTATGTGGTGGGTTGTCTCGTTCTCGCCGCCTAAGTGCGAGTTCTCCCCTTCGAGCCAAGTTGAGCGTGCTACCATGCGTGGGCATATGGAACCTCGTCGACCGACTAACTTGTGGCGGACTAGCCGAGGGTCCTCTAGTTTGGTTTTCCATTTGCGCGTGTGTCGAGATGGTGGCCAAGACTGAGATGAGGATGATGGTGGTAGGAAAATGAGTGGCCGCGGGGCAGGGTGTTGGAGGCACTGAACTTGTCCTACGGTCACTGATGATCCTTGGTTAGTTCCAAGGCGAGGTAAAGGTCGTAGCCGCTCCCACCCAGCCGGCTTTCCCCGGAAGAGAGCTAAATGATCAGGCAATGGGTCGGACGGTACGCATGGATAAGGAGCTGGGAGGTCCTTCGGGAACCTGGCGCCTTTCACATTGTACACCCCCTGCAGGGACAAATCTTTTCGAAAAGCCGTGTCCGCGGTTATGGACGACTTGGTGACGAATTCAGGGATCATAGAATAACTTTAACGGAATGATTAAAAACTGGGTACTAAAGGTACCACTCACGATTGAAGGGTTGACTTCCTCGAGGGTGATTCGGGGAGGTGCCTTGGTGGAACAGGTACAGTGGATGTGATAAGGAAGTGAATCAAAAGAAAAGAGTTACTTCTTACCCCTCTTTTAAAATATTCTGATAGTCGATGCCTTGGAGTCATTTTATGAATAAAATCAGCTTTACGCAAAACAGCCATGAAGCCTTTAAAGCCAGTCATGGAGCATTTATAGCTCAAATTCTTGCTGAGTTCGTCGAACTCACCCTTGTTTATTTTTGTTTCAGAGGAGGACTTCACCGATCTCGACGGTGGGTTCTTTATTGACATCGACGAGTAGACTGGGGTTCCCGGGTGGCAGCCTGGGGCAACTCGGAACCAGCTGGCACGGAACTGTTTATCTGTAGGCCTCTTAGGCATATTTGGATCTTGTTGTTTAGAACAACTTAATTGGCTTCCGCTTGATTGTAATGTTGGGTCTGTGACCTCTGCGTGTAATATTTGCTATCTTCCTCTACTAAGAGTTGAACTATATATTATCTTGAGTCGTAGGGTCTGTTATTGTGCCAGGTGTTCCGGTGTCTTAGTCTCTTTATTATACTTTGAGGGCTATGCTTTGGATATGGCATGATCGAAGGGTTGTGTGGCCGATGATCCATGCCGAGCACGCCTGCCGATGTTTACTCGGCCTGGGAGTGGTAACCCCAGTAACCTTCGATTATGTAGCATGACCACCGACACATAGCATCACTGTATAATTTATGGATTGGGGCATTACAGCACCACACCAGCCGGGGCAGCGGTGAAATTCATCAGGAGCCTGGTCTGCCGCTTCGGAGTGCCTAATCGCATCATCACCGACAATGGCTCACAGTTTACCAGCGGCATCTTCCGCTCTTACTGCGAAAAACTCGGCATCAAGCTCTGCTTCGCCTCGGTACCTCATCCACGGAGCAATGGTCAAGCCGAGCGAGCAAATGCAGAAGTCCTCAAGGGCCTCAAGACCAGAAGCTTCAACATCCTCAAGGGTCACGGCAAGGGCTGGATCGACGAGCTCCCATCTGTGCTCAGGTCCATGCGCACAACCTCTTCAAGACCCACGGGTGAAACACCGTTCGCCCTGGTCTACGGAGCCGAAGCCGTCCTCCCCGCAGAAATCAAGCACGGATCACCACGGGTCCTTGCCTTCAACGAGGACACCCAAGAGGACCTCCACAACGACGACCTGCTGCTTATCGAGGGACTGCGCCGCCGTGCCGCCCTTAGAGCGGCAAAGTACCAGCAAGACCTGCGACGCTACCACAGTCGCCATGTGCGCTCACGCACTCTCGAGGCGGGCGACCTCGTCATCAAGCGAATCCTCTCCAGAGAAGGCCTCCACAAGCTCTCACCGATGTGGGAAGGCCCCTACAGGGTCTCCCACATCGCCAGGCTTGGTGCCGTACGCCTCGAGACTGAAGACGGCATCCCCGTCAAGAACCCGTGGAACATCGCGCATCTACGCAAGTTCTACCCGTGATCATAGTCACGCCCGTGATCATTGTCACGTCAGACATTTTTTGTCTCTAGAGGAAAGCTCACGGCTTCACCTCCAAGCTTCTCAAAGCTTCTCCTGAGGGCCAGCCCTCCGAGCTCTCCTGCTAACGAGCCACCGCAGGCCGCAGTGAATCTCAGCCACTAATGGGTGGTCCCCATGCCTCGACATGGAAGGAACGTTAGCTTGGCAAACCCAAGTGTAATGAACCATTTCGTTCCTAAGTGAACTATGCGCTACGGCGCCATTTCGTTCCCAAGTGAACTATGCGCTGAGGCGCCGCTGTGTAATATTTCGATGGCAAGTTTACTTTCGTCATTTACTTTTCCATGTTCTTTTTTTTTGTATTTTTTGTATTTTTCTGTTTCTCTTTTTGATGGCCTCCATGGCTCTTTTCACTTTTAGGGGCAAACATTCTAACATGACAACACACTTTTGATACAAGGATCTCATAAGGGATAAAACATGGTGTATGAAACGGTGGCTCTGCCAATGTAGCAGGATATGCAATGATCTAGCGTAACATGGGTAAAACAACACATCAGCTATATAGAATCATGCAAAGCAATATATAAATGATAAATGACAACAACTCATGTAATCTAAGATGAAAGTTGCATGGCAACATATCTCGGAACAGCTATGGAAATGTTGTAGTAGGTAGGTATGGTGGATGTTTTGAGGAAGATATTTGGCTTATGTGTAGGAGAACATGATGAAGATCTCCCACGAGTTTTGGATGTACCCGCGAAGTATGCACCAACTCCCAATGTGAGAAAGGGCAATGCAAAGTACCGAAGAGGCTAGCAAATATGGTGGTGTAAGTGCCATGAAAACCACAGCTTTAGAACTCACAAGCAAAAAGATTCCAAGTAGAAATATGATCTTACAAGGCATAATGAAAATCACTCCATGAGGGACTGTGGCAAATGAACAAGTCACTGTTGGGACCCCGACCGTAGCGCATAACGCAAAGTCATTACGGTTGCTTTTAACATTAGAAGTCATATATCATTATGCTATCATTTGGATATTTAAGTGTGGCACAGCTTCAAGTTTTCTAGACCAACCATTAATCATTCCACTTTACTAAACCATCATGTTTTACCATTAAGCATATTAATATCTCAAAACAACATCAATGATTCAAGTGACACAATTTAATGATCTACATGTATCATTTAGTTATACCATCTACCACATTTAACATTTTCTGTTCTTAACCAAACACCAATCAACTTATTTAAAACATAAACTCTCCAAGTATTTAACAATTAAGCAAGAGAGTATAACATATGAGAACTAACAGCTCTGAACAAGAGGTGCATGAAAAATAAGAGCTGAAAGTATTGCAGTAGCTATAGAAGAATACTCAACAAATATAAGTGAAGAATACGAGTATTCAAATGAAAAAGCGGAGCGTGTCTCTCTCCCACACAAGAATGCTAGGATCCATTTTATTCAGAGAACAAGAATAAAAAAAGCAAAAATAAAAACAAATAGACGCTCCAAGTAAAGCACATAAAATGTGGCGGAATTAAAACATAGTTTCACTAGGGATAACCTGATAAGTTGTTGATGAAGAAGGGGATGCCTTGGGAATCCCCAAGCTTTGACGCTTGAGTCTTCTTGAAATATGCTTGGGTGACCCACGGGGGCATCCCCAAACTTAGGCTCTTTCATCTTCTTGATCACATCATATCATCCTCTCTCTTGATCCTTGAAAACTTCCTCCACACCGAACTCAAAGTAAACTTCATTAGAGGGTTAGTGCATAATCAAAAATTCTCATATTATGCATGGAGACAATCATTATCATGGTACTGGACATTAGCTACAGCCACTGGAATTTTATGGAACAAAAACATCCATTGAAAAACAGCAAAAGAACCAATGCAAAATAAATGGCAGAATCTGTCAAAAACAGAACAGTCCGCAAAGACGAATTTTTTCGAGGCACTTAACTTGTTCAAATAAGAAAACTCAAAACTCATTAAAGTTGCGTACATATCTGAGGATCACGCTAAAAAAATATCAGGTCATTCCTACGTTTCTGTAAAGAGTTATGAATTTAACGGTGAACAGCAGAAAACCTGTTCCTGCGCAGAAATCCAAATCTAGCATCAACTTTCTACTAGAGACTTAACTTGGCACAACTTTGCAATAAAATAAAGATATAAAGGAATTTCTACAGAGGTAGGCATGTTTCTTGACTCAAGAAAATAAAATAACAGAATAAAAAGTGGGTTGTCTCCCATAAGCGCTTTTCTTTAACGCCTTTCAGCTAGGCACAGAAAGCAAAACTCAAGTATTTCCAAGAGAAGAAGCATCAACATTATAGTTGGTACGAATAATAGATTCAAAAGGTAGCTTCATCTTCTTCCTAGGGAAGTGCTCCATACCTTTCTTAAGTGGGAAGTGGTACCTTATATTTCCTTCTTTCATATCAATAATAGCACCAACCGTGCAGAGGAAAGGTCTTCCCAAAACAATAGGACAAGAGGGGTTGCACTCAATATCCAAGACAATAAAATCAATGGGGACAAGGTTATTATTAACCATGACATGAACATCATTAACTCTCCCCAAAGGTTTCTTCAAAGCATTATCAGCAAGAAAAACATCCAAATAGCAATGTTCCAAAGGTGGCAAGTCAAACATATCATAAAGTTTCTTAGGCATAACAGAAATACTTGCACCAAGATCACACAAAGCATTGCAATCAAATTCATTCACTTTTATCTTAATGATGGGCTCCCAACCATCTTCTAACTTCTTAGGGATAGAAGCTTCAAGTTTTAATTTCTCTTCCCTAGCTTTAATGAGAGCATTTGTAATATGTGTAGGAAAAGCCATATTTAGAGAACTAGCATTAGGACTTGTGGCTAACTTTTGCAAGAACTTAATAACTTCAGAGATATTACAATTATCAAAATCAAAATCATTATCATCAAAAGTAATGGGACAATTATTTCCTATGCTCTTAAAAATTTCAGCACTTTTATCAAGCATAGTTTCAGCAGTTTTAGGCAATTTTAAACGTTTGGAAGTAGTAGAAGAAACATTGTCAACACCAATTATGTTACCATTAATAGTAGGAGGCTTACTAGCATGTGAAGTAACATTATTTTCAGTAGTAGTAATGGTGCAAACTCTAACAATATCATCATTTTTAGCTAATTCTTCCTCTCTTTCCCATTTAGCACGCAATTGAGCCATCATCCTAACATTTTCATCAATTCGAACTTGGATAGCATTAGCAGTGGCAAAGGGATTTTCATCAATATTTTTAGGTTTGGTAGCCATTCTATTAATCAAAGAAGATTGTGCTTCAGACATGGATGAAATACTAGTTTCAGCCCTTGAAATTTTCCCTTTCAAACCCGAAACCTCTCTATTAAGTTTCTCCATTTGATAACTAATATTTCTTAACATAGATGATTGTTCCTCCATAGTTTTAGTGAAAACCTTATTTTGCTCATATTGGGTTTGCATGAAATTTTTAGTAGCTTTTTCAACCTCTAACAATCTTTCCCCACTAGGCATCCTACCATAAGGATTAGCATAACCATTACCATTATTAGGAGGATAGGGCTTGTAGTTGTTATTACCATAATTGTTCCTATAGGCATTGTTGTTGAAATTATTATTTTTAATGAAGTTCACATCAACATGCTCTTCTTGTGCAACTAGAGAAGCTAAGGGAACATTATTAGGATCCATATGAGATTTACCATTCACAAGCATAGACATGATCATATCAATCTTTTCACTCAAAGAGGAGGTTTCTTCAACAGAATTTACCTTCTTACCTTGAGAAGTCCTTTCAGTATGCCACTCAGAATAATTAACCATCATATTGTCCAGAAGTTTTGTTGCAGCCCCCAAAGTGATGGACATAAAAGTACCTCCAGCAGCCGAATCCAATAAATTTCTTGAAGAAAATTTAGTCCTGCATAGAAGGTTTGGATGATCATCCAAGCAGTCAGTCTATGGGTTGGGCAATTCTTAACCAGAGATTTCATTCTTTCCCAAGCTTGAGCAACATGTTCATTATCAAATTGCTTAAAGTTCATAATGCTACTCCTTAGGAAAATGATCTTAGCAGGAGGATAGTATTTTCCAATAAAAGCATCTTTGCATTTAATCCAAGAATCAATAATATTCCTAGGCAATCAAAGTAACCATTCTTTAGCTCTTCCTCTCAAGGAGAAAGGAAATAATTTCAGTTTTATAATGTCACCATCTATATCCTTATATTTTTGCATTTCACAAAGTTCAACAAAATTATTTAGATGGGCAACAGCATCATCAGAACTAACACCAGAAAATTGCTCTTTCATGACAAGATTTAACAAAGCAGGTTTAATTTCGAAAAATTCTGCTTTGGAAGCAGGTGGAGCAATAGGTGTGCATATAAAATCATTATTGTTGGTGCTAGTGAAGTCACACAACTTAGTATTCTCAGAAGTAGTCATTTTAGCAAATTAAAAGACAAACCGAAATAAACAATAACAGAAACCGAAATAATAAATAACTGAACCGAAATAAAAATAACAATGCAAGTAACTAAATTTTTTGTATTTTTGATAATAAGAAGCAAACAAAATATTAACAAATTAAATAAAATGCAAGTAATTAATTTTTTTGTGTTTTTGATATTTAATAGTAAACAAAACAGGAAATAAAATCAACTAAGCAAGACAAAAACAAAGTAAAGAGATTGGGAAGTGAGAGACTCCCCTTGCAGATGTGCTTCAGCTCCCCGGCAACGGCGCCAGAAATTACTTGATGCACTAGGTGGTGTTGTTGGGAAACCCCAAGAGGAAGGTGTGAAGTAGTGCAGCAGCAAATTTCCCTCAGTTATGAAACCAAGGTTATCGAACCAGTAGGAGATGAAGAACACGTCTGAAGGTCTCCCTGGCAATGGCGCCAGAAAACAGCTTGATGGAAAGGGAGGTGGAGCCTGCACAACACAATCAAACTAATTTGCCCCAACGAAACAGTGAGGTTGTGAATCTCACTGGCTTGCTGTAACAGAGGATTAAACGTATCTATGGAGGATGATGTTTGCAGAGAATGAAAGTAACAGTTTGCAGTTGGTTGTATTATCAGTTTAAAGAAAAGGACCGGGGTCCACAGTTCACTAGTGGTGTCTCTCCATAAATAATAATAATGGCATACATGCGGGTAAACAAATTATAGCTGGGCAATTGACAGAATAAAGAGCTGCATAATGATGCATATACTAATGTCATGATGCCTAGTGTGAGATTCATTTGGGCATTACAACAATATACATAGACCGTTCCAACCGCATCTATGACTAGTAATCCACCTTCCGGTTAGCATTCGCACCCCTTTCAGTATTAAGTTGCAAGCAACAGATTATTGCATTAGGCAAAGTGTGTAATGTAAGTAATAACATTATCCTTAGACAAAGTACTACTGTTTTATCCCTAGTAGCAACAGTACATCTACAATCTTAGAGCTTGCTGTCACTACCCCAGATTAAATAGAGACATGAACGCACTATCGAGCATAAATACCCCCTCTTGGAGTCACAAGCATCTACTTGGCCAGAGCATCTACTAGCAACGGAGAGCATGCAAGATCATAAACAACACACAACATGATATATTATGAAGCAAATGACATAGTATTCAATATCCATCGGATCCCAGCAAACACAACATGTAGCATTACATAAAGATGATCTTGATCATGATAGGCAGCTCACAAAATCTAAACATAATGGCACAATAGGAGAAGACAACCATCTAGCTACTGCTATGGACCCGTAGTCCAAGGATGAACTACTCACGCATCAGTCCGGAGGCGGGCATGGTGATGTAGAGCCCTCCGGTGATGATCCCCCTCTCCGGCAGGGTGCCGGGAAGAGGTTCTGAACCCTCCCGAACTAGGGTTGAAGACGGCGGCGGCTCCGTTAGGTTTTGTGGAAAAGTGTTCGGGTATTAGGTCTTGTATTGTCGGGGGGTATTTGTAGGCGAAAGGACGAAGGCGGTGGAGGCCCGAGGCCACGTCCTCATGTGCTGGCGCGGCAGGGGGGGGACCCGCGCCAGCACCTGATGACGGCGCCTCGGTGCCCTTCTTCGTTTCCTCTTCGGACTTCTGGAACGTTGATACGTCTCAAACATATCTATAATTTCTTATGTTCCATGCTTATATTATACCAATTGCTACATGTTTTATATACACTTTGTGTTGTTTTATGCATTTTCTGGGACTAACCTATTAACAAGATGCCACAGTGCCAATTCCCTGTTTTCTGCTGTTTTTGGTTTCACAAAACCACCTAAGGAAATATTATCGGAATTGGACAATTTTTATGCCAAAGTTCCTATTTTTTCCGACACGTTCCAGAAGTCCGAAGAGGAAATGAAGGAGGGCACCGAGGCGCCGTCATGAGGTGGGGGCGCGGCTCCCCCCCCCCCTACCGCGCCAGCACCACGTGACGTGGCCTCGGGCCTCCACCGCCTTCGCCATTTCGCCCATATAAACCCCCCGACGTGAAAACCCTAGAGGAATAAGCCTTTTCCCGAGAAGAGTTCCGCTGCGCCGCCGCCATCGAAGACAAGATTCGGGGGACAGAAGTCTCTGTTCTGTCACCCTGCCGGGACGGGGAATTGCCCCCGGAGCCATCTCCATCGACTCCACCACCATCTCCATCGCCGTTGCTGACTCCCACGATGAGGAGTTAGTAGTTCTCCCCCGGGGCTGCGGGCTCTACCGGTAGCTATGTGGTTTATATCTCTCTCCCATGTGATGTTTATGTGATCATGAGCTTCGTAATCTAGTTGAATATGTGAAGTTACTCTTTATCTATTATGCACTCTAGAGGTTACTTTATTATGAACTCCGGGGTTATTCACGGTTGTAAAGGTGACAGTATGTGCACCGTGTGTGATTCCTTTATGACGTTGTGGTGTTAGTTTACTTTGACTTTGAGGGTGCTCTTGTAGCCCTACACAGTGAATGGTGTTTATCATCCAACAAGAGAGTGTTTGAGAGTAGTATTTATTATTCAGCTTTGATGTCATTGTTGAGAATGTCCACTGGTGAAAGTATGATCCCTAGGCCTTGTTTCTAAGCATTGAAACACCGTTTACAACCAGTTCTGCTACATGTTTGCTTGCTGCCATTTTTATTTCAGATTGCAATTACTACTTATATTCATCCATATTACTTGTATTTCACTATCTCTTCGCCGAACTAGTGCACCTATACATCTGACAAGTGTATTGGGTGTGTTGGGGACACAAGAGACTTTTTGTATCATTATTGCAGGGTTGCTTGAGAGGGATATCTTTGACCTCTACCTCCCTGATTTCGATAAACCTTGGGTGATTCACTTAAGGGAAACTTGCTGCTGTCCTACAAACCTCTGCTCTTGGAGGCCCAACACTGTTTACAATAATAGAAGCATGCGTAGACATCAAGCTATTTTCTGGCGCCGTTGCCGGGGAGGTAAGCGTTGGAAGGTATCTCATTTAGATCCTGCAGTTATTACTTTTTGTTTCTTGTTTTTATTTCACTAGTAAGGCTAAATGGAAAACAACAAAAAAAAATAGAGAGCTCTATGAAATTTATCTTGAGTTAGGACATGATGTGTTTGAACAGAAAATTAAAAAACCTATGGAACTTTATTTGCATACTAGTAGCAATGTTATTAGTATGAATTCTTTGAACACCATTATTGCTAATGCTATGGAAAATTCTAAGCTTGGGGAAGCTGGTTTTGATGACCATGATATTTTTAGTGCCCCAAGCACGGAGGAGAAAATTTACTTTGATGATACTATACCTCCAATATATGATGTTTACAATGATGAATATGATATTTTCAGTCCATCTACTATTGAGAATAAAATTAATTATGATTACAATATGCCTCCTATATTTGATGATTATGGTGATGAGAATAATAATGATAGCTATTTTGTTGAATTTGCTCCCACTACAATTAATAAGAATGACTATGCTTATGTGGAGAGTATTAATTCTTTTATGCATGTGGCTCATGATAAGAATGTTTTATGTGATAGTTATGCCGTAAATTTTATTCATGATGCTACAAGTGAACTTATTGATGATAATGATGAGTATTGCTTAAATATGCTATATGATAATGCTTTAGATGATGGTCCTATGCTTATCGATAATCCTCTATGTTCAGAAGTTATTACTTATTTATGTGAGGATAAAAATGATATAATTGCTGCTTGTGATAGTACTCTTACTCACGAGAGTCCTGCTTTATTCTTGAATTCTCCTAATTACACCATGGAGGAGAAATTTGCTTATGTTGAGAAATACTTATGTAGTTTGCAATTGCCTCTAGTTCCAAATCTTTGTTGCAACCATGATCTTAAACTTGATATTGATCTTAATAACTATTTTGAAAGAGGGAAGCATGCTAATGAATTCCAAAATAAATTGAATGATCCTCTTTATATGCCTATATTATCTAAGTTGAATGATTCTTGTGGTTATATGGTTGAATTTATTTCTACTACTTGCAACTACTATGAGAGAGGAGAATATGGTTGTAGAAGTTTTAATGGTACTAAAACACCTCTCTCTATGTTGAAAATTTTGAAGTTGCACTTGTTTTGCTTTCCTATGCTTATTGCTTTGTGCTTTCATAAATTGTTTCTCTACAATATCCCTTTGCATAGGAAGTGGGTTAGACTTAAATGTGTTTGATGTTCGCCTCTTGATGCTCTCTTTTGTTTTTCAACTCTCATTTTTATGAGAGCATCATAAAAATCTCCTTGCCTAGCTAAAAGGTTTTAAAGAAAAGCGCTTATGGGAGACAACCCACTATTTTATTTCTGTTATTTTTCTTTTATTTGAGTCAAGGAGCATGCTTACCTCTGTAACAACTCCTTTGTATCTTTATTTTATTGCATAGTTGTGCCAAGTTAAGTCTCTAGTAGAAAGTTGATGCTAGATTTGGATTTCTGCGCAGGAACAGTTTTTCTACTCTCCACCGTTAAATTGATAACTCTTTACAGAAAAGTCGGAATGACCTGATATTTTCTGAGCGTGATCCTCAGATATGTACGCAACTTTCATTAGTTTTGAGTTTTCTGATTTGAGCAAGTTAAGTATCTCGAAAAAATTCGTCTTTACAGACTGTTCTGTTTTTGACAGATTCTGCCATTTATTTTGGATTGGTTCTTTTGCTGTTTTTGAGTGGATCTTTTTG
The DNA here is from genome assembly GCA_026929855.1 of Poa annua. NCBI lineage: Eukaryota > Viridiplantae > Streptophyta > Magnoliopsida > Poales > Poaceae > Poa > Poa annua. Next base: position 40,700,043 of record CM049436.1, read on the forward strand.
TTCCATCAAATTCCAGTGGCTATAGCTAATGTCCAGTACCATGATAATGATTGTCTCCATACAGAATATGAGAATTTTTGATTATGCACTAACCCTCCAATGAAGTTTACTTTGAGTTTGGTGTGGAGTAAGTTTTCAAGGATCAAGAGAGTGGATGATATGATGTGATCAAGAAGATGAAAGAGCCTAAGCTTGGGGATGCCCCCGTGGGTCACCCAAGCATATTTCAAGAAGACTCAAGCGTCAAAGCTTGGGGATGCCCAAGGCATCCCCTTCTTCATCAACAACTTATCAGGTTATCTCTAGTGAAACTATATTTTAATTCCGCCACATCTTATGTGCTTTACTTGGAGCGTATGTTTGTTTTTATTTTTGCTTTTGTTATTTTCATTCTCTGAATAAAATGGATACTAGCATTCTTGTGTGGGAGAGAGACACGCTCCGCTTTTTCATTTGAATACTCCTATTTTTCACTTATATTTGTTGAGTATTCTTCCATAGCTACTGCAATACTTTCAGCTCTTATTTTTCATGCACCTCTTGTTTAGAGCTTTTAGTTTTCTTATATTATACTCTCACATCTCATTGTTAAATACTTGGAGAGTTTATTTTTAAATAAGTTGATTGGTGTTTGGTTAAGAACAGAAAATGATAAATGAGGTAGATGGTATAACTAAATGATACATAATCTTGTAGATCATTAAATTGTGTCACTTGAATCATTGATGTTGTTTTGAGATATTAATATGCTAAATGGTAAAACATGATGGTTTAGTAAAGTGGAATGATTAATGGTTGGTCTAGGAAACTTGAAGCTGTGCCACACTTAAATATCCAGTTGATAGCATAATGATATATGACTTCTAATGTTAAAAACAACCGTAATGACTTTGTGTTATGCGCTACGGTCGGGGTCCCAACAGTGACTTGTTAATTTGCCACAGTCCCTCATGGAGTGATTTTCATTATGTCTTGTAAGATCATATTTCTAGTTGGAATCTTTTTGCTTGTGAGTTCTAAAGATACGGTTTTCATGGCACTTCCACCACCATATTTGCTAGCCTCTTCGGTACTTTGCATTGCCCTTTCTCACAATGAGAGTTGGTGCATACTTCGCGGGTACATCCAAAACTCGTGGGAGATCTTAATCATGTTCTCCTACACACAAGCCAAATATCTTCCTCAAAACATCCACCATACCTACCTACTACAGCATTTCCATAGCTGTTCCGAGATATATTGCCATGCAACTTTCATCTTACATTACATGACTTGTTGTCATTTATCATTTATATATTGCTTTGGATGATTCTATATATCTGATGTGTGGTTTTACCCATGGTACGCTAGATCATTGCATATCCTGCTACGCTGGCAGAGGCACCGTTTCATACACCATGTTTTATCCCTTATGAGATCCTTGTATCAAAAGTGTGTTGTCATATTAGAATGTTTGCCCCTAAAAGTGAAAAGAGCCATGGAGGCCATCGAAAAGAGAAACAGAAAATACAAAAAAAATGGAAAAATAGAAAGAAAAAAAAAGAAAGAAAGAATAAAAAGGGGGCAACATTACTACTCTTTATCCACACTTTTGCTCATGTTATAGCACATGTAATATTCATAGTCATCATTTGTGCTCATGTTTAGCACCTTTACTCCATATGTGAGAGTTTTCATGTTTTACTTGCATAACTATATGGGGAACTTTACAATATAGAACTTGGCTTGTATATTCCAATGATGAGCCTCCTCAAAAGTGCTCTAGGTCTTCATGAGCAAGCAAGTTAGATGCACCCCCACTAGTTCCATTGGAGAGCTTTCATACACTTATAGCTCTATGTGCATCCGTTGTGTGGCAATCACTACTCCTTGCATAGCTTCGATTATAAGACTTCTTCTTGTCTAATGATCACTTTCAGTTGTGTGAGACTTTCTTCCGTTGGCCTTCCAAACCCCCATTATTATTCTTTTAGCCACAACATCCTGGTGCCAGGAACCAACGCTGAACACTTGCTTGTTTTTGAGTGAACAAATAGAGAGATGATCTTCTACGTGCATATTGTTATTGCTTGACTTGATCCTTTCACAAAGTTGTCATGAGTGTTTGATTCATTAGATGATTATATTGTTGTTCTTGAAGATTAAATCATCTTTAATATCTAGTTTGCACGGTTGGTTTTTCTCTAGTACTAATTCATTGAAAGTTTTGCTTTGTTCTTCCTACTTGTTTGTTCATTACTCATTTGATATCAATATAAACTACAACTTTTATTCATTTGATCTCAGTTTACATGCATTGCATTATTAACTGAAAAGCTTCCATGGAAAGAATTGTTTTGGTTTCATAGGCATGAACACAAGTGTTCAAGGTCGACCCCCACTTAACCATTACTCATCTTTCCAATCAATTTTCTTTTTGAAAACGTTTTTAGATAACAAGTACAACTAATTTTTTTTGTAATTCGCATTCACTATCCATACTAAGATAGAGAACAACTTAAAACTGAAAGCAAAAACTATTTAGAGATAAAACAAACAAATGCACACAAGAATATTCACCCACACGCTATTGCTCCCCGGCAACGGCGCCAGAAAAGGTCTTGATATCACACAAGTATAGGGGATCGTGTGTAGCCTTTTCGATAAGTAAGAGTGTCGAACCCAACGAGGAGCTAAAGGTAGGATGAATGTTCTCTCAAGTTATATCAACCACTGATACAACTCTACGCACACCAAACGTTTGCATTATCTAGGAAATAAAACTAGAGCAATAATACGGGTATGAGAGATAGTTTTGCAACATAATAAATACAAGAAAGTAAATGTTAGTGCTTCAGCAATGAGATATACTAAGTAACCATAAACTAACAGTACCATGAGTGTGGAAAAGTGGTGGTAATTGTGGTGGCTTTGTCCAAGATTACTTAGTGAAGATATCAGTTTCATTGTCTTCGATGCAGTTTTTTATGTGGGAGAGGCTAAATATACAAGCACTCCACTACTTGGGATTACAAGTACTATATGATTGGATTGTTAGCAAACATACGTAAATACTAACAATGCATTAAGGTTTCCCCAACCATAGCCTTAAGTTCAACGGTCCTCTTACTCCCATACGTGCAACTAACCAGTTCGAGTCCTCAGGTTTTTGTCACTCCGGCAGAACTACCCCCCTTCCTTTGCACATACTACTAACCCTAGGGTGTTGATCCATGCGCGCACAAATATAATGGACACCAAAGGACAGTACCATATCAACATACAATTCTAATGAACCTCATGCATTCAACAAAGTAATCAAAAGACAAATAACTACGCAAACATGCCATAGATCATAGGATAAATATTATAGCATCAAGCACCATGTTTACATAGGACGGTACAGAGGTTTGTGGGAGGATGAACCACTGAATACAAGGAGGAGTTGGTGATGGAGATGGCGGTGAAGACGGTAGAGAGGGCAGCGAGAGGCGCAGGGCGGCGGCGGCGCCGGCGGCGGCGGTGGCGCGGGGAGCTCCTCCCCCGCCACCGGCAACAAGGGGGAACGCCGCCCCTTAGCCCCCTTCCTTCATGGCTTCTTGGGAGCCCTCCCCCATGGAGATGGGATCCATGGGTGAGGCAAAAACGTGGCTTTGGTGGCTGGAAATTCGTGTTTGGAGGAGTCTCCCACGACCTAGGGTTTCCCTCTTTATATAGACTATCGGATTTCCGTCAACCCCTCTTGGGCTCCACGAAAACGGGCATATCTGGAGCATCCGGACTCGGATTGGGCCGAATTTTTAGTCCAGGTTTATTCAAATACAATTTCCTACAATTTCATCTTCTGTGTCACCTTCATTTGACGTCGTATTCAGGCCCAAACGTGACAATCTTAGAAAACAGTTTTCAGACAGATTTCTGGAAAGTCCCAATTCGACTCCAACAAGGTTTCCTTTTATATTCTTGATAATTTCTACACATCAAAGAGTAAAACAAGTACATTGTGCACTTTTGCAACCATTGGTAGGTTAGTCCAAATAAATGATAAACTTAATATATAAACAAGTACTAAAATCATAAAAATGGCATGAAACAATCAAAAATTATAGATACGTTTTGGACGTATCAATGCCCCCGTGGGTCACCCAAGCATATTTCAAGAAGACTCAAGCGTCAAAACTTGGGGATGCCTTGGGCATCCCCTTCTTCATCAACAACTTATCAGGTTATTTCTAGTGAAACTATATTTTAATTCCGACACATCTTATGTGCTTTACTTGAAGCGCATGTTTGTTTTTGTTTCCGTTATTTTCATTCTCTGAATAAAATGGATTCTAGCATTCCTTTGTGGGAGAGAGACACGCTCCGCGTATTCTTCACTTATATTTGTTGAGTATTCTTCTATGTTACTTCAATACTATTAGCAATTGTTTTTCATGCATCTCTTGTTAGAGCTATTAGTTTTCTTATATTATACTCTCACATCTCATTGTTAAACAATTGGAGAGTTTATTTTTAGATAAGTTGATTGGTGTTTGGTTAAGAACAGAAAATGTTAAATGTGGTAGACGGTATGATGAAATGATACATAATCTTGTAGATCATTAAATTGTGTCACTTGAATCATTGATGTTGTTTTGAGATATTAATATGCTTAATGGTAAAACATGATGGTTTAGTAAAGTGGAATGATTAATGGTCGGTCTAGAAAACTTGAAGCTGTGCCACACTAAACATCCAGTTGATAGCATAATGATATATGACTTCTAATGTTAAAAACAACCGTAATGGCTATGTGTTATGCGCTACGGTCGGGGTCCCAACAGTGACTTGTTCATTTGCCACAGTCCCTCATGGAGTGATTTTCATTATGCCTTGTAAGATCATATTTCTAGTTGGAATCTTTTTGCTTGTGAGTTCTAAAGCTATGGTTTTCATGGCACTTCCACCACCATATTTGCTAGCCTCTTCGGTACTTTGCATTGCCCTTTCTCACATTGAGAGTTGGTGCATACTTCGCGGGTACATCCAAAACTCGTGGGAGATCTTAATCATGTTCTCCTACACATAAGCCAAATATCTTTCTCAAAACATCCACCATACCTACCTACTACAGCATTTCCATAGCTGTTCCGAGATATATTGCCATGCAACTTTCATCTTAAATTACATGACTTGTTGTCATTTATCATTTATATATTGCCTTGCATGATTCTTTACAACTGATGTGTGGTTTTACCCATGTTACGCTAGATCATTGCATATCCTGCTACACAGGCAGAGGCACCGTTTCATACACTATGTTTTATTCCTTATGAGTTACTTGTATCAAAAGTGTGTTGTCATATTAGAATGTTTGCCCCTAAAAGTGAAAAGAGCCATGGAGGCCATCGAAAAGAGAAACAGAAAAAGTAAAAAAAAAACTAGAAAAAGAGAAAAGAGAAAAGGAAGAAAGAAATGAAAATAAAAATAAAAATGGGGCAACATTACTACTCTTTATCCACACTTTTGCTCATGTTATAGCACCTGTAGTATTCATAGTCATCATTTCACTAGTGGAAAAAGCAAGGTTCAAGAAAGCGTAATTAAGCGTACGCCTAAGCGCGCTTAAGCGCTGAGCGATGGAAAAACGCTTCGCTTAGGTCATAAGCGACTACTTAAGCGTTGATAAGATCTATTAGCTTAATAAGGGCGTGGGAGACTCCTCCTCACGGTATCCTTTGTGCTACAAAGTTAGCCTAATAAGGCTCATTAGAGAACCCTTGTCTGGTAACCTGATCCGAGCCGTTCATCCTTTCTAATCCGAGCCAACCGTCTACTCTGCTCATCTCTTTCTCTCACCTTCTACACTTATACGCACAGATTCATAACAAACAACCCTTCCTTGCCTCGCTTGCTTCTCCTTCCCCGCAGTAAGTATCACTCTCCTCTTCTTTACTCAACTTCTCTGATCCCAGATGTAAGCCCGCTACTAAAATCTGTGAAATTTAGAAACGCTTAAGCTGGCTTAAGCGGTGCTTAAGCGACTAAAAGCTCTAAGCGAGAGCCAAACGCTTCGCTTACGCTTTCCGCTTTCTTGAACCTTGGGAAAAAGGCTTATAGGTGGGATGCCTGTTTGTGGCGCACCCTCCGCTCATGCGCCACAAAAAACATTTAGTGGCGCACTAAATCAGTGCGCCACAAATATCTATGGCGCACAAAATAAAAATGCGCCACTGCAAATGGCATTTTTGTGGCGCACCATCAAGAATGCGCCACAGAAATGAGGTGCTCCCCGCCAGGCAGGTCGAATTTGGAAATCCGTGGCACTTTCGGTGGCGCACCAGGCACATGCGCCACAGAAAGTAGGCATTCTGTGGCGCATGTGTCCCCATGCGCCACAGATATGAGACTTTTTGTGGCGCATGCGGCGGCGTGCGCCACAGAAATATTAGACCTAGGTCTATATTTATTACCTTACTCTCTCTCTAACTTATCCTACACGCCCGCGCCCGCGCTCTCACCCCCACCTCCTCCGAGCGCCGCCGCCCCCACCTCCGCCAAGCACCGCCGCCCCTTCTGCGCCGCTACCGACGCCGCCACCGACGCCACCACCGACGCCGCCACTTCCACGCCGCCACCGACGCCACCACCGACGCCGCCCCTTCCGCGCCGCCACCGACGCCGCCACCGACGCCACCACCGACGCCGCCACTTCCGCGCCGCCACCGACGCCACCACCGACGCCGCCCCTTCCGCGCCGCCACCGACGCCACCACCGTGACCCTGCGCCCCACCGACGCCGCCACCGACGCCACCACCGACGCCGCCACTTCCGCGCCGCCACCGACGCCACCACCGACGCCGCCACTTCCGCGCCGCCACCGACGCCACCACCGTGACCCTGCGCCCCACCGACGCCGCCACTGACGCCACCACCGTGACCCTGTGCCCCGCCACCGATGCACGGTCGTGACCCCGCCCTCATCCGCGCCACATCGAGGCGGAGGCCGCGGGCATCCTCCGCGCCGCCACCACCGTACAGGAGCCCCTCGACCTCGGTTCGGTCGACATCAGCGCGCCGCTCCTCCCCAAGCTTGGCCGCCTCCTCTGCATCCGCGCACACCCACAAGCACCGGCCGCCTCCTCCGCATCCGCAAGGTACATTAACATGCCTCATACTTAGATAGGAATTAGTCCAGATAGAGGCTAGCTAGACTACATGCATGGATCTTTATAGGTTGCTTGTTGATGCATGTTAATGTTCAGATGGTATTACAACTTTGTTAAAATGTTTAAAATGTTATGTTAATACTTTTTGCAAGTCATTTCATGCCGATGATTCAAATGTTTATAGTTCTGTATTCGATCTCTAGGGATGCCGATGATTAAAATGCTGTGACACCATGAGATCTAGAGGTGGTGTTAGTGAGGGCCAGTGGAATGCGACCTGATGTGCACGAATACACATTTTCTGCATCCCACTATCTCTCACTGACACCATCTCGGACCATTTGTGTTCCAGCCTAAGTATGAGGCAAGATTTTTTAGTTTACCCAATTCCATTTCTAAAATTTGTTTATTTATCATCTGTTAGTGTGATTTTGTTGGCCGATGATTAGATGGTTGCACGTTGCATATAGCTTCAGGGAGGTGTGAGTGAACCATGTTGTCTGAACATATATGCAGTGTTCATTCCACGTTGTTCGCTTACACCATCCCTGAAGCAATTCCATATGAGGCCTTGCTTGTTTTTGTTGAGTGCTTTTTAACTTGCCGATGCTTTTCAGTTGACCCTACTTCATTTCTAAAATACCGATGATTAAAATAATGTGGCGCACTTTATGATATCCTGATAGTTTGTTGAACCTTGTATCATGCACACATATAAGTTGTGTGCCTCCTACTTGGTTCAACAAAGTTATCAGGATTCCTTGTGTGTTTCCAAGTATGAGGTATAATTTTTTTGAATCTTGTTTTGTCTATAAGTCTTACTACAATATCGATGATTTGTTTATATATGTGGCATGCTATGAGTCTTGACCTACTTCATTTAGAATTTTTATTTACATGTCACCATTAAGCAAGTTTAATGTGCTGTACTAACCGCTGAACCTCCTCTTGTGTAGACGATGTCGCCGCGCCGCCGCGGGTCGTCCGGCTTCCGTGGTGTTCGGGAGCGGCCCAACGGCACCTACTACGCCGAAATCCGTGTCGGCGGATTCCGGCAGACACTCGGGACGTACGCCACGCCGGAGCAGGCAGCGCGCGCATCCGACACGGTCGCGTGGCGTTTCCGGCGCCCGCGGAGCGAGCTAAACTTCCCGGACTGCCCGAACATCGTTGAGGCGGAGTTCCTCGCGCCACGGCCAACCCTCCTCACTAACGAAGATCGTGACCGCCACCGAAGGTGCAGCGCCGGATTGCCACCGCCGAGAACGACGAGGAGCTGATGCGTCGGTGGAGGGAGGAGTTCCCGGGCGACGTTGCCGACGAGGAGGCGTTCTTCAGGAACCGAAGGGAGCAAAGGAGGGCAGACCGGCGCCGCCGTCGGGAGGCCGCCCAGAGGGAGAGAGAGGAACACTGGGACACCGATGATGACAGGTGGTCTGACTTCTTCTATAACACCAGCTCTGACGACGAGTAGTTTACTCGTGCGACTTGTTCTAGGTTCTAGTTTGTAATATATAGCTACTTGTTCTAGGTTCTCTACTAATTGTAACACCGACTTCTCTACTCGTGCGACTTCTGTGTATTTGTTCTGTTTTAATCTACTGTGTCAAATATATCATTGTTTATAATATATCTGGATAAATCCTGTATATATAGCTATTTGTATAGCGCAGGAAAAATAAATCAAAAATTACTGTTTATATTCTGTGGCGCACCTGCAATCCATGCGCCACTGATAAATGTCTGTGGCGCACAAGGAAGGATGCGCCACAAAAATGTTGCACTTTCTGTGGCGCACCCCCTCATTTCCCATGGTGCGCCACAGAAAGCCTTTTTGGTGCGCCACAAGTAGCCCTTTTTCCACTAGTGTTTGTGCTCATGTTTAGCACCTTTACTCCATATGAGAGAGTTTTCATGTTTTACTTGCATAACTATGTGGGGAACTTTACATTATAGAACTTGGCTTGTATATTCCAATGATGAGCCTCCTCAAAAGTGCTCTAGGTCTTCATGAGCAAGCAAGTTGGATGCACCCCCACTAGTTCCATTGGAGAGCTTTCATACACTTATAGCTCTATGTGCATCCGTTGTGTGGCAATCACTACTACTTGCATAGCTTCGATTATAAGACTTCCTCTTGTCTAATGATCACTTTCAGCTGTGTGAGACTTTCTTCCGTTGGCCTTCCAAACCCCCCTTATTATTCTTTTAGCCACAACATCCTGGTGCCAGGAACCAACGCGGAACGCTTGCTTGTTTTTGAGTGAACAAATAGAGAGATGATCTTCTACGTGCATATTGTTATTGCTTGACTTGATCCTTTCACAAAGTTGTCATGAGTGTTTGATTCATTAGCTGATTATATTGTTATTCTTAAAGCTTAAATCATCTTTAATATCTACTTTGCACGGTTGATTGTTCTCTAGTACTAATTCATTTGATCTCAGTTTACATGCATTACATTATTATATGATCAAGATTGTGTGAAAGCATGTCACTTCAGAAATTATTCTTGTTATCGTTTTACCTACTCGAGGACGAGTAGAACTAAGCTTGGGGATGCTTGATACGTCTCAAACGTATCTATAATTTCTTATGTTCCATGCTTATATTATACCAATTGCTACATGTTTTATATACACTTTGTGTGGTTTTATGCATTTTCTGGGACTAACCTATTAACAAGATGCCACAGTGCCAATTCCCTGTTTTCTGCTGTTTTTTGGTTTCAGAAAACCTCTTAAGTAAATATTCTCGGAATTGGACGAATTTAATACCAAAGTCCCTATTTTTCACGGGAGGTTCCAGAACACCGAAGACCTGACGGAGAGGGGCCACGAGGCCCCCAGATGAGGTCCCGGCACGGCTCCCCCCTCTGCCGCGCGGGCCCCTCATGAGGGCGCCTCGGGCCTCCACAGCCTATGCCCTTTCGCCCATATATTGCCCCCGACGCAAAAACCCTAGAACAATCGACCTTTTCCCGAGAAGAGTTCCGCTACGCCGCCGCCATCGAAGACAAGATTCGGAGGACAGAAGTCTCTGTTCCGGCACCCTGCCGGGACGGGGAATTGCCCCCGGAGCCATCTCCATCAACTCCACCGCCATCTCCATCGCCGTTGCTGACTCCTACGATGAGGAGTGAGTAGTTCTCCCCTGGGCTGCGGGCTCTACCGGTAGCTATGTGGTTTATCTCTCTCTCCCATGGTGTGATCTTTATGTGATCATGAGCTTTGTAATCTAGTTGAATATGTGATGCTACTCTTTATCTTTTATGCACTCTAGAGGTTACTTTAATATGAACTCCGGGGTTATTCATGGTTGTAAAGGTGACAGTATCTGCACCGTGTGTGATTCCTTTATGACGCTGTGGTGTTAGTTTACTCTGACTTTGGGGGTGCTCTTGTAGCCCTACACAGTGAATGGTGTTTATCATCCAACACGAGAGTGTTTGAGAGTAGTATTTATTATTCAGCTTTGATGACATTGTTGAGAATGTCCACTAGTGAAAGTATGATCCCTAGGCCTTGTTTCTAAGCATTGAAACACCGTTTCCAACAAGTTCTGCTACATGTTTGCTTGCTGCCATTTTTATTGCAGATTGCAATTACTACTTATAATCATCCATATTACTTGTATTTCACTATCTCTTCGCCGAACTAGTGCACCTATACCTCTGACAAGTGTATTGGGTGTGTTGGGGACACAAGAGACTTCTTGTATCTTAATTGCAAGGTTGCTTGAGAGGGATATCTTTGACCTCTACCTCCCTGAGTTCGATATACCTTGGGTGATTCACTTAAGGGAAACTTGCTGCTGTTCCACAAACCTCTGCTCTTGGAGGCCCAACACTGTCTACGAGAATAGAAGCATGCGTAGACATCAGTTATGTATGTATCCCTTGGTGTGAGTTGCCGTTATGGAATATTAATGAGAAGTTTTATCATTTACTTTCTGCACACTTTATACTAGTTTGCAAATTCTTTCATATAGATGATCTTGTTATTTAGTATTGGCATCACTTTGGGAGCATTAAGTAAATCTTTTTGGTTTTGGCAAACTTAGCATTGGTCAGTAGACACAATATTTTGAGGTTTAAGTAGAGAAAGAGAAGTGCATACAAATCTATTATTCCATGATCTCTCTTTTGTTGGCTCATAAGCTTAGTATTCTCAAGTTTAATTGTTTGTGTTTCCAAGGAAGATTGCATGATTGTTCTTACTACATGTATATTTGTTTGTATCCCTTAATTCCTATGCTTGCCACACAACCTTGCTAGCCAAAAACCTGTATTGAGAGGGAATGCTTCTCATACATCCAAACCTTGAGCCAAAACCTTTGCCATTTGTGTCCACCATAACTACCTATTATGTGGTATTTCCTGCCACTCCAAGTAAATACTTCATGTGCTACCTTTAACTATTCAAAAATTATTATCCCTCATTTGTGTCACTGTTTATTAGCTCATAAGGAAGTATGAGGAAGTATTCTTCTTAAAGCGGTTGCTCAAGCCATCTCGGTTTATGTTATGTCTGTGTTCTTACTTCCCAAAAAGATTTGTAAAATGATTACAGATGTCATAGCCCAGTATTGGTGGGGTGACAATGCACAAGGTAAAAAGATGCACTGGTATGTTTGGTGGAAACTTTGCTTCCCAAAAAATGAAGGAGGAATGGGCTTTCGTGATTTACATTCCTTTAATCTTGCTATGCTAGCAAAACAAGTGTGGAGGCTGATTGATAAGCCTAATTCTTTGTGTGCCCAAATTCTGCGTGCTAAATACTATCCTGATGGTGATATTCTCAAGGTTGGGCCAAAAGCTGGTTTATCGTTCACGTGGCAAAGTTTAGTTGCTGGGATTCAAACCTTTAAGCGTGGATACATCTGGCGTGTGGGTGATGGGGAGGCAATTGAAATTTCGAAAGACCCTTGGATCCCCTCTAGCCCGGATCGCCGGATCATGACTCCCCGTGGTAATTGTATTTTGAGGAGAGTTTCGGACTTGATTAATCCGACTACTGGTTCCTGGGATTCTGAACTTATCACTTATATATTCCATCCGTTGGATGTCCAGAGAATACTACAAATCCCCCTTAGTCAGAATGCGTTTGATGATTTCATATCATGGCATTTTACAAGCTCGGGCGTCTTCTCTATCCGGTCTGCCTATCACGTGGAGGGGAAACATCAATACAATGGGATTACATGTTGTTCCCTAATTTCTGGTACTTCACTTAATAATCCAACTTGGAAGATCCTATGGAAGCTTAATACCCCAGCGAAAGTTAAGATTTTTTGTTGGACGGTTTTACATGGTGTCCTCCCCTTGAAGGCTATTCTTTTCAGTTGACACATTGGAACGGACAATATTTGTCCGATCTGTAACAATGGAGCGGAAGACATGAAACATATGATGTTCACATGCCCTAGGGCTGCTAGCATTTGGAAGGGACTCGGACTGGACGATTTAGTGCTTGAACATATGATAACAGATCGCTCTGGCTCTCAGGTCTTAGAGGCGTTGCTTAAGTCCCAAAGAGGTTCTCTCCCTGGATACGATGCCATCAAAGTCCAGGAAATTAGTGCAGTGGCTGGATGGTATATATGGTGGTTGAGACGAAGACAAACTCACGGTGAGCAAGTGCCCACTGAGATGCGTTGTCTAAATTCTATCAATGCTATCACAGCGAATGCTTCTCAAGGAAAATCACATACTGCCGGTCAGAAGGTTTTGTGGGAAAAACCCTTATCTAACTTTTGTTAAATTGAATGTTGATGCTTGATACGTCCAAAACGTATCTACTTTCCCGAACACTTTTGCTATTGTTTTGCCTCTAACTTGTGTGTTTTGAATGCAACTAACACGGACTAACGCTGTTTTCAGCAGAATTGCCCTGGTGTCTTGTTTTTGTGCAGGAATTCAACTTTTAGGAAAAATACCAGAAAAGTGGCCAAAGTCCCTATTTTCCCCCGAAGACTCACGGAGCCAGAAGAAGAGACGGAGACGAGCCACGTGGGGCCCACACCACATGGTCGCGCGGCAGGCTCCGGGCCGCGCCACAACATGGTGTGGCTGCCCCAGTCGCCGCCTCGCGTCCCCCTCTCGGATATAAACTCCCCGAGATCTAAAAACGACTACATCCGAGCGCCGCCGCCACCTCGAAACTCAATTCAGGGACCAGAAGTTCCTGTTTCGGCACTCCGCCGGGACGGGGAATCGAAGGGGATCATCGCCATCGTCATCGCCAACGCCTCTCCATCAACCATCATTGTTTCCCCCATACATGTGTGAGTAATTCCATGATGTAGGCTAGAGGGGAGGGTAGGGATTGGATGAGATCGTTGATGTAATAGCTGTAATATCATTAGGGCATGGTGCCTAGTATCCGTTGTTAGTACTTTACGTCATTGTTGCAACTTGTTATGCTTAATGCTTAACACTAGGGCCCGAGTGCCATGATTTCATATCTGAACATGTTATTTTATCATGAGGATAATTATTGTTTTAGATCATATCTACGAGTTGTATACACATATTATTGTCCGGAACCCGAGGCCCCAAAGTGACAATAATTGGGACAACCGGAGGGGATGGCTGTGATGTGAGGATCACATGTGTTCACGGAATGTTAATGCTTTGCTTCGGTACTTTATTAAAAGGAGTACCTTAATTACCAGTAGTTTCCCTTGAGGCCCCGCTGCAAATGGGCTGGTAGGACAAAAGATGATGTGCAAGTTTCTCATTGCGAGCACGCACAACTAAATTGAAACACATGCCTATGGTTATTTTGTAATTGTATGCTTTATCTTATTTATCTGCAAATGCCCATGACTTGGTTATTATTATATGAATTATCTTATCCATGCAACGCACGTTCATCCTTCCCTATGCCTACAGTATTTTAATCCTGTTGTCTACTATAATCACTACTACTGTTTTTAATCTACTGCTACTGTTATTTCACTATTGTCACTGCTATAAAACTGTTGCTACTGATAATCTGTCTCGAGCAAGTCTATTCACAGGTGCAGCTGAACTGACAATTCATCTGTTAAGGCTTATAAATATTCTTTGGCTCCCCTTGTGTCGAATCAATAAATTTGGGTTTTACTTCCCTCGAAGACTGTTGCGATCCCCTATACTTGTGGGTCATCAAGACTATTTTCTGACGCTGTTGCTGGGGAGCATAGCTTTATTTATAAGTTCACCTGAGTGTGATATTGCTTGCTGGAATTCATTCATCATGGGAAGACCTGGTGATAAGAAATTTCCCATCATACCATCCACTACAAGAAAAGGTACAATTCTGAGTACCGCTGCTGCTCTTGATTCACTGTCTGTTTTGAGTAAGCTTGTTACACCACCTCAGGCTTCTTGCACTGTTACTCTTGCTGAATCTGAAATTACTTATGATGATGCTTCTACTATTCTTGATGAAACTGGTTCATTAGGTCCCTTTTTAGATGCTACAATTGCTAGGTCTAAACAATTTGAAAATGCTGAAATTACTAATGAAGATGCTGAAACTCCTGTTAATTCACCTGAGTTTTCAAATAATGCTGATGATGATCTTGATGAAATATATGTGGAACTTAATGATGACTTCATTGATGAAATTAATGCTGCTAGTAGTACAAGTGCTAGGAAAAGTCTTCTTGCAAAACATGCTGTTAGATATAAATTATCTCCTGATGCTAAATTTGCTACATCTCCTATAAACATTAAAGATAAAGATTATGATTTCTCTCTTGATTTAGCACACATAGCTATTGTTGAGAAAGAATCTTTCTGTGGAACCAAAAATGAAAGTGTTGCAGAACACATGAATGAACTCTCTACTTTGAGTGGTATATTTTCTGATGACATACAGATTCGCACTTACTTTGTTACTAAAATATTTCCTTTCTCATTAAAAGGAGAAGCTAAAAGTTGGTATAATAATTTGTCTCCTGGTTCTATTACTAGTCCTATTGGTTTGCTTGATACTTTCTTTCGGAAATATTTTCCTGCTAGTGCTCAACATGATGCCTTGCTAAAAATTTATAACTTTAATCAAGAAGAAGAAGAGAAATTGCCTGATGCATGGACACGGTTTTGCTCTATAATTAGAGGCCAGCCGAATCATGATTTAGAGAAAAATGATCTTCTTGATATATTTTACAGTGGACTAACCGTTGAATCTAGGGCATACTTGGATAGTTTTGCTAGTTGTGTTTTCAGGAAACGAACTCTAGAAGAAGCCGAGGAATTATTGGCTAAAATAAGCCAGAATTATGATGATTGGAATATTGCTGAACCTACTCCAACACCTACACCAACACCAAGGATGAGAGGTATAATTGAATTAGATGAAGAAGTGATGAAGGAAGCCAAGAAATCTCTTAAAGAGAGGGGTATTAAATCTGAAGATGCGAAGAACTTACGTCCTATAGAAGAATTATGTAAGCCAATTCCTCCTACACCATTAATTGAGGTACACTCTCTCCAAAGGTTTGATGATAGAGATATTCCTTACTCAAAACCTCCTGCTCAATGCTTAGATGAATTTGATACTTTTATTGCTAAGCAAAGTAATTTTAATATGAGAATAGAGAATCATTTAATGGAAAATTCTCGTGCTATTAGTAACTTGCATGATATTGTTGATAGAACCTCCAATGATGTTAAAATACTTATTAAACATTTTCATATTGTCGGAGGATGATTCCCACGAGGCTAGGGGTGATCACACTCTGAAGAGTAGTTCGAGAAGGGGACTGAACACGTTGGTCTACAACCCTCAACCGGCACGGCGACGGTGCTCGGCGAGCCTGAGGAGGGACATCACGGCAGAGATGGACAGCGGCCCGTACCCAGGTTCACGGCCCTCAGGAGGAGGTAACACTGCTACTCCTGCTTGGCTGTATTGCGCTGCAGAGGTTACAGTACAATGAGCTTGCCGAGGGCTCCCTTCTGGCAGAGCGGAGCTCAAGGAGGGAACTCGAGGGTCTTCTTCCTCCTCGAGTGCGCTAGGCTAAACTACACAATGGTGGAGCGCTCAAGGTCTGAATGGTCGATTTCTCTCTCTCTGGGGTCCCTTTCCCTTGCTACGGAGGTGCCCCCTCCCCTTTTATAGGCGCCCCAGGCCTCATCCATGCGGCCTGCGCAGCGGAAGGGTTCCCACATGGTGACGAAACAGAGGAGCGGGGTGCACCGCTGCCGGGCTGTCCATGGACTCGGTCCATGGTCGCAAAGCCTGCCCTGGTGGCAGGCAGACCACCGTCCTCGCAGGACGGTCAGCTGGTGTCGCAAAGATCGTGGGTGCGCCCACGGTGACGTCGTCGTTGGAGCGTAGCGCCGGCCATCCGCTTTATCACCAAAGGGGAAGGCTTCGTAGTCCGGCGCGGGGGACACAGCTTTGTTGACTCCTTTAATCACCAGAATGGCAACTGCGGCGCCGTCGTCATCGCGCACAGACGCGCGCGTCACTCTGCGGCCGCGGCAGAGGCCATGTGCACTCTGCGGCGGTTGCTTCTTAGCGAAGCATCTCTACAGGGCCAGAGCGGCCTTGTGGAGGGGTTTGCGTTGACTCCTCTCCAGGGGAGAGAGCCTTGTAGAGGGGCACTCGCGGGGGGAAACCTCTTCAGGCCTTTGCTGTCCCTTTAAGCCCTCTCGAGGGCTTCTCCCCTCGAGAGTCTCTCCAAGCGTTCGGCTTGGTCCTTAGCCATCTTTCGATACTGTTGCGTGCGAGGGCTGTGGAGAGTGGGCCCTGCACACCCTGGATCCCACTGGGCCGATAGTAGCCCCCGGGCCCATGACGGGCACGGCAAAGCCCACCAGGCTCAGACGAAGCGTCGTGGGTCCAAAATGTCCGGCTGGCCCGAGACACGCGTCGATCTGTGGCGAGTTTGCGGCGACTCGGTTTCTCCGGCAGAACGTGCGTTGTGGGGGGTCCCACCACGTCTTGGTAACTGCCCAGATGGGGCATAAAGCCTGCGCGCCGGTCCGAGCAGCGGTTACTGCTCTCATTCTGCGCGCCCGGCCTTCTGCTCTTGCCCTCCTAGCTTTCTCTCACCGGCGAACTCCTTCTTCTCCCTTGCGCTTCCGCACTCCCTGTAACATCCCAAATATTAATGTAAATTATTAATGCAAAAATGTGGGCCAACAAAAACTTTTCTTACAAAACCAGCATGTGTTTAATTCTTGATTATTGTTATCATACATTGCTTGCTATGTTATTAAACACCTAACACCAATTACCAAATTTGAAGAATACAAAATAAACTTAACAACATTCCAAAACTATAAAACTATGTGACACATGTCACAATATTTTTCCAAAAATAGGAAACTTACTTTATTTTGCTCAAACCAAGGTTAGTGAGGAATAATTCCAAGACCACACCATTGGGTTTCCACAAACTATTCCCTTTCAAATTTCAAATTCAAAACCTCAAATTCAAATTAGAAATTCATTATTGAAATATTTCCAAATATTTCAAAAAGACTTTGTATCACTTACCAATAATGTATTTAGCCTAGATCCTAAGTTTGGACCCAAAAGAATTAAGCAAGGTATGAAAATTAAATAGCCAAAATGCCTACTGTTTTGGTTCAGGAAAACCGTCGAACACCTTCTGTGCCCCTCGTGTTCTTCCCAAAACCGAGCCAATCCTTGGATCAATCCGAGCAATGCAGTGTGCATTGGTCGAATTGATGCCTCCACTGCATTCCCCTCTTCGCCACGGTCACGCCGCACGCCGGAGGGAGCCAAATGGTCGCCGGAGTCGCCGTGGAGGGGCTGGCGACAGCATCGGCCATGCGCACGACGTCGTGTCGGCACAGTGGCCGCGGCGACGCCGCGCCGTGCCGGCCGCGCTACTGCCTCACTCCCCCTCCCTCACCTCCCGGTCCCCTCGCAACGCAGCAGCACGCCCCAGCAGCCGCCCGAACACGCCGTGTCCGCGGCATGCCGCGCACGCCGTGCGCCGCCCGGACGCGCGCCACGGCCGTCCCCCACCCGAGCGCGCGCAGCAGCCTCCACGCCACCCCTCCTTGCCCATTTGGTCCCCTGGACACCCCGCAGCATAGCCGCACCTCTCCACCGGCCTACGGCGAGCTCGCACGACCGCGGGTGCCCTCTGCACCGCGTCCACCGTGCGCCGCCCGGCCGCTATTTAAGCCACCCCGAGCCTCGCCGTTTCCCCACACCTCACCACCACCTCTCTCCCCTCACACCACTCTCTCTCGTGCACCGCCTGGAGGGCGGGGCCGTCGCCGCCAAGCCTCGGCCACCGAGGCCATCCGTCGAGCTCGCCGTGTCCGAGGTAGGCGACGACCACGGCCAGGCCAGGCTGCCCTTCCCCTTCCCTCCTCCCTGGCCGCAACCCCTTCCTCATGAACCCCTCGCTCACCCGCTCTCCTCTCCCCTCTGTTTCTGTCCAGGAGCACCGCCAGATTGCTCGCCGGAGTTCATGCCGGTCCGCGGAAGAGGACCTTCACGCCGTCGACGCCAGGAGCCTCCCCAGCCAGTACGACTCCGTCCAGACGCTTCCCCGAACCGCCGCACCCCTCCTGCACCCTCGCCGCCATCTCCCGAGCCCCTAGGTGAGCCATCCGTCCCCCTCGCCGTCGCCGGCGCCGTCGCGCCGCTCGGTTTAGGTCGCCGCCGTTCGCCACTGACGTGGACGAACGAGGGCCGTTGGATCCTGATCCAACGGTAACTTACCGTTTCGTTTTAATAAAAGGAAACTGACGAGTGGACCCCACCCGTCAGATTTTTAAACATTTCCAGCGCGCGCACTGTTTTCCGTTGAGTCACTGACGAGTGGACCCCACCCGTCAGGATTCTCAACATTATCCACTCAGGCTTAAATTCGAATTTTAGGTTTAAATAGAAAACAGTACTGGACTAAACTTTGAAATTCCATAACTTGAGATCTACAACTCCAAATAAATCAAATCAAAATGTTCTGAAAAGCTTATGAAAATTTCTATCCAACCCAAGTGGTTTCACCTCATTTGGATAAATAATAAAAATATAGTATTAAAAATGCCAAATAGGGTTTAAAATCTAAACTTGTTTGTTTCTGATGCTCTGTTAGTCCAAATGATTTAAGACCAATTTTATTGGATCACATTTAGTCGTGGTTAGTCACCCCTAAGAGGATTTAATTTTTAGATCAACAAAACTTGATTAGTAGATAAAACTTGATTAACTAGCCTCTGGATTCAAAACAATGTGTAAGGAGTTTGGTAACTCCAAATGACCCAAATCCAATTGTGTCATCTTCTACACATCAGTAACTCTCTGTAGAATTTTAGTTTGTATTTTTGTGACCAACAGAACTTAAGTTATGTAATTAAACTTGTTCAACTAGTTTCTGCCCCAATTAGGAAGTAAATGGATAAGGACTAATTTAATTAAATTAAAGCCAAATTGTTTTGTTTGATAGATGAAGTGGCTATTTATAGCATTTAAGATTGTATTGTTGTGATAATTGGTTGAGTAGGTTAGTGATTGTTTGAATTGCTTAATTTGTATTAGACGAGAACGTTGTCGGATATACCGAGGAGGAGGTATTTGTGGAACCGGAAGATCAAGACCAGGATCACTTTGCCAAGCAAGGCAAGCTACTCTCTGAGCTTGCACATAACTTATGCATCTAGATTTACCGAGTCATTTTCCAAAAACAAAGGTTTATGAAAACCCTTTTTCCAAAGTATACATAGGTTATTTTGCCACCCTATGTAGAAATTATGCTAAAATTATAGGATGGAAAAATCAATGTTGTTTTATTCAAACTCCTTTGAAAACCTTGTGTGGATATATAGCACCAAGATGTGGTGTTGAAATAAGGAAATGGAGAAAGATGGTTTTAAGAAAAGCACATTGTGTCTTAGTACTCAGTCAAGCAACCGATAATCTGTGCGACCACATTTACCCACATATGGGAAAGGGCTTAGTCATATAGCTTGCTCTTATTAGTATGGGACACTGCATCAACGGAGATGACTCTGTTATGCATGAGGGAATGGTTTGGTGACCTACCCCTGACCTGGGTCCTCGCTCAAACTCTATGAGTAGATAAGGAGGAGGATAGAAGGATGTCCCCTATACACCGCCAGATAAAACCTATGAGTCCTCACACTTAGATTCCGACGGGCTGGGTTAAGTGTCGACGGAAAGTATCATAGGGGCAGGATCCTATACTAGCATGAGCAAAGGACAGACTAGGACTGGTGACTCAACTTCGCATACCCCTGGTATGGCGAGACGTGGCAGACACGATGAGTTATCGGATGGGTGTGGGAAAAGCGTGCTACCTCTGCAGAGGGTTAAAACTATTCGAATAGCCGAGTCCTCGGATATGGACAGTTGAGGGGCCCTACTTTGACCATGTGCAAGTTTTGAAAAAGAATTGTGTTATCAAAAGAAAGGAAGTTGGTGAAATGATCCATACACCTATGCCAACATTTGGTATGAGGTTGTTGGAGACTTGGTACCATGATGGACCATGGTTGGAGAAAGGAGGAGTTTTGAAGAAACTAATACACATGAAATACTAAGAATAGTTATAACCTCCTTATCTTCTTCAGCAAAGATATAGAAATGTCTTAGTTAAATATTTAAGAGTATGAAATAAAATTGAAACTAGTGCACTCATGTTGGAGTAGTTTGCGAGTACATTCCGATGTACTCATACTAGCTTGCCTCTGGCTATTGTCGTAGCCAGACTTGGAGGAGTATTACGCCCAGGAGGAGTATGGCGACATCTACGCCAACTAAGGACCTTCTCAAGTCGACTGCCTGTCGGGTCGTCGTTAGCTTTTGGATGTCTACTACGTTTAAGTTCCGCTGCTTATGTTGATTGGGCCCTAGAAGGCACCTGTGTAAGACTTGGTCTATATGACCTGTTATGTAAGACTTATTCCGGTATTGTAATGGATGTAAACTTTGGTATTCAGTTCGGATTATGTGCAACGACAGACTGATCACGGGATCGTTGTGTTAAGCATAATCGGGTAATTCGGACAGCTAGTCCGGGGTGCCCACAGACCTGGTATCAGAGCCAAGTTGACTTTAGAAACCTTAGTTTAGCATGGTCGCTAGGTAGGAGTTACAAAAGTTAAATTCTAAAAGGATGAAGGAATGAAGTATTTTCGAAAAGTGCTTATCTCTCATCCTCTCACTTCTGCAAAATTCTACCCTTACTCAATATTGAGTTTTCCCTTATATATTAAAAACTTAAAATTTTGCTCACTTGCTGCCTCACTACATTTAAAATTTTGATACACTTGTCATCTCACTAACTTAAAAACTTGACTTAAAATTGTAGATGGCACTCCACTTCACCGAGTTTGTTCAGCTCGAGAAGGACGGCACGTTGATGTTCGAGAAGGACCTGTTCGAGTTGACCAAGCTGTTAGGTCGTCCCACTCCTGAGTTTAAGGGAGCCCAGGTGGACACTCCCGGCAACGGGAACCTGTCTTGGTTGGTCGAGTCGTCTGTTCGCGGGAACATCAAGTCCCCCGGATCCAAGACACTCATCTTTACCACCATGGACGTCCACTGGGACGACGGACTGTGTCGTTCCATGGAGCGGATGCTATCCCGGCTTTGTGAGGAGCACAAGGCGGAGTTGGTGAACTCTCGTTTCCAGTTCTACGGGAGGCGCACCATCGACGGACACCCTATTCAGTCCCCTCTACACCCGACGTTCGGAGAGTATATCTTGGACATGGAGATTATGCTCTTTCGCACCCAGGAGGATCTGAGGTGCGCTAGACTTCGGTCTCACTTTGAGCGCCTCTCGCTTAAGGAGAGTCGCGAGAGTGAGGCACAGCTGAAGGAGGAGAAGGTCGCTCTTCTCAAGAAGAGGACCCAGATGAGGAAGACCATAGCGAAGCTCCGCAAGAAGGTGGCAGAGCAGGACGAGCTGATCGAGGATTTGGAGCTCCGTACTGACGAGATGGAGGAGGAGGGCGAGGATCTCCGCAAGGAGAACAACGCTTTCCTCAGTGACGATGACGACTATCTGGAGGAGATGGACTATGAGCAGGAGGATGACGAGGAGGAAGACCCAGAGGAGCCACCCTACCAGTCCGACGCTGAAGTATCCGAGCCTGAGGTTCCACCTCAGTAGGCGAGTGACTTGAGTACTACCGCAGGATTAGGTCGACCCCCCCATCGCTAGTAGAGTAGAAGTAGTAGTTCTTTTGGAACTTGCACTATGTACATTAGCTTAAGGGATAATGTTGTAAGCTTGATGTGATGAACCTTTGATGTGATGCTTGTCTTATAACAGTGTGCTATTCTTGTTAGTCTACGAAAAGTATTTTTTTTTCACATTCGCCACTATGCGAAACCAACCTTTCTCCCCTTAGTCAGACTTTTTGTCTTGCCCTTATACCCGGTGTTCTTCAGGATGGTGGACACTCGTCGCTCCAACCCGGATGGAGGACCACCACCCCCACCGGAACCAACCACCGCCCAACTTCTTGCGCTTATCATGGAGGAACGCCAAGCTGCTCGGGCAGAGCGTCAAGCTCATATCGCTGCCCTGCAGCAGATCGCTGCCGCACACAACAACAACAACAACAACCACCACAATGGCAATGGCAATGGTGAAGGAAATCAGCGATCCACTTTGAGTGATTTTCAGAAGACCAACCCACCCACCTATTCCAAGGGACTTCACCCACTAGAGGCCGATGATTGGCTTCGCACCATCAACAACAACCTAGAAATTGCTGCCGTAGGAGAACCTGAGAAGGTGCTTTATGCGACCCACTACCTTGCTGGACCTGCACGGTCTTGGTGGGAAACTACCAAGGCTCTCCAGCAAGCCGGTCATGCTATCGGCTGGGCAGAGTTTCAGGAGAAGTTCCGCAAGAAGCACATACCCGGTGGACTTATTGAGAGGAAGAAGGACGAATTCCGCAGGCTGCGGCAGGGAAGCAAGGACGTGGTCGGATACCTGGATGAGTTTACGGACTTATCCCGGTACGCTCCTGATGATACTGACACCGAGAGGAAAAGGATGGAGCGTTTCATGGATGGGCTCCATGATGAACTGCAGTGTGCCCTGGTGATCCACGACTTCCTGGACCTGGAGTCACTGGTGGACAAGGCTATTCAATTGGAGACCAAACGTAAAACTATGTTCGAGAGTCGCAAGAGAAGGATGATGGCCAAGGAAGGTTCGAGCAGTCAGAAGCCTCGTACCTTTCCACCAACCCCGAAACCAGCTTATCGACCACCACAACCTACACGCCCCAATTTCCCTACTCGTCCCAACAACCCAAACCCAAACACCCCCAGCAACCCAAACAGCTTCAACCGCCCCAACAACCCTACTCGCCCCGGAGGAAACCCCAACAACTTCAACCGCAACGCCAATGTTGTCTGCTTTGACTGTGGCGCTAAGGGCCACTACTCCAGAGAATGCCCCAATCCCAAGAAGAATGGTCCGCGCCCCGATACACCAGCACCGAACAATGGCCAAGGCCGTAATGGGAACGGCAAGAACCCCGCACCTCGCGGGAATACTGCTGTTGCCAAGGGACGTCTGCACCACATCAATGCAGAGGAAGCCATGGAAGCGCCAGATGTTGTGCTGGGTACGTTCCTTGTCAACTCGGTACCTGCAACTGTTCTGTTTGATTCTGGTGCTACCCATTCCTTTGTTACCCAAGAGTTTGTTGCTAAGGGAGGTTTGGTCGGGAACCTTTTACCCAAACCCATGATCATCCAAATCCCAGAATCCACCATAGATACCAAGTCGTATTGCCCGGACGTTTCCCTTGAAATCCAGGGGGAAAAGTTCCTAGTCGACTTAATCATTTTAGGAACCCAAGGAATAGATGTCATACTGGGTATGAATTGGCTAGCCAAGTACCGTGGTCAAATTGACTGCGCCAGAAGAGCTGTAACACTCACCACCGACAAAGGAGTAGAAGTGAAGTATGTGTCAGAAACCAGTCGACCCCGACCAGGATGCCATGAGGGCATAGCCAGACCCACCCTAGATGAGATCCGTGTTGTTCACCTGTTCCGAGATGTTTTCCCTGAAGAGTTGCCTGGTATGCCGCCAGACCGGGATATTGAGTTCATCATTGAACTTATCCCCGGAACAGCTCCTATATCCCAGAGGCCTTATCGGATGAATCCGGAAGAACTGGTTGAGTTGAAGAAGCAGTTAGCAGATATGCTCAGCAAAGGACTTATTCGCCCAAGTGCTTCACCCTGGGGATCACCCATTATTTTTGTGGATAAGAGAGACGGTACCACACGCCTGTGTGTGGATTATCGCAAGCTAAATGATGTGACCATTAAGAACAAGTACCCTCTCCCAAAGATCGAGGATCTGTTCGATCAAATGAACGGAGCCCGAGTCTTTTCCAAGATCGATCTTCGGTCAGGATATCATCAGTTAAAAATCCGAGAGACGGATATTCCCAAGACTGCCTTCACCACCCGCTACGGTTTATTTGAATACACCGTAATGTCCTTTGGTCTGACCAATGCCCCAGCCTATTTCATGAATCTCATGAACAAGATCTTCATGGAGTATCTCGACAAGTTCGTGGTAGTTTTCCTCGATGACATCCTTATCTACTCCAAAACCGAAGAAGAGCATGCTGAACATCTGCGTCTAGTTTTAGCAACCCTCCGAGAACACCAGCTATATGCCAAGCTTAGCAAGTGTGAGTTTTGGCTCAGTGAAGTAGCATTTCTCGGACATGTTGTGTCTGCGGGAGGAATTTCTGTTGACCCAGAGAAAATCCAAGCCATTGTGAACTGGGAAGCCCCAACTAGTGTGACTGAAATCCGAAGCTTTCTCGGATTAGCGGGTTACTACCGCAAGTTCGTGGAGGGATTCTCCAGTTTAGCCAAACCCCTGACCCAACTGTTGAAGAAGGACAAGAAGTTTGAATGGACTCAGAAGTGTGAAGAGAGCTTCCAGGAATTAAAGAAGAGACTGACCTCAACCCCTGTCCTGATTATGCCAGACGTCACCAAGAGTTTCGACGTGTATTGCGATGCATCACGCCTCGGACTTGGTTGCGTTCTGATGCAAGAAGGCCAAGTGGTGTCGTATCTGTCTCGGCAGTTGCGACCACATGAAGAGAATTACCCAACCCATGACCTGGAGTTAGCCGCTGTTGTTCTTGCTCTGAAAACATGGCGCTCCTATCTTGCGGGACATCGTTGCGAGATCTATACGGATCACAAGAGCTTGAAGTATATCTTCACCCAGAAGGAGTTAAACCTGCGACAGAGAAGGTGGATGGAATTAATCAAGGATTATGATATCGGTATCCATTATCACCCTGGGAAGGCTAACGTAGTTGCCGATGCCCTTAGTCGCAAACCCTGCACCCTGAATGCCCTGATCCAAGCAGAACAACCAGCCCTGTTCAGAGAGTTCAAAGATTTTGGACTAGAGCTTGTTAGCCATGGATATCTTGCCAACTTAGAGTTAACCCCAACCTTGATGGACCAAATCAAGGAAGCCCAGAAAGGTCATGAGAGTATAGAAGGGATCAAGAAGAAGATTTCCCTCGGTAAAGCACCTGGTTTTACCGAAGATGCTGAAGGAGTGCTAAGATACCAGGATCGTATCTGTGTCCCCAGCATCACGGAGCTTAAAGAGTTAATCCTGAAGGAAGCCCACGAGACCCCCTATTCGATCCACCCTGGCGGAACCAAAATGTATCAAGACCTTCGTGAGAAATTTTGGTGGCACGGAATGAAGCGAGAGATTGGTGTTTTTGTGGCCAAGTGTGATATCTGTCAGCGAGTCAAGGCTGAACACCAGCGACCCGCTGGATTGCTTCAACCCTTGAAGATTCCCGAGTGGAAGTGGGATGAGATTGGAATGGATTTTATCACTGGACTTCCAAGATCCAACAGAGGCCATGACTCAATTTGGGTCATCGTTGATAGACTGACCAAGGTTGCCCATTTCATTCCCGTCCATACCACCTATCGGGGAAGTCAGTTAGCAGACCTGTATATTTCCAGAATAGTAAGCCTGCATGGCGTGCCTAAGAGGATTGTATCGGATAGAGGCACACAATTCACCTCAAGGTTCTGGAAAGCCTTACACGAAGCCCTCGGAACCAAGTTAGCATTTAGCACAGCTTATCATCCCCAGACCGGAGGCCAAACTGAAAGAGTGAACCAGATATTGGAGGACATGCTTCGCGCGTGTGTTCTATCCTATGGATCCAAGTGGGAAGATTGTCTTCCATTTGCAGAGTTCTCCTACAATAATAGTTACCAGTCTAGTCTGCAAATGGCCCCTTTTGAAGCCCTTTACGGCAAGAAGTGTCGTACACCCCTGAATTGGTCCGACACCGGAGAAGGCAAATTGTTTGGGCCAGATACTCTCCGTGAGGCTGAGGAACAAGTCCAACTTATTCGTGAACGTCTTAAAACCGCCCAATCCCGTCAGAAGAGTTACGCTGATCCCAAGCGCCGTGATGTCACCTTCAGTGTCGGGGATTATGTCTATCTCCGAGTGACACCTCTTAAAGGAATGCAACGTTTCCATGTCAAAGGAAAATTGGCACCAAGATATATTGGACCCTTTAAGATCCTTTCCCGTCGTGGTGAAGTGTCTTATCAACTGGAGTTGCCTCAAGAGTTAGCAGATTACCACGATGTCTTCCACATTTCACTGCTCCGGAAATGTCTTGAAGTTCCTGACCAGCCTGATGTTTTCAAAAACATCGACCACCATTCCATCGACCTAAATCAAGATCTGACTTATCGTGAGCAACCCATCAAGATTCTGGACGAAGATGTTCGTCTCACCCGTAGGCGAGCAATCAAGTTCTACAAGGTCCAGTGGACTAACCACTCTGAAGATGAAGCCACGTGGGAACGTGAGGACTATCTTAGAAGTGAATTCCCGAACCTCTTCAGTACCCAGACCTAGCAAATCTCGGGACGAGATTTATTTTAAGGGGGGGAGGATTTGTAACATCCCAAATATTAATGTAAATTATTAATGCAAAAATGTGGGCCAACAAAAACTTTTCTTACAAAACCAGCATGTGTTTAATTCTTGATTATTGTTATCATACATTGCTTGCTATGTTATTAAACACCTAACACCAATTACCAAATTTGAAGAATACAAAATAAACTTAACAACATTCCAAAACTATAAAACTATGTGACACATGTCACAATATTTTTCCAAAAATAGGAAACTTACTTTATTTTGCTCAAACCAAGGTTAGTGAGGAATAATTCCAAGACCACACCATTGGGTTTCCACAAACTATTCCCTTTCAAATTTCAAATTCAAAACCTCAAATTCAAATTAGAAATTCATTATTGAAATATTTCCAAATATTTCAAAAAGACTTTGTATCACTTACCAATAATGTATTTAGCCTAGATCCTAAGTTTGGACCCAAAAGAATTAAGCAAGGTATGAAAATTAAATAGCCAAAATGCCTACTGTTTTGGTTCAGGAAAATCGTCGAACACCTTCTGTGCCCCTCGTGTTCTTCCCAAAACCGAGCCAATCCTTGGATCAATCCGAGCAATGCAGTGTGCATTGGTCGAATTGATGCCTCCACTGCATTCCCCTCTTCGCCACGGTCACGCCGCACGCCGGAGGGAGCCAAATGGTCGCCGGAGTCGCCGTGGAGGGGCTGGCGACAGCATCGGCCATGCGCACGACGTCGTGTCGGCACAGTGGCCGCGGCGACGCCGCGCCGTGCCGGCCGCGCTACTGCCTCACTCCCCCTCCCTCACCTCCCGGTCCCCTCGCAACGCAGCAGCACGCCCCAGCAGCCGCCCGAACACGCCGTGTCCGCGGCATGCCGCGCACGCCGTGCGCCGCCCGGACGCGCGCCACGGCCGTCCCCCACCCGAGCGCGCGCAGCAGCCTCCACGCCACCCCTCCTTGCCCATTTGGTCCCCTGGACACCCCGCAGCATAGCCGCACCTCTCCACCGGCCTACGGCGAGCTCGCACGACCGCGGGTGCCCTCTGCACCGCGTCCACCGTGCGCCGCCCGGCCGCTATTTAAGCCACCCCGAGCCTCGCCGTTTCCCCACACCTCACCACCACCTCTCTCCCCTCACACCACTCTCTCTCGTGCACCGCCTGGAGGGCGGGGCCGTCGCCGCCAAGCCTCGGCCACCGAGGCCATCCGTCGAGCTCGCCGTGTCCGAGGTAGGCGACGACCACGGCCAGGCCAGGCTGCCCTTCCCCTTCCCTCCTCCCTGGCCGCAACCCCTTCCTCATGAACCCCTCGCTCACCCGCTCTCCTCTCCCCTCTGTTTCTGTCCAGGAGCACCGCCAGATTGCTCGCCGGAGTTCGTGCCGGTCCGCGGAAGAGGACCTTCACGCCGTCGACGCCAGGAGCCTCCCCAGCCAGTACGACTCCGTCCAGACGCTTCCCCGAACCGCCGCACCCCTCCTGCACCCTCGCCGCCATCTCCCGAGCCCCTAGGTGAGCCATCCGTCACCCTCGCCGTCGCCGGCGCCGTCGCGCCGCTCGGTTTAGGTCGCCGCCGTTCGCCACTGACGTGGACGAACGAGGGCCGTTGGATCCTGATCCAACGGTAACTTACCGTTTCGTTTTAATAAAAGGAAACTGACGAGTGGACCCCACCCGTCAGATTTTTAAACATTTCCAGCGCGCGCACTGTTTTCCGTTGAGTCACTGACGAGTGGACCCCACCCGTCAGGATTCTCAACATTATCCACTCAGGCTTAAATTCGAATTTTAGGTTTAAATAGAAAACAGTACTGGACTAAACTTTGAAATTCCATAACTTGAGATCTACAACTCCAAATAAATCAAATCAAAATGTTCTGAAAAGCTTATGAAAATTTCTATCCAACCCAAGTGGTTTCACCTCATTTGGATAAATAATAAAAATATAGTATTAAAAATGCCAAATAGGGTTTAAAATCTAAACTTGTTTGTTTCTGATGCTCTGTTAGTCCAAATGATTTAAGACCAATTTTATTGGATCACATTTAGTCGTGGTTAGTCACCCCTAAGAGGATTTAATTTTTAGATCAACAAAACTTGATTAGTAGATAAAACTTGATTAACTAGCCTCTGGATTCAAAACAATGTGTAAGGAGTTTGGTAACTCCAAATGACCCAAATCCAATTGTGTCATCTTCTACACATCAGTAACTCTCTGTAGAATTTTAGTTTGTATTTTTGTGACCAACAGAACTTAAGTTATGTAATTAAACTTGTTCAACTAGTTTCTGCCCCAATTAGGAAGTAAATGGATAAGGACTAATTTAATTAAATTAAAGCCAAATTGTTTTGTTTGATAGATGAAGTGGCTATTTATAGCATTTAAGATTGTATTGTTGTGATAATTGGTTGAGTAGGTTAGTGATTGTTTGAATTGCTTAATTTGTATTAGACGAGAACGTTGTCGGATATACCGAGGAGGAGGTATTTGTGGAACCGGAAGATCAAGACCAGGATCACTTTGCCAAGCAAGGCAAGCTACTCTCTGAGCTTGCACATAACTTATGCATCTAGATTTACCGAGTCATTTTCCAAAAACAAAGGTTTATGAAAACCCTTTTTCCAAAGTATACATAGGTTATTTTGCCACCCTA
Organism: Poa annua; assembly: GCA_026929855.1. NCBI lineage: Eukaryota > Viridiplantae > Streptophyta > Magnoliopsida > Poales > Poaceae > Poa > Poa annua. The sequence continues at coordinate 40,729,775 of CM049436.1, forward strand.
TGTAGAAATTATGCTAAAATTATAGGATGGAAAAATCAATGTTGTTTTATTCAAACTCCTTTGAAAACCTTGTGTGGATATATAGCACCAAGATGTGGTGTTGAAATAAGGAAATGGAGAAAGATGGTTTTAAGAAAAGCACATTGTGTCTTAGTACTCAGTCAAGCAACCGATAATCTGTGCGACCACATTTACCCACATATGGGAAAGGGCTTAGTCATATAGCTTGCTCTTATTAGTATGGGACACTGCATCAACGGAGATGACTCTGTTATGCATGAGGGAATGGTTTGGTGACCTACCCCTGACCTGGGTCCTCGCTCAAACTCTATGAGTAGATAAGGAGGAGGATAGAAGGATGTCCCCTATACACCGCCAGATAAAACCTATGAGTCCTCACACTTAGATTCCGACGGGCTGGGTTAAGTGTCGACGGAAAGTATCATAGGGGCAGGATCCTATACTAGCATGAGCAAAGGACAGACTAGGACTGGTGACTCAACTTCGCATACCCCTGGTATGGCGAGACGTGGCAGACACGATGAGTTATCGGATGGGTGTGGGAAAAGCGTGCTACCTCTGCAGAGGGTTAAAACTATTCGAATAGCCGAGTCCTCGGATATGGACAGTTGAGGGGCCCTACTTTGACCATGTGCAAGTTTTGAAAAAGAATTGTGTTATCAAAAGAAAGGAAGTTGGTGAAATGATCCATACACCTATGCCAACATTTGGTATGAGGTTGTTGGAGACTTGGTACCATGATGGACCATGGTTGGAGAAAGGAGGAGTTTTGAAGAAACTAATACACATGAAATACTAAGAATAGTTATAACCTCCTTATCTTCTTCAGCAAAGATATAGAAATGTCTTAGTTAAATATTTAAGAGTATGAAATAAAATTGAAACTAGTGCACTCATGTTGGAGTAGTTTGCGAGTACATTCCGATGTACTCATACTAGCTTGCCTCTGGCTATTGTCGTAGCCAGACTTGGAGGAGTATTACGCCCAGGAGGAGTATGGCGACATCTACGCCAACTAAGGACCTTCTCAAGTCGACTGCCTGTCGGGTCGTCGTTAGCTTTTGGATGTCAACTACGTTTAAGTTCCGCTGCTTATGTTGATTGGGCCCTAGAAGGCACCTGTGTAAGACTTGGTCTATATGACCTGTTATGTAAGACTTATTCCGGTATTGTAATGGATGTAAACTTTGGTATTCAGTTCGGATTATGTGCAACGACAGACTGATCACGGGATCGTTGTGTTAAGCATAATCGGGTAATTCGGACAGCTAGTCCGGGGTGCCCACACTCCCCCTTTCCCGACGATGGGTCCAGCGAAAGGCAAGGCGGCGATGGCGACGCTCCCCTCGAACGCGCAGGGGGAAGAGGTGCTCGGCCCCGCCCTGGTCGGGGAGCGTGTCAATGAGGTGGCGCTGGACAAGATTCGGCATCTGGTCGCCGGGAAGACAAACGAGCACGGCGCCAGCGCTCTCCAGGCCGCCAAGCTCGGCCGGCTTCCGAAGGGATTTTTCCCCATTTTCCTCCACACCGTCTACGCCGGGCTGGTGCCTCTCTATTCGCCCTTCCTGGAGGCGATCCTGGAGTTCTACCAAATCCACCTCCTCCATCTGCATCCCAACTCCATCTTGATCCTCTCCATCTTCGCCTATCTGTGCGAAGCCTACTTGGGGGTGCAGCCTTCGGTCGCCCTCTTCCGGAGCTTCTACGCGCTCCGAGCTCTGCAAACCTCGAGCGGACGGGGTGCGTCTCTTTTCGCATCGTGGACGGCATGGGGGACGTCTACATCCCCATGTCGTGGAACGGCGAGAAGCCTGTCACGGCGGTGGTGAAGAAGGTGGAGGACTTCCGGCAGAAGTGGTTCCTCATCGGCGTCAAGTCGCAGAGCTCCTTCGTCGACGTCCCGGAGGCGCCGCGAAGAACACCCACTGGGGCAAGCAGGCCTTCAGGAACCCGCAGATCGCGGAGCTGGTGGGCCGCATGAAGCTTCTCCGGGAGAACGGCCTCACCGGCCAGATGATCGCGGAGGACTTCGTGAGGCGCCGCATCGCTCCTCTACAGGCGCACAAGAAGCCGATGTGGATGTACTCGGGCCTCATGGACCCGATGCGGCTCCACTGCTGCGACCACCGCCCCGACGTCGTCTCCACCATCATGGGCTTCCTCTTCATCAATCCGGACGTGCCCGTGGCGGTTGCTGCGGTACTGAGGTCTCTCCACCAGCTCAACTTGGCCGCGCGCCTGGCGGTGCTGGAGCAGATGCCCACATTCACCCCGCTTGGCTTGGCAGGGGAGGAGGAGGACGAGGGGCCCATGCCTGTGGCGAAGGGGCCAGGAGCCGCGGAGTCGCCCTACGCATCAGACGCCGAGCAAGGCGGCGCGGCGGCAGGGGCGAACCCCTAAACAGGCGGGGCGAGCTCGTCAAAGGCCGCGCCCCCTACTGAGGAGGTCTTCGAGGTCTCGTCCAGCAACGACGAGAGCCCCAGGATGCCCCCCTCGCGCCCTGCGACGGAGGGGGAGGGCAGCAACGAGGAGGAGGCTGCGGCGGGGCGACGAGAGCCCCGGTCCAAGGTGGCCCACGACAGGCCTGCTGGGGGGCCAACAGGCGCTCCCCTCAAGAGGAAAGCGGAGGCGCCTCCCGAGGGGTCCGGAGCCAAGACCACGCCCTCGTGGCGCTCGTCAGGCATGGCGTGGGTTCACACCCGCGCCAAGAAAGCTGGGTAAGTGTTTCTAACTTGGTTTTTCTTCATCGATCTTTGCTTGTCTGCTCTCCTCTGACAAGTCTTCTTGCTCCTTGCCAGCGACCTGGCGCCCGCGAAGCGCCGGAGGCTTCGCAAGGCTGCGGAGGTGAAGAGAGCCGCGCCAGAGGCTGCGCCAGAGACCACGGCAGACGAGGCCTCGAGGCCTGTGGAGGGGGGCCCCGTAGGCCCTCTCGAGGATGTGCCTCAGGCTAAGGCGGCTGCGCCGCCTCCGGAGGAGGGGCGCTCTGAGGAGCAGGTGGAGAAGGCGCCCACTCCGCCACGTGCTGCGACTCCTCCAGCGCAGCTGGAGGCCGTGGCGGACGTGACGCCGAGCCAGAGCCCGCCAAGGGCCGCCGAGGCGGAGGGGGAAGCTCCTCTGCCACCCCCGCCAAGCCTTGCAGCGGAGGCGGACATGGTGGCTACGGGGCAGGCCTCTCCTGCCCCCGAGGCTCATGATGTGGTGCCGCTCGAGGAGGGCGACACCGGGGCGCGGAGCGCGGGCGTTGAAGTGGAGAGCTCGCCTCCAAGCCCCCAGGCCCGCGACGCTGCCGGGCTCCGCGCAGAGGCTTCCTCTTCCAAGCTTGACGCAAGCGCGGGGACCTCCGCGCCACGCGGGGCTTCGCGAGCCCTTGTCCTCAGCGGCTGGGATTGGAACAGGGGACGCCGTGACGTCGCCTTCCGCCCGGTGCGGGAGTCCCTGGATGGACTGGAGGCCCACCTCGCCCTCGAGGACGGGGAGCTCGCCCGGCGGCAGGATGAGCTTGCGGGGGCCTGGGCCGCCTTCCACGCAGCCGTGGAGGATCGCCGGCAGAGCGACCTGGCTCTTCAGGCGGAGCGCGAGGAGGCTCGGCGCTTCGCCCAGGAGGTCCGCGAGGGCGCCGTGCGCGACGCTGAAGAGCTCCTGCAGCCCCTTCAGGCCGAGCGCCAGGCAGCGGCGGACGATCTGGCCGCGGCCAGGGCGGAGCGGGAGGCTGTGGAGTTCTCCCTGGCGGACAAGCATCGCGAGCTTGTCCAGCTCGAGGCCAAGATCCTGGCCGACTCCGAAGTCGTGCGGACCTCCCTGGAGGCAGCCCGTGCGACCTTGGAGGCCCGAGGGCAGAAGCTGACCGAGCGCGAGAACGACGTGCACCGGCGCGACGAGGAGCTGCTGCAGGCGGAGCAGGAGCTGTCGGCGCAGCGCGCCGACCTCGAGGCCCGGGAAGGGAATTTGGCCGAGGCCCTCTGCAAGTTCGACCGCGATGTGGCCGCCCACAAGAAACATGTGGAGCGCTTCAACGCGAAGTTCGCCGAGCGGAAGGAGGAGGCTGAGAAGGAGTTCCAGGCCCGGGAGAAGGCGTACCGCGCCGCTGTCTCTCGTGACTACGACGAGAAGTTCAAGAAGCAGGAGAGTCGCTTCAAGAAGAGGCGCGGTGAGGACGCCGCCCGGATCCACCAGCTGGAGGAGATTAACGCCAATTTGAACTCCCGGGCGAGGCGTGCAGCAGACGGCCGCCGCATTGCCGAAGAAGCTCGTGAGCGCATGGCGCAGGACCTCGCCTCCCTCATGGCGGACATGGAGGAGATGAACCAGCAGGTGGGCCCTGCTGTAGAGCGGGCAGTGGAGGCTGTCGAGAACGCCCAAGCCATGCGGGTGTTATCTCAGCAGCGGGAGCGCATGTTCCAGTCCTTGGTGGCTCGGGGCAACGAGCTCGCAGCGAAGCTGGGTGCGGAGGCGCCGGCCGTCCCCGCTCAGGGCAATGCCGACGCCGCCGCGTATCTCGTCTACTTCGAGCAGCTCTTCACGGCGCTCGAGGGCCCTGCCGCGGAGCTCCGCGACATCGTCGAGGAGGAATGCCGCCAACTCCTGGCGGTGGCGGTCGACCGCATCTTGACCAACCTCCAGCACCTCCACCCCGGCTTCGACTACTCGACGGTGACCGAGCCTCTCGAGGGGGAGAAGGGGTGGAAGATCTCCAACTCGGTTCGCGACCAAGTCGACGACTTCTGCAGCCGCTCCAAGCAGGCCGAGGCGGGGGAGGACGACGGCGAGGAGGCAGGCTCCGAGGACGAGCCCGGGGAGGAAGGGTCTGCGGAGGACAGCGACAGGGCTTCTGCTTGACCTTCTCCTATAGCGCAACGCGCTTGTAGCGCCATTGAAATGTTTTGGCTTAGAGACTTTTGTTCCATAATTTTGTAACAACATACTTTTAAGCATATGCTACTAAGTTTGTGTGCGTGCCCCTCGAAGGCCTTTTGCTTCATCTCCATGCCTTTTTTCGCTCTGCGTCGCTAGGGCCCTTCTCCTTGCGCTATGACTCCGCCGCTGCGGTATGATCGAGCAATGACTCGGCAAGGCCGGGGGGAGTTTAAGGCTTAGAGAGGTAGGAGTCCTCGAGGCGCGATGCTCAAGGGCCCCCCTTTGACGTGCAAGCAGTCCATGGAGAGTGAGGGAAAAGAAACGCTCAAGGGACGAAAAGTGCTCGTGAGAGAGATGAAGAGACTCTCTTGGTGCGAGCAGGGAACTTAGCTTCGCGAGGCTTTTGCTCTGCGTAGGCTTTCCTTGGCGATGCGTTTTCCTCCAGGGGCCGAGTTTTTCCTCCACGAGCTTGGAGGGACTCTTGTTCCCTGCGGATGTTAGAGAGGCGAACCCAAACGCTAGAGCATGGTAGTAAGGACTCATGCGCGCTCATAGGTTTCCTCATGGGTATCTCGCGAGGAGAGTAAGTACCAAGGTCCTTTGGAGAGGTGGCGTGTTTTTGGGAGCATGCCCTTTAGCCAGAGCTCGGATCCCTTGGATTTTGCGGTGCTGCTGGGGTGCTCATGAGGCACAGGCACCGTACTCAGCCCCCGCTCGCGAGGTGCGCATGGGAAGAATATAAGCACACATGGAAAAGTAAATGACGAAAGTAAACTTGCCATCGAAATATTACACAGCGGCGCCTCAGCGCATAGTTCACTTAGGAACGAAATGGCGCCTTAGCGCATAGTTCACTTAGGAACGAAATGGTTCATTACACTTGGGTTTGCCAAGCTAACGTTCCTTCCATGTCGAGGCATGGGGACCACCCATTAGTGGCTGAGACTCTCTACGGCCTGTGGTGGCTCGTTAGCAGGAGAGCTCGGAGGGCTGGCCCTCAGGAGAAGCTTTGAGAAGCTTGGAGGTGAAGCCGTGAGCTTTCCTCTAGACACAAAAAATGTCTGACGTGACAATGATCACGGGCGTGACTATGATCACGGGTAGAACTTGCGTAGATGCGCGATGTTCCACGGGTTCTTGACGGGGATGCCGTCTTCAGTCTCGAGGCGTACGGCGCCAGGCCTGGCGATGTGTGAGACCCTGTAGGGGCCTTCCCACATCGGCGAGAGCTTGTGGAGGCCTTCTCTGGAGAGGATTCGCCTGAGGACGAGGTCGCCCGCCTCAAGGGTGCGTGAGCGCACATGGCGGCTGTGGTAGCGTCGCAGGTCTTGCTGATACTTTGCCGCTCTGAGGGCGGCACGGCGGCGCAGTCCCTCAAGAAGCAGCAGGTCGTCATTGTGGAGGTCCTCTTGGGTGTCCACGTTGAAGGCAAGGACCCGTGGGGACCCGTGCTTGATTTCTGCGGGGAGGACTGCTTCGGCTCCGTAGACAAGGGCGAACGGTGTTTCACCCGTGGGTCTTGAAGAGGTTGTGCGCATGGACCAGAGCACAGATGGGAGCTCGTCGATCCAGCCCTTGCCGTGACCCTTGAGGATGTTGAAGCTTCTGGTCTTGAGGCCCTTAAGGACTTCTGCATTTGCTCGCTCGGCTTGACCATTGCTCCGTGGATGAGCCACCGAGGCGAAGCAGAGCTTGATGCCGAGTTTTTCGCAGTAAGAGCGGAAGATGCCGCTGGTAAACTGTGAGCCATTGTCGATGATGATGCGATTAGGCACTCCGAAGCGGCAGACCAGGCTCCTGATGAATTTCACCGCTGCCCCGGCCGGTATGGTGCGCACTGGTTCGACCTCGGCCCACTTAGTGAACTTGTCGACGGCCACGAAGAGGAAGCGGTAGCCCCCTTGCGACTTCGGGAAGGGGCCCAAAATGTCCAGCCCCCAGACCGCGAACGGCCAGGAGAGCGGGATGGTCTGGAGTCCCAGCGCCGGCTGATGGATTTGCTTGGCGTGGTACTGGCAGGCGTCGCAAGCTTGGACGATGGTGACCGCATCTTGAAGCACTTGCGGCCAGTAGAACCCACTCCTGAAGACCTTGCCTGTGAGGGTGCGCGCACACGAGTGGTGGCCGCACTCTCCGCTATGGATATCCTTGATCAGCATTCGGCCTTCCTCGGGAGGGACGCATTTGAGCGCGATGCCATTTGGGCGCTTGCGGTACAGGTCTCCCTCGAGGATGTAGTAGGATTTTGCCTGTCGAGCGATTCGCTCTTCTTCCGCATCTTCTTCGGGGAGGATCCCCTTCACCAAGTAGTCTTTGAGCTCGTCAATCCAGCATGTTTCTTGGTGAGCCGCTGTCAGCAACAGACGCTGCCCTGTGTGAGGACCACAGTCGGGTGCCCCAACTTCAGGAGGTGGTGGGAGTGCTTCGTCCGTGCTTGCGGCTGTAGTTTCTTGAGGCTGCTTTATGGATGCCTTGGTGAGTCTTTCTTCAAAGACGCCTGCCTGTTGGGCTTGCCTTCGCGAGGCTCGCTTGGCGATGTCGTCGGCCTCCTGGTTCTCTTTCCTCGGGATGTGCATGAGCTCCATGCCCCTGAAGTGCTTCTCGAGCTTGCGGACCTCTTCAAGGTACGCGGCCATGTGGTCGTCTTTAGGCGTGTAGCTTTTGTTGGAGAAGTTGACAAGCAACTGGGAGTCGCCCTTGACGAGTAAGTGCTTGACGCCCAGAGCGATGGCGGCCCTTAAGCCGGCGAGGAGGCCCTCGTATTCAGCGATGTTGTTGGAGATCCTGTCAATCGTGAAGCACAGCTGGACAGCGTAGTAGAGTTTGTCGCCTTTGGGCGAGGTCAAGACGACGCCTGCCCCGCCATTGCACAAGGCGAAGACTCCATCGAAGTGCATGGTCCAGTGGCTGGGCATCGTGTCTCCAGAGGGCTCGGCCTCTTCTTCCCGAGGCTCCTCAGGGCTTGGGTCAGTCCATTCGGCGACGAAGTCCGCCAGCGCTCTTCCCTTGATGACTCTTGTGGTGTCGAAGCGCAAATTGAATGGCTGCAGCTCGATGTTCCATCCCGCGACACGATCTGTGGCGTTGGGGTTGCGCAGGATCTGCTCCAGGGGGAAGGAAGTGACCACCGTGATGGGGTGACCCTGGAAGTAGTGTCGCAGCTTCCTGGAGGCGATGAGGAGCGCGATGAGAAGCTTCTGCTGCATAGGATACCGTTCCCGAGCGTCCCGCAGTACTGTACTGACGAAGTAGACGGGGTGCTCGACAAGGGTTGTCGAGGGAGGTGCAGCGTCGGCTCTCTGTGGAGGCTCTTCAGGGCCCTTGTCGAGATCCGCCTGTGGAGGGGTCTCGGCAAGGGTATTCGGAGCAGACTCGACTTGAGGCTGTGGGCCTGGCGGTGGGGCTGTGGAGACTGCTTCTTTGTCGAGATCTTTGTCGGGCGGCTTTGGACTTGGAGTGGCGGCGCTTTTCTTGGGGAGAACCGGTTCTTCCCTTTCGGCCACCAGGAAAGGGCTTGCGGTCTGAGGAGTGGCTGATAGGTACAGCTTCAGATGTTCGCCTGTCCTGGGGGCCACCATGACTGGTGGGCTGGCCAGATACCTTTTTAAGTCCTCAAAAGCTTTGTTTGCTTCGGGGGTCCACTTGAATGTGTCGGACCTCTTCATGATCTTGAAAAATGGCAGGGCTCTCTCGCCGAACTTGGAGATGAAACGGCCCAGGCTGGCCATGCAGCCTGCTAAGCGCTGCATGTCCTTGAGCCGGCGAGGAGGCTGCATCCCTTCTATGGCCTTGATCTTGTCAGGGTTTGCTTCTATGCCGCGGTGGGACACGAGGAATCCGAGGAGCTTGCCTGAAGGTACCCCGAAGATGCACTTGGCGGGGGTTCAGCTTGATGTTCACCTTGCGCAGGCTGGCGAAGGTTTCCTCGAGATCCTTCAAGAGAGTGTCTCCCTCACGAGACTTGACGACAATGTCGTCGACGTAAGCTTCTGCGTTTCTGCCCATCTGTGCCCCCAAGGCTATCCTCATGAGCCTCTGGAAAGTGGCGCCGACGTTCTTCAGGCCGAAAGGCATGCAAGTGTAGCAATACACACCACAAGGGGTGAGGAATGCTGTTTTCTCCTCGTCCTCTTTAGCCATTTTGATCTGGTGATAACCAGAGAAGGCGTCCAGAAAACAGAGGAGGTCGCAGCCGGCGGTGGAGTCCACGATCTGGTCTATCCTTGGCATGGGGTATGGGTCCTTGGGGCAGGCCTTATTGACGTCTGTGTAGTCGATGCAGAGTCGGCCTCCTCCAGCGGGTTTAGGGACAACCACGCCGTTGGAGAGCCAAGTGGGGTGCGCGACTTCGCGAACGACATTTGCCGCTTTTAACTTCTCTACTTCCTTGACGATGAATGCTTGCTTCTCGGGGGCTTGCTTCCGTGCTTTTTGCTTGACGGGGCGTGCGTCTGGACACACGGCTAAGTGGTGCTCGATCACCTCCCTTGGTACGCCGGACATATCTGACGGAGTCCAAGCGAACATGTCAGAGTTTGCCCGAAGGAAGGCGACGAGCGCGCTTTCCTATTTGGGAGGCAGGGCAGCACCTATGGTGACGCTAGCCCCGGAGCCCTCAGCCCCCGAGCCACTGGTGCTCAGCGACACCTTCTTCGTGGAAGCTTGCTCTTGGGAGAACATCTGTTTCTTCTTCTTGGGCCTCTCGAGAGGCTCCATGTCCTCGTCAGCCGGGAATGCCATGGCGGCCGCCTTGTAGGCGCTCTCGACAGCGCGCGTGGCATCCAGGATATGACCATGGATGGCGATAGTGCCAGCGCTGCCGGGGATCTTGACCATGTTGTAGGCGTGATGCGTGACGGCCATGAACTTCACGAGGGCGGGGTAGCCGAGGATGGCGTTGTACGGCAGGCCAATGTGCGCGACGTCGAAGTCGATCAGCTCAGTGCGGTAGTTCTTCTGCGTGCCGAAGGTGACGGCCAGCCGGACCTGCCCCAGAGGTTCGATCGAACCACTGGTGACCCCTGTGAATGGCCTGGAGGGCATAAGCCACTCGTAAGGCACTTGAAGCGTCTCGAAGGTTTCGACAGAGATGACGTTCAGGCCAGCACCCCCATCAATGAGCGTCTTGGAGACGGTGATGTTGTTGATGGTGGGGGAGCAGACCAGGGGGAGGGTTCCAACGGTCTTCGTCGATTTGGGGTGGTCCTTGGCGTCGAAAGCGATGGTGTACTGAGACCACTTGAGGGGCCTGGAGGTCTCGACGCTGGGGAGCGCGGCGTTGAGTTCGCGGGCGAACTGCTTGAACTGGTTGTTGGACTTGGGCGCCTGAGCTTCGCCGAGGATGCAGGCCATAGCCCCCCTTGGGGCCTGATAGCCTCCATCTTCCTCGTCAGGGAGGTTATTGTTCTTCTCGGCGGCGTTGGCTTGAGTGCCTGGCGGCTTCTGGTAGCTGCCATTGCGTCCGCCTCTGCCATCTCTACGGTAGCTGCGGCCTTTGCCGCGTCTCCCGCTGCCCTCCTCGCGCTCGCGCTCTCGGCTCAGCCTCTTGAGATCGAAGCAGTTCTCTGTGGCGTGGCCGCGCCTGTTGTGGTAGACGCAGAATGGACGGTTGTCCTCCTTCTTGTCGCTAGGCTCGGGGGAGGCTCTGCGGGGGTACTTGGCGTCTAGCTCGGCCGCTAGGACAGCGGTGGTCTTGCGCTTGGTTTCCTCCAGCTTCTTGTGGCTCTTGGACCCCTCGGCCGGGTCGTCCGTCCGCTGGCTCATCTTGACGAAGAGGAGTCCCTCTTCAGCCTTGGAGCACTTGTCAGCGAGGTCGAACAGCTTCACCACAGAGGTGAGCTTGTGGTGAATGCCCAGCATCTCGAGCATCCTGCGGTTCGTGACGCCCTCTCTGAAGGCGGCAATGACTTGCGTGTCGGGGATGTTCGGGATCTTGTTGCGCACTTGGCCGAAGCGCTGGATGTACTTGCGGAGGGTCTCATCCTTCCTCTCCACCACAGCGCGCAGGTCGTTGATACGTCTCCAACGTATCTATAATTTCTTATGTTCCATGCTATATTATACCAAGTTATCACATGTTTTATATGCATTTTATATAGTTTTATGCATTTTCTGGGACTAACCTATTAACAAGATGCCACAGTGCCAGTTCCCTGTTTTCTGCTGTTTTTGGTTTCAGAAAAGTACTTAAGGAAATATTCTCGGAATTGGACGATTTCTTTTCTGAAGTCAGTTTTTCATCGGGAACGTTCCAGAAAGCCGAACACGAGACGAAGTGGGCCACCGAGGCGGCGCCACCACGTGCTCGCGCGGCAGCACTCCTGGCCGCGCGAGGACCAGGTGTGGGCCCCTCGGGGCGCCACCGACTTCGCCCTTTCGCCTACAAATACCCCCCAGACTAAAAACCCTAACACGGTGTTCATATTTTCCTCCACGGGTCCCGAGCCGCCGCCGTCGTCAACACCAATTCGGGAGAGATCAGAACTTCTCCCCGGCACCCTGCCGGGAGGGGGAATCGTCACCGGAGGCCTCTACGTCGCCATGACCGCCTCCGGACTGATGCGTGAGTAGTCTACCCTTGGACTACGGGTCCATAGCAGTAGCTAGATGGTTGTCTTCTCCTCTTGTGCTATCATGTTTAGATCTTGTGAGCTGCCTATCATGATCAAGATCACCGTTATGTAATACTTCATGTTGTGTTTGCTGGGATCCGATGAATATTGAGTACTAAAGTTATTGCTTCATAATATATCATGTGTGTGCTATTTAATGATCTTGCATGCTCTTCGTTACTTGTGTATGCTCTGGCCAAGTAGATGCTTGTGACTCCAAGAGGGGGTATTTATGCTCGATAGTAGGTTCATGTCTCTATTAAATCTAGGGTGGTGACAGCTAGCTCTAAGGTTGTAGATGTACTGTTGCTACTAGGGATAAAACAGTAGTACTTTGTCTAAGGATGATGTTACTTACTTACTTTACACACAGTGCTTAAGGCGATAATCTGTTGCATGCAACTTAATACTGAAAGGGGTGCGGACGCTAACCGGAAGGTGGATTATTAGTCATAGATGCGGTTGGAATGGTCTATGTATATTGTTGTAATGCCCGAATGAATCTCACACTAGACATCATAACATTGGTATATGCATTGGTTTGCTCATCATTATTCTATCAATTGCCCAGCTGTAATTTGTTTACCCGCATGAATGTTATTATTATTTATGGAGAGACACCACTAGTGAACTGTGGACCCCGGTCCTTCTCTTTAATCTGATAAACCACAAACTGCAAACCTGTTACTTTCTGCAAACAAACATCTTTCTTCCACACATACGTTTAATCCTTTGTTACAGCAATCCGGTGAGATTGACAACCTCACCGTTAAGTTGGGGCAAAGTATCTTGATTGTGTTGTGTGCAGGTTCCACGTCACCTACGTCCCAGGAAGCATTTTCTGGCGCCTTTACGTCGCAGATTTTTCTGGCGCCGTTGACACCTCGGGGGAATTCATTATTTCCTACTGGTTCGATAACCTTGGTTTCACAACTGAGGGAAACTTGCTGCTGCACTACTTCATACCTTCCTCTTGGGGTCTCCCAACAACACACCCACCGTGTGCATCAAGCATTTTTCTGGCGCCGTTGCCGGGGAAATAAGAATTCCTTTGAAGACCTTCACACTCCTCCGTCAACTTCGTTGCCGGTGATTTGAAGATTCTTCTACGAGGGGAGTTTTCGCACTTCCAATCTTTTTATTTTGTTATTGTCTTGCTTAGTTTATTTTTATTATTGTCTTGTTTGCTTAATATCAAAAATACAAAAAAATTAGTTACTTGCAATTTAGTTTATTGTCTTGTTTGCTTAAATATCAAAAATACAAAAAAAAATAGTTACTTGCATTACTTTGTTTATTTCGGTTTGCTATTTTATTTTCAGTTTTTGTTATTTTAGTTATTTTGGTTTGTTAATTAATTTGCTAAAATGAGTACTGCTGAGAATACTAAGTTGTGTGACTTTACTAGCACCAACAACAATGATTTTATATGCACACCTATTGCTCCACCTGCATCTAAAGCTGAATTCTTTGAAATTAAACCTGCTTTGTTGAACCTTGTTATGAGAGAGCAATTTTCTGGTGTTAGTTCTGATGATCCTGCTGCCCATCTAAATAATTTTGTTGAACTATGTGAAATGCAAAAATATAAGGATATAGATGGTGATATTATAAAACTGAAATTATTTCCTTTCTCCTTGAGAGGAAGAGCTAAAGAATGGTTGCTTTCATTGCCTAGGAATAGTATTGATTCATGGATTAAATGTAAAGATGCTTTTATTGGAAAATACTATCCTCCTGCTAAGATTATTTCTCTAAGAAGTAGCATCATGAATTTTAAACAACTTGATAATGAACATGTTGCTCAAGCTTGGGAAAGAATGAAATCTTTGATAAAGAATTGCCCAACCCATGGACTGACTGCTTGGATGATCATCCAAACCTTTTATGCAGGACTGAATTTTTCTTCAAGAAACCTATTGGATTCAGCTGCTGGAGGTACCTTTATGTCCATCACTTTGGGGGCTGCAACAAAACTTCTAGATGATATGATGGTTAATTATTCTGAATGGCATACTGAAAGGACACCTCAAGGTAAGAAGGTAAATTCTGTTGAAGAAACCTCCTCCTTGAGTGAAAAGATTGATATTATTATGTCTATGCTTGCAAATGGTAAATCCCATGTTGATCCAAATAATGTTCCCTTAGCTTCTTTAGTTGCACAAGAAGAGCATGTTGATGTGAACTTTATTAAAAACAACAATTTCAACAACAATGCCTATAGGAACAATTATGGTAATAACAACTATAAGCCCTACCCTCCTAATAATGGGAACTCTTATGGTAATTCTTATAACAATAATAGGACTACCACCTCTGAACTTGAGACCATGTTAAAAGATTTTATCACTACACAAACTCTGTTTAATAAAACTGTTGAGGAAAAGCTTGGGAAAATTGATATACTTGCCTCTAAAGTTGATAGTCTTGTCCTTGATGTTGATCTTTTAAAATCTAAAATCATGCCTACTGAAACTAAAGAGAGTAATCCCTTTGCTAAAATTAATGCCATCCAAGTTCAAATAGATGAAAATGTTAGGATGATGGCCCAATTACGTGCTAGATGGGAAAGAGAGAAAGAACTAGATAAAGAGGCTAATATTGTTAAAGTTTTTACTATTACTACCTCTGAAAATAATGGTGTTTCACATGCTAGTAAGCCTCCTATTATCAATGGTAACATAGTTGGTGTTGGAAATGTCTCCTCTACTTCTTCCAAAAATTTAAAATTGCCCAAAACTGCTGAAACTAGTGTTGATAAAAGTGCTGAAATTTTTAAGAACATGGGAGAATGTGGTTCGGTTTGCTTTGATGATAATAATTTTGATTTTGATAATTGTAATATCTCTGAAGTTATTAAGTTCTTGCAAAGGTTGGCCACAAGTCCTAATGCTAGCTCTCTTAATTTGGCTTTTACTACTCATATTACAAATGCTCTCATTAAAGCCAGGGAAGATAAATTAAGACTTGAAGCTTCTATCCCTAAGAAGTTAGAAGATGGTTGGGAGCCCATCATTAAAATGAAAGTAGATAAATTTGATTGCAATGCTTTGTGTGACCTTGGTGCAAGTATTTCTGTTATGCCTAGAAAGCTTTATGATATGTTTGATTTGCCACCATTGGAACATTGCTATTTGGATGTTTTTCTTGCTGATAATGCTTTGAAGAAACCTTTGGGGAGAGTTAATGATGTTCCCATTATGGTTAATAATAACCTGGTCCCCGTTGATTTCATTGTCTTGGATATTGAATGCAATCCATCTTGTCCAATTGTGTTGGGAAGGCCTTATCTTAGAACTGTGGGTGCTATTATTGATATGAAAGAAGGTACCATCAAGTACCAATTCCCACTCAAGAAAGGTATGGAACACTTCCCTAGGAAGAGAATGAAGCTACCTTTTGATTCTATTGTTCGTTCAAATTATGGTGTTGATGCTTCATCTCTTGATAATACTTGAGTTTTGCTTTCTGTGCCTAGCTGAAAGGCGTTAAACAAAAGCGCTTATGGGAGACAACCCACTTTTATTTCCTGTTATTTTATTTTATTTGTGTCAAGGACATGTCCTACCTCTGTAGCAATTCCTTTGTATCTTTATTTTATTGCATTGTTGTGTCAAGATAAACCTCTAGTTGAAAGTTCATGCTAAATTTGGATTCCTGCGCAGAAACAGTTTTCTGCTGTCCACCGTTTAATTCGTAACTCCTGACAGAAAAATCCAAATAATCTGCCCTTTTTTGTGCGTAATCCTCAGATATATATGCAACTTTCATTAGTTTTGAGTTTTCTGATCTGAGCAAGTTAAGTGCCTTGAAAAAATTCGTCTTTACGGACTGTTCTGTTTTTGACAGATTCTGCCATTTATTTTGCAATGCCTCTTTTGCTATTTTGATTGGATCTTTTTATCCTATGAAGTATCAGTGGCTGTAGCTAATGTCCAGTAGCATGGGTAGCAATTGTGTTCCTACAGAATATCATAATTTTTCGTGCACTAACCCTCTAATGAAGTTTACTCTAAGTTTGGTGTGGAGGAATTTTTCAAGGATCAAGAGAGAAGGATGATATGATGTGATCAAGAGGATAGTAAAGCCAAAGCTTGGGGATGCCCCGGTGGTTCATCCCCAACATATTTCAAGAAGACTCAAGCGTCAAAGCTTGGGGATGCCCTAGGCATCCCCTTCTTCATCAACACTAGTGAAACTATATTTTAATTCCGCCACTTCTTATGTGCTTTTCTTGAAGCATCGGTTTGTTTTTGTTTTTGTTATTTTCATTCTCTGAATAAAATGGATCCTAGCATTCCGTTGTGGGAGAGAGACACGCTCCGCTTTTTCTTATGAATACTCGTATTCTTCACTTATATTTGTTGAGTATTCTTCTATGTTACTTCAATGCTTTCTAGCTCTTGTTTTTCATGCATCTCTTGCTAGAGCTGTTAGATTTATTATATCATACTCTCATATCTCATTGTTTAATTACTTGGAGAGTTTATCTTTTAAATAAGTTGATTGGTGTTTGGTTGAGAACAGAAAATGCTAAATGTGGTAGATGGTATAAAGAAAGATATACATGCTCTTATGGATTGTTATCTTGCATGTTGTGGTGCTTGGCAATTGTTTTGAGCTCTCAAGTAGATCATGTTTAATCTTTTACATCATGTAGTTAAAACCTATTAGTAAGGAACTACCGTAAAACTTGCTGAAATTTGGTTTACATGTTTGGTATCTCTAAGGTCTAGATATTTTCTAGTTAAAGTGTTTGAACAACAAGGAAGACAATGTAGAGTTTTATAGTGCTTGCAATATGTTTTTATATACGTCTTGTTGTCATAGTTTATACTTGTGTTTGCTTCAAATAACCTTGCTATCCAAAACCTTGTACTGAGAGGGAATGCTTCTCGTGCATCCATAATCCTTGAGCCAAAACCTATGCCATTTGTGTCCACCATACCTACCTACTACATGGTATTTCCTGCCATTCCAAGCAAATACTTCGTGTGCTACCTCTTATTATTCAAAACATATTATCTCTTATTTGTGTCAATGTTTATTAGCTCATGAGGAAGTATGTGGTGTTACGGATATCAACCTTGTCATTTGCTTTTAGACAGACTTTCACCAACCGGACTAGTGGCATATACACCGCTTATCTATTAACTTTGCAAAAAGAGCTTGCAAATGGGGTGCCCAGTCCCACTTAATTACAACTTTAACCGCTGCATTCTCTTCACATTTTTGCCCTGATCTAATCAGCCAAGCAATGATACTAGTTCTAAACTACATGTGTAAACAAAAGAGAAAAGAGCGATGATCTGCCCTTGGGTAGAAATAACGTCCTTCATGGGAGCCGCTCTTAAGAAAGTCTGGTTGACAAGGGGGGTAGAGTGCCCATTACCATTCGTTGACAACGACAAACACCGCTCAAAACTTACTTTTATGCTCTCTATATGATTTCAAAAACCTATAAAACTAAGAAGCTCTAGCACATGCTTGTATCCCTGCTTCCCTCTGCGAAGGGCCTATCTTTTACTTTATGTTGAGTCAGTTTACCTACTTCTTTCTATCCCCGAAGCAAACACTTGTGTCAACTGTGTGCAACAATTCTTATATGCTTACTTATTGCACTTGTTATATTTCTTTGTGTTGACAACTATCTATATGATATACATGTTCAAAAGTTGAAAGCCAATGCTGAAACTTATATTTTCCTTTGTGTTGCTTCAATGCTCTTTTGCTTAGATAATATTGCTTTATGAGTTAACTCTTATGCAAAAAAAATTGATGCTTGTTTGAAAGTACTATTCATGAAAAGTTTTACTTATATGATGTAGTTGTTTACTCCTTGTCTATTTGTTAGCAAACTATAGATCATTGCCTTGAGTCACTTCATTCATAACATGAGCCTTACATTATATTATGATCAAGATTGTGTTTAAGCATGTCACTTCAGAAATTATTCTTCTTTTATCGTTCTTGCCTACTCGGGACGAGTAGAACTAAGCTTGGGGATGTTGATACGTCTCCAACGTATCTATAATTTCTTATGTTCCATGCTATATTATACCAAGTTATCACATGTTTTATATGCATTTTATATAGTTTTATGCATTTTCTGGGACTAACCTATTAACAAGATGCCACAGTGCCAGTTCCCTGTTTTCTGCTGTTTTTGGTTTCAGAAAAGTACTTAAGGAAATATTCTCGGAATTGGACGATTTCTTTTCTGAAGTCAGTTTTTCATCGGGAACGTTCCAGAAAGCCGAACACGAGACGAAGTGGGCCACCGAGGCGGCGCCACCACGTGCTCGCGCGGCAGCACTCCTGGCCGCGCGAGGACCAGGTGTGGGCCCCTCGGGGCGCCACCGACTTCGCCCTTTCGCCTACAAATACCCCCCAGACTAAAAACCCTAACACGGTGTTCATATTTTCCTCCACGGGTCCCGAGCCGCCGCCGTCGTCAACACCAATTCGGGAGAGATCAGAACTTCTCCCCGGCACCCTGCCGGGAGGGGGAATCGTCACCGGAGGCCTCTACGTCGCCATGACCGCCTCCGGACTGATGCGTGAGTAGTCTACCCTTGGACTACGGGTCCATAGCAGAAGCTAGATGGTTGTCTTCTCCTCTTGTGCTATCATGTTTAGATCTTGTGAGCTGCCTATCAAGATCAAGATCACCGTTATGTAATACTTCATGTTGTGTTTGCTGGGATCCGATGAATATTGAGTACTAAAGTTATTGCTTCATAATATATCATGTGTGTGCTATTTAATGATCTTGCATGCTCTCCGTTACTTGTGTATGCTCTGGCCAAGTAGATGCTTGTGACTCCAAGAGGGGGTATTTATGCTCGATAGTAGGTTCATGTCTCTATTAAATCTGGGGTGGTGACAGCTAGCTCTAAGGTTGTAGATGTACTGTTGCTACTAGGGATAAAACAGTAGTACTTTGTCTAAGGATGATGTTACTTACTTACTTTACACACAGTGCTTAAGGCGATAATCTGTTGCATGCAACTTAATACTGAAAGGGGTGCGGACGCTAACCGGAAGGTGGATTTTTAGTCATAGATGCGGTTGGAACGGTCTATGTATATTGTTGTAATGCCCGAATGAATCTCACACTAGACATCATAACATTGGTATATGCATTGGTTTGCTCATCATTATTCTATCAATTGCCCAGCTGTAATTTGTTTACCCGCATGAATGTTATTATTATTTATGGAGAGACACCACTAGTGAACTGTGGACCCCGGTCCTTCTCTTTAATCTGATAAACCACAAACTGCAAACCTGTTACTTTCTGCAAACAAACATCTTTCTTCCACACATACGTTTAATCCTTTGTTACAGCAATCCGGTGAGATTGACAACCTCACCGTTAAGTTGGGGCAAAGTATCTTGATTGTGTTGTGTGCAGGTTCCACGTCACCTACGTCCCAGGAAGCATTTTCTGGCGCCTTTACGTCGCAGATTTTTCTGGCGCCGTTGACACCTCGGGGGAATTCATTATTTCCTACTGGTTCGATAACCTTGGTTTCACAACTGAGGGAAACTTGCTGCTGCACTACTTCATACCTTCCTCTTGGGGTCTCCCAACAACACACCCACCGTGTGCATCAAGCATTGTGGGTGAGCGCGCGCTCGTAGCTGCCCTTGAAGTTGGCGACGAACTGCCTGTAGAGCTCCTCCCATGAGTCGATGGAGTCTTCAGGCAGGTTGAGGAGGCATGACAGTGCGGAGTCCCTGAGGGCGTGGGAGAACCAGTTGGCCATGACCTTGTCGTCTCCTCCTGCAGCCTGGATAGAGGTGGTGTAGAGCTGCAGGAACTCGATGGGGTTGCTTGACCCGTCGTAGCCCTTGGGAATGGCAGGCCTGAACTTCCGTGGGCATACCACGCGGCGCAGAGCGCGGGTGAAGGCCATGCAGCCGGTGGCGTACGTGGCGGTCCCGCCCTGGAGAGCCCTGCGGTTCTGCTGCCCCGCCTGGCCGATTTCCTCGACGAGGCGGTTTTGTAGGTCCCTCCGGCGCTCCATCCCCACTCGTGCGTCGGGCGCGGTGCGCTGCACGATTTGGCAGTCGTGCGGCGAGGACGCATGGGAGGCAGCTCTCTGCGCCGCAGCCGGAGGCGGTCCCGGTGGCGGTGGAGGCGTGTTCGGCGCGGCCGTTCCTGCGCGGCCGGAGTTGTGAACCAGCGAACGCGACGGAGCGGGGCGCGTCGTCGCGATGTCGACGAGGTGGTGGAGGCGGTCAAGCCAGAGGTCGTGGGCCTCTGGGTTAGGCCGGTAGCGGCGAAGCTCCTGGGCCATGAGCAGCGCAGTGTGCGGGCCGGGCTCGGGACGTCCTTGAGAGGACGCGCCCTGGCGCCGAGACGGACGCGAGACCTCAGCGTCCTCGTGGTGCTCGGAGAAGTCCTCGTCGTCGCGGCGGTCGCCGCTGCGGTGATCCTCGCTCTCGGGCTCCTCCACGCGCGGGCCGGTGTCGGCGCGCTCCGCCGTGCGAGGGCGGCCACGGCGACCGCGAGTGGTGGCGGTGCCGGGCTCAGTATGAGCCCTTTCAGCTGCGCGCCTATTGGCGCGTGTCGTGCGGGTGTCCGTCATGGCGCGGAGGCTAGTCGAAGGTTGAAGACGCGCCTCAGTCCCCTACCTGGCGCGCCAAATGTCGGAGGATTATTCCCACGAGGCTAGGGGTGATCACACTCTGAAGAGTAGTTCGAGAAGGGACTGAACACGTTGGTCTACAACCCTCAACCGGCACGGCGACGGTGCTCGTCGAGCCTGAGGAGGGACAGCACGGCAGAGATGGACAGCGGCCCGTACCCAGGTTCACGGCCCTCAGGAGGAGGTAACACCGCTACTCCTGCTTGTCTGTATTGCGCTGCAGAGGTTACAGTACAATGAGCTTGCCGAGGGCTCCCTTCTGGCAGAGCGGAGCTCAAGGAGGGAACTCGAGGGTCTTCTTCCTCCTCGAGTGCGCTAGGCTAAACTACACAATGGTGGAGCGCTCAAGGTCTGAATGGTCGATTTCTCTCTCTCTGGGGTCCCTTTCCCTTGCTACGGAGGTGCCCCCTCCCCTTTTATAGGCGCCCCGGGCCTCATCCCTGCGGCCTGCGCAGCGGAAGGGTTCCCACATGGCGACGAAACAGAGAAGCGGGTTGCACCGCTGCCGGGCTGTCCATGGACTCGGTCCATGGTCGCAAAGCCTGCCCTGGTGGTAGGCAGACCACCGTCCTCGCAGGACGGTCAGCTGGTGTCGCAAAGATCGTGGGTGCGCCCACGGTGACGTCGTCGTTGGAGCGTAGCGCCGGCCATCCACTTTATCACCAAAGGGGGAAGCTTCGTAGTCCGGCGCGGGGGACACAGCTTTGTTGACTCCTTTAATCACCAGAATGGCAACTGCGGCGCCGTCGTCATCGCGCGCAGACGCGCGCGTCACTCTGCGGCCGCGGCAGAGGCCATGTGCGCTCTGCGGCGGTTGCTTCTTAGCGAAGCATCTCTACAGGGCCAGAGCGGCCTTGTGGAGGGGTTTGCGTTGACTCCTCTCCAGGGGAGAGAGCCTTGTAGAGGGGCACTCGCGGGGGGGAACCTCTTCAGGCCTTTGCTGTCCCTTCAACCCCTCTCGAGGGCTTCTCCCCTCGAGAGTCTCTCCAAGCGTTCGGCTTGGTCCTTAGCCATCTTTCGATACTGTTGCGTGCGAGGGCTGTGGAGAGTGGGCCCTGCACACCCTGGATCCCACTGGGCCGACACATATGGATTCAAACTCAAATTGATCAACTTACTAAAGTGCAAAAAGATTTGTTAGAAAATGCCTCTAAGGACAAAGAAAAACATGTTTGTGAAGTAACAACTAGAGGAGGTAGATCTACTCAAGATCCTTTATATCCTGAAGGACATCCTAAAAGAAGTGAACAAGATTCTCAACGAATTAATGAACCTAGTGCTCCTTCTAAGAAAAAGAAGAAGAAACATAAAACTGTTGTAGAATCCTCTTGACCTGTTAATGATCCTAATAGTATATCTATTTCTGATGCTGAAACCAAAAGTGGTAATGAACGTAACAGTGATAGTAATAATTATGATAATGAAAAGAATGATAATTCAGATAAAGAATAAGTTGAAGAAGAACCTGAAAAGCATAATAAAAATGAAAAGTACACTAAGGAAGATTTTATTGCTAAGAAACATGGTAGTGAAAGAGAACCTTGGGTCCAAAAACAAATGCCTTTTCCTGTTAAGAAACTTAAAACAAAAGAAGAAGAACATTATAATAAATTTTGTGAATGGATGAGACCTTTGTTCTTACAAATTCCTTTGACTGATGCTATTAAATTGCCTCCTTATTAAAAATATATGAAAGATATTGTGTCTAACAAAAGGAAAATTCCTAATGAAGAGATATCTACTATACTTGCTAACTACTCTTTCAATGGCAAGGTTCCAAAGAAGTTGGGTGATACAGGTATACCAACCATTCCTTGCTCTATCAAAAATAATTATGTCAGAACTGCTCTATGTGACTTGGGAGCGGGAGTTAGTATTATGCCTTTCTCTCTTTATAAGAGACTTTATTTGGATAAAATGATACCTACTGATATATCTTGCAAATGGCTGATAAATCTACTGATGTTCCTGTTGGTATTTGTGAGGATGTTCCTGTTCAAGTAGCTAATAATTGTTTAATCATTACTGACTTTGTTGTGCTTGAAATGCCTGAAGATGATAATTTGTCTATTATTCTTGGAAGACCTGATGTCTACGCACGCTTCTATTCTTGTAGACAGTGTTGGGCCTCCAAGAGCAGAGGTTTGTAGGACAGCAGCAAGTTTCCCTTAAGTGAATCACTCAAGGTTTATCGAACTCAGGGAGGTAAAGGTCAAAGATATCCCTCTCAAGCAACCCTGCAATTAAGATATAAGAAGTCTCTTGTGTCCCCAACACACCCAATACACTTGTCAGATGTATAGGTGCACTAGTTCGGCAAAGAGATAGTGAAATACAAGTAATATGGATGATTATAAGTAGTAATTGCGATCTGAAATAAAAATGGCAGCAAGCAAACATGTAGCAGAACTTGTTGTAAACGGTGTTTCAATGCTTAGAAACAAGGCTTAGGGATCATACTTTCACTAGTGGACACTCTCAACAATGACGTCAAAGCTGAATAATAAATACTACTCTCAAACACTCTCATGTTGGATGATAAACACCATTCATTGTGTAGGGCTACAAGAGCACCCTCAAAGTCTGAGTATACTAACACCACAGCGTCATAAAGGAATCACACACGGTGCGCACACTGTCACCTTCACAACCGTGAATAACCCCGGAGTTCATATTAAAGTAACCTCTAGAGTGCATAATAGATAAAGAGTAACATCACATATTCAACTAGATTACAAAGTTCATGATCACATAAATATAACACCATGGGAGAGAGAGATAAACCATTGAAAGTTGCATACATATCTGAGGATCACGCACAAACAATCCCAGGTCATTTTGATTTTTCTGTGAATTCTTACGAATTAAACGGTGGACAGCAGAAAACTGTTCCTGTGCAGAAATCCAAATCTAGCATCAACTTTCTACTAGAGGCTTAACTTGACACAACAATGCGATAAAATAAAGATACAAAGGAATTGCTACAGAGGTAGAAATGTTCCTTGACACAACAAAATAAAATAACATAAAATAAAAACGTGGGTTGTCTCCCATAAGCGCTTTTCTTTAAAGCCTTTTAGCTAGGCAAGGAGATTCATATGATGCTCTCATAAAAATGAGAGTTGAAAAACATAGGAGAGCATCAAGAGGTAAACATCAAACACATTTAAGTCTAACCCACTTCCTATGCAAAGGAATTTTGTAATAGGATAAATTATTAAAGCATAAAGCAACTATCATAGAAAGATGAAACAAATGCAACTTCAAAAATTTCAACATAAAGAGAGGAGACTTAATATTATTGTGATGTATGAATCCATGTCTCCCTCTCTCATAATGACCAGTGGGTCTTAAAGTACCCAGCAAATAAAAGCAAATCAAGAGAAGGCTCAAAACATTCATCATAAAGAGAAGAAACTTAGTAACATGAAGATCTCTATAACCATACTTTCCTCTCTCAAAATAATTTTCAGCGGCATCATGAATAGACTCAACAATATAGCTATCACCTAAAGCATTCTTATCATGATCCATAAGCATAATAATATCATTACTCTCCACATAAGCATAATCAATTTTATTAGTAATAGTGGGAGTAAAACTGTCACATCCATCATTGTAATCATCTTAAATTGGAGGCATAGAATAATCATAATTAATATTATCCTCAATAGTAGATGGACTGAAAATATCATATTCATCTTGTAAACATCATATATAGGAGGCATATCATAATCAACATAAACCATATCCTCAATAGTAGGTGGACTGAAAATATCACAATGATTATAATTATCATATATTGGAGGCAAAGTATCATCAAAGAAAATTTTCTCCTCAAAACTTGGGGGACTAAGAATAACATATTCATCAACAACGGCTTCCCCAAGATTAGACTTTTCCATAGCATTAGCAATAATGGTGTTCAAAGAATTCATACTAATAACATTGCTACCATCACGCAAATAATTTTCCATAGGTTTTTTAATTTTCTGTTCAAATACATCATGTCCTAACTCAAGATAAATTTCATAGAGCTCTCTAATTTTTTTGTTATTTTCCATTTAGCCTAACTAGTAAAATAAAAACAAGAGACAAAAAGATAAAATTGCAGAATCTAAAGGAGATACCTTCCAACGCTTACCTCCCCGGCAACGGCGCCAGAAAATAGTTTGATGTCTACGCACGCTTCTATTCTCGTAGACAGTGTTGGGCCTACAAGAGCAGAGGTTTGTAGGACAGCAGCAAGTTTCCCTTAAGTGAATCACCCAAGGTTTATCGAACTCAGGGAGGTAGAGGTCAAATATATCCCTCTCAAGCAACCCTGCAATTAAGATACAAGAAGTCTCTTGTGTCCCCAACACACCCAATACACTTGTCAGATGTATAGCTGCACTAGTTCGGCGAAGAGATAGTGAAATACAAGTAATATGTATGATTATAAGTAGTAATTGCAATCTGAAATAAAAATGGCAGCAAGCAAACATGTAGCAGAATTTGTTGTAAACGGTGTTTCAATGCTTAGAAACAAGGCCTAGGGATCATACTTTCACTAGTGGACACTCTCAACAATGACATCAAAGCTGAATAATAAATACTACTCTCAAACACTCTCATGTTGGATGATAAACACCATTCACTGCGTAGGGCTACAAGAGCACCCTCAAAGTCTGAGTAAACTAACACTAGTAGAAAATGGGGCTTCGGTTTTGAGCCCTGAGTCCCTTCAGTCCCGGTCCTGCCTGGAACCCGGACTAAAGATACTATTAGTCCCGGTTTCAACGACTAGTAAGGCCTCTCGAGGTCGAAACCTATCAGTCCCGGTTCCAGGCAAACTTTTAGTCCCGGTTGGATATACGAACCGTGACCAAAGGTTTTAGTCGCAGTTCGTGTAACAAACCGGGAC
The DNA here is from genome assembly GCA_026929855.1 of Poa annua. Taxonomy (NCBI): domain Eukaryota; kingdom Viridiplantae; phylum Streptophyta; class Magnoliopsida; order Poales; family Poaceae; genus Poa; species Poa annua. The sequence continues at coordinate 40,754,824 of CM049436.1, forward strand.
TAAAAGACCCATTTTATATATACTTCGTCCCTCTCGCCAGAACCAGCCGTTGCATTTTCTGGTCAGAGCGCGTGTGGAGAGCTGCTCGAGCTGTTCTTCGTGTTCTTCGCGTGGAGCTCGAGTTCATCAGCGTTGCCGTCGATTTGTGAAGATTTGAAGCTTCCTGCCTTCTAAAAGGTTAGCCATTGTATCCTATTATCTCTTACTGCTAATTTTTGCTCATTTAATGTTTTAGAAGTATAGAGAATGGTGGATTTAGCTTTAGGAGTAATTTTGTGGGAAGTGTGAGCTCAAATTTTAGCTACCTAGCTAGTTTGCATATGTGTGAAGATACGGTCAACTTAGCTCAACATAGCTCAACAATAGCTCAACTTTAGCTCAACTTAGTTATTTATATGTATATAATGATATGTTACATATCCGAGCCACGCAGCCGTATACGATGGTCGACAACAGCGAGGTCCCCTACGGCGTCGTGAACAACTCCTCCTTTTCGGATGAGGTATTATTAGCACATCTAGATGTCATGTCGTCTCTGTAATATAAAAATAATTTTTAATTTAGGGTGAGAATTTCCTAATTTAATTTTTCCAATTATAAATATTAGGAATCAGTATGTGAGTGCAGCATTCGTGATGGATGTGTCCAGTTTCAACATTGCCTATAAGGAAAAGTCATTCTCCTAGAAGAATTAAATTTTACAAGAGAGGAGAAGAAAAAGACCGATGAAAATTTGAGTAGGACCGAAGAGAAGCTAAGGCTAGCTCATGATACAATCCACAAGATGAAGCAAGATTTAAAAACTCTGAACGAAAAAAGAGACATGGTTGTGGAAAAGAAGGGGGAAATAGAGTTGGATTTGGCGGATATCATCGATGGACACATGATCCAGACTCGTGAAACTAGGGAAAGAACGAGGTTGAAGATTAATAAGATGAAAAAGGCAGCTCTCCGAAATGAAATGTTCCTACATTTCTCATTCGGTGTCATTGTTCTCCTAGTCGCGATTATAATTGCCATGTACGGTTTTTTAAAGTGTGCAAACTAGTATTGTCGTACTGTGTTGGGACTCAGAATTATTGTTAGCATTGTGTGATTGCGCTTGTATTGTGATGAACACTATATTAATTTGAGCACTTACTCTCTATATATATAATTGTGTGTAGATGAGACGACAATGGATGTACAGTGACCGGCGATCGAATGAGTTCATGCAAGGCGTGCGGGAATTTGTCGAGGTTGCTAAGGCAAACGCGCATAATGGTTTTATGTGTTGTCCATGCTGTGTGTGTCGGAACGAGAGGGATTTCCCCGACTCACGGGATATTCACATCCACCTCTATACGTCCGGTTTCATGCCCGGCTATAAATGTTGGACCAAGCATGGAGAAATAGGGGTCATGATGGAAGACGACAGAGAAGAAGATAATAATGACGACTATCCTATGTTCCCTGAACAGTGTGAGACAGAAAATGTCGAAAATGAAGAACAAGAAGAAGAAGAAGTTGAAGCACCAGATGAGCCTATTGATGATCTTGGTCGGGTCATTGCTGATGCGAAGCGAGACTGCGAAAGTGAAAAGGAGAGGCTGAAGTTCGGGCAGATGTTAGAGGATCACAAAAAATTGGTGTACCCAACTTGCAAAAATGAACAGAAAAAGCTGGATACCACGCTAGAATTGCTGAGATGGAAGGCAGAGAACGGCGTGACCGATAAGGGATTTGAAAAGTTGCTAAAAATTATGAAAAAGAAACTTCCAGAGGATAACGAATTGCCCGTCAGTACGTACGAAGCAAAGAAGGTTGTCTGCCCTCTAGGATTAGAAGTGGAGAAGATACACGCTTGCCCAAATGACTGCATCCTGTACCGCGGTGACTATGAGAATTTGGTTGCATGCCCGGTATGCACTGCATTGCGGTACAAGATCAGACGAGATGACCCTGAAGGTGTTGAGGGCAAGGGCACCAGGAACAGGGTTCCTGCCAAGGTGATGTGGTATGCTCCTGTAATACCACGGTTGAAACGTTTGTTCAGAAACAAAGAGCATGCCAAGTTGATGCGATGGCACAAGGAAGACCGTAAGAAAGACGAGATGTTGAGACACCCCGCTGATGGGTCGCAGTGGAGAAAAATTGATAGAACGTTTCCCGACTTTGCAAATGAAGCAAGGAACTTAAGGTTTGGTCTAAGTACAGATGGCTTTAATCCTTTTGGGGAGCAGAGCAGCAGTCATAGCACCTGGCCCGTTACCCTATGTATCTATAACCTTCCACCGTGGTTGTGCATGAAACGAAAGTTCATTATGATGCCATTGCTCATCCAAGGACCGAAGCAACCCGGCAACAACCTTGATGTGTACCTCAGGCCATTAGTTGAGGAATTTTTACAGTTGTGGCAGGAAGAAGGTGTACGTGTATGGGATGAGTACAAAAAGGAGGAATTTGACCTACGAGCGTTGCTGTTCGTAACCATCAATGATTGGCCTGCTCTTAGTAACCTTTCAAGACAGACAACCAAGGGATATCATGCATGCACACACTGTTTAGATAAGACTGATAGTGTATATTTGACTAACGGGGGGAAGAATGTGTACCCTAGGCATCGTCGTTTTCTTCCACCCAATCATCCCTTAAGAAAAAAAGGCAAGCATTTTGGTGAGGCGGAAAAAGGGAAGAAGCCTAACCTTCGTTCTGGTGCTGATGTATTTGATATGGTTAAGGATTTGAAAGTAATATTTGGAAAGGGTCCTGGCAGCCTAAAAGTTCCGAATGACGCTAACGGACACGCACCCATGTGGAAAAAAAATCTATATTTTGGGAGCTGCCCTATTGGGAAATCCTAGAGGTCCGCTCTTGTATCGACGTGATGCACGTGACGAAGAATCTTTGCTTGAACCTTCTAGCCCACTTGGGTGTGTATGGGAAGAATAAAAAAGATACACCGGGAGCACGAGAGGACCAGCAACGTTTGAGAGAAATGGACGGCATCCATCAAGAGCCGTTTGAAGGTCCTGCCAGCTATACTCTTACGAAAGAAGAGAAGGACATATTTTTTGAGTGTCTGAGTAGTATGAAGGTCCCATCTGGATTCTCATCGAACATAAAGAGAATAATAAATATGGCTGAGAAAAAATTCCAAAACCTAAAGTCTCATGACTGCCACGTGCTTATGACCCAATTGCTTCCGGTTGCATTGAGGGGGCTTCTACCGGAAAGTGTTCGACTACCCATTGTGAAGTTATGTGCATTCTTGAATGCAATATCTCAGAAGGTAATCGATCCAGTGAGTCTACATACCTTACAGATTGATGTGGTTCAATGTCTTGTCAGTTTCGAGTTGGTGTTCCCACCATCCTTCTTCGATATTATGACGCACCTGATAGTTCACCTAGTCGAAGAGATTTCCATCCTCGGTCCTGTATTTCTACAAAATATGTTCCCCTTTGAGAGATTCATGGGAGTCTTAAAGAAATATGTTCATAACCATGCTAGGCCTGAAGGAAGCATCTCCAACGGCTTTGGAACAGAGGAGGTCATTGGGTTTTGTGTGGACTTTATTCCTGATTTTAAGCCGATTGGTGTTCCTGAATCGCGGCATGAGGGGAGATTGAGTGGAAAAGGCACTCTCGGAAGGAAAACAATGATCTGTATGGACGGTCATTCTTTAACTGAAGCACATTACACAGTTCTGCAGAATTCCACCTTTGTGGCTCCTTATATTGAGGAACACATGAATATTGTACGGTCCAAAAACCCGGAGATGGATGACTCCTCGATAACAGAAGCACACAAGGCGAATTTCAGCGATTGGTTGCAAGCACATCTCATGAATAACAACACTGTTGACATGGAGTTGTTCGACTTGGCCAGCGGACCATCTTCGACCATATCAACTTTCCAAGGGTACGAGATAAATGGGAATACATTTTACACGATGACACAAGATAAAAAGAGCACCAACGAAAACAGCGGTGTCCGCTTTGATGCAACAAACGACGATGGAAGTAAGGACACATATTATGGTTACATAGAGGAGATATGGGAACTTGACTATGGACCTTCTTTTAAGATCCCTTTGTTTCGATGCAAATGGGTCAAGATGACAGGGGTACATGTAGATACCCAGTACGGAATGACAACGGTGGATCTCCAGAATCTTGGGTACCTAAACGAACCATTCGTCCTAGCCAATGATGTGGCTCAAGTTTTTTATGTGAAGGATATGTCTACTAGACTGAATAAAAGAAAAGAAAAGCAAGACAAAACATTATCCGGTGATACCAAGCGCCACATAGTTCTTTCAAGGAAAAGAAATATCGTGGGAGTGGAGGACAAGACAGACATCTCAGAAGATTACAATAAGTTTGAAATCCCACCCTTCAAAGCCAACATTGACCCAACTATCAGGTTAAACAATGAAGATACTCCATGGTTACACAGCGCATATAAGAAAGCGAAACACTAGTTGATGTGTAATAATGTTAAACCTTTTATGTAACTCTATGTGTCAGAAGCTGTAATAATGTATTCCGCGCCATCACGCCGCCTTATTTCAAGTTATTATTAGTTTAATTATAAAATATAATGCAAAAGATCTGAGTTTACCTCATATTTAATTGAAAATGGCAAAATGGTTATTATTTTAATAGCTAAAATAATTATTTTAAGAATCAGAAAATGGTTTTATATTAGTTATTCAAATTGAAACACTCTTCATGTTCAAAGTTTTTTCAGGATCCAAATATGTAATCAGAAGTTATTCAAATGTATGTTCAACCTCTTTTGAAATTGCAAAATGAAAAATATTTGAGTTTTGGCGCAAAAACACCCCTTTAGTCGCGGTTGGTTTTACGAACCGCGACTAAAGGGGTGGCACCGCGCGCGAAAACTGATCGGCCGAAAACACAGGGTCGCGGTTCGTGGCTCCAACCGCGACTAAAGGTGTACCTTTAGTCGCGGTTGGAGCCACGAACCGCGACTAAAGGTCTCAGGTATATATACTTCTTCTTCACAATCCCGGTTCAATCCACGAACCGGGACAGCGCTAAGGAACCACCCAGGACGCCGCCAGGCTGCCCAAATCGAGCGCGCCGCCGTCCGCTGCCGAGCCGCTCCCCGACAACGCGCTGCTCTGGCCGTGGCCTCTTCGCCCTCGTCTCCGACACGTACGCTCCGGCCACTCTCCTTCCTCGTCTCCGACGCAGCAACGCCGCGCCACCGTGCCTGCCCCTGCCCCCGGCCTCCTCCTCCTCACAAGGTACGGCATCTCCTTCCTCCTCTCTCACACAATATCGAATTAGCTAGGGTTTGCATATTAGGTTCGAATTAGAGTTCCATTTTGCTAATATTTTTTAATATCTATCAAATGCTAGTTAAGTTGCTAGTTTAGGTCTTATTTTTTAGTTACTATATACTGTTTTTGCTACTGTTTTTTAGGATGTTAATTACAATGCAAAGTACTTGTGCAATTTTTAAATTCCAAGTTCAAATGCTAGAATTATTGTTAGGAAAATGCTATTGTTCTTTAGTTGCTAGAGTTATGTGCAATGTGTTGATTAATATTTGTGAAAATGCTATTTGTGACAATGTGTTTTTATGCAATGTGTTGATTAATTTGTGATGCAATGTTAAGTGAATTGCTACTGTTAAGCTCCATTGTCATGCTGACGTCAGCATGACTACTTTTGGCCGATGATTAGATGGTTGCATCTTCAGGGAGGTGTGAGTGAACCATGTTGTCTGAACATATATGCAATGTTCATTCCACGTTGTTCGCTGACACCATCCCTGAAGCAATTCTATATGAGGCCTTGTTGTCTGTTTTGCAATGTTAGGAAGTTTGTAAATTAGTGTGTTAGCAAATTGTTATAGTATTTTAGTGTCTTCAATTTAGAATTTAGAAATATTGTTTTAGTACTTAGTTGAATTTAGTTGATTGATTTAGGAATTTAGTGTCTTCAATTTAGAATTTAGAATTTAGGAATTTAGAAATATTGTTTTAGTGTCTTAGCAAATTGTTATAGTATTTTAGTGTCTTAGCAAATTGTTGTTTCTTAGCAATAGGAATTTAGTTGATTTAGGTCTTCAATTTAGAATTTATAATTTAGAACTATTGTTTTAGGACTTAGTAGTTGAATTTAGAATTTAGCAATATGTTGGAATTTAATACAATGTCTTTGAATTTTACAATGTTTTATACAATGTCTTGGATTTTAAGAGTTAATGTAAAGATTCATAGTTTCAAGATGGACGGGACTATGGATGTCCGGGACTGGGCTCCGCCGGGTTGGCACTGGGAGGTGCTACCTTCCGGTGTGCGCAGATTGGTGAGGAATGAGGGAACCATCGTCGACCCGGAGCTTCTTTGGTGGCGGTCACGTGGGCCCCGACGGGTACAGAGGGTGCCGGCCCCCGAGGAGTTGGTACGCCGTCGTGTCAGGGCGGAGGACGAGCACGTCCGTCGGTACATGGTCGCGTTGGATGTCCGTCCGTCCAACACTTGGCAGCATCTTCAGGGATCTCACATTAGTTATGATCCTATTTGGGTTCCTTCACTTTGTGTTTTCACCGCACGCGGCATGTTTCCGGCGGTTCGACGTCCATTTTGATTAGCGTGATGTATTATGGATGCGATATATATTATTATGACTTGTAACTAATTGATGTTATTGCTACTACTACTTTCAATGTCCCTCTTTGTTGTTATTGCTACTACTTTTAATCTTTATTTAATCCTTCTTCTTTATAGTTAAAGCTATGGACCACAACGGTACCGGTAGAGATCCTCAGGAAGATGCATTGTTGAACATGATAGGGGAAAGCCGACCAGAAGATGTAGAGAATTTTCTAGATGACGGCTCACAATATCTGAATGAAGATGGGTATTGCTTGTTGGATGATTTGTTACAAGGAGACAACCCGCAAACAAGTATTGATGTCGATACTAGCGCTGGGCCCTCAACCTACAAGTCCTCCGATGTAAATATTTAAGTCTTTGCTCATGATATATATCACTAGTTAGACCTTCACACATTGAGCATATATTTAACGAATGTTTTTTGTAGACCTTCAAATCGAACAAATCCTCCACTCCAAGGGGCCCGACCAAAAAGTGGGACGAGAAGATGCACATGAGGATTGATGTAGTTAGTGCCGATGGGATCCCTTTGGGGCCCAAAAAGAGCGTGACAGCATTTACAAATCAAGCAGGAGTTCTAGTTAGGGATATGATCCCGATCACCTGTCGGGAATGGAATAAGCCAGCAAGATCCGACGGAATAAGTTTTGTCTCTGACGAGATAAAAAATTCTATTTGGGAGAAGCTGATATCACATTTCTCTCTGCCGAAGATGGACACCCCGGAGAAAACAAAGGCCATGACGGAAGTGAAGGCGTGGATCCTCAAGAAGATGGCCACACAATTCTGTAACCACAAGAAAAGATTGTGGGCGACTTATGTCAAGAGCGGGAAAATTACTCCGGAGTTCAAGGGAACTCAAGAGAGGTTACGTGCTCAATGGGATGATTTCAAGACGTACAAGGAATCGGAAGAAGCTATAGCACGGTCGAAAAAGAACGCGGATAATGCCCCGCTGAAGATATATCATCATAATCTGGGGACAGGTGGCTACAGGACTGCCAGGCCTAAGTGGGATAAACTTAAGGCTGAAATTAAGGCAAAAGGGCTATCTCCAGGTACAGAGAAAGTGCCCGAAAGAGCAGGAAATTTCCTAATGGCGCATGGTATGACGTTGGATATGGAAACAGGGGAGTTGGTTCTTCGTGATCCGACGAAGAAAGCAGTGTTGACTCCCCTCAAGGATCTTGAAACAGCAATAGCCGAGGTGGAGGCGGGAACTTTTGTTCCTGATAGAGATAACGACGAACTGACAAAGGCACTCAAAAATCCTGAGCACGGAGGACGCGTACGAGGCTATGGATGTGTTACTTGGAAGATAGGGTTTCATGAGAACATAAACACTTATAGAAGCCGAGCGAGAGCACAGAAGAGGAGGGAGCAGCTGGCGGCAAACCGGCTGAAGAATGTGGAAGAAAAGAACGAGCAGCTCTTTGCGCTGTATTCTCAGATGCAGGAGCAAATATCAAGCCGTCCAGAGGGAGAACACATGTACATAGATCCCGCACCCGACTGCCGGAGAAGCAGCATGGCTTCCACGGCGTTGCATGTCAGCGTTGATGATGCACAGGTTGATGTGTCACCGATGGAGCGCTACCCCGTGGACAATATCGAAGAGAAGACTGATTGTGAGCTACACCAGCCATTGAAGAATATATCCATGAAGGTGGCCGTCGGCTTTGCTTTGAAAGTTGATCCTGCAGCGCGTTGGCATGGCCGCGAGATTCCAGCTGGGTATGCTCGTGTCGGGGTGGATGAAATTCTATCCGGATGTGAGACATTGGAGATTGACTTCGCTGGCCCTGAAGGGGAGTCGACCCTGGGAGAAGTCTTGCATGGAGTTATTTTATGGAAAAAGAAATACATCATATTTCCAGGCTCGAAGCAAAGGACTAAGGCTCCCTCAGCTCCACGTCGATCATCGCGGCCTGATGCTCCATCACCTCCACCTCGATCATCGCCGCCTAAGGCTCCCTCACCTTCACCTCGACCATCGCCGACTAAGGCTCCCTCACCTCCACGTCGATCATCGCCGCCTAAGGCTCCCTCACCTTCACCTCGATCATCGCCGCCTAAGGCTCCCTCACCTGCACCTCGAGCATCGCCGCCTAAGGCTCCCTCACCTGCACCTCGACCATCGCCGCCTAAGGCTCCCTCACCTCCACCTCAACCATCGCCGCCTCGATCTGCGCCTAAGGCTCCCTTATCTACGCCTAAGGCTCCCTCATCTGCGCCTAAGGCTCCCTCATCTACGCTTAAGGTTCCCTCATCTACGCCTAAGGCTCCCTCATCTACGCTTAAGGCTCCCTCATCTGCGACTAAGGCTTCCTCATCTGCGCCTAAGGCTCCCACATCTTCCACGCTGCATCAGCGGACTCGATCTTCGGCGCCGCCCACTCAGTACATTGGAGTAAAGCGGAAGTGCCCGACTTCGCCTACTAAGGAGAAAGTGTCACCGCTCCCCAAGGGTCGTCCCACGGAGAATAAGAGGCAGCAGAGAGCCGACGTTGCCCAGCTTGGACAAGAGAAAAAACAATCGATCATTCCGTTGAAGGTGGCATCCCCAATTGTATTACCAGAACAGTTTGAAGAAATTCCTGGTCTGACGATTGCTGAAATGCTAGGCCTAGTTGAAACCGGCATGGCTCCCCTGGCAAGGCAATTTGTCATGGGGAAGGAACTGGTCACAGAGGCGGAGTTGGCACTGCTACCTCCAAGGATGCGAAAATTACATCAGTGGTACATGGAGCGCACAAAAGACGGCCAAACAATGATGTCTCTTACATATAAAGATGAACATTACTTCATCGGAGAACAGACAATCCATATTGATTTTGATGAATTATGGCAGTTATTCAATATGGAAGCCCTCGACAAATGTATCATGAGCTGCTATTGTCTGTAAGTGAGTAATTTTTATTTCTGTTATTAATTAAGTCTCTAGCTAATTAAGTCTCACTACATACATTCGTTCATATGCTATTATGCAGAAAGAAGATTCTCGAATGTAAGAGGATGCCTAATTATGAAGTTGGGTTCGTTGACCCGGATCGAGTTCATGTACATAACCTAGAACAGTTTCCGGAGGAAACGGAGAACAACTTGTTCAATGCATTGAAGCAACAAAATTATAAAGATGTGATTTTGTTTCCTTACCACTTCAGGTGAGAGTGTTCTTACTGTCTTGTACACATTAACTTTTCGCTCTGACTAAATGTTGATGAACGTGTGCAGCTACCACTGGATTCTCTTTAACATTCAAATTGACAGTGGGATAGTTGAGATCGAGGACTCAATAGCGCATACCTTGGAGTATTACGCAAGCATTACTGATATGCTCCAAAAGTAATTTCAATCGTTATTACACTATATCGGCCTCTTTATTTTCCTGTGTTCTAGTTATTAATATCTTCTTTATTCATTTTATTTGTAGGGTATGGAAGCGGTTCACAAGATCTGAGGGTGGTCATTTTAAATCAGAGCAGACCTTTAAACAAATCCCCGTAAGTATAGTACTCATTTTAATTCAAGTTTTAATATCGGATTATCCTGTTTCATTATTATTTGATTCAACTCTATTTTCGTAAAGTGCGAGAAACAGCCACCGGCGACTAATCCACGTGGATACTTCGTTTGCGAGTACGTGCGCACAGTGCGCGGACTTCTCCACATGTACGTTCAACATTAATATATATATTCAGAGTTTTACTTTTGTTAATGACAATTTATATATTCATATCGACCTTCTATTTGATACAGAATGTGGCTTCACGGTCGGAACTCCCAGCAAAGCAACGCATAAGAGAAATTCAAGAGAAAATTGCTGGTTTTTTGCTTGACGAGGTCATAGCCCCAATAGGAGAATACCATGAAAACCCATAAGTGATATTCATGTAGTTCTCGTGTTCGGAAGACACTCGTGTGTATATATGATCGAATGTATATATATGTTTGTACGACTGACTCGTTATATTATATATGCATGTATGCTTAATTTAGACTCGTCATACAATATATGCATCGATGTGTGTAATTGTACCGTACGAATAATAGCTTAAATCATAAATAAAACAGAAAACAGAAAACAAAATAAAAAAACCTAAAACCTAAAACCTCTCGAACTTTTAGTCCCGGTTTGTAATACAGACCAGGACAAAAGGTTATGGCCTGAGCAGCTCGCCTGCGAGCCCACGTGGATGCTATTTGTCCCGGTTGCAGACGGGACCGCGACTAAAGGGCTGGCCTTTAGTCCCGATTCCGCAGTCCCGGTTTTTAAACCGGGACAAAAGGCCCTTACAAACCGGGACTGTTAGGCTGTTTTCTACTAGTGTAACACCACAGCATCATAAAGGAATCACACACAGTGCGCACACTGTCACCTTCACAACCGTGAATAACCCCGGAGTTCATATTAAAGTAACCTCTAGAGTGCATAATAGATAAAGAGTAACATCACATATTCAACTAGATTACAAAGCTTATAATCACATAAAGATCACACCATGGGAGAGAGAGATAAACCACATACCTACCAATAGAGCCCGCAGCCCCGGGGGAGAACTACTCACTCCTCATCGTGGGAGTCAGCAACGGCGATGGAGATGCCGGTGGAGTTGATGGAGATGACTCCGAGGGCAATTCCCCGTCCCGGCAGGGTGCCGGAACAGAGACTTCTGTCCCCCGAAACTTGTCTTCGATGGCGGCGGCGCAGCGGAACTGTTCTCGGGAAAAGGCTTCGGTGCCTAGGGTTATTTTGTCGGGGGCAATATATGGGCGAAAGGGCGAAGGCGGTGGAGGCTCGAGGGCCCCACACCATGTGCTGGCGCGGCCACGAAGGGAGCCGCGCCACCACATGATGTGGGCGCCTCGGTGCCCTCCTTCGTCTCCTCTTCAGACTTGTGGAACGTGTCGGGAAAAATAGGGACTTTGGCTTTTGATTTGTCCAATTCCGAGAATATTTCCTTAACAGCTTTTCTGAAACCAAAAACAGCAGAAAACAGGGAACTGGCACCGTGGCATCCTGTTAATAGGTTAGTCCCAGAAAATGCATAAAAACCATATAAAGTGTATATAAAACATGTAGCAATTGGTATAATATAAGCATGGAACATAAGAAATTATAGATACGTTGGAGACGTATCAAGACCTTTTCTAAACACTACAGGGGCTGTTATTGATTGCAATAAAGGAAAAGTAACTTTCAATGTGAATGACAAGGAACATACTGTTTATTTTCCCAAGAGAATGGATAAAGTATATGGAGTTAATACAATTACTAATTTGAGGTCCATCAAAGTGGGAAGTATTGATTGCCCTTATAAAGAAGAATACAAAACTCTTATGATTGGATCTATACCAATACAATATAAGGTAACATGAGTGTCTCACAATGCTTGAATCCTTTTATGTCATCTAAAATTTATTTGGTGGCAAGACTTGATCAACCTTGCTAACAAATGTGTTTTAAATGCATGGAAGAGCTAAACAACATTCTTTCTCTTATTCTTGTTTTACCTACTGTAATGTTATTTAGTTTGCAAATTTTAGTTGTGTTTGGTTTTAGAAAACAATTTTTCAACATTAAAATCATTATTGCAAAATACCAGGAAATGTGAAAAATAAAAGTTCTCAGAAAATTAAAAAAATTATGTCAAAATTCCTATTTTTCGAGGAGGTACCTGGGAGTACCAGAGGATGACCAGGGGGACCCACAGGGCCACCACACCACGTGGTGGCGCAGCACCCCGTTGGCCGCGCCTGGGCATGGTGTGGGACCCCCAGGTCCCTCCACTTACTCTCCTTCCTCCCCATCCTTTCTCTCTCCTGAAAAATCACTTTGCCTCTGCTCAAACCCGTGTTCTTGGTGTTCTTGCTCTGAAGTTTCGATCTCCTTGCTCAGCCCATTTTTGCTGCTGAGATTTGGGGTATTCACTCTCCGGTATGTGACTCCTCCGTTCATCCAAATAGAATTTTGTTTAGTGGATTATATCTTGAGTATTTTTGCTGCTACAGATATCATGTTTAGTGAGTTTAAATGCTTGTTCTAAGTTGAAATAACTAGTTTTGATGCATGGTTAAGCCTCTAGCAAGTCACTATAGTAGTTTCCCTTCATTTAGTTGGCTCAAAATCAATTTTTATGACATTTGTTAAAAATTTCAGAAAAGCAAGATGCATAACCACACCTTTGGAGAGTTCTTTGAGAGCAATGCACCAAGGGTGTCAAGGCCCTCAAGATCATCTACTCGCATTAGGCAATCCTACAACGAGAATATCTTGGCACCAAGCTTTGGAGATGAGGGGGATGATGGGTTTCCAAACTCATCTTCTTTCCCATGCACTGACTTTATGCGTGATGCAGGGATTCTTGATGATTTCTTGCTCCTAGTGTAGAGGGTGGGCTTGACTGCATATATGATGGACGAGAGTCCACAATATGTCAGGCTCACCAAGACTTTTGTTGAGAGCTTTACTATGAACAATAAATTGTTCAAGCCAACTGTTTCATTTAAGATTTATGATAGAACTGTCACTATTACCTTGCGTGAGTTTTGTGATGTGATAGGTACTGCAGATTCGGGGACAACAAAGAAGATCCAAGCGGAACCGAGAGAGTTGACACAGCTCTATCGTGAGGTGACAAACGATGATAGCCGCCGAGCACAACGCGGCAAGATAAGGAACATTCAATTCCCTGCTATAAAATATTTTATTTACTATCTTTGTACTAGCGTGCTTGGTAGGGAGAACACTAGTAACATCTCACACCATCATCTTGCTTTTCTTGATACTGCACTTAATAATCACACTACATATAATCTTGGTACTCTCATTGCTCGCCGTTTAGCCACTAAGGGACCTATTTATGGCGGGATTATTGCCTCACATATTGTTGCACATTTGGGGCTTCGTATTGATCCTAGTGATGAATTACTTGCCCCTTGCAAGCTTGACCTTGCTGCGATGAAAGGTCACCAGTTTGTTACTGCTAGCTCTACTGCAGGGCATCTTGTTTATAGAATGTTTGTTTTCTGACGGGGACGAGAGGGAAGTCCCTTTGCCCCAACTCGGTTTGTTCAGCCTTGACAGGAGGCCCTGGTCGCTCACGAAAGTGGAGTTGGACGAGAAGCTGAGCGTGCAAGGGTTCTATGGGCAGCACGGCGTTGAGGAGGCACCTGAGGAGGACTACACCGCGGACTACACCGCGCATTACGCCGGAGCGTCCTCGAGTTCGTATCATGGCGAAGGTTCCTCATCTTACAATGAAGACATCTCATCTTGGGAGCCATGGAGCTGATCTCCACTTAGGCCAAAAGCCTAAGCTTGGGGGGAGGTATACCGATAGCTCACTCATCTATATATCATTATCATTCGGTACTCTGTATATCCATGTTTCGCTTTCGTTTTCTTTTTTTCTTTTATTTGTTCATGTTTTGTTTTACTTTCTTAAAACTCAAAAAGACCAAAATTATTTCTGTTATTTCTCTTGCTTGTTTATTTTAGTCTCTAGTATTAGTATGCTTAGTGTTTAATTCGGTTCAATATGCAAAAACACAAAAATATTTTGCTTTGTTGTTTGCTGTCTTGCGCAGGGACAGATTTCTGCTGTCCACCGTTTAATTCATAACTTTTCACAGAAAAATCGCAATGGCCTGAAATTTCTTGTGCATAACCCTCAAATATGTATGCAACATTCATTAGTTTTGAGTTTTCTTATCTGAGCAAGTTAAGGGCCTCGAAAAAATTCGTATTTGCTGACTGTTCTGTTTTTAGTTTCTAAATCCAAAAACCCAAAAATATTTGTTGTTTCTTTTTGGTTTTGTATAGTTTGTTTCAGAGTTCAACACCTCCAGTTACTCCGTGAAGCCTGGTTATTATTTCATATCTTTCAAGCATACAAGTGAAAAAGCAATAATGATGATTATGGCGATTCAAGTTGGGTAAGAGGCCGGTAATGAACTCTATTTGTTTTCATTTTTGTACATATACTCATTCATGTGAGCATGCTTAGATGGTTCGCATAAGGTATATGTCGATTGGTGGATGCTTAGTAGTTCATGTTCTCTTATGACAAGTCCCAATTTATTAATGGTAGATGACATGTTCTATGGATGTTTGCTTGCATTGTTCTGTTCATAGTAGAGTATGACATTGTGGTATCCTCCTCTGAATAATTCATTTGAATCGACTTGGCATATGCTCACACATGTTATGACTGAAAACAAAGAGTCAATTAAGCCTTGATGATTTATTTTGCCTCGGAGTTCTAGTATTATTTTTATGCCTCCGTTAATTTTATTTTGTCGCAAGCAAGATTATGACGGTTATTGCTCTATTGTATTGTCGCTTCCCCATCTATTGCTAGCCTCCACTTGTACTAAGCTGTAAATGCTTGTGCTTCCAAATCCCTGAAAACCAAGTTATACCAAAGAGTCCACCATAAATACCACTTGTACTAAGCTGTAAATGCATGTGCTATCTTTAAAACCTTCAAACAACTTCTCATTTTGTGACACTGTTTTAGCTCATGAGGAAGTAGTAGTTGGGCTTGTTATCTTCCATACTAATTAATTAACCCTCGACTTGCATGCTTCATCTGCTCGTTATTAATATTGCAAAAGAGTTTGTTAGACCACTATAATATCCCAAAAAGATTTGAGAAAGAAAAAAATAGACACTCCTCCATGGTATGTGAATGTTGGTGGGCACCCGAGGATTCGGTTAGACATGGTTTGAGAAAAGCAAAGGTTGGGAGGAGTGTCAAATTATATAAATAAGGTGCATATTATAAATGCTTGTTTTTAAATAAATCGGAACCGCTCTAAACTTGCTTAGTATGGAAGAAACCAGGAGCTCTATTGCCATTCGTTGACAAATCAATCACCACTCAAAAACATTTTTTCCTCTGTTTTCAAAACAATGAAAAGCTCTAGCACATGTTAAATCCCTGCTTCCCTCCATGAAGGGCCTATCTTTTACTTAATTGTTGAGTCACCATCCTTCTTTGAGCACCTTCTTGAGAGCATAGTTGTCATTCTTAGTGTAATGTGCTTGTCCCAGAATACTGTTAACTGCGGTATAACTTTGATGCTTTTATCTTTGATATCTTTATTTCTAGTCCTCTCTTGAAACTCAGAGGTTCCTGGGCATTTATGTTTTGATGTATACATTCGGGCAAGCGAGATACCACCTTATCATGCTTTATTATAAGCTTTGCAATCCTGTGAATTGATATGTTTCATGTTATTTATTATTGGTATGATTGGCATCTCTTCATAGTTTACATAATTATTAAGTGACACCGTTTGCATATATCTTATTATGAATAGCCAAAGCATTTACCCAGATAGTGAGAATATGTACATCATATGAAGCAAATGTGTTCGTGAAAGTTCTTTTATCGCACTCAGTTGTTAACTGAATTGCTTGAGAACAAGCAATAAGCTAAGCATGGGGGGAGTTGATACGTCCAAAACGTATCTACTTTCCCGAACACTTTTGCTATTGTTTTGCCTCTAACTTGTGTGTTTTGAATGCAACTAACACGGACTAACGCTGTTTTCAGCAGAATTGCCCTAGTGTCTTGTTTTTGTGCAGGAATTCAACTTTTAGGAAAAATACCAGAAAAGTGGACAAAGTCCCTATTTTCCCCGAAGACTCACGGAGCCAGAAGACGAGACGGAGACGAGCCACGTGGGGCCCACACCACATGGTGGCGCGGCAGGCTCCTGGCCGCGTCACCACATGGTGTGGCTGCCCCAGCCGCCGCCTCGCGTCCCCCTCTCGGATATAAACTCCCCGAGACCTAAAAACGACTACCCCCCGATCACTTTTCCCAGAAACACATCCGAGCGCCGCCGCCACCTCGAAACTCAATTGGGGGACCAGAAGTTCCTGTTCCGGCACTCCGCCGGGACGGGGAATCGAAGGGGATCAATTACATCGTCATCGCCAACGCCTCTCCATCAACCATCATTGTTTCCCCCATCCATGTGTGAGTAATTCCCCGCTGTAGGCTTGAGGGGATGGTAGGGATTGGATGAGATCATTCATGTAATAGCTGTAATATCATTAGGGCATGGTGCCTAGTATCCGTTGTTAGTACTTTACGTCATTGTTGCAACTTGTTATGCTTAATGCTTGACACTAGGGCCCGAGTGTCATGATTTCAGATCTGAACATGCTATTGTATCATGAGGATAATTATTGTTTTAGATCATATCTACGAGTTGTATACACATATTATTGTCCGGAACCCGAGGCCCCAAAGTGACAATAATTGGGACAACCGGAGGGGATGGCTGTGATGTGAGGATCACGTGTGTTCACGGAATGTTAATGCTTTGCTCCGGTACTTTATTAAAAGGAGTACCTTAATTACCAGTAGTTTCCCTTGAGACCCCGCTGCAAATGGGCTGGTAGGACAAAAGATGATGTGCAAGTTTCTCATTGCGAGCACGCACAACTAAATTGGAACATATGCCTATGGTTATTTTGTAATTGGATGCTTTATCTTATTTATCTGCAAATGCCCATGACTTGGTTATTATATGAATTATCTTATCCATGCAACGCCCGTTCATCCGTCCCTATGCATACAGTATTTTAATCCTGCTGTCTACTATAATCACTACTGCTGTTTTTACTCTACTGCTGCTGTTATTTCACTATATATTGTCACTGCTATAAAACTGTTGCTACTGATAATCTGTCTCGCGTAAGTCTATTCACAGGTGCAGCTGAATTGACAATTCATCTGTTAAGGCTTATAAATATTCTTTGGCTCCCCTTGTGTCGAATCAATAAATTTGGGTCATCAATGCTTCTTTAGATTTGGTGAGTAAAACAGATGCAACCGGAGCTATTCTTAGAGATAAATTTGGTGGTTTTACTGCTGCATCAGCAACATTCTTACCACATGTGATATCGGCACCTACTGCCGAAGCAATGGCGATGCAACACGGTTTAATTATGGCGAGTGCTCTCGGATACACAGAGTTGGAGGCTGAATCAGATGCCCTAGAAGTGATAAACCTTTGTTCTGGAACGGGTCGTATTTGGAACGAGGCCACAGCAATTTATGCAGACATATTGGTCCATGCAGGACAGATTGGGAGGGTCAAATTCCAACATTGTCGAAGAGAAGTGAATATGGTGGCCCATGAAATAGCTAGGAACTGTTTTATTTCCTCTACTTCCTGTAATTGGGTCGATGAACCCCCTAGGTTTATTCTCCAACCCCTGCTGGATGATGTAACTTTTATTTGAACTCGAGGCCGCAAGTTCCAGACGCGCTCTTTTCCTTATCAGGGTACCTACGGGGACTGGAAGGTTTTTAATGAGGCGGCTTGCAGACCTAATATATGGCTTGGTTAATTTAAAAAAAAAACTTGATAGACAGACTTTCACCAATGGACTAGTGGCATATTGATACGTCTCAAACGTATCTATCGTTTCTTATGTTCCATGCTTATATTATACTAATTGCTACATGTTTTATATACACTTTATACCACTTTTATGCATTTTCTGGGACTAAACTATTAACAAGATGCCACAGTGCCAGTTCCCTGTTTTCTGCTGTTTTTGGTTTCATAAAAGCTGTCAAGGAAATATTCTCGGAATTGCATGAAACAAAAGCCAGAAACTCTATTTTCCCCGAAAGCATCCAGAACACCGAAGAGGGGCAAGAGGGGGGCCACAGGGCGCCCACACCTGTTGGCGGTGCGGGTCCCCCCCTGTCGCACCATGATGTGGTGTGGGGCCCACGGCCCTCCACCGGCGTCGCCCTTTCGCCTATTTAATCCCCCCGACAAATAAACCCTGAGTACCCGATCAAAAATCCACGAAACATCCCGTAGCCGCCGCTGTCGTCAACCCTAGTTCGGGAGGGTTCTGCAGCTCTTCCCGGCATCCTGCCGGAGAGGGGAATCATCATCGGAGGGCTCTACATCACCATGCCCGCCTCCAGACTGATGCGTGAGTAGTTCATCCTTGCCTATGGGTCCACAGTAGCTAGATGGTTGTCTTCTCCACTTGTGCTATGATGTTTAGATCTTGTGAGCTGCCTATCATGATCAAGATCATCTTATTGTAATACTACATGTTGTGTTTGCTGGGATCCGATGAATATTGAGTACTATGTCATTTGCTTCATAATATATTATGTCAGTGCGTTATTTATGATCTTGCATGCTCTCCGTTGCTAGTAGATGCTCTGGCCAAGTAGATGCTTGTGATTCCAAGAGGGAGTATTTATGCTCGATAGTGGGTTCATGTCTTCATTTAATCTGGGGGAGTGACAGCAACCTCTAAGATTGTGAATGTATTGTTGCTACTAGGGATAAAACACTAGTGCTTTGTCTAAGGATAATTGTGCTACTTACATTACACACTTTGCTTAATGCAATAATCTGTTGCTTGCAACTTAATACTGAAAGGGGTACGGACGTTAACCGGAAGGTGGATTATTTGTCATACATGCGGTTGGAACGGTCTATGTATATTGTTGTAATGCCCAAATGAATCTCACACTAGTCACCATGACATGTACATGTATCATTATGCAGTTCTTTATTTTGTCAATTGCCTGGCTGTAATTTGTTTACCCACATGTATGCTATTATTTATGGAGAGACACCACTATTGAACTATGGACCCCGGTCCATTCTTTTACATTGATAATACAACCTACTGAAAACATTGTTTTCTTTCATTCTCTGCAAACAAACATCATTTTCCACACTATACGTCTAATCTTTTGTTACAGCAAGCCAGTGAGATTGACAACCTCACTGTTAAGTTGGGGCAAAGTATCTTGGTTGTGTTGTGTGCAGGTTCCACGTTCGTTGTTGACCCCGGTAGTGCGCCCTGCCAACGTCAGATTTAACAACCTTCAGAAGAGCCTTCATCTCCTACTGGATTGATAACCTTGGTTCCATAACTGAGGGAAATTTGCTGCTGCACTACTTCATACCTTTCTCTTGGGGTTTCCCAACAACACCACACTGGTGCATCAAGCTAATTTCTGGCGCCGTTGCCGGGGAGATTGAAGCACTTCTGCAAAGGGAGTCTCTCACTTCCAATCTTTTTATTTTGTTATTGTCTTGCTTAGTTTATTTTTATTACTGTCTTGTTTGCTTATTATTATCAAAAACACAAAAAAATTAGTTACTTGCATTTACCTTTTTATTTCGGTTTAGTTTTATTTTTGCTAAAATGAGTACTCCTGAAAACACTAAGTTATGTGACTTTACTAGCACAAATAATAATGATTTCATATGCACTCATATTGCTCCACCTGCATCTAAAGCAGACTTTTTATGAAATTAAACCTGCTTTGCTTAATCTTGTTATGAAAGAGCAATTTTCTGGTGTTAGTACTGATGATGCTGCTGCCCATCTTAATAATTTTGTTGAACTTTGTGAAATGCAAAAATATAAGGATATAGATGGGGATATTATTAAGCTAAAATTGTTTCCTTTTTCTTTAAGAGGAAGAGCTAAAGAATGGTTGCTATCATTGCCTAGAAATAGTATTGACTCATGGACTAAATGCAAAGATGCTTTCATTGGAAAATATTATCCTCCTGCTAAGATTATTTCCTTAAGAAGTAGCATTATGAACTTTAAACAATTTGATAATGAACATGTTGCTCAAGTTTGGGAAAGAATGATATCTTTGGTTAAAAATTGCCCTACCCATGGACTGACTGCTTGGATGATCATCCAAACTTTTTATGCAGGACTGAACTTTTCTTCAAAAAACTTGTTGGATTCGGCTGCAGGAGGTACCTTTATGTCCATCACTTTGGGGGCTGCAATAAAACTTCTTGATGATATGATGGTTAATTATTCTGAGTGGCATACTGAAAGGACTCCTCAAGGTAAGAAGGTAAATTCTGTTGAAGAAACCTCCTCTTTGAGTGAAAAGATTGATGTTATTATGTCTATGCTTGTGAATGGTAAATCTCATATTGATCCAAATAATATTCCCTTGGCTTCATTGGTTGCACAAGAGGAGCATGTTGATGTGAACTTCATTAAAATAATAATTTTAACAACAATGCTTATAGGAACAATTATGGTAATAACAATTATAAGCCTTATCCTTCTAATTGTGGTAATGGTTATGGTAATTCTTATGGTAATTCTTATAGCAATAATAGGAATATCTCCTCTGAACTTGAAACCATGCTTAAAGACTTTATCACTACACAAACTGCTTTCAATAAAACTGTTGAGGAAAAGCTTGGCAAAATTGATACTCTTACTTCTAAAGTTGATAGCCTTGCTCTTGATGTTGATCTTTTAAAATTAAAAGTTATGCCCAATGATGCTAAAGAGAATAAAACTTTTGCTAAAATCAATGCCATTCAAGTAAGAATTGATGACAATGAGTTACTTCCACAAACCCATAGCCCAGGGGTGGACTACCCCCTCTTCATCATGGAGACGGTGGATACGTTGTTGGAGAAGGTGGAGACCACACCGGCAGCGCCCCGCCGGAGTTTTCCCCCTCCAATCTGCAGCTCCAGGTCTCTGTTTCATGGTTTCTGTGTTTATGTGGCGCTCCCTCCGAAAGGCATCGGGAGACTATTTTTATAGGCATTTTTAGGTCAAGAGCCAGCCACGGGGACGAAGATCGACGGCATCGGAGGCTTGAGGGGGCAAAGGGGGTGCTCCACGCGGCCAAGGAATCTGGACGCGTAGGCCCACCCCTTTTGGCCCTCGGGTTTCCGCTTGTTGATCCTTCGCTCCTACGCTTTGTTCCTTCCAAAAACTGATGTTCGCGAAGTTTCAGGTCATTTGGACATCGTTTGGGTCCCCGGAACATCAAAATATAAAAAAGGGGGTTTTCTGACAGTGCAGGGTTAATTCCAAATAAATAGCGAAACTGTGAAATATTCCCAAAATCATTATAAAACATTGATATAACCATTATATGATGCAAATATGGTTGAAATATGAGTAATACAATGCAAAGTTCATGTATGCATTTTACATGCATCAACATCCCCAAGCTTAACCTATACTCGTCCTCGAGTATAAAGGTGATAAAACTAAACATGGACTTGGCATTTTATTACTATCAAAGGATATCAAAGATGATTGCTACATAGAGTCAAATGATTCATTCTTAATAAGGAGTAGCAACATAAAAGATATATTATCAAGAGATATCAAATATTCAAGGTAAAGATGTTCAATGATAATTCACAAAGTGTAACATAAAAGAAAAGTTCTATGAACCAAATGAATGCATAGCTGAAAAGTAAAAGATATCCTATATTGGTCTTAGAGTATTCTTATAAAAATCTGAATATAAAAGGTGGACACTTTGGAAAGATAGATAAATAAGTAGAGGATTAACATGCAAGAGTATCATCTAGCTTCCAAATGCTTCAACTTAAGTCAATGTTTGCAATGTGGTATCCATTGGTGTGAAGTTCTCATTGCCCCTATCATAGCATCTTTAGTGATTAATAGTTGAAAGTGAAAGCAAATATGAGTTATGTGCTTGACAAAGTATAGGTTGAATGTCTCATGCTACTTGAAAACAAAAACCTCTCCGACTGGCTACTCAGCTTGGGCCACAAAGCAAGTGTAGGTTACAGTCATTGCAAGCAATAATAGCATCATAAAGAGTTTACTCTCGGGGTGCCCCTTGCCCCAGAACATAGAACGGGCCCATGTTCCAATGACAAAGCAAGCAGACAGTGGACATCTCAACATCTCTTTCTTTTACGAATGCTTTTTCTTGTAAATGCTTTTTCTGTTGAGAGATGTGTCATAGATTCCTGCACTATGGGTATGCTGCAAATTTCCACCATGGGCCACATGGTTTGGGTTAGCCGCCCGGTGACTCTAGCCATTTATACTCACTCCCTAAACTTACCGAGTTTCCATCTTCATTTCACGCAATGTTAGGCATCCATAGACAAAAGCACGTGATATCAACTTAAATAAGATAAAGAACACGCTGAAAGCTTGCCATGTGACAGCACATATGAGCTAACTCCCAATCAAAGACTTTTGTCAAGCCCAAAACATCATAATTTTAATCACAATGTGTAACACCCCGGTCTAGAACTACGACCAGAATGCTACCACATGCATTTTTCATAAGAATTTTAATCATAAATAGACAGATGTTTTGGGGAAATTTTGATAAACATAACCAAAGAAGTATCAACAACATAAGGATAACCATCACAACAATCTTTATAGGAATTAACTGTTTTATCTCCGAATGATTCCCATTAACAAAAACTGAAATAATCCATATTACAAGTGCAATATGGGAATTGTTAAAAATCTAACATATATATTGAAGAATGGATCTTATAACAATTCTGGACAACTACGCTAATCACGAATTGCATGTGTGTGTCTATGATAAGGAAGAATGTTCTACTCCCAAGCCCACGCATGCCAACTTCGCCAAACACCTGAAAAGTTTTGGTGACAACAAGGGTGAGCTCACCAGCTCAGCAAGCACAGTGGAATGGTAAAGAAACAGAGTAATACCACATCTCAAGTTAAGGAACATATCCAAATATCGACTGGTTTTGCTTCATACGTAATTAGGTTATATAAATAGAATAATCCATTAGCACGAACTCAACTCTTAACAAGCTACCATGGGGCACACCGGTTCCATCAAATAAACATGGGAATGCATGGTCACTCTCACATTATATTTTCTTCTAATAGTAACTAATAAGAGGTATAGTATAAACAAAGAATCATGGGTCGCTCATACCCAAACCTGCAAATCACTCCGGTACTATGAAACATTTATCATATAGAGCAAGTAAACATGACATCAATCAAAGACACCCAAATAACTCTCACACATGTCACCTCACGTTAGTAAACAAATCAATCTCAGAAAACCACCGCTTGTTAGTGTAATGGTAGTTTAGTCAAGGCCTCTGTCAGTCGTCACAATCCAAGTTAACACATTTGCGATCATGGTTGGCAAGAATAAGCCTTTCATTGTACACGTTCATTTTCATCTCATAACATTTATGTTTTCATTTCATCCCATCTCATTGCTGATACCTACAGTTTACTAGAGGACCTACTCACGAAATTTGCATGGATTAAGAGCAGTTTGACCCGAACTGTACTGTACAGATCAGATCCAGTAAATTTTTGCATCTACCAATTCCAGAGTATCCGAGAGCCCTCAACCTCAACGATTAAATTATGAATTATGTGATTGAGCCACACGATGTTAATATAACTCAAGATCGCATATTCTACCAGATCAATCTTACAAGAATTAATTGATTCTGTGCATTACCCACGGCGCCAGATGGTGTTAACAGGATGAAGGCGGCGTAGTCGACGTCCTCGAGCTGACCCTTCTCTTCTCCTTTCTTCCTCTTATGTGTGTCTCTAAATCTCTCTCATAGACTTGTTCTTAGGAAAGATGAGATGGGAAACAACCAATCAGATTGGCAGAGATGGCACCGGCAGATGCTGACCGTGCGCCATCTGTCGTGCGGCGGCGCAGGCAGGGGCCCACATCGGAGATGCAGGCTGAGTGCAAGAGGAGAGGCGATAGGTAGGAGCTGCAGAAGCGCAGCGGCGGCTTGCTGCTAGGGTTAGGGAGTAGGGTGACTGCGTTTTAATAAGTGTGCCGAATTTGGGGTATTACACAATGGGTCAAGTTTATTAAGTACAATAAAAGTAATGTGTGCATCAAGTTCGTGAGAGCTTTTTAACCAACTTTACCCATAACAATTCTAACAACATAAGTATCTTAATTTGGAAGCATAGATAAAACACTATAATATGGTAAACATACTTGGAATGGCATATTATCTAATAGGTAGATATGGTGGACCCACTGGAAAAACTTTGGTTGAAGGTGTTGGAAAACAAGTTTTTTACTAGTTGGAATTTTTGGGCTAGCAAGAGGGAGAAAGTTGACCATTTAAATGCATGCATAAGTGTCCATAGAGCTAACCATTCCATGTTAAACAAAGTAAAGCATCATTCAGCATATAAAACATGAATAAGAAATAACTCTTGATAAGACACTTGCAAATTAATACACATTAAAATGCATATCAAGCATGCAACTATATGTATCTTTTTTAAAATCAACTCAAACATTCTCTTCCCAATATTTTTATAGCATCCAACTTAATTCAACCCAAACTTCCAGTAGCTCTCTCATATTATAAATGAAAAGTGGTGGTCTCAAACAAAAAACCAAACCGAAAAAACAAAAAGAACAAAAACGCTCCAAGCTTATGCGATAAAGTGCAATGAACGAAAAACAGAAGTTAGACGTGTGCAAACCGAGAGTATGTTGGTTCAGTGGGGTTGTCTTCACATCCCCAAGCTTATGGTCTTCACCATCCTTGGATAACTCTTGGTACATCTCCTCTAATCCCTGTGAAAAAATTTCAAAACATCGTTTCTCCCATTTCTTTTCTGTGGGGTGACATTAGTTGGCACAAAATAATAGAATTGCTTGTTGTATAAAATCCTTAGACAAACATGAGAAATATTTCCATAAAGTGTATAATGTTGTATTCCTTCTAATAAACTCAATTGGATCAAAAAGATTCAAGTTGAAAGCTTAAAGAATGCATAAAACAAAATGAGACAGAATATTCCAGAAAAACAGCAGCAACCAAATGTATTTTTTTACCCCACTTAAATATGTCGAAAAAATCCGAAAACATTCATACTTACAGAGGGCAAAAAGTTGCAACTACAGTTCAAATTTCAACTCATTCGGAGTTAGAGAATATGAATGAAAAATCATACCGTGCACAGATTCGTGCTGGAATAAAATATCTGAATAGAAAAAGCAACTTTTCTAAGCCCAAATGGGTAAAACTTGGCACTTTATTAAAAATTCCAGAACCTAAACTAAAAACAAAGTCTCTTGGTACAGCAAGATGACTCAAAGAAAATCTCAAATAAAAACAACCGGGTTGCCTCCCGTGAAGCGTTTTCTTTATAGCCATATAGCTAGGCTTCTTACTTGATAGTTATTGTGGACGAAGCTCATGAGGGAGCTTGAACTTTGGTGTGTCCCTCTTCCTTGTGAAGTGCTCCATGCACTTCTTGTGTGAGAACTGAAACTTCACGTTCCCTTCCTTTGAATCAATGATAGCACCTGTAGTACGAAGAAAAGATCTTCCAAGAATAATAGGACCAGAGGTTTTATTCCCCGTGTCCATGATTAGAAAATCAACAGGCACAAGTGTTAAACGCAACTCTATGATGACCCACAAGTATAGGGGGTGTATCGTAGTACTTTCGATAAATAAGAGTGTCGAACCCAACGAGGAGCAGAAGGTGCTGACAAGCGGTTTTGATTAGGATTTCACTGTAAACACTATCAGACAAGTTTTTAGGAGTTTTTGATATAGCAGATAAATAAAGTGCGAGTAAATAAAGTGCAATAATAATAATTGCAGCGAGCGGCCCAATCCTTTCTAGAGCAAAGGACAAGTCGGTTTGTTTACTTATGATGACCAAACGTTCTTGAGGACACACGGGAATTCTGTCTAGTGCTTTCGCTTCATATAGATGATTAATCGTTAGTGTTTCGATAAGTGTTGTGTGGGTGAACCTATGCTAATGCACCGCCCTTCCAATGACTAATACATACTTGTGATTATACCCCTAGCAAGCATCCGCAAATATTAGAAAGTAATTAAGATAAATCTAACCACAGTCTTAAACTCTGAGATCCTACCATCCCTCATGCATCGAGATACCAACGGGGGTTCAGGTTTCTGTCACTCCGGCAACCCCACAAATAATATTCGAATACACAATGCATTCCCCTAGGCCCATAAAGGTTAAGTGTCATGTAGTCGACGTTCACATGACACCACTAGAAGAATAGCACCACAATTTAAATATCAAACCATTAAATATTACTCAACATGGTTCACTACTAACATCTAGACTTCTCCCATGTCCTCAAAAACTAAACGAACTACTAACAACACAGCATTTGGAACATGATAAGAGGTGATATAATGATGGATAACAATCTGAACATAAACCTTAATTCAACGGTTTCACTCAATAGCATCAACCACAAGAGTAATCAACACCGGGAGAGTTTCCCCTATGAAATAGACAAGACACGGACTCTTTTACGGGCTGTTCTGTTTTTGACAGATTCTGTCTTTTATTCTGCATTCTCTCTTTTACTGTGTTTGAGTGGATTTCTTTGCTCCACAAAACATCAGTGACTGTAGCTAATGTCCATAAGTATTGGTGATGATTGTGTCCTTGCAGAACATGTGAATTTTTGATTATGCACTAACCCTCTAATAAGGATTACTTTGAGTTTGGTGTGAAGGAAGTTTTCAAGGATCAAGAGAGGAGAATGATATAATATGATCAAGAAGAGTGAAAAGCCTAAGCTTGGGAATGCCCCCGTGGGTCACCCAAGCATATTTCAAGAAGACTCAAGCAACTAAGCTTGGGGATGACCAAGGCATCTCTTTCTTCATCAACAACTTATCAGGTCATCTCTAGTGAAACTATATTTTATTTCTCTCACGTCTTATATGCTTTACTTGGAGCGTATGTGTGCTTTTATTTTTGCTTTGTTATTTTCATTTTCTGAATAAATTGGATCCTAGCATTCTTATGTGGGAGAGAGACATGTTTCGCTTTTTCATATGAATACCCGTATTCTTCACTTATATTTGTTGAGTATTCTTTTATAGCTACTGCAATGCTTTTAGCTCCTGTTTTTCATGCATCTCTTGTTCAGAGCTGTTAGTTCTTGTAGAGAAGTACTCTCTTGTTTCATTGTTAAATTATTTGGAGAGTTTGTGTTTAAATAAGTTGATTGGTGTTCGGTTGGAAACAGAAAATGCTACATGTGGAAGATGGTATATTGAAAAAGACATACATATTCTTGTAGATCATTGTCTTGGATAATTTGGTGCTTGGCAATTGTTTTGAGCTCTCAAGTAGATCATGTTTAAACTCTTGCATCATGTAGTTAAAAACCTATTAGTGAAGAACTACCGTAGAGCTTGTTGAAATTTGGTTTGCATGTTTCGTATCTCTAAGGTCTAGATATTTTCTGGTAAAAGTGTTTGAGTAACAAGGAAGATAGTGTAGAGTCTTATAATGCTTGCAATATGTTTTATGTAAGTCTTGCTGTACCAGTTGATATCCTGTGTTTGCTTCAAACAACCTTACTAGACTAAAACTCTGTACTGAGAGGGAATGCTTCTCGTGTATCCAAACCTTAAGCCAAAACCCATGCCATATGTGTCCACCATAACTACCTATTATGTGGTATTTCCTGCCATTCCAAGTAAATATTTCGTGTGCTACCTTTATTCAAAAACTATTACCTCTTATTTGTGTTAATGTTTTATAGCTCATGAGGAAGTATGTGGAGTTTTCGATATCAACCTTGTCATTTGCTTCTGACAGACTTTCACCAAATGGACTAGTGGCATATACATTCGCTTATCCAATAACTTTGCAAAAAGAGTTGGCAAATGGGGTGCCCAGTCCCAATTAATTACAATTTTAACCGCTTAATTCTCTTCACATTTTTGCCCTGATCCAATCAGCTAAGCAATATTACCAGTGAATAACTGCATGTGTAAACAAAGGAGAACAAGAAGGTGAAAGTGCATGGTTGCCCCCATGCGTGGTTTTGGTAATTAATGACAATCCTTATGGACTAATGTTTACATTGAGATATTCTTATAGATCTTGTCCATGGGAAAATATAGGAGCTCATGTGTTGGACTCTTCAAGATGACATAATGACCAATGCTCTATTCAAGGGTTAATATGAAGAATGGTCATGTATAGAGTTGAGCTCATCGCAAGTATGGCTTGGAATAGAAGATTGAGTGAACAATCATGTTTACCCCCAAGCCATCATACATATCAAGAGAAGAAGATGAAGTGCAAGTTCAATATGATGCATCTCGGAAGATATCTTTTGATTGAAGCTTGCAAAGGAGACATGAAGACGAAGCTTAGCGAGGCCCTCCCATAATGGAGTATGGGGGAGCATTTGGAGAAGTCCTCATCAAGCATGTGCTAGCAAGCACAATCAAGAAAGGTGTTTCAACTTGAGAGAGTCAAGATCGTCATCATTGAGCTCAAGTGGAATGCGCAAGGCAAAGGTATGATCTTGATAGGTTTTCTATTTTACCGGTCTCATGGTGTTAGTGGGAGACCGGGTTTTAGGATAGACGGCGTACTATCAAGAGGGGCTCTCGAGTGAGTAACTTGATCGCATCTTTGTGGAGAGCTCAAACCTTTACATGCTTGGCATATCATCTTTCTTGGTTCTTATTTGGTTTTTCTCCGTGTTGGGTTTCGGTCCTTGTCGTGATCTTCATGACAAGACCAAGTCCTTCGAAAATGGTTTACTTTGGAAAACTTGTTGCCTTTTATCCATGTGAGGATTTAGAGCTTGGTTTATCTCCATACTAAGCTCTAGTTCATCAAAAACAGATTTCGTGAATATCTTGTTGCGTTTTTTATGAAGGAGGTTTTACCGGTTTGCATTGTTTAGGAAAGTTCAACCTTTCCCCATTTGGTTTTATCCTCACATGATGGAATGTGATGTTTCTATGCACATTCAAGTAGAGCTCGTTGTAACGATTCCAACGAGCCAAAAATCATCAAAAACGGAGTCCGGATGGAAAAGATATTGACGTTTTCGTTATCGGTTTTGCTGCAGTTTTTGCTAGGCCGGAGTCTCCGGTCCTAGACCGGAGTCTCCGGTCCTCGCGAATCGATTTTTGTTCCAGCGGACGACGCTTGCGGTATAGGGGTCCGGAGTAGGTCCGGAGTGACCCCGGAGTCTCTGGGGGGGCCGGAGTCTCCGGCCTATGCGGTCCGGAGTCTCCGGTGTTATTTTCCTGCGTCGACTTTTTCCCTGCTCTTTCGAGGCCGGAGTCTCCGGTCTCAGGGACCAGAGTCTCCGGCCAGGCCGGAGTCTCCGGCCAGGCCGGAGTCTCCGGCCTTCCAGACCGGAGTCTCCGGTCTAAGTGGACTGCAACGGCTCTTTTTCTGGGAGGGGTATAAATACCCCTCCACCTACCTCCAGCCACTTAGCTCTGCCCTCTAAGTTTTGATTTCTCTCTCCTCCATTGTTGCAAGCTCATTTCCTTGATATCTCCCAATCCCTCCACCCAAACTCTTTGATCTTTGGAGAATTGAAGGAGAAGACCTAGATCTACATTTCCACCAAACCATATCTTCTCTAAGTGAGGGGAACCCTTTCGATCTAGGTCTTGGAGTTCCATTTGTTGTGTTCTTCTTTGTTCTTCCTCTCTTCTCCCCCCATAAGCATTAGTTGCTTGTGGTGGGATTTGAGAGTGAAGGATTTGAGCACTTGTGCTCTTGCCTCTTGCATTTGGTGCATCGGTGTGCTCTCCACGAGGATTCGTGGAAGTTGAAAGCTTGTGAAGTTGTTACTCTTGGGTCCTTGGACCCTAGACGCCTTTGTGGTGGTTGGACCCTTGTGTGGTCACTTGAAGACGTTCGGGAGCCCCCAATCCCATTGTGGGTTGTGCCCCGGATTGTTGTTGAAAGCCGTTCGGGAGCCCCCAATCCCATTGTGGGTTGTGCCCCGGATTGTTGTTGAAAGGCTCCGGATTCCGCCTCGAAGGAATTCCGATAGTGGAAGGTGAACCAAGCCTTTGTGGTGCGGTTCATCGGAGAAGAAGGTGAAACCTTTGTGGTTGTTGAACCGTTGTGTCGGTTCACACCTCTCCAACGAGACGTACTCCCTTAACAAGGAGGAACTCGGGAATACATCCTCGTCTCCGCGTGCCTCGGTTATTTCTATACCCGAGCTTTTACTTATGCACTTTACATTGTGATAGCCTTCGTGCTTGAAGTATTCTATATTGCTATCACCTTGTTGTTTGTCTTGCTTAGCATAAGTTGTTGGTGCACATAGGTGAGCCTAGTTTATTTAGGTTGTCGGCTTGTTAATTTAAACATCTAGTTTTATTCCGCAATTATCAAGCCTAAACCGGAAAAGTTTTAAACCGCCTATTCACCCCCCCCCCCTCTAGGCGACATCATTGTCCTTTCAATTGGTATCAGAGCCTGGGCTCTCTTTTTGGGCTTTACCGCCTAGAGAGTAAAAGATGTCGTTTAGAGAATTAGTGCACGATCCCACTTTCATATTCGATGGCACAAATTATGATGTTTGGAAAATTCGCATGCTTAATCTTTTTAGGGCCATGGGTCCAAATTATATGAAGAGGATTGTAGATGTGAGTTTATCTCCTCCAAAGGATTCCCAAGAATTATCTTTAGAGGATGAGATAAACTCTCATCTCGAGACTCAAGTTACTAATGGTCTTATATGTGCTTTGACCGATGTAGTTCTTGCTTCAATCATGCCTTTTCGAAATGCACATGAGCTTTGGACCAAGCTTCAAGATATATATGAAGTGTCCAAAATTATTGAGGATGATTGTTCTCCCTCCACCTTCGGTCGTGATGAGTTCACAACTTCTTCCACTTCACCAACATGTGATTCGTCACAAGGTATTGATATGGTGAGTGGTGATAGAAATTGCCTTGGTGATGGTGAACTTACTATTGATTATACTTCTTCTCTATCACATTGCAATGTTCTATCTTTGGACTTAAACTCTTCTAGCACTCCAAATGTCATACATGCTAGAGTTGATAGTCCTTGCATATCATGTAATAGTTGTTTAACTAAATGTCATGATGATATGCTTCATATGTCTTGTTGCCATGAAAACAATACTTCCATATCCTCTATTTCTTGCATGACTAACAATGTAGAGGAATCCCAACATTTGTTGGAACAAGACATGGTCCTCAATGGTGCTTCAAGTTTTTCTTCATCTCCCTCAACCATTAATCATGTTTGCCTTATGGCTAAGGATTCCGAGGTATCTCCCACCTCGAATCCAAATTGTGATGATGTGGATGAGGATTCTCATGAAGAAGGTTTTGACTTTGAATCCTTAACCAAGATGGGTGAGATGGTACTTGGTGCTCTCCCCAAAGGTAGTAAAGCTATCCCTCCTCTATGTGAAATCATTGCTTATATTATTAAGAGTAGGGAATTCATTGTGGATTTGGAAAGTCAATTTGATGAGAAGTGTCAAATTGAGAGAGATGACTCTATCACCATAGCTTACTTGAACGCTTCTCTTGAAGAAAAAGAAGTGCTTAGGTCTTCTCTTGAAGAGAAACTTGAATCCCTTGATGAGTCTAATGATCTTATTATTGCTAAAATCATTAAGGAAAGAGATCATGCCCTTGCTAAGTATAAAGTGCTTAAAATGGAAAAAGTTGAATTTGGTGTTGGCAATGCTAGACTAAATGAGGACATAGAGAGACTTGACAAAGCTCACAAGGCTTTAGAAAGTGAACACTCTCTCCTTATCAAGTCTCATGATCAACTCCAAACTCAACTATCTAAGAATGACAAGCTTGTCAAATTGTCTTCTTCCATCTCTAATATTAATGATGCTTGTGCTACTAACTCCACTTCTTGTGAAGCATCTATTTTGAAGGAGAATGTTGAGCTAAGGGCTCAATTTGAGTTGCTATCTAGTAAGTATGGGAAATTGGAAGAAAGTCATGAAAAGCTTTCTAGCTCTAATGATGATCTTCTAGCATCCCATGCTAGGCTAAAGTTAGCTCATGAGGCTATTATGTCAAAGGTAACATCTTGTGAGCCTCATGTGGACAATGGCACAATTTCTACTCTTAATGCTATATTGCCATGTGCTAGTCCTAGTGATTCATCCACTCATAATGTTGCTACATCCTGTGATGAATTACTTTCCATGCCTTGTTGCTCTAACAATGAAGCCTCTACTTCCTCTAGTTTTTGTGTTGATACTAACCATGTAG
Organism: Poa annua; assembly: GCA_026929855.1. Lineage (NCBI taxonomy): Eukaryota > Viridiplantae > Streptophyta > Magnoliopsida > Poales > Poaceae > Poa > Poa annua. The sequence goes on from CM049436.1 coordinate 40,787,355, forward strand.
AGGAATTAAATGAGCTCAAGGCCCAAGTCACTTCTTTGAAGAAAGACTTGGAAAAGCGTCATGTTGGGGATTCTACACTTGACAATATGTTGAGTGTTCAAAGACGCCCCAATGACAAGAGTGGACTTGGATTCAACTCCAATATCAAGAACAAGTCCAAGCTTAACAAGAAGAACAAGGGCCAAGAACAAGTCAAGGATTCGGCCAAGATTGTCTGCTTCAAGTGCAAAGTTGAAGGGCACCATGTTAGATCTTGCCCTTTGAAGAAGAAGGCTCTTAGTGAGAAGCAACAAGGGAAGAAGCCTCAAGTTCAAACTCAAGCTCCTCAAGTTGAAGAACGGTCTCTTCCCAAGAAGAATCAAGCTACCCCTCCTCAAGTCAAGACTCCAACTAAGAAGAGAGGAGGAAGTCGATGTTGCTACCTATGCCGTGAGAAGGGTCACCTTGCTTCTTCATGCACAAATGGTACCTTATACAACCCCATTATAGTTGATGATGTTTATTCTCTTCGGAAGGATAAGGTTGGCAATGTGTTTGCCAAATATGTTGGTACTCAAAGTGGTGTCAAGAAAAGAACCATTTGGGTTGCCAAACCTATTGTGACTAACCTCTTAGGACCCAACGTGGTTGGGGACCAACAAGCTAAAACTTGATCAATAGGTGTTGTTGGAGGACATTGGAGACTTGGCTACACTATGAAGAATTAAGGGATCTTCATCAATTATATTCTCTCAAGTCAAGTCATATCGATTATATTGTTCTATCTCATATCCAATGTTCCTCCTTGCGGTAACTTTTATTTAAATCATATATATATTGAAAGTTGCTTGCACCCTTGCATGTGTTAGGTTTTGTACCTTGCTAGTGTTTGTATGTGTTGTGCTCTCTACTTACTTATCTTGAGAAATCAAGTATGTGTATTTTGGTTTGCACACCATCTACTTGTTTTGAGCCCTATTGCTTTTATTTGCTATCTTATCTTGTTGGCTCTCTTTGAGAGATAAATGGACTATCCATTTTTGGAGAGTGATATGCTTCGTGCACTTCACAATCCTAAAAATGTGTGTACATGAGGAATACCACTTAGTTTTGATATATCAATTTTATCTATTCTCTATGTGGTATGTCATGCTCATGAGAAATTCAAATTCTATAATGTCCATTAATTTCTCTAGTTGGTTTTGTTTGCCTCTTGTTTTAAAATAAATGGATTATCACATTATGGGGGAGTAATAAGCTATGTGCATATTACAAGCCTAGAAAATGTGAACATGTGAGGTTTTGCCACCTAGAATTGATATTGCTAATTATCTTGTTCCTATGTGGCATGTGCTCAAACAAGTTCCTATTTAGTTAAATGCTCTTTGTCTCTCACTCTTTTGGATCTTGTTTGTGAAGGATGTTCTTGGTATGGCTTTCCCTAAATATGTTCTCATATATCTTTTTGGGAAGCCAATTGATTCAAGCAACTTCTTGGAGTTGCTTTGCATTATCACATGATTTGTGAAGCTATCAAGAATATCTATCTATCTAAGCATGGCTTTTAATTCCTATCCTTTGCCTCATGCTTATGTTTTGTGAATATGATCTTGAATATATCCTTGCAATCCACCATCGAGAAATATCTCCATACATTACTTGTCTTGACAAGTGATAATCATATTTGGGGTAAATATGTTGATCATATTCACTTTGGCTCTTGCTTTGTATTGCCTTATTTAATTGCCAAGGATTTATTTTTTATCTAACTCTTATTTGTCTTCCTTTTATCCTTTGGATCCTTTATTGCTCTACTTGAAATTTGTTTTGTGCTTCCTTGAGTTGGGAAAAGCAATGGTCCAATTCTTGTGCGTTGACATTCAAAAGTCATACTTTTTGATAATGCACTATTCTTTGGGAAGCTATCCTACTTTGAGTGGAACATCATTCTTTAGATTGGTATTGCAATTTCTTGCCTTTCTTGAATATGACTAGTGTTTATATATATGGAGAGTGATGATCTCATTTGTGTGCATTTTGTATTCAAATGCAAGATCATAAATAATGCACACATCTTGGGGGAGCAATCCTATATGCTTTCGAACATTAGTTGTCTTCATTTGGTATTTGATCCCGATGACGTGTCTCTTTGGAAGACAAACATTTTTCATCTTGGCACTTTGTGCCATCATGAAAAGTGTAGAGGGTTTGGTTTATTATTTGATGGTATTTTCTTCAATTGGTTTCTTGCTTTCATTTGTTATCTTTTCAAAGTGGTTTCTTCAATCATGTGTTGATTTGGGTCTTTGATATAATTTGGACAATTCCTTTTCTTGTCACACTTGTGTGTGATTTCATGGTTTAATTGGTGTTTTTTCCAAATTATATCTCATTTGGTTCTTGAAAGTCTTGTGCATGCATACTTACTATATGTATATCTTATGGCATGCGTACTTTCGTTGATCCAATATATAGAATAAACTCCATCAAATCCTAAATGGCTAAGATGTGCATGAAATTCAATTTCATATCAATATGCACATATTTATGTGGAGTTTGTCCTATGTATTGTAGTTGCTCTAACTACTTTGGACCCAATGAGTTTGGGTACCTTTTTGTACTTGAATTTGTTTTAGGTATATTGGAGATGCATTGGAAGCTTGTCTCATCTAAAAGGAAGGTGTTGTCACCATGTGCTTATTGGAGCCAAGCTTGGATGATCATGAGCTCTTATCTTCTACATCACCAATGCTATCTCGGTAACAAGTATCTACCTCATGCATACTTTTCTAGCTTTCAACCTTGTGTAGGTTGATTTCATGGCATGAATCTCTTTGGTTGCAATTCTTTTGATTCTTGCAAAACGTCTTTATTGCAAATGTGAGTAAGCCGGGATGATTACATATCAAGGGAGGAATATATATAATCATTTTCATGATTCACCAATCCCAAATATGTTAATCTAGCACTTTCTACTCTATGTCTCGCATATGTAATATTGATGTGTTTCAAAACCATTTGCCTTTTGTGAGACTTGTTATCTTACTCGGAGCATCCCGTTTATCACCTTATCCCTTGTGGATACGTTTGATGCTATGATGAGTGTGTGTTTGAAGTTCATCTATATCCCTTTAAGATAAAATTGAGCTTTGTGCTATGCTTTTAAGCAAAGATCTTATTGGTGTATTTATGACTTCCTCTTGGATATCATGACCTCTACCTTTGTATCTATCTTGTGTGTACATGTTTATTTGTAGACCCATATCTTAGTGATTCGTGTCTACTTAGAAACTTATACACATGAAAATAGTACATCTTTATTTGGTATTCCAATTCCTTAGTGACCACCTCTTATTGCTTTTGTTTCTTTGGTGGTTTCTAATTAAAGGCACAAGCTTTATTTTCATGTGTTATGCTTTTTGAGTTTTAATAAGCTTGTGGAGCTACTTGCTATATCTCCTTTGGTGTGTGAGTATGGGGAAGACATGATATGCACCATGTGCAACTCTTTTTGAAAGACTATGTTGATGTGTTTGCTCATCCTTGTATTAGTCTCCTAAAATGTCTTTATATCTCACACCCATCCTTTTATTTGCCGCTCCTTGCTCATGTTGCAAAACATTTTATTTGTTGCAAATTGTTTTGCTTCTTTTCTCATTTATATTCTCTTGCATGTGCTTGTGTTCGATTTTATCTAGGAGGGAGTGAGGATTCCATGTTGTGCACACTATATTGAAATACAAATCCTATTTGTGCACGTACCTTGGGGAGTTCCCTCATGATATTTAGAACACTTTTCGGATCCTTTTGATTGATTGCTTCTTTCGTTGAAGTATCTTTCTATTTGATATTCTCTTGCAATCTTTGGATCCTCAATATAGTTTGATCTCCCTCCATCTATTCTTCATTGGATATGTGCATTTGATTTCACTCACATTATGAGAAATGCACACTTTATGGGGGAGCTCTTATTATATTAGCCTTCTTACTTTTCACCCATTTCGGCAATCAATGCCAATGGGGGAGAAATTTAGAGGGTTTAAGGGAATATGGGTTTGTTCTCTTGCGGTTATCTTGCATCCTTGCTCTTTGTGTTGCATGGCTGCTTAAATTCATTATATAAACCCTCGTAAAAGGGATTGTCATCAATTACCAAAATGGGGGAGATTGAAAGTGCATGGTTGCCCCCATGCGTGGTTTTGGTAATTAATGACAATCCTTATGGACTAATGTTTACATTGAGATATTCTTATAGATCTTGTCCATGGGAAAATATAGGAGCTCATGTGTTGGACTCTTCAAGATGACATAATGACCAATGCTCTATTCAAGGGTTAATATGAAGAATGGTCATGTATAGAGTTGAGCTCATCGCAAGTATGGTTTGGAATAGAAGATTGAGTGAACAATCATGTTTACCCCCAAGCCATCATACATATCAAGAGAAGAAGATGAAGTGCAAGTTCAATATGATGCATCTCGGAAGATATCTTTTGATTGAAGCTTGCAAAGGAGACATGAAGACGAAGCTTAGCGAGGCCCTCCCATAATGGAGTATGGGGGAGCATTTGGAGAAGTCCTCATCAAGCATGTGCTAGCAAGCACAATCAAGAAAGGTGTTTCAACTTGAGAGAGTCAAGATCGTCATCATCGAGCTCAAGTGGAATGCGCAAGGCAAAGGTATGATCTTGATAGGTTTTCTATTTTACCGGTCTCATGGTGTTAGTGGGAGACCGGGTTTTAGGATAGACGGCGTACTATCAAGAGGGGCTCTCGAGTGAGTAACTTGATCGCATCTTTGTGGAGAGCTCAAACCTTTACATGCTTGGCATATCATCTTTCTTGGTTCTTATTTGGTTTTTCTCCGTGTTGGGTTTCGGTCCTTGTCGTGATCTTCATGACAAGACCAAGTCCTTCGAAAATGGTTTACTTTGGAAAACTTGTTGCCTTTTATCCATGTGAGGATTTAGAGCTTGGTTTATCTCCATACTAAGCTCTAGTTCATCAAAAACAGATTTCGTGAATATCTTGTTGCGTTTTTGATGAAGGAGGTTTTACCGGTTTGCATTGTTTAGGAAAGTTCAACCTTTCCCCATTTGGTTTTATCCTCACATGATGGACTGTGATGTTTCTATGCACATTCAAGTAGAGCTCGTTGTAACGATTCCAACGAGCCAAAAATCATCGAAAACGGAGTCCGGATGGAAAAGATATTGACGTTTTCGTTATCGGTTTTGCTGCAGTTTTTGCTAGGCCGGAGTCTCCGGTCCTAGACCGGAGTCTCCGGTCCTCGCGAATCGATTTTTGTTCCAGCGGACGACGCTTGCGGTATAGGGGTCCGGAGTAGGTCCGGAGTGACCCCGGAGTCTCTGGGGGGGCCGGAGTCTCCGGCCTATGCGGTCCGGAGTCTCCGGTGTTATTTTCCTGCGTCGACTTTTTCCCTGCTCTTTCGAGGCCGGAGTCTCCGGTCTCAGGGACCAGAGTCTCCGGCCAGGCCGGAGTCTCCGGCCTTCCAGACCGGAGTCTCCGGTCTAAGTGGACTGCAACGGCTCTTTTTCTGGGAGGGGTATAAATACCCCTCCACCTACCTCCAGCCACTTAGCTCTGCCCTCTAAGTTTTGATTTCTCTCTCCTCCATTGTTGCAAGCTCATTTCCTTGATATCTCCCAATCCCTCCACCCAAACTCTTTGATCTTTGGAGAATTGAAGGAGAAGACCTAGATCTACATTTCCACCAAACCATATCTTCTCTAAGTGAGGGGAACCCTTTCGATCTAGGTCTTGGAGTTCCATTTGTTGTGTTCTTCTTTGTTCTTCCTCTCTTCTCCCCCCATAAGCATTAGTTGCTTGTGGTGGGATTTGAGAGTGAAGGATTTGAGCACTTGTGCTCTTGCCTCTTGCATTTGGTGCATCGGTGTGCTCTCCACGAGGATTCGTGGAAGTTGAAAGCTTGTGAAGTTGTTACTCTTGGGTCCTTGGACCCTAGACGCCTTTGTGGTGGTTGGACCCTTGTGTGGTCACTTGAAGACGTTCGGGAGCCCCCAATCCCATTGTGGGTTGTGCCCCGGATTGTTGTTGAAAGCCGTTCGGGAGCCCCCAATCCCATTGTGGGTTGTGCCCCGGATTGTTGTTGAAAGGCTCCGGATTCCGCCTCGAAGGAATTCCGATAGTGGAAGGTGAACCAAGCCTTTGTGGTGCGGTTCATCGGAGAAGAAGGTGAAACCTTTGTGGTTGTTGAACCGTTGTGTCGGTTCACACCTCTCCAACGAGACGTACTCCCTTAACAAGGAGGAACTCGGGAATACATCCTCGTCTCCGCGTGCCTCGGTTATTTCTATACCCGAGCTTTTACTTATGCACTTTACATTGTGATAGCCTTCGTGCTTGAAGTATTCTATATTGCTATCACCTTGTTGTTTGTCTTGCTTAGCATAAGTTGTTGGTGCACATAGGTGAGCCTAGTTTATTTAGGTTGTCGGCTTGTTAATTTAAACATCTAGTTTTATTCCGCAATTATCAAGCCTAAACCGGAAAAGTTTTAAACCCCCTATTCACCCCCCCCCCCCTCTAGGCGACATCATTGTCCTTTCAGAAGGATGATAACGTCCTTCAATGGGAGCCGCTCTTGAAAGTTTGGTTGACAAGGGGGGTAGAGTGCCCATTACCATTCGTTGACAACAACAAACACCTCTCAAAACTTACTTTTATGCTCTCTATATGATTTCAAAAACTTAGTTTTTAAAAATCTCTAGCACATGATTGTATCCCTGCTTCCCTGCGCGAAGGGCTTTTCTTTTACTTTTATGTTGAGTCCGTTTACCTACTTCTTTCTATCTCAGAAGCAAACACTTATGTTAACTTCGTGTGCAACAATTCTTATATGCTTGCTTATTGCACTTATTATATTTCTTTGTGTTGACAATTATCTATGAGATATACATGTTAAAAGTTGAAAGCAATTGCTGAAACTTAAATCTTCCTACGTGTTGCTTCAATGCCCTTTTACTTAGAATCTATTGCTTTATGAGTTTAACTTTTATGCAAAACTTTTTGATGCTTGTCTTGAAAGTACTATCCATGAAATGTTTTTGCTTATATGATTCAGTTGTTTACTCTTTATCTATTTGTTAGCAAACTATAGATCATTTCTTTGAGTCACTTCACTCATAACATTAGTCTTACAATATTATTTGATCAAGATTGTGTGGTAGCATGTCACCCCAGAAATTATTTTGTTGTTATCGTTTTACCTACTCGAGGACGAGTAGAACTAAGCTTCAGGATGCTTGATACGTCTCAAACGTATCCATAATTTCTGATGTTCCATGCTTATATTATACCAATTGCTACATGTTTTATATACAATTTATATCATTTTTATGCATTTTCTGGGACTAATATATTAACAAGATGCCACAGTGCCAGTTCCTGTTTTCTGCTGTTTTTTATTCCAGAAAAGTTGGTCTGGAAATATTTTCGGAATTGGACGAAACAAAAAGCGAAGTCCCTATTTTTCTGTCACGTACACGGAGTCCAAAGGGGAGACGAAGGGGACCGAGGAGGCGGCCACACCGGGTGGTGGCGCGGGCCCCCCTCTGGCCGCGCCACCATGTGGTGTGGGCCCCTTGGGCGCACACCGACATCAAACTTTCGCCTATATATTGCCCCCGACGCGAAAACCCTAAATCAATCAGCCTCCATCCAGGAAAAGTTCCGTAGCTCCGCCGCCATCGAAGACAAGTTTCGGGGGACAGAAGTCTCTGTTTCGGCACCCTGTCGGGACGGGGAATTGCCCCCGGAGCCATCTCCATCGACTCCACCGCCATCTTCATCGCCATTGCTGACTCCCATGATGAGGAGGGAGTAGTTCTCCCCCGAGGCTGAGGGCTCTACCGTTAGCTATGTGGTTTATCTCTTTCTCTCCCATGGTGTGATCTTTATGTGATCATGAGCTTTGTAATCTAGTTGAATAAGTACATGTTACTCTTCATCTATTATGCTACTCAAGTGGTTTTATTAGTGTGACCTCCGGAGTCACCTTGTCCCACGGTGTGAAGATGACAGTGTGCGCACCGTGTGTGGCTCTTAGGCTAAAGATTGCATAAATACTTATCATGAGTTATAATTTGAGTTGGATGTCTCCATGAAATTGTGGTGTTTGTTTACTCAGACTTTGAGGTGTACTTTTATAGCCCTACGCAATGAAGTGGTGTTCGTTATCCAACCAGAGTGTGGTTCAGAGTAGCATAGTGAAGAGAAGATATTTATGTATTTAATTATGATATCATTGTTGAGAGTGTCCACTAGTGAAAGTATGATCCCTAGGACTTGTTTCTAAGCATTGAAACACCGTTTACAACCAGTTCTGCTACATGTTTGCTTGCTGCCATCTTTATTTCAGATTGCAGTTACCACCTATAATCATCTATATTACTTGTATTTCACTATCTCTTCGCCGAACTAGTGCACCTATACACCTGACAAGTGTATTGGGTGTGTTGGGGACACAAGAGACTTCTTGTATTTTAATTGCAAGGTTGCTTCAGAGGGATATCTTTGACCTCTACCTCCTTGAGTTCGATAAACCTTGGGTGATTCACTTAAGAGAAACTTGCTGCTGCTCTACAAACCTCTGCACTTGGAGGCTCAACGTTGTCTACAAGAATAGAAGCGTGCGTAGACATCAAACACTGAGAAGTTATTCCTTCAACAAATCAGGTTGAGCTAGGGTTCAGGAAAAGATAAGGAATGTCAGTTTGAGCCCCATTGTCAGGAGGCCTGTCACTACATTGATGTCTCCCCTTAAAAATGTGCCAACACCCTGCAGCAGGGAGAGTCCCAAGCATACTAAGGATGTAGCTACAAGTACCACTGGTATTATATCGCCTACGTTTTGCTACTTCAAAAGCAAGGGCTAGTACAATGCTGGACAAAAATCATCCTAGACCAGTGGCAGCAATTCAAGTGACAACTCCAGAAGTACAGTTTACATCGCCAAATGTTGGTCCCCAGTCTTGAAGGACAACATGAGCATGAAGCTACAATTTATTAGCCCAGGGTTCACTGCCTGAAACGGAACAACAGAGAAGGCGGCGTGAACTTATAGAGGATTTCCCTTCTTTCGACCTGGGTTTCGACGATGCTGTCCCGGGTGTAGTTGATGCTACTGCTGATCCTGTCGTGGATGCAAATGCTACTGGACAACAAACTGCTGCTACCGACAGGAGATGGTTGTAATTTAAAGCAACGCGACTAGAGATTCATTCGATAAAATCTATTCTACTATCGAGATGCCTATTAAGACACCACTCAATGCTAACTATCAAAATCTTCAGGTTTCTACATCCTCACCATCTGCACCCAATAGCTACACTCCAGATTCTCAACCACATCAAGGAGAGTTGTTAAGATAGTTCTGGCGCAAATGTCGTCGTTCGTGCAAGGGAAGAAACATGTTGCATCAAAATCAACAAGCGATGTCTACAATAAATTGTGTTCATATGGTGTCCGATCCAAAGATAAACTGAATGAGGAAAGGATCATTGATTATTCACATTGGTACCTCTACCTACGTGACTTCACAAACTCCATCAAGCCCACTGGTTGGCTCAGCAACTCAACTTTCATTCTATTTGTGGGAATTTGATGATTTATAAAATTTCCCCAACGCCGTTTATCGGGGCTTCAATTCAAGTAGGGGCGAGAGGACAACAAGCCAGAAATGACCCCACCCATCAGTGGTTAACGGTCAAGAATTTAACCTGACAGTAAACTGTATTTTTATCAATCTGAGAGTTTTAAACAAGAGCGAGGGTAAAAATAAGTAAAAGATTTACGCTGGACAGAAAATAGGTAGAACTGAGAGCATCCCCACTGCCCCCCCCCCCCCCCCCCCCCAAAAGCCCCCCTAGGCCTATGGGGGCCGCCGGCGCCAAAAATCGCGCCCAACCGCGGCCCCCAAATCCGAAATCACGCCGGCTCGGCCCAAGGAGAACTCTGCCGCCCCCAGGCCGAACCCAATACACAAGGGGGCTAGCGGGGGCGCCGGCGCGACGTTTTTTCGACGCGAACGGTTTTGACAAAATTTGCGCGTGCACCGCTTCCGCGCCGCTTGACCGGTCCATCGTCTTCCTCCTCGCCTTCCGCGCCGCGTTAATGGCATGCGCGGCTTCGGCGACTGCGCGACATTGGTCAGGCGGACGACAGCAGCAACTGACGCGTCTCGTCGGCGTTAATGCGGCCACTGCCCCCCGGCCTACCCTCCCCGCTATAAAAACCGTGCTCCTCGCCGTCCTCCGCACACAATCCACCGCGCTCTCCCCTCCAGCCACAACCCCTTCTAGCCACCATGCATCGCTCCGACGACGACGGTGCCGCCGCGAATGGCTTCGGCCGTCACCACCTATTGAAGAAGGAGGCCCGAGCCCTTTTCGAGGCGGGATACCCCGCCCCGCCGGACTTCCGGTGTCCATCGACGGGGTGGGTCCTCAGCGTCGGTGGCGTCCCGGTGCCTCCCGTGCCCACCGGCCGTGAGGGCGCCCTCGACATCTACGACCACTTCTGGCGCGAGCTCACGGCGGAGGAGCGCAACGACCCGCAATGGAACTCCGACAACGAGGAGGCCTGGGACACCTTCTTCGAGCGGCAGCGGCAGGACCACATCGCCGCCTACGGCGGGCCAGGGCCACCGCCGACCTACTTCAACGCCGAGGGAAGGCGGCGCTGGTGGGGCGCTCCAGGACGTACGCTGGCGTACGTCCTGGAGTACATCGCCAACGGGAACGACCCGCCGCTGACGATGCCGCCGCCGCGCCCACGCTACCCCCAGGCCCAGCAATGGGGGCCACAGCGCATGTCGTCGGGCGCCTCTTCGTCACGCTCGGCGTCCTCGTCGCGCTCGGGCGGCTCGGGAGGCCGCTACTCCCCGTATGGGACGCCGCCGCCGCGCTTCTACCAGCCCCTCCAGCCGGTGAGGGCCGAGCCCGAGGAGGAGGAGGACAACGCCCCCCTCCGCCGCCGACAGCTAGCCCGACGCGCCCCTCGCCAGCCATCTCCGCCGCGCGGCCGCCTCCGCCTCGGCTCCTCCTCGCGCCCGGGCCCATCTTCACCGCGCCCGGTGAAGAAGGAGTGGACGCCGCCTCCGGAGTACAAGGCGGCGGCCCTCCAGCTCAAGCTCGAGGACGACGACGAGGAGTTCCCGGGGCTCCGAGCCGCCATGCTCGCCTCCTTCAACGACGGGCCCGCGGCCACTCCCGAGTTCGCCACCGAGTGGTCGCTGGAGGAGCACCGGGCGGAGGTGGCGCGACGCCGCGACCTCTTCATCGACGTCTCCGACGAGGAGCAGCCCATCAGGGGGCCGACCAGGCCGCTCAGATGAGGGCACCGTGGCGACGCCGGCGAGGGGTGTAGCAGCCGCCCGGCGATGCGGCGGCCCAAGCACGAGCCCGACGACTCCGACGAGGAGGGCGACTACTCGGCGGAGATGTAGTACCGCCTCGGACTAGGCCGGGGCTGGTTTTAGTTTATTTTTTTTAAATTTATGCAAAATTTCGTGTAATCGCCGAACTATCTACGAATTTCTTTCAAGTTTACTAAATTTCGCCTAAATTTAAATTTTTAAATACTTTGAAATGAGGGGCACGACTGGGAGCCGCTCGGCCCCCATTTTGTCGAACACGCCGGCGCCCCCATATGCACGCCATATGGGGGGGGGACGAGTGGGGATGCTCCAAGGAAGAAAAAAAAGTAGAAATCCCTTAGGCTGTGTTTGGATGTTGGTATTCAACCTTGGAATTGAATTGGAGGGGAAATACCAAATCTGAGATGGAATTGAATTGACCTCCAATTCCAAATCTGGTGTTTGGATGTGCATGGTATTTTCTGTTGGAATCAAATGATTGAATTCAATTCCAAATCATATTTGGATGTGGAATTCGATGTTTTTTTTTAGTTTGGACAATATGAAGTTATGTACATGCATGACAAATAGTTGTAAGTATTATTTTTCACACATAATAGCAAATGTAAGCTTTTTAGCCAATAAAAACTGGAAAGCCTACTGTTAAACTGCATCGGTGGAGAAAGAAAATGAGAGGAGAGGCGACAGGGAGGAGCTGGGAGGAGGAGGTCGGTGCCAGCCGCCATGTTCCCTCCCGATCCCATTTTTCCGATCAATCTAGGGTTCGGGGCTGGGAGGAGGAGCTTGGCGCCTCGACCAGGGGGTAGGGCGAGGGGAAGGGAGGGGAGGGAGGGCGGGGTGGATAGCGGTCGGGGAGGAGGACGGCTGGGGAGGAGACGAGGGCGGCCGGGGAGGGGAGGACGAGGGGATGGAGGGCGGGAGGAGGAAGGTCGGAGATGAGGGAGAGGGAAGAGAGCTCACCGTCGGGGAGGAGGACGGACGGGGAGGGTGGAGACGAGGTCGCCAGGAGGGTGTACCGCGGCCGCCGCGACGGTCTTCCTTTTTCGCCGGTCGGGCTTGAGGTCGCTCCTCTGTTTCCTCGCTCGGGAGCGAAGGGGTACGCGTTTCCAAACGATTCCAAGCCTGGGAGCTCGGAATTTGCGAGAGGGGGCGGACAGGCGCGAGGGTATCGCTCGGAATTGGACCAGATTTCCATACCCAGATTCTCCGGCCACCCCAACCAGCGGAATTGGCCCAGCAATTCCAGATTTCCAATTCCGAGCCCATATTTCCAACATCCAAACACAGACTTAAGAAACAGGGGCTCCGTACTTTTCAGCTTCGGAGTTCTGACCTACCAAAGCGGCCAGCGCTGGCCGCCCAAGCTTCAGGCCGACCAAAGGCGGCTCTTAAATCTCTCTTAAGCCCACGGTGCCCTAGAGCCGCCCCGCCGTCCCGCCGCCGCCGCCGCCCCCCTCACACGCGCGTCTGCTCCGTCGCTGTTCCCATCCTACCTCATCGCGTTCCCGCGGTCTCCACCCGTTCGCAATGGAGGAAGTGGTGGAGCCGAAGCGAGAGCAAAATTTGGTGAAGGTGGGGATGGAGACCTGGAACCAGTCGTTTGGTACATCCCATAAGATCAGGTTAGTCCATATCCTTAAGAATCTCCACACTTCGGAGGTCAAAATCTACTCAGACGCCTCGAAGGAGTTTATCGAGCTATTGGACGGCGAGTCTGGCAGTGAGGTTCTGCGGGAGTATGTGCAGCAGTCGCCGCGGCTCGTGGAGTTGATGGAGGCATGGCGGCTGCACCGGGAGAAGCCAGGGATGGCTTACATACTTTCACTCTTCGCTACTGTCCTCGGTCACCCTGGTGGTAAGTCGCGGCAGCATACTTCGTGTAAGAAGTTGGACGGAGTTGCTAGAATGATACTGGAGGATAAGGAGAAGACGGGGGATGTGTTCCTGGAGCTTAAGAGTGGCGAGTTCCGGCGGCAGAATGCTGCTCTGGATTTGCTTGCTGCCATTATCAGGCGTGGTGGAGGGTTGGCGTCGGAGGTTGCTGAGAGCTTTGATTTTAAAATGGCTATTGTGACACAAGTAGCAGGGATACATAAGAAGAGAGGGGGCAGAGATGGGAGGAATCAGAAAAAGGGTGCTGATTTTGGGTCCACAAGGCGATCACTTGTTGGATTTGCCATGTCGTTCCTAGAGGTTGGGAATCCAAGGCTACTAAGATGGGTCCTTCAACAGAGGGAGCTTTACTCAGGGGTGCTACGCGGGATTGCAGAAGATGATACGGAGACTGTCGTGTATATCCTCTCAACATTGCGGGATAATGTTCTGGTAGAGGAGTCGCTTATCCCACCTGGCCTCCGGAGTGTCCTTTTTGGAAGTGTCACACTGGAACAGTTGAGCCTGATATCGGGGAATTTGGATGCAGGAGAAGCAGCTGAACTTGCCCATCAAGTGTTGGTCATGGTCTGCACTGATCCAAAAAATGGATTGATGCCGTCGTCACAGTTGAGAGGTAATGAGAAACGTTTGCTGGATCTTATGAAGAAGCTGAAAGCTACTGAGGTGATTCACCACAAGAATTTGTTGCTGGCTATTGTGAGTAAGAGGTTTGCTCTTTGTTCGGCATACTTGAATGAGTTCCCCTACAATGTTGAACCACGGCCATTCCCCTCATGGTTAGTTATTTGAACATTCGAATATAATTATTCTTTGGACTGCACTGCACTTTTGCCTGTCTAATTGCTGTTTTGCAGGTTTTCTGCCATCTCCCTAGCAGCGGATATAATTTCTTCAGCAAAATCTGATAGCATATTTCATAGTCTCCCGTCACACGATCTGGTATCTGTTAATGATGAACAAGTGCAAATAATTTTGAAGTGCATCGTGCCCCATGTGTGCTCTCGAGCAGTGATAAATAGGGGATTGCTGCATTCTGATGATCTTGTAAAGCATGGTTCTCTGAGGCTTGTTTTTGAGTCACTGAACCTATTGCGGTATGTTACTGAAGCAATCAGTGGTATGGTATCAAGTGCAGGATTGACATCAGAATTCACTGGCTCAACGAAAGGGAAAATTAAAATGAATGGTTTCCCAGGATTCAGCTGTTCCACTGCAACAGATGCATCCCTGGTAGATCAGGTTCACCAGGGAGACGAAACACGTGTCAAGAGGTGGATATCTCTGAGAGAATACATTCAAGATGAAGTGCGTGGAGCTATGCCTGACCCACAGGTCCTTCTCAAGTTACTCTCTTCCGCCAGTCAGAAACATCAAAATTGTTCTCAGAGTAGACTAAAGAGACCCACCCAGCTTTGCCAGCCTCCTCAAAAGAAACAGAGACGTGGTGCTATCGATCAGGATGATGGTATAATTATTGGCGGAATTGATGTTGAGCAGGCTAAGGATGAATCTGAAGAGCAAGACCAGGAGTTGGCAAATGATCATGCTACCACTCTGTGTGAGATATGGGGCTTACATGAGCAAGATCTGGAGTTGAAAGATGCAGAAGTGCTACACACTGTTTTTCACTCGAAGTTGCTTGATGTTCTCCGGCTCTATTTGGTATGTGCATGCTATATTTTATTACACTTCATCCATCCCTGGCCTCTGCTTTTGTTGTCTGCACCTACTACATTTAAGGGATGGAGTTTCTTTTCAACTTATAGCCTTAAGATTCTGATCTAATTCTGTGCACTAATTATTTTCAATTTGTCTTTCAGAGAGTAATGCCCAGCTCTTTTGATGGATCATTTGACTTCTTTAGGGTTATACCACCTAACCCGTTGGAATTGTCCAAGGATGAGCAACACTCCTTATTATCTCTATTAGTTGAGTATTCAGGGCAACGTGAGGGACGTTGGCACCCAGAGAGAGTTCCGGAATCAATGTACAAGCATTTGCAACCACTGATTGACATCATGTTGCATTCACAAGTCAAGAGCATCTGTGATGAAGCGTATATATTAGTAAAAGCTGCTTTAGCAAGTTCTGGTGCGTTCGATCAGAACTTCGCAGAGATTGATGCGTGGTTGATTTTCTTGCCGGGTTATGAAGCGAAACTGTGTGTAAGAGAGAGCCTAGGAGTCGGATCATCTAATAAACTGTCTCACCTTGTGATCTCTTTCCTTTGTGATGCTATTTCAATCGTTGGGAACAATTTGTACAAATACCAAGAGCACATGCGAAAGCTGATCTCTGAATCAGGCCAGTTTGAAGGTACTATTTTCTGTAGGGATATGAAGGAGTGAATTCCCCCTTTTATGGAATTGTCTTTATGCTATTTAACTTGTACTATCTACTATTATCTGGTTTGCTTGGTCGTCAGGTTCTACGTATGATCTGATAGCTTCCTTTTTTTTCCCTCTAGTCGGAAAGAGTTCCCAGCTTATAGTCAAGTTCTAGTTTTCTTTTATCATTAGGGAAGGCGGGCTGTGCCAAATGTAAAGGTTATTAGTACCTGTAGGTTGAGTTGCAAAATAACATGAAATTTGATGATTGATTTTCAGTAAACTTTTCATGCGCCACCTGAAACATAGCATTACTATCTCATTTCTGCATTTGAGGGCATACAGTTTTCCATCTATCGGTCATCTGTAGATCATTTTATCACCAGACTTACTAAAATGCTTCAGTGCTTGTCGTTTTGCTATGTTGTACCAAACATCTTTTTATCATCTGATCATTTTAATCATCATATGTACTGAAAGGCTGCTTGTCTTACAACTAATTGTTTATACTATGCTGCCGTGAGATGTTTTCTTTGCTCAGACTTCTTTACTTCATTCGGAATTAGTTATCACTCATCAGCACTTCCCGATTATACCTGTGTTGTCTGTTGCACATGTCCTTTGACTTTAAGTTACCTAGCCTTCCTTCGATACTTACCATGAATTCATGTTTTTTTCTGCTACTTTTTCTGTCCCAGAATATGAGACATAATTTTTGTCAGAAGTTAACGTTTTCTCAGTTCGACCAAGTTTGCGGATAAAAATCTTAACATTTGCAATACCAAATTAATATTTATAGATCCACCATAAATATACATAGTATACTTATTCAGGACTATATGATATTTGTTTCTATATACTTGGTCAAACTTAGTAGGATTTCACTTTTGCTAAATTTATATGCCTCACTTTTGGAACGGAGGGAGTATTGAATTTTTCCCTGATGAGATGTTCATTCATATTCTCACCTTTATCTTTGGTTTGTAGGCTATTCTCCAGCTTTCAGTCCTCTCATTGTTTGCGTTCTTCAGAAATGCCTTAGGCTACTTGACTCGGAGTCTGGAGGTTTGAAATTACATGAGAAATCCACAATTTCATTATATGTGTGCAACACAATCTACCTTATTCTACAATCCCAGGTATAAGTTTTTACATTTATGTTGCCTAATACTCTATTGCCTACTCCCCCCCCCCCATAATTCATAATTGCACATTCAACTGATTCAACCAATTATGATCAAACAGGTAGACGCTCAATTATTGCTTGACCTTATTGGGGTCATTCTAAATGAGAGATTTGATAAATTTTCATCAGAAGAAATGCAGTCTAGGACTCATTTTGCTGAATGGAGGCCATTGATTAATTTGTTGCATATTTTGAGGAGCATCTCGAACCAACAAAGTACTAGTTTGTTTATGACCATGGAACATTCTTCTGAACTTCATTCAAGCTCTTTGTCCTCTGTATCTAGAAAGGTCAAAGAAATGTTAAGTCAGCACCACACTAATTTGCCAGATGATGTAGCAACATCATTCTTATTTTCAATCATGTGTGCACCTCCAGAAGATATTATCCGTAGCTTTCCAGAGCTTCTTGATGTTGTGAAAACACACTTTCCTTTTCATCTGCAGTTCTTGTCATCAGTTCTTTATCTGCAACATCATTATCTTGCTAAAGTTGCTAGTTGTTGTCCAGATATGTTCTTCTGTAGTCTCAGACAGATCGAGGGTAATCTTGATGTTGATCGTGCCAACACAATAGAGGGCAACTGTCAAAACTACTCAATTTCTACAGAATCGTCTGCAATGAGTACATTTCTGAATGTGACACCGTTCTGTGTGCTCTTACCTTCAGTATTAAGCCTTGTGTTCTCTGCCCCAGCGGAAACTGGGGAAGCACGTGAACCGCTACTTGATGCACTTATAAAACTTCTTCGAGCTAAGCTTTCTGAAAGTACAATCAGTGAGTTGACGTTCAATCTGAGAGTCATCTTATTCTGGAGCCATCGCTTGTTGTTGTCATACACTGTGAAGTGTTCAAATGTTCTTGAACAACTTTGCCATGTATGCTCCACTCTTGTTAATAGCATATTCGAGCACATTCGTGTTTTGTCTGCTGATACTGCTGACTTAAACGCTTCAGCAGAATGCTTCCAAGAAGTTGTTGAATCTGTTCTCCAGCATCCTGTTATTGGCCTGTCCTTCCCCTGCAAAAAAGGATTAGTTGCCCTGTCTTTGCCATGTTCCTTATCCAATTGCCCGGACTTAACAGATAAGAGTGTGGAACATGTGGAAGAAGTGTTTACTAGTTATTCAAAGAAAAATCTGCACCTTGTAGATGGTTTTGTTTTGAATCTTCTTAGTAAACTTTATGACCATTTACTATTGGCTGATAATGACGGTCGATCCCTAGAGTTACTGTTTGCTTCCCCAAAGGTCATGCTTGAAAGAATATTACTATTGTTCAAGGAGAAATTTCAGCTGTCCATGAACAAAGGGAACTTGGGCCTGCTTTTGCCAAATTTCTACATGGTTCGAGCATTGTCAAAATTCGTGTCCCCTGTCAGACTTCTGGAACTTGCAAATGGGATGTTCTTAGAGTTAGAAAGTTGTGGGTTGAACTGTTCAGTTGCATTTGCTCCTCTTGCTTTTGTATCTTTATATACTGCTGATATTGCCATGGAATTTCTGTATGACTATGTAAAACAAACTGACCACAGTTCAGAATCCTGTCGCTCATGGGGTTTGGAGATTCATAATTTTGATATTGCCACCATTCAAGGAGTATACCATGGCATTCTTCGTTCTGCTACTAAACTGAATCTTGAATTTGCTGATGTCTGCTTGCTCAAGATGCTGATACGTATTCATAATGCAGAAAGATCTGCAGGGCAGAACACTGCATATACTGCATTACACATGATGTTATCTACCATGGCCATCAATACCCCCCTTAACATTCTTCATCACTGTATGTTTCCCACATCTAAGGTAAAAGCAAAATCTGTATGGTTGCTTTTGGAAGTAAGTCCTATGCACATGAACTTTTTTGGTCAGATGTTGATGAAAGTTCTAGAAAAAGAAGCTTCTTTGCAAGGCATGGATTGTGAGTCTAATTCTTCAAGGGCCCATGACCATATACTTCTGTTACCTGCTGCCTTGTCATACATGAAGCATCACAGTGATGGCCATATGCAGTGTGTTGAATTTCTCGAGCCAGTAGTGAACTTTTACTGTGAAATGCTATTGGGCGATGGTGGTTTACCACGTTGGAAAAGTTTTATTAGTACCAGCGTTTTTGAGGAAAGTTTTAGCGACTTTAGACACGAATCAGTTCAAGATATGATGGATTATTTCAGTGATACTCTTTTGGGGAAGTCAGTTACCATGTTGCACTACTACTTGTCTTTAAAAGAAATTCCCTGGAAGCAACGCTTGGAAATAGTTGCTTCAGTTTGCCCACAATCTTCTGATCTATTGGATTCTGATGTCAATGATATTAATCCTAACTCACACAATGGTATTCTGAAGCTTACTAATGAACTGCTTGCGAAGATATCATTAATTAGGTTGTTGCTATCTCCTCCCAGAAGATTGTTGGCCAATGAGACATCCTCAGACAGAGATTCCAAGAGAGTGAACAGTGCTAAGCTGAATTTCATAAGCGTCTTGGTCAGAACTTTGGATATAATACTTAGGAAGTTCCCCCGGCGTGATGGCTTATCCCACTCTGATAAGCAACAAATGGTTATCTCTTCTTTGGAATATACAATTCTCAAGCATATTGTCGAACTGTCTTCAGAGATTCAAACTCATCTGAACCAGTTGAACTCAATACCTTTCCTTAACCAATTCATCAGATCATCCCTCTTGCATAGATTCAATGATCATATCACACTAAAAGCAATTCGATGTGTTCTTGCTATATTATCAGAAGGGAAGTTTGCTGCTGATGAAATTCTTGAGCTCATACTGGGCCACTCCCATTTTCTGTCATCAATAACCTACAGTGTAGTTTCTAAATATCAATCTGCATTTAATGCTACAGGGAGCCTTCTACAGCCAGCACCAAGCATTTTAAGATCAGTCGATTCTCCTTTCACTCAAGAAAACAAGTTCCAAATTTGCATTGTAGAAAAGATAAAAATAGAAATCATCAGATTACTCAGGGTACTGTATGATATTAAGACTAGGCAGCAGAATAATAGCCTATTGAATGAATCAAGAGAGCTATGTTTCTTGCTTTTATCTGTTTATGGTGCAACTCTAAGTGAAACAGATTTGGAGATACTTCATCTTATGAATGAGATAGAGTTGTATGAGTGCAAAACCATTGCTGAAGTGGATCATCTATGGGGGACTGCAGCTGTTAAATATAGAGAAGAATTGAAACTAGATTATTCAACATCAGAAATCCATAAAACAGAAAACACCGAAAGTAATGTTAGGCGAAGGGCGCTGTTTCGGGAGAATATACCCATTGATTCTAAGCTCTGTGTCACAACAGTCTTGCAATTTTGCTATAAAAGATCTTCAAGGACTTCTGTCTTCTCACTGGAACAGCTTCACCTGGACAACTTTTGTGATATTTCGAAGGTAATTTGTTGAATGGTGGTCTCAATTAGAGTTTTGGCTTCATTATTGTTCTTTTTGCAGTTGCACTTGTGTGTACCTGACTCACACGCGACGTCATGTTCCTAAACCGCTCTGATATTCATTGACAGACAACATCTCGGAGTGTTGATATGGTTCGGATTTATGATCCTATGTTTATCTTGCGGTTCTCAATTCATGCTCTTGTCATGGGTTACATCGAGCCTGCTGAATTTTCCCGAGTTGGGCTGCTTGCTATTACCTTCGTTAGCATATCATCTCCTGATGAAGAATTGAGGAAGCTGGGTTATGAATCTCTAGGAACATTCAAAAAATCGCTTGAGGTAATGCTCTGCTGTTTTCTTAATCTGATATCCTATCAGTTGAGATTGTAAGCATCTCATCAGTTATTACCTGGCTCTGCCTACTATTGTCTGTTATTATGTATGGGAAAATTTTGTTTTTGCCACTGTAGTTTTTGCCCATTTTGCTTTTGCCACTCTAAATTTTGACATTTTGCTTTTGCCCTCTTAGTTTCTGGTAATACATCAGTTTTGCCCTCTCTAGCGCAAAAGCAAAATAAAAATGGTAAAATTTTATTTTGTTTTTGCCGCTCTAGTTTTTGTCCATTTTGCTTTTGCCCAACAGTTGTTTTGCTTTCGTTTTGGCCTCTCAAAAGGGCAAAAGCAAAATGTCAAAATTTAGAGCGGCAAAAGCAAAATGGGCAAAAACCACAGTGGCAAAAACAAAATTTTCCCAATATGTATTATTTGCTCAGTTACCAGCTAACCTTAGCATCAGTGCAGTTTTGGGTTAGTGTTCTAGAACACGCCTAATATAAATTTAATGTTGTACTGTTTGTAGCTTCTGTAAGCACAATCATGTTCTTGCATCAATATATCCATGTTCCAGCTTAATTTTACATTTCTTGGTGTTTGGTGATGCTGTATGCGCGTGCCATGGCTTTTATGTTTATTTAACTCAACTACTGTGAAATGATTTTTCTTATCAACATTCCTGGAGCAATTTGATGCCCAGTACATCCGAGTACGGAATATATCTTGTATCTGTTTTTGTTTTTCGAGAAGTCCATTATATATTATGCTGTACACTTGTTAACGTGCAGGCTTCTCAGAAAAGCAAGGACAAATGGCACCTCCAGCTTCTTTTGACATATCTACAGAATGGGATATTTGAACCATGGCAGAGGATACCTTCCATTATTGCTATTTTCGCTGCAGAAGCGTCTTTGACACTGCTGGATAGCTCGCATACTCAATTCAATATCATAAGCAAATTTTTGATGCATTCAGCCTCTGTCAATTTGCAGGTGGGGTGTTTTTATTGCACATTTGAACTATCTTGAGCTATCAATTTGGTGGCATTGTGTTTATCTAGGTAACCTTTTTTTTGCAGAGCATTCCATTATTCCCAACATTATTGAAGAGTAGCTCTGTGAATTTCAAAGCTGATCGGTTGTGGATGCTTCAGTTATTATATGCTGGGTCAAATCTAGGTGATGATGCTACAATATGCAAGAGGGGAAGTGTCTTAGAGCTTGCTCTTGCCTTTTGTTCTTCAGCTGTTTCAGATTCTGAATCGAAGTGTTTAGTCCTTCAGGTAAGACTAATTTCCTCATTAGCATATATATTTGACTAAAGGATGTGCATGATGATGCATTAAAGGAATTATTGTGCACTGTGCTGTCAGCAGTACAAGAACCCTTCATTATGCTCACTAATTACAATCTTGTTTACTTTTGTTTTTGTATAATAGCTGAATGTCCGTGTGTTGCTACAGAAATAATGAATACTCCGTATAAATTTAATACTGTTGCATATTAGTCTCCATACTACTCCTCCGTTTCATAATATAAGATGTTTTAGCCACCACATTCATATGTACACACATGTATCTAGACATGTTTTAGTGTACATGTGCACTCATTTTAGTTTGAATCTGGACAACATGTGTTACACCTAAAGCATCTTATATTGTGGAACGGAGGGAGTAATATATTGCCACAAAAACTGACATAGAGTTGGTAGAAACAGAGCAACCTATAAATAGTCAAAATAGCATAACAACAATCAATTCCGGGTACACGTGTGAGGGCCTGAGGGGCATGTCTATCCATGTAGATTCGTTTTCGGTTTTCTCCAGGCTCTTGCACCAGAAGTTCTCTGCGGAGGACCACGTGGCTCTTCATCTCATACACATCGCAGAGAGGAGGAGTCCAAGACTGTACGTAAAAACATGGACTCAACCATAGCCAGAGACCGCAGACCCGAAACGGTAGAGGACAACATGGAAGGTGGCTTGCTCGCGTGCGTACGCATCCTTGCTTGCTGCGGACCAGAAGAAGTGTGTCTGATGCGTCACCTGTAAATCCCTGAGAGGAAGATCTAGCTCAACCCCGGCTAAACATGTCTCGTCCTAACCCATCTTACGCACGAAACATCTGAGGTAAGCTGCGCCCGATGGTGACAACTTCTAATAAAGCTACAAGCGATGCCTCAATAACGATAATCAGAATGTTCTTTTCCCTAAAGGCACTAGTAGATTCCTAACACGATTTCCTACGCCCCATGAGCATAGCCCCGCAAATGACGGCACACTCAAAGGTTCTTACGGAGCATAGATCCAACAAACACGTGAAGAAGCAGCGGATACTTACATTGACCAGGAAGCAGCGCAACGGATGCAGCTGCCCGGAGGAAGCGAAGATGACGGGCCGTGTGGCAAGATCGGAATTTCTGAACAAAGAAGCCAACCAAAAAGGGAGCAAACACCTAGCAGGCCAAGAAGCGAAGTCGAGACACCAACAACAACCTCAGGAGAACAAACCCTATAAATGCATTCAAAACAGTAGGTGCCAAAGGCAGACCTATACGGGAAAGGAGCAACGAACCGAACCACAGAACTTAACATCCCATTGGCTTATTAAGTTTTTTACTGCAAGCCATGAAGCACGTCCGTAGGAGCTTTGCGCAGCTTCTAACTTAAAGCTTAACCGGTACCACACGTTGCCCCTGAAGTTATGCTATTTACGCTCAAATTGCCACCACAGAACGTTTCTCTGACCGAAATCGCACTAATCCACCGCGGCCCACCATGATCCATGCTCTTCCGTATTTGTTAGTAACTTCTTTTTAGCAGTGAAAGACAATTCTATTAATTCATAGAGGTATCCAAACCATACCTCTGTTTTCTTCTGAGCCCTTCCTATTCTAGCTAACCCGTGGCTAACCACGATAGCGTCATGGCTAATTTAGCTCTCATTACCATTCACAAAAAAGCTATCTTTGCTTCCATTTCCCAAATCAGCTCACGTATGGTGTTGATTCTATAAGCGTAGACTGACTCATTAGCAGTGCTCTCGTTTATTAGCGTCAAAGACTCTGAACTCGATTTACAAGGTAAAACCCAGCGCCCGTCCACGGGTTAGTTACTTATTGTTTCTTCTAAAATATTGTATAGTTTGTGTATGTGTTACATTAAGCATGTAAAGTCTATTACGAAATATCTATGTTATTGAATATTTGAATCTATTTATGCATATATATTAATACATTCGTCTAGTGTTATTTATAATCATTTATGAGTAAACATAAAATATTTTTACCCAAGAAATATGTGCTAAGCATACTATTTGAGCTAGTACAAAGCATAATCAGCTAAATCATGTCAGGTTAGTACTTTTACATCAACTTCAGCATATAAGGGCATTATTTCAGACTTAAGCGTGAGATGTATGATAAGTAGAGTTATCACTTGACATCAATTCACCATTCTTTACCACACTTAACGTTAAGCAACATTTTATGCATGTTCTGTACTGTTACTTGGTTCGATCCTACCCATTTTGGCACGTATGAATCAAATAAATCTGAATCTTTCAAATTATTATCTTATTTAGAATGCTCCCTTTGGATTGTAGGTGCTAAAGAAGTGTGTAAAGCTGCCAGTTCTGGCTCAGCATTTAGTAAAAGATTGTGGCCTTCTTTCGTGGATATCATCTGTGATTTCATCTCATGATGAAGGACTGGTCAGTGTTAATAACTCCAGCTCCAGAATAGTTGGGTTAGCATTGGAGGTAAGTCAAGATTTAAAACTATCTCAACTATTGTGCACACCTTCTCAGAAGCAACAATCGAGTATATGTTTTTCATCATCCTCCTGAATCTTGAATTCTTGATTGTAACGTGCAATCCATCAAGTATATCACGAGAGTTCTGTTGGTGAACATGAGGATCATTTCAATTAACTACATATTTTTGTGCACCAATTGTTAGGTGCTACTTTCTAACTGAATTACTCATAGATCTGTTACTGGACATCGTTATTTGTTACCTTTAGCTTCATCACAAGAACTCAACTATGCGCAGTACAGTTATGATTCCAGTGCCATATGCTGGAACAGACCAGTGAATACAATAGTATTTCCCAGAGTATGAGAAGGAGAATGGCCCGACAACCGCCATACTGACATGTGTGCGTCCCATTCTCTTGTCCCTACTGTCATGGGCCCTAACATCTGCCCTTCCCTCCCCACTTGAGTTGC
Source organism: Poa annua (assembly GCA_026929855.1). Lineage (NCBI taxonomy): Eukaryota > Viridiplantae > Streptophyta > Magnoliopsida > Poales > Poaceae > Poa > Poa annua. The sequence continues at coordinate 40,812,133 of CM049436.1, forward strand.
TGGCTGGGAGCCAGATGAAGGCTTGCAGGAAGCAGCCTTGAACTGCAGCATCGGAATACGAGTTGAGGTAATTGCTGCTCAAGGTCCTCTGTTACCTAGAGCATCACCTTCCAGCACAGGGCCAGCCGGCCTGGCCGAGCCAAGGGTGCCTGCGGAGGGAGCCCTCGAGTCCAATGAAATTAGGGTGGTGCCTGATTGGTAGACTCCCTTAGTTGAATAGATTCGTATTTGTGTTTTGAAATTTTCAGTTAAACATACCCATATATAAGGTGTGTGCTGGCCGGCTTTGGCACAAGGTTTTGTTGTTTATGGTTTATTAGTTTGGAGTAGGGTTGTAAACAGAACGGAAACTTTCCGTCTGTTTCCATAGAGAAAGGAAATGGAGAGCAGAAAACTGAAACAGAACAAGAAAGCACTTTTCCATCCGTTTCCGTTCTTTTTTCAACCCTAGTCGGAGACTTAAACAACTAACATTCTGTTAATGAGTTTTTCATGCTATGTTCTGTAAAATATATGCTTTATAATGGAGTAGTTTTTATGAAGTTATGCTCTAATCTGTCCTTTATGTGCTTTGTTCAGGTACTCAATGCTTCACTGTTATCAAGATTCGTTACAGAATGGCTGCAAGAAACTGCACTTGAGCAACTCTCGGAGATATCTAAAAACCTGTATCTGCTAGTTGAAGAGGGCAAACTTTTAAAAAGGAATATTCCTATTTTAACTTCAATGCTAAATGTGATTGCATCAACAATGAGGTTGTCTATGAAAAGGAAGATATACCAACCACATTTTACCTTGTCCCTCCACGGCATATTTAAGTTATGCCAGGCTATTGATGGCCACTCAAGAAGCACCGAACTTAAGCTTGCAATGGAACTTGGCACTGATGTCATTCTTATGAATGGTCCTCTGCCAATTTTGTCTGAGACGGTACTTTTTTGGTGCTCTGCCTTCATCTAATGAACATTCAACATTATTGCTGTAGCATCATGATACAAATCTAAATCTGAGTGGTTAAAGTTGATACGAATCTAAATCTGAGTGATTAAAGTTATTGCTTTAGTATATGATCAGTATCTAGTTCATGATCACCTTCACTTTTTGTTGAGTCATTAGGACTTGGATTGATTTTGTTTTATATTTTATGTGCATAGTATGTTAAAGTTTACTACTAAGTAGTCATATTTTCTCTACTATAATTGATTTTTTTTATATTTTCTGATCACCATGATTGAGGTTAACCTCCTATTTATGCGTACAAATCACACCATATTTTTGTTCTTCTCAAGGATTGTATGTAACGGGATTTTAAATTCCACATTTGTTTGGCAATTTCAGGATAAGTCAAGAACGGCAATGGTTGTTTCATGGGTAACTTCTAACATCTTCTGGTTCAGTAATAAAAAATCTGTACTGGAAATGTCCTGTGAAGAGCCGCTAAAAAACGAGTGTCTACTTTCAAAGATTTTGCGTTGGTTGGTGGCTTCCGTAATACTTGGTAGAATCTCCCATATATCTCTTGAAAAGAGCAATTGTCCTGGAACTCTTCAGTCTTTCTTGAACCGCACATATGAAAGTGGTGAAATGGTGGACAGTCACGTTGCAAACGAGAGACTAGCTGTCATTATACTTTACCTTCAAGATCGTGTGAAAAGAAACAGCGATACTTTGCCATCAGTTGTGACGGCTCTTTGCTTGTTGCTTCTTGACAGATGCAGTAAACAAGGTAAACTTTGAATTATCGTGTTCTGTTACAAGAAAATCTTGATATTTCTAAATTATTTGTTGACTCGGTTAGTTAAGATATATCCTTATGATATGGAGTGCCATATTCTCTTCTAATGTTATTATCATGAATCTTTTTTGAGCAGATTTGGTTGATAGTCATGGACAAATTGAAATCCTTTGCTCGAAGATACATTGTCCCGCGGAATCTAATCCTGCATGGAGATGGTGTGTGAACAATTCATGCTTTTATTATAATGACAAATGCTGGGTGTGTACACTCCATAATCTAATATTGTTTTTTCTATCTCAGGCATTATTATCAACCTTGGAGGGATCCGGCTATGCAGAAAACCGCAATAGAGCTCTTGGAAATAGAGCAGGCCTGCCGAAGCCTCTTGATTATATTTTCTAATATCATCAGCGCTGGGTTGCCGCCAGGTGTTCCAGTTCTGTCACTTGGTGACGTTGAGGAGTCTGGCCTGTTCCAGTGGGAAAGAGACTTTATGGTTAAGCAGCCTTACAGCTAGTTTGTTGAAGCTAGAACTGATATGTACTTGTCAGGGGTACAAGGCACTCAACTGACGAGCCTACTCTAAAGAGTTTTTGTGAGGAAGATATTTAGGGTGTTTGCACATGACAACTGAAAACACACTTGGTAATAGATCCATGATATTGTATATTAATTCTCTGCTGTTACGCGTTAACTAGGAATAGATTGTTATGTCATGCAACTAAATATTGTGATCTCACTGCAGGTTCCAAGCCTCTTCTGTTAAGCCAGAGATGTTCAACCACAGAGATGGCGTCCCTTAACAAGTGCTTTCAGATGATGTGCAAGGGACTAATGAAGATTAGCAACTCACCTGGGCGGGATAAGAATCCCCAGGATAATCCAGAATTGAATGTGTATAACGCTTTCATCGTTCATGTTTTAAAGAACGATGGTTGAGAATCGATCGGATCTTTAATGTCGATAGTACCTCTCTTCTATGCGTTTTAGCTGCACAAAACTGCTCTGGGTTCACCGCTGCAACTGATCCGTCCATCTTAAGAAAAACTATACCTCGTGCAGCTACAGCAACTATAATCAATATACATAAAAAATCAAATAGTAACTTTGTAAGATCATCTTCACCAGCACCCAAAAGCGCATCGGGGCCGAACAAAAAAAATCGACCCCAAGGTGCCCCAAATTGTCCTGGCCCGCTCGGGGGCTTCGGACAATGTTTTGAGTTGCGACAATCCCACATGTCCTTTGTCATCCCTAGGACACGTGGGGTCCTTTGTCATCTGCGCACCGGTCCCGTCTCCTGTCTTCCTAACCGAGCGATAGGACCCCGTTGATGACAATAAACCGACATGTCGCCTCACCATGCATCTGTTGGTTCCCATCCGTCACTTACCACCTTTCTTTCCAGGCCAATCCACCAGCTATAAGAAGCTCTGTAGTGTGCCGCTTCAAGCCGTGCTCTCCCATCTCACCATATACAACAACACCCAGGCCACAACATAGACAACATGTCACGCCGTTTAGCCACCTCATGGGCCACCATCACCCAGGGCATGTCGTTGTTTCCTGACGTAGGAGTCAACTCCACCGTTTGACAAGCACAATGAGGAGGGTGAGGAGAGTAAGTCGGAGTGACTAGAGCAGGTGGCTGTGTACAGCTCCATCCTGACCATGTGAACCAGTCGATGGCGCTCCTCGCTTAGGCGAACACCGTGACAGAGGCAACATGCATGGAGTTGTCGTGCGAGAGCGTGGGGAAGGAGGAGAATGCCCACTGGGGCAAGGCAACGAGCAGTTGAATGCCCAGAGGGCGGCGGCCTCCCCGGGCACTTGCGCCGATGAGGCAGCCAGAAACTAAATAGCTCAGTTGGTAGCTCAGTTGGTAGAAAACAACATATATGAGTGATCTGAACTTGCATTTTGAATTGAGTGAGAAAGTTTGATATGGATCGCTCGAGCGATCCTAAGATTGTTGCCCGATCTTTCACCGTAAGAACCATCGAGATAATTATTCTCCCAACCACGTGGCAATCCACGCAACCTGAATAACCTGGATAGATTTAGTCGAGCAACATGATGATGAACACCACGCCTCACGCCAAGCTCGACAACCCTTGGCGGATCCAAGAGCCTTCTCGCACGCACGATAACTCTTGACAATTCAAGAACACTCATGCCTTTATTTGCTGGATAACTTGACGAACGTCCGAGACGCCGTCTACACGCCGGTCCCTTAGGACGGAGGCAACCTTGAACTTTTAGTTCTACATAATTTTCAACTCTCCTAATATTGTGGCACCCCCTCTGATTATAAAGGTCAAAGGGGTAGGAGCCGCTGAAACCTAATCTGATCCGAACTGAACTCCCACTCAATTTAGTCTCCTACGAATACAAACCGACCCATGGTTGGGTTCGACCATGTTTGGCACGCAGACCCTAATTAACAACACATTAGACTTATATTTCTTTTACATATGTACTAACGTGTCAACGGACCAATATAATGCCGACGATGTCCGTATCAAAGTTGGTGGCCCAGGTGGTCTACGCTATTATGGTATCCCGCTTCGATGTGATGGACACTTTCCGCCGAGCTGATAAAGCAGCTAGCGAAGTGATGGACACTTTCCGCCAAGCTGATAAAGCAGCGGAGCTGGAGAGGAGACGCAACGGAGATGGAGAGGGAGAGGGTGGCCTACAAGGCGTCAAAGGAGGAGCGTCAGCGCCGCCTAGCCCTGAGAGCGGGCCGCGAGGAGAGACGCCCACGCCTGGCTCCCCTGAGTTCACCGAGCTGAATGTGAACGACCACAAGGATGTTCCCTATCACGTCGTCCTCTCAACGTCAATTGACGATGAGGCTGGCCCCAATTCACGTGCTGCTTCCAATTTATGTTTAGTTTTAGTTTAAATTTTGTTGTAATGTATTTCTTGCACCAAGATATGCCTGGATCGATGTGGATCAAAAAAGCTATTTTAATACGAAGGGTGTATATGGTTTTTTTAATGTAAAAGAGCCGTTTTTGTTTCAAATAAACAAATGATCATACGAGGGACGGACACCCCATTACGTTAAAGTTGGGCATGTCTTACACAAATTGTCATTTCACCTCAGAAAATGGCCATCAACAAGGGAAATGATACCGTTCCACCGGGGGATCGGTCGCTCCGATCCTCCCCATCGCGCGCCGTCCGATCGCTTTCATCGCGCGGCCCACAGCGCTCGTTATCCCCTCCTCGGTATCTCGGTCGACCTCCGTGGATCCACTTTCTCTCTCTATCTGCTTCCTCCGCTCCCAAGCCGCCACCTGCCCTCCTCTCCTCCCCTCGCCGGCCGGCGGCCGCCGGCGTTCCTCCTCCTCGCTCTCTCGATTCCGTCTCACTAGAAGAGCACGGGAGGACGCATCTCGATCCCGAGCTCGGCGGCGGATCAGAGCCGACATGAAAGGCTCACACACCGAGGGCTCTTCAAGCATCAAGCGTTGGCGAGAGGGCGGTAGCGTGGTGCGCTGCCCCAGCGCGGCCTCTAACTCCCCGGCCACGAGCGCGTACACAAGCGGCGGTGGGCACGAAGCAGGCGGCGGCGTGGCGGTCAGATGTGAGCAGCGGCGGCGGCTTGGTGGGGGCAGGAAGCAGGAGGCGGCCAGATGCGAGCAGCGTCGGCGACTGACAGAGGCGAGCAAGCAGCCAGCGACGGCGGACGGAAACGAGGACGGGGGTAAATGCGAACAGTGGCAGCAATAGACGGCGACGAACAAGCAGGCGACTGCAAGTCGTCTCGATCGTTCACGCTGGAGAACGACGGCGGCGGCGTAACGCGGCCGCGAGCGTGAGCACATCCTCTGCATCTGCTAGCCTTCTCGACCAATCAGGTAGCCAATCGAGCTATCGAGCTGCAGCTACGCCTTGCTTCAGTAGTTTTCACTGTTCTAATTCTGGTTCGTCGTCAATACCTGAATGTTCCGTTATTTTGCATTATATGAAGATTATTTTTGCTACAATAGAGTTTTGCGGTTTTCACCATAGCTTTCTACGAATTGCATCATAGGATGATTTTTTTTGCTACAATCGTTCTTCGGTTTTGCTATCAAAGCAGGTCAATGTTGCTGCCATCGGCAATCAACGTTACTTCCATCAGGTCGGAGGTTGGCCGACGTTAAGCCCAGGGCCGCCATGTTCAACCTCATCCCGGACAACTGGGCGCCTCCTTTGGCCTCCTCAAGGCGCTGCACCTCCGACGGATGATTGTCTCCGACGACGACGTCGCCGTGCTCGTGCACGCCAAGGCGCAGATGCTCGTCTCGCTCAAGCTCGACCGATGCTCCGGATTCTCCACCACGTCTCTTGCGCTCATCGCCCGGTGGTGTTGTCACACCGGCGAGACAACGGTGGTGGCAGCAGCGTTCACCGGGGAGCATGCGCTGGAGAGGGATTGGCGGGCGCGGCGTTCACCGGGGAGCATGCGCTGGAGGGGGGTTGGCGGCCGCGGCGTTCACCGGGAGCACCCAACTCCTGCTTTGGACGAACTCCAGCACGGGATGCACACCACTGACTAACGCCGAGCTGCGCGTGCGGGTCTAGCAGCATTTTTTTTGCTACCTACAAATTATTGTGTTTGTAGCAACAAAAATCTCCATTCGATGCAAATCCACAAATGGATTGTAGACTTTTGCTACTGCAATTTTTTGTTTTACATCACAGAAAGAAGAAATTGCAACTACCAATTCTTCTCTTTTGCCTCATAGGAAGAAAAATTCTGCTACCGTCGGCCTTTTGTTTTGCATCATAGAAAGGAAACATTTGCTACAATCGATCTTTTTTTACATCACATGAAAAATAAATTTGCTAACATAAATTGCTTTTGGATTTTGCTACCATTATTTTTTGTTTTTGCTTCACAATAATGAGAAGCTTGCTACCACTGTTCTTTTCTTTTGCATTATATGATGAAATTTTTTGATACCACCGTTTTTTGTTTTGCTTCATAGGAATGAGAAATTTGCTACCACCGTTCTTTTCTTTTGGATTTTGCTACCATTATTTTTTGTTTTTGCTTCACAGTAATGAGAAACTTGCTACCACTGTTCTTTTCTTTTGCATTATATGATGAAATGTTTTTCTACCACCGTTTTTGTTTTGCTTCATAGGAATGAGAATTTTGCTACCACCATTCTTTTCTTTTGGATTATATGATGAATTTTTTTGCTACCATTATTTTTTGTTTTTGCTTCACAGTAATGAGAAACTTGCTACCACTGTTCTTTTCTTTTTGCATTATATGATAATTTTTTTTGCTACCACCGTTTTTGTTTTGCTTCATAAGAATGAGAAATTTGCTACCACCATTCTTTTCTTTTGGATTATATGATGAATTTGTTTGCTACCATTATTTTTTGTTTTTACTTCATAGTAATGAGAAACTTGCTACGAATTAAACTTTTTACTACGTAGAAGCATTTTTGTGCCCAAACTTTTGCTTCAATATAATTTTTTTGCTACAACAGCACAATTTTCCCACTGAGAATGCTTCAATAGAAACAAATAGCACAAATTTCGCTACGTGCTCCGAAGTTAATATTGCTACAGCAGCACAATTTTCCCACGTGAGATGCTACAATAGCACAAATTTTTGCTACGTGAGATGCTACAATAGCAAAATCGAATTGCTATTAAACTTTTTCTCCGTAGAACTATTTGCTACAATTTTTTTGATACAAACAAAACTTTTTCTCTCAATATATGCATTTTGCTACGAGCAGCACAAATTTTTTGCTGTAAATAAACTTTTTTTTTGCTCCGTAGAAACATTTTGTGAGTTTGAGAGAAAATTAGAATTTTGCTATAATAGTACAAACTTCTTATTAGAAACAACCCCTTTTGGTTCATAGAAGCATTTACGTGATTTTTGGTGGAAAATAGATTTTTTGCTGCAATAGCACAAAATTCTTATTTTTATCGAGCCGTTTTTTTTTTCAGAAGTCATGTAAAGAAAAGTTTTGTTTATTGGCTAATATTCGTGCTGAATTCTCTATAGACTTAATGCTGGTGGCGACGGGGGTTTCTGAGGCCATCCACGTTTCCTGGTGTCTCTTACTTATGGGCCTGTAACCTAGACATACGTGGTGTGGAATCCTTCTCAGACCTTCGAGAGAGCCCACGTCGCACCTGCCCCTCGCATCATCCGCCTCTCCTCTCCCAATGCTCTCACAGAGCTCCTCTCCAATCCCCTTCCTCCTCCCGTCGCCATGGCCTCGAGCCTCTCCAATCCCTCGCGCACCTCTCCTCTCTGCAGCAGCCGCGCCAAGAGGAGGCGGATGGGGAGGTCGCCGTAGCGCTAGAGAGGGAGCTGAGGCGCTGGGGAAGGACGGCGGCGGCGCTGGCTGGAGAGCGGCGCGCTGGTGCCGCGAGGGGGCTGCAGAGGGAGCCGGGGCGCTGGGGAAGGACGGCGGCCGCGCTGGCAAGAGACCGGCGTGATGGCTGGAGCAGGTGCAGCTTGACATGGGGAGCAGGCGGGGAAGATGAGGAACGACGGCGCCATGGCTGGACCAGGTGGAGCTCGACATGGGGAGCAGCCAGGGAAGAACGACGGGTGGGTTCGGCCTCCACGCCATGCCCTACTTCGCCCCGTCGCCGAGCTCATTGCGCCGCTGCAGTCCGCAGCTTACCTCGGCGGTGGCGTCTGCTCGACCTACAGCCTGCAGGTTGCTCCTCCTCCGCCACCGGCCAAGTCGTGCTCACCCCTACTCAGAGCAGCTCGCTGGCCGCCGGCCCGTCCCTTCTTGCGTGTTGAAGGTACCCTGGCCGCCATCCTCTTGCAGCAAACCTCCGACCCGTCCTCTACATCTCAAGCAAGGTGTTGTGCATGATCTCTCCTGTGTTTCTTCTTTTTTGTGTGTGATTATGAAATAGTAAGCTATTAGCTTTAATTTGCTCTTCTGTTCTGAAGAATAGGTGTAATTATCTGTGGTAATACCTAAGATATGTTCTCATTTCTCTCTATTTTTTTGGGTTCAGATGTGTTATGGAAGATTACTATATAGTTGGATGAAAGTATACATGAAGCACTGGCAGTGATAAGTTACCATAGCTTTTAGCTCTCAGCAAGGATCATGGACATTCTCGATGGTGTCGCTCAGTTGCAGCCTGCACAGGTGTTCTTATGTCCCCTTTAGCTTTATTTTTTCGGTTTACCTGTGCAATGCGTTCAGTTGACTTTGGTTCTTCGTAGATACCTGAGCCTTGTATGCCTCCAGAAGTGTTCATGAAGCCAGAAGATCTAAGATTTCCCGTTTTGACACGACCCACGACGAACGATGACTGGCCATATCTCGACGACAGACCGGTATGTGCATTCCTAGATTTTGCCATCTCTGTGTTTCATATGTTAAGGATCGCCTTTTACCAGTGTTTTTTTTCCTTGTCGTTCATGTGCAGAAGAATTTCTTTGAAGGTGTTTCTTCTTCACATTTTCTGGTGTTTAGAGTTCTTGCTGTTTGAAGTTCAATATGTCGATGTCTATGAATGCTAAGATCTGTTCTTTAGCTTGCCGCTTGATGGCTTTGCTATTTATTAGGTTCAGGATTCAGAAAATCGTTGGTCTTTTCTTTACTACACTATATTACCAGCATTCTAGACCATCGTTGTGGCCTTTTTGACAATGTAAGGAGATTTTTAGTGGGATCAGATGTGTCTAGATATTATTTCTTGTGCTAAACTAAAGCTGTTATGAGGTAGCTTTTAATTAATTCGTTATGTTCCTTGAGTTTTGGAGTGAAGAAAAAAGGCAGCAACTTCAGCTATACAGAGCTGTCAGCATATGGTGTGTTTTCTTTATTTTCCTTGCTTTTAAAGTGCGTTTTTTGCTTTCTTTGTGTGATGGCATAGTGCTTCTGGGATTTCTACATGAAACTAGCTTGTTTTGACAGGATGATTTTTTGTCAGTGACTAGAGCTCATTTGCCTTATTCCTTGTGTCTCTAGCGTTTTCTTCCGTCTGGCCTAAGACATGTTTTAGAAAAGTAGGCTTCACAGGTTAAGATTTTTAGAGTTTTTTGTCTGTAGGATTTGTGTTTCCCACTTCTGAAGTAATCGGCATGTTTTCAGAATTTTTAGGGATGTAGAGGCTGTTTTTAAAGACATGTGATCGGCTAGAGACAAGTTAGTATAAGTAGCTGAATATTAAAACTAGACTGGAATAACTGATAGGGATGCAGGCATTCATCTTCAAAGAGAGACTACCCTTTTATCTGTATAATTTCTATAGAGATTAGCTATGGTTTGTTTATCAGGGTTGCATTACGTATTGATTTGTATAGGACAGGAAGGAAAGAGATTTAGATTGGAGTATTATTATAGTTTAAAAGCAGTCCTCCTGCTGGTTAATGGTGTCAGGTCAAAAATCATTGTGTATTCAGAGTAGAAATTAAAAAGAAGGCCTGTTGCTTTTGCCATTATGTTTTACTTATTTTGTTCACCTGTTAATTAAGTGTTATCTGCGGAATAAATCTTTTAAGGCAATTTTAGTTTACTGATACGGAGATTGGCTGCACAGATCAGCTCTGAAATAAAAAATAACTCATTGCAAAATTGTTTGATAGGCGATACGTCTCTCACGGATGGTGGTGGCAAGAAATATGATAGCTCAGCTAGGGCTTCATGTGTATGCTGAGGGTATTGATAGACCGTTTACTCGAAAGTATGTCGCTTGGGTACGGTATGATTTACCAGTAAGGGAAAGCCCATATGTGTTTAGGCTGAAGAAGACCTATGGGAATCCACGCCGGTCAGAGCTAGAGGCTTTTGAAAGCCTTGGCAGTAAGCTCATTCAAGAAATCATGTTGGAGACTGGTTATAATGTAGACGATTTAAGCTATCGTCTTTGCACTCATGTATGTAGTCAGTTCAAAGAGCTGTACCACATCGCCGGTGGTACAACTTTGATGGCCGACTGTGCTCGACTGAGTGCTCAAGTTGTTGTTGATTCTCTCGATGGTTTTAAGAGTAAGCTGTCTCGAATATTTTCTGAGTTCGATGATGTGCTTCCTTTCTCCAAAATTAGAGCATTGGAGGATGGTGTTCCAGCTGCTACCTGGATGGAAGAGCTTGCTAAGGAGCTGGTTGCCTTAGCACGTGGTGACGAGTCAAGCCTAGATGATATAGATTAACAGGTAAATTAGATATCCTAAGCTGTTTAACCTCTTACTGCTTGTCAGTTCTTATATCTTTTTTTTCTCATCTTTGTTTTCTTGTTTTTCCGGTGCTGCAGCCAGAGGTTCAGCGATGCTTTTGTCTTCGTCGTAGCCAGTTGCTATGGTGTTGTGCTGTTATATGTTGGTAGTCTGTAGTAAGACTGTGATGCATGTGTCTGTGTCTTTAGATAGATGGATGTTCAGTACCTCTGTGTAACGGATCTCTATGTTTTGGCTGACTCATGTTGGCCTCTGGTGCATGCTTTTGTGACTTTCGGTTTTTGTAAAAAAAAAATTGAACAAGGGAGAGGCCCAGAAGGGCCTCGATGCTGCATTAAACGGTGGGTTTTACAGGGTGGTACACATGTAAATGGAAATTACAACTTGGTCCTCAGAATTTGCGCAGAAGACCCTAAGACTAAAAAGCAAAAAGCAATCAGATCCTGGTCTTCTTCCTCCACCGCACTGAAACTTCAGGCTTGAGCTCCGGCCATCCTCACAAGCACCGGGGACACAACCACTTGGTACCATGAGGACGAAGAGCGCCGTCGCGAGCCTGATGAAGGGCCTTCACAAGGAGGTTGGAATGACGCCGCGAATCGATGCCGGGATCATTGACCACCAGATGGCCACCATGGTCGGCTGCCAAAGCTTGGGCTGCCGAGATTGTTCTCCGAAACTTCGCAGCATCACTCCATGAAAGTTCCAGATGCACCACACCGCCCCCCTCTTCTCCCCTTCGCCACCGATGCGACCTGAAAAAGAGGAAAAGCCATGGTCCATCCCAAAACTCCCACGGCCAAAGCACCTCGAGCTTATTGACGAAGACGCCGAAGCTCCTCTCGCCCGCCACCCGTGGCTCCACGCCACCATGACAGGAGAAAGCAGCTCCGTAAGTCGCCCGACGCCGCCCGTCCGCGTCGCCGACACGCTCCGATTCGGCACATGGACACACGCCATCACGGCAAACTCTACCTCTAAACCTACTGCTACTACTCCTACTGCTACTATTGACAGGAGGGCCAACCACCTATTCCATCTCCTCGCCGGCCGGCAGTGCCTCCGGTGAGCAGGGAGGAAAAGGGGCGGCGGCGGAAGCTTCCTGACGACTCTCAAGGGAACGGAGAGGAAGGAGCACTTATCATGGAGTGCTATGTTATGTTTTGGTTTTTGTAATAGTGTCCAGTAAAAAACATATGCCTTTAGGTAAGGATGGTATGTCGTTGTTTATACCCAGATGTGTCTTTTTATCTGTAGTGGAATTGTTTTGGTGTTTGGATTTGTGTTTTATTTCTCGCTTTTAGATAATCCTCAGACGTCAAACAGTGAAGGTGATGCTCTCAGGTTTTGTTCTGAATTTTCTTCACCCATTTATTCACATTGATGCATGCTTATTTGTCTAGGTGCACGCGAAACAAGTTTGTTAGATAGACAGTGGCGTTGTAAGGCTTTTTGGGAAGGATGATTACACAGGTTTTACATGGGATGCAAAACAGCGTACATAAACGCCATGCAGTCGGCGCGGCGTAGCGCGCTTGCATGTATAGTAGAATGAAAAACGTGCTAGCTATGCAACTAACGAACTGACTTTGCTGCTAGCTAGGTGCGTGCGAGTACAGTAGCATGTGCACGGTCATGAAAAGCGCGCGAGGGCAGCGCATTGTAGAAAAAGCGAGGGCGGCGCGCGGGAGAGAAAAGCGAGGGCAGCGCGTCAATTTTGGGACACGTGTCAAACACTGCATAGGGAGGATCGGAGGGGTTCGATCCCCCGGCGGACGCTCAGCACGATCCCATCAACAAACTAAGTGGAGTACATTCGGACGTCTAGAAGTGGAGAGAGGAAATCACGCACGTAACTGGGCTCGACCACACACAATCGTTCCACCGTCACGCCAATAGCAACGACGCCACGCCGGCCTATTTCATCCTGAGATCCCAAGAAATACACTACACGGCTACTACCTGCCAGTTTAGAGTCACAGGCTCACAGCTCAGCTCACGCCCGCCGCCGTGCTCGCCGCACCACCACCACCCAAGCAGTTGCGACCATGGCGCCTACCGTCGACGACGAGCTGGTCCACGAGTTCGGGCCGCTACTCCGAGTCTACAAGAGCGGCCGCATCGAGCGCCCTCTCGTGGCCCCACCCGTGGCGCCGGGCCTCGACTCCTCCACCGGCGTTGAATCCAAGGACGTCAACCTCGGCGTCTATTCCGCCCGCCTGTACCTGCCGCCGTCGGCAGCAACCACTGGGGCCAAGCTCCCCATCATCGTCTACATCCACGGCGGCGGCTTCGTGGCCGAGTCCGCCAAGTCCCCCAACTACCACCGCTTCCTCAACGACCTCGCCTCCGCCTGCCCAGCCCTCGGCGTCTCCGTCGACTACCGGCTCGCCCCGGAGCACCCGCTCCCGGCGGCGTACGACGACTGCCTCGCCGCCCTAGGCTGGGCCCTCTCGGCGGCGGACCCCTGGATCGCGGCGCACGGCGACCTGGGCCGCGTCTTCGTGGCCGGGGACAGCGCCGGCGGCAACATCTGCCACCACGTCGCCATCCAGCCGGACGTCGCGCGCCTCAAGGGCGCGGTGCTGATCCACCCTTGGTTCTGGGGCTCGGAGGCCGTGGGCGAGGAGACGCGCGACCACGCGGCGCGCGTCCATGCCGTCGGACTGTGGATGTTCGCGTGCCCCGGCACGAGCGGCGCAGACGACCCACGGATGAACCCCATGGCTAGCGACGCGCCAGGGCTGGAGGCTCTAGCGTGCGAGAGGGTCATGGTGTGCACCGCGGAGGGCGACTTCCTCAGGTGGCGTGGCCGCGCCTACTCGGAGGCGGTGACTGCGGCAAGGGGCGCCGGCGAGCAGGAGGTGGAGCTGCTGGAGACGGAGGGGGAGGGGCACGTCTTCTACCTCTTCAAGCCAGACTGCGACAAAGCCAAGGAGATGCTTCACAGGATTGTCACCTTCGTTAACGCAGCGTGATGTGCACCACCGGCCTCCCTGCGTTTAGTCATTATTGGCCCGATTGCAGCTCCGTGAATTCAGTCATGGCAAAGAGTGTTTGTGCTCCATTCTGGTAACTATTATCGATGAAATAAAATGGGTGATTTGAGATGCCTCTTCGAATCTAGGAGCTCCCGGTCCCCCAGTTTCAATTCAATGGAAGTGATCATAGTCAGGTTGGAGCTCCAGAGAGCAGAGTCAGTCAAGCGACCCTACTCCAAATACATTCAGAACATTTTAGTGGACATTCTACAAGAGTGAAACTACAACCAGACATCGCTCTTTAACACCATTGTGTTACCATCTACCCTGAATCCTGAAAATAGCAGGAAACATTCCGCTTTGCCTTCACCGAACTCCGTCGCCAGCTGTAGCATGTACTCCCTCCATTCCAAATTCATCCATTTTTTATACGAATGCAAGTCATATAATATGGAATGGAGTGAGTAGCAGCAACTGCGCTCCTATGACTTCAATACTATGAACTAAAGGGGAGCACACTAAATAGTATTAAATCTTTTTTTATGAAACAAATAGTGTTAAATCTTTGACCCTTACTTGATTTGTAAGTTTAGAACTTAGAAAACTAATTAGAGCAACAAGTTCAGCTTAAGTAAATGACATAATCTGTTCAGACCCTTTTTGGTTTAAAACTTCTTTTAAGGACTGAAGTCAATAGGAGATTTTCCAGATAGGCTGTTTGCTTCGCAGGGGTCTTAGGCCTAGTTTTGGAGTGCCTGGCAAAGGAAAACTGCAGTTTTCAGATACGGCATGAGGCGTTGTTTCCTCGCGTTTTCGCTGTCTTGAAAAAACAGGTCGGGACCTCTTTTTGAAAAACGGAGGAATACTGCGGTTTGGGGAATACTACAATATCAAAACTTGAGTTTTTTTTATGTTAACCAAACACCACAAAGTATTTAATACAAGTGTATTTACTAAAACTGTGGTATTCCGAGAATACTTTAAAAATACTTCGCTGCCAAACGCAGCCTTAGTCCATAGGCAGATTGTGGCATAAATCAAAGTAATTTGTAGGATTTAAGTCCAGCATATTTGTAGTCATATGAACCAAATTATAAATCATAGTAACACAAATATGTAGCATTTTATCAAGATATCAAGAGAAGTAGCACCCAATATTTAGGATCTCGATCAAAGTATCGGTCAAACAAACACCAATATCGTACCATGTATATCCTTCTAATCTTTTTACCATGCTCAAGTTTGGTGTTTTCCAAATACATAGTATATTTGCGTGTGTATTATTAGTTGTATTTGTCTTCAGTTGTGCCTCTAATAGAGTTCTACAAATAAAACGCCTTTAGGCCCCGTTTAGAACAAAGGAATTCCATAATAATTTTGTAGGATATGAAAGCTATAGGAAAAATTTCCTATGATGTTGTTTGGAACGAAGAAATAGAAAACTCAGATTCCTTTGAAATTCCTATGTGATAGGCTATTTCATAGGAATTTTGGAGGAAAATAAACATGAAGTCTCAACTGATGTTTTAATCTTCCTTTTTCTACAATTCCTGTGTTTTTCCTACGTGACATCCAAACGACACTTTGGAAAAATTTCTGTGGTTTTGGTTCCTGTAGGAATTCAAGGAAACATGACACTTCATTCCTATGTTTATCCTATTTTTATGTTTTTCTTCCTGTGTTCCAAATGGGACTTTGGTGTTTTGCTTTCACTTAGAAGTTTAAACTTCATTTCTTTTTCCTTCCCTATAGAAATTATCATTTTGGACATCAGCACGGTCATCAAAACTCAACTTTGATGTGTGACTTTATTGCAATGTATTTTAGTAACTTTCACACAATTATACATTGCAAGATAAGTTGTATATGTGATTTTAAGTTAAGACGGTTGCAACTTTGCGGTCAAATAGCACTCCGAGATGACGCGTACCAAGCTACACCTTCAAGAACAGGTGCGGTGATGACGACGCTACTGCCCGGACCGACCCTAGGGTTTTCCCCGGTACGCAAAGGGTGGAGGGGACGGGGTATCCCCAACGCCCTTCAAGAAGGAAAGGCAACACCCGCAAGCATCACCGCGTCGGAGCCGGACAAGACGACAAGGATTTCTCCCAACCCTCATGCAACCACTACCCGGACGATCCGTAGCTCTCCATCCAACTTACTGTCCACCAGAATGCGCCACCACAGTCTTGACGCCACCCTCATCGTCTCACTTTGGTCATCGACGCGAGTCCTAGAGGACACACTAGGGGAGCACAGTAGCTAGGAGCACCAGTACTGCAGCCATGCGGGAGGGAACTACCTCCACCGCTCGAGCGGTAGCCGACCGGACGCGGCTGTAGGGAGAAACCAGGCCCGCCTGGCCCGGTCGGGCCCAAAAGCCCCGCAAAATCCCCGCCGCCACGCTGCGGCTGCCAGCCGCCACCACCTGCAACCACCGCACCACCTACAGAACCTCGAGAGAGCATCACAGCTGCTCGAAGCACAACCGACCGGGCACTGTCGGCTTCCCCCACGCCGTCGTGCAACCCTGCAACCAAGGAGCAGCACCACCGCACCAATATCCACCCGGGGCCCACCGCTCTGCTGCCGGACCGAAGAAAGCCGAAGAGCACCGCTGTCGGCCGCACCCGCCTGTGCTGGGGCTCCGCACGCGCGGGGGGAAGTTGGGTCGCTGCCGCCGGCACCTTACGGGCAACATCCAGAAGCAACCGTCGACGGCGGAGGGAGGGGACGGGGGGCGGGAGCGAGGCTGGGGGAGGATGCGTGGAGGGAGCCCCGGTCGCCTCGCTCGGGGGACGAAGACTTCAAGTGTGATTTTCTCTAATGAAGAACGACATGTTAATGAACCTGTGGGAGTGTGACATCATTTGAACACTTTCCACTAACAAGACCACCAAATCATTCAAATTTATTTCATGATCGGAGCTCATTTATTTGAGTAGGTAACGACACACAAAGCTGCCGGCCTGATAAGCCGTAAGCGGACAAGCATCACGGCGCATTAACGAAGGAGACGATTCTGTCGAACATGTTCTTGGCCTTGTCGCAGTCGGGCTTGGAGAGGTGGAAGACGTGGCCCTCCCCCTCCGTCTCCAGAAGCTCGACACCCTGCCAGTCGCCGCCCCTCGCTGCGGCCACCGCCTCCGCGTACGCGCGGCCGCGCCACCTGAGGTGGTCACCCTCCGCCACGCACACCATGACCTTGTCGCACGCCAGCGTGTCCAGCCCCGGCGCGCCGGGCGCCATGGGGTTCATTCGCGGGTCGTCCACGCCGCTCGAGCCTGGGCACGCGAACATCCAGAGCCGCCCGCCCATGGCGCGCGCCACCGGGTGACGCGTCTCCTCGCCGACGGCTTCGGAGCCCCAGAACCAGGGATGGATCAGCACGGCGCCCTTGAGGCGCGCGGACTCCGGCTGGATTGCGAGGTGGTGGCAGATGTTAGCGCCGGCGCTGTCCCCGGCCACGAAGACGCGGCCCAGGTCGCCGTGCGCGGCGACCCAGGGGTCGGCGCCCGAGAGCACCCACCTGAGGGCGGCGACGCAGTCGTCATAGGCCGCCGGGAGCGGGTGCTCCGGTGCGAGACGGTACTCGATGGAGACGGCGAGGGCGGGGCAGGCCGCGGTTAGGCTGTTGAGGAAGCGGTGGCCGTTGGGGGACGCGGCGGATTCCGCCACGAAGCCGCCCCCGTGGACGTAAACGATGACAGGGAGCTTGGTTGCAGCTGCGGCCGCGGACGGGGGCAGGTAAAGGCGGGCGGAGTAGTCGCCGAGGTGGACGTCCTTGGAGTCGACGCCGGTGGCGGGGTCAAGGCCGGGCGCGGCAGGCGGAGCCACGAAGGGGCGCACGACGCGGCCGCTCTTGTAGACACGGAGGAGCCCGAACTCGTGCGCCACCTCGTTGTCGTCAGGTGCGGTGTTGGACGCCATGCTCGCTACTGCTGTGGGGGATCGATCGAGTGCAGCGCTGCTGCCTGATGTGAGTATTTGTGCTCGTTTGTTGTGCCGACTAGGAGGAACTGGCGACGTGGGGCCAATCCACATGACCTATCGGCAGCATTCGGCTTGCGGTGGCGCGAATTGCTGATGACGACAACTCCGCTCCGCTTCTAGATGGCCGGCTGAACTAATGGATTTGGACTCTTCACACAGCTAAGCTAGGAGAGCTCGGATGCATGGAAAACTGCAATATGAATTACTACGTCAGTTTCTTGACTCGACACTGCTTGGTGTTTTACTTACAGCTGAAGTTCTAAACTTACAACTGCTTGCCTTAGAAGGCAGATCCCGTGCATTTCTTGTTACTTTTTTCTTTCTAGACTTCTCACATGATTTAGACATTTGGTATTGTCATGTTCTACTAGCTTCTGTGATCACCAAGCTGTTGAACATGTAGGGGATGCGTGGCACTCCACGAGGAGGGTATATGCCAATCTCCCGATGAAGCATGGTCAAAGGAACCAGAAATAATTCGTACGTATTTAAAAAAAAACATTAAAGACAGTCCAATCTCCCGATGAAGCATGGTCAAAGGAACCAGAAATAATTCGTACGTATTTAAAAAAAAACATTAAAGACAGTCGTATCCGCCATCCGATTTGATAGAATAGAGGGTTTATGTGCAGAATTTGAGGTAGGAAAAAAATCCCTCTACATAAAAAAATTGTCTCCAGAATCTTGCGTGTGGGCAAAAACCAGCAGCTCCAACTCTTCCCGCACCAAGGCCGCCACCTCCATAGGCGAGAGCACCCCATTGTGGAGGTCTTGTGTCTCCTCTCTTTCCATATCCCCCACGGAGTAGCTGCACAGCGCATCAACTCGGTCATGCAACGGTGAACTCCACGAACACAAAAGGCACCTCCTTGAAACATAGCAAGGAGGAGTGCACAGATATCAGAAACTTCGTCATCTAGGCCACCCTGGCGGCATCTGCCGCTCCAACCCGGTCTTTGACGTCTTCTTCTTGGACTTCACGGAGAGGACGAGGTCGTCGATGGCCGCCACCCTTGGTCCGAGAGAGGTCCATCGAACAGGGCCAAGTAGCACTTTCTATTTCTCCTTTTTGAAATTCCTTTTTTCAAAAAATGGCGCTTTATTAAACTCAGGACCGATCAGATATAAAACCTTGAAGGAGCTAACGGGTCAGACACTAGAGGGAGCTAACGGGACAGACTTAGTGTCGCAAACTCGTTGAGGGGGAAGATTTCACTAAAATCATTAAGAAATAAGATCTCAAATGGCTAGTGTTCTTCATAAAATCTGAAGCATGGGGTGGCCTAGGCCCCCTCTTCCCCGATTAAACTCATTAGTTAGCATCACTCTAATACAAGCTCACACCCATCTTCTCCATAAATAGGATGCACAAAACCAAGGAAATGAAAAGGGAAAGGAAAAATTGGTGCGATAAATCATGTCTCTCTCCCCTAAAATTAACACTTTCGATTTGGCATAGTTGGAAGTTCATTTATGTGGCCAATATTGTCCAATCTTATTTCAGGCAGAAAACGCCGCCAATGTTATTTAATTAGATTTCCAAGCATCTCCAATGCCCCTCGCCGCCCCCCAGGAGTCCTTTTTTAGCTCTGGCGAAAAGAAATCCTCCCAGCCCCCCCCCCCCCTCACGCCTTGTTTTCCGCCAGATTAGGCGGAAATTTCATCCGACGACCCCATCCCGAACCCAGCGCCCTAGGGGCGCATGGGGGCGCAGGCGGAAGCGAAAAGAAACATGGGCCAGCTCTATCGGCGGCACTAGACGAGTTTCGCTTCATTTTCCCCTTCCCTCCATTTTCTCTCCCATATATTCCCTCTCCCGCCGTAGTTCGCGCCATTTCCCCATCTCCTAGATCGGGCCGCCATGGCGCCGAAGAAAATCGCTGGCCCATGGCGCCCAAGAAATTCGCTGGCCCCCGGTCCACCACGGCCCCTCCGCCGCCGACGAATCCGAAGAATCCGAGGAAGCCGATATCGTCGATGAAGAGGCCGGTCGAGATGAGCAACACCGGCTGGGCGGCAGACGTGGCACGCCGGCAACCCGAAACCAAGAGCCGCCGGGATAGGGAGATGAGGAAGAATGCCAGGGAGCAGGAGGAGGCTAGGGCGGATGAGGAGGTTGAGGAGGAGGATGCGCCGAGGGCTACGTCGGGCAAGGATTTGATTTCTAATTCAGTGTACAAGTGTTGCTTGTAGGTGTGCTAATTATGTATGATATTGACAAGTGCATCTCCTATATGTGGGCGCTGCAGTGAGAGGAACAGATGTATGGAGCCACTAACTTTCGACGACCTCTCACCACTATCGGCACCTACATGCTTGCATGGTAGGTACGCACACATGCACACACTTGCGCCTTCCTCTTAGTCCAAGGGTTCGGTTTGCTGTCGTCATAGCACTTGTTTGCTTTAGTCATATACTTTGTGTGGTCACTGATGCGTATTGTGTATTTTTTTAGATAAAGGGATCTTTATTACTTAAGAGTTTTAAGCATTACACCCGGCCTCTGCATAATCAAGATGCACACAGCCACAAGTTCAGGAGCACACGAGTAGTCAGAACTGAAAATAAAACATGACGAAGAACAAGTCTGGAATAGTAAATGAAACGCCGCCTAAGGTGAAGGTAGGTCGATCCGGAGTCTATGTTGCCATCCATGTCGGGAGAATAACTCCATGGCCGCTGCCTCCAAACGAAACGCCACCTCCAGAAACAAATCCCGGTGCTCCACACGCTGCAGGGCCGACCAAGCTCGTAATGTTGATGTGCACCGGTAGATAACCTGCATAATAGAAGCATTTTTGTCATTAAAATCCTTGTCATTTCTACATAGCCATAGCGACCATATAATGGCAATCGCTCCCACCCTACAGAATAGTTTAAACCTAGGATCAACCCCATTCAACCAATTGCCAAAAATATCTGCAACCGAGGTTGGGGGATGTAAGGTAGAACCTATCTGGATGGCTGACCATATAGACCTAGCAAACTCGCAGTGAAAGAATAAGTGTGTAATTGTCTCGTCGTGTTGACAGAAGACGCACTTTTTGCTTCCATGCCAATTGCGTTTGGCAAGGTTATCTTTTGTAAGAATGACCCCTCGACGAAGATACCACGCGAACACCTTAGTTTTCAGTGGGATCTTCATCTTCCAAATTTTGTTGTTATTTTTAGAGTCGACTGGAATATCAGGAAGGATTAAAGCGCGATACATGGAATCAACCGAGAATTTACCATTCTTCGTGTGATTCCAATGAAACTTATCTGGACCGTCCGACAGATGTATGGAATCCAATCGGATAAGCAAAGCATTCCAAGATGCTTGTCTTGTTCCAAGTAAACTTTGCCTGAACGAAACATTTGGTGGGGAGGAACCCAACACCTGGGCAATCGTGTCGCTCTTGTTTCGTACAATCGCATACAGAGCCGGATATTGTTCTCTGAGAGAGTATTCGCCTAGCCATTTATCCTCCCAAAAGCGAATTTCCGATCCATCCCGAATTGAGAAAGATCCCAGTGGGAAAAAATACCTTTTGGTAGCCATGAGACCGGCCCAAAAGTGTGAGTCACCAGGCTTCCAAAGAACCTGAGATACAGCTTTATTTCCCACATACTTCCTTCTAAGGAGGGTTTGCCAAACTCCATCTTCAGAAAGAAGCTTGAATAGCCACTTACCAAGCAAAGCTCTGTTCTCAAGGTCATGAACACCGAGCCCTCCTTGTTCTTTAGGGCAGCAAACCACACTCCACTTAGCCAGCCGATATTTTTTCTTCTCAGAATCCCCTTGCCAAAAGAATCTAGACCGGAAATAATCCAATCGTTTTAAGACTCCTTTAGGCAAATGGAAGAAGGAAATCATGTACAGTACCATATTCGTTAGGATTGAATTTATGAGAACCAATCTTCCACCGAGGGATAAGAGTTTGCCTTTCTAGCTATTTAAACGTAATTGAAGTCTTTTCTCCCACCTTTTTCCATTCAGCGTTTGTGAGCTTCCGATAATGTATCGGAATACCCAAATAGTTGATAGGAAATTGTCCTTGCTCACAGCCGAAAAGTTCAGCATACAAGGCGGCAGATTCTTGAGCCTCACCGAAACAAAACAATTCACTTTTATGGAAATTAATTTTAAGGCCCGAAAGTTGCTCAAAGGCTGAGAGAATCAGCTTTAAGTTACGAGACTTATCAATGTCATGTTCCATGAAAATGATGATTGTGTCATCGGCATATTGAAGAATCGATAAACCACCATCGACTAGATGTGGAATCACTCCTTCGATATGACCCTCAGATTTTGCGCGTTCGATCAAGATGGCCAACATATCAGCCACTATATTAAATAGTATTGGCGATAATGGGTCACCCTATCTGAGCCCTTTTTTCGTTTGGAAGTATTTGCCAGTGTCGTCATTGACCTTAATGGCTACACTTACTCCGGAAACAAAGCTATCTATTAACGCACACCACTCCTGAGAGAAGCCTTTCATTCTAAGGGTTTGCTGTAGGAAAGCCCAATTGACTTTATCATAAGCTTTTTCAAAGTCAATTTTCAGGATTACCCCATTCAGCTGTTTCCTATGCATCTCGTGGACAGTTTCATGTAGGATCGCAACTCCATCGAGGATATTACGTCCTTGCATAAAAGCCGTCTGAGACGGATGAACCACATGATCTGCCACACTGTTTAGTCGAATCGTTGCAACTTTGGTAAATATTTTAAAACTAACGTTAAGGAGGCATATAGGTCTAAATTGTTGAATCCTTTCCGCCTCGTTAATCTTAGGTAATAAAATTATCTCACCAAATTTGAGCCGAAACAACTCTAGTTGTCCAACGTGAAGACAAGCAAATAGTTGCATTAGATCAGATTTGATAATGTCCCAAAAGTTCTGATAAAACTCGGCCGGGAAACCATCAGGCCCAGGTGCTGAATTATGCTTCATTTGGAAAACCGTCTTTCTCACTTCTTCCTCTGAGTAGGGATTAGTGAGAAGACCATTTTCCACCTCTGAAACCTGGGGTATATTGTAACACCCCTCCCTGGCACAACTTGCCAGCGGGGCGGTCGTCCCGTGCGCCAGCCCAAGATCTCTGGCCGCACGTCGTGACAGTGTAACATACGTGTTATCATTACACCATCAGGCACATAAGTGCTACAAAAGGGTTTACAAGGCCATCGAAGCACGATAGAATATCGAGCCAAGCGTGGTACGGGTCAGAGTTTTAACTGGCAGCGGAAGAAGAATTGAGGCAACGGCTTGGAGCGACTCCATTCCCACGGGCATCTGGCTGGGCTACGGATTCCTAGCACGCACGGTCTTGCTCCATCTCCTCGCTAAGGTGGAAGATGAATCCTTGCCGACATCTGGCCACAATGAGGCCCGTGAGTACATTAATTATGCACTTAGCAAGAGGTAGTCCCTTGCTACAAACAATCCAACAATCATGCAGCAAACAATCATGTGACATGTTATTTGTTAATTAGCAGTCTAAAACATGGCAAGAACAATCAATGGGTGTCACAATCAGGCATGGCATAAGTTCAGAATATAGCATGGCATATGTTCAGAAAATAAGATGCCTAGTCCACATGGGTAAGTTCACAATTCCTGGCACTCCGGCCGCTCGCAAAGTCTGGCGCAACACTTAGACTCCACGAGCCTCACAACCTGTTCCGCAACCTGTTTCGAGTTCATTTGCAAAAGTTTTCCTCGTGACAAGACCGACTCTAAGTGTGAATCGACCCAAACTTGTCCCGTGACCTGGGGACTAGGCTAGTATCTAGATTCACTCTCGAGAGGTTGCAACAATACACACGCTGGAGTGCAGACAGATCCCGTCGGAAAAGTCCACACTCCCCAACGGTTCACAAAACCAAGACACTCCCTGTATAGTCACCGACATGCCCTACGGGTCTCGTCTTAGGCTGAACTACTTCCCGGCACGTCCCCAACCTATGAGCGACGCCTAGCTCCGGAACATCACAAGACTAGCCCCGACCACACAGGTAACCGACTAGACTTGCCAAATGGTGACATCAAAGGAGATCCTGATAATGCTACTAAGCTAGGTCCGCCCATTCAGACGACGCGTGACTGAGCGATAATGTTTGGTGACTGGCACCGCGGACTCAATCTAGTCGAGGGAGGTGATTAAGTTCTTAGTCAAGTTTATCAAGATTTTCTCAAAAGATGTTTCCACAACAATGAATGCAAAACCAGAGTTTTCAAATGCATCAACAAAACAATGTCAGGGTGATAACAAGCAAAGTTCCACATGATCATCATAATATATATATCACATATCAACAACAAGATAGATATATATATATATATAACACAACAGGAGTAAATAAAGTCAAGTTAAACCGACCGGGCATTCGCGGCGGGTGTGCCCGAATCACCTCGTGTCGTCTTTAGTTGGTTATTAACAGGCACAATATATCATACAACAGGAACAAACAAGGTCCGATTAAACCGACCGGGCATTCGCGGCGGGTGTGCCGGAATCACCTCGTGTCGTTTTTAGTGGGTTGTTAATATCCACCATTCTATTGACGGCGGCGGTACCCCCAGTCCAATGTCTCAAGAATGGTGGGGTTAGCACATAATAGACAACACAATATAAATAAGTCAGCGGGTTAGATGAGTCAGCAAGTTAGATCGATCAGCAGCACATAAACACACGACATGATCATAGCAAACAAGCAAATAGACAATCAAACATTGCGGGACAGATCATAGCAAGGGGTTAGCTTGCCTTAGAAGACGGGTTCCAAATGCTCCGGAAAGTCTCGGCGTCGTCGCGCGTCGGAAACTCGAAAAACGGCTAAACCGCGGAACGATAAACAACGTGTTCGAAAACGACAGCGAAATAAAATGTTTCCAAACAAGGAAAAACTATTGCCAAATGGTAGATCTCGTCGAGACGAAGATTTAGAAATTTGAATCACCGAAAACGGAGCTACGGTTTGAAAGATAGGAACGTTTGAAAATCTGTCCAGCAGGGAAAAAAACAGTTCCGCGAAAAAAAAGAACGGGCCGCGTCGGCCGCGCGGACTGGGCCGCGACTGGGCCACGCTCGCGCCTGCGCGCTGCGCGCGCGCTGGGCTGCCTCGCTGCGCTGGTTGCTGCTGTGCAGCTGGGCTGGCCCAAAAACGGTTCAGACGAAGAAAAAAAAGAAGAAGAACGGAGGGATCGACCAGATGGTCGTCTTCTTCCTCCGTCCACGCACGGGAGCGGGCAGGGGGTGGCCGGGGACGGCCGAGGGAGGCGCCGGGAGGGCGGAAGGCGGCGGGAATGGGCCGGGGGTGGCTCCCCATGGTCGGCAAGGGCGAGGCCGGGCGAGGGCAGGCCTCCCACGAGCTCGTCCGAGCTTCGGCCATGGTGGCCATGGAGGAATTTGTGGAGCTTTTGGGGTGGATTTTTCTCACTCTATTGCACTGGATGGAGAGGGGCAGGGGTGGAGGGGAGTGGGAGAATGGCTAGGGTTTGCCTGGGACTCTCTTGGAGGGTTTATATAGAGGGAGAGGAGGAGAGGTGGGTGAAGGCCATTGATGACCTTGAGGTCATCCATGACGTTTTCTCTCTCTCTCTACAGGGAGGAGATCGGAAGGAGGGGGTGTGTGGCTGTGATTCTGGACACGTGGGTGCACTGGTGTAGAGAGATTAGGCGGAGATTAGCGGTAAGTGAGATTTGGACGATGCCGAAGTGTGCGCCCCGAACGTCCCGGTGGAACGCGAGCGACATCGACGATTTCCCGGGGACTCAGAGCACCAAATGAAAAACGGAGGGTATATACGGGTGGCTAAAGTGGAGGTCTACGACACTGAACAAGATACACGCTCGGGCGACACACTTGGTAAAACAAAGTTTTCCGAAAACCACACGCACAGAAAGTGTTCGACAAAACGACATGGGTTTTGCCGGACTCAGAAAAATCCCAAATAATTCTCACAGGTTACATTGGGTGTATGGATAGTGTCTAAGGAGTTTGAGCTCATTTGGAGGTGTGGAAGAGGGTTTTGCAATTGGCCGCTAAGCCGCGTACCGACATCGGTGTTTGGCTTACAAAGGAAGTGTGTCGAAAATTGCTCAAATGGATTTGGGTTCAACTGAAGAAGTGTAGGAAATGCGAAAATATGCATCCTCCTGAAATATGAGAATTTTCCGAGACTCCTAAGTTGACGGATAAAATTGGGATTGGTAACGACATCTAACAGTCTACTATGGAAATGGAAACATTGCACTGGAGTATGAAAAGTTTTTGAGCGGTTCATCTAGGTATGGATATGGGAGTCCTCCGGTATATAGAGCGAAAGAAAATTCTAAGTCGAATCGCCTCGAAAGATTTTTAGAAACCATTTGTCAAAATTGGAAAAAGTTTTGCGGCGTCAAAATAAATTTAAAATTCGGTCTAAATTTTCGGGGCGTTACAAACCTTCCCCCCTTAAAAGGAATCTCGTCCTCGAGATTAAGAAGGTTTTATAAGATAATTTTAAGCCATCGAATACGCTCAACTCAACATTTTCTACGAAAATAATAAAAATTTGCCCTAAAATATTTTTACTCCAAAAGATTTTTATCAAAAATAGGCATCATCCAAACAGGAGGGTTTTTACCACACTGGCTGCGTCTAAAACATGTCATGGTAGGGCTCAAACAATCAATCAATATAGGATCTATTTGCATGCTTATTAAATTAAATCTATGTTCTCTTTTTGAATACAAGCACAACAAGATCAAACAGGATACCAACAAATTATCAACTAACAACAAATATTCTATCTTAGTAAAATGAGTGCTAGAATTTTGAAAATCAGAAGGTGAGAAATATAGAAATTATATCTCTATCATACCCACAATATTTTTGAAGAAGTAACCAAGTTTATTTTAAAACAAAACAAAATTTTGTGCTCCCGATAATTGGCTCACACACACTGTGGGGTAGGGCCATACCCAAAAATATTTTTCAAAGCGCACGCTAGAGGATACGGGGGAAAGCAAGAGATACGACTTGAAAAAGGTAGAAGCACACAGAGGGATACTCGCTTACTCACTGACGGGTGGGGCCGGGGTCCACCTGTCGGTCTCCTTCTTCCTTCGCTCCGCGCCCGGCTGGTCCTGAGTGCGGTGAGCATTCGCCGCGGCACTGCCGCGCGCGTGGTCCGTCGGTGCGCCGGCCGTCACGGCTTTGGAGGTGGGTTTCGCGCCATTGGCGAGCACTGCACCTGATTCTCTCCCTTTCTCCCGCGCAAAACTGTGTCGAGGTGCGGCATCCGAGCTCCGGCTATAAATCGGAATCGCCGAATCCTCTTCTTCCCCATCACCACCATGGGTTTCATCCGCGACATCCTGGACACCTACGCCGACATGCTGCTGGAGGCGGGCTACATCGAGCAGTTCTTCATCATCGTGATCTTCTCGGCCTGCGCCTCGGTGGTGGCCGCCGTGTTGTACGCGATGGTGATCTTCCTCGCCGTCGGCTTGTACAACTGGTGGTTCGATGCTGGCGGGGATGCTGCGGCGGAGGGGCAGGCTGCGGCGCCGGTGGCTGAGGTGGCTGCGCCTCCGGCTCGAGGTGAACAGGTGGTTCGAGCCGTCCGTCGCCGTCGCGCGGCTCGCGACTCGGCGTCAGGTGAGCCTGACTCGTCTTCTGGCAGCGCCGTGGAGCATGGGAGGGAGTAGAATCTGCGGGGTGCCTCTGTATCTCCACTGGGTACTCGTAGCGTCCTCCGTTGGGGTTGAATTTGTATCTTCTATTTCTGTAATTTCCCTTCTGCATTAGACTGTAACGGACGTGCCGAGTTTGTATCTTCTAACGAACTGGAGCAAGATTGTATTCCTGGATTTCTGTCTTTGTTGTCAATCTAGTCTTGCAGCATAGATAGAAATTTTCGAGGTGCTAGCATTTGGAAAAGAAATGGGGTTCTACGAAGGGGTATTGTTTTTAGCAAATAACTTCTTTATTTTACAGCCCAAAACATTTGCACAGGTATGGCATAATCATTTCAACCATACCCTACTAAAAAAAGGATTAGAACAAAAGTTTTACCCTCACTAATTAAACAATAACTAAAAGAAGACAACAACTTGATTCACACAAGCCACACAAGAGAAAAACAAGTAACCTCGCCGATTCTCACCTATCAACACACAAGCGCCACTCAGACTAACCAAACACGGGTTCTACTACGCTTGACGGTCTCTTGCAGCTGGTGGAGCGCGACCGAGCCGAAGGGTGGTGTCTACGTTTCCATCTTCTGCGGGGTGGGGAATCACAGGAACGCCTTCGAGTATCGCGCCTCGTGCTTCGAAGAACTGGCAAACTGTGGACGCTGCATCTGTCGGGGCGGCATGTAGATTGTGTCCTGGCGCATCGCTTGGGATCGGGAGCTCCTGACTCTAATCTTGTATGTGGGAGGATGGGTTTCTTGATTCTGTGAGCTGTAGGCTAACGTGGCTAAGGGTGCGCCTAGTGGCCACGAGTTCCTCTAACAGGGAATCACAGAGCGTCGACATTGCAACTCTGTAGGCGATGATGCTGATTATGGTGGGGTCGGCTTCTGTGTCGGTTGAGGTTTGGATTAACTCCGCACCAGGGTGAGGCCTTGCTGGGAAAAAGCGGAAAGCTCGACTTTGCGCCATCGCCGGTCCTGAGTGCCGGATACGAGCGAGGCCATCCCAGGCTGCTTTCTGGATGGCTTGGCTCAGAGTAGGCATGTTCCTACCACGGATCACATAGGGCTGCTTCGGGCCAGAAGGGCATGGGCTGATGTGTACGTCTGCTCGAAATTCACCCCCAGGAAACGGGACTGAACTTTTGAACACAACATACCGAGGGCGAGCAGGGCAACCGAGAAGGTTACATACTCTTCTAAGGATCAGTGGAAAGCCAAGGTGTTCATCGGCAGTGGTTTCTAGGAGGAAAGAGGGAAGTGGTTCACTCAGGGCTTTGGGACTAGGACAAGACATGAGGGTAAGGTTTCTCAGCGGGATCTATTCGACAGAGTTGGGTTGCCAAGGTTAGCAGGCGAGGGTGGGGGTAAATGGCAGGTAGGACTTGGGTCTCTTATAGCTGGGTTGGGTCGATTCCTTCTCATGGAAGAAACCGGCTGGCCTCACACAGGGAAGGGGACCAATCCTACTGTACCTTACTGTGGACCGACACGAGCCATGCCGGTTAGGCGGGGGCGGGTTAAATCCGTCGGGCTCATTGTCGGGCAAGGTAAGGCGGGGCTTTCCATGCTAGGTTAGTCTACAGCCAGCCTGGGCTCTGATACCACTCTGTAACACCCCTCCCTGGCACAACTTGCCAGCGAGGCGGTCGTCCCGTGCGCCAGCCCAAGATCTCTGGCCGCACGTCGCGACAGTGTAACATACGTGTTATCATTACACCATCAGGCACATAAGTGCTACAAAAGGGTTTACAAGGCCATCGAAGCACGATAGAATATCGAGCCAAGCGTGGTACGGGTCAGAGTTTTAACTGGCAGCGGAAGAAGAATTGAGGCAACGGCTTGGAGCGACTCCATTCCCACGGGCATCTGGCTGGGCTACGGATTCCTAGCACGCACAGTCTTGCTCCATCTCCTCGCTAAGGTGGAAGATGAATCCTTGCCGACATCTGGCCACAATGAGGCCCGTGAGTACATTAATTATGCACTCAGCAAGAGGTAGTCCCTTGCTACAAACAATCCAACAATCATGCAGCAAACAATCATGCGACATGTTATTTGTTAATTAGCAGTCTAAAACATGGCAAGAACAATCAATGGGTGTCACAATCAGGCATGGCATAAGTTCAGAATATAGCATGGCATATGTTCAGAAAATAAGATGCCTAGTCCACATGGGTAAGTTCACAATTCCTGGCACTCCGGCCGCTCGCCAAGTCTGGCGCAACACTTAGACTCCACGAGTCTCACAACCTGTTCCGCAACCTGTTTCGAGTTCATTTGCAAAAGTTTTCCCCGTGACAAGACCGACTCTAAGTGTGACTCGACCCAAACTTGTCCCGTGACCTGGGGACTAGGCTAGTATCTAGATTCACTCTCGAGAGGTTGCAACAATACACACGCTGGAGTGCAGACAGATCCCGTCGGAAAAGTCCACACTCCCCAACGGTTCACAAAACCAAGACACTCCCTGTATAGTCACCGACATGCCCTACGGGCCTCGTCTTAGGCTGAACTACTTCCCGGCACGTCCCCAACCTATGAGCGACGCCTAGCTCCGGAACATCACAAGACTAGCCCCGACCACACAGGTAACCGACTAGACTTGCCAAATGGTGACATCAAAGGAGATCCTGATAATGCTACTAAGCTAGGTCCGCCCATTCAGACGACGCGTGACTGAGCGATAATGTTTGGTGACTGGCACCGCGGACTCAATCTAGTCGAGGGAGGTGATTAAGTTCTTAGTCAAGTTTATCAAGATTTTCTCAAAAGATGTTTTCACAACAATGAATGCAAAACCAGAGTTTTCAAATGCATCAACAAAACAATGTCAGGGTGATAACAAGCAAAGTTCCACATGATCATCATAATATATATATCACATATCAACAACAAGAATCACCTCGTGTCGTCTTTAGTTGGTTATTAACAGGCACAATATATCATACAACAGGAACAAACAAGGTCCGATTAAACCGACCGGGCATTCGCGGCGGGTGTGCCGGAATCACCTCGTGTCGTCTTTAGTGGGTTGATATCCACCATTCTATTGACGGCGGCGGTACCCCCAGTCCAATATCTCAAGAATGGTGGGGTTAGCACATAATAGACAACACAATATAAATAAGTCAGCGGGTTAGATGAGTCAGCAAGTTAGATCGATCAGCAGCACATAAACACACGACATGATCGTAGCAAACAAGCAAATAGACAATCAAACATTGCGGGACAGATCATAGCAAGGGGTTAGCTTGCCTTGGAAGACGGGTTCCAGATGCTCCGGAAAGTCTCGGCGTCGTCGCGCGTCGGAAACTCGAAAAACGGCTAAACCGCGGAACGATAAACAACGTGTTCGAAAACGACAGCGAAATAAAATGTTTCCAAACAAGAAAAAACTATTACCAAAGGGTAGATCTCGTCGAGACGAAGATTTAGAAATTTGAATCACCAAAAACGGAGCTACGGTTTGAAAGATACGAACGTTTGAAAATCTGTCCAGCAGGGAAAAAACGGTTCCGCGAAAAAAACAGAACGGGCCGCGTCGGCCGCGCGGACTGGGCCGCGCTCGCGCCTGCGCGCTGCGCGCGCGCTGGGCTGCCTCGCTGCGCTGGTTGCTGCTGTTCAGCTGGGCTGGCCCAAAAACGGTTCAGACGAAGAAAAAAAAGAAGAAGAACGGAGGGATCGACCAGATGGTCGTCTTCTTCCTCCGTCCACGCACGGGAGCGGGCAGGGGGTGGCCGGGGACGGCCGAGGGAGGCGCAGGGAGGGCGGCCGGCGGCGGGAATGGGCCGGGGGTGGCTCCCCATGGTCGGCAAGGGCGAGGCCGGGCGAGGGCAGGCCTCCCACGAGCTCGTCCGAGCTTCGGCCATGGTGGCCATGGAGGAATTTGTGGAGCTTTTGGGGTGGGTTTTTCTCACTCTCTTGCACTGTATGGAGAGGGGCAGGGGTGGAGGGGAGTGGGAGAATGTCTAGGGTTTGCCTGGGACTCTCTTGGAGGGTTTATATAGAGGGAGAGGAGGAGAGGTGGGTGAAGGCCATTGATGACCTTGAGGTCATCCATGACGTTTTCTCTCTCTACAGGGAGGAGATAGGAAGGAGGGGGTGTGTGGCTGTGGTTCTGGACACGTGGGTGCACTGGTGTAGAGAGATTAGGTGGAGATTAGCGGTAAGTGAGATTTGGACGATGCCGAAGTGTGCGCCCCGAACGTCCCGGTGGAACGCGAGCGACATTGACGATTTCCCGGGGACTCAGAGCACCAAATGCAAAAAGGAGAGTATCTACGGGTGGCTAAAGAGGAGGTCTACGACACTGAACAAGATACACGCTCGGGCGACACACTTGGTAAAACAAAGTTTTCCGAAAACCACACGTACAGAAAGTGTTCGACAAAACGACATGGGTTTTGTCGGACTCAGAAAAATCCCAAATAATTCTCACAAGTTACATTGGGTGTATGGATAGTCTCTAAGGAGTTTGAGCTCATTTGGAGGTGTGGAAGAGGGTTTTGCAATTGGCCGCTAAGCCGCGTACCGACATCGGTGTTTGGCTTACAAATGAAGTGTGTCGAAAATTGCTCAAATGGATTTGGGTTCAACTGAAGAAGTGTAGGAAATGCGAAAATATGCATCCTCCTGAAATATGAGAATTTTCCGAGACTCCTAAGTTGACGGATAAAATTGGGATTGGTAACGACATCTAACAGTCTACTATGGAAATGGAAACATTGCGCTGGAGTATGAAAAGTTTTTTAGCGGTTCATCTAGGTATGGATATGGGAGTCCTCCGGTATATAGAGCGAGAGAAAATTCTAAGTCGAATCGCCTCGAAAGATTTTTAGAAACCATTTGTCAAAATTGAAAAAAGTTTTGCGCCGTCAAAATAAATTTAAAATTCGGTCTAAATTTTCGGGGCGTTACATATATCCTCTGTCCACATGGGTAAGTTCACAATTCCTGGCACTCCGGCCGCTCGCCAAGTCTGGCGCAACACTTAGACTCCACGAGTCTCACAACCTGTTCCGCAACCTGTTTCGAGTTCATTTGCAAAAGTTTTCCCCGTGACAAGACCGACTCTAAGTGTGACTCGACCCAAACTTGTCCCGTGACCTGGGGACTAGGCTAGTATCTAGATTCACTCTCGAGAGGTTGCAACAATACACACGCTGGAGTGCAGACAGATCCCGTCGGAAAAGTCCACACTCCCCAACGGTTCACAAAACCAAGACACTCCCTGTATAGTCACCGACATGCCCTACGGGCCTCGTCTTAGGCTGAACTACTTCCCGGCACGTCCCCAACCTATGAGCGACGCCTAGCTCCGGAACATCACAAGACTAGCCCCGACCACACAGGTAACCGACTAGACTTGCCAAATGGTGACATCAAAGGAGATCCTGATAATGCTACTAAGCTAGGTCCGCCCATTCAGACGACGCGTGACTGAGCGATAATGTTTGGTGACTGGCACCGCGGACTCAATCTAGTCGAGGGAGGTGATTAAGTTCTTAGTCAAGTTTATCAAGATTTTCTCAAAAGATGTTTTCACAACAATGAATGCAAAACCAGAGTTTTCAAATGCATCAACAAAACAATGTCAGGGTGATAACAAGCAAAGTTCCACATGATCATCATAATATATATATCACATATCAACAACAAGAATCACCTCGTGTCGTCTTTAGTTGGTTATTAACAGGCACAATATATCATACAACAGGAACAAACAAGGTCCGATTAAACCGACCGGGCATTCGCGGCGGGTGTGCCGGAATCACCTCGTGTCGTCTTTAGTGGGTTGATATCCACCATTCTATTGACGGCGGCGGTACCCCCAGTCCAATATCTCAAGAATGGTGGGGTTAGCACATAATAGACAACACAATATAAATAAGTCAGCGGGTTAGATGAGTCAGCAAGTTAGATCGATCAGCAGCACATAAACACACGACATGATCGTAGCAAACAAGCAAATAGACAATCAAACATTGCGGGACAGATCATAGCAAGGGGTTAGCTTGCCTTGGAAGACGGGTTCCAGATGCTCCGGAAAGTCTCGGCGTCGTCGCGCGTCGGAAACTCGAAAAACGGCTAAACCGCGGAACGATAAACAACGTGTTCGAAAACGACAGCGAAATAAAATGTTTCCAAACAAGGAAAAACTATTACCAAAGGGTAGATCTCGTCGAGACGAAGATTTAGAAATTTGAATCACCAAAAACGGAGCTACGGTTTGAAAGATACGAACGTTTGAAAATCTGTCCAGCAGGGAAAAAACGGTTCCGCGAAAAAAACAGAACGGGCCGCGTCGGCCGCGCGGACTGGGCCGCGCTCGCGCCTGCGCGCTGCGCGCGCGCTGGGCTGCCTCGCTGCGCTGGTTGCTGCTGTTCAGCTGGGCTGGCCCAAAAACGGTTCAGACGAAGAAAAAAAAGAAGAAGAACGGAGGGATCGACCAGATGGTCGTCTTCTTCCTCCGTCCACGCACGGGAGCGGGCAGGGGGTGGCCGGGGACGGCCGAGGGAGGCGCAGGGAGGGCGGCCGGCGGCGGGAATGGGCCGGGGGTGGCTCCCCATGGTCGGCAAGGGCGAGGCCGGGCGAGGGCAGGCCTCCCACGAGCTCGTCCGAGCTTCGGCCATGGTGGCCATGGAGGAATTTGTGGAGCTTTTGGGGTGGGTTTTTCTCACTCTCTTGCACTGTATGGAGAGGGGCAGGGGTGGAGGGGAGTGGGAGAATGTCTAGGGTTTGCCTGGGACTCTCTTGGAGGGTTTATATAGAGGGAGAGGAGGAGAGGTGGGTGAAGGCCATTGATGACCTTGAGGTCATCCATGACGTTTTCTCTCTCTACAGGGAGGAGATAGGAAGGAGGGGGTGTGTGGCTGTGGTTCTGGACACGTGGGTGCACTGGTGTAGAGAGATTAGGTGGAGATTAGCGGTAAGTGAGATTTGGACGATGCCGAAGTGTGCGCCCCGAACGTCCCGGTGGAACGCGAGCGACATTGACGATTTCCCGGGGACTCAGAGCACCAAATGCAAAAAGGAGAGTATCTACGGGTGGCTAAAGAGGAGGTCTACGACACTGAACAAGATACACGCTCGGGCGACACACTTGGTAAAACAAAGTTTTCCGAAAACCACACGTACAGAAAGTGTTCGACAAAACGACATGGGTTTTGTCGGACTCAGAAAAATCCCAAATAATTCTCACAAGTTACATTGGGTGTATGGATAGTCTCTAAGGAGTTTGAGCTCATTTGGAGGTGTGGAAGAGGGTTTTGCAATTGGCCGCTAAGCCGCGTACCGACATCGGTGTTTGGCTTACAAATGAAGTGTGTCGAAAATTGCTCAAATGGATTTGGGTTCAACTGAAGAAGTGTAGGAAATGCGAAAATATGCATCCTCCTGAAATATGAGAATTTTCCGAGACTCCTAAGTTGACGGATAAAATTGGGATTGGTAACGACATCTAACAGTCTACTATGGAAATGGAAACATTGCGCTGGAGTATGAAAAGTTTTTTAGCGGTTCATCTAGGTATGGATATGGGAGTCCTCCGGTATATAGAGCGAGAGAAAATTCTAAGTCGAATCGCCTCGAAAGATTTTTAGAAACCATTTGTCAAAATTGAAAAAAGTTTTGCGCCGTCAAAATAAATTTAAAATTCGGTCTAAATTTTCGGGGCGTTACATATATCCTCTGTCCACATGGGTAAGTTCACAATTCCTGGCACTCCGGCCGCTCGCCAAGTCTGGCGCAACACTTAGACTCCACGAGTCTCACAACCTGTTCCGCAACCTGTTTCGAGTTCATTTGCAAAAGTTTTCCCCGTGACAAGACCGACTCTAAGTGTGACTCGACCCAAACTTGTCCCGTGACCTGGGGACTAGGCTAGTATCTAGATTCACTCTCGAGAGGTTGCAACAATACACACGCTGGAGTGCAGACAGATCCCGTCGGAAAAGTCCACACTCCCCAACGGTTCACAAAACCAAGACACTCCCTGTATAGTCACCGACATGCCCTACGGGCCTCGTCTTAGGCTGAACTACTTCCCGGCACGTCCCCAACCTATGAGCGACGCCTAGCTCCGGAACATCACAAGACTAGCCCCGACCACACAGGTAACCGACTAGACTTGCCAAATGGTGACATCAAAGGAGATCCTGATAATGCTACTAAGCTAGGTCCGCCCATTCAGACGACGCGTGACTGAGCGATAATGTTTGGTGACTGGCACCGCGGACTCAATCTAGTCGAGGGAGGTGATTAAGTTCTTAGTCAAGTTTATCAAGATTTTCTCAAAAGATGTTTTCACAACAATGAATGCAAAACCAGAGTTTTCAAATGCATCAACAAAACAATGTCAGGGTGATAACAAGCAAAGTTCCACATGATCATCATAATATATATATCACATATCAACAACAAGAATCACCTCGTGTCGTCTTTAGTTGGTTATTAACAGGCACAATATATCATACAACAGGAACAAACAAGGTCCGATTAAACCGACCGGGCATTCGCGGCGGGTGTGCCGGAATCACCTCGTGTCGTCTTTAGTGGGTTGATATCCACCATTCTATTGACGGCGGCGGTACCCCCAGTCCAATATCTCAAGAATGGTGGGGTTAGCACATAATAGACAACACAATATAAATAAGTCAGCGGGTTAGATGAGTCAGCAAGTTAGATCGATCAGCAGCACATAAACACACGACATGATCGTAGCAAACAAGCAAATAGACAATCAAACATTGCGGGACAGATCATAGCAAGGGGTTAGCTTGCCTTGGAAGACGGGTTCCAGATGCTCCGGAAAGTCTCGGCGTCGTCGCGCGTCGGAAACTCGAAAAACGGCTAAACCGCGGAACGATAAACAACGTGTTCGAAAACGACAGCGAAATAAAATGTTTCCAAACAAGGAAAAACTATTACCAAAGGGTAGATCTCGTCGAGACGAAGATTTAGAAATTTGAATCACCAAAAACGGAGCTACGGTTTGAAAGATACGAACGTTTGAAAATCTGTCCAGCAGGGAAAAAACGGTTCCGCGAAAAAAACAGAACGGGCCGCGTCGGCCGCGCGGACTGGGCCGCGCTCGCGCCTGCGCGCTGCGCGCGCGCTGGGCTGCCTCGCTGCGCTGGTTGCTGCTGTTCAGCTGGGCTGGCCCAAAAACGGTTCAGACGAAGAAAAAAAAGAAGAAGAACGGAGGGATCGACCAGATGGTCGTCTTCTTCCTCCGTCCACGCACGGGAGCGGGCAGGGGGTGGCCGGGGACGGCCGAGGGAGGCGCAGGGAGGGCGTCCGGCGGCGGGAATGGGCCGGGGGTGGCTCCCCATGGTCGGCAAGGGCGAGGCCGGGCGAGGGCAGGCCTCCCACGAGCTCGTCCGAGCTTCGGCCATGGTGGCCATGGAGGAATTTGTGGAGCTTTTGGGGTGGGTTTTTCTCACTCTCTTGCACTGTATGGAGAGGGGCAGGGGTGGAGGGGAGTGGGAGAATGTCTAGGGTTTGCCTGGGACTCTCTTGGAGGGTTTATATAGAGGGAGAGGAGGAGAGGTGGGTGAAGGCCATTGATGACCTTGAGGTCATCCATGACGTTTTCTCTCTCTACAGGGAGGAGATAGGAAGGAGGGGGTGTGTGGCTGTGGTTCTGGACACGTGGGTGCACTGGTGTAGAGAGATTAGGTGGAGATTAGCGGTAAGTGAGATTTGGACGATGCCGAAGTGTGCGCCCCGAACGTCCCGGTGGAACGCGAGCGACATTGACGATTTCCCGGGGACTCAGAGCACCAAATGCAAAAAGGAGAGTATCTACGGGTGGCTAAAGAGGAGGTCTACGACACTGAACAAGATACACGCTCGGGCGACACACTTGGTAAAACAAAGTTTTCCGAAAACCACACGTACAGAAAGTGTTCGACAAAACGACATGGGTTTTGTCGGACTCAGAAAAATCCCAAATAATTCTCACAAGTTACATTGGGTGTATGGATAGTCTCTAAGGAGTTTGAGCTCATTTGGAGGTGTGGAAGAGGGTTTTGCAATTGGCCGCTAAGCCGCGTACCGACATCGGTGTTTGGCTTACAAATGAAGTGTGTCGAAAATTGCTCAAATGGATTTGGGTTCAACTGAAGAAGTGTAGGAAATGCGAAAATATGCATCCTCCTGAAATATGAGAATTTTCCGAGACTCCTAAGTTGACGGATAAAATTGGGATTGGTAACGACATCTAACAGTCTACTATGGAAATGGAAACATTGCGCTGGAGTATGAAAAGTTTTTTAGCGGTTCATCTAGGTATGGATATGGGAGTCCTCCGGTATATAGAGCGAGAGAAAATTCTAAGTCGAATCGCCTCGAAAGATTTTTAGAAACCATTTGTCAAAATTGAAAAAAGTTTTGCGCCGTCAAAATAAATTTAAAATTCGGTCTAAATTTTCGGGGCGTTACATATATCCTCTGTCCACATGGGTAAGTTCACAATTCCTGGCACTCCGGCCGCTCGCCAAGTCTGGCGCAACACTTAGACTCCACGAGTCTCACAACCTGTTCCGCAACCTGTTTCGAGTTCATTTGCAAAAGTTTTCCCCGTGACAAGACCGACTCTAAGTGTGACTCGACCCAAACTTGTCCCGTGACCTGGGGACTAGGCTAGTATCTAGATTCACTCTCGAGAGGTTGCAACAATACACACGCTGGAGTGCAGACAGATCCCGTCGGAAAAGTCCACACTCCCCAACGGTTCACAAAACCAAGACACTCCCTGTATAGTCACCGACATGCCCTACGGGCCTCGTCTTAGGCTGAACTACTTCCCGGCACGTCCCCAACCTATGAGCGACGCCTAGCTCCGGAACATCACAAGACTAGCCCCGACCACACAGGTAACCGACTAGACTTGCCAAATGGTGACATCAAAGGAGATCCTGATAATGCTACTAAGCTAGGTCCGCCCATTCAGACGACGCGTGACTGAGCGATAATGTTTGGTGACTGGCACCGCGGACTCAATCTAGTCGAGGGAGGTGATTAAGTTCTTAGTCAAGTTTATCAAGATTTTCTCAAAAGATGTTTTCACAACAATGAATGCAAAACCAGAGTTTTCAAATGCATCAACAAAACAATGTCAGGGTGATAACAAGCAAAGTTCCACATGATCATCATAATATATATATCACATATCAACAACAAGAATCACCTCGTGTCGTCTTTAGTTGGTTATTAACAGGCACAATATATCATACAACAGGAACAAACAAGGTCCGATTAAACCGACCGGGCATTCGCGGCGGGTGTGCCGGAATCACCTCGTGTCGTCTTTAGTGGGTTGATATCCACCATTCTATTGACGGCGGCGGTACCCCCAGTCCAATATCTCAAGAATGGTGGGGTTAGCACATAATAGACAACACAATATAAATAAGTCAGCGGGTTAGATGAGTCAGCAAGTTAGATCGATCAGCAGCACATAAACACACGACATGATCGTAGCAAACAAGCAAATAGACAATCAAACATTGCGGGACAGATCATAGCAAGGGGTTAGCTTGCCTTGGAAGACGGGTTCCAGATGCTCCGGAAAGTCTCGGCGTCGTCGCGCGTCGGAAACTCGAAAAACGGCTAAACCGCGGAACGATAAACAACGTGTTCGAAAACGACAGCGAAATAAAATGTTTCCAAACAAGGAAAAACTATTACCAAAGGGTAGATCTCGTCGAGACGAAGATTTAGAAATTTGAATCACCAAAAACGGAGCTACGGTTTGAAAGATACGAACGTTTGAAAATCTGTCCAGCAGGGAAAAAACGGTTCCGCGAAAAAAACAGAACGGGCCGCGTCGGCCGCGCGGACTGGGCCGCGCTCGCGCCTGCGCGCTGCGCGCGCGCTGGGCTGCCTCGCTGCGCTGGTTGCTGCTGTTCAGCTGGGCTGGCCCAAAAACGGTTCAGACGAAGAAAAAAAAGAAGAAGAACGGAGGGATCGACCAGATGGTCGTCTTCTTCCTCCGTCCACGCACGGGAGCGGGCAGGGGGTGGCCGGGGACGGCCGAGGGAGGCGCAGGGAGGGCGGCCGGCGGCGGGAATGGGCCGGGGGTGGCTCCCCATGGTCGGCAAGGGCGAGGCCGGGCGAGGGCAGGCCTCCCACGAGCTCGTCCGAGCTTCGGCCATGGTGGCCATGGAGGAATTTGTGGAGCTTTTGGGGTGGGTTTTTCTCACTCTCTTGCACTGTATGGAGAGGGGCAGGGGTGGAGGGGAGTGGGAGAATGTCTAGGGTTTGCCTGGGACTCTCTTGGAGGGTTTATATAGAGGGAGAGGAGGAGAGGTGGGTGAAGGCCATTGATGACCTTGAGGTCATCCATGACGTTTTCTCTCTCTACAGGGAGGAGATAGGAAGGAGGGGGTGTGTGGCTGTGGTTCTGGACACGTGGGTGCACTGGTGTAGAGAGATTAGGTGGAGATTAGCGGTAAGTGAGATTTGGACGATGCCGAAGTGTGCGCCCCGAACGTCCCGGTGGAACGCGAGCGACATTGACGATTTCCCGGGGACTCAGAGCACCAAATGCAAAAAGGAGAGTATCTACGGGTGGCTAAAGAGGAGGTCTACGACACTGAACAAGATACACGCTCGGGCGACACACTTGGTAAAACAAAGTTTTCCGAAAACCACACGTACAGAAAGTGTTCGACAAAACGACATGGGTTTTGTCGGACTCAGAAAAATCCCAAATAATTCTCACAAGTTACATTGGGTGTATGGATAGTCTCTAAGGAGTTTGAGCTCATTTGGAGGTGTGGAAGAGGGTTTTGCAATTGGCCGCTAAGCCGCGTACCGACATCGGTGTTTGGCTTACAAATGAAGTGTGTCGAAAATTGCTCAAATGGATTTGGGTTCAACTGAAGAAGTGTAGGAAATGCGAAAATATGCATCCTCCTGAAATATGAGAATTTTCCGAGACTCCTAAGTTGACGGATAAAATTGGGATTGGTAACGACATCTAACAGTCTACTATGGAAATGGAAACATTGCGCTGGAGTATGAAAAGTTTTTTAGCGGTTCATCTAGGTATGGATATGGGAGTCCTCCGGTATATAGAGCGAGAGAAAATTCTAAGTCGAATCGCCTCGAAAGATTTTTAGAAACCATTTGTCAAAATTGAAAAAAGTTTTGCGCCGTCAAAATAAATTTAAAATTCGGTCTAAATTTTCGGGGCGTTACATATATCCTCTGTCCACATGGGTAAGTTCACAATTCCTGGCACTCCGGCCGCTCGCCAAGTCTGGCGCAACACTTAGACTCCACGAGTCTCACAACCTGTTCCGCAACCTGTTTCGAGTTCATTTGCAAAAGTTTTCCCCGTGACAAGACCGACTCTAAGTGTGACTCGACCCAAACTTGTCCCGTGACCTGGGGACTAGGCTAGTATCTAGATTCACTCTCGAGAGGTTGCAACAATACACACGCTGGAGTGCAGACAGATCCCGTCGGAAAAGTCCACACTCCCCAACGGTTCACAAAACCAAGACACTCCCTGTATAGTCACCGACATGCCCTACGGGCCTCGTCTTAGGCTGAACTACTTCCCGGCACGTCCCCAACCTATGAGCGACGCCTAGCTCCGGAACATCACAAGACTAGCCCCGACCACACAGGTAACCGACTAGACTTGCCAAATGGTGACATCAAAGGAGATCCTGATAATGCTACTAAGCTAGGTCCGCCCATTCAGACGACGCGTGACTGAGCGATAATGTTTGGTGACTGGCACCGCGGACTCAATCTAGTCGAGGGAGGTGATTAAGTTCTTAGTCAAGTTTATCAAGATTTTCTCAAAAGATGTTTTCACAACAATGAATGCAAAACCAGAGTTTTCAAATGCATCAACAAAACAATGTCAGGGTGATAACAAGCAAAGTTCCACATGATCATCATAATATATATATCACATATCAACAACAAGAATCACCTCGTGTCGTCTTTAGTTGGTTATTAACAGGCACAATATATCATACAACAGGAACAAACAAGGTCCGATTAAACCGACCGGGCATTCGCGGCGGGTGTGCCGGAATCACCTCGTGTCGTCTTTAGTGGGTTGATATCCACCATTCTATTGACGGCGGCGGTACCCCCAGTCCAATATCTCAAGAATGGTGGGGTTAGCACATAATAGACAACACAATATAAATAAGTCAGCGGGTTAGATGAGTCAGCAAGTTAGATCGATCAGCAGCACATAAACACACGACATGATCGTAGCAAACAAGCAAATAGACAATCAAACATTGCGGGACAGATCATAGCAAGGGGTTAGCTTGCCTTGGAAGACGGGTTCCAGATGCTCCGGAAAGTCTCGGCGTCGTCGCGCGTCGGAAACTCGAAAAACGGCTAAACCGCGGAACGATAAACAACGTGTTCGAAAACGACAGCGAAATAAAATGTTTCCAAACAAGGAAAAACTATTACCAAAGGGTAGATCTCGTCGAGACGAAGATTTAGAAATTTGAATCACCAAAAACGGAGCTACGGTTTGAAAGATACGAACGTTTGAAAATCTGTCCAGCAGGGAAAAAACGGTTCCGCGAAAAAAACAGAACGGGCCGCGTCGGCCGCGCGGACTGGGCCGCGCTCGCGCCTGCGCGCTGCGCGCGCGCTGGGCTGCCTCGCTGCGCTGGTTGCTGCTGTTCAGCTGGGCTGGCCCAAAAACGGTTCAGACGAAGAAAAAAAAGAAGAAGAACGGAGGGATCGACCAGATGGTCGTCTTCTTCCTCCGTCCACGCACGGGAGCGGGCAGGGGGTGGCCGGGGACGGCCGAGGGAGGCGCAGGGAGGGCGGCCGGCGGCCGGAATGGGCCGGGGGTGGCTCCCCATGGTCGGCAAGGGCGAGGCCGGGCGAGGGCAGGCCTCCCACGAGCTCGTCCGAGCTTCGGCCATGGTGGCCATGGAGGAATTTGTGGAGCTTTTGGGGTGGGTTTTTCTCACTCTCTTGCACTGTATGGAGAGGGGCAGGGGTGGAGGGGAGTGGGAGAATGTCTAGGGTTTGCCTGGGACTCTCTTGGAGGGTTTATATAGAGGGAGAGGAGGAGAGGTGGGTGAAGGCCATTGATGACCTTGAGGTCATCCATGACGTTTTCTCTCTCTACAGGGAGGAGATAGGAAGGAGGGGGTGTGTGGCTGTGGTTCTGGACACGTGGGTGCACTGGTGTAGAGAGATTAGGTGGAGATTAGCGGTAAGTGAGATTTGGACGATGCCGAAGTGTGCGCCCCGAACGTCCCGGTGGAACGCGAGCGACATTGACGATTTCCCGGGGACTCAGAGCACCAAATGCAAAAAGGAGAGTATCTACGGGTGGCTAAAGAGGAGGTCTACGACACTGAACAAGATACACGCTCGGGCGACACACTTGGTAAAACAAAGTTTTCCGAAAACCACACGTACAGAAAGTGTTCGACAAAACGACATGGGTTTTGTCGGACTCAGAAAAATCCCAAATAATTCTCACAAGTTACATTGGGTGTATGGATAGTCTCTAAGGAGTTTGAGCTCATTTGGAGGTGTGGAAGAGGGTTTTGCAATTGGCCGCTAAGCCGCGTACCGACATCGGTGTTTGGCTTACAAATGAAGTGTGTCGAAAATTGCTCAAATGGATTTGGGTTCAACTGAAGAAGTGTAGGAAATGCGAAAATATGCATCCTCCTGAAATATGAGAATTTTCCGAGACTCCTAAGTTGACGGATAAAATTGGGATTGGTAACGACATCTAACAGTCTACTATGGAAATGGAAACATTGCGCTGGAGTATGAAAAGTTTTTTAGCGGTTCATCTAGGTATGGATATGGGAGTCCTCCGGTATATAGAGCGAGAGAAAATTCTAAGTCGAATCGCCTCGAAAGATTTTTAGAAACCATTTGTCAAAATTGAAAAAAGTTTTGCGCCGTCAAAATAAATTTAAAATTCGGTCTAAATTTTCGGGGCGTTACATATATCCTCTGTCCACATGGGTAAGTTCACAATTCCTGGCACTCCGGCCGCTCGCCAAGTCTGGCGCAACACTTAGACTCCACGAGTCTCACAACCTGTTCCGCAACCTGTTTCGAGTTCATTTGCAAAAGTTTTCCCCGTGACAAGACCGACTCTAAGTGTGACTCGACCCAAACTTGTCCCGTGACCTGGGGACTAGGCTAGTATCTAGATTCACTCTCGAGAGGTTGCAACAATACACACGCTGGAGTGCAGACAGATCCCGTCGGAAAAGTCCACACTCCCCAACGGTTCACAAAACCAAGACACTCCCTGTATAGTCACCGACATGCCCTACGGGCCTCGTCTTAGGCTGAACTACTTCCCGGCACGTCCCCAACCTATGAGCGACGCCTAGCTCCGGAACATCACAAGACTAGCCCC
This sequence comes from Poa annua, assembly GCA_026929855.1. Classification (NCBI taxonomy): domain Eukaryota; kingdom Viridiplantae; phylum Streptophyta; class Magnoliopsida; order Poales; family Poaceae; genus Poa; species Poa annua. The sequence goes on from CM049436.1 coordinate 40,856,102, forward strand.
GACCACACAGGTAACCGACTAGACTTGCCAAATGGTGACATCAAAGGAGATCCTGATAATGCTACTAAGCTAGGTCCGCCCATTCAGACGACGCGTGACTGAGCGATAATGTTTGGTGACTGGCACCGCGGACTCAATCTAGTCGAGGGAGGTGATTAAGTTCTTAGTCAAGTTTATCAAGATTTTCTCAAAAGATGTTTTCACAACAATGAATGCAAAACCAGAGTTTTCAAATGCATCAACAAAACAATGTCAGGGTGATAACAAGCAAAGTTCCACATGATCATCATAATATATATATCACATATCAACAACAAGAATCACCTCGTGTCGTCTTTAGTTGGTTATTAACAGGCACAATATATCATACAACAGGAACAAACAAGGTCCGATTAAACCGACCGGGCATTCGCGGCGGGTGTGCCGGAATCACCTCGTGTCGTCTTTAGTGGGTTGATATCCACCATTCTATTGACGGCGGCGGTACCCCCAGTCCAATATCTCAAGAATGGTGGGGTTAGCACATAATAGACAACACAATATAAATAAGTCAGCGGGTTAGATGAGTCAGCAAGTTAGATCGATCAGCAGCACATAAACACACGACATGATCGTAGCAAACAAGCAAATAGACAATCAAACATTGCGGGACAGATCATAGCAAGGGGTTAGCTTGCCTTGGAAGACGGGTTCCAGATGCTCCGGAAAGTCTCGGCGTCGTCGCGCGTCGGAAACTCGAAAAACGGCTAAACCGCGGAACGATAAACAACGTGTTCGAAAACGACAGCGAAATAAAATGTTTCCAAACAAGGAAAAACTATTACCAAAGGGTAGATCTCGTCGAGACGAAGATTTAGAAATTTGAATCACCAAAAACGGAGCTACGGTTTGAAAGATACGAACGTTTGAAAATCTGTCCAGCAGGGAAAAAACGGTTCCGCGAAAAAAACAGAACGGGCTGCGTCGGCCGCGCGGACTGGGCCGCGCTCGCGCCTGCGCGCTGCGCGCGCGCTGGGCTGCCTCGCTGCGCTGGTTGCTGCTGTTCAGCTGGGCTGGCCCAAAAACGGTTCAGACGAAGAAAAAAAAGAAGAAGAACGGAGGGATCGACCAGATGGTCGTCTTCTTCCTCCGTCCACGCACGGGAGCGGGCAGGGGGTGGCCGGGGACGGCCGAGGGAGGCGCAGGGAGGGCGGCCGGCGGCGGGAATGGGCCGGGGGTGGCTCCCCATGGTCGGCAAGGGCGAGGCCGGGCGAGGGCAGGCCTCCCACGAGCTCGTCCGAGCTTCGGCCATGGTGGCCATGGAGGAATTTGTGGAGCTTTTGGGGTGGGTTTTTCTCACTCTCTTGCACTGTATGGAGAGGGGCAGGGGTGGAGGGGAGTGGGAGAATGTCTAGGGTTTGCCTGGGACTCTCTTGGAGGGTTTATATAGAGGGAGAGGAGGAGAGGTGGGTGAAGGCCATTGATGACCTTGAGGTCATCCATGACGTTTTCTCTCTCTACAGGGAGGAGATAGGAAGGAGGGGGTGTGTGGCTGTGGTTCTGGACACGTGGGTGCACTGGTGTAGAGAGATTAGGTGGAGATTAGCGGTAAGTGAGATTTGGACGATGCCGAAGTGTGCGCCCCGAACGTCCCGGTGGAACGCGAGCGACATTGACGATTTCCCGGGGACTCAGAGCACCAAATGCAAAAAGGAGAGTATCTACGGGTGGCTAAAGAGGAGGTCTACGACACTGAACAAGATACACGCTCGGGCGACACACTTGGTAAAACAAAGTTTTCCGAAAACCACACGTACAGAAAGTGTTCGACAAAACGACATGGGTTTTGTCGGACTCAGAAAAATCCCAAATAATTCTCACAAGTTACATTGGGTGTATGGATAGTCTCTAAGGAGTTTGAGCTCATTTGGAGGTGTGGAAGAGGGTTTTGCAATTGGCCGCTAAGCCGCGTACCGACATCGGTGTTTGGCTTACAAATGAAGTGTGTCGAAAATTGCTCAAATGGATTTGGGTTCAACTGAAGAAGTGTAGGAAATGCGAAAATATGCATCCTCCTGAAATATGAGAATTTTCCGAGACTCCTAAGTTGACGGATAAAATTGGGATTGGTAACGACATCTAACAGTCTACTATGGAAATGGAAACATTGCGCTGGAGTATGAAAAGTTTTTTAGCGGTTCATCTAGGTATGGATATGGGAGTCCTCCGGTATATAGAGCGAGAGAAAATTCTAAGTCGAATCGCCTCGAAAGATTTTTAGAAACCATTTGTCAAAATTGAAAAAAGTTTTGCGCCGTCAAAATAAATTTAAAATTCGGTCTAAATTTTCGGGGCGTTACATATATCCTCTGTCCGGGACTCATCCAGAGTGAAGTTTCCATCCTCTGGGCCCCCGAATAGCCCCTTATAATAATTAGTGATTATTCGAATCCCCTTCAAGGATAAATTGGGCTTTGGAACGTTGATACCATTTCAACTCCTCCTCGCGAAGGATAGTTGCTATCTGTGCATTGGATTGGCTCTTTAGCTCAACCTCTTGCGCGGATAGTAATCTCACTTCTGCTAACGCTTCAAGAGCATCAATAATCGAGGAAAGTCGTGTCTTCTCTTTTTTAAGTAAACCAGTCGTATGACGAGCCCACCCAACGAGGTGCGTGCGTAAAGCACGAATCTTGTTGTTCCACCGCTGGATAGGCAAATCACCCGCAACTGGTCTTTCCCAAATTCTCTTAACCATCTCATGGAAACCCTCTCGGTGTAGCCACCCAAGTTGGAACTTGAACCGTGGTTTACACTGTGGTCTAGGAGTTCCAGTGGACAAAAGAATGGGAGCATGGTCAGACAGACCCTCAATACGTTCTAGCGCCCGTACCGACACCAATGGGAACTTAGATTCCCATTCCGTATCCATCAGTACGCGGTCTAGTTTCTCGTATGTGGGTTCCGGGAGAGAATTAGCCCAGGTGAACTGTCTCCCCACCATTGTAATCTCTCGTAAGTTCAAGCTGTCGATGACCGCATTGAACAAGAGAGGCCAACGGTTGTCGAACCGCCCTCTACTTTTCTCAAACGGAAAACGAAGCAAATTGAAATCCCCTCCCATGATAAGAGGGTGTGGGTTATCTTTTGCCAAGTTTACCATTTCAACGAGAAAGGAGGTCTTTGCTACTTCCTGGGCAGGCCTATACACGGCAACAAGACTCCAAATGAAATTGTCTGATTTGTTACGGATGTGCATTTTGATATGGAAATCACCATCCGTAACATCCAACACTTCCATGGTATCAGTCCTGGTACCTAGTAAAATGCCTCCGGAGCGGCCATGAGGGGGACGTGAGTACCAAGCAAACTCTATGCCGCCTGAAAGCCGGTTCAAAAGAGATTGCGAGAACTCGTGTCTACTCGTCTCCGAAATAGCTAAGAAATCCAAATTATGGTCCCGAATAGAATCAGCAAAGTGCAAATGTTTAGCCAAGTCACCAAGACCTCTGCTATTTGCAAACATGCCATTCATTGGGAAACTAAGGGGGATTTGGATGACTTTGACCGTTTTCGGCACTTGCTAGAGGGAGATTTTGATTTTCGACCGGAAGCTTTTAACTCATACAATGAGCTTAATCCGTCGTCATCCAATCCTCCCTCCAACACTTCACCAACTAGATGAGAAAAAAGTTGACCATCTGATGTGGCAATCGCTTCTTCTTCATCTACATAGGTGGTTGTCAACTTAGTCGAAACTTTAGGAATAACCGTAAGACGGTCAAATTCCATATGCCTCAAGACATTAGTTGAAACATCTACTTGTTTTTTGCAACTACCGAGATTAAAGCCTACACTAGCAAGTTTAGAATGAATTGACTTAGGAGAAAAAGAAAGAAAAGACTTAGAACACGAATCCGTACCGATGGAGTCCAAGTTGCGCACGGCCTTGCGGCGCATGGCTTTCATCATGGAGTCTTCATCCGTCGCTGACGCCCTGTCAAGAGACACCCCAAACCTCCCACTACGACGAGTCTGAGTAGCCCCATCCGCGGCAGCGGACATAATGGGGGGAGCGGTGTGTGTCGTCGCGTGGACTCCAGCCGAAGCCTCAGAAGAAGCGGAACGCTGGGTCGACAGTGGTGAAGTAGCAGTCGACCCAGCCGTTCCAAAAGCCTCCCTCGGTGGAGAGCGAGACGGGGTGGTCATAGTCGAGGTCGAGATCACTCCCATCTCAGAGGCACCAGTAGCTGGACCATCCAGGGGAGACTGTGCTGGAGTAGAAGTCCCCCTGATGATCGCCGGCGCTGCCTCAACCTCTGAAGCCGCCATGCCCCCGCCCGCGAGCAAGTCGCCCGTGGCCGTGGAGTGAAGAGGAGGCGAGGAAGACGGCGGCTCCTCTCCTCGGCACAGCTCGGCAGGAGCAGCCGCACCGCCTGAACTCCCACAGGCCGCCGCGGTGGCCAGCCCACCAAGCGCAGCCACACCCGACCCAACAATGTCGGCGGCAGCCCAAGTAGAGTCGCCATAGTCCAGCACAAGACGTTGCTGGCCAACTGCAGCAGAAACCAAGCCACTGGCTCTCGGTAGAGACTCCACCTGCACGGTCACACGCTCCACCTCCTCAATCACAGGAGAGGGACGCAGCAAACTCGGCGAAGAACGCCGAATCATCTCCACGATTTCTTTACCACGCGCTGTGCTCGGAGACGAGTTATATGGAGTAACAGCCATGACCATACTGGCTTGAGCACCAGCTGTACCAGTCTTACTAGGAGTCAAAGTCCCTACAGAATGGGTGGCATCAACATCCATGCTAGTGGAAAGAGAACCCTGTGAGTTATGCTGCCCAGAAGAACCCTCCATGCCATGCTCATGTGCTTCCTCATCATCATTATCATCACTCCTTCGTCACCAGAAGAAGGGGATAAAGTTGGGATCAGGAATAAAATCCGCAGCCTCACGACGAAAATAGAACCCGTACTCCTTGAGCTTCACCACACAAGCAGCCCCAATATACGGTCCATCCTCGCTGATCTGTTTTTCAAGCACAGAGGAGTCTAACATACCCACCAGAATACGAACAATACCACGGCTCCGATAAGTGACAAGATCCACATCAAGAGTAGTCCCAATAAGCGTGCCAACAGCCCAAAAACCAAGAAAATGTCTCACAGCATACAGCACTCCCTGAACGTGCACCCAGACCTTCTCAAGAACTCTAGTCGGCTCTATCTCCTGAGTCTTCCACACCGCAATAGAGGCCTGTGCCTTAAAGGAAGGAATATTCAGCTGAATACCATCCACTCTGCGAAGATCCTCGGCAGAAGGAAAACCAATGAGATATGCATCAGTCCCATGGGGCAATGCCTCCCAAGTCCACTGAGAGGACTGGCACATCCTCGACATCAGGCTCTCGATGGCTTTAGCAGGAACAGGCTCACCGGCAATCGTAACCAAGGCAGTAGGAGCCGTTGCCGGTTGAACGGATAGACGTCGCCTAGAGGGGGGGGGGGGTGAATAGGCGATTTAAAACTTTTTCCGGGGAGCCGGAATTTCCGAGCCTAGATAGACCGGAAATTCCGGGGAGCCGGAATTTCCGAGCCTAGATGGACCGGAAATTCCGGTATGCTTGATAAAGGCGGAATAAAACTAGAGTTTTACTTTAACAAGCATACAACCTAAATATACTAGGTTCACCTATGTGCACCAACAACTTATGCTAAGCAATACAAGTATCAAGGAGATAGCAAGATATATAGCTTCAAGTACGAAGGCTATCACAATGTAAAGTGCATAAGTAAAGAGCTCGGGTATAGAAATAACCGAGGCACGCGGAGACGAGGATGTATTCCCGAGTTCCACCCAAAGAGTGTACGTCTCGTTGGAGAGGTGTGCGCAACCACAACAGGTTAGCCGCAACGCCACCAAGGCTCACCTTCTTCTCCTGATGAACTCAACCACAAAAGGTTGCGAGTTCACCTTCCACTATTGATCCCCTTTTGGGCGGAGATCGAATCCCTTACAACAATCTTGAGGCACACACCCACAACTTAATTGGGGGCTCCCAAGTCTTGAGGCACACACCCACAACTTAATTGGGGGCTCTCAAGTGACCACAAAAGGTCTTGACCACAAAAGGTCTTGGCCACAAAAGGCCGGCCACAAAAGGCGTCTAGGGTCCAATGACCCAAGAGTAACAAGCTCACAAGTAACACCACCACGAATCCTCGTGGAGGGCTCAAACCGATGCAAATGCAATGGCAAGAGCACACGAAGTGCTCAAGTCCTTCACTCTCAAATTCCAACAAAGCAACAAATGCTTATGGGGGAATAAGAGAGGAAGAACAAAGAAAACCACAAAGGAGTCAAATCCTTCACTCTCAAATCCCACCAAAAGCAACTAATGCTTATGGGGGGAGAAGAGAGGAAGAACAAGGAGAAGAACCACAAAGGAACTCCAAGATCTAGATCCACTAGGTTCCCCTCACTTAGAGGAGAGATGGATTGGTAGGATTGTAGATCTAGATCTCCTCTCAACTTTCCCTAAAGAATATGCAAGAATCTATGGAGGGATTGAGAGGGAAGTGAGCTTTCCAAGGTCAACAATGGAGTAGGAGAGAGGGGAAAGTCGTGCTGCCTTGGATTAGTTGAGGAAGAAGAAGGGGAGGGGTATTTATACCTCTCCAGGAAATATAGCCGTTGGCTGTTTCGAAACTCGGAAATTCCGGTATAAGTGAGACTCGGAAATTCCGGTCAACCGGAAATTCCGAGTCCATGAAATTTCCGAGCTGAAAATCCGGCTGGAGTCAGAACCAAAACCAAACATTCCTTAGCCGTTTTCGCGAGGCTCTTTGAGGGCAACTCGGAAATTCCGGGTCATCAAAATATCCGACCACAATTTCCGGTTGAGTCCAGCACCTCTTTTCCTTCTTTCCTTAGCCGATTTCTTGGACGAGTTGGGGAACCGGAAATTCCGGTGGAACGAAATATCCGGCCCCAATAATCCGGTTCAGAACAGCCAAACTAAAACCGCTATAACTTTTGCAAATGAACTCCGAATGAGGTGAAACCAACTTTGTTGGAAAGATAGCGACGAGCACAGGGCTACAAAAAGTGGAAATATTGCATCCCATAAATAGAGCAAAGTCACCACACATGGCAAGGTGTGGGACTTTCCTCATGGTCGAACCGGCAATATTTCCGCCACCGAAAACGCAAGAAGTTTGCCAAAGTAAAACCGTTTTCGAAGCACTTGGGCTTGTCATGAGGATCACGACAAGCACCAAAACCCAACATCCAAAATACAACAAGATGAACGAATGAAATCCCGATTTGGATGATCTAGAGCTTGGCATGAAGATGAACCAAGCTCTAATTCCTCACATGGATAAAAGCCAAATAAGAACCAAGAAATATGATATGCCAAGTATGCAAAGGTTTGAGCTCTCCACAAATATGCGATCAAGTTACTCACTCGAGAGCCCCTCTTGATAGTACGCCTATCTATCCTATAACCCGGTCTCCACAAACTACATGAGACCGGTAGAAAAGAAAACCTATCAAGATCATACCTTTGCCTTGAGCATTCCACTTGAGCTAGATGATGACTATCTTGATCTCTTCAAGTGGATCTTCTTTCTTGATTGCGCGTCCAAGCACATGCTTGATGAAGACTTCTCCAAATACTCCCCCATACACATAATGGGAGAGTCTCGCTAAGCTCCGTCTTCATGTATCCATCGCAAGCACCAAGCATAGGATATCTTCAAGAGTCTTCTCTTGGTCTTGCACATCTCAACTTCAACACATGACCATCCACCATATACATCATGGAATGGAACCTTGGTCATCAAATAAGCTTCAAGAGTCCAACACATGAACTCCACTATTCTCATGGACACGATCTATAAGATATCTCAATGCAAGCATTAGTCCATAGAGATTGTCATATAATTACCAAAACCACACATGAGGGAAAATGCTCTTTCACCGGTATCAAGAGAGGCTTGTGGACGCTATCAGGGAGTTGCACAAACATTGTCTCACACTTACCCAACCCCGAAGTGAAACAAGAGGGCTTTGGGAGTTTCAGAGTCGGGCACTTCAAGGTTGGGTGAGCAGCAGTATCACAAACCAAACAGTAGTGTTGCACCGGACAAGCTTTTGAGGTGTGAGAATCCACACCACACTTCCAACATTTGGTGCCCTTTTTTGCAATAACTTTGCCCCCTGTCTCAGCCTCATGAATCTGCACCGTATGAGGGACCGTAGGAGGACCAGTACCCGCTGCGGTAACATCAGCAACACCCGTCGGCATCGCAGCGGTAGGCTGAACAACCTGCTGCTGTAACGGCTGCTGAAACTGCATCCGCGGAGGCTGCAACAAAGGTTGGGCTGCGGGCACCAGTTGCTGAACTTGAGACCCCGGCTGACCCCCTCTATTCTTCTTCCTCTTCGCACGCGGTGCCGCTGGTCCCGGCGCAACGACGGGCTGTTGAACTTGCTGGTACGACGGATACCCGGGGTTGATGAACGGAGCCAACGGTGGCGGTTGGAACTGCGGCGGCATGTACGCTGGAGGCCCAAACTGCATGGACGGGCGCTGGAGAGGCATGAACGGAGAAGGAGCCATCCCCATCCCCGCCGACGTCCCGCCAACGTTGAAGAACGGGGCGGACAGGTTCTGCCCCAATCCGGCGGCACCCGCCACGGCCGCTGCAGCCGGTTGATGCGGACGAGGCGCCATTGCCTGGAACTGAGGGCGCGAAGGCGGAGCTTGCTGGAGCTGGGGCCGTGGCGCGCCACTCCTAGGTGCTCCGCCCTGCTGGGGGCGCTGCGGCGGCGCTCCGGCCATGAGAGACGATGGAGATGGAGCGGCCGCGACAGCTGCGAAGGACCGATCCCACCGGATATGTGTATAGATTATGACTAACATTGGAGTTGTTTCACTCTCCAGATGTAGCACCTAGATATGTTATAGTTAAATTATAGCCTTCTCCATGTTGTTTCCCTGTCTATGAGGAAGTTCATTCTTCTTCTTTTTTCACATATGTGTACCATGATCAGTTATTGGTTTCACTAGATCATGTAGGCGTGTGTTGTCGCGCCCGTCCTTTATGACAGTATATTGTTAGGATTCGATGAAAATATATTTAGATTTTAACATCGTCCGAAGTTTTGAACTAAGATCATGACACTGCCAGTCCAAATGAAGTCATACAGTAACTGTTTCATAGGCACTGCAACAACATTTGCAATAAAAAAATCTAAATTTAATTCCTAGGTAATTATCATATTATAGGGAGCTACCCAAAAGAAAGATACATCTTACACAATTTATCTTATATCCAATGTCCATTTGGGGTCAGCGTAGTTTGAACAGAAGTCAACCGACATCCCACGAACACTTATAAATGTGACAAAAGAATAGCTATAATATTGATGGTAGTATATAGTAGTAAATGCCTGAATTAGTGGATTTCTTCGCCTAAATCATGATGGCGCGTGTTGCCCCGCCCATCTAGGCTACGAATATGTTAGTTGATGACGGAAAGATAAATATCACTATTTATAACTATAAAAGGATAAGAACTTGTAAATATAAGGATGCAATACTTCATCCCATTTGGTTATAACTTTACTCCTAGGCCCTACATTAAAACTGTTGTATTTTTTTCAATGTTACGGATATCGGTTATCGGGAACTTATTGGTCGACCCAACATAAGGGGTAAATCGGCCGATTTATAGGCATATTAGCTGATTTATCGATCAAATTATCTTATCGGTCAGACACTGAGAAGCGATAAATCGGTCGATTTATTGGAATATCGGAAGATATCTTGAACAATGATTTAATTGTAGAGATGGTTAGGACCTATTAATAATTCTACAGGACATGCCCAGCTAGCAAAATTGAGTTACAGTTTATTAAGCGCCTTGGATTGTTTGAGCCAAATTCTAATTTAGTATATCAACTTCCCCGTATTCATCTTCTTTTTCAAATAAATGGAACATCTCATTCACTTTTGATAGCCCCACCGCAGCAGCAGATCTCTTTTCCTGCCGCGAGTGATGATCATGAGCTGATGAAGATCCCTGACAACATTATGAAAATATAGTGCTACAAATAGAAAATAATTTTAATTACAGAACCATTACTTGGTGCATCCCCGTCATGAAGAGTGGTCAAGAAGAAGAGGCCGCATGCAACAGTAACGCTAATTGCAATGTTTGTGTACCTACTAACTATTAGTGTGCATTCAATCTTAACATTTGTAATTTATACATGTAATATATTCAATATGTATGTTCTACACCAGCCCTAAGTTAAGCCCTGTATATGCTCAACTTGAAGGATCACTATTGCTGGTCAAAAGCTTCATGCGATACAAATCAGGGGTTAATATAAGAATTTTGTTCAATGTCCTCGTCAAAGCAAATTGAATTTACTAACCAAACTTCATCACTGATTTAGCCACACCGTGAATTGTAGCATACACTTGTGCATTACTTAACTGAATGCTAACAAATTAATTGATAATGGAGCAATCCAAATAAGGTAAATTTCAGTACATAGTGGTTGGAGAAGTATAAAAATTCTTATACTAGGAAAAAACAGTACAATCATGTACATGGTGTGATATAAAAAATATCTCAAACAAATTGCAGTTTCTATATCTAGCAAAATACACGTTATTTATATATGTCGCATATTAATTACAAAGTGACATGAAACTGTTCGGAAATCATACTAGAACGGACAAATACCAACGGGAACCTAATAAGGAAATGAGACAAATGGCAGAGAAGCCAAACCATAATCTGATTGTTTTTACTTTCTTCATCTTATTAACAGAAAGCAACATCAAATAGTTCTATATTAAGCTCCATGGAATAAAGAGTGTTGTATTAGCTCAGGCTAAGATTAACCACATACCAATTATCTCTCTTGGCTTCAATATAGTGTTTGCGTTTCAAAGTCTTGAGTTCATTTCTAGTTATCTATGAGCAAGGTAACCTGGAAAGGCACCTCATCAGCTACAAACATATATGGTTGCTAGCCCATAGAATAATAAACACCGAGAAATTATATATAACCCTTAATTGATGGTCATTGTGTCTTCTCTTTAGAAGTCTTCATTTATATTAGATCAATATGTAACTGAGACCACTTAAAATAAACTAACCACCTGTATAAACTGTTTCTTCCATAATTAGATAAAGCAAGGTCAATGTCTCAACTACTCGATTTGGGTTCTGTAATAGTTGGGACATCAGATGCAGCAAAGAAAATTGTGTGTCCACCCGTTCCGACGGAAAAGCAAGATTCTAGTGGAAGCAAAATTGCATATTTGATAGAACAGAATGAGAACAACATAATACATAACGCAGGAGGCACATCGATCTTGATTATTGATGTAGCAAAACATCTCTATGCAATTATATGAAAGACAATAGCAAATTGTTCTGTTAATATATCGTTCTGGCATGTTAAGTTGTTAACACTCAATTTTGCAAGATCAACCCCTCACTGGTCAATCCAAAATTAGCATGCATAATTCCAAACACCAAGAATTTTCCCGCGTATATTGGTCCGGTAAATTTTTAAGTAGTTAACTGCATCGTACGCAAACATAGAACACAAAATATGCAAGATCTTCGAGCTGTAAAAGAATTGCATACCATTGTTCATGATGGGCAACATTTGTGTACCAGTGAGAGGAACAAAGGCCTCTCACAACCATCAGAAATTCCCAACGGCCTCCTACCACCATCGAAACATACATGCCCTCCTCTATTGCATGGCAGGTACGCACACACGCATGCCAACGCAATGCGGCCATTTTTTTATACTACACACCTACATCGCTACACCGATGGCTCATTGCTGATTTTTAAGGGCAAGAGACTTTCAATGTATGCAAGTTAAATTGGTGTATATCTCAAACTGTTTGTTTTCTCCTACAAGAGATAGATTAATGATCCTGAGGACTATGATGCGCGCCTGGACAAATTGATGTGGCCGGCACCATTGTGGGAATTTCTTTGGATTGTGCTATGTGTTTTGGATTGTCTTATGTTAGATGTTAGTGCCACGTTGTAATTTGGATCATGCAATTTGCAAGTTCTTATGACATTGTATTAAGTGTGCAAATATTATGTCATATTGGGTTATGTGAACGTACATCTTATATTGTTCTATCTGGTATAATAGTAGAAAATGCATTTAACTTTTATAACATCTTGTGCTATCTGGAATATTCGTGGAAACAATTTTTAAATACGAAAATTAAAATCAGTTATGGGCGGTATGATGGGCCTCTCCCTAAAAACCCCCACATGGATGCGTCCATTTATCAATACTGGTGACGTGCATCTCTTGTGCCTGTCACTGTATACCGCCAGTCACTAGTAACTCTATACTAGTGACAACATACTAGTGACGAGCACCTTGCCTGTCACTAATGAACACAAACTAATTGTCACTAACAAGGGTTTATGTAGTAATGTCATTTGACGCTCTTGTTTGAAACTATGTGCCTAAATGACAAAAACTTATTGTGGAACCTAAATTGAGTAGAATGTGGTGTAGGTACTTGTAGTCAAGGGGCGTGAGACATTTAACTTATAGTTGGTCAAGCACATTAAGCATACTTGCTTTCACATTAGCCTTAAACATTAAAGATGCTAATGATAGGGGCAACGGAACCCAACACTGATGATATACCATGGTTTATGCATAAACTTAAGAGTAGCATTTGGAAGCTACATGAAATTTATACATGTTTAACTCCTGCTTATTTTCTACTTTTCAAGTGTCCAGATATATTCAGAAATGAAAATATGATTCTATGACCACTTTAGAGCATCTCCAACCACACCCCTCATAGCCAACCCAAACGTCCGGGCGGACAGCCCGGATGTGTTTTGGGCTGAATTGGTCCACCCAACGGCGGCCCCCAAAGCCTCCACAAACGTCCGGGCTGTCCGGCTCCCCCCAAAGCCAGCCCATATGTAGGGCGGGTTTGGGGCCGCCCGGACGCGCCCAGACGTGTCCGCCACGTCGGATCTGTCAAGGCGGGCCTACCCAATTGTCAACCAAATTTCCGGCGCGCCGGCCACTTTCACTTATCCCCTTCTCCGCCTCCGTTTCCCGCCGATAAATTTCATTCCTCCCGCCGCGTCCACCTGCAAATCCGATGGAGGCGACGGAAGCCATCGATTTGACCGAGAACGGCGGCTCCTCCCAGTCCGTCGAGCAAGCGGGGAACTCGGCGCTGAAGCCGGAGACCATCGTGCGGCGGACGTAGCGCCGCAGGCAGCGCCTCCGCGAGCTCGCGGCGGAGAAAGCGGCGCTGGATGCTCTGGCGGAGGCGGAGTGGATAGCCAACGCGGATACGCAGGACGGGGAGCCGGTGTTGTCCACGCCCGTGCCCGTCGTCCGGCGTCCGACGCAGGTTCCGCCTGTCGTCATGCCGACAAGAAGGTCGACATCCTCCACGACGAACCCGGAGGAGCCGGGTCTCTTCCACGTCGCTTACGCAGGAGGACGAGATGATGGGGGAGTCTCCGCCGCTCCAGCGCCAAGTGGATCCTCATGATGAAGAAGAAGATCTCCGACCGTGACCTCGGCGTTGATGGCTCCGGTGGATCCGCCCCTTGATCCGACCCTTGTATCGGACAACTTGTTGAACTTTCGTAATTTCATTTGAATTTGAACTCTATGTCTTGTAATATGATCCGGTATGTATCGGATCAGATCGACGTTGCATGCCTTGCATGAGTTTGGGGACAAATTTTTGGGGGATGCGGTTGTAGGAGCCCAACTATGGGGGTTGTCCGGTCACTGTCCGCGGACGCGTCCGGACGCGTCCGCGGACACTATGGGGGGCGGATTTGGTGGATGCGGTTGGAGATGCTCTTAGGATGTTTTACTTTTACTTTTATGCCTGCACTTCGCATGCATTTGGTCCATATTACTTTCATCTTATTTACACTTAGCGACTTCTTATCAAACATCCTTACATAGCTTATGAGATATCACCTTATAATTTATGTAACATCCCAAATTTTTGAAAGTTTTAAAAAAATCACTAAAATTTAAAACTTTATTTCTTATTAAAATAAAATCAGCATTTTCCAAGAAGATAAAAAAAATGGATTATTATGACTTATTCAAAAGTATTATGATATCAAGCTAATCAAATAATCTTTTATTTTCAAACTTGTCGGTTGATATATATAAAAATCTTTTAGATATTTTTCAAACCGAAAATCCATATTTGCAAAGTGCTTTGATTTATTTAAAGTATGTATATTCTTAAATGGTTTTGACTCAATAGTTTGAACTTGAAAATTTTGTTTAAAATACTTCATATCCAATATTACTAATTTTGGTATTTTGCCTAAATAAACTCTATTTATAATATGCAAAAAGTGTCAAATTCCATTATTTTAAATTGACAATTTGAAATGTATTGAAAACATGAGTTTGATTGTTTTAAAGGAAACATCTGAATTTTTACAAATTTATAGAAGTTTATTGAAGTCATTTGGATAAATAAAACAAAGGTTATAACACTACAAGAAATATGTCAACTAGTGACCTTCTCTTAACGACCAAGTTTTTTTTGGTCATAAATTTGTGACCATTTCAAACTTGTTGGTCATAACCCACTCGATAGGGACGAAACCTCCAATCTTTGTGACCTTCTATTTTACAAAGGTCATAACACGCCGACATCAATTCGTCATAAATTCTAACAGCACTGATATATTGGCATGACTGGGCTCACACATAAGCCATCTCGCCTATGTGTCACTATCTCTCGCCTACGTGTCAATGCCTCTCGCCTACATGTCATTGCCTATGTGTCATTTGTGCTTACGTGTCACCACACTGACATGTAGCGCCTACTTGTCAGGATGCGTTGACTGTTGACCATCTGACAGGTGGGACCCGCATATGAGACCTCCACCTAGACTGACATGTGGGACCCGGCTCAACCGACCCGACAACACCATCCTGACGCGTATGACCCGCAATACACCGACTGACGGTTGGGACCCGTCCAATCCAGCGTGGCATGTGCGCACACCGCTGACTGTTGACCATCTGACAGGTGGGACCCGCATATGAGACCTCCACCTAGACTGACATGTGGGACCCGACATATGGGACCCGGCTCAACCGACCCGACAACACCATCCTGACGCGTATGACCCGCAATACACCGACTGACGGTTGGGACCCGTCCAATCCAGCGTGGCATGTGCGCACACCGCCAGACGCGCGGGACCCACCGGGAGCCAACGATTTGAATTTCAGCGCGCGTGTCATTTCAGCGCGCCTGACGCGCGGGACCGGCAAGGGAGCCTACGCCTTGAATCTCAGCGAAGTAAAAGAAATACGCGCGGGGAGGATTCGAACCAGGGACATCTCCCTGCTACCGCGCTCCACCAACCACCGGGCCACCTACCACTTGCTTGTTACAACTTGCTCTCAGCTGAATTTGTACCAATTCTATTTTCCTCAGACAAAGCCCACTGGATTGGGTCGGTTGGTCAGCTGGGCTGGGCCGATATTAAAGCGGGTCGGCCGGATATCACTTTTTTTCTTCTTTTTTTCTATTTTCTAATATAACTTTTGATTCTCAACTCCAATTGAACTCAAATATATTTCGAAATTTTTGTAAAGATAACCTCTCTCCTTATATGCTATTAGGAACTTCATTTAGTCTCAATAAAATACAAATACCACTAAGCTTATATATTATTTTATGTTGCATTTGTAGATTATTTAAAATATCTTGTTTCCATTTTGTTCGTACTTAGGGGGTGAATTTTGTGAAACACTTTGCATACCTATGATGAAATAGATATTTTTGTACCTAGAAATGATTTTTACAAAAAATCTTACGCAAACTACGAGGCACCTGTAGTTCAAATTTGACCCGGTTTCACCTGAATTGACGAGAATTTGTCTTTTTTACAAATGGTGTATGGAAACCATTTTACACTCAAACTTTTGGTTATTTGTACATAAAATATGGTATAATATTTTACAAAAATGGTGTGATACCATTTTGCAACATATGTTTCATACGTGCTTCACAAAAAAACTCATTTTTCGCACTCGGAAAATAAAAAATGATTTTTTTATGCAAAGAAATGGAAAACTTTATTCGGCAACATTGTTACCCATTCCAATATGCACGCATGTGCGCAATATGAGACCATTTGGACAAACTATGCCACGGTTATCGCCATAACATTGGTCATTTGGGCTGGAAGCCACGAATCTTCGTACATGAGAGGTCATTTTTGTGAACACTTTTTTAACATATCTATAATATTCCAAGTTTGTTATTTTTCCTTAAAACTAGGTCACATATAATGATACTTTGCGAAGGATTCACGTCTTTTTGATTTTTTTTAATTATATACGCCGATTTCAAAATACGGTCAAACCGGTGGACATGACCGTTCGTACCTAGGGATCGAATCTTGTGAAACTCTTTGTTTATCTCTGATGAAATAGGTACTTTTGTACCCAAAAATGATTTTTACAAAAAATGATGAGCAAACTATGAGGCACCCGTAGTTCAAATTTGACCCGTTTTCAGCTGAATCGTCGGGAATTTGTCTTTTTGTAAAGAGGTGGATGGAAAGCTTTTCAGACATAACCATTTGGTTATTTGTACATTAAATGTGGTCTAATATTTTACAAAAATGGTGCTATCCCAATATGTAACATATTTTTGGTATGTGCTTCACAAAAAAACTCATTTTTCGCACTCGGAAAATAAAAAATGATTTTTTATGCAAAGAAATGGAAAACTTTTTTCGGCAACATTGTTATCCATTCCAATATGCATGCATGTGCGCAATATGAGACCATTTGGACAAAATATGTCACGGTTATCGCCATAACATTGGTCATTTGGGCTGGAAGCCACGAATCTTCGTACATGAGAGGTCATTTTTGTGAACACTTTTTTAACATATCTACAATATTCCAAGTTTGTTATTTTTCCTTGAAACTAGGTCACATATAATGACACTTTGCCAAGGATTCACGTCTTTTTGATTTTTTTTTAATTCTATACGCCGATTTCAAAATATGGTCAAAACGGCGGCCATGACCGTTCGTACCTAGAGATCGAATCTTGTGAAACTCTTTGTGTATCTATGATGAGATAGGTACTTGTGTACCTAGAAATGATTTTTTCAGAAAATCATGAGCAAACTATGAGGCACCTGTAGTTCAAATTTTACCGGTTTTCACCTGAATCGGCGGGAATTTGTCTTTTTGTAAAGGGGTGGATGGAAAGCTTTTCAGACACAACCATTTGGTTATTTTTGCATGAAATGTGGTCTAATATTTTCTAAAAATGATGATCCCCCATTTTGCAACATATTTTTGGTAGATGCTTCACAAAAAAACCTATTTTTCGTACTCGGAAAATGAAAAATGGTTTTTTTGTGCAAAGAAAATGAAAACTTTCTTCGGCAACATTGTTCCCTGTTCCAAGATGCATATTTGTGCCCAATATGAGATCATTTTAACAAACTATGTCACGGTTATCGCCATAACATTGGTCATTTGGGCTGAAAGCCACGAATCTTCGTACATGAGAGGTCATTTGTGTGAAAACTTTTTGTAAATATGGTCCGTTTTCCAAGTTTGTTATTTTTCCTTAAAACTAGGTCACATATAATGACACTTTGCGAAGGATTTACGTTTTTTTGATTTTTTTTCGAATTCTATACGCCGATTTCAAAATACGGTCAAAACGACGGACATGACCGTTCGTACCTAGGGATCGAATCTTGTGAAACTCTTTGTGTATCTATGATGAAATAGGTACTTGTGTACCTATAAATCATTTTTTCAAAAAATCATGAGCAAACTATGAGGCACCTGTAGTTCAAATTTGACCCGCTTTCAGCTGAATCGGCGGAAATTTGTCTTTTTGTAAAGGGGTGTATGGAAAGCTTTTAGGACACAACCATTTGGGTATTTGTACATTAAATGTGGTCTAATAGTTTATAAAAATGGTGATACCCCATTTTGCAACATATTTTTGGTAGATGCTTCACAAAAAAACCTATTTTTCGCACTCGGAAAATAGAAAATGGTTTTTTTATGCAAAGAAAATGAAAACTTTCTTCGGCAACATTGTTCCCTGTTCCAAGATGCATGTTTGTGCCCAATATGAGATCATTTGAACAAACTATGTTACGGTTATCGCCATAATATTGATCATTTGGGCTGAAAGCCACGAATCTTCGTACGTGAGAGGTCATTTATGTGAACACTTTTTGTAAATATGGTCCGTTTTCTAAGTTTTTTATTTTTCCTTGAAACTAGGTCCCATATTATGACACTTTGCGAAGGATTTAGGTCTTTTTGATTTTTCTTGAATTATATATGCCGATTTCAAAATACGGTTAAAACGGCGGACATGACCGTTCGTAGATAGGGGTTGAGTCTTGTGAAACTCTTTGTGTTTCTATGATGAAATATATACTTTTTTATACAAAAATGATTTTTACAAAAAATCTTGAGCAAACTACGAGACACCTGTAGTTCAAATTTGACCCGGTTTCATCTGAATTGACGAGAATTTGTCTTTTTTAGAAATAGTGTATGGAAATCATTTTACACTCAAAATTTTGGTTATTTGTACATAAAATATGGTATAATATTGTATAAAAATGGTGAGATACCATTTTGCAACATATGTTTCATATGTCATTCACAAAAAAACTCATTTTTCACACTAATAAAATGAAAAATGCTTTTTTCGTGCAATAAAGTGAAAAACTTTGTTTGGCAACATTGTTCTACATCTTAATATACACGCTTGTGCGCAATATGGGAGAATTTGAACAAACTATGTCACGGTTATCGCCATAACATTGGTCATCTGGGTTGAAAGCCACGAATCTTCGTACATGAGAGGTCACTGTTGTGAACACTTTTTAAAAATATCTTCGATTTTCCAAGTTTGTTACTTTTACTTGAAACTAGGTCCCATATGATGATACTTTGCGAAGGATTTAGGTCTTTTTGTTTTTTCTTGAATTATATACGCTGATTTCAAAATACGGTCAAAACGGCGGACATGACCGTTCATAGATAGGGGTTGGATCTTATGAAACTCTTTGTGTATCTGTGATGAAATAGATACTTTTGTACCTAGAAATGATTTTTACAAAAAATCTTGAGAAAACTACGAGGCACATTTAGTTCAAATTTGACCCGTTTTCAGCTGAATCGGCGGAAATTTGTCTTTTTTACAAGAGGTGGATAGAAAACTTTTCGCACACAACCATTTGGTTATTTGTAAATACAATGTGGTATAATATTTTATAAAAATGATGTGATCCAAATTTGCAACATATATTTGGTACGTGCTTCACAAAAAAACTCTATTTTCACACTCGAACATTGGTCATTTGGGCTGAAAGCAACGAATCTTCGTACATGGGAGGTCACTTTTGTGAACACTTTTTTATAATATCGTAAATTTTCCAAGTTTATTATTTTTATTGAATTATATACGTCGGTTTCAAAATACGGCCAAACGGCGGCCGTGACCGTTTGTATCTAGGGGTGAAATTCTGTGAAAATATGGGTATATATCTGATGAAACATCTACTTTTGTACCGAGAAATGATTTTTTCTAAAAATTCATGATTAAAATTCATGGTTTCAAAATACATTTATTTTGAGATTTCTGTCCATTGGACAAGAGCTGAGCCGTCCATCCCTGGACAAGAGCTGAGCCGTCCTGTTAGAACTAAATCGAGAGGCAAACGAGAGATTGCAACGATGAATCGAACTGTGTTCTTTATTGATGGAATTGGGGTATATATACAAGGTGAGGGGCGCCTCCTAGAGGAACCGACATAGGGAACCGTCGTAGGGGAACCGACATGGGAAGAGGTGGCGACTGTACGGACACAGGCGTCCGTACGGCGCTTGGACAATAAAACTAATCCTAACACTCCCCCTTGTACAACGCCGTGCCTTGTATAATAGCATTATTGGTCTTGTAAATGTCTTTGTTCACAAGTATATCCATCTTGAATATCTCCTCCAAAAACCCTGTGGGAAAAATGTGAGGAGAGTTGTGTGTATGATATGTTGCTAAAATTCCTTAAAACCCAGTGGGAAACAAGGAGAAAATGATGCAACATATAATGTTTATTGTCTCTTTGATAACTCATATGAGAAAACCTTAGAAAGGAAAAACCCATATGTGAGTTTAGAGAGCAATAAATATGCCTTGTATACTTCCTTTAAAAACCCCAGTGGGGAAAACAAGAAGTATGACATATGATGTTTGAAGTTGGTAATTTCTCCCCCAAAAACCCTTTGGGAAAAATGTGAGGAGAATGGTATTTGATATGTTGTTTAAACTCCTTTAAAACCCGGTGGGAAAAGTAAGGAGAAATCATACAACATATAATGATTATTGCCTTTGTCAACTCAATATGAATGAAATCCATAGAGTTTAGAGGACAATAAATATGTCGTATATACTTTCCTAAAAACCCCGATGGGGAAAACAGAAAGTATGACATATGATCTTATGTTGATATTACCTCATTAAAAACCTTAATGAGAACCTGGAAAGTAAACTCATAAAGGGAAAAAGAGTGTAATATGATGCTTTGAACATGTTATTATCCAGGAAGATTCTCCCCTTGACCCTTGCAAATCACGAAGTCGTCGATACCAATCCCATGAATTAATTCTGGAAAGTTATAATTGGTAGAGACTTTGTGAATACATATGCGAGGATATCGCATGATTTGAATTGCAAGGTGTTTATTCCCTGACTCTTGAGGAGTTCATGGGGATAAAACCATTTAACGCAATATGCTTGACGATATTGCTCTTTATGTAACATGTTTGCATCCGTGCAACACAAGCAACATTATCTTTATAGATAATGGTATCTTTATAAATAATGGTAGGTGATTCGAGAGAATCAATACCACATGAATAATGTATGTGGTTTATCATTCCGTGAAGCCACACGTATTAATGCGGCTTTGTATTTCAGAATGATTGGTAGGTGTAGTCACCGAAGTCTGTTTCGAAGACATCAATGAAGTGACAGTTCTAACATGGAGGTACACATTGTGGGGATCATTCAAGTAGCCAATATCAGTGTATCCTGATGATATTGGAGTTCAGATTTATCTGAAATTACAAGAACATGTCAAATAATGTGTGGTGTCTTGGAGATATCGAAAGATATTCTTGATTCCCAACCAATTGTTTTGGTGGGTCCAATGGCACAGTGATATGGAACTATAAGTCTCAATATCCCTTCTACACCATCCCGTGGTTTGAGTGAATCTTTCTCTACCTCTAGAGATCGAACAACCGGCATGGGAGATAGACATGACTTGTCCATTTTAGTTTTCACCAATATTTATAATATAGGCATCTTGGTGTACCATAATACTTGAGTGAAGTAGCCCGACTTGTGTAGTATCAAGCACTGTTTGGGTTAACCAAATCCTTCATCTCAAATTTCGTCCTTTAGATGATCACGTGCTTCGTCATTTGCAGGAGTAATCCTTGTGTATGACAAACACGCATGGATAATCATCATTATAGGAGTAATCCTTGTGTATGACAAACACGCATGGATAATCATCATTATAGGAGTAATCCTTGTGTATAAGGAACTCACTACGTCGGTTGTACCATAATATACCGACAACAACAAGCCATGTAATGACTCACTGATTTTACACAATGCATGTTGCATTTACATTTCGATTTGGATAGAGATTCCACCCGGGAACCATACATTTCCAAATCTAGTGATCCACATGAAATGTAGTCACTACATCTATCAACTGCACAGATAGATGATTTTGCACTGCCAATGATATAATTATCGGAATTTTTTTGAGAATTCCAATTGTGTATGGAGAGTAGGTCTCGAATCTCTGCGGAAACCCGACCTTATGCTACAAGCCTTGCTTTCTCACCACCTTGTTGTTCTCATTCTGTTTATAGAAGAAAACTTATTGAATCCTGTATAGGGAATTCAATTGGAGGAGCGAGGCTAATTCTGCTTGGATTGCATCCTTTGTTTATTTCAGTCCGAGCGAGTGGTTTACACTCTGCCATGGCCATGGTCTTTGGATCTGAATCATTCTGAAGGATATTTGCAATCATACAAGAGAAATGTTTGTCGACAATTGTAGGCTTTTGTTATATGATTCTCCATAGTCGATATTGTAGGAGGAAATCTCATCCACCTATGATGACTCTTCGTGATTTCCCAATACGCGTGAGTCCAGGTGTTCCGATGTCCCAGCCAGTGTGTGCAAGCTGAAGCTGGGGTTGTGGAGGTTTCCCTTCCACTGGGTGTATACTACCCATAAGGTGTTTGTCAACGCTAGGTTGACTTGCATTTACTGATTTAGAGGATTTCTCCCTAGTTTCCTTTGTTGCTTGCAAGAAGCTGGATCCTGGTCAGAGGCCGTACTACTCCCCCTCTTTTTATGAAATAGGGAGTTGAGTGGTTTTTGCTGGTACCTCCACTCTTTCGGGCGCATTTCTAGCCAGATTAGGAGTTTGTAACACCTTTGAGATCAGTAAATGAATTTGGCAGGTTATTTGCATGTGATGCAAATTTGTGAATCCGAACCTAGAGTACAGATTCTTGAGTACGTGGATATGAGGAGGAACGTGAAGTCCCAATGGATTTCCTGGCATTCAATGTGGTACTTGAAATCTCCCCCTAATGCCTGGAAATAATCCTCCTCAAGTATAAGCAATCAACGTACTGGGCTATGAAAGCATCCCTTATGAGGGGTTCAAGGTACTAGGTGATCGACAGAGATCTGTACCCCACATAGATCCCTCATATGTGGACCCATGATGTACGCTGCGGTGGTGAGATCGGTAAGCATGAAGCGCTTCCGAACTTACGCAGATGGGAAATGCTCGGAGGATTTCCACGTATCAATTGCAGAGGGGAAGTACTGCGATATGCAGTTAGTCAGCAGTGTGTAAAACTGTATGACACCAACGTAAGTTGGCAAATTGCAACTCATTAACATGGGTCACGCAATGAGAAAAATCCTTTTGATCAGAGATAAAACCAAAAACAATTGTGTATGGACACATAGGACATTGTGCTGAAATTCGATCCTTAGAGCCGTGCACTAAATAGTGGAGGCATGTGAAGAGAATTCTGCAACAATATTTGTCCATTCGAATTGATTTAATTCGATTTTAGTCCAAACAATGGTTGGTTGAGAACACAAATATCACCTTGAATGTGTTCAAGGGACTAAAGTGATCTGTTGGCACAATATGTCCAAACTAAATCTTATGAATAGGAAAGTTTAACTCATGTAAAACATGACCGATGGAATTGCATTATATGCAACATGTGCTACGAGTAGGATGTACGTCTAGTACAATCCAGACAATAGAGTGGGTACATTCTCATATACTTGTTCCACGTCCATCGGATTGACACTCGTAGAAATCTATATATAGAATTGAAGAAGTTCCAATATGGAAATCTTTGTCAGATATGTAGAATGTATACAATCTTATTTATATCAGAGTGCTGATACAATATATATGTTCTATTACAAAAACACACATGGACATTAATTAAACGACCGTTGAGGAGATAGTGGGACTAGACGAAGTCTCCAAACATGTCAGTTGATGTATGTTCAACCATCATGTTCTCCGTGGCCATATGGTTATTTGACAGCTGGAGATTCACGGTGTTGCTAGGTCCAGGAGTATCATCTAGCGAACAACCGAAACTTCCTTGGTGTTGTCTGGATGAAGGTTGAAGTGAGTTTCAAACCTTTTCCCTTGAGCTCCTTTGCATCGTTGGGGTTGCTGATACAGAATGTCCAGATGCTTTGGGGTCATGCACTTGCTAGTGGGATGCGTGTAGCAACCACACTTGTCGCAAAGCTTAGTTTTGGTCAAACTTGGGCTCTGCGATGCATTTCCCACAGTCTGAGTTTCTAGGCTTCTGTTCCGGTTGCGCTTTCGCTTACCATTGAAATTCGAAGGCTTGCCGTTGAAGGCATCATCAAACTTTCGTCCGTTCGCGACATTCATATGAACTTCGGGTAGAGGTTGGGAACCAACCGGGCGGTGAGAGCCATTCTTAGCGAGAAGCTCATCATGCATTTCAGCCCGAAGTAAAATATGAATAAGATCGGAATAGACTTGGTAGTCGCGAGCACGATGCTGGTGCTCTTGGAGGATCCTGTCAGATGTGAGCATAGTAGACAGAGTTTTCTCTATCTTCTCCACATCAGTAGATTCCTTCCCGCAAAAGCGCAGTTTGGAACTGATCTTATGAACCTCGTGATTGTACTCTCCGACAGACTTAGAGTCTTGGAGTCGGAGTTGAGTCCAATCATGAAGTGCTTCAGGCATGACAAATGCCTTTTGTTGTTCATACCTCGTCTTGAGGGCCTGAAACAAGGTACTAGGGGATTCTTCCTCCAAGTACTCAGTTTTGAGATCTGGATGACTATGGTGCCTTATGATGTATAAGGCATCTTATTTTTGCTCATCTGTCAGCGGCGTCACTCCAGCCGGGGGTGGTTCCACCGGGGGCTGGATTGGACGCACTAATCCACGGGACGCAAGGGCGATCTTGATGTACATGGGTAAACCAGAGAATATTAATTTACATTCGGTAAATTAAATCCATCATGATTATGTTGTAATAAACTATGCAAAATAGATGAATATTCAAGAGATGGGCTTGAACTCATCAGTGTGAACTTCAAATTGTTAAGCTTGACATGTTGTAGACAATCTCCAAAGAAATTTTTGGACTAAATCTATCAGCATTAGCGGAGTATAGGGTACTCACGCTTCGAATGCCTTATGTCATAACTTAATTAAATGTATGGGAGAGCACATAGGCAATCATAATGTCAAGAATGACAATATGTAGGCTTAAATAGTAGGTGTAGATAAATCTACACACTACCTCGTGATCCCAAAACATCAATTTGAAGAAGTCACGTTGAATTTTGCATCTCAATTCGTGCTCGTATCAAGCCAAAGGGCTCAATTAAGACGGTGAATTGATCTTATTCGCAAGAAATTGAAAACCTTAATTGCAAATAGACGTATTAATCTCAACATGTGACGAACATGGAAATATATACATCTTAGAAAGATTCCGGAATACATAGTACTCGACAGAGAAACGGTATTGTAGAGATACCGAATTAATATTTGCAAAAGATTTAAAAATCTCAATTGCAAATAGTGGATGCAAATTAATCTCAACATGTAAAAATACATGGAGATATATTACATCACATTTAATTCTAGAAGTACATCGGTACTTAACAGAAAACAGTACTGAAATATATGTACTATCACTGCTAAAAGTGTTGATAGAACACTAATCTGCTAAAAAAAACTGAAATATACATCAATTAGCAAATAAGCAGGGGCTGGTGGTGGTCCAGTACGCATGCTAATGGGCCAAATTGGCGGCCATCGCAAGGACTGGTCAACCCGAATGGATAAAGGAGAGAGAACGACAGGAGAAATTCCCAGCCACATCTCGATCCCCTATTCCGACGACTGAACCACGCGGATAGCACAAGGCCGGCCGCATCAGTAGTCACTGGCGACGGGTGTTCCGGCCGTCCTCTTCCTCGTCGGAGGATCCTCCAGGGAGCAGGGTCCCCAGGGCGACGCCGTTGGAGGCGCCGTTCGCGAGTCCGAGCGCGGCCGGGTTCCAGGTGCCAGCGCGGTGGCCGAGGGTCAGAAGGCGGCGGCGAGCGCCTGCGCGCGGTGAAGGAAGTGGCGTGGCCGGACGCGACGCCGTTGGAGGCGCCGTTCGTGATTCCGAGCGCCGCGGCGGGCCTTCACCATCGCTGGCGGCGGCGCTAGGAGCACCGGGCCACGAAGGATGCGGCCGCCGGTGCCGTCTCTCCGCGAGGAGCCAAGCCGAGGGCTGCGGGCATCGTCGCGCGGCGCTGCGCTGATGCAAGTCGCGGCTGCATCGGCCGCCGTGCCAAGTGCTCAATTTCGTACATAGGTATGAACAAATATTAGGTAAATAGCACCTGATATAGATCGAAGAATTTCAATCTGCTTGCAGAGATCTGGTGTCGTTCTGTGCCTAGGCTGATTGTTCTTTCTACTTTTCTTCTCCGATTTGATTGAGACCTGCGAGTCTCTGTTCTTCTCAGATTTTGCCTTCTTACTCTGGTGGCCTATTGCTCTCCTTGAGAGCGACGTGCGTGATAACGTGTTAGAACTAAATCGAGAGGCAAACGAGAGATTGCAACGATGAATCGAACTGTGTTCTTTATTGATGGAATTGGGGTATATATACAAGGTGAGGGGCGCCTCCTAGAGGAACCGACATAGGGAACCGTCGTAGGGGAACCGACATGGGAAGAGGTGGCGACTGTACGGACACAGGCGTCCGTACGGCGCTTGGACAATAAAACTAATCCTAACACGTCCATCGTATCCGGATCGAACGGTGGTGCTCGCCTCCTGAAACCAACACCACGCAACACCCGCACGCTATCACCCGCAAACCCTGGATAGAGTCCATCGCCCCAACTCTTTCCCACCCTCTGCGCCGCCTCTCCCTATCTCTCTCTCTTGCTCGATCCAGATCTCAGCCGCCTCTCTCGATCCCCATCTCAGGGCGCCGGAGATCCCCACACCACCAGCCTCGAGCACGACGCCTCAGCCGCACGCCTTAGCCGCTCCCCCGTCGCCACACGCCTCAGCCGCTCCTGGCCCGAGCACGACGCCTACACCGTCCTCGTTGCCGACCGCCGCGTCTACGCCCTCGTCACCGTCCACCTGGACGACGCGCGCCGCTGGATCCACGTCACCCGCTCGCTCCACCGGCACCTCCTCTCCTCCGGCCGCCTCGTCTTCGGCCTCGCCGTCCAGTGGATTCCGGGCCTTCGCGGGGACACCCTGGCCACCCTGCAGCGGCCACCCTTCAGCTCTGCGTGAACCACCGCTGCCTCGTCCTCCACCTCGCCCACCTCGACGCCGACTCCCTCCCCGGTACCCTGAGCCCCTCCCCTGCCTCGTCCTCCTGCGAAGGTATGAATCCACCCCTCCCCTGCTCCCACCCCTAACTCCTCCCTCGTGTGCTGCAATTTTCGACCGAACCTTGTCCGACAGCAGATTGAGATCCTGTTGCTGTTTGTTCTACAGGGGCTCAAGGTGTTTGATACCTCGGTTATACCCTAGTCACTACACATCGGTTATACCCTCGGTTACACTATCTAATTTATATAGTTGAAGCCTAGTTTGCTTGGGTGTGAAATCAAATGGGCAAAACATATATTTGTACTAATATGCCATGAATCTAAACCTCCTCCTGTTTGTTTGTACCATTGCAATAGATGAGTACTTCCAAGAATGAAATTGGTTGACCTAATTTGCTCGTGAACCAATTATGAATTGTCAACCTAAAAGCTAACACGCTTGTGTGTTTTGCAGGTATCTGACAACTGGAGCTGCTGCCACCGGTATTAGCTTGCACGGTCTTGCCATGGAGGCTGGGCGGAGATCCCACTCCTTTCATGCTCCTTGTGCTGGTTCAAGTGTGACGCTTGCCTCTAGGACTGCTGCATCGCCATCAAATACTTAGTCAACCAGGTAGTCTCAGTTTCTCCAACGTTTCTGTTTTGGTACTTGTGGTTGCCAAATGCAGGTTTTCCCCATGTATGTATGTATGGTTGTTGCATCATCTGTCGCGTGTGTATGTGCACTATCCATGTTCATAGGTATTTTAAATGGCACAGTTCCGAGTTGATTGTATAGTTAATTTAGATGAGATTATAGCTAGTATTTTCATTGCATTGCATATTGTATGGATAGTTGAATACACTGAGCTGCCACCTTTATTTAAGCATTGCTGTTCTTTCACTCAGTAGTGCACAATGGTAGTAAACATACTTTTTTCTGAATGCCATGGACAGGTACGCCCGATGAATACCAGATCTAGTTCAAGTACCTATTTCTGACATACCATCACTACATGAGGTACACACGGTCTCCCCCTGCCTACTCCATACTCAAACTGAAATGATAGAGTAGATGTTTTATATATGTAGCGTCATGGAGGTATAGTTTGCTGAGATGTAGTTGAACAATTGCAGGTTAATTTGATGCCATTTCTGCTGTAATGCTAGATTAATGCATCAACCCGATGTCACCGTTGTTAAACTGCTATTGCTTGACTTGATAGTTTGCCAATAATAATGCATTAAGTCAGCAGCAGCATTTTTTTATGCTTATTGATCCCCACTTCTGTTGTTGTAGACCCGAAGGAGCCCTGATGCTATACTTCTGTGCTGGAGCACATCGACGACCCGAAGACAGTCTGCCGGAGCACAACAACGAAGCTTGTAATGCATCAGTTATTATAACAATGTTGAGCAGAAGGATGATAACAATGTAGGGCTTGGAAAATAGCAGTTATTATTACAGCCTGCAACTGTTATTGTCATTGTATTGCGTGTTATTTATAGAGCAGAAGCTCCATATTGAATCTAGCTGGTGTTATTTGAAATATTTTGATTGTTTTCAGTCTGTCAATTTAAAGACTGGTTATTTATGTACTGTCGAAGTGAAATATAAAAATTATGGCCGAACAATTAATTTGACCGACCAGAACCTGACCATTTGGTCCCACAACCCAGAACCTGTGCGTTGGGACCCACTGCTAAAAACCTGATAATTCGGACCCAGCGACCTGATAGTGACAAGTGGGACCCATTGACCTGTACCTACCAATTGGGACCCACGTATCAGCCACGTATCATAGCTGACAATTGGGACCCACTTGCAACAAATATCATAGCTGACAGTTGGGACCCACTTGCAACAAAAGAAAAAAAACACTATGGCCTGGAACTATAAAGGCCTATGTATTGGGCTTGGCCCATGTAGTTGACCAGAATTGGGCTGGGCTGATTTTGCTCTAAGACCATTTCGTTTGGTCACAATTTTTGCCACGTCAGATTTGCCACGTTGGATCTGACGTGGCCAGGTCAGATGGCTTGTGACTAATAAATTGGTCATAACATATGTGACCTTTTAGTTTGGTCATAAGCGTTTATGACGAATGCACAAAAAAGGTCACGTAGTTTCGTTAGTGACTGCCAGCATTTGACAACCTGTTTTTGGTCATAAAAAGGTCACAGATGAAACTTCGTGACTATTCAGTGACCAATCTAGGGGGTCACTAGTGAGCATATTTCTTGTAGTGTAAAAGAAATAAGAAAAATAGAAAAGGAAAAGGAAAAGAAACGAAAAAAAAGGATTAGCTGGGCCAGCCCGAGACGGCCCAGAACTTACCTGCCGCCCACGGCAGCGCGTAACAACGCATCACCAGCCCAGCCCCGACCTCTCTCTCTGACTTCCCGGTCCTGCCTGTCAGCCGAAGTCATCCCCAACCTCCAACCCCGCACACGACCGCGCCCACGACCTCACCACTTCCCCCCACGATCCCTTGCACAATTCGCTTCGTACGCAGGTCCTCGGTCGCCCCCGAGCCTCTGCCTAAATAGTCCGCGACCTCGGCATCATTTCCTCTCACCCCCCCTCCGAATAGTGCCCCCAGGCTGCCCGTATCGCTCGCCGGAGAACCACCCAGCCGCCGCCGTAATTCTTCTATTCCGGCAAGTTCAACAAACCCTCGAGCCCCCGACCACCTGCATTCTCTCTGACGTGCTCTGGCGCAACTTTCTGACCCCTTTGCTGAATTTATTACGCAGCATAACAAGCAGTTCATGCACGACTGTAAGGTCGTTCGGACCGCCGCAGCTCCGTCCGTGAACCACCTCCGAACCAGGAAGCAATCGAAGACGCCACCTGCTCCAGCGTCTTCGCAGTGCCGTTGTGCACGTCGTTGTCGCCCTCCCTAGGTCATAGCGTCACCGGAGCGTCGTCGACAACGACTGCCGAGCCGCTGCGCCGCCTTCTCCATTGTCTCTGGCGACCTAGCGCCGTCCGAAGTGATCAACGCAACAACAGCCGCCTGATCGCCTTTCTACGGTCTAGATTAGAATCAGGACGAAGAGGTATCCTTCCCTCTGATCCGTCCGATTTACATAAATCAAACGGCTCCAGTTAGTCCCTGACCAGCCAACCACAGCACGCCACGTCACCCAGCCTCTCTGGATTTATTCCGAATATAAATTTAAATGGTAATTTTGCAGAAAAGCCCCTGATAATTCAAACCCTCATATATTTTCAACCACATAACCAAATTTCACAAATTTTATACCATTGGAAAGCCCTTGACCTGTAGAATCTTTTAGCACTGTTGAATTTCAAATTTGACTAGTTTAAATTCATTCAAATTTCAAATGGATGATTTGAGTAAATTTGACCTAGGTTTAAATCCACAAGTCCAAAAATTTCAAATAAAATATTTTTGGAAACCTTAGGATCTGTATAATAATGTTGCATTGTTATAAATATTTTTTAGCAATGTCATTTCCATTTAAAAATCAGAAACCCTATTTGTTTGTTTTTAACATGGTTTAAAATTCTATTAATCTTATTAAATTGTTTGTTTTACAAAAATAGCACAAGTATTTTTCTTTTGACCAGAAGTAACAAAACTAAGCCTAGTCAACCTTTTTGAAACATAAACTTGTAAACATGTGTTCAAAACCTATTAGATGTATTAGAATTGTAAACATTAATTTTAAATGTGTTAAACCCTTTTGACCAAATTAAAGTGCGATCTTTTGATCAAGACAAAAACCTTAGAACCATTGGAACATGACTTCAACATATTCAAATTTGAAATGTACAAATTTGATTTCGACCATCCCTTGTCCATAAATGGCAAACCCTAAATCCTAGCACGTTAATTCTTTTTGTAAATTGAATTATGTGATAAGATTTGACCATAAAACAAATAAACTAAACCAACTATTGATAAACACATTATTGTGATGTTTGCTTATAAGTGTTATGTGTTTGTTCGAAATGTATGTTTATTGTACTTCTCTTTCCTCGTATAGATTGAACAGAGTGAAACGTTATTCGTTGAAACGAGAGTGAGAAACGACAACTTTCAAAAGGCAAGTGACACTCCTAAATCTCCTACTATTTTTACTATATTGCATAGTAGTATTTTTTGTAGTATGCATGCTAGGTTTGTGTGAATTACTATATTATGCTATGTAGTGTGTAGCTATCCCCCACCTTGAGCTTAGTAGCATGGAACTTGGTAGAATGCTTAGCAAAGCTATGAAAAATGTTTTGATTAGTTGGATAGTGAAAAAGTAATAAAACTAATCAGTGAACTACCTGGGTGCTGGTTGGAGAACCATGGTGGGTGGCTACTCAGGGGGTCCATGTCTATGGTAATCGCCCTTGGTGGAAGCGCACAATTGTCATATGGGCTCTGTCTTGATCATATAAGTTGTGAGACCCCGATCCGTCGTGACCAGCAGATGTAGGGGGATGATAGGTTGGTTCGGGTCACGCGTTGTGACTCGGGGAATTACTTCTGAAAGATCTCGTCTCGGTCTTCTCTTTTCCATTTCATAATTGGGTGGCATGGAGTAGGGAATGATTGGGTCTTGTGGTGAAAGTGCACAATCTCTCGAGAGTTAAAACTAAGTATACTTAGCCGTGTCCCCGGTTACGGACAATTTGTGCGACTAGACAGGGCAGATGTTGAAGATCTCCTCATCCCAATTTCTCTAATAAAATTTGATGGGTGAACAAGGGTTTGGGAGCTCACTGATGTCTATCGGTGGTGCTCGTTGTGAGTAGTTTTCAAGGTTGTTCACCGATGTCTATCGGTGGTACTCTCTGTTGTCAAAGGTGTTCACTGATGTCTATCAGTGGTACTCTTTGTCTAAGATGAAAAGTTATTTTATAAATGATAGGACAAAATTGCCTTTTATGCAAATCAGCCTCAAACTCCACCGAGCCAAATATGCATGTAGATATAGTCTTATCGAATTAATCAACATAGTGTCATCTTGCCACCACAATTCAATTGTGTTGACCCTTTATAGCCGGGCTGCAACTAAACCTTGCAGGACCGTCTGACGAAGAGTAGGGATTGAAAGGGTCACGAGTCTCCAACCAACATGCCTTTCCTGTGGCACATGATGAAGATGGAGCTCTCTGTATCTTTGCCTTCCGCTGTGTGTTTACTTTGGTTTGAGCTAGCCATGAGCTATGCACCTTGTATCGAACCTTTTTACTTCTGGATCATCGTGTAATGAATTTGATATAATGTTATGGTATTTCATCTTAAACTGTGTGTGCTAGCAAGTCGATCCAGGGACTAGCACGATACACAGGAGGTTGCTACCCTATAGTAAAAGGGGGGCCTTTACAGATGGTATCAGAGCACTGTGTTACCTGTAGGTTCGTGACCCTAGGTTTGGATAGAAATAGGTTTTGACCATAGGATTGAAAATCTATTTTTTTTGGATTACTAAATTAAATATATATTTCATTTTATCTTTTCTTGTACTCTCGTCTACTATCTACCTTCATAAAATATCTTCTCTTGTTCTAGATGACCATGTTCTTATAGTTTGAGTCTGATACTTCACATGGAATTCTCAATTTCAACACGAAGCACTACATGGAAGACCATAGAAGAACTTAGATTTGGAACTCAAACACTTGGAAAGTTTTCAAGAAAGATGAAGAAGGAACTACAAGAACTCAACAAGGAGATAGACTAGAGACCACCATTTAATTAGAACTACGATATCGTGTTAGCGTATTGATCATACCAAGTTAAGTTTTATGTCAATACTAGATTGTTTGTTTGTGTTTGAACCATGTTGCTTGATGTTTGTTAGATATTGTTTGTAAAGATGAATTGACTTGATATGTTGTGTTTGATAGGATCCTCCCTTAGTACCTTTCTATCTCTACTTATCCATGCTAAACCCAATAAGTTACACCACCCATATTCAAACAACCACCAACCAATTGGGGCATGGTACCATGCAGAATAAGAAAGATGTTGTGACCAACCTCAAGTCTGCAAAGTATGTGGAGGAACACCACTCATCCCAAGAAAGTTATGATGAAAGCACCACCTTATTTCATGAACATGGTGATTAAAGTATTAATGGAATATTTGGACAACTTGGTGGTGAAATTCATAGACGACTGATGCACCGGTGAGGTGTTGTTGGGAAACCCCAAGAGGAAGGTATGAAGTAGTGCAGCAGCAAGTTTCCCTCAGTTGTGAAACCAAGGTTATCGAACCAGTAGGAAACTAGGATTCTTCTCGAGGTGGCAACGGCGCCAGAAAAGTGCTGGTGTGTAGTTGACGTGGAACCTGCACACAACACAACCAAGATACTTTGCCCCAACTTAACAGTGAGGTTGTCAATCTCACTGGCTTGCTGTAACAAACGATTAAACGTATGTGTGGAAAATGATGTTTGTTTGCAGAGAATGAAAGTAACAGGATTGCAGTAGGATTGTTTATTAGTTTAAAGAAAAGGACCGGGGTCCACAGTTCACTAGTGGTGTCTCTCCATAAATAATAATAACATACATGCGGGTAAACAAATTATAGCTGGGCAATTGACAGAATAAAGAAGTGCATAATGATGCATATACTATAGTTATGATGTCTAGTGTGATATTCATTTGGGCATTACAACAATATACATAGACCGTTCCAACCGCATCTATGACTAATAATCCACCTTCCGGTTAGCATCCGCACCCCTTTCAGTATTAAGTTGCAAGCAACAGATAATTGCATTAGGCAATGTGTGTAATGTAAGTAGTACAAATACCCTTAGATAAAGTACCACTGTTTTATCCCTAGATAACGGAGAGCATGCAAGATCATAAACAACGCACTCACAAGATATATTATGAAGCAATAACATAGTACTCAATATTCATCGGATCCCAGCAAACACAACATGTAGCATTACATAAAGATGATCTTGATCATGTTAGGCAGCTCACAAGATCTAAACATGGTAGCACAAGAGGAGAAGACAACCATCAGCTACTGCTATGGACCCGTAGTGCAAGGATGAACTACTCACGCATCAGTCCGGAGGCGGGCATGGTGATGTAGAGCCCTCCGGTGATGATTCCCCTCCCCGGCAGGGTGCCGGGAGGAGCTTCTGAACCCTCCCGATCTAGGGTTGACGACGGCGGCGGCTCTGGACTTCGTGGAGGAAAAAGGTGCGTGTCCTAGGTTTTAGATATCTGAGGGGTATAAGTAGGCGAAAGGGCGAAGGCGGTGGGGCCTCGAGGGCCCCACACCCCGTGCTCGCGCGGCCAAGGGGGGAGCCGCGCCGGGAGGGGGTGTGGGCCCCTCGGGGTCCACCTCCGTGTCCTCTTCGGTGTTCTGGAACCTCCTGGGAATTTCAAGCACTTTGACGTTTCGTTTGTCCAATTCCGAGAATATTTACTTAACAACTTTTCTGAAACCAAAAACAGCAGAAAACAGGCAACTGGCACTGTGGCATCTTGTTAATAGGTTAGTCCCAGAAAATGTATAAAATGATATAAAAGTGTATATAAAACATGTAGCAAGTGGTATAATATAAGCATGGAACATAAGAAATTATAGATACGTTTGAGACGTATCAAGCATCCCCAAGCTTAGTTCTACTCGTCCCGAGTAGGTAAAACGATAACAAGAATAATTTCTGAAGTGACATGCTTCACACAATTTTGATCATATAATAATGTAAGGCTCATGTTATGAATGAAGTGATTCAAAGCAATGGTTTATAGTTTGCTAACAAATATACAAGGAGTAAACAACTAAATCATATAAGCAAAAACTTTTCATGGATAGTACTTTCAAACAAGCATCAAAATGATTCACATGAAAGTTAACTCATAAAGCAATAGTCTCTAAGTAAAAGAGCATTGAAGCAACACAAAGGAAGATATAAGTTTAAGCACTGGCTTTCAACTTGTAACATGTATATCATATAGATAGTTGTCAACACAAAGGAGTATAATAAGTGCAATAAGTAAGCATATAAGAATTGTTGCACACAGTTGACACAAGTGTTTGCTTCTAAGACAGAAAGAAGTAGGTAAACTGACTCAACATAAAGTAAAAGAAGGGCCCTTCGCAGAGGGAAGCAGGGATACAAACATGTGCTAGAGCTTTTTAGTTTTATAGGTTTTTGAAATCATATAGAGAGCATAAAATTAAGTTTTGAGAGGTGTTTGTTGTTGTCAACAATTGGTAATG
Source organism: Poa annua (assembly GCA_026929855.1). NCBI lineage: Eukaryota > Viridiplantae > Streptophyta > Magnoliopsida > Poales > Poaceae > Poa > Poa annua. Next base: position 40,891,362 of record CM049436.1, read on the forward strand.
GGCACTCTACCCCCCTTGTCAACCAGACTTTCAAGAGCGGCTCTGTCGGAGGGTGATTCCCACGAGACAGGGATACTCACACTCTGAAGCGTAGTTCGAGAAGGGGACTGAACACGTCGGTCTACAACCCTCAACCGGCACGGCGACGGTGCTCGTCGAGCCTGAAGAGGGACAGCACGGCAGAGATGGACAGCGGCCCGTACCCAGGTTCACGGCCCTCAGGAGGAGGTAAAACCGCTACTCCTGCTTGTCTGTATTGCACTGCTGAGATTACAGTACAATGAGCTTGCCGAGGGCTCCCGTATGGCAGAGTGGAGCTCGAAGAGGGAAGCTAATGTCTTCTTCCTCCTCGCGCGAGAGCAGCTAAGACTACGCTGCTGGAGGGTGTCCAAGTTCTCAATGGTCGATCCTTTGCTACGGTGGTGCTCACCCTCCTTTTATAGGCGCCTCGGGCCTCATCCTGGCGCACTGCGTGGCGGAAGGGTCCCCACATGGCGACGAAGGAGAGGAGCGGGGTGCACCGCTCCCGGGATGTCCATGGACCCGGTCCATGGTCGCAAAGCCTGCCCGTGACGCTAGAAAGCCACCGTCCACGCAGGACGGCCAGCCGGTGCTGCAGGGATCGTGGGGGTGCCCACGGTGACGTCGACCTTGGAGCGTAGCGCCGGCCAACTGCTTTATCACCAAAGAGGAAACCCTCGTAAGCCGGCGCAGGGGACACAACTTTGTTGACCCCCTTTAATCACGAGAACGGCAACTGCGGCGCCGTCGTCATCGCGCGCAGACGCACGTGTCACTCTGCGGCCGCGGCAGAGGCCATGTGCGCCCTGCAGCGTTTGCTTCGTAGCGAAGTATCTCCACAAGGCCTGGGCGGCCTTGTGGAGGGATCTGCGTTGACCCCTCTCCAGAGGAGGGGGCCTTGTAGAGGGGCAGCCTCGGGAGGAGCCTCCTCAGGCCCTCGCTGCGCCCTCCAGCTCTCTCGAGGGCCTCTCCAAGCGTTCCGCCTGGTCCTTAGCCGTTTCATCGATTCTGTCGCATGTGAGGGCTGTGGAGAGTGGGCTCTGCACACCCTGGATCCCACTGGGCCGACAGTAGCCCCCGGGCCCATGACGGGCACGGTGAGGCCCATCGGTTCCAGACAAAGCGTCGTGGGTCCAAAATGTCTGGCCGGCCCGTGACACGCGTCGTTCGGTGGTGAGTTTGCAGCGACTCGGTTTCTCCGGCAGAACGTGCGTCGTGGGGGGTCCCACCACGACCACCACGACCACGCCTTGGTAACTGCCCAAACGGGGTATAAAGCTGCGCGCCGGTCCGAACAGCAGTCATTACTCCCATTCCGCGCATCCAATCTTCTAGCTCTCGGCCTCCTAGCTTTTCCTCTCCGGCGAACTCCTTCCTCTTCCTCGGCACTCCGCTTCTTGCACCTTCCTCGACAATGGGCGGACCGAAGGGCAAGGCGGCGATGGGGACGCTCCCCTCCGATGCGCAGGGTGAAGAGGCGCTTGGCCCCGCTCTGATCGGGGAGCGCGTCAATGCGACGGCGCTGGACAAGATCCGGCACCTGGTCGCCGGGAAGACCAACGAACACGACGCCAGCGCCATCCAGGCCGCCAAGCTCGGCCGACTCCCGGCAGGGTTCTTTCCCATTTTCCTCCACACCGTCTACACCGGGCTGGTTCCTCCGTACTCGCCCTTCCTGGAGGCAGTTCTGGAGTTCTACCAGATCCATCTTCTCCACCTTCACCCCAACTCCATCCTGATTCTCTCCATCTTCGCCTACTTGTGCGAAGCCTACTTGGGGGTGCAGCCCTCGGTGGCCCTCTTCAGGAGCTTCTACTCGCTCCGAAACTCCGCGAAGCTCGAGCGGACGGGATGCATATCCTTCCGCATCATGGACGGCATGGGGGACGTCTACATCCCCATGTCGTGGAGCGGCGAGAAGCCCATCACGGCGGTGGTGAAGAAGGTGGACGACTTCAGGCAGAAGTGGTTCCTCATCGGCGCCTCGTCACAGAGCTCCTTCCTCGACACCCCGGAGGCGCCGCCCGTGAAGAATACTCACTGGGGCAAGCAGGTCTTCCAGGGCCCGCAGATAGGAGACCTCGTGGCGCGCACGAGGATGCTTCGGGAGAACAGCCTTACCGGCCAGATGATCGCGGAGGACTTCGTGCGCCGCCGCATCGTGCCTCTACAGGCGCATAAGAAGCCGATGTGGATGTACTCGGGCCCCTCCGACCCGATGCGACTCCACCCCTGCGACCATCGCCCCGCCATCGTCGAGACCATCATGGGCGGCCTCTTCATCAACCCCGACGTGCCCGTGGCGATCGCTGCGGAGCTGAGGCCTCTTCATCAGCTTAACCTGGCCGCATGCCTGGCGGTGCTGGATCAGATGCCCACGTTCACCCCGCTTGGCCTGGCGTGGGAGGAGGAGGACGAGGGGCCCATGCCCATGGCGAAGGGGCCAGACGCCGCGGAGTCGCCATGCGCATCTGACGCTGAGCAGGGCGACGCTGCGGCGGGGGCTATCCCCTCTGCAGGCGGCGCGAGCTCGTCAAGAGCCGCGCCCCCTCCCGAGGAGGTCTTCGAGCTCTCGTCCAGCGACGATGAGGAGGCCGAGGCGGGGCGACAAGAGCCCCGGACCAAGGCGGCCCACGATAGGCCTGCCGGGGAGCCCCCGAGCGCCCCCCTCAAGAGGAATGCTGAAACGGCTCCGGAGGGACCTGGAGCCCGGACCACGCCTTCTTGGCGTTCGTATGGCATGGCGTGGGTTGACACCCGTGCAAGAAAACTGGGTAAGTGCTTGTAACTTTGTGTCTCTTCTTCAATCTTTGCTCGTCTGCTCCCCTCTGACATGACTTCTTGTTCTTTGCTAGCGACCCGGCGCCTGCGAAGCGCCGAAGACTTCGCAAGGCGGCGGATGTGAAGAGAACCGCGCCAGAGGCCGCGCTAGAGGCCGCCGCAGAAGAGGCCTCGAGGCCTGTGGGGGAGGTCCCCGCAGGCCCTCACCAGGATGCGCCTCAGGCTGATGCAACCGCGCCGCCTCCGGAGGAGGAGCGCCCTGAGGAGCAGGCGGAGAGGGCGCCCACTCCGCCGCGTGCTGCGACTCCGCCCGCGCAGCAGGAGGCCGCGGCAGGCACTACACCGATCCCGAGCCCGCAAAAGGCCGACGAGACGGTGGGAGCAGATCTTCCGCCGCCCCCGCCAAACACCGCGGAGGAAGAGGAGGCGGCGGCTGCGGGGCGTGAAGGAGATATGCCCTAGAGGCACTTAATAAATATAGTTTATTCGTCATATCTCAATTGCTCATTATATGTATTATACCATGCTATAACTGTATTAAGCGGAAACATTAATACACGTGTGGTAGATAAACAACCAGGTCCCTAGTAGCCTCTATATAACTAGTTCATTGTGCAATTGATGATCGAGGTTTCCCGATCATGTGACATTTATGTCAGTTGACAATGGAGTCATGTCATTGGGAGAATGACGTGATGGACATACCCAATATTTGTAGGACGTAGTCATTACGCCTTTGACCGTGAGATCTACTCTTATGGCTATTCCTGAAATACACTTTGATTGCATCAAACGTCATATCTTACAAAGTGTGACAATAAAGGTGTCCCTCTCGGGTGTCGGAAAGGAGTATGTTGAGACGGGGGATCAAGAGCGGGATTTGCCAGTCCGCATAGCAGGATAGATACTCTAGGGCCCACTCGGTGAGATTATGTCAAACGAGCTTGCAAGCGTGTGACTAGGTCACCAGGACATAAGATCATGGACGAGTAGAAGTTAGCAGCGTCGGTAACGAGATCAAGCTAGGTATGGAGATATCTATGAACTAGTCTCGGACGCGCTAAGTATCGCATGGCAAAAGGTTTAAGACTCAGACGTCTAGGTTCGAAAGGTAAAGTATTCGTTATCTCGCAGGGATTAATTCTGGGTATCCTCGGTCCACGAATTAGTCATTGATCGGAGAGGAGTCTCGATCATGTCTGGTGAGATAATCGAACCACTAGGGTAACACACTTAAGGGGAGTCGACATTTTACCGGAAGAGAAAAATAGGAAAAGAGAGCACCAGGAACCTCCCGGGAAAGTTCCGATGGAGATCGGGCAGCGACGAAATAGTTTTCGGAGCCGGAATAAATTATGTAATATGTATTTAATATTAATTAGTGTAATTAATAGTTAAATATATTTTATTTTAATTTTTCCTGAATTTTTAAAGGCAAAAATCCCTAAATGGGCCTCTTTGGGCAAAGAGGCCCATGAGAGGGGGAGAGTCCCCCCCAGGAGGAGGGGCCTGGTTCGGCCAGCCTCTAGTGGGCCACATGGGGCCCACTAGGGCCGGCGCACCAGCCTTGGCCGAATTGGGGTGTGGGATTAGTCCCACACCGCCAGCCTGGCAGGTTGGGCAGCCCCCTGGCCTCCTATATATACATGGGTACCCCTGGCCTTTGAGGACACACCAATTCTCTCTCTGTCTCTCCTTGGATCCCGTGACTCCCTTGTTTGGAGTTGCGCCGAGGATAAGTTTTCTCCACCATACGCACGCCACCGTGCTGCTGGTCTTCCGGTCCCAGTCTTCCGCTGCTCGTCCCTGGATCGGGCCCGGAGTTCGTCGGCTTCACCGTATGTGTGTAACGCCCTGCGAGGTGCCACGCTAGTGGTGCTGGAGGTCTACTTCCTCTACACGGCCTCGAGGTCGTCGTCGGTTTCATCGACATCGCCGCGTCATCGTCTTCTTTGTCGCGCCAAGTTCTCCGCGACCTTGAGGTCGGCTACGGCGTCTACGTCAGCAACGCTTGTGCGGGAGCGTAATCCCCGCTTTTCGGTCTACAAGGGTATGTGCACCGACCCCCCTTCGTACTACTATATCTGCATAGTATAGATTCTGGCTAGTTTAAGGTTATCGCTGTTAGGATTTTTTTTGTTTTCTGCCTGCGATCCCCATCAGTGGTATCAGAGCCGATCTATGCGTAGATATAGCTGTGCGCTAGCTGCACCCGTGTTTATCACGGGGACATCGATCTTATTATTTGCTACCCTCTCGCGTGCACTTGCACTGCCGGCAGCATCGAGTTGATGAAGCGGCCCGGACCGACCTTACGCGTACGCTTACGCGAGACTGGTTCCACAACTGACATACGGCTGGTTCCGTATATGTGGCTGGCGGGTGTCTGTCTCTCTCTCTTTAGTTGGCTTTGCATTTTCAATGGAGGGCCCGAAAGGGATGAATAAATATGCAATTATTTGATCGTTGTTGTGGTCATAGGTTCGTAGGTATGAAGCGGTTCTATTTACGACAGCCCCAAGCCACGTAAAATATGCAAAAGATAAAGTAGAGGCGTCTAACTTTATTTTGCAGGGGCTATGTGATATGGTCAAGGTAGGTTTATTAAATTGTTTATGAACTGTTGGCGCGAAGGAGACCACCGGCGCAAGGACCATATCACGTCGCATTACGTCTGATGTTTTGAGTGCATCTTATATTGTGTGTATATATATATAGTATATATTAGTTACACGGCGGTAGTTATATAAGATGATCCCTCCGAAAATACCATTTGTGTTCTCCCTTCGACGTGCACCACCAAGAAAGTTCTACGTTATGAGGCAGCCTAGCATGTACAGACATGGCCTCGGAACAAGGTGACCGAAAGGTTAAGCATGAGTCACAAAGTTGTTGTGATTGACATGTCGATGTCTACCTTTGAAGTTATGTTGCCGGCTCTGACGATGAGGGGTTGCATAATGGATAAGGATCGTGTAATCACTAAAACGATGAGAGGGATACTCGTTTTGAGTGGGAGTTCTGTTAGTTTTATTTTATTAAAACTTAAACTCTATTTTATAATGAACAAAGTCGTTATGTTTTGCAAAACCTTTGTAGATATTAACCAATGTGATAGCCTTCTTTAAAAATTAGGCGCAATCCTGCGATTGAGAAACTTAAAAGGTTGGGTCCAAACTTCATAGTTTTATACTTTAGCTTGAGGATACTCCTTGTTTAAACCATTAGCTCTTTGTGATACAATACCCGCTAGGAGATAAACCCGGAGATTCCGCTAACAAAAGGATAATTTGGATTATCAAGTTTTTGTGCGGAAAATATCATCATAGTCTAGTGTATGCTGTGATCTCTGCCATAGAGCATTGACGGTGGGTACGAGTTGTTAGATCGCGAACATATGAGATGATCGCTAAACTCGGGATACACCTAAAGTTGGGTTGATGAAGTTTAACAGTATGTTGACTGTTTTTCTTCTCAACCAAGATGGAAGAGAATACACGCATTGAAGGAGCACGTGGCAGTCATAATTGATGACACTGGTCATACTCGATGACATTGGTCATATTCAACGTTGCCAGGTGCAAATGCTTTGTCATAGACTATGTCATACAAGGGGAATCGTTCACCTTGATGGTTCTTGATTGCGTTGGAAGAATCAAGAAGATGAAACAGATCGCCGGGAAGTCATCAATGATGATGGTGCATATATGATATACACGTTATGAATGTTTTACCTAAGCAAGTACTCGCAGTAGTGACTAAGTTTTTGATACTAGTCATGTTTTATGAAAACCAGATTCACTGCTTGAGTAGCTTAGAAGGATGAGGCGACAATGTGTGTTGATGATGGCAGACAAAATGTTGTGATGGCCATGGACACTCTCCCTCTAGATCTACCATTTGAATAAATTCTTTTATGATCGCCTGGTAGTATGATCGTTATAAATGTGTCTCCTCTAGCGAGACGATTATTCATATATGTTAGTGACAAAATCGTTGTCCTATATTTATGAAGTAATGATCATAAGCCGATTTGAATTTAGATGGTAGAAGCTCCCACATTCGTAATATTAATGCCAAAGGATACAAACTTAATAAAGACACCACATTCGTGTGGCACTACCGTTTAAGTCATGTCAATGTTATAGTCAGTGAAGAAGCTCCATACGGATGGATCTACAAGTCTTTAGATTTGATCTTTTGACACTTGCAAGATAACTAAGACACCGTTTTCGGAAAGCGGTCATATGACTTATTGATAATCATGCATATAGATGTATGTGGATCAGTGAAGTAATTAACGTGTAGTGGAGACCTTTATTTCGTAAGCTTCAATGAACGTTTGAGTATAACTTGTTGAGAATCATGCATGTGGGTGTATGTGAATCAATGAAGTATTTTAACGTATAGTGGAAGTCTTTGTTTCCTAGACTTCATGAATATTCCGAGTAGATATACGGATATCCACTTAGGAAATGTTGGTCTGAAGATTTTGATTCGATCAAACAAGTTCAGAATGAAGTAGGAAAATAAATTTAACAAGAAAATCAAATTCCTGCGATACAGATCGAGGAAATAAAGATTTGAGTTATAATGTTGGCATGTCATTGGAAGACTTGTGAGAAGAGTTCCACAAATTACGTCGCATGGAATACCATAGTGTTATGGTATGTTAGGACGTCGTAATCGCACCCTATCGGATAGTGTGTGGTAAATAAATCTCTTACCGAATTATTGTGATCATTGGAGTAGTATGGTAGAAACATAACATTCACGTTAGATAATAGGGAAACCATTTAAATCCATGGAGACAATACCATATGAGTGATGGCATGGCTTTTAGCCTAGATTGTCGTTTCAGCAATTTAGTGTTTCGATGTGATCAAACCTAAAATGGATAAATCTTTGTAGTGTACCGTACCTAAAGAATTAATTGGGTACATGTCTCACAACATAGGCAAAAACGTTGCCGGAATATACCTTGCAAAAGAAATAGTTTCTTGTCCAAGGGTATAAGTGAGAAAGAAAGTAGAGCAAGACGAAGTTAATGAACTTTCTCTACAGACATCAGAGTGGCGCATCGGAAAGTGTTTCCAGTGTCATGCTCGTCAACTTGAAAGAAGCTGATGATAAAGATCATGATGCTCTGAGCTCATACTGAGAACGTAGGCGTACGAGGTTGTGTTCCACACTGTATGGTACGACAATCTTGTTATGAAGGCCATATTAATGGAATATGACAGACCTACGAACTACGAAGAATAGATGGTAGACCTAAGTCCGAGAAATGGCTATGAGTCATATATGATCCGAGATAAAATCCATGTACGATTACCAGGTAATGACTTGGGAGATCTTCTTGATGGCATCTAGGATGTTATAGAATATGGAATTTTATGAGAGAATAGACATTGATAAGGATCGATTTGTCGTGAAACAGTTCCGACAGATTCAAGAGTTGACCACAACGAGATTTTGTCTCAAGTGGCGAAGCCTAAATCTATTCGGGGTCGTTTAGCAATTACTATAATTTCAAATTGAGAAATTGATAGATGGATAAGGAAACCATGTTTCTTAATGGTATCATTAAGAAAGAGTTGTAATTAGTACAATGAAATGGTTTGGTGATCCTGAGGATGCTAAACATGTATGCAAACTTCAGCTGTCCATTCATGGGTTGAAGCAAGCATATCGGAGCTGGAATCTTCACTTTGATGATGTGATCAAAGGATTTTGGAGTTGTCCAAAATAGTTGAAGAAACTTGCATTTGCAAAGAAGTGAGTGGGAGCTAAGTAGCTTTTCTTGATCTTATATGTGAATGGCATATTTGAGTGGGAGCTAAAAGAAATTCCTTGGTCTTATATACGGATGGCGTATTTAAGTGGGAGCTAAGTGTCATTCCTGATTTTATGTAACGACATATTGAGAATGATACAGATCCTCTAGCAAAGTATAAAGGATTATTTAAGTGATTAAATTTCCTATGAATGAAGTTAGGAGTATTAGGCATTCGATCTATAATTGTATAGATCAAAAGGGGCTTAATAACATTAGGTCGAAATATTTTCCTAGGTTAAGATTCTGAAGTGTTTCAGAATAGAACAAGCGAAGAAAGAGGTCCTTGCTTGTATGACTAGGTAAAATATTAAGTTTATCTTGGCATTTTCAGTGATAGCTGATGAAAGAAAAATGATGTTGGACATTCTCTATGCCTCAGACATAGATTCTGTCAGACTGAAAGCTCGACTTGGTGTGACCCACGTTCTTGGTTGAAGAACGGGTTCTAGAGTGATCCTTGTGTGGATCAATGAACAAACGTTAAGTATATTCTTCAGTGTCTGTGAGAACTGAAGATATGTTTTCTGGTAAAGGGTAAGAGTGGTAAGACAACTTGCCGTAAAACGGTTACGATGATGCAAGTTATGACACTGACCCATACGACTAGAAATCTCATATAGGAGATGGCCTTTGTTTTGAAGAAAGACGTGGTTAGCTTGCGAAGTAGCATATGAATGCACTGTCGCATAATCTACATGATAGGTATAGAAATATATGGCAACTTCAGAAGTAGCAAGTGTGATTGGACTGAGTCTCACTCCATCGACTAAGATATATTTCACCGTCATCGTAAGATGCGGGATGATGTCAAACTGGTTGACATAGAAGTGTTGCAAAGCACATACAGATCTCAATGTGTGAGATCTGTTGACTGTATTCCTCTTCCACGAAGCAAGCATGCACCAAGTTGCTATGGGTGTTGAGCTTTTACCAAGTTGTAAACTAGATTAAGTGTTACTCTAGTGCAAGTGGGAGACTGAAGGAGATATGCCCTAGAGGCACTTAATAAATATAGTTTATTCGTCATATCTCAATTGTTCATTATATGTTTTATACCATGCTATAACTGTATTAAGCGGAAACATTAATACACGTGTGGTAGATAAACAACCAGGTCCCTAGTAGCCTCTATATAACTAGTTCATTGTGCAATTGATGATCAACGCGGTGTGCGGCGTGGGCTCCGGGCGTCCCTGAGAAGACGCGCTTTGGCGCCGAGATGGATGCGAAGACTCAGCATCGTCGTGGTGCTCCGGGGAGGCATCCCCGTTGCCGCGGTGGTCGCTGCCACGGTGCTCCTCGCTCTCTGGTTCCTCCACGTGTGGGCCGGTGTTGGCGCGCTCCGTCGCGCGAGGGCGGCCTCGACGGCCGCGGGTGGTGGCGGTGCCAGGCTCGGTATGAGCCCTGTCAGCTGCGCGCCTGTTGGCGCGCGTCGCGCGGGTGTCCGTCATTGCGCGGAGACCGACTGGAGGTTGAAGACGCGCCTCAGTCCCCTACCTGGCGTGCCAAATGTCGGAGGGTGATTCCCACGAGACAGGGATACTCACACTCTGAAGAGTAGTTCGAGAAGGGGACTGAACACGTCGGTCTACAACCCTCAACCGGCACGGCGACGGTGATCGTCGAGCCTGAAGAGGGACAGCACGGCAGAGATGGACAGCGGCCCGTACCCAGGTTCACGGCCCTCAAGAGGAGGTAAAACCGCTACTCCTGCTTGTTTGTATTGCACTGCTGAGATTACAGTACAATGAGCTTGCCGAGGACTCCCGTATGGCAGAGTGGAGCTCGAAGAGGGAAGCTAATGTCTTCTTCCTCCTCGCGCGAGAGCAGCTAAGACTACGCTGCTGTAGGGTGTCCAAGTTCTCAATGGTCGATCCTTTGCTACGGTGGTGCTCCCCCTCCTTTTATAGGCGCCTCGGGCCTCATCCTGGCGCACTGCGTGGCGGAAGGGTCCCCACAGGGCGACGAAGGAGAGGATCGGGGTGCACCGCTCCCGGGATGTCCATGGACCCGGTCCATGGTCGCAAAGCCTGCCCGTGACGCCAGAAAGCCACCGTCCACGCAGGACGGCCAGCCGGTGCTGCAGGGATCGTGGGGGTGCCCACGGTGACGTCGACCTTGGAGCGTAGCGCCGGCCAACTGCTTTATCACCAAAGAGGAAACCCTCGTAAGCCGGCGCAGGGGACACAGCTTTGTTGACCCCCTTTAATCACGAGAACGGCAACTGCGGTGCCGTCGTCATCGCGCGCAGACGCACGCGTCACTCTGCGGCCGCGGCAGAGGCCATGTGCGCCCTGCAGCGTTTGCTTCGTAGCGAAGTATCTCCACAAGGCCTGGGCGGCCTTGTGGAGGGATCTGCGTTGACCCCTCTCCAGAGGAGGGGGCCTTGTAGAGGGGCAGCCTCGGGAGGAGCCTCCTCAGGCCCTCGCTGCCCCCTCCAGCCCTCTCGAGAGGCCTTTCCTCTCGAGGGCCTCTCCAAGCGTTCCGCCTGGTCCTTAGCCGTTTCATCGATTCTGTCGCGTGTGAGGGCTGTGGAGAGTGGGCTCTCCACACCCTGGATCCCACTGGGCCGACAGGCTCCCATGAAGAACGTTATTTCTACCAGCAAGGTAGATCATCCCTCTTATCTCTTTTGTTTACACATATAGTTAAAAACTGTTGTCATTGCTTGACTGATTAGATCAGGGCAAAAATGTGAAGAGATTGAAGCGGTTAAAGTTGTACTTAATTGGGACTGGGCACCCCATTTGCCAGCTCTTTTTGCAAAGTTAATGGATAAGCGGATGATGCCACTAGTCCGGTTGTGAAAGTCTGTCTAAAAGCAAATGACAAGGTTGATATCCGTAACACCACATACTTCATGAGCTAATAAACATTGACACAAATAAGAGATAGTATGTTTTGAATAATAAAAGGTAGCACACGAAGTATTTGCTTGGAATGGCAGGAAATACCATGTAGTAGGTAGGTATGGTGGACACAAATGGCATGGGTTTTGGCTCAAGGTTTTGGATGCACGAGAAGCATTCCCTCTCAGTACAAGGCTTTGGCTAGCAAGGTTATTTGAAGCAAACACAAGTATAAACTATGGCAACAAGACGTATATAAAAACATATTGCAAGTATTATAAAACTCTATATTGTCTTACTTGTTGTTCAAACACCTTTACTAGAAAATATCTAGACCTTAGAGATACCAAACATGCAAACCAAATTTCAACAAGCTTTACGGTAGTTCTTCATTAATAGGTTTTAACTACATGATGTAAAAGCTTAAACATGATCTACTTGAGAGCTCAAAACAATTGCCAAGCACCACAACATACAAGATAACAATTCATAAGAGCATGTATATCTTTTTCATTATACCATCTACCACATTCAGCATTTTCTGTTTCCAACCAAACACCAATCAACTTATTTAAACATAAACAATCCAAGTATATAACAATGAAGCAAGAGAGTATAACATAAGAAAAACTAACAGCTCCAACAAGAGATGCATGAAAAACAAGAGCTAACAGTATTGAAATAACATAGAAGAATACTCAAAAATATAAGTGAAGAATATGAGTATTTATAAGAAAAAGCGGAGCGTGTCTCTCTCCCACAAAAGAATGCTAGGATCCATTTTATTCAGAAAATGAAAATAAAAAAAACAAAAGCAAAAACAAACAGACGCTTCAAGTAAAGCACATAAGATGTGTCGGAATTAAAATATAGTTTCACTAGAGATGACCTAATAGTTTGTTGATGAAGAAGGGGATGCCTTGGGCATCCCCAATCTTTGATGCTTGGGTCTTCTTGAAATATGCTTGGGTGACCCATGGGGGCATCCCCAAGCTTTGGCTCTTTTATCTTCTTGATCACATCATATCATCTTTCTCTCTTGATACTTGAAAACTTTCTCCACACCAAACTCAAAGTAAACTTCATTAGAGGGTTAGTGCACAAAAAATTCTTATATTCTGCATGAACACAATTGCTACCAATGCTACTGGACATTAGCTACAGCCACTGATACTTTATGTAACAAAAAGATCCATTCAAAATAGTAAAAGAGGCATTGCAAAATAAATGTTAGAATCTGTCAAAAATAGAACAGTCCCTAAATACGAATTTTTTCGAGCCACTTAACTTGCTCAAATTTAAAAACTCAAAACTAATGAAAGTTGCATATATATCTGAGGATTACGCCCAAAAAATCCCAGGTCCATCCGATTTTTCTGTAAAGAGTTATGAATTTAACGGTGGACAGCAGAAAACAGTTTAAGCACAGCAATCCAAATCTAGCATCAACTTTCTACTAGACTCTTAACTTGACACAACAATGCAATAAAGTAAAGATACAAAGGAATTGCTACAGAGGTAGACATCTTCCTTGACTCAATAAAATAAAATAATAGAAATAAAAAGTGGGTTGTCTCCCATAAGCGCTTTTCTTTAACGCCTTTCAGCTAGGCATAGAAAGTGATATTCAAGTATTTCCAAGATGTGAAGCATCAACATCATAATTTGTACGAATGATAGAATCAAAAGGTAGCTTCATTCTTTTTCTAGGGAAGTGTTCCATACCTTTCTTGAGTGGGAATTGGTATCTAATATTTCCTTCTTTCATATCAATAATAGCACCCACAGTTCTAAGAAAAGGTCTTCCCAACACAATTGGACAAGATGGGTTGTATTCAATATCCAAGACAATAAAATCAACGGGGACAAGGTTATTATTAACCATAATAAGAACATCATTGACTCTCCCCAAATGTTTCTTCAAAGCATTATCAACAAGAAAAATATCCAAATACCAATGTTCCAAAGGTAGCAAATCAAACATACCATAAAGCTTTTTAGGCATAACAGAGATACTTGCACCAAGGGCACATAAAGCATTGAAATCAAATCTATCCACTTTTATTTTAATGATGGGCTCCCAACCATCTTCTAACTTCTTAGGGATAGAAGCTTCAAGTTTTAATTTCTCTTCCCTAGCCTTAATTAGAGCATTTGTAATATGGGTTGTAAATGCAAGATTTATAGTGCTAGCATTAGGACATGTGGCTAACTTTTGCAAGAACTTAATAACTTCAGTGATATTACAATTATAAAAATCAAAATTATTATCATCAAAGCAAACCGAACCACCATCTCCTATGTTCTTAAAAATTTCAGCACTTTTATCAATAACAGTTTCAGCAGTTTTAGGCAATTTTAACTTTTTGGAAGAAGTAGAAGTAATATTTCCAACACCAAATATGTTACCATTAATAATAGGAGGCTTACTAGCATGTGAAGTAACATTATTTTCAGTAGTGGTAATAGTAAAAACTTTAACAATATTATATTCCTTAGCTAGTTCTTTCTCTCTTTCCCATCTAGCATGCAATTGAGCCATCATCCTAACATTTTCATCAATTCTAACTTGGATGGCATTAATTTTAGCAAAGGCCTTACTCTCTTTAGTATCATTAGGCATGACTTTAGATTTTAAAAGATCAACATCAAGGATAAGACTATCAACTTTAGAGGCAAGAGTATCAATTTTACCAAGCTTTTGAAGGAGATATGCCCTAGAGGCACTTAATAAAGATAGTTTATTCGTCATATCTCAATTGTTCATTATATGTTTTATACCATGCTATAATTGTATTAAGCGGAAACATTAATACACGTGTGGTAGATAAACAACCAGGTCCCTAGTAGCCTCTATCTAACTAGTTCATTTGGCAATTGATGATCGAGGTTTCCCGATCATGTGACATTGATGTCAGTTGACAATGGAGTCATGTCATTAGGAGAATGACGTGATGGACATACCCAATATTTGTAGGACGTAGTCATTACGCCTTTGACCGTGAGATCAACTCTTATTGCTATTCCTGAAAGATACTTTGATTGCATCAAACGTCATATCTTAATAGTGTGACAATAAAGGTGTCCCTCTCGGGTATCGGAAGGGAGTATGTTGAGACGAGGGATCAAGAGCGGGATTTGCCAGTCCGCATAGCAGGATAGATACTCTAGGGCCCACTCGATGAGATTATGTCAAAAGAGCTTGCAAGCGTGTGACTAGGTCACCAGGACATAATATCATAGACGAGTAGAAGATAGCGATGTCAGTAACGAGATCAAGCTAGGTATCATGATATCTATGAACGAGTGTCGGACACGCTAAGTATCGCCATGGCAAAAGGTTTAAGACTTGACGTCCAGGTTCGAACGAAAAAGTTATTCGTTATCTCACAGGGATTAATTCTAGGTATCCAGGGTCCACGAATTAGTCATTGATCAGAGAAGTGTCTCGATCATGTCTGGCGAGATCTCGAACCGCTAGGGTAACACACTTAAGGGGAGTCGACATATTTACCGGAAGAGAAATTAGAAGAGAGTGCACCAGGAGCGTCCCGGGAAAGATCCGATGGAGATCGGGCAGCGACGAAATAGTTTTCGGAGCCGGAATAAATTATGTAATATGTATTTAATATTAATTAATGTAATTAATAGTTAAATATATTTTTATTTAATTTTTCCTGAATTTTTAAAGGCAAAATACCCTAAATGGGCCTTCTCATGCAAAGAGGGCCCATGAAGGGGGGAAGGTTCCCCCCAAGAGAGGGAGGGGAGTTCGGCCAGCCCTAGGTGGGCCACATGGGGCCCACCTAGGCCGGCGCACCAAGGAGGGAGGGCTGGTGTGGGAGTTTAGTCCCACACCGCCCGGCTGGCAAGGTTGGCAGCCCTCTTCCCCCTTTATATAGAGGTGCACCCCTGGCCTTTTAAACACACCAATTTCTCTCTCTCTTTCTCCTTGATCCCGTGATTCCCTTGTTGGAGTTGCGCTGAGGAAAAGTTCTCTCCACCATACGCACACCGCCGTGCTGCTGGTCTCCCGGTCCCAGTCTTCCGCTGCTTCGTCCCTGGATCGGAGCCCGGAAGCCGTCGTCTTCACCGTATGTGTGTAACGCCCTGCGAGGTGCCACGCTAGTGGTGCTGGAGGTCTGCTTCCTCTACATGACCTCGAGGTCGGCTTCGTCTGCTTCATCGACAACGCTTGTGCGGGAGCGTAATCCCCGCTTTCGGTCTACAAGGGTATGTATATCGATCTCCTCCGTATTACTATATCTGCATAGTATAGATCCTGGCTAGTTTAAGGTTATCCCTGTTAAGAATTTTTTTGTTTTCTGCCTGCGATCCCCTTCAGTGGTATCAGAGCCGATCTATGCGTAGATATAGCTGTACGCTTTTAGAACCCGTGTTTATCACGGGGGCATCGTTCTTTTATTTGCTACCCTCTCGCGTGCACTTGCATTGTCGGCAGCATTGAGTTGATGAAGCGGCCCGGACCGACTTTACGCGTATGCTTACGCGAGACTGGTTCCACTACTGACATACGGCTGGTACCGCATATGTGGCTGGCGGGTGTCTGTCTCTCTCTCTTTAGTTGGCTTTGCATTTTCAACGGAGGGCCCGAAAGGGATAAATAAATATGCAATTATTTGATCGTTGTTGTGGTCATAGGTTTGTAGGTATGAAGCGGTTCTATTTACGACAGCCCCAAGCCACGTAAAATATGCAAAAGATAAAGTAGAACGCGTCTAACTTTATTTTGCAGGGGCAATGTGATATGGTCAAGGTAGGTTTATTAAATTGTTTATAAACTGTGGGCGCGAAGGAGACCATCGGCGCAAGGACCATGTCACATCGCATTACATATTGATGTTTTGTGTGCATCTTATATTGTGTGTGTATATATATATATATATATATATATAGTTATATATTAGTCACACGGCGGTAGTAATATAAGATGATCCCTCCAAAATACCATTAGTGTTCTCCCTTCGACGTGCACCACCAAGAAAGTTCTACGTTATGAGGCAGGCCGTGACGATCGGGTGTCAGACATATCGTCGTTCGCATACAGTGGGTGTAAGCCATG
Source organism: Poa annua (assembly GCA_026929855.1). Lineage (NCBI taxonomy): Eukaryota > Viridiplantae > Streptophyta > Magnoliopsida > Poales > Poaceae > Poa > Poa annua. Next base: position 40,907,935 of record CM049436.1, read on the forward strand.
TTGCACAAGCGTATACGTTGAAGGTTATTATGGCGAGCCTAGCATGTACAGACATGGCCTCGGAACACGGAGACCGAAAGGTCGAGCATGAGTCACAAAAGTTGTTGTGATTGACATTTCGATGTCTACCTTTGGAGTTATGTTGCCGGCTCTGACGATGAGGGGTTGTATAATGGATGAGGGTCGTGTAATCACTAAAACGATTAGAGGGATATCCGTTTTGAGTGGGAGTTCTGGTAGTTTTATTTTATTAAAACTTGAACCCTATTTTATAATTAACAAAGTCTTTATGTTTTGCAAAACCTTTGTAGATATTAACCAATGTAATAGCCTTCTTTAAAAATTAGGCACAATCCTGCGATTGAGAAACTTAAAAGGATGGGTCCAAACTTCATAGTTTATACTTTAGCTTGAGGATACTCCTTGTTTAAACCATTAGCTCTTTGTGATACAATACCCGCTAGGAGATAAACCCGGAGATTCCGCTAACAAAAGGATAATTTGGGTTATCAAGTTTTTGTGCGGATAATATCATCATAGTCCAGTGTATGCTATGATCTCTGCCATAGAGAATTTACGGTGGGTACGAGTTGTTAGATCGCGAACATATGAGATGATCGCTAAACTCAGGATACACCTAAAGTTGGATTGATGAAGTTTATCAGTACGTTGACTGTTTTACTTCTCAACCAAGATGGAAGAGAATACACGCATTGAAGGAGCACGTGGCAGTCATACTTGATGACACTGGTCATACTCGATGACATTGGTCATTCTTGATGACATTGAGACGCCTCGCTCAGCTCAATCACTGGATGACAGACAACGTTGCCAAATGCAAATGTTTTGTCATAGACTATGTCATGCAAGGGGAATCGTTCACCTTCATGGTTCTTGATTGCGTTGGAAGAATCAAGAAGATGAAACAGATCGCCGGGAAATCATCGATGATGATGTTGTATATATGATATACACGTTATGAATGTTTTATCTAAGCAAGTGCTCGCAGTAGTGACTAAGTTTTTGATACTAGTCATGTTTTATGAAAAACCAGATTTACTGCTTGAGTAGCTTGGAAGGATGAGGCGACAATGTGTGTTGATGATGGCAGACAAAATGTCGTGATGGCCATAGACACTCTCCCTCTAGATCTACCATTTGAATAAATTCTTTTATGATCGTCTGTTAGTATGATCGTTATAAGTATGTCTTCTCTAGCAAGACAATTGTTCATATATGTTAGTGACAAAATCGTTGTCCTATATTTATGAAGTAATGATCATAAGCCGATTTGAATTTAGATGGTAGAAGCTCCCACATTCATAATATTAATGCCAAAGGATACAAACTTAATAAAGACACCACATTCGTGTGGCACTACCGTTTAAGTCATGTCAATGTTATAGTCAATGAACAAGCTCCATACGGATGGATCTACAAGTCTTTAGATTTGATCTTTTGACACTTGCAAGATAACTAAGACACCGTTTTCGGAAAGCGGTCATATGACTTATTGATAATCATGCATATAGATGTATGTGGATCAATGAAGTAATTAACGTGTAGTGGAGACCTTTATTTCGTAAACTTCACTGAACGTTTTGAGTATAACTTGTTGAGAATCATGCATATGGGTGTATGTGAATCAATGAAGTACTTTAACGTATAGTGGAAGTCTTTATTTCATAGACTTCATGAATATTCCGAGTAGATATATGGATATCCACTTAGGGAGTGTTAATCTGGAAATTTTGATTCGATCAAACAAGTTCAGAATGAAGTAGGAAATAAATTTAACAAGAAAATCAAATTTCTAAGATACAGATCGAGGAATAAAGATTTGAGTTATAATGTTGGCATATCATTGGAAGACTTGTGATAAGAGTTCCACAAATTACGTCGCTGTGAACACCATAGTGTTATGGTATGTTAGGACGTCGTAATCGCACCCTATCGGATAGTGTGTGGTAAATAAATCTCTTATCAAATTATTGTGATCATTGGAGTCATATGGTAGAAACATAACATTCACGTTAGATAATAGGGAAACCATTTAAATCCATGGAGGCAATACCATATGAGTAATGGCATGGCTTTTAGCCTGGATTGTCGTTTCAGCAATTTAGTGTTTCAATGTGATCAAACCTAAAATGGATAAATCTTTGTAGTGTACCGTACCTAAAGAATTAGTTGGGTACATGTCTCACGACATAGGCAAAAACGTTGCCGGAATATACCTTGTAAAAGAAATAGTTTCTTGTCCAAGGGTATAAGTGGGAAAGAAAGTAGAGCAAGACGAAGTTAATGAACTTTCTCTCCAGACATCAGAGTGGCGCATCGGAAAGTGTTTCCGGTGTTATGCTTCTCAACTGGAAAGAAGCTGATGATAAAGATCATGATGCTCTGAGCTCATACTAAGAACGTCGGCGTACGAGGTTGTGTTCCACACTGTGTGTTACGACAATCTTGTTATGAAGGTCATGTTAATGGAATATGACAGACCTACGAACTACGAAGAAGAGATGGTAGACCTAAGTCCGAGAAATGGCTATGAGTCATATATGATCCGAGATAAAATCCATGTATGATTACCAGGTAATGACTTGGGAGATCTTCTTGATGGCATCTAAGCTGTTAATAGAATATGGAATTTTATGAGAGAGTAGACACTGATAAGGATCGATTTGTCGTGAAACAGTTCCGACAGATTCAAAAGTTGACCACAACGAGATTTTGTCTCAAGTGGCGAAGCCTAAGTCTATTCGGGGTCGTTTAGCAATTACAATAATTTCAAATTGAGAAATTGATAGATGGATAAGGAAACCATGTTTCTTAATGGTATCATTAAGAAAGAGTTGTAATTAGTACAATGAAATGGTTTCAGGATCCTGAGGATGCTAAACATGTATGCAAACTTCAGCTGTCCATTCATGGGCTGAAGCAAGCATATCGGAGCTGGAATCTTCACTTTGATGATGTGATCAAAGGATTTTGGAGTTGTCCAAAATAGTTGAAGAAACTTGCATTTGCAAAGAAGTGAGTGGGAGCTAAGTAGCTTTTCTTGATCTTATATGTGGAAGGCATATTTGAGTGGGAGCTAGGTGTCATTCATGATTTTATATGTAACGACATATTGAGAATGATACAGATCCTCTAGTAAGGTATAAAGGATTATTTAAGTGATTAAATTTTCTATGAATGAAGTTAGGAGTATTAGGCATCCAATCTATAATTGTATAGATCAAGAGGGGCTTAATAACATTAGGTCGGAATATTTTCCTAAGTTAAGATTCTGAAGTGTTTCAGAATAGAACAAGCGAAGAAAAAGGTTCTTGCTTGTATGACTAGGTAAAATATTAAGTTTATCTTGGCATTTTCAGTGATAGCTAATGAAAGAAAATGATGTTCGACATTCTCTATGCCTCAGACATAGATTCTATCAGACTGAAAGCTCGACTTGGTGTGACCCAAGTTCTTGGTTGAAGAACGGGTTCTAGAGTGATCCTTGTGTGGATCAATGAACAAACGTTAAGTATATTCTTTAGAGTCTGTGAGAACTAAAGATATGTTTTCTGGTAAAAGGGTAAGAGTGGAAAGACAACTTGCCGTAAAACGGTTACGATGATGCAAGTTATGACACTGACCCATACAACTAGAAATCTCATATAGGAGATGTACTTTATTTTGAAGAAAGACATGGTTAGCTTGCGAAGTCGCATATGAATGCACTGTCGCATAATCTACATAGGTATAGAAATATATGGCAACTTCAGAAGTAGCAAGTGTGATTGGACTGAACAGTTTCCGAGCATATGTGGTTCCTCTTAATAGATCTCTTAGACTTTTAAGGCCCATGCTACGCGAAGGTTCGAGTCTCACTCCATTGACTAAGATATATTTCACCGTCATCGTAAGATACGGGATGATGTCAAACTAGGTGACATAGAAGTGTTGCAAAGCACATATAGGTCTCAATCTGTGAGATCTGTTGACTGTATTCCTCTTCCACGAGACAAGCATGCACCAAGTTGCTATGGGTGTTGAGCTTTTACCAAGTTGTAAACTAGATTAAGTGTTACTCTAGTGCAAGTGGGAGACTGAAGGAGATATGCCCTAGAGGCACTTAATAAAGATAGTTTATTCGTCATATCTCAATTGTTCATTATATGTTTTATACCATGCTATAACTGTATTAAGCGGAAACATTAATACACATGTGGTAGATAAACAACCAGGTCCCTAGTAGCCTCTATCTAACTAGTTCATTGGGCAATTGATGATCGAGGTTTCCCGATCATGTGACATTGATGTCAGTTGACAATGGAGTCATGTCATTAGGAGAATGACGTGATGGACATACCCAATATTTGTAGGACGTAGTCATTACGCCTTTGACCGTGAGATCAACTCTTATTGCTATTTCTGAAAGATACTTTGATTGCATCAAACGTCATATCTTAATAGTGTGACAATAAAGGTGTCCCTCTCGGGTATCGGAAGGGAGTATGTTGAGATGAGGGATCAAGAGCGGGATTTGCCAGTCCGCATAGCAGGATAGATACTCTAGGGCCCACTCGATGAGATTATGTCAAAAGAGCTTGCAAGCGTGTGACGAGGTCACCAGGACATAATATCATAGACGAGTAGAATATAGCGATGTCAGTAACGAGATCAAGCTAGGTATCATGATATCTATGAACGAGTCTCGAACACGCTAAGTATCGCCATGTCAAAAGGTTTAAGACTTGACGTCCAGGTTCGAACGGAAAAGTTATTCATTATCTCACAGGGATTAATTCTAGGTATCCAGGGTCCACGAATTAGTCATTGATCGGAGAAGTGTCTCGATCATGTCTGGAGAGATCTCGAACCGCTAGGGTAACACACTTAAGGGGAGTCGACATATTTACCGGAAGAGAAATTAGAAGAGAGTGCACCGGGAGCGTCCCGGGAAAGATCCGATGGAGATCGGGCAGCGACGAAATAGTTTTCGGAGCCGGAATAAATTATGTAATATGTATTTAATATTAATTAATGTAATTAATAGTTAAATATATTTTTATTTAATTTTTCCTGAATTTTTAAAGGCAAAATACCCTAAATGGGCCTTCTCATGCAAAGAGGGCCCATGAAGGGGGGAAGGTTCCCCCCAAGAGAGGGAGGGGAGTTCGGCCAGCCCTAGGTGGGCCACATGGGGCCCACCTAGGCCGGCGCACCAAGGAGGGAGGGCTGGTGTGGGAGTTTAGTCCCACACCGCCCGGCTGGCAAGGTTGGCAGCCCTCTTCCCCCTTTATATAGAGGTGCACCCCTGGCCTTTTAAACACACCAATTTCTCTCTCTCTTTCTCCTTGATCCCGTGATTCCCTTGTTGGAGTTGCGCCGAGGAAAAGTTCTCTCCACCATACGCACACCGCCGTGCTGCTGGTCTCCCGGTCCCAGTCTTCCGCTGCTTCGTCCCTGGATCGGAGCCCGGAAGCCGTCGTCTTCACCGTATGTGTGTAACGCCCTGCGAGGTGCCACGCTAGTGGTGCTGGAGGTCTGCTTCCTCTACACGACCTCGAGGTCGGCTTCGTCTGCTTCATCGACAACGCTTGTGCGGGAGCGTAATCCCCGCTTTCGGTCTACAAGGGTATGTATATCGATCTCCTCCGTATTACTATATCTGCATAGTATAGATCCTGGCTAGTTTAAGGTTATCGCTGTTAAGAAGTTTTTTGTTTTCTGCCTGCGATCCCCTTCAGCTTTTCCTCAACAGTTTTATTAAAAGAAGTTTGTGTAGTGATAAAATCTTTCAGCATGGTTTCAAGTTCAGTGGAGGTATTCCAATTATTGCTATAAGAATTACCATAAGAATTAACATAACCATTACCATTATTAGAAGGATAGGGCTTATAGTTATTATTACCATAATTGTTCCTATAGGCATTGTTGTTGAAATTGTTATTTTTAATGAAGTTTACATCAACATGCTCTTCTTGTGGAACTAAAGAAGCTAAGGGAACATTATTTGGATCAACATGAGATTTACCATTCACAAGCATAGACATAAGAATATCAATTTTTTCACTCAAAGAGGAGGTTTCTTCAACAGAATTTACCTTCTTACCTTGAGGTGTCCTTTCAGTATGCCACTCAGAATAATTCACCATCATATCATCCAAGAGTTTTGTTGCAGCCCCCAAAGTGATGGACATAAAGGTACCTCCCGCAGCCGAATCAAGAAGGTTTCTTGAAGAAAAATTCAGTCCTGCATAAAAGGTTTGGATGATCATCCAAGTAGCCAGACCATGGGTAGGGCAATTTTTAACCAAAGATTTCATTCTTTCCCAAGCTTGAGCAACATGTTCATTATCAAGTTGTTTAAAATTCATAATGCTACTTCTTAGAGAAATAATCTTAGCAGGAGGATAGTATTTTCCAATAAAAGCATCTTTGCATTTAGTCCATGAATCAATACTATTCCTAGGCAATGAAAGCAACCATTCTTTAGCTCTTCCTCTCAAAGAGAAAGGAAATAATATCAGTTTTATAATATCACCATCTACATCTTTTTGCTTTTGCATTTCACAAAGTTCAACAAAATTATTTAAATGGGCAGCAGCATCATCAGTACTAACACCAGAAAATTGCTCTCTCATAACAAGGTTTAACAAAGCAGGTTTTATTTCAAAGAACTCTGCTTTAGAAGCAGGTGGAGCAATAGGAGTGCATATAAAATCATTATTATTGGTGCTAGTGAAGTCACACAACTTAGTATTCTCAGCAGTACTCATTCTAGCAAATTAAAAAGCAAACCGAAATAAAAATACTAATGCAAGTAACTATTTTTTTTTATATTTAAGCAAACCAGACAATAAAATAAATGGCAAGTAACTATTTTTTTGTATTTTTGATATTAAGCAAACAAGACAATAAAAATAATAAACTAAGCAAGACAATAACAAAATAAAAAGATTGGATGTGAGAGACTCCCCTCGTAGAAGAGTCTAGCCTCCCCGGCAACGGCGCCAGAAAAGAGCTTGATGCAATGGTGACGTGTTGTTGGGAAACCCCAAGAGGAAGGTATGAAGTAGTGCAGCAGCAAGTTTCCCTCAGTTGTGAAACCAAGGTTATCGAACCAGTAGGAAACTAGGATTCTTCTCGAGGTGGCAACAGCGCCAGAAAAGTGCTGGTGTGTAGTTGACGTGGAACCTGCACACAACACAACCAAGATACTTTGCCCCAACTTAACAGTGAGGTTGTCAATCTCACTGGCTTGCTGTAACAAACGATTAAACGTATGTGTGGAAAATGATGTTTGTTTGCAGAGAATGAAAGTAACAGGATTGCAGTAGGATTGTTTATCAGTTTAAAGAAAAGGACCGGGGTCCACAGTTCACTAGTGGTGTCTCTCCATAAATAATAATAACATACATGCGGGTAAACAAATTACAGCTGGGCAATTGACAGAATAAAGAAGTGCATAATGATGCATATACTATAGTTATGATGTCTAGTGTGATATTCATTTGGGCATTACAACAATATACATAGACCGTTCCAACCGCATCTATGACTAATAATCCACCTTCCGGTTAGCGTCCGCACCCCTTTCAGTATTAAGTTGCAAGCAACAGATAATTGCATTAGGCAATGTGTGTAATGTAAGTAGTACAAATACCCTTAGATAAAGTACCATTGTTTTATCCCTAGTAGCAACAGTACATCTACAACCTTAGAGCTAGCTGTCACCACCCCAGATTAAATAGAGACATGAACCTACTATCGAGCATAAATACCCCCTCTTGGAGTCACAAGCATCTACTTGGCCAGAGCATCTACTAGCAACGGAGAGCATGCAAGATCATAAACAACGCACTCACAAGATATATTATGAAGCAATAACATAGTACTCAATATTCATCGAATCCCAGCAAACACGACATGTAGTATTACATAAAACATAAAGATGATCTTGATCATGTTAGGCAGCTCACAAGATCTAAACATGGTAGCACAAGAGGAGAAGACAACCATCTAGCTACTGCTATGGACCCGTAGTCCAAGTATGAACTACTCACGCATCAGTCCGGAGGCGGGCATGGTGATGTAGAGCACTCCGGTGACGATTCCCCTCCCCGGCAGGGTGCCGGGAGGAGCTTCTGAACCCTCCCGATCTAGGGTTGACGACGGCGGCGGCTCTGGACTTCGTGGAGGAAAAAGGTGCGTGTCCTAGGTCTTAGATATCCGAGGGGTATAAGTAGGCGAAAGGGCGAAGGCGGTGGGGCCTCGAGGGCCCCACACCCCGTGCTCGCGCGGCCAAGGGGGGAGCCGCGCCGGGAGGGGGTGTGGGCCCCTCGGGGTCCACCTCCGTGTCCTCTTCGGTGTTCTGGGACCTCCTGGGAATTTCAAGCACTTTGACGTTTCGTTTGTCCAATTCCGAGAATATTTCCTTAACAACTTTTCTGAAACCAAAAACAGCAGAAAACAGGCAACTGGCACTGTGGCATCTTGTTAATAGGTTAGTCCCAGAAAATGCATAAAATGATATAAAAGTGTATATAAAACATGTAGCAAGTGGTATAATATAAGCATGGAACATAAGAAATTATAGATACGTTTGAGACGTATCAATGACAAATTGATCTATTCCTTGAACAAGAAAGAACACGAAGAACACTTGTGTTTAGTTATGGAGTTGCTTCGAGAGCATAAAATTTATTAAAATACATCAAATGTGAGCTTTGGTTGAATGAAGTAGGATTCATTGGATCATAGTGTCAAGACAAAGAATTGCAGTTTAATCTGCAAAAGTGATAACAGTGACAAAATAGGAGACACCAGAGAATGTTGGAGAAATCTACAGTTCACTAGGATTGGCAGGATATTATAGAAGATTCATTGAAAACTTTTCGAGGTTAGCCAGACCTATGACATATTTATTGAAGAAAAACAAAAAGTTTGAGTGGACTGCCGCATGTAAAAAAGCTAGTTTTCAGGTAATGAAGAAATATCTAGTGTCAGGACCAGTATGATGTCTACTCTAATTGGAGAAAGACTTTCAAGTGTACTGCGACGCATCCCGTCAAGGTCTTGGATGTGTGTACTATCATCTCATACCTCTTAAAAAAATACTGCAGGAGGACAACTATCCCACAAATGACTTAGACTTAACCGCAGTTGTGCAAGCATTGAAGACATGGAAACACTATCTGATGATAAACTGTCGTGTAGTGTTCACTGACCACAAGAGTTTGAAGTGAGCTGAACATAAGGCAAAGAAGTTGGTTAGAACTAATCAAAGATTACGATATGAATTGTGGTATCACCTTGGAAAATAGTTGATGCCCGAGCCGCAAGGTTTATGTACACAATCTCACACCAGGAGAGCTGCCCGAAGACTTGTGTGAACAATTTAAAGACTTCAGGCTAGAAGTAGTGTCAGAGGGATTTGTGCACCATTGGACGTTCAGCATACACGGTTGGATAAAATCAGGGAATCAAATAAAGACTGATAACGATGATGGAAGAATCAAAGTTACATGACCTGAGAGGTTATGAAAAGATTATAAACAGGAGAAGGATCGATGAAGATTTTGCAAAATTTCCAGTTAGGGTTGTCTAAGTGGTTGATACGTCTCCAACGTATCTATAATTTCTTATGTTCCATGCTTATATTATACCAATTGCCACATGTTTTATATACACTTTATATGGTTTTTATGCATTTTCTGGGACTAACCTATTAACAAGATGCCACAGTGCCAGTTCCCTGTTTTCTGCTGTTTTTGGTTTCAGAAAAGCTGTTAAGAAAATATTCTCGGAATTGGACGAATCAAAAGCCAAAGTCCCTATTTTTCCCGACACGTTCCAGAAGTCCGAAGAGGAGACGAAGGAGGGCACCGAGGCGCCCACAACATGTGGTGGCACGGCCCCCTTCCTGGCTGTGCGGCCACATGGTGTGGGGCCCTCGGGCCTCCACCGCCTTCGCCCTTTCGCCTACTTATACCCCCCGACAGATCAAGACCTAACACCCGAACACTTTTCCACGATACGTTCCAGAGCCGCCGCCGCCGTCAACCCAAGTTCGAGAGGGTTCAGAAGCTCTTCCCGGCACCCTGCCGGAGAGGGGAATCATCACCGGAGGGCTCTACATCACCATGCCCGCCTCCGGACTTATGCGTGAGTAGTTCATCCTTGGACTACGGGTCCATAGCGGTAGCTAGATGGTTGTCTTCTCCTATTGTGCCATCATGTTTAGATCTTGTGAGCTGCCTATCATGATCAAGATCATATTTATGTAATGCTACATGTTGTGTTTGTTGGGATCCGATGAATAATTGAGTACTATGTCATTTGCTTCATAATATATGTTTTGAGTGCGTTATTTATGATCTTGCATGCTCTCCGTTACTAGTAGATGCTCTGGCCAAGTAGATGCTTGTGACTCCAAGAGGGGGTATTTATGCTCGATAGTGGGTTCATGTTTCTATTTTAGCAACCTCTAAGATTGTAGATGTATTGTTGCTACTAGGGATAAAACAGTAGTTCTTTATGTAAGGATATTTGTGCTACTTACATTACACACTTTACTTAATGTAATAATCTGTTGCTTGCAACTTAATACTGAACGGTGTTGCGGATGCTATCCTGAAGGTGGATTATTAGTCATAGATGAAGTTGGATGACGGACTATGTATCATGTTGTAATGCCCAAATGAATCTCACACTAGACATCATGACTTGTATATGCATTGTTATGTAGTTCTTTATTCTGTCAATTGCCCAGCTGTAATTTGTTTACCCGCATGTATGCAATTATTATTTATGGAGATACACCACTAGTGAACTGTGGACCCCGGTCCTTTTCTTTAAACTGATAAAACAACCTACTGCAATCTTGTTATTTTCATTCTCTTCAAACAAACATCATTTTCCACACCATAAATTTAATCCTTTGTTACAGCAAGCCAGTGAGATTGACAACCTCACTGTTAAGTTGGGGCAAAGTATCTTGGTTGCGTTGTGTGTAGGTTCCACGTCAGATACACGCCAAGCTCTCCTCTGGCGCCGTTGACACCTTCAGAAGCGCCTTCATCTCCTACTGGTTCGATAACCTTGGTTTCATAACTGAGGGAAATTTGCTGCTGCACTACTTCATACCTTCCTCTTGGGGTTTCCCAACAACACCACACCGGTGCATCAAGCATTTTTCTGGCGCCGTTGCCGGGGAGAAGAAGCACCTCTGTTCAGAAGACTTTCACACTCCCTCGTCAACTTAGCGCCAGCATTTTTCCGGCGCCGTTGCCGGGGAGATCAAGCTCTTCTGCGAGGGGAGTCTCTCACTCTCAATCTTTTTATTTTGTTATTGTCTTGCTTAGTTTATTTTTATTACTGTCTTGTTTGCTTAATATCAAAAATACAAAAAAAATAGTTACTTGCAATACTATTTTCATTTCGGTTTAGTTTTATTTTTGCTAAAATGTTGCTTCCTAAGTACACCCTGGAAGACCTGTCAGTAGGTAGTGGCTCTATAATTGGAAAAGAAAATATTGAAGAATTCTTTAATCATGTTAGTAAGCATAAAGATCTTGAGGAGAAATCCATAGCAGAACTTGCCCTAAATTATGAAACTGCTGCAGCTTCTTTAGTTCACATATTAGAGGCTAGGTTTGTTAACCTTCACCCCATAATGCAACAAATGTTCCTTAACCTCCATGATGTTAAAAATGCTGAAAAGAAAGATTTTATTATGGAAACCTTGCTTAAAGAATTTGGTGATGTCGCTATAGAAGCTAGAAAAGTCTTCGGTCATTTTAATATGCTAGGCTCATGTGTAGATGTTATTAATGCACTTGAAAAAGTTGGAAAAACCGAACCTACTACGGGGGAGAAAATTAAAGTACCAATACCTATTAAACTTGTAGCTATGCATGAAGCTTTGGAAGAAATTTTTTATTGGATTGTCCCTCAAAACCCCTTTGATGAAAGTAGTAAACCTAAAAGAAATGAAAGAGGAACCTCTGAACCTTATATAGATAAAATGCAATGCATAGTTGAGAGAATTTCCGTTCTTGATTTGGATACTACTTGAATATCAGTTTCTGTGCCTAGCTGAAAGGCATTAAAGAAAAGCGCTTATGTGAGACAACCCACTTTTTATTTCTGTTATTTTATTTTGTTGTGTCAAGGAACATGCTCACCTCTGAAGCAATTCCTTTGTATCTTTATTTTATCGCATTGTTGTGTCAAGTTAAGCCTCTATTAGAAAGTTGATGCTAGATTTGGATTCCTGCGCAGGAACAGTTTTTCTGCTGTCCACCGTTTAATTCGTAAGAATTCACAGAAAAATCAAAATGACCTGTGATTTTTTGTGCGTGATCCTCAGATATGTAGTCAACTTTCATTAGTTTTGAGTTTTCTGATTTGAGCAAGTTAAGTGCCTCGAAAAAATTCATCTTTACGGACTGTTTTGTTTTTGACAGATTCTGTCATTTATTTTGCAATGCCTCTTTTGCTGTTTTTGAATGGATCTTTTTGTTCCATAAAGTATCAGTGGCTGTAGCTAATGCCCAGTAGTATGTGTAATGATTTTGTCCATGCAGAATATGAGAATTTTTTATTATGCACTAACCCTCTAATGAAGTCTACTTTGAGTTTGGTGTGGAGGAAGTTTCCAAGGATCAAGAGAGAAGGATGATATGATGAGATCAAGAAGATGAAAGAGCCTAAGCTTGTGGATGCCCCCGTGGCTCACCTAAGCATATTTCAAGAAGACTCAAGCGTCTAAGCTTGGGGATGCCCAAGGCATCCCATTCTTCATCAACAAACTATCAGGTCCTCTCTAGTGAAACTATATTTTAATTCCGACACATCTTATGTGCTTTACTTGAAGCGTCTATTTGTTTTTGTTTTTGTTATTTTCATTCTCTGAATAAAATGGATCCTAGCATTCCTTTGTGGGAGAGAGACACGCTCCGCTTTGTCTTATGAATACTCGTATTCTTCACTTATATTTGTTGAGTATTCTTCTATGTTACTTCAATACTATTAGCTCTTGTTTTTCATGCATCTCTTGTTAGAGCTGTTAGTTTTCTTATGTTATACTCTCATATCTCATTGTTAAATACTTCGAGAGTTTTTTTTAGATAAGTTGAATTGTGTTTGGTTAAGAACAGAAAATGTTTGATGTGGTATATGGTATAATGAAATGATACACATTCTTGTAGATCATTAAATTGTATCACTTGAATCATTAATGTAGTTTTGAGATATTAATATGCTTAATGGTAAAACATGATGGTTTAGTAAAGTGGAATGATTAATGGTTGGTCTAGAAAACTTGAAGTTGTGCCACACTTAAATTTCCAGTTGATAGCATGATGATATATGACTTCTAATGTTAAAAGCAACCGTAATGACTTTGTGTTATGCGCTACGGTCGGGGTCCCAACAGTGACTTGTTCATTTGCCACAGTCCCTCATGGAGTGATTTTGATTATGCCTTGTAAGATCATATTTCTAGTTGGAATCTTTTTGCTTGTAAGTTCTAAGCTGCGGTTTTCATGGCACTTACACCACCATATTTGCTAGCCTCTTCGGTACTTTGCATTTCCCTTTCTCACATTGAGAGTTGGTGCATACTTCGCGGGTACATCCAAAACTCGTGTGAGATCTTCATCATGTTCTCCTACAAATAAGCCAAATATCTTCCTCAAAACACCCACCATACCTACCTACTACAGCATTTCCATAGCTGTTCCGAGATATATTGCCATGCAACTTCCATCTAACATTACATGACTTGTTGTCATTTATTATTTATATATTGCCTTGCATGATTCTTTACAGCTGATGTGTGGTTTTACCCATGTTACGCTAGATCATTGCATATCCTGCTACACTGGCAGAAGCACCGTTTCATACACTATGTTTTATTCCTTATGAGTTACTTGTATCAAAACTGTGTTGTCATATTAGAATGTTTGCCCCTAAAAGTGAAAAGAGCCATGGAGGCCATCGGAAAGAGAAACAGAAAAAGTAAAAAAAATATAAAAAAATAGAAAAAGGAGAAAAAAAAGAAAGAAAGAAAAATAAGAAGGGGGCAACATTACTACTCTTTATCCACACTTGTGCTCATGTTATAGCACCTGTAGTATTCATAGTGATCATTTGTGCTCATGTTTAGCACCTTTACTCCATATGAGAGAGTTTTCATGTTTTACTTGCATAACTATGTGGGGAAATTTACATTATAGAACTTGGCTTGTATATTCCAATGATGAGCCTCCTCAAAACTGCTCTAGGTCTTCATGAGCAAGCAAGTTGGATGCACCCCCACTAGTTCCATTGGAGAGCTTTCATACACTCATAGCTCTATGTGCATCCGTTGTGTGGCAATCACTACTCCTTGCATAGCTTCGATTATAAGACTTCCTCTTGTCTAATGATCACTTTCAGCTGTGTGAGACTTTCTTCCGTTGGCTTTCCAAACCCCTCTTATCATTCTTTTAGCCACAACATCCTGGTGCCAGGAACCAACGCTGAACACTTGCTTGTTTTTAAGTGAACAAATAGAGAGATGATCTTCTACGTGCATATTGTTATTGCTTGACATGATCCTTTCACAAAGTTGTCATGAGTGTTGGATGCATTAGATGATTATATTGTTATTCTTGAAGCTTAAATCATCTTTAATATCTACTTTGCACGGTTGATTGTTCTCTAGTATTGATTCATTGAAAGTTTTACTTTGTTATTCCTACTTGTTTACTCATTACTCATTTGATATCAATATAAACTACAGCTTTTATTCATTTGATCTCAATTTACATGCATGACATTATTATATGATCAAGATTGTGTAAAAGCATGTCACTTCAGAAATTATTTTTGTTATCGTTTTACCTACTCGGGACGAGTAGAACTAAGCTTGGGGATGCTTGTTACGTCTCAAACGTATCTATAATTTCTTATGTTCCATGCTTATATTATACCAATTGCTACATGTTTTATATACACTTTATATGGTTTTTATGCATTTTCTGGGACTAACCTATTAACAAGATGCCACAGTGCCAGTTTCCTGTTTTCTGCTATTTTTGGTTTCAGAAAAGCTGTTAAGGAAATATTCTCGGAATTGGACGACTCAAAAGCCAAAGTCCCTATTTTTCCCGACACGTTCCAGAAGTCCGAAGAGGAAACGAAGGAGGGCACCGAGGCGCCCACATCATGTGGTGGCGCGGCCCCCTTCCTGGCCGCGCGGCCACGTGGTGTGGGGCCCTCAGGCCTCCACCGCCTTCGCCCTTTCGCCTACTTATACCCCCCGACAGATCAAGACCTAACACCCGAACACTTTTCCACGATACGTTCCAGAGCCGCCGCCGCCGTCAACCCTAGTACGGGAGGGTTCAGAAGCTCTTCCCGGCACCCTGCCGGAGAGGGTAATCATCACCGGAGGGCTCTACATCACCATGCCCGCCTCCGGACTGATGCGTGAGTAGTTCATCCTTGGACTACGGGTCCATAGCAGTAGCTAGATGGTTATCTTCTCCTATTGTGCCATCATCTTTAGATCTTGTGAGCTGCCTATCATGATCAAGATCATCTTTATGTAATGCTACATGTTGTGTTTGTTGGGATCCGATGAATAATTCAGTACTATGTCATTTGCTTCATAATATATCTTGTGAGTGCGTTATTTATGATCTTGCATGCTCTCCGTTACTAGTAGATGCTCTGGCCAAGTAGATGCTTGTGACTTCAAGAGGGGGTATTTATGCTCGATAGTGGGTTCATGTCTCTATTTAATCTGGGGGAGTGACAGCAACCTCTAAGATTGTAGATGTACTGTTGCTACTAGGGATAAAACAGTAGTTCTTTATCTAAGGATATTTGTGCTACTTACATTACACACTTTACTTAATGCAATAATCTGTTGCTTGCAACTTAATACTGAACGGTGTTGCGGATGCTATACTGAAGGTGGATTATTAGTCATAGACGCAGTTGGATGACGGTCTATGTATCATGTTGTAATGCCCAAATGAATCTCACACTAGACATCATGACTTGTATATGCATTGTTATGTAGTTCTTTATTTTGTCAATTTTCCAGCTGTAATTTGTTTACCCGCATGTATGCTATTATTATTTATGGAGAGACACCACTAGTGAACTTTGGACCCCTGTCCTTTTCTTTAAACTGATAAAACAACCTACTGCAATCCTGTTACTTTCATTCTCTGCAAACAAACATCATTTTCCACACCATACGTTTAATCCTTTGTTACAGCAAGCCAGTGAGATTGACAACCTCACTGTTAAGTTGGGGCAAAGTATCTTGGTTGCGTTGTTTGCAGGTTCCACGTCAGCTACACGCCAAGCTCTCCTCTGGCGCCGTTGACACCTTCAGAAGCGCATTCATCTCCTACTGGTTCGATAACCTTGGTTTCATAACTGAGGGAAATTTGCTGCTGCACTACTTCATACCTTCCTCTTGGGGTTTCCCAACAACACCACACCGGTGCATCAGTGGTTACGTCGTCCCAATAGTTTGAGGGTTGATAGATTAGTAAGGTTGTCTTACAGATGGAATAAGTGGGAGTTTCGAACCTTAGTTCGTGCCCATGGAAACTATCTACGTATTAAGACAAGTGAGGATGACCAAGTGTTAGATTGCGTAATTCACCTATTTACATGTGGGGAAAATGATATGAGTGCGGGATGGGTTGATCACCATTCCTACTACTCCTATTATTCACACTCACTATGTTGGATTGATGAATTATGTGTACCTTGAACTCTAGTTGAGAGGCGACGTTGATAAGCCTGAACTCTATAATGGTAAGATTATAACCCCATGTGAGACAAGTGTTGCCGAAAGCGTAATATTTATACGGTGAGGATAAAAGAAACCAACTTTTGGAGGTACCCTGAAATGAGAGTTTTTGCCTACCATGAGAGTATCGTTAGAGATAGTATGGTGTTTGCATTGAAGAAATTCAACTACAAGATGGAAGCCTGCCAAGAACATCAAACAGAATAATGAGATGATGTCGTGAAATCCTTTCATCTTGGTCTTCATATTGGCCCAAGGAGTGACCCTTCAGAGTCAAAAGATATTCATCAAACTCCCTACGGTTGTTCACAGCTCTACCGAGAAGCAAAGTTCGACGCAAACCATCTTGAGGAAAAGGTATATGAGAAACACCTACCTATTGGAAGTGAAGAGTAGATAATCACAAACATAAGGTGTGGTACCCAGTATCAATCGGTTCCATCCTTGTATGGTGCTGGTACAAGCCATATGGAATAAGGAATGATGAAGCATCACCTAACAGCTGAAGTTTACCTAATAAGGAATAATGAAAGTTTTATTGTAAGGGTGGTAGGCCACCTAATTGTCCTAACCCCGGATATCCAAACCTATCTTTCGTTCTAGCCTCTTCGAATCTCGGGACGAGATTCCTTTTAAGGGTGGTAGTCTGTAACATCCCAAATTTTTGGAAAGTTTAAAAAAATCACTAAATTTAAAACTTTTATTTCTTATTAAAATAAAATCATCATTTTCCAAGAAGATAAAAAAAGGATTATTATGACTTATTCAAAAGTATTATGATATGAAGTGAATCAAATATCTTTTATTTTCAAACTTGTCGGTTGATCTATAAATAAATCTTTTATATGGGCTCTGTCTTGATCATATAAGTTGTGAGACCCCGATCCGTCGTGACCAGCAGATGTAGGGGGATGATAGGTTGGTTCGGGTCACGCGTTGTGACTCGGGGAATTACTTCTGAAAGATCTCGTCTCGGTCTTCTCTTTTCCATTTCATAATTGGGTGGCATGGAGGAGGGAATGATGGGGTCTTGTGGTGAAAGTGCACAATCTCTCGAGAGTTAAAACTAAGTATACTTAGCCGTGTCCCCGGTTACGGACAATTTGAGCAACTAGACAGGGCAGATGTTGAAGATCTCGTCATCCCAATTTCTCTAATAAAATTTGATGGGTGAACAAGGGTTTGGGAGCTCACTGATGTCTATCGGTGGTGCTCGTTGTGAGTAGTTTTCAAGGTTGTTCACCGATGTCTATTGGTGGCACTCTTTGTTGTCAAAGGTGTTCACTGATATCTATCAGTGGTACTCTTTGTCTAAGATGAAAAGTTGTTTTATAAATGATAGGACAAAATTGCCTTTTATGCAAATCAGCCTCAAACTCCACCGAGCCAAATATGCATGTAGATATAGTCTTATCGAATTAATCAACATAGCGTCATCTTGCCACCACAATTCAATTGTGCTGACCCTTTATAGCTGGGCTGCAACTAAACCTTGCAGGACCGTCTGACGAAGAGTAGGGATTGATAGGGTCACGAGTCTCCAACCAACATGCCTTGCCTGTGGCACATGATGAAGATGGAGCTCTTTGTATATTTGCTTTCCGCTGTGTATTAACTTTGGTTTGAGCTAGCCATGAGCTATGCACCTTGTATCAAACCTTTTTACTTCTGGATCATCGTGTAATGAATTTGATACAATGTTATGGTATTTCATCTTAAACTGTGTGTGCTAGCAAGTCAATCCAGGGACTAGCACGATACACAGGAGGTCGCTGCCCTATAGTTGTCGGCCCAGTAAGGACCGGGGTATGCACGGCCCACTCCCTACAGGCCTCGCCCGCGAAGATCTTTGGCGGAATGATTAAGGACCAAGATATCGCTTGGAGAGACCCTCGAGAGACATCTCCGCTCGAGGGCCTGAAGAGGACGCCAGGGCCTGAAGAGGACCCTGCGCTTCAAGAGACTCCCCAGGCACAGCCCCGCCTGGAGAGAAGTCAGCAGGAAACCCCTCCACAGGCGACCACGGCCCTGTGGAGACACTTCGCGGCTAAGCAAGCGCTGCAGGACGCACATGGCCCCTGCAGCAGCCGCAGGGTGACGCGAGCGCCCCAGTTGCCGTTCTGGTGATAAAGGAGTCAACAAAGCCGCGCCGCCTGCGGCAGGACAGCCAGGACTTTCCTCTTTGGTGATAAAGCGGCTGGACGGCGCAACGCTCCAAGAAGATCGTCATCGTGGGCTCCACCACGACCTCTGCTGCGCCTGCAAGCCGCTCTGCACCGCCTGCAACCTGTCGGCCACGGCGCGCTACTTTAGCACGGATGGACCGCGTCCATGGACGGACGAGCCGCGGTGGACTCCCGCTCCTCCACGAGACTGGCGTGTGGGAGCCCACCAGCACGAGGACGGAGCCCGGGGCACCTATAAAAGGAGCAGGAGCTCCACCGTAGAAGGGGATCGATCGATCGCCCGATCGCCCAATCGCGCAATCACACCCTAAACGCATAGGATAGCCAACTGCTGGAGGAGGAAGACGACCATTGTGTCCCTCTCCAAGCACTAAACTGCCTCAAGAGAGCCTTCGGCAAGCTCATTGTCCTGTAACCTTCACAGTGCAATACAGGCAAGCAGGAGTAGCGGTTTTACCTCCTCCTGAGGGCCGTGAACCTGGGTACGGGCTGGTGTCTATCTCTGGCGTGACAGTTCTTCTCCAGGCCCGGCGAGCACCGTCGTCGTGCCTCTCGAGAGTTGTTAGACCTCCGTGTTCAGTCCCCCCTTCGAACCTCTCTTCAGGACGAGACTACCCCTGCTACGTGGGAGTCACTCCTCGACATTTGGCGCGCCAGGTAGGGGGCTGAGGCGCGTCTTCAACCTCCGAACTCCGCGCCATGATGGACACCCGCGCGACGCGCGCCAACCGGCGTACCTCTGAGAGAGCTCACACCGAGCCCGGCACTGCTCCCACCCGTGGCCGCCGTGGTCGCCCTCGCGCGTCTGAGCGCGCTGGCACCGGCCCGCGCGTGGAGGAGCCAGAGAGCGAGGAGCACCGCGGCGGAGACCAGCGCGACGACGAGGACCACTCTGAGCGCCGTGAGGACGCTGAGTCCTCGCACCCGTCCCGGCGCCAAAGCGTGTCCACGCAGGAGCGCCACGAACCCGCCCCGCATACCGCGCTGCTCATGGCCCAGGAGCTCCTCCGCTACCGGCCAAGTGCCGAGGCACACGACCAGTGGCTGGACCGCCTCCACCACCTCGTCGACATCGCAACCACGCGCCCCGCTCCGTCGCGCTCCATCGTGCCCTCCGGCCCTGCAGGGACGGCCGCACCAGGTGCGCCCCCACCGCCGCCAGGACCACCTCCGGCCGCGGCACAGCGGGCTCCCTCCCATGCTTCATCGCCGCACGACTGCCAAATCGTGCAGCGCACCGCGCCTGACGCGCGCGTGGACATGGAGCGACGCCGCGACCTCCAGAACCGCCTCGTCGAGGAGCTCGGTCAGGCGGGGCAACAAAACCGCAGGGCCCTCCAGGGAGGAACGGCCACCTATGCCTCAGGCTGCATGGCCTTCACACGCGCTCTGCGTCGCGTGGTCTGGCCGCAGAAGTTCAGGCCAGCGCTTCCCAAGGGCTTCGACGGGTCCACCAACCCTCTCGAGTTCCTGCAGCTCTACACCACCTCCATCCAGGCTGCAGGGGGCGACGACAAGGTCATGGCCAACTGGTTCTCCCACGCCCTCAGGGACTCCGCGCTGTCCTGGCTTCTCAACCTGCCGGAGGACTCCATTGACTCCTGGGAGGAGCTCTGCAGGCAGTTCGTCGCTAACTTCAAGGGCACGTACGAGCGCGCACTCACCCACAACGACTTGCGCGCTGTGGTGCGGAAGAAGGATGAGACTCTTCGCAAGTACATCCAGCGCTTCAGCCAGGTGCGGAACAAGATTCCAAACATCCCCGACACCCAGGTGATCGCTGCCTTCCGCGAGGGCGTCACGAACCGCAGGATGCTCGAGAAGCTCGGCATCCACGACAAGCTCACCTCTGTGGTGAAGCTGTTCGATCTGGCGGATAAGTGCGCCAAGGCTGAAGAGGGACTCCTCTTCGTCAAGATGAGCGCGCGGGGGGACGACCCTGGCGAGGGGTCCAAGAGCCACAAGAAGAAGGAAGAGCCCAAGCGCAAGGCCACCGCGGTCCTCACGGCAGAGCCTGACGCGAAGGGCTCTCGCAGGGGTTCTCCCGAGCGCGGCAACAAAGAGGTGGACCACCGTCCGTTCTGCGTCTACCACAACAGGCGTGGGCACGCCACAGACGACTGCTTCGACCTCAAGAGGCTGAGCAGGGAACGCGAGCGAGGAGAAGGCAGCGGAAGCCGCGGCAGAGGTCGCGGCTACCGCAGAGACGGCAGGGGTAGACGCGATGGCGGCTACCAGAAGCCGTCGGGCACTCAAGCCAACGCCGCCGAGAAGAACAACAACCTCCCCGACGAGGAAGATGGAGGCTACCAGGCCCCGAGAGGCGCCATGGCCTGCATCCTCGGCGGGGCTCAAGCGCCCAAGTCGAACAATCAGTTCAAGCAGTTCGCCCGCGAACTCAACGCTGCGCTCCCGAGCACCGAGACCTCCAGACCCCTCAAGTGGTCCCAGTACACCATCGCCTTCGACGCCAAGGACCACCCCAAGTCGACCAAGACTGTTGGAACC
This sequence comes from Poa annua, assembly GCA_026929855.1. Lineage (NCBI taxonomy): Eukaryota > Viridiplantae > Streptophyta > Magnoliopsida > Poales > Poaceae > Poa > Poa annua. The sequence continues at coordinate 40,929,448 of CM049436.1, forward strand.
CTCCCCCTGGTCTGCTCCCCCACCATCAACAACATCACCGTCTCCAAGACGCTCATCGATGGGGGAGCGGGCCTGAACGTCATCTCTGTCGAGACCTTCGAGACGCTTCAAGTGCCCTATGAGTGGCTTATGCCCTCCAGGCCGTTCACGGGCGTCACCAGTGGTTCTATCGAGCCTCTGGGGCAAGTCCGCCTCGCGGTCACCTTTGGCACGCAGAAGAACTATCGCACGGAGCTGATCGACTTCGATGTCGCCCACATCGGCTTGCCGTACAATGTCATCCTCGGCTACCCCGCCCTCGCGAAGTTCATGGCCGTCACGCATCACGCCTACAACATGGTCAAGATTCCCGGCAGCGCTGGCACCATTGCCATCCATGGCCATATCCTGGACGCCACGCGCACTGTCGAGAGCGCCTACAAGGCAGCCGCCATGGCTTTCCCGGCTGACGAGGACATGGAGCCTCTCGAGAGGCCCAAGAAGAAGAAGCAAGTGTTCTCTCAGGAGCAAGCTGCCACGAAGAAGGTGTCACTGGATGCCACCAGCTCGGGGGCTAGCGTCACCATAGGCGCTGCCCTGCCTCCCAAATAGGAAAGCGCGCTCGTCGCCTTCCTTCGGGCAAACTCTGACATGTTCGCATGGACTCCGTCAGATATGTCCGGTGTACCAAGGGAGGTGATCGAGCACCACTTAGCCGTGTGTCCAGACGCACGCCCCGTCAAGCAAAAAGCACGTAAGCAAGCCCCCGAGAAGCAAGCTTTCATCATCAAGGAAGTAGAGAAGCTCAAGGCGGCAAATGTCGTCCGCGAAGTCGCGCACCCCACTTGGCTCTCCAACGGCGTGGTTGTTCCTAAACCCGCTGGAGGAGGCCGACTCTGCATCGACTACACCGATGTCAACAAGGCCTGCCCCAAGGACCCATACCCCATGCCGAGGATAGACCAGATCGTGGACTCCACCGCTGGCTGTGACCTCCTCTGCTTTCTGGACGCCTTCTCTGGTTATCACCAGATCAAGATGGCTAAAGAGGACGAGGAGAAGACGGCATTCCTCACCCCTTGCGGTGTGTACTGCTACACATGCATGCCCTTCGGCCTGAAGAATGCTGGAGCCACCTTCCAGAGGCTCATGAGGATAGCCTTGGGGGCGCAGATGGGCAGAAACGCCGAGGCCTACGTCGATGATATCGTGGTCAAGTCTCGAGAGGGGGACACCCTCTTGAGGGACCTCGAGGAAACCTTCGCCAACCTGAGAAAGGTGAACATCAAGCTGAACCCCGCCAAGTGCGTCTTCGGGGTCCCTTCAGGCAAGCTCCTCGGATTCCTCGTGTCCCACCGTGGCATAGAGGCAAATCCTGACAAGATCAAGGCCATAGAGCAAATGCAGCCTCCCCGCCGACTCAAGGATATGCAGCGCTTAGCGGGCTGCATGGCCAGCCTTGGCCGTTTCATCTCTAAGTTTGGTGAGAGAGCCCTGCCATTTTTCAAGATCATGAAGAGATCGGGCACATTCAAGTGGACCCCTGAGGCGGATAAAGCCTTCGAGGACTTAAAGAAGTATCTGGCTAGCCCTCCAGTCTTGGTGGCCCCCAGGGCAGGCGAGCACCTGAAGCTGTACCTCTCAGCCACCCCTCAGACCGCAAGCGCCGTCTTGGTGGTCGAGAGGGAAGAGCCTGTCCTCCCCAAGAAGAGCACTGCAACTCCAAGCCCAGAACCCCCCGACAAAGGCCCCGTCGAAGGAGCAGCCTCCACAGACCCACTGCCAGGACCACCGCCTCAAGTCGAGTCTGCTCCCCCCACCCCTGTCGGGACGCCTCCACAGGCGGATCTCGACAAGGGCCCTGAAGAGCCTCCACAGGGGGCTGACGCTGCGCCACCTCAGGTAACCCTCGTCGAGCACCCCGTTTACTTCGTCAGCACAGTGCTGCGGGACGCTCGCGAGAGATATCCAATGCAGCAGAAGCTCCTCGTCACGCTCCTCATCGCCTCCAGGAAGCTGAGACACTACTTCCAGGGCCACCCCATCACGGTGGTCACCGCCTTCCCCCCTGGAGCAAATCCTGCGCAACCCCAACGCCACAGATCGTGTCGCAGGATGGAACATCGAGCTGCAGCCGTTCAACTTGCGTTTCGACACCACGAGGGTCATAAAAGGAAGAGCGCTGGCCGATTTCGTCGCCGAATGGACCGACCCAAGCCCTGAGGAGCCTCACGAGACAGAGGCCGAGCCCTCGGGAGACACGGTGCCCAGCCACTGGACCATGCACTTCAATGGAGCCTTCGCTTGTCGCAATGGCGGAGCAGGCGTCGTCCTAACTTCGCCCAAGGGTGACAAGCTGTACTACGCTGTCCAGCTGTGCTTCACGATCGACAAGATCTCCAACAACATCGCCGAGTACGAAGGCCTCCTCGCCGGCTTAAGGGCCGCCATCGCTCTAGGCGTCAAGCACCTACTCGTCAAGGGAGACTCTCAGCTGCTCGTCAACTTCTCCAACAAGAGCTACACGCCGAAAGACGACCACATGGCCGCATACCTCGAAGAGGTCCGCAAGCTCGAGAAGCACTTCAGGGGCATGGAGCTCATGCACATCCCGAGGAAAGAAAACCAAGAGGCTGACGACATCGCCAAGCGGGCCTCGCGAAGGCAACCCCAGCAGGCCGGTGTCTTTGAAGAAAGGCTCGCCAAGGCATCCATCAAGCAGCCTCGAGAGGCTACAGCCGCAAGCGCAGTCGAAGCACTCCCACCACCTCCAGCACAGGGGAGCGCCTGATTGCTGACGGCAACCCACCAGGCCTCAAGCTGGATTGATAAGCTCAAGGACTACTTGGTGAAAGGAATCCTCCCTGAAGAAGATGCTGACGCAGAGCGAATCGCTCGACAGGCGAAATCCTACTGCATCCTCGAGGGAAACCTCTACCGCAAGCGCCCAAATGGTATCGCGCTCAAATGCGTCCCTCCGGAGGAAGGCCGAGAGCTGATCAAGGACATCCATAGCGGGGAGTGCGGCCACCACTCGTGTGCGCACACCCTCGCAGGCAAGGTCTTCAGGAGCGGTTTCTACTGGCCTCAAGTGCTTCAAGATGCGGTCGCCATTGTGCAAACCTGCGACGCCTGCCAATTCCACGCCAAGCAAATTCATCAACCGGCGCTGGGGCTTCAAACCATCCCGCTCTCCTGGCCGTTTGCGGTCTCGGGGCTGGACATCTTGGGCCCCTTCCCAAGGTCGCAGGGGGGCTATCGTTTCCTCTTCGTGGCCATCGACAAATTCACCAAATGGACCGAAGTTGAGCCAGTGCGCACCATACCAGCGGGGGCCGCGGTGAAATTCATCAGGAGCTTGGTCTGCCGCTTCGGCGTGCCCAACCGCATCATCACCGACAATGGCTCGCAATTCACCAGCGGCATCTTCCGAGCCTACTGCGATAAGCTTGGCGTCAAGGTCTGCTTCGCCTCGGTGGCTCACCCACGCAGCAACGGTCAAGCCGAGCGAGCAAACGCAGAGGTCCTCAAGGGCCTCAAGACCAGGAGCTTCAACATCCTCAAGGGCCACGGCAAGGGCTGGATCGACGAGCTCCCTTCAGTGCTCTGGTCCATACGCACAACTTCCTCAAGGCCTACAGGCGAAACGCCGTTCGCCCTGGTCTACGGAGCTGAGGCAGTCCTTCCTGCGGAAATCAAGCATGGATCACCACGGGTCCTTGCCTTCAAAGAGGACACCCAAGAGGGCCTCCACAACGACGACCTGCTGTTCCTCGAGGGACTGCGCCGTCAGGCCACCCTCAGAGCGGCGGGGTACCAGCAAGACCTGCGACGCTACCACAGCCGCCATGTGCGCTCACGCACCCTTGAGGCGGGCGACCTCGTCCTCAGGCGAATCCTCTCCAGGGAAGGCCTCCACAAGCTCTCGCCGATGTGGGAAGGCCCCTACAGGGTCTCCCACGTCACCAGGCCTGGCGCAGTACGCCTCGAGACCGAAGACGGCATCCCCGTCAAGAACCCGTGGAACATCGCACATCTGCGCAAGTTTTACCCGTGATCATAGTCACGCCAGGCATTTTTTGTCTCTAGAGGGAAGCTCACGGCTTCACCTCCAAGCTTCTCAAAGCTTCTCTCGAGGCCCAGCCCTCCGAGCTCTCCTGCAAATGAGCCCCCGCAGGCCGCAGTGAACCTCTGCCACTAATGGGTGGTCCCCATGCCTCGACATGGAAGGAACGTTAGCTTGGCAAACCCAAGTGTAATGAACCGATTTTTGTTCCAAGTGAACTTTGCGCTCAGGCGCCATTTTCGTTCCTAAGTGAACTATGCGCTACGGCGCCGCTATGTAATATTTTGGTGGTGAGTTTTATCCCAGCATTATTTTCCTTGTTGAAAATGGGCACTTATATCTCTCCACATGCGCACCTCGCGAGCGGGGGCTGAGTACGGTGCCAGTGCCTCAAATGACACACCAGCAGCACTGCAAAACCCAAGGATCCGAGCTCTGGCTGGAGGGCAGGCCCTCACAAACACGCCATCTCTACAAAGGACCTTGGTACTCTCTCTCCTCGCAAGGAACGCCTGAGGGGACCTATAAGCGCGCATTAGTCCCTTGTACCGTGCACAAGCGTTTGGGTTTGCCCCTCTAACATCTATAGAGAACAAGCGTCTCTACAAGCCTGAGGAGGCGGCAGGTCAAAACCCTTGGAGAAGACCTCCTCGCCAGGCTAAAAAACCTCTACAGGGCAAAAGCCTCGAGAAGCTAAGTCCTACACCTGTGACTCGAGAGCCTTTTCTCCCCAAGCGCACGTTTGTCCCTCGAGCGATTTCGTTCTCCCTTGTGCTTCATGGGCTACTCGCACGTCTAAGGGGGGCACTTGAGCATCGCGACTCAGGGCTCTTACCTCTCCAAGCCTTAAACTCCCCCCGGCCTTGCTGAGTCATTGTTCTAGCATACCGCAGTGGCGGAGTCATAGCGCGAAGAGATGGGTCCTAACGACGCAGAGAAAACATAGACATGAAAACAAGGCAGAAAAGGCCTCTCGAGGGGCAAACAAGTTAACACAAATAAGCTTAAAGAGTATATTACATGCCCAAAATATGCAGTGTCTGAATACAAAAACTATCTCAGATACAGGCGCTCAAAGGCGCGATAATCAAGGCTCAAGCGGAGTCCGCGCCAGCACGCTCCTCCTCCTCAGCGTCTTCCTCCTCGGCAGGGGCAGCCTCCTCCTCGCTGTCCTCCGCAGCCACCTCCGCACGCTTGAAGCGGTTGCAGAAGGCCTCGACTTGCTCGCGAAGGGAGTTGGAGACCCGCAAGGCCTCCCCGGCCGGCCGCGCCTCGGTCACCGTGGAGAGGTCGAAGCCGGGCGTGAGGAGCCGGAGGTTGGTGAAGATGCGGTCGACGACCACCTCCAGAAGCTGGCGGCTCTCGACCTCAATCACCTCGCGGAGGTCGGCGACGGGGCTCTCGAGGGCCGTGAAGAGCTGGTCGAAGTAGACCAGGTACATGGCAGCATCGCCGCGACCGCGAGCCTCGGTGAGCGGAGCCTCCGCGCCAAGCTGAGCTGCAAGCTCATTGCCTCGGGCCATCAGCGCCTGGAACATGCGCTCCCGCTGCTTCGTGAGCACGCGAGCCGCCTGCGCGGTGTCCACGGCTTCCGTCACCTGCTTGGCCGCCGAGCCCGCCTACCCCTCCACGTCCTTGACGAGGGCGTCCAGCTCCAGGGCAGCAGCCCTGCGACCCTCCTCAGCCTGGCGATAGGCATCCTTGGCGCGCTGGAGGCGGACCTCGAGCTTGGAGTTGGCTTTCTCAAGCTCCGCGATCCGCTTGGCATCAGCGGTCTGCTTGGCCTTGAAGCGGTCCTCCTGCTTCTTGGCCTTGTCGCGGTACTCCTTGGAGGTGGTCCGCCTGAATTCCTTCTCGCGCTCCGCGACGGCCGCCTCCGCCTCCATCTTCTTCTCGGCAAACCGCTGCTGGAAGCGCTCCAGGGTTTGCTTCTGGGCGGTGACATTCTCGTCATGCCTCTGGAGCGCCTGGGCCAGGTCTCCCTCGCGCGCCTCGAGCTCTTCACGCTTCGTGGCCAGCTCGCCCTCCGCCTGGAGCCGTTGCTCGTCCCGCTGCTCCACCTCCCTCTCCCTGGAGGCCAGCTGTCGCTCGCGCTCGGCCAGGCTCCTGCGGTCCTCCTCCAGAGTCTCCTGCGCGGCCCGGTGGGCGGAGAGGAGCTGGGACTCCAGCTGGGACACCTCGCGGCGTTTCTGCGCCAGCGAGCCCTCCATAGCCTCGCGCTCGGCCTTCACCTCCGCGAGGAGATCGGCGGCCGCGTCGCGCGCGTCCTGGAGGGGGGCAAGAAGCTCGTCTGCGTCGCGGACGGCCCCCTCCCGGACCTCCTTGGCGAAACGGATGGCCTCCTCGCGTGCAGCCTGGAGGGCCAGATCCTCCTGGCGGCGGGCCTCAACAGCAGCATGGAAGCGTCTCCAGGCCTCCGCAAGCTCGCCGCGTTGCTGGGCGAGCTGGGCATCCTCGAGGGCGAGCTGCGCCTCCAAACCCTCCAGAGACTTCCTCACCAGGCGGAAGGCCACCTCGCGGTGCCCCTTGTTCCAGTCCCAGCCGCTCAGGACCAGGCCCCGTTGCGTGGAAGGCCCGGCCCCGGCGTCAAGCCTGGAGAACGAGGCCTCTGGGCGTGCCTGGGGGCTGGGTTGCTCCCCGTCCTTTGCCGCGCCCAGGCTGGCCTCGCCGCTCTCGTCGCCCTGTCGCGTCGCCTCTTGCGCCTCGCCCCCCGCTGCGGGGCGTGGCGGAGACGAAGGAGCTCCCCCTGCAGAGGCGCCCGCGCTTGGCGGGCCCTGGTCTGTCCCGGCCTCTGGCTGCGCGAGAGGCGTAGCTGAGCGCGGCGGCATAGCCTCGCGTGCCGGAGTCGGCTCACGCGGCGGCGTAGCCGCGCGAGGCGGGGTAGGAGCTCGAGGAGGGCTGGCCGCCCGCTCCTCCTGCGCCTCCATCACCAACGGCTCGGGGGGCGGTGCAGCGGCTTCCGCCTGAGGCGCTGCCGCCCCCGCCAGAGGCACAGCTGCCTCCGCTTGAGGCGCCTCTTCGGCTGGGCCTGAGGAGGCCGTCTCCGCAGGCCTCGCGGCCTCTTCAGCCACGGCCTCTGCCGCGGTTCCCTTCACCTCCGCTGCCTTGCGAAGCCTGCGGCGCTTCGCAGGCACAAGGTCGCTGGCAGGAATGACGGGGCGAGTATCAGAATCATGAAAAGAAGAGTACAGTAATCAAGCAATCCGCTGTTAAAAGCACTTACCCGGACTCCTTGGCACCGGTATCGACCCACGCCAAGCCTGGCGAGCGCCAGGAAGGCTTGGCCTTGGCGCCTGACCCCTCCGGAGGCGCCTCGGCTTTCCTCTTGGAGGGGACGTCTGACGGCCTCGCCCCGGGCCGATCCACCGCCGCCTTGGAGCGGGGCTCGCGACGCCCTGGCGAGGCCTCCTCGTCAGAGGCCTCCTCCTCAGCCTCCTCCTCCTCCGCGTGGCGCGAGGGCACCACCACGAAGGCATCGTCGTCATCGCCTGACGAGATGTCGCAGATCTCGCCAGTAAGGGGCCCGGCTCTCGAAGAGGACTCCTCCCCCGCCGCGGCCTCCTCCTCGCCTTGCCCAGCTCCTGAGGCAGAGGGCGTCTCTGCTCCCTCCGCCTCGTGCACCACCGGCACAGGCTCCATCTTCCCCGCAGGGCCTGACGGGGTGTACGGAGGCATCCCCGCCAGGATGGCCAGGCGCTCGGTCATGTTGCACTGGTGCAGAGGCCGGAGCGTGATCGGGAGTTCGTCCATGGCGGGCACCGCTGGGTTGATGAAGAGCGCAGACAGGACGTTGTCGACCGCGTCCTTGTCGTTGTCCTCGCGGTGGAGCCGCATCTTGTCCTGAGGGCCGGAGTACATCCACATTGGCACCGAGTGCGCCTGGAGAGGAGCAATGCGGCGCGTCACGAAGTCCGCGACGATGATCTGCCCCGTGAGGCCTTCCTCCCGAAGGTAGCTCAGGCGGCCCGTCAGCATCACGTTCTGCGCGCCGCAGAAGGAAGCCTTGCCCCAGTTCGAGTTCTTCACGGGCGGCGCGTCGGGGACCTCGAGGAAGGCGCAGGGCTGCTCCACCCCAACAAAGAACCACCGCTGGCGGAAGTCGTCCACCTTCTTCGTCACCGAGGTGATGGCCTTGCCCTCGCTCCACGACATGGGGATGTAGACGCTCCCCATGCCGTCCACAATGCGGAACGAGACGCATCCAGAGCGCTCGTTCTTCGCCGTGCTCCGGAGCGCGTAGAAGCACCGGAAGAGATCCACCGTGGGCTCCAAGCCAAGATACGCCTCGCAGAGGTAGGCGAAGATGGCGAGGATGAGCACGGAGTTGGGGTGGAGGTGCAGCAGCTAGATTTGATAGAAGGCCAGCACCGCCTCCAGGAACGGAGAGAAGGGCGGCACCAGTCCCACCGCGACGCAGTGCTGGAAGACGGGGAAGAACCCTCGCGGGCGTTTCCCGTGCGCCGCGGGCTTGAGCGCGGTGGCGCCGTGCTCGTTGGTCCGGTCCGCCACCAGAAAGCGGACCTTGTCGAGGGCCTTGTCGTTGACGCGCACGCCAAGCAATGCCGCGCCGTGCGCGACCTCGGCGGGCGCCGCTTGCGAAGAGGACCCCGCGGCCGCCTTGCCCTTGTTCTTCGCCGGACTCATCGTCGGAAGAAAGGAGGGTGCGGCGCGAGGAGAAGCTGGAGAAACTGGAGAAGAGGGCGCCGGAGAGGAGGAGCGGAGAGCTCGGTGCGGATGGCGTCTGCGAGAAGAAGTGGGAGTAGTAACGGCTCCCTGCCCCGGCGCGGAGACTTTATGTCTCGTCAAGGAGCAGTTACCGGGGCGTGGTGTGACCCCCCACGACGCACGTCCCGCATCGTGCGCAGCCGTTGCTCGCCGGAGTGACGCGTGGCTCGGCCCGGCCTGCAGGATTGGCCCCACGACGCTTCGCCTAGACCCAACGGGCCTCGTCGTGCCCATCGTGGGCCCGGGGGCTACTGTCGGCCCAGTAAGGACCGGGGTATGCACGGCCCACTCCCTACAGGCCTCGCCCGCGAAGATCTTTGGCGGAATGATTAAGGACCAAGATACCGCTTGGAGAGACCCTCGAGAGACATCTCCGCTCGAGGGCCTGAAGAGGACGCCAGGGCCTGAAGAGGACCCTGCGCTTCAAGAGACTCCCCAGGCACAGCCCGCCTGGAGAGAAGTCAGCAGGAAACCCCTCCACAGGCGACCACGGCCCTGTGGAGACACTTCGCGGCTAAGCAAGCGCTGCAGGACGCACATGGCCCCTGCAGCAGCCGCAGGGTGACGCGAGCGCCCCAGTTGCCGTTCTGGTGATAAAGGAGTCAACAAAGCCGCGCCGCCTGCGGCAGGACAGCCAGGACTTTCCTCTTTGGTGATAAAGCGGCTGGACGGCGCAACGCTCCAAGAAGATCGTCATCGTGGGCTCCACCACGACCTCTGCTGCGCCTGCAAGCCGCTCTGCACCGCCTGCAACCTGTCGGCCACGGCGCGCTACTTTAGCACGGATGGACCGCGTCCATGGACGGACGAGCCGCGGTGGACTCCCGCTCCTCCACGAGACTGGCGTGTGGGAGCCCACCAGCACGAGGACGGAGCCCGGGGCACCTATAAAAGGAGCAGGAGCTCCACCGTAGAAGGGGATCGATCGATCGCCCGATCGCCCAATCGCGCAATCACACCCTAAACGCATAGGATAGCCAACTGCTGGAGGAGGAAGACGACCATTGTGTCCCTCTCCAAGCACTAAACTGCCTCAAGAGAGCCTTCGGCAAGCTCATTGTCCTGTAACCTTCACAGTGCAATACAAGCAAGCAGGAGTAGCGGTTTTACCTCCTCCTGAGGGCCGTGAACCTGGGTACGGGCTGGTGTCTATCTCTGGCGTGACAGTTCTTCTCCAGGCCCGGCGAGCACCGTCGTCGTGCCTCTCGAGAGTTGTTAGACCTCCGTGTTCAGTCCCCCCTTCGAACCTCTCTTCAGGACGAGACTACCCCGGCTACGTGGGAGTCACTCCTCGACATTTGGCGCGCCAGGTAGGGGGCTGAGGCGCGTCTTCAACCTCCGAACTCCGCGCCATGATGGACACCCGCGCGACGCGCGCCAACCGGCGTACCTCTGAGAGAGCTCACACCGAGCCCGGCACTGCTCCCACCCGTGGCCGCCGTGGTCGCCCTCGCGCGTCTGAGCGCGCTGGCACCGGCCCGCGCGTGGAGGAGCCAGAGAGCGAGGAGCACCGCGGCGGAGACCAGCGCGACGACGAGGACCACTCTGAGCGCCGTGAGGACGCTGAGTCCTCGCACCCGTCCCGGCGCCAAAGCGTGTCCACGCAGGAGCGCCACGAACCCGCCCCGCATACCGCGCTGCTCATGGCCCAGGAGCTCCTCCGCTACCGGCCAAGTGCCGAGGCACACGACCAGTGGCTGGACCGCCTCCACCACCTCGTCGACATCGCAACCACGCGCCCCGCTCCGTCGCGCTCCATCGTGCCCTCCGGCCCTGCAGGGACGGCCGCACCAGGTGCGCCCCCACCGCCGCCAGGACCACCTCCGGCCGCGGCACAGCGGGCTCCCTCCCATGCTTCATCGCCGCACGACTGCCAAATCGTGCAGCGCACGGCGCCTGACGCGCGCGTGGGCATGGAGCGACGCCGCGACCTCCAGAACCGCCTCGTCGAGGAGCTCGGTCAGGCGGGGCAACAAAACCGCAGCCCGGGGCACCTATAAAAGGAGCAGGAGCTCCACCGTAGAAGGGGATCGATCGATCGCCCGATCGCCCAATCGCGCAATCACACCCTAAACGCATAGGATAGCCAACTGCTGGAGGAGGAAGACGACCATTGTGTCCCTCTCCAAGCACTAAACTGCCTCAAGAGAGCCTTCGGCAAGCTCATTGTCCTGTAACCTTCACAGTGCAATACAGGCAAGCAGGAGTAGCGGTTTTACCTCCTCCTGAGGGCCGTGAACCTGGGTACGGGCTGGTGTCTATCTCTGGCGTGACAGTTCTTCTCCAGGCCCGGCGAGCACCGTCGTCGTGCCTCTCGAGAGTTGTTAGACCTCCGTGTTCAGTCCCCCCTTCGAACCTCTCTTCAGGACGAGACTACCCCTGCTACGTGGGAGTCACTCCTCGACAATAGTAAAAGGGAGGCCTTTACAATTTATTTGCTTATTGCTACTTCTTGAAGAATGAATCATTTAACTTTGTGTAGCAATGATAGGCACTTTTGATATCCAACATAGTAACAAACCACAAAGTCCATGTTTAGTTTTATCACCTTAATGCTCGAGGACGAGCATAATTTAAGATTTGTGATGTTGATGCTTGTAAAATGCATACGTAAACTTTGGAACTTACATAGTGTTATATCCATGTTTTATAATGATTTTGGAGATTTTCCACATGATCCCCCTTGTTTTGGTTATAACTTCTAACCCTGCAGAACAGGAAACACCTGTTTTTGTATTTTTCACTTTTAGGGACCTTAACGACGGCAAATCAACCTGAGATTTTTGCGAATTTATTTTTAGGGAAAAGAAGTTGTCTGGGCTTTTACACCTCGGGAGGCGAGCCACGAGGCCCAAAAGAGCATAGGTGACGCGGCCAAAGGAGGGGACCGCGCCACTTGCACCCGTTCGGCCCTCGAGGCTCTGCAACCGTCAATCTTTCGCCCAAAATTAGGTCCTGGCCTAAAAAAACCTATACAATAATTCCCCCCCCCCCCCTGGACGAATCTCGGGAGGAGTGATACGTCTCCAACGTATCTATAATTTCTTATGTTCCATGCTTATATTATACCAATTGCTACATGTTTTATATACACTTTATATGTTTTTTATGCATTTTCTGGGACTAACCTATTAACAAGATGCCGCAGTGCCAGTTCCCTATTTTCTGCTGTTTTTGGTTTCAGAAAAACTGTTAAGGAAATATTCTCGGAATTGGACGAATCAAAAGCCAAAGTCCCTATTTTTCTCGGGAGCTTCCAGAACACCGAAGAGGATACGGAGGAGAGCCACGAGGCGGCCTCACCTGGTGGAGGCGCGGCCCCCCTTCTGGCCGCGCCACCACGTGGTGTGGGCCCTTCGAGGCTCCACCGCCTTCGCCCTTTCGCCTACAAATACCCCCCGACAAAATAACCCTAGGCACCCGAACACTTTTCCACGATACGTTCTAGAGCCGCCGCCGCCGTCAACCCTAGTGCGGGAGGGTTCAGAAGCTCTTCCCGGCACCCTGCCGGAGAGGGGAATCATCACCAGAGGGCTCTACATCACCATGCCCGCCTCCGGACTGATGCGTGAGTAGTTCATCCTTGGACTACGGGTCCATAGCAGTAGCTAGATGGTTGTCTTCTCCTATTGTGCCATCATGTTTAGATCTTGTGAGCTGCCTATCATGATCAAGATCATCTTTATGTAATGCTACATGTTGTGTTTGCTGGGATCCGATGAATAATTGAGTACTATGTCATTTGCTTCATTATATATTATGTGAGTGCGTTATTTATGGTCTTGCATGCTCTCCGTTACTAGTAGATGTTCTGGCCAAGTAGATGCTTGTGACTCCAAGAGGGGGTATTCATGCTCGATAGTGGGTTCATGTCTTCATTTAATCTGGGGGAGTGACAGCAACCTCTAAGATTGTGAATGTACTGTAGCTACTAGGGATAAAACAATAGTTCTTTGTCTAAGGATAATTGTGCTACTTATATTACACACTTTACTTAATGCAATAATCTGTTGCTTGCAACTTAATACTAAAAGGTGTTGCGGATGCTATCCCGAAGGTGGATTATTAGTCATAGATGCAGTTGGATAACGGTCTATGTATCATGTTGTAATGCCCAAATGAATCTCACACTAGACACCATGACTTGTACATGCATCATTATGCAGTTCTTTATTCTGTCAATTGCCCAGCTGTAATTTGTTTACCCTCATGTATGCTATTATTATTTATGGAGAGACACCACTAGTGAACTGTGGACCCCGGTGCTTTTCTTTAAACTGATAATACAACCTATTGCAATCCTGTTACTTTCATTCTCTGCAAACAAACATCATTTTCCACACATACGTTTAATCCTTAGTTACAGCAAGCCAGTGAGATTGACAACCTCACTGTTAAGTTGGGGCAAAGTATCTTGGTTGTGTTGTGTGCATGTTCCACGTTCGTGGTTGACACCGGTAGTGCGCCCAGCCAAGGTCAACCGCAGCAACCTTCGGAATAATTCTAGTTTCCTACTGGTTCGATAAACCCTGGGTTCACAACGGAGGGAAATTTGCTGTGCACTACTTCATACCTTCCTCTTGGGGTTTCCCAACAACACCACACCGGTGCATCAAGCTCTTTTCTGGCGCCGTTGCCGGGGAAACTAAGCTCTTCTGCGAGGGGAGTCTCTCACTTCCAATCTTTTTATTTTGTTATTGTCTTGCTTAGTTTATTTTTATTACTGTCTTGTTTGCTTACTACTATTAAAAACACACAAAAAAATAGTTTCTTGCATCTAGTTTATTTCGGTTTGTTATTATGTCTAGTTCTTTACTTGCTATCAATGGATTCTCTATTTGATACAAAATATTATTGGCACAATGGGTTCACGAAGGAACAACAAAATTATTATAAGGAATACCGCTTGTCTCAAAAAGGGAAATATTTATGGGAACAAATAAGTAGATTGAATTATTTTGCTAAGAACTTGTGTTCTACATATGATGAATCCTACTGCTTTAATGAATCTTTTTGTTATAGAAGGCATAAACACCTCCCTTTCCAATGTGATTTTAATGATAATGAAACCTTGGCTGCTTATGCTAAAGGAAACTATGACTTTGGTAATCTTGAACATATTGAAGAATTTGTTGTTTTTAAGGGTGCCTATGAAATTGCTGGTTATATTCAAAATGATGATGCTCCTTGTAAAACTGAGAATTATGCTATACTTGGTTACTGTCTTGAATATTACAATGATAATCCTTATATTGCTGAATTTCTTGAGAAAAGACATCCTCAAATAGAAGAAACCGCTGTCTTGCAGGAACCAGTAGAAGAAGAAATTGCTGAACCTGAAAGCTCATTAGATGAAAAAGAGGAGGAGAGTGAAGAACAAAAGAAGGATCTACCTCCTAAAGATAGTAACTCTTTAACTCCTACATTATTTGATTGCCCTCCATGCCTACCTAAGGAGGAAGAATGCTATTGAAGGGGTTCCGGTGCAGAAAACAATAATTTTTCTAGCGTATGAACACCCTAACTAGCCAGGATCTATCTATCTAGTACATGTGATAACGGTGGCGGAACGGGTTACATTACCTCCATGTAGACCGATAGCGGGGATTACGCTCCCGCACAAGCGTTGACGATGAAGTCGTACGTAGCCAACCTCGAGGTCGCGGAGAACTTGCCGCGATGATGTAGACGATGACGCCGGGGTGTCGACGAAGACCTGCGTCGACGGGCGTCGGGCGGAAGATGGCGAGGCGCCGACAGCCGGGGGGGGGGGGGGGGGGGGTTTGGTGCCGGCGGCAGGGCAGCGACAGGGCTGCTGGATGGGCGAGACGACGTCGCCCAGGCTCCTCAAATGTGGCGCCTCCGAGCACTCGCAAACATACGGAGCTTAACAACAACCCCCGGTCATTCAGATCCAGCTGAAATCGCAGGGGTAGAACTTTTCTGAAATCCCGCAGGGCAACGGCGCCCGACGGTATAGCTTTGGTGGAGAGAGGAGGCAAAACGGGCGGAGAAACAGCTCGGCCAGCCTGCTATACAATTAATTGTATTTTTCTGTAATTAATCCAATTAATATGCCTTGCTATATAAAGGGGAGAGGGGGGTGTGCAAACACCTTGCCTCCCCCATGTGGGACTAAAGGAGAGGGAGGGGGGAGCCGGCCGAACCCTCCTAGTCCAATTCGGACTAGGGGCCCAAGCCCCCCCCTTCCTTGCTTGGTGCGGCTCACCTTAGTGGGCCACAATTGGCCCACTTAGGTGGGCTGCCCCCTTTTTCCTTTATTATTTAATAATTAAATTAATATAAAATATAATTAATTCATAATTAATATATTTAAATACTATTTAATATCCCGTGACCCCGAAACATTTTCCGGACCACCCGAACATCTTTCGGACATTCCCGGAACCATTCCAGGCCTTCCCGGAACTCCTTCCGGACCACCGGAACTCTTTCCGGATCATTTCTCTCTCTCCAATAAAATCCTATATTATTCCAGAACCTTCTCCAGGTGTCGTTAAGACCTTAAGTTTGTTACGCTACGGTTCGAGAACACTCCAGACATGGTCGAGACACTCCGCTCACCAATGACCGCCAAGGATACCTGGACGCATATGACGGCCCCTGTGCATTCTACGAATATCGTCGTTGAACCATAAACATGATATTCATTCCCTTTGTTTCTACGATACTACCTTGTCCGAGATATGATCGTAGACATCCGATGTCCTTGTTGTATCTCGTTACCGACAAAGGTTATTAACTCGTCTGTAATATTACATCTCCATGACCTAGTCATAAGCTGCGCAGCTATATAGATGCAATCTCACCGAGTGGGCCCAGAGTATCTTTCCATTACAAGAATGAACAAATCCCGCTCTTGATCCTTACGTCTCAACATACTCTTTCGGGATACCCAAGATGGACACCGTTATTGTCATGCTATATAAGACACAACGTTTGATGCTCTCAAAGTACCCCTACGAAGTAGCAATAAGTACGGTCTCACGGTCTAAGGAATAAGCTATCATATTACTCATCTATTGCAAATGACAAAACATCCTAATACGATCTTATTGCAATACTTTGCGTATGTCCATGACCTTATTCTACTAATAAGATGACCCCATTGTCAACCGACGTCATTGTCCTTGATCGGGAATCTCGATCAACTGTTGCCCAATGGACTAGTTTATAGAGGCTCACTAGGGACTCTGGTTGTCTATGTATCACACGTGTATTAATAATTCCGATTAATACAGTCATAGCATAATACAAAAACCTATTATAAACTTATGAGATAATGCAATAAATACTACTTATTTATTTGCCTCTAGGGCATATCTCCTTCAGTCTCCCACTTGCACTAGAGTACAAATAAACTAGCTGCATTTTACTTCATCAAAAATCCCTTATCAAATAAGCGTTATATGATAATGCTTGCTTGTGGAACAGTGTTACTCTGACAATCTGTACAATACATAATTGTGCGTTCTTTTGCGATCCATTGATATCAACTTGTTTGATACCAACATGTTATCCAATAACATATATACAAATACCGTAACTAAGTGAGACTTCTGTTTCCCAGCGCTTACTCTGATTCTATTAACCAGATAATTGCCTTGAAAACACACTCAGTCATAGAGAGCTCCTTGTAACAATTACAACCTCGCGATATCTATATATACTTTCACACCTATGTAGAAAACTCGACATTCCAATGTCAATCTAATAACTAATACACCTCTACTTCCAGTAAATTCTAAATTTACTTTTACAACTGTTCTTCTTCTAAGAACATCGGTCATATTTCATCGAGCAGGTAATATGGTTTCTGTATGACGTCTAATATCACATAATAGACCAACATGTCATACAACCACCATTACAGTGTGTCATTACTCTTAATGATTAATTGGATTTCCAAGCACCATTCTTTGGTTTTAATCTATTCTGACTCCTCAGATATAATCCAAAACAACTCGACTAACTATTTAAAATTCCCGTTCTATTCCAAATAGACACTAACTTTCAAATAGTTTCACAACTTCATTAATTCCACTGGTACAATTCACAATGTGTCATTTACACAAGATGAATTCGGCTCCCACTCAAATTATGTCTCCACACATTTGAGAACACGAGCTCCCACTCAAAACATGTCTTCTACATATTTGAGGTTCTAAGCTCCCACTCAAAAATATGTCCTTTACATATTCTACCCAAGTGAACTAACTTTGACTCCCACCTAAATTCATAATTTATTTCGACATTTTGGTCAAACCAAAATCATTGATCTCTTATCAATTCGAATTCAATACAAACTACAGTATTCCATTAATACAAATCCCACAGACTTCAAGCATGTCTACATCAATGTAGTCAACAAATTTGATCTTGTCCAAGACACATTTCTTGACAAAATATGCTTTCACGTCTTTCTTATAGTTACATTTCTCATATAACACTTTATATGATGATCAAGAAATCTTATTTCTCCAAAAGGAATTATAGCAACATTTACTGTTTTAATCCTTTCTAAATGTAATTGGATTTTCAGGCTCAAAAGCCTTTGTTCGTATTCTGATATTTTCTCAACTTTCTTTGTATTCATAAGGTGCACCTTGATCTGTTAACAAGATCTGAAACACTTAATATTATGATGTGACCTGACAGCAATATTAAATATAACAGCACTTTATTTAGAAGCTTCTTTCATGAAAATATTATGATCTTCATGAAGAGGATTGCAAGCAGAAAACAATTTTCTAGTCTCCTTCACTCTTAATCATCAAATTTTCATTTGTAGACATATATCTTTTGGAACACTTTCCAATATTCTACTTTTATGAATATAGGTCTGATACCTTATTTCAAGCATCTAATTTTATTCCATTAACCATAATTCGAAAAATCATATTTTCCTCGGAATTACATAGACAACAATACAAGTTTTGTTTCTATTGGGTTTTGGAATACACTCTCATCCAATGTGAGTGATCTACAAAGAACTATTCGTGTATATTCTGAATTATCGTATAATCATCTATATAACGACACTATTGTCGATCACACGAATTACTGTTGAAAAACATCTATTTTCTAAAGTGGACATCGACTATAATGTTTCGAACATATTAAGAGATTCTAAGACAGATTCTGAAAGACCACACTTTATCTAAAATAGAGTATGATTATAATACTTCACATATCACCATATATGATATTATAATATTGTGAAACGAATTTCCACAAGTCTTTTGTGTTGAAACCATAATTCAAAAATATTGCCCTTTTGATCGAATCTTGCGAATACGATATTCACAAATCTTTCTTCTGAAAAACCCCATTTGATCTTTTATCAAATTAATTTCAGACTCATGATTTATTATGCAAATACACTTATTTACCAATAATCATAGAAGAATTCGGATCAAGGAAAAATTCACCATATAATTAATTTAATAATCATTCGAAATGACTCTTAATTAATTTCCTTTCGTATTGACACTTCAATACTAATTTTAAACTTAATCAATTCGGCACATGTAATACTTAAATAGATCAAAGTATCTATTACTTCTTACATTGCCTTTATGATCAAATTCGAAGGTGTTTGTTCTAGTAACAAAATCTTTTATTCCTTGGACACATAATTTTATCATTCCTACTATTATGAATGTTATCATACAAGTAATGTAATTGAGATGTGAAAACTTTATTCATAATATAAAACAACTGGCTTGTTTCATAACATAAAACAACTGAACTTGTCTTATTACATATATGAATAACTTTGTCTTGTAACAATCAAGACACTAAACACACTTTCTCACTATTACAAAAAGGTCTTATCAAAAACTATTAATGATAACTATGATAACTTGAGGACGTGAACACCAATAGCCATCAACTTCCTTGATCACCATCTTCAGTGCCATGTCACATCATACTTCGCCGCATATATGTGATAATCAGGGCCTGTTTCACAAACAGAACAAGTATCAAATACTTTATCATATATCAAGGGGCGAATTCATTCATAATTCTGTATATATCAAATATATACCTGTAGCATCGAAGATTTCTCCTTCGATGGAATCAACTTTCAGGGATTTGAACTCGGACACGAACTTGTAGAAGTTCATATTGTCGGCCTTCAAAACGTACTCGCGTACATGCTTCTCATAGCTTGGAGGCAGAGATATTAGGACAGTCTGAATGGCACATGAATCCGCCATCCAGTAATCGAAAACATTTGTCAGCTTGAAGTAGATGTCATACAATCTCTTCAAATGAGTCTTCAGACAGGTGTGCTCCTCCATATGAATGGTCCGGAACTCTCTAAGCTGCCTGAATTGCTCACGCCTCAATTCATCTTTCAAGTGCGTCTTTATCGCATCAATCATGACATATGGCTCCTTGTGTTGAAACAACTCTTTCAACTCAGGTGCTAGGCATACGGTCATGGTGATCTCCACTTCTATGAATATGTCTCGACGCCTACGGAATTCATCTTCCTCCTCCTCGCTAGCAGAATCATCTGGTCTTTCTCCTAATGCTTCATCGAGGACATACAGGATGTTGTTGTGTTTGAGAATGTTTCTAAAACCAATGTACCATCTGATGAAGTTGGACCCGTCGGCTTCTAAGGTAGAATCCGGGCTCTTGAGGAAGTAACCGAAGTATAGTTCCGTAGTCTACAGATGTGATCGCAAAAGAGGTAAGGTAAAGTTTATAATATATGTGAGTTTTAGTTTATAATCATATTATCAAACACACTCCACTAAAATTATTATCCCTAAAATAATAATAGCGATTACACGACCCCCATCCACTATACCACCCCCGATCGTCACGGCCGGCGGCACAGCTTCAAAGGTGGACATAAAATGTCGATCACAACAACTCTGTGACTCATGCTCGATCTTTCGATCTTCCCGTGTTCCGAGGCCATATCTGCATATGCTAGGCTCGCCAATCAAACCTCGAAGACCCTGCGCGTGCAACATGGCTTACACCCACTGTATGCGAACGACGATATGTCTGGCACCCGATCGTCACGGCCTGCCTCATAACGTAGAACTTTCTTGGTGGTGCGCAACGAGGGAGAACACACTTTTGGTATTTGTTAGGGATCATCCTATTTATGATGCTACCGTTGTATATCTAACATATAAGCAATCAATAGGATGCACACACAAGAACACAATATCAATATAAAGTAATGAAGTGCGATGTGACATGGTCGATGCGCCTGGACTTTCATGGCGCCATGTGCCTGGCCCTGGGCGCCCTGGCATGGCTCCGAGTCTACGGTGCCCTCCATTGCCTCCGACAGTACGAGTAATATCAAACTTACCGTAACCATGTCACATAAAATAACGCCTCTGCAAAACAAAGTTAGACGCCTCTACCTTTATTTAGTTTTGCAAGTTTTACGTGGCATATAGGCTTATTCGTAAGAGAACCGTTTCCCTACCTACGAACTTTGTACCACAACGTCGATCGTATAATTGCATGTTTAAGCATCCCTTTCGGGCCCTCCATTGAAAAATGCTTTGCCGACTAAAGAGAGAGAAACAGACACCCGCCAGCCACAGATACGGTGCAAGCCGTATGTCAGTAGTGGAACCAGTCTCGCGTAAGCGTACGCGTAAAGTCGGTCCGGGCCGCTTCATCAACTCAATACCGAAGGCATCGCAAGTGCACGCTAGAGGGTAGCAAATATAAGAAAGACATCCTCATTCAACATGAGTTCTAACCGTACCAGCAGTACTACGCATAGATCGGCTCTGATACCACTGAAGGGGTTCCGGTGCAGAAAACAATAATTTTTCTAGCGTATGAACACCCTAACTAGCCAGGATCTATCTATCTAGTACATGTGATAACGGTGGCGGAACGGGTTACATTACCTCCATGTAGACCGATAGCGGGGATTACGCTCCCGCACAAGCGTTGACGATGAAGTCGTACGTAGCCGACCTCGAGGTCGCGGAGAACTTGCCGCGATGATGTAGACGATGACGTCGGGGTGTCGACGAAGACCTGCGTCGACGGGCGTCGGGCGGAAGATGGCGAGGCGCCGGCAGCCGGGGGGGGGGGGGGGGGGTTGGTGCCGGCGGCAGGGCAGCGACAGGGCTGCTGGATGGGCGAGACGACGTCGCCCAGGCTCCTCAAATGTGGCGCCTCCGAGCACTCGCAAACATACGGAGCTTAACAACAACCCCCGGTCATTCAGATCCAGCTGAAATCGCAGGGGTAGAACTTTTCTGGAATCCCGCAGGGCAACGGCGCCCGACGGTATAGCTTTGGTGGAGAGAGGAGGCAAAACGGGCGGAGAAACAGCTCGGCCAGCCTGCTATACAATTAATTGTATTTTTCTGTAATTAATCCAATTAATATGCCTTGCTATATAAAGGAGGGAGGGGGGTGTGCAAACACCTTGCCTCCCCCATGTGGGACTAAAGGAGAGGGAGGGGGGAGCCGGCCGAACCCTCCTAGTCCAATTCGGACTAGGGGCCCAAGCCCCCCCCTTCCTTGCTTGGTGCGGCTCACCTTAGTGGGCCACAATTGGCCTACTTAGGTGGGCTGCCCCCTTTTTCCTTTATTATTTAATAATTAAATTAATATAAAATATAATTAATTCATAATTAATATATTTAAATACTATTTAATATCCCGTGACCCCGAAACATTTTCCGGACCACCCGAACATCTTTCGGACATTCCCGGAACCATTCCAGGCCTTCCCGGAACTCCTTCCGGACCACCGGAACTCTTTCCGGATCATTTCTCTCTCTCCAATAAAATCCTATATTATTCCAGAACCTTCTCCAGGTGTCGTTAAGACCTTAAGTTTGTTACGCTACGGTTCGAGAACACTCCAGACATGGTCGAGACACTCCGCTCACCAATGACCGCCAGGGATACCTGGACGCATATGACGGCCCCTGTGCATTCTACGAATATCGTCGTTGAACCATAAACATGATATTCATTCCCTTTGTTTCTACGATACTACCTTGTCCGAGATATGATCGTAGACATCCGATGTCCTTGTTGTATCTCGTTACCGACAAAGGTTATTAACTCGTCTGTGATATTACATCTCCATGACCTAGTCATAAGCTGCGCAGCTATATAGATGCAATCTCACCGAGTGGGCCCAGAGTATCTTTCCATTACAAGAATGAACAAATCCCGCTCTTGATCCTTACGTCTCAACATACTCTTTCGGGATACCCAAGATGGACACCGTTATTGTCATGCTATATAAGACACAACGTTTGATGCTCTCAAAGTACCCCTACGAAGTAGCAATAAGTACGGTCTCACGGTCTAAGTAATAAGCTATCATATTACTCATCTATTGCAAATGACAAAACATCGTAATACGATCTTATTGCAATACTTTGCGTATGTCCATCACCTTATTCTACTAATAAGATGACCCCATTGTCAACCGACGTCATTGTCCTTGATCGGGAATCTCGATCAACTGTTGCCCAATGGACTAGTTTATAGAGGCTCACTAGGGACTCTGGTTGTCTATGTATCACACGTGTATTAATAATTCCGATTAATACAGTCATAGCATAATACAAAAACCTATTATAAACTTATGAGATAATGCAATAAATACTACTTATTTATTTGCCTCTAGGGCATATCTCCTGCAGCTATATTGTTGAATATTATGATTCTGTGGTCATATATGATAACCCATGCTATTATGATGAAACTAATAATGCTCCTTTATTTTTTAATGATGCTACTAGTGAACTTATTGATGATAATGAGGAGTGTTGCTTAAATATGCTATATGATAATGCTTTAGATGATGGTCCTATGCTTATTGATAATCCTCTATGTTTAGAAGTTATTACTTATTTATGTGAGGATAAAAATGATATAATTGCTGTTTGTGATGGTACTCTTACTCATGAGAGCCCTACTTTGTTTTTGAATTCTCCTAATTACACCATGGAGGAGAAATTTGCTTATGTTGAGAGATACTTATGTGGTTTGCAATTGTCCCTAGTTCCAAATCTTTGTTGCAACCATGATCTTAAACTTGATATTGATCTTAGTAACTATTTTGAAAGAGGGAAGCATGCTAATGAATTCCAAAATAAATTTAATGATCCTCTTTATGTGGCTATATTATCTAAGTTGAATGATTCTTGTGGTTATATGGTTGAATTTATTTCTACTACCGAAAATTATTATGAGAGAGGAGAATATGGTTGTAGTAGTTTTCATGGTACTAAAGCACCTCTCTATATGCTAAAAGTTTTGAAGTTACTCTTGTTTTATCTTCCTATGCTTGTCACTTTGTTCTTTGTGAATTTATTTGTGTACAAGATTCCTATGCATAGGAAGTGGGTTAGAATTAAATGTGTTTTGAATTTGCTTCTTGATGCTCCTTTTGCTTCATTTTCTATATTCATGAGAGCATCATTAGAACTATCAAGCCTAGCTAAAAGGCATTAAAGAAAAGCGCTGATGGGAGACAACCCACTTTTTATTCCTGTTATTTTATTTTGTTGTGTCAAGGAACATGTCTACCTCTGTAGCAATTCCTTTGTATCTTTATTTTATCGCATTGTTGTGTCAAGTTAAGCCTCTAGTAGAAAGTTGATGCTAGATTTGGATTCCTGCGCAGGAACAGTTTTCGGCTGTCCACCGTTTAATTCATAACTCTCTGCAGAAAAACTTAAAAAATCTGATATTTGCTGAGCGTGATCCTCAGATATGTACGCAACTTTCATTAGTTTTGAGTTTTCTGATTTGAGCAAGTTAAGTGACTCGAAAAAATTCGTCTTTACGGACTGTTCTGTTTTTGACAGATTCTGCCATTTATTTTGCATTGCTCCTTTTGCTGTTTTTGAATGGATCTTTTTGTTCCATAAAATACCAGTGGCTGTAGCTAATGTCCAGTAGCATGTGTAATGGTTTTGTCCATGCAGAATATGAGAATTTTTGATTATGCACTAAACCTCTAATGAAGTGTATTTTGAGTTTGGGTGGAGGAAGTTTTCAAGGGTTAAGAGAGAAGGATGATATGATGTGATAAAGAAGATGAAAGAGCCTAAGCTTCGGGATGCCCCCGTGGGTCACCCAAGCATATTTCAAGAAGACTCAAGCGTCTAAGCTTGGGGATGCCCAAGGCATCCCCTTCTTCATCAACAAACTATCAGGTCATCTCTAGTGAAACTATATTTTAATTCCGTCACATCTTATGTGCTTTACTTGAAGCGTCTGTTTGTTTTTGTTTTTGTTATTTTCATTCTCTGAATAAAATGGATCCTAGCATTCCTTTGTGGGAGAGAGACACGCTCCGCTTTTTCTTATGAATACTCGTATTCTTCACTTATATTTGTTGAGTATTCTTCTATGTTACTTCATTACTTTCAGCTCTCGTTTTTCATGCATCTCTTGTTAGAGCTGTTAGTTTTCTTATGTTATACTCTTTAGTTTCATTGTTAAATACTTGGAGAGTTTATGTTTAAATAAGTTTATTGGTGTTTAGTTGGAACAGAAAATGTTTAATGTGCTAGATGGTATAACGAAAGGATACATAATCTTGTAAATCATTAAATTCTGTCGCTTGAATCATTGATGTTGTTTTGAGATATTAATATGCTTAATGGTAAACATGATGGTTTAGTAAAGTGAAATGATTAATGGTTGGTCTAGAAAACTTGAAGCTGTTCCACACTTAAATATCCAGTTGATAGCATAATGATATATGACTTCTAATGTTAAAAGCAACCGTAATGACTTTGTGTTATGCGCTACGGTCGGGGTCCCAACAGTGACTTGTTCATTTGCCACAGTCCCTTATGGAGTGATTTTCATTATGCCTTGTAAGATCATATTTCTAGTTGGAATCTTTTTGCTTGTGAGTTCTAAGCTGCGGTTTTCATGGCACTTTCACCACCATATTTGCTAGCCTCTTCGGTACTTTGCATTGCCCTTTCTCACATTGAGAGTTGGTGCATACTTCGCGGGTACATCCAAAACTCGTGGGAGACCTTCATCATGTTCTCCTACACATAAGCCAAATATCTTACTCAAAACATCCCCCATACCAACCTATCACAGCATTTTCATAGCTGTTCCGAGATATATTGGCATGCAACTTTCATCTTACATTACATGACTTGTTGTCATTTATCATTTATATATTGCCTTGCATGATTCTTTACAGCTGATGTGCGGTTTTACCCATGTTACGCTAGATCATTGCATATCCTGCTACACTGGCAGAGGCACCGTTTCATACATTATGTTTTATTCATTATGAGTTATTTGTACCAAAAGTGTGTTGTCATATTAGAATGTTTGCCCCTAAAAGTGAAAAGAGCCATGGAGGCCATCGAAAAGTGAAATAGAAAAACACAAAAAATAGAAAAAAGAGAAAAGAGAAAAAAAAAAAGAGAAAGAGAAAATTAAAAAGGGGGCAACATTACTATTCTTTATCCACACTTGTGCTCATGTTTAGCACCTTTACTCCATATGAGAGAGTTTTCATGTTTTACTTGCATAACTATGTGGGGAACTTTACATTATAAAACTTGGCTTGTATATTCCAATGATGAGCCTCCTCAAAAGTGCTCTAGGTCTTCATGAGCAAGCAAGTTGGATGCACCCCCACTAGTTCCATTGGAGTGCTTTCATACACTTATAGCTCTATGTGCATCCGTTGTGTGGCAATCACTACTCCTTGCATAGCTTCGATTATAAGACTTCCTCTTGTCTAATGATTACTTTCAGCTTTGTGATACTTTCTTCCGTTGGCCTTCCAAACCCCCCTTAATGTTCTTTTAGCCACAACATCCTGATGCCAGGAACCAACGCTGAACGCTTGCTTGTTTTTAAGTGAACAAATAGAGAGATGATTTTCTACATGCATATTGTTATTGCTTGACTTGATCCTAACACAAAGTTGTCATGAGTGTTGGATGCATTAGATGATTATATTGTTGTTCTTGAAGCTTAAATCATATTTAATATCTACTTTGCACGGTTGATTGTTCTTTAGTACTGATTCATTGAAAGTTTTACTTTGTTCTTCCTACTTGTTTATACATTACTCATTTGATATCAATATAAACTACAGCTCTTATTCATTTGATCTCAATTTACATTCATTACATTATTATATGATCAAGATTGTGTGAAAGCATGTCACTTCAGAAATTATTCTTGTTATCGTTTTACCTACTCGGGACGAGTAGAACTAAGCTTGGGGAAGCTTGATACGTCTCCAACGTATCTATAATTTCTTATGCTCGATGCTTATATTATACCAATTGCTACATGTTTTATATACACTTTATATGGTTTGTATGCATTTTCTGGGACTAACCTATTAACAAGATGCCGCAGTGCCAGTTCCCTGTTTTCTGCTGTTTTTTGGTTTCAGAAAAACTGTTAAGGAAATATTCTCGGAATTGGATGAATCAAAAGCCAAAGTCCCTATTTTTCTCGGGAGCTTCCAGAACACCGAAGAGGATACGGAGGAGAGCCACGAGGCGGCCTCACCTGGTGGAGGCGCGGCCTCACCTGGTGGAGGCGCGGCCCCCCTTCTGGCCGCGCCACCACATGGTGTGGGCCCTTCGGGGCTCCACCGCCTTCGCCCTTTCGCCTACAAATACCCCCCGACAAAATAACCCTAGGCACCCGAACACTTTTCCACGATACGTTCTAGAGCCGCCGCCGCCGTCAACCCTAGTTCGGGAGGGTTCAGAAGCTCTTCCCGGCACCCTGCCGGAGAGGGGAATCATCACCAGAGGGCTCTACATCACCATGCCCGCCTCCGGACTGATGCGTGAGTAGTTCATCCTTGGACTACGGGTCCATAGCAGTAGCTAGATGGTTGTCTTCTCCTATTGTGCCATCATGTTTAGATCTTGTGAGCTGCCTGTCATGATCAAGATCATCTTTATGTAATGCTACATGTTGTGTTTGCTGGGATCCGATGAATAATTGAGTATTATGTCATTTGCTTCATTATATATTATGTGAGTGCGTTATTTATGGTCTTGCATGCTCTCCGTTACTAGTAGATGCTCTGGCCAAGTAGATGCTTGTGACTCCAAGAGGGGGTATTCATGCTCGATAGTGGGTTCATGTCTTCATTTAATCTGGGGGAGTGACAGCAACCTCTAAGATTGTGAATGTACTGTTGCTACTAGGGATAAAACAATAGTTCTTTGTCTAAGGATAATTGTGCTACTTATATTACACACTTTACTTAATTCAATAATCTGTTGCTTGCAACTTAATACCCGAAGGTGGATTATTAGTCATAGATGCAGTTGGATAACGGTCTATGTATCATGTTGTAATGCCCAAATGAATCTCACACT
This sequence comes from Poa annua, assembly GCA_026929855.1. NCBI lineage: Eukaryota > Viridiplantae > Streptophyta > Magnoliopsida > Poales > Poaceae > Poa > Poa annua. The sequence continues at coordinate 40,956,604 of CM049436.1, forward strand.
AGACACCATGACTTGTACATGCATCATTATGCAGTTCTTTATTCTGTCAATTGCCCAGCTGTAATTTGTTTACCCTCATGTATGCTATTATTATTTATGGAGAGACATCACTAGTGAACTGTGGACCCCGGTCCTTTTCTTTAAACTGATAATACAACCTACTCCAATCTTGTTACTTTCATTCTCTGCAAACAAACATGATTTTCCACACATACGTTTAATCCTTTGTTACAGCAAGCCAGTGAGATTGACAACCTCACTGTTAAGTTGGGGCAAAGTATCTTGGTTGTTTTGTGTGCAGGTTCCACGTTCGTGGTTGACACCGGTAGTGCGCCCTGCCAAGGTCAACCGCAGCAACCTTCGGAAGAATTCTAGTTTCCTACTGGTTCGATAAACCTTGGTTTCACAACTGAGGGAAATTTGCTGCTGCACTAATTCATACCTTCCTCTTGGGGTTTCCCAACAACACCACACCGGTGCATCAAGGAGCGCCACGGAAACACAGAAACAACGAAACCAAGACAGAACTAGCAGAGATTGGAGGAGGAAACGCCACTGGAGCGCCGCTAGTGGGATCTCTTCCTTCTACGACCTCTCCATTATCGTCACCATGCTGAAGGGGGAGTAGTCCACCTCTGGACTATGGGTTTGTGTCAGTAGCTTATCATATCTCTCTTTCGTTCTTTCAATGTATTAGTACCATATGAGCTGCCTAACATGATTATGATCATGTATGTAATTCCTTGGTGGTGGATCTTTATTTTATGAGATGATATTTGAGATTGGAATTTCATTATGTGTGAGATGTATAAGTGGATGCATATTATGTACCCCGTTCTTTATTACTTGTTTTGATCAATCATGTATGAGAGAGCATGTGTGGGGTAACGTGTGTGTTAGATGGAGTAACATGTGGTGGTATTGGATAGTGACAACAAATTCAAGATCCACTATGGTTTTTACCTTTCGTTTGTTACCTCACTATGGATTAAGTGAATGCATGTGTTATTTGATGTCTAGTGACAGCCAAGACATTCTTGCCTTAGAGCTATCATATTTGATATTCAAAATTCATGTCAAAGTACCAAGGGCTATATTCTGTTTATTCTTAATTCTAGATTGCATGGAGTTTTCCCTTTCTATAGGAGTATAAGGAAGATGTGTTACATCATCTCTAAAATAGGACGTGATGACCATATGAATGCTATCATACACATAATTAATTTGCACCAATATTATGTCACTTGTGAATTATTTTATGTCCACTACACCTTATGAGAGAGTAGATAAGTGAACCCATGAACCCCGGTCCATATTTTTATTATAAGAAACAACTTTCCAACTTTTGTTGCACTTTTTCTTTTCAGTTTTATTTAAATCCGGAAAAATATAAAACACTTTTATTTATTGCATCTACAATTAAAAACCTAAAAAGATCTTTACTTATCGTTTTTACTTTACTTGCCTAGCTATAGATAGTTTTACTTTTATTTTTACCTTTTATAATTTTATTTCAGTTTTATTAATATGAAACCTTGTGCTTGACAATCACGTGATTGAGTTGGTGACACAAGACAAAATACTTGTTTTGTAGGTTGCTGGAAGAGGAGAGGAGAAAGACAATTTTTGCCCAATTCCCCGAGAGTTCGATATATATCCTCGAGTCACCCTTGTGGGAAAAAACTCGCTTGTGATAACACTTTCCTCTTGGATTCCCAATGAGTGGTGTTAATCACAACCATCAGTTTCCCCTAAACATCTTGTCGAAGATCAAGTGAGATGTGATGCAATTGGATAATCAACTTTACTTTCCACAACCTTAAAGGATATAATTGAAACGATTGATACAACTCAAGGATGAATCAATCGAAGAGTAAAGTGGCTTGAAGTGTGAAAACCCAAAGCAAACCCAATGCACACACTTATGAGGATAGGTAGGTGTGAAGTGGCAAAGGATACAAGCAAATCCAACGAAAATTATGTTGTCTGAGGTAGAGAAAACCCACAACGATCCAAGAAACAAAGAAAACCAGCCACACAAAGTTGAAGAAACACACACGAAGCAAAAAAATGGGGTTAACATGACCAAGAGGCGAGCACAAAAAGATATGTGATTTTAACGAAGACTACGTGCTCAAGTGTCACGCCAACGCAAGATGGATTCTAGCTCGATTGCTTTTGTGTGGGAAATAGATTTGCACAAGTGCCAACCTTACATTCTCACTTTGGCGGTGAAGCTTTTGAGTGGACATGTATGGAATGTGGAAAGCAAATTGAAACAACCCGAGACCAAGATATTGTATTGACAAGTAGAGAACCACGATGATCACAAAGCAAAAGCAAGTCAATCTAAAAGATAGGAATGTAGCTCAAAGAAACACACACATGGAAGATAATGGGGCTCGTGCAACCAATAAGTGAGCTAAAGAACCGTATGATTGATGCATGTAAAATGCATACATGAACTTTGCATTGTATTACTTATATTTCAATCATATTTGCATCATATAAGGGTTATATCATTGTTTTATATTGATTTTGGGAATATTTCACAGTTTCCCTATTTTTCTGGAATTAACCCTGCACTGTCAGAAACCATATTTTCTATATTTTGATGTTCCAGGGACCCAAAGGACGTCCAAATCACCTGAGATTTCACGAGGATCAGTTTTTGTACGAGACAAGGAAGCGCAAAAAAGGAAGCCTGAGGCCCAAAAGGGGTGGGCCCACGCGGCCAGATTCCTTGGTCGCGTGGAGTGCCCCCTTCTAGCCCTCGAGGCTCCGATTCCGTCCATTTTCATCTTCGTGCCTTCGTCTTGACCTAAAAACGACTATAAAAATACTCCCCCGATGGCTTTCGGAAGGGAGCGCCGCAGAAACACAAAACCACGAAACAGAGACCTGGAGCTGCAGATTGGAGGGGGAAAAACTCCGACGGGGCGCTGCTGGCATGGTCTCCATCTTCTCCAACAACTTCTCCACCGTCTCCATGATGAAGAAGGAGTAGTCCACCCCTGTACTATGGGTTTGTGGAAGTAACTTACGTATCTCTCCTCTCTCTTGAGCTTCACTAATTAGTATCGTATGAGCCGGTGAACATGATTACGGTCATCTATGCAATACCTTTGTGGTGGATCTTTTAATGAGTTGATATATGTTTGAGATTGCAATTGTTTTGTCTAAGTAATGAAAGTAGATGCATATTATGTACCCCGTTCTTATTTATGTGTTTTGATCCAACATATGTATGAGGGCATGTGAGGGGGAACGTGTGCATTAGTTGGAGTAACGAGGGGTGGCTAGTGCGGTGAACGTGAGAGAAAGTTTCGCGATCCACTTGGGTATTTTACCTTACTTTGTTGCCTCACTAGGGATAAAAAGAAATACCTTGCTACCAGGGATGTTGGGTGTGACCATGCCACTTCTCCATGACTAGATCTAGCATGTTCTTATTTTAACTTCATGTCATATAACTTAAAGCTATACTCTGATCTATCTTAGTTACTAGTGATTTAGTTCGCATCTTGGTGGAGTATAAGACTGGTTAATAACCAAAAGATCTCTATTTTAGGACGTGATGCCCATATAATTAATTACTTGTTTTTTTTGCAATCTCATATGTAAATTCTTGTGTTTCATTATCTACCACTTTATTAAAGAGAGAGTGCATTTATGAAACCATGAACCCCGGTCCATTTTTAAACATAAGAAACACCTTTCCAACACTTTATAAGCACTTCTCATTTTCTGCCATTCAAAAATCCGAAAATACATAAACACTTTAATATCTTGCATTCACAATACAAAACCCAAAAATATCATCCATCATTGTTTACACCATCCTTGCATATTTATCTATCACCATTACATATTTATTTCTTGTTTTGCATTCATTTTATTTTCATATCTTTTGCTCACACCTTGTGCTTGACAACCACTTGGTGAGGTTGAGGGCACAAAATATATTACTTTCTAGTCTAACCCTAACCCTAGAAAGAGGAAGGAGTACTTATAATCTTTGGGGCGAAGTGGTAGGTGGAGAAAAGGGGTTACATGTGCTTCAACCCGCATTTCTGGGAGCGCAACGGTAGTACCGCTGGACTCAGGTGTGTGGCAGCTCTAGCGGTAGAACAACACTGAAACCGCCTGGTACCGCTGGCTATGCAGTGGGATTTTCGGGGTCTGGCGGTACCACACGCGGTAGCTCAGCGGTAGTACCGCTGTGGCTGGTGCTGGCGGTAGTACCGCAACCTGTAGCTTCTTCGCCATCTTCTTCCTTGTTTTCGTTTGTCTCTTGTCCAACTTGATCAACACATTGATGCTCTTCATGGGGCTGTGCCTGAGTACACATAAGGTATCAGAATGAAGTAGCAACCCGTTCAAAGATGTATCAAGGTCATATAAGGAGAGGTGCGAGTTGATGCACAAAAGACATTTCTTTTGGACTTATAAATGTTCCAATGCTTCTAAGATGGCTCTCCTTCTGGATTGTGCATTCATTTTTGTTACCTCGCATCTCTGGATTAATTCTCGTATACGGACTTCTGGTCACTTACCTTTTTTTTTTTGTAATTTTAGGTTTTTGCTCATTGATGCAACTATGTTGTTGTTGGCATTCATACATTGTTTAAAAATTGATGTTGAAGTTTGTGCAGAACTTAATTGTATTCCTTTGCGGTTCATGGAAAATGCTTCAGACTAGTTTAAGCTCGTCCTAGATCCCTCACAACAAGAAGTGTTGAAAATGCGGTATTTTAAAAGTGACAATCATTTAAAAAAATATTGTTACATCTTAGATTTCTAATTTGAAATGTAAGAGTATCGGAAAGATCGACTACAGGAGATTGAATAGGTGACTACAAATTTTATTATTTAAATGAAGAGCTTGACTAGAAGGGATTGTTTAGGCGACTATAATTTTTTTAACAGTAAATGGATGAACAAGAATATAGGTTCTCCAAATTATGCAAATGCAACTATATGAGAGCAACATCAACGTATATGGCAGGATTCAATCTAGTTTTAACAAGATAATAAGTAAAGAGTTGACAAATAACCCAACAATGGGCGCGATAATTTGTAGGAATCTCGATCTTTATTTGTAGGACTAAAAATATTATTTGTAGGAGTCTCAATCTTTATTTTGAAGCAGGCGCTGCACCATGTAAATATTGTTGAATTACATAGTTGTACCCTGAAATGCAAAGATAGAAGTACCGCACCTACTTTATAGGAAGTTACAGGTGCAGAAACCTCATCAAACCGAACTATTCCGTAACTGCTTTTGTTTGCCGAAATAGCAAAACTACAGCCGCACATTCCCAACCATCGAATCCCACAAAAGTAGCAGCATAGAGCAACTCCCTTCCCTAAAATCCCCTAAAACCGCAAACTCACAGCGGTCCCACGCGTCAGTTCCATCGCAACAGCGCATCGGACGGCCAGGCACCCGCGAAATCCTAGATCTGACGGCCCAGATCCGTTTCTAACGCCCTATATATTCGTAGCCTCACCCACAGCCACGAGCTCCCTCTCTTTCCGCCTCCACTTCTCCCGACCCTCCACACCAGCGGCCTCTCTCTTCTCCTGCTCCTCGCAGCGGCGGCGGCTGCGACGACGATGCAGATGGCGGCGGCGACGACCGATGCCCCTACAGCAGCTGTGACGCACCCACATCCCCACGTCCACGGCCCACCGGCGTCGCACGGGCACCCGCACCCGCACCACCACATGCCGCAGCCGCGGTGGGTGGTCCTCCCCTACCCCCCGCCACCTCCTATGGTGGCCGCGCCGCCACCTCCTCCGCCGCAGTACGTGAAGCATTTCGCTCCGCCGGCCTCGGTGACTCCGCCTCCGCCATCGGCCGGATCCGGGGGGAATGGGGGTGACGAGAACCGGACGATCTGGGTTGGCGACCTCCAGTACTGGATGGACGAGAACTACCTCCACAGCTGCTTCGGCCCCAGTGGCGAGGTTAGGCCTTACCGAGCTCCCTTATCCGATCCAGCCTTGTCCGTACCGGATCTCTCAAATCTAGTTATGTCTGTTCTGTGCCTATGCGCTGATTCTCTCAATTGTGTTGCAAATCGGGATAGCAAAGCTATTTTTGTTGTTAACAATTGCGTAGTAATGATAAAGCTGTGAGTTTTTCGTACTGTTGTTCGATACTCCTTGCTAAAGTTGCCAGCTTTGAGCCCACTCCATCCACATGCAGTATGGTTGAGTTCGACTAATTAGTTTTGTCGCAATTCTAAACCTGGATTTGTAAATGTTGCCACACAATAGTAAGTGATTTTCGTGGTGAATTATTGCATGAGTTGAAGTGAAGTGGGAGTTTACACTTACGTTAGTTTGGATGAATGTATGAGACAGGTTGCAATTTGGTAGGGATATATGCACACACAAAATTTATTTGGCAACTGAATGACGATTGGGAGGACTGCACTGGAAACAATCTTCAGCTTCACCACGAATGCAACTCTTAAGCCGCTCTCAATTATTGGCTATACTTTCTTGCGATAGTTCCATTATAGAAATAAATGGTAGTGGACGTGGTTATACTTTCCTAGGCACTACTGCTATAAATAGAAACTTTTTAAAGTGTTATGTTTTCTTGAATTTACTAAGTGAAAAGAACACACCCCCTCTGTTCCAAAATACAGGACGTATTTTGACTGTCCAAATTCACAGTAATTTACTCATACAATACTTAGTGAATGGTTATGAAATCACAATCATACGGAAGTACTTCTGAATATGAATCTCATGGTGCCTATTTTTTGTAACATAAACTTTGTATTATTGAATGATGGTTGGTCAAAGCATGAATTTTGACTGCCAAATGATGCCTTATATTTTGAAACAGATGGAGTATTACAATGCCTTTCTTCTACCGTACATTAGCGTCTTTTCCATGTATTGCTAACTGTCATTCTTTGCAAATTATCTGTTTTGTAGGTGGTGACAATTAAAGTTATTCGCAACAGGCATTCTGGTGTTTCGGAGGGTTATGGTTTTGTAGAGTTCTGTTCCCATTCATCAGCAGAGAAAGCACTTCAAAATTTTGCTGGTCATGTAATGCCTAATACTGACCGAGCTTTTAAGTTAAATTGGGCATCATATAGTGTGGGAGAAAAACGCTCTGAACTTGCTTCTGATCACTCAATTTTTGTTGGTGATCTAGCTGTTGATGTTACTGATGACATGTTGATGGAACTTTTTGCTAACAAATACCGATCTGTGAAAGGAGCTAAAGTTATTATTGATGCAAACACGGGCCGTTCTAGGGGCTACGGATTTGTTAGGTTTGGAGAAGATAATGACAAAACTCATGCGATGAATGAAATGAATGGTGTATATTGCTCCTCTCGACCAATTCGCATAGGCCCTGCAACTCCTAGAAGAACTTCAGGTATTTCCATAATTTCAAAGTTGTGTTGAGTATCATGTTCGAACTTGGTGTTAGCATATGCAGTAATGTTTTGTAGCATTATAGCCTGGACTTCTCTGCATAATTTTCTGTATGATTCGTGTTGAGCCGTCTCATTCTGATCTCTTCACTTAATCGTTTTATTTTTTGGTTGATCTGTTAGATTTCTGTACAAAAGAGCAAGTGCAATGACAGATGACTCCTTACATTGTAGGAGTACCACGTTTGTCAGGACAACTGATTGGTAAAAAAAGTAGCCCCACTCCTACAAACCAAACGAGAGAAAACAGTTTCTTGTTGAATTCCCATTCGTAATTCCCATCACTGATTAAAAAAGGGATTGTGATGAAAAAGCAATTTCCCATGCCTAATACCTACATCAAATCCCTCTTCTAAACTCACTTTCCCCTTCCTAATGGTTACCAAATAGGCTTTTAGGTGTTAGGAGCTTGGTCTGCTGCCTGACTAGTACCTTGCTGATCAATGAATATATGTTTATCTCTTTTTTACCTGTCATTTTAATCTCTATGATTATTGTACTTTCAGGTGATTCTGGCTCCTCGCCACCAAGACAATCAGATGGGGACTCGACTAATAAGACAGTATGTTCTTGTTTCCCACTTAAGTTTGTTACCTTTCGATCTCTTGTCTGAAAAATCAATACCGAGATTCTTATGCGTTAAAAGAATGCAATATCTTATCAGTTTTTGTTGTAGGTCTATGTTGGTGGGCTTGACCCCAATGTCAGTGAAGATGAACTAAGGAAAGCATTTGCGAAGTATGGTGATGTTGCCTCTGTCAAAATTCCTGTTGGGAAACAATGTGGCTTTGTTCAGTTTGTTAACAGGTATTACGAGGATCGGTCTATACATTCTTATAATTTGTTGGACGCTGAAATACTTACCGGTTCTTCCTGCAATACTCGAGAATTGTGTGAAACTGATTCCTTTGTTGCAGAGCTGATGCGGAAGAAGCACTACAAGGGCTGAGTGGATCAACAATTGGGAAGCAGGCAGTTCGTCTTTCTTGGGGCCGCAGTCCAGCAAGCAAACAGGTTTAAACTGGTCTATACTGTTATTATATGTTTTAATTAATGTCATTAGATTGTTCTATTGTTAACTTTCTATTGTTGACTTAATCAACACTTGATTTACTCAAGCCGTAAATCAGTATTGACGATAGAAGTTTGCATTTCTTACACATGTGTCTCATGTTTAGGATATTTGTCCGATCTATAGTTCGCGGTCACTTGCATCATCGAAAATATAATTGTTAGTGGTACATTTTTTTTTTTTGATTTCCTACGGGGAGGAGGCCCGCGGTATTTTTGATAGAAGAGGGGTGCAACAACACCGAAATTGTGAGCATGAGGACTCGGAACTCGGGTGGTGGGAAGGCATCAGCCCCTCCCCACCACTAGGCCATGCCGTAGTCTGCTTAGTGGTACATTTTATGGACTTGCATTTGGATGCATTTTGCACGACTCAGTTGAAAATTAGTTTGTTTTGGGTGTTCCTTCTCTTTTTTAATTCATTGTTTTTTTAAGGAAAGAAATAGTGTTTGAGGTGTGCCCATGGTAATCTCTCATGCATGAGACAGTGCCACGGGCTAAAATAGAAACCCGTAGTTGTGATAAACTGCAGGTTTAGTTCCCGTAACCCTGTGCTTGGGTGGTATAGTCACTAACTTAACTCTAGCCATGGCCATGCGGCTAGTGAGTTTGGTTTGGAGATAAATATCATTTTCTTGTCTACTTGTTCCTTAAGGATCTCAATAGGCTGTAACAGATATAATTCAATCTTACCTTATCTAATTGGACCACAATCCAGTTTTATCTATGCCCAAGCAGCATGACTAAAATGGAAACACTAATTTAATCGTATCTAATATCAACATTCATAAATTCATGTTTTTCACATGACCATGGTCTCAACTACTATATTATGAACGCATTTTTTCCTGACAAATTTAATAGTATTATTTTAATTTGTCCCATATTAATATATTTTTATATCCAAGAATTGTTTTGGATTTTTTGACTGCATATGTTCTAGGGCTTCATCTATTTTCCACTGGAGGTAGTAGTACCTACTTTTCTTGTGCGCCAGATAGGGTCATGTGCCAATGTATGTTTTAGCCATTATTGGCAGAGGATAAGAGCATCAGTGATCCACAACTGTGCTATAGGATATGATTAATTATTATTTGCATTACTTGGACCTTAAAGCAACTAGTTAAGGTAAGGTTGGATTGTATTCCAGTGATATTGTTAAATTGCCTTCCACCTTTTAGGAGAAGGGATTATGTACATCTTCTACTTTTGGACTGTGTGATTGACTACATTAAATCATCAATTCACTGTACTATAACACAATCACCAGTATTATTTCTATCCGGAGACATTAGGGACCAGTTAGAACGCTCTTTAGCTTCAGCTTATGGACCCGAAGCAGAAGCTAGCCAGCTAGGCTAGACAAGTTAGATCTTCTTGGGCTTATACTTCAAAGCCTAAGCTATTAGTCGTAATAGAGGCTTAAGCTAGTTGTGACGGACATTTGAGATCTGTGAAAAACTGAAAGCTGAATTGCTTGGCCCCATGTTTGCACATATTCTCATCAAGGGCTGTAGCTTTTCAGTAAAGATGTGCTTATTCTTCTTTGAGAAGCCCAAGAAGATGCCCCTAAACAGAACTACTAGTATACTAGTTAATGTAACTCTATAGCTTAAGCGTTTAACTATGTTAATGAGTTTCCTATGGAAGTTGGAAGAATCAACTGCCGTAGACATTTGGGAACGAGATCCTCTGACGTTGTTGGAAAAACTGCAGAGGGACGTAGTTGCTCGTGGTCCGCTCGATCCGCATCGAACGATTCGCAAACAAAACGTGTGAGTCAGCCCAAACCCAGTTATGCGAAGTGGAGAGAGAAAACGGCGAACACGGCGCTCGCTGGCATGACCAGCTGAGTGGACGATTGGAGGTGCAAGAGTTCGATTCCTGGCCGCCGTGCATGTCCTCTCTTGCCGCTGCCGTCGAAGGATGCGGCTGGAGTTCACCAGGGACGCGGAAGCGCAGAGGTCGAGTGCGGCGACAAGCCGACATGGGCTCGCGCTCATCCTTTGCGTGGCCACAAACTTCCAAGGTGCGCACGGCGACGACGGCGGAGTCCACGGAGGCAGTGGTGGCGGTGGCCAGCAGGCGGAGCTGGACGTGCCGGCGAGCGGTCGACGATGATCAGTGAAAGTGATTTGGTATTTGGGCGTTCCGGCGAGCGGCTCGAAGCGACGACCTCTTTTCCTCTCCTTTTCGTTGATGATGCCGTCCGATGCCGATCGAGCGGACCACGAGCAACTACGTCCCTCTGCAGTTTTTTCAACAACGTCAGAGGATCTCGTTCCGACATTTGGGGCATGCGGTCTTCCATTTAATTTCATGGATATGTTTTTGCAGAACTCTATCTTCAATATCATGCAATTTTGTTCTGACAAGCTTAGCTTTTAACCAGTTATGTTCAGTTTCTTGCATGTTACTCTTTGTAAGTTCAATTTTTTCGCAGCTCTATGCACGAGTAGTTTATCATTTTTATGTTGTTTTCTGTCTTGTTGTTGTGCTGACAAATCTTAATGTTGTATTTTCCAGTCTAGGGGTGATTCCGGCCACCGACGGAATGGCATGTATTATGGAACGCCTTTCTACGGTGGATATGGCTACGCTTCGCCAGTTCCCCACCCAAACATGTATGCTGCAGCCTATGGGGCCTACCCTTTCTACGGTAACCAGCAACTAGTGAGCTGACGAGAGAGGTTATCGCTGTTTCCTCCAGTGGAAAACAAGGTTTTGGTCCAGTAAGCATAGTAGCGTATGATGACATATTATAGATGGCCATAATAGTGGGCGAGAGAGACAGGTATATGAATGTGATGTCTGCAGATTTGTGCTGCCAGTAGAACCTAAAGCTTGTAGACAATAAAGAGCTATTCGTATTGTTTTTAAGAAATTTTGACTTGGCAATAAAACTATTGGGTGTACGTCTAAATGCTTTCTGTTCCTTTGTATGTTCAGAGTATAATTGCTAGGTTAATTTATTCGTATCGACAGTTTGGCTCGTGATAGATTTTTTCGTCGTTGTGATATCCTAGTCCCATGAAAGTGCAAAGTTTTAGAGTACTCATCCTAGTCCCATGAAAGTGCTAAGTTTGAGAGTACTTATCCCAGTCCCATGAAAGTGCTTTCTTTAGAGTATGTATTACCTGGGATATCATGCGCTTAACCTTGTGTGTTCATATCGCCTGATAATATTTGATATATCCTTTTAGTTGAGGTGCTTCTTTTGTGTGTGAAGAAACTGGCTGGTAAAATTCGAACTGGTGAAAACAGCAACGATGTGCCACCCAGTGGCTGCACATACAATCTCCGAAGAGGGGCACCGTGTATGCAACAAAGTTTCTCCGGTAGGAGCAAATGTACACCCATACAGACAGGACAGCGTTCTTGGCAGCAGTTACAGCCATAAGAGCATGGTTAATATGGTTAATAGTATAGCTGGCTATAATCACTTATAGTTAGCTTATAACCATCATGTATAATAGTTGGCTATATGAATGGACTAATTCATCAATATATGGTTCGCCGTATGGTTCGCCGTACACTCAAATAATGTTTAGGAGCACGTGCTGCAGCTGGCTCTTGCATAAGAGTCCGCTTCACTTCTCTCCCCTTTTCTCTTCTAAACACAAATGTATTATTTAAATCGTAGCTTGCTGACTAGACCTTATTATACTTGCTCTAAGAGGGCGATGCTATGTTTAGATCACATGAGAGCATGCTTTTCCGACGGCAAATGTTTAGATCACATGAGAGCATGCTTTTCCGACAGCAAACGATAGAAGCTGGGAGGAAGATCATCTCCAACCCGGCAGTCACCGCCGCCCATGGCTGCCTTGCCGGCCCGCTTTACTCAAATCATGACCTCCCCTCAAAATACACCCACACTAGATCTCGTCGCCTCACATCATCTAAGAGCATCTCCAATCGGTCGGCCCCCTAGGGCCTCAGGACGCAACATAATTTGAATATAAAGTTTTTCCGCTACCATAGTCTCACCATAGTTTGGAACAAAAAATAGCATAGTCTCGGCGATCATGAGCCACAACAGAGAGATCGACACAAAAAATGCCACATTCAGGCTTTTCCGTCAGATGGTCGCCGACGATTCTTCGGAAGTATCCCCAATGAGATTGACGATGTCGGCGCAACTGGTGTGAAGCTAGGTGTCGCCGGAGGCACAATGCTTGCTGGCGGGGTAGGCGCAGTTCTAGGATCGTCGTTGGGGATGGTCGTCGTAGGCGTCGGGGTGGGCAAAGACGGTAGGACTTGGAGCGGAGCTCGGTGTCGGGGTGGGATTGAGGATCACGCAGCGATGCGCCATGAAACCACACCTTGACATCGTCGTCCATCTCGACCATGTTCGTTGGCGGTGCCATGATCTGATGTATGTGATGTCATTTCAAATATGTGCAGTCAAATACATGTGTTTTTACTAATTTTATAATTTGTTCTTCATGATTTATACTTATGTATAAAGAATTTGCCAAAAACCTGCATGGTCAAAAGACTGGAGAGGTCACAAACCTTCGCCCCCGTCAGAAAGGCTAGGTCATTGTTCTTCTTGGCCGCAATGTTCGTCCTGAGGAGGCCGATCTTCTATTCATGCTTCGACATCATTGCCTTCCACCTCGCCTCGGTCTTCTCGTCCCTGGCTGCGGAGTGGGCGTTGACGTCTGCGATTGACAACTCGGTCCACGCCTGCAGCTTCTCAGCTGCCGGTGCGGAGTCCCGGCCTGCCTTCGCCTTCTTGTTGCCGAGAGGGGGCCAACAAACTTTTTGGGCGCCATGGGGGTCGAATCCTATCTGGAAGAGGAGAAAATGGCGCGAACTCGGCGCGTGAGAGGGATATATGGGAGGGGAAATGGAGGGAAGGAAAAAAGGGAGGGAAACTCGACTTTTCTCGCTGACAGAGTTGGTCCACATTTTTTCCACCTTCCACCGGAGCTCTGAGCCCACCCCCCCCCCCCCCCCCCCGGCTCTGGGTTTGGCCTGGGGTTGCCGGATGAATTTTGGCCCAATTCGGCGGAAAACGACACGACGAGGGGGGGGGGGGGGGGGGGGGGGGGGGAGAACTCTTTGCGCTAGAGCCGGAAAAGTGGTCCTGGGTGGCGATGGGAGGGGGTGGGGTGGGTGCTAGAGATGCTCTATGGACGCGTCACGAGATCGAGTGCGTGCTCATAGAAAAGCAGTTTCGGCATAACGATGACTCCAACGGGCCGACCCAAACAGACAAGCCTTTTGTATGTTTTTGTCTGTGTGGGTCGCCAAACGGACAGGGGTCCGGCCCATGTCCGCCCCTTTCTGTCCACTGCCCCCAACCGACCGATGCATTGAGGCCGCCTGGACAGGGTTTTGGCCATTTTATCACAATTTTTTACATTTTGATCACAAATGATCAAACAAGTCAGATAAGCACAGGGCCACATTTAATAAAACATCCCAAAACACTAAAGCATAGGACCATGCCGACATACATCCTAAAATAATCAACAATATCCCGGCCACCTCCTGGTCATGTTCAACACTGGCATAAAAACATTTACAAAAGGACCGAGATGCGATCACTCTCGCTCCATATAGTACCTTTGCTTCTTGAGGTAGCCGTCCTTCTTCATGGGAGTGAAGGCGGAGAGATCCATGCCCATGATCCGGGCCTACTCTTGGTTTAGGGAGAGCTCGAGTTCTTTGGCCTTGACATTGACATCCTTGGATCTTACCTCAGCCTCCTTGGCTCTTACCTCGACCTCCTTGGCTCTTGTCCGGTCATTCTCCTCCTCGATCTCGAGCCTCTTCGCTTGCAATTCAAAATATTTTTAGAGGCCTCCTCCCTCTCTCGGTCCCTCTCTCTTCTCTCCTCCTTCTTCTCACATGCCTTGTCCTTTTGGGTAAGGAATCCGTTCAAGGTGTCTTTCTAGGCCATTGTTGTTGCGTCCCTTTTCAACTCGACCTTGGAGCCTCTTGGCCCCTTCTCCTTCTCGGTCGGGTCTCATTCGGTGGGGCAATTGGCTCGCCACCATTCTTCATGGACGTGTATAGGTTGTTCCCTTTTTGTTGGTCCTTGTGAATTTTGTAGAAATGGTTCAACGTGAAGGCCTTCCCACTATGTTGAGCCTTTAACATTTCCAATGATTGCAAGGCCTAAACATAGGGAGGAAGGGAAGAAGGAAGAACACTCAAATGCAATGTGGCCGTCCTAGCAAAATATGGGAAAGAATGGAATATATGAATTACCAATTCCTTTCTTCCAAGGCCACTTTGTTGTCGGGCTTGGACGTGCTCGTAGGAGCCACAAAACTTGCTCATCTCCTGCCGTGATGAAGTGCCACCTCATTATGAGTGATATCTCCGTCCGATTATACATTGGTTTGACATGGTAGGGTGAAATGACCCGCCTCTCATTGTAGTGCTTGTAGAACCGTCCCTAATAGGCACTCCCTTTTTGCTCGGCCCCAACAATTTGATCCGTCCCAACCTCGATCCATGACTCGCAAATGAACGTGTCCTCCTCCTATGTGAATGAGGCGCCCCTTTGGCTGACCTTACTCTTCATGAGCCGGGTTTGGACGTCGAGCTCTTCATCAAAAACCGGTTCCTTTTCGATGTTGATAACCTCAGGACTGGTCGGCAGAACATCATCTTCTCCGGTCGTGTAGTCGTCATGGGAACAAGCATTGTTGTCCCTAATCATGTCCTGGATGACATTGATGTCTACGCACGCTTTTATTCTCGTAGACAGTGTTGGGCCTCCAAGAGCAGAGGTTTGTAGAACATCAGCAAGTTTCCCTTAAGTGAATCACCCAAGGTATATCGAACTCAGGGAGGTAGAGGTCAAAGATAACCCTCTCAAGCAACCCTGCAATTAAGATACAAAAAGTCTCTTGTGTCCCCAACACACCCAATACACTTGTCAGATGTATAGGTGCACTAGTTATGCGAAGAGATAGTGAAATACAAGTAATATGGATGATTATAAGTAGTAATTGCAATCTGTAATAAAAATGGCAGCAAGCAAACATGTAGCAGAACTTGTTGCAAACGGTGTTTCAATGCTTAGAAACAAGGCCTAGGGATCCTACTTTCACCAGTGGACATTCTCAACAATGACATCAAAGTTAAATAAATAAACACTACTCTCAAACACTCTCATGTTGGATAACAAACACCATTCATTGTGTAGGGCTACAAGAGCACCCTCAAAGTCAGAGTAAACTAACACCAACAACGTCATAAAGGAATCACACACGGTGCACACACTGTCACCATTACAACCGTGAATAACCCCGGAGTTCATATTAAAGTAACCTCTAGAGTGCATAATAGATAAAGAGTAGCATCACATATTCAACTAGGTTACAAAGCTCATGATCACATAAAAGATCACATCATGGGAGAGAGAGATAAACCACATAGCTACCGTAGATCCCGCAGCCTCGGGGGAGAACTACTCACTCCTCATCGTAGGAGTCAGCAACGGCGATGGAGATGGCGGTGGAGTCGATGGAGATGGCTCCGGGGGCAATTCCCCGTCCCGGCAGGGTGCCGGAACAGAGAGTTCTGTCCCCCGAATCTTGTCTTCGATGGCGGCGGCGCTCGGGACCCGTGGAGGAAATATTGCACACCGTGTTAGGGTTTTTAGTCTGGGGGGTATTTGTAGGCGAAAGGGCGAAGTGGGTGGCGCCCCGAGGGGCCCACATCACCTCCTCGCGCGGCCAGGATTCATGCCGCGTGAGCACGTGGTGGCGGCTCCTCGGTCGCCCACTTCGTCTCGTGTTCGACTTTCTGGATCGTTCCCGATGAAAAACGGACTTCAGAAAAGAAATCGTCCAATTCCGAGAATATTTCCTTAAGTACTTTTCTGAAACCAAAAACAGCAGAAAACAGGGAACTGGCACTGTGGCATCTTGTTAATAGGTTAGTCCCAGAAAATACATAAAACTATATAAAATGCATATAAAACATGTAATAACTTGGTATAATATAGCATGGAACATAAGAAATTATAGATACGTTGGAGACGTATCAGACATCCTCCCCTTCCGCCTCCTCATAGTAACTTTCATCCTCCGACGTGGGCCTTGGCATTTGGCCAAACAGGTTGCGTCCATGAATGGCAACTGGCAGGGTAGATGCACGCACGACCGTAGTTTGTGGCGCCGGTGAGTTTTTGTCCATGGGGATGGCGGGCATGTTGCGATCAACCGTAGGTACCTCGGGGGTGGCCGGCGAGGATTCACTGGCGTCCGGCGAAATTCGAGTGCGCACCAGTCCGGGAAGGTACCCGTACGCAGGTGGTTGCGGCGAAGGCGAGGATGGCATAGTGGCAGATCTGGACCTTGGTAGTCAGGGCGTCGATCCGTTGGAGCTGACCGCCGCGGTGAAAGTGCACGTGCCCTCACTTGTGGTTTTGGTAATTAATGACAATCCTGATGGATTAGTGTTTGCGTTAAGATATCCTTATAGATCTTGTCCATGAGAAAATATTGAAGTTCCAGTGTTGGACCCTTAAAGCTTATATGATGATCAAGGTTATATTCAAGGTGAAGTGCTAAGTTGATCAAGATGAAGGTTCAAGTTGATCAACACAAAGAGAAGAAGATGGAGTGCAAGTTGATCAAGTTAATATGCAAATAATGAAGTGAAGATTGATCAACACATTTACAAGATTACGAAGTGCAAGTTCAATATGATCTAACTCGGATGATATCATTTGATTGAATCTTGCAATGGAGACATGAAAACGAAGCTAAGCAGGGCTCTCCCAAAATGGGGTATGGGGGAGTTTTAAGTCTTCATCAAGCATATGCTAGCAAGGAAGATGAAGAAAGGTGTTCCAACTTGAGGGAGTCAAGATCGTCATCATCTATCTCAAGTGGAATATTCAAGGCAAATTTATGATCTTGTTAGGTTTTTTTTCTACCGGTCTTTTACTTGTGGGAGACGGGGTTATATTATAGATAGACGTACTATGAAGAGGGGCTCTCGAGTGAGTTACCTGATCACATCTTTATGGAGAGCTCAAAACTTTGCTGTTTTCTGCCCGAAATGGCTGGTTTTTAATGGGCTATTAAAAAATATTTTCCCCAACGGTTTTGGCTAAGGTTCTTGAGCTTATTTCGTCGCACCATTGTTGACCGTGTAAAACTTTCCTCCTCTCAATCCATCCATTGATTCTTCCATATTCTTGAGGGAGAAGTGAGAGGAGATCTAGATCTACTCTAAGTGAGGGGAACCTAGTGGATCTAGTTCTTGGAGTTCTTGGTGTTTCTCCTCCTTTGTTCGTACTCTCTTATTCCCCTATAAGCATTTGTTGCTTTGTTGGAATTTGAGAGTGAATGACTTGAGCACTTTGTATGCTCTTTTCATTGCATTGTGTATTGGTTTGTGCTCTCCACGAGGATTAGTGGAAGTGAATGATTGTGAGCTCGTTACTCTTGGGTCATTAGACCCTATACGCCTTTGTGGTGGTTTAGACCTTTTATGGTCAATTATTGGAACCTTTGTGGTCATTTGGGAGCCCCAATTAAGTTGTGGGTGTGTGCCCCAAGATTGTTTTAAGTGAATCGATCGCCGCCCAACAGGAGATCAATAGTGAAAGGTGAACAAAACCTTTTGTGGTGCGGTTCATCTTTACTGACCCCGCACATCACTGCATATTATATTGTACAAGTCTTGACATAACACCCACGGAAGGACTGAACTGCTAAATATTACATCACATAGAGTAGTACAACAGAAAAATTGCGGGTCCACTTTATTCCACACTGCTAAATATTACATGCCAGAACTGCATAAACGATTCAACGTCTTCCTCCTGTAAAGGTGGAAACTCAACTATTGGCCAGGTGACAGGTGTCAACCTCCGGCTTATTGATAAAAGAAAATTAAGAACCATAGGGCTCAACACTAAGTAGTACTAGTCTAGTCTTGCTCGGCCTGGCTCCTTAACTGATGACTAAGGCTGGGCCTCCTCCTCCTCGTCGTCGCTTGCTCCGTAGGCGATCAGGTAGTCCACACCTTCCACTGCTCCGGACAGGTCCGGTTCTTCATAGTACACCTCGCTAGTATGGTAAAGTCCGTAGCCCACCTCCAAATCCCCCTCACAGTCTAAGCAAGGGATCAAAAGAGGAAACGAATGAGTAACGACGTTACTCAGTAAGTTTACCTTAATGCTTAGATAAGTGGAATGTACTATCTACCATCCTGACCAAAAAAGTCAAAGATGAATATGCAGGTTTTTGGAAATCATTTCTTGAAATGTCCAATTTTAGTTTAGAAAACTAAGCTCCCAGTCTCCACGGGTTCATAGTCATCACTTGGGATGCCTTTCCCGCTGCGGTCTGTGGTTCCCTCCTGGAACAAGGATCTGACAGTGACAGTTTCTTTTTTCATGACTCTATAGAACTGTACCGCTTTACCCAACAGCAGCCTGGCCCTTAAATGTTCTCTTTGCACACCATCCGTGCTATAGCCAGGACTCAGGGCAACTAGTCATGTGGAGCTCCTCCCCGCACCCAAATATCCGTCCATTTATGATCGAGCCGGTACGAAACACAACCACTCATCACCCCTCCCGAGCTATATCCCGGTCACCCCGTCGGATCGGAAGATTAAGCGCTTCCACACTGCTGGCCCGCTCGCAACGGACACAACCCGGAGATATTCTGCAAGGATAAATGTACGAGGGAAGATACTTCTGACTAGCCCATCCATAGTGAATCTGTTGGCCGATACTTCAACACGGCGCTAGGATCACTTGCACTTGGGTAATTAATTCCTAGGTATATACTTTTCGTACGTTGGAACCTCCACCATGATATCCGTACCATCCATGGTTCCATCGCCCGCCAAACAATATATATAACACTTCACATCATTCGAAAATAATTTTTCTTTTTGAAATGCAATTATATTAACTTTGCACATACTTTGATAAAAATAATCAATCAGGACATGCAAGTATGAATCTTGCCTTGAGACTGACAAGTAGTGCAGTCTAAAGCTTCCGACAAGTTGGGACCCTCGTGTTCTTAAAACCAAATCATTGCTCATATGAGACAATGTTTAAAAATCCAAATTCATGCCTTTGTGCATAAATGATATGCTTTTGAGGTTTTTCCCAAAATTCCCCCGATTTAAAGATGATTTCTTGTTGTATTTTAAAATCTAGGATGAGTGTAAAGATAGTCATATTTTGAAATGTAAATGATGTTCAAAATGTCATTTGAACTTGTTCGATAATTTTCCCAAATTTATTTACCTTTAGAAAATTAATTTGGAAAATGTTTCAAAGATTATCCACTTAAGGAACTTTGAATTTTTTTCATCACTCAAAAGGTTTCAAAAAATCCAACAAAAATCATAACCAAATTCCTTAGATTTTTCTGATGTGTGTGGATATTTTTATTGTATTTTTAGGTTTTTATTTCGTTGAGAAATAATTATTTTAATTTGTACTTTTCACAAAATGGTGAAACGACTAGAATGCCCCTAACCTGATTCGGTCGAACCGACTCAAAATGACTCAGACCAGGCTCCGACCGAGCCGGTCTGGTCAAACCCTAATCCGACTCGCTGCAGACGCGCACCTCTGCCGTCTCCGGCCAGCTCCGGCCACCTCCACCGCCGCGTCGTGGGGAAAAACACTCCCCGTGCTCCCCTCTTCCTTTCTGTCCAGCTCGATTCGCCTCTCGCCACCATCTCTTAGCTTGCGCAACTCGATTCCCCAAAACTAGGGTTTCGGTGACGGTGCTCGCCGCCGTGCTGTGCAGCGCCATGGGCTTCCCCGAGCTTTCCATGGTGCTCTGGTGCGGTGCTGGTGTACATCTACAACTACTGGCCCCCTCCAGAGGTTGGACGAAAACTGCCTCGTCGCCTCGGAGCTACGGCCGTGGTCGATGTGTAAGTTCAACCTCCTCTGCTACTCAATTTAGTCGCTTTGATGCTCTCCTTAGGGTTTTCCCTTATTGTTCATCTGCTCTAGCACCATTTGCTCCAGACCGTGAGCAATCTAGGGTTTCCCCTCTATTCTAGGTTTCCTATTTGCTTCTACACATGAATTTGGATACGCCAGTATTTATACTACAAACCAAATGCATAATATGAGTGCTAAATGCACTCACTTGTGCTCTGATGCTATGCTACTGCTTTTGTTGCTCCTGTGATGCTCTATTGTGCCCTGCTAGCATATACTTATGCTTAATCACTGCTACTGAAGCTTGTTGCTTCCTATTACAGTGTATGTGCTATTTAATCCTTCACCTGGACATTCCAGTGTGTCATTTGTCCAATTAAAATGCATCTCCTCCTCTGATATTGGGCTAGGAATGCATTAACGTCAACTGGAGATGCTCTGGTGTGCTGTGCACACCTCTGATGCATTGCGTTAGCTCTCTGATCTATCTCTTTTGCTTGCCAGTGTGGCATTTGCCCTGCTTAATTTCTTCTCCTCTTATTAGTGCACTGGATTGCACCAATAATTAATCGTAAATGCTCTGGTGTGCTCTGCACACTCTTAATGCATTCACCAGCAACTAATGTGCAATATTCTCACCTCCTCTTGCTCCTGCTACTGTGTTAGCAGTTGAGCATTTGTTGCTGAGCAACAACTTCTTCTTTTCCTTCTGTCTAGCTCCTTCTAAGCTTGGAATTAATCTAGCAGTGTTTGCTAACTAAACTACTGAGATGTGCTCATCTAAAGCACCAAGCAATGATGTAAAATCACTTATACACATATTTACCACATGATTTACTTGTGAGGCCTCCAAATTGGAGTTTCACAATTATTTTGTGTGTGTGAATTGGTTGTATAGCTTTTTAATGCTTTCTTGTGCTTCTTTTGCACATAGGTGCTTGGTGTACACCTTATGCATGCACAAGTTTAATGCTTTCCTGTGCATTTCTGGTTCACTTGTGTGTGTTAAATAAAAAGAACTTGTGTGTGTTAAATAAAAAGAACAGATGCTACACTTCCCTTACTCTCTTTCTCACCAAGCAATTTAATTGCTTAGCTGGATTCTGTGAATACAGAGCCAACTCTTCTCACCCTCACTCCTCTCTTCCTCTTTGAGCACACAACTGAGGCTGCTACCATAACACTGCCATTTGTAGTGATGCTTGCACACACTAAAGAATCAACCTGATGTTGTAGTGTAGTTGTACACAGTCTTTACGGTTGGTTTTTGCTCCAGGGGATGTGCCTGCACCTCCTTGCTGCTTCAAAGTTCCTAATGTGTATTGTTCTAGCTGAAATGGCTTATGGTGGTTGTGCTTAGGTTCCAGACATGGTTTGGTGTTGTTCTTGGTGAAAGAACAGTGTGGTGTGGAACTCCAGTGGCTGTGCATGTGCTCCAGGTTGTGTGTTCAGTGTTCATGCGACTGGTGTCTATTTATTGATCTCTGAACCGACTATGTGCCTCTCCAGGTTAATATTATTTGGCCATCTCTCACTGCCTGTGGCCCTCTCCTCGAGCTGCCCTTCTTGACTTGTCTTACACTCAGTTTCACCCTGTTGATAGAACTTGAATTGACTGCAGTGCAGTTCATCACCCCTTGAGGATTACAATTGAGTCACTGATCCTATCTCCTTCAAGATATTTGTGTTGGGCTTGCTTGGATGTGAAGTTTTGGGTTAAACTATGTCGGTATGGGCTTGATCAGGTCGGTTGGACTTGCTTTGCTTATCTGGTTGCTTAATTAAGCTGGTTGTAAGCTTATTTGTGGGATTTAGGGTCCATTTGCCTAATTATTGGCAAATGTGATGCCAATTTTTATGTTTGATTGCCTCGGGTTGCCACTATTTACATTCCTGGCTATTTATTTGTTGGAAATGCTATTGCCATTGCCTCTTGCAATTTTCCTAGATCAATTCCGGAACAGTGCAGGTTGCCTTGTTCCTTACTTCGTATACTAATTAAGCACTGAATTGCCTTTGCCCCATTTTTTGCCTTTGTCACACTGGAATCTGATCAATACTTGTTCCCTCAAAGCATTCCAATGGTTGCCCCTTTTTTTTATCTTGATCAACCCGTAGTGTTGATCAAGAACTGCCAGGTTTTTATATATCAAATGTCAGCACCAAATGGTGTTGGCAACATTTTAACCTTAACAAAATTTTCTTTTGCCTTTGTTGTTTATTTACAGGTTCAAGAGCTGCTGGATACAAGACCTAAGCTTGTAGTGTAGGCCTTTAGGTTTAGATTTCGAATTCTATTTATTTTTGTAATCTGTCAATCGCAAAGACTTGGATTAAATGTTGTTGTAACATATATTCAGTTTGTAATATGTATTTATTCTCATTTGCGATGATTCTATCCAGAGATTGAATTCTCTTTTGATTCATTTTGTAATTTGTGATGCCTTGATTCCAATTATTGAATTTACATGTGATTGTTGAGTTTTCTTCTTTATAAGAATGAATAAAGATGTACTTCTTTGATTTGATTTATAATTTATGGCTTTGAGATATTTATGAATATGTGTATATGTAGTTGAATTAAATGGTTGCCAAAATATGATGTATTTGCTTCATGAATTTGAGATGGTCATGTTCCACCTTTTGTGTTTTTGAATTATTCCAATAACTTCATGTTTAAATTTTCTTTAAGTTTGAAATTTTGAATTCACTCAAATTGAACTTTTTATTTAGAGAAGATGAGCATTGAAATAATTTCACCTAACTATCTCGAGACTCCTTTTCAGAGTTCGAGTGATTTGATTTTAAAACCCCCCTCTTCTGCACTCCAGGGTTTAGGTATATCGACAACACTCAACTACTTGCCAGAGATCATACCAGGGATCTTCGACATTTGTCGGATATCGACTCCTTATCCCTTTTACACAAAAGCGCGAAGATTATCCTAATTTTCCAAACATGCATGAATGCAAAATGCACAATTCTAACTTCTGAAAGTGCATTCTTTGCATTCCTTGTTTTTTGGTGACTAATGACAACACAAAAGGTGGGTTTAATGTTTGTGATGATCTATGCAGGTTTTAGAACAGGTGTGATAATGTGTTTGAACACATTATGCTTTTAAGTATCTGGAACTTTCAGTACAGGACTCTTATTTATTTCAGTCGGAAATCCTTCAGGAAATTTCCGGGCAGAGATTTCCGAGTCCCAAAGAATTTTCACTAAGTCCAGATTATCAAGCAGTACTGCCTCTCAGAGCTTCTCAGTCGGAATTTCAGGCGGAAATTTCAGGTACTCGGAAATTTCCGAAGGGAGTCCGGAAATTTCCGAGCTGCAAGATCAAGTTCATCGCCAAGTCAGAAGCTGAACACGTACTGCTCGCAGTCGAAGATCCGTCGGAACTCCTTGCGGAGATTTCCGTAGCCCGGAAATTTCCGGTGGCCAGTCCAGAAATTTCCGGTCTTCAGTCCGGAAATTTCCGAACTTAACTCGGAAATTTCCGAGCTGACGGCTGCACAACGGTCAGAATTCGGGGAGGGGTATAAATACCCCTCCACCTACCTCCAGCGGATTAGCTCTCAGATCTAAATCGCCCCCATTGCTGCTGAAGCTCATTTCTCATGGATCTTCATATCTAGCAAACCAAATCCATTAATATTTGGAGATCTGAAGGAGAAGCCCCCGATCTACATCGTCACCGAAGGGATTTCACTTTCCCCCTCTATTTCTTGAGGGGACTCGAATCTAGGTCTTCCCTTGTGGATAGCTAGATTCATACTTGTTGCTACTAGTTCCTTTGTGGATCCTTTGTGGAATTGACCTCTTGTGGTCTTGGTGAGAGCCCCCGATTCAGTTGTGGGTGTGTGCCTCACGGATTTGTACGGGATCTTCTCCGCCCTTAAAGGAGTCCTTAGTGGAAGGGTGAATTCAGACCTTGGTGGTCTAGACAATTTACATTTTGCAAGCCTAAAAACTGAAAAAGTAATAAAAATTGGTCACCACCTATTCACCCCCCCCCCTCTAGGTGGCCAACTCCCGTTCAATTGGTATCAGAGTCAGGTTATCTCTTAAAAGCTATACCGCTTGAGATTTACCATGACTAAGGAAGTTGACACCAAAGAGGCCGCAAAGGCGATGGCGGCGATGCAATCTAAAGGAGCCACTATGGCCGATATCAACGCTTTGGAAACAAAGTTGACATCGTACATGGAGGTTCAATTCCAAAAGATTCATGACATGCTTGAGGCACTCATGAATTCAAGGAATCCAAAGAATGCATCGCACTCATCTCCTCTGTCGGAGAGTGACTCCCACGGAACAGGGGTAGCCACACCCTGAAGAGAGGTTCGAAGGGGGGCTGAACGCGGAGGTCAAACAATCCTCGAGAGGCACGACGACGGTGCTCGCCGAGCCTAGAGAGGAACTATCACGCCAGAGATGGACACCGGCCCGTACCCAGGTTCACGGCCCTCAGGGAGAGGTAAAACCGCTACTCCTGCTTGTCTGTATTGCACTGTGGAGGTTACAGGACAATGAGCTTGCCGAAGGCTCTCTTGAGGCAGTTTGGTGCCTGAAGAGGGACGCAATGGTCGTCTTCCTCCTCCAGCCGTGGGCTATCCTACGTGCTTGGCTAGGGCTCCCTGAGGATAGGAAGCGTCCAGCTCGTTGGAGATCGACTGGCGGTGCAATTGCGCGATCCCCTTCTACGGTGGAGCTCCTGCTCCTTTTATAGGCGCCCCGAGCTCCGTCCTCGTGCTGGTGGGCTCCCACATGCCGGTGGCGCGAAGGAGCGGGAGTCCACCGCGGCTCATCCGTCCCTGGACGCGGTCCATCCGTGCTAAAGTTGCGCGCCGTGGCCGACAGGCTGCAGGCGGTGCAGAGCGGCTTGCAGGCGCGGCAGAGGTCGTGGTGGAGCCCACGGTGACGATCTTCTTGGAGCGTTGCGCCGTCCAGCCGCTTTATCACCAAAGAGGAAAGTCCTGGCTGTGCTGGCGCAGGCGGCGCGGCTTTGTTGACTCCTTTATCACCGGAACGGCAACTGGGATGCTCGCGTCGCCCTGCGGCTGCTGTAGGGGCCATGTGCGCCCTGCAGCGCTTGCTTAGCCGCGAAGTGTCTCCACAGGGCCGTGGTCGCCTGTGGAGGGGTTTCCTGCTGACTTCTCTCCAGGCGGGCTGTGCCTGGGGAGTCTCTTGAAGCGCCGGGTCCTCTTCAGGCCCCGGCGTCCTCTTCAGGCCCTCGAGCGGAGATGTCTCTCGAGGGTCTCTCCAAGCGGTATCTTGGTCCTTAGTCATTCTGCCGAAGATCTTCGCGGGCGAGGCCTGTAGGGAGTGGGCCGTGCATACCCCGGTCCTTACTGGGCCGACAGTAGCCCCCGGGCCCACGATGGGCACGACGAGGCCCGTTGGGTCTAGGCGAAGCGTCGTGGGGCCAATCCTGCGGGCCGGGCCGAGCCACGCGTCACTCCGGCAAGTAACTGTTGCGCACGATGTGGGACGTGCGACGTGGGGGGTCCCACCACGCCCCGGTAACTGCTCCTTGACGAGACATAAAGTCTCCGCGCCGGAGCAGGGAGCCGTTACTACTCCCATTTCTTCTCGCAGACACCATCCGCACCGAGCTCTCCGCTCCTGCTCTCCGGCGCCCTCTTCTCCAGCTTCTCCAGCTTCTCCTCGCGCCGTACCCTCCTTTCCTCCGACGATGAGTCCGGCGAAGAACAAGGGCAAGGCGGCCGCGGGGTCTTCTTCGCAAGCGGCGCCCGCCGAGGTCGCACACGGCGCGGCATTGCTAGGCGTGCGCGTCAACGACAAGGCCCTCGACAAGGTCCGCTTCCTGGTGGCGGACCGGACCAACGAGCACGGCGCCACCGCGCTCAAGCCCGCGGTGCACGGGAAACGCCCGCGAGGGTTTTTCCCCATCTTCCAGCACTGCGTCTCGGCGGGACTTGTGCCGCCCTTCTCTCCGTTCCTGGAGGCGGTGCTGGCCTTCTACCAAATCCAGCTGCTGCACCTCCACCCCAACTCCGTGCTCATCCTCGCCATCTTCGCCTACCTCTGCGAGGCGTATCTAGGCTTGGAGCCCACGGTGGAACTCTTCCGGTGCTTCTACGCGCTCCGGAGCACGGCGAAGAACGAGCGCTCTGGATGCGTCTCGTTCCGCATCGTGGACGGCATGGGGGGCGTCTACATCCCCATGTCGTGGAGCGAGGGCAAGGCCATCACCTCGGTGACGAAGAAGGTGGACGACTTCCGCCAGCGGTGGTTCTTCGTTGGGGTGGAGCAGCCCTGCGCCTTCCTCGAGGTCCCCGACGCGCCGCCCGTGAAGAATTCGAACTGGGGCAAGGCTTCCTTCAGCGGCGCGCAGAACGTGATGCTGATGGGCCGCCTGAGCTACCTTCGGGAGGAAGGCCTCACGGGGCAGATCATCTCCGCGGACTTCGTGACGCGCCGCATTGCTCCACTCCAGGCGCACTCGATGCCAATGTGGATGTACTCCGGCCCCCAGGACAAGATGCGGCTCCACCGCGAGGACAACGACAAGGACGCAGTCGACAACGTCCTGTCTGCGCTCTTCATCAACCCAGCGGTGCCCGCCATGGACGAACTCCCGATCACGCTCCGGCCTCTGCACCAGTACAACATGACCGAGCGCCTGACCATTCTGGAAGGGATGCCTCCGTACACCCCGTCAGGCCCTGCGGGGAAGATGGTGCCTGTGCCGGTGGTGCATGAGGCGGAGGGAGCAGAGACGCCCTCTGCCTCAGGAGCTGGGCAAGGCGAGGAGGAGGCCGCGGCGGGGGAGGAGTCCTCTTCGAGGGCCGGGCCCCTCGCTGGCGAGATTTGCGACATCTCGTCAGGCGATGATGAAGACGCCTTCGTGATGGCGCCCTCGCGCCGTGCGGAGGAGGAGGAGGCCGAGGCAGAGGCCTCTGACGAGGAGGCCTTGCCAGGGCGTCGCGAGCCCCGGTCCAAGGCGGCCAGCGACAGGCCTGGCGCGAGGCCCTCCGACGTCCCTTCCAAGAGGAAAGCCGAGGCGCCTCCGGAGGGGTCAGGTGCTAAGGCCAAGCCCTCCTGGCGCTCGCCAGGCTTGGCGTGGGTCGACACCGGCGCCAAGGAGTCCGGGTAAGTACCTTTAACTGCTGATTGCTTGATTATTGTACTCTTCTTTTCATATTTCTGATAATCACCCCCTGTTTTTTGCCAGCGACCTTGTGCCTGCAAAGCGCCGTAGGCTTCGCAAGGCAGCGGAGGTGAAGGAAACCGCGGCAGAGGCCGTGGCTGAAGAGGCCGCGAGGCCTGTGGAGACGGCCTCCTCAGGCCCAACCGAAGAGGCGCCTCAAGCGGAGGCAGCTGAGCCTCTGGCGGGGGCGGCAGCGCCTCAGGCGGAAGCCGCTGCACCGCCCCCCGAGCCGTTGCTGATGGAGGCGCAGGAGGAGCGGGCGGCCAGCCCTCCTCGAGCTCCTACCCCGCCTCGCGCGGCTACGCCGCCGCGTGAGCCGACTCCGGCTCGCGAGGCTACGCCACCGCGCTCAGCTACGCCTCCTGCGCAGCCAGAGGCCGGGACAGACCAGGGCCCGCCAAGCGCGGGCGCCTCTGCAGGGGGAGCTCCTTCGTCTCCGCCACGCCCCGCAGCGGGGGGCGAGGCACAAGAGACGGCGCGACAGGGCGACGAGAGCGGCGAGACCAGCCTGGGCGCGGCAAAGGACGGGGAGCAACCTAGCCCCCAGGCACGCCCAGAGGCCTCGTTCTCCAGGGTTGACGCCGGGGCCGGGCCTTCCACGCAACGCGGCCTGGTCCTTAGTGGCTGGGACTGGAGCAAGGGGCACCGCGAGGTGGCCTTCCGCGTGGTGACAGAATCTTTGGAGGGTCTGCAGGCGCAGCTTGCCTTCGAGGACACCCAGCTCGCCCAGCAACGCGACGAGCTTGCGGAGGCTTGGAGGCACTTCCATGCCGCTGTTGAGGCCCGCCGCCAGGAGGATCTGGCCCTCCAGGCTGCACGCGAGGAGGCCATCCGCTTTGCCAAGGAGGTCCGGGAGGGGGCCGTCCGCGACGCAGACGAGCTCCTTGCCCCCCTCCAGGATGCGCGCGACGCGGCCGCCGATCTCCTTGCGGAGGTGAAGGCCGAGCGAGAGGCTATGGAGGGCTCGCTGGCGCAGAAACGCCGCGAGGTGTCCCAGCTGGAGTCCCAGCTCCTCTCCGCCCACCGGGCCGCGCAGGAGACTCTGGAGGAGGATCGCAAGAGCCTGGCCGAGCGCGAGCGACAGCTGGCCTCCAGGGAGAAGGACGTGGAGCAGCGGGACGAGCAGCGGCTCCAGGCGGAGGGCGAGCTGGCCACTAAGCGCGAAGAGCTCGAGGCGCGCGAGGGAGACCTGGCTCAGGCGCTCCAGAGGCATGACGAGAACGTCACCGCCCAGAAGCAAACCCTGGAGCGCTTCCAGCAGCGGTTTGCCGAGAAGAAGATGGAGGCGGAGGCGGCCCTCGCGGAGCGCGAGAAGGAGTTCAGGCGGACCACCTCCAAGGAGTACCGCGACAAGGCCAAGAAGCAGGAGGACCGCTTCAAGGCCAAGCACGCTACCGATGCCAAGCGGATCGCGGAGCTCGAGAAGGCCAACTCCAAGCTCGAGACCCGCGTCCAGCGCGCCAAGGATGCCTATCGCCAGGCTGAGGAGGGTCGCAGGGCGGCTGTCCTGGAGCTGGACGCCCTCGTCAAGGACGTGGAGGGGCAGGCGGGCTCAGCGGCCAAGCAGGTGACGGAAGCCGTGGACACCGCGCAGGCGGCTCGCGTGCTCACGAAGCAGCGGGAGCGCATGTTCCAGGCGCTGGTGGCCAGAGGCAATGAGCTTGCAGCTCAGCTTGGCGCGGAGGCTCCGCTCACTGAGGCTCGCGGTCGAGGCGATGCTGCCATGTACCTGGTCTACTTCGACCAGCTCTTCACGGCCCTCGAGGGCCCCGTCGCCGATCTCCGCGAGGTGATTGAGGTCGAGAGCCGCCAGCTTCTGGAGGTGGTTGTCGACCGCATCTTCACCAACCTCCGGCTCCTCATGCCCGGCTTCGACCTCTCCACGGTGACCGAGGCGCGCACGGCCGGGGAGGCCTTGCGGGTCTCCAACTCCCTCCGCGAGCAAGTCGAGGCCTTCTGCAACCGCTTCAAGCGTGCGGAGGTGGCTGCGGAGGACAGCGAGGAGGAGGCTGCCCCTGCCGAGGAGGAAGACGCTGAGGAGGAGGAGCGTGCTGGCGCGGACTCCGCCTGAGCCTTGATTATCGCGCCTTTGAGCGCCTGTATCTGAGACAGTTTTTATATTTAGACACTGTACATTTTGGGCATGTAATATACTCTTTAAGCTTATTTGTGTTAGCTTGTTTGCCCCTCGAGAGGCCTTTTCTGCCTTATTTTCATGTCTATGTTTTCTCTGCGTCGTTAGGACCCGTCTCTTCGCGCTATGACTCCGCCACTGCGGTATGCTAGAGCAATGACTCAGCAAGGCCGGGGGGAGTTTAAGGCTTGGAGAGGTAAGAGCCCTGAGTCGCGATGCTCAAGTGCCCCCCTTTGACGTGCGAGTAGCCCATGAAGCACAAGGGAGAACGAAATCGCTCGAGGGACAAACGTGCGCTTGGGGAGAAAAGGCTCTCGAGTCACAGGTGTGGGACTTAGCTTCTCGAGGCTTTTGCCCTGTAGAGGTTTTTTATCCTGACGGGGAGGTCCTCTTCAAGGGTTTTTCCCTGCTGCCTCCTCAGGCTTGTAGAGACGCTTGCTCCCTATAGATGTTAGAGGGGCAGAACCAAACGCTTGTGCACTGTACTAGGGACTAATGCGTGCTTATAGGTTTCCTCAGGCGTTCCTTGCGAGGAGAGAGAGTACCAAGGTCCTTTGTAGAGATGGCGTGTTTTTGAGGGCCTGCCCTCCAGCCAGAGCTCGGATCCTTGGGTTTTGCAGTGCTGCTGGTGTGTCATTTGAGGCACTGGCACCGTACTCAGCCCCCGCTCGCGAGGTGCGCATGTGGAGAGATATAAGTGCCCATTTTCAACAAAGAAAATAATGCTGTAATAAAACTCACCGCCAAAATATTACATAGCGGCGCCGTAGCGCAAAGTTCACTTGGGAACGACACGGCGCCGTAGCGCAAAGTTCACTTGGAACGAAAATCGGTTCATTACACTTGGGTTTGCCAAGCTAACGTTCCTTCCATGTCGAGGCATGGGGACCACCCATTAGTGGCAGAGGTTCACTGCGGCCTGCGAGGGCTCATTTGCAGGAGAGCTCGGAGGGCTGGGCCTCGGGAGAAGCTTTGAGAAGCTTGGAGGTGAAGCCGTGAGCTTCCCTCTAGAGACAAAAAATGCCTGGCGTGACTATGATCACGGGTAGAACTTGCGGAGATGCGCGATGTTCCACGGGTTCTTGACGGGGATGCCGTCTTCAGTCTCGAGGCGTACTGCGCCAGGCCTGGCGACGTGGGAGACCCTGTAGGGGCCTTCCCACATCGGCAAGAGCTTGTGGAGGCCTTCCCTGGAGAGGATTCGCCTGAGGACGAGGTCGCCCGCCTCAAGGGTGCGTGTGCGCACATGGCGGCTGTGGTAGCGTCGCAGGTCTTGCTGGTACCCTGCCGCTCTGAGGGCGGCCTGACGGCGCAGTCCCTCGAGGAACAGCAGGTCGTCGCTGTGGAGGCCCTCTTGGGTGTCCTCATTGAAGGCAAGGACCCGTGGCGATCCATGCTTGATTTCCGCAGGAAGGACTGCCTCAGCTCCGTAGACCAGGGCGAACGGCGTTTCGCCTGTAGGTCTTGAGGAAGTTGTGCGTATGGACCAGAGCACTGAAGGGAGCTCGTCGATCCAGCCCCTGCCGTGGCCCTTGAGGATGTTGAAGCTCCTGGTCTTGAGGCCCTTGAGGACCTCTGCGTTTGCTCGCTCGGCTTGACCGTTGCTACGTGGGTGATCCACCGAGGCGAAGCAGACCTTGACGCCAAGCTTATCGCAGTAGGCTCGGAAGATGCCGCTGGTGAATTGCGAGCCATTGTCAGTGATGATGCGGTTGGGCACGCCGAAGCGGCAGACCAAGCTCCTGATGAATTTCACCGCGGCCCCAGCTGGTATGGTGCGCACTGGCTCAACTTCGGTCCATTTGGTGAATTTGTCGATGGCCACGAAGAGGAAACGATAGCCCCCCTGCGACTTTGGGAAGGGGCCCAAGATGTCCAGCCCCCAGACCGCAAACGGCCAGGAGAGCGGGATGGTTTGAAGCCCCAGCGCCGGCTGATGAATTTGCTTGGCGTGGAATTGGCAGGCGTCGCAGGTTTGCACAATGGGGACCGCATCTTGAAGCACTTGAGGCCAGTAGAAGCCGCTCCTGAAGACCTTGCCTGCGAGGGTGCGCGCACACGAGTGGTGGTCGCACTCCCCGCTATGGATGTCCTTGATCAGCTCTCGGCCTTCCTCAGGAGGGACGCACTTGAGCGCAATACCATTTGGGCGCTTGCGGTAGAGGTTTCCCTCGAGGATGCAGTAGGATTTCGCCTGTCGAGCGATTCGCTCTGCGTCAGCATCTTCTTCAGGGAGGATTCCTTTCACCAAGTAGTCCTTGAGCTCGACAATCCAGCCTGAGGCCTGGCGGGTTGCCGTCAGCAACAGGCGCTCCCCTGTGCTGGGGCCGCAATCGGGTGCCCCAGACCCAGGAGGTGGTGGGAGTGCTTCGTCTGCGCTTGCGGCTGTGGCCTCTCGAGGCTGCTTGATGGATGCCTTGGCGAGCCTCTCTTCAAAGACGCCGGCCTGCTGGGGTTGCCTTCGCGAGGCTCGCTTGGCGATGTCGTCAGCCTCTTGGTTTTCCTTCCTCGGGATGTGCATGAGCTCCATGCCCCTGAAGTGCTTCTCGAGCTTGCGGACCTCTTCGAGGTATGCGGCCATGTGGTCGTCTTTCGGCGTGTAGCTCTTGTTGGAGAAGTTGATGAGCAGCTGAGAGTCTCCCTTGACGAGTAGGTGCTTGACGCCTAGAGCGATGGCGGCCCTTAAGCCGGCGAGGAGGCCTTCGTATTCGGCGATGTTGTTGGAGATCTTGTCGATCGTGAAGCACAGCTGGACAGCGTAGTATAGCTTGTCACCCTTGGGCGAAGTTAGGACGACGCCTGCTCCGCCATTGCGACAAGCGAAGGCTCCATCGAAGTACATGGTCCAGTGGCTGGGCACCGTGTCTCCCGGGGGCTCGGCTTCTGCCTCGCGAGGCTCCTCAGGGCTTGGGTCGGTCCATTCGGCGACGAAATCGGCCAGCACTCTTCCTTTTATGACCCTCGTGGTGTCGAAACGCAAGTTGAATGGTTGCAGCTCGATGTTCCATCCTGCGACGCGATCTGTGGCGTTGGGGTTGCGCAGGATTTGCTCCAGGGGGAAGGCGGTGACCACCGTGATGGGGTGGCCCTGGAAGTAGTGTCTCAGCTTCCTGGAGGCGATGAGGAGCGCGACGAGGAGCTTCTGCTGGATTGGATATCTCTCGCGAGCGTCCCGCAGCACTGTGCTGACGAAGTAAACGGGGTGCTCGACGAGGGTTGCGTGAGGTGGCGCAGCGTCAGCCCCCTGTGGAGGCTCTTCAGGGCCCTTGTCGAGATCCGCCTGTGGAGGCGTCCCGACAGGGGTGGTGGGAGCAGGCTCGACTTGAGGCGGTGGGCCTGGCAGTGGGTCTGTGGAGGCTGCTCCTTCGACGGGGCCTTTGTCGGGGGGTTCTGGGCTTGGAGTGGCAGTGCTCTTCTTGGGGAGGACAGGCTCTTCCCTCTCGACCACCAAGACGGCGCTTGCGGTCTGAGGGGTGGCTGAGAGGTACAGCTTCAGGTGCTCGCCTGCCCTGGGGGCCACCAAGACTGCAGGGCTAGCCAGATACTTCTTTAAGTCCTCGAAGGCTTTATCCGCCTCAGGGGTCCACTTGAATGTGCCCGATCTCTTCATGATCTTGAAAAATGGCAGGGCTCTCTCACCAAACTTAGAGATGAAACGGCCAAGGCTGGCCATGCAGCCCGCTAAGCGCTGCATATCCTTGAGTCGGCGGGGAGGCTGCATTTGCTCTATGGCCTTGATCTTGTCAGGATTTGCCTCTATGCCACGGTGGGACACGAGGAATCCGAGGAGCTTGCCTGAAGGGACCCCGAAGACGCACTTGGCGGGGTTC
Organism: Poa annua; assembly: GCA_026929855.1. Taxonomy (NCBI): domain Eukaryota; kingdom Viridiplantae; phylum Streptophyta; class Magnoliopsida; order Poales; family Poaceae; genus Poa; species Poa annua. Next base: position 40,990,190 of record CM049436.1, read on the forward strand.
AGCTTGATGTTCACCTTTCTCAGGCTGGCGAAGGTTTCCTCGAGGTCCCTCAAGAGGGTGTCCCCCTCTCGAGACTTGACCACGATATCATCGACGTAGGTCTCAGCGTTTCTGCCCATCTGTGCCCCCAAGGCTATCCTCATGAGCCTCTGGAAAGTGGCTCCTGTGTTCTTCAGGCCGAAGGGCATGCATGTGTAGCAGTACACACCACAAGGGGTGAGGAATGCCGTCTTCTCCTCGTCCTCTTTAGCCATCTTGATCTGGTGATAACCAGAGAAGGCGTCCAGAAAACAGAGGAGGTCACAGCCAGCGGTGGAGTCCACGATCTGGTCTATCCTCGGCATGGGGTATGGGTCCTTGGGGCAGGCCTTGTTGACATCGGTGTAGTCGATGCAGAGTCGGCCTCCTCCAGCGGGTTTAGGAACAACCACGCCGTTGGAGAGCCAAGTGGGGTGCGCGACTTCGCGGACGACATTTGCCGCCTTGAGCTTCTCTACTTCCTTGACGATGAAAGCTTGCTTCTCGGGGGCTTGCTTACGTGCTTTTTGCCTGACGGGGCGTGCGTCTGGACACACGGCTAAGTGGTGCTCGATCACCTCCCTTGGTACACCGGACATATCTGACGGAGTCCATGCGAACATGTCAGAGTTTGCCCGAAGGAAGGCGACGAGCGCGCTTTCCTATTTAGGAGGCAGGGCAGCGCCTATGGTGACCCTAGCCCCCGAGCCTTCAGCCCCCGAGCTGGTGGTGTCCAGCGACACCTTCTTCGTGGCAGCTTGCTCCTGAGAGAACACTTGCTTCTTCTTCTTGGGCCTCTCGAGAGGCTCCATGTACTCGTCAGCCGGGAAAGCCATGGCGGCTGCCTTGTAGGCGCTCTCGACAGCGCGCGTGGCGTCCAGGATATGGCCATGGATGGCAATGGTGCCAGCGCTGCCGGGGATCTTGACCATGTTGTAGGCGTGATGCGTGACGGCCATGAACTTCGCGAGGGCGGGGTAGCCGAGGATGGCGTTATACGGCAAGCCGATGTGGGCGACATCGAAGTCGATCAGCTCCGTGCGATAGTTCTTCTGCGTGCCAAAGGTGACCGCGAGGCGGACTTGCCCCAGAGGCTCAATTGAACCACTGGTGACGCCCGTGAATGGCCTGGAGGGCATAAGCCACTCGTAGGGCACTTGAAGCGTCTCGAAGGTCTCGACAGAGATGACATTCAGGCCCGCTCCCCCATCGATGAGTGTCTTGGAGACGGCGATGTTGTTGATGGTGGGGGAGCAGACCAGGGGGAGGGTTCCAACAGTCTTGGTCGACTTGGGGTGGTCCTTGGCGTCGAAGGCGATGGTGTACTGGGACCACTTGAGGGGTCTGGAGGTCTCGGTGCTCGGGAGCGCGGCGTTGAGTTCGCGGGCGAACTGCTTGAACTGATTGTTCGACTTGGGCGCTTGAGCCCCGCCGAGGATGCAGGCCATGGCGCCTCTCGGGGCCTGGTAGCCTCCATCTTCCTCGTCAGGGAGGTTGTTGTTTCTCTCAGCGGCGTTGGCCTGAGTGCCTTGCGGCCTCTGGTAGCCGCCAGCGCGTCCGCCTCTGCTGTCGCGGCGGTTGCCGCGACCTCTGCCGCGGCTTCCGCTGCCTTCTCTTCGCTCGCGTTCCCTGCTCAGCCTCTTGAGGTCGAAGCAGTCGTCTGTGGCGTGCCCACGCCTGTTGTGGTAGACGCAGAACGGACGGTGGTCCACCTCCTTGTCGCCGCGCTCGGGAGAACCCCTGCGGGGGCCCTTCGCGTCAGGCTCTGCCGCGAGGACCGCGGTGGCCTTGCGCTTGGGCTCTTCCTTCTTTTTGTGGCTCTTGGACCCCTCGCCAGGGTCGTCCCCCCGCGCGCTCATCTTGACGAAGAGGAGTCCCTCTTCAGCCTTGGCGCACTTATCCGCCAGATCGAACAGCTTCACCACGGAGGTGAGCTTGTCGTGGATGCCGAGCTTCTCGAGCATCCTGCGGTTCGTGACGCCCTCGCGGAAGGCAGCGATGACCTGGGTGTCGGGATGTTCGGAATCTTGTTCTGCACCTGGCTGAAGCGTTGGATGTACTTGCGAAGAGTCTCATCCTTCTTCTGCACCACAGCGCGCAAGTCGTTGTGGGTGAGTGCGCGCTCGTACGTGCCCTTGAAGTTGGCGACGAACTGCCTGCAGAGCTCCTCCCAGGAGTCGATGGAGTCCTCCGGCAGGTTGAGGAGCCAGGACAGCGCTGAGTCCCTGAGGGCGTGGGAGAACCAGTTGGCCATGACCTTGTCGTCTCCCCCCGCAGCCTGGATGGAGGTGGTGTAGAGCTGCAGGAACTCGAGAGGGTTGGTGGACCCGTCGAAGCCCTTGGGGAGCGCTGGCCTGAACTTCTGCGGCCAGACCACGCGGCGCAGAGCGCGCGTGAAGGCCATGCAGCCTGAGGCATAGGTGGCCGTTCCTCCCTGGAGGGCCCTGCGGTTTTGCTGCCCCGCCTGACCGAGCTCCTCAACGAGGCGGTTCTGGAGGTCGCGGCGTCGCTCCATGCCCACGCGCGCGTCAGGCGCTGTGCGCTGCACGATTTGGCAGTCGTGCGGTGATGAAGCATGGGAGGGAGCCCGCTGTGCCGCGGCCGGAGGTGGTCCTGGCGGCGGTGGGGCGCACCTGGTGCGGCCGTTCCTGCAGGGCCGGAGGGTACGATGGAGCGCGACGGAGCAGGGCGCGTGGTTGCGATGTCGACGAGGTGGTGGAGGCGGTCCAACCACTGGTCGTGTCCCTCGGCACTTGGCCGGTAGCGGAGGAGCTCCTGAGCCATGAGCAGCGCGGTGTGCGGGGCGGGCTCGTGGTGCTCCCGCGTGGACACGCTCTGGCGCCGGGACGGGTGCGAGGACTCAGCGTCCTCACGGCGCTCAGAGAGGTCCTCGTCGTCGCGCTGGTCTCCTTCGCGGTGCTCCTCGCTCTCTGGCTCCTCCACGCGCGGGCCGGTGCCAGCGCGCTCGGCCGTGCGGGGGCGACCACGGCGGCCGCGGGTGGGAGCGGTGCCAGGCTCGGTGTGTGCTCTCTCGGGGGCACGCCGGTTGGCGCGCGTCGCGCGGGTGTCCATCATGGCGCGGAGTTCGGAGGTCGGAGACGCGCCTCAGCCCCCTACCTGGCGCGCCAAATGTCGGAGAGTGACTCCCACGGATCAGGGGTAGCCACACCCTGAAGAGAGGTTCGAAGGGGGGCTGAACGCGGAGGTCAAACAATCCTCGAGAGGCACGACGACGGTGCTCGCCGAGCCTAGAGAGGAACTATCACGCCAGAGATGGACACCGGCCCGTACCCAGGTTCACGGCCCTCAGGGAGAGGTAAAACCGCTACTCCTGCTTGTCTGTATTGCACTGTGGAGGTTACAGGACAATGAGCTTGCCGAAGGCTCTCTTGAGGCAGTTTGGTGCCTGAAGAGGGACGCAATGGTCGTCTTCCTCCTCCAGCCGTTGGCTATCCTACGTGCTTGGCTAGGGCTCCCTGAGGCTAGGAAGCGTCCAGCTCGTTGGAGATCGACTGGCGGTGCAATTGCGCGATCCCCTTCTACGGTGGAGCTCCTGCTCCTTTTATAGGCGCCCCGAGCTCCGTCCTCGTGCTGGTGGGCTCCCACATGCCGGTGGCGCGAAGGAGCGGGAGTCCACCGCGGCTCATCCGTCCCTGGACGCGGTCCATCCGTGCTAAAGTTGCGCGCTGTGGCCGACAGGCTGCAGGCGGTGCAGAGCGGCTTGCAGGCGCGGCAGAGGTCGTGGTGGAGCCCACGGTGACGATCTTCTTGGAGCGTTGCGCCGTCCAGCCGCTTTATCACCAAAGAGGAAAGTCCTGGCTGTGCTGGCGCAGGCGGCGCGGCTTTGTTGACTCCTTTATCACCGGAACGGCAACTGGGATGCTCGCGTCGCCCTGCGGCTGCTGCAGGGGCCATGTGCGCCCTGCAGCGCTTGCTTAGCCGCGAAGTGTCTCCACAGGGCCGTGGTCGCCTGTGGAGGGGTTTCCTGCTGACTTCTCTCCAGGCGGGCTGTGCCTGGGGAGTCTCTTGAAGCGCTGGGTCCTCTTCAGGCCCCGGCGTCCTCTTCAGGCCCTCGAGCGGAGATGTCTCTCGAGGGTCTCTCCAAGCGGTATCTTGGTCCTTAGTCATTCTGCCGAAGATCTTCGCGGGCGAGGCCTGTAGGGAGTGGGCCGTGCATACCCCGGTCCTTACTGGGCCGACATCCTCCAACACCTCCGAGTGAATCGGTTGGTACGGATCCCGAAATGTCTCAGGGCATGGATGGAAAGGATGATAAGGATAGCTCTTCTAAAACCAAAGACTCTTCCTCCACCAAGGATGGAGAGCCCAACAAATATGGCAATGTGCCACCACCCAATCATTACTGTCCCGATCCTCCCATTCCCCATCCTCATATCACTCTTAGAAATGACCCCCCAAAGTTAAAGATCATGCTTTTTCGCAATGGCAATACTTAATGAAGTCTCATGTGTGTAGCTCTTCGATCGAACTATGGAGAATTATTCAAGTTGGATACAAGCCACATGACCCGAGCAATTTGACAAGGAGAGTGGTGGTGGATGCTCAACTCAATGCCACCGCCCTCCACATGATCCAACAAGCCGTGGGCGCCAAGGACATGCCTCTCATCCAATAGCTCACCACCGCCAAGGAGTTATGGGACGCTCTCTCCGACTTATTTGTTGGAAATGACAGCATGAAGAGAAATCGCTACGATGCCTTAAGCAATGAGGCGGAAGGGTTCTATAGGTTGGATGGTGAAGATCATGAATAGATGTACCGGAGGTTGATTTATATCGCCTCAAGCTTTCGTGACCTCGGTGCAACCTATATTGATGATGCTTGGATCAAGAGGAAGTACGTGAGCTCCCTCATGCCTTTCGAGGGCACCGACTTGAAGACCTTGCAAGGGAGACACAACTATGACCTCATGACTTCAAATCAAGTCATGCAAGAGATGACATCCTTCAAGGTTGCTACCAAGAATGACGAAGATGCTAGGGCAAGAGCCATTGGGATGCAAAAGGGGGAAACCTTGCATTGAAGGCAACGGTTGAAGTTAGAGGTGAAGATGACTTTGAGAGTTACTCATTCTTGTCCAATGATGGTCTCTAGCTCACATACAATGAGCATCTTGCTCTTGCGGCAAAAGGCTTTTGGGAAAATCCATCGAGGGCAAAAGCTCAATACGACAAGTATCACTTCGTCGGATCCCCACAAGGTGGAAAGAGGGACTTCTCCAAGGCTAGGACATGCTATAATTGTCAAGACAAATACCACTTCATCGCCGAGTGCCCATATGAAAAGAGGGAAGAGAATGGTGGAAGACTTATTCTCAAGGACAAGTCCAAGATACCTCCCAAGAAGGCTTATGTCAAGAACAAGAGGGCCTTCTTAAAAAAGAAGGCACCTCGGATCGTGTTGATGACTCAAGAGGAATATCCCACCGATGATGAAGATGAGTCGGAAGACGAAGAAGAAACTCCCAATGAAGTGGCGGCTATTGCTACTACTTAAACTACTACCTCGTTCCGTCAAGCTACTTCATCACCGACAAGAGCTACTTCCACAACACCAAGAACTCCATCCACATCACCTAAAGCTACTCCTTCCAAGCCAAGAGCTACGATGACTTCATCATCAAGCTCGCTCTTTGACTCACCCAACGAGAACTCCCCCAAAAAGAGTGTGAGATGTCTTATGGCCAAGGCATCCGAGGTACCTTCATCCTCCACTCCCTTGAATGATATGAATGAGCTTGATGATGCCTCTAGCCTCCAAATAAAGGAGGAGCTTGTTGCTATTGACTCTTTTATGGCTAACTTGCAAGGAGATAGCAAGAAACATGTGGGAGCTCTTATGAGTCGCATTGGCGAGCTCGAACACCTCATTGAGGAAAAGGGTAAGATTGAGAGAGAGGATGTGATACGTCCATTTTGCATCACTATTTTATATCATAATTTACTGTTATTCATTGATATATTTCATATTTGGAGATGATACTTATGTTATTTTATCTATTTTGCATGTTTGATGATTATTGGAGGATGGATCACCGAAGTCTGAATTCTGCTGGAAAAAGCACCGTCAAGATACAATATTTGCAAAGCTCAGAATACAAAACGAAGAATCTGGAAGTTCCTATTTTGCCAAATGCCGGAGGGAGCCAAAAGGGGAGAACCAGGTGGGGCCCAGGGGGGCCACATGAGGTGTGGGCGCGGCCCCCCTTGCTGCCGCGCCAGCACATCATCTGGGTGCCCTGGCCCACTTCTGGCATCGCCCTTTCGCGTACTTCATCCCCCCGAAAACCTAAGACGAGGGGGATAGACGAGAAACAGAGCCGCCGCCTCCGCGAGGCGGAAACCACCGAGAGAGAAAAGCTCTCCGGCAGGCTGAAAAGCTGCCGGGGAAATCCCTTCCTGGAGGGGGGAAATCATCGCCATCATCACCGTCATCGAGCTGCACTTCATCGGGATCATCATCACCATCATCTCCACCGCCGACACCGTCATCTCCATCGTTCCACTCCGTTCCCGCTGTAACATCTAGGGCTGAATCTTGTGCATTTGATAGGGGAAACTCTCCCGGTGTTGATTACTATTGTTATTGATGCTATTGGGTGGAACCGTTTAATTAAGGTTTATGTTAAGATTGTTACGCATCATTATATCATCTCTGATCATGATCCACATGATGTGTTGTGAGTAGTTCGTTTAGTTCTTGAGGACATGGGAGAAGTCTAGATGTTAGTAGTGAACTATGTTGAGTAATATTTAATGGTTTGATATTTAAGTTGTGGTGCTATTCTTCTAGTGGTGTCATGTGAACGTCGACTACATGACACTTCACCTTTATGGGCCTAGGGGAATGCATTGTGTATTCGAATATTAATTGTGGGGTTGCCGGAGTGACAGAAACCTAAACCCCCGTTGGTATCTCGATGCATGAGGGATGGTAGGATCTCAGAGTTTAAGGCTGTGGTTAGATTTATCTTAATTACTTTCTTGTATTTGCGGATGCTTGCAAGGGGTATAATCACAAGTATGTATTAGTCCTAGGAAGGGCGGTGCATTAGCATAGGTTCACCCACACAACACTTATCGAAACACTAAAGATTAATCATCTATATGAAGCGAAAGCACTAGACATAAATCCCGTGTGTACTCAGGAACGTTTGGTCATCATAAGTAAACAAACCAGCTTGTCCTTTGCTCTAAAAAGGATTGGGCCACTCGCTGCAATTATTATTGCCGCGCTCTATTTACTCGCACTTTATTTATCTATATTATCAAAAACTCCTAAAAACTTGTCTGCTAGTGTTTACAGTGAAATCCTCATCAAAACTGCTTGTCAGCACCTTCTGCTCCTCGTTGGGTTCGACACTCTTATTTATCGAAAGTACTATGATACACCCCCTATACTTGTGGGTCATCAAGGTTATTTTCTGGCGCCATTGCCGGGGAGTGAAGCGCTATTGGTGAGTGGAATTGGTAAGGAAAACTTTAGCTGTAAGTGCTGTTTTTATTTCTGTCTCCTAATTTGCTTAATTATGGAGAGAGGATCTATTGCTTTCCTGTTTGGAAAGGCTTCTACCACTGCTGCGGTAGAAAATGAGGCGCCACCTGATGAAATAGTGCCATTTAAAATACCTATGAAAATTATTGATCGTGTTATGGATAACCGCTATGAAGGGGATGGAACTGTCCATCCCGGTGATCATTTATTGTATTACAAGTGTGCAGGTATTACAATGGACAAAGTTCAAGTGTGCAGGTATTACAATGGACAAAGTTAGGACGAAATTATTCTCCATATCACTTACTGGGAGAGCTGCGCATTGGTATAAATTGTTGAAGAACAGGAGTTCTCTTGGATGGGAGGAAATTGTACCTCTCTTTTACTCTAAATTTTATCCTCCAAGTGAGATTCACCAAGATCGGAATTCTATATATAATTTCTGGCCTCATGATGGAGAAAGTATTGCCCAAGCTTGGGGGAGATTGAAGTCACTAATGCTCAAATGCCCCATTCATGAGCTTCCTGGTAATATTATTGTTGATAACTTCTATGCAAGACTCTCTTTTGAAGATAAAACATTATTGGATACTTCTTGTGCTGGATCATTCACTCGTAATAGAGAAGAGTTTAAATGGGATCTTCTTGATCGTATTGAAGAGAATACTGAAGCATGGGAGAACGACAAAGGTAGGGAGTCAGGTATAAAATATGACTTCGAATGCATTAAAACTTTCATGAATACTGATGCATTTCGAAATATTAATAATGCTTATGGTCTTGACTCTCAAGTTGTTGCAAATTATTATAAATCCTTTGCTGCTTATTTCGGTTTGCCCAAGGAGGGCTTTGAAAAATATCATGAACCTTATAAAGATAAACCTATTGCTCCTATAACTAAAAGCATTGAAGTTAATACTGTTGATCATATTATTCCTGAGCCTTATATTGAAAAAATTCCTTTTCCTGTTAAAATGAAGGAACATTTTGTTATGGCTAGTGTTGTTAGCAAAAGTGCAAAGAAAGTTATAGAGCCTGATGAACAAATTAAAATTGAAACTCCCGTGGCAATAGTTAAAGATCTTGTTACTAAAAATGTTGGGGATGAGTATATTATATTTTGTGAAGATGCTTCTAATGTTGTTTCTGATCCTAAAAGTTCAAGGAAAACTAGTGTTCCTGTGTTATCTGTTAAAATTGGTGATCATTGCTATTATGGTTTATGTGATATTGGTGCAAGTTCAAGTGCTATTCCTTATGAGCTTTATAGAGAAATTATGCATGAGATTGGTTCTTGTGAACTTGAAGAAATTGATGTGGTTATTCAACTTGCTAATAGAGAAACTCTCTCTCCGATTGGTATTGTTAGAGATGTTGAAGTTTTATGTGGTAAAACTAAATATCCTGCTGATTTTCTCGTACTTGGTGCAGCTGCTAGTAAGACTTGTCCTATCATTTTTGGTAGACCTTTTCTAAATACTTGTGGTGCTATTATAGATTGTAAGAAAGAGAAAATCTTTACTAAGTTTGCTGGTGATTCGTATGAATTCAATTTTTAGAAATTTGCTAAGACCCCTTATGAAACCGAATTACCCAATGAGGATTTTAGAGTAGAACAACTTGCCTCTATTGCTCTTGCTCCTAACAATATTCTGCAGCAATTTATGGAAGATCATGAAAGTGAAGTCTTCAGAGAGGAAAGGGATGAACTTGATGAAATATTCCTCCGTCAACCTATTCTTAAACATAATTTAAAGGTGGAAGATTTGGGTAAAACACTTCCACCTAAAGAAGATCCTATCTTTGATTTAAAACCTTTGCCTGATAGTCTTAAGTACGCTCATATTGATGATAAGAAAATATTTCCTGTTATTATTAGTGCTAACATTTCAAGTAAAGACGAGGAAAGATTATTGGAAGTATTAAAGAAACACCGTGGAGCTATGTGTTATACTTTGGATGATTTAAAAGGGATTTCTCCTACTATATGTCAACATTCTATTAATATGGAGCCCGATGCAAAGCTAGTTGTTGAACATCAACTCCGTTTAATACCCAAGATGAAGGAAGTGGTAAGAAATGAGGTATTAAAACTTCTTGATGCTGGTATTATTTATCCTGTTGCTGATAGTAGATGGGTTAGTCCTGTGCACTGTGTCCCTAAGAAAGGTGAAATTACTGTTGTGCCTAATGATAATGATGAGCTTATTCCTCAAAGAGTAGTTGTTGGTTATAGAATGTGCATTGATTTTAGAAAGGTTAATAAAGTTACTAAGAAGGATCATTATCCATTACCCTTTATAGATCAAATGTTGGAGAGATTAGCCAATAAAACTCACTTTTGCTTTCTTGATGGTTATTCTGGTTTCTCTCAAATTGCTGTTAAAACCCAAGATCAAGAGAAAACCACATTTACTTGTCCTTATGGTACTTATGCTTATAGACGTATGCCTTTTGGTTTATGTAATGCTCCTGCTACTTTTCAAAGATGCATGTCTGCTATCTTTCATGGTTTTTGTGAGGAAATTGTGGAGGTGTTCATTGACGATTTCTCCGTCTATGGTACTTCTTTTGATAATTGCTTGCACAATCTTGATAAAGTTTTGCAGAGATGTGAAGAAACTAATCTTGTTCTTAATTGGGAGAAATGTCACTTTATGGTAAATGAAGGAATTGTTCTTGGACATAAAATTTCTGAAAGACGTATTGAAGTTGATAGAGCCAAAGTGGAAGCAATTGAGAAAATGCCTTGCCCCAGAGATGTTAAAGGTATTCGTAGTATTCTTGGTCATGCTGGTTTCTATAGAAGGTTTATTAAAGATTTTGCTAAGGTATCAAAGCCTCTTACTAATCTCTTGCAAAAAGATGTACCATTTGTTTTTGATGATGATTGTAAGGAAGCTTTTGAAACTCTTAAGAAGGCTTTAATAAGTGGTCCTATTGTTCAACCACCTGATTGGAATTTACCATTTAAAATTATGTGTGATGCTAGTGATTTTGTTGTTGGTGCTGTTCTTGGACAAAGAATAGATAAGAAGTTAAATGTTATTCATTATACTAGTAAGACTCTTGATTCTGCTCAAAAGAATTATGCTACAACTGAAAAAGAATTTCTAGCTGTTGTTTTTGCTTGTGATAAGTTTAGACAATATATTGTTGATTCTAAAGTTATTATTCACACTGATCATGCTGCAATTAGATACCTTATGGAAAAGAAAGATGCAAAGCCTAGGCTTATTAGATGGGTATTACTTTTGCAAGAATTCGACTTGCATATTGTAGATAGGAAAGGTGCTGAAAATCCTGTTGCTGATAATCTGTCTAGATTGGAAAATATTGCATATGATCCTATTCCTATTGATGATAGTTTTCCAAATGAACAATTGGCTGCAATAAGGGTGAGTCCACGAGATAGTCCTTGGTACGCTGATTATGCTAACTTTATTGTTTCGAAGTATTTGCCTCCAACCTTTTCAGCTCAACAAAGAAGAAAATTCTTTTATGACTTGAGGCATTATTTTTGGGATGACCCACACTTATATAAAGAAGGAGTGGATGGTATTATGCGAAGATGTGTTCCGGAGTATGAACAAAAAGAGATATTGAGAAAATGCCATAGTAGTGCTTATGGAGGACATTACGCTGGAGATAGAACTGCACAAAAGGTTCTACAATAAGGTTTTCATTGGCCTACTCTCTTTAAAGATGGAAGAAAGTTTATTTTATCTTGTGATGAATGTCAAAGAGTTGGTAATATCTCTATACGTAATGAAATGCCTATGAATTATTCTCTTGTTATTGAACCATTTGATTGTTGGGGATTTGACTTTATGGGTCCTTTCCCTCCTTCAGAAGGTAATACTCATATACTTGTTGTTGTTGATTATGTTACTAAATGGGTAGAAGCTATACCTACTAAAAGTGCTGATGATGAGACATCATTAAAATGCTTCAAGATATTATTTTCCCTAGGTTTGGTGTTCCTATATATCTAATGACTGATGGAGGTTCTCATTTTATTCATGGTGGTTTTATAAAAGTTCTTGCTAAATATGGTGTTAATCATAGATTTGCTTCAGCTTATCATCCTCAAACTAGTGGGCAAGTAGAATTATCAAATAGAGAAATTAAATCTATCTTGCAAAAGACTGTTAATAGAACGAGGAAGAATTAGGCTAGTAAATTAAATGATGCGTTATGGGCTTATAGAACTGCTTATAAAAATCCTATGGGTATGTCTCCTTATAAAATGGTGTATGGAAAAGCTTGTCACTTGCCTTTAGAATTAGAACACAAAGCTTATTGGGCAGTGAGAGAACTAAATAGAGATTTTAAACTTGCCGGTGAAAAAAGATTGCTTGATTTGAGTTCTTTAGATGAATGGAGAAGTGATACGTCTCCAACGTATCTATAATTTCTTATGTTCCATGCTATATTATACCAACTTATTACATGTTTTATATGCATTTTATATAGTTTTATGCATTTTCTGGGACTAACCTATTAACAAGATGCCACAGTGCCAGTTCCCTGTTTTCTGCTGTTTTTTATTTCAGAAAAGTACTTAAGGAAATATGCTCGGAATTGGACGATTTCTTTTCTGAAGTCCGTTTTTAATTGGGAACGTTCCAGAAGACCGAACACGAGACGAAGTGGGCGACCGAGGCGGCCACACCACGTGCTCGCGCGGCAGGGAATCTGGCCGCGCGAGGAGGTGATGTGGGCCCCTCGGGGGTCCACCGACCTCGCCCTTTCGCCTACATATACCCCCCGAACCAAAAACCCTAGCACGGTGTTCGATATTTTCCTCCACGGGTCCAGAGCGCCGCCGCCATCGAAGACAAGATTCGGGGGACAGAAGTCTCTGTTCCGGCACCCTGCCGGGACGGGGAATTGCCCCCGGAGCCATCTCCATCGACTCACCGCCATCTCCATCGCCGTTGCTGACTCCTACGATGAGGAGTGAGTAGTTCTCCCCCGGGGCTGCGGGATCTACGGTAGCTATGTGGTCTATCTCTCTCTCCCATGATGTGATCTTTTATGTGATCATGAGCTTTGTAATCTAGTTGAATATGTGATGCTACTCTTTATCTATTATGCACTCTAGAGGTTACTTTAATATGAACTCCGGGGTTATTCACGGTTGTAACGGTGACAGTGTGTGCACCGTGTGTGATTCCTTTATGACGTTGTTGGTGTTAGTTTACTCTGACTTTGAGGGTGCTCTTGTAGCCCTACACAATGAATGGTGTTTGTTATCCAACATGAGAGTGTTTGAGAGTAGTGTTTATTTATTTAACTTTGATGTCATTGTTGAGAATGTCCACTGGTGAAAGTAGGATCCCTAGGCCTTGTTTCTAAGCATTGAAACACCGTTTCCAACAAGTTCTGCTACATGTTTGCTTGCTGCCAGTTTTATTACAGATTGCAATTACTACTTATAATCATCCATATTACTTGTATTTCACTATCTCTTCGCATAACTAGTGCACCTATACATCTGACAAGTGTATTGGGTGTGTTGGGGACACAAGAGACTTTTTGTATCTTAACTGCAGGGTTGCTTGAGAGGGTTATCTTTGACCTCTACCTCCCTGAGTTCGATATACCTTGGGTGATTCACTTAAGGGAAACTTGCTGCTGTTCTACAAACCTCTGCTCTTGGAGGCACAACACTGTCTACGAGAATAGAAGCGTGCGTAGACATCAAGCTCTTTTCTGGCGCCGTTGCCGGGCAGGTAAGCGTGGGAAGGTATCTCCTTTAGATCCTGCAGTTATTACTTTTTGTCTCTTTTTATTTTCACTAGTTAGGCTTAATGGAAAACAACAACAAAATTAGAGAGCTCTATGAAATTTATCTTGAGTTAGGACATGAAGTGTTTGAAGTGAAAATTAATAAACCTATGGAGCTTTATTTGCATGCTAGTAGCAATGTTATTAGTATGAATTCTTTGAACACCATTATTGCTAATGCTATGGAAGAATTTAAGCTTGGGGAAGCCGTTGTTGATGAATGTGTTATTTTTAGTCCCCCAAGTTTAGAGGAGAAATTTTTTCTTTGATGATACTTTGCCTCCAATATATGATAATTATAATCATTGTGATATTTTCAGTCCACCTACAATTGAGGATACGGTTTATGTTGATTATGATATGCCTCCTATATATGATGTTTACAGTGATGAATATGATATTTTCAGTCCATCTACTATTGAGGATAAAATTAATTATGATTATTTTATGCCTCCAATTTATGATGATTACAATGATGGATGTGATAGTTTTACTCCCACTATTACTAATAAAATTGATTATGCTTATGTGGAGAGTAATGATATTATTATGCTTATGGATCATGATAAGAATGCTTTAGGTGATAGCTATATTGTTGAGTCTATTCATGATGTCACTGAAAATTATTTTGAGAGAGGAAAGTATGGTTATAGAGATCTTCATGTTACTAAATTTCTTCTCTTTATGATGAATCTTTTGAGCTTTCTCTTGATTTGCTTTTATTTGCTGGGTACTTTAAGACCTACTGGTCCTTATGAGAGAAGGAGACATGACTTCATACATCACAATAATATTAAGTCTTCTCTCTTTATGTTGAAATTTTTGAAATTGCACTTGTTTTGCCTTCCTATGCTAGTCACTTTGTGCTTTATTAATTTATTTTCTTACAAGATTCCTTTGCATAGGAAGTGTCTTAGATTTAAATATGTTTTATATATGCTTCTTGATGCTCTCTTTTATGTTTCAACTCTCATCTTTATGTGAGCATCATAAATATCACTAAGCCTAGCTAAAAGGCTTTAAAGAAAAGCGCTTGTGGGAGATAACCCATGTTTTATTTCTGTAATCTTTCTTTTATATTGAGTGAAGGAACGTGTCTACCTCTGTAGCAATTCCTTTATATCTTTATTTTATCGCATTATTGTGTCAAGTTAAGCCTCTAGTAGAAAGTTGATGCTAGATCTGGATTTCTGCGCAGGAACAGTTTTCTGCTGTCCACCGTTTAATTCATAACTCCCTACAGGAGATTCTAAAAAACCTGATATTTTCTGTGTGTGATCCTCAGATATGTACGCAACTATCATTTGTTTTGAGTTTTCTGATTTGAGCAAGTTAAGTGCCTCGAAAAAATTCGTCTTTACGGACTGTTCTGTTTTTGACAGATTCTGCCATTTATTTTACATTGCTCCTTTTGCTGTTTTTGAGTGGATCTTTTTGCTCCACAAAATACCAATGGCTGTAGCTAATGTCCAGTAGCATGTGTAATGATTTTTTCCATGCAGAATATGAGAATTTTTGATTATGCACTAACCCTATAATGAAGTCTACTTTGAGTTTGGTGTGGAGAAAGTTTTCAAGGATCAAGAGAGAGGATGATATGATGTGATCAAGAAGATGAAAAAGCCTAAGCTTGGGGATGCCCCCCGTGGGTCAACCAAGCATATTTCAAGAATGCTCAAGCGTCTAAGCTTGGGGATGCCCAAGGCATCCCCTTCTTCATCAACAAATTATCAAGTTATCTCTAGTGAAACTATATTTTAATTCCGTCACATCTTATGTACTTTACTTGAAGCGTCTGTTTGTTTTTATTTTTGTTTTGTTATGTTCATTCTCTGAATAAAATGGATCCTAGCATCCCTTTGTGGGAGAGAGACACGCTCCGCTTTTTCTTATGAATACTCGTATTCTTCACTTATATTTGTTGAGTATTCTTCTATGTTACTTCAATGATTTTAGCTCCTGTTTTTCATGCACCTCTTATTCAGAGCTGTTAGTTCTTATAATGTTATACTCTCTTGCTTCATTGTTAAATACTTGGAGAGTTTATGTTTAAATAAGTTGATTGGTGTTTGGTTTGAAACAGAAAATGATACATGTGGTAGATGGTATAATGAAAAATATACATGCTCTTATGGATTGTTATCTTGCATGTTGTGGTGCTGGGCAATTGTTTTGAGCTCTCAAGTAGATCGTGTTTAAGCTTTTACATCATGTAGTTAAAACCCATTAGTGAAGAACTACCGTAAAACTTGTTGAAATTTGGCTTGCATGTTTGGTATCTCTAAGGTCTAGATATTTTCTAGTAAAGGTGTTTGAACAACAAGGAAGACAATGTAGAGTTTTATAATGCTTACAATATGTTTTTATATACGTCTTGTTGTCATATTTTATACTTGTGTTTGCTTCAAACAACCTTGCTAGCCAAAGCCTTGTATAGAGAGGAATTCTTCTCATGCATCCAAAACCTTGAGCCAAAACCCATGCCATTTGTGTCCGCCATACCTACCTACTACATGGTATTTCCTGCCATTCCAAGCAAATACTTCATGTGCTACCTTTATTCATAATTTATTATCCCTTATTTGTGTCAATGTTTATTAGCTCATGAGGAAGTATGTGGTGTTTTCGATATCAACCTTGTCATTTTCTTTTAGACAGACTTTCACAACCGGACTAGTGGAATATACATCCGCTTATCCATTAACTTTGCAAAAAGAGCTGGCAAATGGGGTGCTCAGTCCCAATTAATTACAACTTTAACCGCTACATTCTCTTCACATTTTTGCCATGATCTAATCAGCCAAGCAATGATACTAGTTTTTAACTATATGTGTAAACAAAAGAGAAAAAGAGGGATGATATCGTCCTTCAATGGGAGCCGCTCTTGAAAGTCTGGTTGACAAGGGGGGTAGAAGTGCCCACTACCATTCGTTGACAACAACAAACACCTCTCAAAACTTACTTTAATGCTCTCTATATGATTTCAAAAACCTATAAAAACTAAAAAGCTCTAGCACATGTTTGTATCCCTGCTTCCCTTTGCGAAGGGCCTATCTTTTACTTTATGTTGAGTCAGTTTACCTACTTCTTTCTATCCCCGAAGCAAACACTTGTGTCAACTGTGTGCAACAATTCTTATATGCTTACTTATTGCACTTGTTATATTTCTTTGTGTTGACAACTATCTATATGATATACATGTTCAAAAGTTGAAAGCCAATGCTGAAACTTATATCTTCCTTTGTGTTGCTTCAATGCTCTTTTGCTTAGATAATATTGCTTTATGAGTTAACTCTTATGCAAATCTTTTTGATGCTTGTTTGAAAGTACTATTCATGAAAAGTTTTACTTATATGATGTAGTTGTTTACTCCTTGTCTATTTGTTAGCAAACTATAGATCATTGCCTTGAGTCACTTCATTCATAACATGAGCCTTACATTATATTATGATCAAGATTGTGTTTAAGCATGTCACTTCAGAAATTATTCTTCTTTTATCGTTCTTGCCTACTCGGGACGAGTAGAACTAAGCTTGGGGATGTTGATACGTCTCCAACGTATCTATAATTTCTTATGTTCCATGCTATATTATACCAACTTATTACATGTTTTATATGCATTTTATATAGTTTTATGCATTTTCTGGGACTAACCTATTAACAAGATGCCACAGTGCCAGTTCCCTGTTTTCTGCTGTTTTTTATTTCAGAAAAGTACTTAAGGAAATATTCTCGGAATTGGACGATTTCTTTTCTGAAGTCCGTTTTTAATTGGGAACGTTTCAGAAGACCGAACACGAGACGAAGTGGGCGACCGAGGCGGCCACACCACATACTCGCGCGGCAGGGAATCTGGCCGCGCGAGGAGGTGTTGTGGGCCCCTCGGGGGTCCACCGACCTCGCCCTTTCGCCTACATATACCCCCCAAACCAAAAACCCTAGCACGGTGTTCGATATTTTCCTCCACGGGTCCAGAGCGCCGCCGCCATCGAAGACAAGATTCGGGGGACAGAAGTCTCTGTTCCGGCACCCTGCTGGGACGGGGAATTGCCCCCGGAGCCATCTCCATCGACTCACCGCCATCTCCATTGCCGTTGCTGACTCCTACGATGAGGAGTGAGTAGTTCTCCCCCGGGGCTGCGGGATCTACGGTAGCTATGTGGTCTATCTCTCTCTCCCATGATGTGATCTTTTATGTGATCATGAGCTTTGTAATCTAGTTGAATATGTGATGCTACTCTTTATCTATTATGCACTCTAGAGGTTACTTTAATATGAACTCCGGGGTTATTCACGGTTGTAACGGTGACAGTGTGTGCACCGTGTGTGATTCCTTTATGACGTTGTTGGTGTTAGTTTACTCTGACTTTGAGGGTGCTCTTGTAGCCCTACACAATGAATGGTGTTTGTTATCCAACATGAGAGTGTTTGAGAGTAGTGTTTATTTATTTAACTTTGATGTCATTGTTGAGAATGTCCACTGGTGAAAGTAGGATCCCTAGGCCTTGTTTCTAAGCATTGAAACACCGTTTCCAACAAGTTCTGCTACATGTTTGCTTGCTGCCAGTTTTATTACAGATTGCAATTACTACTTATAATCATCCATATTACTTGTATTTCACTATCTCTTCGCATAACTAGTGCACCTATACATCTGACAAGTGTATTGGGTGTGTTGGGGACACAAGAGACTTTTTGTATCTTAACTGCAGGGTTGCTTGAGAGGGTTATCTTTGACCTCTACCTCCCTGAGTTCGATATACCTTGGGTGATTCACTTAAGGGAAACTTGCTGCTGTTCTACAAACCTCTGCTCTTGGAGGCCCAATACTGTCTACGAGAATAGAAGTGTGCGTAGACATCAAGAAGTGAGGCCTATGAAAATGCTAAACTCTTTAAAGAAAAAGTTAAGAAATGGCATGATAGGAGAATCCTTAAGAGAGAGTTTAATGTTGGTGAGAAAGTTCTATTGTATAGCTCTCGTCTTAGATTCTTTGCAGGGAAATTACTCTCCAAATGGGAAGGACCATATGTTATCGTGGAAGTGTTTCGTTCGGGTGCAATAAAAATTGCTTCACTTAAAGATGACTCTACACAAGTGGTAAATGGACAAAGACTCAAGCACTATATTTCTGGAGATTCTTATAATGAAGATGTTGATATTATTCAAGCAATTACTCCCGAAGCTTTTATTAAAGAACATATTTCTGAGTCTGCAGAGGCTGAATTCGAAATGGTACAGTTTCGGCAAGAAAAAGTTCGCGAATTTAATTTTGGAATATAGAATATTGGTTTTTAGAAAATATGGAAAAATACAAGACCAAAACGAGCACGAGACGGTGCCCGAGGCACCGCCATCAGGTGCTGGCGCGGGCCCCATCCTGGCCGCGCCAGCACATGAGGACGGAGCCTCGGAGTCCGTCTCCTACTCGATTTCGCCCTGTTGCCTTCCTTTTGTTGCACATATTTTTGCTATATAATCTCTCGAGACCCCCGGGGTCTGTATATCGTGTTTTCGACGTGTTTTTGTTTCGAGCTGTTTCTGCCAGATTTCAACCTTGGATCTAGAGCCAACATGTCTTCGCCCGAGCACTCCAAGGACAGTTTCTTTGCAAACGTCGTCAACCCGTATTTAAACGAGTTGAAGATGCATCCCAAAGAGTTGCTGCTCAAGGAAGGGAAGGTACAAGTTGAAGACGTTCAGGGCCCCCAAGGAGAAGGGAGCATGGAGGATAGGATGAAGAGTCTGGAGCAAGAGGTCTTCAAATACAAGAAGATGGCGGAACGTCAGGTGGATATCGTTCACCGGATCGTGGCTGAACTTATTGCCAAGCATGAGCAGGAGACCGCAAAGCTTTGGGAGGACATCTTCTCACTCCATAAGACTACCAACAATCTCCAGGCGCAACTCTACGACGTTCAGAATCAAAACTGTGAGTATGAAACCAGGTTTAAACGCATAAGTGCTGCTGCAAGTTTCAGGATACTCGAGACCAAGTCATCATTTGTCGATGGAGAGCCCCTGCCTTGGAAATTTGATGAAGAAGACTCTTCTCCATCACCACCAAAGGAGTAATTCGTCATCGGTATTGGCATCTCCCTTGGCTTGTTCCAAGCTTGGGGGGAGTGCCGCGGTATCACACCATTATCTTTTATCTTTTACCTTTTAGTAGTGTCATATCATGAGTAGGGAAGTTATCTTATATGATGGTTTGCATTGTGGAAGTATCTCTCTTTTAGTTGCTTATCTATCTATGTATCCCTAGGTGCGAGTTGCCGTTATGGAATATTAATGAGAAGTGTTATCATTTACTTTCTGCACACCTTATTTTAGTTTGCAACTTCTATCATATATGATTGATCTTGTTATTAGTATTTGCATCACTTTGGGAACATATAGTAAATCTTTTGGTTTTGGCAAACTTAGCATTGGTCAGTAGCTACAATACTTTGAGACTGGGGAGAAAAAAGGAACTACATGTAGACATATTATTCAATGATCTTTCTCACTTGTAGTTAATAAGTTTAGTATTCACAATTTAAAATTGTTTGTGCTTCCAAGTAAGAATTGCATGATTGTTCTTTACTACATGTATGTTTGTTTGTATCCTTCAACTCTTATGCTTGCTACCCAACCTTGCTAGCCAAAGACCCGTATCGAGAGGGAATGCTTCTCATACATCCAAACCTTCAGCCAAACCCTTGTCACTTGTGTCCACCATATCTACCTATTATGTGGTATTTTGCGCCACTCCAAGTAAATACTTCATGTGCTACCTTTATTCAAAACTACTACCCTTTATTTGTGTCAATGTTTATTAGCTCATGAGGAAATAATAGTTGAGTTTGTTATCTTCCATGCTAATTAAGTAACCCTTGACTTGCATGCTCCATCTGCTCGTCACTAATATTGCAAAGAGCTGGTTAGACCACTATAATATCAAAAAGGTTGAGAAAGTTAAAAATAGACACTCCTCCATGGATTGAGATTGATTGGTGGGCACCCGAGGATTCGGTTAGCCATGGCTTGTGAAAGCAAAGGTTGGGAGGAGTGTCAAGTTATATAATTGCATATTATAAATGCTTGTTACTAAATAATCGGAACCGCTCTCAACTTGCTTAGTATGGAAGATAACAAGAACTCTATTACCATTCGTTGAACACGACAAACACCGCTCAAAAACTTACTTTGATGCTCTCTATATGATTTCAAAACCTATAAAACTAAAAGCTCTAGCACATGCTTGTATCTCTACTTCCCTCTACGAAGGGCCTATCTTTTACTTTATGTTGAGTCAGTAAACCTATCTCCTTCTATCTTAAGCAAGCATTTGAGTTGATTGTGATTCAACCATTTATACATTTGTATTGTTAATCATGTCTTTTATTCTTCCTAGTTTCGCACATTGTTGTTACCTAATAAATATGACTTTTGGAGTTAGCAACTAATAAAGAGGGCTGTTTTATAGAGTAAGCTCAATATGTTCATTGTTCTCTGACCAAGAACGAAGTTTGCCAACACCAACTATGGTTTTCTCTATGTACCTTATTGTGATTTCCCTTTACTTGTTACAAGTTGAGTTATATGAACGGAGTTGATATCTAAGATGATTTGTGTATTAATATATGTGATGCTTCTTGTCCGTATATTCTTTATCGACACTTCACTCCATAAACCTGTGGTCATGTTTACTAAGTTCAGCTTTTGCTTGGGGACAAGCGAGGTCTAAGCTTGGGGGGAGTTGATACGTCCATTTTGCATCACTATTTTATATCATAATTTACTGTTATTCATTGATATATTTCATATTTGGAGATGATACTTATGTTATTTCATCTATTTTGCATGTTTGATGATTATTGGAGGATGGATCACCGGAGTCTGAATTCTGCTGGAAAAAAGCACCGTCAAGATACAATATTTGCAAAGCTCAGAATACAAAATGAAGAATCTGGAAGATCCTATTTTGCCAAATGCCGGAGGGAGCCAAAAGGTGGGCCCCAGGGGGCCCACATGAGGTGTGGGCGCGGCCCCCCTTGCTGCCGCGCCAGCACATCATCTAGGCGCCCTGGCCCACTTCTGGCATCGCCCTTTCGCGTACTTCATCCCCCCGAAAACCTAAGACGAGGGGGATAGACGAGAAACAGAGCCACCGCCTCCACGAGGCGGAAACCACCGAGAGAGAAAAGCTCCCCGGCAGACTGAAAAGCTGCCGGGGAAATCCCTTCCCGGAGGGGGGAAATCGTCGCCATCGTCACCGTCATCGAGCTGCACTTCATCGGGATCATCATCACCATCATCTCCACCGCCGACACCGTCATCTCCATCGTTCCACTCCGTTCCCGCTGTAACATCTAGGGCTGAATCTTGTGCATTTGATAGGGGAAACTCTCCCGGTGTTGATTACTATTGTTATTGATGCTATTGGGTGGAACCGTTGAATTAAGGTTTATGTTCAGATTGTTACCCATCATTATATCATCTCTGATCATGATCCACATGATGTGTTGTGAGTAGTTCGTTTAGTTCTTGAGGAAATGCTAGAAGTCTAGATGTTAGTAGTGAACTATGTTGAGTAATATTTATTGGTTTGATATTTAATTTGTGGTGCTATTCTTCTAGTGGTGTCATGTGAACGTCGACTACATGACACTTCACCTTTATGGGCCTAGGGGAATGCATTGTGTATTCGAATATTAATTGTGGGGTTGCCGGAGTGACAGAAACCTAAACCCCCGTTGGTATCTCGATGCATGAGGGATGGTAGGATCTCGGAGTTTAAGGCTGTGGTTAGATTTATCTTAATTACTTTCTTGTATTTGCGGATGCTTGCAAGGGGTATAATCACAAGTATGTATTAGTCCTAGGAAGGGCGGTGCATTAGCATATGTTCACCCACACAACACTTATCGAAACACTAAAGATTAATCATGTATATGAAGCGAAATCACTAGACATAAACCCCGTGTGTCCTCAGGAACGTTTGGTCATCATAAGTAAACAAACCGGCTTGTCCTTTGCTCTAAAAAGGATTGGGACACTCGCTGCAATTATTATTGCCGCGCTCTATTTACTCGCACTTTATTTATCTGCATTATCAAAAACTCCTAAAAACTTGTCTGCTAGTGTTTACAGTGAAATCCTCATCAAAACTACTTGTCAGCACCTTCTGCTCCTCGTTTGGTTCGACACTCTTATTTATCGAAAGTACTACGATACACCCCCTATACTTGTGGGTCATCGGGATGCTATCACCATAGCACATCTTCAATCCTCTCTCCGAGATGTTGAAGAGTCTCATGTTCGTCTAGAAGAAGCACTTGAGAACATTGAGGAGTCCCATTACTCCATGTATTCTAAACTTGTTAAAGAACGTGACCTCTACTTTGCTAAGAACAAGTTGGCACAAAAGGATAAGGCCGATTTTGTGGTTGGCCATGTGAGTCTTATTGAAGACATGGAGAAACTCGTCAATGTCCATGCGGCATTGGAGAGTGAACATGAACTTTTTAAGAAGTCACATGAGCAATTACAAACTCGGCTAGCTAATCTTGAGAAACCTAGCACGTCTATTCCTATTTGTGCTTGTGATCATGCAAATATTGTGAAGGAGAATGCAAGGTTGAAGGATGAAATTGCCAAGGCCTCCTACACTAAGATCATCCTTCTCAAGGGTAAGAATGTTATTGAGACTCCTATCTATGAGCCTCAATCT
This sequence comes from Poa annua, assembly GCA_026929855.1. Taxonomy (NCBI): domain Eukaryota; kingdom Viridiplantae; phylum Streptophyta; class Magnoliopsida; order Poales; family Poaceae; genus Poa; species Poa annua. Next base: position 41,013,231 of record CM049436.1, read on the forward strand.
CTCAAAGGGAAGGAAGGTCTTGGCTATGTGCGGCCAACCAAGGAGGGTGCCAAGAAGTCCATTCCCGCACAAGTAAAGGTGAACAACATTGCAAGTGGGAATGCCACAAGGGGCAAGCCTACTCGCAATGACTTTGCGGGAGACACTAACCCAAACTATGCACTCTATGTGAATTACTATGGAAATGTTTGTGCTCGCTATATTGGTCCCTTTGATGGCTTTATTGCTTACTCTATTTGGGTCCCCAAAACTCTTGTGGCTAACCTTAAGGCACCCATTGTTAAGCAATGGGTACCTAAAGTCAAGAATTAATCTCTTGTAGGGTATTGCTCCCGGTGGTTCGAAATGGATAATCGATAGTGGGTGTACAAGTCATATGACCGGGAGCAAGGAGCTTGTCACGGAGATGAGGCCTAACGTTGATCAAGTAACCGTCTCGTTTGGTGACAAGTCAAGGTCAAAGGTAACCGGGCTTGGCAAAGTGGTAGTTGCCCCTGATGTTACTCTAATCAATGTTATGCTTGTTGAATCTCTTGGCTTTAATTTGATGTCGGTTCGTGCCTTAACAAAGTTGGGTATCTCAACTTTCTTTGAGCCGGACATCGTGGTTCTCTTGTGGAGCAAGTCCCTTCGAGTGGCCTTCGTGGGGCACGTCGAACATGAGCTTTACGTGGTTGACTTCTCCGGAGTCACCACTACTCATGAGATGTGCCTTTTCGGAAAGGCCGACGTGGGTTGGCTTTGGCATCGCCGACTAGCCCACGTAAACATGAGGACTTTGCAAAGTCTCCCCAAAGGGGGCCACATCCTTGGACTAAAAGACCATGTTACTTTGTCCAGAGATCGAGTGTGTAGGGCATGTGTGGAAGGAAAGATGCATGACATTCATCATCCAAGCAAGACAATCATCTCCTCCACCCGGATATTGGAACTCCTTCATGTTGATCTTTTCGGTCCAATACCAGAAATAAGTCTTGGTGGCAAGAAATATTGTTTGGTGATCGTGGACGACTACGCAAGGTATACATGGGTGTATTTCTTCAAGATCAAGGATGAGACACAACAAGTCTTCATCGACTTCTCTAACGAGGTTCAACGCCAACACAACCTTCCCATATTGGTGATTCGAAGCGACAACGGGTCGGAGTTCAAGAACTACACGCTCAACGACTTCCTAAGTGACGAAGGCATTCGTCATCAATATTCTGCTGCATACACTCCGCAACAAAATGGTGTTGCGGAGAGGAAGAATCGTACCCTCATCGACATGGCAAGATCTATGTTGGCCGAGTTCAAGTCCCCAATCAACTTTTGGGCGGAGGCCATTTCGACGGCGTGTCATTCATCAAACCGCCTCTTCTTCCGCAAAGGCCTCAAGAAGACACCTTATGAGGTACTCACTGGCAACAAGCCCAACATCTCATACTTCCGAGTCTTCGGTTGCAAATGCTACTACCTCGTAAAGGGCACCCGGTTGGGTAAGTTTCACTCTAAAACTCTTGAAGGCATATTTTTTGGTTATGGCATCGAATCCCACACCTATAGGGTATATGACAAATCCTCAAGGATAGTCATAGAATCTTGTAGTGTGGAATTCTATGAAAATGACGGCTCCCAAGTGGAGCAAGTTGGAATAAGTGATGTAGGAGACGATCAACCCCACGATGCAATAAAGAGAATGGGAATAGGCTTCCATCGTCCCATTGAAGTACATCAAGGAGTTGATCAATACGGAACAAGCTCTTCACATGAAGAGCACTCACCATCACAAGAATCTCATGATACCCCACCCGAAGCAAATGGTGAAGCCTCTCAAGATCATCCTTAGGCACCTCCTCAACAAGAACAACTTCTTCCTCAACAAGATGCCCCATCGCAAGGACCGCTTCAACAAGCTCTCCATCCTCAAGAAGATATTGGGTCCCCATCCAAGACGAACGAAGCAAGTACCTCATGTGCAAGTCCCTTTCATGTGCAAGATCATCCCTCTCACTCAAATGAAGAACCATCTCATGATGATCAAGGCACTCATAATGGTGAAGGCGAAGATCCACAAGATCATGATGATCAAGAGATTCCCTCTACCTCAAGAGAGGCAATCGAAACTCGCCGCCAAGAAAGATTTGGAAGATCTTTGGAACTAAGGGCTCTTTTTCTTGACAAGGTCATCGGTGACGTCAGAAGAAGGGTGTCCACTCGGAGTCAATTGGCCAACTTTAGCGAGCATCAAGCGCACATCTCCATGGTTGAACCAAGAAAGTATTTGTCGAGGTGTGATTCCCACGGAACAGGGATAACCACTCTCGGGGGAGAAGTTCGTGAAGGGGACTGAACACGTTGGTCAACAACCTACGGCTGGCTCGGCGACGGTGCTCGTCGAGCCTGTGGAGGAACAGCACGACAGAGATGGAGTCCGGCCCGTACCCAGGTTCACGACCCTCAGGGTGAGGTAAAACCGCTACTCCTGCCTGTCTGTATTGCACTGCGGTAGGAACAGTACAATAAGCTTGCCGAGGGCTCTCGAGCGGCTATGCGGAGCTTGAAGGGGGGAGGACGAGCTCTTCTTCCTCCTCTAGCTCGCTAAGCTTCGCTAGGCTATAGTAGGGTGTACACGGGTAAGTGGTTCGTTTTTCGATCCCCTCTCTACGGTGGCGCCCCTGCTCCTTATATAGGCGCCCCGGGCCTCATCCCTGCGTCCTGCGCAATGGAAGGGTTCCCACATGGCGACGACGCGGAGGAGCGGGGTGCACCGCAGCCCGGCCTGCCCGTGACACGCGTCACTTGGAGATAAACTTGCGGCGACTCGGTTTCTCCGGTAGAAACGTACGTAGTGGGGGGGTCCCACCACGATCACCACGACCGCGCCTTGGTAACTGCCCGACGGCGGTATAAAGCTGCGCGCCGGTCTGAATCGCAGCCATTGCTTCCCATTCTGCGCCTCCATTTTCCCAACTCCCGACTTCCTAGCTCTCCTTCTCCGGCGAACTCTTTTCCTCTCCGGCGAGCATTCCCCTTTCCTTCGTTCTCCCGCGCCTCCGTCTTGCTCCGCCAATGGGGGGATCCAAAGGCAAGGCGGCGATGACCCCGGCCCGCCAGGATGCGCAGGAGGAGGAGACGCTCGGCCCCGCTTTGATTGGGACGCGCGTCGATGCTGCCGCGCTGGACAAGATCCAGCATCTGGTCGCCGGAAAGAGCAACGAGCACGGCACCACGGCCATCCGGGCCGCGAGGTTCGGCCGTCTTCCAGCGGGTTTTTACCCTATCTTCCTCCAGACCCTCTTCGCAGGGCTGGTGCCTCCGTACTCGCCATTCTTCGAGGCCGTTTTAGAGTTCTATCAGATCCACCTCCTGCACCTTCACCCCAACTCCGTTCTCATCCTCTCCATCTTCGCCTTCCTGTGCGAGGCTTATTTGGGGGTGAGGCCATCGGTGGCCCTCTTCAGGAGCTTCTACGCGCTCCGGAACACCGCGAAGGCCGAGCGGACGAGCTGCGTGTCCTTTCGCATCGCGGACGGCATGGGGGATATCTACATCCCCATGTCTTGGAGCGGCGAGAGGCCCATGACGGCGGTGTCGAAGAAGGTGAACGACTTCAGGCATAAGTGGTTCCTCATCGGCGTCCCGTGGCAGAGCTCCCTCCTCGACGTCCCCGAAGCGCCGCCCGTGAAGAACACCCACTGGGGCAAGCGGGCTCTCGAGGGCCCTCAGGTAGCGGGCCTCGTGGGCCACTTGAGGATGCTCCGGGAGCACAGCCTCACCGGCCAAATGGTGGCGGAGGAGTTCGTGAGGCGCCGCATCGCCCCCCTTCAGGCACACAAGAAGCCGATGTGGGCGTACTCAGGGCTCACGGACCCGATGCGGCTCCACCCCTGCGACCATCGCCCCGCCGTCGTCGCCACCATCATGGGCGGCCTATTCGTCAACCCCGACGTGCCCGCGGCGGTCCCTGTGGCGATAAGGACTCTGTACCAGGTTCCGGACCAGCGCCAGGCCACCCTGGCGCAGATGCCCACATTCACCGCGCTGGGCCTGGCGGGGGAGGAGGAAGAGGAGGAGGGGCCAATGCCCGTGGCGAAGGACGGGGACGCTGCCGAGTCTCCGTACGCGTCAGAGGCGGAGCACGGCGACGCGGAGCACGGTGACGCGGAGGCGGAGGCGGTGCCCTCCGCTGGCGGGGCGAGCTCGTCTCAAGCCGCGCCACCCACCGCGGAGGAAGGCTGAGGCGGCTCCTGAAGGGTCAGGAGGCCGGACCGCGCCCTCATGGCGCGCGTCTGGTATGGCGTGGGTCGACACCCGCGCGAAGAAGTCCAAGTAAGTGCTCTGGGGTTCTGTCGTTTTCCTTCGATTTTCTGCCTGTCTCCTCCCCTGACCGGTCTCCTCATCTCACGCCAGCGACCCCGCGCCCGCGAAGCGCCGCAGGCTCCGCAAGGCTGCGGATGTGAAGAAAGCCGCTCCCGAGGCCGCGCCCGAGGCCGAAGCGGGCGAGGCCGCGGCAGATGAGGCCGCGAGGCCTGAGGAGGAGGCCTCTGCAGGCCCTCAGGTGGAGGCGCCTGAGCCGCCTCCGGAGGAGGAGCACATGGAGGAGCAGCTGGAGAGGGCACCAACTCCGCCCCGCGCGGCAACCCCTCCGGCGCAACCTGAAGCAGCGGCTGGCGCCGCGTCGGCCCCGAGCGCGCCTGAGGCCAGCGGGGAGGATATTCCGTCATCCCCGCCATCCGCTAGGGTGGAGGAGGCAACGGCGACGGGGCAGATCTCCTCTGCCCCGGAAGCAACTGAGGATGTGCCGCCTGAGCGAGGCGACACCGAGGCGCAGGGCACAGGCGCCGAGGCGGAGGATTTGCCTCCAAGCCCCCAGGCCCACGCGGAGGCTTCTTCCTCCAAGCTCGACACCGGCGCCGGGCCCTCCGCGCCACGCAAGACATCCCAGGCCCTATCTCTCAGCGGCTGGGACTGGAGTAGGGGGCGACGCGATGTCGCCTTCCGCCTGGTGAGAGAGTCGCTGGAGGGCCTGGAGGCCCACCTCGCTCTCGAGGACGGGAAGCTCGCCCAGCAGCGGGACGAGCTTGCGGGGGCCTGGGCCGCTCTTCACGCGGCTGTGGAGGCCCGCAGGCAGAGCGACCAGGCTCTGCAGGCGGAGCGCGAGGAGGCGGTGCGCTTCGCCGAGGAGGTCCGCGAGGGCGCTGCGCGGGACGCCGAGGAGCTCCTGCAGCCCTTGAAGGCCGAGCGCCGGGCAGCGGCAGAAGACCTGGCCGCAGCCAGGGCCGAGCGGGAGGCCGTGGAGCACTCCTTGGCGGCCAAGCGCAGCGAGCTCGTCGAGCTCGAGAAGAAGATCCTAGCTGACTCCGCGACTGTGCGGTCCGCCCTGGACGAGATCCACGCGAGCTTGGAGGCCAGGGGACGGAGCCTGGGCGAGCGCGAGGAGGATGTGCGCCGCCGCGACGAGCAGCTGGCTCTGTGGGAGCAGGAGCTGTCGGGGCAGCGTGCTGCCCTCGAGGCCCGCGAAGAGAGCCTGGCCGCGGCTCTCGTCAAGTATGAACGCGACGTGGCTACCCACAAGGGGCATGTGGAGCGCTTCAACAAGAGGTTCGCCGAGCAGAAGGCGGAGGCCGAGGCGGAGTTCCAGGCCCGGGAGAAGGCGTACCGCGCCGCCGTCTCTCGGGACTACGCCGACAAATTCACCAAGCAGGAGACCCGCTTCAAGAAGAGACTTGGCGAGAGCGGCGCCCGGATCCACCAGCTCGAAGATATGAACGCCACCCTCGTCTCCAAGGTGAAGCGCGAGGCGGATCGCCGCCGCGTCGCTGAGGAAGCCCGCAAGCGCACAGAGCAAGACCTCGCCTCCCTCATGGCCGACATGGAGGAGATGAACCAGCAGGTGGGTCCTGCCGTGGAGAAGGCGGTGGAGGCCGCTGAGAGCGCCAAGGCGGCGCAGGTGCTGTCGCAGCAGCGGGAGCGCATGTTCCTGACCCTGGCGGGCCGGGGCCGCGAGCTCGCTGCGAAGCTGGGAGCAGAAGCGCCGTCTGTCCCGGCTCAAGGCCACGCCGACGCCGCCACCTACCTCCTGTACTTCGAGCAGCTCTTCACGGCGCTCGAGGGCCCCGCCGCGGAGCTCCGCGACGTGGTCGAGGAGGAGTGCCGCCAGCTCCTGGCGGTGGCGGTGGACCGCATCTTCTCCAACCTCGTGCACCTCCAGCCCGGGTTCGACCTTGCGACGGTGACCGAGCCCCTCGAGGGGGAGGAAAGGTGGAAAGCCTCCAACTCCGTCCGCGACCAAGTGGACGACTTCTGCAGCCGCTTTAAGCGGGCCGCAGCGGAGGACGAGGGCGACGACGAGGGGAGCGAGCTTGAAGAGGAGGGATCCGGCCAGGACGACGACGAGGCCGCTGCCTAACTTACTCCTGAGATCCTCTCCTGCAGTTTAGTGCGCTTGTAGCGCTGTAGGGATGTTTATCTTAAAGACTTTTGCTGTTCAGTCTGTAATATACTTCTCATTTTAAGCATGTGCCGCTAAGTCTGTGTGTGCTTCCCTCGAGGAGCCTTTGCTTCAACCCCATGTCTTTTTCGCTCTGCGTCGTCGGACCCTTCTCTTCGCGCTATGACTCCGCCGCTGAGGTATGCTCGAGCAATGACTCGGCAAGGCTGGGGGGAGTTTAAGGCTTAGAGAGGTAAGAACCCTCGAGTCGCGATGCTGAGGGCTCCCCTTTGACGCGCAAGCAGCCCATGGAGAGTGAGGGAAAGGACCACTCGAGGGACGCAGAGTGCTTGTGAACGAAATGCAAGGATTCTCTTGCTGTGAACAGGGAACTTAGCTTCGCGAGGCTTTTCGCCCTGCGGGGGATTCTTCTGGCGATGTCCTTCCCTTCAGGGGCCGAGTTTTTCCTCCATAGGCCTGGAGAGACTCTCGTTCCCTGTGGATGTTAGAGAGGCAAACCAAAACGCTAGAGCATAGTAGTAAGGACTTATGCGCGCTTTTAGGTTTCCTCATGGGTGCCTCGCGAGGAGAGAGAGTACCAAGGTCCTTTGGGGAGGTGGCGTGTATCCGGGAGCATGCCCTTTAGCCAGAGCTCAGGATCCCTTGGATTTTGCAGTGCTGCTGGGGTGCTCTTGGGCACAGGCACCGTACTCAGCCCCCGCTCGCGAGGTGCGCATAGGAAAAATATAAGCGCACATTTGAAAGGAAAGGATGAAAGTAAAACTTGCCATAGAAATATTACATAGCGGCGCGTCAGCGCAAAGTTCACTTGGGAACGACACGGCGCCGTAGCGCAAAGTTCACTTGGAACGAAAATGGCGCCTGAGCGCAAAGTTCACTTGGAACGACACGGCGCCGTAGCGCAAAGTTCACTTGGAACGAAAATGGCGCCTGAGCGCAAAGTTCACTTGGAACGAAAATCGGTTCATTACACTTGGGTTTGCCAAGCTAACGTTCCTTCCATGTCGAGGCATGGGGACCACCCATTAGTGGCAGAGGTTCACTACGGCCTGCGGGGGCTCATTTGCAGGAGAGCTCGGAGGGCTGGGCCTCGGGAGAAGCTTTGAGAAGCTTGGAGGTGAAGCCGTGAGCTTCCCTCTAGAGACAAAAAATGCCTGGCGTGACTATGATCACGGGTAGAACTTGCGCAGATGCGCGATGTTCCACGGGTTCTTGACGGGGATGCCGTCTTCCGTCTCGAGGCGTACTGCGCCAGGCCTGGCGATGTGGGAGACCCTGTAGGGGCCTTCCCACATCGGCGAGAGCTTGTGGAGGCCTTCCCTGGAGAGGATTCGCCTGAGGACAAGGTCACCCGCCTCGAGGGTGCGCGAGCGCACATGGCGGCTGTGGTAGCGTCGCAGATCTTGCTGGTACCTTGCCGCTCTGAGGGCGGCATGGCGGCGCAGGCCCTCGAGGAACAGCAGGTCGTCGTTGTGGAGGCCCTCTTGGATGTCCTCGTTGAAGGCAAGGACCCGTGGGGATCCATGCTTGATTTCTGCGGGGAGGACAGCTTCGGCTCCGTAGACAAGGGCGAACGGCGTTTCTCCTGTAGGCCTTGAAGCGGTTGTGCGCATGGACCAGAGCACGGATGGGAGCTCATCGATCCAGCCCTTGCCGTGCCCCTTGAGGATGTTGAAGCTTCTGGTCTTGAGGCCCTTGAGGACCTCTGCGTTTGCTCGCTCGGCTTGACCGTTGCTGCGTGGGTGAGCCACCGAGGCGAAGCAGATCTTGACGCCAAGCTTGTCGCAGTAGGCTCGGAAGATGCCACTGGTGAATTGCGAGCCATTATCGGTGATGATGCGGTTAGGCACACCGAAGCGGCAGACCAGGCTCCTGATGAACTTCACTGCAGCTCCGGCTGGTATGGTGCGCACTGGCTCAACCTCGGCCCACTTGGTGAACTTGTCGACGGCCACAAAGAGGAAGCGATAGCCCCCCTGCGACTTCGGGAAGGGGCCCAAGATGTCCAGCCCCCAGACCGCGAACGGCCAGGAGAGCGGGATGGTTTGGAGCTCCAGCGCTGGCTGATGAATTTGCTTGGCATGGAACTGGCAGGCGTCGCAGGTTTGTACGATGGCGACCGCGTCTTGAAGCACTTGAGGCCAGTAGAAGCCGCTCCTGAAGACCTTGCCTGCGAGGGTGCGCGCACACGAGTGGTGGCCGCACTCCCCGCTGTGGATGTCCCTGATCAGCGATCGGCCTTCCTCGGGGGGGACGCACTTGAGCGCGATGCCATTCGGGCGCTTGCGATAGAGGTCTCCCTCAAGGATGCAGTAGGATTTCGCCTGTCGAGCGATTCGCTCTGCTTCTACATCTTCTTCAGGGAGGATCCCCTTCACCAAGTAGTCCTTGAGCTCGTCAATCCAGCCTGTGGCTTGGTGGGCTGCCGTCAGCAACAGGCGCTCCCCTGTGCTTTGGCCGCAATCGGGGGCCCCAAACTCAGGAGGTGGTGGGAGCGCTTCATCTGTGCTTGCGGCTGTGGCCTCTTGAGGCTGCTTGATGGATGCCTTGGCGAGCCTTTCCTCAAAGATGCCGGCCTGCTGGGGTTGCCTTCGCGAGGCTCGCTTGGCGATATCATCGGCCTCCTGGTTCTCTTTCCTTGGGATGTGCATGAGTTCCATGCCCCTGAAGTGCTTCTCGAGCTTGCGGACCTCTTCAAGGTATGCGGCCATGTGGTCGTCTTTAGGCGTGTAGCTCTTGTTGGAGAAGTTGACGAGCAGCTGGGAGTCGCCCTTGATGAGTAGGTGCTTGACACCTAGAGCGATGGCGGCCCTTAAGCCAGCGAGGAGGCCCTCGTATTCAGCTATGTTGTTGGAGATCTTGTCAATCGTGAAGCATATCTGGACAGCGTAGTAGAGCTTGTCGCCTGTGGGCGAAGTCAGGACGACGCCTGCCCCGCCATTGCGGCAGGCAAAGGCTCCGTCGAAGTGCATGATCCAGTGGCTGGGCATTGTGTCTCCAGCGGGCTCAGCCTCTTCCCCCCGAGGCTCTTCAGGGCTTGGGTCGGTCCATTCGGCGACGAAATCAGCCAGCGCTCGCCCCTTGATGACTCTTGTGGTGTCGAAGCGCAAGTTGAAAGGCTGCAGCTCTATGTTCCACCCCGCGACACGATCTGTGGCGTTGGGGTTGCGCAGGATCTGCTCCAGGGGGAAAGCAGTGACCACCGTGATGGGGTGGCCCTGGAAGTAGTGTCTCAGCTTCCTGGAGGCGATGAGGAGAGCGACGAGAAGCTTCTGCTGCATCGGGTACCGCTCCCGAGCATCTCGCAGCACCGTGCTGACGAAATAGACGGGGTGCTCGACAAGGGTTGTCGGTGGGGTTGCAGCGTCAGCCCTCTGGGGAGGCTCCTTAGGGCCCTTGTCGAGATCCGCCTGCAGGGGGGTCTCGACAGGGGTGCCGGGAGCAGGCTCGACTTGAGGCTGTGGGCCTGGCAGTGGGTCTGTGGAGGCTGCTCCTTCGACGAGGTCCTTGTCGGGGGGCTTTGGGTTTGGAGTGGCAGTGCTCTTCTTGGGGAGGACAGGCTCTTCCCTCTCGGCCACCAGGACGGCGCTTGCGGTCTGAGGAGTGGCTGAAAGATACAGCTTCAGATGTTCGCCTGTCCTGGGGGCCACCAAGACCGGTGGGCTGGCCAAATACTTCTTTAAGTCCCCAAAGGCCTTGTCCGCCTCAGGAGTCCACTTGAACGTGCCGGATCTCTTCATGATCTTGAAAAATGGCAGGGCTCTCTCGCCGAACTTGGAGATGAATCGGCCCAGGCTAGCCATGCAGCCTGCTAAGCGCTGCATTTCTTTGAGCCGGCGAGGAGGTTGCATTCCTTCTATGGCCTTGATCTTGTCAGGGTTTGCTTCTATGCTGCGGTGGGACACCAGGAACCCGAGGAGCTTGCCTGAAGGGACCCCGAAGACGCACTTGGCGGGGTTCAGCTTGATGTTCACCTTGCGCAGGCTGGCGAAGGTTTCCTCGAGATCCTTCAAGAGGGTGTCTCCCTCTCGAGACTTGACCACTATGTCATCGACGTAGGCCTCAGCGTTCCTGCCCATCTGTGCCCCCAAGGCGATCCTCATGAGCCTCTGGAAAGTGGCGCCAGCATTCTTCAGGCCGAAGGGCATGCATGTGTAGCAATACACGCCACAAGGGGTGAGGAACGCTGTCTTCTCCTCGTCCTCTTTAGCCATTTTGATCTGGTGATAACCAGAGAAGGCGTCCAGAAAACAGAGGAGGTCGCTGCCAGCGGTGGAGTCCACGATCTGGTCTATCCTCGGCATGGGGTATGGGTCCTTGGGGCAGGCCTTGTTGACATCGGTGTAGTCGATGCAGAGTCGGCCTCCTCCAGCGGGTTTAGGGACAACCACGCCGTTGGAGAGCCAAGTGGGGTGCGCGACTTCGCGGACGACTTTCGCCGCCTTTAGCTTCTCTACTTCCTTGACGATGAAAGCTTGCTTCTCGGGGGCCTGCTTGCGTGCTTTTTGCTTGACGGGGCGTGCGTCTGGACACACGGCTAAGTGGTGCTCGATCACCTCCCTTGGTACACCAGACATATCTGACGGAGTCCATGCGAACATGTCAGAGTTTGCCTGAAGGAAGGCGACGAGCGCGCTTTCCTATTTAGGAGGCAGGGCAGCGCCTATGGTGACGCTAGCCCCCGAGCCTTCGGCCCCCGAGGCACTGGTGCCAAGTGGCACCTTCTTCGTGGCCGCTTGCTCCTGAGAGAACACTTGTTTCTTCTTCTTGGGCCTCTCGAGAGGCTCCATGTCCTCGTCGGCCGGGAATGCCATGGCAGCTGCCTTGTAGGCGCTCTCGACAGCGCGCGTGGCGTCCAGGATATGACCATGGATGGCGATGGTGCCCGCGCTGCCGGGGATCTTGACCATGTTGTAGGCATGGTGCGTGACGGCCATGAATTTCGCGAGAGCGGGGTATCCTAGGATGGCGTTGTACGGCAGGCCGATGTGGGCGACGTCGAAGTCGATCAGCTCTGTGCGATAGTTCTTCTGCGTGCCGAAGGTGACGGCGAGCCGAACCTGGCCCAGGGGTTCGATGGAACCACTGGTGACCCCGGTGAATGGCCTGGAGGGCATAAGCCACTCGTAGGGCACTTGAAGCGTCTCGAAGGTCTCGACAGAGATGACGTTCAGGCCAGCTCCCCCATCAATGAGCGTCTTGGAGACGGTGATGTTGTTGATGGTGGGGGAGCAGACCAGGGGGAGGGTCCCAACGGTCTTGGTCGACTTGGGGTGGTCCTTGGCGTCGAAAGCGATGGTGTACTGGGACTACTTGAGGGGCCTGGAGGTCTCGGTGCTCGGGACCACGGCGTTGAGCTCGCGGGCGAACTGCTTGAACTGGTTGTTCGACTTGGGCGCCTGAGCCCCGCCGAGGATGCAGGCCATAGCCCCTCTTGGGGCCTGGTAGCCCCCATCCTCCTCGTCGGGGAGGTTGTTGTTCTTCTCGGCGGCGTTGGCTTGAGTGCCCGACGGCTTCTGGTAGCTGCCATCGCGCCTACCCCTACCGTCTCTGCGGTAGCCGCGACCTCTGCCGCGGCTTCCGCTGCCTTCTCCTCGCTCGCGTTCCCTGCTCAGCCTCTTGAGGTCGAAGCAGTCGTCTGTGGCGTGCCCACGCCTGTTGTGGTAGACGCAGAACGGACGGTGGTCCGCCTCCTTGTCGCCAGGCTCGGGGGAGCTTCTGCGGGCGTTCTTGGTGGCTGGCTCTGCCGCTAGGACAGCAGTGGTCTTGCGCTTGGTCTCCTCGCGCTTCTTGTGGCTCTTGGAGCCCTCAGCCTGGTCGTCCCCTCGCTGGCTCATCTTGACGAAGAGGAGTCCTTCTTCCGCCTTGGCGCATTTGTCTGCGAGGTCGAACAGCTTCACCACAGAGGTGAGCTTGTCGTGAATGCCCAGCTTCTCGAGCATCCTGCGGTTCGTGACGCCCTCTCTAAAGGCGGCGATGACCTGCGTGTCAGGGATGTTCGGGATCTTGTTGCGCACTTGGCTGAAGCGCTGGATGTACTTGCGGAGGGTCTCATCCTTCTTCTGCACCACAGCGCGCAGGTCGTTGTGGGTGAGTGCGCGCTCATACGTGCCCTTGAAGTTGGCGACGAACTGCTTGCAGAGCTCCTCCCACGAGTCAATGGAGTCCTCGGGCAGGTTGAGGAGCCAAGACAGCGCGGAGTCCCTGAGCGCGTGGGAGAACCAGTTGGCCATGACCTTGTCGTCTCCCCCCGCAGCCTGGATGGAGGTGGTGTAGAGCTGCAAGAACTCGAGGGGGTTGGTAGACCCGTCGAAGCCCTTGGGGAGGGCTGGCCTGAACTTCTGCGGCCAGACCACGCGACGCAGAGCGCGGGTGAAGGCCAGGCAGCCAGAGGCGTACGTGGCGATTCCTCCTTGGAGAGCTCTGCGGTTCTGCTGCCCCGCTTGACCGAGCTCCTCGACGAGGCGGTTCTGGAGGTCCCTGCGGCGCTCCATGCCCACCCGCGCGTCAGGCGCGGTGCGCTGCACGATCTGGCAGTCGTGCGGCGAGGAGGCGTGAGAGGGAGCCCTCTGCGCTGCGGCCGGAGGCGGTCCTGGCGGCGGCGGAGGCGCATCTGGTGCAGCCGTTCCCGCGCGGCCGGAGTGCTGGACCATGGAGCGCGACGGGGCGGGGCGCGTGGTGGCGACGTCGACGAGGTGGTGGAGGCGGTCCAACCACTGGTCGTGGGCCTCAGCGCTAGGCCGGTAGCGTAGGAGCTCCTGGGCCATGAGGAGCGCGGTGTGCGGCGTGGGCTCTGGGCGTCCCTGAGAGGACGCGCCTTGGCGCCGCGACGGATGCGAAGACTCAGCATCGTCGTTGCGCTCCGGGGGGCCGTCCCTGTCGTCGCGGTGGTCGCTGTACTCTTCGCTCTCAGGCTCCTCCACATGCGGGCCGGTGTCGGCGCGGTCGGCAGCGCGAGGGCGGCCGCGGCGGCCGCGGGTGGGAGCCGTGCCGGGCTCGGTGTGAGCCCTGTCAGCTGCGCGCCTGTTGGCGCGCGTCGTGCGGGTGTCCGCCAAGGCGGAAAGCCGGCTGGAGGTCGAAGACGCGCCTCAGCCCCCTACCTGGCGCGCCAAATGTCGAGGTGTGATTCCCACGGAACAGGGATAACCACTCTCGGGGGAGAAGTTCGTGAAGGGGACTGAACACGTTGGTCAACAACCTACGGCCGGCTCGGCGACGGTGCTCGTCGAGCCTGTGGAGGAACAGCACGACAGAGATGGAGTCCGGCCCGTACCCAGGTTCACGGCCCTCAGGGTGAGGTAAAACCGCTACTCCTGCCTGTCTGTATTGCACTGCGGTAGGAATAGTACAATAAGCTTGCCGAGGGCTCTCGAGCGGCTATGCGGAGCTTGAAGGGGGGAGGACGAGCTCTTCTTCCTCCTCCAGCTCGCTAAGCTTCGCTAGGCTATAGTAGGGTGTACACGGGTAAGTGGTTCGTTTTTCGATCCCCTCACTACGGTGGCGCCCCTGCTCCTTATATAGGCGCCCCGGGCCTCATCCCTGCGTCCTGCGCAATGGAAGGGTTCCCACATGGCGACGACGCGGAGGAGCGGGGTGCACCGCAGCTCGGTTGTCCATGGACTTGGTCCATGGTCGTAAAGCCTGCCTTCGTGGCAGGGCAGCCTCTGTCTTTGCAGGACGGACAGTTGGTGCTGCAGAAACCGTGGGGGTGCCCACGGTGACGTCGCCGTTGGAGCGTTGCGCCGGCCACCCGCTTTATCACCAAAGAGGAAAGCCTTGGTGGCGGCGCAGGGGACACAGCGCTTTGTTGACTCCTTTTATCACCAGAACGGCAACTGTGGCGCCGTCGTCATCGCGCGCAGACGCGCGCGTCACTCTGCGGCTGCTGCAGAGGCCATGTGCGCTCTGCAGCGGTTCCTTCGTAGCGAAGTATTCCCGCAGGGTCCGGGAGGCCCTGCCGAGGGAGTTGCTTGACTCCCCTTCAGGGGAGACAAGCCTTGCCGGGGGGCGGCCTCAGGGGGAGCCCCTTCAGGCCCTTCGCTGCCTCCTCAAGTCCCCTCGAGGGGGCTCTCCCCTCGGGGGTCTCCCCAAGCGTTCCGCTTGGTCCTTAGTCGTTTCGTCGGCATCGACGCGTGTGAGGGCCGTGGAGAGTGGGCTCTGCACACCCTAGAATCCACTGGGCCGACAGTATTCGATGCCCTTGAAGACCCTGATTGGCTTGAAGCAATGCACGAAGAGCTCAACAACTTCGAGCGCAACAAGGTGTGGAGGCTCGTGGAGAAGCCAAAAACTTGCCGCAATGTTATCAGCACCAAGTGGTTCTTCAAGAACAAGCAAGATGAACACGGCATCGTCGTGAGGAACAAGGCGCGGTTGGTGGCCCAAGGTTTTTCTCAAGTTGAAGGCATTGACTTTGGTGAAACCTACGCACCGGTTGCACGCCTCGAGTCGATACGTATTCTTATTGCTTATGCTTCTCATCATGGTTTTAAATTGCAACAAATGGACGTTAAAAGTGCTTTCCTTAATGGCCCACTTAATGAACTTGTCTATGTTAAAAAACCTCCGGGTTTCGAAAGCCGCGACTTCCCGAACCACGTCTATGTGTTGGATAAGGCTCTCTATGGGCTTAAACAAGCACCTAGAGCATGGTATGAACACCTTCGAGAGTTCTTGTTAGACCGTGGCTTCGAAGTCGGGGTGATCGATCCCACTCTTTTCACAAAGAAAGTAAATGGGGAACTCTTCATTCGTCAATTATATGTTGATGATATTATCTTCGGTTCTACTAATCTCTCTTTTAATGAAGAGTTCTCCAAGCTTATGACCGACAAGTTCGAGATGTCCATGATGGGTGAACTTAGGTTCTTTCTTGGTTTTGAGATCAAGCAATTGAGAGAAGGAACATTCATTTGCCAAGCCAAGTACATTCAAGATATGATCAAGAGATTCAAGTTCCTCGACCTAAAGGGCGCTGCTACTCCTATGCAAACCAAGTGCCACCTCGAGCTTAACCCTAATGGTAAAGAGGTAGACCAAAAGGTATATCGATCTATGATTGGGTCTCTTCTCTACCTTTGTGCATCTAGGCCGGATATAGTGTTAAGCGTAGGAGTGTGTGCACGTTACCAAGCCGCGCCTAAGGAAAGTCACCTAGTGGCTATCAAGAGAATCTTCCGGTATTTGATTCATACTCCAATCCATGGGTTGTGGGACCCCAAAGATGGCACCTTGTCTCTTTGTGGGTACACCGACTCCGATTGGGCGGGTGACAAGGATGATAGGAAGTCAACCTCGGGAATATGTCAATTCATTGGAAGGTCATTGGTGAGTTGGTCCTCGAAGAAGCAAAATTGCATCTCTCTCTCCACCGCGGAGGCCGAATATGTCGCCGCCGCAAGTGGGTGTACTCAACTCCTTTGGATGCGGCAAACTTTAAAGGATTACGGAGTCCATTTGGACAAAGTGCCGCTCCTTTGTGATAATGAGAGTGCCATCAAGATCGCCTACAATCCGGTGCAACATTCAAGGACCAAGCATATTGAGATTCGCCATCACTTAATCTGAGATCACGTGGCAAGAGGAGACATCGAGGCCTTTTTGTATCTTTTGTTGTTCGGTTGGGCGGAAATCTCCGAGCCACATTCAGAAATTTCCGAATCACTAGAAATTTTCGAGACTAAGTCCTTTCAAAACTCAGTACTGCAGTTTGCTGGACTTTGACCGGAAATAGTCTCTGAAATTTTCGGTGACCGGAAATTTCCGAGTGCGACTCGGAAATATCCGGTCCCTGAGATTTCTCGGCACCTAAGTCCTTTTCAAATTCGGCACTGCACTCTGCCGAGTTTGAACCGGAAATAGAGCCGGAAATATCTGGGCCCGGAAATTTCCGAACCAAGTCCGGAAATTTCCGATGTCTCCGTTAATTTCCAACACTAAGTCCGTTTCAAAACTCGGTACTGCATATATCGTGTCGTGAACCGGAAATAGTGCCGGAAATTTCCGGGGTCCGGAAATTTCCGAACCTAAGTTCGGAAATTTCCGACCCAAGCTTCTCCGGCTATATATAGGGCACGGGGTGGGCTGTTCGAACCGAACAGTCCATCCACCCCCGTGCCCCTTGTTTCTCTCTCCAGCCGGAGAAGAAGAACTTCCTCGATCCGTCCCCGGGCCGTTTCTCCATCAATCTCTCCGGTTCTTCACCGGATCTGCTTCTCCTCGTCGCGGGGATCGTTCTCCTCCGCGCGGTTTTCGCCATGTCTTCCGGTAACTCCTCTTATTTCAAATCTAGGACGAAATCTATTTTCGTTTAACCTAGCCGATTTAGGAGGTTGTTGCTCGATCCCTTTGGTAGAACTGCTCCTCTAGGCTTGCTCTACCATCCTCGTGCATAGATCTGTTTTTCGTTCATAGATTTGTGTCAGTTTTCAAAATTTCGCGCAGACCAGAAATTTCCGGTTCAGACTCGGAAATTTCCGGCCCCTCGGAAATTTCCGGTTCTGACTCGGAAATCTCTGGCCTGTTCAAAATTCTGAAAAACAGACAAGTTCTACGAACGTTTAACGGTGCTTGTACTATTCCCTTTGCCTTCCTGGACATGAGTGCTTATCCCCCTTGCTTTCTATCTGCTCTATGCTGTTTGTTTGCAGGTTCTTCTTCACGGGGAGGTCGCATCAAATCTATGGCTATTCGTCCGAAAGGGACTCATTCTCGGCCACCTAGTGATCCATCAAGTGATGAGAGTGAGCTCCCTCCTACTGCATCTCTTAGAAGGCCCAGCGGTGCCAACAAGAAGAAGAAGCCCGAGCTGAACATGGCTGATTTCAACAAGGTGATGGCACCGGTGAGGTGTTGTTGGGAAACCCCAAGAGGAAGGTATGAAGTAGTGCAGCAGCAAGTTTTCCCTCAGTTGTGAAACCAAGGTTTATCGAACCAGTAGGAAACTAGAGATCTTCCGGAGGTTGTTTAAGATGACTTTGGCAGGGCGCACTACCGGTGTCAGCAACGAACGTGGAACCTGCACACAACACAACCAAGATACTTTGCCCCAACTTAACAGTGAGGTTGTCAATCTCACTGGCTTGCTGTAACAAAGGATTAAACGTATGTGTGGAGAGTGATGTTTGCTTGCAGAGAATAAAAGTAACAGGATTGCAGTAGGATTGTTTATCAGTTTGAGGAAAAAGGACCGGGGTCCACAGTTCACTAGTGTTGTCTCTCCATAAATAATAATAGCATACATGCGGGTAAACAAATTACAGCTGGGCAATTGATAGAATAAAGAAGTGCATAACGATGCATATACTATAGTTATGATGGCTAGTGTGATATTCATTTGGGCATTACAACAATATACATAGACCGTTCCAACCGCATCTATGACTAATAATCCACCTTCCGGTTAGCGTCCGCACCCCTTTCAGTATTAAGTTGCAAGCAACAGATTATTGCATTAGGCAATGTGTGTAATGTAAGTAATACAAATACCCTTATATAAAGTACTACTGTTTTATCCCTAGTAGCAACAGTACATTTACAACCTTAGAGCTTACTGTCACTACCCCAGATTAAATAGAGACATGAACCTACTATCGAGCATAAATACCCCCTCTTGGAGTCACAAGCATCTACTTGGCCAGAGCATCTACTAGCAACGGAGAGCATGCAAGATCATAAACAACGCACTCACAAGATATATTATGAAGCAATAACATAGTACTCAATATTCATCGGATCCCAGCAAACACAACATGTAGCATTACATAAAAATGATCTGGATCATGTTAGGCAGCTCACAAGATCTAAACATGGTAGCACAAGAGGAGAAGACAACCATCTAGCTACTGCTATGGACCCGTAGTCCAAGGATGAACTACTCACGCATCAGTCCGGAGGCGGGCATGGTGATGTAGAGCCCTCCGGTGATGATTCCCCTCTCCGGCAGGGTGCCGGGAGGAGCTTATGAACCCTCCCGATCTAGGGTTGACGACGGCGGCGGCTCTGGACTTCGTGGAGGAAAAAGGTGCATGTCCTAGGTCTTAGATATCCGAGGGGTATAAGTAGGCGAAAGGGCGAAGGCGGCGGGGCCTCGAGGGCCCCACACCCTGTGCTCGCGCGGCCAGGGAGGCTGCCGCGCCACCTGGGGGTGTGGGCCCCTCGGGGTCCTCCTCCGTCTCCTCTTCGGTGTTCTGGAACGTCCCGGGGAAAATAAGCACTTTGACGTTTCGTTTGTCCAATTCCGAGAATATTTCCTTAACAACTTTTCTGAAACCAAAAACAGCAGAAAACAGGCAACTGGCACTGTGGCATCTTGTTAATAGGTTAGTCCCAGAAAATGCATAAAATGATATAAAAGTGTATATAAAACATGTAGCAAGTGGTATAATATAAGCATGGAACATAAGAAATTATAGATACGTTTGAGACGTATCACAAGGCCAGCTTTCGCAAGTGGTGCAGTGAGCTGTCCTATGCTGTGGAGAAGGATGACCCAAAGTTCTACTGCACAGAGATGGGTTGGCTGTATCGGGAGGTGTATCTCAAATTCTCCAGTGACAAGCCAGTTTACCCAATGAAGTGGATCAACTTTCACAAACTTATGAAGAAGGCTGACTATTTTGGGGGAGCTATTCAAGTGTGCAGGGTTATGGGCCTGGAACATCTCATGAGGACTGAGTGCAACTACAATGTGTCCCTCATTCATCAATTCTATGCCACAGTTGTGTTTGACTCTTCCGAGGACATTGGGATGACTTGGATGACTGGGAGGCAGCAGTTGTCGTCCTCCTTCCGTGAGTTTGCAAGAATTCTCGGCTGCTCTTTCAATGGTACCTTGGTGGCAGCTGGTGAGAGGATGCATCTCCATGGCGTTGCCTACAACAAGCACGTCATGGCTGACTTGTATATGCCTGGTGGCATGATTGGCTCGCAGCATGGATTGCTGCCCAATTATGACATTCTTCTCCGCATATTTCGCCACACTATTGCTCCCATCGCGGGCAACGCTGACAACATTGCCGGAGCTCTAGTGAACTTAATGGCCAAAGCCCATTAAGCCTTTCAAGGAGAGTATGATCTGGACAAGGAAGAGTACAAGATTGACATCATGGACTTCATCTTCCAAGAAATGAGACAAGCCGTGTTTGAGAGGAAAGTTCCCCCCTATGCTCCATATGTGATGCTTCTCATCAAGCGCAAGTACCAGTTCTCTGAGGAAGATGGCAGCAATTTGGATCTTGCTCTTGGTTGCATCTCCCACAAAGCTGCCAACCTCATTCAAAAGCAAGCTCATGTGGTGCAAAAGCAAGCTACGCTACAAGAGATCAATGAGGATGATGTGTTTGGTGGGCCAACTCGCCAACCACGTCGCCACAACATCAAGAAAGTTGACAAGAAGAGTCGCCCATGGCTTGTTCGTGCCATGGAGAAGGTGATGAACATGAACTGCTGCCTTCATGGTGAAAACTATGCCATCTACTCTCAGAACCACCGCATTCTCAAGCATCAGGAAGAGATTCAAGCTCACTTGAAGATGCCTCCCCCCAAGAAACCCCAGAAGCCCTTGGTGCCATTTGATGAGTGGAATTCACAGGAGTCAGTGGGATTCACATGGGACAGCGATGTGCCTGAGGATGAAGATGTGGTGCCAGGAGCTGCTGATGATGATGAGGACGATGAGGAGCAGGATTCCGATTCTTGAGTCTTGGGATGCTAGTGGATGCTTCTTCCCTTTTTGGTATCTTGATGCCAAAGGGGGAGAAGTATTTCGTATAGGACTCACGGGATTTGCATGGGTGGGAGCACTCCTTTCTTTCATCCCGCTTGCTTTGTTTAAGTGCTCCCAATCTTAGTTGAACTTCTTTCGTTACATGTTTGTGAGACATGAGACCCCCTAAACTTCTATTGTAATAACTCTAGTTAAATTTGGTGAACTATGCATGTTTTGCTATGTTTTTGTGGTTATATTCCCTGTGCTTGCGTGGTTTGTAAAATCTAGGGGGAGTGTTGATCCTAAGTTGTGCGCATTTTGTATTCAAAAACATCCTCAAGATAATGCACACACTTAGGGGGAGCCCGTCTATATTTTGCAAATCCGTTCTCCTTTTGTGTTGTCATCATTCACCAAAACGGGGGAGATTAAAAGTGCATTCTTTGCCTTCCTTGTTTTTTGGTGACTCATGACAACACAAAAGGTGGGTTTAATGTTTGTGATGATCTATGCAAGTTTTAGAACAGGTGTGATAATGTGTTTGAACACATTCTGCTTTTAAGTATCTGGAACTTTCAGTACTAGGCTCTTATTTATTTCAGTCGGAAATCCTTCAGGAAATTTCCGGTGCTCAGAAATTTCCGGCCATTGTCCGGAGATTTCCGAGTCCCAAAGAATTTTCACTAAGTCCAGATTATCAAGCAGTACTGCCTCTCAGAGCTTCTCAGTCGGAATTTCAGGCGGAAATTTCAGGTACTCGGAAATTTCCGAAGGGAGTCCGGAAATTTCCGAGCTGCAAGATCAAGTTCATCGCCAAGTCAGAAGCTGAACACGTACTGCTCGCAGTCGAAGATCCGTCGGAACTCCTTGCGGAGATTTCCGTAGCCCGGAAATTTCCGGTGGCCAGTCCGGAAATTTCCGGTCTTCAGTCCGGAAATTTCCGAACTTAACTCGGAAATTTCCGAGCTGACGGCTGCACAACGGTCAGAATTCGGGGAGGGGTATAAATACCCCTCCACCTAACTCCAGCAGATTAGCTCTCAGATCTAAATCGCCCCCATTGCTGCTGAAGCTCATTTCTCATGGATCTTCATATCTAGCCAACCAAATCCATTGATATTTGGAGATCTGAAGGAGAAGCCCCCGATCTACATCGTCACCGAAGGGATTTCACTTTCCCCCTCTGTTTCTTGAGGGGACTCGAATCTAGGCCTTCCCTTGTGGATAGCTAGATTCATACTTGTTGCTACTAGTTCCTTTGTGGATCCTTTGTGGAATTGACCTCTTGTGGTCTTGGTGAGAGCCCCCGATTCAGTTGTGGGTGTGTGCCTCACGGATTTGTACGGGATCTTCTCCGCCCTTAAAGGAGTCCTTAGTGGAAGGGTGAATTCGGAACTTGGTGGTCGGATTCATCGGAGAATAGGGTGAGGCCTTTGTGGCGTTGAGCTGACCTTTGTGGTTGCTCACACCCCTCTAACGAGACGTACACCTATGTGGTGGAACTCGGGATAAAATCGCCGTCTCCGTGTGTTCCTTTGGTTGTCTCGTTCCACTCTCCTTTACCGCTTTATCTTTCCTGCTTTGTTTCCTTATTGTCTAGCACTTCTTTTCACTTAGTAGCACATCTAGACAATTTACATTTTGCAAGCCTAAAAACTGAAAAAGTAATAAAAATTGGTCACCACCTATTCACCCCCCCCCCCCTCTAGGTGGTCAACTCCCGTTCAACTTCTACCCTTCCGGATCTTATAACTACGGGGTATTACATCATCGGAGAAGAAGGTGAAGCCTGTTGTGGCGTTGAGACCAACCTGTTGTGGTGGATCACACCTCTCCAACAAGACGTACTCCCTTAACAAGGAGGAACTCGTGAATACATCTTCGTCTCCGCGTGCCTCAGTTATTTCTATACCCGAACTCTTTACTTATGCACTTTACATTGTGATAGACTTCGTGCTTGAAGTCCTTGGCGCACATAGGTGAGCCTAGTATATTTAGGTTGTGTGTTTGTTAAAACAAATAAATAGTTTCACTCTGCCTTTAGCAAGCCTACCGGAATATCGGAGCCCATGTTGAACCGGATAATTGATGTTGCTATTTCCCTCTTGTGAAATGATGCAAAAAAAACTTATTAACAATAAAGGGGATGAAAAATCAGTCAACACACTCGTTGGGACTCGAAGAGAAGATGTTGTAGCAAGGGTGATTTTTTCCACGAGGGTGACTCGAGGGTTTAATATCGAACTCTGAGGGTTTGCGCGAAAAGATGTCTTTCTCCTTCCTTTTTCAGGCAACCTACAAAATAAAGTATTTTTTCTTTTGCCCCATCTCCATCGTGTGGTTGTCAGGCATAAGGTTTTGTATTAATAAAACTGAAATAAAAATAGAACAAAATAAAAACAATAACAAAAGTAAACTATAACTAGCCAATGATAGTATAAACTATAGGTAAAGATGTTTTTGGGATTTGGTTTGGAAATGCAAGAAAGAAATATGTTTTTGTATTTTCAGACTAAATAATAACTGAAAATAAAAAGTGTAATAAAATTATTGGAAAGTGTTTTCTTATGAGAAAAGATGGCCCGTGGTTCATGGTTTCACTTATGCACTCTTTCTTAAAAGCGTGGTTGACATAGGACTACTCAAAATTGACATAATATCGGTGCAATGTAATTATGTGCAAGATAGCATTTATATGGGCATCACGTCCTAGCATAGAGATGTTATTTTAGTCAGAAGACACCAATAGCATATGTATTCAGTTTATCCCTATTGAGATAACTAAGAAGGTAAAAATCAAAATGGAGTTGTTGTCACTACCCGTTAACCACCACATGTTAGTCCATCTAATGCACGCGTCTCCCCTCACACACCCTCTCATACATGCTTGATCAAAACAAGTAAAAAAGAACGGGTACATAATATGCATATAACCGTACATCTTAAACACAAGTGATTGCAATCTCAAATATCAAATCATAAATAAAAGATCCACCATAAGGGTATTACATAGATGACCATAATCATGTTAGTCAGCTCATATGGTGCTAAGACAGTGAACGAATGAGAGAGATACAATAAGCCGGAGTGGAGAGTGTTGCCTCTGATGAGTGGGCTGGTTAGGAGATGACGCATGTTGTCCGCGCGCATCTGAGGCTGACGCAAACTCGACTCAAATTTGAGCTGAAAATTTGTCGCGACGGACAGAAAAACAAACCATTTTCCTCTTAGGTCGCCCCGTTGAACCATGATTTTAGCTTACGCGCATAGTAACGGATATGGGTGGACTCAATGTGTTGGCCTTCTAGAGTCATCCTAAGAGCATCTACACCGGGGGCCTCTAAAGGACCCCCAAAGGCCCTTTGGGGGGCCGGACACAAAAAACGCCCACCAGCGGCACCCCCCAAAGCCTCGCCCCGAGCGATTTTGTGTCCGGTACCCCCAATAGGGCCTCCAAACTTGGAGGCCCTCCTGGGGGTGCCGGACATCGCCTCGGCCATGGCCCTGACAGCGCTGGCCCACCCGTCATACACACGACGCGCTCGTCCCGTGTTAACGAAGGCTGTGCAGGAGGCCGTTGCGCCGCGTTTAATGTCGAGGCGACTAGATGGCGCCACACCTGTCGTCACGCGTCGCAATAACGCCATGCCCGTTCCCCTGGCAGGCGCAGACCGAAGCGACACGTCGCTTCCAATGGCGCAGACAGAAGCGACACGTGCTGATGTCGCAGCGCCTGGCCGCGGCGGCGCCCTGCAGACGCTTCGTCGGCGTCAATGCGCGACCAGGTGAAGCGGTGGCCGCGTTAATGCAGGCCACCCAACCCCGCTCCTCCGGCCGCATTTAAAACCCGACGCAGCGCAGCCCTCCTCTTCTCACACCAACACTTCTCCCTCTCTCTCCCTCTCCCCAAAGAACATAGGCCACCATGGCGGGCAGCCCCGACGGGCAGCAACGCCACGAGCAGCTGCAGGAACTCTGACGTCGCAACTAGGAGGCGGAGATGGCCAAGGCGTTCCAGCGAGGCATGTGGCGCGAGGAGGCCGACAACGCGCATCTCTACGTGCTCTCGCTAGAGACCGCGCGACTGAGCAGCCGCCACAAGCTGCCGGTGGCCGACGACGCCACCCTTCCGGACGGGTGGGTGAGGAGCGCCGCCAACATTCCGGTGGTGCCGCGGCTCAGCGGGCAGGAGCACGTCGAGTTCGTCAACCGCAAGTGGACGGAGATGCCATAGGAGCAAAAGCTCGACCCCAAGTACTCCATCTCGGCGCCCTACTGGCACGCCGTGGTGAACAAGGAGTACGAGGCGCGTCGTAGCGGTCGACGAGAGCCAACGCCGGAGTTGTCCTCAACAGACGACGACCGTGACGGCGAGGACGGCAACGCCAACGGCGACGATGACGACCCCGAGCTGCCCGATCTGTCTCTAAAACCGGCTGCATCTTGGTCAGCAGCGTCGCTATCACCGAAGAAAGGGGCGGCGCAAGCCGAAGAGGCTTCCTATCAAACGCCCCGCCGCATGTCACGGTGATGAATCGATAACGACGCGCCGGCAAAGCCAGAAGCCTTAGCCGGCTCAGCCGAGGCTATGGGACCATTTCTAAAGGCTGTAGCCGATGAGAACGGTGATTAGCGATGGACAGAAGTGAAGCGTCGTTATTTCGTTGGCTTGGTTCGCATCTTCTTCCCCTCGCCGGCCATGAAGCGGCATCTCTTCTCCTCGCCGGCGCGTGTAGTGGTTGGCGAGAAGCTGCATAGGCCTTCTCTCTCGCCCCTAGTCTATGTTTAGTTTATTAAATCTCGTTTAAATTCGAAATTGTAAGTTTGTTAAATCTCGTTTAAATAAAGTTTGAATAAATGGGGCGACCACGGCATGCCCGCATTTGTGATGTTCATCGGCGGCGCCGTCCTGTTCCTCATTTGTGTTGTTCATCGGCGGCGGTTCGTGCGCCCGTAAGGTGTTCGACAGTTTGCTCAAAATTTGGCCACATTTGGGGTGGGCCTTTGGAAAGTGCCGCTGTGGATGGCCTCCAAATACAGGGCCGGCCCTGTGGGGGGTCAGGGTGTGCGGCCGTCCCGGGCCCCCAAAATCTAGGGGCCCATGTGTGTATATACCTATGTATACGTTTTATTAAGCCCACTAAGAAAATAAATAAAAAGACTTTGGGCTAAGGAGCTATGTGGTGCGTGACCAGGAAGGTAAAGTGGCAAACGCGCTTCGGTGCTTCCGCCGATCGATCGATCCGATCGCTGAACTGCTCAGGGAACTCAAGAGTCTGGCGCTGCCGGCGGCCAGCCGCCGTCCAAGCGATCGTCCCCTGGCCTAACAAGTGATGATCAGGCTTGCTGACAACGTGAGTACTGATTACTGAACTCAGCTCTCGCCTCCACCGCCATGTCCATATTTCTCTGATTTTCTAGTTTCTCCTCGGCGCTTGCCGCTCTCAATCATCCATTCGTCCTGACTTTTGAATTGCAGGATTACACGAAGTAAAAGGGTAGTTTGAGTGTTGAAGGTTCAGTTTTCATCACGACCATCTGATTTGGGTCTTTTCTTTTACTTCTTCACTCGCGCACACATTTTTTATCCTCTTATTTGCTATCCTAATATCTTCATTGCTTATCACATCTTATTTACCGTGTCCGTGATTTTCGCTTCAGCTGAAAGAAGCTTTCTAAGTCAAAATTATTGAAGAACTATTTGAGCTCCACAATGACTCAACAGAGGTTAAATGGTTTGGCGACATTATGCATCGAGAAGCAATTGTTGAACGACATTGATATCGATCCTATTATAAGTGAATTCGTTATGAGAAATGTTAGAATTTTTTTTAAGGTAATATGTTTTAAGTTATTTGATACGCATACGAGTGCTGATACATACATTTGTAAGATATTGTCAACATATTTTTTACACATATATTCATTATTATTGTTACGATGGTGGGCTACAAATTTTAGTTTCGCCCCGGGCCTACGAAATCTCAGGACCGGCCCTATCCAAATATTACCCGGACATATGTCCGACACCCCCAAAGGAGACCCAATTGGAGTGCCGGACACCGATTTATAGGCCCCGGTGGAGATGCTCTACGAGCTCTCTACAGAACGACATGAGAGCTTCGTTGCTTGGGTTCTTTCCTCACCGCTGGCCGGAGCACTATCCATCTGCCACGCGAGGGAAATACCAAGCTCATTCTGTCATTCATGAAAAACAGATGGATATGAAGAGAATCATTTGGGAGACAGGTGGAAGTGAGCTACTGTCGTACAGGTCTTGGTGGTTTCGGTGTTTCCAAAACAGGCAAACAGTAGTGGCAACTGGCAAGCAGGAGATGTGTACATTTGCCTGTGAGCACAGGAGCGATGACGAGTTGATAATCGCCGTCAGTTGCCCTGTATATGGGTACATGACTACATGGAGAGATGTCCGACGGGGGAATGAATGAACCAGGCTGTACATTTGCTAAACTGGTACGCTGGTACAGGAACAGGATTGCTAGCAGCCTAGAACAAATCATGAATTTCTTGTTAATACGGTGAGAACCTAAATGCAATGAGTACTTAAGGGTAAACGGTTTCTGAAGGGGGTGGACTATTTTGCAAAAAACTTAGCACGAATATCCAACATATAGTTGTACGCCCAGAATAAGTCGGGGACATCGAACTAGTTGTGGGAACGTATTTTCCTCATATAAGTGCAAGTTCAGAAAATGACGGGGCGGGTGCAGGTGCGCTTCCATTCGCCGTTGATACGGAGTACAGTTTTTCACCGGACAATGATGTCGTGATTTGGTGGTATCCAGGTCCAGTTTGGAAAACCAACATGCTCCATGGAGTTCATCAAGCAACTCATCAATCACTGGAACAGGATATTTACTCTTGATTGTCAGAGCATTCAACCGTCGAAAATCCACACAAGGGCGCCAGGTCTTATCCTTTTTCTTTACTAGTATCAAAGGAGATGAGAAATTGATGTTGCTTGGGCGAATGACTCCAGATTCTAGCATTTCTTGAATCTGTCGTTCCACTTCATCTTTTAATTCAGGAGCTAAACGAGCTAAACGGTATGGACGGATTTGCACAGGTCGTGCTCCTTCTAGCAGAGGAATAGAGTGAGATAATCGGCCGATGGCCGCATTAATCGAAACTAACCAGCCACTGTGACTATGATAGTGCCCGCTCGCTCGTCACTAATCTGATGTGACGCCACTAGGGTGACAAAGCGGCACCCGGACCCGGCCCACTTCTCCTAAAAATATGCTTCACTACTTCGTTTTTCCTTTGTCAGATTTATCTGATTTTAAACTAAGAAGTTGACTAAGCGGGCCTATGCGGGACCGCCGCCTTGAACCCTAGACGCCACCCACAACTTTGTCCGACGCTAACAAATGGTTCTAAATAAGACGAGGTTGGCTCGATACCGTCGTAACATGCGTAGGAAGACTACGAGACATTAAAAATCTCAACTTCTCATGACCCCCACCTCGCCGCTCCATGGGCAGCTCGGGGAAACTCTAGTTCGCCGCGGCGGCCGGAGTAAGCCCGTCCGGCTGACGGTGGCGGCGGGGCTCATTTCTTTGCCCCGTGCGTGTAGATCGCCATCTGCATCGGTGGGGGAGGGCTCGATCTGGAGCTCCGCGGTCGTCGCTCCGCCGGCAGCTGACGGCTGGCGTCTCGCGCCGGCCTGTCCGGCATCCCTCATCTGCTCGCGTCCGCGACGGTCAGCTCGACGATGGTGTCTGGTGCTTCGCTCCGGTGCGTCGTGGTGGTGTGGGATGGCGGCCCACCATCCTGCTTGTGAAGATTCGCCCTCGGTTGGGCTGCTTGGTGGTGTCGCTGCAGTGCTCTGGCCGCCAGATCTTCGATATAGCTTGCTGGTCGTGGCCATCGGCGAGGTAGGTGGCTCCAGTGCGGTGGTGGCGCTGCCGTCGCTCTGGAGGTGTTGGTCCAGCGGGTTGCAGGTCGACGGTGGTGGTCGATAGTGAGGCACCTGTGCTGACTTCGTCAATTTCAAGACCTGACCCGCCGGCTCAGTCTCTCGGAGGTGCTCATAGGGGTAGGATGTGCGTGTGTACGTTCATAGTGATGAGTGTGTGCGCGTATATATAATCGCTTGTGTTGTAGTGTGTTTCTAAAAAAAACTAACAGAGAGGAGAGTGGAGATGCTCTAATGGCAAGTTCAGAAGATTACGGGGTGGTACCGCGCGCTTCCATCTGCAGCAGATCGAGCTTTCCACTGGACAGTAACACCCAACTGTAGCGACCTCTCGACTATGGTGCCCCCATAACTTCTTCAATATGGCTATATCGTATCGTATCATACCGTGTCATGTGGGCACGTATGGTATGGATCAAGGAGCTGCCCCATCCTTGGGAAGATGGAACATTGCAATTTGGCACTCAGTGCAACCTCTCCAGCGATCTACTCCTACCTAGCTTGTTATAGTTTGAAGTGCAGACTAGTGGTTGAATCTGATGGCCACCCGTTCTGAAATAAACCATACAAATCAATTGCAACAACTGTAAATAAGCAAAATCTCCACGACTAATCTCCCAACGTAATCCTCACGATCCACGACTAATGTAACACAGCACAGAGGTGCAGATGATCATCCATCTACTAGAGTAGTCTGCACAAAACGCAAATATTGAATGGAAGTCACAAAGCAAATTAAACTCCATGCATTAACACCATCTCCATCCTAAGCAAGGATGAGAGGCCTGCACCTGAATGGATCCACGCATCTATTCCTGTTCACTGTAGGAAGGAAGCTCCACCGATCACGAGATGGAGTTCCTCCACCTCCGCTGCGCCTTCCTGGCCGCCTCGCCGGGGGTTCCTACGTGGCCACCAGGCCCAGCCGCCTCGGCCCCCGTCATCTTGGTCAGCCTCCCCAGCTTCTTCCACCCATTGCTCCACGCCGATGGTCCCTGCTGCTGCTGCGTCTTGCCGCCGCCCATCTTCGCGCCGGGGCCGGCCGACGGCGACGGCTCCACCTGCTTCTGGAGCGCGTCCATGTCGTGCTGCAGCTCCAGGTACTTGGCCTTCATGCTCTCCAGCTCGAACTTGAGCGTGTTGATGTCCTTCTTCGCCGCCGCCCACCCTTCCTGGAACGACTGCGGCGTGGCGTCCAGCAGCTGCCGCCGCGTCGGCACGGAGGAGGAGGTTAGCGCTCCGTCCATCCCTCCCGCCTTGAGCGCAGAGGATCCCGCCAGCGCGTTGCTGATCTTGACCTGCTCGGAGAACAGCACCTGCACCACCACCCGCAGCGGCAGCCGCTCGTTCTGCGCCGCGTGCATGCACGCGTCGAACGACAGCTTCTGGCAGTCCATCACCCGGCACAGCCGCTTCCGCTCGTGCTCCGTCAGCGTCGGGTGAGCCTTCAGGTACGAGTCCACGGCGCGGTACAGCCCGTCGTCGCAGGCGCGCGCTGACTCCGGGAGGGACTCGGCCAACACCTGGAACTTGGTCAGGGAGAGGTTACGGTCGCGGGACACCTCCGAGAGGTAGCTGTCCAGAAGCCGGGCGACGCGCGCCTTGGCGTTCAGCCCCGACGACGCGGACGCCGAAGCCGCGCCGGCCGGCGGCATCATCCTTGCGCTCGCGGCGGAGCTGTAGTACTCTGGCTCCCCCCGGCCAGGGCTCGACGAAGACACCTGCTCCGTCTGCTCCTGCACCAGGAAGTGCTCCACGAGCCGCTGCACGAGGTCGACGTCGTAGGCGGTGTCGGCACGGCCGACGGAGGGTATGAGGAGGTCGGGAAGCGCCGCCTGCTCGAGCTGCATGCCGACGCGCTTCTCGAGCTCCGTGACGAGGGCCGGTGCGACCTTGAGCATGATGGCGAGGCGGAGCAGGCGGAGGAGGAAGCCGCACGACACGCTGTCTCGCTGCGGGGGGATGATGCTGATCAGGCTCTCCACCACCATGCGTTGCTCCCGCGCCGGCGCGCTCGTGGCTGCGTCGTCCTTGCCGCCCGCCCCGGCGATGATCATGTGGAGGCCGCCACCTGCGGAGACCTGTGCCCACGGCTCGTCGGCGACGCCACCGCCGCCGCCACCGTGTGAGACGTCCTTGGTGAGCCCCGGGAGCCATTTCGACGCGTAGTGGGTGATCGACGCGCCGATGAGGTCGAACCGCATACCTATCACCAATCAAAATAGCGCAAGAGATGGCTTACAATTTTTCTTCCATTGAACCACATTGTTTCTTCCCGTGTTCAGATCACATGCAGTTCGACATGTTGATACAAGCTCTAAATTTAAACTACGTTTCGTTAGTTGGCTAACACAGTAATTTTGTCTGACTGGACAGTATGGGCATGGGGCCTAACTTCACTGTTCAGAACTGGTACTTGAATGATGGTGTGTCAGTGTCACTGTGACTCTCTGTGTGCCTGTCATGTCATCAATTTGATCGAGTTTATGGAGGAACCTCGCGGATATATTGATGCAAGTTTCGCTATCTGATGCATCTGACTCGTTTAAGTGGAATTTGACGCCTCCGGGTTGTTTAATGTTAAACCGTTGTACACGGATCTTATGAATGGACACACAAGATTTGCATAAATACTACTGTCAATAAAAAAGATTTGCATAAATACCCGTAGAAGATGAAGATACTTATGAAGATTAGGATCTTCTTATGATTTCTTAATTGATGTGTTGTATTTACAAAAGATAATCTTGCTAAACGATGGTGGACGAGATGTAATAAGTGTGTTTTTTGGTGACACAGAAAAGTCTGTGGAGCACATGTTTATTTCTTGTCCTTTTACACAAGATATTTGGAGATTAGTTCGTTTTACATTTAACATTACCCCTCCTACTAGTGTTTGATAATTGGTTAAATGGGTGTAGATAAAAAAAACTAAAGTACATATACATAGAGACGTGTGTGGTTTACTTTGGGCAATATGAAATGCCGGAATTCTGTGGTTTTTTAAAAAAGGTGGGATTTGGTCATTTTTTGCAAGTTATCAACAACGACACATATTGGATTCAAGTGTGATTTGGCGTTCTCCCATCCGACCAACGGGGTCATATGAAGTTCCGGTTATTTTCATCTAGGGTGGTTGGCGCCACACTAAGAGCATCTCCAGCAGCGGCGCTATAGCGAGCGCGCGCGGGAAAAACCGCCAGTTTAGCGCGCGGGTGGGCAAAAACGGCGCTCCAGTAGCGGCGTTAAAATTGCCGACGCGCTAAAAAAAGTTGTGCATGCTCTATCTGCGCTATCCTCTGCGCCAGATCTGGAGCTTCCGGTTCAGCGCGCTGGAACGAAACAATTCGCGCGAGACGACGCAACCGCTGAAATTTCCCACTCGCGCCCGCGCCTTTCCTCCATTCCCAAATCCCGCGCGCCGCCGCGACCCGCCACCGATAGCCCCGCCGCCGCGCCCGCCCGCCCCTGCGCCCTCCTGCCGTCGCTGACGCTGCGCTCGAGTACATGGCGCCGTCCCGCGACTCGCCGCCGCCTTGAATCGAGCCCGCGCCGCCAAATCGAGCGCCCCGGCCGCCGCCAAGTCGAGCGCCCCGGCCACCGATTCGAGGTCGGAGCGCACGGATTGAAGCTGGGAGCGCACGGATCCGGCGCTGCAACGCCTTCTCCACCGCGCGCACAAGCTTCTCGGCTTCAACCAAGGTGCGTTTTGCTCCGATTTTTAGCAACCGAGCGCCAGCGCCGTCGCCTCCGCTTGGGACACCGTTTTGAGTAGTTTTGTGTACGTAGATGGTCCGCCGCTCGTACGACTCGTCCGATGAAGAATGGGATGCGGAGGAGGAAGAAGATTTTGCTATCATTTTGGCCGTGCGCGCTAGGCTCAATGCGAAGCGTCCAAAGCATGGTGGTTCGGTGGTTGGTCGAGAGAAATTGTGGAGGGAGAGGATGGAAGGGCACAACAAGTTGATGAGAAGCTATTTTGTTCAAAATCCAATATATCCCGAGCGCTATTTTAGGCGCCGGTTTCGGATGAGCACGAGGTTATTCAAGAACATTTCCGACACCGTGATGGAGTATGATAGGTTCTTTGAGCAAAGAAGAAATGCACCGGAGAGCTTGGACATAGCACATACCAAAAGGTGACCGCCGCTTTGCGAATGATGGCATATGGTATTCCGGCGGACTTGGTTGATGACCACTTGGCCATGGGGGAGAGCCAAGCTATTCTTTGTGTCCGGCGGTTTGCGGTGGCTATTGTGAGAGTGTTCGGAGAGGAGTACTTGAGATCCCCCAATGCTCAAGACACGGCTAGGCTATTGGAGCAAAACAAAACTCGTGGATTTCCAGGTATGCTCGGTTCTATTGATTGGATGCATTGGAGTTGGAAGAATTGTCCGGCGGCTTGGCATGGACAATTCAAAGGCCACAAGAAGGATTCCACCATCATTCTGGAAGCCGTGGCCGATTATGAGACTTGGATTTGGCATGCATTTTTCGGTATGCACGGATCTTGCAATGACCTCAATGTTCTTCATCGGTCTCCACTCATGGCCCGGATAGCCAATGATGAAACTCCACCGGTGGAGTTTGTGGCGAACAATAAAACATACAACTATGGCTATTTTCTCGCGGATGGCATCTACCCAAGGTGGAGAACATTTGTGAAGCCGGTGAAGAAGCCGAAGGGCAAGAAGGAAGTCGGTTTTCATAACGCACAAGCGGCGGCAAGGAAAGATGTGGAGAGAGCATTTGGGATTTTGCAAGCCCAATTTGCTATTGTGCGTGGACCGGCTCGGTTTTGGGATCAAGAGATCCTTTGGTACATCATGATGGCTTGTGTGATCATGCATAACATGATCATAGAGGATGAGCGTGGAGAAGAAGAACATGACCACAACTATGATCATATGGGATGCCCGGTGCGAGTTCGAAGGAAGGAAGAGAGGATCGCCCGGTTCATTGCCTCCTACCATGCCATTTGCACCAATGAGGTGCATGATGAGCTCCAAAAGGACATCATGGCGGAGATTGTATGATTTTTGTATGTTGTACAAATCATTTATTGTATGTTTTATGATACATTTGTTGTATGCTTAATGATACATTTGTTGTATTGCTTTTTATTCGTGTTGTAAGAATAATTGCTCATATTTATGTGCATGTTGTTGTTTGTTCAGCGCGTGCGCGCTGCAGATTTGGCGCGGCTTAAAAAGCTCAAAAACGCATCCGCGCGCTAAAATTGGTTTATAGCGCCGTTGTCTTTTGCGAAACGCGGCCGCGCGGTAAATAGCGATTCCAGGGCGCGCGAAAGTCATTATACAACGCCAAATTATAGCGACACTGCTGGAGATGCTCTAAGAGACTAGATGTTTTTACAAGAAGTGGTCACAAATCACTTGGTTAGGAATTGAATATAACCCATTCATCGAAGTACAAGTCCTCATAGATTCAGATTTGGGTCCTTATTTTCTTAAAAAATCTGTTGTAGGGGCTCCCCCTACCTCATTCCTTTCAAAGAAAAAAAGAATTTAGTTTTACTCTTTGTGATGCATAACGTTTTTATGTTAATACTCTCTGAACTACACAATAACGAAAAAATTGTGTAAATCATTTTGATGCAAGATGCCGAGCAACATTCCTCATTTCGAGAAAAAAACTATATATATTGTTTTTCACCTTTTTTTTCAGGAACACTCCTCATAAGATTTTGTATTTCTTGCGGATAGAAACAACAATTTTCCT
Organism: Poa annua; assembly: GCA_026929855.1. Classification (NCBI taxonomy): domain Eukaryota; kingdom Viridiplantae; phylum Streptophyta; class Magnoliopsida; order Poales; family Poaceae; genus Poa; species Poa annua. Next base: position 41,047,053 of record CM049436.1, read on the forward strand.
TCTGTGAGGGAACTTAGTCGAGTACTCAGTGCATATATAGTTGGTCCATATCCACACATTTGGAAGCTCTCTTATTGCAATTACTTCACGGGATATAGGTCTGTCTAGCTCAGTTAACCTAGAAATAGTTTATCTAAGAATACCCCTCAGAAGTAGTAGTTATTTCTCACTTGGCATTGATTACTGTTTAATAAATAAAAGTGCAATCGCTTTTGTGTGTGTGTGTGTGTTTTGCGATTAGCTTTTGTGTTTGCTCGGATGGTAAGTTAAAAGTAGTTATTTCTTACTGGATTGATTAATAAACAGCAAAATCCGTCATCGTGTTTTACCATGCTCTTTTTCACAAATGTTGACAGTTTCCCAGAAAGTATGACATCGTGCCTTTGGCCACCGGAGGGCACTAGTAAAAGGTACCATAAAACTAGCCTTGAACTAAACATGCCCCCATTTGGTTTGAATATTGTGAACGAAGATGATTCCCCATATTCGAGTCATAAAACCCTGAACCAAACTGCCTGGTACGGAGAGTGAAGATTGTAGAGCATGCATGTGTGGAGTATAGGCGTCGTGGTTACCTTTGACCTTGATGGCAGTGATAACTCGCACGAAGTGGTCGATCCTGAGCACGGACACGTCCTCGAACCACCAGTCCGCCGGCGGCACCGCCTGCCGGCTGGGGCTCGACTCCTTGGAGTCCCCTCCGCCGACGGTCCACCGCGGGCTCGCCGTGCCGGCTCCGCTCCTGGGCGGCCTGCCGCTGCCGGCGCCGGTGTAGGCCCACCGGACCCCCCTGGGGTTCGCGCAGGCCTTCCACGCGATTGACTCGCTGCACCGTCGCACGATCTGCAGGTTCTCGGCCCACGGCGAGAGGCCCTCGCAGCTCTTGAGCACCACGATGGAGTCGCGCCACGAGGAGAGCACTACGTAGCTCAGGAACGCCTCCGTCTTGAAGATGAGGTTCCCCTCCTCCAGGTCCTCCGTCATCTCCAGGTACTCGGCGGCGCAGCGCAGGCCGGAGATGTTGGACGCCGTCAGGTCCACCGCCATGCCGTAGCAGAACCTGGCGGCGAGCTCGAACGAGTCCGCGCCGCCGGGTAGGTCGTCAAGGTCGGCCACCGACGTGTCCGGGTCCACGGCCGCCGCCGGCGAGGCTGACTCGTAGATGACGCGGCCCATCTTGCCGCTCCGTGAGATCATCGGGTACTGCTTGTTGGTACGTACGTAGCCGTATGTACGTGCAAGTGCGATCATGTAATTAGTCGCATGCCAAAAGAGGAATTATTGTCTTGCTCAAACGAAATTACTACTATGAGCAAATTGAGAAACTTAAAAGATTTCTATTTGGGGCTCTGCGCACAGGTAGAAATAGAATGTCTAATGATTGAGCTGCCGAGTAGCACTAACGCTCCACAAGTACAGTGTACGTACTCGATCGTAGTCTCCGGATGATTCTATCTGTTGCGACAAATAGGAAAAAAAGAGTACCTTGTGAAGATTGAAGCTCACGTCCCCCACTTTGACAAGCAAATCACTGGGGATATCACTGTTCACATACCTGCTCAAATTACAGGAAAAGAAAAACAAGAGCACGATAAGGTGATCAACTGCATGCAAGAAAACCTCAATATATATCCCGTTATTCAATTTCGGCGGGTAAATTAAACAAAAAAATAGCCCGATCGACAAACGATCCCACATACCAAGACTGATCTCTGCGAACGAAGCCGTCGCTCTTGAGCGCGTCGTGCCGGTCAGAGCCGCCGAGGACGGGGACGAGCCCCCGCTCGCCGGCGTCGCTCTCCGACTCCCACATGCTTCTACTCCTCTACGCTGGTCTTCTCTTCTGCAGAGCATGCAAATACAAGATAGCCGTGAGCATACATGCATAGATGTACGTACTTGGACTAAAACTCCACAAATATCAGAAAGTCTAAAAGAATTTTACTGGCTGCTTCCGTTGAATAGCTAGAGAGTTTCAGCTGTTCTGATCTTTCGGCGGCAGCACCAGCAGATAGATTTCAGAACAAGAAGAGAGAGGCTGAAATAGATAGCTAGCTGAGTGAGTAGAGTGATGTTGGAAGATGTGGAGTGAATCTTGCTGTAGGCAGGCAGCAATATGCGATAGGAGAGGAAGAATATCGATTGGTCCAGATCGATGAGGTTTATGGGGCGAGTGAGACCACATGGAGTGTTTGTTTGCTTGCGGCTGCCCAGGGACCTAGCTATTAGCCTACTACTGCTTAGCGAGCGAGCTAAGCTAGCTGCATGTGTTTTTCAGCCTCTTCCGTATCCTTCTCCATGTTCTATTAACCAGTGTTTTGTTAGAAAAGCAGCTCCTTTGGTACCCATTATTTCATTTCATTTGGCGGAAACGAAATGATGTCATCATTTAATTTCATTTGAAAAGTGAAACGAAAGGGTTAGAGATAGGAATGAGCATAACATGTAATAGGTATTTGTTAAAATTCTAAATGAAACGCCATGTACAATTCCATGACAGCAAACATGTTGAGTATGGAATCACAAGGAATTTCATAAATCCGGCTCGAAATGATTGGTACTAAACGATCAAAGGTCCCTCTAATTTAATCGTATCATTCGTCCTAAAACCATTTACAGGTCGTTTGGTAGCCATTATTTCAAGAAAGAATCATGGAATTCATTTGTGATGCCATGGAATTGGACATGTCATTTCATTTGGAATTCCACCAAATGCCTATTGTATGCTATACCAATTCCTACTCCTAACCCTGCCAATTCACTTTCCAAATGAAATCAAATGATTGCAGAATTTCATTTCTGTCAAATGAAAGGAAATGATGGATGCCAAACAAGCTCTTAGCAAACATTTAGCCACAAATGGTTTCTCAGAAAATATTCAACCGAATCAGGCCCCTCCTAAAAATGCCATTCGAGTAGCATATTTGAATCTCAGAAGCTCTGAGACACATTTTTCATGTTGGCGTTTTTGGAGCTGCCAAATGCAAAAATGGTTAACTCATGTGAAATACTTGAGTTGTCAGTTGTCATTTTCGCATGTTTAGAGCCCTGGAGATTCTCCACATGCACAGAATACGTCATTCGCCTTTATTTTCTTGACAATCTCAGAAATTCACGACATTTCAACCGTTCATTGTAAATGACTTAGAAGTTTTTAAGTTTCGCGGGTTGAGTAAGCCATAATGAATGGCTTGACCGCCTATTGAAAACATCTTTTAATATGTCGTTTTTGAGAAGGGCCATGTTTAGTTGAAAGTTTTTTAATGGCCATTAGTGATTGAAATTTGCTAATGGGCCATCAGAACAAATTATACCGCTCTAATCTTGACGCATAGTACTAGGAATTAATGACCTGTACGATCTCTCCCCTGTTTGAGCACGCATGCAGGGCTTTCCACAAGCGTCTCTTTTGCTGTCGCCGGTAGCGCCAATCATGTGCTTTCGGGGCCGTTCAATCAAAGCGACAGACGGTTCTGCAGATAAAATTATCGGTAAACAGGAGTACTTCAACAATTAAGGAATGCGAAAAAATGAGCACACGTTTCGGCCACCTACTAGCTCTCTGCAACAGTGTTGGTTATTTGTGTAAACTGTTGGTTTTCTGAATGCATGATGTGCATATAGGTGGTAAAAAGGCCGAACTTACGAGTAGCTCCAGCGCATGTGTGGTGAAATCATATCCTTTTCATGTAAAAATCACCTGTCCCCTTGACGGCAGATGTGCCGTACAAGTCGGCATCGTCGGCACAAAACGGCGACGTAGCACACTCCGTTGCCATTCCTCCGCCATACGTACAGTGTATGTCCATGCCACACTGTCACATGACTACAGCGACGTTGTTTTTTCTTGTACTCTTCCATGTTTGAGCCCTTGAATTATTATTATTTTTTGAAAAGGCGCAGGAGAGCTGCGTTTTCATTTATAGAAGAAGGAGTTACAAGAAACCAGTAACAAGGTCAAAAAGGCTTAACCTAGTGGAGAACCACCAAGTTTAGCGGTCTAAGCGAACTACTCGCGGCATCGAAGGTGCCTACAACCGGCAAGCGACCAAGTCGCTGCCTCGTCAAATAAAGCGTTCGCCGCCACATCCGGCTGAACAGAAACATCACGAAAGATTCTGTCGTTCCGCTCCCGCCAGATGCACCAAATGACCAATAGGGCAAGCCACTTGGCCGTTTTGACTTGCGTCGCCGGAACGGCGGAAAGCCGAGCAAGCCAGTCAGTCAAGGAGCGTTGCGCCCCTTGAAGCCAAGAAGCAGGCGCGAGGGAGGCGATGCCAAACTTATCCGCAGTCCGGCACCAAAGAGCTCGCGACCAGGGGCACTCAACCAGAAGGTGCTCCGCCGTTCTAGGTTCCGCATGCAAAGGGGGCAGAAGTAGGAGTTGGGCCAACGGCAGGCTAAGAGGCGATCCGCCGTGAGCACTCTGTTCTGCACAAACAGCCACGCAAGAAGCCTGCACTTTGCAGGGGCCCAAGCCTCCCAAACTGTGGTCAGGAGAGGGGAGGAAGTGGAGTCGATGAGGAGCAGCCGGTACGCAGAGGCCGCCGAGTAGACGCCCGAGTCGGAAGGACGCCACACAAACGTGTCCGGCGTGTCCGCGGCGAGCTGGAGCGAAGCGGCGGCCATCCAAAGGCGAACGAAGTCCGGGAGGGTGTCCGCCGTGACACGCCCGCTGAGGTCACGGACCCAACGCTGATCAAGGGTCGCCTCGGCGACGCTCCGCTGCTTCCGACGAGAGGCCGCAAACAGGGACGGGAACACCACGAAGGGAGCGCCGAAACCTGTCCAGTTGTCGTACCAGAAACGGGTGATCCGCCCATCGCCAAGGGAAGCCGTAGTCGCGGCTGCGAAAATCGTCCTCTCTACCAAAGAGCAAGGTACCGGCATGCCTATCCATGGCTTGTGCGGCGCGACGCGCTCAAGCCACAGCCACTTGAGGCGCAGGGCGGTCCCAAAACGGTCGAGGTCCACAATCCCGAGACCGCCGAGGTCGCGAGGCCTGCAGATTTTGGACCAAGCCACTTTGCAGTGCCCGCCATGGCAAGTATCATCGCCACGCCATAGCCACACGCGCCTGAGCTTGTCGATGAACTTCCGCACCCAGACCGGAAGGGAGTGAACGGAGATCCAGTAGATAGAGAGAGCTGAAAGCACGGCGTTAAGCAGAACAAGGCGCCCAGCCGCGGAGAGCAGCTTAGCCTTCCAGCAGGCAAGTCTTCTAGCAATCCGATCAAGCAAAGGCTGGAAGTCGATCTTCCGAAGCTTGCGCAGACTCAGAGGCAAACCAAGGAACTTGCAAGGTAGACTACCGATCTGGGCTCCCAAGGGGGAGACAATCTGCAAGGTGTCTAGGGCCGCACAGCGGATCTGGATGACGCTGGTCTTGGCGAAGTTGACATGCAGCCCCGTGACCTCGCCGAAGCGGCGCAGAATGGAGTGCAAGGCTGCAAATTCTGCCCGAACAGGGTTAAGGAACAACACCGCATCATCAGCATAGAGCGAAGTCCGCACACTGCTGGTATTTCCGCGCAGACGGGAGAGCACCCCGTCGTCCACTGCCATTGCAATGATGCGATGCAATGGCTCCATCGCAAGGATGAAGAGGTATGGGGAGAGGGGGTCCCCCTGCCGCAGCCCACGCCGATGCCAGATCCTTTCCCCCACGATCCCGTTGAGCAGGACGCGAGAGGATGCAGTGGAGAGCAGCATCGTAATCCACTCACACCAGCGCTGGCTGAAACCGCGCGCTCTCAGCATGTCCAGGAGGTAGACCCAGGAGACACTGTCAAACGCCTTCGCGATATCAAGCTTGACAAGCATAGAGGGGCACTTGGCACGGTGGAGCCGGCGAACCTGACCTTGGACGAGGAGGAAGTTGTCCTGGATACAACGCCCTCGGATAAACGCGCTCTGCTCGGACGCGACGAGCTCATCAATGCGCTTGGCGAGCCTGGTTGCCAGAACCTTCATGAATAGCTTGGCAAAGCTGTGAAGCAGACTAATCGGCCGGAAGTCACCAAGCGAGGCTGCCCCATCACACTTGGGCAACAGCACCACGTGCGCATCATTAAGCTTATGAAGAGAGCCCCTGCGTAGCTGGAACAGCTGCCCGAATGCGAGCATAAGGTCCTGTATGATGATCGGCGCAGCAGCCTTGTAGAAAGTGCCGGAAAAACCATCGGGGCCAGGCGCGCGATCAGCCGGGAGGTCTGCAATGGCCGCGAGGATCTCCTCAGCCGTGAAGGGGCGTCGAGCTCGGAAAGATCGAGCGACGGCAGGGCGAGCGCCTCCCAGTCAAAAGTGTGCTCCGAGGCCGCCGCTGTGCCAAGCACCTCGCCGAAGAAGAAATCCTTGATCACGGCTGCTTTGTGACTGTGCTCGGTCGCCACACCATGGCCACCGTTGAGAGCCGGGATGAAGTTCTTCCGCCTGCGGGCATTGTCCTTTAGGTGAAAAAACCTGGTGTTGGCATCCCCGGCGCACAACCAGTTGACACGCGCACGCTGCTTCATCCGAATGCGCTCGATGACCACCAGCCCGAGAATGCGAGACTTGAGAGCTTTGCGCAGCTCCAACTCCTCGGGCTGCAGCTGTTGGCTCTCCTGGGCCGCATCCAGCAACAAGACAGTGTCTTGGGCCATGAGAAGCTGCATCCTAGTGTTACTGATGAAGTTTTTCTGCCACAGCCTGAGCGCTTTAGCTGTGCGCGCCATCTTCTCATCCAAGCGGCCGACGGCGCACGATGCAGTGCATGGAGCAGCCCAAGCCTACGCAACAACCTCCTTGAACCCGTCGAGATGCACCCAATATGCCTCAAAACGAAACCGGTGCGGGCGCCGGATAGGCGAATCGCAAGTGAGGATCAGAGGGCAGTGGTCAGACATGACGGAGGCATGGGGCAGCAGCCTGGCAGACGGGAAGGCACAGTCCCAATCGGCATCACAGAAGGCTCGGTCGAGGCGGCAAAGGGTTGGAGAGCTCTGCTCGTTGGACCAAGTAAAGCAGCGGCCACTCAACTTGAACTCCTTGAGCTCACTATCATTGAGCGCCCTACGGAAGCGCGCCATCATGCCGCGATCGAGGTTGGAGTTGTTTTTGTCGCGAGCCTCATAGATGAGGTTGAAATCTCCCAAAATGAGCCAAGGGCCGGGGATGCGACCACGCAGCGCCACGAGTTCCTGTAGGAACTGAGGCTTTCTAGCATCATCCGAAGGACCATAGACGGTCATGATGTACCAGGGGGCTCCCCCCGTGGTGGGCGTAAGCCGTGCGGAGATCGCAAAGACTGAGACCTCGACGCAATCCACAGTGAACATGCTGGAGTTCCAAGCGAGCAGGACGCCACCACGAGTTCCGTCCGCCGGCAAACAAGCAGAACCATCCAAGGAGGGACCCAACGTCTCTAACAGGGCCGCAGGCGAAAAGGCGGCAACCTTTGTTTCCTGGAGACAGAGAACGGAGCAGCGAACCTGCTCCACCAAGGAGCAAACAGCAAGACGCCGCGCCTTGGCGTTTAACCCGCGCGGGTTCCAGTTCAAGATGGAGAAGGATTTATCCATTAAACAAACTCAGCAATCCCAGGTCAAACAGCACGGCAAACAGCAGAGCAAAACAGAACACGACCACAGCTCGAACAGCAAGCTGGGCCACTTTAGAGCATGACACACAAACAACATGGCCGGGGCAAGCTACGGGCGTCCCGCCTAGACGCCAAAAAACACTGGGCGCCGCTCCGAGCGAAGACCGGAGGCCGGCGCAGCCAAGCAGACGCACAACAACAACAACACAGCGGCCAGCCGAGCCGAACGGGAGCAAACACAGAGTTCTTGTCCTAACATAGGAAACAGTCAGTCCCAGACTAGCAGGCAGCAGACCATCAGGCGGCCGAGCGGAACGCCTCATCGGCGAACGGTGCGAGCTCCTCGTCAGAGAGGCGGATGCGCGCAGAGGAGTGGACGCCAGCAGCACGCGCCAGCTTGGCGGTCAGCTTGCCGAGCGGGGTCCCGAAGCGAGTCTTGTACTTGGCGCGGACCGTGTCGTCGAACTCGGCGGGCTTGTCGATGAAGTCCAGCTCCTGAGCCAGCTTGGCCTGCGCGGCCTCCTCTTGGGTGAGCTTGGCCTTTGCCATGGCGATGCGGGCACTGGAGCGGCGCGGGGTCGGCGCAGAGGGCGGGCACGGCGCTGCCGCCATGGGAGCCACGGTCATCTCCTCGGTAGGAAAAGGAGCGAAGACCGGAGGGGCGCCCATGACGGAGGGCGGCAGCAGGTTGAAGACCTTGGAGAGGAAGGAGGTGCAGCCGTCAACCTCTAGGCCCTGCATCTTGCCGGCGAGTAGCTCGACGATCGCCGCCGTGTCAAGCTGCAGCAGGACGGTGGCGGACGGCACGCAGTGCTGCAGCCTTCCACCAAACGCGCCAGGGTCCAGGTAGCCCATGTCCGGCCACGGGCTGAGCTGCCCAACAGGCGCCTCGCAAGCAGTCAACGGCCCACTCAGGCCAATAGCTGGAGAAGTGGGCTCAAGGAGCAGGGCTGAGGAAGGAGCGAGGCCCTCCCAAGACACATCAGCAGGCCCATCAGCAGCCCATGCAGAGCTGAGAGGAGGCACAGACCAAACCTGGTCCAGCCGGCCAAACTGCTGGTCAGCGCTTGGCACCACCATTAGCGGGTCGACGCGCGTGAGCTCCTGCCAGAAGGACTCCAGGTCGGAGCGCGGTGGGAGCATGTCAGGCTCGTCGAACACCGTTGGCGCAGTCACGGGCGCGAACACGGCCACCACGGGCTGGTCAGAACCCGCACTGCCCCCCTCCTGGGAACGAGCACGGGAGCCACGCACGCGAGAGCGGCCACGCTCGTGACCCTCGCCTGGGTCACGGTCAGAGCTAGCAGAGGAGTCACGGGCTCCCTCGCCCGCGTCATGGCGTCGTCCACCACTGCGCCCAGCCCCAGCATCATCCTGACGTCTGCGCTGCGTGGGCTCACGAGCCGCATCATCGGGCCTGCAGCCCAAAAGGCCAGCACGGCGAGAGCCACGAGAACGGCGACGGCGGCGCGCCGCCCCATCCTGGGCGTCGTCATCAGCATCATCGTCAAGGCGCGCCGGCCGGATGCGGTCATGAACCTGGGAGCGGCGGCGAGTAGCGCGCTGGCCAGAGTATTCTTCGACGGTTAGAGCCCAGCGCAAACGCTCCACGCACGGCCACGGCGCCGAGCTCCCCTCCGGGAGAGGCGCGAAGTCCTTGATGGTGTCGAGGTGGATCAGGACGGGGAAGAGCGGTCCCTGCAGCCCCTCCGCACGCGGAACGCCATCAGCGAGCGAGCGGGCATTGGACTCGGCCGGCACGTCGAGGACGGAGTAGTCGTTGGAGGTCGGGATCCCGTCTGGGTTCCATGTCCAGGCCCAGGCGTAGACGCAGGCAGTGTAGGAGAAGGTGAGGGTATGCCGCTCGAGTTTGTCGATGACGCAGGACCGGCCAACCGCATCCTGGACCTTCTCCTTGGTCCAGCATTGGAGCGGGATGCGCTCGATGGCGAGGCGGCAGTAGTAGCGCCAGACCCTCTGGTGCCCGCCCGCGGCCGGCGTCCAGGGCGCCATGGACAGAGTGATTCCGCGGCAGGAGGCCCTCCCGGCCGCAAGGACGATGTCGCGGTGGCCCGACATCTCGAAGCGCACAAGGAAGGGCTCCGGGGAGTGGCGAGAGACATGCATCCGGTCGAACGGAATGTCAAGCTCCCGCTCGATGGCCTTGTCCACGGTCTGCGGGTTGATGTCGAGGCGCTGGTCGGACATAGTGACGAGGACGGCGGAGAAGCGGAGCAAGCCGACGGCGTCCTCGGTATCCTCAGTGGCGAAGGAGAACGTGGAGCCCCTGCCAGGCCGCTGTGCGGCGTCACCGGGGCGGTACGCACGCGCCATCGCAGGAGCGGGCGGAGGCGGAGGCGGCGGAGGGAGGTGGGGCGACGAGGCTGGCGCGCAAGGGGAGGCGGGCGTGCGGCGCTTGCGGCAGTGGTGAGCCCGATGGCCAAAGCGAAGGCACTTGGTGCAGCGGATAGGGTCGCGGCACTAGGCAGCACAGTGGTCAGAGGCGAGGCAACGAAGACATCGACCCCGGAAGCGCAAGATAAAGGGGTCCGTGGCTGCACCGGGGCTGGGGTGCGCAGGGACGCCATTACCACGCCGGCCGGAAGGGGGTACGGGCGGTGCACGCCGCCGGCGTCTCGGGGGGACGAATTGCCAAACCGGGCAATCGCGGTCAGCGGCCACAGGCGCAGTAATGGCGGGTGCAGCGCGAGTAAAGGCGCGGCCAGCATGCGCCTGCGACGACCCAGCGGTCTGAGCAGAGGAGCTCGGAGGCACGCAAATCGTAGAGTGCAGGCGCCTAGCCGAGGCCGGTGCAGATCTTGAATGCTCCATTCCCGCAGGAGGGGGTGAGCGAAGCTGACCGCTCGGCCGGCCCCCATCAAAGCGGCACGGGGAGGCCGGCGTGCCCGCAGCGCCATCACTCCGAGCCGGCGCAGCAGCCGAGGACGCCGAGGCTGCAGACGCGAGGTCGGGATCCAGGAGGTGCGAGAGGCGCAGCCAAGATGCAGCAGATCCCTCAGCGCCAGGCGGAGCCCACCTCTGGGAAGGGGTAACAGGGGAGGGAGCGGTGGCCGACGGGCCCGGAGCGGGCAGCGTCGCTATGGTGGTCGCCGGCGAGCTGGGCGTCACCGGCGAGGGGTGGGTGGTCGCGGAGCCCTGGGTGGGAACCGTGAGAGGAGACATCCAAGCTTTCTCTGTCATCGCCCTCTCTGCTTCCCCTTGAATTAATTTGCCCCACCAATCCAAGGTTTGGTTAGCTCTAGAGAGGTATCTAGAGAGGTAACTTTGGCTAAAAAATGACCTATACTTGGTAAGCAACCATCGAGGTGCCAAATATTTGGCAACCATCCAAGGGTACGTCTGGCTCGTTATAAAAGTGGATGCCATGGCGGATCTGAGGCATGTCTTCAACCTCCACTCCACGAAACAGGCTTTCGCCCCGCTTTATAAATAAAGCACCGACCACCATACAACTGACAATACAAACGCAACACCACAAACGCTGGGCAGCAGCAAACGCAAACAACCCAAAAAAGGAAAAGCAGAAAGAAAAGGAGACAAAGGCGGATCAACTAAACTACGATGACCCACAACCGCTGCGCCCTCTCCGAAGAAGTACCACCACGCTCCTAGCTTCGAATCATCTGGTACCAAGCAGCACCTTCAAGAAGGGAAGCTCACGCTGCCGCCCGGACCAGCACACGGTCCTAGGGTTTCCCCCGGCACACTCAGGGAGACGGACAATGGATAGCCACGACGCCCTTCAGCAAGGGATGATGCCACCCAAAGGCGCACCGCGTCGGTGTCGGCCGAGCCAACAAAGATTTCTCCCGATTAACCATGTCCGCAATCCCGAACGATCCGATGCACGGGAGCCCGCGAGGGCGAGGCCTCGCCACCACCAGACTCACCGCCCGCCACCATGCGCCAACACGGCCACCAAGTCAACATCGTCGTCTCTCCGAAGCAACCGTCACGAGGACCGCAGGACGGAGGCGAAGAGGGCTAATACAGGGAATAGCAGAAACCGCGACCGCGCGGGAGGGAACTACCTTCACCGCCGAAGACGGTAGTCGACCGGACGGGGCCACAGAGCAGACCAGTCCCCTAGGTCCGGCCGGGCCCGCCTGGCCCGTAAAGCCCCCGTGGGGGCAAACCAATCCTACAAGGGTCCGGCCGGGTCCAGAGCGGACCCGTGAAGCCCGTTGCCACGCTGCAACAGGCCGGTCGCCATCGCTGCTACCCAGCACCTCCCACCTCGTCGTCCGTCGCGGAACGCGCTGCAGAAAACCCCGACTCAGCCCGGTTAAGATGAGCCCTAGGGCCCCGCCTGGGCCCCAGGGCCCAATCTGGATCACCAAGGCCCGATCTGGGCCAAGGACTGATCGTCCAAGCCACCATGGCTGGACAGGGCCGAGCTAGCCGAGTCTCCCTGCAGCTCGTCGTCGCCCGCAACGCTGCGCTGCCCGCAGCCCTGCGTGCGCCGCCGCCGCCCCCCGGCCAAAGCCAAACCAGAAGCCACCGAGGAGCACCGCCGCCTAGAGGAAGGAGCCCCGCCTCCACCACCTAGGCGCGGGGAATGACAGGCCGCCGGCGCCGGCGCCGACCGGGCCGCGCCCGGTGGCCGCTGCCGACGGCGGCCACAGGGGATGCGGGGAGAAGCTCCGAGCGAGAGGAGGCTGCGGTCGCGGCCGGCCGCCGCGGGGGCGGCGCGGCCGCGTGAGGGAGGAGGGAGCCGCGGCCGTGGGCTGCCGGCGGAGGCGGCGGTTAGGGTTAGTCGCGGTCGCGGTCGCGGGAGGAAGTCGCGCGATTTCCTGGCGACTCGCTTTCCGGCAAAACTTCAACCTCCACTCTCGGGGTCTACATCGCCTTAACGATGCTCTCATCCTCCTCTGGCCGAAGAAGGAGAATAGCTTGAGGTTGTCCCCATTCGGACGATCAACCTATTTCCATAGCTTTTGTAAACTTCTATCCAAGTTGCTTGTGTCGAGGCAGTCATCCGAGCTGCCCAAGCTCGCTACAGCCAATCAATCGGCCTTCATTTGTGGTCGTAACATACATGACAACTATAGGATGCTTGAGCTCGTGACTAAAGCTCTCCACGATCGATGCACCCCCTTAGTTCTGCTGATGGTCGACATTGCTAAGGCCTTTGACATGGCCCCATGGCCATTCCTCATCCACATCCTCAAGAAACCGAGGTTTAGTAGCAAATGGATAACTTTGATGGAGAGGCTGGGGTTGCTCCCCATTTCTAAAAAAAGTGGCCATTGGATTGAGATCGTCTGCTCGCTCTTTGGCTGCTCCTCATCTCGGATCCTTCTCAATGGGATTCTTTGTCGCCCCTTCTGGCATCGTCGGGGAGCTAGCTACCTGAATCCATGTCATCGCTCTGGCATCGTCATGGAGTTCTCTATCTGAACCCTTATTCCATACCGTAATATCAACCCTAGCCCTCCTGCAACAACGTGGATCAGAGGAAGAAGAAAGTAAGAGGACGAAGAACAACTGATAAAGAAAACATTCAACTATTCTCAACTAAGAAAACATGCATGTTTCCGATATGCTTCTATATCCAGCAAAATATGTGTGGTTTCCATCGGTTCTAGGTCTAAGGCTAGGCTTATAGATATGAAAACAACTTATATTTTTGGCAGCGTTGTAATACCTTGCACACGTTTATTTGGCTCGGGCTGATAGGTTCGATGCATACAATTTAATACTCCCTCTTTACCAAAATGTTGTGCATATTAGGTTTTTATAAAATTAACCTGCTTAAACTTTGACCAAGTTTACAAAAAATGTATTAATACTCCATTAGATTCTTCATGAAGCATATTTTATATAATATACATTTCAGTACTATAGATATAGATAATTTTCCAAATAAACTGAGTTAAAGTTTATGAATTTGACTGCCGCGGAAACCATTGCGCGCTTTATCATGTCATAGAGGGAGTATTGAGCACCTCGATCCAGCCAGCTAGATCGTCACATATTGGCACCGACAGCATGGAAGCCATGGCAGAAAGGGCTGCGAAATACATGCATGTCCATCGCCATCCACACTTAATCATGTCCACCGATCCAAGCATGCACGAATAATCATCGACGCCCGGCTGTTGAGTCCAAAATTTGTGGTCCTTGCAAGCTACTCTAATTCAGACTTCAGAATAGTCCGGCAACACTTCTACTCCCTCCATCCAATAAAAGATGTCTCAACTTGATCAAAAAATTGAATATATCTAGACATGACTTAATGTATAGATACATACAAATTTAATAGAAAGTGTGACATCTTTTGTTGGACAGAATAAGTATTTATGTTTTATGCACCGATATCCAAATATGTGGCCGCACGCTCTAGATTAATATCATTTGTATGTGCCGAACAGTCCTTCGCTACATGGCCGGCAACCGAACGAATACGTTTATTTTTCAAGTGATTCATAGGTATGGGGTACCAAGGGCCTTGCAAATTAAGCTGGCAAAACTACACACATATCATGTATGGAAGATGTGGAAAACGGGTACTCCAATAATCCAAACAGAAAATGTGTCTTTCTCAACTTTTTTAACTATTTGCTCGATCCGACACATTGCGGGGGACTATGTTACTATGCTTCAAGGAACTAGCTGCTACTCCCTCCGGTTTTTAATATAAGAAGATGTTTTAGCCATTTTCCACATTCACATGTCCAAACTTGTATCTAGACATGTTTTAGTGTACATATTCACTCATTTGTGTGTGTATCTAGACAACACGTGTAATAGCTAAAACATCTTATATTAAAAAACGGAGGGAGTACCTTTTTATGTCATATATATGGTTTAGCTTAAATTTAATTTTTTTTTGCGGGGGTAGTTTAAATTTAAATTAAAGCCACGACAAAAATTATGTACTCCCTCCGACCCGTTTTAATGGTCGTGGGAAATGACCTAAGTATGTACAAACTCATAACACAGTCCCGTCAGTTATTTGGGGTCAGAGGGAGTAACAGAGAGTGAGTACAATTTTATCAATATCTGTCCCACAGTCACACTTTCACAAAGTTATATAAAACTCGTAATGCAGCAAGATCATCCTAGTCTAGAACTCGATTCTTCTTTCTCTCCGCTTCTCTTATTTAAATTTGTACAGTCTGCTTGCATCAGTTTATTATATACTGTAGTACACATTTTCTTTGTCGCGAGGCGGCTCCGGTTACAGTTGTACAGTACTGCCTAACTGCGTGCTTCCCCGAAGCCACACCACGATTGGCCAGCTCTTCCTCGAACAAAATCTAAATCTGGTATAGATGTATTTTCGACCGCAACTTGGTCTATAGAAGAACACGCAATCTGATATATGGCGCTACAGGCCTACTCCAGTTCAGAGCGCGACGGACGGCTGTCGTCTCCGTCCCAGCGATGGCGTTGCCTTACTGAAGACGTCTGTCCTCTTTCCTCGGACTCGGAGGTTCCACCGGTGCTAATCGCCTCGTTCGCGTCCGGCGATGCCGGGGATTTCTCGGATCCACCGTACTGTGTCTCTAGTCCCTACGCCTGGAGCGAAGAGCGCGCGAGAAAGCAAACAAAATGCTCGCCGTGTTCGAGGAGGCCTTGACAGGCTTGCCGCGTCCCCGATCAAATATCATATACTCTCCGGGCCTTGGTTTGAAGGATCCGGCGTCTGAGGCGGCCTGTTCTGGAGACCAAGGTTTGGGCCGAATAATCACGCAACCGCGACCAGGTCCAGGTCAATCTCATCCATTTTTTGTCATTTCTTGCACGGCATATACAGATTGTGGACATGCATGCGTAAAGGAAAAGGTGTCATTTCTTGCATGGCATATACAGCAATTATTTATTTATTTATATACTGGTTGCACTTCAGAAACATGCATATCACTCAAATATCAAAACCGAGTACAAACACCACACACCCCGGAATAGAAGATGCTCGTGTGTCCAATACTAGTAGAAAACTGCTATTTAGTACCGGTCCGTGAGAACCTTTTAGTACCGGTTTTGCAACCGGGACTAAAAAGCCCCCGTAACATTACTACCGGTTGCTTATAGACCGGTACTAAAAGGGGCTCCACATGGGCGTGGGACAGCAATTCGTGTGGAAAACCTTTAGCACCGGTCGACCGGTACTAAAGGTTTTTCAAATATATATTTTTTAATTTTTCTGAATTTTTTTTTAGAATTTCGAAATTTCTCACTTAACTACCCACTAACACACACTTCATCACTAACTACACATCTAATCTCAACTCAAACTATTTAATCTAGTCAGAGAGGCGGATGCGCGCAGAGGAGTGGACGCCAGCAGCACGCGCCAGCTTGGCGGTCAGCTTGCCGAGCGGGGTCCCGAAGCGAGTCTTGTACTTGGCGCGGACCGTGTCGTCGAACTCGGCGGGCTTGTCGATGAAGTCCAACTCCTGAGCCAGCTTGGCCTGCGCGGCCTCCTCTTGGGTGAGCTTGGCCTTTGCCATGGCGATGCGGGCACTGGAGCGGCGCGGGGTCGGCGCAGAGGGCGGGCACGGCGCTGCCGCCACGGGAGCCACGGTCATCTCCTCGGTAGGAAAAGGAGCGAAGACCGGAGGGGCGCCCATGACGGAGGGCGGCAGCAGGTTGAAGACCTTGGAGAGGAAGGAGGTGCAGCCGTCAACCTCTAGGCCCTGCATCTTGCCGGCGAGTAGCTCGACGATCGCCGCCGTGTCAACCTGCAGCAGGACGGTGGCGGACGGCACGCAGTGCTGCGGCCTTCCACCAAACGCGCCAGGGTCCAGGTAGCCCATGTCCGGCCACGGGCTGAGCTGCCCAACAGGCGCCTCGCAAGCAGTCAACGGCCCACTCAGGCCAGTAGCTGGAGAAGTGGGCTCAAGGAGCAGGGCTGAGGAAGGAGCGAGGCCCTCCCAAGACACATCAGCAGGCCCATCAGCAGCCCATGCAGAGCTGAGAGGAGGCACAGACCAAACCTGGTCCAGCCGGCCAAACTGCTGGTCAACGCTTGGCACCACCATTAGCGGGTCGACGCGCGTGAGCTCCTGCCAGAAGGACTCCAGGTCGGAGCGCGGTGGGAGCATGTCAGGCTCGTCGAACACCGTTGGCGCAGTCACGGGCGCGAACACGGCCACCACGGGCTGGTCAGAACCCGCACTGCCCCCCTCCTGGGAACGAGCACGGGAGCCACGCACGCGAGAGCGGCCACGCTCGTGACCCTCGCCTGGGTCACGGTCAGAGCTAGCAGAGGAGTCACGGGCTCCCTCGCCCGCGTCATGGCGTCGTCCACCACTGCGCCCAGCCCCAGCGTCATCCTGACGTCTGCGCTGCGTGGGCTCACGAGCCGCATCATCGGGCCTGCAGCCCAAAAGGCCAGCACGGCGAGAGCCACGAGAACGGCGATGGCGGCGCGCCGCCCCATCCTGGGCGTTGTCATCAGCATCATCGTCAAGGCGCGCCGGCCGGATGCGGTCATGAACCTGGGAGCGGCGGCGAGTAGCGCGCTGGCCAGAGTATTCTTCGACGGTCAGAGCCCAGCGCAAACGCTCCACGCACGGCCACGGCGCCGAGCTCCCCTCCGGGAGAGGCGCGAAGTCCTTGATGGTGTCGAGGTGGATCAGGACGGGGAAGAGCGGTCCCTGCAGCCCCTCCGCACGCGGAATGCCATCAGCGAGCGAGCGGGCATTGGACTCGGCCGGCACGTCGAGGACGGAGTAGTCGTTGGAGGTCGGGATCCCGTCCGGGTTCCATGTCCAGGCCCAGGCGTAGACGCAGGCAGTGTAGGAGAAGGTGAGGGTCTGCCGCTCGAGTTTGTCGATGACGCAGGACCGGCCAACCGCATCCTGGACCTTCTCCTTGGTCCAGCATTGGAGCGGGATGCGCTCGATGGCGAGGCGGCAGTAGTAGCGCCAGACCCTCTGGTGCCCGCCCGCGGCCGGCGTCCAGGGCGCCATGGACAGAGTGATTCCGCGGCAGGAGGCCCTCCCGGCCGCAAGGACGATGTCGCGGTGGCCCGACATCTCGAAGCGCACAAGGAAGGGCTCCGGGGAGTGGCGAGAGACATGCATCCGGTCGAACGGAATGTCAAGCTCCCGCTCGATGGCCTTGCCCACGGTCTGCGGGTTGATGTCGAGGCGCTGGTCGGACATAGTGACGAGGACGGCGGAGAAGCGGAGCAAGCCGACGGCGTCCTCGGTATCCTCAGTGGCGAAGGAGAACGTGGAGCCCCTGCCAGGTCGCTGTGCGGCGTCACCGGGGCGGTACGCACGCGCCATCGCAGGAGCGGGCGGAGGCGGAGGCGGCGGAGGGAGGTGGGGCGGCGAGGCTGGCGCGCAAGGGGAGGCGGGCGTGCGGCGCTTGCGGCAGTGGTAAGCCCGATGGCCAAAGCGAAGGCACTTGGCGCAGCGGATAGGGTCGCGGCACTGGGCAGCACAGTGGTCAGAGGCGAGGCAACGAAGACATCGACCCCGGAAGCTCAAGATAAAGGGGTCCGTGGCTGCACCGGGGCGGGGGCGCGCAGGGACGCCATTACCACGCCGGCCGGAAGGGGGTACGGGCGGTGCACGCCGCCGGCGTCTCGGGGGGACGAATTGCCAAACCGGGCAATCGCGGTCAGCGGCCACAGGCGCAGTAATGGCGGGTGCAGCGCGAGTAAAGGCGCGGCCAGCATGCGCCTGCGACGACCCAGCGGTCTGAGCAGAGGAGCTCGGAGGCACGCAAATCGTAGAGTGCAGGCGCCTAGCTGAGGCCCTTGAATGCTCCATTCCCGCAGGAGGGGGTGAGCGAAGCTGACCGCTCGGCCGGCCCCCATCAAAGCGGCACGGGGAGGCCGGCGTGCCCGCAGCGCCATCACTCCGAGCCGGCGCAGCAGCCGAGGACGCCGAGGCTGCAGACGCGAGGTCGGGATCCAGGAGGTGCGAGAGGCGCAGCCAAGATGCACCAGATCCCTCAGCGCCAGGCGGAGCCCACCTCTGGGAAGGGGTAACAGGGGAGGGAGCGGTGGCCGACGGGCCCGGAGCGGGCAGCGTCGCTATGGTGGTCGCCGGCGAGCTGGGCGTCACCGGCGAGGGGTGGGTGGTCGCGGAGCCCTAGGAGGGAACCGTGAGAGGAGACATCCAAGCTTTCTCTGTCATCGCCCTCTCTGCTTCCCCTTGAATTAATTTGCCCCACCAATCCAAGGTTTGGTTAGCTCTAGAGAGGTATCTAGAGAGGTAACTTTGGCTAAAAAATGACCTATACTTGGTAAGCAACCATCGAGGTGCCAAATATTTGGCAACCATCCAAGGGTACGTCTGGCTCGTTATAAAAGTGGACGTCATGGCGGATCTGAGGCATGTCTTCAACCTCCACTCCACGAAACAGGCTTTCGCCCCGCTTTATAAATAAAGCACCGACCACCATACAACCGACAATACAAACGCAACACCACAAACGCTGGGCAGCAGCAAACGCAAACAACCCAAAAAAGGAAAAGCAGAAAGAAAAGGAGACAAAGGCGGATCAACTAAACTACGATGACCCACAACCGCTGCGCCCTCTCCGAAGAAGTACCGCCACGCTCCTAGCTTCGAATCATCTGGTACCAAGCAGCACCTTCAAGAAGGGAAGCTCACGCTGCCGCCCGGACCAGCACACGGTCCTAGGGTTTCCCCCGGCACACTCAGGGAGACGGACAATGGATAGCCACGACGCCCTTCAGCAAGGGATGATGCCACCCAAAGGCGGCACCGCGTCGGTGTCGGCCGAGCCAACAAAGATTTCTCCCGATTAACCATGTCCGCAATCCCGAACGATCCGATGCACGGGAGCCCGCGAGGGCGAGGCCTCGCCACCACCAGACTCACCGCCCGCCACCACGCGCCAACACGGCCACCAAGTCAACATCGTCGTCTCTCCGAAGCAATCGTCACGAGGACCGCAGGACGGAGGCGAAGAGGGCTAATACAGGGAATAGCAGAAACCGCGACCGCGCGGGAGGGAACTACCTTCACCGCCGAAGACGGTAGTCGACCGGACGGGGCCACAGAGCAGACCAGTCCCCTAGGTCCGGCCGGGCCCGCCTGGCCCGTAAAGCCCCCGTGGGGGCAAACCAATCCTACAAGGGTCCGGCCGGGTCCAGAGCGGACCCGTGAAGCCCGTTGCCACGCTGCAACAGGCCGGTCGCCGTCGCTGCTACCCAGCACCTCCCACCTCGCCGTCCGTCGCGGAACGCGCTGCAGAAAACCCCGACTCAGCCCGGTTAAGATGAGCCCTAGGGCCCCGCAATCTGGATCACCAAGGCCCGATCTGGGCCAAGGACTGATCGTCCAAGCCACCATGGCTGGACAGGGCCGAGCTAGCCGAGTCTCCCTGCAGCTCGTCGTCGCCCGCAACGCTGCGCTGCCCGCAGCCCCGCGTGCGCCGCCGCCGCCCCCCGGCCAAAGCCAAACCAGAAGCCACCGAGGAGCACCGCCGCCTAGAGGAAGGAGCCCCGCCTCCACCACCTAGGCGCGGGGAATGACAGGCCGCCGGCGCCGGCGCCGACCGGGCCGCGCCCGGTGGCCGCTGCCGACGGCGGCGACAGGGGATGCGGGGAGAAGCTCCGAGCGAGAGGAGGCTGCGGTCGCGGCCGGCCGCCGCGGGGGCGGCGCGGCCGCGTGAGGGAGGAGGGAGCCGCGGCCGTGGGCTGCCGGCGGCGTCGGCGGTTAGGGTTAGTCGCGGTCGCGGTCGCGGGAGGAAGTCGCGCGATTTCCTGGCGACTCGCTTTCCGGCAAAACTTCAACCTCCACTCTCGGGGTCTACATCGCCTTAACGATGCTCTCATCCTCCTCTGGCCGAAGAAGGAGAATAGCTTGAGGTTGTCCCCATTCGGACGATCAACCTATTTCCATAGCTTTTGTAAACTTCTATCCAAGTTGCTTGTGTCGAGGCAGTCATCCGAGCTGCCCAAGCTCGCTACAGCCAATCAATGGGCCTTCATTTGTGGTCGTAACATACATGACAACTATAGGATGCTTGAGCTCGTGACTAAAGCTCTCCACGATCGATGCACCCCCTTAGTTCTGCTGATGGTCGACATTGCTAAGGCCTTTGACATGGCCCCATGGCCATTCCTCATCCACATCCTCAAGAAACCGACGTTTAGTAGCAAATGGATAACTTTGATGGAGAGGCTGGGGTTGCTCCCCATTTCTAAAAAAAGTGGCCATTGGATTGAGATCGTCTGCTCGCTCTTTGGCTGCTCCTCATCTCGGATCCTTCTCAATGGGATTCTTTGTCGCCCCTTCTGGCATCGTCGGGGAGCTAGCTACCTGAACCCATGTCATCCCTCTGGCATCGTCATGGAGTTCTCTATCTGAACCCTTATTCCATACCGTAATATCAACCCTAGCCCTCCTGCAACAACGTGGATCAGAGGAAGAAGAAAGTAAGAGGACGAAGAACAACTGATAAAGAAAACATTCAACTATTCTCAACTAAGAAAACATGCATGTTTCTGATATGCTTCTATATCCAACAAAATATGTGTGGTTTCCATCGGTTCTAGGTCTAAGGCTAGGCTTATAGATATGAAAACAACTTATATTTTTGGCAGCGTTGTAATACCTTGCACACGTTTATTTGGCTCGGGCTGATAGGTTCGATGCATACAATTTAATACTCCCTCTTTACCAAAATGTTGTGCATATTAGGTTTTTATAAAATTAACCTGCTTAAACTTTGACCAAGTTTACAAAAAATGTATTAATACTCCATTAGATTCGTCATGAAGCATATTTTATATAATATACATTTCAGTACTATAGATATAGATAATTTTCCAAATAAACTGAGTTAAAGTTTATGAATTTGACTGCCGCGGAAACCATTGCGCGCTTTATCATGTCATAGAGGG
Organism: Poa annua; assembly: GCA_026929855.1. Taxonomy (NCBI): domain Eukaryota; kingdom Viridiplantae; phylum Streptophyta; class Magnoliopsida; order Poales; family Poaceae; genus Poa; species Poa annua. The sequence goes on from CM049436.1 coordinate 41,068,499, forward strand.
AGTATTGAGCACCTCGATCCAGCCAGCTAGATCGTCACATATTGGCACCGACAGCATGGAAGCCATGGCAGAAAGGGCTGCGACATACATGCATGTCCATCGCCATCCACACTTAATCATGTCCACCGATCCAAGCATGCACGAATAATCATCGACGCCCGGCTGTTTGAGTCCAAAATTTGTGGTCCTTGCAAGCTACTCTAATTCAGACTTCAGAATAGTCCGGCAACACTTCTACTCCCTCCATCCAATAAAAGATGTCTCAACTTGATCAAAAATTGAATATATCTAGACATGACTTAATGTATAGATACATCCAAATTTAATAAAAAGTGTGACATCTTTTGTTGGACAGAATAAGTATTTATGTTTTATGCACCGATATCCAAATATGTGGCCGCACGTTCTAGATTAATATCATTTGTATGTGCCGAACAGTCCTTCGCTACATGGCCGGCAACCGAACGAATACGTTTATTTTTCAAGTGATTCATAGGTATGGGGTACCAAGGGCCTTGCAAATTAAGCTGGCAAAACTACACACATATCATGTATGGAAGATGTGGAAAACGGGTACTCCAATAATCCAAACAGAAAATGTGTCTTTCTCAACTTTTTTAACTATTTGCTCGATCCGACACATTGCGGGGGACTATGTTACTATGCTTCAAGGAACTAGCTGCTACTCCCTCCGGTTTTTAATATAAGAAGATGTTTTAGCCATTTTCCACATTCACATGTCCAAACTTGTATCTAGACATGTTTTAGTGTACATATTCACTCATTTGTGTGTGTATCTAGACAACACGTGTAATAGCTAAAACATCTTATATTAAAAAAGGAGGGAGTACCTTTTTATGTCATATATATGGTTTAGCTTAATTTTTTTTTTGTGGGGGTAGTTTAAATTTAAATTAAAGCCACGACAAAAATTATGTAACAGAGAGTGAGTACAATTTTATCAATATCTGTCCCACAGTCACACTTTCACAAAGTTATATAAAACTCGTAATGCAGCAAGATCATCCTAGTCTAGAACTCGATTCTTCTTTCTCTCCGCTTCTCTTATTTAAATTTGTACAGTCTGCTTGCATCAGTTTATTATATACTGTAGTACACATTTTCTTTGTCGCGAGGCGGCTCCGGTTACAGTTGTACAGTACTGCCTAACTGCGTGCTTCCCCGAAGCCACACCACGATTGGCCAGCTCTTCCTCGAACAAAATCTAAATCTGGTATAGATGTATTTTCGACCGCAACTTGGTCTATAGAAGAACACGCAATCTGATATATGGCGCTACAGGCCTACTCCAGTTCAGAGCGCGACGGACGGCTGTCGTCTCCGTCCCAGCGATGGCGTTGCCTTACTGAAGACGTCTGTCCTCTTTCCTCGGACTCGGAGGTTCCACCGGTGCTAATCGCCTCGTTCGCGTCCGGCGATGCCGGGGATTTCTCGGATCCACCGTACTGTGTCTCTAGTCCCTACGCCTGGAGCGAAGAGCGCGCGAGAAAGCAAACAAAATACTCGCCGTGTTCGAGGAGGCCTTGACAGGCTTGCCGCGTCCCCGATCAAATATCATATACTCTCCGGGCCTTGGTTTGAAGGATCCGGCGTCTGAGGCGGCCTGTTCTGGAGACCAAGGTTTGGGCCGAATAATCACGCAACCGCGACCAGGTCCAGGTCAATCTCATCCATTTTTTGTCATTTCTTGCACGGCATATACAGATTGTGGACATGCATGCGTAAAGGAAAAGGTGTCATTTCTTGCATGGCATATACAGCAATTATTTATTTATTTATATACTGGTTGCACTTCAGAAACATGCATATCACTCAAATATCAAAACCGAGTACAAACACCACACACCCCGGAATAGAAGATGCTCGTGTGGCCAATACCAGTAGAAAACTGCTATTTAGTACCGGTCCGTGAGAACCTTTTAGTACCGGTTTGTCAACCGGGACTAAAAAGCCCCCGTAACATTACTACCGGTTGCTTATAGACCGGTACTAAAAGGGGCTCCACATGGGCGTGGGACAGCAATTCGTGTGGAAAACCTTTAGCACCGGTCGATCGGTACTAAAGGTTTTTCAAATATATATTTTTTTATTTTTCTGAATTTTTTTTGGAATTTCGAAATTTCTCACTTAACTACCCACTAACACACACTTCATCACTAACTACACATCTAATCTCAACTCAAACTATTTAATCTAGTCAAACTTCCCGTTCGGTCACCCATCCTCAAACTACTCCAACCCCAGACGCTTAACATTTAGGTTCCTTTCAAATTAGATATTAAGAGAGAACTGAGAACCTATTGATATTACTATCTTAGCAATCATATTAACCACTCGGTCATGATGATACACTTTTTCATTGCTTGTATTATAAAATTTAGTTGAATAAACAAAAATGACTATATAATAATAATATTGAAATAAATAATGATAAAATAAATATTACTTCATTTTTTCCTTTTTCATTTAGTATGGAAAAATTCGTATCTTTAAATCCTTAAATCGTAATTTAACAAATAAAATGTCTAAATTGATCAAAAAAAATTTAGAGGAATCCAAACATGACATCCAAATCATCTTTTGCATTACAGAAACATCGATAGCCATGGTGACAATTTTGATCGTTTTTACGAAAAAATGAAATAAAACGATAAACACCTCAAAAAAGGAAATCCTTTGGCATGGGGTCCTTATATGTGTACTGGTTGCTATGAAAAATGATAAACTTGATTTTTGACAAAATTTGCAAAAAAATTATTCACAAAAAGGTTTATCATATATAAACATTTATAAGTTTCGAGCCAAATGATCAAGTTATGAACATTTCCACGGCATAGTTTGTGATAAAGATCTCATATTACACAAATAGGTCTATATTGGTATAAGGAAAAATCATGCCAAAGGGATTCTTGAAATTACTTTCATAAATATCATTTTCCATATTTTAAGTGCGAAAAATGACTTTTTTTGTGAACAAAGTATAAAAAATATGATGCAAAATGGCACCCATTTAATTTTCATGGAAACTAGTACACATATGATGGATAATCCCCAAGTATTAGGTTTTTCCTTGATTTCTACCTAATTTCGCCTAGTTAAATGAGTTTATGTCGATTTTTCGAAAGTAATTCAAATTTGAACCACAACTATTTGATAGTTTGTGATGAGGACATCCCTAGTGTTTCTACTACTTCTCCAATTGAAGATGTTGCTGTCCAAGATAACTCCAATGAAGTGAGACTTGGTCCAATGACAAGATCAAGAACCAAGTTATTAGAACAACAGGTGAATTCTTTCCTAGTTGATTGTGATAATTTAAATCATGAGAATTTTATACTACCTAAATCTATGCATTTATGTATGATTAGGTTTGTTGATAACACAAGTGCTAGTGGAGGGAAACATCAAGATATGGAGAAAAGCAACTTGGAGCTTGATGAAAACAAGTGTACAAGTGCTGAAAACATGAAGACACTTGGTGATAATATTTTTGCAAGTGTGAAAACATAATGTTTTCCACACTTAGGAATATTCCAGAGGAGGGCGCCCACATTGAAGATCAATGCGCATTATGCAAGTCCTAATTATATTAGGCAAGGGCCTGCGAGTCCTTTTAATTGGCCAAGTCCATTATGGGCTGGTTTGTATCCATAGAGTCCAAGTTGAGTCCAATTAGAGTTCAAGTCCAAGTTGAGGTTGATGTGCTTGCGCAAGGCACTTGTGGCCGCACCCCTCTCTCATATATAGCTACCACCTGCGTGTGGAATAGGGTAGAACCAGTTTAAACCTAAAACCCTAGCCTCCAGATTGTATTGCTGCTAAGCATTCATCTTGAAGTATACCATTGCAAATTCTACGTCTATCTTGTTGTTCCATTGGGAATAAGGGGATACAGGACCACTTGTGATCTTGATTGCAGGTGCAAGAGTGTGTAGTTGAGAATATCCAAAGGGAGAGATTGTTGTTGCATTGGCAGCAGGGATTATCCAGGAGAGATCTCAGTGTAGCACTAGTTATCAATCCATCCACAACACCACCATCAACACAATTCGCAAGAGTTCATTGAGAAGATCGGGCCACCCCTTATCATCTTGGTATAAGATTCACGGGTTTACTCAGTGAGCTATTTCTATCCCCTAGTTTCGAGTGTTTTTATTTCCTATCCAGAAAAAGCCAAAAATATTAGGTTTAAATTGTGCCAGAGCCTAGATCACACCAATTTGCTTAGTTCACTTTGCTGTTTGGGTTGATTTTGTGTCTCTGTTTTTCTGTTTTTAGTTTCGAGTTCATCTAATTAGGTTTTCAATTTTTTTAGCTCTAGCCGAGTTCTTATTCCTGTTCTTTCGAGTTTATACCCTCAAAATCCCAAAAATATTAGTTCTAGTCAAGTTTGGTTCCAATCCGAGTCCTACTTTTCCCTAAAATTCGAGTTGATTTGGTTCGGGTGGATCTCCTTGTGCAAATCGGATTCCGAGTCCTACCGGGTTCCGAGTTGAGGTCTCTATACACATCCAAATCGAGATCGGCCTTTTGCATTGGCTTGGTACGTTCTAGTAGAGTCCTACCGTGTCTTCAGATCAGCATAAAAATCATTTGAGAATTTTTGAGGCATCGTTTGATCTCCGCCGTCCCGGCAGCGTTTTGAGCTGTTTTTCTACCGTGATCCATTAGTGAGTTTAGATAGTTTTCTTTTTGTTTTTCCTTTGCAATTTTCTTTAGGGTTTCAAGTCTGATCTTTGTGAGCCTAGACACAGCCTTTCTACAGCAATATAAATTAGGAGCCTACCCATAAAGAGTAGCTATTTCTGCTCATACAGGCTGCTCATAAAAGTTCATATAAGTGTGTTTACATTCTGTTTTTAGTTCATTTGCTCCTTTTTTGATATATTGGCCATTGGAAAAGTACAAAAAAATAGAAAAAGCAAAAGTATAAAAAAAAAGAGAAAAGAGAAAGGGGCCGAAAGTTTTATTACAATATTTGGAAGATTGGAGCTAGTTTTGATCATTGCAACACATTGACGTTATTGAGCAATCTTGTGCCTGTTTTCATTGAGCATAGCTAGTGTCTTTCGAGTGCATTGCAAAATTTCCATCCATATATTTGCATTGCCACATTTGTCTCCAATAAATTGTGTGAGTTCCATAGGTGTGTTTTTATATCTTCACAAGCAGCAAATTAGGCTTTGTATTTTGGTGTGTTAGGATTCCCAACCAAGCTCCACCAAATACCCTAGTTGCATTGTGACACTTGATTTCCTGGTTATTCTCTTCTCACATTTTACACACCCATCATTATTACTTGTGGTAAGTTGATCCTATTCACTTTGGAACAGGTGAGATACACTAGTATTTCTGGTTTTGAGTGAGTTGTGAGAGAGCACCACATCCTATTGATATTTTTGTTTTCACTAACAAATTAATCAAATGGATTCTGCTAGTGATGCTATTGTGCAGGAAAAGAAGGAACCCGAGGAGCTTGTCAAGTGGAATGAGTATGAAGCTTTGAGAGATACATTATACAACAGGATTGATGCTACCGTGGACCAAAGTGATGATAGCTTGAGGAAGGAATTGACTACTTTGGACCTCAAAATTGAAGAGAGAGCCTCCCATGAATCTGTTAATATTTTGCAAGAAGCTGTGAATAATTTGACAAGACAGATTACCAATTTGGCAACCATGGTGCAACAAAGGCAAAATCCACCTAATGCTAATAATGGTGCTGATTTGCAAGGTGGCCGTGGAGGTGTTGCTGCAAGGAGAGTGCAATTGGAAAATAGAGAGGAAGATGGCTTGGGCAAACCTAAATTCTCTATTCCTACTCTCACTTGTGATTCTGAAGATGTGGAAGAATATTTGATGTGGGAGCTGAAAATTGAGAAGCTTTGGAGATTGCATGATTATAATGAAGAGAGGAAGATAAAGCTTGCTTCTTCGGGTTTGGAAGGTTATGCTCTTTTGTGGTGGGATGGTCTTACAAGTTTGAGAGCAGAACATGAGGAACCAGAAGTGGATACGTGGGCTGAGATGAAACAATTGCTTCGGGACAGATTTGTGCCCAAGAATTATATTAGAACTCTCTATGATAAGTTACAGCAATTGAAGCAAGGATCCAAATCAGTAGATGCATATTACAAAGAGATGGAATTAATTCTCCAAAGAGCTCGGGTTAGAGAGGCCCCTGATCAAACAATGCAAAGATTTCTTGCTAGTTTGCAATTCAAAATTAAGAGCATTGTAAGGCATACACAATATAATGATATGACTGATTTGTTGCATCAAGCTAGAGAAGCTGAAAAGAGATTGGCCGAGGAAGCACAATTGAGTACAAGGAGGACATATACACAACAAAAATCTGTTTTCTCTTCACCACCTCCTCAAGTTGCTCAAACCCGAGGTGTTTCTAATGGCAAACCCGAGAGTAGCACTTCTAATGCAAAGAAATCAAGCCAACCCGTGGCTAATTCTAGTGCACCTCGAAATAGAGACATGACTTGTCATACATGTGGAGGAAAAGGACACTTCAAGAAAGATTGTCCAAACAAGAAAGTCATGATATGCCATGGACAGGATGATTATGAAACATGAGAAGATGCTGATCCTAATGAGGACAATGCATATGATTATGATGATGATGATGATGATGGTCCTATTGATGCCTATGCTACACATTATCCCACAATTGTGTGCACACAAGCTTTGAGTGTTGTGCCAAGTGAAGAAAGCCAAAGATGCAATTTATTCCAAACCAAAGCAATTGTAGGTCCTCAAATGGCTTGCAAGGTGATAATTGATGGAGGAAGTTGCAGAAATTTAGCAAGCAAAGAATTGTGTGCAAAGCTCAAATTGAAGTATATCCCACACCCACACCCTTATTATATTCAATGGTTGAGTGATAAAGAAGAAATTAAGGTGTGCCATATGGTGAGAGTGGAATTTCAGATTGGAGCATACAAGGATACAATTGAATGTGATGTTGTTCCTATGTCAGTTTGTCACATGCTATTGGGGAGACCATGGCAATTCGACAAGAAGGTTATTCATGATGGGAGAGCAAACACATATCAATTGAATTGGCATAATAAGGACATTATATTGAGGCCTATGACACCACAGCAAATTGTAAATGAGTCTAGACAAAAAACTGAAGTGAATTTAGAAAAGGAGAGTGAGAGACAAGAAAAGAGTGAAAACAATTTTTCTGTGGGAGAAAACAAACCTAGGCCGAGTGGTAAAAGTAAGGGAGTGAGCCTTTTAACAATGTTAGCCACCAAAGATGATTTGAGAGAGTTTAGTGAGGATCCTAGTTTAGTACCTATAGTGCTCATGCATAAGGGGGAAATTTTAGTTTCTAATGACATGACTCCTCTATCTATTGGTGTTTCTAATGTCTTGCAGGAATTTGGTGATGTTTTTCCAAGTGAGATACCTTCGGGTCTACCACCATTGAGGGGAATTGAGCACCAAATTGATCTTATTCCTGGTGCATCATTGCCAAACCGAGCTCCCTATAGGACAAATCCCAAAGAAACAAAGGAAATTCAGAAACAAGTACAAGAGCTTTTGGACAAAGGTTATATTCGAATAAGCCTCTCTCCTTGTGCTGTTCCTGTTATTTTAGTTCCTAAGAAAGATGGTACATGGCGCATGTGTGTAGATTGTAGAGCAATAAACAACATCACTATTAGATATAGACATCCAATTCCTAGATTGGAAGATATGCTTGATGAATTGAGTGGTGCTGCTGTTTTCTCTAAAATTGATTTGCGTAGTGGTTATCATCAAATTAGGATGAAAGAGGGGGATGAGTGGAAAACAGCCTTTAAAACAAAATTTGGTTTATATGAGTGGTTAGTAATGCCTTTTGGATTAACTAATGCACCTAGTACTTTTATGAGATTAATGAACCATGTTTTGAGAGAATTTATAGGCAAGTTTGTGGTAGTTTATTTTGATGATATTCTCATATATAGCCACAATGAACATGAACACATTGGACATATTAGACAAGTTTTGCAAGTGCTAAGAGAAAATAAATTATTTGGTAATCTTGAGAAGTGCACTTTTTGCAAAGATAAGGTCATATTTCTTGGATATGTTGTTTCTAAACATGGGATAGAGGTGGATGAATCTAAAATTGAAGCAACTAAAAATTGGCCTATACCCATGAATGTGAGTCAAGTAAGAAGTTTTAATGGACTAGCTGGTTTTTATAGAAGATTTGTGAAAGATTTTAGCACCATTGCTGCCCCTTTGAATGATTTAACAAAGAAAGGTGTGGAATTCGAATGGGGGGTTGCTCAAGATATTGCTTTTGATACTATGAAGAATAGGTTGATTTCGGCTCCATTATTAATGCTTCCTGATTTTCATAAACAATTTGAGATTGAATGTGATGCTAGTGGCATAGGTATTGGAGGTGTGTTAATGCAAGATATGAAGCCTGTTGCTTATTTTTCTGAAAAATTACATGGTGCACAATTGAATTATTCTGTCTATGATAAAGAATTATATGCTCTTGTTATAGTTCTTCAAGTTTGGAAACATTATTTGTGGCCTAAAGAATTCATTATACATTCTGATCATGAGGCATTGAAATTTTTAAAGAGTCAATCCAATCTTAATAAGAGACATGCTAAATGGGTTGAATTTATTGAATCTTTTCCATACATTATAAAACACAAGAAAGGATTAGATAATGTAGTTGCTGATGCTTTATCAAGGAAAAATATGTTACTCACAAAATTGGATGTTCAAGTTTCGGGTTTGGAGGATTTAAAACCTTTATATGCTAAAGATAATGAATTTTCTACACCCTATGCTAAATGTTCTGATGTGAAAGCTTGGGATAAGTATCATATACATGATGGATTTTTGTTTAGAGCTAACAAGCTATGTATTCCCGAGTGTTCTTTGCGTTTGATGTTATTGCAGGAATCACATAGTGGTGGATTAATGGGACACTTTGGAAGAGAGAAAACATTGCTCATGCTTGCTGAAATTTTTTATTGGGCACATATGAGGCGTGATGTCTATAGGTTTGTGCAACGTTGCATTACTTGCAACAAAGCAAAATCTAAATTGAAGCCACACGGTTTGTATACTCCTCTACCTGCACCTACTACTCCATGGGAAGATATTAGTATGGATTTTGTGCTAGGTTTACCAAGAACTAAAAGAGGACATGATTCAATTTTTGTGGTAGTGGATAGATTTTCTAAGATGTCACACTTTATTGCTTGCCACAAGAGCGACGATGCGTCGCATATTGCTAATCTGTTTTTCAGGGACATTGTGAGAATACATGGAGTACCAAGAACAATTGTTTCTGATCGAGATGTAAAATTCATGAGCTATTTTTGGAAGACACTATGGGGGAATTTTGGAACAAAGCTACTGTTTTCTACAACTTGCCACCCCCAAACTGATGGACAAACAGAAGTGGTGAATAGAACATTGTCAACATTATTAAGAACCATGATCAAGAAAAATTTGAAGGAGTGGGAGGAGTGTTTACCAGATGTGGAATTCGCATATGATAGAGCTGTTCACTCAACTACTCAGCTTTTCCCTTTTGAGGTAGTTTATGGTTTCAAGCCAATTACACCACTTGATTTATTGCCACTTCCTATTCATGAGAGAACAAATATGGAGGCATCCAAGAGAGCTGATTTTGTGAGAAAGATTCATGAGAAAACAAAGGAGGCCATAGAGAAGAAAGGGAAGTATGTGGCTGATAGAGTAAACAAGAAGAGGAAGGAGGTGTTGTTTCGGCCAGGAGACATGGTTTGGGTGCATTTCAGAAAAGATAGATTTCCAACTTTGAGAAAGTCCAAATTGATGCCTAGAGGTGTTGGTCCTTTTAGAGTGCTCGAAAAAATCAATGACAATGCCTACAAAATAGACCTTCCAAGTGATGAATATGGTGTGAGTAATTCATTCAATGTGGCTGATTTATCACCTTACATTGGAGAAGATCTTGCATCGAGGACGATGCCTTTTCAAGGGGGGGAGGATGATGAGGACATCCCTAGTGTTTCTACTACTTCTCCAATTGAAGATGTTGCTGTCCAAGATAACTCCAATGAAGTGAGACTTGGTCCAATGACAAGATCAAGAACCAAGTTATTAGAACAACAGGTGAATTCTTTCCTAGTTGATTGTGATAATTTAAATCATGAGAATTTTATACTACCTAAATCTATGCATTTATGTATGATTAGGTTTGTTGATAACACAAGTGCTAGTGGAGGGAAACATCAAGATATGGAGAAAAGCAACTTGGAGCTTGATGAAAACAAGTGTACAAGTGCTGAAAACATGAAGACACTTGGTGATAATATTTTTGCAAGTGTGAAAACATAATGTTTTCCACACTTAGGTATATTCCAGAGGAGGGCGCCCACATTGAAGATCAATGCGCATTATGCAAGTCCTAATTATATTAGGCAAGGGCCTGTGAGTCCTTTTAATTGGCCAAGTCCATTATGGGCTGGTTTGTATCCATAGAGTCCAAGTTGAGTCCAATTAGAGTTCAAGTCCGAGTTGAGGTTGATGTGCTTGCGCAAGGCACTTGTGGCCGCACCCCTCTCTCATATATAGCTACCACCTGCGTGTGGAATAGGGTAGAACCAGTTTAAACCTAAAACCCTAGCCTCCAGATTGTATTGCTGCTAAGCATTCATCTTGAAGTATACCATTGCAAATTCTACGTCTATCTTGTTGTTCCATTGGGAATAAGGGGATACAGGACCACTTGTGATCTTGATTGCAGGTGCAAGAGTGTGTAGTTGAGAATATCCAAAGGGAGAGATTGTTGTTGCATTGGCAGCAGGGATTATCCAGGAGAGATCTCAGTGTAGCAATAGTTATCAATCCATCCATAACACCACCATCAACACAATTCGCAAGAGTTCATTGAGAAGATCGGGCCACCCCTTATCAGTTTGGTTTGAATCTTTTGGGAAAATCATTTTAAGGTACACAAATATTGGTTATATCACAGAAATATTGATAATTCTTGAAAATCTAACCTCTTTCGATGAATAGTCATCGCGGCCGTTTTGTCGTTTTTACGAAAAAATGGAATAAATTGTAAACAACTCAAAAAAGGAAATCCTTTGGCATGGGGTCCTTATATGTGTACTAGTTGCTATGAAAAATGTTAAACTTGATTTTTGACAAAATTTGCAAAACAAAGTCTTCACAAAAAGGTTTATTATCTATAAACATCTATAAGTTTCAACCCAAATGATCAAGTTATGGTTATTTCCACGGCATAGTTTGTGATAAAGATCTCATATTCAACAAATATGTGCATATTGGTATAAGAAACAATCATGCCGAAGGGATTTTTGAAATTATTTTCATAAATATCATTTTCCATTTTTTAAGTGCGAAAAATGACTTTTTTATGAACAAAGTACCAAAATATGATGCAAAATGGCAGCCATTTAATTTTCATGGAAACTAGTACACATATGATGGATAATCCCCAAGTATTAGGTTTTTCCATGATTTCTACCTAATTTCGCCTAGTTAAATGAGTTTATGTCGATTTTTTGAAAGTAATTCCAATTTGAACTACAACTATTTGATAGTTTGGTCTGAATCTTTTGGAAAAATCATTTTAAGGTACACAACTATTGGTTATATCACAGAAACATTGATAATTCTTGAAAATCTAACCTCTTTAGATGAATAGTCATCGCGACTGCTTCGATCGTTTTTACGAAAAAATGGAATAAAGTGATAAACACCTAAAAAAAGGAAATCCTTTGGCATGTGGTTCTTATATGTGTACTAGTTTCCATGAAAAATGATAAATTTGATTTTTGAATTTTTTTACAAAAAAGGTCTTCACAAAAAGGTCTATCATCTATAAACATATAAAAGTTTCAACCCAAATGATCAAGTTATGGTCATTTCCACGGCATAGTTTGTGATAAAGATCTCATATTTAACAAATAGGTGCATATTGGTATAAGAAACAATCATGCTGAATGGATTACTGAAATTATTTTCATAAATATCATTTTCCATTTTTTAAGTGCGAAAATGACTTTTTTTGTGAACAAAGTACAAAAAAATATGATGCAAAATGGCACCCATTTAATTTTCATGGAAACTAGTACACATATGATGGATAATACCCAAGTATTATGTTTTTCCATGATTTCTACCTAATTTCGCCTAATTAAATGAGTTTATGTCAATTTTTCGAAAGTAATTCAAATTTGAATTCCAACTATTTGATAGTTTGGTCTGAATCTTTTGGAAAAATCATTTTAAGATACACAACTATTGGTTATATCACAGAAACATTGATAATTCTTGAAAATCTAACCTCTTTCGATTAATAGTCATCGCGACCGTTTTGATCGTTTTTACGAAAAAATGGAATAAAGTGATAAACACCTAAAAAAAGGAAATCCTTTGGCATGGGGTTCTTATATTTGTACTAGTTGCCATGAAAAATGATAAATGTGATTTTTGACAAAATTTGCAAAAAAAGTCTTCATAAAAAGGTCTATCATCTATAAACATCTAGAAGTTTCAACCCAAATGATCAAGTTATGGTCATTTCCACGTCATAGTTTGTGATAAAGACATCATATTCAACAAATAGCTGCATATTGGTATAATAAACAATCATGCCGAAGGGATTTTTGAAATTATTTTCATAAATATCATTTTCCATTTTTTAAGTGCGAAAATGACTTTTTTTGTGAACAAAGTACAAAAAATATGATGCAAAATGGCACCCGTTTAATTTTCATGGAAACTAGTACACATATGATGGATAATACCCAAGTATTAGGTTTTTCCATGATTTCTACCTAATTTCGCCTAGTTAAATGAGTTTATGTCAATTTTTCGATAGTAATTCAAATTTGAATTCCATCTATTTGATAGTTTGGTCTGAATCTTTTGGAAAAATCATTTTAAGATACACAACTATTGGTTATATCACAGAAACATTTATAATTCTTGAAAATCTAACCTCTTTCGATGAATAGTCATCGCGACCGTTTTGATCGTTTTTACGAAAAATGGAATAAAGTGATAAACACCTAAAAAAAGGAAATCCTTTGGCATGGGGTTCTTATATGTGTACTAGTTGCCATGAAAAATGATAAATTTGATTTTTGACAAAATTTGCGCAAAAAGTCTTCATAAAAAGGTCTATCATCTATAAACATCTAGAAGTTTCAACCCAAATGATCAAGTTATGATCATTTCCACGGCATAGTTTGTGATAAAGATATCATATTCAACAAATAGGTGCATATTGGTATAAGAAACAATCATGCCGAAGGGATTCTTGTAATTATTTTCATAAATATCATTTTCCATTTTTTAAGTGCAAAAATGACTTTTTTGTGAACAAAGTACAAAAAATATGATGCAAAATGGCACCCATCTAATTTCTACAAAGAGTAGTACACATTTGATTGACAATCCCAAAAGATTATAAGTATTCTTGATTTCTACCTAATTTCGCCTACTTAAATGAGTTTATGTCGATTTTTTAAAAACAATTCAAAACATGGAATTTATAGCCGAAACCCTTAGTACCGGTTCGTGTCTAGAACCGGTACTAAAGGTCCCCTTTTAGTACCGGTCCGTGTCACGAACCGGTACTAAAGGTTTTGGCTCTGGCCCAGCCTGGCTTAAAATCTTTAGTACCGGTTCGTGTCACGAACCGGTACTAAAGGTTCGTTATGGATCGGTACTAATGCCCCAGCCGAACTAGCCATTGGGACCGGTACTAATGCCACATTAGTACCGGCCTCCAACCCGACCGGGACTAATGCTCTGAACGAAAGGTCGCTCTGAACGAAAGGTCCCTTTTCTACTAGTGCAAATTACATCAGGTGGAGGGATAGGTGATACCGTCTTGTGTAGTAAGAGCATCTCCACCGACTCCGACCAGCAATGACGACTGCTTCGCGACAATGTCAGAGCTCCGATAAGCACTGCTCCACCATTTCGCGGTCGAGCGGGTCATGGTGGAGCGCAATGAGCTCCGGTGCCACTGCCACTCCTAGTCTAGCGGGCTCAGAATGATGTCCCAGTTGCGTGCTTCTTGGGGTCCCACCCTCTACTTCTTGACCCCCTGTCATACCTCGACAGGGCCGACGTCGACGGATTAAGGAAGGGAGTGTCCACACCGAACATCAAGGAAGTCATCAGGGTAGGTCGCGATGGCCAAGAAAAAGAGTGCGGTCATGGGAAGGTGGGTCGTATCCAACTAGTGGGCCAAGTGGGGTGGGCATGTTGCTATCGCCGAGCTACAATTTGTTGTTGGCGGCAGCCCTAATTGCCTTTCAAAGTGGAGGGATCGGGCGGGACTGTCGGATGTTGGTTGTACTGGCAGTATCCGAACATTTTCTGAATTTGGGAGTCAAGTAGTCAACTGGGTGCAGTCATTTGGTCCGACCGATCAAATATGCTTATTTCTTTATCGAAATATATTAGATATCTCTATTGGAATCGGCGGTGGAGATGTTCTAAGGTGCGGCCACGGTGGAAGGGTACAACAGACCTGCAAAATATCACGTCGAGTCAATGACTATCATACCCCTCACTAGTAGAGAAATAGCTAATGGTCCCGGGCCGGGAGGGCTATTTGTCCCAGGCACGCTCTCGGGACAACGTGCTCGGGACAAATAGCCACCCCTATTTGTCCCGGGCACGCCACGACCCGGGACCATTAGGGGGGCACGTGGCCAAAGCAGCCAGCCTCTGGCTGTCACTCATTTGTCCCGGTTCGTATTACGAACCGGGACAGTATATATGTTTTTTTTTGTTTTCTTTTTTTGTTTCCTGTTTTGTTTTCTGTTTCCTGTTTTATATTTTACTGATTCTTTTGTGTTTCTGTTTTTGATATTTATGTTTCATTTCAAGCAAGATCGAGTTGCATATTATACGCTACTATATAATATATATCATGAATAATCGTAATACACGAGTTCTCCGAAACAAATATTTACAAAAAATATTTACAACCAGAGATCATTACATGACAGAAGAGGCATTAGACCCTATTTTTTCTTCGGAATGGTCTTTTTCGGCTGGATCATACTGCATTCTGCGCCTGGCTTTAAGACATAGTCAAGCAGAAACCCCGCAATTTCCTCCGCAACTGGTAGTAGGCGGTCTTTTGCATCAAGCCTGTTCCGGATCGTCTCAAACTAAAAAACAGAGATCAACACCAATATATCAATCATCATGAAAATAATTCAATTTGAAAAGTGAACAAGTTTGAATATATTGTTTACGTACGCGATTCCAGTCTACCCCCTCATTGATGTGAATTCGAATGAACTCGCAGACATAGAATCCACACAAATTGGTGCCCTGTTGCTGCTTCGCGCACTTTATGAGAGAATAATATAAGAATCCAATCAAATAATAATCAAAAATATTGAAAAAATGGTATTGTGAGACTAAAATTAAAGATATGTATACGTGCACCTAGCTAGTACGGCTTACCTCTCTCCATTTAAAAGTGAGTTTCCGGGCTATACCGACGTCCTTGTGGAAAGAGGTGAACTTGTCCCAAACCCTGGAGTTTACGGTATAGAAAAAATAGTAAAGAAGTTTACTAATTACGCTATATTATTAGGAAAGACCAGGTCGATTGTGATAATGAACGAAATTACCTCTGGAGCATCTGTTTCGTGCCGTCGAACTTTTCTACAGGTTTCGATAATGGGTCCAAGACACCAACGATTGCCTTTTCAACATCAATCTCAAGTAATACCCAGTGAAATCTACGCATGTTTATATTTGTTAATAAATCATCAATTACATACACTTAACATCGAGTATGTATAAGAAAGTAAACAACTCACTCGAAGTTGAACGGGAAAAGTATGGTGTTTTTGTAATGTTGCGCCATCAAGTAAGTTAGCAAAAGCTCCTCCGTATTCTCTGGGTTATTTACCAAACCATGATGATGAACTCGATTAGGGTCAATGAATCCAATCTTGTGATTCAGTCCCAACTTTCGAGATTGTATAATTTTCAGCCTGCATAATAGAGTACAAAAGGAATATAGTGAAGAGGATAATTACAAGCAATGAAAAATAAGTTGAGCTTGAGAATTAATGACATATATACATAATTTAATTACTTACAGGCAAAAGGCACTGATGATAGATTTGTCGAGCGCGTCAAAATTGAATAACTGCCATAATTCGCAATACTCAATTTGAAAATCATCATCACCTGGGCCATAATAATCCTTTGGAATTTTCCCATAGATCCAGTCTCCGTCTTGACTTCTCGTGATACGCATGTACCATGCATTTAGTTGGTGCAATCTAGCTGGTAGAGTGCGCACCTTAGCAGGCTCGACAAGATCTTGTCCTCTAACATATGTCCGCGCCACCTCATGTACCTGGACACTCTGGCCAGATTGTAATGCGCGAAGCTCTGAAAGAGTTAACCCATTTCTCTAGCTTGCTGCGAAAGTACTTCGTCGACCGGGTCCCGGTTGTAAGGCACCAATATGAGCGGGGGGGCCGATTGTCCCGCCTGCATTCCGAGCTGTGGAACATCTCTCTTCTGGGTGGCAGCAAGTTTACGTTCTTCCCGCACTCTCCTAGATGTACGCACCAAAACGCGTGTGTAGTCATCGTCCATATCTAGTTCATATTGCGATGGATGCGTAAGAAATTCTATGGCCCACCGTATCGCCTCCGAAGAATATACCGGATAAGGCAAAGTCACCTTTTTTGCCTTCTTTCTCTGGGCATCCTGAATCTCGTTGACCCATATATCGATATCTTCGCGAGAGTTCACTATGCGAGACTTCCCCGTTTCGCTTTTCTGAGTACTAGTCGACGTAGCGGTGGACTTCCGCTTCTTTTGCGGAGGCGACGGAGTCCGTTGACGCGGTGGCGGAGTACGTTGACGTGGCGGCGGAGTGCGTTGACCTGGCGGCGGAGTCCGCTCACGCGGCGGCGGAGATCGAGATGGACTAGCGCCGTGGTTGTCGTTGTCGGGGGTGTCTGGACTAGCGCCTTGGTTGTCATTGTTGTTGTTCTCTGGACTGTCATGTGGACTGGGAGGGCGATTTAGCTGCATGTGTGGGAACACGATGTATTCCTTTTTCCATAAGCAGGTACTCTTGCAGGCAAATCTCAACTCAACCTCGTCTTCACCCGTAGGGAAGTCCAGCTTAATTCCCTCATATGTCTTCATAACCTCATCAACCCCGACAACAGCATAGCCATCTGGAATAGGGCGGCAATGGTAAGTTCCATTTGGTATAGGCGGTAGGGCAAAGCCGTTCGCCACCTTCACGGTTATGTTCAAGCATGGCACATGTAGGTCGCAAAGTTCCTTCTCCACGATAATATCCACGGGGTGACGGGGACCCTGAAAGTGCATGGTTGCCCCCATGCGTGGTTTTGGTAATTAATGAAAATCCTTATGGACTAATGTTTACATTGAGATATTCTTATAGATCTTGTCCATGGGAAATTATAGGAGTTCATGTGTTGGACTCTTCAAGATGATTTAATGACCAATGCTCTATTCAAAGGGTTTATATGAAGAATGGTCATGTGTAGAGTTGAGCTCATTGCAAGTATGGCTTGGAATAGAAGATTGAGTGAACAATCATGTTTAACCCCAAGCCATCATACATATCAAGAGAAGAAGATGAAGTGCAAGCTCAATATGATGCATCTCAGAAGATATCTTTTGATTGAATCTTGCAAAGGAGACATGAAGACGAAGCTTAGCGAGGCCCTCCCATAATGGAGTATGGGGGAGCATTTGGAGAAGTCTTCATCAAGCATGTGCTAGCAAGCACAAACAAGAAAGGTGTTTCAACCTGAGAGAGTCAAGATCGTCATCATCTAGCTCAAGTGGAATGCTCATGGCAAAGGTATGATCTTGATAGGGCTATAGGATAGATAGGCGTACTATCAAGAGGGGCTCTCGAGTGAGTAACTTGATCGCATCTTTGTGGAGAGCTCAAACCTTTGCATGCTTGGCATATCATCTTTCTTGGTTCTTATTTGGTTTTTCTCCGTGTTGAGTTTTGGTGCTTGTCGTGATCTTCATGACAAGACCAAGTCCTTCGAAAATGGTTTTACTTTGGAAAACTTGTTGCCTTTTATCCATGTGAGGATTTAGAGCTTGGTTTATCTCCATACTTAGCTCTAGTTCATCAAAAACAGATTTCGTATGAATATCTTGTTGCGTTTTTGATGAAGGAGGTTTTACCGGTTTGCATTGTTTAGGAAAGTTCAACCTTTCCCCATTTGGTTTTATCCTCACATGATGGACTGTGATGTTTCTATGCACATTCAAGTAGAGCTCGTTGTAACGATTCCAACGAGCCAAAAATCATCGAAAACGGAGTCCGGATGGAAAAGATATTGACGTTTTCGTTTATCAGTTTTTGCTGTTTTTTGCTGTGGCGGTAGTACCGCCGCGGTACCGCCCGAGGTACCGCCGGAGCTAACAGAGAGCCGTTTTCGGCGGTACCGGGAGCGGTAGTTCCGCCGGGGCGGTAGTACCGCTGCCCGGGGCGCTAGTACCGCTACGGAAGCCTGTTTTCAGCCCGTTTTGATGCTCTAACTCCCTAGGGGGGCGGTAGTACCGCTAGGGCCAGCGGTAGTACCGCTACGGCGCGAATCTGCACCCAACGGTTGGAATTTGGGTTGACCTATTTAAGGGGCCTTCTTCCCCAATGGTTCCCCAACCTTTCTAGCAAGTTTTGACCTCCATTGTTGACCTTCTTGAGCTTGCTATCTCTCCATCTCTCCAATGATTCTTGCTACTTCTTGAGGGAAAAGAGAGAGGAGATCTAGATCCACCTTTCCACCAATCAATCTCTCCTCTAAGTGAGGGGAACCTAGTGGATTTAGATCTTGGAGTTCCTTTGTGGTTCTTCTCCTTTGTTCTTCCTCTCTTCTCCCCCCATAAGCATTAGTTGCTTTTGGTGGGATTTGAGAGTGAAGGATTTGAGCACTTGTGCTCTTGCCTTTTGCATTTGGTGCATCGGTGTGCTCTCCACGAGGATTCGTGGAAGTTGAAAGTTTGTGAGCTTGTTACTCTTGGGTCCTTGGACCCTAGACGCCTTTGTGGTGGTTGGACCCTTGTGTGGTCACTTGAAGCCGTTCGGGAGCCCCCAACCTCATTGTGGGTTGTGCCCCGGATTGTTGTTGAAGGCCGTTCGGGAGCCCCCAATCCCATTGTGGGTTGTGCCCCGTATTGTTGTTGAAAGGCTCCGGATTCCGCCTCGAAGGAATTCCGATAGTGGAAGGTGAACCAAGCCTTTGTGGTGCGGTTCATCGGAGAAGAAGGTGAAACCTTTGTGGTTGTTGAACCGTTGTGTCGGTTCACACCTCTCCAACGAGACGTACTCCCTTAACAAGGAGGAACTCGGGAATACATCCTCGTCTCCGCGTGCCTCGGTTATTTCTATACCCGAGCTTTTTACTTATGCATTTTACATTGTGATAGCCTTCGCGCTTGAAGTATTATATAGCTATCACCTTGTTGTTTGGCTTGCTTAGCATAAGTTGTTGGTGCACATAGGTGAGCCTAGTTTATTTAGGTTGTCGGCTTGTTAATTTAAACACCTAGTTTTATTCCGCAATTATCAAGCCTAAACCGGAAAAGTTTTAAACCGCCTATTCACCCCCCCTCTAGGCGACATCATTGTCCTTTCAATTGGTATCAGAGCCTGGTCTCTCTTTTTGGGCTTTACCGCCTAGAGAGTAAAAGATGTCGTTTAGAGAATTAGTGCACGATCCCACTTTCATATTCAATGGCACAAATTATGATGTTTGGAAAATTCGCATGCTTAATCTTTTTAGGGCCATGGGTCCAAATTATATTAAGAGGATTGTAGATGTGAGTTTATCTCCTCCAAAGGATTCCCAAGAATTATCTTTAGAGGATGAGATAAACTCTCATCTCGAGACTCAAGTTACTAATGGTCTTATATGTGCTTTGACCGATGTAGTTCTTGCTTCAATCATGCCTTTTCGAAATGCACATGAGCTTTGGACCA
Source organism: Poa annua (assembly GCA_026929855.1). NCBI lineage: Eukaryota > Viridiplantae > Streptophyta > Magnoliopsida > Poales > Poaceae > Poa > Poa annua. The sequence continues at coordinate 41,088,564 of CM049436.1, forward strand.
AGCTTCAAGATATATATGAAGTGTCCAAAATTATTGAGGATGATTGTTCTCCCTCCACCTCCGGCCGTGATGAGTTCACAACTTCTTCCACTTCACCAACATGTGATTCGTCACAAGGTAATGATATGGTGAGTGGTGATAGAAATTGCATTGGTGATGGTGAACTTACTATTGATTATACTTCTTCTCTATCACATTGTAATGTTCTATCTTTGGACTTAAACTCTTCTAGCACTCCAAATGTCATACATGCTAGAGTTGATGGTCCTTGCATATCAAGTAATAGTTGCTTAACTAAATATAATGATGATATGCTCTCTATGTCTTGTTGTCATGAAAATAATGCTTCCATATCCTCTAGTATTTGCATGACTAACAATGTAGAGGAATCCCAACATTTGTTGGAACAAGACATGGACCTCAATGGTGCTTCAAGTAATTCTTCATCCTCCTCACCCATTAATCATGTTTGCCTCATGGCTAAGGATTCCAAGGTAACTTCTACCTCGAATCCCGAGATATGTGATGATGTGGTTGTGGATCCTCATGGAGAAGATTTTGACATTAAAACCTTAACCAAGAAGGGTGAGATTGTTCTTGGTGCTCTTCCCAAAGGTAGTGAAGCTATCTCTTCTCTACGTGAAATTGTTGCTCATGGTATTAAATGTATAGAAATCATTGAGGAGTTGGATACTCAATTTGAGCAAAAATGTAAAATTGAGAGAGAAGATGCTATTGAAAAAGCATCCTTAGAGAATGCCCTTGACGAAGAGCAAGAGCTTCGAGTGTCTCTTGAGGAGAGACTTGAATCTCTTGATGAATCAAATGATCTTATCACTGCTAAAATCATTAAGGAAAGAGATCATGCTATTGCAAAATATAAAGTGCTTAAAAAGGAAAAAGTCGAATTTGGTGTTGGCAATGCTAGACTAAGTGAGGACATAGAGAAACTTGACAAAGCTCACAAGGCTTTAGAAAGTGAACACTCTCTGCTCATCAAGTCTCATGATCAACTCCAAACTCAACTATCTAATAATGATAAGCTTGCAAAATTGTCTTCTTCCATTTCTAATGATAATGATGCTTGTGCTACTAACTCCACTTCTTGTGAAGCATCCATATTTAATGAGAATATTGAGCTAAGGGCCCAACTTGAGTTGCTAACTAGCAAGTATGGGAAATTGGAAGAAAGTCATGTAAAGCTCTCTATCTCTAATGACGATCTTCTAGCATCCCATGCTAAGCTAAAGTTAGCTCATGAGGCTATTATGTCAAAGGTAATATCTTGTGAGCCTCATATGGACAATGGCACTGTCGGCCCAGTCAGGACCGGGGTACACACGGCCCACTCCCTACAGGCCTCGCCCGCGGGTAACTTCGGCAGAACGGCTGAGGACTAGGCTACCGCTTGGAGGGATCCTCAAGAGGCATCCCCTCTCGAGGCCTGAAGAGGACGCCAGGGCCTGAAGAGGACCCTGCGCTTCAAGAGACTCCCCAGGCACAGCCCGCCTGGAGAGGAGTCAGCAGAAAACCCCTCCACAGGCGACCACGGCCCTGTGGAGACACTTCGCGGCTAAGCAAGCGCTGCAGGGCGCACATGGTCCCTGCAGCAGCCGCAGGGTGACGCAGGCACCCCAGTTGCCATTCTGGTGATAAAGGAGTCAACAAAGCCGCGCCGCCTGCGGCAGGACAGCCAGAACTTTCCCCTTTGGTGATAAAGAGGCTGGACGGCGCAACGCTCCAAGAAGATCGTCACCGTGGGCTCCACCACGGCCTCTGCTGCGCCAGCGAGCCGCCCTGCACCGCCTGCAACCTGTCGGCCACGGCGCGCTACTTTAGCACGGATGGACCGCGTCCATGGACGGACGAGCTGCGGTGGACTCCCGCTCCTCCATGCGACTGGCGTGTGGGAGCCCACCAGCACGAGGACGGAGCCCGGGGCGCCTATAAAAGGAGCAGGAGCTCCCCCGTAAAAAAAGGAAAAAGAGGGCCCAATCACGCACGGGCACCCAGAACACATAGGATAGCCAACTGCTGAAGGAGGAAGACGACCATTGTGTCCCTCCCCAGGCACCAAGCTGCCTCAAGAGAACCTTCGGCAAGCTCGTTATCCTGTAACCTTCACAGTGCAATACAGACAAGCAGGAGTAGCGGTTTTACCTCCTCTCGAGGGCCGTGAACCTGGGTACGGGCTGGTGTCCATCTCTGGCGTGATTGTCCTCCTTTAGGCTCGGCGAGCATCGTCGTCGAGCCCCTCGAGTGTTGTTAGACCTCCGTGTTCAGTCCCCCCTTCGAACCTCTCTTCAGGGCGAGACTACCCCTGTTACGTGGGAGTCACTCCTCGACATTTGGCGCGCCAGGTAGGGGGCACTGAGGCGCGTCTTCGACCTCCAACCACCGCGCCATGATGGACACCCGCGCGACGCGCGCCAACCGGCGTACCTCTGAGAGAGCTCACACCGAGCCTGGCACTGCTCCCACCCGCGGCCGCCCCCGCACGACCGAGCGCGCCGGCACCGGCCCGCGCGTGGAGGAGCCGGAGAGCGAAGAGCACCACGCAGGAGACCAGCGCGACGACGCGGACCTCTCCGAGCGCCGCGGTGACGCCGAGTCCCCGCACCCGTCCCGGCGCCAGAGCGTGTCCACGCAGGAGCACCACGAGCCCGCCCCGCACACAGCGCTGCTCATGGCCCAGGAGCTCCTCCGCTACCGGCCAAGTGCCGAGGCACACGACCAGTGGCTGAACCGCCTCCACCACCTCGTCGACATCGCAACCACACGCCCTGCTCCGTCGCGCTCCATCGTGCCCTCCGGCCCTGCAGGGACGGCAGCGCCAGGGGCGCCTCCACCGCCTCCAGGGCCGCCTCCGGCCGCGGCACAGCGGGCTCCTTCCCATGCTTCCTCGCCGCACGACTGCCAAATCGTGCATCGCACAGCGCCTGACGCGCGCGTGGGCATGGAGCGACGTCGGGACCTCCAGAACCGCCTCGTCGAGGAGCTCGGTCAGGCGGGGCAGCAAAACCGCAGGGCCCTCCAAGGAGGAACGGCCACCTACGCCTCTGGCTGCATGGCCTTCACGCGCGCCCTGCGTCGTGTGGTCTGGCCGCAGAAGTTCAGGCCGGCGCTCCCCAAGGGTTTCGACGGGTCCACCAACCCTCTCGAGTTCCTGCAGCTCTACACCACTTCCATCCAGGCTGCAGGGGGCGACGATAAGGTCATGGCCAACTGGTTCTCCCACGCCCTCAGGGACTCCGCGCTATCCTGGCTACTCAACCTGCCTGAGGACTCGGCGCTTCAGCCAGGTGCGGAACAAGATTCCGAACATCCCCGACACCCAGGTGATCGCTGCCTTCCGCGAGGGCGTCACAAACCGCAGGATGCTCGAGAAGCTCGGCATCCACGACAAGCTCACCTCTGTGGTGAAGCTGTTCGATCTGGCGGACAAGTGCGCCAAGGCTGAAGAGGGACTCCTTTTCGTCAAGATGAGCGCCCGGGGGGACGACCCCGGCGAGGGGTCCAAGAGCCACAAGAAGAAGGAAGAGCCCAAGCGCAAGGCCACCGCGGTCCTCGCGGCAGAGCCTGACGCGAAGGGCTCCCGCAGGGGCTCCCCCGAGCGCGGCGACAAAGAGGTGGACCACCGCCCGTTCTGCGTCTACCACAACAGGCGTGGGCACGCTACAGACGACTGCTTCGACCTCAAGAGGCTGAGCAGGGAACGCGAGCGAGGAGAAGGCAGTGGAAGCCGCGGCAGAGGTCGCGGCTACCGCAGAGACGGCAAGGGTAGGCGTGATGGCGGCTACCAGAAGCCGTCAGGCACTCAAGCCAACGCCGCCGAGAAGAACAACAACCTCCCGGACGAGGAAGATGGAGGCTACCAGGCCCCGAGAGGCGCCATGGCCTGCATCCTCGGCGGGGCTCAAGCGTCCAAGTCGAACAATCAGTTCAAGCAGTTCGCCCGCGAACTCAACGCTGCGCTCCCGAGCACCGAGACCTCCAGACCCCTCAAGTGGTCCCAGTACACCATCGCCTTCGACGCCAAGGACCACCCCAAGTCGACCAAGACTGTTGGAACTCTCCCCCTGGTCTGCTCCCCCACCATCAACAACATCACCGTCTCCAAGACGCTCATCGATGGGGGAGCAGGCCTAAACGTCATCTCTGTCGAGACCTTCGAGACGCTTCAAGTGCCCTACGAGTGGCTTATGCCCTCCAGGCCGTTCACGGGCGTCACCAGTGGCTCTATCGAGCCTCTGGGGCAGGTCCGCCTCGCGGTCACTTTTGGCACGCAGAAGAACTATCGCACGGAGCTGATCGACTTCGATGTCGCCCACATCGGCTTGCTGTACAATGCCATCCTCGGCTACCCCGCCCTCGCAAAGTTCATGGCCGTCACGCATCACGCCTACAATATGGTCAAGATCCCCGGCAGCGCTGGCACCATTGCCATCCATGGTCATATCCTGGACGCTACGCGCGCCGTCGAGAGCGCCTACAAGGCAGCCGCCATGGCTTTCCCGGCTGACGAGGACATGGAGCCTCTCGAGAGGCCCAAGAAAAAGAAGCAGGTGTTCTCTCAGGAGCAAGCCGCCACGAAGAAGGTGCCGCTAGACACCACCAGCTTGGGGGCTGAAGGCTCGGGGGCTAGCGTCACCATAGGCGCCGCCCTGCCTCCCAAATAGGAAAGCGCGCTCGTCGCCTTCCTTCGGGCAAACTCTGACATGTTCGCGTGGACTCCGTCAGATATGTCCGGTGTACCAAGGGAGGTGATCGAGCACCACTTAGCCGTGTGTCCAGACGCACGCCCCGTCAAGCAAAAAGCACGTAAGCAAGCCCCCGAGAAGCAAGCTTTCATCGTCAAGGAAGTAGAGAAACTCAAGGCGGCGAATGTCGTCCGCGAAGTCGCGCACCCCACTTGGCTCTCCAACGGCGTGGTTGTTCCTAAGCCCGCTGGAGGAGGCCGACTCTGCATCGACTACACAGATGTCAACAAGGCCTGCCCCAAGGACCCATACCCCATGCCAAGGATAGACCAGATCGTGGACTCCACTGCTGGCTGTGACCTCCTCTGTTTTCTGGATGCCTTCTCTGGGTATCACCAGATCAAGATGGCTAAAGAGGACGAGGAGAAGACGGCATTGCTCACCCCTTATGGTGTGTACTGTTACACATGCATGCCCTTTGGCCTGAAGAACGCTGGAGCCACCTTCCAGAGGCTCATGAGGATAGCCTTGGGGGCTCAGATGGGCAGAAATGCTGAGGCCTATGTCGACGACATCGTGGTCAAGTCTCGAGAGGGGGACACCCTCTTGAGGGATCTCGAGGAAACCTTCGCCAGCCTAAGAAAGGTGAACATCAAGCTCAACCCCGCCAAGTGCGTCTTCGGGGTCCCTTCAGGCAAACTCCTCGGATTCCTCGTGTCCCACCGTGGCATAGAGGCAAATCCTGACAAGATCAAGGCTATAGAGCAAATGCAGCCTCCCCGCCGACTCAAGGATATGCAGCGCTTGGCGGGCTGCATGGCCAGCCTTGGCCGTTTTATCTCCAAATTCGGCGAGAGAGCCCTGCCGTTTTTCAAGATCATGAAGAGATCGGGCACGTTCAAGTGGACCCTTGAGGCGGATAAAGCCTTCGAGGACTTAAAGAAGTATCTGGCTAGCCCTCCAGTCTTGGTGGCCCCCAGGGCAGGCGAGCACCTGAAGCTGTACCTCTCAGCCACCCCTCAGACCGCAAGCGCCGTCTTGGTGGTCGAGAGGGAAGAGCCTGTCCTCCCCAAGAGGAGCACTGCAACTCCAAGCCCAGAACCCCCCGACAAAGGCCCCATCAAGGGAACATCGAGCTGCAGCCGTTCAACTTGCGCTTCGATACCACGAGGGTCATAAAAGGAAGAGCGTTGGCTGATTTCGTCGCCGAATGGACTGACCCAAGCCCCGAGGAGCCTCGAGAGGCAGAGGCCGAGCCCTCGGGAGACGCGGCGCCCAGCCACTGGACCATGCACTTCGATGGAGCCTTCGCTTGCCGCAATGGCAAAGCAGGCGTCGTCCTGACCTCGCCCAAAGGTGACAAGCTATATTACGCTGTCCAGCTGTGCTTCACTATCGACAAGATCTCCAACAACATCGCCGAATATGAAGGCCTCCTCGCCGGCTTAAGGGCCGCCATCGCTCTAGGCGTCAAGCACCTACTCGTCAAGGGAGACTCACAGCTGCTCGTCAACTTCTCCAACAAGAGCTACACGCCGAAAGACGACCACATGGCCGCATACCTCGAAGAGGTCCGCAAGCTCGAGAAGCACTTCAGGGTCATGGAGCTCATGCACATCCCGAGAAAAGAAAACCAGGAGGCTGACGACATCGCCAAGCGGGCCTCGCGGCGGCAACCCCAGCAGGCCGGTGTCTTCGAAGAAAGGCTCGCCAAGGCATCCATCAAGCAGCCTCGCGAGGCCGCAGCTGCAAGCACAGGCGAAGCGCTCCCACCACCTCCTGAGTCTGGGGCGCCTGATTGCGGTCCCAGCACAGGGGAGCGTCTGCTGCTGACGGCAACCCACCAGGCCTCAGGCTGGATTGACGAGCTCAAAGACTACTTGGTGAAAGGAATCCTCCCTGAAGAAGATGCTGACGCAGAGCGGGTCGCACGACAAGCAAAATCATACTGCATCCTCGAGGAGAACCTCTACCGCAAGCGCCCAAATGGTGTCGCCCTCAAATGCGTCCCTCCTGAAGAAGGCCGAGAGCTGATCAAGGACATCCACAGCGGGGAATGCGGCCACCACTCATGTGCGCGCACCCTCACAGGCAAGGTCTTCAGGAGCGGCTTCTACTGGCCTCAGGTGCTTCAGGATGCGGTCGCCATCGTGCAAACCTGTGACGCCTGCCAATTCCACGCCAAGCAAATCCATCAGCCGGCCCTGGGGCTCCAGACCATCCCGCTCTCCTGGCCGTTCGCGGTCTGGGGGCTGGACATCCTGGGCCCCTTCCCGAGGTCGCAAGGGGGCTACCGTTTCCTCTTCGTGGCCATCGACAAGTTCACCAAATGGACCGAAGTTGAGCCAGTGCGCACCATACCAGCGGGGGCCGCGGTGAAATTCATCAGAAGCTTGGTCTGCCGCTTCGGCGTGCCCAACCGCATCATCACCGACAACGGCTCGCAATTCATCAGTGGTGTCTTCCGAGCCTACTGCGACAAGCTTGGCATCAAGGTCTGCTTCGCCTCGGTAACTCACCCACGCAGCAACGGTCAGGCCGAGCGAGCAAACGCAGAAGTCCTCAAGGGCCTCAAGACCAGGAGCTTCAATATCCTCAAGGGCCACGGCAAGGGCTGGATCGACGAGCTCCCCTCCGTGCTCTGGTCCATACGCACAACTTCCTCAAGGCCTACAGGCGAAACGCCATTCGCCCTGGTCTACGGGGCTGAGGCAGTCCTTCCTGCGGAAATCAAGCATGGATCGCCACGGGTCCTTGCCTTCAACGAGGACACCCAAGAGGGCCTCCACAACGATGACCTGCTGTTCCTCGAGGGACTGCGCCGTCAGGCCGCCCTCAGGGCGGCGGGGTACCAGCAAGACTTGCGACGCTACCACAGCCGCCATGTGCGCTCACGCACCCTTGAGGCGGGCGACCTCGTCCTCAGGCGAATCCTCTCCAGGGAGGGTCTCCACAAGCTCTCGCCGATGTGGGAAGGCCCCTACAGGGTCTCCCATGTCGCCAGGCCTGGCGCAGTACGCCTCGAGACCGAAGACGGCATCCCCGTTAAGAACCCGTGGAACATCGCGCACCTGCGCAAGTTCTACCAGTGATCACATTCACGCCAGGCAATTTTTGTCTCTAGAGGGAAGCTCACGGCTTCACCTCCAAGCTTCTCCCGAGGCCCAGTCCTCCGAGCTCTCCTGCAAATGAGCCCCCGCAGGCCGCAGTGAACCTCTGCCACTAATGGGTGGTCCCCATGCCTCGACATGGAAGGAACGTTAGCTTGGCAAACCCAAGTGTAATGAACCCATTTTCGTTCCAGGTGAACTTTGCGCTCAGGCGCCATTTTCGTTCCTAAGTGAACTATGCGCTACGGCGCCGCTATGTAATATTTTGGTGGTGAGTTGTATTCCAGCTTTATTTCCTTTGTTGAAAATGGGCACTTATATCTCTCCACATGCGCACCTCGCGAGCGGGGGCTGAGTACGGTGCCAGTGCCTCAAATGACACACCAGCAGCACCGCAAAACCCAAGGCTCCGAGCTCTGGCTGGAGGGCAGGCCCTCACAAACACGCCATCTCTACAAAGGACCTTGGTACTCTCTCTCCTCGCAAGGAACGCCTGAGGGGACCTATAAGCGCGCATTAGTCCCTTGTACCGTGCACAAGCGTTTGGGTTCTCCCCTCTGACATCTACAGAGAACAAGCGTCTCTACAAGCCTGAGGAGGCAGCAGGGAAAAACCCTTGGAGAGGACCTCCTCGCCAGGCTAAAAAGCCTCTACAGGGCAAAAGCCTCGAGAAGCTAAGTCCCGCTTCTGCAACTCGAGAGCCTTTCCTCTCCAAACGAACGTTTGTCCCTCGAGCGATTTCGTTCTCCCTTACGATTCATGGACTACTCGCACGTCAAGGGGGAGCACTTGGGCATCGCGACTCAGGGCTCTTACCTCTCCAAGCCTTAAACTCCCCCCGGCCTTGCTGAGTCATTGCTCCAGCATACCGCAGCGGCGGAGTCATAGTGCGAAGAGACGGGTCCTAGCGACGCAGAGAAAACATAGACATGAAAGTAAAGCAGAAAAGGCCTCTCGAGGGGCAAACAAGCTAGCATAAATGAACTTAAAGAGGTATATTACAGGCCCAAAACATGCAAAGTCTGAATATAAGAAATTGTCTCAGATACAAGCGCTCAAAGGCGCGACAAGCGAGGCTCAGGCGGAGTCCGCGCCAGCACGCTCCTCTTCAGCGTCTTCCTCCTCGGCAGGGGCGTCCTCCTCCTCGCTGTCCTCCACAGCCACCTCCGCACGCTGGAAGCGGTTGCAGAAGGCCTCCACTTGCTCGCGGAGGGCGTTGGAGACATGCAGGACCTCTCCGGCCGGGCGCGCCTCGGTCACCGTGGAGAGGTCGAAGCTGGGCGTAAGGAGCTTGAGGTTGGTGAAGATGCGGTCGACCACCACCTCCAGAAGCTGGCGGCTCTCGAGCTCTATCACCTCGCGGAGGTCGCCGGCGGGGCCCTCGAGGGCCGTGAAGAGCTGGTCGAAGTAGACCAGGTACATCGCAGCATCACCGCGACCGCGAGCCTCGGTAAGCGGCGCTTCTGCGCCGAGCTGGGCCGCGAGCTCGTTGCCTCTCGCTACCAGCGCCTGGAACAGGCGGTCCCGCTGCTTCGCGAGTACGAGAGCCGCCTGCGCGGTGTCCACGGCCTCCGTCACCTGCTTGGCTGCAGAGCCCGCCTGCCCCTCCACGTCCTTGACGAGGGCGTCCAGCTCCAGGGCAGCAGTCCGGCGGCCCTCTTCAGCCTGGCGGTAGGCATCCTTGGCGCGCTGGAGGCGGACCTCGAGCTTGGAGTTGGCCTTCTCAAGCTCCGCGATCCGCTTGGCGTCAGCAGCGTGCTTGGCCTTGAAGCGGTCCTCTTGCTTCTTGGCCTTGTCGCGGAACTCCTGGGAGATGGTCCGCCTGAAGTCTTTCTCGCGCTCCGCGAGGGCGCCCTCCGCCTCCTTCTTCTTCTCAGCGAACCGCAGCTGGAAGCGCTCCAGGGTTTGCCTCTGGGCGGTGACGTTATCATCGTGCCGCTGGAGCGCTTGGGCCAGGTCCCCCTCACGCGCCTCGAGCTCTACCCGCTTGGTGGCCAGCTCGCCCTCCGCCTGGAGCCGCTGCTCGTCGCGCTGCTCCACGTCTTTCTCCCTGAAGGCCAGCTGCCGCTCTCGCTCGGCTAAGCTCTTGCGGTCCTCCTCCAGGGTCTCCTGCGCAGCCCGGTGGGCGGAGAGGAGTTGTGACTCCAGCTGGGAGACCTCGCGGCGTTTCTGCTCCAGCGAGCCCTCCATAGCCGCGCGCTCAGCCTTCACCTTCGCGAGGAGATCAGCGACCGCATCGCGCGCGTCCTGGAGGGGGGCAAGGAGCTCGTCTGCGTCGCGGGCGGCTCCCTCTCGGACCTCCTTGGCAAAGCGAATGGCCTCCTCGCGGGCGGCCTGGAGCGCCTGATCCTCCTGGCGCCGGGTCTCAACCGCGGCATGGAAGCGCCTCCAGGCCTCCGCGAGCTCGTCGCGTTGCTGAGCAAGTTGGGCGTCCTCAAAGGCGAGCTGCGCCTCCAGGCCCTCCAGAGACTCCCTCACCACGCGGAAGGCCACCGCGCGGTGTCCCTTGCTCCAGTCCCAGCCGCTCAGGACCAGGCCGCGTTGCGAGGAGGGCCCGGCCCCGGCGTCGAACCTTGAAGATGAGGCCTCTGGGCGTGCCTGGGGGCTAGGCTGCTCCCGGTCCTCCGCCGCACCCAGGATGGTCTCGCCGCCCTCGTCGCCTGGTCGCGTCGCCTCTTGCGCCTCGCCCCCCGCTGTGGGGCGTGGCGGAGAAGGGGGAGCTCCCCCTGCGGAGGCGCCCGCGCTTGGCGGGCCCTGATCTGCCTCGGCCTCTGGTTGCGCGGGAGGCGTAGCCGTGCGAGGTGGAGTGGTCTCGCGTGCCGGAGTCGGCTCGCGCGGCGGCGTAGCCGCGTGAGGCGGTGCGGGAGCTCGAGGAGGGGTGGCCGACCGCTCTTCCTGCACCTCCACCTCTAAGGGCACGGGGGACGGTGCAGCGGCCTCCGCCTGAGGCGCTGCTGCCTCCGCCAGGAGCTCAGTTGCCTCCGACTGAGGCGCCTCTCCGGCTGGGCCTGCCGTGGCCATCTTCCCAGGCCTCGCGGCCTCTCCAGCCGCGGCCTCAGCCGCGGCTCCCTTCACCTTCGCTGCCTTGCGAAGCCTACGGCGTTTCGCAGGCACTAGGTCGCTGAAAGAACCGGGGGGCGAGTGTCAGAAATATGAGAAGAAGAGTGCAATAATCAAGCGTTTAGTAATTGAAGGAACTTACCTGGACCGCTTGGCCCCGGTGTCAACCCACGCCAAGCCTGGCGAGCGCCAGGAGGGCTTGGGCCTGGCGTCTGGCCTCTCCAGAGGCGCCTCGGCTTTCCTCTTAGAAGGAACGTCGGAGGGCCTCGCTCCAGGCCCGTCGCAGGCCGCCTTGGACCGGGGCTCGCGACGCCCCAGCAAGGACTCCTCGTCAGAGGCCTCCCCCGCAGACTCCTCCTCCTCCGCGCGACGCGTGGGCGCCCCCGCGAAGGCGCCTTCGTCATCACCCGACGAGATGTCGCAAATCTCGCCCGCGTGGGGCCTGGCCCTCGAAGAGGCCTCCTCGCCCCCCGCGTCCTCCTTCTCGCCCGCCGCGTCCTCCTCCCCGCCAGCCGTGGCTTCCTCCTCGCCTTGTCCGGCTCCTGAGGCGGAGGGCGTCTCTGCCTCCTCCGCATCATGCACCACAGGCACGGGCACCACCTTCCGCGCCGGGCCCGCCGGAGTGTACGGAGGAACCCCCTCCAGAACGGCCAAACGCTCGGTCATGTTGTACTGGTGCAGAGGCCTGAGGGAGATCGGGAGTTCCTCCATGGCGGGCACCGCGGGGTTGATGAAGAGCGCGGACAGGACGTTGTCGACGGCGTCCTTGTCGTTGTCCTCGCGATGAAGCCGCATCTTGTCATTGGGGCCGGAATACATCCACATCGGCATCGCGTGCGCCTGGAGTGGGGCGAGGCGGCGCGTCACGAAGTCCGCCACGACGATTTGCCCCGTGAGGCCTTCCTCCCGGAGGTAGCTCAGGCGGCCCGACAGCATCACGTTCTGCGCGCCGCAGAAGGTGGCCTTGCCCCAGTGCGAGTTCTTCACGGGCGGCGCGTCAGGGACCTCAAGGAAGGCGCTTGGCTGCTCCACGCCGACGAAGAACCACCGCTGGCGGAAGTCGTCCACCTTCTTCGTCACGGAGGTGATGGCCTTGCCCTCGCTCCACGACATGGGGATGTAGACGCTCCCCATGCCGTCCACGATGCGGAAGGAGACGCATCCTGAGCGCTCGTTCTTCGCCGTGCTCCGGAGCGCGTAGAAGCACCGGAAGAGCTCCACCGTGGGCTCCACGCCTAGGTACGCCTCGCAGAGGTAGGCGAAGACGGCGAGGATCAGCACCGAGTTGGGGTGGAGGTGCAGCAGTTGGATCTGGTAGAAGGCCAGCACCGCCTCCAGGAACGGAGAGAAGGGCGGCACCAGGCCCGCCGAGACGCAGTGCTGGAAGACGGGGAAAAACCCTCGCGGGCGTTTCCCGTGCGCCGCAGGCTTGAGTGCGGTGGCGCCGTGCTCGTTGGTCCGGTCCGCCACCAGGAAGCGGACCTTCTCGAGCGCCTTGTCGTTGACGCGCACGCCCAACAGTGCCGCGCCGTACGCGGCCTCAGCGGGCGCTGCTTGCGATGAAGACCCCGCGGCCGCCTTGCCCTTGTTCTTCGGCGGAGTCATCGTCGGAGGGAAGAAGGGAGCGGCGCGAGGGGAAGTTGGAGGAATCGGAGAAAAGGGCGCCGGATTGCAGGAGCGGAGAGCTCTGTGCGGTTGGCGTCTGCGAGAAGGAGTGGGAGTAGTAACGGCTCCCTGCTCCGGCGCCGGGGTTTTTATGTCTCGTCAAGGAGCAGTTACCGGGGCGTGGTGGGACCCCCCACGACGCACGTCCCGTATCGTGCGCAACCATTGCTCGCCGGCGTGACGCGTGGATCGGCCCGGCCTGCAGATGTTGCCCCACGACGCTTCGCCTAGACCCAACGGGCCTCGTCGTGCCCATCGTGGGCCTGGGGGCTACTGTCGGCCCAGTCAGGACCGGGGTACACACGGCCCACTCCCTACAGGCCTCGCCCGCGGGTAACTTCGGCAGAACGGCTGAGGACTAGGCTACCGCTTGGAGGGATCCTCAAGAGGCATCCCCTCTCGAGGCCTGAAGAGGACGCCAGGGCCTGAAGAGGACCCTGCGCTTCAAGAGACTCCCCAGGCACAGCCCGCCTGGAGAGGAGTCAGCAGAAAACCCCTCCACAGGCGACCACGGCCCTGTGGAGACACTTCGCGGCTAAGCAAGCGCTGCAGGGCGCACATGGCCCCTGCAGCAGCCGCAGGGTGACGCAGGCACCCCAGTTGCCATTCTGGTGATAAAGGAGTCAACAAAGCCGCGCCGCCTGCGGCAGGACAGCCAGAACTTTCCCCTTTGGTGATAAAGAGGCTGGACGGCGCAACGCTCCAAGAAGATCGTCACCGTGGGCTCCACCACGGCCTCTGCTGCGCCAGCGAGCCGCCCTGCACCGCCTGCAACCTGTCGGCCACGGCGCGCTACTTTAGCACGGATGGACCGCGTCCATGGACGGACGAGCTGCGGTGGACTCCCGCTCCTCCATGCGACTGGCGTGTGGGAGCCCACCAGCACGAGGACGGAGCCCGGGGCGCCTATAAAAGGAGCAGGAGCTCCCCCGTAAAAAAAGGAAAAAGAGGGCCCAATCACGCACGGGCACCCAGAACACATAGGATAGCCAACTGCTGAAGGAGGAAGACGACCATTGTGTCCCTCCCCAGGCACCAAGCTGCCTCAAGAGAACCTTCGGCAAGCTCGTTATCCTGTAACCTTCACAGTGCAATACAGACAAGCAGGAGTAGCGGTTTTACCTCCTCTCGAGGGCCGTGAACCTGGGTACGGGCTGGTGTCCATCTCTGGCGTGATTGTCCTCCTTTAGGCTCGGCGAGCATCGTCGTCGAGCCCCTCGAGTGTTGTTAGACCTCCGTGTTCAGTCCCCCCTTCGAACCTCTCTTCAGGGCGAGACTACCCCTGTTACGTGGGAGTCACTCCTCGACAGGCACAACTTGTTCTCTTAATGCTATATCGTCTTGTGCTAGTCCTTGTGATTCATTGACTCACAATGTTGCTACATCTTGTGATGAATTACTTACCATACCTTGTTGCTCTAACAATGAAGCTTTCACTTCCTCTAGTATTTGTGTTGATACTAACCATGTAGAGGAATTAAAAGAGCTCAAGGCCCAAGTCACTTCTTTGAAGAAAGACATGGAAAAGCGTCATGTTGGGAAGTCCACACTTGACAATATGTTGAGTGCTCAAAGACGCCCCAATGACAAGAGTGGACTTGGATTCAACTCCAACAACAAGAACAAGTCCAAGATCATTAAGAAGAAAAAGGGCCAAGAACAAGTCAAAGATTCGGTCAAGATTTTTTGTTTCAAGTGCAAAGTTGAAGGGCACCATGTTAGATCTTGCCCTTTGAAGAAGAAGGCTCTTAGTGAGAAGCAACAAGGGAAGAAGCCTCAAGTTCAAACTCAAGCTCCTCAAGTTGAAGAACGGTCTCTTCCCAAGAAGAATCAAGCTACCCCTCCTCAAGTCAAGACTCCAACTAAGAAGAGAGGAGGAAGTAGATGTTGCTACCTATGCCGTGAGAAGGGTCACCTTGCTTCTTCATGCACAAATGGTACCTTATCCAACCCCATTATAGTTGACGATGTTTATTCTCTTCGGAAGGATAAGGTTGGCAATGTGTTTGCCAAATTTGTTGGTACTCAAAGTGGTTTCAAGAAAAGAACCATTTGGGTGGCCAAGCCTATTGTGACTAACCTCTTAGGACCCAACTTAGTTGGGGACCAACAAGCCAAAACTTGATCAATAGGTGTTGATGGAGGGCATTGGAGACTTGGCTACACTATGAAGAATTAAGGGATCTTCATCAATTATATTCTCTCAAGTCAAGTCATATGGATTATATTGTTCTATCTCATATCCAATGTTCCTCCTTGCGGTAACTTTTATTTAAATCATATATACATTGAAAGTTGCTTGCACCCTTGCATGTGTTAGGTTTTGTACCTTGCTAGTGTTTGTATGTGTTGTGCTCTCTACTTACTTATCTTGAGAAATCAAGTATGTGTATTTTGGTTTGCACACCATCTACTTGTTTTGAGCCCTATTGCTTTTATTTGCTATCTTATCTTGTTGACTCTCTCTTTGAGAGATTAATGGACTATTCCATTTTGGGAGAGTGATATGCTTCGTGCACTTCACAATTCTAAAAATGTGTGTACATGGGAAATACCACTTAGTGTCAATATATCAATATTATCTATTCTCTATGTGGTATGTCTTGCTCATGAGAAATTCAAATTCTATAACGTCCATTAATTTCTCTAGTTGGTTTTATTTACCTCTTGTTTTAAAATAAATGGATTATCACATTATGGGGGAGTAATAAGCTATGCGCATATTACAAGCCTAGAAAATGTGAACATGTGAGGTTTTGCCACCTAGAATTGATATTGCTAATTATCTTATTCCTATGTGGCATGTGCTCAAACAAGTTCCCATTTAGTTAAATGCTCTTTGTCTCTCACTCTTTTGGATCTTGTTTGTGGAGGATGTTCTTGGTATGGCTTTCCCTAAATATGTTCTCATATATCATTTTGGGAAGCCAATTGATTCAAGCAACTCCTTGGAGTTGCTTTGCATTATCACATGATTTGTGAAACTATCAAGAATATCTATCTATCTAAGCATGGCTTTTAATTCCTATCCTTTGCCTCATGCTTATGTTTTGTGAATATGATCTTGAATATATCCTTGCAATCCACCACCGAGAAATATCTCCATACATTACTTGTCTTGACAAGTGATAATCATATTTGGGGTAAATATGTTGATCATATTCACTTTGGCTGTAGCTTTGAATTGCCTTATTTGATTGCCAAGGATTTTCTTTTGATCTAACTCTTATTTGTCTTCCTTGTATCTTTTGGATACTTTATTGCTCTACTTGAAATTTGTTTTGTGCTTTCTTGAGTTGGGAAAAGCAATGATCCAATTCTTGTGCATTGACATTCGAAAGTCATACTTTTTGATAATGCACTAGTCTTTGGGAAGCTATCCTACTTTGAGTGGAAGATCATTCTTTAAATTGGTATTGCAATTTCTTGCCTTTCTTGAATATGACTAGTGTTTGAATATATATATATATATATATACATATATATATATATATATATATATATATATATATATATATATATATATATATATATATATGGAGAGTGATGATCTCATTTGTGTGCATTTTGTATTCAAATGCAAGATCATAAATAATGCACACATCTTGGGGGAGCAATCCTATATGCTTTCGAACATTAGTTGTCTTCATTTGGTATTTGATCCCGATGACGTGTCTCTTTGGAAGACAAACATTTTTCGTCTTGGCACTTTTTGCCATCATGAAAAGTGTAGAGGGTTTGGTTTATTATTTGATGGTATTTTCTTCAATTGGTCTCTTGCTTTAATTTTGTATCTTTTCAAAGTGGTTTCTTCATTCATGTGTTGATTTGGGTCCTTGATATAATTTGGAAAATTCTTTTTCTTGTCACACTTGTGTGTGCTTTCTTGGTTTAATTGGTGTTTTGTCCAAATTGTATCTCGTTTGGTTCTTGAAAGTCTTGTGCATGCATACTTACTATATGTATATCTTATTGCATGTGTACTTTCGTTGATCCAATATATAGGATAAACTCCATCAAATTCTAAATGGCTAAGATGTGCATGAAATTCAATTTCATATCAATATGCACATATTTATGTGGAGTTTGTCCTATGTATTGTAGTTGCTCTAATTACTTTGGACCCAATGAGTTTGGGTACCATTTTGTACTTGAATTTGTTTTAGGTACATGTGGAGATGCATTGGAAGCTTGTCTCATTTACAAGGAAGGTGGAGTCACCATGTGTTCATTGGAGCCAAGTTTGGATGATCGTTAACTCTTATCTTCTACATCACCAATGCTATCTCGGTAACAAGTATCTACCTCATGCTTACGTTTCTAAGCTTTCAACCTTGTGTAGGTTGTATCTTGGCATGAATCTTTTTGTTGCAATTAATTTGGTTCTTGCAAAACGTCTCTATTGCAAATATGAGTAAGCCGGGATGATTACATATAAAGGGACTATACATTCATTTCTATGATTCATCGATCCCAATTATGTCAATCTAGCACTTTCTACTTAAAGTCTCTCAGGTGCAACATTGATGAATTTTCAAATCATTCGCCTTTTGGGATACGTGTTATCTTACTCGGAGCATCCATTTGTTAACCTTTATCCCTCGTGGATAGTTTTTGATGCTATGATGAGTATGTGTTGGAAGTTCATTTATATTCCGTTAAGATATAATTCGGCTTTGTGCTATATTATTAAGCAAAGATCTTATTGGTGTATTTATGACTTCCTCTTGGATATCATGATCCTTACCCTTGTATCTGTCTTGTGTGTACATGTTTATTTGTAGACCCATATCTTAGTGATTCGTGTCTACTTAGAAACTTATACATATGAGAATAGTACATCTTAATTGATATTCCAATTCTTTAATGACCACCTTTTATTGCTTTTGACTCTTTGGTGGTTTCTTAAAGCCACAAGCTTTATTTTTCATGTGTTGCTTGGTGCATTTTACTAAGCTTGTGGAGCTATTTGCTATACCTCTTTTGGTGTGTGGGTATGGGAAAGACATGATATGCACTATGTGCAACTCTTCTTGAAAGACTATGTTGATGCTATCATCCTTGTATTAGTCTCCTATAATGTCTTGTTATCTCACACCCATTATTTGATTTACCGCTCCTTGCTCTTGTTGCAAAACATTTTTTTAGGTGAAAGTTGTTTTGCCTCCTTTTTCATTTACATTCTCTTGCATGAGCTTGTGTTCGAATTTATCTAGGAGGGAGTGAGGATTCCATGTTGTGCACACTATATTGAAATACAAATCCTTTTTGTGCACGTACCTTGGGGAGTTCCCTCATGATATTTAGAACACTTTTCGGATCCTTTTGATTGCTTGCTTCTTTCGTTGAAGTATCTTTCCATTTGATATTCTTTTGCAATCTTTGGATCCTCTATATAGTTTTATCTCCCTCCATCTATTCGTCATTGGATATGTGCATTTGATTTCACTCATATTATGAGAAATGCACACATTATGGGGGAGCTCTCACTATATTTGCCTTCTAAGTTTTTCTTTCCATTTCGGCAATCGATGCCAATGGGGGAGAAATTTAAAGGGTTTATG
The DNA here is from genome assembly GCA_026929855.1 of Poa annua. Lineage (NCBI taxonomy): Eukaryota > Viridiplantae > Streptophyta > Magnoliopsida > Poales > Poaceae > Poa > Poa annua. The sequence continues at coordinate 41,106,663 of CM049436.1, forward strand.
GGAATATGGGTTTGTTCTCTTGCGGTTCTCTTGCATCCTTGCTCTTTGTGTTGCATGGTTGCTTAAATTCATTATATAAACCCTCGTAAAAGGGATTGTCATCAATTACCAAAATGGGGGAGATTGAAAGTGCATGGTTGCCCCCATGCGTGGTTTTGGTAATTAATGAAAATCCTTATGGACTAATGTTTACATTGAGATATTCTTATAGATCTTGTCCATGGGAAATTATAGGAGTTCATGTGTTGGACTCTTCAAGATGATTTAATGACCAATGCTCTATTCAAAGGGTTTATATGAAGAATGGTCATGTGTAGAGTTGAGCTCATTGCAAGTATGGCTTGGAATAGAAGATTGAGTGAACAATCATGTTTAACCCCAAGCCATCATACATATCAAGAGAAGAAGATGAAGTGCAAGCTCAATATGATGCATTTCGGAAGATATGTTTTGATTGAATCTTGCAAAGGAGACATGAAGACGAAGCTTAGCGAGGCCCTCCCATAATCGAGTATGGGGGAGCATTTGGAGAAGTCTTCATCAAGCATGTGCTAGCAAGCACAAACAAGAAAGGTGTTTCAACCTGAGAGAGTCAAGATCGTCATCATCTAGCTCAAGTGGAATGCTCATGGCAAAGGTATGATCTTGATAGGGCTATAGGATAGATAGGCGTACTATCAAGAGGGGCTCTCGAGTGAGTAACTTGATCGCATCTTTGTGGAGAGCTCAAACCTTTGCATGCTTGGCATATCATCTTTCTTGGTTCTTATTTGGTTTTTCTCCGTGTTGAGTTTTGGTGCTTGTCGTGATCTTCATGACAAGACCAAGTCCTTCGAAAATGGTTTTACTTTGGAAAACTTGTTGCCTTTTATCCATGTGAGGATTTAGAGCTTGGTTTATCTCCATACTTAGCTCTAGTTCATCAAAAACAGATTTCGTATGAATATCTTGTTGCGTTTTTGATGAAGGAGGTTTTACCGGTTTGCATTGTTTAGGAAAGTTCAACCTTTCCCCATTTGGTTTTATCCTCACATGATGGACTGTGATGTTTCTATGCACATTCAAGTAGAGCTCGTTGTAACGATTCCAACGAGCCAAAAATCATCGAAAACGGAGTCCGGATGGAAAAGATATTGACGTTTTCGTTTATCAGTTTCTGCTGTTTTTTGCTGTGGCGGTAGTACCGCCGCGGTACCGCCCGAGGTACCGCCGGAGCTAACAGAGAGCCGTTTTCGGCGGTACCGGGAGCGGTAGTTCCGCCGGGGCGGTAGTACCGCTGCCCGGGGCTGTAGTACCGCTACGGAAGCCTGTTTTCAGCCCGTTTTGATGCTCTAACTCCCTAGGGGGGCGGTAGTACCGCTAGGGCCAGCGGTAGTACCGCTACGGCGCGAATCTGCACCCAACGGTTGGAATTTGGGTTGACCTATTTAAGGGGCCTTCTTCCCCAATGGTTCCCCAACCTTTCTAGCAAGTTTTGACCTCCATTGTTGACCTTCTTGAGCTTGCTATCTCTCCATCTCTCCAATGATTCTTGCTACTTCTTGAGGGAAAAGAGAGAGGAGATCTAGATCCACCTTTCCACCAATCAATCTCTCCTCTAAGTGAGGGGAACCTAGTGGATTTAGATCTTGGAGTTCCTTTGTGGTTCTTCTCCTTTGTTCTTCCTCTCTTCTCCCCCCATAAGCATTAGTTGCTTTTGGTGGGATTTGAGAGTGAAGGATTTGAGCACTTGTGCTCTTGCCTTTTGCATTTGGTGCATCGGTGTGCTCTCCACGAGGATTCGTGGAAGTTGAAAGTTTGTGAGCTTGTTACTCTTGGGTCCTTGGACCCTAGACGCCTTTGTGGTGGTTGGACCCTTGTGTGGTCACTTGAAGCCGTTCGGGAGCCCCCAACCTCATTGTGGGTTGTGCCCCGGATTGTTGTTGAAGGCCGTTCGGGAGCCCCCAATCCCATTGTGGGTTGTGCCCCGTATTGTTGTTGAAAGGCTCCGGATTCCGCCTCGAAGGAATTCCGATAGTGGAAGGTGAATCAAGCCTTTGTGGTGCGGTTCATCGGAGAAGAAGGTGAAACCTTTGTGGTTGTTGAACCGTTGTGTCGGTTCACACCTCTCCAACGAGACGTACTCCCTTAACAAGGAGGAACTCGGGAATACATCCTCGTCTCCGCGTGCCTCGGTTATTTCTATACCCGAGCTTTTTACTTATGCATTTTACATTGTGATAGCCTTCGTGCTTGAAGTATTATATAGCTATCACCTTGTTGTTTGTCTTGCTTAGCATAAGTTGTTGGTGCACATAGGTGAGCCTAGTTTATTTAGGTTGTCGGCTTGTTAATTTAAACACCTAGTTTTATTCCGCAATTATCAAGCCTAAACCGGAAAAGTTTTAAACCGCCTATTCACCCCCCCCCTCTAGGCGACATCATTGTCCTTTCAGACCCGTCATATCATTGTGGCGATCGAGGTCCGTCGAAGCCACGCTGCTTCTCCGCATTGATTTTGTATCAGGAGAAGGATCTTCGGGCGTCTCAGATTCGCAGGGCATCCGTCGAGTCTGCTTCTCTGCCTTCAGCGCTGCTATCTCCTTCTCATGCTCTAGTAGTTTATTTTCCATCCTCTGGACCCGGTCGGCATGCTCTTTCTTCTTTCTCGCTCGGCTTCTGTAAGTGCCAGCATCTTTGGGAAACCCAAGTATCCACGGAACGGAGCCGACGGTTCCTCGTGTTCGTCCACTGTGTTCAGGATTCCCAAGGGCTCGCGATAGCTCGTCGTTCTCTCTGTTAGGGTGGAACGTGCCTTCCGTGACCTCCTTCCATACCTTTCTGAGTGCTTCAATAGGGTCAGCTCCGTGCTCCTTGGTAAAAATACAGTCACCTGTTACAGGGTCTAACTTTCCACCATGCCCATAGAACCAAGCCTTAAGCCGTTCTGGCCAGTCAAATGTCTCGATCTCTATACCTTTAGCCAATAACTCATCCTCCATTTTCGTCCACTTAGGCATGGCCGTCAGGTAGCCACCTGACCCCATGTTATGGTGATATATCTTTTTTCCTGCATTTTTCTTATTTCTCTCTGAGATTTTCTTAGCGGCTTCCGATTCCTTGTACGCCTTAAATGCGGGCCACTCATCTTTTATCTTTTCATAGACTCCGACAAATTCTGGAGTCGTACCTTCAGTTACGAACTTGTTTAGCCTTTTCTTCCAGCTGCGGAACAGTTCAGCCATCTCAATATAAGTCCAGGCCTTGCATCGTTTCTGTATAACCGGGTTCTCTGCATCCTCCTCTTCCGGTAAAGTGAAATTCTGCATGAGCTCGTCCCAAAGGAGTTCTTTGTCTTCATCCGGGACATAAATAACCCCCTCTTTTGGCACCTTTGGCTTATACCATTCTTGAGCCCTGATGGAGATTCTGTCCCGAACGATGACTCCGCACTGAGCTACAAATTTCCTGGCGTGGTTAGCGGGCGCAATCGGTTTGCCTTTTTCATTGATTTCGTCGATGTGGTACTTCTGTTTCCCTTGCAGCTTCTTGGTCCCGGTTCGTGGCCCGCCTCGTTTCACGGATGCTTTTTTGCTTGGTCCCGGTTCGTGGCCCGCCGACGGCTAAACACAAGAAAAAGTGATAGTTAATATATGTATACACACAAATCTATTCAACAGAGACAAACACCTGAGGGCATATATCTACCTCGGCGGACGACTTTCCAACAGTAGAGTCGTCATGTGTTCTCCGCAGAGCTGAACTGTTGGAGACGTCTATTTCGTCCGAAGGCCCCTCCAATTCATCACCGGACTCGTTCAGGAACTGTCCGGTGAAATCGTCTAAGTGTTCCTCTTCTTGTTCAAGGTAAGTACCATCACTTTCGCGGATGATGCCGAACATGTCCTCTTCTTGTTCAAGGTTTCTACCGGTGTCCATAGTTTCTGCAAGGGATTTCAATTGTACAAACACATTTCAATTTCAACCCGGAGCAAAGTTATTTGAAATGTACAAACACATTAAGAGATTTCAATTTTACAAACACATTTCAATCGTATCGAGTATTTCAATATCTCTTTTACATTTCTCTTTTGTAGTCTCTCGAACTTTACTAGTGCTCCGAGAGGGCGGCGGCGGCTCCGAGAGGGCGGCTCTGAGTATCTGCATTGTAACATTGAAAATTTGACAAATTCAAACATTACATAATACAAACATTTGACAAATTTAACTAACACAAATTCAAAAAACTTAGCTAACTAAACCTACAAATAAACAACTAACTAAAATGTTTTTTATGTTTATTCAAATAACATTATGTAAATAACATTATTCAAACTAATTCAACCAAACATAATAATGACACGACAACATGTAAATAATTATTTCACAACTAACATTATTTCACAACATGCATTACAAACATTTGACAAAATTACATAACACAAGTTCTGTTTTCAAAAAAAAAAAAACAGAGGCAAAAAAAACAGAGGCAATGCCTCTGTACTACTAGGCATGACGTCATTGTGACGTCACCGTGACGGAGGCCGCCGCCGTCGAGCTATACCTCAGAGGCGCGGCGAGCAGACGGAGGCGCGGGGATGGCCGGAGGCGCAGGGAGGCTAGGGGGATGGCCGGAGGCGCAGGGAGGCTAGGGGGATGGCCGGAGGCGCAGGGGAACGACGTAGGCGGCGAGGATGGAAGCGGACGGCGCGGGAAGGACGGAGGCTCGGCCGTGCGCGCGACGGGGATCGACGGAGGCGTCGGGGATCGACAGAGGCGCGGGGAAGACGGAGGACGGAGGCGCGGGGATCGCCGGAGGTCGCTGCCGACGGGGATCGACGGAGGCGCTCGCGGCGGCGGCGGACGGAGTCGAGGAAGGAGGCACGGACGGAGTCGAGGAAGGAGGCGCGGACGGAGTCGAGGAAGGAGGCACGGACGGAGGCGCGGACGGAGGCGCGGCGGAGTCGATGAAGGAGGCACAGGACGACGGCGCGGCGGCGGCGGCGGCTAGGGTCCGACGAAAAAATTGGGCAGCACTTCGGTAGGAAAGAGGAATTGCTCCGGGTTGAGCCACCACCCGTGGCTAAGTGTTGAATATATCGGACCCCCCTATTTGTCCCGGGTGTGGCTAGAACCGGGACAAAAGGGGGGGTCATTTGTCCCGGGCTGAGCCACCACCCGGGACAAATGGGGGGGTGCCTCTTCGCGCCCAGTGCCTCTTCGCGCCCAGTGCCTCCCTATGAAAAGTGTATGAAAAGTTTAATTCATAGTTTGAAAACAGTTTGAATATGAATTTAATAACTTTTGCATATTTTGGAATTTGATAAAACTTTCAATATGAAAAGTGTTTGAATTTGAATAACTAATACAAAACAATTTTCTGTTTTCTATAATAATTATTTTAATTTGTTTATTCATAGTTTGAATATGAATTTAATAATTTTTGCATATTTTGGAATTTGATAAAACTTGCAATATGAAAAGTGTTTGAATTTGAATAACTAATACAAAACAATTTTCTGTTTTCTATAATAATTATTTTAATTTGTTTATTCATAGTTTGAATATGAATTTAATAACTTTTGCATATTTTGGAATTTGATAAAACTTTCAATATGAAAAGTGTTTGAATTTGAATAACTAATACAAAACAATTTTCTGTTTTCTATAATAATTATTTTAATTTGTTTATTCATAGTTTGAATATGAATTTAATAACTTTTGCATATTTTGGAATTTGATAAAACTTTCAATATGAAAAGTGTTTGAATTTGAATAACTAATACAAAACAATTTTCTGTTTTCTATAATAATTATTTTAATTTGTTTATTCATAGTTTGAATATGAATTTAATAACTTTTGCATATTTTGGAATTTGATAAAACTTTCAATATGAAAAGTGTTTGAATTTGAATAACTAATACAAAACAATTTTCTGTTTTCTATAATAATTATTTTAATTTGTTTATTCATAGTTTGAATATGAATTTAATAACTTTTGCATATTTTGGAATTTGATAAAACTTTCAATATGAAAAGTGTTTGAATTTGAATAACTAATACAAAACAATTTTCTTTTTTCTATAATAATTATTTTAATTTGTTTATTCATAGTTTGAATATGAATTTAATAACTTTTGCATATTTTGGAATTTGATAAAACTTTCAATATGAAAAGTGTTTGAATTTGAATATCTAATACAAAACAATTTTCTGTTTTCTATAATAATTATTTTAATTTTTTTAAAAACAATATCTAATACAAAACAATCGTCTAACTTTTGCATATTTTGGAATTTTCTGTTAGATCTCGGTTGTTGTTACCAACCGGGACTAAAGAAGCACCAACCGGGACTAAAGAAGCACACGGATCGTGTGTTTCTTTCAAGCACTTTTGAGCCGTTAGATCAGGAGTGTGTTTCTTTCAAGCACTTGTGAGCCGTTAGATCCCGGTTGTTGTTACCAACCGGGACTCAAGAAGCACACGTACCCTATATATAGCCCCCCTCCCGGACATGTTCAGCACTCAGTGTCTACTCATTGTAGTTCATTTTGGCAGCACACGGGTAGCAGAGAGCACTCAGTGAAGGCTGAAGGTGAACCCTCCCCTCGGCGGAGGCATCTTTGGGCAACCAGCGGCAAGACGTCGCTGATGATCTGCGACCGTTCCAAACGGTTGCAGATCATCAGCGGTGTCTTGCCGGACGGTTGTAGATCATCAGAGATGTCTTGCCACTATATATAGCCCCCCCACGGCCGGGCTGTATGCAGGGGAAACCGTGTGTTTTGTTCTATCTACAAAATAGTTCAATTCATCGACTGAATACAAATCACTCGGATTCCCTGCATGCGCCCCACGGTGCATTTGATATGCAGGCACTCAGGAGCCACCGTGGGGCTGTATGCAGGAGAAACCGTGTGTTTTGTTCTATCCACGCCGGCGGATCCATTTGATATGCAGGTAAAAATGGAGCATCTTCTTCATATAATTTTTTTAATATATTAATTATTACACATCACACCAACATCTCCATCACACAACGCCGCGCGTTCTTCTGGGTCGGAACCATGGAGCATCTTCTTCAATCAACTTGATGATTGGGTCAATGTTCACTACGAAGGGCGGAATATCATCAAACCTGAGACACATCATTGGCAAGCACGAATGGTTCGTCTCCGTACGCAAGATTGTTTAGATCCACTGTTGTCATTCCGTACATCTTGTCTACCTCAACCCCGCCTTTCAGATTGACCCATTTGCACCGAAACAAAGGGATCTTAAAAGAAGGTCCATAATCAAGTTCCCATATCTCCTCTATGCAACCATAATATGTGTTCTTCTGCCCATTGTTATTTGTTGCATCAATGCGAACACCACTGTTTTGGTTGGTACTCTTTTTATCTTGGACACTCGTGTAAAATGTATTCCCATTTATCTCGTACCCTTGGAAAGTACATATAGTTGTAGATGGTGCCCTGGCCAACAAGTGTAACTGTTCATCAACCTTGTCTTTATTTTGGAGATGTGCTCGCAACCAACCGCCGAAAGTCGCCATGTGTGTACGTACAATCCAGTTGTCAGACTTCCCCGCGTGTAGGGAGCGTACAAGATTCTTGTGTTCATCGATATACGGGGCCACCAAGGTAGAACTTTGTAGAACTGTATAGTGTGCTTCAGTGAAAGAATGTCCATCCATAATTTTTTTTGTTTTCTTTCCTAGTGTGCCTTTTCCACTAAGTCTCCCCTCATGTCGTGATTGTGGAACACCAATCGGCTTAAGGTCATGAATAAAGTCAACACAGAACTCAATGACCTCCTCGTTACCGTAGCCGTTGGAGATGCTTCCTTCTGGCCTAGCACGGTTATGAACATATTTCTTTAAGACTGCCATGAACCTCTCAAATGGGAACATATTGTGCAGAAATACAGGACCGAGAACTTGAATCTCTTCGACTAGGTGAACCAGGAGATGCGTCATAACATCGAAGAAGGATGGAGGGAACACCAACTCAAAACTGACAAGACACTGGACCACATCATTTTGCAACCCTGGTAGAATCGCCGGATCGATTACCTTCTGAGATATTGCATTGAGGAATGCACAAAGCTTCACAATGGGTACTCGAACATTTTCCGGTAGTAGCCCCCTCAGTGCAATCGGAAGCAATTGCGTCATAATCACGTGGCAATCATGAGACTTTAGGTTTTGAAATTTTTGGAGTCTCACATTTACTATCCTCTTTATATTCGACGAGAAGCCAGCCGTGACCTTGATACTGCTCAGGCATTCAAAGAATATTACTTTCTCTTGTTTGGTAAGAGCGTAGCTGGCAGGACCTTCGTAGTGTTCGGGACTTAGGCCGTCTCGTTCTTTCACACGTTTCTGGTCCTCCCGTGCTTCCTCTGTATCTTTTTTCTTCCCGTACACGCCCAAGTAGCCTAGCAGGTTCACGCAAACATTCTTCGTCACGTGCATCACGTCGATAGCAGATCTAACCTCTAGGACCTTCCAATATGGTAGCTCCCAAAATATAGATTTTTTCTTCCACATGGGTGCGTGCCCGTTAGCGTCTTTCGGAACCTGTTGTCCTCCAGGACCCTTTCCAAAGATTACTTTTAGATCCTTGACCATATCAAATATTTCTTCACCAGTACGGTTGACAGGCCTCCTACTGTGATCAGCCTCACCTTTAAAATGCTTGCCTTTCTTCCTTGCGGTATGCCTGATCGGAAGAAATCGACGATGCCCCAGATACACACACTTCTTACATTTATCCAAATATAAACATTCAGTCTCACCCAAACAGTGTGTGCATGCATTGTACCCCTTGGTCGACTGCCCTGAGAGGTTAGCAAGAGCAGGCCAATCGTTAATTGTTACAAAAAGCAAAGCTCGTAGGTCAAATTCCTCCTGTTTGTGCTCATCCCACACCCGTACACCTTCTTCCCGGCACAACTGTAAAAGTTCTTCAACTAATGGCCTGAGGTACACATCAAGGTCGTCGCCAGGTTGCTTCGGGCCTTGGATGAGCAATGGCATCATAATGAACTTTCGCTTCATGCACAACCAAGGAGGAAGGTTATAAATACATAGAGTCACAGGCCAGGTGCTATGACTGCTACTCTGCTCCCCAAAAGGATTGAAGCCGTCTGTACTTAGACCAAACCTTAAGTTCCTTGCGTCATCTTCAAATTCCGGGAACTCTCTCTCAATTTTTCTCCACTGCGACCCATCAGCGGGGTGTCTGCACATCGCGTCTTTCTTACGGTCCTCTTTGTGCCATTGAAACAACTTGGCATGCTCTTTGTTCGCGAACAGGCGTTTCAACCGTGGTATTATAGGAGCATACCACATCACCTTGGCAGGAACCCTCTTCCGGGGACGCTCACCCTCAACTTCACCAGGGTCATCTCGTCTGATCTTATACCGCAATGCAGTGCATACCGGACATGCATCCAAATTCTCGTACTCACCGCGGTAGAGGATGCAGTCATTAGGGCAGGCATGTATCTTCTGCACGTCTAATCCTAGAGGGCACACAACCTTCTTTGCTTCGTACGTGCTGCCGGGCAACTCGTTGACCTTTGGAAGCATCTTCCTAATTATCTGCAGCAACTTTCCAAATCCCTTGTCAGTCACACCACACTCTGCCTTCCACTGCAGTAATTCCAGTGTGGTACCCAGCTTTTTCTGACCATCTTCGCAACTTGGATACAACAATTTCTTGTGATCCTCTAACATCTGGTCGAACTTCAACCTCTCCTTTTCAGTTCCGCACTCTCTCTTTGCATCAGCAATGGCCCGACCAAATCGTCAGCGGGCTCATCTGGTGCCTCTTCATCTTCAGCTTCCCCCGTTGCAGAATCTCCGTACTCCGGGAACATAGGATAGTTGTCATCATCTTCCTCTTCTTCATTGTCTTCCATCATAACCCCTTTTTCTCCGTGCTTCGTCCAACAATTATAGCTGGGCATGAAACCGTGCCGAATAAGATGACTTTGAAGGGTTCTCGCGCTTGGGTGATCTGTCTTATTCTGACAGTTGACACATGGACAACACATGAAACCATTGGTACTGTGGGCCTGGGCTTTCTCGAGAAATTTCCTCAAACCCGTCATGTACTCGGCAGTGCGTCGGTCACCATACATCCATTCTCGGTCCATCTGCATTATATAATTAACTATATCAATAACCATTACAGACCATCGAGAAATAACCACTGAACATGCACGGTATCAATTAATGACAAATGAAATGAGAAAAAAATTAACCTCGATCGAAAAGAAGGATAAACTTCTTTAAGTGTACACCAAATCATTTCGTGAACTCTCTCGGGCATTTCATCGAACACCTTGCGTGCATACTTAAAAAAAATAGACTAGCACACACCCCCTCCTTCCATTTCAAAAAAAAATGCCTCCAATGGTTTTGGGAGGGGGCTGCTGATCAGTATATATAGGCACCCACCTTTTGTCCCGGTTCCAGCCACAAACCGGGACAACAAGGAGGCCCATTTGTCCCGGTTTGTGATTGAAACCGGGATAGATGGGGTTTTTTTCATTTTCTTTTTCTGTTTTTATTTTCTTTTTCTGTTTTCTGTTTTAAATAACTTTTGCAAACTTTGGATTTTGGAAAAACTATGAATATGAAAAGTGTTTGAATTTGACTAACTAATACAAAACCATTTTCTGTTTTCTGTTTTAAATAACTTTTGCAAACTTTGGAATATATTTCGGTCAATGCATGAGAACACGCGCACACAGAATTTTTGCGTGACCGAATACATAGATAGTCTACTCATCAACGACATTAAGATGATCGTACTCAGTATTATAGCCGCGTAGACGATCCCACTTCCGTGCAATCTCGAAGCCAAGGCGAGCGTCTAAAGCAGCATATACGACTTGATCGTAGCTCAATGGAACTTTGCCCCATCCGAAAATTAGGTCTTCTTCTAACGTGTCTTCCTTGTCGTCGTCCGTGTTCTTCTTCTTCTTGTATTTCTTCTTCTTCTCAAGATTTGTCCCAATGACCGCACTAGAGAGAGCATAGAGACTCGGAGTAAAATTGCCGGTAGGGTTTCGGCGATCCCTCTGCAGGTCGACCGCGGACCGAATAATAATTCCATAGTAGGCTAGCATCTTCATGTCATTATGGATTGCCACGCCGTAGAAATTGATTGTCTCATCACCTAAGAAATCCACGAGGACCTGTGGCACCCGATCAGCTTCGCAAATTTGGAAGACAAGAGTCTCGGTCGCCACCGAGAGTTGAAGGACGGCGGCGCGCTGCGGAGTATCCTTCCGTCGAGGGTCGGTGAACTCGCAATCGAGTCCAACGGCTTTGATCGGAGCGGCGTCGAGGAAGTAGTTCTTCACGTCGCGGATCCACTTCTCCACGCGCCATGCACGAAGGGTGACCCACACCTTGAACCGCATGCCTTCCTTCTTGTAGTAGTACAACTCGGACCGAGGCGGACGCGCGAGTGGCTCCATAGGGCCGGAGAAAAGAGAGGAGAGATGGTATGTGTGGAGGAGCCGGAGAGATGGTGTGTGGAGGAGCCGTAATGTACCATTTTATAGCGCCGGAGAGGCAGATGAATCGCCGGCCGGAGAGCAGAGGAATTAATCGCCGGAGGGCAGAGGAATCGCCGGCGGCGCCGTACTTCCGCTCGTCTTCCGTGCGCGTCGAAAAAACGCGGCGATGGCTCGGCTTCCGCGCGTAACTGAAACCATGACATTTGTCCCGGTTCCAGTCACGAACCGGGACAAATAGGTGTACGCGGGAGCGCTCGGCGGGTGCTACCTTATTTGTCCCGGTTCGTGGCTGGAACCGGGACAAATGGGTGTCGCCTGGAGCGCTCGACGGGTTTTAGGCCCCATCTGTCCCGGTTTGCAGTACGACCGGGACAAATGGGGTATTTCTGTTTGGTCCTTTAGCCTGTTTTCTACTAGTGCCTGATTGGTCATGCCCAGAGTCAACGGTAACTCTGACTCGCTGTTACTTTCTTTAGCAGCCACACTAGACACGTACACACGCTCAAGCCCGTGCATGCGCGTGTACGTGCTTGGCCTACTCGCTACTCGTGTTCTGTTTTTCTCCCTCCCTGACCTCATGAAAGCTACTCCCCGGCGCGCCCGTAATACCACGGCGAGATGCGACCGGCTCACACATATGCAGTCTTTTCCTTCATCTTCTCGTCTACAGATTCATCCACCAGATTCAGACTTCTTCTCTTGATTATGTCTTCTCCCATCCCGACGACGGCGATGTCGCCGTGTGCTGCAAGTGCGGCATGCCGCAAGACTTAATCCGGTGCAAGCTCTGCCGCCTCCGGTTGCAACATAGGTACATGCATGCATATGGGCGCGTGCAACATGCTTCTATGTGCTTCTCTGCATATGGATTGCTCATCTCGATCGATCAATTTCGTATAAAATTGCATTCCACTGACAGGTCTGACGTACGTTTACAGATAGTGCAGCGAGCTCTACCCGAGAGCGGCCACGTACCAGCAGTGCAACTGGTGTCTTCGGGAGGGCGGAGAAGAAGGCTCACCGGTGAGGCAGACGGCGGCAGCAGCGAAGAAGAGGATGTTGGCGCCGCCAGAGGCGAATGATTCTGATGAGAGAATAAAAGGAGGCACTCCTCAGGTGGGTGCTGGTGGTCGGTTTTCTGCACTGAGCTCGACAAGCCGGTCAAAAAGCCGCCCAAGGCTCGTCACGAGATCGAAGGCATACACCATCATCAACCAAGAGCTGTACAAGAGAAGTGTAACCGAGGTGTTGCAGCGGTGTGTCGATCCGGAGGAAGGACAAGAAATGCTGCTGAAAATTCATCAAGAGGAGTGTGGCCATCATGCTTCCTCAAGAGCTTTGGTTGAAAGTATTCCGGCACGGATTCTATTGGCCCAATGCGCTGCAACAAGCTGAAGACATTGTCAGGAAATGCGAGGGGTGTCAGAGGTTTGCTCACAAGATACATGTGCGTGCCTCGGCACTCAAGACTATTCCCATCACGTGGCCCTTTGCTGTTTGGTGCCTGGACATGGTGGGACAGTTCAAGCCAGCCCGAGGTAACATGACTCATATGTTGGTGATGGTAGACAAATTCACCAAGTGGATAGAGGTTAAGCCAATTCGGAAATGTGACGGGCACACTGCTGTGTCTTTCCTGAAGGACATCATTCTGAGATATGGTTACCCACACAGTATTATCACAGATAATGGCACAAACTTTGCTGTGGGGGAGTTTGCTCGGTTCTGCGCTGAGAAGAGAATTCGGTTGGATGTAGCCTCGGTCGCACACCCTGAGGCCAATGGGCAGGTGGAAAGAGCAAATGCCTTGGTGTTAGACGGTATAAAAGCCAGGTTGATTGAACCTTTGATAAGAACCCTAGGATGTTGGGTAGAGGAGATACCAGCAGTACTATGGGGTCTACAGACCACACCGAATAGATCAACTGGCTATATGCCATTCTTTCTGGTGTACGGGGCAGAAGCTGTCCTCCCAACCGACATGCAATACGACTCGCCGAGAGTGTCAATGTATACTGAAACCGAGGCAAAGGAAGCTCTGGAAAATGATGTCGACCTGCTCGAGGAGGCGCGAGAGCTGGCCTTGTCTCGGTCAGCGATATACTAGCAAAATCTCCGACGCTATCATAGCCGGAAGATCCACCCTCGGGTGTTCCGAGAAAGAGACTTGGTGCTGAGGCTAGTGCAACGCACTACTGGCATGCACAAGTTGTCGCCTCCATGGGAGGGACCATTCATTGTGAGCAAGGCTCTACACAATGATGCATACTATCTTGTAAATGCGCAGGAGGCAAGGAAAAATGTAATGGATAGGTCCGGAGAGGAGACCAAACGACCATGGAATGTAGCTCTACTTCATCCCTTTTACTCTTAAAGGGCGCAATGTATGTATCTCGGTCTCCTTTGAATAAAATGCCAGCACTCCGAGATGAAACTCGAGGACTGCCTAATCTATATGCATGTGTTTTGTGTCTATTTTTCCGATTTATTTGTATGCCGAATAGTTTTTTGACCTCGTTTCAAAGTACAAGTAATGTATGCTATCTTCTGTGATCTTGTGACTCGACTAACGAACGCCGAAATGACAGTCGAGAGCAGAGGTTGGAGAATATGGTAAACATGAAAATGAACTCAGGGACTCGGTCCAAAAGCAATTCGGCATATGTTGTTTACTAACCCTGTTTTTTCATTCACTTTCTTTATGTCGGATGACTCTAAACCTTATCTCGAAAGTTTATAAGTACTGTATGCTATAAATTTCGGTCTTGTGACTCGACTGTCGAACGCCTGTATGGTAGACAATAGCAAAGATCACTAAGTATGGTAAAAAAGAAATAAACTCGGGGACTCGGTGCAAAGTAGTCCGGCATAACGTCATTTTTGTTAAACTAGCAAAAGAGAGTGACATGAAATACTTAATGGTATATTTACATCTGCACCCGGCATTCCGGGGATTTAACGATCTGTTTATGATAAAGCCTAGGCGGTAGCATCCTTGGAGCAGCTCGGGTCGCTTGGAGCAGTCGAGGCAGGTGTAGTTTCGGGCACATGATCGACGGTGGAACTAGTGACTGAGGTAACAGCAGTGTCGGAAATGACCTCCGAGGAGATGTCGGCTGCAGCCGGCTTGGTGATGTCGGCGGCTGCCGTCTCGGCATCCGTGGCGTCCTTGGCAATCTCGGCGGACTCGGGGACTTCAGCTTCGGCTTCGATTTCTTCGTCAGCATGCTCCGCATCTTGCCCTTCGTCGTCTTCCTCGTCGTCGGCATGGTCCTCGTCATCCGAGTAGACCGGCCCATCAACGTAACGGTGGACCTGTGCATAACTGGCCATGTTGTACGCGGCATCCTTGCGGCTCTGAACCTTTGCGGGATCCGAGGTCCACACCGAGTTGGAGCGCAGAGATGTCAGCGCATTGAGGTTGATTCCCTCATACCAAGTGAACACGAATGTCAGCGCTTGGTCCGCTCCGGCACGAGCTGCGGAAGATCTCCATTCCCGGAGCCTGGTTTTGGTCTTCAGAAGGCACTTGGCTAGCTCGTCAATTGTTGCAGGGGGCTCACATCCCGGCCACATAGTCCGGTAAGCCCGGATGCTGGCGTTAAGTAGCTCGATGCCAATGGCTTTCAGCGGAGAGATCCGAGCGTTCAGGGCCGTCAGATGGTCCTCGATGTCCCACTCATCCGAAATGGGGCCAAGTTTGCTCTCCTTTCTCGAGCCTTGGCGGTAATATTTGGGGCGGCAATCCGGGAGTGGGCAAAGTGTTCTGCAGAAAGGAAGGCTGTTACCGAGTTAGGTTGCAGGCCGGCATATAGCTGAGACCAAGAGAAATAAAGAAGATAAAGAAAAGGGTAACAAAAACTTACTATCCATCTGGCCATTGAGGCGTTTGTGCTCGGCCAACCAAAGGTCGCACTTGGCCAGGAGGGCGTTGAGTTCTTCGGCTTGCTCAAGAGAATCCTTCTGCTGCTGAGTGACCTCCTGCAGAGTCTTCTCCATCTCGGCCTTCTCGGTTTTGACCTGCTCGAGTTCCTTCTTCAGCCGAGACACCTCGGTTTTCTCGTGCTCGAGTGCAGTCTGGTGCTTGGCTACGACTTTGGCTTCAGTCTCGGCTGGTGAGGATAACAAGGAAATGATATGGAAAAATGAGATAGAGTTAACTCCGGACCAATTTTTTGTGAGGAAGAAAAGTACCCTTTGCTTTTTGCTCCTCCCGTAATTGTTTGAAGGATTTCTTGAGTTTTTCGTGCTCAGTGAGCAGCGTCTTGTTCTCCGAAAGTAGCTTCTTGAACACATTGATCCGGGCTTTGGTGACATCCTGAAAGGTACAAGCGCGACATGAGCCTTGGGGACTCAGTGTCGGAATTTTTGGAAGATTCCCGCCAAGTGATCTATGCTCGGTCAAAGTGTCGAGGAGTGACTCCCACGTAACAGGGGTAGTCTCGCCCTGAAGAGAGGTTCGAAAGGGGGGACTGAACACGGAGGTCCTACAGCCCTCGAGAGGCTCGACGACGGTGCTCGCCGGGCCTGGAGAGGAACTATCACGCCAGAGATGGACACCGGCCCATACCCAGGTTCACGGCCCTCAGGAGGAGGTAAAACCGCTACTCCTGCTGGTCTGTATTGCACTGTGAAGGTTACAGGACAATGAGCTTGCCGAAGGCTCTCTTGAGGCAGTTTGGTGCCTGGAGAGGGACACAATGATCGTCTTCCTCCTCCAGCAGTTGGCTATCCTATCTGTTTAGGGAGCGATTGCGCGATTGGGCCCTCGATCCTCCTCTACGGCGGAGCTCCTGCTCCTTTTATAGGCGCTCCGGGCTCCGCCCTCGTGCTGGTGGGCTCCCACACGTCGGTGGCGCAAGGGAGAGGGAGTCCACAACGGCTCCTCCGTCCATGGACGCGGCTCATCCGTGCTAAAGTAGCGCGCCGTGGCCGACAGGTTGCAGGCGGTGCAGGGCGGCTCGCAGGCGCGGCAGAGGTCGTGGTGGAGCCCACGGTGACGATCTTCTTGGAGCGTTGCGCCGTCCAGCCGCTTTATCACCAAAGAGGAAAGTCCTGGCTGTCCGGCCGCAGGCGGTGCGGCTTTGATGACTCCTTTATCACCAGAATGGCCACTGGGATGCTCGCGTCACCCTGCGGCTGCTGCAGGGGCCATGTGCGTCCTGCAGCGCTTGCTTAGCCGCGAAGTGTCTCCACAGGGCCGTGGTCGCCTTTGGAGGGGTTTTCTTCTGACTCCTCTCCAGGCGGGCTGTGCCTGGGGAGTCTCTTGAAGCGCAGGGTCCTCTTCAGGCCCTGGCGTCCTCTTCAGGCCTCGAGAGGGGATGCCTCTTGAGGATCCCTCCAAGCGGCAGCCTGGTCCTTAGTCGTTCTGCCGAAGGTCCACGCGGGCGAGGCCTGTAGGGAGTGGGCCGTGCATACCCCGGTCCTTACTGGGCCGACAGTAGCCCCCGGGCCCACGATGGGCACGACGAGGCCCGTTGGGTCTAGGCGAAGCGTCGTGGGGCCAAAACTGCAGGCCGGGCCGAGCCACGCGTCACTTCGGCGAGTAACGGTTGCGCACGATATGGGACGTGCGTCGTGGGGGGTCCCACCACGCCCCGGTAACTGCTCCTTGACGAGACATAAAAACCCCGGCGCCGGAGCAGGGAGCCGTTACTACTCCCACTTCTTCTCGCAGACGCCATCCGCACAGAGCTCTCCGCTCCTGCATTCCGGCGCCCTCTTCTCCGATTTCTCCAACTTCCCCTCGCGCCGCTCCCTTCTTCCCTCCGACGATGACTCCGCCGAATAACAAGGGCAAGGCGGCCGCGGGGTCTTCATCGCAAGCGGCGCCCGCCAAGGCCGCACACGGTGCGGCACTGCTGGGCGTGCGCGTCAACGACAAGGCGCTCGAGAAGGTCCGCTTCCTGGTGGCGGACCGGACCAACGAGCACGGCGCCACCGCGCTCAAGCCTGCGGCGCACGGGAAACGCCCGCGAGGGTTTTTCCCCATCTTCCAGCACTGCGTCTCGGCGGGCCTGGTGCCGCCCTTCTCCCCGTTCCTGGAGGCGGTGCTGGCCTTCTACCAAATCCAACTGCTACACCTCCACCCCAACTCGGTGCTCATCCTCGCCATCTTCGCCTACCTCTGCGAGGCGTACCTAGGCGTGGAGCCCACGGTGGAGCTCTTCCGGTGCTTCTACGCGCTCCGGAGCACGGCGAAGAACGAGCGCTCGGGGTGCGTCTCCTTCCGCATCGTGGACGGCATGGGGAGCGTCTACATCCCCATGTCGTGGAGCGAGGGCAAGGCCATCACCTCCGTGATGAAGAAGGTGGACGACTTCCGCCAGCGGTGGTTCTTCGTTGGCGTGGAGCAGCCAAGCGCCTTCCTCGAGGTCCCTGACGCGCCGCCCGTGAAGAACTCGCACTGGGGCAAGGCCACCTTCTGCGGCGCGCAGAACGTGATGCTGTCGGGCCGCCTGAGCTACCTCCGGGAGGAAGGCCTCACGGGGCAAATCGTCGTGGCGGACTTCGTGACGCGCCGCCTCGCCCCACTCCAGGCGCACGCGATGCCGATGTGGATGTACTCCGGCCCCAATGACAAGATGCGGCTCCATCGCGAGGACAACGACAAGGATGCCGTCGACAACGTCCTGTCCGCGCTCTTCATCAACCCCGCGGTGCCCGCCATGGAGGAACTCCCGATCTCCCTCAGGCCTCTGCACCAATACAACATGACCGAGCGTCTGGCCGTTCTGGAGGGGGTTCCTCCGTACACTCCGGCAGGCCCGGCGCGGAAGGTGGTGCCCGTGCCTGTGGTGCATGATGCGGAGGGGGCAGAGACGCCCTCTGCCTCAGGAGCCGGTCAAGGCGAGGAGGAAGCCGCGGCAGGCGAGGAGGAGGCCGCGGCGGGCGAGGAGGCCTCTTCGAGGGCCAGGCCCCAAGCGGGCGAGATTTGCGACATCTCGTCAGGTGACGACGAAGGCGCCTTCGCGGGGGCGCCCACGCGTCGCGCGGAGGAGGAGGAGTCTGAAGGGGAGGCCTCTGACGAGGAGTCCTTGCTGGGGCGTCGTGAGCCCCGGTCCAAGGCGGCCTGCGACAGGCCTGGCGCGAGGCCCTCCGACGTCCCCTCTAAGAGGAAAGCCGAGGCGCCTCCGGAGAGGCCAGACGCCAGGCCCAAGCCCTCCTGGCGCTCGTCAGGCTTGGCGTGGGTTGACACCGGCGCCAAGCGGTCCGGGTAAGTTCCTTCAATTACTAAACGCTTGATTATTGCACTCTTCTTCTCATATTTCTGACACTCGCCCCCCGATTCCTTTCAGCGACCTAGTGCCTGCGAAACGCCGTAGGCTTCGCAAGGCAGCGGAGGTGAAGGGAGCCGCGGCAGAGGCCGTGGCTGGAGAGGTCGCGAGGCCTGGGGAGACGGCCACGGCAGGCCCAGCCGAAGAGGCGCCTCAGGCGGAGGCAACTGAGCTTCTGGCGGAGGCAGCAGCGCCTCAGGCGGAGGCCGCTGCACCGCCCCCCGTGCCCTTGGTGGTGGAGGTGCAGGAAGAGCGGTCGGCCAGCCCCCCTCGAGCTCCTACACTGCCTCGCGCGGCTACGCCGCCGCGCGAGTCGACTCCGGCACGCGAGGCCACCCCACCTCGTGCGGCTACGCCTCCCGCGCAACCAGAGGCCGAGGCAGACCAGGGCCCACCAAGCGCGGGCGCCTCTGCAGGGGGAGCTCCTCTTTCTCCGCCACGCCCCGCAGTGGGGGGCGAGGCGCAAGAGGCGACGCGACCAGGCGACGAGGGCGGCGAGACCATCCTGGGCGCGGCGAAGGACCGGGAGCAGCCTAGCCCCCAGGCACGCCCAGAGGCCTCATCCTCAAGGTTCGACACCGGGGCCGGGCCCTCCGCGCAACGCGGCCTGGTCCTGAGCGGCTGGGACTGGAGCAAGGGACACCGCGAGGTGGCCTTCCGCGTGGTGAGGGAGTCCCTGGAGGGCCTGGAGGCGCAGCTCGCCTTTGAGGACGCCCAACTTGCTCAGCAACGCGACGAGCTCGCGGAGGCCTGGGGGCGCTTCCATGCCGCGGTTGAGGCCCGGCGCCAGGAGGATCAGGCGCTCCAGGCCGCCCGTGAGGAGGCCATCCGCTTTGCTAAGGAGGTCCGAGAGGGGGCCGTCCGCGACGCAGTCGAGCTCCTTGCCCCCCTCCAGGACGCGCGCGATGCGGCCGCCGATCTCCTCGCGGAGGTGAAGGCCGAGCGCGCGACTATGGAGGGCTCGCTGGAGCAGAAGCGCCGCGAGGTCTCCCAGCTAGCGTCCCAGCTCCTCTCCGCCCACCAGGCCGCGCAGGAGACCCTGGAGGAGGACCGCAAGAGCTTAGCCGAGCGTGAGCGGCAGCTGGCCTCCAGGGAGAAAGACGTGGAGCAGCGCGACGAGCAGCGGCTCCAGGCGGAGGGTGAGCTGGCCACCAAGCGGGAAGAGCTCGAGGCGCGTGAGGGGGACCTGGCCCAAGCGCTCCAGCGGCACGACGATAACGTCACCGCCCAGAGTCAAACCCTAGAGCGCTTCCAGCTGCGGTTCGCTGAGAAGAAAAAGGAGGCGGAGGCTGCCCTCGCGGAGCGCGAGAAAGACTTCAGGCGGACCATCTCCCAGGAGTTCCGCGACAAGGCCAAGAAGCAAGAGGACCGCTTCAAGGCCAAGCACACTTCTGACGCCAAGCGGATCGCGGAGCTTGAGAAGGTCAACTCCAAGCTCGAGGTCCGCCTCCAACGCGCCAAGGACGCCTACCGCCAGGCTGAGGAGGGCCGCCGGGCTGCTGCCCTGGAGCTGGACGCCCTCATCAAGGACGTGGAGGGGCAGGCGGGCTCTGCAGCCAAGCAGGTGACGGAGGCCGTGGACA
Organism: Poa annua; assembly: GCA_026929855.1. Classification (NCBI taxonomy): domain Eukaryota; kingdom Viridiplantae; phylum Streptophyta; class Magnoliopsida; order Poales; family Poaceae; genus Poa; species Poa annua. Next base: position 41,127,042 of record CM049436.1, read on the forward strand.
CCGCGCAGGCGGCTCTCGTGCTCGCGAAGCAGCGGGACCGCATGTTCCAGGCGCTGGTAGCGAGAGGCAATGAGCTCGCGGCCCAGCTCGGCGCAGAAGCGCCGCTCACCGAGGCTCGCGGTCGTGGTGATGCTGCGATGTACCTGGTCTACTTCGACCAGCTCTTCACGGCCCTCGAGGGTCCCGCCGGCGATCTCCGCGAGGTGATTGAGGTCGAGAGCCGTCAGCTTCTGGAGGTGGTGGTCGACCGCATCTTCACCAACCTCCGGCTCCTTTCGCCCAGCTTCGACCTCTCCACGGTGACCGAGGCGCGCCCGGCTGGGGAGGCCCTGCAGGTCTCCAACGCCCTTCGCGAGCAAGTGGAGGCCTTCTGCAACCGCTTCAAGCGTGCGGAGGTGGCTGCGGAGGACAGCGAGGAGGAGGCCGCCCCTGCCGAGGAGGAAGACGCTGAGGAGGAGCGTGCTGGCGCGGACTCCGCCTGAGCCTTGCTTGTCGCGCCTTTGAGCGCTTGTATCTGAGACAATTTTTTGTATTCAGACATTGCACGTTTTGGGCCTGTAATATACCTCTTTAAGCTTATTTATGCTAGCTTGTTTGCCCCTCGAGAGGCCTTTTCTGCTTTACTTTCATGTCTATGTTTTCTCTGCGTCGTTAGGACCCGTCTCTTCGCACTATGACTCCGCCACTACGGTATGCTAGAGCAATGACTCAGCAAGGCCGGGGGGAGTTTAAGGCTTGGAGAGGTAAGAGCCCTGAGTCGCGATGCCCAAGTGCTCCCCTTTGACGTGCGAGTAGTCCATGAAGCATAAGGGAAAACGAAATCGCTCGAGGGACAAACGTGCGCTTGGAGAGAAAAGGCTCTCGAGTCGCAGGAGCGAGACTTAGCTTCTAGAGGCTTTTGCCCTGTAGAGGCTTTTTAGCTTGCCGGGGAGGTCCTCTTCAAGAGTTTTTTCCCTGCTGCCTCCTCGGGCTTGTAGAGACGCTTGTTCCCTATAGATGTTAGAGAGGCAGGACCAAACGCTTGTGCACTTTACCATGGACTAATGCGCGCTTATAGGTCTCCTCAGGCGTTCCTTGTGAGGAGAGAGTGTACCAAGGTCCTTTGTAGAGATGGCGTGCTTGGGAGGGCCTGCCCTCTAGCCAGAGCTCGGATCCTTGGGTTTTGCAGTGCTGCTGGTGTGTCATTTGAGGCACTGGCACCGTACTCAGCCCCCGCTCGCGAGGTGCGCATGTGGAGAGATATAAGTGCCCATTTTCAATAAAGAAAATAATGCTGAAATAAACTCACCACCAAAATATTACATAGCGGCGCCGTAGCGCATAGTTCACTTAGGAACGAAAATGGCGCCGGAGCGCAAAGTTCACTTGGAACGAAAAGCGGTTCATTACACTTGGGTTTGCCAAGCTAACGTTCCTTCCATGTCGAGGCATGGGGACCACCCATTAGTGGCAGAGGTTCACTGCGGCCTGCGAGGGCTCATTTGCAGGAGAGCTCGGAGGCCTGGGCCTCGGGAGAAGCTTTGAGAAGCTTGGAGGTGAAGCCGTGAGCTTCCCTCTAGAGACAAAAAATGCCTGGCGTGGCCGTGATCACGGGTAGAACTTGCGCAGGTGCGCGATGTTCCACGGGTTCTTGACGGGGATGCCGTTTTCGGTCTCGAGGCGTACTGCGCCAGGCCTGGCGACGTGGGAGACCCTGTAGGGGCCTTCCCACATCGGCGAGAGCTTGTGGAGACCTTCCCTGGAGAGGATTCGCCTGAGGACGAGGTCGCCCGCCTCAAGGGTGCGTGAGCGCACATGGCGGCTGTGGTAGCGTCGCAGGTCTTGCTGGTACCCCGCCGCCCCGAGGGCGGCCTGACGGCGCAATCCCTCGAGGAGCAGCAGGTCGTCGTTGTGGAGGCCTTCTTGGGTGTCCTCATTGAAGGCAAGGACCCGCGGCGATCCATGCTTGATTTCTGCGGGGAGGACTGCCTCAGCTCCGTAGACCAGGGCGAACGGCGTTTCGCCTGTAGGCCTCGAGGAAGTTGTGCGTATGGACCAGAGCACGGAGGGGAGCTCGTCGATCCAGCCCTTGCCGTGGCCCTTGAGGATGTTGAAACTCCTGGTCTTGAGGCCCTTGAGGACCTCAGCGTTTGCTCGCTCGGCTTGACCGTTGCTGCGTGGGTGAGCTACCGAGGCGAAGCAGACCTTGACGCCAAGCTTATCGCAGTAGGCTCGGAAGATGCCGCTGGTGAATTGCGAGCCATTGTCGGTGATGATGCGGTTGGGCACGCCGAAGCGGCAGACCAAGCTTCTAATGAATTTCACCGCGGCCCCCGCTGGTATGGTGCGCACTGGCTCAACTTCGGTCCATTTGGTGAACTTGTCGATGGCCACGAAGAGGAAACGGTAGCCCCCCTGCGACCTTGGGAAGGGGCCCAAGATATCCAGCCCCCAGACCGCAAATGGCCAGGAGAGCGGGATGGTTTGAAGCTCCAGTGCCGGCTGATGAATTTGCTTGGCGTGGAATTGGCAGGCGTCGCAGGTTTGCACAATGGCGACCGCATCTTGAAGCACTTGAGGCCAGTAGAAGCCGCTCCTGAAGACCTTGCCCGTGAGGGTGCGCGCACATGAGTGGTGGCCGCACTCCCCGCTGTGGATGTCCTTAATCAGCTCTCGGCCTTCCTCAGGAGGGACACACTTGAGCGCGATACCATTTGGGCGCTTGCGGTAGAGGTTTCCCTCGAGGATGCAGTAGGATTTTGCCTGTCGAGCGATTCGCTCTGCATCGGCATCTTCTTCCGGGAGGATTCCCTTCGCCAAGTAGTCCTTGAGCTCATCAATCCAGCCTGAGGCCTGGCGGGTTGCCGTCAGCAACATGCGCTCCCCTGTGCTGGGGCCGCAATCAGGCGCCCCAGACTCAGGAGGTGGTGGGAGCGCTTCGTCTGCGCTTGCGGCTGTGGCCTCTCGAGGCTGCTTGATGGATGCCTTGGCGAGCCTTTCTTCAAAGACACCGGCCTGCTGGGGCTGCCTTCGCGAGGCCCGCTTGGCGATGTCGTCAGCCTCTTGGTTTTCTTTCCTCGGGATGTGCATGAGCTCCATGCCCCTGAAGTGCTTCTCAAGCTTGCGGACCTCTTCGAGGTATGCGGCCATGTGGTCGTCTTTCGGCGTGTAGCTCTTGTTGGAGAAGTTGACGAGCAGCTGAGAGTCTCCCTTGACGAGTAGGTGCTTGACACCTAGCGTGATGGCGGCCCTTAAGCCGGCGAGGAGGCCTTCGTATTCGGCGATGTTGTTGGAGATCTTGTCGATCGTGAAGCACAGCTGGACAGCGTAGTATAGCTTGTCACCCTTGGGCGTAGTTAGGACGACGCCTGCTCCGCCATTGCGACAAGCGAAGGCTCCATCGAAGTGCATGGTCCAGTGGCTGGGCACCGTGTCTCCCGAGGGCTCGGCCTCTGCCTCGCGAGGCTCCTCAGGGCTTGGGTCAGTCCATTCGGCGACGAAGTCAGCCAGCGCTCTTCCTTTTATGACCCTCGTGGTGTCGAAACGCAAGTTGAATGGCTGCAGCTCGATGTTCCATCCTGCGACACGATCTGTGGCGTTGGGATTGCGCAGGATTTGCTCCAGGGGGAAGGCAGTGACCACCGTGATGTGGTGGCCCTGGAAGTAGTGTCTCAACTTCCTGGAGGCGATGAGGAGCGCGACGAGGAGCTTCTGCTGCATCGGATACCTCTCGCGAGCGTCCCGCAGCACTGTGCTGACGAAGTAAACGGGGTGCTCGACAAGGGTTGCCTGAGGTGGCGCAGCGTCAGCCCCCTGTGGAGGCTCTTCAGGGCCCTTGTCGAGATCCGCCTGTGGAGGCGTCCCGACAGGGGTGGAGGGAGCAGACTCGGCTTGAGGCGGTGGGCCTGGCAGTGGGTCTGTGGAGGCTGCTCCTTCGACGGGGCCTTTGTCGGGGGGTTCTGGGCTTGGAGTTGCAGTGCTTTTCTTGGGGAGGACAGGCTCTTCCCTCTCGACCACCAAGACGGCGCTTGCGGTCTGCGGGGTGGCTGAGAGGTACAGCTTCAGGTGCTCGCCTGCCCTAGGGGCCACCAAGACCGGAGGGCTAGCCAGATACTTTTTTAAGTCCTCGAAGGCCTTATCCGCCTCAGGGGTCCACTTGAATGTGCCCGATCTCTTCATGATCTTGAAAAATGGCAGGGCTCTCTCGCCGAATTTGGAGATGAAACGACCAAGGCTGGCCATGCAGCCCGCTAAGCGCTGCATGTCCTTGAGTCGGCGGGGAGGCTGCATTTGCTCTATGGCCTTGATCTTGTCAGGATTGGCCTCTACGCCACGGTGGGACACGAGGAATCCGAGGAGCTTGCCTGAAGGGACCCCGAAGACGCACTTGGCGGGGTTCAGCTTGATGTTCACCTTTCTCAGGCTGGCGAAGGTTTCCTCGAGGTCCCTCAAGAGGGTGTCCCCCTCTCGAGACTTGACCACGATATCGTCGACGTAGGCCTCGGCGTTTCTGCCAATCTGCGCCCCCAAGGCTATCCTCATGAGCCTCTGGAAGGTGGCTCCAGCGTTTTTCAAGCCGAAGGGCATGCATGTGTAGCAGTACACACCACAAGGGGTGAGGAATGCCGTCTTCTCCTCGTCCTCTTTAGCCATCTTGATCTGGTGCTAACCAGAGAAGGCGTCCAGAAAGCAGAGGAGGTCACAGCCAGCGGTGGAGTCCACGATCTGGTCTATCCTCGGCATGGGGTATGGGTCCTTGGGGCAGGCCTTGTTGACATCGGTGTAGTCGATGCAGAGTCGGCCTCCTCCAGCGGGTTTAGGGACAACCACGCCGTTGGAGAGCCAAGTGGAATGCGCGACTTCGCGGACGACGTTTGCCGCCTTTAGCTTCTCTACTTCCCTGATGATGAAAGCTTGCTTCTCGGGGGCTTGCTTACGTGCTTTTTGCTTGACGGGGCGTGCGTCTGGACACACGGCTAAGTGGTGCTCGATCACCTCCCTTGGTACGCCGGACATATCTGACGGAGTCCATGCGAACATGTCAGAGTTTGCCCGAAGGAAGGCGACGAGCGCGCTTTCCTATTTGGGAGGCAGGGCTGCGCCTATGGTGACGCTAGCCCCCGAGCCTTCAGCCCCCGAGCTGGTGGTGTTCAGCGACACCTTCGTGGCGGCTTGCTCCTGAGAGAACACTTGCTTCTTCTTCTTGGGCCTCTCGAGAGGCTCCATGTCCTCGTCAGCCGGGAAAGCCATGGCGGCTGCCTTGTAGGCGCTCTCGACAGCGCGCGTGGCGTCCAGGATATGGCCATGGACGGCAATGGTGCCAGCGCTGCCGGGAATCTTGACCATGTTGTAGGCGTGATGCGTGACGGCCATGAACTTCGCGAGGGCGGGGTAGCCGAGGATGGCGTTGTACGGCAAGCCGATGTGGGCGACGTCGAAGTCGATCAGCTCCGTGCGATAGTTCTTCTGCGTGCCAAAGGTGACCGCGAGGCGGACTTGCCCCAGAGGCTCGATAGAACCACTGGTGACGCCCGTGAACGGCCTGGAGGGCATAAGCCACTCGTAGGGCACTTGAAGCGTCTCGAAGGTCTCGACAGAGATGACATTCAGGCCCGCTCCCCCATCAATGAGCGTCTTGGAGACGGTGATGTTGTTGATGGTGGGGGAGCAGACCAGGGGGAGGGTTCCAACAGTCTTGGTCGACGTGGGGTGGTCCTTGGCGTCGAAGGCGATGGTGTACTGAGACCACTTGAGGGGTCTGGAGGTCTCGGTGCTCGGGAGCGCAGCGTTGAGTTCGCGGGCGAACTGCTTGAACTGATTGTTCGACTTGGGCGCTTGAGCTCCGCCGAGGATGCAGGCCATGGCGCCTCTCGGGGCCTGGTAGCCTCCATCTTCCTCGTCGGGGAGGTTGTTGTTCTTCTCGGCGGCATTGGCTTGAGTGCCCGGCGGCTTCTGGTAGCCGCCTTCGCGCCTACCCCTGCCGTCTCTGCGGTAGCCGCGACCTCTGCCGCGGCTTCCGCTGCCTTCTCCTCGCTCGCGTTCCCTGCTCAGCCTCTTGAGGTCGAAGCAGTCGTCTGTGGCGTGCCCACGCCTGTTGTGGTAGACGTAGAACGGACGGTGGTCCACCTCTTTGTCGCCGCGCTCGGGAGAACCCCTGCGGGAGCCCTTCGCGTCAGGCTCTGCCGCGAGGACCGCGGTGGCCTTGCGCTTGGGCTCTTCCTTCTTCTTGTGGCTCTTGGACCCCTCGCCAGGGTCGTCCCCCCGCGCGCTCATCTTGACGAAGAGGAGTCCCTCTTCAGCCTTGGCGCACTTATCCGCCAGATCGAACAGCTTCACCACAGAGGTGAGCTTGTCGTGGATGCCGAGCTTCTCGAGCATCCTGCGGTTCGTGACGCCCTCGCGGAAGGCAGCGATCACCTGGGTGTCGGGGATGTTTGGAATCTTGTTCCGCACCTGGCTGAAGCGCTGGATGTACTTGCGAAGAGTCTCATCCTTCTTCTGCACCACAGCGCGCAAGTCGTTGTGGGTGAGTGCGCGCTCGTACGTGCCCTTGAAGTTGGCGACGAACTGCCTGCAGAGCTCCTCCCAGGAGTCAATGGAGTCCTCCGGCAGGTTGAGAAGCCAGGACAGCGCTGAGTCCCTGAGGGCGTGGGAGAACCAGTTGGCCATGACCTTGTCGTCGCCCCCTGCAGCCTGGATAGAGGTGGTGTAGAGCTGCAGGAACTCGAGAGGGTTGGTGGACCCGTCGAAGCCCTTGGGGAGCGCTGGCCTGAATTTCTGCGGCCAGACCACACGACGCAGGGCGCGCGTGAAGGCCATGCAGCCGGAGGCATAGGTGGCCGTTCCTCCCTGGAGGGCCCTGCGGTTTTGCTGCCCCGCCTGACCGAGCTCCTCGACGAGGCGGTTCTGGAGGTCTCGGCGTCGCTCCATGCCCACTCGCGCGTCAGGCGCAGTGCGCTGCACGATTTGGCAGTCGTGTGGCGAGGAAGCATGTGAGGGAGCCCGCTGCGCCGCGGCCGGAGGTGGTCCCGGCGGCGGTGGGGGCGCACCTGGCGCGGCCATCCCTGCAGGGCCGGAAGGCACGATGGAGCGTGACGGAGCAGGGCGCGTGGTTGCGATGTCGACGAGGTGGTGGAGGCGGTCCAGCCACTGGTCGTGTGCCTCGGCACTTGGCCGGTAGCGGAGGAGCTCCTGGGCCATGAGCAGCGCGGTATGCGGGGCAGGCTCGTGGTGTTCCCGCGTGGACACGCTCTGGCGCCGGGACGGGTGCGAAGACTCAGCGTCCTCACGGCGCTCGGAGAGGTCCTCGTCGTCGCGCTGGTCTCCGCCGCGGTGCTCCTCGCTCTCTGGCTCCTCCACGCGTGGGCCGGTGCCAGCGCGCTCAGCCGCGCGAGGGCGACCACGGCGGCCACGGGTGGGACCAGTGCCGGGCTCGGTGTGAGCTCTCTCAGAGGTACGCCGGTTGGCGCGCGTCGCGCGGGTGTCCATCATGGCGCGGAGTTCGGAGGTTGAAGACGCGCCTCAGCCCCCTACCTGGCGCGCCAAATGTCGAGGAGTGACTCCCACGTAACAGGGGTAGTCTCGCCCTGAAGAGAGGTTCGAAAGGGGGGACTGAACACGGAGGTCCTACAGCCCTCGAGAGGCTCGACGACGGTGCTCGCCGGGCCTGGAGAGGAACTATCACGCCAGAGATGGACACCGGCCCGTACCCAGGTTCACGGCCCTCAGGAGGAGGTAAAACCGCTACTCCTGCTGGTCTGTATTGCACTGTGAAGGTTACAGGACAATGAGCTTGCCGAAGGCTCTCTTGAGGCAGTTTGGTGCCTGGAGAGGGACACAATGATCGTCTTCCTCCTCCAGCAGTTGGCTATCCTATCTGTTTAGGGAGCGATTGCGCGATTGGGCCCTCGATCCTCCTCTACGGCGGAGCTCCTGCTCCTTTTATAGGCGCTCCGGGCTCCGCCCTCGTGCTGGTGGGCTCCCACACGTCGGTGGCGCAAAGGAGAGGGAGTCCACAGCGGCTCCTCCGTCCATGGACGCGGCTCATCCGTGCTAAAGTAGCGCGCCGTGGCCGACAGGTTGCAGGCGGTGCAGGGCGGCTCGCAGGCGCGGCAGAGGTCGTGGTGGAGCCCACGGTGACGATCTTCTTGGAGCGTTGCGCCGTCCAGCCGCTTTATCACCAAAGAGGAAAGTCCTGGCTGTCCGGCCGCAGGCGGTGCGGCTTTGTTGACTCCTTTATCACCAGAATGGCCACTGGGATGCTCGCGTCACCCTGCGGCTGCTGCAGGGGCCATGTGCGTCCTGCAGCGCTTGCTTAGCCGCGAAGTGTCTCCACAGGGCCGTGGTCGCCTTTGGAGGGGTTTTCTGCTGACTCCTCTCCAGGCGGGCTGTGCCTGGGGAGTCTCTTGAAGCGCAGGGTCCTCTTCAGGCCCTGGCGTCCTCTTCAGGCCTCGAGAGGGGATGCCTCTTGAGGATCCCTCCAAGCGGCAGCCTGGTCCTTAGTCGTTCTGCCGAAGGTCCACGCGGGCGAGGCCTGTAGGGAGTGGGCCGTGCATACCCCGGTCCTTACTGGGCCGACACAAAGCATCAATCACTCAACCCGAATCTCAGGGACTGGGGATAGTGTATGTCTCGGACTTACCTCTGCAACTTGGTTAACATGAAGAGTCGCGACATGCAGCGCATGCATGGATTGCGCGACCTTGCCCAGGCCAGCTCAATGCCGAGCTTCGGGAGTGATACGTCTCAAACGTATCTATAATTTCTTATGTTCCATGCTTATATTATACCCATTGCTACATGTTTTATACACACTTTATATGGGTTTTATGCATTTTCTGGGACTAACCTATTAACAAGATGCCACAGTGCCAGTTCCCTGTTTTCTGCTGTTTTTGGTTTCAGAAAAGCTGTTAAGGAAATATTCTCGGAATTGCACGAAACAAAAGCCAATACCCCTATTTTCCCCGGAAGCATCCAGAACACCGAAGAGGAGTAGGAAGGGGGCCATAGGCCAGCCACACCATGTGGCGGCGCGGCAGCCTCCCTGGCCGCGCCTGGACATGGTGTGGGGCCCACGGCCCTCCAGCGCCTTCGCCCTTTCGCCTACAAATACCCCTCGACGAAATAAGACCTAGAGCCCGAGCACTTTTCTACGAAACGTTATGGAGCCGCCGCCGTCGTTAACCCTAGTTCGGGAGGGTTCACAAGCTCTTCCCGGCACCCTACCGGAGAGGGGAATCATCACCGGAGGGCTCTACAACACCATCGTGTGCATCAAGCTCTTTTCTGGCGCCGTTGCCGGGGAGTTGGAGCATTTCTGCGAGGGGAGTCTCTCACACCCAATCTTTTTATTTTGTTATAGTCTTGCTTAGTTTATTTTTATTACTGTCTTGTTTGCTTATTATCAAAAATACAAAAAAATTAGTTACTTGCATTTATTTCTGTATTTCGGTTTCTATTTAATTTTGCTAAAATGAGTACCGCTGAGAATACTAAGTTGTGTGACTTCACTAGCACAAATAATAATGATTTCATATGCACTCCTATTGCCCCGCCTGCTTCTAAAGCAGAATTCTTTGAAATCAAACCTGCTTTGCTAAATCTTGTTATGAAAGATCAATTTTCTGGTGTTAGTACTGATGATGCTGCTTCCCATCTTAATAATTTTGTTGAACTTTGTGAAATGCAAAAGTATAAGGATATAGATGGTGATATTATTAAACTGAAATAATTTCCTTTCTCTTTGAGAGGAAGAGCTAAAGAATGGTTGCTTTCATTGCCTAGGAATAGTATTGATTCATGGACTAAATTCAAAGATGCTTTCATTGGAAAATACTATCCTCCTGCTAAGATAATTTCCTTAAGAAGTAGCATTATGAACTTTAAACAATTTGATAATGAACATGTTGCTCAAGCTTGGGAAAGAATGAAATCTCTAGTTAAAAATTGCCCTACCCATGGACTGACTGCTTGGATGATCATCCAAACCTTTTATGCAGGACTGAACTTTTCTTCAAGAAACTTATTGGATTCGGCTGCAGGAGGTACCTTTATGTCCATCACTTTGGGGTCTGCAACAAAACTTCTAGATGATATGATGGTTAATTATTCTGAGTGGCATACTGAAAGAGCTCCTCAAGGTAAGAAGGTAAATTCTGTTGAAGAAACCTCTTCTTTGAGTGAAAAGATTGATGTTATTATGGCTATGCTTGTGAATGGTAAATCTCATATTGATCCAAATAATGTTCCCTTAGCTTCTTTGGTTGCACAAGAAGAGCATGTTGATGTGAACTTCATTAAAAATAATAATTTTAACAACAATGCCTATAGGAACAATTATGGTAACAACAACTACAAGCCTTATCCTGCTAATAATGGTAATAGTTATGCTGATTCTTATGGTAGAATGCCTAGTGAGGAAAGAATTCTGGAAGTTGAAAGAGCCACTAAAAACTTTATGCAAACCCAATATGAGCAAAATAAAGTATTCACTAAAACTATGGAGGAACAATCTACTATGCTAAGAAATATTAGTTATCAAATGGAGAAACTGAATAGGGAGATTTCGGGTTTGCAAGGAAAATTTTCAAATGCTGAAACTTGTATTTCCTCTATGTCTGAAGCACAATCCTCTTTGATTAATAAAATGGCTGCTAAACCTGAGAATATTGATGATAATCCTTTTGCCACGGCTAATGCCATCCAAGTTAGAATCAATGATAATGTTAGGATGATGGCTGGGTTGCGTGCTAGATGGGAAAGAGAAAAAGAACTAGCTAAAAAGAATAATATGGCTAGAGTTTATACTATTACTACTACTGAAAATAATGTTACTTCACATGCTAGTAAACCTCCTACTATCAATGGTAACATAATTGGTGTTGGCAATGTTTCCTCTACCTCTTCCAAAAAATTAAATTGCCTAAAACTGCTGAAACTGTTATTGATAAAAATGCTGAAATTTTTAAGAACATAGTAGATAATGGTTCGGTTTCTTTTGATAATAACGATTTTGATTTTGATGATTGTAATATCTCTGAAGTTATTAAGTTCTTGCAAAAGTTAGCTACAATTCCTAATGCTAGTACCATAAACATGACATTTACTACTCATATTACAAATGCTCTCATTAAAGCTAGGGAAGAGAAATTAAAACTTGAAGCTTCTATCCCTAGGAAGTTAGAAGATGGTTGGGAGCCCATCATTAAAATAAAGGTGAATGAATTTGATTGCAATGCTTTATGTGACCTTGGTGCAAGTATCTCTGTTATGCCTAAAAAGCTCTATGATATGTTTGATTTGCCACCTTTGGAGCATTGCTATTTGGATGTTTTTCTTGCTGATAATGCTTTAAAGAAACCTTTGGAGAGAGTTAATGATGTTCTTATTATGGTTAACAATAACCTTGTCCCCGTTGATTTTATTGTCTTGGATATTGAATGCAACCCATCTTGCCCAATTGTGTTGGGAAGACCTTTTCTTAGAACTGTGGGTGCTATTATTGATATGAAAGAAGGAAATATTAGATACCAATTCCCACTCAAGAAAGGTATGAAACACTTCCCTAGAAAAAGAATGAAGCTACCTTTTGATTCTATCATTCGAACAAATTATTCTGTTGATGCTTCATCTCTTGGAAACACTTGAGTTTTACTTTCTGTGCCTAGCTGAAAGGCGTTAAAGAAAAGCGCTTATGGGAGACAATGTAAGGACCCCTCAGATTACCAGTCCGAGATGTCCACGTTATGTAAACAGATCACGATCCCAATGATCAGTGCATCGCGATCACATAACCAACTGGTATACAAAGTTACACCATTCAAACGTACATACAAGTCTTACATAAATAAATAGTGGTCACATGACCAAGTCTGCAATCATCGTCACACAGGACGGAGTTAACTATGATATAGCGGAAGCTTTCGGCTAGCGTCGGCCCTCGTCACAACCAGACGCATTCCCACAGAACAGTTGACCGGTGACACTCAGTTGGCGTAGTCGTCGGCACACTCCTCCTCCTCGTCGTACATCTTCTCGTTGCAATCTGGACGTTTGAATATCCAGGGACACAGCCATATGAGTACATTTACGTACTCGCAAAACCACCTCAAGGCTTAAGTTTTCAAGGTAATGCAATAAAAGTTTTTTCGAAAACTGGGATAGCTGCTATTTACAACTATATGGTTTAGTTTTCGCAAAGATGCTTTTGACATAGAGAATATGACATCTCTATATCTTTGTTGAAGAAAACATTTGGAGATAGAATCTCTCTTGTAGAAATAGCATGTACTATTTCCACGTTTTGAAAACTCTTTTGTAAAACTTTTCAAAAGTACTAGGATGGGGATACCCCTTTTTCCTTTCTTGAGATCGGACTGATTGTCTCCCCGAGACCAACCATGCTCACTCAGCTCCTGTACCTCCCAGGTACCTCCGTGTTTCCTCCAAAAACATCTTTCTTTTGAAAACATGAAATTGCCCATACGCCTAGATCAGTGGCCTTTCCAACCGTCCTGTGACCGCGGACACGGCTATTCGAATAGATGTACACTCTACAGAGGTTGCGCACTTTACCCACACCAAACGGTCATTCCGCCGTGTCTGCCACGGCCCGTCATACGACCGTATGTGGGGGTCCGGATAACACGATCAAAGCTTTCCACTATGTCTGCCCTAGTACAGAGGACTCCCGATAGGTTTGTTCCCCCCGGCACCGTGTGCTCCACTAGACCCCTGGTCTCTCTTGGGACGCCACACCGCCAAGGCAGGGGACCCAACGTAATCGTCCGGCTGCGGGTCCCTCCGCTTGTGTATTGCCTCATACAGACGACAACCCGGCTTCGAGGGCCTTGCCCTTATAGAGTGTGAGATCCTCCGTACTAAAGAAAACAAGCTTCCGACTAAGCCCTACCCATGTCAGGTAATGTGGTTGCACGGGTTAATTGTTCGGGCGGCTGCTAGGGCAGTACTTTGTTTTTCAAAAACATCTTCACCTCCGACTGTTCCCAACAGCTCGGGTTTTCGTAAACATCTCCGATTGCTCCCAGCAACTCGGGTTTTATGAAACACTTGCTCGCCGATTGCTCCCAGCAACTCGGGTTTTTCTTCTGAAAGCACTTTATCAAAACCAGGCTCCCATCCTAAGATTTTGAGGGAAGAATATGAAGATATACTACTAGATAAAATATGATTTTCTTTATAGCGCCTTCAACAACAAGGCGCATAAAGTGAATACTTATTTTCATAACATCTATTATAATCTAGTAGATAACTTTGGCCAAACAACATTTTGTAAAATAGTTTTTGGGTGGCAAAGTACCACAAAAGAAGTAAAACATGCATTATTTTATTTTGAAAACAAAACATGCTTTGTAAATAATAGGGTGTATAGTGGTGAGGTGGCTTGCCTGGCTCAGCAATATGTCCTTGGTCTTGATCTTGATGTTCCTCGAGCTCACTCCTTGCCTCTCGTTCCTTCCCGATCGTATCTAACGTCGCAAACAAGAGAAAGGAACAACACTCAATATGCAAGACAACGCCACAAGGTCATACAAACTGCAAGCAGATCACTAGACTCTAGATGCGTGTTGACAACAATCTGAAGTAAAGTAAACATACCACAAGCATTTTCAAACTTTGTACAACTCCTGGATACTACCCACGGCAACCAAACACTCATGACCCACTGGATCTCTACAAACATGATGGTCCTAGTCTTACTGACGGTGTTCCAAACAGGCCATACCCAATAAGTATACACAACAAGTAAAACAACTATATATCCCGACGAGGATGTACACCTAGGTTAAAGGAGTAAGTCTCCCCTTATAGAGGAAATACTTCAGACGAAAGTTATAAACGACTAGGAAATACTCCAGACAAAAATACCATAGAAGTCTAGGAGATACTTCAAACAAAAGTTATATTAACACACAAGCAAGCATTAACATTCACACTAGCACACCCTCATGCAGGCATGTTACTAGCTCTAAGAACATATACTAGTAAATAACTAATCAAGAAACCATGGCTAACACTAATGTTCACCCAGGTCCTTGTTTAAGAGATAAAAGGATGAAATTTGCTCATTAATAAATTTCCACAAGAGAGAGACTAACTAAAGTCTACACCTAACACAAAGGTACTGTTGTTTCCTCGTAGAAACTAACAATCACTAACATATAGTCCACAAAGACAAACAATAACCCATAACAAGTACCTATAGCTAAGACAAACAGTAGAGACTAAATATAAAACCAGTATAGACAATCAATTGACCAAAGTGACATCAAAACAATCCACCACATCTTTATATAAACAGATTCTGAAACATGTGTAATTCTTTTAGGCAAGGTGAATTAACTCTAGCACATAGAATGCAAAACAACATACCACACTATTTCTAAACAACAAGATATCCTTAACATAGAAGTGAACGTCTGCAAGCAGCCACATAGCACAAGCAGAGGCTCTATCACCTCATTCCACTAAATGAGCTACTGGTTTGATAACACTCTTCGTCATGCTAGGACATCGCCAAGATGCCCTAAGGCTCTATTAGAAATATTATTCTTTTTGTGAAGTTTAAATCATACAAACCATTTGTTTAAGTAAGACCTTTTTAAACAAAGACAAAGGTTACTGTAATGAACACATTGTTAAACATAAGGGTGACATTAGAGTGTTTGAAATAAACTTACCTAATTACTTTTATTAAAAACAGAAAAGTTGAATCTATTTATCTAGTGGGATAATCCCCTGTTTTTGAAAACAATTTAATACTCACAGAATATAACTCCTAAAAATAAATCCTTCTACCACAGTATACCTAACAACCATATTAAGCTATGAAAATTGGATTTGCATTAAAAACTATATTTAATAAAGAATTAAAAATCACCAAAATGCCACTGGTGTCAATCTTAAACTTAATATATCAATAGTTCCTCAAATCTCCTGCATGCATGGCTTAAATCTATGGATAGGTATTTTCCTAAGCTTCACAGAGAAATAAAGTTTGGACCATTTGGATCTACAGAACTCCCACAATTAAATAAATGGTGAAAACTATACTTTTTACTAGATCTAACCTAGCACACAAATAATAATTTATTTTTGAAAACGGCCAAAGCCACATGGTTAAAAAAACACACAGGAACTCTACAAAATTGGAATCAACCAATTTGCATGTATACATCTACCAAAAATGATTTAAAGCTGCACTGCACAAAACAGGGTTAAATAACAGGAAATTGATTTGGCTAATAAAAACAATAAGCAGGCCAGATCTGGTGCGGGCCGTGCCGACCGAGCCGGGCAGGCCTACGAGCGCGCGCGGGAGCGCAAAGAGGCAAGCGGCCGTGGATCTGAGATCCGACGGTCCAGAATAGATCCAGAGGGATTCAAAATCGACCATTGATCCAAGAATCGACCGCCCTGGGTCGTCTTCTTCCTCCGGACGAACGGAGCTGAGCAGAAAACCTAGAAAACGAGCCGAGCTCGAGAGGCTCACCTAGGGCTCGAGGGAGGTCATGGTGCGGGTCGAGGACGCATGCGGAGGGTCGGGGAAGGTGCGGGTGGCAGCTGTTCTTGTCGGCGAGTCTCAAGACGACGGGAACGACGAGGGTGTTCGGCTCGGCCATGGCGAGGTCACGGCGGCTTTGGTGAACCTGCACACCGACGAAGATGTCAAAGAGGTCTCCCACGTGGAGGGGAACGAGATGATACAGAGTAGGAGAGCAGAGAGAGGCGGAAATGGTGGCGAGCGTGCTCGGAAGAGCTCGGGGCCGAGCGGCGGTTCTTCTCGCGTTCCAGGAATGCAGAGGGAGGGAGGGCATGAGCTCTTGCATGGGGTGGAAGAGTGGAGCGGAGGGGAGCCAAATGGCAAGGTGAGAGGTGCAGAGGCGTATCGGTTGCCTAATAAGAGAGGGGGTGGCCGGTTGCACGGTCACGGGCATGGGCAGAGGGAGAGAGAGAGAGCTCGGGCTGGGGATTGGGCGAGGATGACGGTGGAGCAATGATGCTAGCTCTGTTGCACGTTTTGGAAGCATGCAAACGGACTGGAGCAGTTGGAGGGGGTGTAGTAATGGAAATGCCCATCCTGCCCCAAATGTGTTCGACACAATGCCAACACGAAAAAGACAAAAAGGGGAGGCAGGCTAGGGTTGTCCAGAGGCAAGGTCAAGGGTCCAGGAGGCGTGGGGGTGGTATAGGCCTGTCCAAAAACAAGGTTTTGGGGAGGGGGTGTAGGTTTAGTCTTAGATGGTTTTAGGGCTGATTAGACTAGGTCTCTTTGCAAAGATGGATTAGTCAATCCCATGACAAGAAAATTAAGATACAAGATGATTTGATTAGAAGGGGCATAGGTGCAGGGTTTGGCTTAACAGATGAGGTCAAAAGGGTTCAACAACCTCTAGGTACGAAAATGGCAAATTGCTAAGTTATAAACAAGATATGGTCACCTTATAATGAACACACAAAACAAGCAAGAATTAGTGATCAAATATTTTTGAATATTTTAAATAAGGTTATGGATGGATGGTAGAGATGATGAGGGTCATGTTAGGTGAGTTGCATTTCCAAATTGAACAAAAGAAACACAAATGGTAAGACCCTAGAAATGCTAAAAGTTAACAGGGGTTAAGATAGCTTTTCATCATTATATAATTTACTTGTAAAAAAATATATTTTTAACCAAGCATCTTAATAAGAGGGAAACAAGTTTCAATAATGCAAAACCATCAAACAATTATCTAAGACTTCTATTCAATCAATAACCATTAACTTGATACAAACAAAACCACCTGACACTCAGAGAAATACACACTCAAGGCAAACAATTTAAGCACATGTCAAATAGATCAAACACCCAAATAATTGGATAACTAACCATACTTTGGAAATTGATTTCCATAGACTACTAAAATTGGACTTTTGAAAAGAGGGTTGCTAATACTTGCAACAAATTAAGATCAAAATATGATAGGACTTATGCTATGGTCCTTTGTAGTTTTACAAACATATAGCTTTTTGGGAAATGCTTTTATTTTCTAAATTAATAGGTCTTAGGGTAGTTGCTAAGATCTTAGTAAATATAGTTTGTTGAAAATAAGATAGGAGAAGATATATGGACTATTTTTATTTGCCATAACATGGTCACAAGAGTTATGACAAAACTTGGTTGATTTAATAGGTTGTTATTTAGAAATTAACAACACAAGGAACAAAACATGACATGACCACCAGAGCAGTACAAGATAAACACATCCATTCACAGACATTTCAAAAAGTTTTTGTTCCCTCAGAATTTTGGATCTTTTATAATTAGGTTTTTGTTGCTTTTCAAAATTTGGGGCGTTACAGACAACCCACTTTTTATTTCTGTTATTTTATTTTATATTGAGTCATGGAACATGTCTACCTCTGTAGCAATTCCTTTGTATCTTTATTTTATCGCATTGTTGTGTCAAGTTAAGCCTCTAGTAGAAAGTTGATGCTAGATTTGGATTTCTGCGCAGGAACAGTTTTCTGTTGTCTACCGTTTAATTCATATCTCCTTACAGAAAAAACGAAAAAATCTGATATTTTCTGTGCATGATTCTCAGATATGTACGAAACTTTCATTAGTTTTGATTTTTCTAATTTGAGCAAGTTAAGTGCCTCGAAAAAATTTGTCTTTACGGACTGTTCTGTTTTTGACAGATTCTGCCATTTATTTTGCATTGCTCCTTTTGCTGTTTTTGAGTGGATCTTTTTGCTCCACAAAATACCAGTGGCTGTAGCTAATGTCTAGTAGCACGTGTAATTATTTTGTCCATGCAGAATATGAGAATTTTTGATTATGCACTAACCCTCTAATGAAGTTTACTTTGAGTTTGGTGTGGAGGAAGTTTTCAAGGATCAAGAGAGAGGATGATATGATGTGATTAAGAAGATGAAAAAGCCTAAGCTTGGGGATGCCCCCGTGGGTCATCCAAGCATATTTCAAGAAGACCCAAGCATATTTCATCAACAAACTATCAGGTCATCTCTAGTGGAACTATATTTTAATTCCTTCAGCTTCTATGTGCGTTACTTGAAGCGTCTGTTTGCTTTTATTTTTGCTTTGTTATTTTAATTTTCTGAATAAATTGGATCCTAGCATTCTTTTATGTTTATGGCGAAAGCTGAAAGCCTCAGCAGTTATCTTTTATGTTTATGTCGAAAGCTGAAAGCCGCAGCAGTTAGGTTATACTCTTTTGTTTCATTGTTAAATACTTTGAGAGTTTATGTTTAAATAAGTTGATTGGTGTTTGGTTGGAAACATAATATGTTAAATGTGGTAGATGGTATAACGAAAGGATACATAATCTAGTAGATCATTAAATTGTTTCATTTGAATCATTGATGTTGTTTTGAGATATTAATATGCTTAATGGTAAACTTGATGGTTTAGTAAAGTAAAATGATGAATGGTTGGTCTAGAAAACTTGAAGCTGTGCCACACTTAAATATCTAGTTGATAGCATAATGATATATGACTTCTAATGTTAAAAACAACCGTAATGACTTTGTGTTATGCGCTACGGTCGGGGTCCCAACAGTGACTTGTTCATTTGCCACAGTCCCTCATGGAGTAATTTTCATTATGCCTTGTAAGATCATATTTCTAGTTGGAATCTTTTTACTTGTGAGTTCTAAGCTGTGGTTTTCATGGCACTTCCACCACCATATTTGCGAGCCTCTTCGGTACTTTGCATTGCCCTTTCTCACATTGAGAGTTGGTGCATACTTCGCGGGTACATCCAAAACACGTGGGAGATCTTCATCATGTTCTCCTACACATAAGCCAAATATCTTCCTCAAAACATCCACCATACCTACCTACCACAGCATTTCCATAGCTGTTCCGAGATATATTGCCATGCAACTTTCATCTTAAATTACATGACTTGTCGTCATTTATTATTTATATATTGCCTTGCATGATTCTATACAGCTGATGTGCGGTTTCACCCATGTTACGCTAGATCATTGCATATCCTGCTACACTGGCAGAGGCACCGTTTCATACATTATGTTTTATTCATTATGAGTTATTTGTACCAAAAGTATGTTGTCATATTAGAATGTTTGCCCCTAAAAATAAAAAGAGCCATGGAGGCCATCGAAAAGAGAAACAGAAAAACAAAAAAATAGAAAAAAGAGAAAAAAGAGAAAATAAAATAAAAAAGGGGGCAACATTACTATTCTTTATCCACACTTGTGCTCATGTTTTAGCACCTGTAGTATTCATAGTCATCATTTGTGCTCATGTTTAGCACCTTTAATCCATATGAGAGAGTTTTCATGTTTTACTTGCATAACTATGTGGGGAACTTTACATTATAGAACTTGGCTTGTATATTCCAATGATGAGCCTCCTCAAAAGTGCTCTAGGTCTTCATGAGCAAGCAAGTTGGATGCACCCCCACTAGTTCCATTGGAGAGCTTTCATACACTTATATCTGTATGTGCATCCGTTGTGTGGCAATCACTACTCCTTGCATAGCTTCGATTATAAGACTTCCTCATGTCTAATGATCACTTTCAGCTGTGTGAGACTTTCTTCCGTTGGCCTTCCAAACCCCCCTTAATGTTCTTTTAGCCACAACATCCTGGTGCCAGGAACCAACGCTGAACGCTTGCTTGTTTTTAAGTGAACAAATAGAGAGATGATTTTCTACGTGCATATAACATAAAGTTGTCATGAGTGTTTGCTACATTAGATGATTATATTATTTTTCTTGAAGCTTAAATCATCTTTAATATCTACTTTGCACAGTTGATTGTTCTTTAGTAATGATTCATTTTAAGTCTTACTTTGTTCTTTCTACTTGTTTATACATTACTCATTTGATATCAATAAAAACTACAGCTTTTATTCATTTGATCTCAATTTACATGCATTATTTATTATATGATCAAGATTGTCTGAAAGCATTTCACTTCAGAAATTATTCTTGTTATCGTTTTACCTACTCGGGACGAGTAGAACTAAGCTTGGGGATGCTTGATACGTCTCAAACGTATCTATAATTTCTTATGTTCCATGCTTATATTATACCCATTGCTACATGTTTTATACACACTTTATATGGTTTTTATGCATTTTCTGGGACTAACCTATTAACAAGATGCCACAGTGCCAGTTTCTTGTTTTCTCCTGTTTTTTATTTCAGAAAAGCTGTTCAGGAAATATTCTCGGAATTGGACGAAACAAAAGCCAAAACTCCTATTTTTCCCGGAACCATCCAGAAGACCGAAGAGCAATCGAAGAGGGGCCACAGGCCAGCCACACCTGGTGGTGGCGCGGCAGCTTCCTTGGCCGCGCCGCCACGTGGTGTGGGACCCACGGGCGCCCACCGACGTTGCCCTTTCGCCTATTTATACCCCCCGACGAAGCAAACCCTACCACCTGATCAGAAATCCACGAAAAGGTCCGAAGCTCCGCCGCCACCAAAAACACTAATTCGGGGGACAAAAGTCTCTGTTTCGGCACCCTGCCGGGACGGGGAATTGCCCCCGGAGCCATCTCCATCAACTCCACCGCCATCTCCATCGCCGTTGCTGACTCCTACGATGAGGAGTGAGTAGTTCTCCCCCGGGGCTGCGGGCTCTACCGGTCGCTATGTGGTTTATCTCTCTGTCCCATGGTGTGATTTTTATGTGATCATGAGCTTTGTAATCTAGTTGAATATGTGATGTTACTCTCTATCTATTATGCACTCTAGAGGTTACTTTAATATGAACTCCGCAGTTACTCTCCACGGTGTAAAGGTGACAGTGTGTGCACCGTGTGTGACTCCTTTAATTTATGACGTTGTGGTGCTTGTCTACGCAGTGAATGGTGTTTATCATCCAACAAGAGAGTGTTTGAGAGTAGTATTTCTTATTCAGCTTTGATGTCATTGTTGAGAGTGTCACTAGTGAAAGTACGATCCCTAGGCCTTGTTTCTAAGCATTGAAACACCGTTTACAACCTATTCTGCTACATGTTTGCTTGCTGCCATTTTTATTTCAGATTGCAATTACTACTTATAATCATCCATATTACTTGTATTTAACTATCTCTTCGCCGAACTAGTGCACCTATACATCTGACAAGTGTATTGGCTGTGTTGGGGACACAAGAGACTTCTTGTATCTTAATTGTAGGGTTGCTTGAGAGGGATATCTTTGACCTCTACCTCCCTGAGTTCAATAAACCTTGGGTGATTCACTTAAGGGAAACTTGCTGCTGTTCTACAAACCTCTGCTCTTGGAGGCCCAACACTGTCTACGAGAATAGAAGCGTGCGTAGACATCTAGCTATTTTCTGGCGCCGTTGCCGGGGAGGTAAGCGTTGGAAGGTAGCTCCTTTAGATTCTGCAATTTTATCTTTTTGTCTCTTGTTTTTATTTCACTAGTTAGGCTAAATGGAAAACAACAACAAAATTAGAGAGCTCTATGAAATTTATCTTGAGTTAGGACATGATGTGTTTGAACAG
The DNA here is from genome assembly GCA_026929855.1 of Poa annua. Taxonomy (NCBI): domain Eukaryota; kingdom Viridiplantae; phylum Streptophyta; class Magnoliopsida; order Poales; family Poaceae; genus Poa; species Poa annua. The sequence goes on from CM049436.1 coordinate 41,148,530, forward strand.
AAAATTAAAAAACCTATGGAAAATTATTTGCGTGATGGTAGCAATGTTATTAGTATGAATTCTTTGAACACCATTATTGCTAATGCTATGGAAAAGTCTAAGCTTGGGGAAGCCGTTGTTGATGAATATTTTATTCTTAGTCCCCCATGTTTTGAGGAGAAAATTTTCTTTGATGATACTTTGCCTCCAATATATGATACTTATAATCATTGTGATATTTTCAGTCCACCTACTATTGAGGATATGGTTTATGTTGATTATGATATGCCTCCTATATATGACGTTTACAATGATGAATATTGTCGGCCCAGTGGATTCTAGGGTGTGCAGAGCCCACTCTCCACGGCCCTCACACGCGCCGATGTCGACGAAACGGCTAAGGACCAAGCAGAACGCTTGGGGAGACCCCCGAGGGGAGAGCCCCCTCGAGGGGACTTGAGGAGGCAGCAAAGGGCCTGAAGGGGCTCCCCCTGAGGCTGCCCCCCGGCAAGGTTCTCTCCCCTGAAGGGGAGTCAACACAACTCCCTCCACAAGGCCTCCAGGGCCCTGTGGAGATACTTCGCTACGAAGCAACCGCTGCAGAGCGCACATGGCCTCTGCAGCAGCCGCAGAGTGACGCGCGCGTCTGCGCGCGATGACGACGGCGCCGCAGTTGCCGTTCTGGTGATAAAAGGAGTCAACAAAGCTCTGTGTCCCCTGCGCCGCCAACAAAGCTTTCCTCTTTGGTGATAAAGCAGGTGGCCGGCGCAACGCTCCAACGGCGACGTCACCGTGGGCACCCCAACGATCTCTGCAGTACCAGCTGGCCGCTCTGCAAAGACGGCGGCTGCCCTGCCACGAAGACAGGCCTTGCGACCATGGACCGAGTCCATGGGCAACCCAGCTGCAGTGCACCCCGCTCCACCATTTCGTCGCCATGTGGGAACCCTTCCACTGCGCAAGCCGTAGGGATGAGGCCCGCGGCGCCTATATAAGGAGCAGGAGCACCACCGTAGAGGAGGATCGATCACTCATCCATTGTCACCCCACAGTAGCTTAGCCAAGCCCAGCGAGCCCGAGGAGGAAGAAGGCCCGAACCTTCCCCCTCCAAGCTCCGCACCGCCTCGCGAGGGCCAGCGGCAAGCTCTTTGTACTGTAGCCCCTACTGAGCAATACAGACGAGCAGGAGTAGCGGTTTTACCTCACCCTGAGGGCCGTGAACCTGGGTACGGGCCGGAGTCCATCTCTGTCGTGCTGTCCTTCTACAGGCTCGACGAGCACCGTCGCCGTGCCGGTTGAGGGTTGTTGACCAACGTGTTCAGTCCCCTTCACGAACTTCTCCCCCGAGAGTGGTTATCGCTGTTCCGTGGGAATCACACCTCGACATTTGGCGCGCCAGGTAGGGGACTGACGCGCGTCTTCAACCTCCAGCCGGCTTTCCGCCATGGCGGACACCCGCACGGTGCGCGCCAACAGGCGCGCAGCTGACATGGCTCACACCAAGCCCGGCACAGCTCCCACCCGTGGCCGCCGCGGCCACCCTCGCGCTGCCGAGCGCGCCAACACCGGCCCGCATGTGGAGGAACCCGAGAGCGAAGAGTACCATGACAGCGACCACCGCGACGACAGGGACGTCCCCCCGGAGCGCAACGACGATGCTGAGTCTTCGCATCCGTCACGGCGCCAAGGCGCGTCCTCTCAGGGACGCCCGGAGCCCACGCCGCACACCGCGCTGCTCATGGCCCAGGAGCTCCTACGCTACCGGCCTAGCGCTGAGGCCCACGACCAGTGGTTGGACCGCCTCCACCACCTCGTCGACGTCGCCACCACGCGCCCCGCCCCGTCGCGCTCCATGGTCCAACACTCCGGCCGCGCGGGAACGGCTGCACCAGATGCGCCTCCGCCGCCGCCGGGACCGCCTCCGGCCGCAGCGCAGAGGGCTCCCCCTCACGGCTCCTCACCGCACGACTGCCAGATCATGCAGCGCACTGCGCCTGACGCACGTGTGGGCATGGAGCGCCGCAGGGACCTCCAGAATCGCCTCGTCGAGGAGCTCGGCCAGGCAGGGCAGCAGAACCGCAGGGCTCTCCAGGGAGGAATCGCCACGTACGCCTCTGGCTGCATGGCCTTCACCCGCGCTCTGCGTCGCGTGGTCTGGCCGCAGAAGTTCAGGCCGGCCCTCCCCCAGGGCTTCGACGGGTCAACCAACCCTCTCGAGTTCCTGCAGCTCTACACCACCTCCATCCAGGCTGCAGGGGGAGACGACAAGGTCATGGCAAACTGGTTCTCCCACGCGCTCAGGGACTCCGCGCTGTCCTGGCTCCTCAACCTGCCTGAGGACTCCATCGACTCCTGGGAGGAGCTCTGCAAGCAGTTCGTCGCCGACTTCAAGGGCACGTACGAGCGCGCACTCACCCACAACGACCTGCGCGCTGTGGTGCAGAAGAAGGATGAGACCCTCCGCAAGTACATCCAGCGCTTCAGCCAAGTGCGCAACAAGATCCCGAACATCCCTGACACGCAGGTCATCGCCGCCTTCAGAGAGGGCGTCACGAACCGCAGGATGCTCGAGAAGCTGGGCATCCACGACAAGCTCACCTCTGTGGTGAAGCTGTTCGACCTTGCGGACAAATGCGCCAAGGCTGAAGAGGGACTACTCTTCGTCAAGATGAGCCAGCGAGGGGACGACCAGGCTGAGGGCTCCAAGAGCCACAAGAAGCGCGAGGAGACCAAGCGCAAGACCACTGCTATCCTAGCAGCAGAGCCAGCCACCAAGAACGCCCGCAGAAGCTCCCCCGAGCCTAGCGACAAGGAGGCGGACAACCGTCCGTTCTGCGCCTACCACAACAGGCGTGGCCACGCCACAGACAACTGCTTCGACCTCAAGAGGCTGAGCAGGGAGCGCGAGCGAGGAGAAGGCAGCGGAAACCGCGGCAGAGGCCGCGGCTACCGCAGAGACGGCAGGGGCAGGCGCGATGGCGGCTACCAGAAGCCGTCGGGCACTCAAGCCAACGCCGCCGAGAAGAACAAGAACCTCCCTGACGAGGAAGATGGAGGCTACCAGGCCCCGAGAGGGGCTATGGCCTGCATCCTCGGCGGGGCTCAGGCGCCCAAGTCGAACAACCAGTTCAAGCAGTTCGCCCGCGAGCTCAACGCCGCGCTCCCGAGCACCGAGACCTCTAGGCCCCTCAAGTGGTCCCAGTACACCATCGCCTTCGACGCCAAGGACCACCCCAAGTCGACCAAGACTGTTGGAACCCTCCCCCTGGTCTGCTCCCCCACCATCAACAACATCACCGTCTCCAAGACGCTCATTGATGGGGGAGCTGGCCTGAACGTCATCTCTATCGAGACCTTCGAGACGCTTCAAGTGCCCTACGAGTGGCTTATGCCCTCCAGGCCGTTCACAGGGGTCACCAGTGGTTCCATCGAACCCTTGGGCCAGGTCCGGCTAGCCGTCACCTTCGGCACGCAGAAGAACTATCGCACAGAGCTGATCGACTTCGACGTCGCCCACATCGGCCTGCCGTACAACGCCATCCTCGGCTACCCCGCCCTCGCGAAGTTCATGGCCGTCACGCACCATGCCTACAACATGGTCAAGATCCCCGGCAGCGCTGCCACCATCGCCATCCATGGTCATATCCTGGACGCCACGCGCGCTGTTGAGAGCGCCTACAAGGCAGCTGTCATGGCATTCCCGGCTGACGAGGACATGGAGCCTCTCGAGAGGCCCAAGAAGAAGAAACAAGTGTTCTCTCAGGAGCAAGCTGCCACGAAGAAGGTGTCGCTGAGCACCAGCGGCTCGGGGGCTAGCGTCACCATAGGCGCTGCCCTGCCTCCCAAATAGGAAAGCGCGCTCGTCGCCTTCCTTCGGGCAAACTCTGACATGTTCGCATGGACTCCGTCAGATATGTCCGGTGTACCAAGGGAGGTGATCGAGCACCACTTAGCCGTGTGTCCAGACGCATGCCCCGTCAAGCAAAAAGCACGCAAGCAAGCCCCCGAGAAGCAAGCATTCATCGTCAAGGAAGTAGAGAAGCTAAAAGCGTCCGTGAAGTCGCACATCCCACCTGGCTCTCCAACGGCGTGGTTGTCCCAAAACCCGCTGGAGGAGGCCGACTCTGCATCGACTACACCGACGTCAACAAGGCCTGCCCCAAGGACCCATACCCCATGCCGGGGATAGACCAGATCGTGGACTCCACCGCCGGCTGCGACCTCCTCTGTTTTCTGGACGCCTTCTCTGGTTATCACCAGATCAAAATGGCAAAAGAGGACGAGAAGAAGACAACATTCCTCACCCCCTGTGGCGTGTATTGCTACACTTGCATGCCCTTCGGCCTGAAGAATGCCGGCGCCACTTTCCAGAGGCTCATGAGGATAGCCTTGGGGGCACAGATGGGCAGGAACGCAGAGGCCTACATCGATGACATAGTGGTCAAGTCTCGAGAGGGAGACGCCCTCTTGATGGATCTCGAGGAAACCTTCGCCGGCCTGCGCAAGGTGAACATCAAGCTGAACCCCGCCAAGTGCGTCTTCGGGGTCCCTTCAGGTAAGCTCCTCGGATTCCTGGTGTCCCACCGCGGCATAGAAGCAAACCCTGACAAGATCAAGGCCATAAAAGGAATGCAACCTCCTCGTCGGCTCAAGGAAATGCAGCGCTTAGCAGGCTGCATGGCTAGCCTGGGCCGATTCATCTCCAAGTTCGGCGAGAGAGCCCTGCCATTTTTCAAGATCACGAAGAGATCTAGCACGTTCAAGTGGACCCCTGAGGCGGACAAGGCCTTTGAGGACTTAAAGAAGTATTTGGCCAGCCCACCAGTCATGGTGGCCCCCAGGACAGGCGAACATCTGAAGTTGTATCTTTCAGCCACTCCTCAGACCGCAAGCGCCGTCCTGGTGGCCGAGAGGGAAGAGCCTGTCCTCCCCAAGAAGAGCACTGCCACTCCAAACCCAAAGCCCCCCGACAAGGATCTCGTCGAAGGAGCAGCCTCCACAGACCCACTGCCAGGTCCACAGCCTCAGGTCGAGTCTGCTCCCGGCACCCCTGTCGAGACCCCCCTGCAGGCGGATCTCGACAAGGGCCCTGAGGAGCCTCCGCAGAGGGCTGACGCTGCAACCCCACCAACAACCCTTGTCGAGCACCCCGTCTACTTCATCAGCACGGTGCTGCGGGATGCTCGGGAGCGGTACCCGATGCAGCAGAAGCTTCTCGTCGCTCTCCTCATCGCCTCCAGGAAGCTGAGACACTACTTCCAGGGCCACCCCATCACGGTGGTCACTTCTTTTCCCCTGGAGCAGATCCTGCGCAACCCCAACGCCACAGATCGTGTCGCGGGATGGAACATAGAGCTGCAGCCATTCAACTTGCGCTTCGACACCACAAGAGTCATCAAGGGGCGAGCGCTGGCTGATTTCGTCGCCGAATGGACTGACCCAAGCCCTGAAGAGTCTCGGGGGGAAGAGGCTGAGCCCGCTGGAGACACAATGCCCAGCCACTGGACCATGCACTTCGACGGAGCCTTTGCCTGCCGCAATGGCGGGGCAGGCGTCGTCCTGACTTCGCCCAAAGGCGACAAGCTCTACTACGCTGTCCAGTTGTGCTTCACGATTGACAAGATCTCCAACAACATCGCTGAATACGAGGGCCTCCTCGCCGGCTTAAGGGCCGCCATCGCTCTAGGCGTCAAGTACCTACTCGTCAAAGGCGACTCCCAGTTGCTCGTCAACTTCTCCAACAAGAGCTACACGCCTAAAGACGACCACATGGCCGCATACCTTGAAGAGGTTCGCAAGCTCGAGAAGCACTTCAGGGGCATGGAACTCATGCATATCCCAAGGAAAGAGAACCAGGAGGCCGATGACATCGCCAAGCGAGCCTCGCGAAGGCAACCCCAGCAGGCCGGCGTCTTTGAGGAAAGGCTCGCCAAGGCATCCATCAAGCAGCCTCGAGAGGCCACAGCCGCAGGCACAGATGAAGCACTCCCACCACCTCCTGAGTCTGGGGCACCCGATTGCGGTCCCAGCACAGGGGAGCGTCTGTTGCTGACGGCAGCCCACCAAGACACAAGCTGGATTGACGAGCTCAAGGACTACTTGGCGAAGGGGATCTTCCCTGAAGAAGATGCAGAAGCAGAACGAATCGCTCGACAGGCGAAATCCTACTGCAGCCTTGAGGGAAATCTCTATCGCAAGCGCCCGAACGGCATCGCGCTCAAATGCGTCCCCCCCCGAGGAAGGCCGAGCGCTGATCAAGGACATCCACAGCGGGGAGTGCGGCCACCACTCGTGTGCGCGCACCCTCGCGGGCAAGGTCTTCAGGAGCGGATTCTACTGGCCACAAGTGCTTCAAGATGCGGTCACCATCGTCCAAGCCTGCGACGCCTGCCAGTTCCACGCCAAGCAAATTCATCAGCCGGCGCTGGGGCTCCAGACCATCCCGCTCTCCTGGCCGTTCGCGGTCTGGGGGCTCGATATCCTGGGTCCCTTCCCGAAGTCGCAGGGGGGCTATCGCTTTCTCTTCGTGGCCATCGACAAGTTCACCAAGTGGGCCGAAGTGGAACCAGTGCGCACCATACCAGCCGGAGCCGCGGTGAAATTCATCAGGAGCTTGGTCTGCCGCTTCGGAGTACCTAACCGTATCATCACCGATAATGGCTCGCAATTCACCAGCGGCATCTTCCGAGCCTACTGCGACAAGCTCTGCGTCAAGATATGCTTCGCCTCGGTGGCTCACCCACGCAGCAATGGTCAAGCCGAGCGAGCAAACGCAAAAGTCCTCAAGGGCCTCAAGACCAGAAGCTTCAACATCGTCAAGGGTCACGGCAAGGGCTGGATTGATGAGCTCCCATCTGTGCTCTGGTCCATGCGCACAACCGCTTCAAGGCCTACAGGCGAAACGCCGTTCGCCCTTGTTTACGGAGCTGAAGCTGTCCTCCCCGCAGAAATCAAGCATGGATCCCCACGGGTCCTTGCCTTCAACGAGGACATCCAAGAGGGCCTCCACAACGACGACCTACTGTTCCTCGAGGGACTGCGCCGCCACGCCGCCCTCAGAGCGGCGAAGTACCAGCAAGATCTGCGACGCTACCACAGCCGCCATGTGCGCTCGCGCACCCTTGAGGCGGGTGACCTCGTCCTCAGGCGAATCCTCTCCAGGGAAGGTCTCCACAAGCTCTCACCGATGTGGGAAGGCCCCTACAGGGTCTCCCACATCGCCAGGCCTGGCGCAGTACGCCTCGAGACCGAAGACGGCATCCCCGTCAAGAACCCGTGGAACATCGCGCATCTGCGCAAGTTCTACCCGTGATCATAGTCACGCCAGGCATTTTTTGTCTCTAGAGGGAAGCTCACGGCTTCACCCCCAAGCTTCTCAAAGCTTCTGCCGAGGCTCAGCCCTCTGAGCTCTCCTGCTAATGAGCCACCGCAGGCCGCAGTGAACCTCTGCCACTAATGGGTGGTCCCCATGCCTCGACAGTGAAGGAACGTTAGCTTGGCAAACCCAAGTGTAATGAACCGATTTTCGTTCCAAGTGAACTTTGCACTCAGGCGCCATTTTCGTTCCAAGTGAACTTTGCGCTAAGGCGCCCTGTCGTTCCCAAGTGAACTTTGCGCCAAGGCGCCGCTATGTAATATTTCGATGGCAAGTTTTACTTTCATCCTTTACTTTCAAAATGCGCGCTTATATTCTTCCCATGCGCACCTCGCGAGCGGGGGCTGAGTACGGTGCCTGTGCCCAAGAGCACCCCAGCAGCACTGCAAAATCCAAGGGACCCTGAGCTCTGGCTAAAGGGCATGCTCCCGGATACACGCCACCTCTCCAAAGGACCTTGGTACTCTCTTTCCTCGCGAGGCACCCATGAGGAAACCTATAAGCGCGCATAAGTCCTTACTACTATGCTCTAGCGTTTTGGTTCGCCTCTCTAACGTACACAGGGAACGAGAGTCTCTCCAGGCCTGTGGAGGAAAAACTCGGCCCCTGAAGGAAAGGACATCGCCAGAGGAGTCCCACGCAGGGCGAAAAGCCTCGCGAAGCTAAGTTCCCTGTTCACATCAAGAGAACCCTTGCATCTCTCTCACGGGCACTCTGCGTCCCTCGAGTGGTCCTTTCCCTCACTCTCCATGGGCTGCTTGCGCGTCAAAGGGGGGCCCTCAGCATCGCGACTCGAGGGTTCTTACCTCTCTAAGCCTTAAACTCCCCCCGGCCTTGCCGAGTCATTGCTCGAGCATACCGCAGCGGCGGAGTCATAGTGCGAAGAGAAGGGTCCAGCGACGCAGAGTGAAAAAGACATGGAATTGAAGCAAAGGCTCCTCGAGGGGAGCACACACAGACTTAGCAGCACTTGTTAAAAAGATAAGAAGTATATTACAAACTGCTAAGCAAAAGTCTTTAAAGGAAACATCCCCGCGGCGCTACAAGCGTGGTTCAGGAGGAAGCCTTAGGAAGAAATCAAGCGGAGGCCTCGCCGTCGTCTTCTTCTCCAGGCTCGCCATCCTCATCGTCGTCCTCCTCATCCTCCGCCGCGGCCCGCTTGAAGCGGCTGGAGAAGTCGTCCACCTGGTCGCGGACGGAGTTGGAGGCCTTCCACCCTGCCTCCCCCTCGAGGGGCTCGGTCACTGTAGCCAGGTCGAACCCGGGCTGGAGGTGCACGTGGTTGGAGAAGATGCGGTCCACCGCCACCGCCAGGAGCTGGCGCCACTCCTCCTCGACGACGTCGCGGAGCTCCGCGGCGGGGCCCTCGAGCGCCGTGAAGAGCTGCTCGAAGTATAGGAGGTAGGTGGCGGCGTCGGAATGGCCTTGAGCTGGGATGGACGGCGTTTCTGCTCCTAACTTCACAGCGAGCTCGCGGCCCCGGCCCGCCAGGGACAGGAACATACGCTCCCGCTGCTGCGACAGCACCTGCGCCGCTTTGGCGCTCTCGACCACCTCCACCGCCTTCTCCACGGCAGGACCCACCTGCTGGTTCATCTCCTCCATGTCCGCCATGAGGGAGGTGAGGTCCTGCGCTGTGCGATCGCGCGCCTCTTCAGCAGCGCGGCGACGGTCCACCTCGCGCCCAAGGCGGGCGCTCAGGGTGGTGTTCGCCTTCTCCAGCTTGTGGATGCGGGCGGCGTCCTCGTCGCGCCTCTTCTTGAAGCGCTCCTCCTTCTTGGAGAACTTGTCCTTGTAATCTTGGGAGACGGCGGCGCGGAGCTCTTTCTCCTTCTCCTGGAGCTTCTTCATGGGCTCCTCCTTCCGCTCCGCTAGCCGCGCGTTGGCACGCTCCACGCTCCCCTTGTGGGCGGCCACTTCGCGCTCAAGCTTGCTGAGCGCCGCAGTCAGGCTATCCTCGCGGGCCTCGAGGGCAGCGCGCTGCCCCGACAGCTCCTGCTCCCTCAGCGCCAGCTGCTCGTCGCGGCGGCGCACGTCCTTCTCGCGCTCGCCCAGAGTTCGCCCTCTGGCCTCCAAGCTCATGCGGACCTCGTCCAGCGCGGACCGCACCGTCTCGGAGTCGGCGAGAATCTTCGTCTCGAGCTCGACGAGCTCGCTGTGCTTGGCCGCCAGCGAGTGCTCCACGGTCTCCCGCTCTGCCCTGGCCGCGGCCAAGTCTTCAGCCGCGGCCCGGCGCTCGGCCTTCAAGGGCTGCAGAAGCTCCTCGGCGTCGCGCATGCCGCCCTCGCGGACCTCCTCGGCGAAGCGTATCGCCTCCTCGCGCTCCTCCTGCAGGGCCAAGTCGCTCTGCCGGCGAGCCTCCACCGCCGCGTGAAAAGTGGCCCAAGCCCCCGCGAGCTCGTCCCGCTGCCGGGCAAGCTCCTGGTCCTCCAGGGCGAGATGGGCCTCCAGCCCCTCCAGGGACTCCCGCACCAGGCGGAAGGCAACGTCTCGGCGCCCTCGGCTCCAGTCCCAGCTGCCAAGGGTGAGGGCCTGCGAGGTCCTGCGTGGCACGGAAGGCCCTGCGCCCGCGTCGAGCTTGGTGAAGGTAGCCTCCGCTTGGGCCTGGGGGCTTGGAGGCAGGTCCTCCGCCTCAGCGCCTGCGTTCTGCGCCCCGGCATCGTCCCGCTCGGGCGGCACTTCCTTGCTCGCTTCCGGAGCAGAGAAGGTATGCCCAGTCGCCGCTACCTCCTCCTCCGCCGTAGTGCTTGGCGGGGAGGGGGGGAAGATCCTCCCTGCTGGCCTTGGGAGGGCTTGGGACTGGCGGAGCGCCAGCCGCAGCCTCAGGTTGCGCTGGAGGGGTTGCTGCACGGGGCGGAGTGGGTGCCCTCTCCATCTGCTCCTCCACGTGCTCCTCCTCCGGGGGCGTCACGTGTGCCCCCGTCTGGGGCATTTCCTCCTGAGGGCCGGTAGGAGTCTCCTCCTCAGGCCGAAAGACCTCGTCTACCGTGGCCTCGTCCGCCGCAGCCTCGGGCGCGGCCTCAGGAGCGGCCCTCTTCACGTCCGCGGCCTTGCGGAGCCTTCGGCGCTTCGCAGGCGCTGGGTCGCTGGCGGAAGGCAAGATAATCGATCAGGGGAGGAGACAAGCAGAAGATCGAAGGAAAAAGACAGAACTCAAGAGCACTTACTTGGACTTCTTAGCGCGGGTGTCAACCCACGCCATACCTGACGCGCGCCACGAGGGCGCGGTCCGGGCTCCTGACCCTTCAGGAGCCCTCTCAGCCTTCCTCTTGAGGGGAGCGCTCGGGGGCTCCCCGGCAGGCCTGTCATGGGCCGCCTTGGTCCGTGGCTCTTGGCGCCCAGCCTCGGCCTCCTCTCCATCGCTGGACGAGAGCTCGTAGATCTCCGCCGCGGGGGGCGCGGCTCTGGACGAACTTTCCACGCCTGCGGAGGGCATCGCCTCCGCCTCCGCGTCGCCTTGCTCCGTGTCGCCATTCTCCGCGTCTGACGCGTACGGAGACTCGGCAGCGTCCCCATCCTTCGCCATGGGCATGGGCATGGGCATGGGAATGTGGGCATCTGCTCCAAGATGGCCTGGCGCTGGTCCGGGACCTGGTACAGGGGCCTTATCACCACGGGGACCGCCGCGGGCACGTCTGGGTTGACGAAGAGGCCGCCCATGATGGTGGCGACGACGGCGGGGCGATGGTCACAGGGGTGGAGCCGTATCGGGTCCATGAGCCCCGAGTACGCCCACATCGCCTTCTTGTGCGCCTGAAGGGGGGCGATGCGGCGCCTCACAAACTCCTCCGCAACCATTTGGCCCGTGAGGCCATTCTCCCGGAGCGTCCTCAAGCGGCCCACGAGGCCGGCCACTTGCGGGCCCTTGAGGGCCTGCTTGCCCCAGTGGGTGTTCTTCACGGGCGGCGCATCTGCGACGTCGAGGAGGGAGCTCTGCGACGGGACGCCGATGAGGAACCACTTCTGCCTGAAGTCGTCCACCTTCTTCGACACCGCCGTGACAGGTTTCTCACCGCTCCACGACATGGGGATGTAGATGTCCCCCATGCCGTCCGCGATGCGGAAAGACACGCAGCCCGTCCGCTCCGTCTTCGCGGTGTTCCGGAGAGCGTAGAAGCTCCTGAAGAGGGCCACCGAGGGCTTCACCCCCAAATAGGCCTCACACAAGAAGGCGAAGATGGAGAGGATGAGGATGGCGTTGGGGTGAAGGTGCAGGAGGTGGATCTGATAGAACTCCAAGACAGCCTCGAGGAAAGGCGAGTACGGAGGCACCAACCCAGCAAAGAGAGTTTGGCGCTGGCCTCGAGGAAGATGGGGTAAAAACCCGCCGGAAAGCGGCCGAACCTCGCGGCCTGAATGGCGCTGGCGCCGTGCTCATTGTTCTTCCCGGCGACTAGATGCTGGATCTTGTCCAGCGCAGCCGCATTGATGCGCGTCCCGACCAGGGCAGGGCCGAGCGTCTCATCCTCCTGCGCGTCTTGGCGGGCTGAGGTCGTCGCCGCCTTGCCTTTGGATACCCCCATTGACGGAGAAGGGCGGGGGCGCGGACGAGCGAAAGGAAGGAGAGTGCTTGCAGGAGAAAGAGGAGCAGAAAGTTCGCCGGAGACGAAGAACTAAGAGGCCAAGAGCTGGAAGACTAGAGGCGCAGAAGTGAGTAATGACTGCGATTCGGACCGGCGCGCAGCTTTATACCGCATTTGGACAGTTACCAAGGCGCGGTCGTGGTGATCGTGGTGGGACCCCCCACGACGCACGTTTCTACCGGAGAAACCGAGTCGCCGCAAACTCATCTCCGAGCGACGCGTGTCACGGGCCGGCCGGACATATTGGACCCACGACGCTTCGTCTGGACCCGATGGGCCTCGCCGCGCCCGTCATGGGCCCGGGGGCTACTGTCGACCCAGTGGATTCTAGGGTGTCCAGAGCCCACTCTCCACGGCCCTCACACGCGCCGATGTCGACGAAACGGCTAAGGACCAAGCAGAACGCTTGGGGAGACCCCCGAGAGGAGAGCCTCCTCGAGGGGACTTGAGGAGACAGCGAAGGGCCTGAAGGGGCTCCCCCTGAGGCTGCCCCCCGGCAAGGTTCTCTCCCCTGAAGGGGAGTCAACACAACTCCCTCCACAAGGCCTCCAGGGCCCTGTGGAGATACTTCGCTACGAAGCAACCGCTGCAGAGCGCACATGGCCTCTGCAGCAGCCGCAGAGTGACGCGCGCGTCTGCGCGCGATGATGACCGCGCCGCAGTTGCCGTTCTGGTGATAAAAGGAGTCAACAAAGCTCTGTGTCCCCTGCGCCGCCAACAAAGCTTTCCTCTTTGGTGATAAAGCAGGTGGCCGGCGCAACGCTCCAACGGCGACATCACCGTGGGCACCCCCACGATCTCTGCAGTACCAGCTGGCCGCTCTGCAAAGACGGCGGCTGCCTTGCCACGAAGATAGGCCTTGCGACCATGGACCGAGTCCATGGGCAACCCAGCTGCAGTGCACCCCGCTCCACCATTTCGTCGCCATGTGGGAACCCTTCCACTGCGCAAGCCGCAGGGATGAGGCCCGGGGCGCCTATATAAGGAGCAGGAGCACCACCGTAGAGGAGGATCGATCACTCATCCATTGTCACCCCACAGTAGCTTAGCCAAGCCCAGCGAGCCCAAGGAGGAAGAAGGCCCGAACCTTCCCCCTCCAAGCTCCGCACCGCCTCGCGAGGGCCAGCGGCAAGCTCTTTGTACTGTAGCCCCTACTGAGCAATACAGATGAGCAGGAGTAGCGGTTTTACCTCACCCTGAGGGCCGTGAACCTGGGTACGGGCCGGAGTCCATCTCTGTCGTGCTGTCCTTCTACAGGCTCGACGAGCACCGTCGCCGTGCCGGTTGAGTGTTGTTGACCAACGTGTTCAGTCCCCTTCACGAACTTGTCCCCCGAGAGTGGTTATCCCTGTTTAGTGGGAATCACACCTCGACAAATATGATATTTTCAGTCCATCTACTATTGAGGATAAAATTAAATATGATTATTCTATGCCTCCAATTTATGATGATTACAATGATGGATGTGATAGTTTTACTCCCACTATTACTAATAAAATTGATTATGCTTATGTGGAGAGTAATGATATTATTATGCTTATGGATCATGATAAGAATGCTTTAGGTGATAGCTATATTGTTGAGTCTATTCATGATGCCGCTGAAAATTATTTTGAGAGAGGAAAGTATGGTTATAGAGATCTTCATGTTACTAAGTTTCTTCTCTTTATGATGAATGTTTTGAACCTTCTCTTGATTTGCTTTTATTTCTGGGTACTTTAAGACACACTGGTCATTATGAGAGAGGGAGACATGGATTCATACATCACAATAATATTAAGTCTCCTCTCTTTATGTTGAAATTTTTGAATTTGCACTTGTTTTGCGTTCCTATGCTAGTCACTTTGTGCTTTATTAATTTATTTTCTTACAAGATTCCTTTGCATAGGAAGTGTGTTAGATTTAAATATGTTTTATATATGCTTCTTGATGCTCTCTTTTATGTTTCAACTCTCATCTTTATGTGAGCATCATAAATATCACTATGCCTAGCTAAAAGGCTTTAAAGAAAAGCGCTTATGGGAGACAACCCAATATTTTATTTCTGTCATTTTTCTTTTATTTTGAGTCAAGGAGCTTGCTTACTTCTGTAACAACTCCTTTGTATCTTTATTCTATCGCATTGTTGTGTCAAGTAAAGCCTCTAGTAGAATGTTGATGCTAGATTTGGATTTCTGCGCAGGAACAGTTTTCTGCTGTCCACCGTTTAAATCGTAAGAATTCACAGAAAAATCAAAATGACCTGATATTATTTGTGCGTGATCCTCAGATATGTACACAACTTTCATTAGTTTTGAGTTTTCTGATTTGAGCAAGTTAAGTGCCTCGAAAAAATTCGTCTTTACGGACTGTTCTGTTTTTGACAGATTCTGCCATTTCTTTTGCATTGCCCCTTTTGCTGTGTTTGAATGGATCTTTTTGTTCCATAAAATACCAGTGGCTGTAGCTAATGTCCAGTAGCATGTGTGATGATTTTGTCCATGCAGAATATGAGAATTTTTGATTATGCACTAACCCTCTAATGAAGTCTACTTTGAGTTTGGTGTGGAGGAAGTTTTCAATGATCAAGAGAGAAGGATGATATGATGTGATCAAGAAGATGAAAGAGCCTAAGCTTGGGGATGCCCCCGTGGGTCACCCAAGCATATTTCAAGAAGACTCAAGCGTCTACGCTTGGGATGCCCAAGGCATCCCCTTCTTCATCAACAAACTATCAGGTTCTCTCTAGTGAAGCTATATTTTAATTCCGACACATCTTATGTGCTTTATGAAGGGGATCGCAGGCAGAAAACAAATTTTTTCCTAACAGCGATAACCTTAAACTAGCCAAGATCTATACTATGCAGATATACTAATACGGAGGAGATCGGTATACATACCCTTGTAGACCGAAAAGCGGGGATTACGCTCCCGCACAAGCGTTGCTGACGTAGACGCCGTAGCCGACCTCAAGGTCGCGGAGAACTTGGCGCGACGAAGAAGACGATGACACGGCGATGTGGATGAAACCGACGATGACCTCGAGGCCATGTAGAGGAAGCAGACCTCCAGCACCACTAGCGTGGCACCTCGCAGGGCGTTACACACGTACGGTGAAGCCGACTTCCTCCGGGCCCGATCCAGGGACGAGCAGCGGAAGACTGGGACCGGAAGACCAGCAGCACGGCGGCGTGCGTATGGTGGAGAAAACTTATCCTCGGCGCAACTCCAAACAAGGGAGTCACGGGATCAAAGGAGAGAGAGAGAGAGAGAATTAGGTGTGTAGAGAGGGGCTCTCTCCCCCTCTATATATATAGGAGAAAAGGGGCACCCCACCTTGCTAACCAGGCAAGGTGGGACTAAACCCCAGCCGCCGGCCCCCACATGGGCCCCTAGGGCCCAATTCGGCCCCCCTTGGTGGGTATGGCCCTTGGGGGGAAATTCGGCCCCTATATGGGCCTTCTCCCCTCCGGGGAAGGCCCATTTAGTGGGCTGCATGTTTAAATACGAATTTAATCATTATAAATTCATTAAAATAATATTAATTCACTAATTAATATTAATTTAACATATATAAACAATTTCCTCTCTTCCGGAACATTTCCGAAACTTTCCGAACTACCTTCGGTACTCCGATACGACTTCGGATTCTCTCCCGGAACTTTTCCGGTGCTTTCTCTTTTCTCTTTCTCTTCCGGTAAACTTGTCGACTCCCCTTAAGTGTGTTACCCTAGCGGTTCGATTATCTCACCAGACATGATCGAGACTTCTCTCCGATCAATGACTAATTCGTGGACTGAGGATACCCAGAATTAATCCCTGCGAGATAACGAATACTTTACCGATCGAACCTAGACGTCTAAGTCTTAAACCTTTTGCCATGCGATACTTAGCGCGTCCGAGATTCGTTCATAGATATCTCCATACCTAGCTTGATCTCGTTACCGACACTGCTAACTTCTACTCGTCCATGATATTATGTCCTGGTGACCTAGTCACACGCTTGCAAGCTCGTTTGACATAATCTCACCGGGTGGGCCCTAGAGTATCTATCCTGCTATGCGGACTGGCAAATCCCGCTCTTGACCCCCCGTCTCAACATACTCCTTTCCGACACCCGAGAGGGACACCTTTATTGTCACACTATGTAAGATATGACGTTTGATGCAATCAAAGTGTCTTCCAGGAATAGCAATAAGAGTAGATCTCATGGTCAAAGGCGTAATGACTACGTCCTACAAATATTGGGTATGTCCATCACGTCATTCTCCCAATGACATGACTCCATTGTCAACTGACATAAATGTCACATGATCGGGAAACCTCGATCATCAATTGCCCAATGAACTAGTTAGATAGAGGCTACTAGGGACCTGGTTGTTTATCTACCACACGTGTATTAATGTTTCCGCTTAACACAGTTATAGCATGGTATAAAACATATAATGAACAATTGAGATATGACGAATAAACTATCTTTATTAAGTGCCTCTAGGGCATATCTCCTTCAGTCTCCCACTTGCACTAGAGTAACACTTAATCTAGTTTACAACTTGGTAAAAGCTCAACACCCATAGCAACTTGGTGCATGCTTGTCTCGTGGAAGAGGAATACAGTCAACAGATCTCACACATTGAGACCTATATGTGCTTTGCAACACTTCTATGTCACCTAGTTTGACATCATCCCGTATCTTACGATGACGGTGAAATATATCTTAGTCGATGGAGTGAGACTCGAACCTTGGCGTAGCATGGGCCTTAAAAGTCTAAGAGATCTATTAAGGGGAACCACATATGCTCGGAAAACCGCTCAGTCCAATCACACTTGCTACTTCTGAAGTTGCCATATATTTCTATACCTATTATGTAGATTATGCGACAGTGCATTCATATGCGACTTCGCAAGCTAACCATGTCTTTCTTCAAAACAAAGGACATCTCCTATATGAGATTTCTAGTCGTATGGGTCAGTGTCATAACTTGCATCATCGTAACCGATTTACGGCAAGTTGTCTTTCCACTCTTACCCTTTACCAGAAAACATATCTTCAGTTCTCACAGACACTGAAGAATATACTTAACATTTGTTCATTGATCCACACAAGGATCAATCTAGAACCCGTTCTTCAACCAAGAACGTGGGTCACACCAAGTTGAGCTTTCAGTCTGATAGAATCTATGTCTGAGGCATAGAGGATGTCGAACATCATTTTCTTTCATAAGCTATCACTGAAAATGCCAAGATAAACTTAATATTTTACCTAGTCATACAAGCAAGAACCTTTTTCTTCGCTTGTTCTATTCTGATACACTTCAGAATCTTAACCTAGGAAAATATTCCGACCTAATGTTATTAAGCCCCTTTTGATCTATACAATTATAGATCGGATGCCTAATACTCCTAACTTCATTCATAGAAAATTTAATCACTTAAATAATCCTTTATACTTTGCTAGAGGATCTGTATCATTCTCAATATGTCGTTACATAAAATCAGGAATGACACTTAGCTCCCACTTAAATACGCCATCCGTATATAAGACCAGGAATTTCTTTTAGCTCCCACTCAAATATGCCATTCATATATAAGATCAAGAAAAGCTACTTAGCTCCCACTCACTTCTTTGCAAATGCAAGTTTCTTCAACTATTTTGGACAACTCCAAAATCCTGTGATCACATCATCAAAGTGAAGATTCCAGCTCCGATATGCTTGCTTCAGCCCATGAATGGACAGCTGAAGTTTGCATACATGTTTAGTATCCTCAGTATCACCAAACCATTTCATTGTACTAATTACAACTCTTTCTTAATGATACCATTAAGAAACATGGTTTTCTTATCCATCTATCAATTTCTCAATTTGAAATTATAGTAATTGCTAAACGATCCCGAATAGACTTAGGCTTCACCACTTGAGACAAAATCTCGTTGTGGTCAACTTTTGAATCTGTCGGAACTGTTTCACGACAAATCGATCCTTATCAGTGTCTACTCTCTCATAAAATTCCATATTCTATTAACAGCTTAGATGCCATCAAGAAGATCTCCCAAGTCATTACCTGGTAATTGTACATGGATTTTATCTCGGATCATATATGACTCATAGCCATTTCTCGGACTTAGGTCTACCATCTCTTCTTCGTAGTTCGTAGGTCTGTCATATTCCATTAACATGACCTTCATAACAAGATTGTTGTACCAGACAGTGTGGAACACAACCTCGTACGCCTACGTTCTTAGTATGAGCTCAGAGCATCATGATCTTTATCGTCAGCTTCTTTCCAGTTGAGGAGCATAACATCGGAAACACTTTCCGTTGCGCCACTCTGATGTTTGGAGAGGAAGTTCATTAACTTCGTCTTGCTCTACTTTCTTTCCCACTTATACCCTTGGATAAGAAACTATTTCTTTTGCAAGGTATATTCCGGCAACGTTTTTGCCTATGTCGTGAGACATGTACCCAACTAATTCTTTAGGTACGGTACACTACAAAGATTTATTCATTTTAGGTTTGATCACATCGAAACACTAAATTGCTGAAACGACAATCTAGGCTAAAAGCCATGCCATCACTCATATGGTATTGTCTCCATGGATTTAAATGGTTTCCCTATTATCTAACGTGAATGTTATGTTTCTACCATATGACTCCAATGATCACAATAATTCGATAAGAGATTTATTTACCACACACTATCCGATAGGGTGTGATTACGACGTCCTAACATACCATAACACTATGGTGTTCCATGCGACCTAATTTGTGGAACTCTTCTCACAAGTCTTCCAGTGATATGCCAACATTATAACTCAAATCTTTATTTCCTCGATCTGTATCGCAGGAATTTGATTTTCTTGTTACATTTATTTCCTACTTCAGTCTGAACTTGTTTGATTGAATCAAAAATTTCCAGATTAACATTTCCTAAGTGGATATCCATATATCTACTCGGAATATTCATGAAGTCTATGAAATAAAGACTTCCACTATACGTTAAAGTACTTCATTGATTCACATACACCCATATGCATGATTCTCAACAAGTTATACTCAAAACGTTCAGTGAAGTTTACGAAATAAAGGTCTCCACTACACGTTAATTACTTCATTGATCCACATACATCTATATGCATGATTATCAATAAGTTATATGACCGCTTTCCAAAAATGGTGTCTTAGTTATCTTGCAAGTATCAAAAGATCAAATCTAATGACTTGTAGATCCATCCGTATGGAGCTTGTTCATTGACTATAACATTGACATGACTTAAACGGTAGTGCCACACGAATGTGGTGTCTTTATTAAGTTTGTATCCTTTGGCATTAATATTATGAATGTGGGAGCTTCTACCATCTAAATTCAAATCGGCCGATGATCATTACTTCATAAATATAGGACAACGATTTTGTCACTAACATATATGAACAATTGTCTTGCTAGAGAAGACACACTTATAACGATCATACTAACAGGCGATCATAAAAGAATTTATTCAAATGGTAGATCTAGAGGGAGAGTGTCTATGGCCATCACAACATTTTGTCTGCCATCATTCAACACACATTGTCGCCTCATCCTTCCAAGCTACTCAAGCAGTAAATCTGGTTTTCATAAAACATGACTAGTATCAAAAACTTAGTCACTACTGTGAGTACTTGCTAAGGTAAAACATTCATAACGTGTATATCATATATATACACCATCATCATTGATGACTTCCCGGCGATCTGTTTCATCTTCTTGATTCTTCCAACGCAATCAAGAACCATGAAGGTGAACGATTCCCCTTGCATAACATAGTCTATGACAAAACATTTGCATCTGGCAACGTTGTCTGTCATCCAGTGATCGAGCTGAGCGAGGCTTCTCAATGTCATCAAGTATGACCAATGTGATCGAGTATGACCAGTTTCATCAAGTATGACTGCCACGTGCTCCTTCAATGCGTGTGTTCTCTTCCATCTTGGTTGAGAAGTAAAACAGTCAACGTAGTGATAAACTTCATCAACCCAACTTTAGGTGTATCCTGAGTTTAGCGATCATCTCATATGTTCACGATCTAACAACTCGTACCCACCGTAAATTCTCTATGGCAGAGATCATAGCATACACTGGACTATGATGATATTATCCGCACAAAAGCTTGATAATCCAAATTATCCTTTTGTTAGCGAAATCTCCGGGTTTATCTCCTAGCGGGTATTGTATCACAAAGAGCTAATGGTTTAAACAAGGAGTATCCTCAAGCTAAAGTATAAAACTATGAAGTTTGGACCCAACCTTTTAAGTTTCTCAATCGCAGGATTGCGCCTAATTTTTAAAGAAGGCTATTGCATTGGTTAATATCTATTGCAAAACATAAAGACTTTGTTCATTATAAAATAGAGTTTAAGTTTTAATAAAATAAAACTACCAGAACTCCCACTCAAAACGAATATCCCTGTAATCGTTTTAGTGATTACACGATCCTCATCCATTATGCAACCCCTCATCGTCAGAGCCGGCAACACAACTTCAAAGGTAGATATCGATATGTCAATCACAACAACTTTGTGACTCATGCTCGACCTTTCGGTCTCCGTGTTCCGAGGCTATGTCTGTACATGCTAGGCTCGCCATAATAACCTTCAACGTAAACGCGCGTGCAACATGGCTTACACCCACTGTATGCGAACGACGATATGTCTGACACCCGATCGTCACGGCCTGCCTCATAACGTAGAACTTTCTTGGTGGTGCACGTCGAAGGGAGAACACTAATGGTATTTTGGAGGGATCATCTTATATTACTACTGCCGTGTGACTAATATATAACTATATATATACACACACAATATAAGATGCACACAAAACATCAATATGTAATGCGACGTGATATGGTCCTTGCGCCGATGGTCTCCTTCGCGCCCGCAGTTTATAAACAATTTAATAAACCTACCTTGACCATATCACATTGCCCCTGCAAAATAAAGTTAGACGCGTTCTACTTTATCTTTTGCATATTTTACGTGGCTTGGGGCTGTCGTAAATAGAACCGCTTCATATCTACGAACCTATGACCACAACAACGATCAAATAATTGCATATTTATTCATCCCTTTCGGGCCCTCCATTGAAAATGCAAAGCCAACTAAAGAGAGAGAGACAGACACCCGCCAGCCACATATCCGGTACTAGTCGTATGTCAGTAGTGGAACCAGTCTCGCGTAAGCGTACGCGTAAAGTCGGTCCGGGCCGCTTCATCAACTCAATGCTGCCGACATTGCAAGTGCACGCGAGAGGGTAGCAAATAAAAGAACGATGTCCCCGTGATAAACACGGGTGCAACTAGCGTACAGCTATATCTACGCATAGATCGGCTCTGATACCACTGAAGGGGATCGCAGGCAGAAAACAAATTTTTTCCTAACAGCGATAACCTTAAACTAGCCAAGATCTATACTATGCAGATATAGTAATACGGAGGAGATCGGTATACATACCCTTGTAGACCGAAAAGCGGGGATTACGCTCCCGCACAAGCGTTGCTGACGTAGACGCCGTAGCCGACCTCAAGGTCGCGGAGAACTTGGCGCGACGAAGAAGACGATGACGCGGCGATGTCAATGAAACCGATGACGACCTCGAGGCCGTGTAGAGGAAGCAGACCTCCAGCACCACTAGCGTGGCACCTCGCAGGGCGTTACACACGTACGGTGAAGCCGACTTCCTCCGGGCCCGATCCAGGGACGAGCAGCGAAAGACTGGGACCGGAAGACCAGCAGCATGGCGGCGTGCGTATGGTGGAGAAAACTTATCCTCGGCGCAACTCGAAACAAGAGAGTCACGGGATGAAAGGAGAGAGAGAGAATTAGGTGTGTAGAGAGGGGCTCTCTCCCCCTCTATATATATAGGAGAAAAGGGGCACCCCACCTTGCTAACCAGGCAAGGTAGGACTAAACCCCAGCCGCCGGCCCCCACATGGGCCCCTAGGGCCCAATTCGGCCCCCCCTTGGTGGGTATGGCCCTTGGGGGGAAATTCGGCCCCTATATGGGCCTTCTCCCCTCCGGGGAAGGCCCATTTAGTGGGCTACATGTTTAAATACGAATTTAATCATTATAAATTCATTAAAATAATATTAATTCACTAATTAATATTAATTTAACATATATAAACAATTTCCTCTCTTCCGGAACATTTCCGAAACTCTCCGAACTACCTTCGGTACTCCGATACGACTTCGGATTCTCTCCCGGAACTTTTCCGGTGCTTTCTCTTTTCTCTTTCTCTTCCGGTAAACTTTTCGACTCCCCTTAAGTGTGTTACCCTAGCGGTTCGATTATCTCACCAGACATGATCGAGACTCCTCTCCGATCAATGACTAATTCGTGGACCGAGGATACCCAGAATTAATCCCTGTGAGATAACGAATACTTTACCGATCGAACCTAGACGTCTGAGTCTTAAACCTTTTGCCATGCGATA